>JACEFO010001613.1:0-2599994 GCA_015342445.1 Digitaria exilis
ATACATTACAAAACCTAAATATTATAGGGACATCAAAAAGTATTACGTCCATGCTCAGGCCCGAACCTATGTATATGAGGAACCAGTAGTGGTCACACCTGTGACGATGAGTGATTGCTAGTGTTGCAATGATCTATGTTGAGAATATGTCATCCTTGTATGAGCTTTTATGATCTAGTTTGACCTTGCTTGAGTTATTCCATGGTTAGTTGCTTGCTCACGTGGTATTAATCTCCTAAAACTTTCACTCCTGCTTTTGCCTTTAGTTTATATCAAATATACCTCTTGTCGGCTATTTGTACTTGCTTATGACCTAGTTCTCTTTGCATTAGTTCTCTTAGTAAGTAAATGTTTACTGGCATATCTGAGAAGCTTTATAGGTCATACTTGTAATCATAGCATGATTTTATCCCATATCTTATACCTTGATGTTTGCATTGTCAACAAGGGGGAGATAATCTGAATTCGTACCTCATGTCAAAGGGGGAGTAATTTATTCTTGTTGGTGCATCATTCAAGAGGGAGCTTTCATGGGGAGTTGCATTGCATATGAGCTTTTAGTCAGGGGGAATTTTTATGCATTTGTAGCATATTTTCAGTGGGAGTTTTTTATGCATTTGTAGCATATTTTCAAGGGAGTTTGTACACTTCAGTTTTTATTTGACTCTTTGTACTTGCCTGCTTTTGATGTTCACATGGTGTTTCCATCGGAGCTTTAGTGGTCATATGATCAGTGTTGAGCCTTTGCGCCTCTTCTTGAGGGATCATGTGATTTTGTCTCAGTTGCGTTGATCTGTTGCTCTTGTCTTAGGGGACTGAAATTTTATCTCTTTGAGTGATCTTTGTTTGGCTTTTGACTTAGCTTTTGATCATTGGATTGAGTTTACCAGGTTCATTTTATTTTTCAGTTTAAATATCATGATTCAGTGGTGTTGTCGTGCACTCATCAAGGGGGAGATTGAGGACTAGTGGTGGTCACCTTGAGATGATGAGTGATGGAAAACCGTCGTGTGTGATATGCTCTTGGCTCAAATGTGTAGGTGCAGGGTGAGACGTGCGGTCGATGGTGGCGTGCTGATGGACCATGGTGAAGGCTGTGCATGATTAGGCTTGGGCCATGGAGGACAGGCGAAAGGTTCAGGCCGAAGGACCCTGACGGAGAAGGTGACACGAGTAGGCTTGGGCCGAAGGACCTGATGATACCGGATGGAGTCACGGGCGGCTCGCATGGTACACGGACGAGCAAGAGTACACAGTGTAGATGGTGTCGGTCAAGTAAAAAAGGATGGCCATGGCGAGCATCGTGGCACTTGGCGGGAGGCCGGAAACGCATCTTCACCGAGGGTTGACCGGTTTTGCCACAAAACCGGGGGTCTCGGCAAGTCCGTGCGACGATTAGCCAAGGGGGGTTTTCGACAAACCACCATGGAGGCAGGTTGATCGGTTTGGGCCTCAAAATCGGGGATTCGTCACACCGTGCGCGCGTCGAACAGGAGGGTTTAGGTGGTTTGGCCACAAAACCACCCAGGGCCGGGGTTTTCTGGTTTGGGCCTCAAATCAAGGCGAGTCAGGCAGCGGTGAATCGCAGGACGCATAGCACCATCGTAAAGCTTGCGTCGAGGCGAAGCGAAGTAGTTAAGGTGTCGGGTCTGTCCGATGTTCCGAGAAAAAGCTAGACGGTTCTTACCCCTGACGGGTATTTGGGTTGTGCGCTTAATGAAGGGTATTCTGGTCATTTTTCTAGGTGCATGTGTGTGTGTGTGAAGTCACTGAAATTTCAGTAATCTTTTGGCTTGGTAGGGGTGAGTCGTCTCATTTGGTTGGTGAGAGAGCTTTTCTAGGATTTGGAAAGAGAGATAAGAGGCTCTTCGTACTGAGCTTTTAGTATCTTAACTTTGATTAGTGCAAGGATTGGCTTGTAACCGAACCTTTGGAGTGAACAAAATCATCTATTTCGTGCCTAATCTTTTCATCCCAAATTTATTATTTTTGGTATTTTCGAAGCTATTTTGGTGAATTTTCGTTCATACGATTTGGGTGCGAAATTCGTGAAATTTGTTCAAGAATTTTGTTGCTAGGACACTTTGAGTAATCCTCATGTGACCCATCAAATCTCTTACGAATTTGGTTTGAATTGTGTTTTCCCCAAATGTGTTCTTGATGCTATGGTTTCAGGAATTTCCAAAATCCACGAAATTTATTTGAGCTTTTTCAAATGTACTACTAGATCTGTTGGAAGGTTTTGATGGTGCATCTATGGCTCAAGTTTTGTGTCGTTTCGTTAAGTATTGAGAGTATTTTAGATTTGAAGCTGGACGCGGTACTTGGTTCCTCGGTTCTGTTCTTGTGTGTCGCTGTTGTCATCATCGTCCGGCGAAGGGAGACAAGCAGACGCGCGGCCCATCCGGCGGCCAGACGCACACGGGCAGGCCCACGGTCCAGCCGCAGTGTCATGCCCTGAACCAAGCGAGCACAAGGTCCAAGCTTCAAGCGGCCCACGCGCAGGCTGCACGAGGCCGAATCATCCGTGCGCTCGGCTCGATCGGCAGCAGGTGGCTTCGGTGCAGCCCAGGACAGCGCGCGGCCCAGGCGAGCGTGCAGCAGCCCAGGAGACGACCGCAGCAAGCACCTCGCCGGCCTAGTGGTAAGTTCAGGTATGAAGCCGATTTTATTCTCGTGAACTAATTCGTCCTTTCAGCAGTGATCTAATTATTATAGAATATCATTAGCCTTTTGACTGTTTGCTTGCTTGATGAGAAATGAGTTTGTTGACAACCAAAAATTGGTATTTTTCCCGTTGGTGAATCGGGTAGTATGAAACCGGTTGTACCGGTTTTGGGTAAAACCGGACCTACTGGTTTGGTAGGAGTCTGAGGAGAATTAGGAGATCTGGTAGAAACTCGTTTGTAAAATCATGCGGGGTAGACCGATTAAAGTTAGACACAACACAATCGATCAAATACATTATTTACTTTTATCTCCAAACCCTAAATCTTTTCCAGCCCATTTGTTTGCATTCTTCCTTCGTCTTTACGGCAACCCAAGACGTTGTGAGTGGCATGCCGATCTCAGAGCAACCCTAGGCACACCATCCCTGACAGGTCTCTCCGGGGGTGGTGATTCTAGGTTTTCGGCGAACCTCGACGAACCGGACCTACTGGTTTGGCCTAAATGGTCCTATCGGTTTTCTGTAGGAGTTCGCCGTGAATTGATTCCGACGACCGCGCGATCTAGCGCTTGCTGTGTGTTGACCGGAATTTGACTCAACACTACTGTACCTTAAAAATTCTAAACTATAAAGTGTTGCTTTGCATGAACAGTGAGCTAATCATTGCATGCTTTGTTTGGGAAGCCTACCAACACTCGAGTGTGATTTAGCTTTCCCGTAACTAAGGGTGAGTTTAGATTGGGAAAAAAACACTGTAGATCCAAAAAAAACACTGTAGGTGGTGCTGGGAAGCTTCTTCTGTGAGTGGGAGAGATGGGATTAATAGGGAAAAGTTGGATGAATAGTGTTTTTTTGGATGATCTGAACGCACCCTAAATTGACAGAAAAAACTTAAAGGTAGCGGAGAGACTAATTCACAGACTTCAACATCCTCCGACAAGTAGATCTAGGCTCACCAGGCCTCAAAATGTGGGACTAAAAGTTTGATGCACAAAAAAGAAATGGTACTGTTGTTATCACTCAAACTCAAGATCGCTGACTTTCATAACATTTCAAACTTCCGAAAATCAAGATAGTAAGATAAAATGTGGAAAGGTGTGTAATTATTTGAATAACATCACTAGTTATGTGCTGAGCTGAAGCCTTAATCCGTCGACATAGTGTCCAGAATGGCTTAGTATATCCATCAGGATGAGGATGCTTACTCAGCCTTCAAAGCAGGCTTCTTTGGATGCTCATTCAGTTGTGTTCTCAACTCCTCAGGTATTCTACCTTGTGCACCAATAAGTTGGACCTCTTTTAGATTAGAGAGACTCTTTAGCTGAAAGAACTGCAATGCAGAAGCACTACTGCAGCGAACTGTGAGCAGCTCAAGATTTTGCATCGAATGTGATCCAAATACCAATTTAAGTTGGAGCTGCTAGCAACCTCGAGGATCTTAACCCTTAAATAACAAGAGTTCTGTATTCCATTCAACCAGACACAAAATCAAGCTTGTTACCCTCACCATCTTGATGTGGCTTGACAGAAAGACGTAAAACAGTTAGTTCTTTCATATCTCCAAGTATCCCAATTATGCCAGATTGATCTACCCACTTATCTGATATCGTCATCTCCAGTTCCAGTTTTGTTAGCTTGGGAAGATCCTTTATCCACAATGGCACAAAATCTACAAGCCCATATAGCTTAAGGGTCTTGAGATCCTTGGAAGGTGAGGAGATGTCCCCACAAGAAGGTTGATCGCCCTTGCTGAGCCACAGAGACAAGGATTCCAGATGGACATGACATTGGATGGCTGCACTGACCTCCTTGCAGTTTTTCTTCTTGACACCTGACACTCCAAGCTTGCGCAATTGTGTGAGTATCTTGAGCTCTTCGAGGGTGGCCTTGTGGGGAACAGTAGCAATGTTGACAATTCCAAGCGTGTGCAATGCCGTCAATTTATCAATCCCTGCAGGCACCTCAACACCAAGTTGACGAGGTCTGCAAAGGAATGGAAACCAGGGTTTGGAAGCACATGACCTTTCCTCTGTCAGGGATGTGGCCCCAGCACGGATGTACTGCAGTTTCTTTAGCTTTGTAATGGACGCCGGCAAGGTGGCTATGGAGGTGCCCCTGACATCTAGAGTCTCAAGCTGCCTCAGCTCACCCAGAGAACTCGGCAAACGGTTGATCTCACTTCTCCCACGCAGGGACAAGAATTTCAGGCGAGGAAGCAGATTTACAATCTTCTCGAGGTCTTTATCTGTCACTTTAGAAGCATCCTCCAAATCAAGCACCCTAAGCACCTTCATACTTTTTGAGACAAAAAAAGATTGCCACTCCCCAAATACTGTTAGTGACCTTAGCTTTGAGAAATCAATGCTATCATAAACAATCATGTCTCTGTCCCAGTCACTCTGAATGACAAGATGTCTTCCTGTGCGTCGGGTGCTTGGGCGGCATTTCCCTTTCAGTTCAAAGACCTCCAGTGCAAAGACAATGTTGTCTTCCTCTGGACGAGAGATGATATATTCATGGAAGAAAGCACTGACTTGGCATTTGACCATTCTCATCGGTGTCATCACTGTACATGGTGGTGGCTGGATCATACTCAGGTTGACCAGCATTGAGAACAGCTTCTCGGCTCTCTCCTCTGCGGTGTTGTCTTTAGTATCCCTAGAATAGCCCTCAGCAACCCAGCGCATCAGTAAGCGCCTGCGACGAATGATTTGATACCCTGGGAAGATTGATAGATAGAAGATACATGGCCTTAGGAAATCAGGACAGCGGAGAAAGAAGCAATGCATCCACTCAAATAGCTGTCGTAAACATTTAAACTCTGGGTTATTCTCCAGTTCGTGCATGAATTTTTTGTCCAATGCTGTTTCGCTTTCCATAAATTTGACTGTCTTCGGTGCCAAAAAGTCAGCTACGGCAACTATTACTTTCGGAAGTCCACCACACTTTAGAATAAGTTGTTTGAGATTCTCGTACTTGATGTCCTTCACTGTGGATGATGGCTTCTTTCGAAGGACCTAGTGTTCAACAAATGAAAATAATCTAAAATGTTATATTATGCACTTATTCAATGAATAGCATACATGCATTAATTTGAAGTGCTAAAGTCAATGAAAAGTAAAAATAAAGAGAAATTTTAACTGATCAATGGTTTTGTTGGTTCTTATGGTCGGATTAGGGGAATGGTAAACAAGAAAATCATTCTCCTCTTCCAGACCATGCCTGAAATTCTCTAGTTCTGTCCAAATAATCCCGCAAAAATTAAAATTAAATGTGACGCCAAGAAGAGAAAGTTACTAATGTCATTATCAATCTTGTAGATGAACTAAAATGGTTAAGGTGACTTGATGGACAATGGAAAAATGAGTATAACAGAGTTTAAAATTTAAGATATAAATGTCCACTCGAAGTAACAATTGGGAGATCAATGGTTTAATAGCACATATTCCGGAAGCACCCCTAGGAATATAAGAAAATGCTCTCCAAAACATATACTACTTCCACTGCAAATATACATAACCCAAATGACATATGATTGGAATTTTCCTGGATTTAATCTTAAACAGAATACACATGCACATGCGGGTTGGTCTAACCGTCAAAGCACATGCTCATGCGGCAATAGTGTTTACTTGTTTAGATATGTTTTTTAGAAGTACTCACACGTGCAAGTGTGTGCATCTGACCTCGAAATCTAAATTATTATTGAATAGAAAATTACATATATACTCCCTCCGTCCTAATATGCAAGGTGTAACCACGTTTATCTGATGTACCAAAATACAGGGTGTCTCCTTGACTCCTATGCAGAGTAAATGAGCATTAGGCTGTGAACAACATATTTATTGTATTCTCTTTGTTTCTATTGGATTTGTTAAAGTAGACTTAAATGTGTTGATGGGTCTTTGTGTTGAAGGAGTGACACATTTTATTATGGGACAGAGGGAGTACATACATAAAAATAAAATTTTAAAATTAATCTAATAATACTAGTATCTCGAATGCACAATTTCATTGCATGGTTTCATAGACAAATTTTGCATTTAATTCATCTATGGTATTGTGATCAAATGTGTCTAGAGATGAAACAAATTAGCTCTCAATACAGGTTTTATGTCTTGGTAACCATACATGGTGATGAAACTCTCTTCTTCTCTCCCCCATAAAAACCATGACACGTAAGCAATCTTGCTGATGTGTACTATAATTTAATGCCCGTGAAACTTACATTGAAACTGGCCTAACATAGAGGTCGATACTTGTAGTTGGAGATAGAAAGTGTTTAGTAAACACATTTATATTGATACATATGTTTGTGATTGGGGAAAATATTTCGAATCATAGAAAAAATTTGTTTAAGTCCTAAAAAGGTACATATTCATCCTTCACTCGGACACTAATATAATATGCATGTGGAATATGAATGACATGGTGTTAATTAGTATTTGACTGATGAAGAAAAAGAAAAGTATGTGAGATATCATAAGTTTGTGATTTTATATACTTGCATGAAATTGAATTGAACAAACAAACGAGTAAGTTCATGGTGATTAAAGGCACCTTTTCTTTAAGGAGATGAAATGCTGCTGCAGCTTCCAGCCCTCTGACGTTTAAAATGACTTCTTCATTGTCAGCACAGTATGTAGCTATATGTTCTTGACTCGTAATCACAATGATAAGACTTTCAGAGTGTCTAGAAACAAGTGAGTTTTGTATCAAGTCCCACTCTTTCCTGGACTGAAGACCGTCAATGACCAAAAGGCATCGATAATCCTTTAGAAACTTACAACACTGTTGAATTGGGTCATTGATTTCCACATGTTTATTATGAGATTCAGAATTCAACTCCGAAAGTACTTTCCGAGAGAAATCCATCAGATTTAAAGAATCACCTACATCAATCCAACCATATTTTTGGAATGGAGTCAACTTTTCTAGCATTATGCCATAGTAGAAGTTTCTTACGAGAGCTGATTTCCCAACACCAGCTATGCCCCACACAGACATCACTTGCCAACCATTGAAACGTGCCTTGGTCTGATGGCTACGGAGTTCTTTCATTTGCGCCTCGCGCCCATCAAGGATAAATTCCTCCGCACAACAACGTGCTGCATCCCTTCTTGTGGTTTGAATTCGGGTGTAGATCTTGTTGGTCACATCATGTATCACATCGGTGGACATCGCCCTGTCAATCTCACCATGAGAACCCTGAAAATAGGAAGTGTTATTTTTTTTGGGGATTAGGAATTGTTTATAGGAGGAGCCGTTGTAGAAAGGCAGTGGACAACATAAGGCGGGAGATAAAAAAAAAACTTAAGGTTCACATATTGGCTCAGTCCCATGTATATTACATAGGTTTTTGAGTCCCTATGTATATAAAACTTCTTATGGTTAGCTCATCACATGGAATGGGTCTGCAGACACTTGCACATGCAGCATGGATATCAGTGAGAAACTGTGCTCTGCACTCATAATGCCACTTAAATAAGTGGCAGCCATAGAGTTATAGCTGGCAAGTATAATATATAGTGTGCATTGGTACATGGCTAATAATTTACTTAGCTGATGTCTATCTTGTTTCTCTATTATTTTGAGCTACTCAAATAGCCCACACATAAATATTTGGTATGCATCTGTCATGAACCTTGTCAATCCCAGGATGGCTGGGTGGAGTCAGCTCTTGGGGTTGGGAGATTAGATCATAGATGAGAGGGGCGAACACACGAGGGGGAAACTAGATTAGTAGTTTCTTGCTTGCCTATAATCCATACAACACATCTCTTACATAGAGAGGCTTAATTGACCCAAGATCTAATCTATTCGTCCTATCAAAAAGTAATCCTAATCTCACGAGTTATAGTAGTGGTGTGCTACAGTGCCACTTTGGACAAAAGGGCCCGCCCCATAACTGTTACTTCCCATAGTGATTTGTTCGCCTAGATATGTCGTCTTATTCTACTTTGTCATAGTGATTTATAGTCATCACTAAATTAACATTGGATATGTAAGAGATCGGTTTTTATTGTTAACTCCTGAGTCCTGATTATAAACTATCAAAGACCAAAATTTTAATACATCAAGCAAAATACGGTGTTATTACTGGCGTACCTGCTTGAAGAAGACGCACACAGGGTGGTCAGCTGAGTACTGCTTAAGCTCTAGTACTTGATAGGAATGCCCGATGCACAATCTTGCGACTTCTCGTTGCTCCGTGGACACGATGATCCGGTTCGAATTGACGCTTTCGGGCAGGCACGCCCTGATGGCATCCCAGTCCCCCATGGTGCACACGTTTTCGAGCACAAGTAGGTACCTCTTGTTATTCACCTGTGCCTTGAACTCTTCAGCAAATCCGCCTGCCTTCAGTACCGTGGCCTCCCTCCTCTCCAGCTCGACCACATCCACACTTTTCCCTTGCTTCAGGCAAGTGTTTGTGTAGAACTGGGCGAGCACACTCTGCTGGAACTTTCTGGGATTGAAAGGGTATTCAAGCTTCACCCATCCACGGCACCAAAAGTTCTTGCGGATCTCCTCGTCTTCGTATGCTTTCCTGATGACAGACATGCTGGTACCAAGATCATCGCTTCTCGCCCACACTGAGATCACCCCAAGCTCACTTCCAACTTTGGTAATCAGCTGGGTGAGGTCACCAAGCCCCGGCTGCTTTTTTGCAGCAGTGTCCCGAGCCTCTGACATGGTGTCACCTGCACTTGCAGTCATAGTCACAGTGACAGCAGCATCAGGATCATCCGTCTTCTGCTGCTGCACGACAACAGGCTTGGATCCAGAGTCACTGATGAGGTTGTAACGTGAGTTCCTGCAGCTCACGTCCTCGACTCTGGCCTTGAGCTGCGCGATCTCGGCGACGGCGACGTCGAGGGGCAGCGGCTTTGCGAGCAGGCAGGGGGCAGCATGCGGAAGAGCCACTTGGTCGGGCCGTCGGAGTCGTCGAGGTGGACGACGAACTCGATGCAGTCCTCGACGTCGTAGGCGAGGTCACGGACCTGCCTCACCCACGTCTTGACGACGTTGTTCCTGACGCGCTCCGTGTTGGCCGCCTCGAGGAAGGAGTGCATCATCTCGAACTCGCCGGTGATGAACACCAGGTCCTGCTGCGTGCTCAGGCGCAGCCTCGTCTCCTCCTCGATCGCAGATTGGGCCCTCGTCAGGGCCCCCTCCACCACCGTCTTCGCCAAGCCGATGGCGAGGTCCGCCATGGCTCTCTCTCTGTTTCTCTCTGTCTTTCTTGTGTGTGTGTTTGGTTGTGTTGTACTAGTAGCAGAGCATTTGAAGCTGATGAATGATGAATGGCGATACTGGTGGTGGTGTCTGCTATGAAGTCTCAACCGTGAAAGGGGATCGGACTAGCAACAACCAGGAAGCAGCTAATTTGATTATTGAACAAAATTGGTCAGATCTGCGCTGAAAACGCATTGGGTTCCTAAACAAAATTGGTCAGATCTGAAAACGCGTCGGGTTCCTAAAATATTCTTTAGCCATAAGCGTTCAGACTTTATTGTAGCACATATCGATGCGTTGATGCCAACCACAAACTCCAAGGCGGAGCACATGACTGCCAGCCGTTAGCCCCCACCATACAATTTTCCGTTGACCACTGGCATTTTTAGTACATCACCGATCGATAGCTAGGGTTCAAAATTTCGGGGAAAAAGTTTAACGGACCCCACTAAAAAATGCGAAATATCAGACAAAAAAATCTCAAAAAATATTTTTATATGATTTTGCTAGAAACAACCTCTAAAACACCATATATCCTAATTCCATGTATAACAATAATGAAATATGTCAATATATGTATCACAAGTTTAGTACATTTCATGATTGAGTGTATGAAATTTCGGTAACAAAAAAAATATCGCTACCAGCGATAAACACGATATATCGGAAATTTCATTTCGCTGAAATTTCCTTTTCCATAGCAAAATTATAGCTACTACGTGAGGCGGGCAATAACCGGTGAGACGCAACGACTTAGCAAGAGCCATGATTCAGTGACTCAGACGAACCTCTCTAGATATTATCCCAATAAAACGTTTGATGTTGTTTATTGGTTGGACGGTGCCTTGACAGACCTCGAACACCGACCACTGCAGGTGATGCAGATCCCTATGTAGATGTGGAGAGCAAATCAACAATATAAATAAAATTGATGAGCTCTGAGCCGAACATTAAGAGCAAGGTTAATAATGAATGTATGCTTAGAGCCCACCTCTTAGCTCATCCATATAGTGGTTACACCTTCACAATAAATACATGGCCCATATGTCTATCACACATATTTTCTTAGTTCTTGTGTCCAAGCGGGCTGTAAACTTACAGCCCACCTACCCTCTCTCATCTCTTCTCTCCTCTACATCACCATTTAGCCTTTTTGCAGCCCACCATAATACTTGCTCTAAGGGCAGTCCCAACCCAGACTCTATCTTAGAGTCCATACCTTGGGAATTGTAGACTTAGAGTCCAAATAAGAAACCAAGTCTAAATAATTGAGTGACACATCAGCAAAAAGGCATTTAATACAAGGCTAATAAATGAGTTTAGACTCTAAGATAGAGCCTAGGTTGGGACTGCCCTAAGCAGCAAAACAGATGCATGAACTAAATGCGAGTTCTGACCAATGATGGAGTACAACTAATTGGAACACCAATTGGAACGTCTTAAGAAGGCCTATAATCAATGCATTAATTTATGGCTGTCCACTACTAATCCACTTGATGCCTCTTCGGCCCTTCCAACAGCTGAGCTAATGCACTAGCTCTAAACTTGGCCAACTCATATAAGACCTAACCAAATAAGATAAGTACTCATATGATTTACGTTTTATAACACATTGCTCATAGCACTTTTGGCATCACAACCTCTTTCTCATCAATAAGAATGGAGCTATGTTTTTTCTCTATGAGCTAGCTCTTGAACAAGATATAGTAGACTCTGTCTCCTCACATTTTTCTATCTTGCACATAAACAAAATGGTGAGGTGGATTCCTGTGAGCAAGCTGGCATGGCCATGCTGTAGAAGGCCCCATATACTTTTCATCTTACATGGCACCCTTGGATGTTGCAGTATAATACTATGCATGGGGGTTATCCTAACATGGGTTTCGGTTGTAGTCAAGTCAGCATATTGTTGTTTAACCTATCGAGGTCGCCTGTGCATTAGCATTTAGCATCCACTACCCATTCGTCACAGAACATCTGACCACTTTGTCTCTGTTCCGTGTTTGATCATTTCTGTCCAGGACAGGTTAGTACTTTTAGGAGTGTTGTTTTCGAAGTTTTTTAGAGTATTAATCATGTCTTGAGATATATCTTAATTCATGTTGCACAAAAGCATAGTTTCTGCAAAGTATGCTTTAAACATAAGGTTTTGCAGCTACGTGGGCAGGCTCAGACGAAAGTGAGCCAAGTCTTTTAAGCACTTTACCGAACGAAGTGCCATTAGACTTCTTGAAAGAAATTACATTAGACTTCTCTGAAGAGCGAAGACTAAGTGAAGGTACAGTTGGAACAGTTTATAATGTAATAACATTACTGAACAGTTACTGCCATTCAAAAGATTTCATGGAAAAATGCTAATGCATAGCAGCATATATATCATTGATGAACAGGGAGTTCTAGGAAATGGAAGTAGTTGCGGTGAAGAAGCTAGCAGGACAATGTGCAAGTGTCTGCTGACAAAAAATTTCTCAACGCGGCGAAATCTTATGGCTGATCAACATGACAAATTGTAAAGTTACTTAGTGAAACCAAAAAGGAAGTGGTGGAGCACAAAGGAAAATTTATTCTTGTTGACATGGATGAATACACTCTGCTATGAATTTTTGGACCGAAGCCTTCATAACTATCTGTCAGGTACGAAAATGCACTGTCCACTATAGGATTTCAAACAATTCCCAAATATCTCATTACAAATGGTTGAGGGTTGTCCTCGGTTCTAGAACGAAACCCAGGCGGGTCCGCTGGTAGCATCAATGGAGTGGGTGAAGCCGAAATCCACCAGGGCATCAAGTGCGGTGGATCACTGTGGCGAGTTGCAGCGTGGAGCTGGTGCGAAGACCAGTAAGCGTGCACACATATACCATCATGTCCTCCTCCGAGATGGTGTCATTGGATTCATCTGCCTCCTCTAGCTCTGGGAAGTTGATTCCTTTCATCGAGCACTGCTTAATTTATAGGGAGAGTTGTAGCAGAGGCCATCTAGACGGGACTGTGCTATCTAGACGGGACTGTGCTATCTCCTTAATTTCAATATTGGTGTGCCGGGCATTGTCGAGGTAGAGCCCGTCCCCGCTAATATGGCTGGATATTTGGGTAGCAGGTGTGACGGCATGCCGCTATGAGATGAAACATGTGGCGATCGACCCGCCAAGTGTACTGCGTTGTTGGCCACCTAGTTGTGGTGCCATGGCATCCTCGAGAGACTCCAGCTTTTGCATCTCGACGTTAGTGCTCACGTGTTGGAGGAGACTCATGGAGAAAATATCAGATCTGTTGTAGCTCCATGACATTAGCAGAGCATGCCAAGAGCTTGAGGAAGTGCTATTCGTAGTCCCCCATGGAGCATGAGCGACGCAAGTGCATGAGCTCGCCGAGCGAATTGCTCTGCATTGGAGGGTCGAAGATTTTGTTGACGACATCTATGAAATCCGGCCATGTTGGCTCACCATGGTTCTCCAATTGATGTACCATTAGCTCCTGACGCCCTTCACAAAGAAAGTCCTCGTACAGATCTTTTGATCGTCTAGTGTGGCGTGTGCACGGAAGAACGGCTCCGCCTTGTGCAGCCAGTGGAGTTTTTAACAATTTATTAGTTAGAGGAGTTTAGTACAGTTAAACTTTATGGAAGAACCGAGAGAGCCGGGAGGAAGTAGGAAGCGTGTGTCTGTGTTTAACAGACACGGGATGGAGTAGAAACTTTCCTAACAAAATAGATGTGTCGATCTAATGTTATCAAAGCGGCAATAGTTCCTAGTCGGTCGCGTTGTTCATGTAGGTAAAAGAAGAGTATATTCCTTATTTGGCCTAGAAAAAACTACCATCCCTTTCTTGACCCTGAAATTTTTTTTCGTTCCCTATTTGACCCTAACTTAAACTTTCATTCCCTATTTAACCTTGTGTTCCATTTTACGTCTAGGTGCTGTTAAATGTCATGCGAAAAGACATTTCCCACTGGTTCTATTTGACCTCTCCCTCTTTCTTTCTATGACGAGCGGGCCCAAGGTCAACACACAAGACCTCGTACTGTCGTACACTGATGTGCGAGAGGTATTCCTCGCCACCAGCGACGTCTCTGGCAACACGGACTACCTCGCGAGCATCACTAAAACCAGTTGCACCTAATCCCCTCCTTTCCCACTCGGATTGCAACTCTGGTGATGGTCGGCGGTGAACACAGGTGGCGGCATGAAGCAGGGCTTGCTAGCTGGCTAGGCGACAGCGAACTAGCGCTACTACTCTAGCATCACAGGACCCAGGGGGATCCTATACGCATGCTATCTAAGTCTAGGATGGTTGGGGTTGAGCTAGCCACGGAAAGTGGCCATGGCTGCCGCCGGCCGACTTGGGCAGCCGTGATTCGGCCGCCTCGACCATAGGCGAGGCAAAGAGAGGCAAGCACAAGCATCTAGGGCCTCCTAATTGTTGATTTGAGTGGGTTCACAGGATTGACAGGCTTCGGACCATAGGGTTCATCGTGGCCTTGTTCGATGGCGGTGAGAACCAAAGTTGGGGAAGACAGCGGCGTTTGGTGGCTTTGATCGATGGGCGGCATTGATATCGGGCAGAATAGGTTTCTGGGCTGGTGGCATGGGTAGACGATGGCCGGCACATGGGACTGCGCTCGTGGTTGGCTCGGCAGGGGTGCAGGGCATAGGCGTAGGCACACGGAGTCGCAACTGGCCACGGCGCCGGTGCTCGGAGCAGGCCCGCTGAGGCTCAGAGTAGGCTCGCGGTGGCACGCAGAGCAGGCCCGTGGCGGTGCACGGAAGTTCAGTGGCAGCTACAAAGAGAAGGGGAAGAGAGGAGGAAGAAGGGTAGTGGGGCCTACAGAGACAAAATGGTGTCTTTTCGCATGGCAATTAACAGCACTTAGACGTAAAATGGAACGGAAGGTCAAATAAAGAATGAAAGTTGAAGTTAAGATCAAATAGGGAACTAGAAGTTTTCCAGGGCCAAGAAAGGTAGGGCCAAATAGGGAATAAACTCTTAAAAAGAAGTTTGGGAAATGCTAGGGATAGGGTATCTGTAGGCGAAACAAAAAAACAAATGGTGCAACATTGCAACATCAGGCATATGCTACATTTAACATTTAAGTAAATTGCAATATCTAATGAAACATTGTAACATCTAGTGAAACATTGCAATGTCAGGCACATATTGAACGTTAACTCAAAAATTAAATGTTTAAATGTTTCAACATCAACATCATGCGCATGTTGCAATCAAATGTGCCTGATGTTGCAATATTGCAATGTTTCACTGAATGATGTAACTTTTACTTGATGTTGCATGTGACATATGCCTAATGTTGCACCATCCATCTTGTAATGTTGCACTGTCCGATATTGCACTACACGTGGGACGACCGGGCGCTAGCAAGTCCCAATAAGTTTTCATTGTTCGTTTCCTTCTTTCCTTTCTCCAGATCGAGCACGACACTGCTGTCTCCAATATCTTGGTCTGGGTGCCACGCCAGGGCAACTTCCCTACACGCTAATGGTTGCAGCTAGGGTTGGACAAAATGCTCGATGCTCGGTAGCTCACTCGGCTTAGCTCATTACGAAATGGAGCCAAGCCGAGCAACAGTTTTGGCTCATGAAAAATAACGAGCCAGCCGAGCTTAGCTCGCAAGCCTAACAAGCCCAAAATTCCAGCCAACCCAATATTGCAAAGGCAGCCCACTTCCCACCCCCATGGCGGATCCACTAAACCATACTAGCCCCTCAGCCCTCACAACTTCGCGACACCCCCCACGCACCCGACGACCACGACGCATCGAGCTGCCTCCTCCACACTCCCACCTCCTCTGCCTCCTTCCTACGCCACGCCTCCCCTTGTTGCTCCGCCCTGCGCCTCACGCTAGTGATCACGCTTATCTCCCCCAGCAGTAGCCCCCCAATCCATCGTCCTTCCCCACCGTTTCTAGATCCCGGCGGCCGGTGGCGGTTCTGCAGGGGCGCAGGGCTGCTGCCCTGTAGCGGCGGTGCAGGAGAAGGAGGAGTGGCAGTGGGGTCGTCGTCGTCCTCGAGCTCCTTGGCAAGCCTCGAGCCCGTCCTCTGCTCCAATCTCTAACTCCGCAAATCGGCGTTGGTGGTGGCTCCCTCCAATTCCAAATCTTATCCCACCCCTCCCTGGACGGTCGCCTGCTCCTGCTCCCTCTTTCTCACTCTCATGGCTCGCCGGTGGAGCTCCTCTCCATCTCCCTGCTCTAGCTCACGGCGGAGCTCTCCTTCTCCTCCTCCTTTGCTCGCGGCTACAGGTCGAGGCCAGCGACAGATTAGGCACATGGCTCGCGAGCTGGACCGAGCCGAACCGAGCTGGCTTTTCTGCTCGTTACCTTAACGAGCCAAGCTTGGTTAGCTCGTTATGCACCCCTAGTCGCAGCCTAACCCCTCCTTCCTGCTGCTGCAGTGCTGCTCGCCTTGCCCCTCCTCTTGGGTAGCGCAACAGCACAACCGACTGCACCTCCGCATCCGAGCCGCCGTTGTTGGAGCTTAGCACCGCCAACCGATTCACCACGTGTCGAGCTCGCCACACTGAACCACCTTCACTACGAGCTCAACTGAGCCGAGCCACACCTGCCTAGCCGGTTCTAGTTGTCGTTCCGCCAGCAGAGGAGCTCTGCCCCGTGAGGTCCCAAGCATTGCCACCAGTGGCCAAATTCTATCAGCCACTGCACGTCCCCGCACCCGGTGAGCACTGAAATGGGATCGCGTAGTTCTCCTCCTTTGATTCCCTACTCCATCTCCACGCTAGGCCACCGGAATGCCGGCGAGCCAAGCGTCTGAGAGCTCTGTCCACCATGGTTGCATAGAAGCTTCATCCTTTTGCAGGAGGGTACCTGTCCTATTTCATAATTTTAAATCTATTATTGACTAATGTGTAGAGATCATCCATCAAACATTCATTGCATTGGGCCGTGTGACGAGAGAGGACAAATGCACTTTTTGCAAACACTCATGTGCATCTAAACACCTCATCTAAGATTTTACAAAAAACAATCGGTGCAAACTTTGATGCAAAAACTTTTTGTAAACTACCAACTAAATATATCAACGTTTAGCAAAGTTGATGCGTGGTATGATGTTTAGAGACCTGTGGCTGCTTGAAATACAGTGCTAATTGTCATGAGTTTGCTATTTTTGTTCCTTAATTTCAGGAAGTCCTATTTTATTATTTTTAGTTAGCACCATCATCAAAAAAAATTATGCTTATAGTTATTGTGATTTGTCTTGGTCGATTTCTGGTAAGGTTTTGCAAGAAAAAATGGGTAAAGAAGATGAGGTACTTTTAGTTCCTTCATGCCTGACAATGAAAGGGTGCTGCGGTTCAAACATAAAAAATGCCAATTCATGGCTTAAATTTAAGCTGTTCTTGAATCTTACACATCTTTTCTTACGAATTGGTATTTTCCTGTATCTTGCTTGCCATATGAATTATACAACTCTAGCATTGTGCCTTGCACAATTTGTTTTGTTATATTAATCCTTCTTTAACCAGCTGCTGCATCCTAGAGAGTTAAAGGTGAAATCCATCTAGAGAAGGCCATTGACCTTTTTCTCTATTGACTCCAAAACAGTCCATGTTAGAAAACAATTTTATACCTATCCGGCTATCCGAACTCAGCTATTGTGAAACTTTGAATCCTAAATTTTCTAGACCAATGTTATAACTACTATACATGCCATCTATTATATCACTAATTTATTATCCATTCTTTCCCTCAGCGCGTATGGGTGCGCCACTTTACTAGTCTTCATTTTGATTACGAAGGTCGGGTGATTTTAGAAACTGTCTGAGGCTAGAGCATCTCTAAGAGTGCTAAAAAATAAACTCCCAAAAAATTGGTTTTGGGACTCTGTATTCAATTTTTTGGAGGAAAAAAATACTCCTCCATCTTCCTGGGGTGGGGGCATTCAGATAAGCATCACCAAAGCGCGTGACCACACTGTCATTAGGTATCGTTGCTTGGGTCAAGTCAACTTGTCTTTGTTTACGCGGTTGGTCCCTGACCTCTCTCTGCCTTTTTTTTCTTATTAGGAATGTCTCTGCGTTTCTTGTGCTCACTTCAGTAACAATAATAGAGGCATCCATCTCAGAACCTCAGCCCCTTCTTTTATGCTCCTTCAAGTGTGTTCTTCCCTGCAGCTGGTGTTCTTCTTCAGGTTAGTTGCTTACTAGACTGATGCTTCTTGTGCGTATCCAGTGTTGTGCCCGTGATTTCAGCTGTTTGTGTCCATTCATTTGCCCCATCTCATCCAGTGAAAAAAAAAATCCCCTTTTCACCTATGATTTTTTTTAATGGTTAAGGATAGTCATGTTCTTGCCATATGCATCTGTGGTTAAGCAATCTTTTCTTTCTTGTTTGGGTACATTAGAAGCCTCGGTAGCAGTTCAGATCAATAGCTCCATCTATCATCAGAAATGGCGAGCCAGCAGAGTCTTGAGAGTACATTACCAACGAACCTACCGGCAACCTTTATGAAGGAAATTACTAACGATTTCTCCAGTGACAGAGAGCTTGGTCGATCTGTTTTTGGAACAGTTTATAAGGTACTCTACAAGCATTGAAGTATCAAATTATTTGATACAAAAGCCGTGTTGTACTAATGATCAGTGGTGGAGGTTAAACAGGGGGTCCTTGACGAAGGGGGCACGATTGCTGTGAAGAGGCTTACTGAAAACGCACCAGTGCCACCTGGCGTAACATTTGGAACTGAGGTTACCAATATTATGGCACTGAAACACGAAAACATAGTAGAGCTGGTTAGCTACTGCCATGAATCGCAAAAGAAAGTGGTTCAGCATAATGGAAGATATGTGTTTGTAGACGTGATCGAAAGCTGTCTTTGCTACAAATATGCACCAAACGGAAGTCTTGACAAGCATATTTATGGTATGCAATGCACATGCCCAACACTGTTTTTTTCTTACTTTATGTAGTATTTATTCATACTTTAAGATATATATACATCGTAATTATTACCATGGTACATGCCAATCATTGTAAAAGAGCTCTTATATTTTATACGTGTTTTGTTGCCACTTGAGATATACACACTTTTTTATACCATATTATACTACTAGTACTGTACTTACCCCTAATTTCTTCTGCAGACAACACGTCAATAAACTGGGACACACGATTCAAAATAGTTAAAGGGATCTGTCAAGGTTTACTTTTCCTCCACAAGGGATTGGATGGCCCCCTGATTCATATGAATCTTGTGCCTACATCGATATGGTTGGATGATAATTGGGTGCCAAAGATTGCCGATTTTGGTCTATCCAGATTATTTGGCCAAGAGCAGACCCGGATGTACACAGTAAATGTTAAGGGACATAAGTAAGCCGACAATATGTGGAATATGATTATTCATTCTAATTACTACAATGTAAACTGTATTTTATTCTTTGATAAACCTTTGCAGCGGGTACATGGCTCCAGAATATCTATACAAAGGTGAAATCTCCACCATGTCAGACATATATAGTTTAGGCATGCTTATTCTTGAGATCACGACTGGAGAGAAGAACAGTTCAGCTTCTGAAGACAAATCTGCAAGAAAATTTGTCGACAAGGTGACGAATCGAAAGTTGAGACATCTGTTTTAGAATATTTCCATGCATTAAGTAAATAAATTATCACTAAGTATTAAATCCAATTGTATAGGTAATATCAAAATTTGAAGACAGATGAGCAAATAATATACAAGTACCCAGCACTAGATCCAAATGGCCTCCAGCAAGTAAAAGCATGCATTGTAATTGGGTTGAAGTGTGTGGAGGCTGATCGGAACAAGAGACCTTCCATAACGGATATTGTCAATAAACTAAATGGGAAATGTGTAAAAAAATTTGACCAGGTATGAACACTTGGGGCATCATCACATCTATACATGATCTGTCTTCTTCTGTCAACATTGTTTAGTAATAGGCTTTGCTTCTAATCTGTCATCCTTATTCGTAGTTTGGCAAAAACAAATGTCAAGTCTTTGTAATAATGGCCGGATATATACTACGCAGTAGAGATTGGGATAATTAATATTCCTTTATCTAAGAATATATAATCTCTAGTAATTATCTAAAATATATAATCTCTAGTAATTGTGTTATGTACTAAGAAAGGTTCCCTCTTTTTATTTTTCGCAAAGGCTGACATCTAGGACACACAGAAGTATTGCACGTTGAACATCACTAGATAAGTTGAGTCAAAGTCTAGATGGTTTCATGTTTCTTGTTCCACCTGCAATGCCACTACTTTACCGTTCAAACTATATTATATAAAATCAAAGATCCCTTTGCAACAAACTATCAGTGCATATCGTATTTCACTTGTTGCAATCAAATTCTATGTGCAATTGTCCTAACTTGCCAAATATTAATATAGAGTTTATGTTTTTTTCAGTGGTGCTAATTTATCATGTTTATATGAAATTCAGGTCTCCCCTTCATAGCATGCATGAAACATGGGTCTTTCCAAGGAGAAATCAGTGCCCAAGATGAAGTGAAACCTTCTCTATGATCTGTACTTGATGACGTGATGTTTTTTCACAATGTAGATACTGTTTTTAATTTGCTATCATGCATTCTAAATTAAATATAAATGGATACAATTTGGAAAAAATGCCTGGCTGATCATATCTGAGATAGGGCTAGATAGAAGGCTCATGGCTCATTAGCTTGTTCGGCTCGATGCTAGCTCAGCTCGGCTCATTATCTCCTGTGTTTACAAAATCTGTGAACCATGGCAACCACAATTGAGAAGCTCCACTTTCCTTTTATATACGAAGCTCACAAGCTAAACGAGCCAGCTTGAGCTCGTAACGAGTCGAGCCTAGCTTAGGTTTTAGCTCCTTGTGGTAACGAGCTGAGCCGAGCCGAGCTAGCTCGCTATGTTAACAAGAAGGACCGAGCCAAGCTCAGCTCGCTCATTATCCAGCCTAATCTGAGAGGCCAATTTTCTCGAACGCAATTAAGCAGAGCAGATTAAGGCAATCGCATGCGCAGTTGTGTACTGCTTTGGTGAGCTCATTTTGCAAACAAATAAGCCTAAACACTGGTGGATAAGTTGGTACATATAATCACACCATGAAGGAATAAGTCTAATCGTGAACAAGGAGTGCCACATAGCTGAATAAATTAATCTACAAACCAAACATGTAATTTAACAACATGGTCAAAATTGATCAACAAAATGAAAAGTACATTTGCGATAAATTGTTCAACACAATGAACAAATTAAGTGCATATCTTAAAGAAAAGTTTATGTCGAACACATTATATACAAAGTGGAGAAATAAGTTCATATGGTTGACAAATTTAGTCAACAAAACAAACAAATTATTTAGTTAAATTTCTCACAAAACTTCTAGCCAATAGACTACAGAGAGTTATACTGAGTGTTATACATGAAAATCAGTATGGTTTTATCAAATACAGAACCATTCAGGACTGCCTTGCTTGGTCATTTCAGTTTCTTCACATCTGCCATAAATCAAGAAAGGAAATAGTCATTCTCAAGGTAGATTTTGAAAAGGCCTTTGACAAAGTTGAACACGAGGTCATCTTGTAGGTTCTTACACACAAAGGCTTCTCAAGAAAATGGGTGGACTGGATGAGATTCATTCTCACTTCTGGGTCCTCATCAGTTCTATTGAACGGCATTCCAGGCAAACTATTTCAATGTAAATGAGGTGTTAGGCAAGGTGATCCCCTCTCCTCTTTGCTCTTAGTGTTGGCAGCAGATCCTCCAATCTATCATTGCTCGTAATAGCATCATCACTCACTCATCCTCTTGGTCCAGATTTTGGTGGTGACTCCAATTATTCAATATGCTGATGACACACTATTAGTCATGCCTATAGATGCAACACAATTGTTGGTTTTGATAGATATTATTTCAGTTTTTGCTTCTTCCACAGGACTAAAGGCAAACTATGGCAAACCTTCTATTGTCCAATCAATGTTTCAAATGAAAAGATGATTGATTTGGCACAAGCTTTGGGTTGTCAAATTGGAACTATGCCATTCATTTATCTAGGTTTACCACTTGGATTGACCAGACCTGTTGTTTCTGAGTTCATGCCCATTCTTACAAGAGTTGAAAGACAACTTATGGGCATCTCTAGGATGTTGACTTATGCTGTAACATTAATTTTCTTGTTAATTCAGTGTACACATCGATCCCCACTTTTTACATGTGTTCTCTTAAGATTCCTGTAGAGATTCTTGATAGAGTGGAGAAATACAGTAAGCACTGCTGTTGTTGTACGGGATCCACAATTGTACCAACAACATAAATGTAAACTTTATTTCTCGGGTCAAAGATTATATTTTTTCTGAGGGAAGAGTCAACGATTACATGCCCCCTTGGTGACTGTTCACCTACTATTTATAGGGGCCAACCTCGTATTCAACACACATGACCATTACTTCCAGCCATTTCATCTAAGCTATCGTTTACAAATCCAACCATTGGTTCCCACCTAAAACTACTTCATATTAGGCCTCGAAGCTTATGAGCAACTTCGACTGGTATTGAGTCGAGACTTCCTCTTGACCTCAACCAATGCTCGGCTTCTTTAAAGAGCTTCAATTAATCGTCGCATCCTTGCTGTGACTTCGACCTCACGCCGCAGCCTCGTAGTGACTTCGATGGTGACACCAAGTTCCGTGGTAGCTTCATCAACAACTCGAAGCTTCGTAGTGACTTCGATGATGACTCGTAGATCTGCAGTGGCTTCGACTGATCTTCTGAACCCTGCGATGACTCCTACTCGCCCTCAAGGCTTCAACGGATGCCTCAAATCCTGAAAACACAATTTGTCAACATGAAACTAAGTCCGATCAACGCTTTCCCCAACATCTGCCTTTGGAATGGTGGTGGCCTGACAAATAAAAGGGAGGTTGCTTAGTACTCCCTCCGTTCTAAATTGTAAGTCGTTTGACCTTTTGACCCCAACTTTGACCACTCGTCTTATTCAAATTATTTTGTAAAATATCATATTTTTTTGTTATGGCTAGCTTTAGTATTAAAAGAATTTCAATAATGACTTAAATTTGACTACATTGGTACAATTTTTTTTAATAAGACGAGTGGTCAAAGTTAAAGTCAAAAAAATCAAATAGCTTACAATTTAGAACGGAGAGAGTAGCACGGAAGGTTGCTTGTTGAAGTAAAGAAGAGGAGGGCTGGGAATCACCAACCTCATAACACAAAATACAACCCTCTTGCTCAAATTCCTCAACAAGTTTTATAACAACGCTAATCTTCCCTGGGTAAAACTCACATGGAAATGCTTATATGAAAATAGCAATCCTCCTCGTGTCAAGGAAAAATATCGGCCCTTTCTGATGGAGGATGTTGGGATGTGCTATCATTAGCCAAGGATTTTTTTCAAAATTTCTAGTACATGAGGAAAGCCACTACGAGGAAGGGAGCCCTGCTCGATCGCTGTTGCCTGTTGCGCGTCGGATGCTGCACGAACGGCTAGGATTCAGCTATTGCCAATTTTCGCCGAGCTTGCAATCATTTCCGTCGACTGAGCACAGAGCACACTGGCGACACAGTTCACTGACTTGGCCAGTCAAGTCGTCTCCCTCGCCTCCGACAGTCCGACTCCGACCCCTCCCTCCCGTCCTCCGCCGCGTCGCGACCTTCCTTCCCTCCCGCTTCCCACTCGCGGCGTCCTCCGCAGCCGAGCGGGCTGCCATTCCCGGAGCACCCCTCACGGCATGCCCCGCCTTAAGGTATAGCGACCCGCGTCCTGCTTGTATACGGGCCCGATTGCGATTAAGAACAAAGCTGCGGATTGCATTTGGAGATTTCCTTGGTGGATCTATAGTTGCATTCGGGTTTTCTGTTCACTAATGGGACTTCGTATTGAATCTTCTGTCTTTGTAGTGGAATCTGTTATTCGGATTGCGGCTGCTTGTGAAGATGGCTCAGGTGGTCAGTTTGTGACAACTGACTGTTTGTGTCCTGTGCAGCTGGTGTTCTTCCGCGTGCCTCAAGTTCCTGCGCGGCTGGCCGGAGATTCGGAGTAGAGTTCGTCGTGCAGATACTGCAAGCTGATTTGATTCCCCTTCTATTGAACCTGGTATCATTAAAGTTCCTTCCGAAAAAGAGTTTCTTTACATGCTTCAAATACTCAAATGGACCCTGAACTCGAACCCAAATCGTTGCTGTGTTTGCAGATTGCAGGCACGGCGCACCGCATCACCGTCCGGCACCCGCACGCCAGATATCGAGGCCACCACGACAGCTCTTGGAGGAGCCTAGGAGGCTCCCTTCTTTTTCTTCTCAGTCTTCAACGGGTGTCCTGAACGCTCAGTGAGGTCAGTAGTCCAGTGCACGATATTTGTTCGACAGAATTACCCTGTGGTGGAAATGTGGTTTGTTGGTTGCACGTCCGCTTGCCTGTGTTCCCCGTCTCAGGGCTCCAGCACCAATGTGGTATTTTCACCTCACCCCTGCATGGTTTGCGGTTCAACTATGCCACTGGCCAACGCCTGCCATTGCCTCTGCTTGACTACTTCAGTCTGTCGTCTGTCTGCTGATCTGCTCCCTCTGCATTTTGTTTTATTGCCTCAAATCCGAAATCTTGCCCTTGGTACATAGTGTTTTTTGGGTAAGCAATCAGGTGACCTTTGTTAATCCTGTGGACACTGTTTCTTCTTTTAACACTTCCACACATAAGGCGATGCAGGATACTGATAAGTGATAGCACTAAACGTTGATCTTTTACTGATCAATCATAGAAACATTATCTCTTGTGAGCACATGCCTTTTCAGAAAAGTGCATCAGAATATTCTTCTAAGGATTTTTTATTGAGTTTTTCAACCTTCTTACTTGATGGATTTCTTGCACAAGTTTGTAGCTGTACTCAGCAGTATGTACTTATGGAAATGTCTGTCCAGACCAGCATATAGATATACCTTCTGAGCTTGTTCACAGAATGTAACTTGTCTGTTATTCTGTTCCAACTTAGAGCCTCGGCTTAAGTTGAGCAAAACAAATTTGAAACTGGGTCTTTGAACCCATACCATGCTGCTGGTCAGTATATGGTAGAAGCTCACTTGGTGATGCCAAGTTTCAAAGCTGGTAGGAATTTTGTAACCATCTCCACATTGTGGTAGTTCAACAAAATTGATGGTATCCTTTCTTTCCTTTTTTATGTATACCTATATATTGCCCTAAAGCAATCATTTTGCTCCAGGTGCAATGTATGCCAAATTGTCAATAAATATTCACTACTTTTCTTTTCTCGAATACGCAGGAGAACTGCGCATCATTGTATTAAAGAAGGGGAAGAGTCCAAAATAGACTCACACTTATACACCACTCACCACCAGACTCACGCAGCCACAAACACACACCTACTATACAAATCACATTTTACAACCCCCAAGCATCTTCAGTAGACAATACTGAAGAGCAGGACCTGACCACTCCGTCCAGGGGCTAACCGACCCCTGAAGCAACCCTTAGGGAGAGACCTTTAGCCCCTGCCATAGACCACATCAGGGCCTCATCCCTCAGCAGGACCAAGGTAGAACTCAGATTTGGAGTAGCACCATTGAACACACAATCATTCTAATGTCTCCAAATGGTCCAGCATCCAAGAATGATTAGCGAATTAATTCCCTGTCTTAATTCTCCAGAAGTCGACTGCTCCACTTTGGCCCACCAGTTGTCAAAGGAATGAGTAGGTTGAGGGGCAAGGGAAGCTAGTCCAAGTTGCTGGAAAAGCTGAAACCAAAGTTGCCTAGAGAAAACACACCCCACCAGTAGGTGCTCTATATCCTCATTCTCTTGATCACATAGGGGACATTGAACCGGGTGGGGAAGCCCTCTCCGAGCAAGTCGGTCCGCTGTCCAACAACGCTTATGAGCAGCCAACCACATGAAGAATTGACATTTGGGGGCAGCCCAAATGCGCTCATAAGGCTCAAAACGGATTGCTCCTTCAAACAGAGCGTTATAGGCTGATGTAGCTGTATAGTGCCCTGTGGAGGATAGCTTCCAGATATGAGTATCCGCCACCTCCTACTGCAGTTCTACCTCCTCCAACAAATTCCACAATTCCAAGAATTCCATGACCACCACAATGGAGACCTCACCAAGACTGGAGAGGACTTCCTGAACGGTTTCGACCCAATAGCCATTGCTGAGGGCGTCTGCCACAGTACATCTCCTCAATCTGCGTTGAGGCTGTTGGAATTGACCTCAGTCATGTGTAATTGGGCCGTCAGGCCCAATCCTAATTCTACACTACTTCCGATTAGTTGCCTTTGATTGGAAGTCAAACTTAGCCCACTTAGGGCCCGGCCCCGCGTC
The DNA here is from genome assembly GCA_015342445.1 of Digitaria exilis. Classification (NCBI taxonomy): domain Eukaryota; kingdom Viridiplantae; phylum Streptophyta; class Magnoliopsida; order Poales; family Poaceae; genus Digitaria; species Digitaria exilis. The sequence goes on from JACEFO010001613.1 coordinate 26,251, forward strand.
TACAGCACTATATAACTAAGGGGAGACCTCTAGGTTTCCCTAATCTCGTTTTAATCGCGAGTTAAGATGTCATGGTGTTTTCTACCATGACCTAATCAATCACTAAGAGTGCTGGAAGGCGTGGAAGCTCAGTGTCCCGATCTACATCAACATATGGCAAATCTACTACGTCTGCTTCCTCTACGGCATCAAGATCTCATCTACGCTGAGTTAACTGCCATCTACATCTCGTTAAGATAAATGGTAAGTCAAATCCGTATTAGATCTAAGTGCTAGGTGTGGTCTATGTTAGACTAGATGATCCTGTCAGTTTTATGCTCTAAGTTAAGATCAATTAAATCTAACAATTGGTATCAGTCGCCATACACTAGTCTGCTTATATCGCCTAAGCCTCAGTTCATGTTTTAGTTGAGATTAAGTTTAGACAGTTGAGATTAAGTTTAGACAGTGCATGTTTCCTTCGTAAGATGCAGTACATCTGCAAGAATGATTAGATCCGTGTAGTATCCAAGTGATTCCTCTTGATCTAGTTTAAAGATCTAAATCTACGAGTTCGGGTTTCCATAAGTAAAAGATCGATTCGTAGCCCAAAATTGAAGGAATTAGAAGGAGAAAAAGTGCAAATTTCATAGCATAGTGATCACTACTCCGATTCCCCACTCGAAACCCTAACCCTAGATCCAAACCCCAAACCCTAACCTAAGTCAGGAGGTCTACCTGGCCTCGGCGGTTACGCGTGGCATGAGCTGTGCCAGCATCACCACCACCATCGTCAGCTTGCACGCCGACGAGGTCCCGCACTCTTGAGATCTGCGCGCAACCCACCAGCTAGATCTGGCCGTGCGGCATAAGCTAGCCGCACATGCACACCCGTGTCGCCACCATCTTCTTGGTCGTCGGCGTCACCTTGTGGCTTCAGGTGCCGTCCCGACGCACGTGCACGAGGTCGCCATCAGGGCACCACGGAAGCACCCCTCAACGGAGCCGCGCGCGACTTGGTCGCACGCGTGCGCCGGCGAGAGGCGCCACGATGGCTGCAGGCGGTGTGGTTGCGCAGGCTGAAGCTCGACGGCGGCAAGGACGAAGGGCTTCCTCAGTTCTTGGCCCTCGCTCGCCGGATCTGGGGGAAAAAGGGGAAAAAGGAGAAGAAAAGGAAGAAAGGGCGGCGGTGATGGCGAGCGCGGTGGCGCGCGTCGTCAGCCGCCGACACGGCTGGAGCTCGTCTCTCTCGCCGGATTTGGAGGGAAGAGGAAAGAAAAGCGGCGGTGGACGGCAGAGCGCGACGGCGGGAGGAGGAAGACTGCTTCTAGGGTTTCCTTCCCACCGGAAATTTCGGCATTATATACGCCGGCCGACTGAGCGTGAGCCGTCCGATCCAGCGAACGGCTCGGATCACCGCAGGCGGGGGAGCTGGCGCGAGCTGGGCCGGTTCGGCGGCCCGCTCGTTTGCCCTTGGGCCGATGGCCTGCTGAGTGACTCGCGGGCTGCGTGCGTTAGTGGGCCGAACTTAGTTTTGGGCCGCGTCAAGCCGCGAGTGGAGCCGTGAATTAGTCGAGCTGCCGAGCTGAGCTGAGCCGCGCCGAGCCGCGAGTTGCGCGCGCTGCTAGGCCGCGCTGGTTGCGAGCTGGGGTGCGCTGCTGGGCTACGTGCTGGGCTGCGCGGTTGGGCTGCGATGGGCCGCACACATGTTCAGAGTTAGTTGCGCGTTTTATGGGCCTTCGCGGGCCATTTTCAAATCTGGGCTAAAATTTAATTTTCGTCCTTTTCTCTTAAGTTATTTCAGTAATTCATTTTGAGCTCCATTAGTAATTCTCTGTTTTAAGTTAAGTAATTAAGAAATTAATTAAGTATTGTTTATGACCTTGTTTTATAGAGAATTTTATAAGTCACATTTAAGTTCAGTTGTAATAAAATTTCTGATGATTTTCTAAGTTTATTTGGCCCAATTTCTCCATTATTAAGCTAAATTCTCAAGAACAATTTCATAGCAATATTTTATTTTGCTATATTTTTTTAAGCTTCCGCTGTCATCTTGAGAATATATATGCTCATGCATTAATTAAGTTTTATTAGCATTTAATTTTCTAATTCAATTAGAGAAACATATGAGTTTGTATGAGCATAATAACTTAAGGCATACGTTTCCGATTAATTTAGCCATTAAGTTGAGCTAAATTTTTGGGCAATTTTCTTATGTACACAGTACACTTTTCATGAGTTTATTATGTTTTATAGAACTATGAGTTCTTAATTATTCAAGTCTTTTGCCAAATTTTGAATTTAAGAATCTTCTCCCTACAATTTTGAACATGATTAGGATTTATTTCATTAAGTTGAATGCCCAATTTAGATGATTTTTCCTCATCATGTTTAGGTTTAAGATTATATGATATTTGAATTGTATTTCGAATATTTATTCAAATATTTTTACTAAGAATATTAAGTTTTGATCTATTAAGTCATGATTATTTTAGTGCAATTTTATTTGCCATTAAATACCTTTTCTAAGTTTGAGTGCCAAGTCAAAATGGTTTGGTCTTTGCACATTGTTTTAAATAGATAAGAATTATGAATAAGATTTGCATTGATTCTACCTAAGTTGAGCTCAAACTTTACATTATTCATATAAGTTAAGCTAAAAATTCTCTTTCCACCAAGTGCATCAAAATGCCTCTATTTGAATGGAACCAACGAGAAGTTCATCTAGAGTACACATGTAATTAAATCTGACCACCGCATTTTAATTATGAGTTTAAGATAAGTTTCGCTGGTTTTCCCCACCGGTGATGCAAGTTGACTCTGGGATAAGCATTACATTAAGACATTTGATTTAGCTTTATTACAAGCTTATGATGTACTTTAGATTAAGAAAGAACATATTTGTTCTATGTGATAAGAAATTATTGACATTTGTATTCTCTATAAGTGATAATACATCATCAAGTTTGTTTAATGTTTATTATTGTTTATTGTCTTTGACCATTCTTTAAGTTAAATAAGTTAAGTAGTGATGAGACCTTGTCGAATATGTGGCATACTCACGTTTAGACCACAAATTCGAGGGGGAGAATTGAATGTCTCATCATTTTTTTTGTTCTTGTCAGTTGAGAATTGAACTGAGGACTACTCAGAGATATTCTCAAATATTCTCTCCATAATATTTCAATGTCCATAAGTTTTCAAGGGCAAGATTAAGAATAAAGCATGATATACTCGTTATATTTTGCTGCTTAAATTAAGAATAAGAGCAACTTTATCATGCTAGACATGATTATTCGAATACCATTGTGGTAGGACTAACACTCCACAAACACCAATTGTCTCAAATAAGTGTGATTTTTACCCTTTATGTTGGCCACCGCTGTGTACGGGATAATCATCACAGGTTGTGTTGTTCTATCCATTTCTGGCCAACGCTATTGTGGATTATTTCAATTGGAATCTGAGATGATTGAAGTATGGTTGTGTTCATGATTCTTGGCCAGCGCTGTTTTATGAACATTTAATCATAGCTTTGCTACTCTAGTTCATTTTCTGGCCACAACTGATGTGGGCTAGGATAGCAAGGAAAGTTGATCAGTGGTATAGTAAATGTCGTGCCAAAGATAAATAAGTTAAAGAGCTACCATTGTAAATTATCTTAGATAAGCATATAGGCCGACAATTTTAATATTCTGATTGTTTAGAATTCAATGGAAGCTCACTAAGAAGTAAGGAAATGGGGGAGAAGAAAATCTTGATGAGATATAGGATAAGTTTCCTATATTGATGATTTAAGAGATATAGATATATGATTTCGTCATATACATCGTGCCATAAGTATTCCTCCATTCTTTACCACACTCTGTTAAGGATTGACATTAGTTGTCTAACTATAACAGAGATATGAAATGTTTTAAGAGATAAGATAAGTATTGGGCACAAAAGTAAAAGCCTCATTCATTTTATATTTATAATGAAGAGGTTATAATGGAGTATGTGAACTTTAAATATAAGTATAGTTCTTTTCATAGTAATTTTCTGATGGAGTCAAAGCAGTAGGCTATAATGGGTCTACAAGTCTTGATAGTGATTCCAAAAGAAACTAAGATGCTAAGTTCATAACTCACCATAAGTATGCATCATGGGCAACCGTGATTCATTTGTAAAGTCAAGGTGGATTAAATTGTTATCCTGATACTCTAAGGTGAATGATCTCTCCATAAGCTAAAATAAAATAAGTATGCATTCCAAGAAAGGAGAAATATGTTCATCATGTCTTTAGACACATCTTGTGTAAAGTTTCCCTAGGTTCTGGGGAGCATGACACTTAGATGGGACCTAAATAAGTATTGGGATTGTCACTGAAGAGCAAAAGTAGAAAGAAGTTCTGAAGTGACAAAGTGTGAATGCATATACACAATTATGCCTGTTTTGTTTGCGTGATATAGCAAATTTATCATAAGTACAAAGTTAAGAATAAGATAAATAGGAAGACGTTCCTGAAGCTTCTAATGAAGCTATATGCTAAGACATATGAGAAATTGACTTAGCATAACAAGCCGGAATGCTTGACATTATTAGTTTTAGTCCAGGGAGGTCCACTGGAAAAGGTGTTAAAAGTTTAATACACCAAAATAACATGCTTATTTAATTAAGTACTACTCAGATAAGATTTTATAAGAGTGTGTGGATATAAATGTGCAAAATTAAGTTTTGTATCCTTCACTCTTGCAGATTTGAGCGATTCTGTAGAAAGCTCTAAAACAAGATTAACATTATTAATGTTGTTTTTGTACGACATGTTTTAACTTAGGCAGGCATATAGAATATATTCCGGTATAATTATGTTTGCATTGATTAAATTCAATGTCGCTGTATTTGATTACAGTATTTCTTTCAAGTAATGACATATAGTTAATGGTGTCAAGCCGATTGACAAATATATTGTTATGAAAGAAGGGTCCCAGAATCAAGTCATTTTAATGCATTAAGAAAATAGCTAGCAATGTGACTAATTCAGGGTTTTATCTCATATCTTGTTTTCGCGAAATTAGTATGGATTTGATGATTAATCTGAAATGTGATTCTGGATGAGGCCGATAAATAAACTCCCAAATAAGTTAATAAGTGTTCTGTCAAGATACTATAGTAGACTTTAGTTAATGATGTCCCGGTATGACTGTAGTCTCTGCCGACGACTCATTCGCTAGGTGTTGCTATGGTATTGAGTGTGAATATAAGGCGAACATAAGCTTAAGTTTTAAGATTAAGATTGTTCGATTAAGTGGGAGACTATTGATATGTGTGTATCCACCTGCACATGATCAATATATATCAAAATTATAAAGAATAAGTCGTTGACCTTCGGTCAAGGGGGAGAATGTTGGAATTTACCTCGGTCATGTGTAATTTGGCCGTCAGGCCCAATCCTAATTCTACACTACTCCCTATTAGTTGCCTTTGATTGGAAGTCAAACTTAGCCCACTTAGGGCCCGGCCCCGCGTCTACAACACTATATAACTAAGGGGAGACCTCTAGGTTTCCCTAATCTCGTTTTAATCGCGAGTTAAGCTGTCATGGTGTTTTCTACCATGACCTAATCAATCACTAAGAGTGCTGGAAGGCGTGGAAGCTCGGTGTCCCGATCTACATCAACATATGGCAAATCTACTACGTCTACTTCCTACGGCATCAAGAACTCATCTACGCTGAGTTAACTGCCATCTACATCTCGTTAAGATAAATGGTAAGTCAAATCCGTATTAGATCTAAGTGCTAGATGTGGTCTATGTTAGACTAGATGATCCTGTCAGTTTTATGCTCTAAGTTAAGATTAGTTAAATCTAACAGAGGCATTAACCCAAATAAGTTGGGCGTTATCTGTTGTATGTTTCTTCCTTCAATCCATTTATCCTTCCAGAAAAGAGTTGTCGCTCCATTCCCTACAGTCGTGGTGACAGCCATGTCAAGAAGTCCCTGTACTTCTTTATGCACCTGCAGTGGCAAGCTCGCCCAAGGCTTACTAGGCTCGGATTTTTGCAGCCAGGGCCATCTTACTCGTAGAGCATATCCTAGCAATTTCAAGTCTGATATTCCCAAACCTCCCAATTCTTTGGGGCGACATGTCTTGGGCCAGGCAATCAAACAATGCCCCCTTGCGCCTCCTTCCGACCTCTCCAGACAAAGTCTCTTCTTATTTTGTCCAAAGCTTTGAGACCCCATTGAGGAAGGTCTACTGCCATTAAAACATATACCAACATAGCTGTCAAAACGAATTGATGACTGCTCGGGATACCGGGGCAACAGGTTCCTGGAAAGCGTCTTCACGCGACTGCTCGCCCAGAACCGCTGTGTATTCACCGACGTACGGTTCACCGTCCTGGACACTCCGCCGCCGTCGAACGACTACACCGCGCCGCGTGTCCTTCCTGTACGACTCCGGCGCACGGATTGCACTGCATCAACGGACATTCCTGCATCGAATCTGTACGACTCCTTCGAGCAAGGCCAGTTGAGGAACACCATGAGTTCAGATGGTATTCCTCCAGCTAGTAACGACGCAACCGATGCCTCCGGCAAAGGTCCCGCCCCGGGGTACATTTCGATGTCCGAACTGCTATCATTTATTTTATTTGTGTTCTTATTTAAATCTGTGTTAAATCTGAATACGTGCACATGGATTGTTTCACTCACTATAGTCATGCAAATATTTGTGAATTTAATTATAACCTTTGAAATTAAAATATGGCCTATTATAGATAATTATCCAACACTTGCTATATGTTATTTATTATGATGCTGACTACCATCATAGTCCACAGACCACAGGCCTACAGCTGCAGCAGAAGGCACGAATATGATTATTCCAAAAAATAAAAGGCACGAATACGATTCCCCTCTGCATTTTCCTTTTTCCGCACGAGCTGTAGGGACTGTAAACGTGTAGTAGTATCCACCAACGGTGTGAAACGCGGTGACTGACAGTGACGGTGACGCCTTCAGGCCCAGGCACACGCTCTGTAACGCGGAGTCCCGGACCCAACCAATCTCTTCCTCGCAACTGCTCAAACAGCACCTGGAAATTCTCGCGTCCCCTTCTACCTTATGGGACTGGGCTCCATAGCAGCACCAAGCTCACCTATCTTGGAAAAAAAAACAACCATATTTCTATTGAGCATCTTGGTCTGGAGTCAAGTCAACACGCCGGCCTCGTTGGGGTCCAGATCTAATCGAGTCGGTCTTTATAATCTTCAAATCCCAGCAGCTCACCCTTCACCCGGCCAGCAATATCAGCCCGTAGGTCTGGTTCTTCCATCTCTCCACCAGCTTGGAGCCGTCGAGCAGTCCTCTTCTCCAGGTCAGTGCTTCAAACAAGCAGCTTACTTTCGATTGGTTTGAGTCTTTCAGATAGTTTGTGCAAAATCTTTGTTCTACTCATATATGTTCTTGAGCAATCTCCATATTTCTTTCTGAAGTTGAAGTTGCAATAAATCTTGTAGAGTTAGCTCTAATCCGCTTGTAGCTGCTTCAAATCATCAGGAATGGCCGCTGACGCCAGCAGCGGTAGCCAGTCGACTCTTCTGAGCACTTTGCCTAATAACCTACCATATGATTTTCTGAAAGACATCACAGAAGGATTCTCCGAAGCTCGAAAGCTTGGTCAAGGTGCATTCGGAACTGTCTATAAGGTACTGTTATGCTCAAATCCTCTCATGTTTTAAAACATTGTTAATATATATGAACGCATGCCCATTACACTATCTAAGATGTCAAAGTAACAGGGTACTCTGCAAGATGGGAAGTTGATTGCTGTGAAGAAGCTTGCAGATAATTCGCCAGTGCCACCTGAGAAACAGTTCAAGATTGGGGTTGGGAATCTTATGGCTCTCCAGCATACGAATATAGTGAGGTTGCTGGGCTACTGCCGTGAACCGCAGAAGAAAGTGATGGAGCACAATGGAAGATACATTATTGTAGACGTGGTTGAGAGCTTACTCTACTATGAATACATTCCTAATGGAAACCTTGGAAAATATATTTTCGGTACGTAACACATTTGCTTTGTCATGAATTCACTTACATGTAAAATGTTATAAAAATGCATGACCCATGTTTTCATGCTACAGATAAAGCTTCTAAGCCTGAGTGGAAGACATGCTTCGAGATAATCAAGGGTATCTGCCAGGGCTTACGTTTCCTACATAAGGCAATGGATGGTCATAGACCAATCGTCCATTTGGATCTTCAGCCTTCCAACATATTGTTGGATCATAACATGGTGCCGAAAATCTCAGATTTTGGCCTGGCAAGACTTTTTGGTGAAGAACAAACCCGAATAAATACAATAAATGTTGTTGGGAAAAAGTAAGCCAATAACTTATCTAAAATCCACTATTTTGTTTCTTAATAATAATAAAATTGTATCTGTGGCATGGTCCCTATCTTCTCATTGACATTCATGCTTTTTCCAGGGGGTATATGGCACCGGAATATCTATATAGGGGTGAAATTTCAGCCCGGTCTGATATATATAGCTTAGGTATAGTAATCATGGAGATCACAACAGGCGAGATGAATTCGTCAAGTGACAAAGACATGTCTGCAAGGGACTTTATAGATAAGGCAAGACTAAGACTGAACCATTTTTCAGATGGTTATTCTTTGTTAGTTTGTATGTTATCACTTAGGCTCACACCTCTAATTCTTCAGGTGCAAAAAACGTGGACAAACGAGCACATTGCATCCGTGTACTCAAAACTAGATCCAGTCAGCCTCCAGGAAGTAAGAACATGCATTGAAATTGCGCTAAAATGTGTTGTTGTTGATCAGAACAAGAGACCTTCTATAGTTGAAATTGTTGAGGAGCTCAATGGAATGAAGGCTCACTGATTGGCGAAGTAGTACGTACTATGCAAGGGAAACTGTTGTAGACTGCGCTTGATATCCTCTATGAAATCATCGACATAATAAATGTATCAGCTACTAACTTTGTATTTTTTAACGATGCATTCCTCGGTTTAGCTCCAGCTTGATTTGGGTTACTTATGGATCAGACATGAACTGTGACGCCTGAACTATTCAAGTGCTGATTTATCTTTTTCTATCTTCTTTCTTAAATATTTGGTCAACCCTAAACTTTGCATGATAATTGATCCAATCGTTTTTTATGAATTTTTTAGGTGCCGGTTTATATGGTACCGTGTTTGGTAACACAGTAATACCTAAAAGGGCAATAACACTACATGTCAGACTGTTGTAGACTAGATGCAAGCAATCGTTGACATAATAAATGTATCAACTACAAATATGTGTATTTTTGGAAGAGATTTAGCTCCATCTTGATTTGGTTTGGTTACTTATGGATCTGACATGAACAGTGACACCTGCAACTGAATTGCGAATTTATCTTTTTTTATCTTCTTGCTTAATTGTTGGTCAATCTCAAACTTTGCATATGATGGTATATCTATTTATTTTTTTACGAATGTTTTGTTCGCCGGTTTAGATGTTACCGTGAACGGTAATACCTAAAGGGGTGGCAACATTATACATGTTCTCAGTAATGAACATGTCAAAGTTAACCCTGTTTATACTGGTCTGGTTGTTAAATTTCTATGTGCGCGTGCCATCAACTTATCTTGAAGAGTGCTAGAAACTGTGGCATGGATGTTTCCGTCATTCCGTGTCTACCTCAGATGGGAGTGTATTTTGGTTGATTTTGGACTTTTGTTTCATGAGGTGAATCAAAAAGCTTACTTAGTCGAAAGAGTAATGACTAATTAGTAACTAAATAAAGAGTCGAATATAAGCACATTAGTAATAGGAGCATTGTATCAACCATAGTTTCAAAGTACTGTTTAGCTTTTTTACTTTTTCCTTGACAACCATACAAAATATTGTTTTGACATACATTGTGATATCCACACAGAACCATGCAAAAAATTTAAATCAAAATTCAGCGTAACTTGTGTAGAGAAAAAAAGGACTAATTGTGTTAGGAGCAAATTGAACCACATAACAGCTTACAGGGTAAATTGGACCAATAAACAGTATGGATCATGTACACTTTCTTTCTATACTTGAAGGATATTAAATGATTGCTATTTTGGATTATTTTTCCAAAAAAGAAAAAAAATATCCAGCATTTGGGATTGCATATACAATCAAGTATTGTTTAGCTAAAGAAATTATAAAACATTGCACCTGTAGCAGTACTCTGTTAATACTCTTGCAGGGCGCTCCTGCCCCGCGCCTCCGGCCGCAACGCACCCACACCACCCCGCACCCGCGTCGCCACCCGAACCCACCTGTCACTCTGACCCTCACTGCCTCGCTCGCGCGTGTCCTCCTCGCAGACGGCGCCACCGTCGAAGGCCTGGTCTCGATCCCTAGCTGTGCTCATCCCGTACCCGCTCTCTAGCGCCTGCCTCGCCGCCACCAGCTTCTCCCTCGCCCACCTCGCGCGCGCCCTCGCACTCATCTCCTTGTTCGGGAGCCGAGGCACTGCAATTATCTGCTCACGCTTCTCGTGGAGTGCCGGCGCTAAGAGGAAACCCGACAACTGTATGACGAAATGCTTGCTGAGGAGGGCAGCGCAAATTACTACAGCACCACCTGCGTGACGTTCGTGCTTGGAAGGGTGAATGTAGATGGGCCGGAAGCTAATTGAAGTGAAGATGGGAAGCTCGGTGCGTACTGCAAGTTGTGTATTCGTTATTTCGGTGTCAGGTAATACCTTTCATGTTCTATTTGTTTTTCTGCCGTAGCATTATTACATATAGATGGCGTCATAGCAAGTAACAGTTGTCTTTTTTCTCAATGCTTCATTAACTGTTCTAGAGCTTATGCTTATCTGTTTATTAGTTGCAGCAAAGCCAAACAAGGTGCTCACTGCTCAGATATACAGCTGGATGTGCAGGACTTACACGGTTACACTACATCCTGGTAAGATCCTTCATGATTCAAGAGCTATTAATAACCATTGACCATGCTCAGAAACAAACTAATACCATCAAATAAATATACTTCAGTAACACCCATGAAAATTCGACAGGCTGTGCATCTTCTGAGGGATGCAATCGTAGCTATCCGCCCTTGATTTATGTCTTCTGCATCAGAGATGTGGTGGTTGCATCAGATTTGCTTGTGGAAATAATTGGAAGAGGGCATACTCCAGCGATCTTGGCATCGACAGGGGAACCCTTGTGGCATGATCAATCAACTTGAGCTTGGGGCTCGGGGGAATGCTGCTGCCCCCAAAAGAAGAAGAGTCATTATGGGGGTTCCCCAGTCGATGCCAAGATTGCTGGATTTCGGTTCTTTTCCTAAGTTTAAGAGCTGGGTCAATGACCTTCATGTTTGAGCGGAAGGGTATCAATTTTTCTGGTAATAGTAAAGCAATTTTCTGTCCATTTCTCCTAAGAAGACACTTATTGCTGTTCTCTGAGTTAACCTTAGTGGACAGCATTTGCGAGCGTTTCTGATTGCCCTGAGGCTCGCAGGAACCTGGCCAACTGATTATGTGCACCATGAGCCGTCATTTCATTAAAATTTTTTGATAGAATGAAGTGGAAGAACGCTAATATTATTGTGGTGCCATGTTACTTTTGTCCACAGGCATAAAACTCGAAGGATGTAATGATGTATGATCTTCAATGGGAGGAAATATGATATGGCATTGTCCTATGTCGATGTGGGCTTCTCAACCTATAAGACACATCTGACCTCGAAGGATTGAAGGTACAGTAACTTGCCACATTGATGGAAACAACTTACCAACCTATAAGATAACGGGTCACTAAAGACCAAAGACAGATCTTTGTTGTTTTAGGCCAAACATAGATTCACTCCTTTCAACAGGTGTGCCAATGTTAATATGCACTTTTTCTATCGTTTTGGATCAAATTTGCTAAAGAAATATTAACACTTTTTCAGATTGCATGTGGATATATTTTTTTTTCAATTCCTACTGGAGTGCCGAATTGTTCGTGCCTTTAACAACACATGGGCATTAGCTCTAAACTTGCAGCACAATAAGGCTTTATTAGCCACAAGTAAGTCATACACAACATGGATTAATTATATTCAAGACGCAGTAAAAATTATCTTGAGAAGTACATCTTGTTAGCCTTATTGGCCGACATCTTTCTTTTCCATTTTGTGTCAACCCTGAAATGATTATCGTGTATTTTTTTTATGATTTTTCTTTTGAAACAGTTGTGCTTCATTCTCATAGATGCCCGTAGCATTGTAGCAATGCACAGGCTGTTACCTAGTGTTGTAAACATACCTATTTGAACCAAGAGCTGCCGCTAGTTAGAGTAATGGAAAAAATAAATGGCTCGTCCTTCTATTCCTCATTTTCTGTGTAGCAAAATTATATATGCTTATCAAAATTCAGAATATATACAGTAAAAATTTCAGATTGTGAAAAAGTTACAACAAAAACCTTGTTAATTCTCTATATGACAAACTCTGACTTCTAACCATACATTTGACAAGTTTGGCAGAACCTATCAAACATAATGAGTTACTTTTTCCTCTTGTACTCTATAATCACAGGAACTGGACAAATGATCAAGTGTAGCTGTGTTACTATTGTGGTTGTAGTCGATTCTACCCTGATCGATCATCGCTGGAACTGGACATGAAACTGGCATTGTGAATTGAAAGAAAGTAGGAATATATCTCAGGATCTTCGTATCTTGGCGCACATGGACATAAGGATATACAGTTATTATATCTACCTTAAGAGCCAAATTTACGCTAATAAACACATAATCCAAATCATGGACCTCCAGGCATCCCTGCAGGACTCGTGTTATAATTCAGATCATATTCAACACATATAGCCTATTTCACTCTCGCCTTCATAGGATGTTTTCCTCATGCACAGCAACGGGGAGCAAGAGGAAGCTGCAGCACAGTTTTTTTTTTATGTTCTTCGATGCTCATGTCGTTTTTGCTTGGCTCCTTGTGTACCTTTCCTCCTCCATAAAATTGGCCCAAAGAGCCAGTCCTTGACTCAGGTAGTCCAGTTCTCTACCCAGTACCAATGCAAGCCTAGGAACATGTTCAGTTGTCCTTGATACATTTGTTTGCTGTTGAGGCTTTTACTTTTAACTCGTATTCAACCTACGTCTACAGAGTTGCTATGGCCACTTCACATAAGTACGTAGTACAAGTAGTTTTGGTTTCTACACCTCATTGTTCGCAGTAGTTATGGCCTTCATCTTCTAATCTTGGGACCAAATTTTTATTCTCTTTAGCATACTTCCTTGCCCAGAAACAAAAATTGATCAATGCAACAAACTCGAAGGCAGCAAGCAGCAAGAAGAAGCGATCAAGATTAGTCCTGTTGAAGTTTGATCCATCCAACCATCCTCTTCCACCTTGGTAGTATCTTGTGTGTCTATTGACGATTTTAATGAAGATGCACGCCAACCATGATGCAAATCCAACCAGGGCGGATTGGACTGCTGGCGCGGCCGGCTTCATCCCTGGTGGGGCCTCTCGCTTAATAAACTCTACTAGGCCGTTGAAAGATCCTAGTTCCATGGCACTAAGCAGAAGGAATTGTATCACGAGCCAGAACACAGACATCGTGTCATTGGTCTCCGTCCGTGTCAAATGGTGCCCTTCAGCAAGTGCCTTTCTCTTTGATTCCACCAATGCTCCTACACATGCTGCCACCGCTCCACACATGGAACCAGCGCAGATCCGTTGCAGGGGACTGATGCCGTGTTTGTCGCCTGTCATCCTTCTCAGAAATGGTGTGATGACTCGGCTCGAAACTGGCTGCAGAAACATGTGCAATGCTATTGGTATCGCAATGAGTGAAGCAGAGGATATCTCGAAGGTGCCAATCCTTCTGTTCATTGTTCTTCCAACTTGTATGGTCAATGTCATTAGAAGGGTGAAGGGCATGAAGATAAGCAAACTACTAATGAAGATTGGGAGCATTCGGAGGATAAGTTTAGTTTCGTCCACTTTAGTTGTACTGCAGAATGACCATGGGCTTGTCTCTCCAGCATATATGCAGGCTTTGTCTAAGAACCTGTTAAGATTTTTTTTTTCCAGATTAGACAATAAACACGAAAATCTGGTATCTTAGGACATTAAACTTCTAATTTCGTTTAACATCATAAGATTTTAGCACGCTAGTTTTCCGTTCTTCTAAAAGATACTCTGGTCAAAAACAGTTGTTTCCAGCTGTCATGTCAAATATTTCTATCATCGACCATCATTTTCTAAAAGTTCGTATACTTTAATATCTTGTAAGTTATATAAGTATTTCTCGCCATGGATCTAAAAAAATAAATCTTATGATGTTAAACTACATTTCTTTATAATTTAATTGTCATTGTTAGAAAGATTTGACTTGAGGTAAAACTAGATTTACAGCGATTATGGAGGAAGTGTAGTTTAATCTTTGTTTGAAATATCATTCTCTCTAGAAAAATGCCATGAAACTTACTCTTTTTTCTTGGTGTGCAAGTTCTTTTCTCCATCAATGCAAATTGCTTCACCAATCTCTTGCAATACCACGCTATCATGGATAACCGAATGCCTCTTCCTCAATGCAGCAACAATCACCTATGATGCAAAAACAGAACATCTTACACTTGTTGAAATTTTGTATTTTTATGTAACTATCTATGATCTTTGTTGAATCTTAATACAGGTAGTCGAGCTCTTACTAGGTGACCCCTGAACATACAGAATGCAAAATAACATGTGCGTTTGTGCTGTGCATTTCAATCAAAATTTTAGCACCCAATGTACCTGTAGTATTCTAGTTAGAGGACTACCAGCAGGGTTTCTCATCTGATAGAAACGAATTCCACTGGCTGCCACGAGCAGACCAACAAGAACAACCAGGGCACATGCTATAAAGCCAATGTTCCAACCCAGGTTATTCTGCACCCAAACTATGAATGACAGTCCAAAGATTGCCCCGAGAGAATTTGCAAGCTTTTGAAAGTTCAGGGATCTTTTCTTGAAAATTGATCCGTTTGGATCATCTCTGCTGAACTGATCTGCACAAAGGGATGGTATACAGGATCGCATACAGCCCTCGCCAACAGCAAACAGCAGTAGGCTCAAGTACAACAGTGCTAGGCTCCAGGCATGTGCAGGTTGGCAGCTGTTTTGCTCTTGGTTTGTGTCACAAGACGGAGGATGAAGTAACGTCAGGTGCGCTTGTAACGCTAGAAGCATATAGCCCTGCATTATTGAAGGAAGGGTAGTTTTTGGAATTCAGTATATCCATGGTATCTAATTTCTCAACTTCAAAAGGAAAATATATATTGGATCTATCTAGTAGACTAGTACTATATGGTGAATTTAAAATAGACGGTTGGATTCTGATCATATATAAAAGCTACATAAATAACTTATCTATGTACTATACGGTAACTTTCTAGCAAACTGTACAGCTAATGATATTATAAATGCTTTTGCAGATTCTGCATAATATATTATATAAGTACAAGTATCTTTAACTTTGCAGGGATGGTCTGATGAACCAACTTACAAGGAAGACAAAGGGTCCGAACACAAATATAGCTGTGGAGGGTTTGATGAACTCATCAGAGACGAAGTTCATCAGGGCAGTGGAAACTGATACAGCGCCCACCAAGAACGTGATCACGGTTGATGAGCTCACGATTCCCAGATTCAGCCTACTTTGCAAATAGGCTACCAAACTGAAGTTGGCACTGTTTGGGCAGCTCCTCAACAGAACCAAAACTGCAGAGACGTTTGTAAAATAGTAAGATGTTTAGTTTCGGTGTTGTTCACGGATGCATATTGTGCCTCATGAGAACCAGTAATCTAGAAAAGAATCTACTACAAAAAAAAATCATGTTCATCTATATATTGGTTCAAAGTAAGAACCACACTTTTATAGGCAGTGGGTGAGAAATAAGGATTTGTTTGGGTTGAGGTGGAGGCCGGGAGCCATGGTTTTTTTTTTCTGTTGCCCCCACCTGATGAACCAGTAATACTGGCTTTTCTATTAGTTCCATTGATGTCCCATATGTTTAAAGGTCCATGCCTGAGTTATTGAATTAGCAGTTGAACGTCAAACGATATGATTATGTGCTCATCTAAAATCTAACGAATTCAATTGATCGTAAATTATTAGAAATATGCATGCTGAATCAAAGCTCATCAGCTAAGCAAAGTTGGCAACAGTAAGAGATTAAATGACATTATTAGGTGTAGACTTTCAAAAATTAATCGATATATTTTACTATGTGTTTCCTTTAGCTGAGTTAGGAATAATGTATGGTAAATTGATATCATCCATATTAATTGTCCGCTAGTTAAATGATTCCTTCCAAGATCCATGGACTAGCTTTTATAGATTTGGAGTCGGTGATGAAAAAGACAGCAAGTATCGCGTGGTCGGTTTTTTACTTTTGAAAACAGATCGTGGGATAGTTTCATTATTATGACCCTTCGTATTGTTTTTGTTGTGCAGAGTTAAAAAAGTCAATGGCTCAAGATTGCTGAGATCTGGGCATCAAAATCTTTCTATTCTGTCATTAGAGTACTAAATGCACGTTTCCAAATTGTTGGTATGGAAAAATCATAGAACGTACACTGTGAGCCTGCTGACACATAAGGAGTTACAGAAAATTGACAGAGTTACAGAAAATTGACAGAATGTGAGTTGTGGCCTGTGGGTCTCAACGTGTTCTGGTTAATAAAAAGCGTAAAGATTGGCTGAATAGCTAACACTACTATCCTGTGACCTATTTGGCAAAGGAGGTAACTACACGGAGAGGCCTCTCCATGTAAGTTTAAATTGAGAGCCATTCACAATTTTTGTATTTGGAACGGGAGCAAACATCCAAATAAAAATTAGATTGCACCATTATATTCGTCTCGATAGTAACTTCAAAACAAGATCTAAGTTGAGTATATTTTGATAAAAAATGATGAAGTTACTTTTGTATCATACAAAAATGTAAAAATGTTCCTTTCTACTCATGGATGTCATTGATAAGTTACTTCGTACCTACGCCGTGCATGTCCAACATTTATCTAGCAGAATAATGGAGGAGTTACATCCTAATGAACATTCTAGCTATTTTTTAGATCGAGCAGAATATTAGAATGTTACTTTTTTCAGATTGAGGAAATTACTTTTCAGAAAAAGTCTAATATTATAAAGTTACTTTCCCGTCAGAGTTGGAGAAGAATACATATCCATGTGAGTTACTTCCTCTGTTGTACTCCTTTGCGTTAAAAGAAGTAACCACTGTTGTTGAAACGAAGTAACCTTTGTTGAAAGAAAATAATTTAGGGCTCTCCACTTAAGCTTATATGAAGAGATATGAAGATGCCTCTCCGTTTATATTTTGCGTTGTATTTCAAAGGTGTTCACAGAGACAAGGAATGCAAGTTTTTATACCTGTATTGTGTTTTTTACAAAGAATAGGGCGAGAAACCACACACCGTGGGATATCCACCATAATTGGCGCTAGGACTGGGTTGTTTTAGCCCTTCAAGTTCAAAGACTTATTTTATATTTAGCATGATGAGGTCAACCTTGACTAATACGTGTACTTTTTTAAAAGGAAAATGCTAAAAGATAAGATTCGCAGACATCAATCTAATTACCCTAGGAACTAATTACTAAAATTAAAACGTATACATCAGTTGTCAGTTGTCGACACGTGGAAAAGCAGAAAAAGAAGTCAAGCGAAGATTGTAGCGAGAGAGGACAAATCATTGTTGGCTCAGTTTTTCACGCAAAAATCATCACAGACGTGATATATACTCATACCATTGAATCTCCTATGGTCTTTCTAGCTAATGCTGTATGGTTTAATAGTTTCTGATCATTTCAGCTCAACACTACGTATATAAATTAAGGGAAAAGTCCGGTTTACACCATCCAACTATGAATAAAAATCCTGACTTTTAATCCACAACTATAAAACTGGACATAAAAGGCCTTCCAACTATCAAAACCCAGAAAATTTAGTCCTTCAAGAGGATTCAAATATGATTTCCCATTTTATATAAATATAATTCTTTTGTTTAATCATAAATTGATAACTAATTGATTTTAAATCGAAAAATATGAAATGAAGCCAAATGTTTTTCTAGAAATGTTAACTATCTATTGATACACTATTTAAGTTATTTAGATATTTTTATTCATGTTGCTAGCGTTTTATTTTCTGAAAAAAGTAAAATAAGATAAAGATAACTTAAAAAGGTGTACGGACATAAAGTTTGTATTTTTATAAAAGAATTGGCACTTGATTCATATGGTTTCACCATAAATTGAATTTTATGAATTTACAGAATCTTTTTATAGTTTTTGAAAAACAGTAACCACTTTTTAAACCACCAAAAGGTTAAATTTTTCTATTTCTACATTTGGATGGCCCTCCGTGTCTAGTTTTCTAGTCACGGGATGAAAAGCAAACTTTCGTTATAGTTGGTGGGTTTAAACCGGGCTCTTTCCATAAATTATTTCTTAAATATATGAACCCTGTGAATGTGTTTGAAGGCATAACTAAGGCCAGTTTCAGTGGGAGTTTTATGGGCAATAAATAGAGTGTCACGTAGGCAGTTTTGGTGATGTGGCAGCGAATTAATGAAGAGAGAGGTGAAATGAGTTTCATGGTGATGAAACTCTCCATACACTAGACAGCTTGTGTCTTGCATGTAACCTAGGGAACAACAATAGATAAAACTATACATTGAGAGTGGGGTGTTTCATACTAGTCTGAAATATTTTTAGATGATGTGGCACTCTAGGCAATCGTGTCCATGAAACTTCTATTGAGAATGGCCTAGATATAGTGGCAATGTCTATTAACAGCAGTGGAATACGAGTGCATGGCATGAACCACCACAATCTCATATCGTAATAAATGCATTTTTGGCTATATCGCATCTGTGTCTGAATAGTGAGAACTGCATTTATTTTGGAACGGGAGAGAGGCTATCCATCTCGGCAGCATGTATGTCAGCATGGACATGCACCCATATATGTTGTACCTGTACCATCACAACATATGTTACAACTTGCTCGCTTACCGTAGAGAAAGAGGGTTGCCCGGACGCCTCCATGCTTCTTACCATCCACTGCATTGCCTCTCCAATCTACATACTCTTCAACCGCCATCCCTGGCTGTCTATGTATGTATGTGCTACCTCACAACAACACTTTAGCTTCTAATCTTTATGTCTTTACAAACTAGTTTCAGATGAAGTGTTTGTCCAGAGCTTCATGAGACCGAGTTATATAGAAGCACATGCCACACTCTCATATCCACGCATATGCTTCAGTAAGGCACCAATCGGAGCTAAAAAAGTCGCACGCAATTAACGTGGCCACATTAGTTTATGCTCGGATCTTAAGCGAAGTCGAGAATACTATAGTGAACCTTCACTCTCGGATATATTCGTGGATTGTCTTGTAGTTCCACGTACTAATCTTGTAATTAAGCAGCAAACCTATTAGTTAGTTTGCAGCCATTAGTTGACTGTTCTAGCTCACTCTACTGCTATTGTTAATAATTTGGCATCCGTGGAATTAGCATAACCTGCGGGACTTAGTGCAGATGTGGCTTACTTGTTATCTTCAACTTTGTTCAAGCAGTCGCGGTCATAATCTCATGGAAGAATCCCGAGGTAGACTCTGTCACACCCGAGGTGTTAGTTACCTATAGTTATGGTTGATCACGTGTCTCATATGGTCTTTAGCACTAATCAAGCATGCATATGGCTATTAAATAAATTTTGTTAGCATTTTAACACATGAGATGAGGGTTTATGCCATCTTGCATTCAAATCTATACCTATACCTATTTCTAAAGCACGTAAGAAATCCTTCACGTGTTCTACCGTTTCTGCCAAAATCTGGTCCGTCGTCCCTCCCTTGGCTCACCTCCGTATCTGAATCGTGCACGCACTGCCAGTCCGATGCTCTGCGGGGACAGTAGCGTGTGGAACAAAACCAAATCCAAATACAAATTGAACTCCAATCCCAGCTTGGATGAAAAAAAGGGCCATATTGCGAGGGGCGCCGCTCACCAGCACGTTTGGTGCGTGAGTGTCGATATGGCTGGCGGCTGGGTTTGACCACGCATGAGCAGCCCTGCCAGCCCATAGCAGGTCGACGAACTCGCCCATGGTCAATCCTCGCATGCATATAATGAGCCCATAGCTGTGTTTGCGCAGATTGAGAAGAACCAACAAATGTGCTAGAGACAAAGTGTTTCCCTCTTGTTTTCTCAGACCGTAAAAGACCCATGCGCATGCACTTAACAATGATCCATAAAACATCTATTATTGCCTTGATGAGTTTTTTTTTTTGCAATTATTGCTTGTTCAATATAGCAAAACAACATAAATGTTTAAAAATTTTCTGAGGGGCAACAGAAGTGATGGTATATATGGGGAGGATTAAGTTAATACAGTGTACCAATACCATTATTTACCTAAATAATCACAATTATTCATGTCTCAATGTATCAGTACTATATATGATGTTTAAAATTTTGTATATTACTTGTAGTAGAAAAAACATATGACAATTTATTCATATGATGCTCTCCCGTAGCAACGCACGGGCACTTTTGCTAGTAATATAAAAATTGCATAAACACGAAAAAGGTAAAATTGAAACAAAGATTTGTTTTAGATTTCAAATGACTCATTTATGATCTTGGAACAGGTTTTCAAATATTTTAACTTCGATTAAAGTCAGCCACAGTAAATAAATGTCACATCTCTAAACTTCAGTTTTGGCCGTGCTTGTACCAATCTTTGAAACATTATGTCTATTTGTTATTTCGTTTAATCATCTATCAACTTTTACAAGACTTAAAGTTCAATATTCCAACTACAACTTTTTAGTTTAGCCATTTGAAAAAGTTTGTATTTGGCATTATGAGCTATATCGATCCAAAATCGGCATGTTTTCTGGACCAAAGTCTGTAGGGAAAGCCCTACCTTTTTGCATAGTTTTATTTTTGTTCCAAATATAGTTTCATTCCTGTCGGGAGTCGAACTTAGGTGTGTTAGATGCTACTCTGGTGCTTTAACCACTACACTAGTCACTAGAGGCTCTTTCGCCAAAATCGACATGTTTAATTGTTGTTGGCACTCCTACTTATGTGAATTAATCTGCAAGCGCATAGATATGGATATAACTTTTACCAGGGCATTAAAGCTTGGGATGTCGAATCCTAGAAACGGCAAAAAAACAACTAGACCTATATTTGTTCAACTGAACCCAATAGGGGAGAAGAGGTAAGAGGGTAAATGTCTAACTTCAATTAGTTAACTTGTTACCTAGATAACGTGCTATCCACAAACCATCTGCTTTGACAGGTTGAAGAGAAAGTAACTCAAAAGGAGTTTAGAGGTGACCTAACATTAACCTACATTAACCTGCAACACTGCGATGGAAACACCGAAACACAGTGAACTCCAAGTGATAGACAAGGTTGTCACCACCTGCCACCTACCGTCCACCACGCTGTTCTGTAGGGTGGAGCACAACATAAGGTAACCATGTAGCCTAGGCACCTCACCTACACTAAGTCATTGGCTTCGACCTAGCACTAAGGCTAAAAGAGACCCCCAAAAGTAGAACTTGTTAGTCACGCAGATATGGGATCCTACAAATCATTAAAAGCAAATTAATGAAAGCAAAGAGAAGACCTAGCTAGAGAGATAAAAGAAAGAAGCTATAACTAATATCGACTTTTATAACATTTTATTTTATCATATACTTTTGGATATGTTTTATAATCTGACAAAAATTCGCTCGTCACCTATATATACCCTGTATAAAAGGTATTTCTGACGATTCATGTTTGGTGACTATTTTACGGCGATAATTTTTCATCAATAAAGACCTATAAAACGTCACAAAACCTTTATAACAATTTGGTTGGTCAACAAACCTTTAGACCGCATGTGGCAGTACCTTTATAACAAATTGATTGGTCACAAAACCTTTAGATGGATGATGTGGCAGTGACTAAGATCTAACGTGGCAGCACCTTCGTGATACTTTAATTGAGCCGTCTATTCATGAGCAAAGCCCAATTGTAAGTACATTTTTTTAATACGCAATATTATTACCCATATTAAAGCCATTTTTTTCTTTGCACAAAGATCCCGGCAACTGTACAATCAGCCTAAATAACTTCAAGACCATATAACATTAAAGTCCCTACATCCAAACACAACCTAGAATAGACGGTACATCCATCTCATTAATCAAAGGAGAAAGTCCAAATTACTCCCCTCAAGTATAGCTAAAGTTTGGACAACCCTCTAAACTATGCTTTGGTTCATTTTACCCCCCTAAACTATATCATTTGGTTTAATATACACCTTGATACATTTTATCATTTTGTTTCTTTATGCACAAGTGAAGTCTCGAGTTAAAAGTTTGCAAGATGACACTGGACATCATACCACATGCTAGAAATATACATCATAATTTTTTATCATTATTTTGATAGAGTAGGATGATCAACAATCAATTAATACTTTAAGATACCAAATTATACAAAAAAAATATAAAAAAAACCATAATATATTTTCTTGACGTGCACTAGGATGGCCCCTACCATCCTCGAAAATTTTGAATTAAAATTCAACTTATGTAAGAAGATATAAAAAGACAAATTGCTTTAGAAGGTAAAATCACTACTACGAAAAACTTTTTAGAGGACACTGCAAAAAAGGTCTTAGAGGCAGACAGAAATGCCCACCTCTATTAATGCCGGAGATTAACGGAGGCGGATGTCTTTCATTAACGGAGGCAGTTGCTTTTAACCGCCTCGGTTAATCTATTTTCGGAGGCGGACATGTTAAGATATCCACCTTCATTAATGGATTAACCAAGGCATATGTTGTAAACTGATTGCCTCGGTTAATAGAGATATTAATCGAGGTGGATGCTGTAACGTGACCGCCTCAGTTAATCTATTATCAAATTTAAAATTTGAATTTTTTTCAAAGAACCTCAGATGGTGAAAGCCAAAGTAAGAGTTTTAGATATTGAAAAGTTATGAAACTTCATAGTTGTAATCTTTTTTATTGGAAATCATCTAGTCGACGAAAACTAAGTTTGAAAGGGTTCAAATTTGAAATTCAAATTTTATAAATGTCCTCGGATGGAGAAAATATCAAAATAAAAGTTGTAGATCTCGAAAGGTTATGAAACTCTATAGCTGGTAAGTGTTTAATTTGAATCCGTTTAGAACCTCAAACACATGATTTACCTTTAGGTTAATATAATATGTGGTTACTAGACACGAGTGTATGGTGTAGTGGTAGAGGGGGGTTACACGCGAGGGGGAGGTCACGGGTTCGAATCCCTTTGACCGCGTAGTGCATGAATTATTATGAAAAAACACGATGTAGTGCATGAATTATTGTGAAAAAAACACGATTATGTGGGATGAGGCCAGTCGGAGCCCTCTTCTGATTTTTTTTTCAAAAAAAATTGCTATTTTTTCCGAGGTTTTTGTTGCTGGTGGTTAATTAATTAACAGAGGTGGACGCGTTAAAATCGGCTGCTCAACCTATAAGACACATATGACCATGAAGGATTGAAGGTACACTGACTTGCCACATTGATGGAACCAACTTACCAACCTACACGACAACGGGTCACTAAAGACCAAGGTCAGCCCCTTCAACAGGTGTGCCAATGTTAATATGCACTTTTTCTGTCGTTCTGGATCAAATTTGCTAAAGAAATATTAACACTTTTTCAGACTACATGTGGGTATTTCTTTTTCAATTCCTATTGGAGTGCCAAATTTTCCATGCCTTTAACAACATATGGGCATTAGCTCTACACTTGCAGTATAATAAGGCTTTATTAGCCACAAGTGAGTCATACACAACATGGATTAAGGCACGGTAAAAATGGCTTGTTAGCCTTAATGGACATCATCTTTAATTTATTTTGCATTTTGTGTCAACCCTGAAATGATCATCGTGTATTTTGTATTATTTTTATTTTGAAACAGGTGTGCTTCATTCTCCATTGCAACGCATAGGCTATTACCTAGTGGTACCAAGTGTTGTAAACATACCTATTAGAATGAGTAAAATACACCGTCGGTTCCTCGACTTGGCAGGGAGTGTTATTCCGGTCCCTAAACTTGGCAGGGCATGTCATCCTGGTCCCTCAACTTGGCAGAGAGTGTCATCCCGGTCCCTCAAGAGGCTGACACGTAGGCCCCATATGTCAGCGCCTTTTTAGCATGCCACATCGGCAGTTTAATGCATGCTTGTGTAGATTTGGACCTCCCGTGAACTAGTTGACAAGTTTGGGAACCTAGATGTACATTTTAGGGACCGGGATGACACTCCCTGCCAAGTTGAGGGATCGATGGTGCATTTTACTCTATTTGAATCAAGAGCTGCCGCTAGTTAGAGTGATGGAGGAAATAAATGGCTCGTCCTTCTATTTATGACTTCCTGTAGCCAAATTCTGTATGCTTAGCAAAATTCAGAATATATACAGTAAAAATTTCAGATTGTAAAAAAGTTACAACAAAAACGTTGATTTTCTATATGAAAAACTCTTCTAACCATACATTTCACAAGTTTGGCAGAACCTATCAAACATAAATAAGTTACCTTTTGCTCTTTTACTGTATAATCACAGGAACTGGACAAATGATCAAATGTAGCTGTGTTACTATTGTGGTATTAGTCGATTCTACCCTGATCGATCATCATCGCTTCAACTGCACATAAAACTGGCATTGTGAATGGAAAGAAAGTAGGAATATATCTCAGGATCTTCATATCTTTGTGCACATGGACATAAGGATATACACTTATTATATCTACCTTAATAGCTAAATTTATGCTAATAAACACATAACCTAAATCGTGGACACTCCAGGCATCCCTACAGGACTCGCGTTATAATTTGGATCATATTCAACACACATAGCCTATTTCACTCTCTCACCTTCTTAGCCTCATGGATAGCAGCTGGGAGCAACAGGAAGCTGCAGCACAATTTTTTTTTCTATTGTTCGATGCTTATGTTGTTTTTGCTTGGCTCCTTACCTTTCCTCCTCCATGAAATTGGCCCAAAGGCTAGCCCTTCTGGTAGCCCAGTTCTCTACTCAATACCAATGCAAGCCTAGGAACATGTTCAGTTGTCCTTGATACATTTGTATGCTGTTGAGGCTTTTACTTTTAACACGTCTTCAACCTACATCTCCAGAATTGGTATGGCCACTTCACTTAAGTACGTAGTACAAGTAGTTTTGGTTTCTACACTTCCGACTGTTCGCAGTAGTTATGGCTTTCATCTTCTAATCTTGGAACCAAAATTCTACTCTCTTTAGCATACTTCCTTGCCCAGAAACAAAAATTGATCAATGCAACAAACTCGATGGCAGCAAGCAGCAAGAAGAAGCGATCAAGATTAGTCCTGTTGAAGTCTGACCAATCCAACCATCCTCTTCCACCTTGTTAGTATCTTGTGTGTCTATTGACGATCCGAATGAAGATGCATGCCAACCATGTTGCAAATCCAACCAGGACAGATTGGACTGCTAGTGCGATCGGCTTCATCCCCAGTGGCACGTCTCGCTTAATGAACTCCACTAGGCCGTTGAAGGATGCTAGTTCCATGGTACTAAGGAGAAAGAATTGTATCACAAGCCATAACACAGACATCGTTTCATTGGTTTCTGTCCGTATCAAATGGTGCCCTTCAGCAAGTGCCTTTCTCTTTGATTCCACCAATGCTCCTACACATGCTGCCACCGCTCCACACATGGAACCAGCGCAGATTCGTTGCAGGGGACTGATACCGTGTTTGTCACCTGTCATCCTTCTCAGAAACGGTGTGATGAATCGGCTTGAAACTGGCTGCAGAAACATGTGCAATGCTATTGGTATCGCGATGAGTGAAGCAGAGGATATCTCTAAGGTGCCAATCCTTCTGTTCATTGTTCTTCCAACTTGTATGGTCAATGTCATTAGAAGGGTGAAGGGCATGAAGATAAGCAAACTACTAATGAAGATTGGGAGCATTCGGAGAAAAACTTTTGTTTCGTCCAGTTGAGTAGTACTGCAGAATGACCATGGGCTTGTATCTCCAGCATATATGCAAGCTTTGTCTAAGAACCTGTTAAGATTTTTTTTTCCCAGATCAGAAAATAAACATGAATATCTGGTATCTTGGCACATAAAACTAACTGTTTAGTATTCTAGCACGCTAGCATTTTACCCTATTATGAAAGATACTCTGTTCAGAAACTTGTCAAACATTTGTATCAGACCATCGATTTCTAAAAGTTCATATAGTTTAATAATATGTAAATTGTATAAGTATTTCTTATCATGAATCTAAAACATAAACCTTATATATATTAAACTACATATTATTTTATAAATTAATGGTCAAAGTTAGAAAGATTTACTTGATGTAAAACCAGAATGACAACTATTATGAAACGGAGGGAGTGTAGTTTGATGTTTGCTCGAAATATCATTGACTCTACATAATTGCCATGAAACTTACTCTTTCCTCTTGGTGTGCAAGTTCTCTTCTCCATCAATGCAAACTGCTTCACCAATCTCTTGCAAGGCCACGCTATCATGGATAACAGAATGCCTCTTCCTCAATGCAGCAACAATAACCTACAATGCAAAAACAAAAGCAACTTACACTTGTGGACATTTTGTAATGTTTTATGTAATATAAGGAGAAGTAGTATAATTCTAACTAACACAGTGTTCAGGTAACCCCTGAAACATACAGAATGCAGACTAACATGCGCGTTTGTACTGTGCATGCCTATTAAATTTTAGCACCAAGTGTTCTTGTACCTGTAGTATTCTAGTTAGAGGACTACCAGCAGGGTTTCGCATCTGATAGAAACGAACTCCACTGGCTGCCATGAGCAGACCTACAAGAACAACCAGGGCACATGCTATAAAGCCAATGTTCCAACCCAGGTTATTCTGTACCCAAACTATGAAGGCCAGTCCAAAGATTGCACCGAGAGAATTCGCAAGCTTGTGCAAAGTCAGGAA
Organism: Digitaria exilis; assembly: GCA_015342445.1. Taxonomy (NCBI): domain Eukaryota; kingdom Viridiplantae; phylum Streptophyta; class Magnoliopsida; order Poales; family Poaceae; genus Digitaria; species Digitaria exilis. The sequence goes on from JACEFO010001613.1 coordinate 53,306, forward strand.
TCGTATCTTGACAATTGATCCCTTTGGGTCATCTCTGCTGAACTGATCTGCACAAAGGGATGGTATGCAGGCTCGCATGCAGCCCTCGCCAACAGCAAACAGCAGTAGGCTCATGTACAACAGTACTGTTGGAAATATAGGCAATTGTAAGTTTAATTTCCGAACTAGATTAAACATGACGATAAACAATCCTAGCATGCAATTCTCTAGCAGACTAGGAAGTACGAACAACATAATCATGACATCAGAAAACATGATTAAAACATAGTGTACGTACTGAGGAATTGTCGTAGGAAAGATGAACGGCGCAGTCGGAACTGCGACGGTTCTACGGACGGAGCGCAGCAGACGATGTTGCAGACGACGATACGCCGCTGCACCAGACTTGGACGGAGGACGAGCCGTGGTGAAGATGTTTTGAGCAGTCGCGCGTAGCGCTTCCCAAAAACCTTATTCGCCCTCTCCCGGTGCAGGATCTCAAAGACGACTGGTTCCGGAGACCTGCTCTCCCGTTCGCCGGTGCACGCCGGCGCTCGGAATGGAGTAGACTATGATGGCAACGCAGCAATGAGAAGTAGCAAAACCCTAACTCGTATAGACTTTATTAGGGACTCCCTAACCTAGGGGATTCCCGTATAGAGTCTATGGTGCACTTCTTCCATGAGGGAGGTGGTCTCTATTTATTGGGAGGAAAACCCCCACACCCTCATCCATTAGCAATATGGGACTAATAGATGACGTACCCCCTCAAGTGCTAATGGGCTTTTGAGATTTACTTAGGATTATTCATATGGGCCAACCACAATAATCTTACAATCCCCCACCAGATCAAAAATTCCCATATAGAGATTTTGCTTGTTTCTCACTATTGTTTATATACCAGTATTTCGGCAAGGACTGTTAAGTTGAACTCTCGCCTAGAACTTCAAGCTACACTCATCCACAACTTGAACAATGGACTACGCCTTGAATTGCAAGTTTTGTGCAGATAAGTTTCACTCAAAGACCAAACCAGTACTTGGCTACCTGTAGCCTACACCGCGGATGGAGCATATACGTCATACTCCTTGGTCTCTTCTTGAGCTTACTAAAGATCACCCAAATCTCATAGACTGCGACGTTTTACAATCGGGCTCATATAGGTGTGTTCTTTCAAGAATGTTCTGTAGGACAACATCTTCGCTTAATCAAGCCAATAGAAACACATTAAAGCATATCGCTAACCTGCCTTACAGCATTTGAGAGTACTGCATCTTCACTCAGAGAGGGTCTAGTAATTGCTCTCCTCAGTCAACCAGCAGCTTGTTTTTCCCAGGTCCTAATTCACGGGATCTCCGATCACATAGGTTGGGTTACTACTGTGGCAACTTACGCGGGTCTCATACCCATCTCCCTCGATGCATTTTCTATCACATTCCGTGATAAACCTTTTGTAAAAGGATCTGCCAGGTTTTTGTCGGTTTGAATATAAGTCACGCTTATTACTCCGGAGTTTCTCAACTTCCTGACAGACTTCAATCGTCTTTTGACATGTCTTGATGACTTCGCATTATCCTTAGCACTGTTCACTTTCACTATCACCGTTTGATTGTCACAGTTCATAAGGATAGCCGGTACTGGTTTTTCAACCACAGGCAAGTCCATCAAAAGCTCACGCAGCCACTCAGCCTCAACGGTGGCTGTGTCTAAAGCGGTTAGTTCCGCTTCCATGGTTGACCTCGTCAAAATGGTCTGTTTGCAAGACCTCCATGATATAGCACCACCTCCAAGGGTAAACACATACCCACTTGTGGCGTAAAGCTCATCAGCATCAGAAATCCAGTTCGAGTCACTATATCCCTCCAGCACAGCGGGGTGCCCAGAATAGTGAATCCCATAACTCATAGTACCTACTAGATAGCGCATAACCCTTTCAAGTGCATGCCAATGATCTGAACCCGGGTTTGACATGAACCTGCTCAATTTGCTCACAGCAAAAGCTATGTCGGGTCTCGTTGCACTAGCTAAATACATGAGTGAACCAATAATCTGAGAATATCTTAGTTGGTCTTTGACTACCTTCTTGTTCTTTCTGAGCATCACACTGGGATCATAAGGCGTTGGAGAAGGCTTACTGTCTATGTAGCCAAACCGGTTCAAGACCTTCTCCACATAATGAGATTGCGAAAGAGTAATCCCATTACCTTCCTTAATTAGCTTAATGTTAAGTATAACATCAGCCTCTCCCAGATCTTTCATATCAAAACTCTTTGATAGAAAAGACTTGACCTCATTGATCATATCAATATTTGTGCCAAAAATCAGTATGTCGTCCACATACAAGCATAATATAACCCCTCCACCCCCACCATAGCGATAGTACACACATCTATCAGCCTCGTTAATAGCGAAGCCCGCAGAAGTTAATGTTCTGTCAAACTTCTCGTGCCACTGCTTAGGTGCTTGTTTCAGGCCATACAAAGACTTCACCAGCTTACACACCTTGTTCTCTTGACCCTTCACCACAAACCCATCAGGCTGATCCATATAAATTTTCTCATCCAACTCTCCATTCAGGAAAGCTGTCTTTACATCCATCTAATGGATGATAAGACCATATGAGGCAGCCAGGGACAGTAATGCTCGAATCGTGGTCAGTCTAGCGACAGGTGAATAAGTATCAAAGAAATCTTTGCCTTCTTTTTGTGTGTAACCTTTAGCCACAAGTCGTGCCTTGTACTTATCAATAGTACCATCTGGCCTAAGCTTCTTCTTGAACACCCATTTACAACCCACTGGTTTACACCCGTAGGGTTGTTCAGTGAGCTCTCATGTTCCATTAGAAAGAATCGAGTCCACCTCGCTCTGAACAGCTTCTTTCCAATCATCAGCATCTGGAGATGCATACGCCTCAGCTATAGACGTGGGGGTATTATCCACAAGGTACACAGTGAAATCATCACCAAAGGATTTAGCAACCCTCTGTCTCTTGCTCCTTCTAGGAGCTTCACTATCATCCTTCTCTAGGATATTCTCATTCTCAATAGGTTGTTCAAACAACTCAAAAGATGCAACTGGTATAAGAGTTATCTCAGTAGAAAATCTAGAAATGCTATGCATATCTTGTGCAGGAAATATATTCTCAAAAAATGTTGCATCACGAGATTCCATAATAGTATCAACATTCATATCAGGTACCTCAGATTTAACCACTAAAAACCTATAAGCAATGCTCCTCTGAGCATATCCTAGAAAGATACAATCCACTGTCTTAGGTCCCAACTTACGCTTCTTAGGAATAGGCACATTTACTTTTGCCAAACATCCCCATGTGCGTAAATAAGAAAGTGATGGTTTTCTTCCATTCCATAACTCATACGGAGTTTGATCTTTATTCTTGTTAGGAATTCTATTCAGGACATGACACGAAGTCAATACAGCCTCCCCCCACCATGCCTTTGATAAACCAGCAGTGTCTAACATGGAGTTAACCAAGTCAGTCAACGTGCGGTTTTTCCTCTCAGCAACCCCGTTAGACTCGAGTGAATAGGGAGGTGTCCTCTCATGAATAATGCCATATTCCTCACAGAATTCATCAAACACTTTAGGAAAATATTCTCCACCACGATCAGACCTTAAATGCTTGATCTTTCTCTCTAGTTGATTCTCAACTTCGGCCTTATAGATTTTAAAGTAGTCTAATGCTTCATCTTTAGTTTGCAACAAATAAACATAGCAAAATCTAGTCGCATCATCTATTAACGTCATGAAGTATCTTGACAATTCGCAAGCTTGTGCAAAGTCAGGAATCGTATCTTGACAATTGATCCCTTTGGGTCATCTCTGCTGAACTGATCTGCACAAAGGGATGGTATGCAGGCTCGCATGCAGCCCTCGCCAACAGCAAACAGCAGTAGGCTCATGTACAACAGTACTGTTGGAAATATAGGCAATTGTAAGTTTAATTTCCGAACTAGATTAAACATGACGATAAACAATCCTAGCATGCAATTCTCTAGCAGACTAGAAAGTACGAACAACATAATCATGACATCAGAAAACATGATTAAAACATAGTGTACGTACTGAGGAATTGTCGTAGGAAAGATGAACGGCGCAGTCGGAACTACGATGGTTCTACGGACGGAGCGCAGCAGACGATGTTGCAGACGACGATACGCCGCAGCACCAGACTTGGACGGAGGACGAGCCGTGGTGAAGATGTTTTGAGCAGTCGCGCGTAGCGCTTCCCAAAAACCTTATTCGCCCTCTCCCGGTGCAGGATCTCAAAGACGACTGGTTCCGGAGACCTGCTCTCCCGTTCGCCGGTGCACGCCGGCGCTCGGAATGGAGTAGACTATGATGGCAACGCAGCAATGAGAAGTAGCAAAACCCTAACTCGTATAGACTTTATTAGGGACTCCCTAACCTAGGGGATTCCCGTATAGAGTCTATGGTGCACTTCTTCCATGAGGGAGGTGGTCTCTATTTATTGGGAGGAAAACCCCCACACCCTCATCCATTAGCAATATGGGACTAATAGATGACGTACCCCTCAAATGCTAATGGGCTTTTGAGATTTACTTAGGATTATTCATATGGGCCAAGCCCAATAATCTAACAAGTACTAGGCTCCAGCCATGAGCAGGTTGGCAGCTGTTTTGCTCTTGGTTTATGTCACAAAACGGAGGACGAAGTGATGGCTGGTGAGCTTGTAACCCTAGAAGCATATAGCACTGCATTATTGAAGTAAGTGTTGTTTTTGGAATTTAGTATATCCTTGGTATCTTATTTCTCAACCTCAAAAGAATAATATATATTGGATCTATCTAGTACTATATGGTGACTTAAAAATAGACTGTTGGATGTTGATCATAATAGCTACATAAATAACTTATATGTGTACTGTATGGTGACTTTCTAGCAACTGTACAGCTTAAATACTTTTGCAGTTTCTGCAGAATCCATTATATAAGTACAAGCATACTTGACTTTGCAGGGATGGCCTGATGAATCAACTTACAAGGAAGACAAAGGGTCCAAACACAAAGATAGCAGTGGAGCACTTGATGAACTCATCAGAGACGAAGTTCATCAGAGCAGTGGAGACTGATACAGCGCCCACCAAGAAGGTGATCACGGTTGATGAGCTCACAATTCCCAGATGCAGCGTACCGTGTAAATAGGCCACCAAACTGAAGTTGGCACTGTTTGGGCAGCTCCTCAAGAGAACCAAAACTGCAGAGACATTTGTAAAATAGTAAGTTGTGTAGTTTTGGTGTTGTTCATGCATGCATATTTGTGCCTCAGTAGAACAAGTAATCTAGAAAAGAATCTACTAAAAAAATCACGTTCATATCTAACTCTATATATTGGTTCAAAGTTCAAGGACCACACTCTATAGGTAGCGTGTGAGAATAAGGTTTTGTTTGGCTTAAGGCGGCGCCACAGTTTTTTTCCCTGTTGCCCACACCTGATGAACCAATAATACACTGACTTTTCTACTAGTCCCATTGATGTTCCCGTATGTTTAATGGTCCATGCCTGAGTTAATGAATTAGCAGTTGAAACTTGAAAGTCAAAATTAAAGGGCCAAGTAGCACACATGATCTGATGATATTATTCTGTATTTCTTGTTGTTTTTATCTTAATATGTAGATACTTTTGTGCACGATATCAATCAACTCTTAGAATCCTTTAGTCCCCTTTTAGTTGTTCATTATGTCTTTGAAAGTAAAAAAGTACAGTTCTGCAGAGATGAGTGTTAGACTTTCTTGTGATTCAAGGATTCATCTTTTCTGAACAATCAGTCTATATATTTTTTTTGTGGGTAATCAGTCTATATATTATGATTATGTCTCATCAAAGATCTAACTAATTCAATTGATCGTGAGTTATTAGACATATGCATGCTGAATCAAAGCTCACCTAAGCAGAGGTGGCAACAGTAACAAATTAAATGACATTAGTTAAGCCTTTAAAAAATAATCAACATATTATGCTATATGTTTCCTTTAGCTGATTTAGGAATAATTCACGTATTTTGATGGCACCAATATTAATTGAGAATGTTTTGGTATTGTTTTGGGGAGCTTATTTCTGTTGTCGATGTGCTGATGGACGATATGGTACTCTGCGCATCGGTGTGAGCCAGCTCACTAGCTTGCCCGCTGGTTGAATGACACTACCGTCCGAGGTCCATGGATTAGCTTATATATTTTGAAGTCTCGAAGATGAAAAAGACAGCAAGTAGCACGTCGTCGGTTTTTTTTCATTTGAAATTAAAAACGCATCGTGGGATTAGGTTCATTATGACCCTTCATATTGTTTATTATGTTGTGCAGATTTAAAAAAAGTCAATGACCCAAGATTATTGCTGATTAGATCTGGGAATCAAAATCTTTCTATTGTCATTAAAGGGCTAAACACACTTTTCCAACTTTTTAAACTTCCAAATTATTTTGACTCGGGACAATCTCAAAACGACTTTATTTACAATAGGAAGTACGCTTTTAATTATTTTGGCTCTGCACCACATATATAATTAATGCTTTACTTATGTATGTTATGGACCTAGAGCGTATACAGCTAGGCCGTATAGGCTGCACAGCCTAGAGTCAGCCCGAAGAGGAACATGTGTTACTGTTAAGAATGAACAGTACTCATGGTATCCGTGGCCACCCATTTTCCTAATTTAGGGATTATGAAGAGTCTAAATAATAAGATCGCTTGCAAGCGAAGAAAGTTAGGGTTCCTTGAGAGCCAAATCGTGTCTTCTCTATAAAATCAAGTAAAGAATTAAGTGGATAAAACCCTAAACCTCTCCAACTTCCTGTCCACCCTACGCCGCCCCTGTTTTGTGTCGCCTGTTCACCCTACACCGCCATTCATGGGCGTCAGGCACCTCTCTTCCTCCCTGCACCAGCCCTAGCTGCACGCTCTACTAAAATCCATAACAATATGAACCCAAAGGATTTGTTTAATGGTATAACTAAATATAGTGGCAATGTTAATTAACAGCAGAGTGGGATAAAAAAGTGGATGGCATGAACCACTACAATCTCAAACAAAAAGCTGTACTAGTGTTGGAGTTTATATTTACGGTGATCCTGTTTATCTACCCGAACTGGAACTTTGTAAATTTCATGATAGTTAGTAAATAGTAAAAATACTCTCCTGTCTAATAATAAGTGTATTTTTGGCTGTACACTTGAACATGCATAGACATAAATAATGTACTTATATTTTGGGACGGGAGAGAGTCATGTAGAGCAAAGGTATTAGTTTCTTGACATCATAGGTTGTTGCTCCTGCACTAACACACCATACAAGAACTTGCTCGCTTACCATAGAGAAAGAGGGTTGCCCGGACGCCTCCATGCTTCTTTCCATCCACTGTGTTGCCTCTCCAATCCACATACTCTTCAACCGCCATTCCTACGTACGTGCTACCTCACAACAAAACTTGATCTTCTATACTTATGTCTCTACAAACTAGTTTCGGATGAAGTGGTGGTCCAGAGCTACAATGAGACCGAGTTATATAGAAGTACATACACACTCATATGCGCACCCAATTAATTAATATAATGCAAATCTGAGCTTTATTAGTTCATGTTTGATTATACTTGCTCTCGCGGGTGAGTGATGTGGCCACAATTAGTTTATGCTCGGAAGTCTTAAGCAAAGTCGAGTCTAGTGAACCTTCACTCTCGGAGATATTCGTCAGTTGTCCTGTAGTTTCACATATCGTGTAATTAAGCCAACCTATTAGTCAGTTTGCACTTTGCAGCCAATAGTGACTGTTCTAGCTCAGTATACTGGTATTATTAATGATTTGGCATCGTACTATTTGATGCTGTGGAATTAGTATAACCTAGGGGACTGATGAGTGCACATGTGGTTCACTTGTTATCTTCGACATTGTTAAAGCAGTCACGGTCATGATCCCACTGAATGAAGAATCGAGAAATAGACTCCAGTCCAGTTCAGTTAGTGTTTGACACAGAGCAATGTGACTAGATCTGAGAAGGAAGTACCACCGAAGCATATGAAGCAGCGCCGGTCGCCACTAGATGGAGGTGTGGTACATTAACACTAGAGGAAAAACGCCCGTTCGTCCATCACCCGTCTGTATCAGGTGCTTACCAACCGCTACTAATGTCAATTTAGTATCGGTTGGTAAGCACAGTACCCTCGGAAACATTCAGTACCGGTTGGTGTTACGAGCCGGTACTAAATGGTCCAGGAGGGTTCCCGAGGCCCTTTTGCATTTGGTACCGGTTGTGAATGCCACCATTGTGTACCAACCGGTACTGAATGCACCACCCAGGGTTCCTTGAAAAGAATAGCATCCTTCTCTCAACCATAAGTGCTCTATAGGTGGGGTGGTTAAGGAGGAATCGCACGAGGGGGAGGTCGCGAGTTCGAGTCCCATGGACCGCGCACGCGCATTTACGCGTGATCCCAGCGAGTTCAAAAAAAAATCAATTTTTTTAGACTCAAAATCATTTGGTAGGTACCGATGGGCGTGCCCATCAGTACCGGATTGCCAGTACCAGTTGCATAACTGGCACCCATCAGTACCGGTTGCATAACTGGCACCGATGGGTGCCTAGCAACCGGTATTGGGGGCCTTTTTTTTCTGCTAGTGTAATCTAGTAGTTTGGCAGGATAACCTGTTGTGCTCGTGGTGTGAGCTGTTGATTGTAAACTTGTGGTGTTATTAGACTGTATATATGATTTATGCCAAGCAGGCAGCATGCACAATGCCCACAATGGTGGAAGAGACAGTAGAAGGGTTCAGACATGCATAAATTCATTCCGACGGGTATTATGGAGAACTCAAACAAAACTCCTCCATTTCAAATTATAATTCATTTCAAGATATTTAAAGAATCAAACCATTTTCTGTTTGACCAAATTTAAAGAGGTGACCTTGAAAGTTTATGGCATTGAACACAGATTTTATGAAAATGTATTTAATAAAGAATCATTACTTATTTGGTATCATGAATGTTAATATTTTTTTATTTAAATTTGGTGAAACTTAAAATGTTTTGACTCCATATGAAACTTGGAATGACTTATAATTTGAAGCATAGGGAGCGAGAGAGCAATTTGAAGCCTAAGTGAGTGATAAAAACCTATAGATCAAATGAAAAATCACTTCATACATAGAGGAGGGTGGTGATGAGGCAGGAGGATGCGAGAGTTCTGTTACACACAGCATTATATGGTTCATAATGTAGTGTAATTGTGTTCATTGCTCGACGTGTGGACGGGTAGGGTGGTGGCAGCCACGACGTCCAGCAGGTGCGTGGCAGCGTGCTCTGCCCGGCCGGCTTGATCTGCAGTTCTGCACGGCTTTGCTCTGCTCTGCTCTGTTTTCCCCTTCTAAACCCAAAATTTAGATCCAAAATTACTCCAAATTTGAAACACAAACTGAACTCAAACCTTAAACCAAAGTTGTGGTATAAACATAGCCCTAAAATTTGGCCAGAAGTTCAAAGAACAACTCGAATTGGAGTCCTATGCTCTGCTGGATAAACATCGAAGATAATTCGAACTGGCCTCTTTTGAAATTGAATTCAAACACCCAAATCCTAGTTTCTGTCCTCCTCTTCTACTCCAAAGTTGTGAAAAACATAGAATATTTCATTTTGCTAGATAAGTGCTAGACTTGCTGCACAAACCTGTTTTCTAAATATCTCCAAAGTTGGTCAAAATTATTGTTTAAGGACTTGGAAGAAAATTCTCGCTTCTCTTCCTTTTCTTCTCTTTTTCTTTTTTTTTTCCTTATGTTATCTGACTATGATCACTTAAGTATGTCCAAAACTGAACTCGATTTATAACCATCTTTCAAACACTTAGGTGAATTCAAAATTTCAATTCCCAAGTTTGGCCAAATTCTTGCCAGATTTGAGTGTGACTTCAAATTTCTCTTAAACCAAGTCATCGAGTACCATCAATAGCTTTAAACGGGTGCCCATTAGGCCATTACCCTACCAATGGGCTAGAAACATGGAATGCACCTATCTGGCTCATCTAACTCTATCCAATCGGTAGGCACGTTCTAGTCTATTATATTTAATTAATAGAATAATATATATTTTTGACATGTGATATAATTTCTTGATACAATTTTTGAATCACTTCCAAATTGCAAAACATATCTCACTACCGGAAACTGCAAGTATGCCGTGTGCCATAAGGTTTGCCGAGTGCATTATGTCGAGCACTCGGCAAACATCTTGTGTGCCGAGTGCCGGCAAGGAAGCACTCAGCAAAGACAAGGCACACGGAAGATAATGCCTTTGCCGAGTGCCGGCACTCGGTGAAATAACGACACTCGGCAAAAAGGTGGCCGGACACACAGCAAAGACATCGCTCTCGGCAACGGCGACCATGTGACAGGCACATACAGACGTCCGTCAAGATGAGGGCCGGCCATTAGAATTAGAAGTTTACCGAGTGTGGGGGGCAAGACACTTGCCAAACAGAGGCACATGCACCGTCCTTTTGCGAGGCCGACGGCCGTTACCGGTTTACTTAGTGTCCAACGGCCGAGACTCGGCTAAACGAACTTTGCTGAGTGTCATCCGTAGGCACACGACATAGATGGCATGTGGCCGGCACATATTCGATGCATCTATTTGGACATTTCGATTTCAAGAGGTGCGGGGTCATCAATTTTTTCCTAGTATAGACCCATTTTTGATGCGCTATTACCATTCAAATTACATTTCGACGCTCAATTTTTCAAGTCATACATTTCTCGGTGCTGTATGCACCTCATGTCATCTTGATTCCACACGAACCCGCCGAACCAACTCACGTCAAAACACCGTTGCCTTACAATGACACCTAATTCTTCAGACCTTTTTGTTCTAAAATAATTTTGGCATCCAAATAAATGGTTCGAAATAGGTACATCCCCACATGAACACTCTTTGCTGATTGGACTACCAATTTGCATACATTTTGAACCCAAAAATTTGCACAACGCATTAGCTAGGACAGATTGTTGGTGGGTTTGGATCTTTTTATCCAACCCTAGATTTATTCGAACTATGATCAGAGAATTAAATTTAGATTTTATATATTCTTTTCAGCCTAAATTGGTTCTCACCATAGACTGTTTTTAAAATACGACTTATATCAAATCACACATATAGGAGTTACCTATATTTGTATAAGAAAACAACGAATTATCATTGTATAATGCTACAAACTGACAACCAAATTCAACTTTTTAGCCACGCACTGTGCTGAACCAAGTTTTTTTTTTTGTAAAACATTATTTGAAACCGCTAGCCCTCGACGCCAGCAACAGCCGCGAAGGCCTCCACTTTGTTGGGGTTCCTGTATTGTTCCCTTGTGAAGCAGAAAGCGATGTACTCGGCATACCCAAAGGCCTTGTACACGGCGGGGTGTTGGGCGTCCACTGCCCCGTCGACCGCACGAACGACGGCGTCGTCTTTCGGGTTGGAGAAGAGGATGCAAGAGTACCGTGTCTTGTCACCAGCGATCACCACACGGTGCAACGGGCTGTACACCCGGCCGTTCGTCAGCACCTGCATCCACCGTGTCAATTCAAATATTCAATCAGGACGCCATAGCTCTATAGGACACCGTGGAGCTTGCCACGTGTACTACTACTACGACGAACCTTCAACATGTCACCGGCGAGGATGAGGAAGGAGCAAGGGGAGAGAGCCGGGCGAGCCCATCCATCGTCGCCGCGGCCGCACTCCACCTCCAAGCCGTCGACGTCGTTCTGGGTGAGCACGGAGAGGAAGCTCGTGTCCCGGTGCGCCGGGAGGCCGACCCTTCCCTCCGCCCCTGCACCGCCGGGCGCCGGGTACCTCGAGATCCGGAGCCTCAGCGACGTCGTCTTCGCCTGCTCCTCGATGTGCTCGGCGTTCACGCCCACACTCTCCAGCACCATCCGTCGCACCATAGCCTCCAGCACCGCCACTCTCTCCGTGTAAGCGTGCATTGTCTCGCTAGATGCAACAAAATTTTACCTTTAGACCATAAGCATACTACCTCCTCTGTTTCCAATTATTGAAAATATCAAAAAAATTTATAGCTTGCTTTACTAATAAAAATTCTTTAAGAATGGCTTCAATTTGACTATATTTATATATTTTCTTTTAATAAGACGAACGATCAAAATTAGGGTAAAAAAAGTAAAATGTCTTATAATTTAATGTATGGAGTATAGTGCTAACGAGATGATCTTGAGATTTTTGGCTCACTAATAAGTGTTCATCTATTACCAGAATGAGGAGTCGCCGCCGGTGTCCGGCCACATGAGGCCGGCCAAGGTGGGGACGACGTCGGGAGACAGTGGATCCATGACGGAGAAGGTCTCGTAGGGCATGCCGGGGATCGACGAGGAAACATAGCCGAGGTACGGCTTCTCGTTGGTGTAGCGCGCTTTGGTGGTAGGAGGCAGCGAGAAGAGGGACTCCGCCGCGCCGCCGGTGGCGAGCATGGCAGCTCTGAGCTCAGGGGCGACGAGGTCGTCCATGACGGCCTCGAAGCCGCCGTGCTCCATGAGGGCGTCCATGACGGCAGCGCGCACGGTGGCCCATCGGGAGTCGCCGTCTCCGGGACTTGCTGCGGCCGGGTCGATTCCGGCGAAGTCGATCTTGGGGATGGTGCCGTTCATGTCGTTGGACATTGATGTCTGTAGAGTTTTTGAGGACACCACTTACTCTCTGACGAAGGTGATCGATCACTTTGTGGTCGGCTCACTGTTGCTGCGTGCTCTCTGGTAGCGCATCCTTTATAGAAGTGGATTATTAACTTACTAAATTTTTTAGCAAGGTATTTTTATTTTCATTGCACTCAACTATGTTTTCTATAACTTTTTGTGCCGGCCATAGTTTGGCTGTTCCTTTGTGATCTCGGGGCCGGCAGATTCGGTTATCCCCGGAGACTGATCCTTATGTTTTTCGTTTGTTATAGGAGTAACTCATATGTTTCATTTGTTTTGCGTCGTTCTAGTATCGCAGGACGCAGGCATGGAGACTGATTCTTGTATTATTAAAATGTACAATGTTTTTGTACCCTTAATAGAGAGTGACACTTAACAAATTAGCATGCATCACCATGAGCAGTTCATTATATTGCACGCAAGGTGCAAACAGGGATTTCTGAATATTAATAGCTACTATTAAGGTGTACGATGTGCAAACTGTTCATCAAGAAATACAATTTCAATTCATTCCAATATCGCTCTCTCTGTAGTCCCATAACGTACTTCGAATACCTGCTACTATTTTGTGTTTGTTTGTTTTTTTTTTTTTTGCGTGGAGGGATTTGAATATTTTAGTGGAAGAAATATCAGTAACGCTTTTTTTTTTTGCATGAAGGGAATTTTTTATCAGCTAACGAAAATTCATTGATTCAATAACGTCTCGCCTCTAGAATTATTGTAATTTTATTGCTATGAATCGAGTAAAGCATGTGTACAACGCAAAAAAAAATGAATTACCGAAAAGGGATAATCTAGTATAGTTTCACCTCGGATGACAAATAAGTAACAAATTGAGATATTTAATTTTCTAATGCACGGCTGGAAACATTGAATGCAATATTGATAAAGTAAACAAGTTCAATGGATAATGACACTTGTTCTTACAATAAAATCAAGTATGGAGCCCTCGGGAAAAAAAAAAAGAGACTGAAAACTGTAAAGACACCACAAGCACTAAGCCTAGCTTCGCAAAGGCAACAAGCATAATCATTTCACAATTTTAAATTTTACTACAGTAGCCATTAATATGCTACAGACAGAAATGTGGAGTCCGCCAATGATATCAATGACTGCATGCATAGAAGAACAGTAATGCAGAAGGAACCGATCAGCCATGCCTATACACGAATCTCTAGGACATGCTGCATTTTTTGGTGCATCTCGCTATTGTTCCACTGAGTTAAAAAGCCGCTGTTGAGGTTCAACAGCCAGAGCTTCTTCAGGGAGAGAAGTGATTCGATGCCTTGAGGGACCTTATCCAGCTCTGCTAGCGACACGATGTACAGGCCGTTAATGCATGGGAGGGCGCCTTTTCCTATCACCAGCTGGTTCACATTAGGCATGTGCTTCAAGACAAGCATCTTCATGTGTGGAAAAGATCCTTCAGGAAGGACCAAAGTCTTTGCGCTACGCATGTTGTTAAGTCTCAGGTTTGTCAGGTTTGGCAAGTGTGGAGCGAGCATCTTCAGTGGATCTTCCCCAATGTCACACCAGCTTAGTGCTAAATACCTGAGATGTTTTCCGTGGCCTAGAAATATCGGGCACTGCAGGGTTTCCTTAGCCCATTGCCCTCTGATAATCAACTTATGGAGTTCTGTTGACTTTGGCTTGAGAGCCTCAAAGCAAAGTGCCTCATTCTCATCCTTCGCAGAAAGAAGCAAGCTGGAAAGGAGTGGCATATTTGATAGGGAGACAAAAATATTTGCACAATCAGCAGCACTAATGTTGTCAATCCACACAGTCCTTAGCTGCATCAGTTTCTTCAGTTGTTCAGCCAAATCCTTGCTAGCTTCCACTGTCTCAAGAGTCTGCAATTCTGCCAAGTTCGACAGATCTTTAGGTGCTTGCATCCCAATGAAGTACCGAAATGCTGACTGCTTCTCATCAGCATATCTGTCAGCTAAAAGGTGTCGTAGCTTCTTAACCTTAGAGATCCCTCGCGGCAGTCTCTCTATTTTTGTTTGCTTAATGTCTAGAGTCTGGAGGTTCAATAGCTTCTCAACAGAATCAGGGAGTGACCTGACCTTGGTACGGCGCAAGCCGATGTAACGTAAGTTGAACAGAGTCCCTATAGATGCTGGCACTTCAGTAATTTCAGAATCTTGTAGCTCGAGAACAGTTAGGTAGCTGGATTCAGACAAAATTGACTGTAACATGTCTGGGGAGGATGAAATTGTTCCAAGTGATACTAGAGTTCTGAGATGTGGAAGTTTAACTTTTAGTGATGTATCGTCATTCCATTCATAAGACGATAAGCGTCGAACATTATCCCTGTCCATCAGTATCATTGCTCTATAATCATTTGCAGTGCCAAACCTCTCCTCTTTTGCAATAGCAAGGGCAAGATCTCGCACAATATCATGCATTGTGCATGTACTCACCCTTCCCTGCTCATCATTTTGTACTATTATCAACATATTGCGGTGGATTAGTTCCATGATGTTTCCCTCAGCCACTTCCTCCGATGTGTTATTTTCTTTGCTAACAACAAAGCCTTCTGCAACCCAGAGCCTTACAAGGCTCTCGCGTGAGATTGGGTAATCTTCAGGGAAGAGACTACAGTACAAGAAGCAATTTCTGAGATCGCCTGATAGGTCATGGTAGCTCAGGTTCAAAATTGCTCGGACATGGTTATTGTTCGATAACTCAGTTCGAAGCTGATTGTACATTTGATTCCAAATGTAATATGTCTGTGGCCTCGAAGATAATAGGCTAGCTATCGATACAATTGCTAGTGGCAAGCCCTGGCACCTATCTACTATAGAAGTAGCAACCTTCATAAGGTCATCTGGGCATGCGTGGTCCTTCCTGTTATAAAAAGCCCTTCTGCAGAAGAGATCAAATGCATGAGTGTTGCTTAGAGGCTGAAGATCAAGGCGACGTGTTGGGTGAGCAAGAGCAGCCACATGATTTGTCCTTGTTGTGATGATGATGCGACTTGCCCGGAGATTTTGGAATGCACCAGCCATTTGAAAGTACACTTCCTGGTCCCAGACATCGTCCAATACAATCAAACATTTCCTATTTTCGAGCTTTTGCTTTATTTTTTCTTTCAAATCATGCACATCCAATTTGTCAATATTAGGTGACACCTGCTGCTCACCACTAACCTTCATAAGTAACTTCCTAAGCAGGGCATCCATAGTGTAGGTCTGGGACACAACTATCCATGCAGGAGCAGAAAAGTTGATTTTTTCACGTTCATAAACATTTGTAACGAGGGTGGTTTTTCCAAGTCCGCCCATACCTGATATTGTTATCACTGTACTATCAAGCTCATCAGAATACAGCCATTCGGTGAGTTTTCTCCTGTTATCTTCAATCCCCACTAGATCTTCATCTTTGATGAGTAGGGGGAAGCTGTCTTGGGACCGTTGTCTTTCCATCTCAATATACTGGTCAGGAACCAGCTGTGATGGCTGCAACCACTGCCCTTTAAGTTCTATAACATTCTTGATTTCCTTCTCAATCTTGACCAACTCATCTGCTATTTCATTAAAAACCAATACATAATGCGATCCTTTAATGAAATATTTCTTCAGGAACCATTCTTCTGCCATTTGAAGTGTGTGATATGAATACTTGTCCATTACATCCTCAACACGGTAGGCCACCTTTCGCACTTCCCCAATCCAACCCCTGACAACTTGATCTGTCAGGTATACTGTGCCAATATTTCTTATAACATTGTTCATGGTTGCCAGTTGCATCCTTATTTGTTTGATCTTATCTTCCAGATCTTTCAGATTATTAACCTTTTCAGATAGTTTGGCCAGCATTGTCTTGGCAGTTTCCTCTGCTAAAACGCAACCAATCTTTGTGAGAGCAAGCAGTACTGCTTCTGCCATTTCTGATGAAGAAAATGAAAACATCCATATTACAACATATAAAGGAAAATTCCATTCAGATCTAAATAAACTTGCAAGTTCAGATACATTTTGCTCGAATGGGGTCATTTATAACTGCTAGTTTTCTTGGATAATTTGTGGGTATTTAATATTTCATTATAATAGTCACTGGGTAAATCTGTAGCTTGTTCCCTTTAGTTATTTATTTGTTGAAAATACTAAGGCAATGTGATGATGAAAAGAATCATATGAATAACATACTTCATCTTCTGTGATCTAATAGACAATGGTAAGTACGAATGGCTATTGCAATTGTCTAATGTGGTCTGTAAATAGAAACTTTTTTTACTGAAAATCTCGACAAACAAATTAAGAAAGATACAAAGAGTTTAGTTGTCAGCCTTAATATAATAAAAAAATTGTATCACAAAATATGCTCAGGTCAAAATATCTTGGAGATAAATGAAATAAACAACAGGCAAGCATTGAAAAGATGGACCGAACTATCTTTGTATCTCCCGAATTCTCTAATCCAGGTTTTGCTACTTGTGGCATCATATAGGGCAAATTTATACCCGATCCAATCAGGATAGCTTATCTTGCAAGCTCAAATCTAATGGCAAATACAACGCCAAGTTGGCCAACAGAACATAGTGCCCAGTTATAAAGTAAACCTAAAGAAGAATTCAAAGGATTGCTACCATCTCTTTAAATATGGGAATGTACATGCAAATCAGTTTGGCGGCATTGTCAAGAAAGTCAAACTGTTAACCACGCAGGTAGGATATGCTATGGTATCTGGAAATACATGGACAAGGATAATAATGCAATACACCGCGCATCATTAGTTTATTACATAAGTCTGTTCTTAAAATTTTCTTAATATCCATCTGATGAGTCCAGCATAGTTTTTTTTTTTTTTACAGTTTGCCGCTAACAATAAAACTATATTTTTTAAAGTTAAATGTGAAAGATGGAAAGCACACAATGCAAAACACAACTTGGTCCACACTGTAATGGGAGCATAGCTACATCTTACTGTTAGATGGTCGGATTTTTCTCTATTAAATGAAATAACACTTATTTTCTGGAACTGCACTCTTACTCTACTATAAAGGGTTCCTCTAAATGATCGCAAAGGCAAGTTTTAATTGCACAGGCGTTGCTCGACATCAAGTCTTCAACTATCACACACACGGAAACACTAAACATGAAGATGGATGTGGCTAAATACACATGATTCATGAATTCATCCCACTGGGGAGATTGAAGTGAACAAACAGATATGAACTATCATCAATCAATAGGCATGTAGGAATACTTCCAACACAGCTGCAACCGCAAGAGAAATCCATCCGGTTATTCGGTTAACAACTACAAAGGCACGAACCTATGACTGGAGGCTCAAGTCAATCTCTATCGTAAATTCGTAATGGACATGCGTACGATAGATCTAGCGCTCACCTGTTGAGTGTTGACACTCGCCGGCTCACTATCCAGGGGATGCCGTCCGGGCAGCCGTCCTTCAGGTCGGCAAACTCTGCAACATCAAGTAAAGGAGGGATGAAAAAATCACTCAAGGCAAGCAAGAAAATTGATGAGAGAAGAAATTGTTGCCATTAAAAAAAGGGCAAGAATCGGATGAATCTAATTAGCCGGGACTCATTTAACGGGCTGTATGTTTGTAACAGCAAATAACTGGCCATCCCTTGCGCAGCCGGCAAGCGCGGCATGGGGAGTGTCTCCGTCGGCGCACCGGCGACGAACCAGTGGCGTGGTGCCGTTCCCTCGACCACGGGGTGCGCATTATCGCCGGCGGCGGAAGAGATGAAGAAAGGTGGGGAACTGTGGACTTGTGGCCCTTGTGGGCCGGTCCAGCCTGGTCCGGTGGAAAGCCCAGTAAAAAACAAATCTGCCAAAACTTTTATCTTTTCACTCCAGAGAATGCTGGGCGTGTGGGTGACGAGTGCGTTTAGTTTTAAAAAAATCCAGCATTATTTATCAATTTTTTTCTATTTACACTGTTTCTCCCATAAAAAAACACGTTTTCTAGGACTGAGTTATAATGTTTTTCTGGATCTTGTGTTTTTTCAAGGTAAACTGGGCTTGCAATTCCATACCGGCCCTGTGCCAATAAAATCCATCCGTGCACCCACAAAAATAATGCGTCTTTATACAGTTCGTTATTTCTCATGCCTACATCACCGAAAGAACCAAAGGTCAATAAAAACAGACCACGCTTATATTAGCAGCGTAATACAGATTTAACAGAAGGGACTGTGACAAAGTATCAAATACTACAAGCATCACCTTCGGCAGATCAAGACAGGAAATAGAAATGGGGACGATATCACTTGGATTCGTGGATCTACTACAGACACAAAAGCTTTGTTAGCCTGGGATTCACAGGCTAACAAACAGGGCTCTCAGACTCCGATTCGACACACCTCAGAGCAGCAAGAATCTGACTCAAGGGAACTCAAAACGGTTCGATCTAAAAGAACAAGAATCTAAATATAAGAGCTGAACAATGAAGAAACATGGACGCACCTGCTCGTAGCAATGGAGTGCTCGTAGCAATGGAGGATGAGCCCGCTGGAGGGGGTACGGTGACGATGGCAGAGAGACCTAGACCGGGATGTGGGAGGAGATGCAATGCCAACGAGCCTGCTATGCGGATGGATCCATGATTTCTTCCTGCGTTATTCTGGGTCAAGTCGTGCTTCGTTGTCGCTCCTCATAATGAAAATGGGTTCTCAAATTTGATTCCGGTCGAGGACGGAGACTTTTCAAAGTCGTCGACGGCCTGCAAGTGGCTTCAGCGACAGCCAGTCGGCAGGCAGGGACAGGGCCAGCAACCAGTGGCGCACGTTCTGGGGCGCTGTCTCCGATGCTTGCACGTTCTGCAGCGGTTTTCTGGACAGAAGAGGGTAAGCAAAATGGCATCATGCAGGTTAGTGTGTGCTTTGAACGTGCGGAGAGAAACTAGCTAGGTTAGACAATACAGAAACTAGTTTTCCCAAATGCAAATAAACCGGGAACACTTCTTACTGCATAAATATGCCGTAAATAGGGCATCTCACAAAAGATGGGCAAACTGGGCAGGAATTAAAATGGCTAAGCATCAGGTGTGCTATCCAAGTTTCCACACACCCACTCAGACTCGGGCCTAAAAAATACTGCTTGGGTGCCACGTGCCTACTATGTAAAGAAAATAGAAACAAGTTTAGAATCATTACATTGAAGGACCACGCATTTGAATTATATCAACATCCTCTGCACTGTTGCAGGCGGGGACTTACAGAGTATACAAACCGACTCTTTACATGCCAAAATTGACCTTGCTTTTTTTCCCACGCATTTTGTGTGTTATACAGATTAGGGTCATTTTAGATCATTAGCAAAATGGAATCTTCCTCTCTGGGCCGCGCCCCCAACGCCGGGCCGCGCTACCTTTGCCTCAAAACTACGCTCGCCCTTGGCTTGGCTTGAACTTCCGTCATCCCGTTGCTTGGAGCTTCCTGCCTCCTTGCCGAAGGTCCAAAGGTGGCCCGCCAGTACTTCTGCAGCTCCCGTAACTTTGCCAGCTATCTCTATCGTGGCGGTGAGAACAGGAGACCTCCTCGACGCCTTGGTTCTGGAAGTGGCGCAGGCCTTGGGTCCCGATCGAAGGTCCCAAGCGGCTCCTTGTCGGGGGGGGCTTCCGCCTCGGACCTCCGCCCTGGGGTTGCTTGCACAGATGCCTCAAAAACACGAGCTACGGTTACATTAGTTGTTTAATTGCTTGGGAACCCATGTCGGAGACCCCCGTGACGCCCCCTTCCCCAACAATATGAACTCTGCCATATTTCAATTCCAAGATTTAAGATAGCATTTACAAATATTTTCATGACTATCATGAGTGAAACAAGCCATGTACACGCGTTCAAGTTTAACACAGTTATAAACATGAACGTAAACATGAGTAAAAGGAACAGATAAGACATCGAAATGTACCCAGAGATGGGACCACTACTTGAGGCAGCGGTTGCACCGTTAGCAACTTGAGGAGTAGTAGTAGACATACTACTACAACTCGAGTGGCCTTGCTCGAAGTAGTCGATCAGGTTTGATGCAGGAAGACCAGAAGCAGTGCCGATACCGATGTCGTCGGTGTGCTGGAGTCGACAAGTTGGACTAGGAATGGAGTAGTCGTACAGAGGAAGCGGCGTTGTAAAGAAAATGGCCCTAGGCCATGTTTGTGATTTTGGTGATTGATTGACAACATAGTCATTGGACTAACATGTGTTTAAAGATATATTTTTGTAGATTTTTGAGGATGAGTTTTTAGCCATACAAATGTTTAGAAATGTGCTTCTATCTCATAGAAAGGTGTAAAAAAACGGGAGGAAAATCGACGAAGAAATGACGTAAAAATGGCCAAAACCGTGCTCTCAACAGTGCTGCGGATAAGCCACCGAATGATTCGGTGGTGCAACTTCCAGGGGACCGAGTCAGTCGGTCCTAGATGAGAGTGACAAATGATGGGATGCAACCTCTCACTCGGCCCGAAAAACCCACCAAGGCCGATGATAGGGAATTGCAACTCAATGCTATTGCTCGCAATTTAATTCTTGAATCTTTGAGCATGAATGTATTTAATCAAGTCTATGATGAGAAATGTACCAATAAAATTTGGAAAAAGCTTAAAGAGCTTCATGATGGCACAAGTGATGTGATCAACCAAAAATATGACTTGATTAAGCGCAAGTTTGATTCTTTTGAGATGTTGCCTAATGAATTAGCCAATGACATGTATTCTCGACTAAATGTTATTGTCAGTGAGCTAAATGCTTTAGGCTTGCACAAGTTGACAAATGAAGACATCTCAAGAAAGATCATCCAAGCCCTTCCAAGAGAGAATATGGAAACCTTGTCACTTACCTCTTCGTGAAAGAGAAGTTCAAGGATGCCGACCCAAGCATGATTTTGGGCAAGATCAAGGCTTATGAGCTATCCAACAAGATCACCAAAGAACCTTCTACCTCAAGCCAAGAAAATGCTTCATCAAGCAAGCAAGAAGAGGAGGGGAAGGATTGTGAGAAGAAGGAAAGATTTTCCAAGCAAAAGAAGAAAGCTTACAAGCTCATATGAAGCTCAAGCTCAAGTGAGGCACCAAGCTCAAGAGAAGAGGAAGAAAGTGATGAAGGAGAGGAAGAGGAGGAGGGAGGAAGAGGATGAAGATAATGAGAGCGACACCTCTCTTGATGAAGAATCCAAAGAGCTCATTAAGAAGATGGAAAAGGATGTTGAAGAGGCTCAACTCCAAGGGTATTCCCATCACCATGCAAGACGTGGTCTTCACCAATGATAGAAGAAAGCATAGAAAATATGGTTGCTATCATTGTGGTGAGAAGGGGTATTTCCGGGATTCATGCCCTATCCTTGCAAAAGAGTTGAAGAAAGCCCGCAAGCTCAAGAGGAAGGAGAAAGAGGAGAAGCCAAGGAAGGAAGCACTCACTAGCATCGGCAAGTGGAGTGATTTAGATGAGACATGAAAGCCCTCATCAAGAAAAGGCCTCATTAAGTTCATCACATATGTGCCTTATGACAAAAGGTAATGTTGCTAGTGATAGCAACGATGATAGCAATGTGAGTGATGATGACTCCTCTCTTTCCATTCAAGAGCTTATTGATACCATTCGCTCTCAAGATGATGCAATTAAAAAACTCTTAACTCAAAACAAGGATCTTAAGGAAAAATTGGCTAGCTTATCATCCAATTATGAAGAATTGGTTCAAAAGTTTGAAATTGTGATAAACCACAATGATGAGCTAGCATATAAAATTAAGATCCTTGAACAAGCATCATCCAACAATGCTTCACTCCACCAATTATTAAAAATATAAAGTGGATGCATCTACTTCTTGCATTGATTTAATTAATGAATCTTGCTCACCATCTTGCAATGAGACTTGTGTTGAGAATGTGGTTGTAGAGCCAATTGATGAGCTCATTGTGCAAGAAAATGAAGAGCTTAAGCAAGAAGTAGAGAAGCTCAAGAAGGACTTGGCAAGGCTCAAGAACAAGGAAGTAGAGAAGCTCAAGAAGGACTTGGCAAGGCTCAAGAACAAGGAGGTGGCATATGAGAGCAAGAAACAACCTTCTCAACATAACCGTCCTAAGATGGTGAAAAAGCTTGAGAAGGGTGCAACCGTGTGGGTGTAGGTCCTGACGAACTAAACAACCCTGGCGGACCACCCTGTGGGCCGGCCCACGTACAATACTTGACGCACAAGACAAGGATTAGTCCTAGTCGGTTTGGATAAACTGTATCAGGGAATTAGAGATTAACTTGTAAAAGTCTCCTAGTACTATACGGTCTCCATGTAACCCTGCCCTCCGGCATATATAAGCGGCTCTAGATTCTCGACGACTTCTCCGTAAACCCTTCTCTCGGGGCGCTCCCTCGAGAACGTTGTCAGCATAATTCGCCAACACTTTGGCGCCGTCTGTGGGATCTACTCGTCGAGAACTCGCTAAAGAGTTGGTGGCCTCGTTCAGCGCCTCCATCGTCACCAAGTTCGAGGCAGGCGCCACTTTCGTCTTCGGCTCCTGGCTTTGCATCGCAAACCAGGAAGGCGAGCTTCAACACCAACTGCGCGACGTGGTGGCTGCACCAGCTTCGCCACCCGCGCAAACCACTCCGCGAGGATCCCGGAAAACCTTAAATTCCGACACGATCTCTGGATCGTATCCTACTCGAAGGAGTACATGGCGCCCGAAGCAGATTCAAGCTCGGGCCGACCACGTCAACTCGACCCCTGTCAAGCAGCAGGATCAAGCCACACGTCCACGACTCCCTGGCGGACTCCAGATCACCTCCGACTTCCGCCAGGGTTCAACGATCAGGACCGTGACAACAACCCCGCGGGCATCCAGGAACTCTGGTTCCCCGTGGATCGAAGACTTCACCACGTGGATCGCGCGCGCCTCAGTTTCCCTTCGGGCTAACGAACTCAGCCGCGATCTACCAGAATCAACTGAAGAGGAAGTTTCGGCAACCTCGCCGGACCACCTCGGATCTTGTCAGGACCACAACTCCCTTGGGGGTTATCGTCCATTGGCCTGACATGGACCCCGAGGTGGCCCTCCACGAAGCAAACGTACCCTCCACGGTACGGGACATTCTACCTCTGTTTCCCTTCCAGGAAGGCAGAGAACTCCCTGTTACCATGAGTAACAGAAAAACCGGGCCTAACAACCCCGGCCGCCAGTCCTGTGTCATCCTCAATGATCACAACGACGATGAAGTTGTCTCCGACGACACTCCAACCGTTGATGGAGAGACCGATGCAGACCGAGAACTCCGTGTCGAGCGCAACCGCAACCGTGCCCTCCGAGGTCGCTTCATTCAGAGGAAAAACCTCAATGCTGAGTTCGACAAGGAAGGCATCTTCAACTCCCCTGTGGCCAACATCATGTTCGGGGTCAGCGTCTTCGAGGGGTTCCAATCTACCCCTGACATCGACCTCGCCAAAGCCCACCTAGAAGCCGCAGCGGTCATGGTTGATCGCTTGAACGGAGGCCGTTCCGCCTCCAAAAGCAAGAGTTCTTCGCGCCACCAAGCACCATCAGCTAGGCGTCAGAGCAGCCACTACGGCAGCTCCGCCGGAAGAACAAAGGACATGGCCAGGCCTCGTGAGGAACCCCGCCGTCCTCGCGAGGAACCCCCCAGGTCCAACCGCCGCGAAGAACCCCGTCCGGCTCGTTCTCACATTACACCGAACGATGTCCGCAATGAAATCCTCTGGATCCGGGAGGGGAGAGCTACCTCCCACGTCGCGGATTCTGCGAGAGGATACGATGTCCCCAACCCTGATGCTCTGCCATGCTACACACGCGCCATCCGCGTCAGCTCCTTTCCGCGAAAGTTCAAGCCGCCAGGCATCACCAACTTCAACAGGAAGCAAGACCCCAACATCTGGCTACGCAGATACTCTTCTGCAATCGAGGCATCAGGGGGCGACGTCATCTCCAAGATGTTGTACTTCCCAGTTGCGATGGAGCAAGGTCCACTCACCTGGCTTGAGTCCCTTCATCCAGACTCCATCGACAGCTGGCACGCGCTGAAGAAGGCTTTTGTCTCCAACTACCAGGGTTCTTTCGAGCGCCCTGGCAGCAAATATGAACTCCGCGCGTGCAAACAGAAGCCAGACGAGTCCCTGCGCGACTACAACCGGCGATTCTTCGCCATCAAGGCATCCTGCGTTCCCATCCCCGATTCAGAAGTCATCGACTATTTTCAAGAAGGGATGACCGACCGCAGCCTCTTCCGTGATTTCGGTCACAACCGCCCTCGTGACCTCGAGGAATTTCGCGCGCTGGTGTCCAACTGGATGGACACCGATGATCAAGAACGGGAGCGCTACGGCAAACGGTCCGCCAACCCTGGTCGTAGGAATCAGGAAGACAGCAGGGATCAGCCGCGCGACTCCTTCCAGCGTAACGGCAACAACCCACGGAAGCGACCAAACAACACGGTCGCAACCATCCAGACCGTTCGCGCCGCCAAGTCTCCGCAACAAAGAAGGGAAGAATTCAACAAACTTCTCAAGAAGCGCTGCCCCTACCATCCGGACAGCAAGCACACCATGGGCGATTGCACGCTTCTTCAGGATACGTTTAGCACGCCCAACAAGAAGCAGAGGTCGGATGGGGACGGAGACGACAAGCACGACAAGGGAGACAGTGGTTTCCCAGATGTCACCAATACTGTCAATGTCATCTTCGGAGGCATGGCAGTCAGCGACACCTCGCGCAATCTCAAGAAAGCGAGGCGCGAGGCCAATGCAGCAGAACCAGCAGTGGTTACACCCCTACGGTGGTCAGACACCACCATCACCTGGTCCAGAGAGGACCAATGGGCGGAGATCACCTCTCCCGGACGATATCCTCTCGTCCTAGAGACCGTGGTGGCGAATAGCAAGCTCACCAAGGTCCTGATTGATGGGGGCAGCGGGCTCAACCTAATCTTCGCCAAGACGCTGAAGTCCATGGGGCTCGACACAAGCACGCTGCAGCCGGCAGATACTCCCTTCTACGGCATCGTACCTGGGAAGGCTGCCATCCCCCTTGGGCAAATCATCTTGCCCGTCACGTACGGTACTGCATCCAACTACCGTACAGAGTTCATCAAGTTCGAAGTTGCAGACTTCGAAACGTCATACCACGCCATCCTCGGGCGACCAGCGTTGGCCAAGTTCATGGCCATCCCCCACTACACCTACCTGGTGTTGAAGATGCCAGGGCCTCACGGCGTTCTTTCCCTTCGCGGTGATATCAAGCGCTCCTACCTCTGTGACAAAGAGGCAGTAGAGTACGCCGTCAGAGCCGCGTCCACCATAGATCGCCAAGAGCTCCACCCCCTGGCTGCCACCGTCATCGAGGAAGACGGTGATGCCCCGACGCAGAAGAAGACGCGAGCCATCAAGCCTGTAGACAAGGTAGACACGAAGACAGTTGATCTCCAAACAGGAGATCCAACGAAGACAGCGGTGATTGGCTCCACCCTCACTCCTGCATAGGAAAGCGCGCTCGTCGACTTCCTGCGAGCCCAGGTTGACATCTTTGCTACAAAGCCTTCCGACATGCCTGGATTTCCCAGAGAGTTGATCGAGCACAAGCTGGACATCAACGAGAGTGCAAAGCCCAAAAAGCAGCGCCTCCGAAGATTTGCCACCGAGCGTCGGGAAGCCATCAAGAAAGAGCTAGCTAAGCTATTAGCAGCCGGCTGCATCAAAGAAGTCTTTTATCCGGATTGGCTAGCCAATCCGGTTCTTGTAAGAAAAAAGAATTCAAATGAATGGAGAATGTGCGTTGACTATACTTATCTCAACAAACATTGCAAGAAGGATCCCTTCGGGCTTCCTCGCATTGATCAAGTCATCGACAGCACTGCCGGTGCACACTACTCTGTTTCCTCGATTGTTACTCAGGATATCACCAGATATCGCTGAAAGAAGAGGATCAGATCAAAACCTCATTTATCACGCCATATGGCGCATATTGTTATACAACCATGCCCTTTGGTTTGAAAAATGCAGGCGCCACATATCAACGGGCGATACAGGGTTGTCTTCAAGACCAACTCCACCGAAACGTCGAAGCCTACGTTGATGATGTGGTAGTCAAGACAAGAAACCCCGAGGATCTCATCGCTGATCTCACCGAGACGTTCGACAACTTGCGCAAATGGCGGTGGAAGCTTAATCCCGCCAAGTGTGTTTTCGGCGTTCCATCAGGAAAGCTCCTCGGGTTCATCATCAGCGAACGCGGCATCGAGGCTAATCCAGAGAAGATAGCAACTATCATGAACATGGAGCCACCGCGCACCGTCAAGGATGTCATGAAGCTTACGGGCTGTATGGCTGCACTCAACGCGGGACTGAGTTCTTCAAGCTACTCAAGAAGCAAGACAGATTCCAGTGGACTCAGGAAGCTCAAGTCGCCTTCGACAAGCTCAAGCTGTTCCTGACTACACCTCCTGTGCTCACTGCACCGCTCTCGGGCGAAGACCACTTGCTCTACATTTCAGAAACCACCAACGTCGTCAGTGCCGCTATTGTTGTTGAACGCGACAAGGAAAGTCATCTTCAGAAGATTCAACGACCTATGTACTTTGTGAGCGAAGTCCTCTCGGACTCCAAATCAAGGTACCCTCAAGTTCAAAAAATTCTATATGCTGTCTTAGTGACTTCCAGGAAATTGCGGCACTACTTCGACTTTTACAAGATCATTGTGGTTACTGGATATCCTATTGGCGAAATTCTTCATAATCAAGACGCTACAGGGCGTATCACCAAGTGGGCTGTTGAGCTCGGAACATACAGCATAGAGTTCCGTTCTCGCACGGCCATGAAGTCTCAAGTCCTTACTGATTTCATATCAGAATGGACCGAGCACAGTCTTCCAGTCGTCATCACCAAGCCTGAGCATTGGATCATGTACTTCAACGGTTCACTCAAGCTGGAAGGTGGAGGCGCTGGAGTCCTGTTGATTTCACCTCGAGGAGATCAACTCAAGTATGTTCTGCAGATTCGGTTTGCCGTCACCAACAATGCTGCAGAATACGAAGCACTCCTTCACGGATTGAAGATGACCATTACCCTCAGTATCAAGCGTCTGCTGGTGTATGGGGATTCAATGTTGGTCATCAAACAAGTCAACAAGGACTGGAATCGAAACCATGAAGACATGGATGCGTACTGTGAAGAAGTTCGCAAGTTGGAAAAACACTTTCTCGGCATCGAATTTCATCATGTTGAGCGAGATTATAATGTCGCTGCAGACGTCCTATCAAAGCTGGGTTCTTCCAGAGCAGAGGTGCCTAGTGGGGTGTTCGTCAATGAACTCTCCAAGCCATCAATTTCTGTAGCGGCAACTTCCGACGATACAACCTCAGCCCCTGAGGTTATGCTCATTGACGCTGCCTGGAGCGCTCCAATTATAGATTATATCTTGCACGACAGACTCCCTGCCGAGAAGGCAGAAGCTCAGCAAATTGCTCGTCGCAGCAAGTCCTATATTATAATTGGAGACACACTGTACCGACGCGGTGCACGCTCTGGCGCATTGATGAAATGTGTCTCACAGCAAGAATGAGTCAACATCCTGGAGGAAATTCACGTAGGTGAATGTGGCAATCATGCAGCTTCCCGCACTATCGTGGGCAAAGCCTTCCGTGCCGGGCTCTACTGGCCTACAGCTCTACACGACGCTGAAGAAATTGTTCGTCACTGCAAGGGTTGTCAATATTTCGCTCATCACTCACATCAGCCTGCGCACAAGATCAAATTGATACCTCCCTCATGGCCGTTCACATGCTGGGGGCTTGATATGATTGGAAAACTACCCAGGGCGCCGGGTGGATTTGAATATTGTTTCGTCGCCATTGACAAATTCTCAAAGTGGATAGAAGTCTTTTCGGTTGTCAAACCAACCTCTGAGAAAGCAGTCCAATTCCTCCAAGAGTTGATTCTTCGCTTCGGGATACCACACCAAATCATCACGGATTTGGGTACTACCTTTACAGGCAACAAGTTCTGGGACTACTGTGAAGATCGCAGCATCGAGGTATCCTATGCCTCTGTTGCTCGTCCTCGTGCCAATGGACAAGTTGAAAGAGCCAATGGCATCCTCCTCGATGGACTTAAAGCTCGCATGGAACGAACCCTGAAGAAAGCAGAAGGCCGGTGGATGAAAGAACTCTTTCCAGTTGTCTGGGGCCTACGATCTCAACCCAGTAAAGCTACAGGGCAATCTCCCTTCTTCCTGGTGTATGGATCTGAGGTCGTCCTACCTGTTGATGTCATGCATGGTGCTCCTCGCGTTGAGGAATTCCAAGAAGCCATGGCGGACGAACAACGGATGATGGAGGTTGATACGGCTGAAGAAGTACGACTGGCAGCCTTGTTACACAACGCTGCCTATCTTCAGGGTATCCATCGATTTCATGACAAGAATGTGAAGACAAGATCATTCCAGATTGGAGACTTAGTGTTACGACGAATCCAGAACACAGTCGGTCATTCCAAGCTTACTTCACCTTGGGATGGTCCATTCATTGTTTCCAAGGTCCTCAAGCCAGGCACCTACAGACTTCAAACAGAAGATGGTGTGGATTTACCAAATCCTTGGAACATAGAACATCTATGCAAATTCTATGCGTAGCTCGTTCACTGCAACAGTGCTTCGGCATCGCAAGAACCAATTGCTTCGGCATCCAGAGTTCTTCCGTAAACATTGCTCCGGCAATACATGAACTGGTTGCTTCGGCATCATATGTTCTTTTGTACCGTTGTTTCGGCAACGAGATATATTTCAATAAATTTCCCTTTACTGGGTTGTCTATTTCGTCTTCGTGACATCATTCAAAACTTCCGTGTTCTTTCTAGACTCGGACAGTTTCCTCTTCATGCATTCGGAGCCCATAAATGAGGTTTATCCGGGTTCCTTTAGGGCCGAGAACGGATCTGTTCCTCCAATTTTGCTACTTTACGATAATTTCCAGCTTAAAGCTGCCGCTCCGTGGGTCTTACTGGGTTCTTGCTTCGGCAAACCACATACAGTTTGTTCCCAAGTATCCTCCCGGGGTACACTCTAAAAGATAGCTTATGCTATAAGAAATCTCCCTAGGCTCCCTCGGGTCCTTAACAGGGCTATTTTTCAACAGTTAAAATCTACGCAATGTACATTTTGACTAAGTCCTGGTCATTGACACAGAGACAACCCAGGGATTCTTAGAAATTCTTGGATATTTTCTTCAAGCATGGAATTATTATATTTCATTGCATAACATTTATATTACAAGAATATTTGTTCAATTTACAATCTAAGGCTCTGAGCAATTGCCTCGGCAACTGGCTCGGCCTCTTGTTTCAGGTCCCTGAAGGCGGCTTTAGTACAATTTGGCTCTGCGCCTTCTACAAGCTTGCCTATATCTACTTCAGGGTACCTAGATCTAATTACAGCAAGGACATGCACAAGACAGACTTTTGATGATCTCTTGATGTAAGCCTTCAACTGTCGTGGCATGGCCTTTAGGCGTTCCAGGAAAGATTGCGGCGATGCAGGGTCTTCCGAGACTAGGGCCTTCACCACCGGGTTCGCTGCTTTCTCTAGCAATGATATCCGGTTCAAGGCTTCGGCCAGGTCGTCGTCTGATTTCTTCATCAGCCGCAAGGATTCTTCAAGCTCTGACATCCTCCTGGTTGCCTGTTCAAGCTTCTCCTCCAGCGCCTTCTTGTCAGCAAGATTCTTCCGCGCCTGGACGAGTTCTTCGGATAGCTGACTCTTCTCTTCGCGAGCGTCTTAAAGGTCCTTGGCAAGCTTCTTTTGCTGCTCAATGACTTGAATCAACTTGAATCAGCATCCCTGCGTTGTTCGACTGCAACTCTGAGCTGCTCCTTGATGGTTTCATGCTCTCCAGAGAGAGTCTTCAACGCCTCTTCATGACGGTTGGCCAAATTTGACCAATCCGTCATCTTGCTCTGGGCTGTCGTAAGCTGTTGTTGCACCCCTGCTCACACAAGACAATGACAGAGTTGTTAGATTAACACATACAAAGGATACTTCATTACAAGACTTCGGTTGTGACAGAGTACCTTTGAGCTCTGTCTTCGCCGTGTTGAGTTTCTTCTTCATGTCCTCCTTTTCCGCGACCAATTCCTTGGTGCGCAGATGCAAGGTGCGGATCATGTTGGCATCTTCCGCCTCCTGGAGTTTGCGGTCTTCACGTTCACGCTCCAGCTCCTTCTGGAGACGGTCTGCCTTGGCGTGCATCAGCGATATGTTGTGGATATACTCCGTCTTCTTCCTTGATGCCTCGCCGACGGCCTGCAGAAATATTATCATGAGATATATTCAAACAGGACAACGAGTACAGGGTTGTTTTTCATACCTTGAAGTAGGTCACTGCTCTCTCCGCATGGTACAATCCCCTGTCGATGTGCTCCTCATCCTCCTCCGCGTCCAAGATGTACTCGAAGGCTTGCGGATTTGGATTAAGCATTGGATCGTAGCTCCCGATGCGGAAGCTACTGATCTCCTCTTCAGCACCAGTACCCCTGGGTACTCTGGGGATTTCTTCAATAGTTTGCTCTTGGGTTGATGCTTCGGCTTGTTTACCCCTTGAGCATTCTGCTTCTGGAACTGCTTCCGCCCCGACTTGGGATATCTCCATGACGCTCGGGGGCTCAGCAGTGTTCTGGTCACGGCGTTCAACTTCGGTTTCTTCAATAGCCGCCTGCGTGACCAGTTGATCGATGTCCGCCAGCACCTCGGCAATCGTTTCTTCACCTTGTGCCTCTACAGATGATGGCGGATTTGATGGCGCGGCTGCTTGAACCTCTGGCAGGGTTGTGTCTGGCATCACCCTGGGTTCTCCAGGCGCTATGGCCTCTGGTTCCACAGCCGCATGGTCAACTGGGGGCTCTTCCCTGGTTGTTGCTGGCATTTCTTCCACTCTAGAAAAATAACTTAATCAGTCAACATGGAATGTTACGAAGGTATATTTTGTCACGCAAGACAAGATACTTACATGGCGGACGGCCGCATTGGGATCTCCGGCTCTCCCAAAGTGAATTCCTCTTCAGCTTCCTGCTCCGGCGCCGATGGTCCAACTGGACAGGGTTCTTCAACCACCGGTATTGTACTTATGAAGGGCGCGGAGACAGGGTTGAAGATGTTGTGAATAATTTCCTCTTCTGACAGAGGATTCTGGGCACCGCCGCTTTGTTGTGATCGGCTGGTTCCGATCTCTCCGATGGATATCCCCACAGAAGCTGGCATTTTCGGTTGTGGGGATATCTTCGTTCTTTCCTCCGGGATGATTCTCGCTCGGGGCTTGGATAGAGTTCGTGCTCTCTTGGGCACAGGTGCAATCAGCTCTGTTGTTGCTGTCCTCTTGGATTCTTCACCTCTCTTGGAGGTCGCCCCTGCTTTGGCTTGGGGTTCTTCAGATACCTGTTGTTCGGCATGAGCATGTGACTCATCAGGTTCTTTAGTTGCAGGTGCCATATCAGCTTGCTGATTGCGTTGGTGAACCTGATCTCTTACCCTTGGGTCCACACAGCGAGCCAATAATGATGCTTCTTCAGCATTGGTTGGATCCAGGGGCGGCAGACTCACATACAGTGATCGTCGGGCTTCATACTGTTATGACCAAGACACTAGTTAGTACTATGCTTTCAAATAACAAGTCAATATATTGTTATTCAGACATGGTTCTTACCTCAGGCGTCATGGTGACTGCTGATACTTCCATTATTTCGGGAAATTTTTCTTCATTGATGACCATATACTTCTTCAAGAGTTGTATGATCCTCTTGTCAGACATGTTCCCGGTGGCATTCCTTGAGGGGTCGGTTTCTCCAGAATACAAGTACCCTGGATTGCAGTGTTGTTTACATGGTTGGATTCTCCTCAATAAGAATGACCGGTACACCATGGCTCCTGTCAGCCCTTGTGCTTTTAGATCCCGGATCATATCAGCAGCTCGGGAATCTGCATTGCTTGATTCACTCCGACAGTTTCACTCCAGAATGGCTTCATTACTGGAGGTTTTCCCGAGCGGCTAGGCAGTTGTGGCTGATGGTTCCATGCATAAAACCACTCTTTCTGCCAATCCTTCAAACTCTCCTTGGTTGAATAATCCAAGTACACTTACTTCATGCCCTGACGAAATTGGATCACCACCTTCCCCACCACTTGCATTGGTCCGCTTGAGGTCTTCACTCTGAACAGATGGCGGAACAAGGCAAAGTGGGGGTCTATTCCAAGGATCGCTTCACAAAGATGGATGTAGATGGATAGATTCAGGATGGAGTTGGGATTCAGATGACACAATTCAATCCCATAAAAATGCAGCACACGACGGAAAAAATCGCAGGTCGGCATACCAAAACCAACTTCATAAAATGCCTTCCATACCGCGATCTCCTCGGTTTCTTCAGTGGGATACTCATGCTCATGGGCGCATCTCCACCAACTGATCTCTTGGGCTGCTAGGAATCCATCTGACTCCAGAATCTTGATATATTTTTCCTTCAGTATACTGGTTGGCCAGTCACTGATTGGATCCTCCACGCACGGAATATCTCCTGCGGGCGCTGCTTCATCAGTCGGAGCGATCTCCTTCATGGCTTCTGCTTTTCTCTTTGCGCCCTTGCTTCGGCTGGATCCTTCACCACCGGCCATCGCGGTCTTTCGAGACTTGGTGTGGATTGGATTCGGGTTGGGGGAAGATGTGGAAGATTTTGCGCGGTCTCAGGATCGCAAGCAAACAAACTGACGCAAACCCTAGATCTGTTTTGCCAAAGGTGTGCAGAAACAGGGGAGGCGAACGGTTTATATTGGCTTTTCGAAGCGTTACTTCGGTATTTTTTCAATTTTGGTCCTTTCTTGATCCTATAATTGAATTCGTTCAAATTTAGGCTCGGGGGCTGTGGACATATTTTCAGGAAATATTTTTCTAAGAATTTTCGGCTTCAATTGATAAATTTATGAGGAGTTCTAAAAGAACTCGGGTTTCTTCGGAAATTGATTCTCTTTTGGTTCGGACTTCGAAAGAACCTCGAATTTCTTTTTCAAAGATAAACGAGGCTCGGGGACTGCCCAATTGGGCGCACCTAGTCGGTGCGCACCAATCCAAACTTCGAGAAGACTTATGAGCACATCATTAGCTATTGAACAACATGGTTGCAACTTCCAAGAGCAAAGAACCCTGTGGGTCTCAAAGAACCCTGGCGGATCTCAAAAGAACTCTGGAGGACCTCAAAGAACTCTGTACTTTCAACAAGGCTGTTCTTCAGGAGATAAGGTGCTCGGGGGCTTGTGGGTGTAGAGTCCTGACGGACTAAACAACCCTGGCAGACCACCCTGTGGGCCGGCCCACGTACAAGACTTGACGCACAAGACAAGGATTAGTCCTAGTCGGTTTGGATAAACTGTATCAGGGAATTGGAGATTAACTTGTAAAAGTCTCCTAGTCCTGTACGGTCTCCATGTAACCCTGCCCTCCGGCATATATAAGGGGAGGCAGGGACCCCCTTCAAAGCATCGCTTTACACCAGATCAATACAAGATACACCATACAGGACGTAGGGTATTACGCACATTGCGGCCCGAACCTGTCTAAATCGTCTCTTGTCACCTTCGGCTCTAGATTCTCGACGACTTCTCCCTAAACCCTTCTCTCGGGGCATCCCCTCGAGAACGTTGTCAGCATAATTCGCCGACAAACCGTGACTTGCTACTCATGCCATGAAGGAGGCCACAAGTCCTATGAGTGCAAGAAAAAGGAGGAGAAGAAGAAGATCAACCAAGCCCTATTTGAAGGTTGACAAAGTGAAGAGCACACCCTACTTACTCAAGAAGAAAGACAACAAGGTGGTGCCTCACTTGCTCAACAAGCAAAGAAAGGGGTGGAACCAACCTATTTGTGTGCCCAAGGAAATCATCACTACAATGAAGGGCTCCAAGAAGGTTTGGGTTCCAAAGGCAACTTAGAGTCCGCGGGACTCGGAAGGATTTGGAGGCTTGGCCACAAGAGAAGAGCAATTCAAGCAAAGAGCTCAAGCATAATCAAGGTTTGGATTATGTTTGAAATTATGGTAAATCATATACCCAAATCCTCCCAAGGTAACATAGGTAACTAGATTTAAATTCATGCAATTTCAATTAGCATCTAGCTCCTTCACATGTCTAGGATTGTATGATCATATCTTAATTCTATTGCATTGCCTAGTTTTCTTTCATATTGCAAGTTGCTTGTGCTTCTCTCTAACCCATGAGTAACTTGCATGGTTTATTAGTTGTAGGAAAATGGCACCTAGAGCTTTATTTCATATATCATGTGTGCCAAAGTTACAAGCTATTGGATACTTCCCAATGTTGTTATTGACTAGTGCATGTCTCTCACAAGTAATTCAATTGCTTGTATGCACACATTTAGGGAGAGGTATCTTATGATTTTGAAACTAACTTTGTTTGCAAGCTTATCATATGTGTAGTCTCATTTTGGAACGATCTCCGGAGATATGCAAGTCTTAATCTTCAAGTCATACAACCTTCCATTGGTATCTTTGTTCTCATTGATATCATTCATTTCAATTCATATAAGCTATCTCCATGCATAATATAGATTAATCTCCTCATCTTGTCTTAATTGACTAGTTGTGCATATGGTTCATTTTCTATCATATATATGCACACACCTAGAGGGAGCTTAGTCTATGTTATGTGAGTTTCATGTTCATAGCATGGATTGAAAAGGGGGAGAATTTCATATCTTCCACTTTCAAAGGTTCATGTTCTATGAAACTCTCCCTTGTGCATTTGATGTCTTCCTTTTCGGTGTTCGATTCCAAAGGGGGAGAATTCTAGTGACCAAAGCAAGTACACCTTAAGGGGGAGCCGACCTTAAGGGGGAGGATGCAAGAAAGCAAGAACCTCGAGTATAGGAAGATTGTAGATTTCAAGCTTGAGGGAGATTGCAAGAATTTGGTCCAAGAAAGGGAGAAAACTGGCATTGGAGTAAGGGGGAGCCTTATGTCCAAATTGACCACACAAGGGGATTTTAGTCAAAATGGTAAGAGCAAGGTATGATCAACTCAAGTCTTTCAAGCATTTCAAATAATTGTTTCAATTGGTATCTTGAATGCATATGTTCTTGCTCTTACATAGTATCCTAGCAAGTGGTCGTTTTCAATTTAATATTATTATCTCTTGCTTTGGTTGTGTTGTCATCAATCACCAAAAATTGGGAGATTGTAAGGAAAATGGCCCTAGGCCATGTTTGTGATTTTGGTGATTGATTGACAACATAGTCATTGGACTAACATGTGTTTAAAGATATATTTTTGTAGATTTTTGAGGATGAGTTTTTAGCCATACAAATGTTTAGAAATGTGCTTCTATCTCATAGAAAGGTGTAAAAAAACGGGAGGAAAATCGACGAAGAAATGACGTAAAAATGGCCAAAACCGTGCTCTCAACAGTGCTGCGGATAAGCCACCGATTGATTCGGTGGTGCAACTTCTAGGGGACCGAATCAGTCGGTCCTAGAGGTATTTTGGGCAGCGAGAAGGCCTACCATTGATTGATTCAATGGTACCTCATCAAGGGCACCGAATTAGTCGGTCCTTATGGCTGGAACATGTTGTTCGGCTCTGGTGAGCACCGATTGATTCGGTGGTGGCAAGGAAAGGGCACCAAATGAGTCGGTCCTACCAGGAAAGTGTGCAACGGCTATACAATAGCTAGTTCCTTTGGTTGGGGCTATAACTATAGGTTGTTTCAGCCATTTGAAGTGTGCTTGAGCTAGGAGAAGCTATTGGCAAGTGTTCTACACATTCTTAAGTGCTCAATCCACCAAAGTGCTAAATAGAAGACCTAGGTGATTAGCAAAGTGTTTAGTGCTAGTGTAGACCCTTTAGCACATCTCTTAGGTGTTTAGCCTAGAGTTTAGCGAGGTTTGCATACCTCTTTGCTTACTGGTGCTTGCACGCACCAAGTGTTGTAAATCCGGGGCTTGTAGTCTTGCGAGACCATCCAACCGAGTTTGTGGAGTGGCCGCCAGTGGTTGTGCAAGGGAGGAGAGGCCCTTGGCGTTTTGGCCAAAGCTCTACCAAGTGAAGGCGGCGAGGAGCATCCGGGGAGGGACGAGCGGAGACCCACTTGCACGTGGGAAAGTCCCGTGGTCACCCACGGAGTTACTCGACCGGGGAGTTTATGCCCTTGCGCAGGCATTCCCTTTGAGAGGGGCTCCAACAATGAGGATTAGAGGAAAGCTCTGAGCTTTCCGATACCTCGGTAAAAATCGCCGTGCCGGGAGTTTGCTCTTCTCTACCCTTTATCTTCCGCATTTCATACTCGCACTTCTTTTCGCATTTACCTTTCCTAGACTTGCCATGCTAGTATAGGATTGGTCCTAGGGTGCAAAACGTTGTAGCGGTAGAGATAGCAACACATAGAGAAAACCTAGAGCACATTTAGATAGAAATTGAAATAGGTTTTCATATGTGCAATTGGAGCCTTAGTTTTTAGACACACCTAATTCACCCCCCTCTTAGGGTGTCACGGTCCCTTCAGGCGTACTATCTAGGATGGTGAACCGGACACCGGTAACGATGCAGCGGTTTTGGACGAGCAGTCGCGTGAAGATGTTCCCTAGAAACCTGATTGCCCGGTATCCCAAGCATGATATTAAGAAGGAGGCAATGGAGTCGGAGGCGAATGTGTGCGCGCAACACCAACGATGGAAACGAGATTTGCAGCAGAGGAGGGAGATGTGTATTCGGGTGTGGGAGGAAGAGGCAGAGCCTAGATCTTATAGCCGTGCAAGGAGAAAAGAGGATGCACCTAGACACAGTCACACATGGAAACGATCGGTCGCCTCATAAAGAAGCAATCATTCTGTCCAATTATTTTCAATTGGTGCAAAAACCTTCCTCCGACAGATTCACACATGGAAACGACCTGTCAGTTCATAAGAAAGCAATCGTTCGCCTCATAAGGAAGCAATAAATATCTCCAATTACATTCCATTGGTGCAAAAACCTTCCTCCGGTAGCACTAGTACTCAGGCTCAGGTAGGCTTAGGCACGCCTCGCCATGCTACGCCACGCCCATGCCCACCGGCCCGCCTCGAAGAGGCGCGCGCGTGTGGCACGCCAATCCTTTTAAATTAAAAGAATAATAGGCATAGCCCAAATATTCTAACAAACTTCAATGCTTTCATGGAGCTTATAGTTAGTGCATATATTGTTTCTGATTTCTAAAAAGATGATATATGATAACAATTTATCCTGAAATATAAAATATTTAGTAATAACACATTATTCTTATTAATCACCTTGCAAGGAAAATTCATCTAGTAGTAAATTTTCAACGAGCAAGTTCGAACCAAGTGATTGCATGCCATCTCATATCAGAGAAAGGCCATGTCCCATGACATTCTGAGCGTCAACAAATTAACGGGTACCCAAAAAAACAAAGAATGGTTCAAAATACATTGTCACAATTTCATATCCTAACCTGGTATTCTCAAACCAATCCATGCACTTCCCAAAGGTCGAGAAAAGCATTAAAATAAAGAATATAAGACCTTAAGTTGACTGGAGCTAAACACTTACTGTGCATAGGGGTGGGCAAAATAACCGGAGAACCGAAAACCGAACCGAAGAACCCGAAAACCGAACCGAGAAAACCGAAACCGAGAAGTTCGGTTAACACTTCGGTTCCAATTCTCCAAGAACCGAACTTTCTTCGGTGAATTCGGTTCTACCCCTCGGTTAACCGAAGAACCGAAATCCCTAAAGCCCATTAGCATCTCTTTCAGCCAAACCCAACCCAACATCTAACCCTAGCAATATAAGCCTCCCAGCTCCCAGGCTCAGCGCCTCCATGCCACCACTCTAGCCAACCAATCCTCCACGCCGCCACACGAGAAATTTGCTATTATGACACAACAAACAATGGGGTTTCGCTATTTTGACAATCCAAACATTGACTTTGCTATTATAGGACTCCAATCAGATGTGCTTTGCTATTATAGGACAACTTTGACAATAGTACCCTTTAGCTGTGAACACTCACTTAGATGTATAGAAGGGCGACATTGTCAAAGTTGTCCTATAATAGCAAAGCACATCTGATTGGAGTCCTATAATAACAAAGTCAATGTTTGGATTGTCAAAATAACAAAACCCCGTTGTTTGTTGTGTCATAATAGCAAATTTCTCCCGCCACACGCACGCACGCCGGCCGCCACAACCAGCCACCACTCTCTGCTCGTCCCGTCGGGCGTCGGCGTCCGGTGTCCAGGCACAACGGTCGACAGGAGCACCACCTCACGAGCTTGAGGAGCAGCTCTCTCTGTGCCAGGCCCCCATCAGGCCATCACCGTCGAGCGCCAGGCCCCCATCGAGCCATGCATCACCGTCGAGCGGCAGGCAGCCCCCTCCCTCTGCTCCTCTCCTGTCTCTGCTCTCAGCCTCTCACATCGCCTGCAAGATGCAGCAGCCTCCTACCACAGCATGTCATATCTTGTCCATGTTTGATTTATTTAATCTAGAATACGAAAGCAGATGTTTGCTTCTCGGATTAGTTGTACTTGTACAGATGATTGCTTGCTCGTGGATGGATTAATTTTATATCGATTGGAGCTTCTTTGTTACTTTGGACAGATTTTCCGCTTTTTATTCGATTTGGATCTTTTGCCTCCGGGGAGAAAATGTATGGCTTACCGAACCTGAATTTGCTCGGTTCCAAGAATGGTTAGGAACCGATCGGTTCTCATTTTTGAAGAACCGAAATTTGCTGAAAACCAAAGAACTGATCGGTTCGGTTCGGTTCGGTTCGATTAAACCAAATGCCCACCCCTAACTGTGCAAGGAAGATGAATTTCTCTCTCTATCAGAAGATATCATTATAAATTTCTTGGAAGCTCAAGAGTTATATTCTGCCAGAGTTTATAATAGTAATATACTGACAGAAAAGCCAATTTGTAATAGAGATTCAATTATCATACTAGGAATTAAAAGAGTCTAACTTAGTCCATGTGCTCAGATTACCGAGCCCAATTAATTCCCTGGTACCATTGGAAGCAATATACAACATGCTCCTTAAGCATTATTTTCCGAGTCAGCAGGTAGCAATATTTTTTAATCTAGATTTACAATAATTATTAAAAACCAAAATATCATTTCTACTATTATGCAGATTAAACAAATATTTGATTGTATTTTTGAATGCACTATCAGGGATGAAAACTGGTTCATAGAATGACCAAACTTTCTGCCCAATAAAACTAACCGGATGATTCATATAGGATATATGTAGGGGTTGTATTTTTCAAAGCACTATCAAGGACGAAAACGGGTTCACTAAGTGACTGAAACTTCTGTCCAATAAAACTAACTAGGACGATTCATGTAGGACATATATACGAACGTAAAATACTGAGACGAACATCTTTGTTGCAGGAACATATGTATGCCAGCATCGTGTCCAGCTTAATTTTCCCATGCTCCCTTGTTGAGCTTCGTTGGGCGATTCACCAGCATAGTCCAGTGCAATGGAGAAGACACATTATAGATACATCATTATCTCACATTAAGCATCAGACGAAGAGGAAAGTAAAGTGTATTACTACAAAAAACCATATATTTAGGGATGTGGGCTAAAACCATTTTCGAGATTTCGGGAAGGCGCTTATGACAACCGGGTGACGCCGACGAGTTGTCGGTCTCAACATCATTGGCCTTGACGCGTGCGCAGTGTCCTTCTGCTACCTCCGGTTAGGCCTGCTAAATGGGTTGGGTCCGAGCGGTTTTATTGGACTGGGGTCAATGGGGGCTGTGATTGGATGGGTGGTAATGGGCTGTACGCCTTTGTGGTTGGGTTGGAGTGGGGTCTGTTGCATAGCGGATTGGGGGTGGGTTGGGTCTAGAGTGAGGACCCCATCGGTCACCGGCATCACGAAGCTGCCACCCACGGGGCCCTGCGCCGAGGCGCCGCTCGGGGTGACCGCGCTGGGCGCCGCAGGCGCCGGGTGGTTGTGCTTGCCATTATATGTGGTGACCACGGAACGCGGGTCGTGGGACGCGCGCTCCACGTGCTTGCGCATCGGGCAGCCGTCCGTCGCGCACCTGTAGCATCTCCTGTGGTCACTCACGCACGAGGCAATATTATATTTAGGACGAGCACCTCACTCCAGTTTTCATACAGTAGATTAGCTTTTATTTTTCTGTTTACCTTGGATTGGGGTTTCCCTTGACCACCTTGCTCCCGTACAACCTCCAGCGATAGCCGTCATCAAGTATGTCCATTTCGCTGACGGTCTGGACAACACGTGTAGGCGTCTGGACAACACGTCTAGACTCGCGCACCGTCGTCGTCCGGCTGCTGGCCGTGGAGATCCCCTCGCCGTCGCCGTCTTTCCTCCTGGCAGAAGCAATATGGTTAAAGTCCACTTGTTCCAATTAAGAACGCGACACAGAGACAGCATGGTGCCAACGAAAATTTTGTAACAAATCACTCACCATCTCATGGAATCCAGCGTGTTCCGGGGCCTGGCGTGGTTGTGTGCGCCCTTGTACACAACGTCGATGGTCTGGCCATCCTGCGACCTCCCGACCTTCTTCTTGGTGGGGCAACCCACGAAAGTGCACTTGTAGTAGCTGCATGGGATCTCGCTCCCCTTCACCTGTTTCTGCCCGTACTTGCGCCAGTTGTAGCCGTCCGACAACCGCTCCAAAGGCAGCGTGTTGATGGTGAACTCGCCGCTGCTCGCGCCAGCATGCGGCGGCGTGATGTCCGACGAGATCGCCTGGACCGGCGCGCTTAGGGGCTCAGGGCTGCCGGGTTGCAGCCCGATCTCTGCTCCTGACATCATCGGTGGCCTGGTGGAATGTGTTGCGCAGTCTGCCATGAGAATTCGGTCTCCCACCAACTCTGTCGGAATCGAGCGGTCCGTTTTTTCGGCTACAGGCACCATCTAAAGGGATAAGTCAGCACTCAGCAGTGATGTGCATGAGCAAATATATCCGTGCATTGCAACAGACTAAATCACAAAATCCATAAGTATGTTTATCACATTTTACTACTTATGATGTTTTTTTAAAAGTGAAATTTATTATAGAGGCAATTCCCCTATACCACTAAAAGAAAAAGTTATTCCTTGTTTGAAGTTCCCTCATTGCAATCACTCTGAAATTCTATGCAACTCCGTCAGTATCTCCATCCATATGGCGCCAATCTTGTTTGGAGGGAGACATGGCAGTTTAATGGAGGGACCGGATATCAAATGATATAACTATTTGTCTTACGCGTTTTACTTTGTTTAATCTGAGCTAATATTAAATTAGATATACTTTACTGAGTGCTAAATTAAATATACATTTAACATTCAGTTACATAGTAAATAAATGCTTAGAAGGCTTTCTTTTTATCAGATTAATGTGAAAATTTCGTTGGTCTTTGACTAGTCTAACTGTCTAAGGAGAGATGGATTAATGTATGTTATATGACTAATGGTAACAAAGCAAATACCTGATAATCCGGTAAGACTAGATTGTCCGAACTTGCATTGTTGAATGGCAAGAATTCTTGAACAGCTGCCTCGTTTAGCTCAGTGATGCCATCAGGTATCGAAATCCAATTGAGTTTCTCATCTGAGAAAAAAAAAAGGTAGATTATTTATTTTTCTTTTATTTGAACTG
Organism: Digitaria exilis; assembly: GCA_015342445.1. NCBI lineage: Eukaryota > Viridiplantae > Streptophyta > Magnoliopsida > Poales > Poaceae > Digitaria > Digitaria exilis. Next base: position 95,666 of record JACEFO010001613.1, read on the forward strand.
AAATTGTCCGAACTTAGTTTTTCCTGTCTTAGAACTGAAATTGTTTCTTAATTAGGAAACCTATGTAAACTTTAAAAAGTTGAGTACATCTGGTTGAATTCTTTAAGATGTTGTGTATAATACTATGCTACACTTAATACTAAGAAAACCTCTATGAATTACTATATTATGGTGGCATCTTTCTAGTAGTTATGCTACCAAATACTTAATCCTGTAGCTACCAAATTATAAGAAAACTGTTTTGATGCTGGGTTGAATCTTTTTCTATTAATTTCCTCCCATTATATAGTATAATTACGTAACTTTATTGAACATAGGCGTTATGTAATGATTTAAACCATAAGCATTTTAAGTGCATGGTGAAGAAAACTATATTTTACAAATATCGCTGCAAAGTTGAGTCTATTTGCCAATTTCTGAATATGTATTTCATAATACTTTTGTAAATAATCATTAATGACCTAGGGCATCAAATGTTTTTCTGAATGAAAAAAATGATAAGTTTGTAAATTGAAGAGATTTTAATTACCTGAACCAGAGCAGCTTGCTTGAGTATTGGAAAATTGGGAGATCCTGATAATGACAACAAAATCCACTATATGTTAGAACCAGAAGAGATAATAAATTAAGAATCAAATAGAAATATCAGACAGCAATTTTAGTTTCAGAGAATTATACCCATGGTATATTTTAAGGTATAATTAGACAGTATTTTCCATAATTATTATCATAATACGTCGTCCAAACACCAAAAGAATAATTCTTTATGGTGGATGAATAAATTAGACTAGATATGGACTCTGGAAAATCATTTATTACATCTATATTACAATAAAGTGTATAATGTGAAAGCATGACGAGGGAATCACCAGCCTGCTACACAATCAATGCAAGTAGCAGGCAACATATTGTTGTGATAATTAACTCAATGAAATTGCAAGAAGAAAACCCCATACTCTTCGTCAAATAAATGGACAATTTGTAGGTTGAAGCTTGTAAGTCTTGAATGCTTTCTAATGGCATCCTCGAACAAAGACTCTGCAGACATTGTATCCAATTCCTCTGCTTCGGGTGCTACCCCAATTCGGACAGTGATCTCTTGGAGGTTCAACAAGTGTTCAATCCCGGCAAGAATATTGCCATTTTGCTCTTCACTGTGCGCATTGAATTCGAGCTTCAGCCTCCGAAGACAAGGCATTGCATCTGACTGAACAGCGAGGCGCAGAACACCACATCTGAATTTGAAACACTTTAGAACTGGAAATGCTGAATGGGGGACGACAATGAGTTCTGCAGTTGGTTGCTTTACATACAAAGAGAGAATATTGAGTTCCTGCAATCTGCCGATACTGTGAATATCACTTTTTGTGAATTCCCTAAGAACAATTTTCAAAATGCGTAGCTTCTGGAGCTGTCCAATACACAAGGGGAGTCTTGAAAATATGCAAATGGGTGGCAATATCTCAAGTCTCTGAAGAGAAACAGGCAGAGAAGACACATTGCTTGGGCAACCCAAGTTAATGCTCGTGCAAGAAGCAGCAGGAGTAAGAATTATAGTTTTTAGGCTGCCGAGTTTCTCAAGGGACGACAACAGAGCTATGAAGTTTCTCTTCAGATGATGTTCAGACGGAGCTCTAGTGCAGGTAAGCTGAAGATTACGCAGATTAGTCATCTCACTAAGTCCCCGTACATTGTCATTGGAGTTTCCGCTAAGGTCAAAGGATTGGAATGTACGAAGAGATCTCATGTGTCCAATACTATCAGGAAGAATTATCTCATCCTTGAGACAGAGATGCAATAATCTCGGGAGATCAAAGGCATCTGATGGAAAAGTCTTCACGCTTGCATAAATTTCAAGAGTTTCCAAATATATCAGTTCCTGCATACTCGCTGGTAGTCTTACAGTCGTATCTGTTGTAATCCGCAAGTACCTTAACTGAAACAATTTGTTGACTTCACTGATGTCTAACGCTTCTTCATCACCCCAACATTCAAGCATTAGAACTCGAAGAAGCTTAAACTCCAATATCGAAGGCAGACACTTAGCAAGCCCATAGAAGGTGAGAGATCGTACTTCTGATAGTGTGACTCCTTCTGGTTTTGTTGCATACTTGGCATTGCTGAAAGTGAGTGAAAGTCGACGATTTTTTTCTGAAATCATTGTAATGGCTTCAGAGTAGTCTATGACAGTAATAAAATTCTCCTCCATCGACTTTAACCTAATAACTTCGAATACAGTGGATTGCACTGTATAGAACATCACCTCATCTGAGAAATCTATACAGTTAGGCTGAATGAGTCCCCTGCAGACTAGCTCATCAAAATAAAGCTCTGCAACTTCGCTGGTATCTTTTCCTTCTACAGCACAGATAAAACCTTCAGCACTCCATTGCTTCACTAAATCAGTCTTCAAGAATGTGTAACCCTCAGGGTACAAACTAAAATATAGTAGGCATGTCTTCAAATGATCTGAAAGACTATTATAGCTCATGCTTACTATTTCTCTAAGCAAGTCTTCTGAAGTAAGATTATTTCTCATACTGCAAGATAACCATTCACTGGCATGTTGCCATAGCTCTGAGTTGTCCAGTTGGCTTGCTAGAATACTGGATATGCAAATTATTGCTAGTGGAAGGCCACCACACTTTTTAATAATTTCTCCTGAATCCTCCTTCAGTTGTTCAGAGCATTCATCCCTGAAGCTGAATATTCTATTGAAGAACAATTCTCTTGAGTTATTTCTACTTAGTGGCTCCATCTTAAAAATATCATCTGATTGATAATCACAACACTCGAGAGCTACGTCCTCAATGTCAGTCGTTATCAATATTCTACTAAAATGAGCACCATCCGGAAAAGCACTATTTACAATATCCCAAGATGTTGTCTCCCATAAGCCATCGATAAGAATAAAATACCTGCCCGATAATTTAGGACTTTAGAAATATGACATGCCAGGACAATGGATAATGCAAAGGCGAAAATTATGACACAGAATATTGGCTTCCCAGTTTAGTTTCTCTGACAGATTCACTTAGTCAATTTGGCCAAGCAAACTTGGATGCATTGGAGTTTGTTTGCAAGCTCCAAAATATTGGTTTTTATTGCAAATTTGTTCAATTTAAGAAATAGAAAGGTAAGTTTCTCACCAGTAGTTAATAAACAGAATCTCTTTTCCTTACAATTTAACAGGTGTCATATTGTAATTTCTTGCAACTTGTAAACAGAAATCTGAACTTCAGATTATGTCCAGAGTAAAGAGACTGGTACATCTACATCTTTCATTTTTTTTACAATGGTCGAGAAGGAATAGGAAGTACCTCTTCTGGTGGAGATGACTCCTTAGGTTATCAATAAGCTCTTGCACGGGGAGACCATGAAGTGTTCGCTGATGGTGCTGGACTTGTGACAAGATGCTCCGGAGAAGCCTTCTTGTATCGGGCATCTTTGATGCTCTCACAAAAGCTCGACACTCAAATTGTCCTCTCATTTGACGGTACACTTCTTTGGCAAGCGTAGTCTTACCGACACCCACTGGTCCAAGAACGGATACTACTTTCATCCTCTGCTCAGTATTGTCACTAAGCAACTTCATAAGCTTAGCCCTTGAATCAATAATACCAACAAGGTCCGTGGTTGGAACTGGAACCCAGACCTGCCCGTCGACGACCCTGAAGGTAGGATTGGACGCCCAACGCCCAACATCATACCTGTGGTAACGTTTGAGGGCGTCGCTTGCCTGCTTCACTAAACTGCTAAATTCTTGGATTTCAAAGGGGATCTCTTCACCAGCATTAGACGATGGCTGCATCATAATATTGTCAATGCAATCCTCGATGTCATAGGACAGATCGCGTACCTCTTTCATCCAGAGTTTGGCCATGGTCTTGGGAGCTTCCACCCTTGAAAGATCCTTAAGCAAGGTATATATTTCTTCTAGATCATGTGTGAGGAGCTCGAGCTTGTCGATGTGTGGCTTCAATGGATGTGGCAGTTGATCCCCGGGAGAGACCAGCAAAGAACGGAGCTTCCCAAGAAGGGAGCCCATGGCGCCCAGCGAAGAACTGAACATCGGAACCTCCATCGTTCATGGGAAGAGATCGAAGCATGGAGAGGCGGCGTAGCTTCTCCACAACATCTAGCCTTGGATTGACACCGCAGATGCAAATCTGTGGGAGGACTTCGTTGAAAAAAAAAGGAAAGGGAACAAGGGGATATGAACAGAACTGCGTCTGCTAACGTCCCTTTCTAAAAAAAGACTGCCTTTGAGTTCTGCGGTTCAAGATTGTACTACTTTTTTCTACAAAATTATTATTTTTCGCATATGATCCTAGTACAATAATTGTGGTACACTAGTTGCTAGTAAAATATCATAGTTTTCCTTAGGCCAGTTTCTAGCCTTGGATTGACACCGCAGATGCAAATCTGTGGGAGGACTTCGTTGAAAAAACAAGGAAAGGGAACAAGGGGATATAAACAGAACTGCGTCTGATAACGTCCCTTTCTAAAAAAAGAACTGCCTTTGAGTTCTGCGGTTCAAGATTGTACTACTTTTTTCTACAAAATTATTATTTTTCGCATATGATCCTAGTACAATAATTGTGGTACACTAGTTGCTAGTAAAATATCATAGTTTTCCTTAGGCCAGTCTCAATGGGAGGGTCATCATACAGTTACCAAGATTGCAAACTTAGAGACCCATGTCAGCCAAGGGTTATGGTGATGACCCTCCCCTCTGATCTCATGACCCTCTCCCTTCTTCCTCCTCATAAATAACACTACCATGTAAGCAAATTTACTGACGTGGTATGATATTTAATGCCATGACACTACTCCATGACCCTCCCACTGAGACTGGCCTTATCATTAAGGAAATTAGCAGAGACCACCCTAAAATTATATCTAATTTTGAGGCTCCTCAAAAATGATAACGTCGACTGGGCCCTCACTCTCTCTTGTTCCTCAAATTTCCACACATAAGTTTATCTCTTTAACGGGTGGGGGTGTTCCACAGCACCCTGTCTCTAAAAGAATAGCTCTACTCCACCAACTATATTCTTTTAGTGCCCCACTCCACTAACTCTAGAAAAATAGGAACTGATGTTCGTGTTTGGTTGATTGCAGTGCACTAGCTCTAAAAACACAAAGTCATGTTTCTTTTGGTAAACAAACATAAAGTCATCTTGTGTGTACTCCATTTTACGCATTATAAATAGACCCTCGTGTCATTCTCTTCTACCTCCCCCCCCCTCTCCTTCCTCTATCTTCTCTATTCTCCCCTTGTCCTTTGCTCGCATTATCTCTTTCTCCACTCGCATTCGTCGGTGGGGCAACAGCTCAGCAACAGGCAAAAGCGAGAGGGAGCAGATAATAATAGGCCATGACGCTGAGCAACAATGTATTTGGGGACCTCCATAGTCCTTGTGAATCAGGACAAACAGAACTCCAAAATTCGCCTCCAGAGTACTATGATGAGAACAAACTCTTCAGAAGGAAAAGTACTCGGAAGAACTCCGACCAAGTTCCAAAGAACTCGGATGATTTGCACCTTCATGATTAAGCCTAAGCACGAGTAATGCATCACTATTAGATAGTAAACAATTCTTAGTATTATGCATGTTTATTATCAATAAGGAATGGGTGCACCTCTTGTTGCAGTCGCTGCATCCTTGATCGAGTCATTGGCCCCTTGTTGACAATGCCATCTTGTTCAGCACATGGTATTGTGGCATTATGAGAATCACTGGAGATGTCCTTTTCACATGGCCTTGCCATATCAAGGTCCACGGTCATGAAAAACAAGTTTCTCCGCTGTCCAATTGACCTCCGTCATAGTCGAATCAAGGACCGCTGGCCCCTATCGTCTTCTCCAAGCACGTCGTAGACATCGGCAGCAGGGCAGCGCTCCTCATTGTCTCGGTCCTCCTCCAGCTGCAAGAGGTAGGAGCGGGGCGGAGTGGTGCCGCAGCCGAATGGAGGGATAGAGGCATGACCCATAGCCATCGCAGCGGCCATGGCGGAGGCACGACCTAACTCGGCGAGTGGCTACGACACGGGCCGAGTTTCGGCCACGACCGCCATCCCATTGTATGTTGGGAGGGGTAGACGAGATGAGGGGAAGAAGCCATTGGAGAATGAGTGTATTGTTTTTGTTTGGTGAACATGTATGTTGTGTAACCAGTGGCAATGTTGGGTAGATAACTCCAACTCCACGAGGAGGTTTGAAACAGACATTTTTTGAGCGCCCTTGAATTACTCTAGGAAAAATGTTGATATGACCCTGGCAAGTTTTTGTTTCGGGAGCTGGAGTTTTGTGTAGCTCAATGTATTTGGCAAGACATTTTGGAGTGGTGCTATTTTTGTGGAGTGTGCTATAGTGAGAATATTCACTGTATTGCCACTCAAACCCTAAAGGGTGAGATATACAACACTACATGGGCCTCCATATGGACCAGGCCTTATGAGCCTCTAGACACTCCAACATACACTCCAACACCCCCCCCACAGTCTGAGCTACCGACGCAGCGGTGCTGAAGACTGGACAAGAAAGAGGACACAGGCACAACACCCCCCCGCAGTCTCAACTAGCCACTGGTGACGTTGAGACTGGACCGGAACTCAGAGAACGTCAAGGAGGGTAGTCCCTTGGTGAAGATATCGGCGAACTGGGAGGTGGTCGGGACGTGGAGGACCCGGACCTGCCCGATGGCGACCCGGTCGCGAACGATGTGCAAGTGGATCTCCACATGCTTCGTCCGCTGGTGCTGAACCGGGTTGGTGGAGAGGTAGACGGCACTGACGTTGTCGCAGTAGACGAGCGTGCTCTTGGTGAGCGGGCTGTGGAGCTCCGCCAAGAGCTGTCGGAGCCAGGATGCCTCAGCCACGCCGTTGGCAACTGCGCGGTACTCCGCCTGGGCACTAGAGCGGGAGACCACCGGCTGCCGCTTGGATGACCAGGAGACGAGGTTGCCGCCGAGGAAGACGGCGTAGCCCGAGGTAGACCGACGGGTGTCGGGGCAGCCGGCCCAGTCAGCGTCGGTGTAGACAACGAGCTCGGTGGAGGGGGACCGGTGAAGGGTGAGGCCACAGTCCACCGTGCCCCGAACGTACCTCAGCAGGCGCTTCAGGGCAGCAAGATGTGCCTCGCGGGGGTCGTGCATATGGAGGCAGATCTGCTAGACTGCGTAGGCGATGTCCGGCCTGGTGAAGGTAAGGTACTGCAGGGCCCTGGCAGACTCCGGTAGGCCGTCGGGTCAGCAACAGGAGGGCTCTCCTCAGCCGAGAGCTTGCCCTGGGTGTTGACTAGAGTGCCGTAGGGCTTACAGTCAGCCATCCCTACCCGCTCCAGGATGTCGAGAGCGTACTGTCGCTGGTGGAGGAAGAGGCCGGAAGGACGGGGCTCCACGGTGACTCCCAGAAAGTGGTGAAGCACGCCCAGGTCCTTCATTGCGAACTCCTGTTGTAGAGAGTGGATGATACTCTGGAGCAGGGGTTGACTGGACGCCGTGAGGATGATGTCGTTGACGTACAGCAGTAGATAGGCAGCCTCGGTGCCTCGGCGGAAGACGAACAACGAAGTGTCCGACTTGCACTCGGTGAAGCCCAGCGAGGTCAGGAACGTGGCGAACCGAGAGTACCATGCCTGGGGAGCCTGCTTCAAGCCATAGAGTGACTTGTTGAGGCGGCACACTAGAACGGGACGACTGGTGTCAACGAACCCCGTCGGCTGGCTGCAGTAGACGGTCTCGGTGAGAGTCCCGTGAAGAAAGGCGTTCTTCACGTCCAGCTGGTGAACCGGCCACGAGCGCTGGAGAGCCAGCAAGAGAACCGTGCGCACGGTGGCCGGCTTCACCACTGGACTGAAGTGCTCGTCGTAGTCCACCCTAGGCCGCTGTGTGAAGCCGCAAAGGACCCAGCGAGCCTTGTAGCGCTCCAGGGGCCTGTCAGCCCGGCGCTTGTGGGTCCAGATCCACTTTCCGGTGACGACGTTGCCACCAGACGGACTCGGTACGAGGTCCCATGTCTGGTTGGCAAGAAGGGCCGCGTACTCCTCCTCGATCGCGCGACGCCAGTGAGGGTCAGCCAGAGCCTCGCGGACGGAGGAGGGTACCGGAGAGACCCCCGGCTCACTCTCAATGGAGAGAGAGCCACAGGTCGCGAGATGCCCGCCGCCCGTCGTGTTACCATGGGATGGGTATGGCCAGGATCCTGATGGACAACAGGCGGGTGGTACACGCCCGGATCAACGCGGGAGCTGATCCGAGGGCGGGCTGGCGGCACCGAGGGAGGAGGCGGTGGCGGGAGCGACGTTGCCGGCCCCGGCACCGGCCGTCGCCGATAGACGTGCACAGGCTGCCAGGAGCGTGCCGGGAAGCCCACGGGCACGAGGGGAGCCGGTAGGGGCTCTAAAGCCGTGCGAGGCACGACCGGGGGCTCCGGGGCCGCGCGTGGCGCGGCGGGGGACTCCAGGGCCACGTGTGGCGCGACGGGGGACTCTGGGCCGCGCGTGGTGCGGCCGAGGGTCCCGGAGCCACCCACGGGTTGGTAGGAACACCTGTGGAGAGGGGATAAATAGAAACTGGTGGTGGAACCACCGGGTCAGTCGAAAAGAGGGACTCCAGCTTAGGGTCGGGAGACGGGGTGGTAGAGGTGGAGTAAGGAAAATCTGACTCGTCAAAGACGACGTGCCGGGAGATGAGGATACGACGGGAGGTAAGATCAAAGCAGCGGTACCCCTTGTGATCAGGGGAGTAACCGAGAAACACACAACGAGTCTAGCGGGGCGCGAGCTTGTGAGAAGTAGTAGCACAGGTGTTAGGGTAGCACGCGCACCCGAAGACACGAAGGTGATCGTAGCTGGGAGGAGTACCGAAGAGAGCATGGTGTGGAGTGGGGGCAGAAATGGCAGTGGAGGGGAGGCGGTTGAGCAAATAAGTAGCTGTATGGAGAGGCTCAGCCCAGAATCGTCCTGGAAGAGAGGCCTGAATGAGAAAGGTGCGAATGACATCGTTTGTGGTGTGAATCATCCGCTCAGCCGTGTCGTTCTTGGAAGAGGTGTACGGGTAGGAGAGACGCAGCTGAATCCCCTGAGAGAGAAAGAAGTCACGAGAGGTGTGGTTATCAAACTCACGACCATTGTCACACTGAACAGCCTTCACAGCGCGACCAAACTGAGTAGAAACCCAAGCAAAGAAGTGGAGAAGGGTAGGAAAAGCATCAGACTTTGCTCGCAAGGGAAAAGTCCACGACTAACGAGAAAATCCACCACCACCAAGTAATATTTATAACAAGAAATGCTGAGTACAGGAGATGTCCATAAGTCATAATGAACAAGATCAAAAGCATGACTCGCATGCGAAGAAGAAGAAGAAAAAGGAAGTCGAACATGACGACCCAACTGACACGCATGACAAAGATGCTCATCACGAGCCCTAGTACATGGGAGACCTGTACTACGACTAAGATGGGCCAAAACGTCATGGCCGGGATGACCGAGCCGACGGTGCCAAGTCGTGGAACTAGATGTGGTGGCGAAAGCAGCGGATGAAGCAGAAGAAGTCGATGTCGGAGCAGCGGAAGACGGGAGGCGAAAGGTGTAAAGAGGTCCCAGGCTGTCACATCGGAGGAGTAGGCGCCGAGAAGCCAGATCCTTCACAGTAAGACCAGAAGAGTCAAATTCAATAGAACAAGAGTTGTCGGCAGTAAACTGACGAATAGAAAGAAGGTTGTGAACCATCCGAGGGGTAACAAGAACATTGGAAAGACAAAAAGGACCACGAGCAGTGCCCACAGAAGTGACAGGAAGACAGGAACCGTTCCCCACCATGATTGAAGAAGGACAAGAGACAGGTGAGGAGTGGACGGAAGAAAGTATACCAGGATCAGGGGTCGTATGGTATGAGGCCCCCGAATCGGCGATCCACTCGGGGTTGCTCGGTGGAGTCAGGCCCATGGTGTTGAACGACTGAGCCAACGCTGCCTGGTCCCATTCCCAGGCCAGAAATGAGGTAGGCTGGGCTGGGTGGGTAGAAGCCAAGACGTCAGGCCTGATGGAGGAGGTCCCGCAACTAGAGCCATAGGCTGGTGCTGAGGTCGAGGTCCGCCGCCCGGAGCCAGAAACGGCCACATCGAGATACGCCCTGACCACGGGTTGGAGAAGGATGACCAGGGTGTACCCCTAGGAGCCGGAGAAGAGCCACCAGGAGCAGGCGAAGACTGTGGGCCCCGACGTCCTCCACTAGAGCCGGTGGCCAGCCATCTTGGCGGCGGCGGCGCTGGCAGGGCCGGAGGTGGCGGCTCGAGGAGGGAGGAGAGGAAAACCTAAACTGATACCATGCTATAGTGAGAATATTCACTGTATTGCCACCAAAACCCTAAAGGGTGAGATATATACAATACTACATGGGCCTCTATATGAGCCAGACCTTATGGGCCTCTATACATTCTAACATACACTCCAACAGAATGGAGTGCTGCCAAACACCTCTTTAACCGATTTTCACGGGCGTTTGATCATCTGTGTTATTATTCAAAAAATATGTGTCATTTATTTTGTTTATGATTTCATTTATGATCCAAGATATTTTAAGTGTGACAAATATTTTCTTTTATCTGCAATACATTTTGGAATAAATGAATAGTCAACTGTTTTGAGAAAAAAAATGAACAATGACATATTTTTATCATGGAGGTTACCTTTTTAGCGCATTATATAAAGGAGTGAGTTTTTGGGAGGCCATGCAATTATATCAATGTTATAGCACCCCGTGAGCTATCATTGTATATGGTACAACCTGGACATATTGTCATATGATTGTGGAGACCCATCCCTTGTTTTTGTTTTATGTTTGCCTCGTGCCTTTGGAATATACTCCCTTCGTTCTAAATTATTAGCCATTCTGGGTGTCATTTTGAGTATCTAAATTCATGACATCTTCTATGAACATAGAGTCTACGAATATAGAGAATTGTTCATACCATTTTAAATAAATCTAGTAAAAATCTAGGATGACTGATAATTTGGAAGGGAATAATTAGCAAATACTCATACTCCTAAGATATTTGAGACTTTGAGTTGAGGTATACTCATGATTAGCCAAAACTCCAAGAGCAACCCAACAAATTATTATAGTTATGTATGTTAAAAAAAATACATAAGCCTGACAGAGACGGATGCTTGTGTTTGTGTTGGTGTACAACATTGTGTGTTGTTAATTTGTTTTTTCGCGTGCAGAGGGGACGGGTATTGGCAAACGAGTGCATCGCTCCCAAGTCCTCGGTCAAAGTCTCCTCCCCTCCCCTCGCCAGTCGCCTGTGAGCTCCAGTGAGGCAGCGACAGCAGACCGCGCAGCATCAGGTGCGTAATAGATGTGCTTTCAATCGATAAGGCTTAGCTAAACATCAATAAATCATGTTGCCGCCACTGGGGTGAATTATTTCATATGCTGGTCTGATTCTTTGGAATAGCTCCGAAATATCAATAGCTTTGAGATCTCTCTCCTGCAGCCCTATGCCTGTTTGGCCGTGCTGTTCATCTAGATCTGGACCTCCAAGCTCATTATTTGTCACCAGGTTTTCTATCTGGCAAGAAACCGCTGTCCTTTACATCGGTTTGCATCTTTCCGACTTCCGACGGACTAATATTAGTTTTTCCTCAAATTAAAATAGCGTAAAGAAAGGATTTCTTTTTTTTTTGCTTGATTCAGTCCTCCATTCATGTTTGAAGAGCTTAGTCTCAACAGGGCGGGTACCTCCGTTACGTCAAGCATTGAGGCAATTACAGTTACAGGTTATTTCTTTCTTTTTGAAAAATAACAGCTAGAAGTTCATAGCTGTCACTCTTCTCCTCAAATCCTGCTCTCCTCTCCCTTGTACACTGTACTGTTTCATTCTTATTACCGTGTCTTTAGTGAAGTCAGTAGTCTTGATCTGCACAGCTTGATTCGGATAATCTATCCTCTTCACTGTATCAATTTTTACTTTCAGGGGTTACAGACTTAATAGTGTGAATATCAGTGTTTGCACCAATATATCACTACATATAACCACTGTTTTTCTTTTTGTAAAAGAGATAACCACGTCTTTAATGTCACTGCAAAACAGGGGACAAGTTCATCTCCTGACTGGGAACTGTCAATTCTTAACAATCATTGTGAATTTGTGATCGATGGAGGACCCTGGCTTGTTGAGTGCATTTGTAGACAACCTCGTGTCGAGATTGTTCTCACTTGCAGAGGAGAAATACAAGCTGTACAAGGGCTTTGAATCAGATTTGGCTTTCCTGATGAGAGAGCTTCCCATGATCACTAGTGCCATTGATGGGCAGCTCTTGGGGCAGGAAGATCACGTATTGCATTTATCAGTTGAAGAACTGCGCGAAGTAGCTCATCAAATGGAGGACTGTATAGACCACATCATGTATGATGCATCTTGGGAACAGCAACAACCATGGTACTGTAAAATGCTTAGCCCTGGGAAGAAGAGAAAATCACGGTCACAGTTAGGCAAAGAGATGCAGCAACTAAGGTGCAGATTAGAGGAAGCACTCCATCGGCAACAGAGGTATACACTGTCTCGCCCATCGACTTCACAGCAAGCAGAATCGTCCTTGTATCAGCACATTCTTCGGGATGATCTTGTTGGCATTGACGCACAGCTTAATGACCTCATAGAGCAGTTGGCAGAAATGGAGGGTCAACCCAAGCAGCTGAAGGTGATTTCCATAGTTGGGTTCTGTGGATTGGGGAAAACCGTTCTTGCCCGGGAGTTGTACAACAGCGATGTTGGCAAGCAATTCGAGGAGAGGGCATGGGTTTGTGGGGCACATGGTGATCCGGGGAAGCTTTTAAGTGAGGTACTATGTCAACTGCATAAGACAGCTGATCTGGTAACCTCCAATGTCGACCAGCTTAGTACTGATCTCTACAACTACCTGAATAACAAGAGGTAAGAAATAGTCTACCATCCTTTAGCCAAAAGAAAAATATTAGTCTACAGATTTTTCTGATTAGTTTATAATCTTTATCAACACATTTTCTCATCCAAGTGAAAATATTCCTCTAAATGTCAAAAGTTAATAGTGAGTAAAGGTATCGGCTGTGAAAACAAACCATCAAATAGTTTCTTTTACAGAATATATTCGAGGACACGGATGAGATTTTTGTACTTAATTGAACTTACCTACAAGCACTTTGAATATGTTGTGGTATGAGACGGAAAGAAAGGTGACTTCTATGTGAGCAGTGACATGTAAAATTATTTGCTCCTTGAAAATAATGTTCTAGGTGCATAAAAGCCAGAAAAAGTTCTAAAATGGCTGCAAAAACTAAAGGTGTTAGCAAGTACTGAATAAATCACTAGTTAATTTTGGACGTATTATATATTGCAAAAATTACGTCAAGAGAGCATAGATGCGTTATCTATGTTGTGCACAATGCAATCCAACAGAGAACTGTTCTTTCTTCCTCCACACATTGGTTACTATAATAGTTTCGGAAAAAAAACATTAGTTACTGTGGTTGCAGTTGCAGAGTAGCTCTTCAATGAATTTCATGTTGTCATTTCTAATAATTTCAGGTATCTCATCATAATTGATGGCATGGGGACAGATCAATGGAGTATTATAAAGTCTGCCTTCCCTAGAAATCAAGATGTCAGCAGCAGAATAGTGGTGACGACAAAAATTCAGTCAGTCGCTAATACCTGCAGCTCTACCAACGGTTACATGCACAAAATGAGAAGACTTGATGAGAAACATTCAAAGCAATTATTCCTGAAAAATGCCTGTCCAGGGGACTATTTAGATTACTTCCAGCCGGATTCAGCAGAAATTTTAAAGAAATGTGATGGTCAACCACTTGCTCTGACTACTGTTGGCCATTTTATGCGAAAAAAGAGTTGGCCGACAGGACATTACTGTGAAGATGTGTGCAACCAGGTTCGTTTTTATGATCTGCAGAGCGGTGATGATACCTTGGACAGGATGCATCAAGTGTTGATCCATGACTACGCCAGCCTTCCAAGCCATGCCCTCAAAGCTTGCTTTCTATATTTTGCTATGTTCCCTAGTGATCAGCCAGTTAGGGCGAAAAAACTAAAGAGGCAATGGCTAGCTGAGGGATTTCTGCGGCCAACAAAGTTCTGCAGTGACCCAGCAGCTAAAAATTTTGAGAAGCTCATGGACCACAACATCATCCAACCCGTTAATGTAAGCAACAACACCAAGGTGAAAACATGCAAAACTTATGGCATGATGCACGAGTTCATTACGCTCAAGTCTCTATGTGAAAACTTCATTACTTTGTTTGATGGACGGGAGCTCCAACCTAAGCATGTCCGTCGCATTTCTCTCCATCATAAAAGCATTACTGACGAAACAAGTTTAAAAAATGATCTATCTCTTGTCCGATCTCTGATAGTATTTGGGCAGGCAGGTAAAAATATGTTGAATTTCAATAAGTACCATCTGCTGAGGGTCTTGGATCTTGAAGAATGTACAGACTTGCAAAATGATCATCTCAGTGAAGTGTGCAACCTATTGCTTCTTAGATATCTGAGTCTAGGGGGCAATGTTACCAGCCTTCCCAAAGAGATAAAACAATTGAAACTTTTGGAGACCCTTGATCTAAGAAGAACGAATATAAAGATCCTTCCAATAGAAGTTATTCAGCTGCCCCATTTAATCCACCTATTTGGAAAATTTAAGCTTCCAGAGAAAGCCATGCAAGATGAACTGCTACAGAAGTTTATGGCTTCAGGAAAATGTAGTTTGCAGACAGTAGGAGGATTTTTCGTAGATGAAAGTGAAGGATTCGTGGAAATTATGGGGTATATGAAAAAATTGAGAAAGGTCAAGATCTGGTGTGAGTCATGTGCAACTACTGCTAAATTAACTACTCTTCAGAAGGCCATACAAGAATTCATTCATGATGAAAAGGATGCAAGCAACGACCCTCGTTCTCTGTCACTCCATTTTGACAGATGCTCTGAGGATTTTCTTAATGACTTGAAGGCTCCCTGCTATCTTAGGTCCCTGAAATTACAGGGCAGGTTACTAGAACTTCCTGGGTTTGTCACAGCACTGCGCCACCTCAGGGAGTTGTGCCTTCAATCAACTAAAATGACAGCTGTTCTTCTAACAGCTTTGACCAATTTGAAGCATCTACAGTACCTTAAGCTGATCGCAGATGAACTTGAAGAAATCAACATCAAAGACAAGGCATTGCCCAGGCTACTCTGCCTATGTTTTGTGTTGCAGAGTCCAACATTTCCAAAGGTCGAAGATGGTGCTTTGCCATTTCTTAAATCTCTTCAGTTGATCTGTAAAGACATGAATGGTCTCTCTGGAATCCACATTAAAGGTTTCACACGACTGAGCGAAGTAATGCTTGATTGTAGAGTCACTGATAGTACTAAAGCGAACTGGGTGAGGGCAGCTAAGGAACATCCCAATAGGCCAATAGTTCTCCTCAGAAGGACTATAGCACCCAAATTGGATCATGGAGGAGATGCTACTGCAGCAGGGGAAACTGAGAATGAGATTTTAGATTGTTCTGTTCTGCCAGAGGAACAAGTACAGGAGACACACTCCCAAATGCCACATGATGAACCGGATTCGACTTTCAATAATATGGGGCATCCAGCGGTTTGTGCCGCTTTAACTGGTTCTTCCATTGCTAACAATAGCAGAGTGGCTTCTTAATTATTCATTTCATTGAGAATTCTGATCGTTGAGGGAGCATCACGGTCAGCTTTGTTTCCCTTCTCTATGCTTGTTTACAAAAATATATTACGTACTCAAACTTGTGTATAAAAATATTATTTTATAGTAAATTCTCTTTTCCCGAACACTTCTTCTTGACAGGTATTGTGCTTCCCGTTCACAACCATATCATTTAATAAATGGAAAGTCATAATTTTACTGAAATTAGTTGTTCTGTAGCGATGTGAACTATCATCATCAAATGATGTTACCAAATTCTACCTTTGAAATAGTCGCTGTTGACTTTGGGTCATGACATTTGACCATTCATCTTATTAAAAAAAATATAAGTATTGTTTGTCTTATCTATTCGTATATCTTCAATAAGTTTTTTAATAAGACAAATAGTCAAACATGATAAGAAAAAATCAACAAGGAGTCGAGTCGATAGAGGTAGTAATATTATTCATTCCACTAAGTTATTGTAGATCACTAAGAATTAGGTTGGCAATTGTTTTGTGTTGAGGGTTTGGTAAAAAAACATAAAGTTAAATGAAATTGGTTGTCCTTGTTTAGTAGTCCCATAAAACAATAGTTCTAATTTTAAACTAGTAATTATTTTTGTAGCTACCTTTGTTTTTTAGGTACAAGTACAACACGATAAATGCAAAGGAAATAAAAAGTTACAAATTGCTCCTCATACTTCAACACAAAGATAGCTTGCCAGAATTTATGATGCTGATTTTGGTTTCGCAGGTCGAGGTGAAGCATTCTGCGGAGGATTCTCGTCGGTCGGGAGGGTTACGCACTAGTAGTTCATTTGGTTCGCCAGACTACAATGAAGATGAATATTCCAAGGCAGTGATTAAGCAATTGTGCTAGATCACGCCCCAAGTCATAAACCACTTTCCACTCAAGTTTCTAATCATATTATTGTCTAAATTATTCCACTGTATCTGAATTCAGCACTCAGATAGTATATGTTCCTGTAAACCAGGAGCCTTTACTGTGCATTGCTGTGGGTCTGAATGTTTTTCCCCCATTTAGAATCTAATCTGTATCAGCTGAGCACTTATTTATATACATAATTGTTCTATTCAGGAGATCCGTGATGAACAGACGACATTCAAAAGCTGATGCCTGCTGCAGATTATGAGTTCTTACACCAAAATCACGGGTAACGGTATTGCTATTTGATGGTGCAATGGATGGCTTCGGTCCTTTGGAGAATTTTTGTTCGGTCCAAACGGAAAATAAATACGATGGGGAGATGGAAGTGGGCGATCACCTGAGTTCTGATTGAAACCCAAGCTTCAGTGGCGGGAGGGGTTGGTTCATCGACTCCGGCGGCCGCGCGATGAGGTAGGCTTTGGTTCGAGTCCTCCACTACAGTCGATTCGCTCCGGCGGCGACGGGCCATCAGCTTAATCCACGGCCTCGAAATCCGCGGTAATCCACGAGAGGCGAGCCAAAGCAAAGCCGCTCTGTTGGGCTGCCGAACGAGCAGTGGGCCAAACTAGCTGCAGAGGACTGGCCTGTTCCCCAAAAAAAGGACTGGGCCAAACGAGCCAACATGTTTCAGCTGCTCGGCAGGGAAAGACCAGCCCAAGGCCCAATAAGCCAACCCACAAGGCCCCCACGACGCATCCGTTTCCGTTTCTCACTCGCGTCTCTCTGCTCGGCGACTCCCGTCCCCCCGATGCGCAGCCGCAGCGTTGCCTTGCCAATGCCACCATAGGCCGCCGCCGCCGCGCTCCCCTCGCTCCTTCCCTCCCCTTGCCGCGGTTGTTCCAGCTCTGCGTCAAACCTGCTTCTCTCTCCCGCATGGCTGCGTCCGAAACTCAAGTCCATCAGTACACTATCCGAGAAAGAATACTGCAGCGACCTGAAAGAAGGATGGACAGTTGGACACATACGGAACGTCAACGTCATCTTGGTCAGTCATTCTCCAAAGAAAAAAAACGTCATCTTGATCAGTCAGTGATTTCCTCTAGCTTGTTGTTCTGTGCTGTGGTCCTGTTGAGATTATAGGGATTCTGTGTGTTTCTCGTACAGCGTGTAGTGCAATTGCGCAAATCGTTTTGTTCCTATTCATCAGCCTGTTTTTCTTCAAATGGGATCGATAGAATTACTTTTGGGTTCGTTTCTTTCGCTAAATCAGAGAACCTTTCATGTGCACCGAGCTACTGATTCGTCGGCCATTGCCTTCAGCTGCTAGACATCGACATCGGTGCAAGTTACTGCGGTGGCGTCGTTATTGCAGAAATTCGAAGTCGATGAGTTGAAACACGCCAATCAGACCTAAGGTTCATATATATATTAATGAAGTGCGAATTTGATCATGACATCATATTCAAGAGAAGCTCAGTGGAGAAGGGGAATGTCTTTAACAAATCAGTAAACGCATACCATTTTATCAACATGGCACATATATGGGTCCATTGATGGATGCCAATCAAACCAATGTTTCAGGGCTACTACTTTACTGTTCGCGAGTACAATCCAGAACTACTGGTGATTTATTGGAAGAAAAATGGATAAAATCACATGAAAATGTAGTTCTTGCATAGACACACCATACAAGCATAGATGCAGAAATAACCATTTGGCTGTCCTAGATGCGAATCTCTGGAACATGCTGCATCTTCTGATGCATCTCATTCGTTTGCCACTCTGTTTTAAACTCCCTGTGCAGGTACAGTAGCCAAAGCTTCTTCAGGGACAGAAGCGACTCGATGCCATGAGGGACCTTATCCAGCCTCTCTAGGGACACGATGTACAGACCTTCAATGCATGGAAGAGCACCATCTCCAATTTCCATCTGCTTGACGTTTGGCATTTTCTTCAGGACGAGTGTTTTCAGGCGAGGGAAACAACCTGCAGATAGAACCAAAGTGCTTGCACTCTTCACCCTGTTAAGACTCAAATAGGTGAGGTTTGGCACGTATGGAGCAAGAACTCCCAACGGATCTTCACCAAGTTGACACCAGCTCAGCGCTAAATATTTGAGATGTTTCCCGTGGTTGCAAAATATTGGATATTCCAGTGTCCCATCAGCCCAGCGCCCCCTCACAATTAGTCTGTGGAGCTTGGGAAAAATTGGATCAAGGGCTTGGAGGCAAAGTGTCTCATTCACATCTTTTGCAGAAATGAGGAGGCTGGAAAGAAGTGGCATCGTTGAGAGGGTCGCAAAAAGACTTGCACAGTCATCAGAACTTACATTGTCGATCCATATGCTTCTGAGCTGCATCAGTCTCTTCAGCTGCTCAGCCAAGTCTTTGCTAGCTTGCACTGTTTCAAGAGTCTGTAGTTCTTCTAGATTCCACAGTCCTTTAGGTGCTTCCACTCCGATGAAATATCTGAATTCTGACTGCTTCTCATCAGCAAATCTGTCAGCCAAAAGGTGCCTTAGCTTCTTGACCTTAACAATACTTCGTGGTAGCTTCTCTATTTGTGTTTGCTTGATGTCCAGTGTTTGGAGGTTCAGGAGCTTCTCAATGGACTCTGGGAGTGAATTGACTCTGGTGCGCCTCAGCCCAATATACCGAAGGTTAAAGAGATTCCCTATAAATGCTGGCACCTCAGTGATCTCAGAATCTTGAAGCTCAAGAACAGTCAAATAGGTTGATTGAGACAAAATCGAGGACACTATGTCAGGGGAGGGTGAATTTATTCCATGAGCCACAAGAGTTCGAAGAAATCGAAATTTGACCTTGGGTGCCGTATTTACATTCCAACCACACAATGACAAGCGGCGGACATTCTTTTCCACCTGTATCAGTTCACCATATTCGGCTGCAGAATCATACTTCTCTTCTTTAGCCACAGAAAGTGCCAGGTCACGGATGATATCATGCATCCTGCAAGTGCTAACCCTGCCCAGCTCATCATAATCCACAACATCAAGCATATTGCGGTGAATCAGTTCCATGAGATTCCCCTCAGCCACCTCCTCCGGTGTATTCTTTTCTTTCTTAAGAACAAAGCCTTCTGCAACCCATAGCCGCACAAGAGTTTCCCGTGACATGGGGTGGTCTTCAGGAAACAAGCTGCAATACAAGAAGCAATTTCTGAGATCTCCAGACAGGTCATGGTAGCTTACATTCAAGATTGCTCTGACATGATCATTGGTTGACAACTCACTCCGAAGCTGATTGTATGTTTGATTCCAAATGTTTATTTGTGATCTAGATGACAACAAGCTGCCGATTGTAACAATCGCTAGTGGCAAGCCGTGACACCTCTCCACTATTTTAGTAGCAATTTCCTGAAGTTCACCAGGGCAGTTGTGGTCCTTTTTGTTGTGGAAAGCCCTTCTACAGAAAAGTTCAAATGCATCAGACCCACACAATGGTTGAAGCTCAAGGTGGTGGTCTGAGGAAGCGATAGCGCCAACATGGTCCTTACGCGTCGTAATGATAATGCGACTTTCTTGGAGATTCTGGAAAGCATCTCGTATTTTGAAGTATACATCTTGCTCCCAAACATCATCCAATACAATTAAACATTTCCTACTATGGAGTTTTTTCTTTATTTCTTCCTTCAAGTCATGTACATCCATTTTGTCAATCTCTACTGGAATTGGTGGCTCCATATGCCCAATCTTCCAGAGTAGCTTCCTCAACAGAGACTCGACCGTGTAGATCTGTGACACAACAATCCAAGCATGCACAGGGAAGTTGACTTTTTCACGTTCATAGACATTTGTGACCAGTGTAGATTTCCCAAGTCCACCCATACCAGAAACTGTTATCACGGTGTTATCCTGATCTTCTGAGTAAAGCCATCCAGTCAGCAATTTTCTGTTTTCTTCTATTCCTACTAGATCATCATCCTTGACAAATTCTGGAAAGCTATCTTGAGAACGTTGTCTTTCGATCTCAGTGAGTTGTTCTTGGTCAGGGACAAGCTGGGATTGCTGCAACCACTGATCCTTCATCTGCATAACTTGCTGAATCTCCTTTTCTATCTCAGTTAGCTGATCAGCTATTTCACTGAAAACAATGGCATAATGGGTACCCTTGACGAAGTACTTCTTCAGGAACCCTTCTTCCTCCAGTTGAAGGAGATGGTAGTTGTATTTGTCTACTACATCCTCAACACGGTAAGCAACCTTCCGGACCTCAGCAATCCAACTCTTGACAAGCTCATCTGTGAGGTAGACTGTGCCAATCTTCTTTATAACTTTGCTCATGAATGTCAGTTTCAGCCTTATTTGTTCCGCTTTCCTTGGCAATTCCTTCAGAGATTGGATTTTTTCAGACAGCTTAGTTATAATGAACGTGGCAGGATCATCTCCTAAAATAATGGAACCAATCTTATTGACAGCAAGGAGCATTGCTTCTGCCATAAATCTGTGCTGAAAAACAAAGGCATGCATGTCACATTATTGTCGAGGAAAAAATATCAATAAAAGATACAAGCTGACTCATGCAGTCACCCATATAGTTAAACGGCAATTTGCCCACTATACCCTATCTACATAATTTCCCAATCGATTCTATTCTGCACCATTTGTTTTCTAATAGTGGGGGTTTTGTTCTCAACAAAACTGACAGCATTATGATATGAAGCTTTTTTTCTTCAATATACAGGTGATCAGAGTCCAAAGATAATAAAATTTGAGTTTTGTCTCGAGAAAAAAAAACATGTTAAGTTTATCAGTTATATATAGTCAAGTAGTAACAACCCATTGAAGAACACCAGCCCTACTTCTCAAGCCAGCTCCGAGCTCATGAGATTGGAGATCCACGTACCGTACCATGGTTTGTACTCAACCGGGGCAAAATGAAATTTTGCAGAACATGTGGATTTATTCAGAATACTACCAAATCCAGTTAAAGGTTGCTCAATACGTGGGAAGTAGGAAGGAAGAATTACTAGTTAATTAGACTCATCCATAACGTAATTACTACCAACACAAATAAACGTAATTCATGACCTATTCTGTTAAGTCAACTTGCTTGTATGGTCCTAACAGAGAAGTTAGTAATCAAATCAAAAGGACAAATCGTAAAGAAATATGGAAATAATCTTGACTAAGATGTAGGGCATCTACAGAGTACAGACACTGCCTATAACAAAAAAAAAATACACCATCATTTTTAACCACTGATTTACCCCAGATGAACTACATATAATGCTTCCATTAGCTACTTCTTTATTATAGTATGAAGAAAGATACGCACCTAGTATTGGTCACAGAAAAAAACTGAGCAGTCCTCTCAGGCTTGGAGCTCGATCGTCGGCTCACTGGTGAGGAACAAGGTGAAGATGACTAGCTAGGACTTGTGTCTTAGAGATGGGGAGATGCATATAAGTGCCAGCCAGTAATAGACACTTGCCAACTCCCCTGTTATTGGCTACACATTTATGCATTGTTTAGGAAGACTTGGCAAAGTCTACGGCCAAGACTAACCGGTGACGGTTCAGTAGCAATCAGCACGTCCTCACCCTCGGAGCAATATGTGAGCAGGACCGGTCCTGTCCCATCACTCCCACTTGATTAGGGTGGGTCGTTTTCATGAACAGCCCTTGATTAGGATGGTACCTATTCGATCATTTCTTCAAATGGGTGTTCTTATCAGCTAGGCCTTGTTCCATTCGAAACAACGAGATGCTAGTTGTTTTTATTGCGGGAATTGAATGGTTTCCTGCAAATTTTCTATTAATTTAGTATAAAACTGGAGGCTCGTGTACATCTTGATGTTTCATATATCTTGAAATCTTGTGTATTCCTTTTCCAATTCTCATGACTTACTACTAGGTGGCTACATATAGCTACGTGGGTTAGTGTCTCTGTACTGGAGTTTTCTTGGACATGACAAACATTGATTTAATGCTTTGTCAAATTCAAACTTTAATTATTTGGATTTTCATAAAAAGAAAATGTTGCTTAATAATCCTCTGGGGAGCCTCATTTTCTTTTGTGGGGGTGTAAATGGGACATTCTTAGTTGGAGTTTCGTTCTCATTTCATTTTCTTGATGTCATGTTAGCATTTTTTATGATGTGGCACATAGTTAATGATGAAAGCGATAAAATGATACATTTTTTTTATGATGTAGCATTTTTTCCAAGATAGTTTGTGTCTTTCTTGTGAAATGACAAACAAAATTGTACATTGTATGGTTCCATTTCAACTATGAATTAATGCAAACTTTTCTTATGTGACATTTTTTGGAAACATATATACTCCTTCTGTTTCAAAATAGAATTCATATGACTTTTTTAACCTCAAGTTTGACCACTCATTTTATTGAAAAAAATTATGCAAAATATCATGTTTTTTTTGTTATGTCTTACTTTTATAATAAAAGGACTTCATGAATACCTTAAATTCGATCATGTTTGCACAATTTTTTTTTGAATAAGACAAGTGGTCAAATTTAGGGTAAAAAAGGTCAAACAACCAGTTAAAAATCCAGATTTGCATGTTACTTGGTGTGCATGTATCATATTTTTCAAAATTGGAATCACTTGTAGTGGTGGCCAAGTCATGGAAATATGAACCCATAACAATCTTGCAGATATCCAGCTATTTACACGCACATTATTAGTGCATTCATCGTGTGTATGCATAAGGCAAATGGTGTGTCACCCTCAAACGTACTGTTATGGGGTGGGGTGGGTGGGGGGGGGGGTTGTAATGGTCGCTTTTGTGATGTGAATATGACATTCGTGTGTGTTGTGTTTTACGTAAGCGCTACAAGGGAGATTTGTTGATAGAAATGGATCCAGATAGGTCTTCCAGTACAAAACTCCTGGCTACTGTAAGAACTGTAGCGTTTTAATTGATACCTATGGATTGATCAACTCAAACCATGGTCTAGAAAGCGGATGAAACGTCTCGGACTTTAGGGCATCTAACTCGGAGACACTCACAGGTTGGGTTGCGCACACGTGTAACTGATCTAGACAACAACATGTTATATGCTTCAATCAAACATTTTTATTATATACACTTTCATCTATCTGAGTGAAAAAAACATGGATGGATTTATCTTTGAATTCAATTTGGTTCATGAATTGCAAACTAATCTTGCAAAATATGCAATATAAACACATATATCCAGAATTTTGTAAAAAAAATTGTGCTTCCTCTAATGCGTTAAACACCTAGATATATACTCCTAGCTATTAGCATACAGATATGGCCAAATTTTAGAAATTTGAATTATGGCCAAACATATATATAGCCAATAGTTGGTTTCTTTTATAAATTTGAATTATGGCCAAATTTCCAAGAGCATGCATTTACCACAATGAGAAAGTAAAAAATATTATTAAAAAATAAAGGGACTTCTTCCTCTATGTGAAAGTAGCTAATTTCTTCCTCACAAATGCAGCTAGCTGCATACTACTAGGATGCGTGTTTCTAGTATAGCAATATTGCCTATACTACCACTTGTTTTGTGCAAATATTGTACAAAGATAGTAGTAGAAAACTCCCTCCGTTTTTCTTTAATTATAAGGCATGCACAGATACAAATAGTCAAATTTTGCAATGTTCGATTAATTATTTGATCAATAATTTTTAACTTCTATAATATAATCTTGATATGGTTACATTTGTAACAAAATATACTCTCTCAATAATGAGTTTATAATGATAATTTTTCCCAAAAGCTAAGTGGAGAGGCCTCTCCATTTAAGCTTAAGTGGAGAGCCCTCCACAGTTTCTATATTTGGAGGATGGAGAGAACTACGAAAAAGTGGGAGGGAGGAGTGAGCAAGCAGGATCACTATCGAATGATAGCTGACATCAGATGTTTAATGCTCTCTGGAGGTTGTGGAAGAAGTAACTTTACACTCCGCTGGTATCTTGAAAAAGTAACTTCGCAGCCAATAAGCATCAGAGAAAGTACATCGTCACATATTTTGCAATGTGAAAAGTAACTTTTCCCTATGAAAAAAGTAATTCCGCCATCTTTCATCAAAACATACTCGACTGAGATCTTGTTTTAAAGTATTTAATGAGACGAATATAATGGTGTGGTCTGATTGCCGTTTGGATACGAGCTCGTAAAGTTGCGGCTTTTTTAAGCTTCGAGCTCCATTTTGCATGCGGTTGCACATAGCCCCCACTTGCAACCGGTGGTGCTCCAAGGCTGGCTGGCAGTCCCCTGGTTAGGAAGTAACTTTGTACTCCGCTAATGTTTTGAAAAAGTAACTTTGCGGCCAACGAGGATCAGAAAAGAATAACTCTATACTCCGCTACTATGCAAAGAGCGGCTTCAATGTCGTGGCAGAAAGTAACTTTGTCGTATCTGTGCGACATAGAAAGTAAGTTTCGACATACCCGTGGGATACAGAAAGTAAGTTTCTTTCTCCCAGAAAGTAACTTTGTCATTCTTTATCAAATCAGAGTTGACTGAGATCTTATTTTGAAGTTTTTTATCGAGACAAATATAGCAGTCCGATTTGATTGTCAGTTGAATGTTCGATCGTAAAGTTATGACTTGTTTTTCTTCATCCACCCTCCCACCTCCGTATCCTTGGAGGCCTCTCCTCATACCGTTAAATGGAGAGGGGTCTCCGTGTAGTCACACCCTTATATGAAATAAGAAGTGATCAAAGTGTAAGTTGGGAGATTGTGCCAAGTTAAACTTCATCCTATAAAGAAAAACAGAGGGAGTACAAATTATAACCGCCACATTTGTTGCACTTATTATCAGATATAGAATGTTAGATATTAAATTAAGTATACAAATGCCAATAAATTAAAAGGATCTTAGCTTGGAGTAATCATGATCACTAATCATAAACTTAATGCAGAAACCTTAGATCAATACTGATGTAGGTATAGTAGATCTAATCTTCACTAATTAGATAGATTTGATCTCTTCATTGATGAAGTTCTTGACATCGTTGACGAGCATCAACTCCCGTTGTCACCTACCACCAAGTAGAGAGGAAGTCTTGCTTCCAATCCCTCCAACATTGTAATCGATAGAGGTTTGTCTATTCATGGGATTAGATTGGATTGGTGTTTTTAGGCACTCTCCTCCATATATTTATATATACATCACTGTGGGGCTGGGGCCAACTCCTAGTTGATTACGTTAGGTGTGCTCGCCGATCATGACACAAACTCTTATTTTTCACGCTTATATCCAATGGTGGAACAAACATAATCATGTTGGTTTTGGTTGTTAGCCAAGCACACAATCCAACATAGAAATCCCATGTACCCTAAGGAAGCTAGAAGAAGTCCATTCATACTAGGGATTTACCATGTAATCCTACTAGGGCTCTACCATGTAATCGGATCATCACCATAACAAAAAAACATAGTGTTGAGCACAATATAAGAACCAAACGGGACATACGATATTCCCTATGTGTCTTGTCTCCCTCTGCATACATTGACTTCTTGAACTTGCCAAAGCTTTTACCGACAAACCTACTACTTACCTCTAAGTATGGTGCTAGGCATTGACATTAAAAACCTACACTAATATTTTCTTAATTTGCATTGCTTGACATATATAAACCAGACAAACACTAGTTTCTTTTTATAAGAAAAATAATCCTAGTTATTGAGCCTTTGGTACTAGTCCATAAATAAAAGGTGGACGTGGTACCAAACAGTCATATAATAATGTAAACAATTTGTCACTTGCTAGGTTCTTTTGTTGACACACACTTTGAGAAAAGAAAAGAGATTATCATATTATATATGGACAAATTGACGACAAAAAATTAAGGGACAATCAAACTGAATAGGGAACATCCACATCACCTTCGCACGCATAGCTGTAAAACACGCCAGTAAAGGAACAAGTCAATGGTCTGATGATGCATGGTGGCTATTTATTAACCTGTAGCTTGTCTGACTTGATTGAATCTGAGAACAAATTCAGATTCCCAATTTCATTCTTCAAAGAATTTTAACTAGTACTTGATCAGTTTTATCCCCATGTAACGAAAACAATCATGATTAGTGTTAATTATTAGGTGATGCTTTCATATTTACTGAAGTTTCCTACATTTTTTTTTAGGTTCAATAACGCTTCTATAACTCATAAATCTTCGGTAGCTATTATTAACATTTTCCTTGTTGAGACTTAGCTTCCATTACTACATGGAGATAATATCAACATTTTTTTAACATATTAGATACCTCCTTTTTATGATTTATTTATGTTTTGAAATTAAGTTATATGGTAACTGAATGGAACTTAATTGTTTAAAATGCAGCACATATAGAGGAGCGAGTTACCCTGAGAAAGGACTATGATTTGAATCGATATGCATATATTTTTACACAGGAAAGACATATAATGACTAAAAATAGTTCACAATAACAAAAATCATCATAAATATTATACACTTTAGAGTTTCAAAACAAAAGTAACATTTCCTGGGAAAAGAGAAAATACAGCAGCTGGTTGGGACTTGGGACGGGGAATGGACTAAATCTGCATTTTATTGTAGTGGTCCTGATGCACAAGGGCTTGTAAATTATCCAATGTGAAACAATGAGGAAAACAAACAAGGAAGAACAGCTTCCACAGACCACAGCTCAAAAGTTTGTAATCCAGACACAGCTAGAATCTCATCCCAAATTTATTGGAACCCTCCATGGCAACTATTAGCACTCCGGGAGGCAGTTGTTGATCTATTCAGCAGCTCCACCACCAGCAAGGCACGGACAGCTGCAGACCAAAAACAGAGGAGAACGGAACAGATCAAACCATTTACACTGAGCCTTGCTAAATATAATCAGAACATCGATGTGACATGTGAGCTCAAATAGTGTCCCATTCACAAATCACAAGTTCCTGAATTCGGAGTACCATTTGGCCAAGAATCCTGGTGTGCTCTGTTTAGTGATTGGCTTCTGTGCTTGTTCTTGTTGCTCCTGCTTGTGATGGCTCTCCGGACGTCCCACGAAGTAATCTTTACATACATTCAGACAAATACCAAAACTAAATCCAAGCTGAATTTAACAATAAATAGGAAACCAAGGAAATTCAATAGTTTTGTGCTCCTGGATCCCGTATGGATTGAGGAGGGGATGAAAGAATGACCGAACGAACGCACCTCCTGGAGTACTGTGCTCGCCGCCGGCCACTGGTTCTTCCGTCCTGTCTGGTGAGTGGTTCGTCGGACGGCCAACGAAGTAGCTTCCTGAATCGACATACAGAAAAAAAAAAAGATAAGGGTGCGAAGAACTGAGACCGATTCATCACCATGGTCAACGGCCAATAATAGAACAAGCTTTCACTAATAAACAGCAGCAATTCATATGTTGCGAAATTGGATAGAACACGGAGGATGAGCTTACCAGGAACATCGCCCTGCTGATCGTTGCTCATGGTGGATCTGACAGCAGCCAGTCAGATAGCTCTCAATCCCCCTAGGCTCACCTGGCGATAGCAAGACTAGACAGACGACCAAGAAGGCGTGAAGTCAAGACGAGAGAGGTAGAGATGCTCTCGCCAGACTGTCAATGATTCAGCTCCGTGGCCCCGAGACAGTTATCCAAAACAACCCCGGCTCCAAAACTAATTGTGCAACATCAATCTTAAGGCCCTTTGTCTGAACATCCGATTTGCCAGCGGCACCCATAACATCCTCACAGTAACAGCTGCCTGCTCTGCTAGCTGCTGCAGACGTGAGTGTGAGATGGTGGGATTCGACTCGTCGTCCCAATAGGCCTTAGTCACCTGGATCAGGGGCCTACGTATAAGTACATGCTACCGTCGTGTTCTTTTAAACTTTACTATTCATCCCTCCTAGAAAGCATGTTTTTAGAAAATTTTTTCTCCAATTCCTTTCAACTTTTTATTCAACTTTCTCACAGAACACGGTTCCTAGAAAAATTTCTTTCTCCCCTCACCAACTAAACACGCCCTACATATAACAAACATATCAATGCCAATTGCATTGGCCACTATATCACCATTTGTCTGCCGTTATGATCGGACAAACTAAAGGTAGAATATCATGCATAGTTTGGACAGATTTAATGAAGTTTCAAAAATGTTATAAATTTCACCCAGTAGCAATCCAATGATGCAACTGATAGTTTACGTGCCTACAACTTCACCACTGTTAATTTTGGCTAACAATGTTTGCTCCATAAAAGGTACGGATTTAAGCTCTGCATTTAGATCCCTATTATATTACATTTCAGAACTGCATGTAAAGTTTTGAAAACTGAAGGGTTCGAAAATAAGTCGGTTATAGTAATGGCTCAGAGGCAGAGCACTGGGGCGTTCAAAGGATTACAGTCATATCCAACGGTTAGGGAAAAAAAAAAGTTGCCAAAACCTTTT
Organism: Digitaria exilis; assembly: GCA_015342445.1. Classification (NCBI taxonomy): domain Eukaryota; kingdom Viridiplantae; phylum Streptophyta; class Magnoliopsida; order Poales; family Poaceae; genus Digitaria; species Digitaria exilis. The sequence goes on from JACEFO010001613.1 coordinate 124,651, forward strand.
GTTCATTGAATTTAAACGGCCAGTTACGATGCTACACGCCCTGACAGAATAAATTTATAATGAATGAACAAACCACACATAGGCGTCTATTTCTTCTTAGGTTTATTAATTTTTTCTTTAAGTTCAGACTTCAAAACCAGATAATGTATAAGAGTCCCGGCTCAAAACATGCAGAAAACTACATCCTGAGAGCTGCAATAGTTCTATGAGGCGTTTTCAATCATCTGGCTGCCACATCTTGACCGTCCAGCCTTTTACTAAACAAACCCTCAGTTTTTTGATAAATGATCAAAAGGAAATCAACATGAAGACCTCTTCCAATAATAAAGTTTGATATTGGAAAATGAACCCTCTGGTTTTGTCCCTGTCCACATGACTTTGTAAATAATTCATTATCAAGATCAACACCCCCTCCCCCTCCTAAACTTACAAGTAATATACAACTAGTCTATGAGGCTAGTTAGTAGTTTCCCTCTTTTCCTTCCATGTCTGTCCATGTTAACATTGCAGATTTGTACAATTGGGCAGGGCACAAGATTCGGTAAAATCACTCAGATCATGAACTGCTGCGTCCTTGATATTTATTGCGATAAACTAAAACATCATTCACAGATAAATGGTCAATGGCTAGCGCTTGTGAGAAATGGGCACAGGCATATTGGAATTGGTAGTTTCATTGCATTTGCATTTCCTGGAACAATGAATGAATGACCATCAACCATCAATTGGGAGGAATAAAAAAGAGTAGCAATTCAGGTATATAGATTGAAGCGCCTCCATCCAATTTACTTGAATCTTCAAAGGTCTCTGCCTTCCTCAAAGCTCCATCATTGTCACCGGCCCACAGCTCTTTATACTATTGCACTGACGAAGATCCACCACCGTTGAGGCATGAGCAGCAGCAGAACCTACAGAGAGAAAGCGATTTGATTACTAATCAACAGAGTACTGAAAGCAGAACATGTTAGCTAGTTGTTCAGATGCCTTGAATCGGAGTACCATTTTGCTAGGAAGCTTGATCTCGGTGGTGGTGGTGGTGGCGTTGCTGGTGCCGCCGGTGGTGGCGGCGCCGTTGCTGGTGCCGGCTGCTTCGGGTGACCGACGAAGTAAGTGTGCGTTTCTGCAATATAAGGAACGGTAGCCTACTCAGCAACAGGGCCAAGTCAAGAGAATTCAACAGCGTCGTGCCCATCGAGCTCAAACGAATATCTTTCTCAATAACTGAGGAAAATAGTAATGTACAGACCACGATCTTGCTTGCTCACTGGAAGCTCCTCGCCGCCGGTGTGCTGCGGTTCTTGCACGGTTCCCGGCGCCGCCTGGTTCTGCTCGATCGGGTGGCCGACGAAGTAACCGTTTCCGTTTGTTTCTGCGAAACAAAGATGCCAGCTTAACAAAAGGGGAAAGTCGCGAGAGAGGTCAACGTCGTGCTAGCTGTGCTCATCGCGATCTTGGACGAATGGATGATTAGTGGAGCAAATCAAATTAAAGCACGTACGGACCAGGTGCCTGCTCGCTCACTAGTGGATTCTGCTCGCCGCCGTTGACCTGCGGTGGTTCTTGTCCCATCGCCGCCGCCGCCACCGCCGGTTCTGCCGGTGGTGTGTAGTTCGCTGGGTGGCCAACGAAGTAGCTATCTGCAGTCAGTGTGGAAAGAAAAGGAAGTGAAATTCTTTGTTCTCTGCACAGGGAATTTAACAGGGATGAAAGCCAAGGCAAGGCAGTAGACAGATCACGTCATGATGCAAAGGATAGTAAAGCAAAATCTATCGCATACACTTGCAGACTCAAATTCATCTGAAGATGAGCTGCTGATCCGTGCAGTCAGAAGGTACTAACCGTTGCTCATGGCGGATCTCGGGGCGGTGAGTCAACAGGTGCCACCCCCTCTCTCTGCCCTGCCGAAGGCGACGAGACGAGGAGACGATCGGGAGGTCTGAGGAAACAGGACGCCGCCCAGCCTGAATATTGTAGGAGAAGCGGCACGAGGGGGAGAGAGTTGGGAGGATATGCCGACATGGCCACGAGGTCTAGAAAATAGCCGAGATGGGCGTCCACACGGAAGTTTCCAGCTCGGCGCTGCCACTGTGTGTGAAAGGACAGGCCGCCGTTGAACACAGCAAGAAACTAAAGTTGACTGCACACTGCACATTTTTGTTTTTATAAAAGAATATTTTAGAGTGGCTTCGCCAGAAATTATACATAGGGCTGGCCAAAGAAGATAGACATAAGGTGCTATAGATTATGAAGAAGTGTCCAAACAAATAGCATACATTAAAAATATTATAGTACTTTGATGCACATTTTTTCATACTCCAAAAAATACAGAATTATTCAAAGTTCTTTCTGGGCATTCAGTGTCCTCTCTGGCCCCCGCGTCGCCCCTCCCGCTCGGGCGACTCGGGAGGCGAAACCAAACCCTAGCCATCGCCACCCGCATCCCCCTCCTCTCATCCTCGCCGTCACCGGAGGGAGCTCCCGGAAGCCCGTGCTGCTCCCTAGGAGGGCGGCGGCGGGGAATCTCCAAGCCGCACACACGGGATCTGGCGGGGAACCGTGCTCCGTGGTGGTGGCGCCCGTCCCGGCGTTCGACAGGCCATGCAGCGGTGGAGCCTGGCGCGTTGGCGGCAATGGCGACGTGCGTGGCGAGCAAGGGCCCTGGGCGCGTGGGCCCTCGTTGGCGCGGGAGGCAGCCGGTGGGGATCTTTGGCGCTGGATCTGGCACGACAACTGTCGGATCCGATGGCCTGGCGTCTGGTGCGTGTGTGGCGGCCGGCGGCATCGCGGGCTCGGGGGTGGCTGTGTGCAGGCGTCAAGGGTGTTATGGGTCTGCGAGCAGGACAGGGCCGGCGACTCTCCTGCGGTCGGTTGGTGGAGCTGCGGTGGGTCGGAAGCAGTCCTGACGGCCGGCTCATTGGTGGCCTGACGCCCCCTGCTGGTGTGGTGGCGTCACTGAGCTGGGGGTCCTAACGCCTGGTGGAGGGCAGTGACGGCACCGTCCCTTGCTGCGTCTCCCGGGGCGATGGCTGGCTGGGCGAGGCGCGGCCTGGCTTGAGGCTGCCACGACCTGCGGCAACACCGCCGTGATTGGGGCACTTTCGGTGGTCAGCTTGGTTCGTTCGGTAGTAGGTCGGCTATGTCGTGGTGGCGTGGCCGACAATGGCTTCCTTTGGTGCACACCAATGTAATCGTGGTGACGTTGTTGGTTGCCGCCATGTGGGGGTGCACCAGCGACACCTTGGTGGTGAGGCTAGTGGCGCCGGCCGTCTTGCTCCATTGTGATGATGCGGGTGAAATCTCAACCCTCCTGGGTCGGTATCGTCGGCATCATTGGCGTCGTGTCCTTCTTGAAGGCGACATCGGGCATCAATCGTGCGGATCTTGACCCATTTGTGCTATCGGTGATGTCGTCGACTTTCGGGTGAAAACCCATCCCGGCTTGGTTGCCATCGGCGACGTCTTTGGACGTCATGACCTTCCTGAAGGCGATGTCAAGCTGTTTCGGCATGGTGATGACTTACCGAAGGGAAGTGTTTCTTCTTTTCCTTTGTTCATCTCTTCTTATAAAAAAAGAAAAATAAAAAAGAGATCCAATATGTGGTGGTTCTTGAGTGGTGGCTCGTGTCGATGTCCCAATCCGACCGACCATAGTTGTAGGGCAGTGTTGAGTTGGCTCATGTCGATGACCCAATCCGACTGAGTGGAGCTGTGAGTTGTCTTTAGTTGGCTCGTGTCGATGACCCAATCCGACTGAGCGGTGTTGTGAGTTGTCTTTGAGTTGGCTCGTGTCAATGTCCCAATCCGACAGAGCAGAGTTCCAAGTTGTGTTGAGTTGCCCCGTGTCGCTGTTCCAATCTGACCGGGTAGAGTTGTACGGTCAACGAACCGAAGTTGTGAGGGATGGTGTGGTCACCTCCCTAGTTCTATGGTCTATGGACCAGAGTTGTATGGTTTTTGGGCCCGGTTTTTCTTATAAATTGGGTCAATTCTTTTTCTTCTAATAAAAATTCGGGAAAGCGTAAGCTTTCGCTGTCCGTTAAAAAAAAAATACAGAATTCCAAGATTCACAGAAGCATAGTAGATGTCTTGCAGCTAGATTTAGGGGTTTTTATTGTAGAATTAGCACGTAACTTTATAACTTTTCATATTGATTTCAGTAATTAACCAAACGGTTCAATGTTGCGAGGTAATAAATAGACATAGATCATATACTAAATTATGGGCCATTGTCCTGGCTCCGCCATTGTTCCCGAGTGGAGAATATTTAACTATTTCCGTTACTGCCAGTCTGCCACATCGTCTAGAGTTCTATGAGGCCTTGTCCAATGGTTGAGATAGCAAGCTAGCTCATAGCACAGTGGCACACAGTGATTTCTGACGGACACAGTGATGCACAGGGAACCAGCAGTGAGAGAAGAAGGTGTTGGGAAACGTGTGAGGCAATCGCTTCGCAGCGTGCTAGGTTGCAGGATTTTGATACTGTTCACGCAATAAAAAATCCAAGAGATAGCTTTGAGCTAGTGTGTTGGAGGAGGCCTGAAACCATGAATTAATGAAACAACTTCTACAATGCAAGATTTCAATCTTAATGTTTTATATGCGCTCGTTACATTTAATTCTAAGACACATAGTGACTTAGAAAACAATGTAAATGGGATTTCATCTATATGAAACTCCATTTCTCTTCTTTAATCTTTGCTATCATGCTATGCCATCCAAATTGATGTGACACCGTATTGAATGAGAATGCAGCTATGATGAGACCACCATTGGGATTGGCCTAATGTCTCTTGCAAGATTTTTCCAGTAGAGCAATCGTCCTGACCGTCCCTCATCATGGCGGATCTCTACTGACTAGCTTATCTGCCGCAGTGCCACCACTTCCCCTATCTCCTCACCGCTAACGATGACAACGGCCAAGAAATTAAAGAGGCAGTAAGCATTACAGAGGTGGTTGTGTGGAGGAGAGCATGATTAGAGGGACATGCTTCGGACAGGCGCGCAGTGATCATCCAACCTTCTCAATTGAACTGACACAGTCATCCAATCAGAGCAAGTTCAGGAAACAATTATGGAGCATATGCATGGTCCTCGAGGCAAAAAAAAAAAAATTATAAAACTGGGCCGCCCACCGGATTCGCGTCCGCCGCACCCTCACCAATACCATCATCATATGGCAACAGCGAGCAGCCAGCCACGCTCTGCCGAACTGTGAAATGGCAAATTGTGATGTGTCCGGGCCAATGATTGACATGTGGATCCAACCGTGGATGGCTGTAGAAGGAAATTCTTATCTGAATTTTCACTCCTTGTTGCTAGTTCGATGAGTCTTTGGCTTCAGTCCTTGTAATTTGTTTTTTTCTCTCCCTTTTCTCTTGCTGTTTTCCCTCATGTATATTTGTAGATCTGTTGTTGTTTTGCTTATTCAATAATATCCAGTAGGGGCTTTTGCCCCTACTGTTCCCTCAAAAAAAGAAAACTTTGGTCTTAATAAACTATAGTTAGGCTAATGTCACGATCAGTTAGCTGGAACTTTTGCACCAGCGGGAATACGCATATGCTTTCCAAATTATGCCATGATTGTGGTTCATATTTTTCGTATCGTTTTAGGTGTGGCTTCCAAATAAACGTGCCTAAACTCAAAGGTTTAGAACAATGTACGGAGAGTTCAAATGAAGACTTCCCTTTCGGGTGAATAATTTTCCTACACTCTTTGGCTGACATCTCTCAGCATCCAGAGAATTTTATATCTTCGAACTGCATGGTCAATTACTAATTCAGCAGTATTCTTCGTTTCCATGGTTCCCTCAATTTTTTTACTACCACTTTTTTTAAAAAGAATTATACTGGTTTATTCTACTATACACGAATTATACTTTTTAAAAAAAGAATTTTAAAAATGTACATATTGATAGAAAAAATGTACAACGATATAATGGTTTATTTGCAGACAAACAATTCCCAGGTGAAAAAAAGAACTGTTATTCAAGCAGATTGGAGGCTCCTCCATCTCGTAACCATTTTTGTACCATTGACTGAAAAAGTACTTTAACAGAAGGGGTACTTTGAAATTTACAATAAATAGTTACATTCATTCGCACTTCTGGTAGTAATGAGCAAGAGGCATAAAATTCCGGAGAAAAAACAGAACAGCTTCCCAATAGCACAAACACTTGCATTTGAGGTACAGATTGCCACTTGTTCCTCCATAAAAATGGTACCTGAACCTTACAGAGAGTGAACAATCACGCCCACGGCCTGGTGTGTCGCTCACCTAGCTCTCCGCTCGGCCGCCGGACAAGCATGAAAACCTGGTGAAAGAAAGCACAGGAGCATCAGATTAACCAACCAGCCGAAATGATATTGTCTAAACTAGTAGCTCATGTGCTAGGGCAGGACTGCATACAGGTTGCCGAAGATGCCAGCTTTCTTGTTATTACCAGACGCCGATGATCCCTGCTGCTCATGGTTCCCTGAAGGTTCAACCAATTTGGGTTATTCAGAAAGGATGAACGCAATCAACGAAAAACCGTGATTACTTAATCGATGTTCGTGTCACCTACCGCCACCAGGAGTGCTCCCAGCGTTCTGTCCATCGGCGGCATCTGGTTGCTGTTTCTCCTCGTAATTCGCCGGGCGGCCGACGAAATAGTCTGTGCGCGGCATAAATCAGAGCAGTTTAGCGGAAGAATTGAAAGGCAGCTCAGATCAACAGATCTGACAGGAGGAGCAGGGGAAATCTAGAGAGATGAAGGCGTTGACCGTTGACATGCTATTCTCATAGCCAGAGACATAATAAGATTGTGGGACGTACCTCCGGGAGTTTGAGCCTCGGCCATGGCTGGTGGACCTGTGGCCGGTCAGGCGCCTGCTTCGTTACTCTGCCGGCGAGGCGAAGGTGAGAGGCGAGACGACGACGAAGACAGACAGAGGATGCAGAAAAGCTGACACTTTTTATTAGCGAGGCCTCCTCTGTCAGTGCCGTCCCAGGCTGTCAGTTGTTAACCGAGAAAATGAAAAAAAAAAACAATTACGAGCAACCGGCCAAGTCTTGCAGTTCCATGATTGGCATCAGGCCAGGTGTATCTTGAATTCGTTTGATACGTTCTTATCAACCATGTCCATGGCCCATAGGTACCATTCTCTTCATGATTTAGCATCAGATTTTTTTTAAGCGGCGTAGCAGCAGAATGTTTAGGAGAAAAGAAATCAGCAGGTTAAATTTGATGGGGTGTACAAGGTCATTGACCTACAGATGATTTGTTCTTACTCTAGGCTTGCATTGACATGAACCTATTTTGAAACAAGGCATGAATTGAGATACAGACCTACTGAAACGTGCAAGCATCAAAAAGCAGCTCTTGCTAATGTAACTCCTACACATATTAGTTGACTTGAAAGAACAATCTTTCACCCTGCACGTGGTGGCCAGATCAAACAAACAGTTGCATGTTATTGCAATGCTTGTCCATTTCATCCACTAATCATGCTAGTTGTTGTGCAGAGGGAATAAATAAATAAATAAAAAGCATTTCATATTTGCATCCATGGAATGGATCATTGGTCCGTTGGTTGAGTCATGGGTGCATGAGAGACCACCAACTATATAGGGTTCAAATATCTCTGGAGATATTTTCATGTTTGTGGAGTTTAGCTGTTGTATATGCGTCCTTAGTTGCTGGCTTGCTGCAGAGACCGAAATTAATACAACATTTAGATCTAAAGAAATAAAATTAGAACGTAGAGAGCAAAAGATGCATACTCGCACAGTGGTAGATCATCGCTCAAGGCTTAAGCATGTAAAAAGCACATATGTACATAATAAATAATATGCATGACGATACAGCTGGTCCCTTGTCCTTAATTACTCCTCTTGCTCATACTGTCATACAGCTATAGGAAATCCAACTGGCTGACTTTTCAATTTGAAATTGTTTTGACTAACACAAAGCCTCGTCGAGTACAATGCTTCTTCACAAACACTAGCAAAGCAAACATTTCGAAAGCAAATACTATGTGATCTCTATTATGAACAGAAGTTGGTGTCAATTGGATTTTATAAGTTGATCATGCATTGACCTTGTAAACAACACCACAATATGACACCTTCGGATTGCTGATGAGATCTAGCAGAATTGGCGGTGGGTGGGTAAGGAACCGGTTATATGGTGGAAAAGTGAAGGGAGATGGATAAGTAATATGCCACAGTGGACCCAAATATGCCAATATGGTTCTATATCTAACAAATCAAGTGCCGAAAAATTAGTTTTGGGACATGTTGAGCATGCATAAAAAATTGCAATTATTAAGTCATCATCCTGGCCACTTTCTTCACAAGCCCTAATAAATCCACTAGACTAGTATGGCAAATAAAAAACAATGCTCCTACCTATATATACACTACGCCATTAGTTCTTTCCGTAAAACAAAAGTAGTAAACATGTACAAAGACCATTTGCAAAGGGGGACTTCCAAATCTATAGATTTGTTTGTATACTCGGTGCGACACCACACCTTATTAAGGCCAACAGTACATAAAGGAAGAAATACATATATTTAACAATTTACAATGAGGAACAAGAACACTTCGTTCAATCAACGGAAGGTACAGAAATACATATTACATCACAGGCCTTTGTTGAATCTCACTTTGGAGTGGATCGAACAGGAGGTATCAATTTCAAGGAAAACGTAGAACATCGTCCGTATAATAGAGCCTCACAAGAAATTCTATCTTGATGAGCGCTCCTCTAGTTTGCAACCTGTCAGCCGCGGAGACAGAACCTGGGGTAAGAGCAAAGTTAGCAGCTGACAGCCTGAAACCCTGTGGTTCAACTATATCCAAGTGAGGTACTAAACCCCAATCCAGTTTTTTTTAATACTAAACTAGCTAAAATTGGCTGTTTGTGCTACAAGAGGAGTTTACCATTCCTTGAAGCTCCTTGATCTCTTTTCCTCGCTGGCTGGCTTTACTGGTGGTTCAGGCGCCTGTTGCCGACGGTTCTCCGGGGTCCCGATGAAGTAATCTTGTTGGTGTCAAAAAAAGGTGACGTTGTTAAACAAAAGCTCAAACGATCAAAATCGAAAACAACACATGGTTTCTTGTTCGTCCGGATCAGCGTAGCGTATGACGTACGTACCGCCGGGAATCTGTGTGTTGACAGTCTTGGATTCACCGGTGCCCACCTGCGGTTGCTGCTCCGCCGCGTTCGTCGGCCGACCCATGAAGTATCCTGCGCAGAACAGGAACACAAAAGCTGTTCAGACTTCAGATGAGCAAGAACAATATCGCAGGAGATTCCTCGATCAGCAATCGCCGACCCATGGCGTTGACCTTAGCGTTCCCGGACCCAATGAAGACTGTGACCATGAGCTAGTAGAACACAACGTTGCTGCTTACCTCCAGGAACATTGCCATCAGCGTCTGCCATGACGGATGATGGGATCTGTTAAGGATCTCCTCCGATGCCGAGACGAAGCCGGACGACAAAGATAGGGGGCGAATTGGGAGAGTGCTCTCACCACGTTTTATCAGCAGGATGCACGTCAATCTGCAGCAAAGGATATGAGCGCAGAACCAATAGACGACGCTGTCCGGGCCCAGCCTGGCAGCAGTTCGATCGGACCAGCCGTGCGATTATAGAAAGTTTAAACGCGACGACGAGCCGGCGACGACATCCACCGGCGGCCGAGTCCACCAGCGGCGTCCGGTCTCCTCACTGGCTGAACATGCGTCATGCGCTGCACCACTGTTGTGAAAAATAGCTGGCCGTCACCTTCTGACCGTCGCCATGGCAGGGTCCACGGCTCTGCTTTCAACCGCGAAAAGACACGGCCATGGAGAGGCGCATTTGGATTTTTTTTGGATAGAACAGCTGACTCTGACTTGACTCCATGTGTCTTCCTATCTGTAAGGCTGTGTTTACGTGCGAAAAAGTATTTTTAGTTTCTATTTATCCCCCTCACATAACACGCTTTTCAAAAAATTCCTTTTCCACCTTTCCTATTCATCCCCCTCACATAACATGCATCGTAGTAAAAAAAAGTATTTTTCCTCTCCCCTATCTGAACACAGCCTAACTGTAACTCTGTATCCCTCTTTTTTTTTCTTTTTCTTTTTTGTCAGTGATGGTTACTAGTCAGGTTTGTGCTAATCCGAATTTTGCAAATCTAAAAATAACTAGTGGCAGTGAAAGAAGGTCTTCAAAGCTCAATGACATTTACTGTTACTAGAAGAGGCGCACGTGCGACACGCACGTGATACAAAGGGTGTAGCCCGACGGGTAAAAAATTGAAATAGTGATTAAAAAAATTAGTATTTCATAGAAACATTCTCCAACTCGCGACTTTGATGGGTTTGCATCCGCACTTACCTCCATCAACCCCTATAAACAGATCCAATGTGAGGGGTACGATGAACCCGTGGATAAGAAACGTTGTTTTGGATGAGAAATATTTTTAATTTTACTTATTTTTTAAATTCTATATACTCTTTTGGAATTGGTAGTATAATTGTTGTTATACTTTTATACAAACTTGGTGAAAACTTAATATGTTTGACTTATGGAAAATCCAATGTACCATGAAACAGCCCGAGAAAGTAGTAGTAAAATAACCAACATTATTAGAAGATGGAGTTATATTCTGTGGTCCTTTCCTAAAAACTACATGAGCTTACAACAATAGATTCACGTCGCCTTATTATGCATCGGTCTTGACAAGCCCATGGCTTTGTTACTCTTTCCATACCTGTCAAATATGATTATTTTCTAAATTTCCTCATATTTAAAGGACTAGACCTTTCTTAAATTTGTGCACATAAACATCTTCAGCTCGGGAAGAGAAATCACTAATTAACACACCCCGATAAGCTCATATATGTGGTGGCAACTTTTAACTACCCTTTCATGCCATTCATCTCTGCAACAAGATGTGAGACCTATCGGTCTCCTCTTAAAGCAGCCACGACCGAGATTAGTGCGCCCGCTGTTTGCTCCATTCGGCAGGCGTGCTCTATCCCTCCTTCCCTTTCTCTCTACTACAACACCGCATGTCCCATCCAAACATGCTTTGCCGCAAGACAAAGGCAGAAACCAGCCTCCACGACCACTGTCCCTTGGCTGCCACTTCGTGTGCCTTTATAGCGAATATTTCATCGCATCCAAGGCGAATATTTAGGCCCCGTTTGGAGTGAGGGATTTTCAAAGGAAAATCGTAGGAACCAAGAAACGGAGGAAAGGAAACCAGAGTGAGTGTTTGGAATGGAGAAAACGATGCTTCCTTTCCTCTGGAATCCTGTAGCTAGAAAATCCATTCCAATCCGTTGTTTCTTCTTCCTTCGCGCATGCCCGAGGCAAATCATGCAAGGAAGAGAGCAGCAGGAGGCGGCTCAGATTTCCATTCGTCATGCACGCTCACTACTGTTGGGCCCACCATGTGTTGGTTAGCAGGTATAAGTACCTAGAAGGCTAGAAGTTGCAATTTTTTTCTACCACGGGATCAAGTTTCCTGTGTGTTTCGTTCCTGTATTCCAAACACCTACTACACAGTGTTTCCTACGTTTTTACATTCCTCTGTTTTTTTCATTGCATTCCTATCAAATTCCTACGAGTCCTCTGATTCCTGTGTTTTGTATTTCCGTGTTCCAAACAGAGCCTTACCGTGGCAAGGTTCGCTAGAGCTCGCCTCGTTGACAGCCAATTTGCAACAGTAAGCAACGTACCATTTTACTAGAGCCCAATTTAAACTGGTACAAAATATCTCTTAGTGTGGCGGGTGGAGTTAGTTAATGGGAGCCTGATTCCACCATTTGCTGTGTTCAGACTATCAAGTTCCTCCATAGCGAACGGCCTCTGGCTAGATGGATTACATGGCCTCAGTAGTACTCCTCAGGTCTTCGACTCTTCGTGGGAGCAGATTTCAGGCTGAGGTTAAAAAAATCCTCTCATCTGTCACTATGCCAAAGCATAGGTCTAAGGCCCGGCCCAGGTCGATGGTCGTCTCACTTGGGCAATTGTGCTGCTGTGTAAGATAGGACAGGGGTTCGGAGGTTTTCTCGACCTACGTGAGAAGATCTTCTCTCAAATAAAAGCCATGGGGCGGTCTTAACCCCCGAAGATCGAGTTTTTTTAATTTTCAATGATAAAAAGTGATATGCGCAGTGGTAGGGGCCTTAGACAATCGTATGCTGCTTTGGATTTGAGCTCAGGGTCTGCATGTACAAATAACACCAACAGCACAATAGGAAGAGTGCACTGATACCCTGTATTTCGCACATCATAGAAATCAAGTTATGAATAATTCAAACTCTAAATCTGAACCCAAGTACCCAACTACACCCTCAAGTACTCAAATACACTTTGTTGTGAAATTTTCTCCGTTATACCTTCACAATTTATATGACTCCCCAACTTTCTGATGCTGGGATGAGACACATCACTCAGAACTTCTCGCCAAAACCCAAGGAGAAGGATCCAGTGCCAACATTGTGATCGATAGTGTACTCTGCCCTCATCATGCCAAACTTGATGCCAACGCCATAGGAGGATCCTTGGCCGGCGCGTTTGAAGAACTCTGTCGGGTTCCCTTCCACATCCTTGGAGCTACCAAGGTCATTACCATGCTCTACGAATGCATAAACCAGTGCTTGTTGGCCCATAACAGTGACAGGAACACGTAGCTCGGTGGCGACCTGCATTGTAATCAGAGCAAAACAAATTAGAAGAAAGCAAAAACAGTGTGCCTACAGGATGGGTGATGAAAATAGTGCACCATCATTCTGAAAAGAAAACCTTAAATACCCTACTGGGTTTGTCCTCACCTCAAGGAGATTCCTGGCGGCACCTAGTTCCCCCATACCGTAGCCCCTAACTGAATAAGGTCCTCCAAGTGCAAATGCATCGTAGCTTGGTAGATCGCCTACACAACCTGCATAACGACCATGAAGGGCTAAAACAGCTGGTGGTGGCTTGCCAGGACCTTTCTTTTGCTCGTTCAAATTTATGAACTTTGTCACAGAAAGCTGATGACGGTTAAAGAACGGGTTTTTGCTTCCAATTCCCAGACCTTGGTCAACCTGCAGCATACAATAAAACTTAATGAACGTATCCACATTTCACCAGTGAGAATTTGTATGGCCCAACATTTCCAATATTGCAGGATGCAGGTACATTTGCAAAGAAATTAAAAAAACAACGAGCAAAGCACATTTTCCTTCTTAGAAACAAATGTCCAAACTCTGATGCAAAATTGTACATAATCTAAAACATGCCCGTGGACTAAATTATGAACAATAAATACTAAAAAGAATTATAAGAGTCTGTCAGGATCTAGGTATGCGAACCAGCATACCTGGAATATACATCTGTCCCCAATAGTCGCACCATTCACAAACTCTGTATTATCTTGAGTAATATTAGCTTGTATAAATGCCGTTCGATCCACACCAGTACCACTGAAGGTTGTGGGAGGCCCATCCATTCTTAAAGCACCATTAGGCAATATTCGAGAACCATGCGTACATATTTTGTTCTTTTCATCACGTGCTGTAATCTGTTCCAGCACGATGCCATATGTAAATTTGCTCTGCGGTGTCAATTTCTGAAAGGAAAATCCAATAGTCAGTTTCCACATTTTACAAATATATCTGATTATTTTTTTTTCTTGTGAAAGATTATATCTTGATTCTTGAAGTAGCTGTTAGTGCATATCAAAAGGTAGAGATAACTAATGTCAGTCTGTGCAAACCTCTGTTATATTGGCTTTTAGTCCAACTCTGTCAATCCATATCGGCGGAGCTGCATCCATGCTGGGACCAGCAAGAAAGACAGGACTTAATTTCCTGGTGTTGAAGAAGTTGGTTTTGAAGGTGCGGTTTCTACTAAAGTTCTCCACACAATCCAGATAAGGATGCTCATACTCAAAATTGAAAGCGAGATCATCCTAATATCGTGAAAAAAGAGACATTGGGTAAGCACATGAACATTTGGTTTGAGGATCACTGGATCAGTAAGTGCTGTAGCTGCCCAGAAACTAGAGAACCATCTCAGAATGAAGAAAGTTTGATTACATATATTAGAAACAAATACGAGACAGTAAAAAGGAAATAATTTTATTTATCCTAATTGTCATACAAAAACTTAATAGTGCAATGAACAAAAAATATACAAGTACATTTTGCCCAGCAAGACTTTATTTTTCCCTAAAACAAATGGCATAGTTTTAAATATTTTCGATGCAGAACATACTGAAATAATAATCCGACACTGCAGGTGACATATAGTCTTAGACAGTTATAAATTTTTTATTTGGATGATTTTATCAATAGATATAATGGAAAGCAGATACAGAAAAAACGAAGCTCACTACAATGTACTCAGTCACCTCCGGGTTGAGTAGGTTTCTGGATGCAAGGGAACCTGCGAGAGACCTGTTTAATCCAGAGATGTTGCGGTGCCTAAACGACACAGTTCCTCCGGGTTTAATGGATTCCTAAGAACAAGAAAAAACAAGTCACTATGTGACCATGTTGGCAATGTTGCCTTTCATTCTAACTACAGATGCTGTGAGAACAAAATGCTGTGCGAATCAGTGGTACATTACAAGAGTTAGCTGCCCTTGATCCCCTGGCACTATGGTCCAATCTGGATTTACTCCGGCCGACATTGGTTCGTCCTCCCAGAGCTTGATTTCAACAACACCACCGCCTTCTTTCGTCTCATCAGGGCGAGGATTCAGCTCTATGTTGGTGAATAACCTGAGCGAATCAAGATCCCGCTTGGCTTGCTTCACCGCACCAGTGTTATAGATATGTCCAGGCCGAAGCTGCAGCAGATCAAGACAGGTAACAGCTAAATCGTGTAAATTTTCAGGACAGTGACATACTCACATCAGAAGAGTGAAAAACATATCTGCCAGAGAATTGCAGTTGTAGCACGCAAACTAACCATGAAGCATTCAATTGTTTTTTTAATTTGTTTATATAATGAGATTAAGCATTGAAGCTGCTTCTTACACGATGGCATCATGATTATTTACCTGCTGGGGGAGCTCCCTCTCGATGACAGGTATCCGAGTGTTCCCCTCAACGGCATTGCCGAGCTTGTCAAGGAACTGGTACTCCACCCTGGTGATATCCCCCTCCAAAACCTCGCACGCGAGCTCGCCGGAGCTGGGGTTCCCGAATCCGACGACCTGCGTGCACGCGAATCCCTCGCCGTGGTACCACCTCCCGACACGGTCGGCGACCCTCCGCAGGAGCCCCGCGCTCACCACGCCGTGGTCCCTCACCATCTCCTCCACCTCCTCGCGCATGGCCTCCGGCAGGATGCACGGCCGCGCGCCGCCGACCCGCCGCTGGTGGCCGCGCTCCTCCCGCCGCCGGCGCTCCTCCCTCTCCCACTCCGTCATGTCCTCGCCGTCGCGGAGGCCTTTGCCATCGTCGTAGGGCGGAGATGTGTAGTCCACCCCCAAATTGACGCAGCTGAACCGGTCGGCGGGGATGATGACGCGGTGCCTCGCCGCGCCGCCGTGCCCGACGGAGGCCGCCGGCGCCGGCGGGCTGATTGCAGGGTGGCGGCGCGCGTCCTGGTCCGGCGCGGGCCTCTTGTTCCTTTCGCCCCCGCGCGCGCCGCCGGCCGAGAAGATCCACGAGAGGAAGTTGGCAAATGCGGCGGCGGGCGGCCATCCGCCGTGGTGGCTGCTCCGGGAGGAATTTGAGGAGGCGGAGGAGGAGGCCGCTGCGGCATTGATGGCGGAGGTGAGGGATCGGTTAGGTGAAGAGGTTTGGGGTTCTGGGATGGGGGATAGGATAAGGCGGGGGCCGGAGCATCGTGGTGAGGAGGAGGCAGGTTCTTGCTCGAGAAGGCCGTCGTCGGCGTCAGAGAAGAAGACCATTATACTACCTGCCAGCGGCTGTGCCGAAAAAACAAAGGATTAGGAGGGATTTGCATTTGCTATATGTTAGGGAGACTGTAGGAGTCACTGGATTAGGCAACAACAACACGAGGCAAGGTAGTAAGTTCATAAATGGAAGGCAGAGAGATATCGATATTGCCTTTCAGAGTAACGTGGTTTTTTTCCTTCCAAGTAGCCCTTGAGGTTGGTACTTCTTCAGTTCTTCCTTGTATCAGAGATATTGAGATGTCGATATTGCCTTTCAGGGTAACGTGTTTTCTTTCTTCCAAGTAACTCTTGAGGTTGGTACTTTTTCCTTATATTAATGTTTGATAAGAATAAAAAAAGTAAACTTTTAATTTCCGAACTACTAAGAGCAGCCCCAACGCTCCTACGTGTTCGGTGGATGACACGCAGGCTTTGAGAGAAAAGACAATAGCTTCAAATGTGTCGGAGTGGCTTGCAGAATGTGTTGGAGCTTCAAGCAAAAAGCAGCAGCTTAGACTAGCCACACCGTGGTGAAAATTGATGCTGAAAATAGGTGAGAGAAGGTTTGAGCCTCGAAGCTAAACGTTGTAGGCACGATGCTTGATTCAAAAGGAACCTGCGCCGAGGCATGTTCTTGCATAGAGGCTGTACAAACTAAATAATATTTCCAGATTCGGCTGTTGGCTCAACCAAAAAAAATAAATGTTTCACGCTGACCGTTGGGCTCCGATCATTGTACACGCGACCGTTGCTGCATTTATGTTCTATATATACATACAAGGAGCTCCTTCAAAAAATACAACAGACATGAATCCAAACAAACACTCAGCACCTAGCTTCACAATTTTTCTCAACTCAAGCATGAGTTCAGATCCACCAGGTCCAAACACACAGCAACACCAAAACTTGCATCAACAACGCTACTCCATGAACTATCCACCCCTAAATTTCTACAGTAAGTATCCACATGGTGTCAATAATCCCTTCGTAGGACCATCAAGCTTTCAACACTTCCCTTCAACACCAGCAAGCTATCAAGTAGGTCCTTCCATGCGGCAGTACTTGCAGGGGATGCCTACTGGTTTTGCATCCAATGGTCCAGCATCTCCAGCAGGATCTGTAGGCTTGTTGGGAACAAGTGCAGCCAGCAACTCACGAGGTGGTGATGGCAGCCCAATCACTTCAGCTTCTCCAGCATCTGGAGTCCCTCCAATGCATCCAGGTCCTGCTGTTCAAGTACTAGAGTACAGTGAGAGTAGCACAGATGATGGTGGAAGCAAAGCTGGACACAAGCTTTGGAGTGAAGAGGACAATCTACGCCTAGTAAGTGCTTGGTTAAAAAATTCAAATGATCGATCCATTTGATGGCAATGGAAAATCTCAGGATCGCTATTGGAAAAGTAGCAGCAGAATATAACAAGCATGCCCCCAAACAACAAAGAAGAACAGCAATGCAACGCAAAGAACATTGGAACAAGAATATCCCTCTCATTAACAAGTTCAATGGGTTCTACAATGATGTGAAGAACACAGATGCTAGCGGTCAGTCTGATTATCAGCTCATGGAGTTGGTCCATGCGCATACGTGATCCTCCGCCTTGCTCGTTGCAGGCAGCGCTCAGTAGAGCATGCTTGCAGCAGGCAGCGCGCTGCGGAAGATGCATCTCCGCAATCACAACGACGCACACACGCTGCCCACAGCTGCGTCGCCAGCCAAGTGCCCGCGGCGGCCGGCCTTGGCACCCGTAATCCCAACGTCGCACACCGCGCCTAGCCTCACCACTAGCAATCGTGCCACCGGGCACGCCGCATGCAGTCGCCGGTCAAGTGCCCGCAGTTCGGGTTGCCATGTCATTGCCTTTCCATCGATGGAGAAATGTCCACTAGATCCACGAAGGACATGCTATCGATTTAGGATTTGTAAATGGGATTTGATTACGAGGCACTAGAGAGATCGATTTGGGTGGATTTTGGAGCTGCTGTCGAGTAGGAAGGAGAGGAATTTCGGTCTAGGTGTAGACGAGAAGGTGGGGAATTTTTCTCTCGCGGGAGTGAATATGGGAGCGGTTGGGTTACTTCTGCCGAGGAGGCCCCACGCGAACTCAGCCTCTATGCCGACTGTTGTGCGATGTCCTCGTTTTACCAGCACCGACAGCGTGGCGTGCGCATTTTTTTTCAGCACCGGTAACGTTGTGGGTAGTCTTAGGCCGTCCCTAGTGGGGAGCGCTCCCCACGCCAAAATGGATCCCGCATGTGGTACTTCGGGAGCGGAGCATAACATGCACATTGGCGGCACCGAAGCTCTATGTAGAAATGGTCGTACTGTCAGTCTAAAAATAGTCCTATTGTGTCACTGCCATACATGCACAACACTAAAAAAATAATCTTTTACTCTACCGGCACCGGCGCAAGTACGTGCTCTGAATCCCAGTTTTTGGGCAACGGCATCGGACGGCACAACGACAGGAGCGATGCCCAAAGCCAAAAAAAGGGTTGTTTGAGCATCGGCATCAATGCCCCACTGTGGGGGGGGGGGGCTTATACTAACCATAGCGGTCTCGATGCCGAGAAGCACATTTCCCTGACACGTACAATATTGTAGTTAAAACCAAAACACCCACAACAATAGCATCGGTGCCAAATAAAAGCGGGCCCCGTAGTCAGACCAACCTAGGCTACATCATTGTCCCTTTGCGTGAGAAAGTTTTTTTTAGCATAGAGGCAGCTAATTTCCTCGGTGCTGTGTTTTCTCGATTGAAGCATCATCTGTGCAATGGTTTCCTCGGAGCCTGATCCTTCTCTCTCATAGTTCAGGCATCGGCAACCCACCGCTGTGGCCAGTCTTATGTGAGGAAAAGTTACTTTCAGGAGAGAAGGAGAATCTTCTCAGTACATCGGCTTGCGTTGGAAGACCGGTGGCCTCAAAATGCTATGTCTACGAGGAGTGCTCCTTTTTATTCTAGGCTACCAACAACTGCTCCTTTTATATAAGTGATTTATCATTGTATGCAACATAGACATCGGGTCATATAATGCCAGACCACACGCTTCTATATGATTATTTTATTAAACTTAAATTTTTAGGATAATCAATCTAGAGTAATTTCTTAAAAGTAGGATTAACATTAATGCCTTTTATTTACTTTTCCATAAAAAACAAAATGAGTGAATGAATTAATACTTAAGCAAAGATAATTAATAATTAAGTTGAGACACAAATTTCATTAGCAATAAATGTTGGGAAAAGCTATGCAAAAATAAAGATGGATGAGGCACATATATGTAAGAAAGAAATATGTGGTATTGATGTTAACAAGTGAGCTGGTTAGAGGGCTTAAACTGTTGTCAATGCGCACTAAATTGTTAGTAAACCGAGGTTGTGATGATTAGTGCACCAGTTTAGTTACTTAAGGGGTTGATTTGCACCACTTAAAACATTAGGGATGAAAATCAGACTTTCACAATACTTAAAGGATGAAAAATACACTTTTTCCTCCAATCCACAGTAAAAGGCTTCTGAATCAAAACGCTTCAATGAAATTGTGCTTGGGAGAAGGGGAATGGTGACAAGTGGCTATAAATTGAGCTGTGTGATGCTTCGTTTCCTATTTCAATCCTGATGTGCTCGCCATTGCAGGGCTGTGGTTATTTTGATCGAAAAGTAGTCTTTTGTACTTGCAGGGAGGTGCAGTGTCAGGCGTTGCTTAGAGCATGTTTAACAAGCTTGTCTTATAGACAAGCCATGTCATCTAGAGACAAAGAATACAGGTTAATAACTTGTCTTCTCATTCACCATCCAAGACGTGCTTTCTATTTAAACTGGGCCCACAAATATGCTTTTATTAATAAACACACCCAACCAAATTGCCTTGAAATAAGAGCAGCAGACAAGCTTGGCTGCAAGACGGTAGATTAGCCTCGTTACATGTGCTGGGGCTGATCGACGCTGCACGCCCATCTCTTTCCTCCTTTCTCTCTCTGCCACATAGGAATATGCTGACATGGCTGGGCTATTAGCCAAGTGAGGTGGCCTACTCTTATCTGCATTACCCTTATTTGGCAAAATGCTTTCTGACACAGCCGACGCAACAAGGAGGGGAACTCAGGAATTACACGCAGTGATCATATTTGGGCTCCAATAGTAAGATAAGTATCGGTAGGAGTTTTATAGACATTAAATCAAGTGACACATCAGCAATTTTGGTGACATGACATGATAATTATGAAGAGAGAGGAGAGAAGAGTGTCATCATGCCATTGTCAATAGAAGTTTCAAGGACATGATTACATAGAGTACCACATCATCTAAAAATGTTTGAACTAGTATGAAACACCCCACACTCAATGCATAGTTTCATCTATTGTTGTTCCCTAGGTTACATGCAAGACACCAGATGTCTAGGTAACTGTGTATGGAGGGTTTCATCACCATGAAACTCATTTCACCTCTCTCTTCATTAATTCACTGTCACATCACCAAAACTATCTATGTGGAACTCTATTTATTGCCTATGAAACTCTCAGTGAGACTGGCCTCACCATAAAACTCATCTGGCATAGTTACTAAGTGCATGAAACACAATGAAGCTCCCATTAAGAATGTTATAGTTTCATCCATTACACATTTGACCATTCACCATCTTGTATATGAAACTATGTCATGAAATTATGCATTGAGGCCAGTCTTAGTGGGAGTTTCATGGGCAATAAATAGAGTACCACATAGGCAGTTTTGGTGATGTGGCAATGAATTAATCAAGAGAGTGGTGAAATGAGTTTCATGGTGATGAAACTCTCCCTACACAGTTACCTAGACACCTTGTGTCTTGCATGTAACCTAGGTAACAACAATAGATGAAACTATACATTGAGAGCAAACATTTTTGGCACTCTAGGTAATTGTGTCTATGAAACTCCCATTGAGAATGGCCTGAGAGTGACAGTTTTATCCCATTAAAAAACTGACTTGGCTGTTTTGGTAATAGTGCCCATGACACTACCACTTAGACTGGCCTAACCGTTAATATATTCATGATCCGAATTCCAAAGAAGCTCGTGCGCTTCCTAGCTTCCTACAGTCTGCCAATGCAGCTCAGTTCTTTTTTTTTTTTTTTTTTTTTTGAAGATAGCTCCGTTCCTTTCTACTAGCTCAAGTGGAAGTGTCTGTTTCTTGCGAGGCGACGGAGGAAAGAAAGCCAACGTCACAAAGACAGGGCAAGACTGCCTCTTCTGCCGGTCTCTGTTTCTTGGAATTGAGCGGAAAGGGCAGCTTTTTCCGTAAGCACGGAGGAATCGGCTGAGGAGACCTGTGTCTGTGTGCACGCGTTAAACAAGAAGCCACCTAGAAATTCATCATCCATAGTACTTTCAATCAAGGGCTAATAAAATTCTCATGTATATTAAGGGACTGTTTGATCCATAGGCAAGAGAAAAAAAGCAAAAATTTTACTCTCAATAAAAGATGGCAAAAGTTTTACCATTAGGGGTGTTTGTATACAATGGCAAAACTTTTGGCAAATGACATCTATTTTGCCCTTTTTTCCATTTGCCTCAAAACACCTCTTGGCAAAAGGGCAAATGCAAAAACTTTTGCCCATTTGCCTACTTTTTGAGCCACTTTAGAGGCAAGAGTTTTTTGCCAACTATTTTTGCATTTGCCCTTTCGTCTAGGGGCTGTTTGGAGGCAAATGATAAAAAAAAGACAAATAGATATCATTTGCTATTTACCCATGGATCCAAACACCCGATTGGCTACCATGTGAACAATTGTGTATTTCCTATTTATAAGATTTTTTTATTTTGTTTTAGTCAGCTAATATTCGAGATCAGTGTCAAGGTCAACTGGTCATCACGGTATGTACTAGTAACCACACTAGGACTAGCCTGAGATCCCACTCAAATATATACATACTATGCCGTTGCGGTTCACAGGCTCACAGCAGCTCAAGAAGCTTCCTGTTCCTAGAAACATATGGCAGCCTGTTTTTTTGTTCTATGTCAAATAAAAGGAAATTTGCAAAAGTTGGTATTTGATGGAAGTGGTAACATTTAGTACTCAATATTTTCCGTGATTGTGTATACTCAATATTTAGAATGGTTATGTAGACTCCTTTTAAGGGTCATGTGGATAGTGGTTGTATATACATCTGACCTGGGGTTCGCCCCAAATAGGGGAATGAATAATGACACGTTAGATTGATGCACCAATAATTGTATTTAGTTTCTAGTCGTTGCTACTGTCGAAGTATCCTATCTTCTGTGTGTTCTCATTGGTAATGAAAGGCCACCGGATGAAAATAATTTGCGATTGAGCTGAGCGCAAGGGAAAGCTTTACAAGACAAGAGGCTGCAGATCTACTACAGTCCTAGATTGCTACATAAGGCAAAAAAATCCCTGATTTTCATCGATAAGAACAGCAAGGTTTATGGGTCATGCAGAATAATTTCATTGAGTAGTGGATCATATAGAATATTTCATTGACTCTGCATCTGCATACCCTTGTACAAATTGACGACCCCAACGCCACTTTGGAAAAACAAATCTTCAAATAAAGAAAAACCGTGAACATTTCTCCATTGTCCCAAACAATCAGTGCCATTCATCATCCTGAGCCGTCCTCTGAATCTATTTTGCAGTTTGGCCACCAGAGAAGCATCCGAAACTGAAGACGAATGTCAGACAGAGAACCGTCAGCAACAGAATCAAAGTCACCACTCACCAGGCAGCAGCTTGCAGATTCAAGCTCTGAACACTCATAATTTTGAGATCAATAATAGAGGTATACACAGTATAGTGTATACTAGTATTTACCAGCTGGCAAGGAAGCCTGATTCTTTGGGCGTCTGATCTGCGGCCGCCGAGCTCTGGTCACCGGCAGCGTTCTTCTTGCCCTGCACACGGCCGGCGTAGTAGCCTGTTCTTGCGAAAACAGAACCAGGTTCAAGCAGACTGAAAGAAACGGTACGAGGAAACGAATCAGGGAGAGAGACGCTCGGATCTGTGACGCCCGTACCAGGAACTTGGGCGTTGACCTGCTCGTCAGCGGCCTGGGACGGCGGCGGCGGCTGGGTTTTCTGCTCGTCGTGGTTCATGGGACGGCCGACGTAGTAGCCTACATCCAACCAAGAGAAAACGAAGTTAAAAAAACAAAGGAACAGAGTGAATTCGAAGAAGAGAGCAAAGGGAATGGCTGCTTTCCTTGTTTCGGGCAGGATTGTTTGAAGAGACAGAACGGCAGAGATGGTGAAGGTTGAGAGACGAACCAGCTGGGCCATCTTCGGCCATGGCGGAGCTCCGGCGGGCTGGGCGCCTCCTGTCCGCCGGCGAGAGCGAGGCGACGGTCGAGGCGGACGCACGAGGGTAGCTTCAGGCTGTTTGCTGGGCTTGGACTAATGATGAGAGGAGTCTAGGAGTAGGAGATGCCTTTAGCGGGTTGCTTTCTCCAAGCTGGCAAAAGGAAGTGACTTTTAAGAAACTTGAGTTTATATTAACAGGAGACATCACCTACCACTTGATGTCATTGATCAATGATAAACATGGTAAGTTGAGTAGCTACTGGGTATGCAAGTGTGAGGAGTTGCCATCACTAGCTACTGTCCTAATGACTTGGTCTTCAGCAATCAGGATCCAGTCCAGTGCCTGGAAAAGGGAGGAAAGGAAATGTTCCCATCACTAGGTCTGGGCAGCATGACCCTGTGTGGTTCTGCTAGTGTGCAACAGCTATTTTCTTTAATATGTTATATGTTCTGGACCTGTTCTCCTTCTCCCCTGTCTTATATGGCCTCTTATGTTTGTACCTAATTTGCCTTCGATCACTAAAGAGACGCAAATTGGAAATGAAAACTATTCATAAAATGCAGCAGAATGGTTTTCCCTCTTTACTGTACAAACTTAATTCTTTTTTTTTTACGAACGGGCATGAGATTATGCCTGTTTCATTGATAAAGAAGAAAGGCTTTTTATAGCTGGGCAGCCGGCGAAAAAAATACAAGGTGCTATTCTCGTCCTAAGAGATGCGCTAACTGTTTAGCTCCTGTCGTGGCCCAAGTTGACGTTCCTCCTTGATTTTGGCCAAGAGGGACATCGTGGAAGATTCGAGTTGTCTGAACGTCTGCGAGTTGCTCTCCTTCCAGATCTCCCAGGCTACCAAGAGTACCAGAGTTCGGCCCTGTGGGGTGTGTTTAGTTCGTAATGATCTGTGATCACCATGATATGGGCGAGTCACTATCTCGTCAATTCGAAGTCGAAGGGGTGTAATGGATACCCAATCCGCGACTAGTTTCAAGATGCATGTGGTGTATCTGCACCTCGCCAGCAGATGGTACGCGGTCTCCATCGTCTGCCTACAGAGTACACAGAGTGGAGTGTGAGGCCATCCACGCCTCGCCAGTCTTTTCGAGGACCATACCCTATCTTGTGCGACCAGCCACACGAAGAATTTACACTTAGGGGGCCATGTGTGCCATATAATTTCAAGTTGAGGTTGTCTGATGCAGCCGATGTGTTGGGCTTTGTATGCCGAGGCCGCTGAATATTCCCCTAAAGGATTGACTTCCACCGGATGTAGTCTGGCTCTGCTTCATTCAACCTGGTGTTGTAAACCAAGCTCCAGAGGGCTGTAAACTCGTGAAGTAAGGTTGAGTGAAAACCCACACGGAGGTTAAGGTCATGTACCCAATTATTTCGTTCGTGCACTTGCAACCGTTCTATTTTTTACTATATCTCCCCTGTATAGGGTTGGGGCAATGTCCATCGGACGTCGACCGTGGATCCATGCTGAGTGCCAGAAGCTCGCCTTCTTGCCATTGCCAATGGTTATGGTGGTGCAGGCGCTGAAGAGGAGTTGGTCCGAGTTATCGCACGGTACCTCAGTGCCGACCCAAAGTTTATCATGCGATCTCCACTCATGCCACATCCATCGTAGTCTTAAAGCTCTAGCGAATTTATGAAGGGGTCTAGGATTCCCATACCACGGTTCTCCTTTGGGAGACAACATTTTGTCCAGTTTACCTTACACTTTCCCCAGTCAGTTCCTGCTATCCGACCCAAATGAATTTTTTCCGCATCTTGTCCAAACTCTCTAGGTCCTCTTTGTTGATCTTGAGAACGGTGAGGAGGTAGACCGGTTGCGATGTCAGCACTGATTTGGTAAGGCTTACCTAGCCCGCCTGGCTAAGGTTCTTCTCATGCCAGTTTGAAAGTTTTGACTCAACCCTATCGAGAAGGATCTGAACGTACACCGTTTGCAATCGTGAAAATGTCAGCGGCAGGCCTAGGTACCTTGTTGGGAACACTGTACACACCACTGGGAAGCGATCAAATATTTCCTCAAGGTTGATGCCATCACATGCAATTGGTACGACACTAGTCTTCGTCATGTTTGTTCGTAGGCATGTTACTTCGCCAAAGCTAATTAGACGTTGTGCCAGGTTGGAGCCGTTGTCTGGGGTCGGTTTGATAAAGATTGCCGCATCATCAGCGTATAGTGAGATGCGGCAGCTGGCTGCCCGCCCTCTCAATTTGCTTAGCAATCCCTCATCAGTGGCCATGTCCAATAGCCTGTGTAGGGGGTCTATTGCCAAGATGAAAAGAAGTGGCCGAGTCAAGAAGGTTGCCATTGAGGAGAACCCTTGAGGTAGAGGTTGACAGCGTCTCTGCAATCTAGTTGCGCCAGCGAGTTGGGAATCCCCTATGCTGCGTTAGAGAGGGCAAATAGTCCCATCACACTGAATCGAAGGCTTTAGAAATATCGAGCTTCACAAAGAGCGACCGTGTTTTGGTTCGGTGGAAGCACCGAACTGTGTTTCGGACCTGGAGGAAGTTGTCGCGGATGCTGTGGCCCTTGATAAAAGCACTTTGACTGTTGGTTATGAGTTGATTCATGTATGGCGTAGTGCCAAAATCTTTGCAATAAACTTAATTCTTTGATGTCTGCATTGGCATTCATGCAGTGTTCAGATATGAGATATGGTCTTCTTCGCTGCAGCCGAGCACAGATCTCAAGCCATATCGCATCTAGCGGTGCATGGTCACACGTGAAAGAAGAATGAAACGTCGAGGAGGAATTACATTACCTTATCCCAGTCTATACTATCATATCTCAGTATTAAAAAATGTCACATAAGATTGAAAATATGATACTACTAGAAAAACATCATCAACTATGGAAGCATCATACTTCAATATCCAAAGCAATTAATTGTTGTAAGAATTTCTCTAAAACATAAGAAACTGCTAGTGGTGGACCAAGGATAAAATCTTAGGTGAGGTGGCATTTACTTGGATGCTGACTCAAAAAAAAATCAACACTGTATTCACGTATTGTGATCACCACAAACATCACATAATGAGTAAATAATAGTGGTTTTAATATGATACCTATCGTTTGTAGGATAAGTATTGTTCGTGTTCATGCACCATAAATTTCAAAATGGTACGTTAACACCAAACATGCACTAGTTTTTTGTTTAAAAAATGCAGCGGTAAACAAATCGTTCTTTAAAGAGGGTAACAAATCGTTTTATCAGTTGCCTCCAGATTCATCCAACAAGGAGACTTGCTGTTTTCGCAAGGCCTTGTATAACTGTGGGCTCGGCCTTCCGATGCAGAAATAGCCCACGAAGACAGACATACAGCCCACCTTTTAGCCGCCTTGTTTCCTTTCAAGGTTCCTCGCACCGCGAGAACTTTGAGAAACTACCAGCACTCCAGTCTCCAGCAGCGAAAGTGGTGCCCGTGGGTGAATAGCTGAGGCGGCCGCCACTGGGTGGTGCTCGCGTGGGTTCACCAGTGGAAACCAAAGAGGTACCTTATCTAAGATACATTTTTATATCTCTTTCGTCTTAAATATGTGACCACACATCATCAATAGATCTTATATCGCATCTAACTAATGACTATAATATGACCCATTGGCACGAGCCAATAGTTGATAAACATACACCATGAGCATCATTGGTGCATATATTAATATTAAGCAAAAGACATAAAAAATCTTTGGCTGGAAATAACTTGAATGCTTGGCAGGAGCTAGTAACGAAAGTTATGGAAGTCCAACTAACACATCAAAAAGACACTTTTTATTTGGACCATACAACAGAATGAGAAGTTTTCGGTTCGCTCTATGTAGAACATTGGCCGCTCCCAATATCATACCGCATAGTCATATTATTTGGAAGCTTAAATTGCCCCTTAAAAGATTTTTATCTGGTACTTACTTAAAGGAATAGTTCTAACCAAGGATAATCTAACAAAACAACAATGGAAGAAAAGTCTATGATGTTGTTCTTGTAATCTTTGATGAATCAATTCAACACCTTTTCTTTGATTGTCATATTGCTAGAATTATTTGGAGAGTTGTACATGTTTCTTTTAGTATTACCCCTCCTCGTGATGTTCATCATATTTTTGATGATTGGCTAAGAGGGGTAGATAAGAAGCTTAAGTATAAAATTATGGTTGGAATTTCTGCCTTATGCTGGGCAATTTAGCTTAGTAGAAATGATGTGGTTTTTAACGATACACGAGCTGTTACTCACATGCAGGTGATCTTCAGACGAACTCACTGGATACGTTACTGGGCTCTACTGCAGATGGAGAAGGAAAGACCTCATACATCGTGGGGTTATCGTGTGCTTGAGACCACAGTGATGGATATTTTTGCCAAGAATGGCTGGTCTTTTAGTAATAGAATTGAATTTTAGCTCTATGGTTTTATTTCAGTTTCTTTTGATGATGTGTGATCCGTTGCGATTTGAATTTTCTGTAATAATGAACAGCTATATGCATTGGTCGATGCAGATGCTGGAATATTGAAATATATTCCCTTTTTTAAAAAAAGACATAAAAATCTACTTAAGTTAGGGCAACATTTTCTTTACATGGACGGCCAGACCGGCCCTAGGGTCCGGCTAGTCTGCCAATATCCACATTAACACACATTGACTTATGCCATGTTTGGATAGGGTGCTCAACGTTAGCCCCATCGATTTTAGCCTCTAGTATCGAAACATAGATAGCGAATATTGGGCCAAATCCATTTAGCCCCTCCTAAAGTTGTGGTCACCAGTGGAGGCTCTAATTGGGCTAAAGTTGATGTGATCACTTCGGCCTCAGGATCCAAACATGAAAAGCTAAAATCTTTGGCCATTTTTACTGTAGCTCGTCTGCTGTATGCACTATTGGCCCTAGACCAAAACATCCAAACATGGCCCTAGTCATAACCTACCCCGCACCACCTGGGTGAATGGTCTGCGATCCAAACTACGTGCGTGTCATCTATTCGGCACAGAGCAGCTGTGCGGAGGAAGCCAGAAGAAAGAAAATTGGAAAAATTAGGCCATGCCATTTGGGTATTTTCTAAAGCGTTCCCATAATTATTCAAAGAACAGCTGTTCTATATGTATTATTTATATTGGGTAGGTAATTCAAAAAGATGATTATTGGAAATAGAATGGGAGTGATGCCTCACTGCCCGTGGTCCTGCCCCCAATGATGTTGTCGTTGCTGTCCTATTTTTTTTTTCTCAAACGCATCAGCATCCCCATCTGCATCCCTGCCACTAGAATCCAAAATAGACATACAAACTCTGACGTGTAAACAAAGGTTCTTGCAAACATGATTAATATATCCATACTTCAAATTTGACCAGTACATCCTTTTTCCCCACCCATAACAACGTACTGACATATTTGTTGATTTGTGTAATATATATTAAAAAATATCACAATATAATAAAAACATATACATAATTAGTAAATATACATAATAAATGTACTAGTAGTCATCTTGTGAGTCACCAACGGCAGGTATGGTCGTATGGCAGCGGCCGTACCTCACAATATTGGTGGTTCCATCACTGGCATATGTCGCTTGCCGCAACCCAGATCTTTCCTATATTTTTCGATATGGACTATGGGACGGCCTGTTTTATATTTTTCGACATGGAGTATGGGACGGTTGGGATGTGCGTCTGCTGCATCCCTGATGTTATCCTCCAACGCCTGCACCACGTCAGTAGTAGCAGCATCGCAGTTCATACGTAGAGCTAGGTGTCGAAGACCTGTCAGATTCTGCATCCCAGGCACCAGGCCACCGTCCACGTACACCACGCCTTCAGTTCCAGCTTGAGCCTTTGGAGCTTTGGCATGGCTCCCGGCATAAACTCCAACGCCATCTCAAGCCAACAAGTGAAGTTAAACTTGACCAAATGCCGGAATCCTTGACTGTTGATTGCATGCCTTGGGTGCAGCATGCGTGATGAGTCTCTCTCTTTGTCAATGAATAAAACAGTAAGGGAGACTAGTTTGGGTAAACATGCTAGGATATCTATTCCTTCTTTGCTTACCTCAACACCAAGTGCGATGCTGAGGCGGGTCAGGTTAACCAGCGAGCTGATTCCACGGGGCACCATACTTAACGGTTTCAAGTAATCATGAAGGACAAGTCTCTGAAGTGGTGGCGAAGTATGGGCACATGAAGTCCTGAATGAAAGTATCTCATGACCCCACACACGCAGTTCTCGAAGACCCATGAACAGCTTCGAGAGCGACAAGATACATGCTTTTTTATGCCCTTCCACGTCACTTACACCATTATAGTATTGCCAATTAATTCCAAGCACCTTTAGATTGGTCAGATTACCGAGCTCTTGGATAACCTTTACAGATTGGATACCCAAACTGATCTTCGATAACTCTTCCAATGCCTGCATACCCCCGATGCCATTGGGTAGCTGCACCTCACAACTGACACGAAGACGGACTAATTTCTGTAGTTGGATAATACTTGCCAGTGGTTTTCCAATAATGTGAGAGCGGCCAACAACTATTGTCTCTAGATGTTGCAGCTTTTCTATATTTTCCAGGAGCTTGCGCCACTGAGATAACCGGCAATCCTCAAGTACTTCATTTGACCAAAAGTTTTGACAGGTTCAAGATAGCATTTTGCGTAATCCTGATCTATATTAAGCACTCGCAAGACCTGGCTACTTAAAAACTTAGAGCCGTGCTTAACCAACATTAAATTAGAGCCAAAAATGTTGATCGACCGAATATGTGCTGCATTTTTTATTGTCTTGGCCATCTCTTCAGCCATGCCAGAAATGCCTCCCAGCTGGATGGATAAACGGCGAATCTCATTAGAAGGGTAATTTTCAGAAAACCCATTACGATTCCATATAGTAACAAAATTGTGCTCCTTAGCCTTTGATATGATAAACTCAAATGTGACATCATGAACTCTGCACTCTTTTACTGTTGCGCCATCTGCCCCAACCTTGGTTGGCTTGACCAAGCTTCTATTTATCAGCTCATTCAAGTAATCTCTCCCTAGCTCCTCCATACTTTGTCTGTCTTGTCCAGGAATCAGTGCTTCGGCTACCCATAACAATACAAGCCGTCTGCAATCAATCGAGTAATCCTCTGGAAACACGCTTAGATATAACAAACATTCTTTTAGATTGTGAGGAAGGTCAAAGTAACTAAGCAGAAAAATTCTCTTCATTATATAAACGGGAGAATCTTTGTCGTCAGCTGCAGCAGAAATCATGGACTCTAATGTATTGACCCAGACTTCCTTCGTTTTGCTCCTGTATGCTAATACACCAGCTATACTTATTATGGCCAGTGGTAAGCCCCCGCATTTCCTCAAAATATCACTGGATACTTCCGTCAAATCTTGAGGAAAATCTTCGCTTGAGCAAAATAGGCCTCGAAGGAATAATGTACGAGAATCTTCATCACTAAGTGGCTTTGCTTCGTACATGTGTGCATCAATACCAGAACAACATGCTTTGGCTACACTTTTAATGCGTGTTGTAGTAATTATTCTGCTTCCATTGTCATTGCGAGGTAAGGCAGATTGGATATACTTCCAATCTGATATAGTCCATATATCATCAAGCAAGATGAAGTACCTGCATGCATTTGTTCAGAATGACGTCAGTAAGGCCACCATAAATGTTCAACACACGGAGTACAGTGAAAAAAATATGTTATAGCATAGTGACAAAATAATAATTTGTATTTCTATTATCCATATGCATGTTGGAATGTTTACAATTATAAAAACTTATATATTAAATATATTTGCTATGTCATAGTAGTATGTGGTTGGAGATGCATATGATAATTTGGCAGAAAAATAAATAATTAAAAGTCGGTGGCAATATAAATAATTGAATATATATGTGCTGGCAGTTGACTTAAGTCAGCCACCAGCATCGCTTGAATTGTGCTGGCAGCTGCTTTATTTAAGCCGCATGCAAGCACATATAGATTTGTTAGTACTCGCAGCCAGGCAACTGCTAGCACCAATGATAATTCGTGGTCCTGGTAGAAGTTGCTGGCGGGTGCCAAATGTGCCCACACAAATTTATTCGAACCGCCGGCAGAAATGATTTCTGGCGTAGTGGAATCCACCCGTTGTACAAATGTGAAAACTGGCATCAAAGCTATTCCGGGGGGGGGGGGGTGTTCAATAGAGTTTCATGCACATTAATAAGGTGCCACATAGGCTAAAATGCTGACATGACATGATATTTATGATGAGATCTCTTTTCCAAGGTGCCACATAGTTTCATGAGATGAGGTTCATCGGGATAAAACTGTGTAGGCACTGTTTCCAAGACAATGAAACTGCCATTGGGGGTTAAAGTGTTTCATCCTAAGAAATTTAAACCAATCACATGCATCGTAATTAAATGCTATTGCTTGCCTACGAAACCGTGAAACGAAATTTTGCATTGGGAGACCATGTTTCATTTCTCAAGCCAAATCTCTTTTGATGATGTGTCGTTCTTGGAAACCGAGAAATATAACTCCCACTGGGAATAGCCTAATAGTAACAATGTGTACCCAACACCGACATATGAAAACTAGATTGGGGAAGAAACTATAGATAAAAAACACTGCAGCTAAGTTCTGGAGGCCTGTTCTGTGAGATTGAGGAATAGTATGAATAGTGAAAAGTTGAAATAAGTTGTGTTTTTTTTGAAAAACTATCTTGAAAACTTTTCTAACAAAAGATAACTTAGTAAGGACTTGGAAAGGAGATAGATACTGTAGTTTTTGTAGTTCCGAGGAATCAATTGATCATCTCTTCCTCCGATGTTATTATGCTAAATTCCTCCAGCGTGCAATATATTTAGTGTCCTCCAGCGTGCAATATATTTAGTGTCCGGCGTGCTAAATGCCTATAGACATGCAAGATTTGTTCTCTACGTACAACATTGATTTGTTAAACAATTTGGCTATCCGGAGAGACGTTGTTTTTCACAAATGTCCAGCAAAAACTTTTTTGCATGTACTATTCGGGGAATATGTTGGCTACTGTGGTGGGTGAAATTGCAATGAAAGAAAGAGGACGTGAATCTCTTTGTGTCAGCATGGTAGACCTTGGAGATGGAGGCTTTATGTTTCTTGAATTCAAATGGATGGTCATTTTGTTTGTGAATAAGTTTTCAAGTTTTCGGATTTGTATCTATCCTTTGTTGGGAATAGCACTTTGATAATTCTTGTAGTAATGTTGGACTGATTCCTCTTTGTTTGAAGAGGATGAAGCTAGAACTATTTATCCATTATCGAAAAAAATCGGATGCATGTAACTCGGTGTCGGGATATAAGGCTATAATATTGAACAATCCGGTTTCATAAAAAAAAAACAGTAGTGAATAGTCCCACTCACAGACATGATTAATAATTTATATAAAGACAGTTCAAGTATTTCTTCATTTTAAAGACAGTGTTATGTTTTTAGAAAGGTCTTGAGATACATACATGATTAATAATTTATAATAAATCTGGATGTATTTGATGGTATAGGCTCATTTTTCTATTAAAATAAATATCAGACGCATAGATTTATCACCATAAGGAAAATGGACATTAGTATGGGTCAAAACCCTCCGGTTGTAGCAAATGGTACTTAGATTTCGGTACTAATGGGTAGCCCATTAAGTACCGGTTGTAAAAACAGGTATTAAATGTGTACCCGCATAGAGAAAAGAAACAAAGGGATCCTTCCCTGGGTACCCATCTACCATGTCACCCATAGAGCACATATGACTAAGTAAGGGATGATATTCTTGTGAAGTAACCTAGGGTGGGTCATTTAGTACTGGCTGGTAAGACCACTCCGTACTAAGTTTCACCATTTAGTACTAGGTGGCGTTATGTACTAAACGCCGGGGGGGGGGGCGCTCGGGGATGCTCCGGAGCCATTTAGTACAGGATAGCTAATTGGCTTATAAAATTTGTGGATCTTTCTTTATTAATTACAGAAATATTAATAAATGGGCTATAAATTAATGAGCTCATGCTATCGACAGAGATTCCATGACATTGCCCAAGCTACATGAATTGGTTAATTATCATCAGTACAAGAAAAAGAATCCTCTTTACCTCTTGTCAGTTAAGATTTCACGCGTTGCGCGTATGAGCTGCTCCGTTGTAACAAATTTTCTCTGCTTGACGTCAAACTGGCTTATTTGAGAATATATATCTGTAAGGTGCATATTAATATTGTTGACGCCTTTTCGGGTCAACACACGATAAGCGCTAGATCGCGCGGTAGCCGAAATCTCCTCGTCGGAACTTCTGGACAAGGAGTCAGACCACCTGTACAGGAGGTTAGACCGCCTGTCACAGGGGTCAGACCGTCCGTCACAGGAGGTTAGACCGCCTGTAGGCAGAGGCGCCGCGAAAGCCTACGATCGCCACCTCGGGAGGGACCCCGTCGGAGGCGGCGAACCTAGGGTTGTTTTAAGGTCGGCAAGGCCACCTAGAACGTCCTAAAACGCCATGGAGACGAAGAAGGAAGAAGAAGGGGGTTGGAAAAGCTAGGGTTTGAGATAAAAAGTAAAGATAGATGTGTGTACGATTGGGTAGAGGTCCTCAATCGGCCACGACCCTTCATACTATAGGGTGGGGAGGTCTTGCCCCGTGGGGAGTCAATTCCACAATGAAGTCCCAATAAAATACAACTCTAATTCGGATTAGAACTGCTACAGGTGGTCTAACCCCCTGTACAGGCAGTCTAACCGTCTGGGCCCAGGGTGGATCCTTGATAGAGCCATAACTCCCTCATCCGGAGTCCAAATCAGGCGATCCACATATGCATTTTGACCTTCTCGACGAGCCCTACGCAATGGTGGAGTCAAAATCATATTTTGAGCACTTTTCTACAGGCGGTCTAGACCGGCTGTACAGGCGGTCAGACCGGCTACAGGGTACAGCCGGTCAGACCGATTGTTACAGGCGGTTAGACCGGCTGTTCAGCCAGATCGGCGTTCATGCCATTTTTGGTCGTCAACATATGCCCCCCTGTTTCTTGGTAAAGCTTGCATATCAAGAAACATTAATTCAGTCTAAGGGCGACCCTCTATCGTCGGCCATTTCATTCTAAGAGCGATATCAACACATTGGCAAAATCCTTTCAAACACTTTGCCAAACAATTGGATAATACCTTCAAATGCTCTTGGCAACTGAAATCCATGCAACTATGCAATCATCAACTTGAAAGAATGTTACCTTTGCCTTCTTATTACATGCTCGAGCTATACTCTTTCTCGACCTGCTCCAGAGCCTCCAAACGCTTGCCTGTCACTCAAAAGACAAACGGCTTCTTGACCATAGACAAACTCATACGGAGTAACTTTGGCAAAACCATGTCTAAAAACATGCCTTATTGCTAAACTCAACTCATTAGCTTGAGCGTAATATGGAGATGAATTGAGCAATTTAATACCAATGGATTCAATGAACTCACGTACCTCCTTAGATATGAACGATGTTGATTGATAAACGAATCCCAAATCCATGTATAATATGCTCGATAATAACCTCAATCACCTCTTTTGTAGTAACGAAAACAATCGGCAATTATTATAAACCAATAAGAATAAACCCGCTTAAAGAGCCACTTCATCATGTGAGCCGATTATTGCTGTTGACGCACTTCTGGTCAACACACAAAAGCGCTAGATCGCGCGGTCGTCGAAATTCTCCTCGCCGGAGCTCCTGAGAGCAGCCGGTCAGACCGCCTGTAAGGGCCGGTCAGACCGCCTGTAGCAGGGGCGCCACGAAAGCCTACGATCACAACCTCAGGAGGGACCCCGTCGGAGGCTGCGAACCTAGAGTTGTTCTAAGGTCGGCAAGGCCACTTAGAACGTCCTAAAACGTCGCGGAGACGAAGAAGGAAAGCAAAGGGTTTGGAAAAGCTAGGGTTTGGAGATAAAAAGTAAGACAATGATTTGTACGATTTGGTAGAGGTCCTCAATCTGCCACGACCCTTTATATTTATAGGGTGGGGAGGTCTTGCCCCGTAAGGAAGTCCTTGTACAGATCTAAAAATGTGCAAAAATCTGATTCTATTCGGACTCGGGGACAGGCGGTCAGACCGCCTGTGACAGGCGGTCAGACCACCTGGCACATTGCCAGACCGGCTACAGGGCACAGCTGGTCTAACCGCTTGTACAGGCGGTCTAGACCGGCCGTCCCAGCCTGATCGGCTTTAAGCCATTTTTGGTCGTCAACAAATGCCCCCCTGTTTTTTGGTAAAACTTTATTTACCACAAAACATTTAATCAGACTAAGGGCGACATGTAGGTCATTTTCTCTCTAAGGGCGATATCACATATCGACCATATCCTTTCAAGCATGTTGCCAAACACTTGGATAATATTTCTTCAAGTACTTCCCATTGAGTGCCCTTGGCAACTGAAATCCTTGCAAAGTCTCCACCATATAGGAATTCCCAGAACAAACCTTCACAATACGATATGGTCCTTCCCAATTTGGCGACCATTTACCAAATTTGCTGATCTTTGTTTCTATAGGTAAAATAGTCTTCCACACTAAATCACCAACTTGAAAGGTTTTGAATTTTACCTTCTTGTTATATGCTTGAGCCACTCTTCTTTTATCCTTTTCAATCTCCTCCAAGGCCTCCAAACGCTTGTCGGTCACATCATCAATATTATCCATCATCAAAGCACAATATGTGCTAGCATCAATATCATTTTGCTTAGCCAATCTATAAGCAGCTAGATTTACCTCAACAGGCAAAACGGCCTCTTGACCATTGACGAGCTCAAATGGGGTAACCTTAGTAGCACCATGTCTAGAAATACGATGCGCCCATAATGCTTCAGATAATACCTTGTGCCACCGCTTAGGATGATCTTCAATCTTCTTTTTTATGAGCTTGATCAAAATCTTTTTGCTAGTCTCGACTTGACCATTGGCTTGAGCATAATATGGAGATGAATTGAGCAATTTAATACCATAGGATCCAATAAACTCACGTACCTCTTTGGAAATAAACGACGTCCCTTGATCCGTCGTCAATGTTTGAGGAATCCCAAATCTATGAATTATATACTCAGTAATAAACTCAATCACCTCCCTATGTGTCATGTTCTTGAGGGGAATTGCTTCATTCCACTTGGTGAAATAATCAGTAGCCACAATCACAAAACAATGACCCTTGGATGAAGGAGGATGAATCTTACCAACAAAATCTAAACCCCATCCTCTAAAAGACCACGACTTAATGATCGGATGCATCAATACAGCAGGCGCAATATGAATATCCCCGAACTTTTGACACTCTTTACATCCTTTGTAGTAACGAAAACAATCAGCTATCATTGTAGGCCAATAAAAGCAAGCCCGCCTAAGGAGCCACTTCATCATCCGAGCCGATTGATGTGTACCACAAATCCCTTCATGAACCTCTGCCATAGCCAATCTAGCTTGATCAGGATCTAAACATTTCAAAAGCAATCCATCCATGGTCCGACGATATAATTCACCATCAACCAAAGTAAAATTGAAAGCCCATCGTCGGACTTTTCAATCCACTGACCTGCTAGTATCCTGTAAATATCTCACCAGAGGCTCCCGCCAATCACCAGCATCGGCCACAATAGATTGAAAATCATCAATAGCCGAATTGGTGTTTTCCGAGGTGCAGGCGGTCAGACCGCCTGTACTAGCGGTTAGACCGGCCGCGCCGGTCAGACCGGCTGTAACAGGCGGTCGAACCGCCTGTTCCAGAGCAGAAACGTCGGCTTCACGAAACATCGGCCTCTTTTCATGAAAATTTCTTTTTTGAACATTATAGTCTGATGCTTGATGTGCCAACGCATTAGCTCTAGGATTCTCTTCTCTTGGTACATGATAAATGATAAATTCATCAAAGCAAGATATAATATCTAAACACTTATCAAGATAAGTATTCAAAAATCCATCTAAACATTGACAAACCTTAGATACTTGCTGCACTACCAAAAGAGAATCTCCATATGCTTCAACATGCTTTACTCCCATATCATGTAGTATCTCCAACCCGAATAATAAAGCTTCATCTAAAACCACAACCACTTTTGCAAACCGATCCATCAAAATACAATTTCCATGGGGTAAAAGTAATATAGCCGACATTTAAATCAATATGTTTACTAATCCTATGTTCAACAATAAAATCGGCAACGATTTGTCCTTTCATAGATTTCAATGGCTCAAAAACTAAATCATATTCAATCAAAGCATAAGCCCATTTGCCAATTCTACCACTCAATATATGTCTATGCAACATGTATTTAATTATGTCGGCTTGACTAGCAACTATGCAAGTATTTAGTAATAAATAATGCCTCAACTTTGTACAGGCATTATATAATGATAAGCATAACTTTTCAATGAAAGTATACCTCGTTTCGGCGTCCAATAATCTTCTACTTGCATAGGCAATAATATATTCCTTTCCTTCGGTCTCTTGGATCAAATAGCACCAATAACGCTTTCTTCGGCCGCGATATATAATTTAAAAGGAACTCCTCTCCTAGGTGCCCGAAGAACCGGAGGCGAAGATAAATAATGCTTAATCTCATCAAATGCCTCTTGTTTGTTTGCCCCCCAAGTAAATTCAGCACCATCTTTTAACCGAAGCAAAGGAGTAAAAGCATTCACCTTTCCCGACAAGTTGCAAATAAATCTTCTCAAATAATTTACTTTGCCCAAGAATTTTTGCAACTCTTTCTTAGAGCTAGGCGCCTGCAACTTGCCAATAGTGTCAGTCTTCTTTGGATCAATCTCTATGCCATTCTCATGAACTAAGAAACCCAAAAACTTCCCGGCCGACACACCAAAAGCACACTTGAATGGATTCATCTTCAAACCATACCGACGCATTCTTTCAAATGCAAGTCTTAAATCGGCCAAATGAGAACCACTTCCAGCCGATTTAACAACAATCATCGATATAAACTTCCAAGATAATACCAAACAAATCATGAAAGATTAAATTCATTGCCCTTTGATAAGTAGCACCGACATTCTTTAAACCAAAAGTCATAACAACCCACTCAAACAAACCAACAAAGCATGGACATACAAAAGCCGTCTTGGATATATCCTCTTCGGCCATAAATATTTGATTGTAACCAGTATTACCATCAAGAAAGCTAATCATTATATGTCCAGACGCAGCATCGATAAGCATATCGGCTATTGGCATAGGATATTCATCTTTAGGAGTAGCACAATTAAGATTTCTAAAATCAATACACACTCTAATCTTACCCGATCCTTTCTTTTCTACGGGCACAATTTTAGAAATCCATTCAGCATATCGACAAGGTCTAATAAACTTTGCTTCTAATAACCGATTTATCTCCTCTTTAACTCGGTCATAAATTTCAGGATTAAAACGTCTAGTTGGTTGTTTATAAGGCCTAAAACCAGACTTAATAGGCAACCGATGCTCAACAAGCTCTTGGCTTAAACTAGGCATTTCATGATAATTCCAAGCAAAGCAATCGACATACTCTTTTAACAACTTTATTAATTCTGATTTAAAAGCAGGATCTAAATTCTTATTTACAAACGTCGGCCTGGGCAAAGAACCATCACCAATGTCTACCTCCTCAAGAGGATCGGCCGACGTAAAACCACATCCTTGCTTGCTTATATTATCAAAATCTTCAATAGCTTCACACATATCGTTCTGATGCGACCGATAGTGTTCAAGATCTGCTGCAACTACTCTCGATTATCCATTAAATCATATGAGATGATTCAACCGATTATTCGTCGGTTTTATGACAGCAGGAACGAAACCAAGAGCTGATAAACTCAAATTCTGAAAGATCTAAGCCTGGCAAACATCTAACATCATCATGAATGCCAACCAAAGAGCTATCAGCTAAAGCAACACAGGCAGAAGTATCACCATGCACAACTTCTACGTCATCATCTACCCATT
Organism: Digitaria exilis; assembly: GCA_015342445.1. Classification (NCBI taxonomy): domain Eukaryota; kingdom Viridiplantae; phylum Streptophyta; class Magnoliopsida; order Poales; family Poaceae; genus Digitaria; species Digitaria exilis. Next base: position 163,800 of record JACEFO010001613.1, read on the forward strand.
GAATTAAACATTGATGCAAAGTAGAAGAAATGCATTGGTTTGCATGTATCCAATCACGACCCAAGGTTACACTAAAGTTACCTTGAGTCTCAGCGACAAAGAAAGCAGTGGCCAAAGTCTTGCTCCCAATATTAAGCTCCATAGAAATTACCCCCTTGGCACCAATAGGCTCTCCTCCTCCAATGCCGCTGACGGTCATGTTGGTCTTGATTAGCTCCGAATCTGAACCACCAAGCTTCTTGTACAAAGAATAAGGCATTAAGTTCACAATAGCCCCTCCATCGACCAACATCCGCGAGTTTGGCTTCCCATTGATATGTCCCTTCAGATACAAAGCCTTCAAGTGATTGTCTTCAGCTTTAGGCTTCTGAAATATAGCTTCCTTGGGACCAAAATCAAGATGAGCAACCTCCTCCTCTGAAAGCATGTCCCCATCCATGGACATATGAAGCACATTCACATCAAGACTCATGCGCTCCGGAGAAGAATTGTAATCAACAAGCTCTTCATCGTCCTCAACAGTGGGAACCGATGTCAACTTGTCATCATGAGCCGAAGAACTAGGATAAGAAACATTGGGCGCTTCTGCGTCACTCGGTCTGACCGCCTGTACAGGCAGTTTGACCGCCTGGGCTACGGGCTCTAGATGACAGGCGGTCTGGACCGCCTGTGATCCTCCCTTCGGCTTCCACTCCTTCCTCTGTGGAATCACGGGCTTGACCTGGTTGAAGAATTCATCTCTCTGCTTCTCCAACTCTTGTTCTTGTTTCTCCCGAAAACGAAGTCTCTGGAGCTTCCTCTTTTGAGTACGAGTCAACCCATCGGGACACCACTTTGGAAGAAAATGCTGCTGAGTCTTGGTAGCACTAGACCCCTGATCTTCAATACCTTTTCACTGGAAGTCGGCTTCATAGCTAGACTCTTCTCAATAGGAACATCCATAGTTCCAACTTGAATGATATCGAACTCAGTAGTCCTCTCTGAGTCCACATCCATGCTATACACCTCCTCCTTCTTCTTGGGTCGATAAACCTGCTTCAGAGGAGCTCTTGGTAATTGACCCTGACGGGTGGTCTGACCGCCTGCAACAGGCGGTCTAACCGCCTGTGTCTAGCGTCATGGACCAGATTGGCGGAAAGTCGATCGGTCACGTCTGGGGTATACAATCCTGTCCTGAATGCGTTTTCTTGGACCTTCCCAGCCAGGATGAAACGAAGGCTGCATTGTTGAATGATATGACACCCACATCACCCCATTGTCATCCCACACCGGATCCAAGTTCATGTGAGGGGCTGAAGGAATCCTCTCATGCTAAATCGGTGATCTCATTCTTTTTTTTAACGGCCGATCGCTCGGAACGGCCTTTTGTTTGGTGTACTTGTCAAAGAGCATATCGAACGTGACTTTGGGCTTCTGAACACCCTGCTCCTTTGCCACGTTCATCTTCCAAGTACCAACTTCTGGACGCTTCGGAATTAGCATCTTTGGGCTTCCATGGGGACAGGCGGTCTGACCGCCTGGCGCAGCCGGTCTGACCACCTGTAGCAGACCAGACCTGGGCGCAAGCAGTTCAGGAGTAGTGACCGGCCTTTGCCCCCCTTGTCCAGAGGATTTCACAATGACCTTGAATGACTCTTTACCATCAACCGTCTTCTCATAAGTCACTTCTCTGACCGACTCTTTCGAAGACAGTCTTTCTTCTCCAATCACCACGTTCTTCCCTTTGGTAGATTTGGCTTGATGCGGCCGAACCAAGACCTTGGGCTGCGGCAACTCCATGGTGTTGACCGGAAAAGGAGTCTCATCACCTTGCATCTCATGAAACTTCAAACGGCTCTCATTAATAGCCGATTGAACCTGTCGACGGAAGACATTGCAATCATTAGTAGCATGTGAAAAAGAATTATGAAACTTACAATAAGCACGCTTCCTCAATTCTTCCGTAGGTGGTATGACATGAGAGATCTTGATGTAACCAAATTTGTGTAATTCATCAAATATACGATCACATTTGGACACATCAAAAGTAAACTTTATGTCTTCTTGCCGATTCTTATGAATCGGCTTAAGAGATGAACACGACACAGTTTTCTTATTAGCAGGCCATACAAACTCCGCTAAATAAACATCATTATCATCGTCGGTCGAATCATCGGATTCATAATCAACTATATGAACATTGGACGGACGTGCCTTAAAACTTTCTTTTTCTTTATTCATTCGACCTTCAGTTACTTCAGCTCTAATATGCACTTGTGCAACCAAATAATAATCGCAATTATCTATCTTCTCTCTAATAGAAGATTTTAAACCTCTAAAGCATAAGCCAGCAAGTTCAACTTCAGAAATAGATAAATTAAAGCAACGGTTTTTAATATCCTTAAATCTTCTCATAAACTGAGAGACAATTTCATCCCGACCCTGTCTAACCGATGCCAAATCTACCAACTTCATCTCATGATTGCCACTATAAAAATGATCATGAAACTTACGCTCTAGATGATTCCAACTTGTGATAGAACCAGGGGCTAATGAAGAAAACCAAGCAAAAGCAGTACCAGTAAGTGATAATGAGAACAAACGTACTCTATATGCTTCATAGTTTCCAGCTTCCCCTAATTGAGCTATATACTGGCTAACATGTTCCCAAGTGGTGTGCTCATCATCTCCACTAAACTTTACAAAATCAGGCAAGCGCCACCCATTGGGAAAAGGAACAGAATCAAAGCTAGAATGGTAAGGTTTTTGATATATTCTAGTATTACCAAAATCAACACCTAGCTTATTTCTCATCACATCAGACAATTCATCTCTGAATCTAGTAAATTCGGCCCATTGGGGGTTTTGTTGAGCCGAAGATTGCATAGAATTCATATTATTCAAGTGAGGGAATTGTCTATTCTGCATATCTCTATGTGCATTAAAAACATTATCGAGAATACCACCCGAATTCGCAGTATGCATAGTTGTGGCATAAGTAGCGCCTGCTGTAGCTATTGGACCAGCACGGCCAGCGGAGACCGAGTTTGAAACAGTAGACAGCGGCAAAGGTTGCTCCGGCATGAATACCATAGCATTGGTCGAATTTGTCTGACCACCAGAACAGGCGGTCTGACCGCCGGTGGCCACGGTCTGACCGCCTGTCGCGGTCTGACCGGCCGTGCTGGCGGTCTGACCGGCTGTAGATCCAACCGCTGCCGACCCACTTGCATTGACCGTGTTCGGTCTGAGCATATTGGGTGGTGGTTGGGTCTGTCCAGCAAAGTAATTTGGTGGCATACCATAGAAAATATTATGCTCAGGTAATTCGCGAGTATCTATAGACTTACCCTCTAGTTTTTCGAGTCGTTCCAATAATTGTACTAATAATGCATCACGATCCGAAAAACCCGAAGTCAAGGTAGATGCAGTAGGGTCAGGTGCAGAAGTGCTTACATTGTCAATTACCTCAATCTGGCCCTTACTCATCTTGAAGGAAGGCATTACGAAGTCTCGAACACTTTTCGCCGAACGATCTTCACGACCCTTCCGAAACGTCTTCTAGTACTCCGCCTCGATATGCTTCTGGAGTGCCATGAACCTCTTATGATCTTCAACAGTAAGATCTTCAATTGAGGCCGTCAAGATGTTGTCTTCTCCAACGTCGAAGCCCATAGTGCTAGGGATAGTAGATCGGTATTCAAAAACCAGATTTCTTTCCCCAGCGGAGTCGCCAAAATATGTTGACGCACTTCTGGTCAACACACGAAAGCGCTAGATCGTGCGGTCGTCGAAATTCTCCTCGCCGGAGCTCCTAAGAGCAGCTGGTCAGACCGCCTGTAAGGGCCAGTCAGACTGCCTGTAGCAGGGGCGCCGCGAAAGCCTACGATCACAACCTCGGGAGGGACCCCGTCAGAGGCTGCGAACCTAGGGTTGTTCTAAGGTCGGCAAGGCCACTTAGAACGTCCTAAGACGTCGCGAAGACGAAGAAGGAAAGCAAAGGGGTTGGAAAAGCTAGGGTTTGGAGATAAAAAGTAAGACAATGATTTGTACGATTGGGTAGAGATCCTCAATCGGCCACGGCCCTTTATATTTATAGGGTGGGGAGGTCTTGCTCGGCAAGGAAGTCCTTGTACAGATCTAAAAACGTGCAAAAACCTGATTCTACTCGAACTCGGGACCGCCTGTGACATTGCCAGACCAGCTATAGGGCACAACCGGTCTAACCGCTTGTACAGGCGGTCTAGACCGGCCGTCCTAGCCTAATCGGCTTTAAGCCATTTTTGGTCGTCAACAGTTGCGTACCACAAATTTCTTCATGAACCTCCGTCATAACCAATCTAGCTTGATCAGGATCTAAACATTTCAAAAACAAACCATCCGCGGTCCAACGATATAGTTCACTATCAACCAAAGCAAACTTGAAAGCCCATCGTTGGACTTTTCGATCCGTTGACCTGCTAGTATCCTGCAAATATTATAAGAGGGTCCCTCCAAATACCAACTCCCTCCAAATACCAACATCAGCCTCAACAGAATGAGAAGCATCCACAGCCGAATCGGTTTTTTTCAGAGGCACAGGCGGTCAGACCGCTTGTCATGGCGGTTAGACCGGCCCAGCCGGTTAGACCAGCTGTACCAGGCGGTTGGACCGCCTGTTCTAGAGCAAGCATGTCGGCTTCGCAAAACATCGACCTCTTTTCTCGAAAATTTCTTTTCTAAATATTATGGCCTGATCCTTGCTGTGCCAACACATTAGCTCTAAGATTATCTTCTCTTGGTACATGATAAATCATAAATTCATCCAAGCAAATTATAATGTCTAAACATTTATCAAGATAAACATTTTGGAAATTCATCTAAATATTGACATGCTTTGGATTCTTGCTGTACCAATAGAAAAGAATCACCACAAGCTTCTATATATTTTACTTACATGCAATGTAAAATCTCCAACCCGAATAATAAAGCTCATACTCGGTTTGGTTGTTTATGCATCTATGATCCAATCAGTTAAAAGCTTCAAAAATAATATTGTTTTGGTGATATAATAATAATACCAACACCACAATTGTCAACACCTGGTTTTAGAAAGAAGAAAACCAGATGCATCTCATATGTGTGCCAGGATTCCACACATATGATAGACCCCATGAATAAACAGAACAAAAAGTTACAGCGGAAATAATAAAATAAAGACGATACAAACGTTTTCTAGCAGCGGAATCTTGAACTCTTCACCACAGGGAACTATTGACTGGGGGTTGCGTACGCCTAGCATCACCTTCAACAACTTCTCACACCTTATGAATACTGAGCAGCAATGAGCAAGGATGAGTACACTTATGGTTGGTACTCAGCAAGGCCACGGAAATAACCGGAACGATTTAATTAATATTAACTTTCGATAATTTAATCATGTAAGGGTCCAGGCCGTTCATGACCGCGAACACGGCTGTTATAACAGTTTTACACTTTCACCACAATTCGCGTAAAAGCTCCGAAGAACTTTAAACCCAACCATGCTGCACCACACAGGCACATACCACACTTCCGAGGTGTGATTGCATAGGGACGCTACGAGGCCTTTACAAAGATTCCCTAGTTAGAAACAATCCGCTAAGGTTTCCGGATCGGAAGCAGGCATAACCCTCCCTAACGGGTATAGTGTCTTAGCCAAGCCCACTTCCCGAGAGAACCGGGCTATACACCGTCAACCGCCACCCCCCATGCCCTTTCGGTAAGATCATTCCTAACCAAGGTTTCTAATTAATTAGCCAAGACCAGAGCCATGTAGTATTGTGGTTGTACGGTTAATCCTGGGTGGTTCTCCATGGTTTCCAATTAACACATATGATCTCATAAAGCATAGGTAGAAGGATGGTTAGGGACACTTGCCTTTCCGCAAAAGAATACCATTGCTCAGTCTTCAACTCTTGTTCTTGACAGCTTCGGAACGATACTCCTCTAATCGTAGCAATCATCGAGCACAAGCACAAACATGCAAGCAAAGAAATAGATACAACTAAGAACAATACACCAATCAAAAGAAAAAGCTTTAAAAGAACGCACTAAACGATAGGGCTCGCTACTACGATCGCAAGGGCACAACAAACGTTGAAACGGAACAACGGTTGGAAAGGTATAACTAACGGAAGATTTATATTATAAAAAGAAAGAGAACACTATAAGCTTTATTGATTTTAATTATGAAAAGATATATAACGAATACTCCAGGGAAATATTCGGTATTTAAATTAATTCAAATTATACTTTGATATGAAAAGACGGGTTAAAGCCTAATAAATTTTATTTGCAAATATTTATATAATAATTATACCAATTAAATATTTTAATTTGCAATAAAACATGAGAAAACATCTAGACGAATAACTTAATATATCGTGTTGAACTAAACAAGTTAATATTAAAAACTGATTCAAGTTGTGAATTAACCATATTAATTTAGACTGCACAAAACCGGTGATTACACCTAATCAGATTTTAATTATGAAAACTAATTCAATAATTGTTAATCAAGTTAACATGTGATTATAAAAGCTCGGATATAACCTATGTAGCTTTTATATTCATAAAACCAAGATGAATGTTTATTACCATATTAAATTAGATTATGAAAACCGAGGTATAATCTTATATAGCTTTTAATTAGAAAACTAATGAAGTAGATATAGATATTAAACAGGTTCACATTTATTCACAAACACTGATGCATGAACCTAGTCAAGTTTTATTTAGAAAACTAGATTCATTATTGAGCATTAAACAAATTAATTGTTAGTTTGTAAAACCACTATATAAGCTAAATTAGCTTTTATTTAGAAAACATATGAAATAATCATGAACCAGATCAACATATTTGTTTATGAAACCGTGGACATAACTCTAATCAGATTTTAATTAGAAAAGAGAGTTCAATAATTATTAATCAAATTAGCATGTTTGCTTTATGACACATCGGGTTAAGCACTAGCCATATTTTAATTATAAAAGGATGGTTCAATAATTATTAATCATGTTAACATCATTTGTTTATGAAAAGACAAGATATAAATCTTACCATATTTTAATTATAAAAGAATTGATTCAATAATTATTAATCATATTGATATCATTTGTTTATAAAACAACAGAGTATAACTTTAATTAACTTTTAATTAGAAAAGCTAGTGAAGTAAATATTAATCATGTTAACCTTTATTCATGAAAGCCGATGTATGAACATGGTCATGTTTTATTTAGAAAACAAGATTCAACATTGAACATTAAACAAATTAATTATTACTTTATGAAAAACATTATATAAACTTACTAGCTTTTATTTGGAAAATCATATGAAGTAAACATTATTCAAATTAAAATATTTGCTTATGAAACAAGGAGACATTACTTCTAACCATATTTTAATTATAAAACAGTAGTTTACTAATGATTAAACAAATTAATCTTTTATAACAAAGCATAAAGACAGAAGTCTAGTTAGCTTTAGTTTAGAAAACCAGTGTAACAAGAATTAATCAAATTAATTTTGATTATAAAATATGAAAGTGGAACTATGATTTGCTTTTAGTTCGAAAAGCTAGTTAAATTATGATTAAACAAATTAACATTTTAAATAAATGAAATTGGAGCTCTAATTAGATTTTATGCAATTTGTAAAACATACGACAAATATAAAACAAGTTATTATTTTATTTATTTCCAAAACATGAAACTTGGTAAACAACACTATTAAAACTAAAGTCTACGCTTTTAGAAGATTAGCACAACAAAAACGAGTTTAAACGGAGTTAAAACGTGAAAACTAGGGATAAAACAAGGTTCAGGGGCTTAACTGCGAAGAAACTAAACTAACCGGGGTCTAAACAGAAGAAACCAAGGGCTAAAACATAATTACGTATGAAAACACGAGGACTAACGCGTAAAACTATCAACCAAGGACGGCGGGTTCTATTTTCCAGAAGCTCAGGGGTTTAACTGATAAAAACAGGACCTAAACGGAATTACTTTTGAACTATCGTGGACTGCGGGTTGATTTCTAGAAAATCTAGGGACTTTTATGCAAAAGCACCACGGCGGCTCGGTTGACCTAGAGCTGACTCATCTCGATCTATTACGGACCGTCGTATCCAGATCGGACGGCCGGAAACAAAAGGGCGGATCGGCTCGCCGGAATCCGCGGCGCGCGGCGGCGTAACACCGGAGCATCGCCGGAGCTCGGCAAATCCGGGGCTAGGAAGCTCGGTTTCGAGTGATTCTAGGTCCGGGAGCTAGCTGGGACTATGGGAAACCCGTTTTGGCACTTCTAAGCTAGGTTTGAGCAACGGGGACCTCTCGCGGCGAGCCATGGCGACGGCGGCTCTTGGCGCAAAGCTCGCCGGCGACCCGACGACCTAGGGCTACGGATAAGCGGGGGAAAACGAAGAGGACAACGAGGGGGTTCTCGGGGATGTGCTCACCGGGGCTGGAGACACGGCGAGGTGGCCGGAATCAGAGTCGTGGCGGCGCCGATCTGGGTCTCACGTGGTGAAGCTCCCCCGATGGCGGAAGGGCGACGTGAACCGGCTAATTGGGTTCGTCTCGTCTCCGCGAAGCTCGTGATGGTCTTCGTTTTCTTCCTCGGTCTCGCCTTGCGACGAATCGGAAGAACGGCTGACGGCCGCGGCTCTGCTCCGGCGGCGGCGCAAAGCGGAGAAGAAAGAGGAGGGGCAAGGCGAGGGCGAGGTGCTACGGCGAGGAGGCTCGGGTTTTATAGGGGGCTTGCGAACTAACCTTGGCGTGCGCGACACGGAGAAGGACGGCGGCGCGGAGCTGGACTCGAGCTCGGACTCGAGCAGAGTCCTGCTCGGTCGCGACGCGAGGAGGAAGAAGGAGGCCTGACAGCGGGGCCCACGCGACAGAGAGAGAGGGAGGAAGAAGGCGACGGCTGGAAGCTGGGCCGGGAAAGAGAGCTGGGCCGCGCTGGAGAAGAAGAAGGAGAGAGGAGACGCGAGAGAGCTGGGCCGGCGACAGAGAACGGGCTGCGGATGGATTCGGCCCAAGAAGGAGAAAAGGAGAGGAGATTAAGTTTTATTTCGGGAAAACATTTCTAGTTCAAAAACAATTCTAGGAAATCCCAGAAAATGTATTTAAACCCTAGAAAATATTCCAAAACCTCCAAAAATCCTAGGAAAAATTCCAGAGATAGAGTTGGAGACTTTGAACCGAAATAAAATATTTGGAGCTCATGAAAGAGATTTTAAAGTCTTCCAATAAATGGATTTGACTTTAGGAAAAGAGAATTAATTCCCAGAAAATCTAGGAAATTCTCCGGAAGGGTTGATCGACGTCTAAGCGCATTTTGAAAACTTCACACTCAAGAAAGATGAGATTCAACGACACGAATGCAACATTTCAATTAAGGCAACACAAAGCATTTTTATTTGATTTAGGAAAATGATTGTTTTTCCTACACTTATTAAGATAAATGTTGAAAAAGTTTTAATAAATAAAATAAAGCATATTTATTTTATTTAGAAAGTGGATTATTTTCCTACACTAAAATTGATAATTAAACAAATGTTGGAAAAATTTTAATAATTCATGAAAATCATTTATTTAATTGTTCTATCCATTCACATCCCGAAATCCCAAATTTCGGGGTGTGACAACAATCACCTTTGCAAACCGATCCATCAAAATGCAAATTGCATGGAGTAAAAGTAATATAGCCGACATTTAAACTAAGTTGCTCATTAATCAATGTTAAACAATAATATCGGCAATGGTATGTCTTTATAAATTTCAATGAATCAAAGACTAAATCATATTCAATTAAAGCATAAGCCATTTGCCGATTCTATCACTCAATATTTGGTAGATGCAATATGTATTTAATTATGTCGGCTTAACAAGAAATTATGCAAGTATTTCATAGTAAATAATACCTCAACTTGGTATAAGCATGATGTATATAAGCAAAAGCATACCTTGTTTCGGCATCCAATAATCTTCTACTTGCATATGCACTAATATAATCCTTTCCTTCGGTCTTTTGAATCAAAACAACACCAAGAGCACTTTTTTCGGCCGCAATATATAATTCGAAAGGAACCCTTCTCCTAGGTGCCCAAAGAACTAAAGACGAAGATAAATAAGATTTTACCTCAAGAGCTCCTTGTTGTTTTGACCCCCGGGTAAATTTAGCATAATCCTTCGACCGAAGTAAGGAATAAAAAACACCTATACAACTTCCTCAGGATCAAGATCAGGATGATCAGGATCTTCCTCCATAAGAATATAATCACCCAAGTATGAGACATTAGCATCCATATCCATATGCTCTGGTGACGAACTGTAATCAACAAGTTGTTCATCGTCCTCAACACTAGGAACCGATGTCAACTCATCATCACAAACCATGCGAGCAGAAGAAACATCATCCGGCAGTATCTCTGCCTCAACCGGTCTGACCGGCTGTGCAGGCGGTCTGACCGCCTGCTCGGTCGACTGTGTAGAACTAGCGGTCTGGACTGCCTGTACAACTGGTTGGACCGCCTGTACTGCTGGCTTCGGTTGATCGTTCTTTTTGACTCTCCACTCCTTCTTCTGAAGAAGCATAGGTCTATGCTTGTTGAAAAGCTCTTGCTTTTCTGGCTCTTGCTTCTCTGGCTCTTGCTTCCTTCTCTCCTGAAGACGCAGCCTTTGAAGTTTCCTTCTCTGCATACGTGTCAAACCTGGAGGACACCATCTAGGAAGAAAGTTAAACTCATTGTGGCTAACCTCATGACCAGTAGCAGTGGGAGTCCCTGAAATAGACTTCTCAACCAGATTGTCCAAAACAATCGGTCTTTTGTCTCCATAAAATGTAGTAGCCTTTACGGAGTCCACATTCTTCTCCTGAACTTTCTCCTCCATCTTCTTAGGCCGATACACTTGCTTTAGAGGAGGTGTCTTCTTCTTCTTGGACTGCCGGTCTAGACCGCTTGTAACAGGTGGTCTGATCGCCTGGGGCCGATGCTCTTGACCAGATTGACGAAGAGTCAAACGGTCACGAACGGGTAGTGCAACCTTGTCCAGAACATGTCTTCTTAGTTCCCTCCGTCCAGAATGCAAAGAATGTTGTGACACCGACTGATACGGCACCCACATCACACCATTATCATTCCATATCGGACTTAACTCCCAAGACACATGATAACGCTGCACTAGCTTGAAAGATCCACCTTTAGGTGATCTCACTTCTTTTTTAAATGGCCGATCGCTTGGAACGGCCTTCAGCTTGGTGTACTTGTCGCGAAGCATATTGAATGTGACCTTTGGCTTTATACTGGATCCTCTGTCATTAGCCAAACCCACTTTCGAAGCTCCAATCTCTAAACGCTCTGTTTTTAGCGCCTTTGGACGACCATGGTGTAGGCCGGTCTGACCGCCTGCTGTAGGCGGTGTGACCGCCTGTGATAAAGGCGGCCCAGACGGCTGCGATCCAGGTGAAACGACCGACCTTTGCCCCCCATGTCCAGAGGCTCTCAATGTGACTTTGAATGTCTCTTTTCCATCAGAAGATTTCTCACATGTCACTTCACGGATCAACTCCTTCCCTATCAAAGTGGGTGTTTCATCTCCCACCACTACATTCTTCCCTTTGGTATATTTGACCTAATGTGGCCAAATCAAAACCTTAGATACATCAAATGTAAATTTCAATTCTTCTTGCCGATTCTTATGAGCCGGCTTAAGAGATGAACAAGAATAAGCTTCAACATTAGAAGGCCATGTAAATTTAGTAACATTAACATTATTATCATTATCGGTCGAAACAACAGATTTACAATCAATAGCATGCATATTAGACCGACATGTTTTGAGACCCTCCTTTTCTTTGTTCATTCAGTTTTGAGCCACTTCAGCTCTAATGTGAACTTGAGCAACCGAATGATAATCACAATTATCAATTTTCTCTCTAATAGAGGATTTTAGTCCTCTAAAGCATAATCGAGCAAGATCAACATCAGAAATTGATAAATTGAAGCAACGGTTTTTAATCTCTTTAAATCTTCTAAATTATTGAGAGACGTTTTCATCCTGACCTTGTTTAACCGATAGTAAATCTTGCAACGTTGTTTCGTACGTAGCATTGGCCGCATCCAGCATACCATCACGGCTATGAGCAACCGAATTTGGCATAACGGCTAACGGTGTAAGCCACTCCGGAACAATTGTCACAGTACTAGAAAGATTGGTCTGATCAGCCGCTGAGGGGATGTGACCGGCCGTACAGGCGGTCTGGCCGGCTGAGGCGGTCTGACCGGCTGTACCGGCGGTCTGACCGTCTGTAAGCATTGATCCAATTGCAATGACCGTGTTCGGTCTGGGCAACTGGATCAGCGGCGGAGTCTGACCATCACAGGCATTAGGTAACATACCACAGAACGTATTATCAATATTAGACCATGGTATGACAGGCACATCATTATTGTGAACCGATTTTCCTTTTTTAAGTATCTCTAGTCGGTCTAAACGTGCAGAGAGTTCATCAATACTAGGCATACTATTAACAATAATCCGGCTAACCGTATCAATAGGGAAGACGGTTGTGAAGATGAACTTACAGTGTCGATTACCTCAATCTTATCACCGCTCATCTTGAAGGATGGCATCACAAACTCTTGAACGCGTGTGATCGTGTCATGATCCTTCTTGAAGCCCTTCAAGAACTCGTTCTGGAGTTGTACTAAAACCATCAAATACTTCTGCCGTCCTTCCTCATCGAGATCTTCTATGTTTGAAGGGATATCATCTTGATCAATCTTGGATCCCATTGGGCTAGGGTCGAATAGATCGGTTATGAAAACCAGATTTCTCTTCCCCAGCGGAGTCGGCAAAATATGTTGATGCCTTTTCGGGTCAACACACGATAAGCGCTAGATCGCGCGGTAGCCGAAATCTCCTCGTCGGAACTTCTGGACAGGGAGTCAGACCGCCTGTACAGGAGGTTAGACCGCCTGTCACAGGGGGTCAGACCGCCCGTCACAGGAGGTTAAACCGCCTGTACGCAGAGGCGCCGCGAAAGCCTACGATCGCCACCTCGGGAGGGACCCCGTCGGAGGCGGCGAACCTAGGGTTGTTCTAAGGTCGGCAAGGCCACCTAGAAAGTCCTAAAACGCCATGGAGACGAAGAAGGAAGAAGAAGGGGTTGGAAAAGCTAGGGTTTGAGATAAAAAGTAAAGATAGATGTGTTTGTACGATTGGGTAGAGGTATTCAATCGGTCACGGCCCTTCATAATATAGGGTGGAGAGGTCTTTCCCCATGGGGAGTCAATTCCATAATGAAGTCCCATCAAAATACAACTCTAATTCAGATTAGAACTGCTACAGCCGATCTAACCCCCTGTACAGGCGGTCTAACCGCCTCGGCCCAGGGTGGATCCTTGACAGAGTCATAACTCCCTCATCCGGAGTCCAAATCAGGCGATCCACATATGCATTTTGACCTTCTCAACGAGCCCTATGCAATGGTGGAGTCAAAATCATATTTTGAACACTTTCCTACAGGCGGTCTAGACTGTACAGGCGGTCAGACCGCCTGACCCATTGCCAGACCGGCTACGGGTACAGCCGGTCAGACCGCTTGTTACAGGCGGTTAGACCGGCTATTCAGCCTGATCGGCGTTCATGCCATTTTTTATCGTCAACAAATATCTAGTGTGCGAGATACAGACACAAATGCTCGGCAATCTTACGATTCAGTGATGTTACGGTACACCTCCATGGCCAGAGTGGTCTTCCCCTGCCCAGCGGTTCCATAGATGGACACCACCTTGTATTGGTTATCTTCATCAGCATTTAATAACTGGATGATATCCTCGCGAGGACAATTAATTCCCACAAGATCCCTCTCGTCCTGGAAGAGTATAGGTGCTCGACGGTCCATGTGCACTGTCTGAGGTGAGGCAAGGCACTGATGGGTACCGTAGCGGTTGGCTCGCTCGCTCTGTGCGCCCACGAGCCTCTTGAGTTCTTGGATCTCCTCTGCTGTTCCCATGTCCTTCCACAGCATCTTCACTTTACGAATGGCCTTGCGCACGAAGTTTGCCTTGGAACCTCCATGGCTGTGATTGAGCACAAAGCGGTCGATGCAATCCTCGATATCGTAGGATAGCTCACGCACCTTGTGACACCAATCTTTTGACCGTCGATCGATCTGATCGTCGTCCTTGTCAGCGAGGTCCCGCAGGGCGGCGTCCATGCTGCTTAGTTCATCCTTGAGAGAGCGGGTCCCACGCTTGATGTTTCCGGCGAGCTGGCACTTCTCGCTGAGCAAGGCTGTCAGCTTGCCTATGACGGATCCCATCACGCTCGTGGCGGCGGCGATCCCTATTGCTTCGGCCATTTCTTCGTAATGCTAGTTGCTAGCTAGCTTGTGGTGGTGATGAGTGGAGCGAGTGGCATGGGGGAGCGAATGGGGATTCCATTTATACGCGTAAGCAAGCATACAGTGGAGCCAATAATTGGTTTCCTATGAAAGGTTCCGAAACGCCAACATTTTATGTAACAGCCTATCCAAAAAATTAATAATATTTCTACAAGTGAAGAAAATGATGGTTACCACATTAAGGCTAATCCCGATGGTTGATTTGATTTTGTTGTTTACAAGAGTGCCACATCACTGAAACACAAAGGAAACAAATGATGAAACTCCGCTCCATGATGCATTGCTGCTTCACCTTTGCTATTTCATAGGCCGCTTTTATTATAAGACCATCAAGAGGTGAAAACCCTACACACATAGATTCATCTAGATGAGACCCTGCATCTATTTAATGTTTATAAAACAGTAAGTTTGTGGAACGACTGACATGACACGTTGAGTGCTTTAGAAATAATTTTATACCATAAAATAATTAATAGGTTGACGGACCAGTAAGAGTGATTCCAGGTCTTGTTTAGTTGGTCAATAAAGTTTGCAAGCTTGTCACGAATGTATGGACACTAATTAGAAGTATTAAATAAAGACTAAATACAAAACAAATTACATAGATGGAGTATACATCACGAAACAAATCTATTAAGCCTAATTAGTCTGTCAATAGACAATGTCGTGTTACAGTAATCTGTCATTAAAAATTTGCTAATGAAGGATAAAATGGAAAAAGTCCTTTTTACAACCTTCAACTATTACACTTGTCTGATTTTCATCCTTGATGTACAAAACCAGAAATCTTTCAACCCCAAACTATAAAAACCGTTTGTTTTTTACCCTTATCTAGTTTTGAAGACAGTTTGATTTTCATCCTTGCCGCGCCTTGGAAGTGGATGTACCCATAGCCATATAGATATTTGTTTAAAATAAAATGCTAAAACACGTCGAGTTCAACAAATTGTTCCGTGAGAAGGTTCTAGATATTTAAATGTGTAGTACGTTTTTTAAGTGTATGTTCTGCTGAATTATGAAATTTGTGCAAATGAAATAGAAAGAAGCTTTTAATTTTAAATTTGTTATGTACAAAAAGTTTTGAAATATAGAGCAACATTCTTTGTGAAAAGTTTTAAATTTAATTTAAAGATGTTTCAAATGTTTGGTTGAATGGGCAAATTGGAAAAGAGATTTGGATGAATTATATCTCAGTTTTCATTTTCATCAATTCAAAACAAACTGGGAATTAAAGATCGGCTAACTAACCTGTCCAAGAGCAGAGCTGAGCTGGTGTACACTGCTGGCATGATGTATGATATTGCTTTCATTCTCCATCACATTCACTCTGATGTGAAGCTAGAGCGTCGAAGGACTTACCAAGTCCAAGTCTACGTGATTGAGACTCGGCCATTATCTAGTCAGCAATTAACTTGACCTCACTGTACAAGACCCACGCGGGTGAGAATGACATCGAAGCATATTTACTTGGGATCACTCTCACTGGTCCATCAAGCTATTATTTTTGTGGAAATTTTTTTTCCAGTTTAAAGCACTCGACGTGTCCTTTCAACCATTCCATAAACTTAGGGTGTGTTTAGATCGGGGAAAGATTCCTAAAAATACACTGTTCATCAAAAAACACTGTAGATGAACAGTGTTCTGTAAGTAGGAGGAATAGAATGAATAGTGAAAAGTTGGATGAATAGTGTATTTTTGATGAATCTTTTGAAAACTAAACACCCCCTGAATATAATTTGGTACAAATGCCACATCTCAATCATACAAAGATCATATGCATTTGAATTACACACACAAGTTGATTCAATTTGTGAGGTCAACAAGAGCATATCTAATTATATTATAGCATATAGAATCAGGACAATCCAAATTGTCTGATGATATTTAGTGCTACATGTATACTAGAGAACTGAAACATACTTCAGGAGAAAACGGAATGTAACCAAGTTAATTAGTTAGCTTTGGTTAGGTAAAATCACCTTCACCATACTTGATCTCATCCAGAACTGAGGGGTCATTTGGTGCAGCTTTTAGATTCTCCTCATGGCACTATTTGGCATTATAGCGAGAATATATTTTTTTGCCAGAATCCATAAGCAATGAAAACGTAGATTTTCACAAATTATGCTACTATAGCTACAGTGCCATAATGTGAAGCTGTGCCGAACAAGCCCTGAGCTGGTGTACAGAGTACACTAGCATGATGTATGATATTATTGCTTTCTTTCTCCTTAGCATTCACTTCGATGTGGGGCACAACCGTATAATAACTTACCAAGTTCAAGTCCACATGATTGTGCGTGACTTCGTTAAACATTTGCTAATGAAATAAAGGATAAAATAGTTATTCTATAGTTAGCTCAGTTTTACTATAGTTTTATGTACTCATTTACTACAATGTCACATGGTAATTATGTTACTGTCATACCCAGTTTTCAGAAGAAAACCGAGTACATCTCATATGTGTGCCAGGATCAAATTACACACATATGATAGACAGTGAGTGAATAACAGAAACAGTACTCAAACGAATATTTGATAAGTAAAGTATTTATTACACTCACGACTAAGGCACGAAGGCCAAATTAAACTGGTTCACACGATAACTAAAGACGATAACTTCAAAAGCACTCAGCAGGCATCTGGCTGGTGGAACACACGCCTAGAACTCATCAAGGTCACTGAGGTACTCCGCTCCATTATTACCTTCTGATCCAATATAAGCAAGGATGAGTACACTTATGGTTGGTACTCAACAAGTGGGGGAAATATGTAAGCTATCAAGGAGAGGCTTGGTTTATAGCAATTAGCATTTTAATTGGTCAAGTTTTATTAATAAGCAACTATTTACTAAGATATAAGTATATACCAATCCACAAGTTAGCATATAAACATGTAGTAAATAAATCATAAGCAACAACAATAACACATGCATAAACAATTTAACTTCATGTTCCGATAGATTAATCACGTGAGGGTCCATGCCGTTCATGACCGCGAACACGGCTGTTATAACAGTTTTACACTCTGCAGAGGTTGTACACTTTCACCACAATTCGCATAAAAGCTCTGAAGAACTTTAAACCCAACCATGCTGTGCAAAAGTAGGATCATTCCTAACCAAGGTTTCTAATTAATTAGCAAAGACTAGAGCCATGTAGTATTGTGGTTGTACAGTTAATCCTGGGTGGTTCTCCATGTTCCGATTAACATGGTGATCTTGAATTATCATAACAAGATATAACAATAAGGATATTCATCAATGTTGGATAGAACCCATCGTGGACCAAGGTTAAGCATGTAGCATAGCTACCCAACATAAAAGTAAACCCGGTGTATCAAGGTTTAGGTGTAAAAGACTAGTCATCCTTACATAGGACCCATCAAATTAATGCAGCGCGAACATAAAGATAAATTTAATTGTCATGCAATGTGTATAGGTTCAAAAGAGTATGCTGAGGGGGGAAATTCACTTGCCTTCCTCAAAGTACTGCAGTGGCTCCTCCTCGTAGACTTGATCTTGATCTCCCTCGAATGGACCGTTTTCTAAACGATCACACAAGCATTCAATCAATAAAAGCAAAACAATACACCATACAACTTTTAAAGACGTAAAGACATGTCCAGAACTGCTGTTGATGCAGAGACGATCGCGTGAGCGTAAAGATCACTCAAATCGGATTCGAAACGGTTACAATATGGCCAAAACAAGGTTCAGGGGCTTCTCTATACTAATCCTAACCTTCCAGGAGCTTAGATTGAAGAAACAGAGGACCTAAAATGTAATTTTGTATAAAAATAAAGGACCTTTGAGAAAAATGACCACAGAGGACGGCGGGTTTGAAATCTATAGAAGACAGGGGCTAAATTAGAAGACTCAGGACCAAACTCTAATTACTTTTGAATTAAACAGGACTGCGGGTTGAAATCAATAAAGTAGAAGGGCTCTTTTGCAAAAGAGGCACGACTGACCGGTATGACTGGTTTGACTCGAGTCAGATTGGATTTGAACCGTTCGATCTAGATCAGACGGCCCTGGTTCAACTCCAGCGACGCCGGCGCCTGAAGAAGACGGCGAGCGGCGGCGCTTGACGGAAGTTTGCCGGAGTAGACGCAATCTCGAGCTAGGGAGCTCGGTTTTCCATGATTCAACCTTGGGGAGCTATCTGGGATCATGGGGAATCTATTTTGGGGGTTCTAAACGAGAGCTAGGCAAAGGGGACAGCTCGGACCGAGCAATGGCGGCTCAGCGAAGGTCGACGACGCGACACGACGACGATGAGCAACAAAGACGTAAAAGAACCGGCTCGGTGGGTTCCTTACCTTCACGCGAAACCTGACGGCAAACTCGAAGCGATGGAAGCAGCCTCGAGAGCTAGGATTGCAACGACGGCTTCAACCTAGGGTTTGAGCGACGACGCGGCTTTGGTGGCGGCGGAAGCTACGGGTTGAGTTGGGGATCAAGGGGCTCAGGGCGGCGTGCTTATAAAGGCCGGAAAACAAGGCTTGCGTGTCAAGGGAGAGCGATACGGTGGCGGGGCTGGCTCGGACTCGATGGAGGAGTCCTGCTCGCACACGGCACTGGGAAGAAGAAGGCGCTGACAGGCTGGGCCCACTTGGCAGAGACAGACAAAGAAAAGGAAAAGAAAAGAAGTTCGGCTGGACCGCGGCTAGCAGTTTGGGCCGGCGCCTGAAGACTGGGCTGGGATAGACAGAGAAGGTTTGGAAATTTGAATTTAAACTTTTGCAAACCCTTTCAAATTCAAACCAACACTCAAAAATATATGCAACAACATGAATGCAGCAAAAACTTATTGACCTCTAATTTAAATGTTGTTTAAATATTTATAAGCCAAGATTTAAATTTGCAATTTAGTATTTCCTTAAATAAAAATATAAAGAATTATGTTGCCTCTATTGATTTAAATGTGATGATCAAATTAGGGTGTTACAGTTACTATAACACATTGGCATCATATTATAGTAAATGACATGGTGAGATTTACTATAATATCGTAAACTACCATCGTGATTGTAGTAAATCAAAGTTGCTATAGAATATTTATTCCTTGGCCGGCTATAGAGTAGTAGTTCTATATAGTTTATTAACTCATTGCTAATCCATATGAGATTAGTAACATA
This sequence comes from Digitaria exilis, assembly GCA_015342445.1. NCBI lineage: Eukaryota > Viridiplantae > Streptophyta > Magnoliopsida > Poales > Poaceae > Digitaria > Digitaria exilis. The sequence goes on from JACEFO010001613.1 coordinate 183,355, forward strand.
CTCCCCCTAAAACCCATTGTGGAAAATATGAGAAGGATTAATATATCTTTGATATCTTTTGAAAAACCTCTGTGGGGGAAAATAGAAGATATATATATGTGTTTGTTTACATAGATATTGTCTCATTCAAAACCTTATGAGAAACCTTATAATAAGGGAAAAAAACTCATAAAGGAAAAGAGTATAATATCATGTTTTAATAAGTTATAATCTAGGAGGAAACTCCCCCTAATCTTTGCATATCTAAGTCATTACACAGGAAAAAATTTGTAAAAACTTAATTAGTAAACAATAATATAACTTATTATCATCTATGAGATGGTATAAAATCTAATTTAGATTTTTACAAGATAACCACAGTAAGATTACTCACTAGTTAATAGTACCACCACTATCAACCATTTAAAGTCATAAATTAACTTTGATAATACACAATACATGTTGCCTTTATATTCTGATTTGGAATTCAAAATCCAAATAAGGACTGATTTCATTTGAATCTATATTAAATCATTTTATCCACTAAAACAAATTAGAGAACATAAACAATATTTCCTGCAGGTTCTGCGTAAAACCAATGTGCTATTAGCCTTTGCTCCTTCACCATCTTTTCATAAAGGAAAAACCAAATGAGAAAGCGTCCTTATTTGTAGAACAAGTGCAATTCTGCTTTAATTGCTTGTACCAAACTTGACAAATTTTGATTCCGAATTCAAAGTGCCATATGGACCGATTATATCCAATTCTGCCTAGGATTTATGGTCATAAATGTGACATCCCACCTTTAGCAAGATGTCAAGTGCTAGGGTTGGTTGATAAAGTGAGAAGTTAAAAAAAAAGAAAGAGAAAGGAGCTAATTAAAAAGGAATCATCTGACCAAAGTCAAAAAGGTAATAAATATTTGAAATTTTTTGGAGCCAAGAATTTCTAAATATAGTTCACAAGATAAGAAACTTAGTGGTCCGTAAGTGGTGAGAAAATTTGTGGAAATGATGCTTCAATTAAGTGGAAGAAAGAAATGGAGAAAATGCACTGTTCATCGTCCGACAACAGCACTTGGCTGTTTTCAGTTTTCGCTGGAAAAACATAATGAGCAGCTATCTTTGGGGTGAGATTGTGATCGATCTATGGGTTGTATGACTTAGGTGTCTAAAACAAAGTTGTAAAGGGAACGATTTGGGACAACTTTTGTTTTTGGGTCAGACTCAGAAGATGGCTGAATTAAGGAGAAAGACGTGAGGGAAAATGGTTCAGAAACTATTTCAGAAAAATTCAGTAAACTGACAGCTGAACTGAAATTGAGCCATTTGAGTTTGAATTTGGAGTTTTCTGCAAAAACTTCCAACTAGGAAGTTGTACTCCTGAAGGTGAATTTCAAAATCGTTTTTTGACACCAGATGCATGTTCTACTCAAATTTCGGGAGTAATTTGGGAAATTCAGTTAAGCTTTCTGAATTTGAGGGGTGTTACAGCAGCAACTTAGAGGCTCGAATTGGACCTCAATTCGTGCTCAAATGGGGTAAGTGCCAATGTAAGAAATGCAATTCGATGATCCAGCTACAAGTTTGATGTTGGGAGTTTTGGAAGTTACTATATGTTTTTCGGAGAAAAGAGGTGTGCAATGTCGCGGTTTGAAGCTGTCAGAAGGGGAAAAGTGACGTCGGACAGCTGCTAGGCAGCTTGCCGCCGGCGGTGCCCGGACCATTTCACCGGCCACGCGTCGAGTCTGCTCGGGGACAGCTCGGTGGAAGGCGCAGCTGGAGGGCAAGCAACAGCGGCAGCGGCCGCGGTTAAAGCGCCGTCGACGGGTTCGTTTTCTCCTCTTTCACCGCAGCGCCGCCCTCTGCTTTCACCATGGCCGCCGGCTAGTCGCTCGCGCGCTCGCCGCCGTCCGACCCTCTCCGCCCAGTTCTTCTCCACCAAAGGCTTCGCCGTCGTCTCCTCTTTCGTTTCCACCCGCTCTTGCTCATCCTCCGCTGCTCCACAGCCCGGCGCAGCTCAGTTTCCAGCTCACCGTCGCCGCCTCACCGGGGTAAGAGCCGCTCTTCATGTTGGTGCTGTTGCAGTCGCGTTGGCCGGAGTTGGAGCGTGCAGCAGCGTTGTTTCGAGGTCTAGGAAGATGGTTGGGGGCTTAATTGGTTGGGCACGACGTTTCCTGGGCCGGGAACGGCGTTCGTCGCCATGGTGCGTCTCCGCCATGGTCGTCGCGCGTGAGCAGCCTCGCTCGGGCCTTCTCCGGCCAAGCTGTGGTGCGCGCTAGATGTGTCTAGGTTTGCTGATGCTCTCGGGGTAGGTGTTGTTCGTCGTCTCGTCTTGGTCGCGCCGCTAGGCTCTCGCCACGGTCCTCGCCGCGCGCGCTCCCGCCATGGATGGCGTGAGGCGCTAGCGCGCCGCGCGGGCTGGCTTGGTGTGCGCACAAGGCGTTGTTGGTCCTGGTGTTGCTCGCCAGCTCGTCGGGGGACCAGTTCGGGCGGTGGGTTCGTCGTAGCGCGGAGCGCCGTCAAGCCTCGCCGCCGAGCCGCCATGGAGATAGGGTTAGAGTTTGTCGCGGGAGTTTAGGGTTAGAATGGGTGCGCCGTCGTGAAGGGAAGCCGTTGGGCTAGTTGTCATCGTCGGAGGACCCTGCCGCTGGCGAGCGTGCTCGGGTCAACGCCGGCGAGGGCTCGGTCCGCGCGGGAGCTCTGCTCCGCGTGGGCAGGGACCTCGGGTTGGAAGAGAAAGAAACCGAGGGGTGTTTTTGCAAGAAAGCCAAATAGGTTTTAGAAATAGATTTAATTTATGTTTTTCTACTGTTTTAATTATAGAAAATCATAGAAAAATCAGAAAAATGTGAAATAAATTTTGATAATTTCCTTAGATTTTCCTTTATGTTATAAAAATGCTAAACCTTTAAATGTGTGTTGTTTAGGATTTAATAATAATACCATCTTAGAAATTTAATTGCTAAAAATAGTTAGTATAATTTTAAAAGCATTTAAAAATAGGATCCATGTTTTACAAGCACATTTAAAAAGATATGAAGTATTAAGGATTTTAGAGAATGATATTAGTACACTTTAAAAAAATCTTCTTTAATAAATATAAAAGAAATAAGGATTATTTCACTTAGACAAATAGGACAACTTTTTCCTTAGAAAAGGATGGGTAGTTATGTTGGCTTGCAAATGTATCGAGTGAATAAAGTTTTGCGTGCTATGTTTTAAAACTGTTGCATCTCTAATCACTGACTTGCATCGCATAATAGAATCTGAAGCCTCAGAGGTGGAATACGTGGAACTTCCCGAAGAGAAAGTTCATTACGAGGAAGTTCTAGTGGTCGCTCCGGAGTCTCAGGAAAACACTGACACCGCCAACCTTTTTGAGGCTCAAGGCAAGCCCCGGATGCATCTCCACCCATTTCCTTTTATAAATTCACGCGTCCAAATATTATTTCTTTGTGTGCATTAAGTTAGGAGTTGAATGAAAACCTTAGATGCATGAAATACTCCTTGGTAGAACTACCTTTGGTTGCTAGGAAATAAATTGATTAGAAATATCCACTTAGCTATGCTTAGCAAGGGTATATAAAAGATGATGATCTAGGTTCTCACTAATCATAGATGAAGCATGTAAGACATAATATGAAAAGAGAGTGGGCAGAGGTTGATAGAATGGATTGAGGTAGGCTCGATCCTTAGTTCTGCCTACTAGCTAAAGTCACTAAGGACCGATCCGTTGTTTAATTGATTGATCAAGTGATTCTACCTGGTTTCTTACTGGGTTATGGGACCAGTAAAGCCAATTAGATTAGCTGGCTCGTTGATTGGAAATATCGCTTACCCGTGCTTGCTGGGTCGGAGAAAGGCGGGACCGTAATCTGAAACTCACGGGGTGGTCGCTAGACTTGGGGCCCACGTGGGGATGCGTTCCCGGGTTCGAGTAAGGATATTTCCGGTCTTTGGTCCAAATGATTGAAAGGTTGTTGCGAACAGCTCGTGCAGCTGTACGTGACTGGGTGCTAGGTATCTCCTGTAGGATGTAAATTGATCCGGATCGCCACAACTCTTGGTTATGAGTGCACTTGATCAGGTGTTAAACATCATAGAGGAAACAAGTTGAACTATTATATGTGAGTGATTCAAAATGCTATTTGATCCTAGTATCACTTGTATGAAAAAGGGTATTTAAAACTTAGTTGAGTAGTCAATACCTAATTGAGTTAAAACTGCAAAATAAGGACCCATTTTTAGTAAGCTTTTCCGCAAAAGTTGAGTCAGCCAAATAACCACCATAAAGCCTAATCATCTATCCTTGAGAGTCTTTTCTTTGGTAAGACGGTTAAGTCTTGCTGAGTACTTTCGTACTCAGGGTTCTTCCCTTTTCTGTTTTTCAGAGGATGCTCCACAACATGAAGGCGAAGAAGAGAGCCAGAAGCCCTAGAGCATCGGTGGTCCCAGATGTCTCTAGAGGAATAATGTACCCTCGGGTTATAATATCCCTTCAGTTGTATAAAGCTAGTTTGTATTAAGATCCTAGAACTATGACATGCAGTTAAGGTTGCTTCAAAACTCGGGTTGTAATAATTCGTGTCTTTCCGTATTTATGTAAAAAGGTAATGCCTGTTGTTTTTCCCCAACTTGGTGTTGATCCTGAGCTATGGTTGAGAGAAAGTTGTCAGTGGATGATTCGGGATGTCCCGGGGACACTCGACAGACTACCGGGTTTAAACTGTTTGAAGTGCGTACGGGTATTATCCTGAGTTAGGGTACCTAGACGCACTTGAGCCAGTTTAAATTGGGCGGTTCTGCCACAGCTGGTATCAGAGCCATAGGTTGGGATAACCAAGAGGTGTTACTATTTTAAAACTTCAGGGACCCTATTTTATATTATAAAAAGGTTGTGTCGTTAGGTGGCAGTAGTCTAATGTTTGTGGTTTTGCAGATGCTGACTGTAGCATATCGCTAGATACGGTAGAGTACACCTTTAGGGAGAGCTATACGATGGCACCAAATTTTTATACGTGTGAGATATGTGTTTGTGAGGGCGTAGAAAAACATTGCATCATGTGCATTGCATGTTTTCAAAACTTTTCTTTGGGGGTTTTGGTGTGTGCCGTTGTTGATCTTTGCTGTCTCGACAGATGGAGACCACGGAGCACACGGATCAGGATGGTTGGACTCAGGGATGTTACCATGATCGGCCTGGGTTCACCCGAGTTCTGTGGCAGATCTTACAGGAAAAGGGCTTTGAGGAGCCGCCGCTATACTTCTGGAAGCAGTTTGATACTCTGTAGCAGGTGGGGTGTACTGTATATGTACACATTCCAAAGTCATAGGCTCATGCAAAGTGGAAGCTGGATGAGACTCGAGTTCAGGGTTTTGAGTTCGAGGATACTGTTCAGACTGCAGCCTTGGCAGCTCTCACAGATCTGTGCCAGAAGAACAAGTTTTAGATTGGTACAAGCTCTGCCAGATACTTTCCCCTGCAGGATCCGGAGGATGGGACTTGGAAGCGGCGAGTCAAGGCCTTGAGGAATAAGTCAAGACTAGAGAGTGATATGGTTGCAGCATCTTCGGTAGACTACATGGTGTCTATGTTCAACCTCCTTCAGATATGCCAGAAGAGTTGTCAGCGACAAAGGGAGAAGAACACGGATTTTAAGATGAAGATGTTGGGAATGAAGTCTGGTCTGGAAGAGGCTCAGCAGGCTATGTATGATAGGGAGCATGAGATGGAAAGGTCCATGAGAGACCTGGCTCGTAAGGTTGATGAGAAGGATGCTGAGCTACAACGTCTTAAGGAAGAAGGGGCAGAGACTACAGCTGCACATGGTGAAGCTATGGAAGCTAACACTCGTGAGTTGCAGGCTCGGATCTCAGTACAACAGGATGAGATTTTGGCTCTTAGGACAGCTTTGGAGCAATATGAGCACTTGGTAGCAGCTGCAAATCAACCTAATGAAGAACCACCCGCTCTAGTTGAGGAGGAACCTCCAGCTCAAGAGGGGGCAGATGAAGTGGTGGATATTGTGGGCATGGAGCCTGCTTTAGCTGCACCACCTGCACCGGAGGATGCACAGTTTGCGGATGAAGTACTAGAAGGTTTTGAAGGCTTTGAGTTTGAGGTTGAGGAGCACAATGAAGCCTTGCCAGAGACTCCAAATGCGTTTGCTTGGGCTAATGCAAATGCGGATGGATTCGATCCTGAAGGGCTCGGGCTAGTGGAGTTCCATCCAGTGGTGATGGATGACGATAGTGAGGAAGAAGATCCTAGTGAGATTCAGGGAGAGTCCGGTATGACCTCAGTCACCAGTTCCTCATCTTCTTCGACTTCGTCGTCGGCTTCCAGTGTGATTAGGTCGGATGGAAGTGAGAACTCCGTCAACCAGCCTACTCCGATGGAGGATGGAGGGTGAAGGAAGCATGAGTTGCAGGGTTCTTTTGGGGTCTGTGTGAGACTGAGAACCAAAAATGTTTTGTGCATATGTATATGTAACTAACATGGTAGTACTTGGAAACCTTAGGCTTGTAAGCTATGTATATAAGTGGTGGCTTGAGTTTGCAGGATCTAACTCCTAGGGAGATGTATATGTTCTGGTGTGGTATCGGTTGAACCACCGCCATGTGAATGAATAAGAATGTGACATATGCTGGTTGTTTGCATCTATGTGAGGGTGGTTAAGAAAGGAGTTTATTTATTCTACTGCAACGTTTGATAAATCAGTGGAGTAGAAGTTAATGTTTTCTTGTACTGAACTTTTTGTAGAATGGCCAATCAAAGGAATCAGCAATCTAGCTCGAGGGCGGATCCAAATGCTCCACCTGGACCTCCTACCCTGACAGACGCGTTTGCTCACCTCATCAACTCCGGGACTGAGCAGACTCGGCTGTTAAACTTGATTGCTCAAAACTTGGGTAATCGCCCACTCGGGAGGCAAGCTGGGCATCAAGGAGTTACATACTCTCAATTCCTGGAGACACATCCACCAATCTTCAGTCATGCTGAACATCCACTCGAAGCTCGGGAATGGATTCAAACTTTGGAGCAGAAGTTCCGCGTTAATCCTCAGTGTACTGAAGCTCAGAAAGTGGAGTTCGCAGGGTTGCAACTGCAGGGACCTGCTGGTACTTGGTGGGCTAGTTTCTTGTCCCGACAACTGACCGGAGGAGCACTGAACTGGGAAGATTTTAAAACGCTTTTCTGTGCTCATTTCATTCCCGATGGTATTTTGAAGATGAAGTTGGAGGAATTTTTGAGGCTACGGTAGGGCAACCAGAGTGTGCTGGAGTATACCCGTGACTTTGATCATTTGGCTCAGTACGCCCCTGAACATGTGGACAGTGAGACCAAGAAGAGGGATTGCTATCTCCGAGGGCTTAATGTCAGAATGCACGAGAAGTTGGTCACTTGCACCTTGCATAATTATGGGGAAGCAGTGAGTATGGCTATCTCGGCCGAGGCAAAGATGAAGGCCTTGGATGAATCTCTCAGGCGTGAGGAAGCTCTTAAGAGGAAGAACCCTCCCAGTGGAGCCTCGAGCAGTGTTCCACCACGATATAAAGTGGTTTATCGGGGGCCACCTCGTCCGACTTTTCGAGCTCCACAACAGCAGGCTCCGCAGCAATCGTGGGTGGTGAGGAGTCCTTATAATGCGCCTCGCCCAGTTAACCCTCAGCCACTAGGTAACCGTTATCCAGCAACGCCAGGTAACAAACAGCCATGTTACAATTGTGGGCAAGCTGGACATTTTGCTCGGGATTGTCGCCTTCCCAAACAGTTTGGCACTCAGAATGTCAAGGCACAAACTTCGGGGCAAGGTGTGGGCCAGAAGTTTGCCAGGAAGAAGGTTTTTAATACCAAGACTGGGAGAGTCCATTTTATGAATGTTGAAGAAATACCGGAGGGAGAACCGGTTATGGCTGGTATGTTTTCTCTTAACAGCCAACCCGCCATTGTTTTGTTTGATTCTGGTGCTTCGCATACTTTTATAAGTAAGGCCTTTGTGGAGAAACACCAGTTAGCCACCAGGGTGTTGCGAAATAAGTATGTGATAGAATCCACGGGGGCAAAACAAGTTACTAATCTAGTGGCTAATGATGTGGCTTTGAGTTTAGAAGGGCACATGGTTAATGTTTTACCCTTAGTTCTTGAAGATCAAGGGATTGATATCATTTTGGGCATGAATTGGATGACCCAGAACAAAGTGTTGATAGATACGGGATCTCGGGAAATTTGTTTTAATAATGCTCTTGGTCGTGCGGTGAAGATCACCTTACCTGCCCACCAAACTTTAGATTGGATGGTCAGGAAGACGAGAGCAGTGACCTTAGAGTCAATACCTGTGGTTAATGAATTCCCGGATGTCTTTCCGGAGGATTTACCGGGGTTACCACCAGTTAGAGAGGTAGAGTTCACTATTGAGCTTGAGCCGGGGACAGCTCCTATATCTAGAAGATCTTATAGAATGCCACCTAAGGAGCTAGCAGAGCTGAAAGTACAATTGCAAGAGTTACTAGATAAAGGTTTCATTCGGCCCAGTGCATCTCCATGGGGTTGTCCGGCTATATTTGTGAAAAAGAAAGATCACACCTTAAGGTTATGTGTTGATTACCGTCCCTTAAATGCGGTAACCATCAAGAATAAATATCCTTTACCCCGAATTGATTTGTTGTTTGATCAATTGGCTGGAGCAAAAGTCTTTTCTAAGATTGATCTCCGGTCAGGGTATCACCAGATACGGATTAAGCCGGACGATATCCCTAAAACCGCTTTCTCCACTAGATATGGTCTCTATGAATATCTAGTAATGTCCTTTGGATTGACAAATGCCCCAGCGCATTTCATGTACTTGATGAACACGGTGTTTATGCCTGAACTAGATAAATTTGTAGTGGTGTTCATAGATGATATCTTGGTCTTCTCTACGAATGAGGAAGAACATGCAGAGCATCTGCGTATTGTTCTGCAAAGGTTGAGAGATCACAAGTTGTATGCAAAGTTAAGTAAGTGTGAGTTTTGGTTGAAGAAGGTACCTTTCTTGGGCCATATTTTGTCGGCGGATGGTGTGGAAGTTGACCCAAGTAAGGTTAAAGATGTGTTGAATTGGCAACCACCGCAATCGGTAACAAAAGTTAAGAGTTTTCTGGGAATGGCCGGCTATTACCGAAGGTTCATTCCAGATTTCTCCAAAATAGCCAAACCTTTAACTGAATTACTTAAAAAGGAAAATAAGTTTGAGTGGAGCGTTCACTGTGAAGAAGCGTTTCAGCAGTTAAAGAAGTTGTTGACTACCGCTCCAGTTCTAGCTCAGCCAGACATCGAGAAACCTTTTGATATTTATTGTGATGCTTCCGGTAAAGGATTGGGCTGTGTTTTAATGCAGGAGGGTAGAGTCATTGCTTATGCCTCAAGGCAGTTAAAACGGCATGAAGAAAATTACCCCACTCATGATCTAGAGCTTGCTGCCGTAGTGCATGCTCTTAAGATATGGCGACACTATCTTCTGGGAAGTGTGTGTCGTATCTATTCTGACCATAAGAGTCTAAAGTATATTTTCACTCAGTCCGAGTTAAATATGAGGCAACGAAGGTGGTTGGAGTTGATTAAGGATTATAATTTGGATATTCACTATCATCCGGGTAAGGCCAACGTGGTAGCTGATGCTTTGAGCAGAAAGGCCCAATGTCATTGCCTAACGGTTCATAGAAGGGCAAAGACCTTATGTCAAGAGATGGAAGAAATGGGAATTGAAATGATTATTCAAGGCTCTGTAAGAAATATTGTGATTCCGGATGCTTTGAAAGAGCAAATTGAGAGGGCCCAATTAAAAGATAAGAAAATGAATATCTTGAAGAAGCTTATAGCCGAAGGAGAAACAGTCTATTTTACTCAAGATGTGAATGGAATCTTTTATTTCCGGAATAGGATTGTGGTGCCGAAAGATTGGGAGTTGAGAAGAAAGATTCTGGATGAAGCACATTTATCTAGGTACTCTATTCATCCTAGGAGTACAAAAATGTATCATGACTTAAAACAAATAGTATGGTGGACTTGAATGAAGAGAGAAATTGCTCGTTACGTATCAAGATGTGGCACCTGCCGAAGGGTGAAGCCTATCACACAGAAAGCTGCTGGGTTGTTACAGCCTTTGAACATTCCTGTGTGGAAATGGGAGGATATATCCATGGATTTTATTGTGGGCTTACCTACCACATCTAAAGGATACAATTCCATCTGGGTTATTGTTGATCGGTTAACTAAATCGGCTCACTTCATACCGGTCAAGACTATCTATGCCTCAAAGAAGTATGCAGAGCTGTTTTTAGAGCGGATTGTGTCTTTGCACGGGGTACCCAAAACCATTACTTCTGATAGGGGTTCACAGTTTGTATCTCGGTTTTGGGAACAATTAAATCAAGTGATGGGTACCACCTTGATCCGAAGTTCCTCCTATCATCCACAAACCGGAGGACAGACAGAACGAGTCAACCAAATCCTGGAAGACATGTTGAGAGCATGTGTGTTGACCTTCTCTAAGAAATGGGATGAATGTTTACATTTGGCCGAATTTTCTTATAACAATAGTTATCAGGCCAGCATTCGAATGGCACCCTTCGAGGCTTTGTATGGCCGGAGGTGTCGAACGCCTTTGAATTGGACTGAGGCTGGGGAAAGGTTCACTTTTGGGCCTGATCTTGTTAAAGAAGCCGAGCAAAAGGTTGCTCAAATTCGCGAGCATTTACGGATTGCTCAATCCCGACAAAAGAGCTATGCTGATAAGAGAACGAAGCCTTTGCATTTCAAAGTAGGAGATTACGTCTATCTGCGTGTATCTCCTATGAAGGGACTTCAAAGATTTGGAGTAAAAGGAAAGTTGGCTCCAAGATATATTGGTCCTTATGAAATTCTGGAACGAAAAGGGTCCGTGGCTTATAGGCTGGCTTTGAGTCCACAGTTGGCGACTGTGCATGACCTGTTTCATGTATCCCAGCTCAAGAAGTGTCTACAAGTGCCAGAAAAGATTATTGAGGACACTCAAGTGGAACTAAGTTCCGATATGACTTATGAAGAAAAGCCAATCCGAATTTTGGATGAAAAGACCCGGGATACCAGAGCTAGAAGTATCAAGTTCTATAAAGTGCAATGGAGTAACCATACTCCCGAAGAGGCTACCTGGGAACAGGAGGCATATTTAGTGTCCAAGTATCCCAAGTTGTTCAAATGAGTAGCAAGGAAATCCTTGTACATATGTAAGATGAGCTCCATGTTTTCCGTTCCTTTATGAAGTAAGTGGAGATTTTGGGTAATGACACATTATCCTTTCCATTGTCAAACTTGAGCTTTATCACTACTTGAATCTCGGGACGAGATTCTTTTAAGGGGGAAGGACTGTGACATCCCACCTTTAGCAAGATGTCAAGTGCTAGGGTTGGTTGATAGTGAGAAGTTAAAAAAAAGAAAGAGAAAGGAGCTAATTAAAAAGGAATCATCTGACCAAAGTCAAAAAGGTAATAAATATTTGAAATTTTTGGGAGCCAAGAATTTCTAAATATAGTTCACAAGATAAGAAACTTAGTGGTCCATAAGTGGTGAGAAAATTTGTGGAAATGATGCTTCAATTAAGTGGAAGAAAGAAATGGAGAAAATGCACTGTTCATCGTCCGACAACAGCACTTTAGCTGTTTTCAGTTTTCGCTGGAAAAACATAATGAGCAGCTATCTTTGGGGTGAGATTGTGATCGATCTATGGGTTGTATGACTTAGGTGTCTAAAACAAAGTTGTAAAGGGAAAGCTTTGGGACAACTTTTGTTTTTGAGTCAGACTCAGAAGATGGCTGAATTAAGGAGAAAGACGTGAGGGAAAATGGTTCAGAAACTGTTTCAGAAAAATTCAGTAAACTGACAGCTGAACTGAAATTGAGCCATTTGAGTTTGAATTTGGAGTTTTCTGCAAAAACTTCCAACTAGGAAGTTGTACTCCTGAAGGTGAATTTCAAAATCGTTTTTTGACACCAGATGCATGTTCTACTCAAATTTCGGGAGTAATTTGGGAAATTCAGTTAAGCTTTCTGAATTTGAGGGGTGTTACAGCAGCAACTTAGAGGCTCGAATTGGACCTCAATTCGTGCTCAAATGGGGTAAGTGCCAATGTAAGAAATGCAATTCGATGATCCAGCTACAAGTTTGATGTTGGGAGTTTTGGAAGTTACTATATGTTTTTCGGAGAAAAGAGGTGTGCAATGTCGCGGTTTGAAGCTGTCAGAATGGGGAAAAGTGACGTCGGACAGCTGCTAGGCAGCTTGCCGCCGGCGGCGCCCGGACCATTTCACCAGCCACGCGTCGAGTCCGCTCGGGGACAGCTCGGTGGAAGGCGCAGCTGGAGGTGGCAAGCAACGGCGGCAGCGGCCGCGGTTAAAGCGCCGTCGACGGGTTCGTTTTCTCCTCTTTCACCGCAGCGCCGCCCTCTGCTTTCACCATGGCCGCCGGCTAGTCGCTCGCGCGCTCGCCACCGTCCGACCCTCTCCGCCCAGTTCTTCTCCACCAAAGGCTTCGCCGTCGTCTCCTCTTTCGTTTCCACCCGCTCTTGTCATCCTCCGCTGCTCCACAGCCCGGCGCAGCTCAGTTTCCAGCTCACCGTCGCCGCCTCGCCGAGGTAAGAGCCGCTCTTCATGTTGGTGCTGCTGCAGTCGCGTTGGCCGGAGTTGGAGCGTGCAGCAGCGTTGTTTCGAGGTCTAGGAAGATGCTTGGGGGCTTAGTTGGTTGGGCACGACGTTTCCCGGGCCGGGAACGGCGTTCGTCGCCATGGTGCGTCTCCGTCATGGTCGTCGCGCGTGAGCAGCCTCGCTCGGGCCTTCTCCGGCCGAGCTGTGGTGTGCGCTAGATGTGTTTAGGTTTGCTGATGCTCTAGGGGTAGGTGTTGTTCGTCGTCTCGTCTTGGTCGCGCCGCTAGGCTCTCGCCACGGTCCTCGCCGCGCACGCTCCCGCCATGGATGGCGTGAGGCGCTAGCGCGCGACGCGCCGCGCGGGCTGGCTTGGTGTGCGCACAAGGCGTCGTTGGTCCTGGTGTTGCTCGCCAGCTCGTCGGGGGACCAGTTCGGGCGGTGGGTTCGCCGGAGCGCGGAGCGCCGTCGAGCCTCGCCGCCGAGCCGCCATGGAGATAGGGTTAGAGTTTGTCGTGGAAGTTTAGGGTTAGAATGGGTGCGCCGTCGTGAAGGGAAGCCGTTGGGCTAGTTGTCATCGTCGGAGGACCCTGCCGCTGGCGAGCGTGCGCGGGTCAACGCCGGCGAGGGCTCGGTCCGCGCGGGAGCTCTGCTCCGCGTGGGCAGGGACCTCGGGTTGGAAGAGAAAGAAACCGAGGGGGGGTTTTCAAGAAAGCCAAATAGGTTTTAGAAATAGATTTAATTTATGTTTTTCTACTGTTTTAATTATAGAAAATCATAGAAAAATCAGAAAAATGTGAAATAAATTTTGATAATTTCCTTAGATTTTCCTTTTTGTTATAAAAATGCTAAACCTTTAAATGTGTGTTTTTTAGGATTTAATAATAATACCATCTTAGAAATTTAAATTCTAAAAATAGTTAGTATAATTTTAAAAGCATTTAAAAATAGGATCCATGTTTTACAAGCACATTTAAAAAGATATGAAGTACTAAGGATTTTAGAGAATGATTTTAGTACACTTAAAAAAAATTCTTCTTTAATAAATATAAAAGAAATAAGGATTATTTCACTTAGACAAATAGGACAACTTTTTCCTTAGAAAAGGATGGGTAGTTATGTTGGCTTGCAACTATATCGAGTGAATAAAGTTTTGCGTGCTATGTTTTAAAACTGTGGCATCTCTAATCACTGACTTGCATCGCATAATAGAATCTGAAGCCTCGGAGGTGGAATACGTGGAACTTACCGAAGAGCAAGTTCATTACGAGGAAGTTCTAGTGGTTGCTCCGGAGTCTCAGGAAAACACTGACACCGCCAACCTTTTTGAGGCTCAAGGCAAGCCCCGGATGCATCTCCACCCATTTCCTTTTATAAATTCACGCGTCCAAATATTATTTCTTTGTGTGCATTAAGTTAGGAGTTGAATGAAAACCTTTGATGCATGAAATACTCCTTGGTAGAACTACCTTTGGTTGCTAGGAAATAAATTGATTAGAAATATCCACTTAGCTATGCTTAGCAAGTGTATATAAAAGATGATGATCTAGGTTGTCACTAATCATAGATGAAGCATGTAAGACTTAATATGGAAAGAGAGTGGGCAGAGGTTGATAGAATGGATTGAGGTAGGCTCGATCCTTAGTTCTGCCTACTAGCTAAAGTCACTAAGGACCGATCCGTTGTTTAATTGATTGATCGAGTGATTCTACCTGGTTTCTTACTGGGTAACGGGACCAGTAAAGCCAATTAGATTAGCTGGCTTGTTGATTGGAAATGTCGCTTACCCGTACTTGCTGGGTTGGAGAAAGCCGGGACCGTAATCTGAAACTCACGGGGTGGTCGCCAGACATGGGGCCCACGTGGGGATGCGTTCCCGGGTTCGAGTAAGGATATTTGCGGTCTTTGGTCCAACTGATTGAAAGGTTGTTGCGAACAACTGGCGCAGTTGTACGTGACTGGGTGCTAGGTATCTCCTGCAGGATGTAAATTGATCCGGATCGCCACAACTCTTGGTTATGAGTGCACTTGATCAGGTGTTAAACATCGTAGAGGAAACAAGTTAAACTATTATATGTGAGTGATTCAAAATGCTGTTTGATCCTAGTATCACTTGTATGAAAAAGGGTATTTAAAACTTAGTTGAGTAGTCAATACCTAATTGAGTTAAAACTGCCAAATAAGGACCCATTTTTAGTAAGCTTTTCCGCAAAAGTTGAGTCAGCCAAATAACCACCATAAAGCCTAATCATCTATCCTTGAGAGTCTTTTCTTTGGTAAGACGGTTAAGTCTTGCTGAGTACCTTCGTACTCAGGGTTCTTTCCTTTTCTGTTTTTCAGAGGATGCTCCACAACATGAAGGCGAAGAAGAGAGCCAGAAGCCCTAGAGCATCGGTGGTCCCAGATGTCTCTAGAGGAATAATGTACCCTCGGGTTATAATATCCCTTCAGTTGTATAAAGCTAGTTTGTATTAAGATCCTAGAACTATGACATGCAGTTAAGGTTGCTTCAAAACTCCGGTTGTAATAATTCGTGTCTTTCCGTATTTATGTAAAAAGGTAATGCCTGTTGTTTTTCCCCAACTTGGTGTTGATCCTGAGCTATGGTTGAGAGAAAGTTGTCAGTGGATGATTCGGGATGTCCCGGGGACACTCGACAGACTACCGGGTTTAAACTGTTTGAAGTGCGTACGGGTATTATCCTGAGTTAGGGTGCCTAGACGCACTTGAGCCAGTTTAAATTGGGCGGTTCTGCCACAATAAATATACGACAATATAGTAGAGAAATATAAGTCTACTTAATTATTGTAGCCTTTATATAATAAAATAAAATATTGTTCATGATAATTGTACTGATGTAACTCCATGTATTTCTAAAGGTACAAAGTTAAGTGTTCTCATTTTCCTAACACACATTAAGTGCATACGTGCATAGGACTTCCAATTTATGGAAGGTATCCATATGCATGTAACCTTGTGACAATGCTTCCCCCCTCATATTTAGATTGGAATTTGAGTGGTTTTATTTTGGTACCTCCAGTCTTTTGCCACAATGTTATTCTCGGATTTACCACCCGGTTCATAAACAAAACTAATGGAGTATTTGCAAATGCGTTGCAAATGGTTTACTGCTAAAGTTAGTACGTGGTATGGTCATGAGGTTCACTGTATTACATTCATTCCTGGCATTTATAGTGGTCAAATCTGCCCCTAATTAAGTACATATGTAGTACAATGGAGATCCACAATAGGAAATTCTGGCATGCGGCCAAAATTTATCACGTAGTAGCTCTACAAAGGGAGCCGTTTGCAGTTGAAATGAATTTACTTAAAGACACATTGTGTAGTTATACATAAATTTATATGTAACATACTGTATATGAATGTCGAATTTTTTTAAAAAATATATAGAGGTTCATATAAGCATTAATGCATATCAAATATGTTTTTTTCTATCTTAACTCTTCGGTAGGTTCTTTATCACAAAATTGCAACTTTGAGTAAATCCTTTGAAGGGCATGATTGTAGTCATCAACAGATTTAAAATGATATAGGCGTAAATCTGCCCATTCATAGTTAGATGCGGCCATATTATAGTCTTTCGCTGTTCGTAGCGCTCTTTAGAGCAAGCCACAATGCGTGTGGGTTTTCTTCCATGAGATACTCAACTTTGAGATCACGATGGAAGTTATTCCTAATGATTGATAAGGCCAATGCTTTAATATAATCTGGAGGAGGTGGGGCACTTGCCGGTAGTCCACCGAGAACTGGCAACTACCCTCGTGATAAGAGGCAAACACTACTACAAATAAGATTTTAGGAGACACTGCATATTAATTTTCAGAGGCAGACACAATATCCGTCCACCTCCATTAATACCAAGTATTAACAGAGGCGGATATTTTTTTTTATTTAAGGAGGCGCTTGTATATGACCGCCTCGGAAAATCGATTAACGGGAGCGGTCATTTTAATATAACCTCCTCCAATGTTCGCCTCTGTAAATCGATTTTTAGAGGCGGAAGGATTACAAGGCCCGCTTCCTAAAATCCCGAGGCCCAGCTTAGCCCGATAAGTATCCATAGTATATATATGCGAATCACAAATCCTAACACTCCCATCCTCATTCCCCCCTCTCTCACTATCCATCTGGCGGCGCCTCCCTCCCCACTCTCCCTCTCCACACCTCTCTTTCCCTGTGCCTCTCTCTCCTCGTGCCTCCCCTCTCTCTCTTTCTCCTTGCGCGGCAGCGAGGCGCGAGGCGGCACGAGTGGAAGCACGGCGGCGAGGAGCGAGGTATGAACGATGACTGCGGCGAGGAGCAAGGTGTGGACGATGATGGCGGCGGCAAGGAGCGAGGTGGCGCACGACGACGGCGGCAGCGCGCGTGCGTGTGGCGAGGAAAACGTTATCTGTAGTAGTGTATGTTTTATGTCTGATGCCCATGTTGGATAGTTATACCCATCAACTGTGAGTTATTCATGCTCTTTGTTGGCCATTTATACCTAAATGGGTATAAATGATAGATTTAAGGTAATTAATTTACACGAAGTGCAAATCAAAATCTATGTGTAATAACATAATGCAAAATATTATGAGACAAGTATAAACTTGCTAGTAGTGTGGACCTCAATTTTGGAAAACAATAATAATTTGTGGTATGGATGGTCACTTCAAAAAGTGTAGATTGTATATCACATTCCATGTAGTATATCGGGTACGCACGTTGAAGACTATCTCTTTAAGAGTGTATCTCACAGTAGTATTTTTGTTACTACCTTGTGTATGGGCAATATGGGTGGAATAAAGTATTCATATTGTTATGTAAATTTGTGTTATCCAAAATTAAATTGTTAGGTATGCACGTAGAATGAAATTATATGAAAATAATAATGAAAGAATGTATGCAATATGGATTGCATAAAGATAAACACATTGAACACACAATTATTTCATTAATCTAAATGCCTGTATTCACAATGGCGAAGTTACACATATGTAAGTTTGTAATTACATTAATGCCTAGGGGCTAAAACATGATATAAATAACTACATTGTGTCTTTACAAGGACTTATTTGTTCAACAGTTAAAACATGAGTGCTAAACTGCAAGTAGATAATTTCTAATGTTTTCCTGCCACACAAAACGAGTGGCTGTTATTGTGCAACGGAGTAGGCAAAATAAAATTTGACTTGGCCTAATCAGGATGTGGTGGGCAAAGAGCAATTATACTAGACTTCCCACTGAATAGATAAGAACTCGTCTACCGCTTGTGTCTTCATCCAAGCTTTGTGTCGTCGCTCCCCCTAATGGCCTGCTCCGCCGCGACCCAGACCTAGGGCCATTAGGGAATTTTTTTAATTTTTATAATATTTATTTTCTGAATTTTTAAAAATAAATACCTCAACATTTATTTTACACAAATGACATCCTGCCACCAACTCATATGGCGGAAACAACCTTTTGCCGGTTCATCCGACGAAATGTTACTGTAGCAAAAGCTACCACCGGATGAATCCGCGAAATTTCCCTTCCCTTTACTTCAAAAAATCATAACTAATTTATATAAACTCGGATCAAGACAAACCTTATATGGAAATTGTAGCCCTCGATGAAATATATAACTTTGTAGTTTAAACTTTTCTTATTCG
Source organism: Digitaria exilis (assembly GCA_015342445.1). Taxonomy (NCBI): domain Eukaryota; kingdom Viridiplantae; phylum Streptophyta; class Magnoliopsida; order Poales; family Poaceae; genus Digitaria; species Digitaria exilis. Next base: position 201,644 of record JACEFO010001613.1, read on the forward strand.
AAGCCATCTTGCTACTCAAATAATCTACTCAAATTTCAGATCTCAAATTTTGAATTTGAGATCTGAAACTTGAGTCGATTATTTGAGCAGCAAGATGGCTTCTAATGAAAAAAGTTTGAACTACAAAGTTGTTGGTATCGTCGTGGGCTATAATTTTCATATAACGTTTGTTTCAATCTGAGTTCATAGAAATAAGTTCCGATTTTCTGAAAGTAAGCTGTTCAGAAAAGGCAAATTCCGCCGATTCATCTGGCGGTAGCTTTTGCTACAGTAACATTTCGCCGAATGAACCGGCGAAAGGTGGTTTTCGCCGGATGAGTTGGCGGTGGGATAACATTTATGTAAAATTAATATCAAGGCATTTATTTTTGAAATTTCAGAAAATAAATAATACAAAAAATAAAAAATTACGCCACTAGGGCCCAGTCCTTCGTACTCTTCTTCAATTCTGGCTCACTAAACTCAACTAGCCCAGTCCGAACTGATGAACTAGGGAAGCATCTAACCAGCAGCCCAGCAGAGTTTCGTGAGATACTAGTGTTCTGATGATACGGATCTCCATATATAAATTTTTTTTTCAAGTTAAAGTGCAGGCTAGTGGGATAATAAGCACAGAAGCTAAAATATAGTAGTGGCTATAGTGGACTACATCTACACGAACATCCTGGGTCCAGAGGAGCCAGGGACCTCCGGGTAGGCCTGGCTGCAGCAGGCACTATAGAAAATTTCTGAATGAGCTGAGCTTTGCTGAATTTTACCTGGGTATTTGTTGATGTGATCATGCAGGCGAGGTGGTTAAGCGTTGGACTGCAGAGTCGCCCTCCTGTTCCACTGCAGTTCTCAGTAGACTCATGGCCCCGGAAGGCGTGGAGACGGCTCCAGGAAGATGCAGGCCACGATGTACCAGTTCGGCGACCCCCGACCGCAAGCTCAGCCCCGGCATACTTAATGGGAACTCAGAAGCCGCTAGGGTTTGCGCCTGATCTTTCGATGAGAGGCGTGAAGACAACTCGAGTGGAGGAGACGATGTTCATGGCCCAACTATAACCTGTACAAGGATATGCCTTAGCAACCGATACACTACCTCCTATGGCTGCTGCGATCTAATGGAGCGCGTCACCCGACCTCTGGACCACCTGTCCTACAAGCAATCAAAGAACTAGCAGGAACAAGTATGGAACAAGTACTGAAATTACAAGATAGGATGAAAAGGTTTCAATCTAAATTGCAATCCTCCAATCCTAGGACGCGTCCGTAATGGACTCGACTGGATGCACGACCCATGGGCCAAAATAGCGGCGACGCAGCACCATGGGCTAAAAAGGACTCGGTGGTAGTTTGATGATTGCGGCTGACTCCGAACTGATATGCCCTTGAGGTTGGATCCGTTGGAAAGTAGACTTGATAAGATTTCCATGAATTACTTGAATGCCCAAAACGGAGTCCATATGAAGTCGTGGCGGCCGTCAGAATTGTTGTTGTCCTGCAGTCCGAATCCAGCGCGTGCAATACCCCTCTCCTTGTTATCTACTCCATCATTCCTGAGTACAACAAGAGTGCACACGTCTCTATTTTCTAAACATGAATAGGAGCTTAAGAATGAACTTACTTGATGTTTAAGTTGACGAGCGCGAGCACGAGTAATAGGACCAAGTGATGTTGGCGCAGGTAGGGATGTATCGATGGTGTTGATGTCCTCATCATCCCCTTTCTTGCATTTGAGTCGTCCTCGACTCAAGCTCATCTTCCTCCCTAAATATGGTCTCAAATATACAACATTAAAAGTGGGATTAACCCCAAAATGTGCAGGTAAATCCAGCTTATATGCATTATCATTAATCTTCTCTAACACTTTAAAAGGTCCATCCGCTCGTGCAGCAATTAGGATTTGTGCAATTCAGGAGACCTTTCTTTTGTCAAATGCAGCCAAACTAAATCTCTATGTTCAAATTGTAGTTCCTTCCTACCTTTGTCACCAGCATTCTTATACTTAGCATTCATGCACTCTATGTTTTCTTTAGTTGTTTCATGTAGTTTTAACATCCACTCACCACGTGTAGTAGCATCAAAATTCACCTTTTCAGAAGTTGGCAAAGGCATTAAATCAATGGGAGAACGAGGCCAGAAACCATAAACAATCTAAAATGGGCACATATTTGTGGTTGAATGCAGCGAACGATTATGACCAAACTCAATATGAGGCAAACATTCTTCCCACATCTTAGTGTTTTTCACTTAGAACAACCCTTAACATGCTAGACAAAGTTCTATTCACAACTTTAGTTTGTCCATCAGTTTGGGGATGATATCCAGTAGAAAACAAAAGTTTAGTCCCCAATTTTAACCACAATGTTCTCCAAATATGACTAAGGAACTTAGCATCACGATCAGAAACAATTGTATTTGGCACACCATGTAAACGAACAACTTCGCTAAAGAACAAATCAGCAATATGAGTGGCATCATCTGTTTTGTGACAAGGTATGAAATGTGCCATTTTAGAAAATCTATCAACAACCACAAAACACTATCACGCCCATTCCTAATCCTCAGCAAGCTCAACACAAAGTCCATAGAAATATCCTCCCAAGGAGTACTAGGAACAGATAAAGGTAGTTACAAAACGTGTGGATTTAATCATGACTTAGCCTTTTGACATGTTGTGCAACGAGCAACAAATCGCTCCACATCTCGTCGCATCCGTGGCCAAAAGAAATGACTAGCAACTATGTCCTCAGTCTTCTTTACGCCAAAATGCTCCATCAAGCCTCCACCATGTGCTTCCTGCAACAATAACAAGCGAATGGAGCTAGCTGGAATGCATAGCTTGTTAGCTCGAAACACAAACCCATCACTAACGATGAATTTGTGCTATCCTTTCCCATCTTTACAATGCAACAAAACCTCTTTAAAATCAGTATCGTTAACATATTGGTCTTTAATTGCTTCTAATCCAAAGATTTTGTAGTCAAGTTGATTCAGCAAAGTATATCTCCTAAACAAAGCATCAATAATCACATTCTCTTTCCCTCGCTTGTTCTTAATTACATAAGGAAAAGATTCTAAATTTAACCCACTTAGCATGTCTACGATTCAGTTTGTCTTCACTACGAATATGTTTCAAAGATTCATGATCGGAATGAATAACAAATGTTTTGGGCCAGAAGTAATGCTGCCATGTTTCCAAAGTGCGAACAAGGGCATACCCTTGTCATAAGTAGAATAATTCGGCATAGGGCCACTCAATTTTTCACTAAAATATGAACAAGTTTGTCTTCTTGGAACAAAACACCACTGTTGACAACGGATTTTGATAGGCTTGCCTCGGTGCCAAGATGAGGCTGAAAATCGGAATCGGGATCCAGAAAAGGAAAGAAAGGAAGAGTTTGACTCAAATCGGAATCGGAATCCGATTGGGAGACCGACGCAGTGAAAGAAGCGTGTTAAGACAGGATTCAAACCAGAGTCGGAATCAATAAAAGGAAGTGATGATGTGAAGAGACTTGGGTGGAAACCGTCGGTTGAGTCTAAAGATGGACCGAAATAAAGACTCGGTTGTTTTACAGAGTCCATACTAAATGAGTTTGTGAAGAATCCTTTCTTTTATGTCAAGTAATGTTACCATAATAGACTAGGAGTTTAGTCATCAGGGTATAAATAGCAGCCCTGCGTGGTCATGAAAGGCTGTACACACCACCAACAACAAAACCTTTATAGTTTTTCGCATCTATTTTCATACATTGTCGACGACTTCGTCTTCTTCTTTTTAGCGAGTTCTTTTGGGCACGTCGAGGGTGATTAGATCTCAAGGCTTGTCTGTAAGTCCCGTATTACTGAGTAAGATCCAGGCTTTAGCAACAAGCACATCACTGTTGCTTCGTTTGGAGTTATTCGACATTTATCGAGTAAATATCTAGGGTTTAGTAACCGGCGCATCGCTGTTACTTCGTTTAGGTTTTATTCAACCTTTATCCAGCTTAGAATCAGCTTTATTTGGCTTTTATCTACTATTCATTATCAGATCTCTTATAGTCGTTTAGATCTTTTCTAAGTGTTGCTCTGCTTAGCTTGCTAGGTTACCTTTTAGTAATCTTACTTTGCTTCGCGTCGGATCGGCTAACCTAACCGGTTCATTATCGTAGATCGGAAGTCACTGCCGATTCTATCCTCACTGGTAAATCAGAATCCTAGCCGATTTCACTGAGTTATCTAATATCCAATTTTCTTGTCAATCAACAGGTTAGATTGACTGGCATGCCCTCCATCCACGGTCACAACCGATTTCGTGTGCTAGCACGTGAAGGTCTTTGTTGATTTTTGCGTCAACAACCACTCAATCCAATTCCACTGGCATCACATTCGAGTTCAAAAGTCTTATTTATATCAAGAAGTTGGAGGAGAGGTGGATGTGTCAACTTATCTTTCAACATGCTGAAGGCATTCTCTTGCATAGGGCTCCAATAAAAGGCCACTCCCTTCTTTGTAAGCGCATTCAAAGGTGCTGCAATGGTGCTGAAATCTTCACAAAGCAAAGGTAGAACCTAACAAGTCCGAGAAAGCTCCGCACCTGGGTGAGGGTTGTTGGTACAGGCTAACCGTGAATAGCTTCCACCTTGGCTTGATCAACTTCAATTCCCTGTGGAGTGACAACATAGCCAAGAAAACATGTTCGATCCGTGCAAAGGGTGCACTTGTCAATGTTATCGAATAAACATGCATCACGCAAGGCATAAAAAACAGTACGTAAATAACCAATATGTTCAACCATGGATTTGCTGTAAATCAATATATCATCAAAGTAGACAACAACAAATTTCCTAATGAAAGCACTCAAAACCTCATTCATTAATCGCATGAAAGTGCTAGGTGCATTAGTTAACCCAAAAGGCATGACTAACCACTCATATAAGCCAAACTTAGTTTTGAAAAGCAGTTTTCCATTCATCACCCAATTTCATACGAATCTGGTTGTAACCGCTACGCAAATCAATTTTTGAGAACACAACAGCACCACTCAATTCATCAAGCGTGTCATCTAAACATGGAATAGGGTGACGATAGCGAATGGTGATATTATTGATAGCTCTACAATAAACACACATACACCATGTTCCATCTTTCTTGGGCACTAGAATAACTGGAATAGCACAAGGACCAAGGGACTTCTGTACATAACCTTTATCGAGTAGTTCTTGCATTTGGTGCTGAATCTCCTTTGTTTCTTCCGGATTTGTTCGGTACAACGCACGATTTGGTAAAGACGCACCAGGAATTAGACCAATTTGGTGCTCAATCCCTCGACTAGGTGGCAGCCCTGCTGGTATCACACTTGAAAAAACATCCAAATATTCCTGCAAAATGTTAGCAACACCAAAAGGCAAAGAATGTTGCATGTCTTGAACTGAAATCAAAGCATCCTTGCACACCAAAGGATAAGCAACATAAGTTGATGCAATCAACTCATGAATATCTGATTTAGTAGTAAGCAAGCAATGGCTTTTTAATCTGATCTCGTCTCTTTGAACAACAACAGGTTTGTCAATTTTAGTGCTTGCACGTGCGGTCTTTGCATCTCTAGCAACATCATCATGCAAAATAGCCTCAGGAGACATAGGCAACAACACAATTTTCTAATCATAGTGCAATAGATAATATTTATTCGATCTACCATGATGCATAGAATTTATATCAAATCGCCAAGGTCTAACTAGTAGAATACTACAAGCCTCTATAGGCACAACATCACATTCAACAACATCATGATATGACCCAATGGAGAAATTAATTCTTACCAATCGATTTACCTTTACCTTACCACTGTTGTTCAGTCATCGAATGTAATACGGATGTGGGTGCGGTCTGGTGGTATGTGCAAGTTTCTCCACCATTTCGTCACTAGCCAAGTTGTTGCAGCTGCCTCCATCAATGATCAAACGACAAGATCGCTCCTTAATGACACACTTTGTTTGAAACAATGTATGTCGCTGATTTTGCTCGGCCTTCTCCATTTGTGCACTAAGCACATGCTGCACAATAAGACTCTCATAATGTGCTGCCTCATCTCTACCAATTTGTTCTTTCGGTCCATTGTTGGTACCTGCATGGTCAGCAGCAAGCAAAGCGAGTGTTTCCTCGTCGAAATCACTAGCAGATGAATACCCACCATCCTCTTTGACCACCAAAACACGCGTGCTCGAGCAGTCATGCTGCATGTGCCCATAGCCCTTGCAGCGATGACACTGCAGATCTCTCGTCCTGCCTGTGGATGCAACGGACGACGCGCTAGAAGCTAGTTTTTGGACGGGCTTGGTTGCTGAATTTGTGGAAAGCACGTGTCTTGTCGTTGACAGGAAGAGACGGTGCTGATCGACTCGGTGGTGGGGCAGGGTTGCGTGGCTGCCATGATGTAGATCTACCTACAACATTGTGAGACCTTGAGGCAAGATGTCGTCCCTGCACTTCCCTCTCAGCTTTACAAGCAAGATGAAACAAACGGGTTATGTTAGTATAATCTTTGTAAGAGAGGATGTCCTGAATTTCTCTATTTAACCTACCATAAAACCTAGCCATAGCTGGTTCCCCACTCTCCTCTATTTTACAGCGTAACATTCCCATTTGTAATTCCTATATTCCTCCACACTTTTAGCGTAAAAGCTGCAACTTATTTAACAAATCACGTGCATAGTAAGAAGGAATAAATCTGGCCCGCATGACCCATTTCAAAGCATCCCAAGTTTGTGGCATGTTAGTAGGATTTTTCTTGTGATGTTCTATCCACCAAACGGAAACAAAATCAGTAAACTCACATGTAGCAGCTCTAACACATGTATGCTCAGAAAATTTATGACATGCAAACTTTTGATCAACAACAATCTCCTAAGTAATGTATGCATCAGGATCAAATTTACCATCAAAAGGAGGTATATTAAATATAACCTTGTTGAAAGCATCATCATTTCTATGTACCTCATGGAGACTGCCACCACCCATACCTCGACGATTAGTATGTAGCCGTCAGCGAGCTTGGGTGTCTTCATCCTCTTTTTCAGTATCAGCAACATAATCTTACCAATCCTCGACGTGGTCATCTTCTTTCTTGTTGTTCTCATCCTTTTCACTATGGGTCTTATGATGCAGCTCGTCAAAACACCTCAGAAGTGCAGCAAGGCTCTTGTCAACATGAGCAACTGATGTTTCCAACCCTTGAAGCTTGGTGTTGGTGGCGATTTCTGCCATCTCCAGTTGCCCAATCTTCTCATTGGTCACCAGCAAGTCCTTATCGACACCTTCTGTATACACGAGGACCTCTTTCTTGAAGTATTGTATTAAATTCTTGGTGCAAGGTGATTGTTGTAGACTCCCTGCATCCTCATTTTCTGATCCTACCATGATTAAGAAAGGAGCAACAAGAAAAAGGTGAAGGAATAAAAGTCCTTCAACTACTGGGATGTAGCTACTGAAAGGCGCTCACGCTCAACCTTTTGCACAAGCTCTTACCAATTATTACCTTGCACAACTGGAGGGTGTGGCAACCAACAAGTCTGCAACCGTGGAAGGAGTGTATCAGTGCCGCAGCAGCAAACCCTGTCAAACTGTAGTCGAATATGTGAAGCTATAGGTGGGCTGAAACAAGGTCGTACTAGCACCACGTAGTGACAAAAGCAAGCTGAATAATCGTTCAACGGCGGTACTGTGCTGGTCCTAACCTAGACCGTGCTAGAGACACAAGCCTGGACACAAAGGAAGTCACAAAAGCACCACCAGAATAGAAGGAACAACTCAAAGAAACAACCCCTTTCTTTCGCTTTTTTTTGTTTTTTTGTCTCTTTTTTTCACTCTTTTCTTTTCAGGGAACCTCAAAAACTGTTTATACGAACAAAGGAATACAAATAAGCAAGTCACAACACACACTTTTTCTGGAAAGAGTAGGGGTATTCTGGTAACACACTCTCTTTCTCTCTCTCAAAAGTAAGACAAGATCAATCTGAACAGAGAGATTCTCCTTGGGGTAATGTTGGAGTACAACTCGGAGTGCAACACAGAGTGAAGTTCGGTCTCAGGAACACCCAACACAAGGAGGCGCGCGGTACGTGACAAGAACTCAAAACTCTAAAGGACGACAACTAAGACCAGCAACTTGACATAACCGATGCAACCGATAACTCAACGAGCCCGAACTAAGCAGTGCTAGTAAAAGGCCGAACAGAGTCTATAGGGTGTGGTCGGGGGGAATTCTACTATTTTTTGGCTTTTTCCGGACCATAGGAGAATAAAACACCCTAAATGAAGGGATGAAAAATCTCTCACCAACAAACCTTGCTCTGATTACCAACTGACGGAAACCCGCTAGGGTTTGCGCCCGATCTTTCGATGAGAGGCGTGGGGATAACTCGATTGAAGGAGACAACATTCATGGTCCAACTACAACCTGTACAAGGATGCGCCTAAACAACCGATACAGCACCTCCTATGGCTGCCGTGATCTTGTGGAGCGCGTCACTCGGCCAGTAGGGCAACTGTCCGGAATGCAATCGAAGAACTAGCAAGAACAAGTATGGAACAAGAACTGAAATTATAAGATGGGATGAAAAGGTTTCAATCTCAATTGCAATCACAAACGAAGTGGGGTTCCGAATACAGGAAGACGGGCGTCTAATCCAACACGCGTGCTTGCAAGTAACTAGCGAAAGCTAAACTTGATCTAAACAAAACCCAAAGTGTTCTTGGCGGCGACCGAGGGGTATTAGTTTGTGGTAGGGCGAATAGAGAGGTGTTGTGATCATCCTCGAACCCTAGGACACATCCGTAATGGACTCGATTGGATACATGGCCCATGGGCCAAAATAGCGGTGACGCAACACCGTGGGTTGAAAAGGACGCGGTGGTATTTTGACGATTGAGGCTGACTCCAAATAGATATGCCCTTGAGGTTGGATCCGTTGGAAAGTAGACCTGACAACACCAAGAACAGGCCCAGCTGATCCGTTTCCCACCAAGACAGAGGAAGTCCGCGCTCCCTGGTAAGAAGTAAACAAGGACATGTCACAACATACATGTACATTTGCACCAGTATCAACCCACCAATCTACATATTGGAATACTGAAAATACAAATGGTAAATTACCATATCGAGATCCACCGGCTTTATTGTCGTTGCCAATGGTGACATTCACCTTCTTGTTTGGCTTTCCATCATCTCGGTCCTTGCGGTGGCGGCAATTCTTGGCAAGATGCCCTGTTTTGCCGCACACATAACATGCTCTGACCTTCTCATCCTTCTCAGATTTCTTCTTGAAGTTAGTGGTTTTCTTTGGCTTTCCACCATAGTTACCCTTCCCCTTCCCCTTGTAGTTGGGTCTATTCTCTATGATGTTTGCACTTGCACCTACACCTGCACCCTGAGCAGATGTCGCTGGACCATCTTTTGCCCTTGCCTTTTCTTCCACATCGAGGGCTATAAGAAGATCCTCGGTGGACATGTCTTCTCTTTTATGTTTCAAGGCAATGGCAAAATCCCTCAATAATGCAGGGAGTTTGGCAATAATGCCCGCTGCCACAAACCTATCAGGCAAAAGACAACCCAGGCTTGTCAATCTCTCCCACCAGTAGTTGCAACTCATGTGCCTGTGCAACTATCAACTTTGCAGCATCAATGTTGTAATCATAGAACTGCTCGCAGGAGTAGAGAAGGCGGCCGCCTTCAGAGGCTGCATATTTGCGCTCAAGTGCATGCCACAACTCTGCGGGGTATGTATAATCCATATACAAATCGTAAAGCTGATATGACAGCAGGGTCAGGATACATCCAAGTACAGTATCACTTGCATTCGGGAAATTGTCGGTCTGTTCAACCGTGAACGGCACCGCTTGATGGATCACCCACCACAGCCCCATTGATATGAGCCAAAATTTGACTCTAGTCTGCCATCTACAGAAGTTACCGCCCGCAAACCTCTCAGGTTTTATTGCATCCGAAGCACCAGCCATTGCTAAATTATGGTAAACGCATATATGAGCGAGTACGGGACGTTAACTACGAGAGGGTGCAGAAACGAACCGAAGGGATTCCCCATGAGAACACATCTGACCATAGAAAGCAGATATCGGGGTTGAGATAGGCCCATGTGCGTACACTTTAATAATCTGTAACTAAACCTTTTCGACTACAAGGTGGCATCAAGGTACAGTCGTTTCGGCAACTATTGTTATCTGTTGACTGTTGTATTCACGCCAGATCCCAGCCAGACCCTTACTAGTGAGAACTTGTCCTATATATTATTGGACTAAGACGAGACTTGCCTGGATTTATGTTATATATATAACGATTCAGCATGGCCTCAACACAAAGCTAATACATCCCGATGTCGACCTATATCCGACTCAGTCGATGCAATCTTCATCTCGTTGCACCCCTTGCTCTTCCGTGCAATTTGTGTGCCGCCCGTAACTCCGCCCGGTCTCTTTGGGTCCTCGGTCCAAGTCTACTTGCATTCCTCCCAAACCTTTGACTTGAACTTCACCTCGTACCGTCGACCGCCACGTCACACTCTACACCTGCCCATCACAAGCCAAGGACACATCACACACAATGGTTGTCAATCACTCGTCATCCTAGATTGACCACCATTGGTCCTCAGTATGATGGACTCATTGTCAACTAGAACATGTACGATTGTTCCAGTCAATGTGGCTCCAATTATTCCAATTGACCGGTGGCAGTTAGGTTATTCCAATTGACCGGTGGCAGCTAGGTTTGCTTTTTTGTACTTAAGGCCTTGTTTAGTTTGGTGAAAAGTTAGCGTTTATTACTATATCAATTTTAAACCAAAGATTAGAAGAACAAAACATGATCTAATTATAAAACTAACTACATAGGTGGACGCGAAATCGCGAGATGAATCTATTAAATCTAATTAATCTGTCATTAGATATAGTTTATTATAGCACGATATTGTCTAATCATAGCCTAATTAGTTTTAATAGATTCGTCTTACAATTACACCCGGGTTATGGAATGAGTTTTGTTGGTGATCCATATTTAGTAATCCTAATTCGTATAAAACATTCAAATTTACTATAACGACTAAAACAAGACCTTTATCAGGCATCTTCCTCGCCTCGCGGGCAATCCATCGAGCATTGCAGCAGAGCTGAGCGAGTGCGAAGCGTTAACTATGACAGGATGCAACAACCGAAGGGTTGTCCCATGGGAACACATCTGACCACAGAAAGCAGAGATTCGGGGTTGAGACAGGCCCATGCGCGTACACTTTATTAATGCGCAATAACTGAATCGTATTTTCGGCTGGCAGTTGAAGGTAGCATCAAGCTACAGTCCTATCGGCAATGATTATCATCCGCTGTGTTCCCATGCTCAAGACCGATTATAAAACTAATGTCATGCCAGACCCTTGCTAGTACAGCATCGCACACAACATCTCAGTTCACAAACAACCAAGGAAGCCACCAGCCAGAGAGCGTGAGAGAGTGGCATCCATGGAGCTCGCGAAGGCTGCACTGAGCAGCCTCATCCCCAAGTTGGGTTCCCTTCTCAGTGCGGAGTACAATCTTCAGAAGGGAGTTAGGGGGGAGATCAGGTTCTTGGAGTGTGAGATGAAGAGCATGCAAGCTGCCCTCGAGGACTTATCCGAGCTGCCGGCAGATCAGATCAGCCATACTAACAAGCTTTGGATGAGGGACTTGAGGGAGCTGTCCTACGACATAGAGGACAGCGTTGATGCTTTCATGGTCCGCGTTGATTCTCCAAAGCCCCACAGCTTGACAGGTTTCAGAAGATTCATTGATAAAATTGGTATCATTGGTGAAGTCAACTTGGTCCGAAAGGCAAAGATTCGTCACCGTATTGCCATGGACATTGAAGACATCAAGACCCGCGTGAAGGATGTCAGCGATAGGAGGGAAAGGTACCGTCCAGATGTTACAATGGTGCCTGAGAGAAAGCTCAACATCGACCCCCGCGTAATTGGAATGTTTGAAGAAGCCAACAGACTCGTCGGCATCGACGGCCCTGCAGAGAAGCTTACCAACATGCTAACGCAAGGAGATAGCATACAAAAGCAGAAGCTAATGGTTGCCTCGATTGTTGGAGTTGGTGGCCTGGGTAAAACAACTCTTGCTAATAAGATGTACAAGAAACTCGGAGGCCAATTATTCCAGTGCCAGGCCTTTGTCTCGGTGTCACTCAAGCCCGACATGAAGAATATTCTATGCAGCATACTACGGCAAATTAGCCGAGGCAAATGTAAAGATGGTGGAGAAAATGATCCCGTGGAAGTAGCGATACAGAATATTAGAGATTGCCTAAGTGACAAGAGGTAATACTATATCTTTGTTCTGTTTCACTTGCATCTTTTACATACAAACTTAGGATGATAAGCAGCGTAGCCCGCACAATTGCACGACCTGATTTCTTTGTATAAGATTTTGTTTTCGTACTGGAGTGATGTCTGGTAGTGTTAGATAGCGAATACTCTATTTGTTTTAGCTGATCATAAGGAAAAACAAGGAACACTCAGTAGTAAAGTTGTTAGAACAATAACAGAAAAAAACTTTTTTTTTGTCCCGAATAAAGGAACACTCAGTAGTAAAGTTGTTTGGACAATAACAGAAAAAAACCTGTTTGTTCTCCCAGAGCCTAGGTATAATCCTAGCAAAATGTAGAGCTTTACAAGGATCGCAACAAGGATGGCAAAGAATTGCCGCATTCATAGACTGTGGACTCTTTGCGCAAATATCATCCTTAGCTCAGGCCAGAGTAGGACCTTCGCCATTGCACGATGTAAGCATGACGAAGGGAAGTAGTTTTAGTTATCGCATTTAAATTATTGTCGAGGGACTTTTAGGTGCGTTGAACAATAACATAACCAAAAAAACTCATCTTTTCCATGTTGTGAAAGAATCGTACTATTCTAAAATTTATAATGTAGATAAAATAAATAAAATTTATTAACGGAAAAAATTATCCGCAAGCACACAAATATTAAATACATTAAACACTATTGTAGCATTTCAACCAGGAGTAAGTATCAGATTATCGTTATTTATATTTTCCAATGAGAACACGTTAATCTTCTAATAATTATTGTCTACATTATAACTAATATCCAATTCATAGGTCATAGTCAGCTGTCCTAAAAATTATATAAAAAAGATTGTCATGATAAATATGATCAAAAGGGGTAGTAATGATATAAAGGATAAGAAGAGTATCATCGGAGACCCTAAACTCAAACCTAAACACCAACAAAAGAAAAAAAAGGTTATATTAGCCTATAAACAAGTTAGAGTTTAAAGCCTTAATACAAAGGGAGAATACCGAGACTTTATCAAAAGTTCAAATATTTAGTGGCTCATATCCCAATTTCTAGCAACGGGGCCAAAACCCATACAAGAGCCAAAAGGATAAGTCTGTCACATCTTGCAGTCTACCCACCAGATCTAGTAGAAAAAAAGAAATATCTAGAAGAATTCATACATTCAAGCACCTCACTTGCATATACAAATACTATTCTAGCCTCACTGGTAACTTTCATCTTACGGATGAACAAGCAAAAGACTGCAACTAAATATGCATAAACCACTCGAAGACATTGCAATAGCATAGATAGCTAACTTATTCATAAACATAATATAATTAAAGCAAACACAAAGATAAACAAAGAATACCATAAATAGAACACAAACTAGATGTAACAATTCTAAAGAATACACAGAGATCTGACAAACAGGATGCATAGTCATACCCAAGATCATAGTGATCTTGAAGAACAACTTGAAGAACTTGATGAACTAGAACTTGGCTCCTCTAATCTAGAACTAGTGTACTATGAGAGCTTTGGTTTTTCTCTGGAGACAATTGATCTGCTTCTCAGCTGAATGATTGCTAAGGGGGTACCCACACTTATATAAGGGTCTAAGGTCAGTTTCTGACGTCTATGGTATTGCATATATAACCGACTTAATGAACCGACATACAACCACCTCGCCAAAGTTTGGCCTGAACTGCCTCAGGAATGGGCCGACAGATCCCAGGGATTGGCCGATCACTAGGTGGTGCCTCCTGGCCACAGCCTTCATGTGGTGGGCTTCTCGTGAAGTAAATGGGCCTTCTATGTTTATGGTGTATTTTTTTGGACTTGTCTTGAAGACTATTTCAATTATTTGAGCATTTCCAGGACAAAGTATTCTTTATTCTTTTATGCCTTTTCTCTTATTTTTCACCTCACGTTCTTGAAATGATACGACGACAAAATAGAAGTGGAACCAAGTCACACTAAACAAATATGATAGTAAAGTAGTAGTTTTCCTAAATTGTTGATGTCAAATATTAGCACTCAAGGACCATCAACACCGGTCTGGTAGCGAAATGTTGAAATAGTATGCATCATATTATCGACATCCAAAAAAGAGAAGTACGAACTATAAGGATTCATTACTTCTATCTTTAATCTTTGCTTATCTAGAAGTCCCGTAAACTTCGCACGGGGCTCAGGGGGAGGGGGGTTGACGCTTTTCAAGCAACATCATTTGACCCTCATGAAGGTTGGCATAGATTAAAAGGTTGCATAAGAGCACGGAATATAAGCTTCGCAAGGGGCTAGGGGGCGCTTTTATCAGCTCTCCAAACCTTTACATGATATAACAATCACAATAAGGTCTTTATTGATTCTTAGAACAGGAGAAAGGATACATTAGGAATCAGCGAGGATTCCGACCTTTGTACAAACAATAACACCACAACTAAGCAGCTACTACAAAACTCAACACCTCCTCGAAGCTCTGAGCCTGGACTCTTGAGTGGCTGAGCTTTGCCTAATGATGCACGTCGCTCCAACTCCAAGCTAGTTGAACTCTGGAAGCTTGCAAGTTGGGACTTCCCCGTGAAGCTTTAGCTCGACAGTTTGCAGCCACAAAATGATCCGAGGGTAGTTCTATTTGTGGATAGGAAAAAGCCAAGCTCTTCTCCCTGGCTTCAACCTTGATAACCCCAATGGCTGAACCTTTGGGTTTGTAAGGGAAATGGCCCTAGGCCATTGTTTGTGATTTTGATGATCGATTGACAACATAGCCATTGGGACTAACCAAATTGTTTAGATGAATAGTTGTAGATATTTTACGTCCCAAGGATGTTTTGGAAGCCATCCAAATGCTCAATATCCAAATATGCATCAATGTCCAAATAATCAAGATGTCCAAAATATGCATATGTCCAAATGATGGTGATCCAAATAAAGCAGTCCAAATTATATGACAAAGTGTCCTTAGTCATATTCAAGGGCATCCAAATGACAGACAAGAATATTGGACAAGAAGACCCACGAAGAAACCGAAGAAAAGGAGGACCGACGCTTTGGACCGAAGTATTGACTTAAGCAATCAGTAGGGACCAAACCAATCGGTCCATTGGTCAAGAAGAAGGTGTTCGGCTCTGGAGCGGACAGACTCATTCGGTGAGGTCATCAAGTGAGAACAAAACCAATCGTTCAGTTGACCCAGAACATGTGCAAGGCTCTGGAGCGGACCGACTCATTCGGTGCGGTCTAGAAGAAGGGACCGAACCAATCAGTCCACCCAACGTGAAGATGGCGCACGACTTTGGATTGGACCGACTCATTCGGTGGGGTCAAGATGCGGGGACCGAATCAATCAGTCCTTGTGAAGGAGACGTTGGAAAGTTCCAATGGCTAGCTAGGACTGAACCAGTCGGTCCTGCGCAGAAAGTCGCAACGGCTTTGCAACGGCTATTTTCTTGGGCTGGGGTTATATAAGAGGCACACCCCGACCATTTGAAGGGGGCCTAAGCTATGGAAAGGTGCTGCTAGTGTTTCTACACTCATTCAAGTGCTCAATCCACCAAAAGTGCTAATTAGAAGATCAAGGCGATTAGCAAAGTGGTTAGTGCTAGTCTAGGCCTATTAGCGCATCTCTTAGGTGAATAGTCTAGAGTTTAGCAAGGTTTGCATACATCCACATCTACCCGGTGCTTGCGCGCACCAAGAGTTGTAATCCGGGGCTTATTGTCTTGAGACCCTCCAACCGCGTTTGTGGAGTGGCAGCCGGTGGTTGTACAAGCGAGGAGAGGCCCTTGGCGTTTTGGCCGAAGCTCTACCCAGTGAAGGTGGCGAGGAGCATCCGGGGAGGAACGAGCGGAGACCCACTTGCGTGTGGGGGGTCACCCACGGAGTTACTCGACCGGGGAGTTCATGCCTTTGCGCGGGCATTTCCTTTGAGAGGGGCTCCAACAAGGAGGACTAGTGGGAAGCTCGTGAGCTTTCCGATACCTTGGTAAAAATCACCATGCCGGGAGTTTGCTCTTCTCTACCCTTTTAGCTTCCACATTTCATATTGCACTTACATTCCACATTTACCCTTCCTAGAATTGCCATGCTAGTATAGGATTCGACCTAGGGTGCAAAATTTTGTAGCGGTAGAGATAGCAACACATAGAGAAAACCTAGAGCACATTTAGATAGAAATTAAAATAAGTTTTCATATGTGTAAGATTGGCCTTTGTTTTTAGAACACCTAATTCACCCCTCCCCCCCTCTTAGGGTATCTTTGGTCCTTTCAGGGTTGGGCATAGAAGATACATTGTAGACATGAAAAGATCCAAGAAATCGCCCAAGGGGCTCCTCCACAGGGGATCTGGAAGTAGAACAGGAGTCATCTTGTCCATCAACAAATCCAAATACATTGCGACCGTTAGCACGCCCCTCACCGCTCCTTTTTATAGACAGCACAAAGGGCAAACAGTACCAGCAAGGTCAAACAGTAAGCCGAGGATAAACAGTTACCTTCGTCAAAAAATAGAAAAATAAATCTAGAAAACCTAGAAACATTATATAAAACAAAAACCTTTGTTTATACATCATACTGGA
Organism: Digitaria exilis; assembly: GCA_015342445.1. Classification (NCBI taxonomy): domain Eukaryota; kingdom Viridiplantae; phylum Streptophyta; class Magnoliopsida; order Poales; family Poaceae; genus Digitaria; species Digitaria exilis. Next base: position 218,542 of record JACEFO010001613.1, read on the forward strand.
ATAGGCAAAACATTGCTGCAAGCTATGATCTTCGGCAAAAACTATCCTCCAGAAAAAACATTCCCATGTCCTTGTGAGAGCTTGCTAAAGCTTGTCCGGCCATAATACCAAGTCTTATCAAAGAAAAGCTCGACTACTTGCCCAACAGAGAAGGGCCGGTGAAAGGATCAAGATGCCTAAGAGCGGGGGTGTTCAATTAGGCTTCTACTAAAAATTCTCAGAAGAGTAACTTAACCGAAAGCCATTCACCCCAATATCGTTAACCTATCTAGTGGACAAGTTTAGCAACCTAGTTCCAAGTCTCTACCCTAGCATTGCAAACTCTAGAAATGTAAATGCATAAAGGAAATTGCTCAAAGGTAAAGAGACAAGGAGAAGCCGATTTTTCCCATGGTATCGAGGAGTCAACACTCCCCCTATTCCTTGTTGGAGCACCCACACAAAAGTATCGCTCCCCTTTGATCCGCGCAAGGATCAAGTGCTCTCTAGTGATAATCCATTTCCCACTCAGGGACGGCGATTCTAGAACTGTCCACAACCTCTTGGAGCATCACACAATCACCTCCTTGTGAGCTTCCAACACCAACGCCACCAAGCCATCTTGGTGATGCCAATCACCAAGACTAACAAGCCAAAAAACTTCACTTGACCTAGACTAGCCCAAGCAAAGAAGTGGTGCACACTTGCTACTCTCAAGCAATAATGATGTCCTTAATCTTCAAATCAAAAACTCCATGGATTCCAAGTGCTTCTCTTGCCTTGCAAAACCTCAGCTATAACACAAAGATCTCAGGTGGCAAGAGAGCTCAATTGTGAGAGGAAGAGCCCCTTAAATACCTCCCACTCACGAAATTAGCCGTTTAAACTTTTCAGAGCCACCGACTGTTTCAGTGGGCACCCCACCGAAATAGTCGGTGCTCACTTTTGGTTCAAACCCATCGCCCCCCCTTTATAGTACGGCCAAAGGAGAAAACAAAGAACCTATACTAATCTCAGTGTCCCCAACATCCATGACACTTAGAGCTAGCTTATACTTAGCCTTCGAGCAAAATCCTTTATTTGCAGCAAATACTAGATCAACTCATTGATGGTGGCCAAGAAACCCATGAAATCCCATCAATGCACTAACTTGACTTTTGACGCTGCAAAACACACGTTAGTCACATTGATTATATTGTCATTAATCACCAAAACAATTGAGGGGCATTGATGCTCTTTCAATCTCCCCCTTTTTTTCTAACTGATGACAATACAACCTCAATCTATCCTTCTCAAAGGTTATGTCCTTCAAGCCAACAAGCACTACACATGCAGAAACTTGTTGACTGATCTCGAGCTTCGTCGAAATCATTCAACAAGCCCAAAGGCATGCTAAAGGTATCATCGATGCGTGCAAGCACATAGCAATCACATTTTTTTAATTTAATTGGAAGATAGACATCATAGCACTAGAAAGAAATTATATCTGCTACAAATTTCCATGGACTCATCTACTCTCTAAACTATTTATACCATTGGTTCAAAATAAACGGCGATCAAAATCGATAATAAGTCTATCAAAAGAGCTTCTAAAAAAGAATAAAATTAAAACAAAAAAACTTCTACTGTTCATAGCAAAACGACCCATTCTTTTTGGCTCGGGCTGCCCATGCCTTCGTGCGGCTCGGCCTAGCAACTAGATCGTAGCTTAGCTCTTAGCGGCTTGGCCCATATGCTAGAATATTTCCTACGGCCCATACACGCACACACCACTGCGTCCCAAGCCATAATATGAGCCTAGGAAGGAAACTCCCCTCGCTGGACCAGAAGTCGGCCAGAAGTCGGCGTGGCTGCCACTAGTCAAAGAATGCAATCAGACAGTTGGGCATCATTCATGCCAGATCAAAACCGACAAGACCCCCGCTCCCCCCTCCCTCCACCTCACCGTGTCCCGAAACCCTTATGAGTGGAAGAAGTGGCAAATTTCACCCATGGCTGCCAGTCGGGTGGACACCGCATTCATAGGGCCTCTCTCCGTCGCGCGTGTTCGGGCAAGGTTTAGTGCGCCGCTGTCGAGTGGCCTCACGGTAATGCTCCAACCTGAGCACATTTGACGGCGATGCAGTGTCGAGTGTCGGCTTGGCTCAACTTCCCGCACGGTGTCAAGGTACAGTCGGCGATGGAGGCAACTGTGAGACCTATAGATAGGTCAATTCTGCCCTGCCTTTCTTTTCTAAGGATATGGTTAGGGCTTCTTGATTTCTTCCCAAAACAAAATTCCAATCACCTTGACATGGTGGTAATAGCCGGCGTAGTCGACGGTGAGGTAGCTAGAGGTACGAATCGGTGTAGATGATGCACTGACGACGGTGGCAAGGTTAAAGACAACGGTGGTGCAGCATAGAGGCTGCAAACTTCTCGTCACTTCGGCGCTGCTCAGATCAGGTCAATAGGTTTTGTGATCTGGGTCTGGTGGGCACGGTGAACCTTGGTGTACGTGCCCCTGGCCCCCACCTTCCTTTTTACAGTGCTGCGCAACGGGGCCTGCAACCATGAGCTGGTTGTGCATCCCCAATCATGGTGCTATATAGGGTTCGACTTGGTCGTTGAACCGAGCAGGTGGAGATCAACTCTAACAGTCTCCTCAATGGATTTGGGCCCGATGTGCATCCATACCCATGCCGACTGGCCTGCATGGATGAGGCCCTCTACTATAATGTCATGTCTCACAATAAGTATCGGAAGACCACGAAGAACACACTAAAGAAATTGGTTGGTCATGTGCTGCGAATCTATCCATGCTTAAGAGGCAAACTATGTTCAAGAAATCAAGCTAGATACATGACACACTTCACTTTCTTTATTGTTGTGCCTTTGGAACACATCCCTCAACATTTATAATAGGTATTTGTTACTGAGATTCAGCTACACTATAGACGAGGTTATTGATACCAGTTGCAAAACCCTATTATTCGGGTCGGGCCTAAAAAAGCCCGGTTTCTTTCGGGCCGAAAATTCTTGCCCACGCCCATCCCATGGGCAAGGTCGGGCCAAGTTTTTGGGCTGGGCTTGGGCCGGGCCGTGGGCGGGCTCGGGCTTCCTGTTCTTTTTAGTTGAAAAACAAATAAATTTAATTGTATGAGCGGGCTCGGGCCGGCCCGATTTTTTTTGGGCTTGGTTTTTGCTAACTACGCCCTCCCATTAGGAGTTGTGGGTGGGCTAATACCCACTGGGCTCGGTTCGGGCCTGCGGGCCTGGCCAGGCCGGGCCACAAATGCTGAGGTCTAATAATAGGTATGTATGATTGAGATTCACCTAAACTATAGATGAGGTCATTGATACCAGTTGCAAAACCCTATTATTCTCCGTTTTGGAACTGGCAAAAGCAAACAACACTAAAATTCTCGACTTTTAGTATCGGGCCGGTACTTAAAGGCACCTTTTAGTACTGGGTTATTTCTTACAAAAAAAATATTTCTAAAATGAGGAGGCCCCTACATGGCCCCGCATAACAAGCCAAGTCTTGTTGATTTGCAAAATTGTGCTTGTGCGGTGCATACGATTCCAACCCATGACCACTTGCATCACACATAGGTTTCTTACCATCTCACATTAAACACTAAATTATAATTTTCCGGTGGAGACCTACTAAAGTGCCTCCAAGGCCTTGGTCTTTAGACCTGTTACTGTACCATTTTTTATTCCCAGTGACAGTGGAAAAAACAGATGTTATGAGCGGATGAGCGTTTCTAGGGTAGCACTATTTCACTTGAAGCCCCCGTGCAGTTTCAACTTTCAACGATTAGCATCTTTCCATTTCTTTTGAGGCCTGAAAGCCTGGTTGCGGGATTCCCCGAGCCTTTGAGAGTGACCCTATTAATTATAGGGCCAGACAGTGAGATATCATAATGTAATAATAAAACAAATTCAAAGAAGGCGAACAAATGTCAAATATTATCATGTGTTCTGTAAAAAAAACAAATATTATCATGTGATATCTGTGCAGTCTCAATCATTTAAAGAGTTTTGCATTGGTTGAGTTAAATTTAGCTTAAACATAAAAATAACTTTTAATGATTAAATTTTTGATACTTTATTGGTTTTAAACTTTTCATGACCTGTTGGTACAGGTGTTAAACATATATAGTTATGGTTGTTTTAAGTACATAGAGAATTGTCTATGACCTATCTGTAGCTCATCATTGCTATAAAACTGTTGTAAATCTACTGGAGCATAAGCTCTAGTTTACTTCTACTTTTTTGTGGAAATATTTTGGCTTCCATCTAATAATACTATTGCAACACTATAGGTATCTTATTGTAATAGATGACATATGGGATACATCAGCATGGAAAATACTCAACTGTGCTTTGATTGACAACCATTACGGAAGCAGAGTAATTGTCACAACCCGTAATCTTGATGTGGGGAAATTTTGTAGCAATACTGTTCGTGGTGCTGTGTACGAACTGGAACATCTTTCTCATGAAGACTCCAAAACGTTGCTATATGCAAGGGTATTTAAAGAAGGAGAAGTTATTAATACTAAGTTGGATGAAGAAGCTGGGAGAATTTTGAAGAGATGTGGTGGATTACCATTAGCTATCACTACAATAGCTGGTTTACTGGCTTGTAAACCGAGAACAAAGGCAGAATGGGATGCTGTATACAGCTCCATTCATTCAGGACCCAATAAACCTAAGGATGATATGGAGACAATGAGAGTGATATTATCTCTTAGTTTTTCTGAGCTCCCTTCCCATCTAAAGCCTTGTCTGCTGTATCTAAGCTTTTTCCCGGAGGATTGCATAATTAACAAAGACAGCCTTTTAAGCAGATGGGTAGCTGAAGGCCTTATTGATGAAAAGCATGGCAGGAAAAATTATTATGAGTTATGCGAGCGTGCAGAAGGTTATTTCGTTGATCTTGTCAATAGAAGCTTCATCCAACCATTAGAAATTGACCTAGAAGGCATTGCAAGCTCTTGCCGTGTCCATGATATCATACTTGATCTTCTCATTTCCCTGTCGATTGAAGAAAATTTTGTGGTAAGGTCAGATTGTGTAGAACTCATCCCATTCAGCTGTAAGATCCGCCGATTGTCGCTGCAAGATAACAACAAGAAGGAAAAAATAATACCAGAAGATACAGTCGATCTGTCTCATGTGAGGTCAGTAATTGCATTTGGTGATGCTTTCAAGCGGATGCCCCCTCTGTCAAGGTTTTCTGTTCTTCGTGTTTTGGATCTGGATGGTTTTCCCAGCAAGAATAATTGTCCTAAAGATCTACGGAATTTGCATCATTTGAGGTATCTGCAACTACGAGGTCATCTTAAAAATGAGGTTCTAGAAGAAATTGGAAACTTACAGCATCTGCAGGTGTTGGATATAAGTAATGCCTCCATAGATGCACCGCCGGCAAGTATTGTTAATCTTACAAACCTTCAGAGTCTACTTGTTGATTCTTCTATGACGATGCCAGATGGGATAGGGAAATTAAGTCTACTGCAAATAATATCATGGGTTCAGATTGCACAAAATACTGTGGCTGAGCTAGGAAAGCTTGCAGCACTGAGGGTGCTCTGCATACGTCGATTAGGTTATAACAAGAGTTATAACAAGGCTTTTGTCCAGAGTCTCTCTAACCTCGGAAAACTAGTGGGTCTTTTCATCGACCGATCTGGTTTATGTTCCCTAGATGGCTTGTCAGATGAGCGTATCCCTGCCCGGCTCAAATTCTTTCGTGGAACCTCGACAACCTTCCGTCAGCTGCCACGATGGTTTTCCAAACTCGAGCTCCTGTCAGGCTTAACAATCGCTGTTAATAAATTCACACAGGATGACCTTGAAATGCTTGGAGAATTACCCGCGCTGCGTTTTCTTGAACTACAAGTATACGAGAATAGCACTGTTCAAGAAAGGGTGATGATTGACAACGCTCAGCACTTTCAATCTTTAGAACAGATGAAGTTTTTGCACTATGGAGGATGTTTGATGGTGTTCGCTAAACGAGTTATGCCGATGCTTCGAAAGCTTGAGTTTTCCTTTCAGTTAGGGAAGAGAGTTGGTGGTAGTCTAGATATTGGCTTGGAGAACCTGACTTCCCTTAAACATGTCACTGTCAAGGTTGACTGCTACAAAGCAAAAATTATGGAGGTGGAGAATGTGGAGACCATGTTCAAGGCTGCAGTTCGCATCCATCCGAACTATGCAACTCTTGATCCAATTCTTGAGCTCTCAGGAGTGCGTGAATGGCAAATGCACGAAGGTGAGAGCTCCGATAGTCCTGCTGCGGCTTCCGATCATGGAAGGTATGCTATCTGTTCTCCCATTGAATTGAGTCCTATGCTTGACTCCTTTCTTTCTTTTGCTTTCCTATGGTTGCTTTTAATTTCTACTTTTATGCTTGGTGAACAGTTTTGAATTTCCGTCCACCGATGGTGAAAGCGATAATGATAGTGAGGCTTCAAAGCAAACGTAAGATGTTAGGTCCCCAAATGAATATGTGCTTGTTTTTTATCATTCAATTTTTTGAAGTATCCTTTCTCCAATTTTGCAGTTAGGTCACGATCAATTGGGACTGGCTGGATAATCATAAGTCAAACATCAATTAATCAGAATTTTCTTTCAATTTCTGCACCGTCCATGGTCCGCCCCTGTTTCTATTTATGTTGCTCCAGTTCCAAACTTCCAATACGCTGCTATGTTCCTAGTGCTCTACCATGTGCACAGTCCTGTGTTTCCTTAAGGCATCCGTCAAGCATTCTTTGTCATACCTCTTCTATTTCTAGTTACTTTCTGCCTCCTTGCATCTCTTTTTATTTGAATTAAAAAATGTATTTGCCATATCTACCCCATACTCTGTATTTGGTTCTCTAGCCCTGATCACTTTTTTTTTCATAAAAGTACTTCCGAAATAGTTATTCCTCCGCTTTCCGTTGATAACAAAAAAATATCCTCAACTATTGTGCATGAAGTATAACTTCCCCCATTGTTGTCATTGAAAAATCTTACTAAGGCTTGTAGTCTCAAACAAAAAAAAATAATAATTTTATATTTGAGATAAGATACGTCCTTGCCACCCTTCATCCTTTATGTTGTTAACAACTGGTTTGATGTGCTTCCAAACAAGAACTGCTTCTTATCTGAAACAAACAAAAAAAACTATATTGTTATATTTCAAAATAAAATTCATCATTTATATGTTTCTTCCTTTTATGAAGAAGAAAACTCTTGCTGTGCTTTGTACATAAATCCCCTTGTTACCTTAAACAAACAAAACATAATATTTGATATATTTTAAATAAAATATATCCTTCCTATTCCTTCCTTCGACAAAACAAAAAAGAAAACAGCCTTTGTTCTGCTGGAATTTTAGAGACCCAATATCATATCCACTTCCTGTCTTTTTCTCTCTCACCACCGCCCCGGCCCCCACACACCACCAAAAAAAAAGAAACTTCAATTATCTGTTATGTAAGAGTGTTCAGTCAATTGGTCCTTGGGCCGGCACATTGGCTATACTTCTCGATGGATTTGACAATAATTCTCGGTAAGTTTTCCAGCAACCATCATGTATATGTTATTTTGTTCCTAAGTACTTTGATCATCATTCGGACAGTAGTCATATTGAGTGTAATAGACTAAAATATTTGACATAGTAGGTAACATTACCATTAGACTATAAATTTGTCCATTGCAGGGTTCAATGACTAATTTAATTAGTTGTCCTGTTAAGCTATTAAACAGTATACATATCTTGCAAAATATTTTGCGCTAGGATATTGACAAGCATCAGTGTACTTTTTAGTAAATCAGTCATATATGGTACCATGTCTCGACCCATGCATATACCCACACCTGCTATATAGTGGCATGTCCGTTTCAGCTCGTAATGGGAGCATGGATAGTCAGACGAAAACAGATTGGAAAACTATTTTATGACCATAGAGGTCACTTGTACTACACTCAACCAATTGCTAGCTTCCTTTTAAAAAAACCAATTGCTAGCTAGTGAAATGATAGTTTTTTTTTCTTTTTTCTTTTATTTAAAACTTCACTCATCTATACAGACATCCACAACTTCAAATAATAAAATGATTAGAAAGTATTACATTCCATTGATGAAATTAGTGCAAAGTTTGTCCTAGTTCGAGTCCATCTTAGAAATTATAGATTCCTGAGTCAACCTAAAATTAATATATGAGGCAGTATGAATAATCTAAGAGCTTCAATTTCGTCGTGAAGATAAATCAAACATGGATAAGGGATAATGGTTTTTCCAGAGGTAAACTGTGGCGTGTATAAAGTGTACTATTGTTCAACTCATATACCGGAATTTTCAGCCTATCCTTAAATTTGTTTTATAGGAATGAACATTTATAATTAATATAGTATGTTCAAGATTTTTATGGCCTCAGAAATCATGAGTTAGAGAAGAAATGGCACAATAATAATCATATTTCAAGGATTTTAGGTCCGTGAGCATCTGTCAGCACCTTTTTATATATGATCGAACTATTTGTGCTATAATTTATAAAGTTTTTGCACTTGGTGCTTATTTTAGGTCCGTGAGCATCTGTAAGCACCTCTGAAAGCCACTCTCTTATTGATATTAAGACTGGTGCTTATATTTATTTTTTAGACCGAATTATCAGCAAAACTTGAAAAGGTCTACCAAATTATACATAGTATACCATTTGTCTATAAAATTTATTACAGTATGCCCTTGGGGAAAATACTAGATAAACCACTACACTAGATATGTAAAACCGGTGAAATTTCTATGGATACAATTCCGTACAATGCCGGGACTATTTACTACCATTTTAACTTTATATGCATTAGTTGTGCACAATACAACTTGGACGGTGCAGCATAGCCCCTACCTATCTAGTTTAGTTTGAATTGAGCAATAATTAAGGTTCTATGTTGTCATTTATATTCTCGCATTTATTCCCTAGAAAGTAATGTAATGCCTATTCTTATGTATCATTTTGTTTTCAGGAAAGAAACATTGATAGGCTGGTCTCCCGTGCTTAAAGGTGGATGGTCAACATTTGTAAAGAATACCCCAGTGCTCTCTCCTATGCAAAATGTTCGAGGTCATGTTTAGCACATATATGAATTTAGTTACTCTGTTTGAAACCTAGACAACTAGATATTGTTCGTCCGTTGAATAAATATGAACATGAATGTTTTTATTTATGGAAGTTTAATGTGGTCATTGAACTAACTATTTGTAACAAAGGACGTTTCAATTTTTTTCTTGTACTCATACATAAGGGAGTATGTTTTTTGCCATTGTTGGAGAATTACATTATTGCATGATTAGCCTCCTACAGATCCATGCAAAGTTGAGTTTCTCTAAATATAAAAATATTAGATGTACAAAATATTTTGTTGAAACGACGATACTTCCTCTCTCTCTCTCTCTCTCACACACACACAAAAATGCTTGTGGGTTGCTACAATCAAAGATCATATAGATATATTGGACCTTATGTTTAATAATTTGCAATGCGATAGAATTACATGATGTATATATAAGGAAGAAGATATGAAAGCTAGAACATTTAAAATTGTTGATGAGCTTGCCTTGAGTTCACATGTATATCATCGCCCGAAACCTTTTGTGGATTATAAAGGTGCATCATGCATGCAACAACAACTTATATGGCACTTGCATCCTTGATAAGTGACGACCATACAGCAACGCCAAACTTTGTTGATGCATCATGGTTCTTGTGATGAAGGCATGGCCATGGGATGTGTCGAGCAGCAGCAAGAAGAGCAGGCCCACCGCCCTCACACGCGGTCCGCCCAACTGTGCACGCACGGCCCAATATGTGTTGTGCTGCTGGCGGCCACTTGATGAGGGGATGGAACTTTCAACCCTATCATATTCTCACTGCTAGGGATGGCACCCGCGGATACAAGTGTGGATTTAGCAAAAACCTACCCGCCCGCGAAGAACCTACGGGTGAATTTATGCACCCACATCCGCACCCCCGGATCTCGGATGCGGGTGCCCGCGGGTTTGGGAGCATCACATACCCAGATAATAAATTAGAACATGATTTTTAGTGATTTCACAGTTTAACTTTCACACATATAGGTTCCGATTTCCTAGTAGTATAAAAATTTATAAGTTACAATTTCTATAGTATCTAAATCAACAAATAATCAAATTAAAATCTCCAAATGAACAAATAAAAAATCACATATAGCGGCACATTTAACTATGACAACGCAGTAAACATTAGGGAGGACAAAACACAGTCTCTAAATCAATAAATAACCAAATAAATAAACTATTATAGCCAATATCTAAATTTATGTATGAGAGGTCTTATATTGCTTGTGAATACATTTAGATGCAACCATTAAGCGGGTGCGGGTGCACGGTGAAATTTCAAAACCGTGCCCGCGGATCTCGGGTTCGGTGCAGGTGCACTCTCGGTTGCAATTTTAAACTGGCACCCGTTCGGTCCAAATCTTGGAGGTTGAATTGCCATCCCTACTCACCGCTCGTTTATCGTTCCATTTTTCTCTCTCCATACATTGTCCTGCGTTTCTTTCCATGTGTCATCCTCCAAACACTAGTGGAGAAAAATTCAATAGTGTCGGTTCGTAGCCCAAAACCAACATTATAGATCCGAGACTAAAGATTTATATTTTAGTCTCAGTTTTCACAACCGGAACTAAAGGCATTTTTAGTTCTGTTTTGTAACATCAGAATAATTAAAAAAATAGATATTAATACCGGTTTATGTTACCAAAGAGGATTAGTCCTGGCTAATGTTGCAAACTCATGCTTAAAAAGTACTCAAGGCCCACTACAGGCTGCGAGCAATTAAACAAGTAGAGACAAGAATGAGGAGAAATGACATATATATAAATGCCACTATTTGTACTGTTTCCCTGGTCATCCCCATTGTCGTGTTTATTTCCTATTAGATACAATAGTATATATAAATGCCATCTATTTGTACTGTTTTCCTACTTTCGTCTCCTTTATCATGTGTATTTCGTTTTAGATACAATAGTGTAATCGTACTTACAATTATGTGCAATGAGTCAGCTGGGGAAGATATTTTACTCACTTTTTTTACCCAAGAATATTGTTTTTTGAGACTACTCTCACTCGAGGCGTAAAAAAGGTAGTCACTACTTTCGTAGTCACTGGGGTTGTTGCTCTTGAACTTGGTCATGTACCTCGGCATGCAGCCGATGGGGAAGTTCCCAGGGACGATGATGGTCTTCGCTCCAATGCTGATCAACGCCTGATACAAAATTTCCAGTGTTCATCTGAAGGTACCAAACTATAAAATTATAGGTACTACTAGCTAGTACTATTCTTCAGTATTTGTAGGAACCCAAATTCTTCAGCACTATCATAATTTTTTTGTATTTTTTAGTTAGTTATTGTCGACCATAACAAATAGGCCTGCTAGTTGCTTATTTATAGGCAGTTACCTTTATGGCGTTTTCGATCTTTGCTATAACCTTTGGAACTAGGGGCTTGATTTCAGCGGCGATACACGCCACCTGCCACGAGAGTTGGGAGCACCCAGCGGGAGCGCGTGGTACGGTGAAGGGCGCTGAACGTGGAGGAGGAACGGGAAGGACAGAAGGAAAGGACAGGGCAGTCTTTTTTTTTCTGAGTACCCTGAAATTAATCCAACTCAAGTGCATTATGTGTGGCAGAACCGCCCAATTTAAACTGGCTCAAGTGCGTCTAGTCACCCTAACTCAGGGTAATACCAGCACGCACTTTAAACAGTTTAAACCCGGTAGTCTGTCGAGTATCCCCGGGACATCCCGAATCATCCACTGACAATAATTTCTTAACCATAGCTTAGGATCCTTACCAAGTTGGGAATAACACAACAGGCATTACCTTTTTACATACATACGGAAAGGTACGAATTATTACAAACCGAGTTTTGAACCTTCTTAACTTCAAGCCATAGTACTAAGATCCAAATACAAACTAGATTTATACAACTGAAGAGTCAGAAGAGTTCTAGAGTACTCTAAACATCTAGAGCTATCCGGGACCTCCGATGCTCTAGGGCTTCTGGCTCTCCTCATCTCCTTCGGGTTGTGGGATCTCCTCTGGAAAAACAGAAAGGGAAGAACCCTGAGTACAAAGGTACTCAGCAAGACTTACCCGTCTTACCAACGAAAAGACTCTCAAGGATGAATGAATAGGCTTTTGGTGGTTGTTTGGCTGACCCGACCTTTGCGGAAAAGCTTACTAGGAGTGAGTCCTTATATGGCAGTTTTATTTCAATTTATTGTTAGCTACTCAACTAAGTGGTAAATATCTTTTTCACTCAAGTGATACTAGGTTCAAACAGCATTTTGGATCACTCACATATAACAGTTCAATTTGTTTCCTCTACGATGTTTAAGACCTGATCAAGTGCACTCATAACCAAGAGTAGTGTTGATCCGGATCCATATACATCCTGCAGGAGATACCTAGCCACCAGCCACGTACAGCTGCGCCAGCTGTCCGCAACAACCTTTCAATCAGTTGGACCAAAGACCGGAAATATCCTTACCCGAACCCGGGAACGCATCCCCACGTGGGCCCCACGTCTGGCGACCACCCCGTGAGTTCCAGATGACGATCCCGCCTTTCTCCGACCCAGCAAGCACCGGTAAGCGATATTTTCAATCCACGAGCCAGCTAATCTAGTTGGCTTTACTGGCCCCATTACCCAGTAAGAAACCAGGTAGAATCACTTGATCAAACTTTTAAACAACGGATCGGTCCTTAGTGACTTTATCTAGTGGGCAGAACTAGGGATCGAGCGACCTCAATCCATTCTATCACCTTCTGCCCACTCTCTCTCTTCTCTTATTTTCTCATATGTGAATCATCTATGATTAGTAAGCACCTAGATGATCATCATCACATTTAAACCTAGCAAAGCATAACTTAGTGGATGCTCTATAAACCATTTACTTTTCTTCCTAACAAAGGTAGTACTAGCAAGGAGTAGTTCATGCATCAAAAGTTTTCATTCAACTCCTAACCTAATGCACATATAAAATCATAATATTTGGACTCGAGATCTTCTGAAATAAAGTAGGTAAAGATGCATCCGGGGCTTGCCTTGGGTTTCAAAGAGGTTAGCGGTCTCGGTGACTTCCTGGAATTCCGGAGCAACCGCTAACACCTCCTCGTACTGAACTGGGTCGTCGGAGAAGTCCACGTACTCCACTTCCGAAGCTTCAGATTCTATATGCGATGCAAGTTAGTGATGAGAATGCACAGTTTAAAACATAGCACACAAACTTTATTTCTCGATACAGTTGCAAGCCAACAAAGCTACCCAAACTTGTCCCAAAGAAAAGTTATTTTATAAAGTGGGTGAATTAATCCTTATTTCTTTTATTGATTTTATTAAAGAAGAAATGCTAAGGATGCTCAAATTATTTTCTACTCATACCTAGCCCTTTATTTATCTATAAATGTGTTTATAAAACATACATTCTATTTTAGAATATTTTTAACATTATTTTAGCCATTTTTTAATAATTACTTTCTAAGTTGGTATTATTAGTAAATCCTAACCACTACTAAATTAAAGGTTTAACATTTTTAGATTATAAAGAAAAATCTAAGGAAATTATCAAAATTTATTTCATATTTTTCTGAGTTTTCTATATTTTTCTATAATTAAAACAGTGGATAAACATAATTTAAATCTATTTCTAAAATTTAAAAGGTCTTTTTACAAAAACCCCCCTGGTTTTTCTGTTCCTCCCCGCCGAGGTCCCTGCCCACGCGGACAGAGTCCCCGCGTGGACTGCCCCCCTCGCCGGAGTTGACCTCCACGCACTCGCCGGCGGCGAGGTCCCCCGACGACAACGACTAGCCCTAGGGCCTGCCTACACCAACGCGCATCCATTCTAGGCCTTAACGCACGCGGCAAGCCCTAACCCTAGCCTCCTGGCGGCACGGCGGCGAAGCTCGGCGGCGCTCACTGCTCCGGCGAGCTCACCGCGCTCGCCAGCCCCACGACTGGCTTACAAGCATCACCGAGCCTAGAGACACCTTACGCGCAACCCTAACGACCCCGCGCGACACTGCACGCCCGAGCGCACCACGCCGGCCATGGCGGGAGCGCGCGTGGCGCACACGGCGGCGAGCGCCTAGTGGCTCAACCACGGCGAGACAAACGTTGACAGCTACCCTACGAGCACCAGCGACCCTCCACGCACCAAGCGCGCGCATCAGCTCGGCCGGAGAGGGTCCGAGCGAGGCTGCACCCGTGCGACTGCCATGGCGGAGGAGCGCCACGGCGACGAACGCGTTCCAGACCGGGAAAGAGTCGCGCCCAACTAACTAAACCCCCAAGCACGATCCTAGACCACAAAGCAACGTTGCTACACGCTCAACTCTCGGCCAAACCAACAGCAGCAGCATCAACACGGCGAGAAAAGCTTACCCCGGCGAGACGTCGACGGTGAGCTGCAAGATCGGTTTGCGCCGGGCTGTGGAGTGGTGGAGACGGAACAGGAGCGGGTGGAAACGAACAAGGGAACGACGGCGAAGCTTATGGTGGCTAGAAACAGCGCGGAGCGGCTCAGACGGCGGCTGCAGACTTCCGGCTCGACGGCGGCGAGGGAGAGAGCAGAGGAACAGCGCGGCAAAGAGGGAGGAGGCTAGAGCGTCGTTGAAGCTTTATCAGCGGCTGAGATCACCGTGGCTTGCCACCTCCAGCTGCGACGCCGCTCGAGTTGGCTCTCACCGCGACCGACGCGTGGCCGGTGAAGTGGGCCGCCGCTCGACGCCGGCAGCAGCTTGTCTGCCATGACGTCACCTTTTTCCCCCAATTGAACCTCCAAAAACCCGAGATTGGAGCTCCAATTTCTCCCAAATCCATATGGTAACATCAAAAGCTCCCAAAATGAAACTTGTAGCTGGATCATCCAATTGCATTTCTTACATTGGCACTTACCTCATTTGAGCACGAATTGAAGTCGAATTTGAGCTTCAAAGTCACTGCTGCAACTTATCCCCAATTTCAGAACCCTAACTGAATTTCCCAAATTACTCTCAAAACTTGAATAGAACATGCCTCTGGTGCTAAAGACAAATTTGAAATTCAACTTCAGGAGTACAACTTCTTAGTTGGAAGTTTCTGCAGAAGACTTCAAATTCGATCTCAATTTGATCAAATTCAAATCGGCTGTCAGCTACACTGAACTTTCTGAAAACACAATCTGACTGATTTTCTTTCGTGATTTTCTCCTTGATCCAGCCAGTTTCTAAGTGTGACCCAAAAACAAAAGTTGTCCTTCATACTTCCCTTAACAACTTTGTTTAAGACACCTTGGTCATACCACCCACAGATCGACCATGAATTTGATCTGAATATCGCTGCTCATTATGAAATTTCAGCCGAAATCTGAAAATGGTTAAGTGTTTGTGTCGGATTGTGAATAGTGCCATCTCCCATTTTCCTTCTTCCATTTAATTGAAGCATCCGTTCTCAAATTTTCCTCACCACTGATAGCCAACTAAGTTGCTTAGCTTATAAACTTCCTTTAGAAATTCTTAGGTTCTCAAAATTTTCAAATTTAGCCACTTTGTTGACTTTGGTCAACTATTCCTTTTTACCTTGTATTTTTCTCTCTCTTTTTTTTAAGCCCACCATAATTCTTTTGAGCTTGACAAAAAGGTGGGATGTCACAGTCCTTCCCCCTTAAAAGAATCTCGTCCCGAGATTCCGATAGGGATAAAGCTCAAGCTTTGACAATGGAAAGGATAATGTGTCATTACCCGAAGTCCTTGCTTACTTCATAAAGGAACGGAGACATCAAGTGTATCTTACTTTTGTACAAAGATTTTCCTTATTATTCACTTAAACAACTCGGGATACTTAGAAACCAAATACGACTCTTGCTCCCAAGTAGCTTCTTCGGGAGTATGGTTACTCCATTGCACTTTATAGAATTTGATACTCCTTGCTCTGGTATCCCGGGTCTTTTCATCCAAGATCCGGATTGGCTTCTCTTCATAAGTCATGTCGGAGCTTAGTTCCATTTGAGTATCATTGACAATCTTTTCTGGTACTCGCAAACATTTCTTGAGCTGGGATACGTGAAACACATCATGCACGGCTGCCAACTGTGGACTCAAAGCTAGCCTATAGGCCACAGAACCTTTTCGTTCCAGAATCTTGTACGGACCAATATACCTCGGAGCTAACTTCCCTTTTACTCCAAACCTTTGGAGTCCCTTCATAGGAGATACACGCAGATAGACGTAATCTCCCACTTTAAATTGCAATGGCGTTCTTCTTTTATCGGCTTAGCTCTTTTGTCGCGATTGAGCAATCCTTAAGTGCTCACGAATCTGAGCGACCTTCTGCTCGGCTTCTTTAACGAGATCCGGCCCAAAAGTGAACCTTTCCCCAGCTTCAGTCCAATTCAATGGTGTTCTACACCTTCGGCCATACAAAGCCTCGAAAGGTGCCATTCGAATGCTGGACTGATAACTGTTATTATACGAGAATTCGGCTAGATGCAAGCATTCATCCCATTTCTTAGAGAAAGTCAACGCACATGCTCTCAACATGTCTTCCAGGATTTGGTTGACTCGCTCTGTCTGCCCTCCGGTTTGCGGATGATAGGCAGAACTTTGAATTAAGGTGGTACCCATTGCTCGATGTAGTTGCTCCCAAAACCAAGATACAAACTGTGAGCCTCTATCTGAAGTAATGGTCTTGGGTACCCCGTGTAAGGACACAATTCGCTCTAAAAACAAGTCTGCATATTTGTCCGAATGATATGTCGTTTTGACCGGTATGAAATGAGCCGACTTAGTTAACCGATCAACAATAACCCAAACGGAGTTATATCCCTTAGATGTGGTAGGTAAGCCCACAATAAAATCCATGGATATATCTTCCCATTTCCACACAGGAACGCTCAAAGGTTGTAACAATCCTGCAGCCTTCTGGGTGATAGGCTTCACCCTTCGGCAAGTGTCACATCTCGACACATAACGAGCAATCTCCCGCTTCATTCGAGTCCACCAGACTCTCTGTTTTAAGTCATGGTACATTTTTGTACTCCCAGGATGAATGGAGTACCTAGACAAATGTGCCTCATCCAAAATCTTCCTCCTTAACTCCCAATCTTTTGGCACCACAATTCTATTTCTAAAATAAAAGATTCCATTTTCATCTTGAGTAAAACAGACGGGTTTTCCCTCAGCGATACGTTTCTTTAGGATTTTCATTTTCTTATCTTTTAATTGGGCTCTCTCAATCTGCTCTTTCAAGGTATCTGGAATCACAATATTCCTTACCGAGCCTTGAATAACCATTTCAATTCCCATCTCTTCCATTTCTTGACACAGGGTCTTTGCCCTTCTATGGACTGTCAAACAATGACATTGAGCCTTTCTGCTCAAAGCATCGGCTACCACATTAGCCTTACCCGGATGATAGTGAATATCCAGGTTATAATCCTTAATCAACTCCAACCATCTACGTTGTCGCATGTTCAACTCGGATTGGGTAAAGATGTACTTTAAACTCTTGTGGTCGGAATAGACACGGCACCCACTTCCCAGCAGATAGTGTCGCCATATCTTAAGAGCGTGCACTACGGCAGCAAGTTCCAAATCATGTGTAGGGTAATTTTCTTCATGTCGCTTTAATTGCCTGGAGGCATAAGCGATAACCTTACCCTCCTGCATCAACACACAACCTAAACCTTTCCCGGAAGCATCACAATATATATCAAAAGGCTTCTCGATATCTGGCTGAGCTAGCACTGGAGCGGTAGTTAACAACTTCTTTAACTTTTGAAATGCTTCTTCGCATTGATCACTCCACTCAAACTTGTTGTCCTTTTTAAGTAACTCAGTTAAAGGTTTAGCTATCTTGGAGAAATCTGGAATGAACCGCCGGTAATAGCCGGCCATTCCCAGAAAACTCCTAACCTTGGTTACTGATTGCGGTGGTTGCCAATTCAATACATCCTCAACCTTACTCGGGTCAACTTCTACCCCATCTGCCGACAAGACATGACCCAAGAAAGGTACCTTTTTCAACCAAAACTCACATTTACTCAACTTTGCATATAATTTATGATCTCTCAACCTTTGCAAAACAATGCGCAGGTGCTCGGCATGTTCTTCTTCACTCTTAGAGAAGACTAAAATATCATCTATGAACACCACTACAAATTTATCCAGTTCAGGCATAAACACAGTGTTCATCAGGTACATAAAATGCGCTGGGGCATTTGTTAACCCGAAAGACATCACTAGATATTCATAGAGACCGTATCTAGTGGAGAAAGCCGTTTTAGGTATATCCTCCGGCTTAATCCGTATCTGATGATACCCGGACCGGAGATCAATCTTAGAAAAGACCTTTGCTCCAGCCAATTGATCAAACAACAAATCAATCCGGGGTAAAGGATATTTATTCTTGATGGTTACCGCATTCAAGGGACGGTAATCAACACATAACCGCAGGGTGTGATCTTTCTTTTTCACAAATATAGCCGGACAACCCCATGGTGATGCACTAGGCCGTATGAAACCTTTATCTAGTAGCTCTTGCAACTGTACTTTCAGTTCTGCTAGTTCCTTAGGTGGCATTCTATAAGGCCTTCTAGATATAGGAGCTGTCCCAGGTTCAAGCTCAATGGTAAACTCCACCTCTCTTACGGGTGGTAACCCCGGTAGATCTTCCGGAAAGACATCCGGAAACTCATTAACCACCGGTATTGACTCGAGAGTCACTGCTCTCGTCTTTCTGACCATACAATCTAAAGTTTGATGGGCAGGTAAAGTGATCTTCACCTCCCGACCAAGAGCATTAGTGAAACAAATCTCCCTAGATCCTGTATCTATCAATACTTTGTTCTGGGTCATCCAATTCATTCCCAAAATTATATCAATCCCTTGATCCTCAAGAACTAAGGGTAAAACATTAATCATGTGCCCCTCTAAACTCAAAGCCACATCACTAGCCACTAGATTTGTAGTTTGTTTTGCCCCCGTGGATTCTATCACATACTTGTTTCTTAACTCTCGAGTGGCTAATTGATGTTTCTCAACAAAAGCTTTGCTTATAAAGGTATGCGAAGCACCGGAATCAAATAACACAACGGCGGGTTGGTTGTTAAGAGGAAACATACCTGCCATAACGGGTTCCCCTTCCGGTATTTCCTCAACATTCATATAATGGACTCGTCCAGTCTTGGCATTAAAAACCTTCTTCCTCACAAACCTCTGACCCACGCCTTGCCCTGAAGTTTGGGCCTTGATATTCTGAGTACCACCCTGCTTGGGAAGGCGACAATCCCGAGCAAAATGTCCAGCTTGCCCACAGTTGTAACAAGGCTGCTTATTGCCTGGCGTTGCCGGATACCGGTTACCTTGGGATTGAGGATTAACTGGACGTGGTGCATTATACGGACTCCTCACCGCCCATGATTGCTGCGGCGGCTGCGGTTGCGGGGCTCGGAAAGTAGGACGAGAATTTCCCCGATATACCACCTTGTATCGCGGTGGGACACTGCTTGAGGCTCCCACGGGAGGGTTCTTTCTCTTCAGAGCTTCCTCCTGCCGGAGAGATTCATCAAATGGTTTCATCTTCGCCTCAGCTGAGATGGCCATACTGACTGCTTCTCCATAATTGTGCAGGGTGCAAGTAACCAGCTTCTCCTGCATCCGGACGTTAAGCCCTCGGAGATAACAGTCCCTCTTTTTAGTCTCACTGTCAACATGTTCCGGAGCATACTGGGCCAAATGTTCAAAATCACGAGTATAATCTAGCACACTCCTGTTACCTTGCTGTAAACTCAGAAACTCCTCCAACTTCAACTTCAAGATACCCTCAGGGATGAAGTGAGCACAGAAAACGGTTTTGAAATCTTCCCAATTCAATGCTCCTCCCGCCGGTTGTCGAGACAAGAAGCTTGCCCACCAAGTACCAGCGGGGCCTTGCAATTGAAGTCCTGCAAACTCTACCTTTTGGGCTTCAGTACACTGGGGAATAACTCGGAACTTCTGCTCCAGAGTCTGGATCCATTCTCGCGCTTCAAGTGGATGTTCGGCTTGACTGAAGACAGGGGGATGGGTCTCTAGGAATTGGGAGTACGTAACTCCCTGCTGACCAGCTTGTCTTCCAGACGAACGGTTGCCCAAATTCTGAGCAATCATGTTCAGCAGCCGGGTTTGCTCAGTTCCGGAGTTTATCAGGTGAGCAAACGCGTCTGTCAAGGTAGGAGGTCCAGGTGGAGCATTAGGGTCCTCCCTCGAGCTCGACTGCTGGTTCCTCTGATTTGCCATTCTACAAAAAGTTTAAGGCAAGAGAACATTATCTTCCATTCAACTGATTTATCAAGACTTGCAACAGAAAACAGGTAAACTCCTTTCGGAACCACTTTCACATAGATGCAACAACCATCATATATCACATATATATACTCATTCACAAGACAGCGATTCAGATATCGCATCAGAACATGTACAACTCCCTAGGAGTTAGAGCCTACAAACTCAAGCCGTCACATATACATACATAGCTTATAACTCTAGGGTTCCAAGTACTAGCATGCGGTTACATGTACAGATGCACAAAACACTTCACTCTCAGTCTCACTCGAACTCCCAAAAGAATCCTACAAACCACGCTTCCCTCACTCTCCACCCTCCATCGGAGCAGGCTGGTTGACGGAGTTCTCACTCCCATCCGACCTGACTGCACTGGAAGCCGACGACGAAGTCGAAGAAGACGAAGAACTGGTGACGGTGGTCATTCCGGACTCTCCCTGGATCTCACTGGGATCTTCCTCATCACTATCCTCGTCCACCACCACGGGATGGAACTCCAGTGGTCCAAGTCCTTCAGGATCAAATCCATCTGCATTTGCATTAGCCCATGCAAACGCATTTGGATCCTCTGGCAGCGCTTCATTGTGTTCCTCGACCTCGAACTCAAAACCTTCGAAACCTTCCAGAACCTCATCGGCGAACTGCGCATCCTCTGGTGCAGGTGGTGCAGCTAGAGCAGGCTCCATGCCCACTATGTCCACCTCTTCATCTGCCCCTTCCTGAGCTGGCAGTTGATCCCCAACTGGAGCTGGTGGTGCTTCAGCCTGGTGGTTTGCAGCTGCTACCAACTGCTCGTACTGTTCCAACGCTGTCCTCAGAGCGACAATCTCGTCCTGCTGCATGGAGATGCGGGCCTGCAACTCCTGAGTGTTGGCCCCCATAGTTTCAGCCTGTGCTGCAGTAGTCTCTGCCCCAACTTCCTTAAGATGTTGTATCTCAGCATCCTTCTCGTCCATCCTACGAGCCATGTCCCTCATCGATCTCTCCATCTCATGCTCTTTATCAAACATAGCCCGCTGGGCTTCTTCCAGACCAGACTTCATTCCCAGCATCTTCATTTTGAAATCCATGTTCTTCTCCATCTGTCGATGATAGCTCTTCTGACATATCTGTAGGAGACTGAACAGGGACACCATGTAGTCCACCGAAGATGCTGCAACCTCATCGCTCTCTACCCTTGACTTGTTCTTCAAAGCCTTGACTCGCCGCTTCCAAACCCCATCTTCTGGATCCTGAAGCGGGAAGAACCTGGCAGAGCTTGTACCAATCTCGAACTTATTCTTCTGGCATAGCTCAGTGAGAGCGGTCAAGGCTGCAGTCTGAACAGTATCCTCAAACTCAAAACCCTGGACTCGAGTCTCGTCCAGCTTCCATGTAGCATGAGTCTCGGACTCTGGAATGTGTACATAGACAGTACACCCAACCTGCTGCAGAGTGTCGAACTGCTTCCAGATGTACAATGGTGGCTCCTCAAAGCCCTTCTCCTGCAAGATCTGCCACAGAACTCTGGTGAAACCAGGGCGATCATGGTAGCAGCCCTGGGTCCAGCCATCCTGATCCGTGTGCTCCATTGTCTCCATCTGTAGAGACAACCAAGGTCAACAACGGCACACACCAAAACCCCCAAGAAAAAGTTTTGAAAACATGCCATGCACATGATGCAACGTTTTCCTACGCCCTCACAGACCCATATCTCACTCGTATAAAAGTATGGTGGCATCGTATAGCTCTCCCTATTTAAAAAGTCTACCGTATCTAACGGTATGCTAACAGTCAGCATCTGCAAAACAGCAACCATTAGACTACTGCCACCTAACGACACAACCTTTTTATACTTTAAAATAGGTCCCTGAAGTTTTAAAATAGTAACACCTCTGAGTTACCCCAACCTACGGCTCTGATACCAGCTGTGGCAGAACCGCCCAATTTAAACTGGCTCAAGTGCGTCTAGTCACCCTAACTCAGGGTAATACCAGCACGCACTTTAAACAGTTTAAACCCGGTAGTCTGTCGAGTATCCCCGGGACATCCCGAATCATCCACTGACAATAATTTCTTAACCATAGCTTAGGATCCTTACCAAGTTGGGAATAACACAACAGGCATTACCTTTTTACATACATACGGAAAGGTACGAATTATTACAAACCGAGTTTTGAACCTTCTTAACTTCAAGCCATAGTACTAAGATCCAAATACAAACTAGATTTATACAACTGAAGAGTCAGAAGAGTTCTAGAGTACTCTAAACATCTAGAGCTATCCGGGACCTCCGATGCTCTAGGGCTTCTGGCTCTCCTCATCTCCTTCGGGTTGTGGGATCTCCTCTGGAAAAACAGAAAGGGAAGAACCCTGAGTACAAAGGTACTCAGCAAGACTTACCCGTCTTACCAACGAAAAGACTCTCAAGGATGAATGAATAGGCTTTTGGTGGTTGTTTGGCTGACCCGACCTTTGCGGAAAAGCTTACTAGGAGTGAGTCCTTATATGGCAGTTTTATTTCAATTTATTGTTAGCTACTCAACTAAGTGGTAAATATCTTTTTCACTCAAGTGATACTAGGTTCAAACAGCATTTTGGATCACTCACATATAACAGTTCAATTTGTTTCCTCTACGATGTTTAAGACCTGATCAAGTGCACTCATAACCAAGAGTAGTGTTGATCCGGATCCATATACATCCTGCAGGAGATACCTAGCCACCAGCCACGTACAGCTGCGCCAGCTGTCCGCAACAACCTTTCAATCAGTTGGACCAAAGACCGGAAATATCCTTACCCGAACCCGGGAACGCATCCCCACGTGGGCCCCACGTCTGGCGACCACCCCGTGAGTTCCAGATGACGATCCCGCCTTTCTCCGACCCAGCAAGCACCGGTAAGCGATATTTCCAATCCACGAGCCAGCTAATCTAGTTGGCTTTACTGGCCCCATTACCCAGTAAGAAACCAGGTAGAATCACTTGATCAAACTTTTAAACAACGGATCGGTCCTTAGTGACTTTATCTAGTGGGCAGAACTAGGGATCGAGCGACCTCAATCCATTCTATCACCTTCTGCCCACTCTCTCTCTTCTCTTATTTTCTCATATGTGAATCATCTATGATTAGTAAGCACCTAGATGATCATCATCACATTTAAACCTAGCAAAGCATAACTTAGTGGATGCTCTATAAACCATTTACTTTTCTTCCTAACAAAGGTAGTACTAGCAAGGAGTAGTTCATGCATCAAAAGTTTTCATTCAACTCCTAACCTAATGCACATATAAAATCATAATATTTGGACTCGAGATCTTCTGAAATAAAGTAGGTAAAGATGCATCCGGGGCTTGCCTTGGGTTTCAAAGAGGTTAGCGGTCTCGGTGACTTCCTGGAATTCCGGAGCAACCGCTAACACCTCCTCGTACTGAACTGGGTCGTCGGAGAAGTCCACGTACTCCACTTCCGAAGCTTCAGATTCTATATGCGATGCAAGTTAGTGATGAGAATGCACAGTTTAAAACATAGCACACAAACTTTATTTCTCGATACAGTTGCAAGCCAACAAAGCTACCCAAACTTGTCCCAAAGAAAAGTTATTTTATAAAGTGGGTGAATTAATCCTTATTTCTTTTATTGATTTTATTAAAGAAGAAATGCTAAGGATGCTCAAATTATTTTCTACTCATACCTAGCCCTTTATTTATCTATAAATGTGTTTATAAAACATACATTCTATTTTAGAATATTTTTAACATTATTTTAGCCATTTTTTAATAATTACTTTCTAAGTTGGTATTATTAGTAAATCCTAACCACTACTAAATTAAAGGTTTAACATTTTTAGATTATAAAGAAAAATCTAAGGAAATTATCAAAATTTATTTCATATTTTTCTGAGTTTTCTATATTTTTCTATAATTAAAACAGTGGATAAACATAATTTAAATCTATTTCTAAAATTTAAAAGGTCTTTTTACAAAAACCCCCCTGGTTTTTCTGTTCCTCCCCGCCGAGGTCCCTGCCCACGCGGACAGAGTCCCCGCGTGGACTGCCCCCCTCGCCGGAGTTGACCTCCACGCACTCGCCGGCGGCGAGGTCCCCCGACGACAACGACTAGCCCTAGGGCCTGCCTACACCAACGCGCATCCATTCTAGGCCTTAACGCACGCGGCAAGCCCTAACCCTAGCCTCCTGGCGGCACGGCGGCGAAGCTCGGCGGCGCTCACTGCTCCGGCGAGCTCACCGCGCTCGCCAGCCCCACGACTGGCTTACAAGCATCACCGAGCCTAGAGACACCTTACGCGCAACCCTAACGACCCCGCGCGACACTGCACGCCCGAGCGCACCACGCCGGCCATGGCGGGAGCGCGCGTGGCGCACACGGCGGCGAGCGCCTAGTGGCTCAACCACGGCGAGACAAACGTTGACAGCTACCCTACGAGCACCAGCGACCCTCCACGCACCAAGCGCGCGCATCAGCTCGGCCGGAGAGGGTCCGAGCGAGGCTGCACCCGTGCGACTGCCATGGCGGAGGAGCGCCACGGCGACGAACGCGTTCCAGACCGGGAAAGAGTCGCGCCCAACTAACTAAACCCCCAAGCACGATCCTAGACCACAAAGCAACGTTGCTACACGCTCAACTCTCGGCCAAACCAACAGCAGCAGCATCAACACGGCGAGAAAAGCTTACCCCGGCGAGACGTCGACGGTGAGCTGCAAGATCGGTTTGCGCCGGGCTGTGGAGTGGTGGAGACGGAACAGGAGCGGGTGGAAACGAACAAGGGAACGACGGCGAAGCTTATGGTGGCTAGAAACAGCGCGGAGCGGCTCAGACGGCGGCTGCAGACTTCCGGCTCGACGGCGGCGAGGGAGAGAGCAGAGGAACAGCGCGGCAAAGAGGGAGGAGGCTAGAGCGTCGTTGAAGCTTTATCAGCGGCTGAGATCACCGTGGCTTGCCACCTCCAGCTGCGACGCCGCTCGAGTTGGCTCTCACCGCGACCGACGCGTGGCCGGTGAAGTGGGCCGCCGCTCGACGCCGGCAGCAGCTTGTCTGCCATGACGTCACCTTTTTCCCCCAATTGAACCTCCAAAAACCCGAGATTGGAGCTCCAATTTCTCCCAAATCCATATGGTAACATCAAAAGCTCCCAAAATGAAACTTGTAGCTGGATCATCCAATTGCATTTCTTACATTGGCACTTACCTCATTTGAGCACGAATTGAAGTCGAATTTGAGCTTCAAAGTCACTGCTGCAACTTATCCCCAATTTCAGAACCCTAACTGAATTTCCCAAATTACTCTCAAAACTTGAATAGAACATGCCTCTGGTGCTAAAGACAAATTTGAAATTCAACTTCAGGAGTACAACTTCTTAGTTGGAAGTTTCTGCAGAAGACTTCAAATTCGATCTCAATTTGATCAAATTCAAATCGGCTGTCAGCTACACTGAACTTTCTGAAAACACAATCTGACTGATTTTCTTTCGTGATTTTCTCCTTGATCCAGCCAGTTTCTAAGTGTGACCCAAAAACAAAAGTTGTCCTTCATACTTCCCTTAACAACTTTGTTTAAGACACCTTGGTCATACCACCCACAGATCGACCATGAATTTGATCTGAATATCGCTGCTCATTATGAAATTTCAGCCGAAATCTGAAAATGGTTAAGTGTTTGTGTCGGATTGTGAATAGTGCCATCTCCCATTTTCCTTCTTCCATTTAATTGAAGCATCCGTTCTCAAATTTTCCTCACCACTGATAGCCAACTAAGTTGCTTAGCTTATAAACTTCCTTTAGAAATTCTTAGGTTCTCAAAATTTTCAAATTTAGCCACTTTGTTGACTTTGGTCAACTATTCCTTTTTACCTTGTATTTTTCTCTCTCTTTTTTTTAAGCCCACCATAATTCTTTTGAGCTTGACAAAAAGGTGGGATGTCACATTATGGACCACCGTGAGACATCCGTACACTTAAATCGGATTAAGCTGGAGCACCGTCGAGTCTAGCTCGATTTAAACCACGTACTTTCGATCGAAACATCACGCCCGCACAAAGGCGAGTTCCAACATTCCATGGGTCTTAATACAAATTATTACAAGCCAAGTTCGAGAGACATAAATAAAGTTTCAGAGTTCAAAACAACAAAAAGTAAACGATGATCTAAGCGATGATACAAGTAACATCATGATGAACCCGCCCATGACACTACTCCTTGCAATCCTCACCAGAGGGTGGCTCCCAAACGATGGCCCACCAGGAAGCAGCTGATTTGGTCAAACAACACCAGAAACTGACTCCTCAAAAGCATTACCTGAAATTTAAGCCACATGTAAGGCTGAGTATACTAATACTCAACAAGTCTTACCCATCAGGTGACAGCTACTTCACCAACCTCTAGACATGCAAGACTTTTTGGCTGAGGGGTTTGTTTTGCCAAAAGCACTAATAATGAATCCTTACTTTCAATCTTTTAGCCTCAAATTCTAGTAAATTAATTATTATAAATGAGCATCCTTTCTAAGCAATCAAGTAGTGCAATACAATTAGATAAATCATCAAGTTTATCAATCTCATAGTTCCACTTGTTACTCAATGCAGCACAACAATTAAGCACCCTTTGTGGAGTGTTTTTTTATATACCCTCAGCAACAAGTGGCCAGGCCAGTTTCTGGCCGCATCAAAGGGTGTTTGTCAAGTGTATTATTTTACACTCGACCAAGAGATGATTTGCTGAGTGTATTATTTATAACATTAGTAAAGTTTGAGTTGTCACCACATTTTTATGTCCGAAACCAATTCAAATGCGAAACATTTTGAACTAAAAAGTTATATAACTTCTTAAGATGTATAACTTTTATATTGGTTGTAACTTGGTTCAAACAATTTTATAGAAACGATTGTTCACAAAACCTACATTTCTTGTATACTTTCTAGAAACTAGAGAAGATGTCATAAGATTTGCGCATAATGTTAGTATCGCTTTGTGGAATGAAGAAATAACCATAATGAAAGTTGCATATATTCAGAAGTTTTTGAAGTTTGTAATTGTAAGCATTTTAATTAGAATGGATTTTGCCCCAGAAAATTAGGTCTGAATTTCTGAAATTTCAAATTTGAGTTTTTTTCCAAACGACCTTGGATGGTGAAATTCTTATAATAAATTTGTAGATGACAACAAGCTAGGAAACTTTGTAGTTGACAAGCCTGATGTCAATGGAAACAAAGTGTAGAATTTTCAAATTTGAAATTCAAAATTTTGTAAATGACCTCAGCTGGAGAACTTCCATGAGGAAAGTTTTAGATGTCAAGAAGTTATGAAATGTTGTAGTTGACAACTTTTGCATTTGAATTCGTTTAGAGCCTCAAACATGCAATTTACTGTCGGTGGGTATAATATGTGGTCAATCGAAACTGTATATGGACGCATATATGACTGTTGTGCCGGGCGGTAGCTGGCCAGTGGGGCTTGTCCCAAAGAATTTTTTTTTGCTATTTTTCCGGACCGGTTTCTGTCGAAGCAAAAAATATAGAAGTTGTTTGGTTGGTGCAGCGGTAATGCAAACATAAAGGGAAATGAGATTACACTGTAATATGTGGTGGAATGGATGATCACTCACTTTGTTTGGTTGGACTACGATAACATTTCAGATAGCAACATTTTTGTAAGCATGTTGATTACGGTGGGGAGGAGGGGTAACAACCTTGTATAGGTAAAGGATTCAATTGCAGGGTCAACTGATTCCAGAGGATTGCAAACAAACGTTGGTAACGTGATGTGTTTTCCCTAATCAAATTATGTTACAATTGAGCGAACCAAACACCTCCATAGTTTGTCGAGTGCCAGATAAGACTCGGCAAAGGCTTTGCCGAGTGTCCGATGAAAAACACTCGGCAAAGACAGCATTGCCAATATGGCTCGATGCCGAGTGACCTTTGCCTCGGCAAAGTGTTTGCCATGTGTATAAAGGCCTTTGCTGAGTGTTTTTGGCACTAAGCAAATCGTTCGATTCCCGTAGTGTATGTCGCTAGTGGCATTAGGCTGTGTGATTTGTCGTCAAAACAACAAGGCCTCATTCTTGGCTGGCAGAAGTACAACACCTACGCAAGCCCATCTCTCGACCATTTATATATATGCTTTGTAATGTAATGGACGAGGCTTTGTTAGTTTCTTCGCTTTGGTAGGATGGACGACTGCAGCATACGGTCCGTCCAGCACACCACGCGCCACGAACTGGTACGCTGCTTCAGTTAGATGTATGCCGTCCCAGGATATGTGCCTTGACGGATCAGGGCACAGATGAATCGACGTGCCGTTGCAAGAAGAGAGTGTGCTGTGGTTGTGAGGGCCATCCTTGCCATAGCAACCGGTCAGAGCAACGTCCTTCCTGAACCCTGCCAATTTTTTTATATATAAATCAATGATAAGATATATCCCAGACAGAAGAAGGAAGAACATGACATGTTACATGATGATGATACATACCGTGCTTGCGAGGGCTATTTATGAGCTCCAAGACGGCGCTGTAGTAGTCGCCATAGATGACGGTGACGCTCGGGTCCTCCTTGAGGGCAATGCGCTCCAGCATGAGCCGGAGTGCGCGGTTGTGCTCCTCGGCGAAGTCGTTGAGCCACCGGATGCACCCGGTGCCGTCGTAGTCACTGGGGTTGTTGCTCTTGAACTTGGTCAGGTACCTCGCCATGCAGCCGATGGGGAAGTTCCCGGGGACGATGATTGTCTTCGCTCCAATGCTTATCAACTCCTGATATAAAATTCCAGTGTTCATTTTTGAAGGTACCAAAATAAAAAATTACACGGGAGGTACCACTACTAGAGAATGGAGTATTCGTCCCTCACACGTTAATACCGGTTGTCTTAAAATCCGGTACTAACATGTCCCTAGAGGCTCCCGAGGATCCTCGGACCATTTAGTACCGGCTGGTAACACCAACCGGTACTTAATAAAGCCATTTAGTACCGGTTGGTGTTACCAGCCGGGACTAAATGGTCCCGGGGGTTCTGAAGCCCCCGTGCATTTAGTACCGGCTCGTAACACCAGCCGGTACTAAATGTTGGCATTTAGTATCGGCTGGTATTACGAGCCGGTACTAAATGGGTCCGCGGGGTATAGTTCAAAAGGAAAGCATATCCCACTCAATCACAAGTGATGCATAGGTGGGATGGTAGAGGGGGTTACGCGCGAGGCCAGAGGTTGTGAGTTCGAATCCCACGAACCGCGCACGCACATTTACGCGTGAAAAAATCTCGTAACTTGTGACTTTTGGCCCATTTAGTACCGGGAGCTCAATACCGGTTGCATAACCGGTACTAACGTGGCTTTTGGCCCGGTACTAAAGGTCCATTCTCCAGCAGTGTACCACCAGCTAGTACTATTCTTCAGTATTTGTAGGAGCCCAAACTCTTGACTCTATTATAAAATTTCTATATATATTTTAGTTAGTTATTGTCGACCATAACAAATGGGCTGCTAGTTGCTTATTTATTGGCAGTTACCTTTATGGCGTTTTCGATCTTTGCTATAACCTTTGGAACCAGAGGCTTGATCTCGGCGCTGAAGGATCGGTTCTGGAAGAAAGGGTGGTTGTAGTCGTTGCCCCCGATCTCCCCCAGCAGGAACAGAGAGTTGGACATGATCTCCTTGCGCTCTGCTCGAATTATACACATGCATGTCATGCCGTCAGGCGTTCGACTCGCTCGAATTTATACACAAACAGCCAGAGAGCTTCATTCATTTCCTAATTGCCTATGCACCCGCCAGTGAGCTTCATTCATACCTTGCTCAGTGGGGCCCAGCATGTGAAGCACGCGCTTGAACCACTCCACCTGCACGTCCAAAGAGAAGGGCGGAATTTTTTTCACGTCCAGCCCCATGTCCTTGAAGTACTGCAGGCTCAGCGCCGTCGCGCTGGCCACGGCAAAGTTCGCCCCCTGCCGGAAGTCCTCCGCCGTCTTCCCGGCGAGGAATGGTGTAAGGAGCGGCAGCTTCAGCGCCTCCGCTGTTGGCGCAAGAACACTAATCAAGTCAACGATGTGCAGTGCACGAGCCATTGATCAATAAGAGCTGAGCTGCTAGTGTTACCATAGCAATGAAGTCTACAATGAGCCTGCCGTCGCAGAATCGGCCGGTGGGGCGGTGGAAGAAGGTCTCGCCGTAGGGGAACGCCATGGTGGAGATGTTGGGGGTCACCCTGGCGAGGTTGCCGGTGTCGGTGATGGAGTCGCCCAAGCTGAACAGGCGCTTGTAGCCGCAAGGAGCTTGCCCGGCCGACACGACGACGATGGTGTACGGGAAGCACAGGACGAGGAGAAGGGAGAGGACGATAGGCATTGTTGAAGACGCCATCGATGATATTTGCTGAACTGCCTGGCCATAGATCAGCAATGGAAACATATAGGCTGCAGCGTGCAACATTATGGGGAAAAATAATATTGGGGTAGGTTGGCCTTGGTCGGTGATGCAAGAATTCATGTGTGACATGTTAGGCTTCTTAATTATACGGGAAAAGTCTATTTTTATCCTCCAACTATTACAAAAGTCTGATTTTCAACCTCAAACTATAAAACCAGACACTGGAGACCCTCCAACTATCCAAACCATGCAAAATTGGACCTTTGGTGGTTTAAGTGTGGTTTTGGATTTTATAAAAATAGCAGAAATATTATTTAAACTTTAAAAAATCATAACTAATTCATTTTGGACCCAAAAAAATATGAATTCATTACCAAAAGTTCTCTTAAAATATAACCAACTTATTGGCACACTATTTAATGTTATTTTGATATTATATGTTTATATTACTAGTGTCTTATTGGTTTTCTAAAAATAATTAGAATAAAAATAAATAATATGCAAATAACTTCTAATGATGCACCAATATATAGGTTACATTTTTAGAAAAATATTGGAACCGGATTCATATTTTTATAATTCAAAATAAATTAGTTATGAATTTTTCAATATCAAATCATTTTTTAAAATTTTTTGGAAAATACAAAACCACCCAAAGGGCCAATTTTGCACGGTTTGGATAGTTGGAGGGTCTTCGGTATCTGGTTTTGTAGTTGTGGGTTGAAAATCAAACTTTTGTAATAGTTGGAGGATGAAAAATAGACTTTTTCCTAATTATATTCATAATAGAACGATTCCGCGCATATAATAAGCAAAGTAAATCGCGTGTGCTGATCGACGTAATCTCGTAATTATTATTATTTCTACACGACAGTTGGAACGCCCGAAGCTTGTCTGATTGATGGGCGGTAGTTCAATGCCCGGGTCAGCGGCGATACTCACCACCTGCCACGAGAGTTGGGAGCACCCAGCGGGAGCGCGCGTTACGGGGGAGGCCGCTGAACGTGGAGGAGGAACGGGAAGGACAGAAGGAGAGGACAGGGCTGTCTTTTTTTTTCGGACTATCCCGAAATTAATCCAACTTAAGTACATTAAGGACCACTATGATGCATCCGTATATTTAAATCGGATTAAACTGGAGCACTGTCGAGTCTAGCTCGATTAAACCACGTACTTTCGATCGAAACAACACGCCCACACAAAGGCGAGTTCTAGAGTTTACAACATTCCATGGTCCAAATTTAAATAAGTCTTAATACAAATTATTACAAGCCAAGTTCGAGAGACATAAATAAAGTTTCAGAGTTCAAAACAACGGAAAGTAAACGATGATCTAAGCGATGATACAAGTAACATCATGATGAAGCCACCCATGACGCTACTCCTCACAATCCTCACCAGAGGGTGGCTCCCAAACGGCGGCCCAACCAAGAGGCAGCTGATTGGGCAAACAACACCAGAAACTGACTCCTCAAAAGCATTACCTGAAATTTATGCCACAGGCAAGACTGAGTATACTAATACTCAACAAGTTTTACCCGTCAGGTGATAGCTACTTCACCAACCTCTAGACATGCAAGGTTTTTGGCTGAGGGGTTTGTTTTTCCAAAAGCACTACTAATGAATCCTTATTTTTCAATCTTTTAGCATCAAATTCTAGTAAATTAATTATTCTAAATGAGCATCCTTTCTAAGCAATCAAGTAGTGTAATACAATTAGATACAATCATCAACTTTATCAATCTCATAGTTCCACTTGTTACTCAATTCAACACAACAGTCAAGCAGTCTCATTAACAG
The DNA here is from genome assembly GCA_015342445.1 of Digitaria exilis. NCBI lineage: Eukaryota > Viridiplantae > Streptophyta > Magnoliopsida > Poales > Poaceae > Digitaria > Digitaria exilis. The sequence continues at coordinate 251,058 of JACEFO010001613.1, forward strand.
CGAGAAGTAGACAACTCGAACCGAGTTTGACTACCTGGCTAGAAAAATCCAACACATACGGATGATAATTGCTATAAAAGGCACAAATATTATCCAACTTTCCCATCAATCCACAATTCGGAACCGGGGCCAACTCCCTTAGGATACACGGTTATCGAATACTCGCGGACACATGCCGGTCAATCTCACGCATGTAACCACATGTGTACAACAAGGGAAATAAATTTCCAAGGAAAGTAGGCAAGTAGTCCTAGCTATTTTAATCCAGTACGGGGTTACCGGGTCCCATATGGCTGCATGTGCATCGTACGTTCGAAAACTTGACACGACCTTAATCACATTTAACATACACGGACGCGAGATCTATACATACCGTCCCGCCCGTCAATCCTTATGATTCCAACATAAAGAAAGACATTCAGCTCCTATATCTTAGGAAATAACTCAACTTATAACAGGTCCTTAAAATATAGCAACTAGCGAACCTATCATACTAGTATATAAAAACTAGACATTTAACATTATGCATCTAGGTTTTCATTCAACTCCTAAAAACATAAATGCACAAACATAGAGTAAACATAGATGCAAAGAGTTTGAAACATAGGTCATGCTCCGGGGCTTGCCTTCTTGCTCAGCCCTAGTCTTTGGCTCTTGAAATGGCACTTGCTCTACAATGATGGTGCTCAGATCTCCTCCATGCACGTCCTCGTCTACATCCAGCACCAACTTGTAGTTTTCGTCAGCGACTTGCTCTTCTACACGTGATGCAAACATGATTACTTAAATTAAAGACTTCATTGCACAAAAACATAGAGTGCACGAGTTGCCATATTCACCTAGACAAAGATTTTTAATGTCTATCTTTTCATAAAACAAGGTGGGTTTCATGCTCATTCATCCTTTTTCTTTTGATGGTGATTGTGTACATATATAAAACTATAAAATTTATTACTTCATTTAGTAACTTAGTTACTTAGTTAAGCATTTGGTTTATTTAAATATTTTTCCCTTATATTCATTTTTATGCACATGTGAGATGGATTTCGTCATTTCTTGTTTAATCAAGATTTAAACTCTCTTATGTCGTCCAAAAATTATGGTTCAAATTTTTGGGTGAATACTTGTTCATTACTCAGGCCATGAATTTTATTTTTTTGATGCAGAGAAGAAATATATTTTTCCAAGTAATTTAATTTCTTGCATTTCCAAAATTCAGTTGCTAGGAAAACAGTATAAACTATTTACTGGAGCAAGGTAAACTCATGAATAGCCTAATCATCAAGTTGGTGCTCAGGTTTAGTAATAATCATGGGTTAAACAAATGCTACCTTATTTTCATACTCTAATTTATTTAAGCATGTTTCCAGTGCTAAAAATAGGGTCTGGCATTTTTCTAAGATAACTGGTACAAAATTTGGTAATTTTCGACGAGCTTACTGGCCAAATTTGGTAATATAGCACTGTACAAAATTTGGTAATTTTCGCCGCAGAAAGTATTTATATATGGAGCTACACAATAGAACTTAGTGCAAGATTGGTACTGTAAATCAGTGATAGCATGGCAAACAACATATCCAATGTTCATGTCCATATCAGCTCTAGTTTTGGAGTTAGGCTCAAAAGTTCATTTTCAAACTATTATTTTTACAGGCTACAAACAGCATCAAAAGAATATACATGCTGTGAGGAGAATAAAGTAGACACCATCAGGATTCCATAGAATTTTAGTTTGCATTTTTCCTACTTTTCTAAGATTTTTAATCGAATTTCAAAGTTTCCAGATTTCAACCTTAGATCTATTGTTACGTTTTTCACTCAGACTCTAGAAGTTTTAAAGTACCACGAACAGTTCCTTGCTTTATTTCAACGGGAACCCTGGACTTTTGGGGACGAAGAAAAGCCCCTGGCAGAGACGGCGGCGGCGATTCCGGCCAAACGCTGGTGAACCAGCGTGGGCCAAGGGTCAGGAAATGTAGAGGGGCTCACCGAGCACCAATTGGGGTAGGTCTCGGAGTCGGAGGCGGCTCGGGGAGGAGGTCTTGACGGTGATGGCAACGGAGCGCTGCTTCGGCTTCATCTCCGGCAAGCTCGAGTGGCGAAAGCGAGGGACAAATGGGTCCTCAAGAACCAGCAGCGAGCGAGGAGTGCAGGCGAGTGGTCGGTTGGCACACCGGTGGAGCGGAGGGGCAGCTGAATGTGCGGCGCTCCGTGAGAGCTCTGGTGAGCGATTCTGCGCATGCGGGGAGAGGAGGGCTTCTTATATTGGCACGGGAAAGTCTAATGGGGTGCTGTGAAAACTCAGAAACTTGCAGAGGGGGCGGGGGCTAGGCGAGCGCGAAGGGGGCCACCAATCTCCATGCAGCACATGGCGGTGGGGTTCAAATGGGAAAGGGGCGAATTGACGGTGTGGAGTAGGCTGATAGCTTCAACATTTGGACGACAGGACGACGCATTGCCACGGAGAAAGCTAACACGGCTGGAGGTGATGCGCAGGGCAAGAAACGGCCGCGGCGGAGGGGAGATAGAAAGGTACGGCGTGGGAAAATTCTGGTCGGGCACGGGGTCAAAAGAAGTCGCTCCTGCCCATGGTTTTGGTGCAGGGAACTTGAGTCACCAGGCCCTGCCTGCCGCATGGCTATTGCGCCCTGACGGCGGTCGGCCAGGCGTCGAGTCGCGGCAGCAATAGTGGCGCGGCAAGGACCGACGGGTGGGGGCACAAAATCACGAATTGATCCCCTGGCCGGCTTCCGGGGTGGCGTGACACGACGCCGGAGGCCAGGCAGACGACGCTGGCCACGTGGTAGCTTGGCGCCGATGGGCGACGTGACAGGACGAATTGTTGTTGGCAGTCTAAAGTTTCTATATGGCAAGGTTTGGCATAGGCAAACTTGAATGGTTTGGGCCATGGCGCGATGAGAAGTTTGTGTTCCCACTATGTTGAAACCTGACAGAAACAGGGGTGGTTGAGCACCTTGCGGTCAAAATTTGCCAAAATCCTAAAAGTGGAAAACATTTGTTATGAAATTTGTGACAACTTTCCTTTTTGGAGATTTTCAAATTGTTTTGTGAAATTGAGAGTAATTTGCTGTACTGCAGAAACAACAGAGAAAATTTGGGTTGAAACTTAATGTTCTCACAACTGTTTTGGGTTTTCAGGCAAAGTTCCTATTATTTTTAGACAAAACTTTAAATGAGAAAGTTGTTTGGTTATAAATTCACTAAAACTTTACCTTTTACAAATTTCTAAGTTTTATTGAACTTTTAGTCTTTTGGAGTGAAAAGCTATTCAACTTAATTTTCAATGCGATTGCATAGAAGCACAATGGAGTTAGCAAGTGTACCTTGGGTTTTCTTTATAGCCGGGGATAAAACTTAACCTTCGAGATATCACTATCCTCATAATCTGCGATAAGATAAAGCACCTCCTCCACTTCTTGTTCCATTTCGGCTTCCACGCTCCTGCTTTCCAGGAGAAAGACACACGCAAAGAAGAGCTTCATGCCATATCTCAAAGCACCGGTTAGGTTTAGCCAAAAGCAAGTGAAAGTCAAGATCTTAAAGAGCCGAAGCGAAAATCGCTCAATTCTTTGTCGAACAATGGATCACAAAACCGATTAAGGCAAGGAGTGATCCTAACCGGCTCTGGGACCGAACTGGGTGACCAGAGGAGGGTGAATGGGAACCCTTGAAAAAATCTTCCGATGAAGAACTTGGCATATGTCTTGATAACCACCCGAAACATCTCTCTACTAATCGCCACGGTGACACAAGTTAACTAGTGACTAGAAAATCTCACGACAATGCAGAAGCGAAATCTCATGGCAATGCGGAAGCGACACTAAGATCAAGGCCCTAACAACTTGCAAGAAAGATAAGCTAACACAATATGTGAACTTCACTAAGCACAGCTTGCAAGAACTAATTAACCAAGACAAGATGGCGAAAATCAATCTCAAGAATTTAGCACGTGAAGAACCGACCAAAATTTGTGGACAATTAAATAACACATACTTAGATAAGAGCTAATCAGGTCTCATAAATTGCCGGCCAAAACAAGTAAGCAGTGATGAAATGAACAAACTAATACATGCTTCACTGTAGCATGAAAGTGATGGCTCATTCAAATTTAATCCACGCAGAATCAAAGTGCAAACCTGTTCTTCGCTTGCTTGCCTCCTGATCGGCCTGCTGATGGCTGTAATACCGAGCTTGCTCTGATCCACGCGCGTGCACGCCTTCTGCAGTGCTGCAAAGCCTGCCTGTTGCCGTGTGCTGCACAGGCTTGGACTGCTGCTGCTAGCGCGTGCTGGGCCTGAGGTGAGCGAACCAGCAAGCTGAGCCTGGACCGCGCGTGTGCTTGCTGCAGCTCGCACTTGGGCCGTGCACCTTCGCGTGCGCTGGCCGCAAGCCGAGCCTGCAGCACGGCCGCGAGCGCCGCACGCCTGGGCTGCCGCGTCAAGCTGCTGCCGGCTGCGCTCGCCTTCACTCGCTCCGAGACACCCTCCGAACTTCAAATCCAAATTACTTCCACAATAATCAATAGATTAAAACAAGATTTGAGACGTAGATGCACAACCAATAAAGATAACAAATCCAAGAGGTAGATTCGAAACAGATCGAACCCAAACCAAACCCGTGAGGGTTTGATAGAGGATCGCATCATGATTGCTCAGAAGGATAGTAGCAACAAAGCCCTCCAACAAATTTCATGTATTTCACAGCCAAATTGCACGAACGAAAAATCCCCACAAATAGCTAAAATAATAAATTCGGGCTGAAAAGCTTAGGCATGAGATAAATGATTTGATTCACACCAAAAATTCGGTTACAAGCCACTCCTTACACTAATCAAAGTTTGGATGGCTAAAAGCTCGACACAAAGAGCCTCTCATCTCTCTCCCCCAAACCCTAGAAAGTCACTCTCACTCACGAAAAATGACATGCCTCCACCCTATAAGCCTAAGAGATGTAGCTGAAATTTCAGCCCTCCTCGTGTATATATGCATTTGGCCTGAGAACCAAAATGCCCCTACACGAAACATAAACACAAGTACCCCTCAGGGGTAAAACACGTCCAGCCTTAGGATTTTTCAATCAGACGGGCGCGTCGTCTTCTCGCCTTTGCTTCGCCTCGACGCAAGCCATGCATGACGCCATGTGCCCTCCATGCGAGCCTCGGCCCAAGCCTACATATGTCGCCCTTCACCGCCTCGGTCCTTCGGCCTGCACCTTTCGCCTGTCCTCCGCGGCCCAAGCCTACTCACGCTCAGCCTTCACCACGGTCCATCGGTGTGACCTATCGCGCCTAACCTTCACCACGCACCGTCGACCGCCACGTCGCACCCTACACCTACACATCAAAGCCAAGAGCACATCACACACGATGGTTGCCAATCACTCATCATCTCAGGGTGACCACCAATGGTCCTCAAATTTGCATTCTCAACAACAGAATAATCTCTTTTTTGCGCAGAATCAGGGGAGCTTTATTTAAGAAAAAATTCTTTACAAGCTAGAGTGACAAAGCACTCTGGAAAATCAGTAAACCAGATTCTAGACACACTCAATCGTCTCGCTCTCTAGGCGAGTTCGTGCACTACTTTATTCTGCTCCCTCCCGATCTTGGCGAATTCCACCTTCTTCAGGCAGGACTTATCCCTCTCCACATCAAGGATGATCAGTGCCACCAGAGATCTGTTGGACCCCTTCTCCTTCAAGATTCTCATCAGTGTGACACAATCCGACTCTAGAAACACACCCTGATCCAACCACCTGGAGCCCATCTTGACCCCTTCAAGGCATGCCACGCCTCTGCTTCCTCAGCATCTCTGCAATGGAAAATTCTTCTGCTCGCCATCAGCAGCGGCTGGCCAGCATCTTCCCTAACCACCACCCCAACACCTACCGCTCCCAATTCTAGACATAAGGCACCGACAACATTTATTGTTATTTGTTTTATCCCATGGAAACATGTAAAGCTGCTAAAACTATCATCTACGTAACTAATTATCCAGCTCATAGTTCATTGTCAACTCTCTATGTGTAATATAAAAATAAGTTTTCACAAGATAAATCAGGCTAACAAAGATAAGATAATCATTCACTCTGAATTGGGACACATGTCAGATAAATTCACCTCATAAAAGAATAAACAAGAACCTAAGATTATCATCGGAGCAAGTCTAAAAACGTCCTTAGAAAGCCTATCATAAAGGGAGCATACACAGTCCAACTCATTGTCCCATGTATTATCAAAACTTCTACTCCAAAGTTAGCAGGGAAGATTACGCAAAGCTTGTAAATAAGACGAACGAACAGCTTTGTCACAACATGTCACCTAGCTCGCAAATCTAGTAGAGATTGGTTATGCCTAAATGAATTCTTGTACCCAGGCAACATGCCTGGATACCGGAAACTAATGTGACACCCGCCCCTAGTTGATGTGGCCCAGTAGTGGCCCATGAGCATGATGTGTGCATATTTAGTACCACCTTACTAGTCAAGGTTGGAGCCAACTTATAAGCCTCTGTTCCTCACCATAGCACCTTCGGGTTCACCCTTTTACACGAATTGAGGACGAAAGTGCAAGCAAGGCACTATGTGTACGTGTGTTCGCCCCCATAGTGCTGGGCAGTGTGGCTTTTGGAGATGTGGTGTTACAAATGGTACTAGAGCCGACCCTTGCATTTGCGCGTATGAGTCATTGTGGGAATGTTCCTGGACATTTTCTCAGGTTAGTGTGCGGGCATATGGCTCGTGTAGGCTTGAGATGAGACACACGGCATAAGGGTCGGTATTGGATGGGTGAGTTGGACCAATGAGGACGTCATGTTCTTTGAGAGGGGGGTGTATTCTGACACCTAACCCTGGTTGATATGTCCCAATAGTGGCCCATGAGCTTTGTACGCATGTTTGTCCCACGGAAGGGCTAGGCGGTACAACTTTGGGAGATGGGGTGCTACAGCTAGAATCATGCATAAAACACTCCAGACAAATATAAAAGCATAGATGACTAATCTAAACATAGAGCAGAAATGACTCATTTAAGCATAAGATATGAAGATATATATTAGAAATATAGCACAAATTTCATATAACATCTCTGAAGAATTGATAATATATAGGCCTCCAAGATTGATTCAGGGGGTTCTAAGTATGGTAGTTGGCATAACTAACCGAGACCGCCATTCCATCACCTCGCCAAAGGGGGAGCCAAACCGCCTTACTTGGGGGCCGGCCGGACCAGGGCTAAGCCCTCTTGGTCACCGTCTTTGCCTAGTGGGCTTTGATGTGGGCCCATTGGCTTCTACGTTGACGATAGCTTCTGTTGAATTTGTTTTGCAAGCCTTCCATCAACTTTGAGCATTTCTCGAATGGAATATTTTTTATTCTTTTATCTCTCCTTTTCTCAATTATCACCCTAAGATGTGGAACCAAGTCATACTAAACAAATTATGATAGTAAAGTCGTATTTTCCTTAGTATGTTGATTGGAATATTTAGCACTTAAGGACCATCAACAATGATATCTACATGGTTCATGTCCTTATCAGTAACTTCGATTTGAAATGTTTCCGAATCCTTCTCAACTCTACTATTCTTCTCCAGAGATGCTTTGGTTTGTAAGCATCGTATGCAACAAATTGTGTGAAACCTTCTCAATTATTGACCACACCTTCCATATATGATCTAACATAGAGTACCATGTATTGTATGTGGAGAGCAAAAAAGGTTTCATGGGAGGACGAGGAAAAAAATGTTTTCCAAGAGCCAAAGAAAAACACCCAATAAAAATAAGGCTTTTCCGAGTGTCTCAGGGCACACTCAGCAAATAGTGTCTTCGCCAAGTGTCTTTGGTGGGCAGTCATATGAGGCTATCACTCACCTGAGTGATTTCGAGGCTCTTCTCACTCAATTTTTTTGACCATTGGATCTAAGAATAGATGGCTTAGATTCATCTTCTCTCTTCATCTAAAATTCTCCCACCTATAAAGAAGTAGCCTCCAAATCACTCAAGTGAAGATCTGAGATCCAATGATCTAAAAAAACTGAGTGAGGAGAGTCTTCAAAATTCAAATCATGTGAGAGATAGGCACACTCTTTTTTTTAGGAGTGTTTTTTTTGTGTGCCAAGTGCCTTCCTTCCGTTTGCCGAGAGGTTTATATTTGGCACTCAGCAAATGAGTTGTTTTCCATGTGATTGCCGAGTTTTTTTTTTGTGTATCGCTTGACAAATTAGTTGTTTGCCGCATTCCCGATGGATTGTCCGCGGCAAACCTCTCAGCACTTGGCACACAACCGGCTTCCAATAGTGGGTTGGTATTTAATTTCACAATATTGGTATTATCTTATCGTGTGATCCGTACGTTTTAGTATAAAAATTTTGCTATCCCGTAGGGACGTACGGCAAGGTACCTGTATAGATATATGAGAACAATAGCACACCCCTTTTTTTCCCTTATTCCTGGATGTGCCAGAACAGTATGGTCCATATATATGATCGAGTTAATTGGGTGGCGGCGCAGGCAACCCGGCGATGCGGATGGGTTCGTTCACCTTGTAGACGAGGTAGCAGCTGAGCCCCGTGACGGAGACTTCCGTGCGGTCGATGGCCATCACGTCCGTGTAGATGGCGCCGAGGTTGTCCATCAGGCAGGCGGTGCACTCGCCTGGCGCCAGGTCCCTCGTGCACTGCGCCATCCCGTACATCACCTGCCAGGTGCCAATGACCCTGTCAGGCCATTCCCAACCCTCCATGTGGAGGATGGTTTCCATTGCATTAATTAGGATGCCACATAAGACATTTTGCTCATGTGTCACTCTAATAAATGAGAGAGAATGAGAAAAGCAAGAAACTAGGTTTTGCATGAGACCCAATGTCTACGCGAGAACCTATGCAATAGACACTACCAAGTTATGAATTGGGGGATTATGGTGTCTTCATAATAAATGTGAAACAAATATGATTGGTGAAGAGAATATGGAGTGAGTTTATTAGAGTCCCATACCAAGAAACCATGGGTTGTGGAGTATAGTTTCTATAGTAGTGTCTTGATGATATGGCAACATGGACACTCTGTAGACACTATGGGTTGGGAATAGCCTCATTGTACCCCTGGCTCCCGGTGGCGAACCGGCGGTCGTCGTCGTCTCCGGCGGCCACGGCGAGCTTTGTAAGAAGCCACGCCGCGTCTCCTTCATGGCGAAGGTATCGGCGGTGTGCTTCCACGTGTTGCGCAGGAGGAGCCTGACGGTGGTGGTGCTGTTGGCGGCAGAGCCGAAGAAGGGCTCGCCGGCGTAGCGGATGACGCAGCCGTCGGAGCTGATGAAGGCGACGTCGCGGCTGTGGTCGCACGAGGGACGGTAGGTATAGGGATCTGGACTCACGGAGCAGAGGCAGTTGAGGCAGCGGTCCGGCTCGCAGTCGGCGAAGCACATGGCGAGGCCGGACGCCTGGCCGACGGTGAGGCGGCGGAACCACTAGTTGTCCACGCGTTCTGGCAGCGACAGGGTCGGGAGGAGCTCGGCGAGGTTCTTCCCGAACGGGCTGTCGTCGCTGTAGTTCCCCGTGGCCGAGCAGGTGTAGTTCACATACACCGCGCGGTCGTCATCTGCCGCCGTGGCGACGGCTACGGTGGCGATGAGGAGGAGGAGCCGAGCTGGACTCATGGGCCACTTCGTCGTCTTCTTTACACAGCTGAGAATTGTTGAAGTCTACCGACTACGCGAAGTATGTTAAATACTAGTAGTAGCGCTCATGATCTATATATAAAAAAGAACGAGTAGAATTGAAAACGTTTCTCACCCCAATCTAGGTCCACAGTACCCCTCACGCTGGACCCACGGTCAACGGAGGTGGGGAGGAGATCAAACCCACAAAAACTGATATTTAGAAAATGTTTCTGCCAAAAACATAATTATTTTGTTACCGACGCCTTCCCTACCCGGCCATGGTACTCCTGGTTTCTTTCTCAAGTTCTGCGAGTCATGCTCTGGTTGGACATCGCGTTGTCAGCGGTATATCTGCTTGCGTATGCGCGAGACCGAGTGCTGGTTGTGCCTCTTGACGCCTCTGGAATACAACGATTTCGCTGCAAATTTTAGGCGAGCGACCGGCCATGGATTCAAGAGCCAGCGATCTGGCCGTGACGCCCATGGCCGGGATCCGTACCGCTTGGGCTGATGGACAAGGATTGACAGGCACCAATGCAGGATGAGCGCAGGAGCCGAGCGGACGGTGTGGGCGTGTGGCAGACGAAGGAAGAGAAGTGAGAGTGGTGACGACATGAACAGGAAGGGAGAGTTGGAATCACGTGAATTCAGCTAGGGTAGTCACGCTGAACAAATTAAATCTATGTGTGCTTCAGTCAAATCCATTAAAAAATACCGAAATTGTCTATACATGCAGCTTATTCTACTAGTAAAATTTATCAAACTAAATGAGAACGAACATAACGTACCTTCCACAGAAGGTGGACATATATTTGAAAGGTTAAATCAATCTAAATAGTGGTTTGCATTTAAAAATTGTATCGTGGATTATTAAGAATAAATAACATTTAGATTTAGACGAAGAAACATTCATGATCATAATTGATTCAGATATAAAAAGTATACCCTATAAATCAATATGATATTTGTTCTTTTTCTTGGTTGGTTTTGATTGGTTGTATAACTGTATGCATTTACTGCAACCAAACATAATTCTTATTTGCTCATAATAAATAACACTGTTAAACCTTGTGTTTATGTTGTTATCAATGTTTCATGTATAGACATCAAAGCTGCTAATGCAACAGGATTGACACTATTTGTTCCCTCTTAAATCACTGTAACTAACACCCGTCTAGCCGCCAGTGCTGCGTGAGCTCACGCTCAACATTTATAATGACAGACCCATCTTCAAGAGAAAAGACCAATAATTTGGTACACGTGATTATCGTACGTGTGTCTTTGCTACGAATATACGATAAGGCACAGAAAGGACGATCAAGACAAACTCCCTTGTTTTGCACGGGCGCGCGCCTTGCTGTTGCAGTCACTCGATCGATCGTCGTCTCCACGAGAAACTTCCGCCCAATTTAAATGCAAATGCTCCAGAACTTCATTCCTACTAGCTTACCTACTTATTTCCAACGTCTGAAAATTTCCGTAGGGTGGGCTAGGCTACTTTTTTTTTTGTTACGAAACCAAATATAGGCTGGGTTGGGCTGAGCATATAGTGCTAAGGTGGGTTGGGCTATAGGGTATGCCATGGCCCACAAGGCATTCTCTCTAGCTACGCCCTGTAGGTAACTGCACGATTTAACTCCTACTAATATAACACCAACAACATAATATTTAGTCCCAAGCAAGTTGGGGTAGGCCAGAGATGAAACCAAGATACAAAGCTCAAGGTTCAAGCACGTTGATAGCTAGTTTTCATACGCTCCTATCGAAAGTTACTTCTTTGGAAATATTCCACTTCTTAAGGTCTGCCTCGTTTAACCCTCTTTACATTATTAGCCCGCTTTAGAACTCTACTATGCAGAAGCACCTCAGGTGGCCTCCGTTGGACATGTCCAAACCATATGAGCCGTTGGGTCAATTTCTCCTCAATGGGTGCGACACCGACCTTCTCGTGAATATCTTCATTCCGGTCTCTATCCCTTCTTGCGTACCCGCAAGGCCACCGTAAGATTCGCATCTCTGCTAGACTCAGTTGCTGGACATCTCGCCCTTTAATTGGCCACATTTTGCCCCGTATAACATCATCGGTCGGATGGTCGTCCTATAAACTTACCTTTTATCTTTTGTGGCACCTTCCTATAACAGAGGAGCCAGAAGCTTGACACTATTTCAACTAGCCAGTTGCGATTCTTTCCTTAACATCTTCATCAATGTCGTGATCTTTTTGCAACATCGATCCTAAAGGAAAAATTCTATATCATCCCCAACCTATGTAGGTTGGAGTACATAACCACCCAACCTATGAAACGGTCTATATCACCCCCCTGAACTTCTCAAAACTGATCAAATTACCCCCTAAAGCAGTTTTAAAAATCATAGTAAATCACAAAAAATCATAAAATAGAAAATCCAATTCTGTTGAACTCCAAATGAGTAGATATACATATTGAACATGTAATATGGTATGTTTTAGTACATTTTTTTCACTATAGCTAGCTTTAAATCTATGCTTTTCTCCATTGTTGTTAAAACATATATTAAAGCATACCATATTTGATGTTCAGTGTGTATATCTCACTACTATAGAATAGATTATCAGAGGCGGTCATTTTGGGTTATCTGAGGCGGGCAAAGCGTCCACCTCTATCATGGGGCTTATGTTAATCGAGCATTTTCGGAAGCGGTCAGCCAACCGCCTGGGTTAATATTATTAACAGAGACGGTTGCATTAAAGCAACCGCCTCCGTTAATAACATTAACGGAGGCGCTTCTGTTAATAACTTTAACGGAGGCGCTTCTGTTAATAACATTAACGGAGGCGGTTGCGTTAACGCGCCCGCCTCCGTTAATGGCCATTTAACTGAAGCGGTCACGTTTGGGCAACCGCTTCTGTTAATATATTAACAGAAGCGGATGTCCTAACTTGCTGCTTCAGTTAATTAAATATTAATGGAGGCGGTCCGGTAAAGGCGACCGCTTCCGTTAATGCATTAACAGAAGCGGTTGGCCGGACGCCAGTCGTGGTGTGGCCCTTGGCCATTAACAGAGGCGGTTGGGAGAACTATCCACCTCCGATAAAAATGGGGCAGTGTCCCCTAAAATCACATTTGTAGTAGGGTCTACTCATTTGGAGTCCAACACAATTTGATTTTCTATTTTATGATTTTTTTGTGATTTACTATGACTTTTCAAAATTGGTTTATAGGGTAATTTGATCGGTTTTGAGAAATTGAGGGGGCGATATAGACCATTTCATATGTTTGGGAGTTATGTAGTCCACCCTCCATAGTTTGGGGGTGATATAGACTTCTCCCGATCCTAAATATCAAAAAGTATCTTTTTGGGGCACCACCTGCCCATCGAGGCTCACGTCACCATCCTCATGCCTAGTCCCTCTAAAATCGCACATCAGGTACTCAGTCTTGGTCCTGCTAAGTCTGAACCCCTTCAATTCTAATGTGCGTCTCTACAGAGCTTCCCATTAACACCTGTCCTACTCTCGTCAACTAGCACCACATCATTAGCAAAGAGAATACACCATGGGATATCACCTTGTATGTCCCTTGTGACCTCATCCATCACCAAAGCAAATAAATAAGGGCTCAATGTTGAACCTTGATGTAAGCCTATCTTAATAGGGAAGTTGGTGGTGTCACCATAACAAGTCCGGACATGTGTCATTGCATCCGTGTACATATCCTTGATGAGGATATTGTACTTAGTAGGGACTTTGTGCTTCTCTAAGGTACACTAGAAGACACTTCTCAGTACTTTGTCATACGCCTTCTCGAGGTCAATAAACACCATATGCAAGTCATTCTTTTGCTCCTTATATCTCTCCATCAACTATCAGATTAAGCAAATCGCCTCCATGGTAGGCATAAACCCATATTGATTTTGGGTCACGCTTCTCACTCCTCTTAGGCGATGCTCAATAACCCTCTCCTAGAGCTTCATGGTATGGCTCATCAGCCTAATCCCACGGTAGCTACTAAAGCTTTGAACATATTACTTGTTCTTAGAGGTCAGTACTAATATACTTCTTCTCCATTCTGTCGGCATCTTTTTTAGACAAAAAAATGAGGTTAAAAAGCTTAGTTAACCATACCGTCGCTCTAAAACTTAGGTATATCCACACCTCAATGGGGATACCATCAGGGCCCATTGACTTTACCGCCCTTCATCCTCTTCAAAGTCTCTCCGATCTTTGCCTCCTAGATTTTTCTCACAAAGCGTATGTTGGTATCGTCAAATGAATCATCTAGCTCAAGGGCAGGGCCCTCATTCTCCCCATTAACAACTTGTTGAAATACTCTCTCTATATGTCCTTGCTCTCCTCATCCTAAACGAGAAATTGATCTGCCTCATCCTTGATGCATTCGATTTGGTTGATATCCCTTATCTTCCTCTCGCGAATCCTAGCCATCCTATATACCACTTCCTTCGTGCCTAGCCACTTATACAAGTCATCATATTCCTTACCCACTACACTACAGCTCGCTTTGCAGCCCTCTTCGCTACCTTATAGCCCTCGATGTTGGCTGCACTCTAGTCAAGGTGGAGGCGCTTGAACAATTCCTTCTTCTCTTGCCCTCTACACCTCATCATTCTACCACCAGGTGTCTTTCACATCCTGTTTGCCTCGCCTACTCACACCAAAGACTTCAGCGGCCAACTTTAGTCACATGTCGTCTACATCTTCTTCTTCGTCCCAAGGCCCTATCCACTACCATCCTCTCCTTAAAAGTATGGGCCTCTTCTCCTCTAAACTTCCACCACTTCGTTCTTACCATCTTAGCATGTTTGTAACGGTGGACACATACCTACAGACGAAAGTCCACCACCACGAGCTTGTTTAGGGACAACACACTCCCTAGGTATCACCTTACAATCTAGGCAATCACGTCTATCTTCCCTCCTCGCAAGGATACAGTCGATCTGACTCGAATGATGTCCACTAAGACTAATCTAATTAATTAAATCCAATGACGTGCAATTATTATATTAAACATGCATGTCTTGAGTACATGCAATAATTCCATCATACATTGTTATTCGGCAAAGAATTACAAAATATGATGTGAAATGTTACTTCACTACAAGAAAAAGGGTCATTGGCGCACCTTCCATTGGTACCAGTTGCTTAAAACCCGGTACTTATGTTAATATAGTACCAGTTGGTAAGAAAAAAGTGCTCCAGGATAATTTAGTACCGATTTGTAACATTCAGTACCGGTTGGTGTTACAAATTAGTACTAAATGGTCCCGGGGGCTTCCCGATGCCCTATATGTATTTAGTACCAGCTCGTAACACCAACCGGTACTCAATGGTGGCATCCAGTACCGGTTGGTGTTACGAGCTGGTACTAAATGGTCCACTCTTGGTTAATTTAAAAGGATAACATCTCTATCAATCATATATGCTCTATGGGTGGGATTGTAGAGGGGGCTACATGCAAGGCTAGAAGCTAGAGTTCATATCTCACGAATGGCACATGCACATTTAAGTGTGAAAAATTAGTGTGACTTGTGCATGCATACGTAGGCCTCTCCTTGAGTCCAACCGGTACTAACCGGCGTGCCCATAAGTATCGGAAAGCTAGTACCGGTTGTATATCCAGTACCGATATGGGGTTCCGGCCTGGTATAGATGTAGCATTTCCTTGTAGTGCTTGGACGACAAAATTTACGTGCCCTCCAGCCCAAATACAACGCATCCTAAAATGTTTAGTACAGATTAAGAAGTGTAAATGTTTCATATACCGTCAGCTAATTAATGGTAAGACAATACAAGGTTTACAATTAACCATGGAAATATTTGACAGGTTTTTAGTTGAGTTGATTGAGTACTCACTAAAAATACCTAGAACGCCTTATATTTGGGGACAAATTTTGAAACCTTAGATCCCTTGTATTTCAGAATGTGGCTTGATCTTCCGAGAGGTAGTGACAAATTAATTTGGTGGAGATTCGATGTTGACACAGGTTCTAATTTAGCAAGATTTGAATCCTGCAACCACTACACTACTGTTCTGTTGGTTTCACTATAAAAAAAACATTTTCCAAGATAGTGCCAAAACATTATCCGAGGCATTTAAAAAAATAACCGCCTCTGTTAATGCCTGTGATTAATGGAGGTGGTTATTATAACACAACCGCCTCGAAAAATAGTCCATTAACACAAGCGATTGTGGTACAATAACTGCCTCTGTTAATCGATTTAGGAGGTAGTCACATGTAACCTCCTTCGTAAATGAATGTAACCGGCTCCGTAAATCCGTCTCGCAAATTTGAGAATTTCAAATTTGAGTTTTTACAAATGACCTCGGATGCATAAATGACCAATATGAAAGTCGTAAATCTCGAAAAGTTAATAAACTAAGTAGTTGACAACTATTTCATTTGACTTATAGGTCCTGAAAAATGCAATTTACTCTCGGTTTGGTATAAAATGGAGTATGGACACAAAGAGTAAGTGTGGTGTAGTGGTAGAGAAGGACACGCGTAAGGGGGAGGTCGCAGGCTAGAATCCCACCAGCCTCGGAGCGAGAAAATTTCTATGAAAAAAGTGTGACTTGCAGAGTGAGACTTTGAGGCTGGTAGCTAGCTAGTTGGGGCCTCCCCCCAATTAATTTTTTTTACTATTTCCCTGCATTTTTTATTTTCTGCTGGAACGATTAACTGAGGCGATTATTACGGTGCAACCGTCTCAGTTAATGATTTATAGAGGCGGTTGGAACCGCCTAGGGTCACAGTTAATCAGGCATAAACGGCCTCAGTTAATGCCTTTTAACCGCCTCGGAGCTAGGGTTACAAAAACTGCCTCAGTTAATGCCTTTTAACTGCCTCATTTAATGTTTTGTGTACTAGTGTCTCAACCTCGTCATGAAGGCTTCCCCTGCAAGCAAATCGAAGAACATAAGTAAAAAGGTGTAAACATACAATATGAAATTGCATGTGCATATGAAGCGAATTGAGTATGGGGTTCAAGCTCTGAACCCAAAAGGAATCATCATCACAGTGGTGAAGAATTAAGATCAGGGTCCTAACTCATAGCAAAAAGGACTTGACGTCATAGTGGCAATGACGAGACACTACTACAAGAAGCATTTTTCGGAGGCGATAAAAAAGAGTTTTCGAAGATGATTTTTTTTTCCACCTCCAAACTAGTGCTTCTATTTCTCCGCCACCGTTAATCCAATAAAAAAAATAAAAAAACAAACCCTAGAAAACCCCGACGAACCCATTTGGGCCTACCGAGCCCATCCAGAGCGCCACCACCGGGTCCACGGTCGCCGGCGCCAGATCCGCCGCCATCGGATTCGCCATTGCCATTGCCAAGCGTGGGGGAGGTGAAGGGGCCGCGCCTCACCCCACCAGTGCCGCTGCGCCTTGCCGATTGACGCCGCATCGTGCCTCGCCAGGTGCCGCTGCGCCTCACCGCTTGCCGCCGTGTCGTGCCTCACCCGGCGCCGCGTGGCAGCCTTTTAGTACTAGTTGGTCGACCGGGCGGTACTAAACGGCTCGCCCTAGGCTCCTCCTCCCCCCCCCCCAACAGCGCCGCGTGGCCAGCCATTAGTAGCGGCTGGTGTTACCAGCCAATACTAAATGATGGTCTTTAGTTCCGACTTGGGCAACCGGTACTAATAGAGTGCCCATTAATACCGAAAGCAGGGTACCGAGCATATAACCGGTACTAAACCGGCTTTGCGCCTGGTACTTAATGCTGAATTTTCTACTTAGTGTTGGTCGGCGAAGCAAGAACTCACCGGTGACTTGTTGACCTTCTTAATACTATTTGTAAGACATGGAATTCTTCGCATATAAGCAATGTAAATTGAAAATATTTTTTCTACACGATAGTTAAATAATTTAAGTTATCTGTTGTCAACTCTGATCGACCAAAGACTCCATTTAATTTTTTTTGTCAATTGGTGCACTGTGCACGCGTCGCTAAACGCACAACGATTTGACATTTAGAGTGGCCCTTTTCTTCTTTCTTTATATAAAACCATAACCATCGTTTTCTTTTCATTCTCAGAACTATTTTTTCTCGGGGCCACGTGTATCCTTTCCTGATTAGCACCATGCAAAGGAAAAGGCAGTAGCATGTCGTTGTACCTATTAATTAGCTACTTACTGTATGTTAGAATTGTACTTAGTTTCGATTAACAACAGTATCTTTATTTTTATCCGAACGAACTGGAGATTTAACTTTTTTAAAAAAAAATCTCTTGTTTTAATCGGTTTAAATATCGTTTAACTATATGTTTAACCGGTTTCTAGCTGCTGAACTTAATGAACCATTCAACCATTGTACCAAGACTCTCGCCAGTTCGATAACCAATTCGGTTTCATACAGCAAAATGAATACCCATCGAAAATATTCAAATGGCTCTTTTTTTTTTCCCTTTTCCGTTTAACCTAGCCATATTTTTCACACAACATATCCATTGCTATTTGCAACTGATCACGATTATTTACACGCATATATACAGACGTTCTGATTGTAAACAAAGTAGAGCACGCAAATTATAAGGCTGCCCGTGTCGAGCATACATACATATATTCTTGTTAGTGTCTACATTTGGACAGAATGGACGGTACAGCGTACGGCCCGTCCAGCATGCCGCGCGCCACGAACTGGTACGTCGCTTCAGTGAGATGGAGACCATCCCATGATATGTGCGTGGACGGGTCAGGGCACAGAACCGACGTGGCGTTGCAAGAGAAGAGCGTGCCGGAGTTGTGGGGCCCACCGTCGCCACAGCACGCGGTCAGAGCAACGTCCTTCCTGAACCCTGCCATTTTTTATTTATACATACGTTATGATATCATCCCTGGACAATAACTTGACGTGATCATACAAACTGAATGAAATTAACCAGCAGGTTAGAGTTGTTGTATCCTCTCGCCTACCGTGTTTTTGAGGGCTACGGGTGATCTCTAGGACGGCGCCGTAGTAGTCGCCGTAGATGATGGTGACGGTAGGGTCGCTGGAGGCGACGCGCTTCAGCATTCGCCGGAGGGCGTTGTTGTGCTCCTCGGAGAAGTCGTTGAGCCACTTGATGCATCCGGCAGCGTCATATTGGCTGGAGTTGTTGCTCTGGAACATGGTCAGGTACCTTGGGATGCAGCCGACGGGGAAGTTGCCGGGGACGACTATTGTCTTCGCTCCAAGGCCAATCAACACCTTTGATATATGACAACACGCACGATGAGCTTTTTTCTTACGATATCCAAATTCAGTTTGTATTGTTGCATTTTTTTTAGTAGTTGCACCATGAAAAGGCTTTGGTTGCTTTGGTTATTACGGTTACCTTGGTGGCGTTTTCGATCTTCTCTATAACTTTTGGTACCAGCGGCTTGATCTCAGTGCTAAAGGATCTGTTCTGGAAGAAAGGATGGTTGTAGTCGTTGCCCCCAATTTCCCCCAACAGGAACAGAGAGCTGGACATGATCTCCATGCGCTCTGCAGAAATTAAACACAATTCATGAGACGAGATCAGATCAGACGTACACGTGTCACTTAGACTAATCTGTTCAGAGTTTTGCCAAATTTCCTACGCAACAGTATGTATGTACCCATCAATCAGTACTCAGTAACTAGTAACTACGTACGTACCTTGCTCTGTTGGGCCAAGCATACAGAGCACGCGCTTGAACCACTCGACCTGCACATCCAGCGAAAATGGCGGGATGATGGTCAGGTCCAGCCCCATATCCTTGAAGAACTGCTGGCTCAGGGCCGTCGCGCCGGCCACCGCGAAGTTGGCCCCATGCTCGAAATCCTCTGCCGTCTTCCCCGCGAGAAACGGAGTCAAGAATGGCAACCTCAACGCCTCCGCTGCAAGCGCATATATGCAATCACATAAACAAGTGATCGACATGTGCAGTGGACGAGCCATGAACGACGAACTGCTAGTGAGTAGTGATGCCATACCAATAAAGTCGACGATGACCCGGCCGTCGCAGAACCGGCCGGTCGGGTGGTGGAAGAAGGTCTCGCCGTAGGGGAACGCCAGGGCGGAGATGTTGGGGTTCACGGCGCCCAGGTTGCCGTTGTCTATGATGGAATCGCCCAAGCTGAAGAGGCGCTTATAGCAGCAAGGAGCTTGCCCGGCCGACGACACGGCGGCATACGGGTGGCACAGAACGAGGAAGAGAAAGGAGAGGATGACAGGCATTACTGAAGACGCCATCGATGCCACTTGAGCTTCCTGGCTTGATCAGCAGTGGAAACATATATATACGAGTAGCTTGCAGCCTGCCAAATTAAAGGGGGAAAAATATTTGGGCGATCGTCCTTGGTCCATGATGCAAGAATCCATGGGTGCTTGTTGACCTTCTTAATTTTATATGCAAGACAGCTCCCTGCATATAAGCAATGTAAATTGCGTGTGCTGATCGACACAATCTCGTAAATATTCTTTCGACACGACAGTTGGATAATTTAAGTTATCTTTTGTCAACTCATATAACCCGATAACTACATTTCAAAATTTTGTCAACTTGAGCACCGTGCACGCGTCGTTCAACGCACAACGATTTGACATTCAAATGTCCCTTTTTCTTCTTTCTTTATGCATAGCCCATCACTTTCTATTCCGTCCTCAGAATAGTTTTTCACGGGGCACCATGTGTTCCCAATTAACACCATGCAAAGCAAAATGCAGTCGCACGTCGTTGTACCTAATTAGCTACTTATTACATGTCAGAACAATAGTCCCTCGGTTTGTACCTATAGCTGGACTATAAGCTCAAAACTCGCGAGCTGGCTCCGCTCGTTTGTAACTCGGCTCAACTCAGCTTGTGGCTCAGTTGAAAATTTAACAAGCCAAGCAACATTTTCAGCTCGTTATGTTAACGAGCAAGCTCGCAAGTCGAGCTAAACAAGCTAAAGACAAAATACAAATATTAGAGTGCAGCCTTAATTGTGTTTTTTTAAAAAAAAATATGTAGGAAGTTATGATTAAGTAAGGT
Organism: Digitaria exilis; assembly: GCA_015342445.1. Lineage (NCBI taxonomy): Eukaryota > Viridiplantae > Streptophyta > Magnoliopsida > Poales > Poaceae > Digitaria > Digitaria exilis. The sequence goes on from JACEFO010001613.1 coordinate 271,711, forward strand.
ACATACTTGGTGGATTTTGAATGTTTAAAACTTTATTATTGTGATATTTCTATGTGTTTCTATATTCTAAAACGACATACGTCTAGTTCACGAGCCTAACGAGTTAGCTCGTGAGCTTAACGATCCGAGGCAAGCCAGACTTTTTGCTCATTTTGTTAATGAGCATAAAGTCTAAATGGAGAGGTTTAGTCCTAGAGCAAGGGACTTCTGAAGGGACCGTGACACCCTAAGAGGGGGGGTGAATTAGGTGTCCTAAAAACTAAGGCTCTAATTGCACATATGAAAACCTATTTTAATTTCTATCTAAAAGTGTCTAGGTTTTCTCTATGTGTTGCTATCTCTACCGCTACAAAGTTTTGCACCCTAGGTCCAATCCTATACCAACATGGCAAGTCTAGGAAAGGTCAATGCGGAAAGTAGTGCAAGTATGAAATACGGAAGCTTAAAGGGTAGAGAAGAGCAAACTCCCGGCACGGCGACTTTTACCGAGGTATCGGATAGCTCACGAGCTTTCCACTAATCCTCGTTGTTGGAGCCCCTCTCAAAGGGAATGCCCGCGCAAGGGCATAAACTCCCCGGTCGAGTAACTCCGTGGGTGACCACGGTACTTCCCCACGCGCAAGTGGGTCTCCGCTCGTCCCTCCCCGGATGTTCCTCGCCACCTTCACTTGGTAGAGCTTCGGCCAAACGCCAAGGGCCTCTCCTCCCTTGCACAAGCACCGGCGGCCACTCCACAAACTCAGTTGGAGGGTCTCGCAAGACTACAAGCCCCGGATTACAACACTTGGTGCGTGCAAGCACCGATAAAGCAAGAGGTATGCAAACCTCGCTAAAACCTAGGCTAAACACCTAAGAGATGCGCTAAAGGGTCTAGACTAGCACTAAGCACTTGGCTAATCACATAGATCTTCTATTTAGCACTTTGGTGGATTGAGCACTTAAGAATGTGTAGAACACTTTCCAATAGCTTCTCCCAGCTCAAGCACACTTCAAATGGCCGAGGCAACCCATATTTATAGCCCCAACCAAAGGAGCTAGCCGTTGCAAGCCGTTGCAACCTTTCTGCGTGCCACCGACTGATTCGGTGGGTGCAGGAGGGGTACCACCAAATTAGTCGGTGGTGCCGCCTTAGCTAGCCATTGAACTAGCCGTTGATCCACTGTGTCACTGACATGTGGGCCTGGTCCAACCACCGACTGATTCGGTGCTCGTTCCTCCTTCACCACCGAATTAGTCGGTAGTCTCTGAGTTGATCTTTATCTTCGGTCTTCTTCAGCACCGACCGGTTCGGTGCCCCTTCTTCTTGTACCACCGAATGAATCGGTGCTCACCAGAACCGAACAGCTCTTTCCAGGCTGAATGACCGACTGGTTCGGTGCTGCCCACCGAATGAATCGGTGCCCCTCCGAATCTACACAGTACTGAACTGGTATTTCTGGGCATAATGACCGATTGGTTCGGTGCCCCTTGATGACATCACTGAATGAGTCGGTGGTCCTTCTGACTGGGCTTCATAGGACTTCTGTTCCCACCACCACCGACTGATTCGGTGGGCTACTGCACATAGCACCGATTGAGTCGGTGCCTCTGCGTTTTCTGTTGTCTTCTTTGCTTCTTTGTGGGTCTTTTCTTCTATCTTCATTGCCATCTTTTGGATGTCCTTGGATATGACTAAGGACACTTTTCCACGTGAGTTGGATGGCTTCAATTTGGATAACCAACACTTGGATATTGATTATATAGGAATTTAGATGGCTTCCAAAGTATCCTTGGGACCTAGAAATATCTACAAATCTCATCTCGACAAAATGTTAGTCCCATTGGTTATGTTGTCAATCAATCGCCAAAATCACAAACTATGGCCTAGGACCATTTTCCTTACTACTTCAAAATTTCTTAAGATGAAAATTTAGATTTGTAAGACCCGTGTTATTGCCAAGAGTTATCAGCAGCTAATAAGGATGATGAAGTTGATTTTCAGTTTTAAAAATTTGAGGAATTTGACCAAAAGTCAAATAATTGGCTACAAGAGAGGAAAGTTGGAATCAAGAATTCCAAATTCGCAATGAAGATGTTATATCACCAACAGATTTGAATTTCAATCCCTTTGGATTACCCCAAGCCGGCCCAAGCGCCGACTTTATAGTATGCATATGGAGGACACTTGATGAAAGGACCTTACCAATAATAGCCAGATCTGAGGTTGCCAATCCCTCCACGGCTGGGTCGTCCTCAGCCAAAGCATTGCTTTATTCAAGAGTGCTTGCTTGAGCTGTCCCAATAGCTCCGTCACATTGGAGCTGGTTTAAGCTGTTCCTTCCCCTTCCATGGGCGCAGATGCAGGACAAGCTGCTAATCCTTGCCCTCAGGGTTGAAGGATACGTTTTTCCTGCACTAGATTTAGTGGTCAGCCCTCCCTTCTCGCTCTCTCTGCAGTTGCAAGCCAAGGACGGACAGCGAAACATGGTTCACCCCTTGGTCCTCCCGAGCCGCTCAGGGAGAGAGAGGAAAAGGCCAATGGCTCAGAGTTGATTCTGGTGGGGAATCAAATGGTTGGGGGAGAGGGCAATCAGCCAGTCCAACGGATACACAAGGAATCCTAGGACACAGGTGATGGGAACTAGGGTGCTCGATCTTCCGTCAGGTGAAGGATAACTCATTGTTGGCGGAGTGCAACAAACTGATCTGGCTTCAAATCAGCAAACTCAAACTGCGCAATCTTAGCATCAGAACTCCTCTGGTTATCAACTGTAGTCACAATCCGGTTGACCTCGTCGAGAAGGCTAATTCCTGTCTTCGCAACGAAGAACACAAACAAGAACTCGAAAGAACACGTCACTCAATAAATGTGACAACTATAGATGAATGATTAAGCAAGTTGGGGTTGTACAAACCGATGAATGACGAGACTGTATCAAACATAATAATCTAAACAAAACTCGAGTGTAAGCGGCGGTGGCTACCCTGTTTATGATGGAACAGAGGCGCTCTAGGGTTGAGGGCGAACAGAGGTGGGCACCCTCTACTTGGGCCAAGGCCCGACATGATACATGGCCCGATGATGGCCCAAAAAGGTGACGCAACACCTTATCGTGGTCACACAGTGTGATCCACGACCCTTCTGGAGCTTGGACCGGAAGTAAATCAACGGCGGCGGCGTACCCGCTCCAACGCATCCTTGTATGTCTCATTTGATGTGCGCCGGCTGAATCCAAACCGAACGTGGCGGTTGAGTGGGAGACGACTTGTCACTTGGAGAAGACTTTGATGTATGCAATTCCAACGTGGCGATGTCCTCATCAGCAGGTCCGATGTGCGCCAGTCACCTCCACGGCGCCGGGGATATATCAATCGAACGGGCAAAAGGTCAACCCAATTCTCGTAAACAACATTTTGTCAAGAGCAACAAAACCTTGGCCGCAAGCTCTGTTAATCGAGTAAATGATAGAATCATCATACAAGTTGTTACATGCATATTGGGTGTAACTTACTCCGTTTCGAGCTGCCATTGCTATATACATGACCAACTGACTAACTGAGCATGATTATTGGCACGCACACAACAGGTCTACTAAGCGTCGTGGTGCTAGGCGCATGTCGCTAGTAGCATCAGGCTTTGACTAGTGATTGTTATCATGAAAACTACCCCCGGCGGCAAGGAATAAGCATCAGGTCAAAGTACAGCACGAGCCCTTCTCGAGCATTTGTATATATGCTTTGTAATGTAATGCAACAAGAGGCTTTTTATGTATCTCCCCTTGGGTAGGATGGACGATTGCAGCGTATGTTCCGTCCAGCATGCCACGCGCCACGAACTGGTACGCAGCTTCAGTGATAGTGGCGGAGCCAGGATTAAAATTTACCTATGGCGAACCCATTACTACCAATTTGTATAAAAACACATAATTTGATGAAGGCCACAATCCAAGAAAAATATATGTAATAATTGAATATGAAAAAGTTTACTATACATGAGGTCGTAATTGTATAAAAGTATTTGGCATTGGTATGTATAGATGATTAAAATTATATAAGTACAACCGTACAAGCACTAGTAAGGAGTAGCATTGGTCTATTCTTAGAAACAGCGCTAACGTATCTCTTTATGCTTACATATGAAAACATATCAAAATTTGCAAATATGGTATAACAATATGTGTATGAAGTGATAAATTAATAGAGTATACAATTCAATCCGACTCTTACCTTTTTTTTTTCCCAAACCTGCTCGCATCTGACTTTGGGCGTCGCCACAGCTAGCGACAGCTGCAGTGCCATCATGATAATGTCCATAGTCCTGAGGAGGATTAGGTGGCTCCATTTCCATGCTATTGAGGCCGAGACCATGCTACCCTGCTCCCCGTCCACCTGCATCACGCGTCTGGTGGAGGCACTGGGCGACCGGCGAGGCGGCGACGAACCGTGGAGTGGCGAGAGCGACGGCGGCTCTGTCCGTCAATTGATATTGACGATTCATGATATCAGAATAGGATATCCTCTTTTAGTTCCAAAAGTGTGGTGAGTGATGGGCTGGAGGCCCAATTGACTAAAGGCCCAGAAGTCTAAACGTTATCTTCTTCCTCTTGATACCCCAGACGAACAGACGGAAGAACAGACCAGCCGGCGACCAGGCAGGTTCCATGGCCCAGGGAGAGGGAAGGGGGTTTCACCGACCGGCAGGTATGACGGCCGCCATGGCTCGCCATACTGCTGGCTCCGCCACTGTTCAGTGAGATGGATGCCATCCCAGGATATGTGCCTGGACGGGTCAGAGCACAGAATCGACGTGGCGTTGCAAGTGACGCTGTCGCCGCAACACGCTGTCACAACAGCATCCTTCCTGAACCCTACAAAATTTGTTTTGTATATAAATGATATGGTATATCCCTGCGTAGAGAACGAAGAACTTCATGCGATGATACCTACCGTGCTTCAGAGGGCTACGGGTGATCTCAAGGATGGCGCCATAGTAGTCACCGTAGATTATGGTGACAGTCGGGTCGTCGCGGGGGACGATGCGCTCCAGCATGAGCCGGAGAGCACGGTTGTGCTCCTCGGCGAAGTCGTTGAGCTACCGGATGCACCCGTCAGCGTCGTAGTCGCTGGAGTTGTTCCTGTTGAAAATGGTTAGGTACCTTGGGATGCAGCCTATGGGGAAGTTCCCGGGGACAATGATTGTCTTTTGCTCCAAGGCTGATCAACAACTAAGGCCATTCTCAATGAAAGTTCTATGAACACAATTATCTAGAGTGAGACATCATCTAAAAATGATTCAAATTATGATGAAACACCCCTTTTAATGAATACTTTCGTATATGGTTGTTTCCTAAGTTACACGCAAGACATAAAAACATCTACATGACACTCAATTTAGCCAAGAGACCCCACTAAAGCTAGTCTAATATAAAATGTACGTAATTTGATTAATTAATTATTTTTAGTATTTTTAGGAACCCAAGTTCAGTTTATAATTTTGATATATTTTAGTTCGTTATTGTCGACCATAACGAGGGGCCTAGTGGTTGCTTAGGACCAATTTGGATCCCATGTACTTAAACTTCAATCCCCACTTTTTATTAGTCACTTTTAGTCTTCGGGCTCCGAACAGAGGGACAAAAAGGGTGCTTTGCTCCATTAGTACCTTAGGGGTAGAGTAAATAATGGGACTAAAAGAGAATCTTTCCACCATGCCCCATGGTCCCACATGCCTCCTCTCGCTCCTCTCCCATGTAGGAGTGGCCCTCACGCTCTCAACGCCACTGCCCTACACCACTCATTGGCGGCGGCCCTCGAACGTAACCCCGCCGCCATTGGCACTCGCGACCCTATGCCACCCACCACCTCCCACGCGACCTCCATGATATCCTATACTAAAGTCGCCGCGATGGACGCCATGAAGTCACCGACGCCTGTCCTTCCCTCTCCAGCAATGCCACCCACTTTCCAATAGCTTCTCCCAGCTCAAGCACACTTCAAATGGCCGAGGCAACCCATATTTATAGCCCCAACCAAAGGAGCTAGCCGTTGCAAGCCGTTGCAACCTTTCTGCGTGCCACCGACTGATTCGGTGGGTGCAGGAGGGGTACCACCAAATTAGTCGGTGGTGCCGCCTTAGCTAGCCATTGAACTAGCCGTTGATCCACTGTGTCACTGACATGTGGGCCTGGTCCAACCACCGACTGATTCGGTGCTCGTTCCTCCTTCACCACCGAATTAGTCGGTAGTCTCTGAGTTGATCTTTATCTTCGGTCTTCTTCAGCACCGACCGGTTCGGTGCCCCTTCTTCTTGTACCACCGAATGAATCGGTGCTCACCAGAACCGAACAGCTCTTTCCAGGCTGAATGACCGACTGGTTCGGTGCTGCCCACCGAATGAATCGGTGCCCCTCCGAATCTACACAGTACTGAACTGGTATTTCTGGGCATAATGACCGATTGGTTCGGTGCCCCTTGATGACATCACTGAATGAGTCGGTGGTCCTTCTGACTGGGCTTCATAGGACTTCTGTTCCCACCACCACCGACTGATTCGGTGGGCTACTGCACATAGCACCGATTGAGTCGGTGCCTCTGCGTTTTCTGTTGTCTTCTTTGCTTCTTTGTGGGTCTTTTCTTCTATCTTCATTGCCATCTTTTGGATGTCCTTGGATATGACTAAGGACACTTTTCCACGTGAGTTGGATGGCTTCAATTTGGATAACCAACACTTGGATATTGATTATATAGGAATTTAGATGGCTTCCAAAGTATCCTTGGGACCTAGAAATATCTACAAATCTCATCTCGACAAAATGTTAGTCCCATTGGTTATGTTGTCAATCAATCGCCAAAATCACAAACTATGGCCTAGGACCATTTTCCTTACTACTTCAAAATTTCTTAAGATGAAAATTTAGATTTGTAAGACCCGTGTTATTGCCAAGAGTTATCAGCAGCTAATAAGGATGATGAAGTTGATTTTCAGTTTTAAAAATTTGAGGAATTTGACCAAAAGTCAAATAATTGGCTACAAGAGAGGAAAGTTGGAATCAAGAATTCCAAATTCGCAATGAAGATGTTATATCACCAACAGATTTGAATTTCAATCCCTTTGGATTACCCCAAGCCGGCCCAAGCGCCGACTTTATAGTATGCATATGGAGGACACTTGATGAAAGGACCTTACCAATAATAGCCAGATCTGAGGTTGCCAATCCCTCCACGGCTGGGTCGTCCTCAGCCAAAGCATTGCTTTATTCAAGAGTGCTTGCTTGAGCTGTCCCAATAGCTCCGTCACATTGGAGCTGGTTTAAGCTGTTCCTTCCCCTTCCATGGGCGCAGATGCAGGACAAGCTGCTAATCCTTGCCCTCAGGGTTGAAGGATACGTTTTTCCTGCACTAGATTTAGTGGTCAGCCCTCCCTTCTCGCTCTCTCTGCAGTTGCAAGCCAAGGACGGACAGCGAAACATGGTTCACCCCTTGGTCCTCCCGAGCCGCTCAGGGAGAGAGAGGAAAAGGCCAATGGCTCAGAGTTGATTCTGGTGGGGAATCAAATGGTTGGGGGAGAGGGCAATCAGCCAGTCCAACGGATACACAAGGAATCCTAGGACACAGGTGATGGGAACTAGGGTGCTCGATCTTCCGTCAGGTGAAGGATAACTCATTGTTGGCGGAGTGCAACAAACTGATCTGGCTTCAAATCAGCAAACTCAAACTGCGCAATCTTAGCATCAGAACTCCTCTGGTTATCAACTGTAGTCACAATCCGGTTGACCTCGTCGAGAAGGCTAATTCCTGTCTTCGCAACGAAGAACACAAACAAGAACTCGAAAGAACACGTCACTCAATAAATGTGACAACTATAGATGAATGATTAAGCAAGTTGGGGTTGTACAAACCGATGAATGACGAGACTGTATCAAACATAATAATCTAAACAAAACTCGAGTGTAAGCGGCGGTGGCTACCCTGTTTATGATGGAACAGAGGCGCTCTAGGGTTGAGGGCGAACAGAGGTGGGCACCCTCTACTTGGGCCAAGGCCCGACATGATACATGGCCCGATGATGGCCCAAAAAGGTGACGCAACACCTTATCGTGGTCACACAGTGTGATCCACGACCCTTCTGGAGCTTGGACCGGAAGTAAATCAACGGCGGCGGCGTACCCGCTCCAACGCATCCTTGTATGTCTCATTTGATGTGCGCCGGCTGAATCCAAACCGAACGTGGCGGTTGAGTGGGAGACGACTTGTCACTTGGAGAAGACTTTGATGTATGCAATTCCAACGTGGCGATGTCCTCATCAGCAGGTCCGATGTGCGCCAGTCACCTCCACGGCGCCGGGGATATATCAATCGAACGGGCAAAAGGTCAACCCAATTCTCGTAAACAACATTTTGTCAAGAGCAACAAAACCTTGGCCGCAAGCTCTGTTAATCGAGTAAATGATAGAATCATCATACAAGTTGTTACATGCATATTGGGTGTAACTTACTCCGTTTCGAGCTGCCATTGCTATATACATGACCAACTGACTAACTGAGCATGATTATTGGCACGCACACAACAGGTCTACTAAGCGTCGTGGTGCTAGGCGCATGTCGCTAGTAGCATCAGGCTTTGACTAGTGATTGTTATCATGAAAACTACCCCCGGCGGCAAGGAATAAGCATCAGGTCAAAGTACAGCACGAGCCCTTCTCGAGCATTTGTATATATGCTTTGTAATGTAATGCAACAAGAGGCTTTTTATGTATCTCCCCTTGGGTAGGATGGACGATTGCAGCGTATGTTCCGTCCAGCATGCCACGCGCCACGAACTGGTACGCAGCTTCAGTGATAGTGGCGGAGCCAGGATTAAAATTTACCTATGGCGAACCCATTACTACCAATTTGTATAAAAACACATAATTTGATGAAGGCCACAATCCAAGAAAAATATATGTAATAATTGAATATGAAAAAGTTTACTATACATGAGGTCGTAATTGTATAAAAGTATTTGGCATTGGTATGTATAGATGATTAAAATTATATAAGTACAACCGTACAAGCACTAGTAAGGAGTAGCATTGGTCTATTCTTAGAAACAGCGCTAACGTATCTCTTTATGCTTACATATGAAAACATATCAAAATTTGCAAATATGGTATAACAATATGTGTATGAAGTGATAAATTAATAGAGTATACAATTCAATCCGACTCTTACCTTTTTTTTTTCCCAAACCTGCTCGCATCTGACTTTGGGCGTCGCCACAGCTAGCGACAGCTGCAGTGCCATCATGATAATGTCCATAGTCCTGAGGAGGATTAGGTGGCTCCATTTCCATGCTATTGAGGCCGAGACCATGCTACCCTGCTCCCCGTCCACCTGCATCACGCGTCTGGTGGAGGCACTGGGCGACCGGCGAGGCGGCGACGAACCGTGGAGTGGCGAGAGCGACGGCGGCTCTGTCCGTCAATTGATATTGACGATTCATGATATCAGAATAGGATATCCTCTTTTAGTTCCAAAAGTGTGGTGAGTGATGGGCTGGAGGCCCAATTGACTAAAGGCCCAGAAGTCTAAACGTTATCTTCTTCCTCTTGATACCCCAGACGAACAGACGGAAGAACAGACCAGCCGGCGACCAGGCAGGTTCCATGGCCCAGGGAGAGGGAAGGGGGTTTCACCGACCGGCAGGTATGACGGCCGCCATGGCTCGCCATACTGCTGGCTCCGCCACTGTTCAGTGAGATGGATGCCATCCCAGGATATGTGCCTGGACGGGTCAGAGCACAGAATCGACGTGGCGTTGCAAGTGACGCTGTCGCCGCAACACGCTGTCACAACAGCATCCTTCCTGAACCCTACAAAATTTGTTTTGTATATAAATGATATGGTATATCCCTGCGTAGAGAACGAAGAACTTCATGCGATGATACCTACCGTGCTTCAGAGGGCTACGGGTGATCTCAAGGATGGCGCCATAGTAGTCACCGTAGATTATGGTGACAGTCGGGTCGTCGCGGGGGACGATGCGCTCCAGCATGAGCCGGAGAGCACGGTTGTGCTCCTCGGCGAAGTCGTTGAGCTACCGGATGCACCCGTCAGCGTCGTAGTCGCTGGAGTTGTTCCTGTTGAAAATGGTTAGGTACCTTGGGATGCAGCCTATGGGGAAGTTCCCGGGGACAATGATTGTCTTTTGCTCCAAGGCTGATCAACAACTAAGGCCATTCTCAATGAAAGTTCTATGAACACAATTATCTAGAGTGAGACATCATCTAAAAATGATTCAAATTATGATGAAACACCCCTTTTAATGAATACTTTCGTATATGGTTGTTTCCTAAGTTACACGCAAGACATAAAAACATCTACATGACACTCAATTTAGCCAAGAGACCCCACTAAAGCTAGTCTAATATAAAATGTACGTAATTTGATTAATTAATTATTTTTAGTATTTTTAGGAACCCAAGTTCAGTTTATAATTTTGATATATTTTAGTTCGTTATTGTCGACCATAACGAGGGGCCTAGTGGTTGCTTAGGACCAATTTGGATCCCATGTACTTAAACTTCAATCCCCACTTTTTATTAGTCACTTTTAGTCTTCGGGCTCCGAACAGAGGGACAAAAAGGGTGCTTTGCTCCATTAGTACCTTAGGGGTAGAGTAAATAATGGGACTAAAAGAGAATCTTTCCACCATGCCCCATGGTCCCACATGCCTCCTCTCGCTCCTCTCCCATGTAGGAGTGGCCCTCACGCTCTCAACGCCACTGCCCTACACCACTCATTGGCGGCGGCCCTCGAACGTAACCCCGCCGCCATTGGCACTCGCGACCCTATGCCACCCACCACCTCCCACGCGACCTCCATGATATCCTATACTAAAGTCGCCGCGATGGACGCCATGAAGTCACCGACGCCTGTCCTTCCCTCTCCAGCAATGCCACCCACTGCCACCCAACGCGAGCTGTCCTTGCTGCTGCCACCGCCGCAGCTGGCGTCTTTGGGACCCTCTGTGTCCCTGGACCAGCTGATGCCGGGCAGAGCGGCGGCGGGTGGTGCACGGGGACCGAGCGGAGCGGTAACGGGTAGCGTGTGGGGTACGGGTGGAATGTAGGTGGCCCAGTGGCGGAGAGGAGCAGACAACAAAGGAAGGAGGAACGGGTAGGCAGCATGGAGGAGCTGGGGCACTATGGTCTTTGCATACACGATTTGATGCCCTTTAGTCACTGTATCTAAACATGGTATGACTAAAGTTTAGTCCGAGGACTAAATGGATCCAATCATGCATGCCCTCTATATACAGGCGGTTACCTTTATGGCGTTTTCGATCCTTTCTATAACCTTTGGAACCAGGGGCTTGATCTCGGCGCTGAAGGATCTGTTCTGGAAGAATGAGTGGCTGTAGTCGTTGGCCCCAATTTCCCCCATCAGGAATAGAGAGCTGGACATGATCTCCTTGCGCTCTGCCAAAATTAAACATATGCGCGTGTCATATATATCGTCCTCAGGCGTACAATTAATAGAGTAAATTTGTCTAGAGACATTTCCCTAATTGTCGATGCACCCGTCAGACCTTGTTCGGTTAGGAGGAAATTAGAAGTGGTTCAAAGAGATTAATAAGAGAAATTAAATCATGGACAAGTCCAATTCCCCTCAACCCCTTTGAGATTTCCCAAGGTAACTACATACCTTGTTCCGTTTGGCCCAGCATATGGAGCACGAGCTTGAAACACTCCAACTGCACGTCCAAGGAGAAGGGCCGGATGAAGGTAAGGTCCAGCCCCATGTCCTTGAAGAATTGCTGGCTCAGCGCTGTCCCGCCTGCCACGGCGAAGTTCGCCCCCTGCCGGATGTCCTCCGCCGGCAAGGAACAGCGTCCGAAACGAGCTCAGGAAGCAAACAATACGAGCTCAAGATTATTTAGTAAACAAGCTAATCAAGACCACAAGCTGCTGGCCAAATACAGAATAATTCCGCTGCTCGCAAAAATACTTTACAAGATAGAATATTTAAGTTACTTCACAAGATAGAATATCTAAAGAGCTGCTGTAGGTTAAATTGCTAACACGAGCAAAACAGTGCAAGAAAGATTAGTTAATGATTAGCTACTGTTGTATGAAAACAACGTTTTCACATATGAAAAATGAGCAAATTAAATTGCCAGGCTTACCTGCTTACCTGCTGTGCGCGTGGGCTGAAGAGCTGTTGCTGCACGCGCACCTGTGGTGAGGCGACGCTGCACTTCTCGGCCTGCACGCTGCTCCGGCCTGCTCGCTGCTTGCTGTGCTGCCGATCTGCTGCCGCCTTGGGCCGTGTTCCCACGTGCGCCTGCTCGCTCGTCCGTGGGCCGCAAGCCGAGCCGAGCGTATGGGCCACAACCGAGCTGCGCCCAATCTGCTGGAGCTGCACACGCTCCCGTGGGCCGACCGATGCGCAGGCGCTGCGCTTGCGCCCGACCACCTCCTCTGCTCTGCTCGCTCAGCCTGTGCGACACAAGAACAGAGACGACGAACACAGAACGAGCAAGAACAGCCTCCGCACTCCAAATCCAAAATTACTTCTTTGTGACGCAACGCATTGAAGTGAAATTCCAACCAAAGATGCGTCACAAAACCTTCTAATCTCCCCTTACGATCCATGGCAAATTCCGAAGCCAGGGAAGCTGGCCACGTCGCTGGCTTCCCTCGGCCGTCGGATCGGCCAGACGGAGGGCCAAGATCGAGCCTTTTCTCGCCATTTTACAGAAAAGACCTTAGGTTTTACTAAAATAGAACCCGCCGCCCACCTCCTCTCACAGGAATTTTGACATAAAAGCCCTCGGATTTCCACGAAATCAACCCGCACTCCATCCCTAGCCGGCCAAAGAAAATTTTCAATAAAACACCTGAACTTCTATAAAATAAACCCGCCATCCTTTTCCTCTCTCAGTAATTTTTTTGGAAAAGTCATCGGGTTCAACTTAAATTACGTACACAATAGCCTGTTCTATTAGTTACTTTCGTGCGAGAAACATTACATGTACCATTTGACTATCAAAACACGTTCGAACCAAAATATGTTCAACATAAAATTTGCTTACAATTGAAAAACCTACAACTTTACTACATATATATTTTTAAATTGAACATACTTTTTCTATTAATTCGCGCAAATGTTTACTTACTATCTATTATGATGTTGATACCGAAATGTCCTCAAACTAAGAAGCTTTTAATAAAAAACAATAAAATACAAAAATCTATGTCTTTGGCACGCAACAAGAATTTTAATTCTAAGTGTTTCTGTAATCCATTCGCACAAATAAATGCGTTGCACATACAATTTAGACACCAAAACATTTTTACATTAAAAAATATTAAACATAGGCACTTCAAAATTTAAAAATCAATGAACATACTATAAATCAAACATAAAAATACTGGACTCACTTTTCAATTCTCCCATTATAGCTTACATTCGACCATCAAAAAGAATTTAAAAATCAACAAAATTAAAAAAATTGGACTCAATTCCCACAAAACACTTTTAAATTAACCCAAAACGTTTTTAAGGTAACAATTTTCAACATAAAAGCTACTAAGATATTAAAATCTACAAAATTCATACATAACAATAAAATTCAAATCTCATATCCAATTCTCTTCCACAAATTTATAATCTAACAAAAAAGTATACTTCAAAATGCTTTGCAAGTTTAACAAAGTTGAATGCTTTTCGTGGCAATAGCTGCCAAGTTTGGGACCTGCAAATTCGAAGTTCAGGGTGCACGTGCTAATAACCTACCAAATTGGAGGACTGTGCAGTTCTCTCGAACAAAAATTTTGTTCAGATTTGTTTGGGTTTGTTAGGGCGGGGCAGTAGTGCAATGCTCATGGCCCAATGGCAAGCCACTATGGTAGTCTCTTTTCTAAAAAAACGAGTTTAATATCACAGTAGAAACATGACCCACGTATAATATATTAAATCGATAAGAACAAAAAATACATTGGATCTTAGCTAAAAAGCTAAAAAAGGTATATTTTGGAACAAAGTTTTTGGTTGGATTATACAACACGTCGACACCTTCACACCAGTGTTCGGGCGAGCCCAAACTTTAAAAGGAAATTGGACTTAATTTTCCAATTTCCCTATCATAGCAAACATCCAACCACAAAACACTTTTAAATTAACCCAAAACGTTTCTAAACTAACAATTTTCAACATAAAAGCTACTAAAATATTAAAATATACAAAATTCATACAAAACAATAAAATTTAATGCTCGTATTTAATTCTCTTTCATAAATTTACAATCTAACAAAAAGTATACTTCAAAACAAATGATTAGAATAAAAACAGTACCACGAGTTACATTGATTGGCCATACGCGGCAACGCCACGGCCTTTTCTAGTAGATATAGTAAAGGATTGCAAAAGGCTCGGGTAAAGTACGCGGATTTGGGATGAATTCAAAACCCTAACATGAAGAACAACTTTAGGCAAAACTCAAATTCAAGCCAAACTCGTGAAGGATTTGATGGGGGATCACATGAAGATTGCTCACAAGGTTCCTAGCAACAAGATTCTCCAACAAATTTCACGAATTACGCAGCCAAATCGCACGAATGAAAAATCCTCAAAATAGCTCCAAAAATACCAAAAATAATAAACTCGGGATGAAAAGATTAGGCACAAGATAAATGATTTGATTCAATTCAAACTTTCAGTTATAAGCCAATCCTTACACAATCCAAACTAGGATGGCTAAAAGCTCAACACAAAGAGCCTCTCATCTCTCTCCCCTCAAACCCTAGAAAAGCACTCTCACACAACAAATGAGATGCCTCCACCCTTCCAGCCAAAGAGATGGCTGCCCAAACAGCCACTTCACATATATATATATAGGCAACCGGAAAAATGACCAGAATGCCCTTCATGAAGCACACAACCCAAGTACCCCTCAGGGGTAAAACCGTCAAATATTTTCTCGGTTCATCGGACGGACCCGAAGCCTTCACGACTTCGCTTCGCCTCGATGCAAGCTTCGCAGTGGTGCCGTGCATCCTCCGATCCGACGCCGCCTGGCCGCACCGGACTCGCCCCCGGTTTTGAGGCCCAAACCAGAAAACTCGCCGCCTAGGTGGTTTTGTGGCCAAACCACCGAAACCCTTCCATCCGATGCCGCACGCCGTGACGAAGCCTCGGTTTTGAGGCCCAAACCGGTCAAACTTGCCTCCGTGGTGGTTTTGTGGAACCCCCCCCCACCAAAACCCCTCATCTAGTCGCCGCAAGACTTGCTGAAGCCTCGGTTTTGAGGCCAAACTGGTCAAACCCTCGGTGAAGATGCGTGTCCGGCCTCCGCCAAGTGCCACGACGCCTTTGAGGTCTTTCACGCCTCCGCCGCAACGACAAGCCTACTCGACGCTCGCCATCGCCATCCTTCTTGACTTGACCGACGCCATCTTCACCATGTACCCTTGCTCGTCCGTGCACCATGCCAGCCGCCCGTGACTCCGCCCGGTATCCTCGGGTCCCTCGGCCCAAGCCTACTCGTGTCACCCTTCACCGTCTTGGTCCATCGGCCTGAACCTTTCGCTTGTCCTCCACGGCCCAAGCCTACTCGCGCTCAGCCTTCACCACGGTCCATCGCGCGTGACCTTTCGCGCCTGACCTTCACCACGTACCGTCGACCGCCACGTCGCACCCTACACCTGTACATCAAAGCCAAGAGCACATCACACACGACGGTTGTCAACTACTCATCATCTCAGGGTGACCACCACTGGTCCTCACATTTGCAGCTCACGATCCTTGAACAAGCTGCTGCCTGCTAGTTTACCATACCAATGAAGTCAACGATGAGGCTGCCGCAGAACCGGCCAGCAGGGCGATGGAAGGTCTCGCCGTAGGGCAACACCAGGGGGGGCATGTTGGGGTCCGCTCTAGCAAGGTTGTCGGTGTCGGTGAAGGAGTCGCCGAAGCTGAACAGACGCTTGTAGCAGCAGGGAGCTTGCCCTGCTGACGCCGTGACGGCATACGGGCGGCACAGGACGAGGAGGAGAAGGGAGAGGACAACAGGCATTATTGAAGATGCCATCGTTGCTACACAATGAGCTTCCTGACTAGGTCACCAATGGAAAATTGGGAACATATAGGTTGGAGCGTGCAAAATTATGAGGGAATATTTGTAGTCTTTCGTCATTGCTCGGTGATGCAAGAACTAATCGGTGGATTATTGGGCTTCTTAGTTATATATTTGATGTCAGTTCCCGGCATATGGGCAATATAAATTGCACCTGCTGATCAACATGATCTCTAAATATTGTTTCTACAGGACAATTGGATGATAGTTTAATCTACCTTTGTCAACTCTGATGGATCAAAAACTTTATTTAAAATTTTCGTCAACTTCTGCACTGTGGATGTGTCGTCGTGAAACGCACAACGATTTCGGAATGTCCCTTTTCTTTTTTTCTAGAGATTACCTTTTTTTTTCATTTCATAGATTTCGTTTTCACATGGCGCCACGTATATCCTTTCTAATTAATGCCATGAAAGGGGAAAAAAGGCATTTAGAATACCAGTGGTCACCTAACTTTGAACTCGCTACAAAAAGCAGTAGCATGGCGTGATGCCTAACTAGCTAGCTCATCTTAGAAATGATCACAGATGATAAACAAAGACATATATGAAGAGTAACTTGCTGCCGAGGAATGATTGAAATCTGTACTTATAATCTTCCCCAGTGATTCATCGACGTAACAATAAGTATTCTCTTTCACCATCTAAGCCTAACCAAATAAAATAAAACTAAAAAATGTGAGGCAAATAACGTCCATCTAAACTCATAACATTACTATCATCCGTATTATTCTAACATTAACCATACGATTTCTAGCTAAAACCCTTCCCTTTCACCATCTCACCAAACCCTAACCAAAGAATCAAACTAACAAAAGAGATGCAAAACAAAGCTTCAAACGGGGGGAAAGCTTACCGAAGATGTGGAGATCAATTCTCACTTGTTTTGCCCCAAAAAATGGATGCAAAATGAGGCACAGGAGCACCAGCGCCGGCCTGGGCAGAGGGAGGAAGAAAAGAGCGTGAGGAGAGAGAGGAGGAAGAGAAATCGCGGCCAGTTTTCAAAATGGGCCTGCCGTGCCAGGAGGGGTGGCGCGGTAGGAGTGGCGTGTGGGCCCGAAGCCAGGCCCGCCCGGGCGGTGCCGATTTGAAATCGGGCCTGCCGTGCCAGGCGGGGTGGCGTGGCAGGCCATGCAGCGGCTGGCCCACCACGCGCCGCGCTGGCGGCTCCAGCCAGCGTGGCAGCTCTGCCGCGCCGCATGCTCTAGCGTGGCAGAGTGTTCCTGCCGCTCCAGCTGCAGTGGCGCGGCCAAACCGGATACCCAGTGCAAATAAAGCACGGGGCCGGTTATTATTATATTATTATTAGAAAAAAGGTTAAAAACAAAAATATTCGAGTCCAACTTGGTTATTTTATTTCTGAAGTGTGAGCTGATACTGAATTCACAGATGTGATGGTGAATTGATGAAATCATGACTAGCATACTAGGTATTTATGTTTGTATGTCTTCTGTTGTTCTTAATTTTTGTATCACACCATTCCAGTAACTTATCAATTTGGAATTTTTATTGTTGTCTTTCTATTAGTACTAGTTCATATATG
Organism: Digitaria exilis; assembly: GCA_015342445.1. Taxonomy (NCBI): domain Eukaryota; kingdom Viridiplantae; phylum Streptophyta; class Magnoliopsida; order Poales; family Poaceae; genus Digitaria; species Digitaria exilis. The sequence goes on from JACEFO010001613.1 coordinate 289,349, forward strand.
CGGTACTTTTGGCTGCCTAATTTTGGCCCTAGTCTTGGCCAAAAGCTGGGTCTGCCACTGCTTGGATCTTGATCTGCTATTGATTTTCCTTTGTTTTTTGACGAGAACTTGTTTGATCCGTACTCAATTTGCATCTCTTCCTGCATGCGAGTCGCAGCAGTGCTGCGCCTGTGTAAGGGAAATAGCCTTAGGCCATAGTTTGTAATTTTGGTGATTGATTGACAACATAATCATTGGGACTAACAATTTGTCTCGGTGATATTTTGAGATATTTCTAGGTCCCATGGATACTTTAGAAGTCATCCAAATACTTATATAATCAACATCCAAATGGTGGTTATCCAAATTGAAGCCATCCAATTCGTATAGAAAAGTGTCAAGGACATTCAAAAGATGGCAAAGAAGATGGGTAAAAGACCCGCAAAGAAACAAAGAGGATTGCAAAAATCACAGAGGCACCGACTCATTCGGTGGTCTGTGCTGAAGCCCACCGAATCAGTCGGTGGTGGCGGGAACCAGAGCCCTGTGAAGCCCAGCGAGAAGGATCACCGACTTATTCGGTGGTGTCATCGAGGGGCATCGAATCAGTCGGTGATTATGTAGGGAAATGGCAGTTAGGCTCTGCAAGGCACCGATTCATTCGATGGGGTCAAGAAGAAGGCACCGAACCAATCGGTCTTTCGTCCTGGAAATAGTTGTTAGTATATGGAGAGGCACCGACTAATTCAGTGGTACAAGAAGAAGGGACATCGAACCAGTCAGTGCTAAAGAAGACCGAAGATGAAGATCCACTCAAGGACCACCGACTTATTCGGTGGTGAAGGAGAAACGGGCACAGAATCATTCGGTGCTTGGACCGGCCCCATATGTCAGTGACACAGTGGATCAATGGCTAGTTCAACAGCTAGCTGAGGTGGCACCACCGAATAATTTGGCGGTACCCCTTCTGCACCCACCGAATCAGTCGGTGGTACGCAGAATGGTGGCAACGGGTGCTAACGGCTAGCTTCTTGGCTTGGGGCTATAAATAAGGGTACCCCCAACCATTTGAAGGGTGCTTGAGCTCAGGGAAGATATTATCAAGTATTATACATATTCTTAAGTGCTCAATCCACCAAAGTGCTAAATAGAAGATCTAGATGATTAGCAAAGTGTTTAGTGCTAGTCTAGACCCTTTAGCGTATCTCTAAGGTGTTTAGCCTAGAGTTTAGCGAGGTTTGCATACCTCTTGCTTTACCTGGTGCTTGCATGCACCAAGTGTTATAAATCCAGGGGTTATAGTCTTGCTTGACCCTCCAGCCAAGTTTGTGGACCGGACACCGGTGCTTGTGCAAGGGATGAGATCCCTTGGGGTTTGGCCGAAGCGCTACCAAGTGAAGGCGGCGAGGAGCATCTGAGGATGGACAAGCGGAGACCCACTTGTGCGTGGAGAAGTACCATGGTCACCCACGTAGTTACTCGACCGGGGAGTTTATGCCCTTGCATGGGCATTCCCTTTGAGAGGGGCTCTAGCAACGAGGACTAGTAGAAAGCTCGTGAGCTTTTCAATACCTAGGTAAAAATCATTGTGCCTAGAGTTTGTTGTTCCCTACCCTTTAGCTTCCGCATTCCATACTCACACTACTTTCCGTATTTACCTTTTCTAGACTTGCCATACTAGTATAGGATTGGACCTAGGGTGCAAAACTTTGTACGTAGCGGTAGAGATAGCAACACATAGATAAAACCTAGAGCATATTTAGATAGAAATTGAGATAGATTTTTATTTGTGCTTTGAAGCCTTAGTTTTTAGAGACCTAATTCACTCCGCTCTTAGGGTGTCACGGTCTCTTTAACCTGTGCACTGTTGCGTGTGCCTCGCAGTCGCCCGTGCACGACTACTAGCTGTGAGCTGCTACCGCCTGCGCCCTATGGTGGCGCCACCCGCGTCTGCAGGCAGCACCCGCCAGACCGCCACCATGCGCACCTGGAGAGCTCCGAGAGAGATGACCAGACGGAAGGAGACGTTGTCCAACTGGGACGAGTCCGTAGGGGCAAAAAAAAAGAAAACTAGCTCATCCCGTATTTTAAGGAATATTCACACCAGAGGGATGGCTCCATCCGATGAGTCCTTGAGCCAAACAATAGCAAAAATAGGATGGAATGGTTCCATCCTATCCTGTCCCACGAACCACTAACTCGGATATGATTGTTTTTTTAACGGTCAATCCAACCCCTCTGTTCTGCGCAGGTGCTTTAAAGATGCCGCAGGTAATGGTTGTGGTGCAGAACTTCATGGGCATGATGGCTGCACTGACTGCCTCCAAGCTGGACATGCTCTATGACTCGGCCGGCCTTAATCTGTGAGGCTGTACTCAAGTCCAAAATCCACATTCTCTGCAGTGAATTGTTTGTTCTAAGGGCTTCTCCAGTGGCAAAGGTAAAGCGGTGCATCATCCTCCGTGGCAGCAAAATGAATCGATTCATTTACTGGAGTACACCAAATATAGCAGAAGAGAGAAGAATCGGATCGTTATTTTGCACCGATTCATCAACTTTCATCAAGAATAAAAAAGTAAACTCGTGCACTGCATATATGTACGGAGGTAATAGAAACAATGATAATGTGGGCCCACACCACTACAGAAGAATGAATCGGTTAAGCACAAAGCGGATCGTGCGCATACATGGCTGCCCTAAGTGTTTTCTTCATCTTAATTCAGTAAAGTTTGCAGGTCACTCCTCCCACTGGCCAAGTATGCATTGCAGATGCTGGCACCAGTGGCTGCCCCAGCTATGGAAGGGTTGGTACGCGAGGGATATGCTGCCAAGCGCAGGGTCGTCATTGATAAGCTGCTCCAACTCAGGGTCTTTGTCGATGTGCTGGATAAGTAAAGGTCTATTTTTTACCATCCAACTATTGTCTCAGTTTGATTTTGACCATTGAACTCTAAAAATAGATATCTTTGGCCATCCAACTATCAAAACCGTTCAAATTTGGTCAAAGGCTTATTGGTGAGTGGTTTTAATTTTTTTATTTCCAATTCAGTCCTTAGATCTTAAAATGATTATTATTTTTACACATACCTCTGATTTAGGAAACGAGTGAACAGAGGAGTCACGTAGAGGTACGCGTAAAAAGTAATAATTATTCTAAGAAGTAAGGACTAATTTGTAAATAAAATAATTAAATCCACCCATCAAAACAGCCTAATGACCAAACTTGAGTGATTTTGATAGTTGGATAGCCATAAGATATCTGGTTTTGGAGTATGATGAACAAAACCAAACTAGAGTAAGAGTTGGATGATAAAAAAAAATTACTTTTTCCATAAGTAAATATCATCTATATGAATGGATGCTTTGTATTTATGGCTTTACTTTGAAGTATGAGCAGGCCGCAACTCACCTGGATTTAATCAGCTATTACCTATTAGTGAATCCTTTCAAACTCAGAAGTGGTTATATGTGTCTCGCCATTGTTGAGTTATTCTGGTGTTTTGATTTCATAAATTGCCTTATGTCTGCATTCCTTGGAGCTTAGATTTCACATATAGCAAGTTGCTAAATTTTTACCAAAACTTTTTTGGTCCATGGCAATCAATAATGCATATATATTTTTTAGTTTGCACTTCAGCCACATATTTGCATGCTTCCTATGATAACCAAATGGCTTTCTCTATCGTTCTTCTCCTTCAGGGCTGTGAAATCTGTAAGACAAGTCTGGTGGGGCAGCTACGCTAGCAAAAAAAACTAAAATTTCTATCCCATAAACCAGGAACTACTGCTGTAATAGTTCACGGGAGTACCATAAGACGCGCGGATGCAGCGGAACTGTATCAATGTAGCAGAGCACGTTGAGGTAGCAGGTAGTGCAGGTGCTTATGCCCGCCTTGTCCTTTCACATGCGGTTTGTCCTTGTGCTTCAAACGTAGCACCCCCAAAGTATCCATACATACGGGATGGAACATCGAGCGAAGTGTATTAGCACCTCATGAGTGACGGCAATCCAGAGAATGTAGATGGGAGTAGCAACGCAGCACTATTCACCCACAGCTATTACTGTTCACTAGTGGTACTTTAGCGGTGCTGGTATTGTACAGCAGCGATGCGATAGCAGTACTAGGGTTAGGCCACAAATCCTTGCTTCTCTTTATATAGACATCACTAATGGGCCTTCAATAATGTTTGTGGCCCATTAAGACTCTAACCCTAATGAATCAAGGGCGTGTTCCAGCTCATTGGATCCAATCTGTTTGGCTTTAGGGCATAAATGCAACAATATAGTCCAGCAATAGAAAAATTTGTGAAACTATCTCACTAGATTGACCCAATAAATGATGGAGTTCACCTCTAATGATGTAAACCAACTAAAAGCCGCTCCAGATAATGACAACATAATAGCCAAATACTAGTAAAGGAATCTAAAGCACCAAGGTCCCGTCTCCGCATTGTGCCATGAATCGGCTAACATGGTCCATACACCATACTAGATGCATTGTCTTGTCCAGAAAACTTAGTGAACTAAGGAACTTTGTATCGAGGCGTGTAAGGAAGGAGATCATAATCTTCTGGGTATGGCCTCCGATATATGTATGTGTTTTATTTTGGACTTAAGCAGAACCGACTCTAAGTCATATCGGCTATTTGTCCCATGAGCCTAGCTTGTTGAGCAGCATCATTTTGTTAATCTAGCAGGGTAGGATTGCGGCATCGATGACACTTGGTCTTCGATGGAGGCGGATTAGCAACCGGTTGAGCAGCATATTTTGTTTAGGTTAACTTGGTTCCACTTGTATTTTGTATTTTGTTGAATTCAGGAACACATGGTGATATTTGAGACAAATGAGCATAAAAGAATAAAACATTTCCTATCCTGGAAATGCTCAAAACAATGAAAGGACCCACAAGACCAGTCCAACATAAGTTATAGCCAACATAGACAAGATTGGGATCTGTCCAAATGTCCTGGGGTGCCTTGTGCTTGACTCTAGTCTTTAGCTTGTCCATCCGTAGGGTGCAAGTATCCGGTAAGACTAGATCAGATCAGTTTTCCTAGTGGCCACCAAGGTGACTTGAGACGAGCTGATTGAGAGCAGAGAAGCGAGTGGAGGCACCACACGAGTGAACAGTAGCATCCGGCGGTAACCCTATCAGAAGGGGCTAGTTATATTCCTGTGCTATCGAACCGAGCGCTTGCATAAGGAGAACTAGGTGGGAAGCCGCGGGTGCCACCTGCATTGCTGGAGCCTGGCTGAGTTTTAGCCAAGTAACCCAATGCACCCCATATGAGTAACTTTTTTTAGTTGAAAGAAGAATTATATTAAATTGTAGTTAAGTACATTCTCATGTTACAATCAATCTGATATACATGGTACTCACGCATTCTATATTTCACTTCTCAATCCCAAACCTACATAAATATTCATATAGATGACCCCACAGGCAAACAATTAGCAAATACGATGAGAATATGTGCCCAGGAGTGACGACAAACATTCCTATAGGCGGAATTCTTTCTTGTGTCTTCTTTTCTTCTACAAGTGAAGAATAAGGAAAATTGAGCTAAATCTTCCCAACTGAAACCAAAATTATTCAGCTTAATTAACGGGCAAATTATTCTCACTTATCTTTCATTGTGGTCAGGTCTAACCACAACAAAGCTAAGAAGAGACCAAAAAAATTATTCAATGGTGGAACGTAGCTAAATCTCCATGTTGTCATACCAAGAAAGTTGTTGACGACATAGCTGCCGCCATCATCTTCATTGGAGTCGTCATAGTGAGGCTCAATCCACCCTACCTCCTCGCCTTCATCAGAAATGAAGAGGAGAAAATAAATCTCCAACACCCAAATGATTGATATGGAGAAACCCCTTTTTAGATAAAAGTTTTACCTTGTTTTTATAAAAAGAATATAACGAGTTCAGTACAGAAATGGCTGGAGATACCAACTTAGATTGAGAGCACACAAAACGAAACAGACAGGCGTTAAGACACCTCAAACCAACAAAAGATATCCTACTACACTGAACAGACAACTACATGAAGTCTTCTACTGGCGTCCGATTCCTGCTTTCCTTGACAAAGTCCTCCAGCCATCCTTTCGCAATGTTGATCATGTTTCTTAGGATCGATGGTATGGATCCTACTCGCTCCGACCCACAAGGTGCCGGAGGGGGACCAGTGCTGGTGGAGGCGGAGGGCGGCGCGGCTCGCGAGATACCCTATATGATTATTTGCACGCACATTCGAGGTCTTCTAGGCGTCATCAGGCTTTAATTTGTGATTGTCATGAAAACAACACCCCAGGCCTAAACACTCTTACTGCCGGATCAAAGTACAACACATGTACATACGCAAGCCCTTCTCAAGCATTTACATATATGCTTTGTAATGTAATAGTGCAAGCGGCTTAGTTAGTGTCTGCATTTGGATAGGATGGACGACTCTAGCGTACGGTCCGTCCAGTATGCCACGCGCCACGAACTTGTACGCAGCTTCTGTGAAATGGAGGCCGTCCCAGGATATGTGCTTGGACGGGTCAGGACACAGATGAATCGACGTGGCGTTGCCGGGCTTATGGCTGGCGCAGTCGCCGCAGCACGCGGTCAGAACAACGTCCTTCCTGAACCCTGCCAATTGTTTTATACATATATAAATGGTATGATCTTTCCCTGCATGGAGAACAAAGAACTTGACATATGCTATATGATGATGATACCTACCGTGCTTCTGAGGGCTACGGGTGATCTCCAGGACGGCGCCGTAGTAGTCACCATAGGCGACGGTGACGGTTGGGTCGTTACGGGGGACGATGCGCTCAAGCATGAGCTGCAGCGCGCGGTTGTGCTCTTCGGCGAAGTCGTTGAGCCACCGGATGCACCCAAAGGCATCGTAGTCGCTAGGATTGTTGCTCTGGAACAAGGTCAGGTACGTCGGCACGCAGCCTATAGGGAAGTTCCCGGGGACCATGATTGTCTTTGCTCCGAGGCCGATCAACACCTGATGTACAATGTATATATGTGACTCATCTGAAGGTACCAAATTATAAAATTATAACACGGGTTTGGAGCTACCACCATTCTTCAGTATTTGTAGGAATCCAAATTTCAGTTTATAATTTTGATATATTTTAGTTCGTTATCGCATTGTCGACCATAAGTCCATAGCACAAGGGGCCTGCTGATTGCTTGTACATATAGGCAGTTACCTTTATGGCGTTTTCGATTTTTTCTATAACCTTTGGAACTAGGGGCTTGATCTCGGCGTTGAAGGATCGGTTCTGGAAGAAAGGGTGGTTGTAGTCGTTGCCCCCAATTTCTCCCACCAGGAACAGAGAGCTGGACATGATCTCCTTGCGCTCTGCACAAGGTAAACACACGCAAGTCATATCATCGTCAGGCGTACAATTAACAGATTAAATTTGTCCACAGAGCTTTCCCTAATTGCACCAATCATATCAGTCGGTCACTACATAGTACATACCTTGCTCCGTTGGGCCCAGCATGTGGAGCATGCGCTTGAAACACTCCACCTGCACGTCCAGCGAGAAGGGCGGGATGCCGCTCACGTCCAGCCCCATGTCCCCGAAGTACTGCTGGCTCAGCGCGGTCGCGCCGGCCACCGCGAAGTTCGCCCCCTGCCGGAAGTCCTCCACCGTCTTCCCGGCGAGGAACGGTTTCAAGAACGGCAGCCACAGCTCCTCCGCTGCAAATTAAAGCATACAAAGTTACAAACACATGATGAGGGGCCGATGAACATATGAACGAGCCGCTAGTGTTGTTACCGTACCAATGAAGTCAACGATGAGCCTGCCGTCAGAGCAGCGGCCGGTGGGGCGGTGGAAGAAGGTCTCGCCGTAGGGGAACGCCAAGGCAGAGATGTTAGGGTTCACGATGCCCAGGTTGCCGGCATCGGTGATGGAGTCGCCGAAGCTGAACAGGCGCTTGTAGCAGCCGGAAGCTTGCCCGGCCGACACGGCGAGGGTGTACGGGCGGCACATGATGAGGAGGAGAAGGGAGAGGATAACATGCATTATCGAAGACGCCATTTTTGTTACTTGATGAGCTTTCTGGCTAGATCACCAATGGAAACATAAAGGTTGCAGCGTGGAAATTAAAGAGGGAAAAATATTGTTGTCGATCGTCCTTGTCGTGGTGATGCAAGAAGTAATGGGTGACTTGTCGGGTTTCTTAACTATATATATAAGAAGACAATTCCCCACATATATTAAGCAATGTATTGTGTCTGCTGAATGCTGATCAACATGATCTGTAAATATCATTTCGACACGACAGTTGGATAGTATAAGTTATTTCTTCTCAACTCTGATCGATCGAAATCTTCATTTAAATTTTTCGTCTATTGCTGCACCGTGCACGGCTCGTCAAACGCACAGCGATTTCACATTCAGAATGTCCATTTTATTATTTTCACATGGCACCACGCATATCCTTTCCTAACTAACGCCATGAGGGGGAGAGGGGGGGGGGGGGCGTCAGAATGTCCGTGGTTGCATAACTAGCATCCTAATTTTGAACTCCCTACAAAAGCAGTAGCATGTCGTTATACCTATAGCTGCTTCATCGTAGAAATAATCAAACAAATTATAAACAAAGAGGCCTCTCAATATAGACAGATCATGATGTCAAAATGGGTGACAAGAGGGGTGAATGGGCCGAAACATCTCTCTTGTAGTGGTCAGGTTGACACGAGTTAATTAGTGACGAACTCATCTTACAAGCGACTAGAAATTCTCAAAACAATGCGGAAGCAATATAAATAGACAATAGAAAGGAAGCCCATCACAAAGTACCCGGCTAATCACTTGCTCTAATTAAACATGCTCAGGATCAATTAATCAATTAGTGACCTCCAAAAGCAAGTACTCCCCTGTCCCCCGATGCAAAAATAACTCTTTCCCACACTACTACAAACCCCCATGCAAAAATAACTCTTTCCCACACTACTACAAAAAGCAATTTCAAAGGCAGTCAAAAAAGGTTTTCGGAGGCGGTTTTTCATCCGCCTCTGAGCTGGCGTTTGTTAATGAGCCATTTTTGGAGACGGATGGGTATCCGCCTCCGTTAATAAGAGAAAAAAAAAAAAGAAAACCCCTTGATGGGTTCGACGAGCCCATCCACGGGATCGCCAGTCCCATCTAGGGCTGCCGCCGCCAGATCCACAGTCGCATGGCCGTTGACGCCCGCACGCCAGTGCCGCGCAGCGCCCTTCAGGTTGCAACCGGCGCGCCACACCCTCAAGCCACGCTGCCGCGGCCACCTTCCTATGCTAGATCTGCGTTGTGCCCCCTCCTCGCCACCTCGAGCTCGGCCTCACGCCACACATCGGAGGAGGATGTGATGCGCTCGCCCTGGCACCGCGTGTCATCAGAGGAGAAGGTGGTGCGCTAGGCCATGCGTTGCGCATCCAAGGAGAGGCGCAGACAGCGGAGGGCTGAGACAGGCCAAGATGGGTTGTTTGGTGTAACACCCAAATTTTCAAGAACCCGAATGCTTCCATATGTGTGCCCAGGATGTCCACAGAACACATATAGATTACGAATATGGATCACAGAGAACACAATGCTCAAATATAATAGTTTACATCAGAGATTGACACAAGACATAGTCTTTCACAAACAACATAGTGGAAGTCTTAATATTATTGAAGGTTTCTCAACTAAGTAGAGTCGCAAATCCACAGGGTACCGACTAGTTGAACACAGCTAGAAATACGGCAGATCCTCTGGAAACTCAGCGAGCGGCTGATCATTCACTTCCCCATCTGTTACCCATCGGATTTTGTTGAATAGTTGCAAGTGTAAGTAAACCATCTTACATAATAAGTATAACACGGGTCATGCAAGAACAAAAGGCTTGACACTGTTAAACTGCATAAGCACTTTTAGTTGTTTCATTTTATTATCGTCCAAATTACTACATTTGAGTAGAATCCCAATTATAAACACAATAATAATAATAATAATAATAATAATAATAATAATATAATTAATTATAGAATATACCGACATCATCCTCTAACATCATCTTCTAATAAAAAAGATCCAGGACGCTCATGACCGTGAGCTTACGGCTATCATGATAGATTTACACTCTGCAAAGGTTTCGCCCTTTACCCGTTGGTCACATAAATCCCAAAGAGCTTATGCTACGAGGACTTTCACAAAACACCCTAACAAGCACAGTAGTCGTTTTGGTTCAACATAGGCAGCATAACCCAAGGCATCGAGATTGGCATACGCTCAGGGCGCAACGTGAGGGGGTCAATGGCGCCCGGAGCAAGAGCGCAATCATCGCAACGTGTGAAGCTGTCATACATCAGGCGCTTACAACACGGGACTTTGCCTAACGAGACATAGCCAACGGATAAATTCGTCCTCGATGATCAAACTATACTCTCACCCATGCTCCCCACATACGCCTTTCGGTAACCACTGGCGAGCTAGAGACGTAAGAGCTAATTATCCAAGACCAGAGCCATTATTGTTCCAACGGCGTCTAACAAGTTCCTAGGTTGCCGCTTTAAGAACCGGACCTTACAGCGAGACATTAGAACAAAGCACGAAGCACATGCTCTAATTCCTTAGACCAAACCTTATAGAGACACTAGAACAAAGCACAAAGCACATGCTCTAGCTCCCAGAACCATGTTGATAAAAAACATCTTTTAACCATCATTGAAGTGAACCATTAATTCAATATTTAACAATTAAATAAATATTATTCGCAGCGCATAGAAAATACTAACCATAATGCATTAAACTCGGGTAAACAAGGAATAAGGTAAAGACTAGGAACAACCTTAATGTATAACAAAGTTAGACTCATGCACATGAATTGTATGATTAAATGGTTTATAGATAACACGGATTATCCGTGTTGTACTTGCCTTCCTCAACGAACTGCTGCTGCTGCACCTGCTCCTTGGCAAAGCGATTGTTGGTGAACTCAAACGGCTTGATATTTAATTAGAACAGTACACCAAACATAAAAAAATAATAAAAAGAAAGCTTTAGAATTATTGTGGGCTTTAATATGAACACATGAGCGCGAAAATCACTCAAATCGGAGTTAAAACGAAGAAACAACGCATAAAACGGGTTCTAGGGGCTTGCTAGTGAAAGTTTTAGGCTTCTGTTTTCAAAGAAACCAAAGGCTTAAAACATAATTTTGTATAAAAACTCGAGGGATAAAGAGTAAAACGACGGTTCAGGACGGCGGGTTCTGTTTTACAAAAGCTCAGGGGCTAGAACAGAAGAAAAAAAGACTAAACTGCAATTATTTTTTAATAGATCTGGACCGTGGGTTGATTTCCAAAAATGGTAGGGGCTCTTTGGCAAAAACGCCAGGCTGACCGGTATGCGGCTGGTTTTAGATCGAATCTGATCTGGGCTGTTGGATCTAGATCTAGCGGCGGTGGGCGCTCTGAGCGGCTCGGCTCGCCGGAGTTGGTGGTTGCGGCGGCCCTTCGCTGGAACTTCGCCAGCGTTGAGCAAATCCGGCGCTAGGGGGCTCCAAAGCTCGCCGCGATTGGCTTGGGAGAGAGAGGGAGAGATGGGGTATCGGTTTTGGGGGTTGTGGACAAGGATCGGGCGACGGTGGTGGCTGGCGTCGAGTGACGGCGGCTCGGTTGCGACGGCGAGGTCGTGCGCACAAGACAGAGCAGGAGAAAGAGGGAGAAAAGGCTCGGTGAGCTCCTCACCGCACGGCGAAGCTTCCGGGGGAGGCTCTTGGCGACGGCAAGCCGATGGAACGGCGGATTGGCGGGGCGGCTAGGGTTGCGGCGCTGGAGCTTTGGCGGCTAGGTTGTGGTGGGACTCGAGGGGGAGCTGGCGGAGCTTTTATAGAGAGATGAGGCAGCATCGGCGTGCGCGCCAAGCAAAGAGAGGAGGCGGCCTCGGCGCGGACTCCAGCTCGGGTTCGAACCTGGTTCGGCTGGGCGCAGCCGGAGGTGGGAGACGCGGTTGACGCGTGGGGCCGGGGTGTCAGCGGTGGAGAGAAGAGAGGAGGCCGGCTGGCGCAGTGGGCCAAGCTGGGCCGCGCGTATGGAAAGAAGGAGAGAGGGAGAGAGAGCTCGGCCGGGCCGAAAGAAGGGGAAGAAAAAGAGAGGGAAAAGAAATTTTATTTTTTTTCAAACACATTATTTCGAATTCAACAATCAAAAGAAATGTACCACCATGCAGTGCACAAAAATGTTTCTATTCCTTATATTTGTTTTTAATTTCTCAAGAGTTTTATTTTCCTACATTAATTATGAGCACTGAAACATAAAAAAGCAAATTTAATTTACTAAATTCAATAAGGACATTTTTGGGGTGTTACATTTGGGCCTTGGCATTTTAGGAAACGGACCTTATATGACATCCGCCTCGGAAAATATATTTACGGAGGCGGACACGCAAGATGTCCAAAAATAGATGATTGTTCGGGACGGTTGTTTTAAAATTTCCGCATCCGAAAATCGATTTTAAGAGATGGACGTATGCAAATGCCATCTTAAATAAAAAAATGCCCACCTCTGTTAATGCCCCTGATTAATGGAGGCGGACAATTTTGTGTTCGTCTCTGAGCTCCATTTTGCAGTGTCCTCTAAAATCATTTTTTTAGTAGTCACTTCGGTCAATTATATATAAAAATATATTAAATTTATGTTACAATATAAATATTATTAGATAAATTTTTAGATATACTCTCCCTGTTTCATATTACAATTCGTTCGACTTTTTGGACCATAAGTTCGACCACTCGTCTTATTCAAAAAATTACAAAATATCATATTTTTTTTTGTTATGGTTTGCTTTATTAATCAAACTTGGTATAAAAAAATCAAACAAATTGTAATTTGAACGTATTGGTGGTTTTTATAAAAATTATAAGGAGATTTGAATGTTTACGTATTTTCTGTAAATTCAGTTAAATTTGTAGCATAAATACCCAAAACGACTCTTATTTTTTGACGGATGGGCGCATATGTAAGTCAATAATTGAGAGAAGACAACATGTCAACGTCAATTAAATACCAGTTGCAAAGCTTGAGCCGGTGCTGGATTAAACAATGATTAGCAAGTGCAATGATTACTCAATCACTAGTGACGGTTGCACGAAAGTGGCACATGCACAAATCAACCTGGCTGCCTGCTTGCCTGCACGAACAAGAAGCTGCAGCTGCTGTGCGAGCGCTCTGGGCCGCCGTGTTGCTTGGGCTGCAGCGTCGCGTGCGGGTGCGCGTGCGCTTGCTGCTGTTGGCCTAAACCAGGCCGAGGTGACCAAGCCACCGTGCGTGGGCCGCCGTGTGCCGCTGAACCAGCCTGCCGGCTTCTGCGTGCGCTGCTGCCTGGGCCTCCCCTGAGGCCCGCTCTTCTTACACATATCAATATCCAATACATTTTATGTTATTTGTATCCGAATCTGATGAAAAATCTATATTTGCATCCATACATATCCGATTTGTTTTCATCCCTAGTCACCCCGACGCTACAAGAATTAAAACGAACAGAAAGGAAGATGAAAGAACATGGAAAGACTCAAACCAAAATTACTGGTCAATACTCATTAATTCCAAGGCAAATTCAAACCTGCCACAACACACTCATAGATCTAGAAAGAAAATCTCGAGTAAATCTCATCAGTTTAAGAAAATCCCAAAACCCTAGCACGAAGAGCAACTTAGTGGTAAATGCAAATTTATGCCCATTCTATGGGAGATTCGGAGGGAATCACATGGAAATTACTCGTAAGTTTCCTAACAAAAGCCCCCAACAAATTTCACAGGTTTTTTAGCCATATCGCAAGAATGGAAATTTCTAATAATAATTCGAAAATACCAGAAATAATAATTTGAGATTCAAACGCAAGGATTTAATTTGACACGAAATTGATGTTTGGATTCACTCACTATGTTCGGTTACAAGCCTCTCCTAACAATAATCAAAGCTTTTTTTTGTGGGTAATAACAATCAAAGCTAGGATGGCAAAACGCTCAGATGAAAGAGTCCTCTCTCCCTATCCCAAACACTAGAAAAAGGCTCTCTCACAAATAAATGAGGTGCCCACCACCTACCTCTTCAAATGACAGCGGCCTCAAACATTCACTCCTCGTATATATAGATGGTGGTTTTGTTGTCAATATTCAGCTTGAGTTAAGAGTCCTAGCAGCAAAAGATTTTCCCTGCATAGCATGCTGAGAGATTATGAGGATGTGAAGTTGAGGTGTGCCTTTTGCATCTTGGAATGTTTCACTATCAGCATCTTCAGTATCTCCACCATGGTTACTTTTTCTTGTCCTTCGTGGTCTTCTAGTCGTTTACATCTCTTAGCGCCGCCACTAGGTTTGGTGCTCCAAGCAACGGCGCAAAGAAATTATCATGATGGTATTTTTCAACTCAATTAATTTGCATCCGTAAGTGCACATATATACCATTGTGACATTTCATCCAAGAATATTTCAAGGTATCATTAATATTTTTCTCAAGGGATGGCACAGAGGCAAGATATCATTTTTATACATAGAATAGTGAAGGGACCATGACACCGGGGTGGATTAGGTGTCTCTAAAAACTAAGGCTCCAATTGCACATATGAAAACCTATCTCAATTTCTATCTAGATGTGCTCTAGGTTTTCTCTATGTTTTGTGATCTCTACCGCTACAAAGTTTTGCATCATAGGTCCAATCCTATACTAGCATGGCAAGTCTATGAAAGGTAAATGCGGAAAGTAATACGAGTATGAAATGCGGAAGGTAAAGGGTAGAGAAGAGCAAACTCCCAGTACGACAATTTTTACTGAGCTATCGGAAAGCTCACAAGCTTTCCACTAATCATCGTTGTTGGAGCCCCTTTAAAGGGAATGCCCACTCAAGGGCATAAACTCCCCGATCGAGTAACTCCGTGGGTAACCACATGACTTTCCTATGTGCAAGTGGATCTCCGCTCGTCCCTCCCCGGAGGCTCCTCGCCGCTTTCACTTGGTAGAGCTTCGGCCAAATGCCAAGGGCCTCTCCGACCATGCACAATCACCGACGTCCTCTCCACAAACTCAGTTGGAGGGTCTCGCAAGACTACAAGCCACGGATTACAACACTTGGTGCATGCAAGCACTAAGTAAAGCAAGAGGTATGCAAACCTCGCTAAACTCTAGGCTAAACACCTAAGAGATGCGCTAATTGGTCTAGACTAGCACTAATCACTTTACTAATCACCTAGATATTCTATTTAGCACTTTGGTGGATTGAACACTTAAGAATGTGTAGAACACTTGCCAATATATTCGCTGAGCTCAAGCACACTTCAAATGGCTAGGGCACCTCATATTTATAGGTCCAACCAAAGGAAATAGTCGTTGCTACTTTCCTGCGTACCGTCGACTGATTTGACGGGTGCAAAAGAGGGACCGTCGAAATAGTATCGCTCCCTTTCTCTTTGAATCTTTGAAATCCAACGTCTAGTCTACACCGTCGAATAATTCGGTGGGCATCCCGCCGAAATAGCCGTTGCCTTCCAGAGACGAAAGCACGCCGGTCTTCAATCACCATTGACTGATTCGATGGACCATAAACTGATTCGACGGTCGCCCCGTCGAACTAGTCGTCGCGTTGCAGAGATGTGTGCCCCTCGTGCCTTTCGATACCATCGATTGATTTGATGGACACCCCGTCGAATTAGTCGTCGCCTTTTCGTTTTGCAATTCTTTCTTGCTTCTTCGCAGGTCTTTTCTTCTATCTTCTTTGCCATCATTTGAATGTCCTTGAATACGGCTAAAGACACTTTTCTTAGGAGATTGCATGGCTTCCATTTAGATGACCATCATTTGGATATTGACACTTAAGCATTTGGATGGCTTCTAAGGTATCCTTGAGACCTAGAAATATCTACAAATATCATCTAGACAAAATGTTAGTCCCAATGATTATGTTGTCAATCAATCGCCAAAATCACAAACCATGGCCTAGAGCCATTTTCCTTACACATAAATTATTTATTAAATCATAAATCACAATCCTACATGGGTAAAGTTGATGACAAATATGATCGGGGTAATGGAACACACACACAAGCCAATCTCAAGATAAAAATAAATAAACGATGGGACTAGCTTGCTCCAACCTTTTTGCATGCCAGTATACTTGACCCAGTGTAGTTGGCTTGTGGCATTGCAGATGGTGTTGGATGTGCTCTTTTAGCCTATATATGAAACTTGATATGTGTAGGATTGTGACAAAGATGCGTCGTTTCTCTTGACCAAGTTGACTAGCTCTTCAAATTTATCAACATAGTCTCCCACAGATCCCATTCGCTTCAAGTTATGAAATTGTACAACCACTCCGTACTCAGATAAAAGTGAACCTATCATCGAATACTTTACATAGATGGTACCAAGGTAATTGACTTGGATCACAACATGTGCCTCTGCACCAGAATTCAACTTTCCTAGATATGCATAGTTTTGATAGCTCTTAATTATTAATATGCTTTGTCAACTAAAACATAAAACACTGATCAAAACTAGAATATAGCTTTATTACTAACTATTTCCGCCAGTTTTGGTGATTTGTGATTTGCAAACCTCCACAGGTGAAAATATACAAAGGAAAATAGCAAAGAGATACAAAGAGAAGGATGCCTTACATTGCACACATTTCAAAAGGATTCAAAAGACGGGCCAAACTAACTCAAGAGAAGCTATCATCATCATAAACATCTAAAGGCCCAGTCTAAGGCCCACCACGCAAAGGCGGTTGCCAAGGTGGTGTAGTGGGGGCCGACCGACCCCCTAGATCGGCTAGCCCACCATTGACGCTGTTCGCGCCCAGTTTTCTAGAGGCGGTTCCTAGGCAATTCCCAATGTCGGAAACACTGACTACCATATATGGATCACCTACAACCGATCTATGAGGCCTATATGAGCAGAGGCCGACCTCCTCATTCTACAAAGTTGAATCATCCACAACAGAAGAGATAGTTCTAGGAGGGAAGGAAGAGGAAAGAAGTTCATTGTTGTCTAGGAATAGAAGTGTGTGAGGGAGAGATTAGAAGGACATTAGAGACTAATTAAAGCATGGTTAGAAGAGGATTCAAGCTTGATTGGATTGTTCTTCACCTCCTTCAATTTTGTACCTCGTTGGATTCGCATACTTGAGTGAGTATTCAAGTTCTTCTTTTGATAAATTCTTCGTTATGTAATTTCTTATATTGATTGCTTGTGGATATGCATGTTTGGTATTCTGGTGTACGGCCCCTGGGATACGGGTAACCCTGCATGGCACAAAGAATAAGTCTCTTCCGGGTGCAGATGTGGTATCGAGGCTTAGAAATTCCATTTGTCTGTTCATGTTCTTAGTAGAATTAGAGGTTGGTGTTGGGGAGTGACAGTTCCTGACATTCGGCTCAACTTTACATGTCTTGTGCATTTCTCTCTACTGAGACCAGAGCAATGTTTTCATACGTTAAGGGTTTTTCAAAATATCATACTCCGAAGCAAGCAAAAGATAGATAGGAATTCCTGACTTTCAAAATTCCATTAGAAAGAACTATACTATCTTTAGCCAATCTATCTTTCCCGTATCCTAGAGGCAATCTAGTTAGAACATAATTATACTCTGTTCCCTGTGGATATGATGCCCTGAATACTTTCGAGTGAAGTCAATATTTCCATGCGCTTATGGACATCTATAAGAGTAAAGACACACCAACACATAGTACAACCACTTAGACTCTTTGCTAATATGAGACACCAACCATATTTTCACCACTTTCATGATCCACGCATTAGGATCATCACCAGAAAACTCAGGGAAAATTAGTTGTGGAACTCCTGCTACTACTTTGTGCTGAGAAAACATATTGTTCTCATAGTGCTGCTGTCGGTTCCATTGAGGTAGAGGTTATCCACTGTGTTGATTTTGCCTATACATCTGTTTGATTCTTGTGCTCAAAGGGTTCTTGCTGATTTAGATCAAATTGTTCGTCTAATTGCTTGAAATTGAAGGTCCCATCATCCCTTCTTTTTCATCACTCAAATGAAGGTTTTACCCTAAGTTGGGTGGTTTCCTCATATCTAGGTGGGAGGGAGGGATTTTCACACTGGTGAGCTGCAACCTCCAACCACCACTCTGACCGCACAAGATCCAGAGAATTGGCTATGGAAGAACACAACTTTTGTTGCCAAGAGTCGCTGGCTCTTAGTAACAATTGTGAGGAACTGAGCAAGCAACAAAACGAAACAAAGAGGGAAAATAAAAATTACATAGAAGAGCAATAAAATTGATAGGTATTAGATCCATGGATGGGAAACGTGAGTGATCGACGCATACATGTCGCCGCTGGAGAGTTAGATCAACTGCTAACCTACCTAGAGTTCATCAAAACCAAGTTCTTCCCATAATCTATTGTAGACCTTAAGAGCGTCTCTAAGAGCTCAGGTATAATCCTAGCCATATTTATAGTTTTACAAGTAATGTAAAAAAATGGATGGGTCATGTTTTCACCTTTGCTTTTTTATTTTACCTAAACAAATTCAGATTAGCTATGTTTTTGAGATGCTCTCAGGATTAAGTGTCTCTAAGAGCTCAGGTATAATCCTAGCCATATTTATAGTTTTACAAGTAAAGTAAAAAAATGGATGGGTCATGTTTTCACCTTTGCTTTTTTATTTTTCCTAAACAAATCCAGATTAGCTATGCTTTTGGAGATGCTCTCAGGATTAAATTACACCAATGACATTATTATGATTCGAAAAATTAAGAAACATCATACTTAAGCAGAAGTGGCTTGATCTACCGGTTCACAGTAGTATTTAGCAAAAGGTACTGTTTTTTTTTTTTGAGGAATTTCAGGTGCTGTATGGTTGTGCCATCAGCTGGAGCCGCGCCGCGCCGCCCCGCCCCCGTCCTCTCCGGTCGTCTTGGAGCAGCGCAGCCCCTCCTCGTCGGCCGTATTGGAGCAGCGCCGCCCCTTCCCTCCTCGCCGTTCGTCGCGGAGCCATCCCTCCCCTCCTCGCCGAGCACCACCAAGCCGAGCACCGGGGACTGCAGGGGATCCAACCACGCCCCTCTCATTGCAAGTAATTTCTTCTGGATCTCCTGCTCGGTTATTAGCTACCTCTTCAATTATCAATTATTGCCTGATGCGAACTCAATTACGGGACGATTCAATATAAAAGAAAAATTACGGGACGATACGAACTCGGATATGAATCCATCCCCTCTGTTCTGCGCAGGTGCTTTGAAGATGCCGCAGGCAATGGTTGTAGCGCGGAACTTCTTGGACATGGTGGCTGCACTGCCTGCCTCCAAGCTCGACATGCTCTATGACTCGGCCTTCATCTGTGAGGCTGTACTCAGGTCCAAAATCCACATTCTCTGCAGTGCATTATTTGTTCTAAGTGTTTTCTTCATCTTGATTCGGTTCAGTTTGCAGGTCACTCCCACTACTGGCGAAGAAGTATGCACTGCAGATGCTGTACGTGTTGGCACCAGTGACCGCCACAGCTATGGAAGAGTGGGTACGTGAGGGATATCTGCCAAGCACAGGGTTGCCATTGATAAGCTGCTCCAACTCAGGGTCTTTGTCGAAGTACGGGATAAGTAATGTACCATCTATCTCCATGGATGCTTGGTGTTTACGGCTTAAACTTGAAGTATGAGCAGACCGTAACTCACCTGGACTTGATCAGTTATTAGTGAATCGTTTCGAACTCAGAAGTGGTTATATGTATCTTGCCTTTGTTGAGTTGTTCTGGTGTTTTGATTTCATAAATTACCTTGTTCTGCAATCATTGGAGCTTAGATTTTCATAGATAGCAAGTTGCTAAAATTTTGCCAAAACTTTTTGACCTATGGTAATCAATAATGCATATTGTGTAGTTTGCACTTCAGCCACATATTTCCATGCTTCCTATGATAACCAAATGGCTTTCTCTGTAGTCTATACAGTATATTCAGTGTGCAACTTTGCATCTATGGTAGCATGTGTGGTTGTAACAATGTATTCGTTGTAGTTCCTTCATCCATTCTACCAACATTTTACATGTTCATGATGAAATAGCAGTCATGACATGAAGTGTGATCAGTATTTATATCGCTGGTCGTCTCACACGAGCAACGGTGCCGCTGTGTAAGAGTGGGGCAGGGGTTCGGGGGTTTGCCCGACCTGCGTGAGAAGGTCTTCTCTCTCAAATGAAAGCCGTGGGGGCGGTCTTACCCCCGCAGATCGAGTTTTTTTTCTTTGGTAACATCGAGGCTTGAACTCTTGATGGCTATGTTGTTAAATTATGATCATGTATTTGGATGCAAAAACTTACACATGGGCACTGATTGGTTGTCCAATGGAACTTATACCTTTACCGTGGCCTAAAGAGATCATCATACATTCATAAAAGAAATAGAGATTGTCTTGTGAGATATGCTTCAAACATGATGAGGAAATGGTATGTTTGAATAGATATACAGTCTTATGTAGATTAATGGCTTGGTATGGTTGCTAGTTTTCGAAGATATTTATACTATATTACAGGTAGAGAAACAAAGATTTGTAATGATTTGATTAATCATAATAACTGCCTCTTTACTGTAGACTTCTCTGGATATACTGCGAACTTCTTATTGACCATTTATTGCTACAGTGACTGCTGTGCTTACTGCTTATCGCTGCTACCTTGTTGGTGCATGGTAAATTAGCAAATTCCTACCTCATGGTTTTTCTTTGTATGTAGACGAAAGGAGGTGAGCTACAAGATGAATCAAAAGTTCCAGGGTAACATGCAGAAGTATTTGGTTGATGGGTATGGATTTCTGAACTATGCTTTTCTTTGTCTGAAATCACATGGGTCATCCTTTCTCACATCCGTCAGCAATACAGCATTACTGCACGTGCTCTCCATAACTTATACTACACCAAGTTACGACTTAAGATTAGTGATTGTAAAAATGCCTGATGAAATTACCACATGGAAAAAATAGAACTCTGTCCACATGGTGCTGTGAGAAAGAAAATAATTCAGTCAAGTACAGATGATTGCATATCTACCACTGTTTGTATGAAAACAAGATTGTTTTACAGTGGTCTGCGCATTATTTTTTTAAAATTCAGCATGATATACCACAAACTAGTGATGTTTAAGCATTTTGTTCTATGAGTTCTATTTGCAGAGGCATGGAGCACATTAACTAGTCGATGGATCGCTCCTATAACTTTTATTGCAGTGGATGTTTACCAAGGGAACCGATACCATTAAGTATCACTGGTAGATTGCCTTCATCACCAGATCTGGAAACCTATGCTCTTGATCAGTGGGAGGTTAGAAGGACAGATCTTAAATCAGAACACGTTTTTCATGCTTATTTTCTACTTTTCTTTATATTATGTTTTTGTTTCTCTTGTGGAATCTGATTCTGGGAAGTCTTCCCGTGTTTATTTCATCAATTGAATGCTGTAAGGAAAATGGCCCTAGGCCATGTTTGTGATTTTGGTGATTGATTGACAACATAGTCATTGGACTAACATATGTTTAAAGATGTATTTTTGTAGATTTTTGAGGATGAGTTTTTAGCCATGCAAATGGTTAGAAATGTGCTTCTATCTCATACAAAAGTGTCAAAAAAAACGGGACGAAAATCGGCGAAGAAATAACGTAAAAAAACCCAAAACCGTGCTCTCAACAGTGCTGCGGATAAGCCACCGATTGATTCGGTGGTGCACCCTCTGGGGGACCGAATCAGTCGGTCTTAAAGGCATTTTGGGCAGCGAGAAGGCCTACCACCGATTGATTCGGTGGTACCTCATCAAGGGCACCGAATTAGTCGGTCCCCCCACCGAATTAGTCGGTTCTTTTGGCTGGAACATGCTGTTCAGCTCTAGTGAGCACCGATTGATTCAGTGGTGGCGTTGAAAGGGCACCGAATGTGTCGGTCCTACCCAGAAAGTGTGCAACGGCTATACAACGGCTAGTTCCTTTGGTTGGGGCTATAAATATGGGTTGCCTCGGCCATTTGAAGGGTGCTTGAGCTGGGAGAAGCTATTGCCAAGTGTTCTACACATTCTTAAGTGCTCAATCCACCAAAGTGCTAAATAGAAGATCTAGGTGATTAGCAAAGTGCTTAGTGCGTCTAGACCCTTTAGCGCATCTCTTAGGTGTTTAGCCTAGAGTTTAGCGAGGTTTGCATACCTCTTTGATTACCGGTGCTTGCACGCACCAAGTGTTGTAATCCGGGGCTTGTAATCTTGCGAGACCTTCCAACCGAGTTTGTGGAGAGGCCGCCGGTGCTTGTGCAAGGGAGGAGAGGCCCTTGCCGTTTGGCCAAAGCTCTACCAAGTGGAGGCGGCGAGGAGCATCCGGGGAGGGACGAGCGGAGACCCACTTTCGCGTGGGGAAGTCCCGTGGTCACCCACGGAGTTACTCGACCGGGGAGTTTATGCCCTCGCGCGGGCATTCCCTTTGAGAGGGGCTCCAACAACGAGGATTAGTGGAAAGCTCGTGAGCTTTCCGATACCTTGGTAAAAATCGCCGTGCTGGGAGCTTGCTCTTCTCTACCCTTTACCTTCCGCATTTCATACTCGCACTACTTTCCGCATTTACCTTTCCTAGACTTGCCATGCTAGTATAGGATTGGACCTAGGGTGCAAAAATTTGTAGCGGTAGAGATAGCAACACATAGAGAAAACCTAGAGCACATTTAGATAGAAATTGAAATAGGTTTTCATATGTGCAATTGGAGCTTTAGTTTTAGAGACACCTAATTCACCCCCCCTCTTAGGGCGTTACGGTCCCTTCAAAGGCTTATATATACTTTTTGTATTTTCTCTGGGAAAGTAGTGCTTCTTATTGCAATTGATCAACTCATCTCAAGTTGAAAAAGGAACCAGTTTCAGCTCCTCCATGATGAAGACATTTCAGCGTGGCCTCCTGAGTTCAAGATTTCATCTAGTTACCCTGTTTTGACAGTTAGGTTAATTTCTTATAAATTAGTGACTCCAGATGCTGATTTTTTAACAATTAGTGATTGGATGTATGTTGTAACTCTGTAATTCTTCTAACACAATTGGATAACATATCCAGTGCCATTAACTACAGTTTTGTTTTTGCAAATTAACAATATCTAGCAAAAAATAGTAACTAGTAAATCAAAGTTGTTGTCTGATAACAAATTACTGTTGGTTTACCGTTCTATTTCTTGGACGTAAAAGTTGATTAACCGATGATCCTAGCAGATGATCGGACCAGTAGCTTGGTCGTTGGTTAAGACATTTGTAAATCGTGTTTGATGTCAGTACTCATCTAAAACTTTTAAATCTCATATTTTCATTTGCTGCTGTATGTTGCCCTGCTTTGCTATATATGTTTGTTTCACTGATATAAGCAATAATTTCAACGACGTGATTTCCTCATTCGTTATGTTTGCAGGGACGGTGAAACTCCAAAGTTGACAGAGAATGGCTTCCAATTTCTTGTGAGTTCTCAGCTCTCAGCTTATCCGATAACCGACGTACTTTCATATTTAGTTCTTATTATTTTGTATGCTACCAGCTGATGGAAACAAATGCACAACTTTGGTACATAATGAGAGAATACATTTTTCTCTTCTGAGGTATTGGTGGCATATTCTTTTTATGTTTGTTTTATTTCACGTGGGTGATTTTTTATGTTGAATTCATTTTTTATTATTCATGTTGTTGAACAGGAACGTGGTGTGGACCCCACAGAGCTGATATCATTTCTCTTGGAGCTTAGTTTTCATAATTTAGGAGCGGTAAACTGAACTTTCTTTCTGAAGATCATGTGAAAACAAGTAGATAGTACTCCATATTTTGTCCCTGATGTCCATGAAAAATACTATAACCACAGCACCTTGTCTTTCGGTGATAGTGTACATGAATAGGATAATGGCTTGCTCATAAATGAAATATATGAGCATAGTATCTTGAAGAAGCTGTAACTAGGAAAAATCAAGCTTACTTGCCTTCTTAAGAATATTTGAAACGGAGTTAAGACACTTTAGTTTTGAGTTAATAAAGTGAAATTTATATGTTTTTTATATCGAAGGCTGCTGTCTGGTACATAGGTTGAAAAATTCACAGCCATACTTTCTGCCTGTCTTGTTCTTGTTTCAGGCTTATAGTTTGAATACTCTGACTGATGTCCAAAGAGTTGCCATCAAGGATCTTGCAGTGTTGGGATTAGGCAAACTGCTGCAGGTAGAATTTCCCCTTGACCATCTTAATTTTTTTATGATAATGAGTTAATGAAAAGTATTGAATTTCAGGGTCGAAAGGATAGCTGGTTTATTCCTACCCAATTGGCTACAGATCTCTCAGCAAGCTTGTCAGATTCATCGTCCAGCAAAGAGGTGCATAATATATCCTTTCATAGTGCAATTATGCTTTTCAAATCTCCTGTCTTACCTACTTGTCCCCTAACCAATGCTCATGATACAGATATGGATTACATTTCATCTAAGAGCTGATATTGGTAATATTGCTGCAGGGCTTTGTGGTTGTGGAGACAAACTTTAGATTGTATGCATACTCTACTTCCAAATTGCATTGTGAAATTCTGCGCCTTTTCTCAAGGTACTATATGTTTTATGTTACATGCAAAGAGAGCAACTGGTCTTATCATATCTGTATGCAAAGAGAGCAACTGGTCTTATCATATCTGTATGGTATCTTTACTTGTTCTTAAAGCTTATTTACCTGATGCCACTTGAGTATATGCCAATTCAGTTAGTCTGACATTCCCAGTAGACTTTTCAGTGGTTACTGTTGTGAATTCCATGGAGATACTGATTTAGTGGTGCTGTTGAGCTTGATAAATTAGACTTCATAGGTCAATTTTATACTGTAAGCCAGTTCCATATGTAGCGAAAAATTTCACTTAATAAAGCAAACCGTCTATATAACATATCTTGGAGGTCCAAAGCCCATTATAATTGTGGTGACGTAGCCCGTAGGTGGCTTGTAGATCTAGCTGTTTGAACAACCTGCATTTGAAAATATTGATGTCCTCTTTGCTCTGTTGGCTGTAGTACATTAGTCCATATTGCACTTTGCGGACCTCCCGCTTGTGCTGTTGCTTGCTCTTTTGATAGCAATGGGTATTTATGTTACGGCCCAGCCGGAGGAGGGCCTGGCCGAACAGGCCCAGGCGCCTCCTGCAGGCCAGCTGCCAGCCCTCCTCGTGTATCGCCGCCGTAATCGTCGTGGCTAGGTTTTTATAGATAGAAGATTGAGATATTTTGTAACAGAATAAGTACTCTGGGTTTGTTTGGAAAATAATCAAGTTGGCAATCAATCTGATTGCTGGCCTCAAGGGCCACCCCTAATTCCACGCCTCTCTCTCCCTGCGCCGATCTCCACCTCCGCATCTGTTCCCTCGCGACGGCGCCACCACGTCAGCGCGGTCCTGGTCCTTGCCCTCCGACCTCTCACGGTTACAGCCTATGCAGTAACCCCGGAGGACCCTGGACTCTACCAACCTGGTATCAGCCATGCCGGGTGACGATACAGCTCCTCCTTCGCTTTCCGCGGACGACGTCACCGCTATGTTCCAGCAGATGATGGGCCGTTTCGACAGCCTGGCCAAGGACGTCGCCGCTCTCCCCGCCCTGGCCGCGCGCCTGGAGGCGCTGGAGGGCCGCCAACCCCCTCCGCCGCCGCCTACGACCCTAGCCGAGGGTTTCTCCTCAGGGCTGCCAGGGTTCGGCACCACCGCCGCCGTTGGAGCTTCGCTGTTGATGGGTTCTATCTACGTCCGCCGCCGCCATGACGACGTTGGTAGGCGTCACGACCTCGCCGCTGCCCATCACCAGCATCCCGTTTCCACCGTCGCCGTCCCAGCTGCCGCCATACGTGAGCGGCGCCAGCGCACCTCCCGGGGGGCGCTATCACCCGCCGCCGCCGCCGCTGCCACCCAACACCATGGTCGGCAGTTTCCAGGAGCGCCTCGGCGTTTCGCGCTTCAACAAGCTGGAGTTTCCGTCGCTGCGAGCAGGTCTTCCGCGGTTTGACGGACCCCATCAGTTGGCTGCGTCGCTGCGAGCAGGTCTTCCGCGGTCAGCGCACCCAGGTGTCCGACCGCGTCTGTCTCGCCTCCTACCACCTCTCCGGCGCCGCCCAGACGTGGTACTACGCCCTCGAGCAGGACGAGGGTATGTCGTCTTGGGACCGCTTATCCGCGCCGTGTGATCTGCGTTTCGGACCGGCGGTTCGCACCAGCCGCTTGTCGGGACTAGCGCGCCTTCTGTTCACCAGCGGCGTCCAGGACTATCAGGAGCGCTTCAACGAGCTGCTCTGCCACACGACGAGTCTCTTGCCCCAACAAAAGGCAGACCTGTTCGTGGGCGGTTTGTCGGAGCCCATCAAGTCCGACGTCGAGCTTCATTACCCGCAGGAGCTCCAGGGCGCCATGCACCTGGCGCGAGCCGACGAGCGGCGCAATGCTGCTATTCTGCCACCACCAACGTCCCGCCAGGCTTGCATGCCCTTGCGCCTGCCGCTCCCGTCGACGCCGCGGCAGTCCCCTTTGCCCCTACCGGCACCACCGACGGGAGCCCCTCCAGCGCTGCCGGCACCGCCAGCCTCTGCACCGGCCCCGTCCCGCCTGTTCCGCCGCCTAACGCCGGCTGAGATGACGGAACGCCGCCGCCTCGGCCTCTGCCACAACTGCGACGAACCCTTCGTCCACGGTCACCAGTGCAAGCGGCTGTTCCACCTGCTGATCACCAATGACCCTGAGGCCGTTGCCGACGACCCCGCCACGGAGGCTGCCCTCCACGCGGCACTCTTGGCCGAGCAGCAACTGCCGGAGCAGCCAGTACAGCCCGACACCGAGCCGGTGGTGTCGCTGTATGCCATCGCCGGCATCCGCACCAGGGACACCATGCAGGTGCCAGTCTACATCAACAGCCATCGCCTGGAGGCCCTTATCGACACTGGCTCCTCCCACACCTTCATCGATGCCGCGGTCATGCGCCGCATCCAGCTGGAGTCTGAGCCGGCCAACCTCCGCGTGACGGTGGCTAACGGGGACGGCGTACCCTGTGCGGCGGTTGCACGGAATGTGCCGATGTCTGTGGGCCGGGAGGAGTTCTCCATCATCTACTTCAGCACCTTCGACCTGGTGCTTGGGGCGGATTACCTGCGCACTCTTGGCACCATCCTGCTGGACCTCGACGGCCTCCGCATGGCGTTCCAGTGGGGTGGCCGCCGTGTCTTCTGGCGTGGGTTGGGTGCTTCCCCCTCGGCGGCCACTGAGGCGCATGCTCACTCGGTCTCCGCTGACCCCGACCGCCCCTTCATCGATGACCTCCTTCGCTAGTACGCCGACGTCTTCGCCGAGCCTCACGGGTTGCCGCCGTCCCGTCCCTACGACCACAGGATCCACCTCCTGCCCAGGACGGCACCCGTGGCGGTCCGGCCGTACCGCTACCTGCAGCTACAGAAGGACGAGCTCGAGCGCCAGTGCTCCACCATGCTGGTCCAGGTCATTATCCGCCCCAGCATGTCGCCGTTCTCGGCGCCCGTGCTCCTCGTCAATAAAGCGGATGGGTCCTGGCGCTTCTGCATCAACTACCGGGCACTCAACGACAAGACGTCCAAGGACAAATTTCCCATTCCGGTGGTGGATGAGCTTCTCGACGAGCTCCACGGTGCGTGTTTCTTCACCAAGCTGGACCTTCGGTCAGGGTATCACCAGGTGCGCATGCACCCCGCCGATGTCGAGAAGACTGCGTTCCGGACGGACCACAGACACTTCGAGTTCCTGGTCATGCCGTTCGGCCTCTCCAATGCACCGGCGACCTTCCAGGCCCTCATGAACGACGCGCTCTAGTCCTTTCTTCGCCGTTTTGTGCTTGTGTTCTTTGACGATATTTTGATCTACAGTTCGTCTTGGACCAAGCACCTGCAGCATGTTTGCCTCATCCTCCAGGCCCTACGGGCGCACCACCTCCACGTGAAGCGGTCCAAGTGCTCCTTTGGCCAGTGCTCGGTGGCCTACCTCAGCCACGTCATCTCCGCCAACGGCGTCGCCATGGATAGCGACAAGGTCGAGGCTGTGGCGTCCTGGCCTGAGCCTCGCTCGGCCCGGGGCGTCCGGGGCTTCCTGGGATTGGCGGGCTACTACCGCAAGTTCATCTGGGACTTCGGCGCCATCACGGCGCCCTTGACAAGCCTCCTCCGGAAAGACGCTTTCGCCTGGACGCCCGCTACTGCTACGACGTTACAGGCACTCAAGCTGGCCCTCTGCACCGGGCCGGTTCTCCAGATGCCGGACTTTGAGCGCCAGCTTGTCGTCGACTGCGACGCCTCTGGCACCGGGTTTGGCGCTGTGCTACACCAGGGGATGGGACCCCTGGCCTTCTTCAGTCGACCTTTCGCTGCTCGCCATAGCAAGCTGGCGGCATACGAGCGCGAGCTCATCGGCCTCGTCCAAGCCGTTCGCCACTGGCGCCCCTACCTATGGGAGCGACGCTTCCTCGTCCGCACCGACCACTACAATCTGAAGATCTTTCTTGATCAGCGGCTCTTCCTCAGCATCAGTGGCTCAGCAAGCTGTTTGGGTTCGATTTCACGGTGGAGTACCGCCCCGGCCGGCTCAATTCCGTGGCCGACGATTTGTCTCGCCGCGATAGTGATGTCGCAGACGCACCGGCCCAGCTACAGGCCTTGTCTGGGCCGACTTTTGCTCTTCTTGACGAGCTCCAAGCTGCCACGGCTGCGGACACCGAGGCAGGGTGCCTCCTGCAGCAGCTCTAGGCAGGCGACCTGGGTGGGCCGTGGCGGATGGCCGACGGCCTCCTCCTCTACGGCAAGCGCATCTTCT
This sequence comes from Digitaria exilis, assembly GCA_015342445.1. Taxonomy (NCBI): domain Eukaryota; kingdom Viridiplantae; phylum Streptophyta; class Magnoliopsida; order Poales; family Poaceae; genus Digitaria; species Digitaria exilis. The sequence goes on from JACEFO010001613.1 coordinate 318,167, forward strand.
TCCCCGATGTCCACGACTTGCGACAGCGCATTCTACAGCTGGTCCACGAGGCCAGCCATGAGGGCACCCAGAAGACGCTCCAGCGTGTGCGTGCGGAGTTTCACATGCCGCATGACAAACGTCTGGTGCAGGCCTTTGTTCGCGCCTGCGCGACTTGCCAGCACAACAAGACGCAAACACTCTAGCCGGCAGGGTTGCTGCAGCCTCTCGATGTTCCATCTCAGGTATGGGCTGACATTTCGATGGATTTCATTGAGGGCCTGCCCAAGGTGCGGGGGAAGTCGGTGATCCTCACGGTGGTGGATCGCTTCTCCAAGTACGCCCACTTCATCCCGCTCAGTCACCCATACACTGCAGCATCGGTTGCGCGGGCCTTCTTTGACGGCATCGTACGACTACATGGCTTCCCGGCTTCGATTGTCAGCGACCGTGACCCTGCGTTCACTAGTCGCGTGTGGAGGGATCTCTTCAAGTTTGCCGGCGTCCAGCTCCGCTTCAGCACCGCCTTCCACCCCCAGACGGATGGCCAGTCTGAGGTGGTCAATAAGGTGATCGCCATGTACCTGCGGTGTGCTACAGGTGACCGCTCGAGAGCTTGGGTGGACTGGCTTTCGTGGGCGGAGTACTGCTACAACACGTCATTCCACACAGCTCTTCGCACCACCCCATTCGAGGTCGTCTACGGTCGCCCCGCGCCGCCTCTTCTTCCCCATGCTCCCGGTGCTGCAGTGTCGGAAGAGGCCGACGCGCTGCTCCGCGACCGCGACGCGTTCCTGGCGGACGTTCGGGAACGTCTTCTTCAGGCCCGCAACTACACCAAGCTCTACTACGATCGCCGTCATCGCAAGCTGGAGTTCGCCGTTGGAGACTGGGTGTGGCTGCGCCTGCTCCATCGCCCCACCCACTCTCTGGAGACTCGCGCTAAGGGGAAGTTGGGACCTCGCTATACGGGTCCTTTCCGGGTGCTTGAGCGCATTGGCCAGGTGGCATATCGCTTGGCACTACCGGAGGGTGCCCGCCTTCATGATGTGTTCCATGTCGGCTTGCTCAAGCCTTTCCAAGGCACGCCTCCTGCAGTGGCGCCGCCGCTGCCAGCCATGGAGGATGGGCGTGCGCTCCCCACGCCGGTCAAGGTGTTGCACGCTCGCAAGGTACAGGACTCGTGGGACTTGCAGGTGGTCTGGGAAGGAGTTCCCGCAGAGGAGGCCACTTGGGAACCGCTCTAGGACTTCAGGACTCGTTTTCCCGATTTTCAGCTCGAGGACGAGCTGTTTGTCGAGGAGGGGAGAGATGTTACAGCCCAGCCGGATGAGGGCCTGAACGAACAGGCCCAGGCACCTCCTGCAGGCCAGCCGCCAGCCCTCCTCGTGTATCGCCGCCGTAATCGTCGTGGCTAAGTTTCTATAGATAGAAGATTGAGATATTTTGTAATAGGATAAGTACTCTGGGTTTGTTTGGAAAATAATCAAGTTGGCAATCAATCTGATTGCTGACCTCAGGGGCCACCCCTAATTCCACGCCTCTCTCTCCCTCGCCGATCTCCACCTCCGCATATGTTCCCTCGCGATGGCGCCAACACACCGGCGCGGTCCTGGTCCTCGCCCTCCGACCTCTCACGGTTACAGCCTACGCGGTAACCCCGGAGGGACCCTGGACTCTACCAATTTATCTCTTGCATCCTACTTAGATAGATTTGATACTCCAAGATCTGAAACGGAAAACTGATATTGATTATAATATCATGATTAGTTATATGATATTGTCCTGTATGTTATTAATATTCCGATATTCGTTTGTGCACTCATTTTGAAAGGAAATTATTGACAATGTTTTTTTTGTCAGGGTGGAGTATCAACTTCCAAACCTCGTAGTGGGAGCTATCACAAAAGAAAGTATTTATGGTGCTTTTGAGAATGGAATAACTGCTGAGCAGGTATCGTCTACACTGTACTACAATTCTCCTTGTCTTAAAAGGCACACTCTAGTGCTCACATATAACTAAAAATGTAACGGCCATAGTGTGTTTGAGTTATGTTAACCAAAATGACAAGTGGCCGTGGCGGTATTGTGTTACTACAAAATCCACTGCATCAATACATACATACGAGTATTCATTACATTTTATTTGAAGTTTTATGCCTACAATGCACCAACCTAATTGTGGTTATTTATTGGCAATGTAAAGTTTGTCAACAATTTTTGTCCACCAGCTTAGCTTATATTCTGTTTCTTGTCTTGTAAAAGCAGTTACATCTAAGACCTAGTTCGCTTCTTGTTTCAAAACTGATTGCCATCTTATATTTCAGATAATTTTATTTCTTAAGCAAAATGCTCACCCTCGTGTTGCTGACAAGATACCTGCTGTCCCAGAGAATGTAACAGATCAGGTAAGAAGCGATACTTCCCTCTGTATCGAACAGTCATCAATACTCTGCAGAAATGATACAGAGGATTAGTAGATTCAATACTCATATGTGCAGATTAGGCTGTGGGAAACTGACCGTAACAGGGTTGAGGTGATTCCTTCGCATTTGTATGAAGATTTTCCTAGCAAGGTAAGCACAGCATTGTTCTCTATCATGCATCTTTGTCCGGTGGCTCAGTGATTTTTTTTATTTTTCTCGTAACTGTGTTCACTAAATTCAGCGTCCTTATGCAGGAATGGTTTGAACAATGTTGTGATCATGCAAGGGATCATGGATATCTGCTCTGGGAGGACTCGAGGAGAATGAGGCTGATTGTACGAGGGGAGTTCCACTCTGAAATGAGGGAGTTCCTCCGTAGGCAAAGATGAAAAATGACCCTGTTTTGTTTTATTCTTGGGAACTCGATGACGATAGGAGAGAACCACTTTTTGGATAGAACAAGCAATTTGTTAACTGATACAAGAATCAAGAATGAGTTAGGGAAAAAGGATAAGGAAGCTTGCACGCTTGTAGGAGCACCAGACACTATTTGGTAGTTGCTTTATAATCCTCCCCTCATTTGATACATATGCATGGACATCAAACCGATGTGTATTGATTTTTTATGAGTTGACTGGCACGTGATAATCCTCGAAATAGGTTGCTCCTAAAATTCGAAGGGAACTTCCGGGCTGCTGCAACACAGGAGAAAAAGATAATAATTTGCAGACTTATATCCTTGCAATGCATTCCTTCTTTTGCATGCATTCTATGTTCAGTTGAATAGAAAAGAGATACTTATTTTAATTTTGTGCTGTTGCTGAGTTCCTTTTTTTTAATTAATGCTGCTCAGTCATCATATCAATATATGTTTAGTTCGTGATGATTTCCTTAACGTTTTGTTCTTACACTCCTATCTCTGTCATTACAAAGACTATTGAGGAAGATAAGTGGGATGTACCACAAGTGCCAATGGAGGAGGATTAGTCTGTTCGAACGTTTTTTCCACTCTGGGTTGTCACATTCCCTACTGTCAATTTTTGAGTAACAATATTGAGCAATATTCTATATACAGAAGTGCTGTAATGAAGAAATGAAGCTGCCATGTATGCTGCCCAAACATCTGTTGTTGTGGGGCCAACCTGTAACACACATTGTGTTAGCAGATGACTGATGAGGCATATTCTGCGTCCCCTGGTTCCCTCTCCCTGGTGATGAAGCCGCTGGAGCACTATGGGTGATGAATTGCTATGGCACACTAGTGATGATTCTGGGACAAGTCAGATAGCCATGCTAGCTTTACTGTCATGAACGATGTTCTGATGATTCAAACAGCAAATACCTGTTGAAGTTAGCTCCTTCAGCTTGAGAGCTCAGCGAATCTGACGTGAGTTTTATGTCATTCATGTCGTTGCATCAAACAGCAACAGGACGTGAGTTTTTGTCTGAAAATTTGCATCGTTGTGTTTCAGATGCATTCAGTAACACGAGCCGGCTCCCTACACTCCTTGCTCGCTCCACCGTCAGATGTCCCCAGACCACACAGATATTATGAACTCAAAGCAATCCATAACAACATCCTTTTTATTCCAACTATAGATGACGCAGTGTCGTCATTGATGCAATCATGCAAAAAAAACGGCACCACGAGACAAGTTGTAGTCTATAGCAAGCAATCTAACTTCCTCGCGCCCCCGGCGACACGGCGGCCCATAGCTCATCGTCCTGCTCCAACGCCGCCATATGCTCCGGAGCCAGCGCCACCTCCACCTCAATGCTACCACCACCCTCCCTCCCAGGGAACAGCCCTACGACACCATCAAACTTATTCCCAACACCGCTCCGCACCGCCACCGGCTTCCCCCACCCAAAATCACACCCATACACATCGAACCGCGGCGAGGACAACATCACAAACACGTCGTTGCCACCACCACCACCGGCGGCTGGCCTCAGCATCGACACCATCGGCTTCTTCGCATCCTCCCACGCCGCGGCGCGCGCCCGGACGGCCATGTCGGTGTGCGCCGCCACGGCACGCCCCACCGCACCCGCCGCCCACCCGTGCCCGCGCGCAAGTAGCTTCGACGCGCTCACCGCCTCCGTCGTGAGCAAGTCCACGCAGTTGCCGAAGTACTCTGCCGGTATCGGTGGCCGGAGCCGGTTCCGGTTGTTGATGGCGAAGGAAGCACAGACTGTCTTCGTCGTCGTCGTTGTCGTTGTCATCTCGTGCCGGTGACGGGCACGTGTCACGCACCGCCACAGGAGTGACCCTAGCGCCTGGAATTTGGTCACCGCCATCGCGGCTTCCTCATCACCGGCGTCCGTGAGCTCCCGTCGTGCTTGCTCCTTGAGCGTCGTGAGGGACTCTGACGAGAAGTGTAGCATCTTTTCACGCAGGTCGTCCGGTGCCAGCTGCCTCTGCACGAGCGCTGCTAGATCAGTGTAGGGGAGCACGATCGGCGCCGCGGCATCGCCGTGATCCGGTGACCATCGCTGGATCAGAGGAGGCTTCAGCTTGAGCACGCGTGTGGCTTTGGCTCCCGGTGGCGAGAGCTTGAGCCGTGCGATCTCGGCCCACGCGTTGAGGAAGTTCCAGCAGGATGTCCCATCGGAGAGCGCGTGGTTGTAGGCGAAGCCGACGAACACGCCGTCGACGAGCTCGGTGACCTGGACGGCGAGGAGGGGGAGCTCATGGCCGTCGTAGTTCGCCGCGGCGTCGAGCGGGAAGAAGGACCGGACGACGCGGGGGACGTCGGCGTTCGGACGGATGACGTCGGCGAGGGTGACGTCGTCGGCAATGGCGTGGAGGATCTCGGCGCCCTGACCGGCACAGTCGATGGAGACCGAGCAGCCGACGACGTCGCCAATGGCGTCGCAGCGTCGGTGGCGGTGGGTGGAGAGGCGGCCGGCGACGGGGTAGTAGACGGCGAGCGCATCGGCGAGGGAGGCGTCGAGGTGGTCGACGAGGTGGGACGTGGAGATGGGCGGCGGTGGGAAGAGGAGGCCCTTCTTGATGTAGTCGCCGTCGAGCATGGATAGGTCCCAGGTGGTGAGCTGGATGTGCTCCCGTGGACGTGGCGGTGGCTTCACCGTGCGTCGAGACAGTACGCGTACTGGTGAGGGCGACACCATCGTTCTGTACATGTGGTGTGTGGAAAACTAGGGCTCGTTCTGGGTCTGGCACTCTTGCTCAGTTGCTCTCCATGCTCCTTATATATATATTAATCTGTGTGCAGGGGGGCAGGGGCGCGGGATCACGATGCATTTGCAGCAGAAAGCTAGCCGGGATTGTTGGGGATCGGAGTCGTCCGTCGCGTAGATCGATCACCCTGCTCCGGCTAGCACCTACAGCCCTGCACCTGCTCGTGCTAACACCTGCAATATGTAGTAGGTGTCATGTACAACAGCGCGCCAGCCGAGGTCGTGAGACGTGACGCCAAGCTAGCCCTTGCAAGTACTCCTACCGTACGTCCTGCACGCTCACGGCCATGGGGGTGACGCCGGGGAGACTCCATCAATGGTGTCAGCCGTGGTCGGTGCCAAGGTAGCACCTGACCCGCGGGAAGCCGGATCACGGGTTCAGTAATTAATTCTGGCACTCAATAAACAAAATATCTCCATGTTCTTTACTATTCAAAGCTCAGCTGCTGTTTCCGTCGCACACACTTCAAGATCGTCGTTGCGCTGCTCACTGCCAATCTGCCATGGATTATTGGGGACCGATCTTCCGCCAGGGGAGTTATTTGGAGCCGCAATGCAACCAGGCAGACACCATTGCCTCTAGATCGAACACACTGCGATAACAACTCCTGCCAGGCTTATGCACGACCGACAACATCCTCTAATCAGGCACATGTGGCGGTGGAAAAGATGCTCTGAGTTTGTCTACGGCCATGACTGCAGTGATCAGTGCAGACCGTCGCCACCGACGTTGGTGTCATCTACGCGGCCTCTCCATACGGTGGGGAGTGAGGATTGCGGCGCCGGACGACAAGGGAGGCCACGGCCACTAGCAGAAATTTGAGCATTAGTACCGGTTATAAAAATCCATTACTACCGGTTTTGCAATTGGTATTGCGTTTCTGGTACTAAATGGGTAGCCCATTTAGTACTGGTTGCAACAACTGGTACTAACAGGGTCGCATGGTCGGTGCGGCGGAACATTTAATACCGGTTGGCAACACCAACCGGTACTAAATGGTGTTTCAAGCCAAACAAATAAGAATTTTTTTAACTCACCGGTCACAAATCACGCGTAAATGCGCGTGAGTTTTCGTGGGATTCGAACTCACAACCTCTGGCCTCATGCGCAACCTCCTCTATCACCCCACCCACAGAGCACATGTGGTTGAGAGAGGGATGGTATCCTTTTAAACTATCTCGGGGCGGACCATTTAGTACCGGCTAGTACCGGGTCATGTTACGAGCCGGTACTAAATGCCTGGGGGTCGTGGGAACCCACTCGGGACCATTTAATACCGGCTTATAACACCAAATGGCAATTACTACTAGCTTGTTATGAGTTGTTACTAAATGGTTCCAAGGGGGTACTATGCTTACCAACCAGTACTAAATTGACTTACGACCGGATAAAAGGACAACCGATACTAAAGTGAGAGGGATGAATAATGCTTGTCTTTCTTGTAGTGGGCGGTGCCTTTTCTAGTTTATTAGTTTGCAACTGAACCGTCAGGGTGCATTGGAGCCGAGCCGCAGGCATCCATGGACGTCGGCTCCTGTAGTGTAGGGTTTTAGAGAAGGCTACACTAACGTAAATCAAAATTTTCTACCTCATAAACTATGAACTACTGCAGTTACAAATCACAGGATTGCCACTACACGTGTTGATGTAGCGGAACCGTCTCGATGGAGGCGAGTGTGTCGAGGTAGCAACCAGTACAGTTTCTTACGCCAGTCATGTCCGGCTCATCCCTGTGCTCCATATGCCCCTCCGTGGTATCCACATGTATGGACTGCTACATTCGCGAAGGCAATGAAGGCCCGGCGTGGGAGTTGGCGGAGGCGGCCAAAAGCATAGATCCTTTTCCCCACGCCCTACCCCCTCCTTATATAGGCATCCCTAATGTGCTTGTAATTACGAGGCCCATTAGTAACCCAAATTCCCATCTAATTCAGATCGTATTCGAGTTAGACCCCTGGCCCTTAAGTGTGTGACCCTACGGATTGACATGAAGATACTCCTACTTAGACCAACAACAGCCTCTAGCAAAATGTATTAAGTCATATGCGGTGGCCGATGGAGGTGGGTAGGGCTGCGTGGCTGTGGCGGTGGTGGCCTGGGCAGCTTGCTGGAGGTAGAAGCAGGTGGGAAGGAGAAAGAGATAAGGTAGATCTAGGCTTCAATTTTTTATTAGATGGTGCAAAATTTAAATTATGGGTACGCTTCTCAACATTTGAGTGTGATCCAGACATCCCCAATTGTGAAACCTGGATGCAGATATTATGGTCGCATCTGTATGCGCCATGATGGCGCGCCCCGCTGCACCCGCTGCCCAAACCGTGCCCGCGCTCCAGCAGCTCCACCACGCTCCACGCCTCCGTTGTGAGCAAGTACACGCAGTTGCCGAAGTACTCCACTGGCAATGATGTCCTGAGCCGGCTCCGGCCGTTCATGGCAAAAGAAGCACACACCGTCATCGTCGTTGTTGTTGTTGTCTCGTGCCGGTGCCGGGCACGTGTCACGCACCGCCACAGGAGTGACCCTAGCACCTGGAATTTAGTCAGCGCCGACGTGGCTTCCTCATCACCTGTGTCTATAAGCTCCCGTCGACCGTCGTGCTTGCTCCTTCAGCACCGTGAGGGACTCTGACGAAAAGTGTAGCATCCTCTCACGCAGGTCATCGGGTGTGGGCCATCTCTGCACGAGCACAGCCAGATCAGCGTACGAGAGCACGATCGGTGCTGCGGCCTCGCCGTGATCCGGTGAGCATCGCTGGAGCAGCGGAGGCTTAAGCTTAATAAGCTCGTGTGTGGCTCCTGGTGGTAAGAGCTTGAGCCGTGCGATTTCGGCCTACGTGTTGAGGAAATGCCAGCAGGCTGTCCCATCAGAGAGCGCATAGTTGTAGGAGAAGCCGATGAAGACACTGTTGACGACCTCGGTGACCTGGACGACGAGGACGGGGAGGTCATGGCCGTTGCAGTTCGATGCGGCGTCGAGCAGGAATAAGGACCGGACGACGTGCGGGACGTCGGCATTAGGACGATGTCAGTGAGGGTGATGTCGTCCGCGATGGCATGGAGGATCTCAGCGCCCTGAACGGTGCAGTCGATGGAGACCGAGCAGCCGACGAGCTGTCAGCAGCTGTGCTGACCGGGACAATGACAAGAAGGAGACTGCCAGCAAGGCGGGAAATCGAACGAGTGGCAATGTACTCGAAGGCCCAGCGTCAAGGCCCATACGTGAAGTCCGGCCCAACCCGAAATACATCGGCGAGGCCTGGAGCAGGAAGTAGGCGGCGAGAAGGGATAAAGGGAGGAGAGGCAGAAGAGGAGTGGTGGCGTGTAACTTGGTGTTGGTGGCGGCGGCGTCGTCCGGGTTTCCGGCGGCGAGATACCGTAGAGAGTGTGTATCATCTGGATAATCTTGTATCTGTGAATTCATATCTAGTGGATTCGCGAGTAGAAATCGAGTCGAGTCTCACATCTGGCATCAGAGCCAGGCCCTGCCATCCTGGAGTCGCAGCATCCACATCTCACACGGTACCAAGTGAAGATCGGAGCCATGGCGCCCCCGAAGATGGACGATCCGATCATCCAGCTGATGGCGAAGATCGATGAAGGCAACCACGAGACTCACCGGATGATGAGTGAGATGCAGTCCTCCATGAAGGTGATGGAGGAGTCGGTGCGGAAGCTGTCTGAAGAACACGACCAGGTGGAGAAGTGGAAGCCGCAGGTAGATGAGCAACTCACCCACCTGGGTAATTCGGTTCAAGATCTGAAGATCAAGGTCGAGCACTTCATCCATGAGATTCCCCAGAAGACACGAGAGGTTGAGCGACCTGCCCCTGCCCATCTAGGAGGCAACCACGATGCGGAGGCGCTCGGGCAATCTGGCCACGGCAAGAACGTCAACCACCGGGATCTGGGTGCCGGGGTAGTTTCAACCTGGGCACCCGACCCGGTCAAAGGTGCGAATCAGTTTCTCAATTTCTCTCTGACTTCATCGGGGGAGACGGGAATGAACAGGGGGGAAGGCTCTTCGCGTGGGTGGGGATCGGTGGTTCCACATATGAACTTCCCAACCTTTGATGGGTCCAACCCGAAGTTGTGGAAACAACACTGTGAAAATTTCTTTGAAGTTTATGCTGTGCCTGTGGATATGTGGGTGAAGCTGGCGGTGATGAATTTTGATGGATCTGCCATGTTTTGGTTGCAGTCTATGGAGGCTAGGATCAGGGAGATGGGGTGGGAAGAGTTGGGTGTTGCGTTATGTAACACATTTGGTAGAGATCAGTATAGCAATTTACTTAGGCAATTTTTTCATATTCATCAAACTCGGTCTGTTACTGAGTACATTGAGCAGTATGAAAACTTAATGCATCAATTGCTTGCGCATGATAGTAGCTTAACTTCTGCCATGATTACTGGTCGTTTTGTGGATGGGTTGCGGGATGATGTGAGGGCGGTTGTTGTTGTGCAAAGGCCGCAGGATCTGGATACTGCTTGCGCTCTTGCCATTTTGCAGGAGGATGTCCTGGGGCATCAATCCCGTCGGGATGGTCGACGAGTGGATCTGGGACCTGTGGCAAGGACGACCACCAGGCCTCAACCGGTGCCACTTCCATCACCACCTCCCCAGTCAGTACCGCATCCAAATTTTGCCCGTCCAGAGAGTGGTTTTCAAGGTGATAACAAAAGAGGGGGCCTGGCAGTAAAAGCAAACACACAAGACTCGAAGCTGGCTGCTCTCATGGCATATCGCAAGGCCAAGGGTCTGTGTTTCAAGTGCGGAGAAAGATGGAGTCACACCCACACATGCTCAGCCATAGTGCCATTGCATGTCGTAGAAGAAATGTGGGCTATGGCTCTATCAGTCAATGAGGAAATGGAAGTGTTTGATGGTGATTCTACCGTGGAGGAGAAATCCACTAAGAGATTATTGTCCATTTCTGTTCATGCTGTGAATTGTGACTGGTTATGTCAAGGAAGAACATTTTCAGCTAACTTGAAGGTGTTGCCATTGAGTGGATATGACATCATTTTGGGAATGGACTGGTTGGAAAGGTACAGCCCCATGACAGTACACTGGGCCGAGAAGTGGATGGCATTCAATTATAAGGGAAATGTGGTGAAACTTCAAGGAATACAGGCCAATACTGAACAGTGCAAACTCATTTCTGCAGATCAGTTAGAAGGACTGCTGAAACAAGATGCAATTGAGCAAGTGCTAGAGATTTCAATGGTTACAGACAATGTGAGTACCTCCTGCACCGAACAGTCCATCAGTGACTTGGTTCAGAAGTTTGCCACTATCTTCCAAGAGCCAAAAGGTCTACCACCAAAAAGGGAGTTTGACCATGCTATACCCTTGATACCAGGAGCATAACCGTTTCGTTTGAGACCTTATCGATATACTCCTCAACAGAAGGATGAGATTGAACAACAAGTACAAGAACTTCTGAGTAATGGGGTCATCCAACAAAGTCATAGTCCATTTGCATCTCCGGTGTTACTAGTAAAGAAGAAAGATGGGGAGTGGAGACTTTGTGTGGACTACAGGAGATTAAATGCACATACAGTGAAGAACAAGTTCCCAATCCCAATTTTTGATGAGATCATTGATGAATTAGCAGGAGCTACGGTGTTCTCCAAGTTAGATCATCGGTCAGGGTATCACCAAGTTCGTATCAAGGAAGGGGATGAGTTCAAGACAGCATTTCAGACCCATAGTGGTCACTATGAGTACAAGGTTATGTCATTTGGACTGACAGGTGCTCCAGCCACCTTCCAGGCTTTCATGAACTTTGTTTTGGCACCATTATTAAGGAAATGTGTAGTGGTCTTTATAGATGATATATTGGTCTATAGTAAGACACTGCAGGAGCATGTTGCCCATCTGCAGCAAGTGTTTGAACTCTTGGCTAAGCATCAGCTACACCTCAAATTGTCCAAATGCTCTTTTGCTCAGGATACACTGGAGTTTTTGGGGCATATTATCAGTGCAAAAGGGGTTTCAACTGATCCAGTGAAGGTGGATATTGTCCAGAATTGGCCAGTCCCTACTTGTGTGAAAGACATACGAAGCTTCTTGGGCATGGCTGGGTATTATAGGAGGTTTGTGAGGAACTTTGGGATTATATGCAAACCCCTGACAAATCTGTTGAAGAAAGGAGAGTTATTCGTGTGGAATTCTGTAACTCAAGAAGCTTTTGAGCTGCTGAAGAGAGCATTACTGTCAGCCCCTGTTTTAGCCATCCCAGATTTCAGCAAGCCGTTTGTAGTAGTAACTGATGCCAGTGACAAGGGGATTGGAGCTGTGCTGCAGCAGGCTGGGCATCCTTTAGCATTCATTAGCAAAGCTTTAGGACCCAGGAATCAAGGACTGTCTACTTATGAAAAGGAGTCATTGGCAATTTTGTTTGCTGTTGAGCAATGGAGACCATACTTGCAACATGGTGAATTCTTGATATATACGGATCAACGCAGTCTGGTGCATCTGGAGGATCAGAGGTTATCTACCCAGTGGCAATAGAATGTAATGACTAAATTGCTGGGACTACACTTTAAGATCATTTACAAAAAGGGCCGGGAGAATGTAGTGGCTGATGCATTGTCTAGAAGGCCACGGATGGAAATGGATGACGATGACAGCAGAGTCGATATATTTGCAAATATCCATGGCTCAACCAGTGTGGTTGCAGGAAGTGATACAGGGATATGGGAAGGATGAACAATGCAAGAAGTTACTGGATCAATTGGCTTCCAAGAATGATCAGGGTCCATTTACTTTGCAGGACGGCATTCTGAAATTTAAGGGGAGAATCTGGGTAGGAGACAATGAACTTCTTCAGAAGAAAATCATGATGTCTATACATACCACTGCTGTGGGAGGGCATTCAGGGTTCCTTGTGACATACAGAAGATTGAAATCCATCTTTGCTTGGCCGCAAATGAAGAAAAAAGTGCAACAATTTGTGGCTCAATGTACGGTTTGCCAACAGGCCAAACCAGAGAGAATTAAATACCCAGGACTATTGTTGCCGTTACCAGTTCCTGATCAAGCGTGGAAGGTCGTTACATTAGATTTCATTGAAGGGTTACCAAGGTCAAAAAAGTTCAATTGCATTCTGGTGGTGGTCGATAAGTTCTCAAAGTATGCACACTTTGTTCCCTTATCTCATCCATTTTCGGCTCTCACAGTAGCTCAGAGTTACTTAGACAATATCTACAAGCTACACGGCATGCCACAAGCCTTGGTGTCTGACAGGGACAAGATCTTCACTAGTAGATTGTGGAAGGAACTATTCCGCTTGTCTGGCACCAGTTTGAATATGAGTAGTGCATATCACCCACAATCTGATGGACAGACAGAGAGGGTAAATCAGTGCTTGGAAACCTTCCTGAGATGTTTTGTTCATGCCTGCCCTAAGAAGTGGGCAACCTGGCTTTCATTAGCAGAGTTTTGGTACAACACTTGTTATCATTCAGCGTTGAAAGCATCTCCATTTGAAGTGTTGTATGGACACCCTCCTCGTCATTTTGGGGTTGAATCAGTTGAGTATTGTGCAGTCCCAGATCTCCAGGAATGGCTGGCCGATAGAGGCAAAATGTTGGCTCTGGTGAAACAACATTTACAGAGGGCGCAACAGAGAATGAAAGCACAAGCGGACCGGAAACACTCTGAGAGACAATTTCAGGTTGGGGACATGGTGTATCTGAAATTACAACCATACATTCAGAATTCTGTGATGAACAGGGCAAATTACAAGTTGTCTTTCAAGTACTTCTGTCCTTACAAAGTGGTGAAGAAGATCAACCCAGTTGCTTATGAGCTCCAACTTCCTGCAACTAGCTTGGTGCATCCAGTATTTCATGTTTCTCAGCTCAAGCTGGCGATAGGAGAGGCAGATCAGGTCAGTCACTCTATTCCTGACCTTGAGCATTCTCTGCCTGTTCCTATTGCAATTCTTGATCGACGTCTATGTCGACGAGCTGGGAAACTAATTTCGCAAATTCTTGTGCATTGGTCATCGTGGCCGACGTCGATGGCCACCTGGGAGGACGAACACACCCTGAAGACAGAGTTTCCCATGGCGCCAGCTTGGGGACAAGCTGGAACTCAAGGAGGGGGGATGTCAGCAGCTATGCTGACCGGGACAATGACAAGAAGGAGACTGCCAGCAAGGCGGGAAATCGAACGAGTGGCAATGTAATCGAAGGCCCAGCGTCAAGGCCCATACGTGAAGTCCGGCCCAACCCGAAATACATCGGCGAGGCCTGGAGCAGGAAGTAGGCGGCGAGAAGGGATAAAGGGAGGAGAGGCAGAAGAGGAGTGGTGGCGTGTAACTTGGTGTTGGCGGCGGCGGCGTCGTCCGGGGATCCGGCGGTGAGATACCGTAGAGAGTGTGTATCATCTGGATAATCTTGTATCTGTGAACTCATATCTAGTGGATTCGCGAGTAGAAATCGAGTCGAGTCTCACACGAGCTTGCCAATGGTGTCACATCGATGATTTGTAGCGAGGCGGACGACAATAGGATAGTAATCAACTAGCGCGTTGGCGAGGGAGGCGGTGAGGTGGTCGAGGAGGTGGGAGGTGGAGAGGGGTGGTGATGGCAAGAGGATGCCCTTCTTGATGTAGTCGCTGTCATGCATGGTTAGGTCCCAGGTGGCAGGGCGGCGCCAGTGGTATGCACCTGTATTCCAGGGCATACTATTTAATGCAAAATTTTAATAAATATAATGTATATACATTACAAATACACACAGGTAACAAAATGTAAAAGAAAAGAAACCCAATACACAAACTTAGGCCAAAACATGAAAGCCCACTCCAGCACAAGCCGACTTTTCTACAGCTCCACTCCAGCCCTCGACGAGTCGACACCCCCACACCCCAATCCCTGTGTCGCGAGTTGCCCCTGCCCGCCCGCCGCCAGCCCACCCAGCGCCGGCGGCCAGCAACGCAATTCCCAATCAGCTACCGCGGCCAGGGCACCAGGCAAGGCAGCCAAAGCGCAGGCGGCAGGCGCCATGCGGTCAGGCGGCCTGCGGGCACTGCCCCACCGGCTAGGCGCACAGGCGGTCACCGTCTAAGGCACCAGGCACGGGGGCACCAATCTCTCACTGACCCACTCCAAGTCCCCGTTCAGCAGCTTCAAATTTCAATCAAGGTGAGGAGATGCAGACAATGCAGAGTCTAGAATTCTAGATCCAATGCTGAGTTGTTCAATGAACTTTTTTTCTTATTGTGTTCTTAGCATTGTGAAGAACCTATATGAGTTTTCAGTTAAGCTCGTGTCCAAACAAAAAAAATGCTTTCAGTTAAGCTCGTGTCCAAACAAAAAAAAATGCTTTCAGTTAAGCTCGTGCCCAAACAAAAAAAAAGAGCAATATTATGTTGTTTACAAGCTTCTTAAGTTGATGCTAATTCTCCCCGTAGCCACATGCAGTGTTGAAAGAGTATTTTTCACAATGAATTATGTGAAGAACAAGCAAAAGAAAAAAATGAGTGATGAGTATTTGAACAATTGCTTAGTTACATTTATTGAGAAAGAATTCATC
Organism: Digitaria exilis; assembly: GCA_015342445.1. NCBI lineage: Eukaryota > Viridiplantae > Streptophyta > Magnoliopsida > Poales > Poaceae > Digitaria > Digitaria exilis. The sequence goes on from JACEFO010001613.1 coordinate 333,322, forward strand.
AGTCAAGTGAAAGACGAGGACATCATCAATCTCTTCTAACAAGCGATCGTAGTAGTTATTGTTTTGTAATATTTCTTAGTTATCTATGTTTCGAACTCGTACTTTGGTTGTTATTATGGATTGTATGACCATTTTAGCTTCTGTCCATTGTATTTGTTTGCTTCGAAATTTTATACGTGCGACATGCCAGTATACCTAGCCGTAAATTCCTTGCTCCGCTTCGTTCAAAAAAAAAAATCCTTGCTCCGCCACTGCCAGCTGGTTAGTGGGATGTGCTCCCGTGGACGTGGTGGAAGCTTCACCGTGCGTCGAGACAGTACGCGCACCGGTTGGGACGACGCCATCGTTCTGTACATGTGTTGTGTGGAAAACTAGGGCTCGTTGTGAATCTCGATCGCTCTCCATTCTTATATTATCTGTGTGCAGGGGGCAGGGACGCGGGATCACGATGCATGGCAGCAGGTAGTTTGTTGGGGATCGTAGTCGTCCGTTGCGTAGATCGATCACCTGCTCCTGCTACCACCTAGACCTGCACCTGTTCCTGGTACCACCTGGAACATTATATTTCAACGTAGGTGTCATGCAAAGACACTCGCGCGCCAACCGATGACCCCAAGCTAGCCCTTGCATTACTCGTGCCGTTTCGCGCGATCACGGCTATGGCATCTCTCTACGCTGACCCCTCCGGCGCATTATTACCCATTCCGCGTCTGGGTGGTCGTTTTCATTTTTCATCATTTCGATAGATATTTTAAAATGTCCTGACTTTGCCAGGTGAAGGTACCGTGACACCCTGAGAGGGGGTGAATTAGGTGTCTCTAAAAACTAAGGCTCCAATTGCACATATGAAAACCTATTTCAATTTCTATCTGAATGTACTCTAGGTTTTCTTTATGTGTTGCTATCTCTACCGCTACAAAGTTTTGCACCTTAGGTCCAATCCTATACCAGCATGGCAAGTCTAGGAAAGGTAAATGCGGAAAGTAGTGCGAGTATGAAATGCGGAAGGTAAAGGGTAGAGAAGAGCAAACTCCCGGCACGGCGATTTTTACCGAGGTATCGGAAAGCTCACGAGCTTTCCACTAAACCTCGTTGTTGGAGCCCCTCTCAAAGGGAATGCCCGCACAAAGGCATAAACTCCCCGGTCGAGTAACTCCGTGGGTGACCACGGGACTTCCCCACACGCAAGTGGGTCTCCGCTCGTCCCTCCCCGGATGCTTCTCGCCGCCTCCACTTGGTAGAGCTTCGGCCAAACGCCAAGGGCCTCTCCTCCCTTGCATAAGCACCGGCGGCCTCTCCACAAACTCGGTTGGAGGGTCTCGCAAGACTACAAGCCCCGGATTACAACACTTGATGCGTGCAAGCACCGGTAAGCAAACCTCACTAAACTCTAGGCTATACACCTAAGAGATGCGCTAAAGGGTCTAGACTAGCACTAAGCACTTTGCTAATCACCTAGATCTTCTATTTAAGAATGTGTAGAACACTTGCCAATAGCTTCTCCCAGCTCAAGCACATTTCAAATGGCTGAGGTAACCCATATTTATAGCCCCAACCAATGGAGCTAGCCGTTGCAACCTTTCTGCGTACCACCGACTGATTCGGTGGGTGCAGGAGGGGTACCACCGAATTAGTCGGTGGTGCCACCTCAGCTAGCCATTGAACTAGCCGTTGATCCACTGTGTCACTGACATGTGGGGCTGGTCCAACCACCGACTAATTCCTCCTTCACCACCGAATTAGTTGGTGGTCTCTGAGTTGATCTTCATCTTCGGTCTTCTTCAGCACCGACTGGTTCGATGCCCCTTCTTCTTGTACCACCGAATGAATCGGTGCTCACCAGAACCGAACAGCTCTTTCCAGGCTGAATGACCGACTGGTTCGGTGCTGCCCACCGAATGAATCGGTGCCCCTCCGAATCTACACAGTACTGAACTGGTATTTCTGGGCATAATGACCGATTGGTTCGGTGCCCCTTGATGACACCACCGAATGAGTCGGTGGTCCTTCTGACTGGGCTTCATAGGGCTTCTGTTCCCGCCACCATCGACTGATTTGGTGGGCTACTGCACAGAGCACCGATTGAGTCGGTGCCTCTGCATTTCCTGTTGTCTTCTTTGCTTCTTTGCGGGTCTTTTCCACGTGAATTGGATGGCTTCAATTTGGATAACCATCATTTGGATATTGATTATATAGGCATTTGGATGGCTTCCAAAATATCCTTGGGGCCTAAAAACATCTACAAGTATCATCTAGACAAATTGTTAGTCCCATTGGTTATGTTGTTAATCAATCGCCAAAATCACAAATTATGGCTTAGGGCCATTTTCCTTACACCAGGTCAGACCTATTCTGAGCGCGATCAAATCAGTTTCCACGAGTCCAAAAGTTGGATCAAAATTTTGTGGAAGGTTTTTATTATAGTACAGACATTTTTTTGGTATTATAAACATAGGTTTCTAAAGGGGTCATGACCGCATATGACAGCTTATAATGTTTTCAATCGATCAAATATCATATATATATTTTTTATAGTTCAAATACAAACAATATAGTTCAGACAAGAGGTAAGTGGATGACATCGTCCTTGAACCAGGGAGGGGCTACTAGGATGGAAGCAACGTGCGTGGAAGAGGAGGTTGGCAGCTTCGGCAATGGCGGCGGAGCGATGGGTTTCTCCACACTGGTCAGTTTTTAGCATCAACACTGTCACACCCGGTTTTATAAAGGAAAACCAGACGCGTCTCATATCTGGGTCAGGATCAAGTTTCACACATATGATAAACTCCATAAAAACAGAACACAAAGTTACAGCAGAAAGAATAAAATAAATATATTACGACGATATTCTAGCAGCGGAATCTTCGAAATCTTCAACTCTTTACCATAGGCAGTTGACTGGGGGTTGCGTACGCCTAGCAATCTTCATCGAAGTCACTGATGAACTCTACACATTTTTCTCCTTCCGATCCAATATTTAGCAAGGGTGAGTACACTTATGGTTGATACTCAGCAAGTGAGGGAAAATGCAAGCTTTCAAGGAAAGGCTAAGGGGTTTGTAGATCAGTATTTTAATTGGTCAGGTTTTATTAGCAAGCACCTAATTACTAAGGTATAAGTATATACCAACCAAAATTAATCATATACAGATATAGTTCATCTCACACCATCCGTGCTAAAGCACACATTCCATAATCAGGAACCACAATTTATTTTTATCTTCAAGTTCAATTATCATGCGAGGATTCGGGCCGTTCATAACCGCGAACATGGCTGTTATAATAGTTTTACACTCTGCAGAGGTTGTACACTTTCAACACAATTCGCGTAAAAGCTCTGAAAAACTTTAAACCCAACCATGCAGTGCGGGCTAGACACGTACCACACTTTCGAGGTGTGACTGCATAGGGACGCTACGAGGCCTTTCCAAAGAATCCCTATATGTGTGTCTCCGCTCCCCGGTATCTGGGGTACTTCGGAAGCGAAGCATTCCTTCACCACTCCTCTAAGCTTCGGACCCAGTAATCCACAATGAAACAGCGCAAACACAACATATAAGTCTTCTAATTACTTAGCCAAGACCAGAGCCAATATGGTATTATGGTTGTACGTATTAATCCCAGGTTACCGCTCCATGTTCCAATTAACATAAGTGATTTTGTTTAGCTTCATCATCAGAACATGGATATAAATATCTTGACAAATGGTACCACAAAATTATTATCTTCAGAATTAGCGTGAACCATTCCCAAGTATAGCAGCTAAGCAAAGTTACCCAACATAAATGTAAAGACCCATGTTATCAAAGGGATGGTCAATAAAAACTAGTCATCCTTAATATAGGACCCATCAAATTAATACAATACATAACATAAAGTAAACTTTAATTGACATGACATTTCATAGGATAAAAGAGAGTATGCAGAGGGAAAAATCCACTTGTCTTAAATCCTATTAATATTTGCAATTGCTCAATTCCTTCGTGGACTTGATCTTCGATGAACATCTCATATCTTAATCTTTAAACTCAGTTTGAACGACGTCTAACGTCACACGGGCACATACAAACTAACAAATGCACAACTAAATAAACAGTACACCAAACATGGGCAACAATAGTAAACAAGCATAAAACATAGGTTGGAGGCATCGGCAAGGATCGCGAGGGAACGAACAACGCTTAAAACAGGCTATGGTTGTAAGAGTACAATTATCAAGAGATAACATTATAAAATAAAGCCATGACTATATGCTTCATTGGTTTTAATTAATAAAACATGTGCAATGAATATTTCAAAGAGATATTCATATTTGAATTATTTCAAATTAAACTTTCATAAGAAAAGGTGGATTAAAGCTTAAGCAATTTTATTTGTAAATATTATATATATTATAATAATTAAACAATTAGTTTTAGAAAATTATTATATATGAGCAACTAATCGAATAACTTTATTATTCGTGTTCAACTAGTCAATTATAATTTATAAAAACATTTATATTCATATTAGTCAATTTAACATATAATCATGAAAACTCAGGTTATAACCTATGTAGCTTTTATTTATAAAACAATTGAATAATCATTAACCAAATTGAATTAGTTTATGAAAAGACAAAATATAACTCTAACCATATTTTAATTGTAAAAGGTTAGTTCAATAATGATTAATAAAATTTAACTTTCATTAAAACATGAATGTGGAGCTCTAATTTGCTTTTAATTGAAAAAGCTAATTAAATTAGAATTAGGCAAATTAATATTTATTTACAAAACATGAAACATGGTAAACAACACTGGTGAACTAAATTCCATGCTTTTAGAATATTAACACAACAAGAACGAGGTTAAATGGAGTTTAAAAGTGGAATTCATAGGCTAAACAAGGCTTCTAGGCTTAATTGCGAATGAACTAAACTAACAGGGTTTATGTTCAAAGAAACTCAGGGCTAAAACATAATTTGACAAAGAAGCTCGAGGGTTATCATGCAAAGACAGGCAGCCAGAACGGCGGGTTCTATCTACCAGAAGATCATGGGTCTAAACAGAAATAAAAGGACTCGGATCTAATTGTTCTTGAACTGGTCTGGGCGGCGGGTTAATTCGGAGAAAGAACAGGGCTTTTATGCAAAAGATCCAGGGCTGGCTGGTTTGACCTAATGCTGACTTGGATTGGATCTATCTTGGGCTGTTGGGTTTCAATCCGATGGCTGGCTTTCGGTCGGTGTGCTCGGGGTCGCCGGAGACGGTGGCGCCACCCTCGACCATGGCAGATCTTCGCCGGAGCGAGCTCGGGAACGAGCTACATGCTACGCTTTGATGCCATTCAAGGCTTGGGAGAGAGAGAAGGAGATGGGGAGTCGATTTGAGGGGTCCGGAGCAGCGATAAGGCGGTCGGGACGGCCGGCGATGGCCAGCGTTGGCTGGCGGACTTCGACGGGGTCGGATGCGCAATACTGAGAGGGAGAAAGAGGGAGAAAAGGCTCGGCATGCTGCTCACCTTCCTGAGAAACTATGAAGCAAGCTCTTGGCGGCGGAGATGCGGCCAAACGGTGGGGCGATGGCGGCGGCGCCGGCGAGCTCTGGAGCTAGGGTTTGTGGGGGGTTTGGGCGAAGGGGGTCAAGGAGAGGATGGTGGCGCATTAAATAGGCGGAGGAGGGAGGCCTTGGTGTGCGCGCCAAGGGACGGGAGGCATGGCGTCAGACGTGAGTCGGGCTCGAGACCGAGCTCAGGCGTGGCTGGGAGGTTGGGGATGACGGGGCGGGACCCAGCGTAAGTGAGAGAGAGGGTGAGCTGCGTGGAGCTAGGCTGGCTGGGTTTTGCGGGAGAGGTGGTGGGCTGCGCGACTTGGGCCGAGCGACCGGGAGTGGGTTGGGCCATGGAGGAGAGAGAGAAGAAAAGTTTTTCTCTTTTGTGTTTTTAATTCAACAATCAATTTGAATTCAATACAAATTTGAATTCAACACTCAAATAGAATATTTCCAGCATGAATGCATCAAATAAAAGTAATCCTATATTTATTTTTAGTTCTTACTCATAAAGAAAATTATTTAAATGCCTAGTCAAAACAGCATTCCTACAAATTTAATTTTGATTTACAAATCAATTTCCAAAATTTTCCATAAGGTTTCTATTTCAAACATGTGATGAATTTCCGGGTGTTACAAACCTGCCCCCCTTAAAGAGAATCTCGTCCCGAGATTCGGATGGGCTAGCAAGAAAAGGATGGATAAAAGCTTTTCTTCATCTGCTTGCATATGCTTTATTTCCAACAAACCAGTAATGACCTTACAATCACTTAATCCAACTTTTTTTACCTCCACAAATTCTAAATCTCCGAGCAACTTTTCTCTTTGTTCTTCTAATCCTCCTTCTGAGGCTCATGTAAACGCTTTAAAGGGCATTCACTGATATAGTGTCCAACTTCTTTGCAGTAGAAGCAGGCTCTTCTTGCTTTGACATCCTTGCAGTTGATCATCAGCTGAGAATCATTTGGTAGGGGTTGGTCTTGTTCCAATATACTAGAGGGTTGAGGATGAACTAGTTCTGTCCTTTCAGTTTGACCTTTTGATTGGTCATTTGTTTCCTTTGCACACCAACTTGCAAGGTGTCCATCTTCACCACAAAGGAGACAAAACCATCTACTAGTACTCAACTTTGCTGGCTTATGTTTCTTTGAACATCTCCAAGCATGATGACCAGCTTTTCCATATTCGAAACAACAGCCTCTCATACTATCATCTTGGCTTTCTTCTAGTACACCCATGTTTCTTACGTGATCGGTATGAGTTAATTATGAGTTCAATCCCAAAGAGTCAGCATGCTTGTATTGAACTATTTCGGAGCACTTGATCTTTTGAGATTGCCCTGCGATGGGCTGGCAATGACGTGAATTGATGGCCTTATCTTTTCTTAGCTTTCCTGCTTCGTTCTGGACCTTCTTTCGATTCTCCTGATACAATGTACATTGATCCACTAGTAGTCCCCTTTAACATTATTAAAGCAGTATTGTTGGGATTCATCTACACCTTTCTTTGTTGGGCATCTTATGGTGTGATATCCTGACTTGCTACGACTGCAAAACTGCACTGAAGTATATTTCATTTCCTGTCCATCTTGACTTGCTTCATTAATTTCCTCCTTCGACTTCTTGTTCTTTCGTGGATGGAATTCTGTAACTGTGATACTCTAGTGGTCCAGGTTCATGGACTGAACAGTGCCTTGTGCTTGAGTACTGCTTTGTAGGATTGGCCCTTGGATGGGTATCTCACTTCTTTTGTTCATCTCTAAATAAAAACGATGTCTTGCTTCATCCATCATTAGGCTATCTTCTTTCTGGAGACATGGAAGTCCATAGTGTTCATAGCATGCATGGACACTTCCCTAGTGTTTTACTATTCTCATGTACCTCTTCCAAGTTAAATGCTTCATGACTTCTCTTAAACCTTTGATTGTTCGATACTTCACGTTGCATCCTTCTTTGTAAATCCTGAGCTTACATGATCATGAGCTTCTCTTTGTTAGACAGTTGCAAGGGTGACTTAAGTGAGAACTTATCATCTGTATTGGTGATAGTGGCTTCGTCGTTGTTGATCAATGGGGCTTCTACTGGAACTGCTTGTTCAACATTTTCCGTGGGCTGAGTCATCTTGTACGAGGATTGAGTCCACGACACCATAAGCTCCGTCATCTTAGAGTCAACTGAAGTGGTCGATGATGGAAGGCTGATACCATCTCCATTGGCACTGTCTGCATTGTTTCCTTTCAGATTTTCCATCTGAATGAGTGTAGAGAGGTGAACAAAAAAATAAGCAAGGATGGAGGCTGGGCAAGAAAAAGATAACAACCCAACTAATCTTATTATCTATATCGATTTTACTTAGCTATGGTCATCAGTCCACAACTAAGGAACAATCATTACAAAGATCCAAAACAAAACAAAGACATAATAACAAGCAATTGAGATCATGACAACGACATTACAAGTGATACTAAACGATTATATTAGGCAAAGGGTGATCCTACTTAAGATGGGCTATATCTTGAAACTTCAACATTCTAGCCTATTGGTATCCTTAATCTTCATGTTGGCTGGATTAAGGTCAGAGGGGCACGAATCGTTTAACATTTAGATTAAAGAGGGAGAGTGCATAGAATACCTTGGATTGCAGTCAATGGAAAGATTTCAAAGTACATCGATTAAGATTCCAAGGTGAGAATAGGAGGAAATAACGATGTGAGTTCAATCAATGGAATAAGATTAGATACGAAACCAAGGAGATTAAACCAATGCCATGGTCGTGGTAATTTGAAGAAGAAAAGGATAGAAAAAATAAGTGAGCTGGTTAAATCAAGGAGTGATGAATTAGCAAACATCATTAGCAGCACAAGGAGGTGATAAATTGAGTAAGAGCAATCATCAAATAAATGATAATGATAAAGGCAAGGAAAGCAACAAGAAGGTGTTACATGAAATGAAAACATAAGTTTGATATTTTTAGCATTTGCGAATAAGGAAACACAAATGGATATCACGGACCAGTAATCAAGGAGAGGATCACATAAGCTATGAGTGAGAATAACCATCAAAGAAGTCAATGGTAAGGTAAAGAAGGTTAATATACAAGGAAAATCTAAACAGTCGACCATTGCTATCTAGGCTTACGTCCTATAGTCAACCTGGCTCTGATACCACTTTGTCACACCCGGTTTTATAAAGGAAAACCAGATGCGTCTCATATGCGTGCCAGGATCAAATTTCACACAGATGATAGACTCCATAAATACATAACACAAAGTTACAACGGAAAGAATAAAATATATACATTACGATGATATTCTTGCAGTGGAATCTTCAACTCTTCACCACAGGTAGTTGACTGGGGGTTGCGTATGCCTAGCAATCTTCATCGAAGTCACTGATGAACTCTACACCTTCTTCTCCTTCTGATCCAATATTTAGCAATGATGAGTACATTTATGGTTAGTACTCAGCAAGTGAGGGAAAATGCAAGCTTTCAAGGAAAGGCTAAGAGGTTTGCAGGTTAGCATTTTAATTGGTCAAGTTTTATTAGCAAGCACCTGATTACTAAGGTATAAGTATATACCAACCTAACTTAATCATATACAAATATAGTTTATCTCACACCATCCGTGGCAAAGCACACATTCAATAACCAGGAACCACAATTTATTTTCATCGTCAAGTTCAATTATCATGCGAGGACCCGGGCCGTTCATAACCACGAACACAACCGTTATAACAGTTTTACACTCTGTAGAGGTTGTACACTTTCACCACAATTCGCGTAAAAGCTCTGAAGAACTTTAAACCGGCGGCGGGGTTTTGGTCGGGACCTAGTGTTGACTTGGATTGGATCTATCCTAGGCTGTTGTATTTCAATCCGACGCTGGGTTTCGGTCGGGGCGCTCGAGGTCGCCGGAGACGGCGGCGCCGCCCTCGACCACGGCGGATCTTCGCCGGAGCAAGCTTGGGAATGAGCTACAGGACACACTTTGACGCCATTCAAGGCTTGGGAGATAGAGAAGGAGATGGGAGTCAATTTGAGGGGTCCGGAGTGGCGATTAGGCGGCTGGGACGGCCGGCGACGACCGGCGTTGGCTGGCAGACTTCGACGAGGTCAGATGCGCAATACAGAGCGGGAAAAAGAGGGGCAAAAGACTCGATGTGCTGCTCTCCTTCCTGAGAAACTCTGAAGCAAGCTCTTGGTGGTGGAGATGCGGCCAAACTGTGGGGCTAGGGCTTGCGGCGGCGCCAGCGAGCTCTGGAGCTAGGATTTGTGGGGGGTTTGGGCGAAGGGGGTCAAGGAGAGGATGGCGGCGCATTAAATAGGCGGTGGAGGGAGGCCTTGGCGTGCACGCCAAGGGTGGGGATGGCACGGCGTCGGACGCAAGTCGGGCTCGAGACCTAGCTCTGGCACGGCTAGGAGGTTGGGGATGACGGGGTGGGACCCACACGTCAGTGAGAGAGAGAGAGAGAGAGAGAGCTGCGGGGAGCTAGGCTGGCTAGGCTTTGCGGGAGAGGAGGTGGGCTGCGCGACCTGGGCCAGTGGCCGGGAGTTGGTTGGGCCAGGGAGGAGAGAGAGAAGAAAAGGTTTTTTCCTCTTTTTTTCAATTCAACAATCAATTTGAATTCAATACAAATTTAAATTCAACACTCAAATAGAATATTTCCAGCATGAATGCATCAAATAAAAGTAATCCTATATTTATTTTTAGTTCTTATTCATAAAGAAAATAATTTAAATGCCTAGTCAAAACAGCATTCCTACAAATTTAAATTTGAATTATAAATCAATTTCCGAAATTTTCCATAGGGTTTCTAGTTCAAACATGTGATGAAATTCTGGGTGTTACAAACGTAACCCTTGATTCACGAACAGTACAAAAAGTCACGGAAACCATGTTCTGCAGAAAAGCTAACAACCGTCCAACTGAGAAAGGAGAGCCAGAAATGCCATGTCTCTTGCTCAAGTGGAGCCACAGACAGATGGGGCTGAAGAGTTAGCGATATGCTCCCCCTCTAATTTTGTCCCTCTCTCTCTCTCTCTCTTTTCTTTAGATTACAAAAAACCATTCACTCCTTGCCTCTTCTCAAATGGATATTAGCGAGCGTACCGCAATTTAAGTCATATATGGAGTAAAACGTAACCATTAGTTAGAAAATCTCATGGTCACATGTAGCCTATGTTATCTAAAAACATGTATCCTGTATTCCTACTGATGGCTAAACATTCCATATCTGCAATCGTACTGTTCTATCTGTCTTTGCAAGTGAACTTCTTAGATATCAATATTCAGTGAGCCTGTTTCTGTCATGAGTAGCAATTTTAAATGGTTATTACCAGTAGAAATTAACCGTAATAACCTCGATGATCGTCTGTAGTGTCTATCCATATGGAAACCCATGTAAAGTTTGAACGCATGAACAAGAACAATAATGGTGAGTCCCAACCAACCATCGTCCTCCACTGTGATGAGGGTAGCCCACCCTTATGTTGGTCCCATCCCGGGCAATAGAAAATTTAGATGTTTGACACAGCAGTGAGAGATAACTCAAGAAGCTTAAAAGTTGATGATGCAATTGCCATTCTTCAGGAAACCTCCTCCTGTGTGAAGCTTTTTATTTTTTTCTTCCTTTGCTTTGCTTTGCTTTGCTTTGCTTTCCTTTCCTTTCCTTTCCTTTTAGAGGGGGCTTGTGCATCTTCAAGCTGTTCAGACCTGTTTGATAAGTTGAGGAGGGATGCTCCAAACTGATACCCGTGCACTTTCCCATGTGAGACCCATTTCAGAAATTCTAAAGTAAATATGCATGGCAAAAAAATAGTCTCATACTGATAGTTTGAGTGGCTACAAGCCAAATTAAATAGGACAGCATCTTTCCCATGTTGAACAATCAACACAGAGAATAATGGGGCTGGTTGACACACAAGCACGAGCGCACGCACATACACGGACGTTTTCTGGTGACGGACCGCTTGCGACGCAGCAAGCATTCAAGCTAAGTTTGTGTTAACATTTTGCCATCTGTGTATTACATTAGAGTAGTTAAGTACACAGTCAATTCCATTATCCCAGAGATAATTGGACGGTTACTACTTCCATTTAATGGGGCGTGTAAATAGGGGATCTGGCCAGCAAAGAGTCATGACAGCCTCCCCTATAAGTGCTCCTGGAGATGTCCAGGATCAGACACACCAGAAACACCCACGAACTCTCTCCATTTCATATTTCCATCTGATGATTGTGCTATGGTACTGAGCTGTTGAAGTCTTGCCGGATCTACTCCTTGGCGTGCACGAGGAGAAGGGTGAGCGAAATCTTAGAGCCCTTGTTGTCGTGAAGCCTGCACGGGGCATGGTAATAAGGTTTATGGGCAGCGCAACCGCTCTTAAGCTAATCGACTATGTTTTGCGCTGCCTCATCTACGATCTGCACTGCATCAACTCTTCACAGGAAGGAGCATCGATCTGTAAGTAACATGTATTTATATACCATGTGTATGAGTATGTTCAGATTCTTTTAGTATGCCTGCTATTAGATCTGAATCGTATAGCATTTAAGTTGGTTCATGCAATTTGCATCAAATTAAAATCTGGTAGAAATAAATGCATACTTCTAACACTCACAAAAAATTAAGCACTCAAAATAAAGATAATATACCTTCAACAAAATGCAGAAGCTCTCAAGGTACATAAGACTGTCATCATGTAAGGAAAATGACCCTAGGCCATTGTTCGTAATTTTGGTGATTGATTGACAACATAGTCATTAGACTAACATGTATTTTTAAGATGTATTTTTGTAGATTTTGAGGATGTGTTTTTAGCCTTGCAAATGGTTAGAAATGTTCTCCTATCTATTACAAGTGTGTCAAAAAAAAGAACAAAAATCGGTGAAGAAATGACGTAAAAATGATCAAAACTATGCTCTCAACAGTATTGTGGATAAGGTAGAGTAATAGATGGTGGTGTACCATCGAAACAGTCGGTGGTACGATTAAATTAATTGGTGGTAATGCTGAAGCAGAGTAATAGTCGGTGGTACTACCAAATTAGTCGGTGCACCACCAAAATAGTCGGTGCTGAAACCTTTTTCTGGGCCGTTTGAAGACTTCTCTACGTGCGACCACCGACTATTTCGGTGGTGACACACAGGGGTCATCAAAATAGTTTGTGATATCTGGAATGTTTGCAATGGTTATGTAACGGCTAGTTTCTTTGGTTGGGCCATTTCAAGTGTGTTTGAGCTCAAGAAAGATAGAGCCAAGTGTTCCACACAATTTCAAGTGCTCAATCCACCAAAGTGCTAATTAGAAGATCAAGACAATTAGCAAAAGTGTTTTGGTGCTTGTTTAGGCCTATTAGCGCATCTCCTAGGTGATTAGCCTAGAGTTTTGAGAGGTTTGCACACCTCTTTGCTTACCTGTGCTTCCATGCACCAAGTGTTATCAATCTAAGGCTTGTAGTCTTGCAAAACCCTCCAACTGAGTTTGTGGAGTGGCCACCAGTGATTGTGAGCGGGAGGAGAGGCTCTCAGCAAGTTGGCCGAAGATCTACCAAGTGAAGGCGGTGAGGAGCTTCACGGGAGGGATGAGCAGAAACCCACATGCATGTGGGGAAGTCCCGTGGTCACCCACAGAGTTACTCGGTCGGAGAGTTTATGCCATTGCATGGGTATTCCCTTTGGTTAGGTGTGTGCTCTCTCGAGCCATATCAAGGTGGAAGCCATTAGAAACTGCATTTTTGGATCTGGGAAAAAACCATTACTCCATTCCCTTAGCTTTTTTGCAGTTTTGCCAAGCTTGTAGAACGGCTCGTGGTGCTCACAGTGTGAATTCCATGCCGCATACACCGTCTGAGTGAAGCATGGCATTTTTATCAAATGGTTTTCAAAACAGAAGGTTCTTGGGCGCCTGGGACCGCTCTAGTTTATTAAGAGAAGGGGACAGTGATCCGAGAGTGATGTTGAAAGGGCTTGGAGGATGTGTGTTCGAAAACCGTCGTCGGCTTCAGCATTGCAAAAAACTCTGTCAAGCTTTACTAGAGTTGGATAACGTTGTTCGTTGCTGCATGTATACTTTCTATTATGTAGGGGAATCTCAACTAGATCATCCTTGTTGATTGCTTCCCGGAAACTGCTCATTAGTCTTCTATTGATGTTTCTATTATTTTTATGGCCTTGTAAATGAGATTGAAGTCGCCTACTATCATCCACTTAGTTCCCTGCGTCGGCTTGATGGATTCCATTTCCCAGAGGAACGCCGATTTTCTATTGTACCTCGAAGGCTCGTAAACATTCATCAGTTCCGCAGTTCCCTCACACCCCAGTCGCCAGCTTGAAAGCGTAGTTTGGAAGCTTGTAACCCCCCAGATATGCAGCCGTAGCAGCATCAATCTGATCTGCTTGGTCTCCTGAATACAGGGGCGGATATGGGCCTAGGGCCACTAGGGCCATGGCCCTAGACGTGGCCCAAAATTCCTTCGTACCTCTCTTGTTTTATTCTCGGCCCATGAGTATTTTCTGAAGAAAGGCCCTTGCCGTGCAAGCACAACAGCCCATGAAAACTCATCGTCTATCTCATGCTTCCCAGCCCACAAACGACCAGGCCCAAACCACAGGCAGCTAGCACCCTCGCTTCTCTTGTTCTCTCGTCGACTGCCCATCTCCTCTCCGGCCGCCGGCGGCCTAGCGCGGTGGAGGCGGCACCAGCAGCTGCCCGGGGGCCGTACTCTCTCTGGCTCCCACTAATACCAGATGGGCAGGAATCCAGACGCACAACCGCCCAGGTCCAAGCTACTGGGGCGCAACAATGCACCGTCGCCGAGATGCAACCGACGCCCCAGTAGCTAGACGCTAGGACGGCATGATCGAGAAGCTGGAGCTACGGCAAGACACTCCTCCCCTTACTTTATTCTTTGTTTTCTTTTCGTTTCTGATTCTCTGTCACATGTTCGTTTCTGCTTGCCGTCGTTGCCGATCTGCAATGCAAGGAAGGATTGCAAGGAAAGGATATAAGGTATGGTTGTTGGCTTGATGTTCTTTCTGATTGGGAGGGAATCTTGTTGCTTGGCTTTGCTCATGGAGATGAAATACAGATGCATATGAGATGCTGCACTCAAATCTGGCAAGGATTAAGCTCCGTTTTTCTGTGGAGAGGATAGAGGCGAGTGGTGCTTGGGCCCGCGATGGAGCCCAAGTGCCCAACGTCAGGAGCGCGTGTGACGGTGATGGGCGGCGGCGCTGGAGAGTGCTCGCCTGCTCGGGAGGGAGTCCGGCATTAGGAGAGTGTAACCAATAAATGGTCCCACCTGTCAGGATAAAAAAATTGGCCTTAGGCGTCAAAATTAATTTGGTCCGCCACTGCCTGAATACATACGACATTGCAGCTCTCCATAGCCACGGACTGATGCACAACATCTTTCCTCACTTGCCTATTTAGGCCTCTTGCATTCCAACACAATACATAAAATTCAGGGCCTATCATAAAAAAAATAGAATGTTGAGATTCCACTAAGGAACTATTGGGCTCCTACCTTAATGCCCTGAAGGCTGCACTCATGCTCCACTCATGATGGTGAGCTATTGGGCTTCTACTAGTTACATCTATAAAAGGAGATCACATGTACACCTTGAGATGATGAGAAGAGTGTTGCTCCTTACAACCATATGTCACTTGTGCTCTTGTGTATGTGCTTGAGGGATAACAACGGGACGATCTTCAACAATCTCTCACGCCTCACAAGCTTCTGGGAGGGACGGGAACCGGATCGGGGATCCGGAAGACTTATATTTCTAACACGTTATCAGCAGCTCTCCACTGAGTTTAGGAATGTTGTTTTTGCTCAATGAGTGATATTTCGGTAAGACTATCAGTTCTTTTTGTTTACACAATTATTACCGATGCTAGCATCTGTCACATCAGTTTTTTTTTATTAGCCTACTCGAATCCCTGGATTTAGCGTTACATCTCGCATAAGTATCCAGGGTTATCGATCTGTTTCTGGGTTGCGTTCAAATCATAAATGATCAGCTTCCTGTTTTTTTTAGTTTAGCTAGCTTTTGCTAGCTCTCGGATGATATCATGCTCCTGTTTACTAATAATAATGTTGGTAGCTACCCCTGCTCTTTTGTCCTTTATATACAACTGTTTTGTACCATATACGTTAATCTTGTATATGCTGGTTTTTTTTCCTTAGTTAAACCTTGTGCGCTAGACTACATGCTTATCGCATGCAGATCAATTGATCCAATCGGCTTACCAAGAACCCTGAGACTAGTTTTGTTCTGAATACTTCTATACAGTAGTCTGGGTTTCGTCGGCCACCCCCAGCACATAGATTGGAACCTGTGTTTACGCCGACGATTCTTTGATGTTGTGTGCTGCCCGAAGTTGCACACGTTTTTTTTTTTTTGCACTTACATATGTTTTTACGGTGCAATTATGTGCTTGTTATTAGCATCTCCGGCCCTGATGTACGCAGTCATGTCTACATGATTTGCTAACTGTGTACTGTTGGCACACGTTGAGTGCCATGCATGCGTCAATTGTGCATGCCACTATTGCACACGCTTTAACATATCTAAGTGCTCACAAGTATTCAATTCCCTCAGTTTTGATTGAGAATACGTTTCAATATTTAATTTAGGTGCAGTTTTTTTATCTTGCATGCTTTTATTTGATCAGTACCTATCCTTTTATTATTTAGCTCTCTTGCTTAAATCACACATGACCATATATTCGTGCTCATGTACCTGAAGTATATTTGCATGAATTAATAGGAAATGGCTAACATCGTCGCTCAGCAGTTCCAGCAGCTTGCCCTGAATGGCAGGAACTACCAGACTTGGATGGTGGACTGTGAGTTTCATCTCACGTCAATGCAGCTCATTCACACGCTCACAATGCGTGGTACTGGTGACCCTGACATCCCGCCACATGAGATGGCAAAAGCATTGATCTTCATAAGGCATCACATCCACCCTGACCTAAAGATGGAGTATCTTGAAGTGCATGATCCTCTCGTTCTATGGGCAGCACTCCATGAGCGTTTCGGCAAACAAAAGGCAGTGATACTTCCCCAAGCTAGGCGTGACTGGGGTCAACTTCGTTTCATGGATTTCAAGTCAGTTGAGGCATACAACACTACGCTTCACCGCATTGTCGGCCAGCTTCGTTTCTGTGGGCAGAAAGTCACAGAATCAGAGTTGATTGATAAGACTCTTGAGACTTTTCACCCCTCCAACATGGTACTCCAGCAGCAGTACCGCAATAACAAGTACAAGAAGTACTCTGAATTGATCCAAGTCCTGCTTGCCGCTGAGACTCAAAACGAACTACTGATGAAAAACTACAACATGCGCCTTGTTGGTTCACAGGCCGTGCCTGAAGCATATGCCAGTTTCCATAACTATAAGAGCAAGGCTTCTTTTAGGAAGGGCCCACAAAATCGTGGCAAGCTAGGACCAAAAGGGGGGGATTTTAAGAAGCAGGCATATAGAGGCCAGAAGCCTAATTACAAATGGAAGGCTCATAAGGCCTCAAAGGACAATGCAAATGAAAGTACACACCCAAATAAGGGATGTTTTCGTTGTGGGTCTGAGAAGCACTGGTCTCGCTCTTGCACAACTGAACCACACTTGATCCAGATGTATCAGGAGTGGAAGAAACGCCAGAACCCAGAAGCGCATTTTGTCCAAGTGCCAGTAGCCACTGAGACGGAAGCACCCCTGAGAGTTCCTATCCTGCCTATTGAGACTCCAGAGCTTGGTGACATGGATGTCGATCCTGCTGTTGACTCTACTAATGCTGATGCCCAGAACGGGGACGATGACTTTGACCTCGATGAGGATGATCTCCTCACTGAGGAGGCACAAGACATGGAGTAGTCGTGTCCTTCATGAAGAATTCCTCGTGTCCTATTTCCAGCAGAACATGTGGTCATGATATAATAATGCTCCTGTTGAGCAAACCATATTTATGCTATGGCTGAACACTTTGCATAAATAAAGTTTTTTCTGAATAAGTTATGTTTTTATTCATATGGTTGTTTAATTATTCTTTTTTCCATTATGAATACTTGGTTGAATATAATATATTTAATCCCAGTATATTCAATGGAGGCTAAAGAAGAACCATGTTTGGTTGATAGCGCTGCCACAAACACAATTTTAAGAGAGACGAGGTATTTTCAGACACTAGAGAAGAGGACTGAAAAACTCATGACAATTGCTGGAAGCAATGGCCGCATTATTGGCTCCGGAAGAGCCACTGTGGTCCTCCCTAATGATACTAAGATATTCATAGAGGAAGCATTCTTGTATCCGGGAGCTGAGCGTACTCTCCTTACCTTTAAAGATATCCGACATAATGGTTATCACCTTACTACTGCGTGTGAAGGCAGGACTGAATACCTGTACATCACCGAGTGCACTGCAGATAAAACAAAAGTGGTTGAAAAAGCGCTAGGTACCACCTCTGGGATATACTATACAACTATAAAAGCCCCTCAAGAATATGTTGCTATGCCTACTATCTTTAGAAATCCAGAATCTTTTAAGATTTCGCATGAAAGGCTTGGTCATCCTGGATTAATAATGATGCAAAAAATCATAAAAAGTTCTGCTGGTCATGGCATTAAGGATATACACTTTCCTCAGCATAATGATTTTCTCTGCACCTCATGTGCCAAAGGCAAGTTGATAACTAGGCCGTCTATCCTGAAGATAAAGACTAAACCCTTGGGTTTCCTGGAGCGAATCCAAGGCGATATCTGCGGCCCAATACATCCCTTATCTGGACCGTTTAGATATTTCATGGTCCTTATAGATGCTTCTACGAGGTGGAGCCATGTATGCCTGTTATCTACGAGAAATCATGCTTTCTCTAAATTCATTGCCCAGATCATCCGTTTGCGTGCGAATTTCCCGGTGAATCGCATTAAGACAATTCGGATGGACAATGCTGGTGAGTCCACATCAAAAGCATTTAATGACTATTGTCTTGCTTTGGGCATTGATGTACAACATTCTGTGCCCCATGTTCACACGCAAAATGGGTTGGCTGAGTCCTTAATAAAGAGAATTAAGTTAATTGCCAGACCACTTCTACAGGACAGCAGACTCCCTACCAGTTGTTGGGGACATGCAGTGTTGCATGCTGCTGCGTTAATCCAATATCGACCATCTGCATATCACTCTGTTTCCCCTCATCAACTAGCGCGTGGTCAAGAACCAATGATTTCCCATCTGCGAAAATTCGGCTGTGCTGTTTATGTACCGATATCACCATCCCAGCGTACCACTATGGGACCTCACCGGAAGTTGGGGGTTTATATTGGTTATGAGACTCCATCCATAATTAAGTATTTGGAGCCTAAAACTGGAGATTTGTTTACGGCCCGGTACACTGATAGTGTCTTCGATGAAGAAGACTTCCCGGCATTAGGGGGGGGATTGTACCTTGAATCTAAAGAATGCCGGGAAATTGAATGGAGTGCCAGTAGCATTCAATCACTTGATCCACGCACTAGAGATACGGAACTTGAAGTTCAACGTATCATAAACCTGCAAAAATTAGCAAATAATCTGCCTGATGCTTTTACTGATATAAGAGGAGTATCAAAGTCGCATATTCCTGTGGCTAATGCACCAGAGAGAGTAGAAATACCCATGGAGGGTATGAACTCTAACGTCCCCAATCCTAGGAAAAGGGGGAGAGAACCAAATAACTCAGTACAAGCTAAGCGGAGACGTCTGCAAGCACAAAGTACAGGAGTAAATGCATTATACTCCCATTCATTTGTCCCAATAGCGACACACCCTGAAGGTGAAGGCCCCAGTGCACAAGTGCGCACAAATAAGAGCACAGGGGCATTGGAACAACCAGACTCAATGGGAAATCAAGAAGAGCTGGAGAAACTTAATGAAATTTCCACAAACTATGCCGAGTCAGGAGAATTATATAATAGAAAGACTACAATTGTCGACGTACATTTCGTCTCTAAGATCGCACATGCGATTAATGAGGATCCTGAACCAAAGACCATGGTAGAGTGCCGGAAGCGCTCAGATTGGGTTAAATGGAAAGAAGCAATAGAGACGGAATTGCGCTCGCTTAATAAGAGGCAAGTATTCGGGCCTATAGCTCGTACGCCCCCCAATGTATCCCTGTAGGATATAAATGGGTATTCGTCCGAAAGAGAGATGAAAATAATGTGGTGGTAAGATATAAAGCGAGGCTTGTAGCACAAGGGTTCACGCAGAAACCCGGCATTGATTATGATGAAACATACTCTCCTGTTATGAGTGGCATAACGTTCCGATATCTAATATCTATGGCAGCAGGTTTAAATCTAAAAATGCAGTTAATGGATGTTGTGACAGCATACTTGTATGGGTCACTGGATTCGGATATATATATGAAAGTCCCGGATGGACTAAAAATACCGGATCCAACAGCCAAACGCAACATGTACAGTGTTAAATTGCAGAGATCACTGTATGGGCTAAAACAGTCTGGACAGATGTGGTATAACCGTTTAAGTGAGTTCCTCCTGAAGAAGGGATATGTGAATAGTGAGGATTGTCCTTGCGTATTTATTAGAAAGTCCCAGAATGGATTTTGTATTATCTCAGTATATGTAGATGATATAAACATCATTGGATACGCAGATGACATCCATGAGGCAAGTTCATACCTCAAGGCCGAATTCGAAATGAAAGACTTGGGTAAAACCCGATTCTGCTTAGGCCTACAGATCGAGCATCTCCCTGAAGGAATACTCGTACACCAGTCAACTTACACGAAAAAGGTTCTTGAGAGATTTAATATGATAAAGGCCCATCCTTTAAGAACTCCTATGATCGTGAGATCTCTAGAAAAGGATAAAGATCCATTCAGGCCTAAAGATGATGATGAGGAAATCTTAGGACCAGAAGTTCCATACTTGAGTGCTATTGGAGCACTGATGTATCTTGCAAACTGCACAAGACCTGACATAGCATTTGCAGTAAATTTGTTATCTAGATATAGTGCAGCCCCAACCAGAAGACATTGGGTCGGTGTTAAAACCATACTAAGATACCTTAAAGGCACTATTGATCTTGGCCTATTTTTCCGAAAGAATCAAGGTCAAACCCTAGTGGGTTATGCAGATGCCGGATATTTATCACATCCTCATAAAGCAAGGTCTCAGACTGGTTTTGTTTTTCTCGTGGTAGTACAGCCATTTCTTGGAGGTCTTGTAAGCAGACTTTAGTGGCAACATCTACAAACCACTCAGAGATAATTGCACTCTATGAGGCTGCACGCGAGTGTGCTTGGTTACGACGGGTGATTAACCATATCCAGAAGGCATGTGGTTTGAAGATTACCCCTAGTCCCACTATTATCTATGAAGATAATGCGGCATGTGTTGTGCAAATGCAAACGGGCTATGTTAAGAATAATATGAAAAAGCACATATCCCCTAAATTTTTCTATCCACATAAACTCCAGAAGAGAGGTAGGGTAAGTGTCCTACGAATAAAATGATGTGACAATCTTGCAGATTTGTTCACTAAGTCTCTACCAGCTTCTACATTTACAAAATGTGTCAACGGGATTGGCATGAGACATTTAAGAGATTTGCAGGGCTCAGGGGGAGAATGCCACTGAATAATAGATCAGTTTTTTTTTTAATCCTAAAGGTCCTAAAACTACTTACCGAAAAGATATTGTTGTACTCTTTTTTCCTTAGTGAGTTTTCCTGAAGTTTCTCACTGGAGGTTTTTTTAATGAGGCAACATATTAGTTGACAACTATGCACTCTTTCTCCATATTTTTCCCACTGGGTTTTTTTTTGGAGTTTTAATGAGGCATAAGTTGGTCACGGTAGTCGCCCAAAGGGGGAGTGTTGAGATTCCACTAAGGAACTATTGGGCTCCTACCTTAATGCCCTGAAGGTTGCACTCATGCTCCACTCAAGATGGTGAGCTATTGGGCTTCTACTAGTTACATCTATAAAAGGAGATCACATGTACACCTTGAGATGATGAGAAGAGTGTTGCTCCTTACAACCATGTGTCACTTGTGCTCTTGTGTATGTGCTTGAGGGATAACAACGGGACAATCTTCAACAATCTCTCACGCCTCACAAGCTAGGGACGGGAACCGGATCGGGGATCCGGAAGACTTATATTTCTAACATAGAAGACTCAAGCTCAGCAGCTGCTTTCAGCCATGACATATTGGACAAGCCCACAAAGCACAGCCTGAAGCATCCCAGCCTTTCCCAGGTGGCCACCCGCGGTAGCACAAACAGGAGACAATCAGGTAGACGTAGATGAAACAGCACAGGAGCATAATCTGATAGCCGTTTGGCTTTAAGGCTACAACAACATCGAAGTTCAGTGACGACTGAAGGGACCGTGACACTCTAAGAGGGGGGTGAACTAGGTGTCTTAAAAACTAAAGCTCTAATTGCACACATGAAAACCTATTTCAATTTCTATCTAAAAGTGGTCTAGGTACTCTCTATGTGTTGCTATCTCTACTGCTACAAAGTTTTGCACCCTAGGTCCAATCCTATACTAGCATAGCAAGTCTAGGAAAGGTAAATGCGGAAAGTAGTGCAAGTATGAAATGCGAAAACTTAAAGGGTAGAGAAGAGCAAACTCCTGGCACGGCAATTTTTACCGAGGTATCGGAAAGCTCACGAGCTTTCCACTAATCCTCGTTGTTGGAGCCTCTCTCAAAGGGAATGTCCGCGCAAGGGCATAAACTCCCCGGTCGAGTAACTCCGTGGGTGACCACGGTACTTCCCCACGCGCAAGTGGGTCTCCGCTCGTCCCTCCCCGGATGCTCCTCGCCGCCCACTTGGTAGAGCTTCGGCCAAAACGCCAAGGGTCTCTCCTCCCTTGCACAAGCACCGGCGGCCACTCCACAAACTCAGTTGGAGGGTCTCGCAAGACTACAAGCCCCGGATAACAACACTTGGTGCGTGCAAGCACCGGTAAAGCAAGAGGTATGCAAACCTCGCTAAAACCTAGGCTAAACACCTAAGAGATGCGCTAAAGGGTCTAGACTAGCACTAAGCACTTGGCTAATCACCTAGATCTTCTATTTAGCACTTTGGTGGATTGAGCACTTAAGAATGTGTAGAACACTTGCCAATAGCTTCTCCCAGCTCAAGCACACTTCAAATGGCCGAGGCAACCCATATTTATAGCCCCAACCAAAGGAACTAGCCGTTGTATAACCGTTGCACACTTTCTAGGTACCACCGACTCATTCGGTGCCATTTCCATGCCACCACCGAATCAATCGGTGCTCACCAGAGCCGAACAACATGTTCCAGCCATAAGGACCGACTAATTCGGTGGGGGGACCGACTAATTCGGTACCCTTGATGAGGTACCACCGAATCAATCGGTGGTAGGCCTTCTCGCTGCCCGAAATGCCTTTAGGACCGACTGATTCGGTCCCCCAGAGGGTGCACCACCGAATCAATCGGTGGCTTATCCGCAACACTGTTGAGAGCGCGGTTTTGGCCGTTTTTACGTCATTTCTTCGCCGATTTTCGTCCCGTTTTTTTTTACACTTTTGTATGAGATAGAAGCACATTTCTAACCATTTGCATGGCTAAAAACTCATCCTCAAAAAACTATAAAAATACATTTTTAAACATATGTTAGTCCAATGACTAAGTTGTCAATCAATCACCAAAATCACAAACATGGCCTAGGGTCATTTTCCTTACAACGACAAGCCTCAACAAAGACGATCGAAGCGAGCAGCACAACAGAGCATTGACGAAATAGTTTTTTGCTAACATAATGTAAAACGTGGTAGAAGATAGAGGCTGCACACAGGCAGTTAGGCAGCCGCACCAAAACTCCCTTGGCATCCTCCAGGTCGCCAATATCGTCGATGATCCTTACAGGCACTATATTTATTGCCAATAAAACCTCACTGAGAGTCTGAGACTGGCCTTAGATCGGTGTGAATTTTTTGGTTGAATTTCATGATCCAAACATGCGCTAAAATTAAAGTCGATGATTGATGTACAATTAATCCATCAATTATTTAGACAACAACATAAATAACTCCCACAAGCCAGATGTGGTGGCTGGAGGTGAGGGACGAGGTTCAAACTCGTTACACAAGTTGGCTCGAGGCCATCGATGTGTATGCATATGCCGCCGATCCATCGTCGTCCATCCTCATATGTTCATACGCACAACGGCACAAGTGAGTTCTTGAGGGCAGGGCGGCAGGCACAGAAGTATTTCCAAGGCCGAAGTACTCCTTCCATATCGTCGATCCTCATACTCTTACTAAGGCTACGTAGCAAGGCAAGATTCTTTTCCTAACTCGGTAACGACGTGGCGATAGAAAACCCGAGAAGGGATTTGATTCCAAGAAGCCTGAACAACGACCGTGGTATCCTGCATAGTGCAACTCCGATCCTGAGATCCTGACATAACAGAACTCGAGAAGCGATCGATTTGATTCCAAGAAGCCAAAACCGCGACCGTCGTATCGTATCGTATCGTATCGTACCGTACCGTATCGTATTCCTGGCTTCCTCCATGGCTTCGAATCTGCAACCACGATCTTGAGTTCACACAAGGCACAAAACAAACCTTCGTCCCCATGGCCGGCAAGAAGCGGCGGCGAAGGACAGAGAAGACTCCGCGCAGGACCACCCGCGCCGGCCTGACGGCCCTCTCGCTCTCCCTCACCAAGCACCTCTCGCCGCCGGAGGAAGGACACGTCGCCGCCCCATCCGCCGCAACCTGCGGTGATGCCAACCTCGCCTTCTCCCCGGCGGCCATCTACGCCGCGCTGGCGCTTCTGGCCGCGGGCGCCAAGGGCACCACCCTCCAGGAGCTCCTCGACGCGCTCGGCGGCGAGTCCCGCGGCGTCGCCGATTGCGCGCTCGCCGATCAGTCGCGCTCCGGCGGACCGGCCGTCGCGTTCGCGTGCGGCGCGTGGCACGACGCGGCGTGGACGCTCCTCCCGGAGTTCCGTGACGCCATCGCCGCTGCGGCGTACAAGGCCGATGTGCGCGGCGTCGACTTCAGCCACGAGGTGAGATCGTTTAACATCTATACAGAGACCATACGTTTCTAATCTAATAACCAAGATGATCCTTCTTAATATAATCCCTTTCAGTTCCCATGATTGCATTTGCATCTATCTAAACTGAAATATCACTTTTCTCTCTTGTTGTTTAGCCGGAGAGGGTTGTCAAGGAGATCAACGGCTGCGTGGCGGCGGCGACGAACAAACGCATCGACTCGATCATTGATCCGAGTTCACTGAACACAAGCACAAACCTCGTCGTTGCTAGCGCCATCTACTTCAAGGGCAAGTGGGACGCTCCTTTCGGCAGGTCACACACCATGGTTGACAAGTTCTACCATCTCGACGGGAGCACTACTAAAGTGCCGTTCATGCGTTCGTCGCGTAGCCAGCTCATCTGCATCCGCAAAGGGCACAAGGTGCTCAAGCTTCCATACAGATCGCCAGCACCACTGCCACCACCGCCGCCGCCACCAAGACAGCGTAAGGGAGGATCATCTCATCAGAGCGAGGCTGGCGATGAGATTAGCAATGCTAGTGACGATGAGCTCCCGAAATACTCGATGTGCATCTTCCTGCCAGACGAACGCGACGGTCTGGCTGCTATGGTTGAACAGATGGCGTCCGGTCCCGGGTTCTGGCACTACCGCTTGCCGTCTATGCGTGTCCCGGTCGGGGACTTCCGGCTGCCCAAGTTCAAGCTGACCGTCTCCAGCAGCTTGAAGCAGGTTCTAAGAGACGACATGGGGATCAATTCCGTTTTCTGCGATGTCGATGCCGACCTATCCGAAATGGCCAAGCGCAAGGATGATGACGAGCCTGGCACGCCGCCACTGCATGTCGGGGACGTGCGCCATAAGGCGGTGCTCGAGGTGAATGAGGAAGGCACCAAGGCCATGGCGTCCACCGGGAGCTATTTGCTCTGTGGAGCTAATGCAGTGATGGATCAGCCGGAGACGGTGGACTTTGTTGCTGATCACCCTTTTCTCTTCTTCGTGATTGAGGAGGTGTCTCGTGCCATCGTCTTTGTTGGTCGTGTGCTTGACCCTTCAATTTCAGGGTTATGACGACCCCACATGGTTTCTGTGGTACTCCAGATTCCAGAATACGTTATAATTGTTACAATGCATGGTGAAATAGTTGAACGATCCCTGCTAGATAGGCACACAATAATCAAGCCCCGTTGTACAGACATCAAACATTTATATGAAAAGGTGTGTTTTTCATCCCTTAAGGATCATCAAAGTGTATGTTTCATCTTTCTGTTTCAAATTGGGTAAATAAACCCCTTAGCTAACTATAAAACCAATACCATAATCATTTGTTTGGAATGCCATCTCGCTATGTTTTAGGCCATGAAATCAACTTACTAATGACTATTTGACCAGTCATTATGTAAGTAGACATGCCATATATATGTATTTAGGATTCAAGCTGAATGGGCCGAATTTCACCAAATTCACCCATTTCGGGAGGCCTGAGCTAAAAGTAAAGCAGTAAAAAAGGCCTAATTTAAATTTCCAGTTCTGCTCAAGGCCCATAACAACCCATATATACCTTTCTTTACTTAAAAAAAAAACGTGAGCACTAGTCTAAAACCCTAGCAGATTCAGTTTTGCACCCCTCCCCTCCCTGGTGGCGACAACTATTAGCCACGCCCAGGACATGGAGGTGAGATCTCCCCGTCGAACTCCACCCAAATCTTTTTCCCTCCTCTGGCTACGGCACCCTCCATCTCCACACATTCATCCCTGTCATCTCTACAATCTGCGGTCAGTGGTGCCGGACTCGATCCGTTAGGTATGTAATTTCTATGCTCTGATGGAAATGGAGAGTTTGGTAAGTGTTGCTCTGAATCATGCTGGCACCCTGATACATTGTGTAACTAAAGCAACTCTTCAGGAATGGCTAGGCCCTGCTCATAGAAGGAATTTGGGATTCAGGCCGAATGGGTCAAAGTTCATCAAAATTCGCCTATTTCGGTAGGGCTCGACATAAAAGTAAACCAGCCAAAAACAATTCCATCCGATTTAAATTTCCAGCTCGGTCCAATGGCCATAACAACCCATAGATATTTTCCCTTCCATAAAACTGTGAGCAGTAGTACGCAACCCTAGCAAATTCATTTTCTTCCCCCTCCCTTCCTTGATGGCGGCGACTATCAGCCACGCCCAAGAGGCGGAGGCGAGATCTCCCCATTGGCCTTCACCCAAATCCGCTCCCCTCCTTCTCTGATTACGGCACCCACCATTTCCACATGTTTGTTCCTGTCATCTCTACAATCCATAGTTGTTGGTGCCAAACTCAATCGGTTAGGTATGCATTTTTTGTGTTCTAATGGAAATGAGACTTTGGTAAGTGCTAGTCTAAATCATGTTGATACCCTTATACATTGTGTACCTTAAGCATAATTGGATGCATGATGAGATGAAAAGGAAGATTGGTCCGGAGTTGATTAGACCTAATGCTACCTGTTTTGGAACTGTGTTCATGTTTCTTCATGGCTTTCCTTGACAAGAAAGACGGGCTCCAAAGTTGGATGGTTTTAGAACAATGGATAGAGAGTTGCTGGAAGGGTGATGGGGACTATGAATAAACTCAAGCATGCTTAGAAAATAGTATGGTGGACATGACTTAAGCGGGGTCGTAGATTCATTGAAGCCACTCTACTTAGTGTTGTGCTACGCAGACACAGAAGTTGCACACTTTCTGGCTTCAAGCCAAGAATGATGACAGCCATTCATGCAATGGAAGCTCAGCATGGTTTGGGATCAATGCAATTTCGTCGGTTCATGATGGTTTCTCGAAGGTATAGAGAGAAGTTCAATGTTGCAGACTGCAATAGATAAGATGACAAAGACTCCTAAGGATGTTCTGCAAGCAATCCAAGAGATTGGATTCATTCGGGAGTGCCATGGGAGGTTCAATAGGCCCACTGCACGTGTTGCAGCATCATACATGCCCCCAAGTAAGTCTTGGATAACCTCACCTTAGTTTTGTGATTTTGAATCTATGACTGGTTTATAAATTTCTTTGATACCCAATTTTGTCTCGCATTGTTTGATATCCCATATAGTAGACATATTTGTTCGCACCATCCTTACTCGCAGTTGACTAGTTGTTTCAATTTGGTGATGAAGTACCGACCTTGCATAAGTACGTCTTGCGCACTGTTTCACAGTGTGTCTTCTAGATGGTGTGAGCAGAATTGGAGTATTTCCGCATTGGTTCATATAAAGATTGGGAACAAGCTGAGCTATGACAAGCTGCACAGGTAGGTCTATGTTCATTAACCCGAAGGAATATAACCAAGAGAAGAGTGTACACCCGCAAAAGGAAGTCGATCTGTGTGCTATATTGTTGGATGCTGCACTATTTGATGAGATAAATCCTATATGGGATTGGCTTGACAAAATCTATGAGTGATGTAGGCCATAGTTTGGATGACCTTTTGTCCAAGCCAGCTGGATAATTCCGCACGCGGAAGGAATTGGAAGAGGGCGAGAGTGGAGGAAGAGGAAGAGATTCACTCTCTGGACAGCGAAACTAGAGATGACGAAGATGAATATGAGGATGGCTTCTCTAATGATGAGAGTGCAAGAGTCAATTTTGGTGATGATGGAAATGGCAATGAACCTGTATAAACCTCTCAATGGTTGAACAAAACATCAAAGCTCCTAATGGTTGTAGATCTGGAAGACTCTAGAAGAAGAGAATCAACACCCTCTACTAGTGGTGCTACTGTCAAGGTACGGTCTTCTATTCATATCTCTATTGATATTGTGAAAACTATCTAGATGGTGGCTATGACAAATATTTAGATGCTGCAAAGATGTCCAAAGGTATAATTTTGCGTATAATAGCATCTTCTATATTTGATTGTGCCTATATATGAACAATAATACATCTATGCTCATGTATTTGGTTTTTGCAAGATTTACTAAAAGTGGTATTTTGCTCTTTTTCTATGTATGTTGGTCAGGTACAGTCCAGCAATTATTGAGAAATTTTTGGGTGTATACGTGGTGGTGATCGGATGCCATGAGACACAAACAGTGTTAGTGGCAATTGGCATGCTAATTGACATAGTTTCTTTTTTTTTTGCAAAAGGCTTTACCCTGCTTTTATAGAAAGCATTAAAGGAGTTGGATTGGATACATCAACGAGCTGGGCGTACCATCTTGAAGTTCAGGCACAAACGAAACACAGATAACCAAAGAGATAAACTAAAGACGCAAGCTACATAAAACTGCCTTCAGCTGGCCGACTTTTGCACTCCTTCAAGAAATTCTTTATCCATTGTTCCGCCTTCTTTATCTTGTCTTTCAGACTTGCTTTATCCTCTCCCCCTTAAGCAAATTTTGCCATCTCTGCAACCACAATTTTATTTTGAACAGAATTTCGGACGGTTGTGCTAGGAAAATCCCATCTATCGCGTATTTATTTTGTGTTGTCCACAACCCCCACAAGACAATTGCAAAGCAAAAAAATATTAAGTTTAGATTTTTGCTTCCCATCTTAGCCCAATTGTCCATGAAGTCGTGGACCCCTATCGGCTTATTGGTGCTCTCCCACCCCAAAGCCTCCTTGATACAAGCTCATGTGAATCTACTGGCATAGTTTCTTTTGGGTGACAAACATATTGGCGTATGTATGGTCGGGTGCATTGTAACTATTGAACTTTGCAGTAGCTGCATGTGATGTGACAGAGTGATAAACTAGACTCATGGGGACTTTGAGAATATCTCCTAAATGCTTGGTGTAACTATTTTGGATTGTGTACTATTTGTGGTGGATTTACTTGTGGGGACTTGGCCCCTAAATACCACTTTAATTATGAGGAAAAAGTTCAAATTACTCCCCTCAACTATAAGCAAAGTCCACATAACTCCCTAGACTAATTTTTGGTTTATTTTACCCCCTAAACTATGTCATTTGGCTTATTTTACCCCTTAATCAATTTGTCTTTTTTATTTTTCTATGTGAAGTGTCATATTACGTTCAAATTTTGGGAGACGATAGTAGACATCATAATGCATGATAGAAAAATATAAAATGATTTTTTCATCATTTTGATGGGGGTAAGCTATTTAATATTAATTAATCCTTAGGACACGACATCGTACAAAAACTAATGACGAAAAATTTATAAGATATTTTCCTGACATACATTGTGATGCTCACTACAATCATACAAAATTTGAAATTAAAATTCAATTTGTGCATGGAGAAATAAAAATGACAAATTGTATTAGGGGGTAGAATAAACCAAATGACATAGTTTAGGGGGTAAAATGAACCAAAAGATAGTTTAGGGGGTTATGTAGACTTTGCTTATAGTTGAGGGGAGTAATATGGACTTTTTCCTAATTATGATACTGTTATTCACTATTGGACTATTAAATGTGTTCATTTGACTAGTAGCAAATCTGAGCTGTATCTTTGTCATTGGTCATATATCTCTTGTTGTTTAAAATACATGTTTTTTTATCAAAATTTGAAAAAAAAAATCAGTCAAAATCTGAAAACAAATTGAATTGTTTGACTAGTCAACTCAAGCAAGTCCCGGACTTCATTTTTCCAATTTCGCTCATTTC
Source organism: Digitaria exilis (assembly GCA_015342445.1). Lineage (NCBI taxonomy): Eukaryota > Viridiplantae > Streptophyta > Magnoliopsida > Poales > Poaceae > Digitaria > Digitaria exilis. The sequence goes on from JACEFO010001613.1 coordinate 363,510, forward strand.
GCTGGGCACCGAATGTTTTTCATTTATGAATCCCAGAAGCTTTTGTATGACTATGAGCCAAACAAATTGCTATAATTGTCCAATGCCAAACGGTTTCGTTAGGTTCCAGACTAAAATGTTTTCCTATCCAAACTGTTACTCATAAAAGTCATAACTTATGCCTTGCTACCTTGTTGACGGCAGCCATTAGTGCATTAGAGGGAATTGTGGTGGGATCCAAGATCCTGGGTTGGAATCCTACGTATGACACGTGTGTGCATATTTTGCGTGACTTGTGACTTGCAACACATGCCACTTGCGGATACAAGTCTAATTGAGTAGAGAAATACTATCACAACGTCTGTTGCCACTATTGCTAGGAACAAAAAACTAGTAGCAACACTAAGAGATGTCAACCAACATTTCTACTACTGTTGTCAGGGATAAAAACTTGGTAACGATGCTAAGAAATGCCAACAAAGCCCTAGGTGTACCGAAACAAAAATTTAAAACCATGATCAACATGTATTGAGTAGCATCATGGCATAAGCATTTTTGTGCCTTTTTAAATTTTCAAAAATTATTGAAATATCATTTTGTGAAGAAAGTTTAATTTCCTGATGTTCAACATTTGGAGTTCATTTGTTCGGTTTAAAATTAGAGCCATATTCGATTTTTCTGTTTTCAAATTTAATTTTTGGCCAAACCAAAACAGATTTCTGCGCTCGATCTTTAACCTCCACTATATTCTTTGGGATTTAATCTTTCGAAATTGTATTCTTGTGAAATTTTTTAACTTCAAGAACTATTTCTTTTTAGCAAACTTTTGAATGGGATTTTCAAAACCGAGCCTTACACGTGGGCCCCCACCTGCCAGTGCCCATTTCCTTACGGTTGGTGTCACATTGTTGCGGTTCACTGCTAGCAGGCGCAGGGGCACACCAAATGCCCCATTACCCCCACATATTTACTAAAGAGTATTTGGTTTCAAAGAATAAAGTTTAGTTCTTGTCACATCGACGAATCCTATTATTAGGACCAAGGGTATGTTTGGATGTTTTGCTCCACCTTGCTTTGTTTGGCTCAGCAAAAAAGATAGTGTTTGGTTTTTTTGTTAGCACTCCTTGGCGTCGACAAGATTTGGCTTGCCGCTGCAGGAGAGCTTTTTCCGCTTGCCTAGGCTGGCAAGGCGAGGCTTGCTGGCAAAAGCTAGGCAAGGCAAGCCTATCAAAAGAACTGAACGTATCCTAAATATAATATATTTATAAAACTAGTTATACACATAGAGGATAATTGTTAGGCGAATCCATTAAGCCTAATTAATTCATCATTGTGACATGTTTATTATAGCACCATATTGTCAAATCATGGAATGATGAGACTTCATAGATAACATCTATTTATACAATTAATTGTTGTTTGTAATAAGTCTCTTTCGTAACTAAATATTCGAAGACTAAGGTAGCGTTTGGTTGGAGGTATAAGAAAGAATGGGATAGGGTGGTTCCATTTGATGGATCCAAGGGATAAAGCCGCTCTCAAACGAGCATATTCTTCTTAGATTCTGGGACGAGCTTGTCCAAGAAAATGGCCATATGAGCTCGCCCCACTTAACGACGCTTATGTCATCTGTCTCGTGCGCATGCGCCTATAGATGAAATTTATTAAATTAAAACCTCTTTTACAACTGACACTTTAACATAAAATAAAATTACATTGAAGCACACCACTAGGTCCTTATACTTCGTCAACCTCGCATCCATCGACATACACCTCATCAGGCAGCTCCATCGTGACCATGGAAGTACACCAAATCTGGACTTGGGAACCACAGTCCCAACCAACATAAGACTCCACAAATATGGAGACCATAAAATAGGTGAGGTATTCTCGACCGCTGTGAGGAGTAAAATGCGCCAAAAGCATATTGACCATATCTTCTGAAGGTTGAACCAGACATAAGATCCGGCGCTTCTAGCTTCGCCACAAGCAACCGAAAGGGCAGATCCGCCGCCACTAGTAATAACATCGGTGACTGGAAAAACGATCCCATAAGGGAAAACATGGATCCAATCCCTCCTCGAGAACTATGCCAAATATAAGCTACTTGATTGGTAGCTTCGTAGCAAGGGATTGTAGCAGCACGACATGTCTACGGTGCAGCCGGCTACCGCCGCCGGAGGGGAGATTTCTTTTATCTGCTCGGGCTAGAGGTAGACAAGGGTTAAGGTAGATGCTGAGCGGTGGGCCCTAGCGTAATGGTGTTACCCGAAGACATCCGCATTCTACGTTAAGTTCCACCAACAACATAGAACATAATCATTCCATCCCTCAAACCAAACACTACGCATGACATATGTGGTGGAAACTATGGAAACTCCAATTTGGGCCACACGATGTTGATCCAATGGCGCGCTCAGGGGAGGTGGGAGGGGTGATTTTCAAGAGCTTTGAAAATCACCCCTCCCACCTCCCCTGAGCACGCCGTTAGATTAACAACGTGTGGCTCAGATTGAAGTTCTCATAGTTTCCACAGGAAGTTGGTTTTCATAGGATACGTTGTCAAACATAAATGGAACTGTTCTATCATATCTCGCTCTCCAACTAAACCCTACCTAAAATTAAGTTTAGTGTATTGCAAAAAAAACAATTAAATTTAGTGTTCGAAAGCCAAAGGCATGTTCTTCTCGCTGGCTTAATTAAAATACCGCAGATACTACTAAGCCATGTGCCCATGTGTTCCCCTCTGTCTTGACACTTCTGACTTCACGTGTTGCCCGTGCCAGATCCGCGATCATCGCTTTCACTTGCATCTGCATCACAGCGTCAGCACCCGCCTCGGACCGTTGTTGCGGCCTCCGGCCTCCGGCCACCACCGCTACCATTCCCCACCCCCCCTGCTACAAGAAGCCGCTCCGTCGCCGTTTATCACACCACTGCCTGCCCGGCTGACCCCCACCAACCTCGTGCTCCACGCTCGATGGAGTCCCTCCTCGCATCTCGGTCCGTTAGGTCTTCCTTCGCCGCCGCCGCCGCCGCCGCCGCTGGCACCAGGGGCTGTCCCCACCGGCCTTCGCGCGTCGCCATCTTCGCCAGCGCCGGCGCCCGCCCGCTCCGAGCCGGCCACAGGGTACGGATCCTACTGCTGCTGTCTACGGATTTGTTTCTTGCCGTGCTTGCGTTTGTTTGACAATTCCCCCCCTTCTTGAATGCCGATTCGTTTGTGTCTTGCAAGTCAACTCTCGCGTATCAAGATTTGGCAATATGCTTTTTTTTTCTTTTATTTTAGGTGCGTTCCTCATGTTTATGGCAATTTTTCTGTGGCTTATTTAGGACTCAATTCTTGAGGTGCTGGCGAAAGAAGATATGTTGAACGCAACGGAGCTGGCCCAATTGGAGAACGGCAAGTCGGTCAATGACATTGCAGCTAGCCAGGGGATCCGCATCCGCAGGCACTGCCGTCCCACTGCCTCCTTGAAGGAGATTGAGGAGGAGCTGGGGGCACCTAGGAACATCCTAGAGAAGATCATTTGGGACAAGGAGATTGAAGTAGCAGAGGTATGCAGTTGTAGCTTGCTTACACAATCATCCGCTCCCCCTGCTTAGCTACTCAGAAGGTCAAATGGCTTGGGAGCTGTTCAATATGCTGAATGCTGTGATGATTGCAGCCTAGACATTGAGGCGCCTCGTAACTGTTTCATCATTCATCTGAATCGTTGTTTTCTTCATTGATATCTGTTTGCCCAATATCAAGAAAACATATGGCTCTTAAAATGCCAAGTACTATGCTTGCACTATTTCTTTTAATGGCAAAGGCAATTATGTAACCCGTGTAATTCAACTCAAAGATGATTGATGCTACTTCTTTATATACATGTACCAGTGCCACCAAGAAGTTAAAAATCTGAGTTGCTGAAGTATATTTCATAAAATGTAGTAAAGCTGTTTTCATATGGCCGACCTACGTACTCTTACATATGCAACAGTTACTATTTTATTTCATAAGCTTGCCACATGGTTCTATATGACACTTAACAGATGGTACTGGTCATGTGCAGGGGCATGCTAAGAAGCCTCTCAAGGAGCTTACTGAGGCTGCTTCGAAGGCCCCTCCTACAAGAGACTTCTATGGTGCTTTAGAAGCCGCCTATAAGCGTAATGGGGTGCCTGCATTGATTGCTGAGGTCAAAAAAGCATCCCCAAGCAGGGGTGTGCTAAGGGAGAACTTTAATCCTGTATGCTCTGGACTCCATTGCTGTCAATCCTCAAGTCAATTTCAATGGTTTTTGGTTACATAACTAATAGTGTAATTTTATTTTGCAGGTTGAAATTGCTAAAGCTTATGAGAAGAATGGAGCTGCATGTTTGAGCATCTTAACGGATGAGAAGTACTTTCAGGTATATATCAGTTGATGTTGTGGTTAACGGGATCATAGAATGTCTACAGGGTTCACTCAACTTTCTTTCATCATACAGGGAAGCTTTGAGAATCTTGAGAAAGTGCGCAGCTCAGGAGCGAAGGTATTGATGCATTTAATTCTTCTTTAAATATGCGGATGATTATGAGTTACCAATTGTTCTCAAGACGCCTATATTTCTGTTCTGAATTCAGTGCCCTCTTCTCTGCAAAGAGTTTGTCATTGATAAGTGGCAAATCTATAATGCTCGATCAAAGGGCGCTGATGCAATTCTGTTAATTGCCGCTGTGCTATCTGACCTCGACATAAAGTACTTTCTTCGGATCTGCGAAGAGTTGAGAATGACAGCCCTTATTGAGGTTCGTTATATTTTGCAATTCATTTTGTCATACATGTCCATTAACTATTAACTGGCTTCATTGATGACAGTTTACCATTCTGCTTTTCAGCAGCAAGTCAGACTTACTTTGCATGATAGACAATAGTAGTTTTTATGCTTCTATAGACTTGACTACTCAGGGAGTATCATTCTGTGTATTTTCTTTTGAAATACTCAACAAGTGATTTTTTTCACTAATATTAATTGAATTTTCTCATGTGCACATTCATAAGTAAATATTGTGTGGAGTTCCTTGCAATTTCCTGCTGGATTGTATGCTGCGCTTGTATTATGTTTCATGTATTCATAGTTAAGTTTCAAGTGTATGTACGATATAAAACTCTGTGATTAACTAAAATTGTCTGTGATAAGCCAAACTTAATTCAATATTCTTGTGGGGTTTATACTTAAAGGTTCATGATGAAAGAGAGATGGAGCGTGTACTGAATATAAATGGAGTTAAGCTTATTGGCATCAATAATCGCAGCCTTGGTATAGTGTTCTTCTGGTGCTTTATTTTTTCTATAAACATCTTGTCATCTTTTTAAGTTTATTTATTTTTCTTCCATATGATACTAACGCTTTCCATTTGTAGTTTTTAAAACCATTTTAATAATTATGCTTTCTGTCTTTCCTTGGAAATTATTTACACTGCAGAGACATTTGTTGTTGATACTTCAAACACCAAGATGTTGCTCGAAAAGCATGGGGATAGCATCAGGGAGAAGGGGATTTTGGTAATATCTGTGATTCTTAAAATCCACTTGTCAGTTCCTTTCTTTATTAAACTGTGCTCCCTCGGCCCAGGGATACAGACCACATAATTTTAGTAGTCCTGCACACAAGTAGGAGTGATTTCAAATTTAAAAAAATTATGGCTGTGTTCAGATTCAGTAAAAAGTACTTCTCCAATAAGTTTTTCCTATTCATCCCACTCACAGAACACGTTTCCCAGTGCACTATTCATCTATAAAAAGTACTTTTTACTTCCAATCTGAACACAGCCTATATTCTTTATGTAACCCTAGTAAATATCTTGTTTTTTAATTTGTTTATTTAATTTAAGAAATAATAATGGCTTTGGGGGCAGTCAAGCCATATTGAATGTCTTCTTGTTCTGCATCCTTGTTAAAATACGATCTATTATTGTTGGGAAAAATTGAAGTTGTTGGATGGAAAACCTGATTACTTACAACACCGATGTTTATTCAGAAATACAAAGGCACTAAAATACTATATTTTTCAATCTGTTGAACATATTTCCTGCCACTTCTGTCTTTAACATACATGAAAATAATAAGTTCTTTACAGTAAAGGGAAGAGAACAGGTTATGAAACTGAGACTGAAACCTACACAAACTATCTAAAGTACCTGTTAACTTATGTTCTACTGTTGCAGTGATATTGCATATGGATAAGGAATTTTTCTAGATTGCTTTTTTTATTCGTTATTTGTAGAGTAAGGCTATTAAGTTAACCTTAACTTCGCTAATTGTTTCCGGATTACATTTCTACTTTTTCAGGTTGTTGGTGAATCTGGGCTGTTTACCCCGGATGATGTTGCTTATGTGCAGAGTGCTGGTGTTTCTGCTGTAAGTTCCACTGATTCCTTGAGATTTTAAATATGGTCTCTGCATGTCTTTATCAGGACGTCTTTTGAAGAACATACTTAATGCTAGAGAACTTGATTACCATTGTTTTAGCCCAGTATCTGTCCACCTATGGAAGAAGTATGATGGGGGAGTAGGTCTATTATGTGTGTTATTAATATTTGGCGGTTACCTGTTTTAATGAATAATAAATAATAGAAACACCTCTTTGCTAGCTGAAATAAGCGCAAAGTTGGAACTAAAGTAAATAGCACCTGGCCTGCATTCAGTGGTATCCCCTTTGCCACTGTTGGAACTGGTTCTGTGCAGGTAGTAGCAGTGGGATGTGGGACTGGGCTGACCTCTTGAGATATGGCATGGTTAACCAAGGGCATGGAAAGTAGTCAGAGAAACACAGGCAGGAGCGCCCTTGCCAGAGGATGATTTGGGGAAGCGTACGTGCTCATGATTGAGGAGGCAGGAGAGTGGATCTCAATTCTCAAAGTCGAAGCCCGCTGCTTGAACGTGGGAGGCGGTCGGCGGAGATGGTGCAGGGAGGCAGTCTTGACTTGAGTCTTGAGCGAGGAGACGGCAGTGGTGTCCCAGGGAAAGGTTCCTGGTGCCCCCTAGCGTGGATTTCTCCCCCTTGGAAATGATGGGGAACGGGGCGTGCCACCCCCTCGATGTGCTCTTCCAAACACCGTAGTAATACGACTCAGGGTGTCAACATGGTTTTCCTCCGCGTAGAAAACGTAGGGATCCTGGCGGGGAATGAGTTTTCCAAACTAGCCCTTGGAGATAAGGCTATTTCAGGATTACTATCAATCCTAAACTAACCGTATCCGGAGTTGCCTAATATATTGTAATACCACCACCTCATGAGCGACTGGAGCTGTCTTGTTTGTGAGATCATCCGTTTGAGCGGTTCATGGAGGTAGATCTGGTCTGGGCACACATTGAGGTCGGCTCCTAGCGCCGCGTTGTTGTGCAGGAGGTCTGGGCCTTTGGCGAGGGAGGTGAAGATGTAAGTGAAATGATATAGGAGCAAGGCGGACGAGTTTTCGAGTTTAAGATGAATGCACGCGGATGCCTGACTATCTATATTACAAGCTTGACTGATTATAGGGTTATCGGGGCTAACGTGGGTTAAAACGGAGAGTCTCACCTTATCTTTTAATTTTTATACGGTTCACACATTTCACAGTTTACCTTCAGTTCACCTCAGTTTTGTCTCTCATTCTATATTTAAGAACACATCGTGCACAAACTAACCTATGCTGTAAATACTTAAGTATGTAAATAACAAATTTAAGGAAGGCTGATATGCCTTGCTGGTGACATTTCTAAGTTTACATGTTCCCATGTGTGCGTGCTTGAACTGAAGATAATTGACGTACGCCTGTTGCTGTAGGTTTTGGTGGGAGAATCCCTGGTGAAGCAAGAGGACCCTGGACGGGCCATTTCTGGGCTGTTTGGTAAAGAACTCCTGCATTGAAAAGACAGAGATTTGTAGGGCTATAGAGATCCAGCTGTTAGTCATCGCCTGCTTTTAAATAATAATAAAAGTGAACATTAGTTGTATTAATAAATTTTTATGTGGCCATGTGCAAAATAAAAATAATGTTCACTTTTGTAAGTTTCATTTGATGTCATCTTTTTCGGGATGAGGAATAAAAGGTCTGCTGATTTATTCATATAGATAATCCGTTGAGATAATGAAAATGGAGGTTGTTACTAGAGTATGTTGAGGGAAACCCTAAACCCTAGAGTATGTTGATGTCATCTTGTATTTGACCCTTAAATTTCAGGGTTTTGAGTTTTGACACTGACCACACACTGGCTCTGTATATATAGATCATGTGACCCTTGCGCTTTTGTATTACCATCGAGTTTGGATCCTTGGCTTCCCCTCCCAAGCAATCTACCGCGGTCGTTAGTCCTGTGGGATCGGAGCTGCGGCATATAGCACCGACAATCCATGATACACTAATAAACCATCAGGGAGGGAATTTTTCTCGTTTTTGCATTTTTGCTATCCTTCATAGGAGTGGAGACATGAATTTGTGTCCGAGTTATCTGCTATAACGTAATAAGGATTTACATTATCCATTTCCATTTCTAACATACATGATCCTGGAAATAAAAAAAGCAAAATGGATATATCGGAATATGTTTCTAATTTCTAGAAAGGATAAAGTACAGATTACCCCCTTGACCTATGCAAAAAGTCTAAAACACAACCCTGATGTATAAAATCGGACGAATGATAACCTCAAACTCTTCATACCGGACATCATACACCCCTGAACCCATCTCAGGTGGTTTTAGTCCACCGTGGCTTCCACGCTGCACAATCCCTGTTTTCTTTTTCTTTTTCTTTCCTTGTTTTCTTTTTCTACCTTTGTGAACTCCGTCCGCCCCTCGAGAAATCTCGCAAACATCTCCACGTCGCTGCTGCTCTCGCCTGGGCCATGAATGCCGCCGCGGTGGAGACGCGCACGCCGCCTCCGATGAATTTGGCCCTGCATGTGCTCCCCTTCTCTCTCTCTCTCTCTCTCCCTCTCCCTCTCTCTCTCTCCGGGACCTCAAGCAGCGGTGGTGACCGAATCGTCCTCGTCGCAGAAGCGCTCATGGCTCGGTGCCCCTCTTCTTGCGCTAGTCGGATTTGGTTCCAGCCGGAAGAAGAAGAAGCAGCAGGGGCTTCTCGCGCCGCCTGTCTCCTCGCGCCACGCCGGTGGAGGGCGCGGAGGAAGGTGGGGAGGAGGCCGGCGCCATTGCCACCGCCGGAGACCTCGGCGCGGCAAGGGAGTTGCCGGTGGAGGCACGGAGGGAGAGAAGGCGGCCAGCGAGGAGGACGAGAGGGACCTGCGTGAGGCGAGGAACTCATCTCTGCCGAGGAGCTCGGCACCGTGATCGGGTCCAAAGAACTGGGGAGACGACGTGAAGGGGAAAGCAAGCGACGGGTGATTAGGATGGATATCCATCCAGCGTGGACGCCAATGTGGACTACAACCACCTTGAGATGGGGTCAGGGGGGTATGTTGTCCGGTATGAAGAGTTCAAGGTTGTCATTTATCCGGTTCTATACATCAGTGTTGAGTTCTAGACTTTTTGCATAGTTCAGAGGGGTAATTTGTACTTTATCCTTCTAGAAGTAAAAATGCTATTCAAATTTGGGTTAGATCAAAATTTCTCTGGAACACAATTTTATAGAAAATTAAAGGGAAAAGATCCGATTTACAAACTCCAATTATCGAGAAAGTCCGATTTTTCAACCGGTAACTACAAAACCAGACACAGATATCCAGAATAAACACAATTTTTTTTTCTAGTTGCTACTTAGAGATCGACTGAACAACCGAAACCTGCTGAGAAGGAAAAATAAGTATCTTGATTCATATCCTTCTGTGCTCTGTCACCTGTGTGCAGCAAGTGGAGGTAGCTCTTATGCATTTGTTCTTTGAATGTCCATTTAGTATGGCATGCTGGACATGCTTGGGAATTGAATGGGATACCATCTTACCTCCTTTGGATATGATGATTCATTCAAGAGAAACTTTTGGGTCAAGCATCTATAGAGAAATTGTCATTATATATAGTTGCATGGTCTATTTGGTGTCACCATAATAGTATTATTTTTTATGGTGCCTCCCATTTATGGCATGGAGGAGCTGCTTTCTTAAGGAGATTAGATAGGTTACCCTACGGGCAAAACCCGAGATGAATGATAAAAATTGATAATTTTGTGAGTGGTCTTTAGTGTTGTATTTTTCTCTCTCTTGAGACGGTCTCATAAACTGTACGTATATTCTTTCATTCATATCAATAAAAGAAAAATATAGGTAGGGGCCTCCCCTGCCGATTCCCGTCAAAAAAACCAGACACAAATAAGCATTCAATTGTTCACACACGGGACAAATTTGGATCTTTAGGTGGTTCTGATTTTTTTTTAAAAAAAAAAAGCTTTTGGTTTCATGTATAAATTTATAAATAATTTATTTTGAATCAGAAAATTATGAAACTAGTACATACATCTTCCTGAAAGTGCAACATATCTATTGGTTTTCTATTCACAGCAAAGTACAAAATTATAACTGAAATAATAGCACGGTTGTATAACAAGTGGCCCTAATATTTTCCAAAGCTTTCCAGACGTGAACTTGATTTAGAAAATGCTATTCCAGGTAAATTGCCTAATTAAGTAACTCTGTAGTCCAGGACACACAAAAAAAGAAATCACACTCATCCAGAGGAGTCAGGTAAATTGTGTAATTAGGTAACTTTGTATTTCTGGTAAATGGGCTAATTAGCATAAATTGCCTGTTAACTTAGCAAATTGTCTGTTCGCTTAGCATAAACTGCAAGTTCAATTAGCATAAATTGCCTATTCGATTAGCATAAAATTGCCATGTCGTGGGGAGGAGAAACTCCCTGTCGAAGAACATCGCCGGTCGAGGAGGGGAGCAGAGCTCGCGCCACCCGGTCCACGCTCCGCCATTGTAACATTCCTCATTTCTGAAAAATGGAATTAAAAAATTGGTGGAACATGAAAAATATTTGCAAGCTTCTAAGAGTGTCTTCTTTGCATTCTAAAAAAATCTTAGACTAAATAGTTTATTGGCTAAGGACAATATATATAAATAAGTGCTAGTGGGTATTTGGATATTCATGAATTTATGTGGAGTTTATTTGAATCTTTTGAGTGTGGTTTGAACCTAAACTAACATGGGATCTAACCTTCTAAACCAAGCCGACCTTCTCCTAGATCTGGCCCAGCCCGTTAACCTCTCACTTCTCTCTTTTCTTTCCCACTCGCGCGGCCTGCTGCCGGCCTAGCCCAACAACTGCCGATGCCTTCCTCTACCTGTTTCAAATAGCGCTGACACGCGGGCCCTCATGCCAGCCACCCACATCTCATCTCCAGTTCTTCTTCCTCTTCTTCCGCCCCGCGTCGGCCCCCGATGTCACTTTTTGCCACCGCCATCGCTTTTCCGCTCATGTCATCTCCCCGCTCCACCAATTTGCGCTTAGGGCACGCGGGGGACCTTCTTGGACATTCGGTTATGTGCTTCAAATCTTTAGTGATTTTTTTCTCTGATTCATCAGTGAAGGACAATATACCTTTTTTCTTGATTTATTGTCAACTGCAGGTGATGGCGTGAGGACAAGAGGAGTGTTTGCTCGAGGGACTCGAACTCGATGCAGCGAGTTTACTATGGGGTTTGACCGATGGAGGCAGGTGGAAGAGGAAGACACGGGAAACTTTATGTAACAAATTACTTATTCTGATTCTTGAATCATCAATTGATCGAATATCCTCTTAGCAAGGTCCGTGCTTGGTTTCTAATTTGTTTCTTCTGGTCTCGAGGTTGGATTTATAGCTCTGTTTCTTGTCTAGTATGTTGACAACGTTATGGAGTCCAAACCAAACAAAGCTAGTACACGCCATTACGGCAGTCGGATACGGTGCAACCTGATTACGGTTCCAGTTGCGTTACCGATTTATGAACCAAACACCACATACGATTCACTCCTCTTAGCTATATGGTTTTGGTAGTTTGCTGCAGCAAAAATCTGGCTATTAGTAAGGAGAGAGAAAGTATTTTGGTACTGGATATGAGTAATATGTTGGAGATTCTAGAAGGCATTACGGCCAGAACTCACATACATAAGCTTCAATGCTTTGGGACGCATGCTTTTTAGTTTCATAAAAACAACATTGTTTAATGTGATTCTCAGTCCAATTCCATCCATTTAATGCTCAGTCCAATGCTTGGTGAGAGTGAATGAGAGGAATGCTCAGTCCATTGGAGGTAGTGTATCCCAGATGTAAAAGTAGCATACGTTGTTTATGGTACTTCTACGTTTTGCCTACACGAGCACAAGTCCGGCATGTGGACGGACACTGGTCCACAGCATGCACCAACATGTCCAACGGACTAGGGGCGGTACTGTACTTTTGGTTTTGCTATTGCTATAAATAGATAGGTCGATGATTGTACTTTTGATTTTGCTATTGCTATAAATAGATAGGTCGATGATTGTAGGCCCTACTGATTTAATTCGTTTTGATGCAGTCGAGATCAACATACCAGAGTAGAGATGGATAAATTCCTACAATCCATATCAACATACCAGAGCAGTCCAGATCAACATACCAGAGTAGAGATGGAAGACAGCATAGTTTGCATGTGGTTGTACCTGTTCAATCGATCATCCGGAATAAATAATGAGACAAACTAAAAGCCTATCAGTAGAAGTGTAGTTCTAACTTAGATAAAGTGAAATAGGTGATTGCGAATGATAATGATCGCCTGATTGTTGCTTCCGCAACCCATCAATTCTTGGTAGTCGAATTGCTGATCAAACGATTTTTTCCACTTATTTCATTTTGAGGGATATGAGTGACAATGCATCCCATATTTGCATCTGGTATATCGGGAGCAGAATACTGAGTGTATGTCCTATGTTGATATGAATGGCCTTGTCGACCATCTCCCTAGAAAGCATACAAAAATGAGACATTGATAAATGAGGGATCACAAAACTATATCCGTTGATAAAAATGTTTCACGAAAGGCCAGTTAAGGAAACAATAAAATTCCTCAATGGAAAAAGGACTTGCATGTTCTCTTCCATTCAAAGTTGTCAAGCTTGGTCTCGTTTGTTTCCAGAGTGAATGAGAGCAATGCTGAGCTGTGAGATAAGGGTGTCATGGAGGTAGTGGCGGAACTGAGGGGGAGGGCTGGCAGGGGCCACGGCCCCCCCTAACGCCGGTGATTTTTTTAATATCAGCTCTCCATTCATTAGCAATTAGCTTAATAGGCCATATACTTAGATAAGTGTGATATGTTCAAAACCTAGGAGACAACGAGACAAAGCTGCATTGGAGATTTTGGGAATGTTTGGATGCCCGCCATCGATTGCCAATTTGCCACACCTCACTTGCAATCTGGTGCCACATCCGTGGCAACAAAATGAACTACGCTTCTGAAAAAATGCAGTGGCACGCAATGTCTTGTCTATCAACCAAGGGAAATGCTGCGGACAGGACGTCCGGAGGGAAAATAAAAAATCGGACGGTGCAACATTGCAACATCAGATATATATTACATGTAACAAAAATAAAAACTACAATATCCGATGAAACATTGTAACATTCAGTAAAACATTGCAACATCAGTCACATATTATATGAAACATTAACTCAAAACTTCACTGTTTCGAATGTTTTCTCCTCTCTGTTTTGGTAGGATGTTGTAATTTTTACAATGTTTCAGTGTTGCATTGTTTTTTTAATGTTGCAAATATTTTTATGGAGATGTTTTAGGAATCGACATGTTCCAGCACCTGAATGTCATAATTTTTTAAATGATATTGCATAAAATATGTGCCTGATGTTGCAGTGTTTCACTGGTGTTGCAATATTTCACCAGATGTTGTAATGTTTCTCACCGAGTGTTACAATTTTCACTTATGTTGCATGTAACATATGAATGATGTTGCAATGTTTCACTGTCCATGTTGCAAATGTTGCACCGTTGGACGTCCGGATGTTGCAATGTTTCATCGTGCATGTTGCAAATGTTGCATCATCCGATATTGCGCCCGGACGACGGACGTCCGGGCGCTAGCAAGTCCCATCAACCAAACATACAAATTAAGTTTGCAGCGGCGACGGAACGATAGCATACAACCAAGCATGCTCTTTCACCACAAGAGGTAGCTTCAACTATATGCGGTTTCATCACGAAGAAAAGAATGTTTAATTTACTCATCCTCATAATTTAAATAAGTTAGCTTTTCCAAGATGTTCCGGGCGTCATGTGTGAATCCATTTTCCACATTTCCAAACATCATGTGCGAATCCAATTTCTACATTTTATTATTTTAGTTAGTGGGAATACCTATGAACACAGAGTTTCATAATTTGACGAGCATAATGCTCGACTTACCTCCTTCTTACTGATGTCTATTGTTTGAATGTTTTTCATGTATTCTTCAAATATATATACATTTATTATGTTATGATTGTTTAGTGCATGCAAAAACAGTGAATAATCGAATAAATTTAGTAGACAATGCTAGTCTAACATGGCCCCCTCTAAAAATTTTCCCTAGTTCCGCCACTGAGGTAGTGTATCCCAGATGTAAAAGTAGCATGCGCTTATGACGATTGTAGGCCCTACTGATTTAATTCGTTTTGATGCAGTTCAAATCAACATACCATAGTAGAGATTGTAGGCCCTACCAAAGCTAGTGTTTGGATGGAGGACAAGGTAGGATGGGTTGATCTCACAGATGAATATTCGCCCCAGATGCAGGACAAGTTCGTAAGCTCAAAACAAGCGGACAAACTCATCCCACGTGTGAGGCCGAACCTAGACTAAGTTGTGGTCAAGCCGGCGTCAAGCAGCAAGCATTGGTATAGGGAAGAGGAGGCTGAGTTTATAGAGGTGTGGGGGGCTTGTCAACACTTGCAATAGGAAGGAGGACGGCCAAGTTCTTGGATGACGAACAAGGCACAAACGATCACACAAGCGTTCACTACAAAAATTTGACGCTGATAAGGAGTCCCCTCTCAATTCCCTCCACCCACATACACTCCTCACAATCAATAGATTTCATTTTACTCAATTGGAGCATCCATTCATGGGTGGGCTTGTTGGAATTTCAAATCTCGTCGTCGATCACTGTGTTGCCATGGTGTGGCAGAGATAATGCTGGAAAGCCGCGCAGCTCATGTGGGGAGAAGCACAGTAAAGCTTCCCTGTGGCGGTGACGGCAGAGGCGGGGAGGGCGGCAGCAACTTTGGCATGGGAGCAAGCGAGTGGCAGCGCCGTCAACGCTTCATGCCGTAGGAACCAGCGAGAGGAAAGGCATAACATGTGGCCCTTACATGCTAGAAAAAAAGAGAGGGAGATCGAGGCCGAAATGGGTGTTGGCCCAGAAACATGAGGGATTAACAGGAAGAGGGACTTGGACAAGGAACATAGCTAATTTTGTAAAAAAAAATGGCCACATATGTCATACCATCAAACGCGTTTCTTAAACCAAACACAAGGCATGGGATGAACTTATCCCACCATCCAAACATGAAGTGGATGGCTCCATCCAAAAAATTGGGATGGGATCATCCCATCCCAGCTTGCCTCCATACCAAACACATGCTAAGTTGTTGTCCAAGCCTCTAAGGAGACATGAGTTGTTCTCTGTTTCAAATATGCCCTAAGTTGGGTAGCAAAATGGGTGCACCTTTAATTTCTTAATTTAATTATATATATGGATGAAAATACAAAACATATTACGTAATTGCATAACTCGCACAAAGGTCAATAAAAAGTTTCCCATCATTTATTTTTATAGATGCAGGACATACATATGCAGCCACCACACACTTATTACAGTACTTGATGGGATACTCGAGGATCGTTCAAGCTACAACCATTTGTTGTTGTTTATTTGGCTTCTTCAATGCTACCGCTTCAGGTTCCCGGCATGTTGAGATCTTCATCATTCTTTAATTCCAGATGATCAGGTTGAACTCTGATTGTAGGGACAAGGTTGTCTTCAGGGAACTGGAAAGCTTGTTCCCCTAATTTGAAAAAAGGATCACTTGGGCCATTTCCTGTCAGTGTGGAAGTTGCTGCAAGAAAATGAGATTCCTGAAATAAAATAAAAATAGAAAATGAATATCATGTGCACAATTAGTCAAATTAATGGAGGAATTTAGTTTTGCAGTTATCATATGAACCTGTTGTAGCTGGGGCACATTGCTGGACATGGGCGCTTGATCATGATTTGCCCTAGGCCTTTGGAGAACATCATTGAGGAAGACATAGGACTCAACAGAATTAATTGCCTCATAGATATCTGATTCAAGTATGGTTGTGCGCTCATGGGATTTGGCACACATCGAGGCACGGACTGTAAGTTCTTGGGTGAATATCTCCACGAGCTTTGTCAGGACTGGTGGTGTGTCAGAGGACATCATGAAGCTACCTTGGTAGTCTCTTATGATTTCTGCAACATAACTCATGGGTAAGATATGATTGTTGAAGTCCATTGTGTTTTCAATGTCCTCCTGGATCTTCCTCCAGAAGTCATCAAGTTCTTGTTGTTGTGCTGATGGCAAAGCAGTTGGTGGTGATCCATGAAACTCTTGTGGATGTCCAGCTCCTTCCATTGATCCAATTGCCATAGCTTAGCACCTGTATATCCAATGTTATTTAATACACATATATGCTTAGTTAGATACTGTTTAGTTTTTAATGCTACTGACATGAAGGATCCCCGAAAATACAATTAAAATTGTCATAGTGTAATCAAGGATTTACTTTCCAAGCATATAACAATAGAACTCAAACTAATTATACCTCCACCCCATCCAAAAATGAAATCACTTAAACACAGCTAAAAAGATAGATAGTTACCTTACTAAGGCTTCGCCCAACTTCTACTTCGAATTCTAGACCAAATAGTCAAGCAATTGATATGAGAAGAGTAGTGGCTTGGGTGGTTTATATAGGATTACAAGGAGCCTTTTTCGCAAGGATCCAACCATATGTCACTTCACTACAGGAAAGCAAGGGCCATTGTCCGTATTCGGTGGCCATGTCGCATCCTCAAGCTTTTCATTAAAGCAAAACAAACTCATAATCATTAAGGATGATATAGGTTTTGGGATATATCCTCCAGCTCATGCTTATCTAGTCTTGTGAAACTGAATGGTGCTAGAAAAAGCATGTATTATTTGTTTGTGTTGGGTGATAATGTCGTATCCTCAAGATTTATATTAAGTGTTTCAAGCTATTCATTTATTAAAAAAAAACCTACAAAGTTGCTAAACTTTTGAAGTTCTTAGATATATTCTTCACCTCATGCTTATGTGATCATTGCTATTCAACAAACTTTTAATTTGAACAAGAGCTTTATGGACATCATGAGAACTAAACGAATGCTCATGTGAAATTAAAGGACAGACTAGTGGGAAACATGTATTGTTGTCTATGTTTGCTGATAATTTCATATCCACAATCATGTTGTAAGGCACAAAAGTATATCCTCCAACTCATGTTTAATTGATCATTCTCTCTTACAAGCTTTTCACCATATGAGAGCCTCGTGGATATCATGAGCAAGTAATGAATGGTCATTTGAAACTGAAAGGCACCAGAGGAAAGCATGTAGGTTGTTCGTGATATGTGATCATGTCGTATTCTCAAGCTTTCCATTAGGCATTCCATGATCACGTCGTGTACCTCATATTTTTCATTTAGACCCATAAACCCATAAGGTTCCAAAACTTTTAAAGTTTCAGATATATCCTTCGCCTAATACTTATCCGATCATTTTCATTAACAAACTTTCAATTGGATTGAGGGCCTTGTGGATGTCGTGAGTATTTAATGAATGCTAAGTGAAATTGAAGGATGCTACAGAAAAACATGTACTGTTATCTATGTTTGTTGATGATAGCATATCCTCAAGCTTTTGATAAGGAAAAAAAACCTCATGAAGCCCAAAACTATTAAGGTTGTAAGATATATCCTCGAACTCATTCTTAAATGATCGTTGTTGCTTACAAGCATTTCACCAAATGAGAGCCTTGTGGGCACCAAAAGGTGAAATGATGAGTCACCAAAAATATCTAATGAATAGTAGTTAGGAAAGCTTTAGCTTGCCCAAGTTTTGGGGATCATCGACAATCTTTCGATTCAAGCATTAGGCGCCATTTACTATCATCAAGCTTTTCATTAAAATAAAACTATAAAGCCCTAAAACTCTAAAGGTTTTTTTATATGTATCCTCCAAGCCATGCTTATTCCTTCATTGTTGTGTACAAGCTTATCACAAAAAAAAAAGAAAAAAAAAACCTTGTGGGCCTCGTAAGTGTTTAATGAATGGTCATGTGAAGCTAAAGTACACCAAAGGTTAGAATGGATTGATGTCTATGTTTGGTAATCAGATTGTACCCTCAAGTTTTTTGACTAATGAAAATCTTGAATTAATTCATAAAGCTCAAAAACCGGTACCTTTTCACATACATGCTCCAGGTTATCATCATTGTTACTGTAATGTAATTAGCTAATATCTCGCACCTGTTACAGGGTATGAGATTCCAGCCTTTGTTTGGTATGCACTTCGGTAATGAAATCTAATATCTGCTCTAGAGATTGGATGCTACGCTTGTGAAAATAATATTCAAATTGATGATTGATGAACAGTGAGAAAAATAGCTCGCTAGCGAAATGTTTGCCGCCAATTTAGAACGGATTCCAAAATTTCTCTAACTGCACATCTAACGAGGTGTCTCATGGGTCTCTGCTGCCCTCTCTCTCGTACTAGCGATTTCGCTACCCCGCTGGAGAAGGCCTGTATCCAACGCTCAGCAGGGCGCGATATCCACGTAGTCTTCGACGACGGAATAGATATTCGATTACGTGGCTGGAGCAGCAGTGACAAGTTTACCGCTAGTCTGCAAAATTAATTTTGTAAGTAGTCTATGATTTATAGTCTGGTGTACCGGAGCAATTGATTACAAGACTAATTTGCTTTTGAAAGGTGCATAACAGTTGCAGCAGTCCAGATTTTCAAGAAAATAAATAAATTTATCATACAAAATAAACACAACTAAGCAGGAACTCAGAATAACCAAATCAGAGTTAAAGTCAAAATACGTAAATAGAATTGATCAATTGATGTTTGCCCGGATGCCTGCCATAGAACCAAGAAGGCCAATGATCACGAGCAACCAGGCAAAGATGATGTAGGCAACAGGGAAAAAAAGGAAACCAAACTAAATATTGGTGACCTCGGCAAAGTTGCCTCACAAAATCACAAAAGTAATGAGAAATCACATTATTATGAAACTTAGTTCACTCTTACAGCAGCAAAAGGGTAAACAAACTAAAAAAATAAAGCAATATTGGAGCTCACATTTAAGTCGTAACAGAAGAGCAAATCAAAAAATAAATCATAGAAGGAAACAGACCGGGAGCACAAGAACATGAGGATTTCAAAATGTAAATAAAGGCAACACCAAAGGTTTCAATAACTAGGAAGTAAAAAGTTCTTTTACCAGACAATGTTGGCAAGGATGCTCAACCATGAAACCAGTGAGTAAATGGATAGGATAGTTGAAACATCTAGCAGCAACAGTAATTTTGGCAACAGGGAAAAAAAGGAAACCAAATTTATTTTTGGTAACCTCGGCAAAGTTGCCTTCCAAGTAACAGACATTTTTATGAACAACAAAACAACCTGTTACAAAACCCAAAAATAGTACTGCTGAGCAGCACAGAAAATACACTCGATTAAACAAGAAATCAATCAGAGTAACAAGTAACGATGACAGATACACTGGCAAACTACTATGAACACATCATGCCATTACTAACTTAGCAACTATGCACGGTACAGCTATGAGCAAACAATACCATTTTAGATGTCAAGAAAACATCAAAGTAGAAGGCATTTGAACTATCCATTATAACGAAACATATGTTAAAAGGAGGGGGGGGGGGGGGATATTAATCATGATAATAAAAGGCCACAAGGACCTAAAACTGAAATATAGAAACAATAGGTTGCATGTAGATATGATTAACCTGAACTAGCAACCCTCCAAACTGCCTGTGCTTACATATTAGGAAGGGGGAGTCAGGTGAGTTGGATCACATGAATAAGTTGGGCCTTGAAGCCTTGAAGGTGGTCTTCAGCTTCCTGGTTGGTGGTCTGATCTTGCGGGACACAAGCGGGAATGTGATCTTGGAATTGTGGAACTGCTTGGTGTTGTCCCTCTTGCATAGCTTGAAGTGGACCGTCGCTGTCTTGATGATCTGAATGCAGGGGGACCTCACACGGTGACGGGACGCCATCTCATTGTACATCTGCTCCACAGCACCATTCAAGGTGGTGTCACGGTACTCCTTGTACATGTTGTGGTAGCCTGTCCTGCTCTGGTAACGCAACCAGATCCCATAGTTCTTGATTGTTGTAGGGTTACGCTCAAAGATCTAAAAAATACCAAGCATATTTAGAAACATACTTGACAAAGAAAACAAACACTACATTAAGTGTAAAGGGAAAGCAAGTGCTAGAACAGAGTAAACATGTAACAAGTTCAAATTTTCTAACTTCATCGCAGCCTATCATTATCCAGCTCTATTAAAGCCATAATGCCACTAAGAAACATACTCAACAATGAACGAAACTGCTAAATACTTAATCTTATCGCTTAATGTAGTGCAAGATTGCTATGTTATCCAAATCCCATTACAAAATCTTATCAACAGGGTTTGTGCAAATAGCAAGTAAGATAGCCTTCAACAGGCTTGTGGCATGCATTAACAAGCTAAGCTTGCTCCAATACTAAAAGATGGAATGCATGTATTATCAATTTTGCATTTAATGTCAATTTTGGACGAGTAATCAAATCTTTCACAAAAAAAAAAGATAAAAGGCATCTAATTCTGAAGATTTAAAGGTATATTGTTCCATTTATAATCGTGAATAGTAAGGGATAAAAGTGAGTAGTATATGACATCACAAATTATGTAGAAGTGAGTTCCCTGCTAGAAATGCATCAAATGTATATGATATGACAACTTCAAGTGGACGAGCACAAACTCATCACTAAGTAATCCAAGAGCAAAGCTAATCTGCACAGTTGGCACAGACAACATTGGTTAATTTACAATATCATATTTTAAACGCAAACAGGAATGCCTATATTGTAATCAGCCCTCAGTAGTAGTAAGTAGGGCAAGAAAGATCGTTGACATGTTGCATTCAACCCAATCACTGAGATGGAGGTAGGGAGGCAACATCGTTACTTATCCATTTAGAAAGGATATCGACATCAGGACACTGGGTCAGCAATTACAACACACAAATAACATCTATTTAATCTACTGCATATCTGCAATATATACGCATTACATACGCACGCACTCAGAGAGACATCCCTGCAGGTAAGAGGTGAACGGGCTGTACCTCGTTGATGGCGAGAACCTGGCCATTGCTCTTCTTCACCTTCTTGAGCTTCCTCAGGAAATACCTGCGCGCGCACAAGCCATTCTCAAACCAAAGCAAAAATCACAGAACCATGGCGCCACCATGATAGCACAACGCACTTACCAGAACTTGGACTTGGCGCGGACCTCGTTGGTGGCCCAGAGCTTCATGCGGTAGATCTTGGGGTGTTCATCGCCGGGGGTCGGCAGCGCGCGACCCACCACCTGGTACTGGTGGAACTGCGCGTTCCAAACAAGTCACACAAGACAGGGTTGTGGTCAGCACCCACGCCGGGAAGAGCAGATACGCGGTGGATCGAGAGGATGCGGAGATGGAGACGGCGATGAGGAGAGCTTACCCTGTGCGCGACCATTTTGGCGAGCTCGCAAAGCCGGAGGTGGCGGCGTGGAGGCCTAAACCTAAGAAGAG
The DNA here is from genome assembly GCA_015342445.1 of Digitaria exilis. Taxonomy (NCBI): domain Eukaryota; kingdom Viridiplantae; phylum Streptophyta; class Magnoliopsida; order Poales; family Poaceae; genus Digitaria; species Digitaria exilis. The sequence continues at coordinate 385,322 of JACEFO010001613.1, forward strand.
GGAGATGGCGGCTGACCAGGAAGGAAGCGGCGGCGGAGGAGGGTATTTATCTGGTGGGGCGAGAAACCCTAATGGGCCAGACTATTCATTTTAGACTTCATGGGCTGGACCATTCATTTTGGACTTCACTAGGTAGTGGTATGGGCCGATAAAATGTTTTGGCCGTTCTAAATGGTACTGACGACAGCTCAGCATTCTACAAAGTTTTGTTTTTGCCTTTTCCGCCCATTCTCTCTTTTTCTGGACTTGGTATGTATTCTAATTTCCAGTCTGCATCCCGCAAATAATCTAAAATTGAAAATAATCAGTTTTTTTAGAAAAAAGAATATATTTCAATATTCCAGCCGCTGCAAATAAGGTGCATATAGCTTCAGTTGGAACACAGGTATTATGTGAGAAGTTACTAAGGTAGATTGAATCTTGCATTGTTGGAGTCTATTGTGAAACCAATGAGATTTGACTATCTGAGGGTCTTGGGTGCTACACATGCATCCCATCATATTCAGAATGCTCTATTTCCCCCCTTAGCATATGAGGTGGTTAACTGGTTATCTAATAAAACGCCTAGGAGGACTTTACAGTTTACACTAGTTTTAGCCATTGAGGTTCATGGTATACCATTGATTATTTGTTGATAATTCTGGTGTAGATAGTAGTTTCAACTGGGGAATATTTGCTCCTACACATCCTATAATGTGAATTTTGTGATCGAGCATAGCTCATTGCTGGTTTTGCTGATAGTAAGCGACTGGAAAGAAGAAGGCCAGAGGCAAGGAATGGGAGCTGAGCTGACGTGTGGAGTTTCAACCCACTGTCAGATTATAAGGGGTAAAGCGCCAGCTTCACGAGTTTGCCATCAAAAGCGACCCCAATTGGCTCTCCGTCAAAGCAAAGAATTTTCTAGATCAAGAAAGCAAAATAGCATTCTAAGGCAATATTTTGTTTCACGGTTTCAAACACCGAGTCTAGATCAGCAAGGGTGGAACGTCGCTCGGCGCTCGCCGAGGATCCAAACGCACCCTAAATTGAACCATCATTCATATCTTATAAAAAAAATGCATAAAGGAATCGAACAGAAAAATGCACGTTGAAGAGGCATCGAACTAAGCCAAATAAAAGCAGTCATGCGTGCAGTGAGAACAGATATATAGAAACCAGCCTGATGCGCAACACTGAGAATGTTGAAATGGATTTTGGAGAGAAAAAACGCTTGAGACTGGAGGTTCTTTAATCGGAAGAGGCTGGAGTTTAAAAGTATAAAGGACAATGAAGACATTTTGATTGGCCTAAATTCATTACACGGACAAATTATTATTGACAGATGAGTAGCAGAGCACAACATCAGATTTGTAGTAGGTTGAGGAAATCAAGTAAACAATGAGCTCATGTGATTTTCCTCTGTTTCCACAATTAAATGATGACTATTAGACTATATATGGATCCATTTTTATCAAGCTTTTTTGGTCTTGGGCTTAGGTGCCCGTGGTAAGAACACCACTCTGAAGACCCATCCAGCAAGCATGGCCCCAATTAAGGGACATATCCAGTACACATATAGCTGCTCCCATGTGTTGTGCCAGTTGTTAACATATCCCCAGCCAAATGCCTGCTCATGATAATTGACCAAAACATGAAGAAATAAGTAAATCAAGTGACCATTGATGCTTGTTTCAGAAACTCATGAAATGGACACAAACAAAAGAATATATTGATACTAATGGAGAAACAACCTAAAATATGTTCTAATAAAGTCTGTAACAACATATTCAGAAGCAGTATCGTAATATGTGAATCGTACTTGAAAAAAATCTAATCTAACATTACTTACAATCAACACACAATTAGAAAATAAACTTTTATACTGCCATCGATAAAAAGGGAATTCTCTACCTATGTTATTAAATGTGCGATGATTCCTCTGGGCTAAGATCCTTCTTAGATGTTAGAAAAATCTTTCTTACACTTCACTTCCACAAAATTATCTTTTAGATGTCCTGTCATCAGTGCACGAAGTATCCCTAGAGCTAAAAGCTTTTATATCTGCTCGCTTTGTATTCTAGAGCTTGTACTTAGTAATTTTAGTTCACACAATGAAGGCTAGTCTAGCTTTAATTTGACCAGTTAGTCCAATAACCAAAGGTAACGCAAGAATGGCAAGCACCATGAGAGTTGTGATGTATCCAACACGGGCACACAATTATTGCAAGTTGTTAGTTAAATTGGAGATTCATAAGCAGGAATATCACTTTGAAATGGCACCCAAATACACACAGGTTTAAAACTTCTTGTGGTGAACTTTTCTATAAACCAGCTATATTCGAGTGACTTTTAATTTGAATCGCACCCACACATCCTTAACACAAACAATCCACATAGTATGTGCTTTCGACTCAGAAGCAAATGCTAGTCAGTGGATAGTGCTCACCGCTCGTTTTATATGAGTACATTTCACATTTCATAATTTCAATGATATAGCATCGACGATGGTTACTTCATATAACTTTATGTCAATCTTATACCAAAATTATAATATTAGGAATTTGTTTTCCGTGATCATTCCATGCAACTAATAATAAAACAACATTTCAACAAAACGCCATATATTAACAAACATTCTACTCGCTCCATTTTCAAATATATATAAAGTTGAGGCCAAGCAAAAACGAACCAATTGGCTTGTTCTAAGTTCTAACTACCACATATTTGAAAATAGAGAGCCTCTTAGAAAACTGTTGCAATGATAACATAGTCATGTGCTTTCGCTTTGGAAAAAAACAAAAGAAGGAAAAGATAAAAAGAAGGAATGGGTGGGACCTCAAATTGTTCTGTAAGCATCTTTGACTACCCAGAAGTATATGGACAATTCAAAGGGGGAAATGAGTATTCAGAAATTGCAGCACAGATGCTTTGAGGCTATAATTTGCCAATACATTTTTCTCCAAATATTAGCATAACTTGGTGAATATATTTAAAATAACAACTGAAATTCCAAATATATAGACCTATAATTTTTATAGTATGTTATATGTTGATTTTTTTAAAAAGCCTCCCTAAGTAGTTCAAATGGAAGGTTGTGATCCCAAGGTATGAGAACTGGTAGTAGACACATAGTTCATTTCTATCGCCACTCCAGTTTTTCTTCGGTCAGATTGTGTGAATGTAGTAGCATACATCAAGAAAGCATCTTTTCGTTGCTAACAAATTGAGAGCAAGAAAAAGGCGCGCGTAGGGCGTTAGCAATTTGCACTGAAGATGATGACGGTGAATACTAACGTTGGAGATTAGTATTGAAGCAAAACAAAGGGAGATTAATTAAAAAGGCAAAGTAAGATATATACTGACGTTGGCTGGGTTCATGGAAGGCCCTGTGTACTCTGCGCCGGCGACTATGAGGCTGACAATGGAGACGGAGAGCAACGAGGTCTTCACGACGGGGTTGCGTGGCCCCTTGACGATGATCCAGAGCACGGCCAGCGTGATGACGAAGGTGAGCACCAGTTCGGCGAGGGCGCCGGTGTGGGCACCCACCTTGAGCGCCGGCCCGGCGAGCGTGTGCTTGTACTGCTCCGGCATGAGCTCCGAGATCGCCAGTGCGCCGCCCACAGCGCCGGCGGCCTGACGACGTGCAAATAAAATCGCTCGATGGTCAGAACAGAGTAACAGACGATGATGCAGCAGAAGTTCAGAACTCGGGCTGAGTCAACTGAAATTCAGGAGGGGGAAAGGGGGATGGATCTCGATCGGAAACCTGAGCGGGGAAGCGGAGCGCGACGGAGAAGAGGGAGGGGCTATCGAGGCCGGCGGCGTAGGAGGCGGCGAAGTCGGTGGGGTTGAAGCTGGCGCCGCCGAGGGCGCCGCAGAGGAGGTCGAAGGCGAAGAGGAGGGTCCCCAGGAGCGACGCGGTGACGAGGAGCGCGTAGTGGCCGGCGGCGCCGCCTTCCTGTAGCCCCAGGGACGACGTGACGGCCGCCGTCGCGGCGCCGAGCGCGGAGGCGCAGAGCACCCACAGGAACGTCACCACGGCGTCCGCGGCCGCCGCGCGCGCCGCCGCCCCCATCGCCATCTCCGCCCCTGCTTCTTGCCTCCCTGCTGCGCTGCTCGATCGGCGATTTGTTGGGATTTGGGAAACCGCAAGCAACTCGATCGATTGATCACTCCGGTCGTCGGAGAGGGGATGGAAGGGTGTAAATAGACACGAGCACGCTCTCGCCGTGCCGCTCCCTCACTCTTCTCTCTTGATAACTGATGCTTATCGTTTTCTGAACCATGCGAGTTTTTTTAATCTTTTTTTTCCTGTGGTGAAGAAAATGTATTTAGTTGCCACTTGTTGGACCTACCAGTTAAATAAGGCCGGATTAGTCTTTGTGTTTATGCAAGGGTAGTTGATGCAAGACTTGGACTTTAGACTTTTTTTTAAAAAAAAAAAATTGGCAGAGAAGGATTTTAGATTAGTCCTAAAGATGAGGTATCTCTTTAGATGAGTACAACCAATGCTGGAGGCACATATCTCTCCATAACAAAAATGAATAGAAAAACTGGAGAGATATTTATATACTAGAGCTTGATGAAGTGAATGGTGTGTGAGAAAATTTTGTTTTCCTCCCTCCCAATGTTTTGCCAGAGGAGAAACTCGATCATGAAGTCCATAGGATGCATTAGCGGAAATTTGTGTTCATCATGGTCGTTACGAATGGTAGCAGGCATGATAACAGTTAACATCATAAGAGCTAAAAAAACAGTTAACAGCATAAACGTCCAAAGAGATGCATGGCCGGAGCCACCCAAGTGCTTCTTGCTAGCTACTCGTAGTGTGTGCCAAAGGTTCGTGGCGATCGACCATTAGTCTAACTTTCCTGTCACGACTCGACAACCTTTCAAGAGAGCTGCCACTGCAAGCGATATGATTCCTGCGGACATCTCCCCTGGATATAGCTAGCTCATGCCCGGCAAAAGGTGCTTCATCATCAGTAGGCATGAGTCAGGAAGCCAGAGCATGCATCGTGAATTTTTCTACTCGATATAGTATCATCATCCTCATGCTAATGTAATGGTAAGTGAGCATCGAATCCAATTAAGCATCACATCATTGGAATTCTGGAACGTGGATACAAAATGGACGATTATGATGCTGACCACAAGAGTGCTGTTGAAACAAAGCCCAGTGACTTGTCAACGTACATGGCCCACAAGTTGATAACGGGCTGCTACCACCAAACGTTGTTTTGTCACAGGCCCCAACTATACCGAGTGGGCCAGAATCAGAAGCCCAATACGTGTCTGCCCATCGCTGCAAGCCATCGGAATTTCCAATCCATCTTAGCATCACCTTTCAGTGTTCGTACATGGATCCCACCAAAATCCAACCCCCTCCTTTCTTCCTCATCGCTTCCTTGCTTGGCCACCGCTACTCCAACCCCCACAAGCCCTCCTGCCGCCGCCTGCTCGGCTCGTTCCATCACGCCGCATCGTGCACCGCCACCTCCTGCATCCCACACGCCCACGCCGCTGCCTCCTACGCCGCGCGCCCCGCATGTGCGCCGCAATCGCACCGCCACTGCGCACCATGATGCCTCGTGCCGCTGCGGACCTTGCTCGCCGGAGAGCAAGGTTGTTAGTATCGGGATACTAGGTAGTATCGTTTTTTGCCTGACAGTATCGGATCGTAGGATCGGGATTCTATTAGATTCTATAAAGTATATATTTTATATAAGATTTGTAATATATTGCATACATTGAAGTCTAAAATATTGAGTTCGTCAATTTAATTATCCTTTTGCACATTTCATTGGTCTTATTGACATTATTTTCAATGTAACTTAATTTAAATAATATTTATTACAACTAGACTATTTTAAAAAATATTTATACCATTAATTATGTAGTATCCTAGGATCTTAGTATCGGGATACTACAAAATTGTAGGTAGGATCATGTGGAGCCTTAAAGTAGTATTGGGATACTATAAAAATTAAAATACTAGGTCGTATCGGTATCACTTTGGTCTGGTAGGATCGTAGAAGCCTTGCTGCTGGATATTTTCAATATTTCGTTCTCCCTGTTTCAACATGCCTTTCTCCCTGTGTCAACATTTGGTTCTGCCTTTTAACATTTTCGAAGTAAATGTTGATCCTGTTTAAACAAAATGTTGATTTGCATAACGAAAATGTTGAAAGTATGTGAAAATATCGAAAACGTATTTCTTACTTAAATGGGTCAAAGTGTCCATAAGATGGATAGGAAGCCCAATGTCTCTCGCCGATCTTTCCTGTGCTGGCGTGAGCTATCCGAATTCTGCAATGCTGAAGTCACAGTTTTCTCACGGGCCCTCAACTAGACAACTGCAAGGGAATGAATGGCCCAGAATCTGACAGAAAACCAGAAGTTTCAACGAATTGGCTGCACAAAATTGGCCCAATCCGCTGTCCAGAACAATGAAAACCAGACGTTTCACCAATCTAAAATTTTAATTGGAATTGTGCCCAATTCATCAATTCCTGGATTTCCAAGCCGTTATGGGCTTATGGCAAGCCAAATCCTCCTACCGTAATGGCATTGCACAATGCAATGGCACAGGCGCATAGCACACAATCACACGCTGCTTAGGGTCATCCACGAGTGTCTAGTCGGCCTTCTGTCCAAACGGAAAAAAAAAAAAAACTTACACTTAGTGGGCGCTGATGCATACTTCTTGGTTAGTTTGCAATTCATAAGTTAGGAGTATTTGTTGAAGGTGCACAATTTGTCTTTATAAAGCTTGAGACACTGATTGTCACCACAAGTTTAACTCAACTGTTACACGTACCAAAAGTCCAATATGAATGCTTTTATTGTAAGATAATCGTTCTATAATTCATGGATCGCAGAATTATTTTAAGACAACTAAAAACTACTATTAACTTATCTGAGATTAGAATCATAGATTAATGCAAAAAGGCTACCTACACAACAACACGGCTGTAGAATTAGAAATAGCAAGATGCATTAATAAAAAGCTCTTTTTGAATGAATTAATTAATAATCAGTCCCATTCGTTTTCACTCAATATGTTATCACGCACACGCTCTACCAGAAACTGGCCGAGAGAACTTCCAATTCTTGCAATTGCAAGGTTGTCGCCTGCAACAACCACTAAGATGAGAAGAACAAGTTCAAGTTCAAGAAAAAGATGACTATTGATCTCGATGTAAAGGAACCAAACGAGAAGGACAAGTTCAAGTTCAAGCAAAGATGACTATTGATCTCGATCCAAAGGAGGAAGAATTATGCCTCGTGGATTCTTACACCACAAACTCTACCCTTCGAGAGATGAAATATTTTCAAACTCTTAGAAAAATAAGGAAATATTGTGACTATCGCTGGTCGAGATGCACACAAAGTTGGCTCAAGACGAGCCATTTGTTTGACCAAACTCTATTTTGGATAAAAGGTGTTGATCAAGTCAGTAGGGGAAGCCCCAACCTATTTTTTTGCATAATTTTTTTTATTCCAAACCCAGTTTTGCTCTCATAGGGAGTCAAACTTGGGTCTGTTAGGTGCTACTTAGGTGTTCTAACCACTAATCTAGAGGCCCTTTCATAGCTCAGAACGAGCCATTATTACCGAGAATGTCTTATTATATCCTGATTCGACTCGTACCCTTTTAAGTTATAGAGACGTCTATAAGAATGGTCTTCACATGGAAACATATAAAGATTATAAGGAAGAATTTTTCATTTAACTGAACTTACTGGATTTGGTGAAAAAAATTGTGAAAAATTTTCTTCACTCCAATCTGGATACATAAAGCCTCTGCAATATGATGCTTATAGGTAATTTTCCAAAATGTCCATACATTCCAGAATTGTCATGATTGACTTGGACATCTTGGTGTCAGGATGATGAGGAAAATTATCAGCAATTCTATTGGCCATGATATGGAAAAAGCAAAATTCCCAGAAAATAAAAGTTTTTGCTGCACTACTTGTGCTACTGGAAAATTAATTTTAAGATCATCGTATCTTAAAATTAGAGCTGAACCACTCAAATTTCTTCAAAGAATTCAAGGAGATATTTATGGTCCGATTCAGCCATTGCCGGGACCATTGAGATATTTCATCATAGTAATAGACACATCTACACGATGGTCTCATGTGTGTCTTTTGTCGACACATAACCATGCATTTGCCAAAAATAATATCCCAAGTTATTAATTTGAAGGCATATTACCCTGAACATCGGATTCAATCTATCTGAATGGACAAGGCCGTTGAATTCTCGTCTTGTGCTTTTAATGATAATTACATGGTATTGGAAATTCAAGTTCAACATTCAGTTCCTTATGTACATGCATATAATGGTTTAGCTGAATTGTTAATTAAGAGAATCAATATAATTGCTAGACCTTTGTTGATGAATTGCAAACTCCGTACATCATGTTGGGGGTCATGCAGTCCTACACGCTGCTGAATTGATCCAACTACGACCAACTGCATCGCGAAACTTCCCCATTATAGTTACTAGGTGGAAATCGTCCAAGTATTTCCCATTTGCGTAACTTTGGGTGTGTTGTATACGTGCCCATCTCACCACCTCAACGAACTTTGATGGGTCCTCACAGAAAATTAGGAATCTATGTGGGATATTCATCCCCCTCTATTATCAAGTATTTAGAACCTCTCACAGAAAATCTATTTACCGCTCGTTTCACTGATAGTATTTTTTTATGAAGATCAATTTCCAGCATTAGGGGGAGATAAGTACCAAAGAGAATGCCGAGAAATTGATTATAATGCACATACTATAGAAACTGAACAAGTTAAAAAAATTATTAATTACCAAAATATTGCAAACAATCTGCCAGACGCTTTTTCAAATTATAAAGGTGTTACAAAGTCTCTCCATCCAGCAGGAATGTGCTAGAAAGAGTGAAGATACCTAATAAAACCACTCAACCCCAAATTGTAGGCAAGAGGGGGGAGAAGCACTTCCAACAAACAAGATGTGATGTCTAGCATGAAAAAGAAGACGATAAAATAACTCAGCCTAGAGCATCTCCAATAGATTCTCTAAACATGAATAGCTAAACTTCAGATTTAGCTACTATGTAAAATAAAAACAGCTACCAAAATGTGATGCAATCCAACAGTTTCTGTAAATGGAATCCCAAATCCCAACTGTGTCGTGCTGGCCTTCTTCCTGTGCCCGTTGCCCACCTGAGCACCATCGCGCCTCTGCACGCTCTATCATGGCGGCCCGACGCAGCACCCTGTCACAGCGGCGAGATCGCAGGTCCCCGCACCGCTAGAAGCTAGCCGCTGTGCCGCGGTCGTGCGCCCGCCACATGGCTCCATAGCCGCAGGAGCCGCGCCGCAGACACCCTTGCAGCGACCGGAGCGAGCTCTGTAGCAGCATTGTCTGGTAGCCATAGAGGATTGGAGGGAGCAGATAAGTGGAGGAGGTCTTTAGCTAGCTCCCCGTGGAAGGAATTGAACTGGGGTGACAGACACATGGAGGATTTGGAGGCGGGTGGAGTTTTACCCAATCTGTGGTCATCCATGGCGATCTGGCTTAGCGGCATCCTCCTTCACAGACTAGCGGTGTCCTCCTTCAAGAACCCGTTGCAGCTGCCCTCCCGCCGGCGGAGGTTGCCACGCACGTCGTGGAGCTTGCCTCGCATCGCACGCCGGTGGACTTGTCCTCTGTTGTTCCACTGCAGGGAGGGCAGGACAGCAAAATGGACGCACGGGAGGACGACGGGGGCGCAGGAACGGAAAGAAACCGCGTGGGCAGAGGCGATGCCGAACGGGGAAGGATAGGCAAAGATAGCTCCCGACGGAGACGGGATGCCGAACGAGGAACCGGGACGACGAAGATAGCGATTCTGTTGGAAGGCAATTTTACTGGACTTTTTCTATTTTTGCATATCCATCTCAGCTTAGCTATTCTGTTGGAGTTGCTTTTAGTTAATTGCTGCCCCTGGATACGTAATCGCGCATTGCACTCGCTAGGCCTTCATTGAAATCAAGTGAGGTTCCTTGGTGCATGGATGCGAAGATAGTGTTGGTTGACGGGACGACCTTGCACAAACAAAATCAACATATATGCATGTATATGAGTGTGCCCTGAAGAAATTAACAGGTACTGATTAGAAACTGGGGAAGCGAGATGGACGCAGATATATAATACCTGCGCTGCCTGTCGACCTTGGATGGTGGCGGCGTGACTTGCTGCGGGCCATACTTTGACCTTCCCACAATGCTTGACCTTCTCCCTCTCAGCCAGGTAGTAGTCACTTAAGCGACTGATGTCGATGTTAAGAGAAAAGAGGTCATGCAGCCTCCGGTGGCAGCCCACCTCCAATTGCCTTGCCTTGAGACCTCTGAGGTATTCCGGCAAAGTCTCCATGGCTGGGTCGAACAGCACCAGAGTGTCGAGCGTCGGGACGTCTTCGACCACCTCCAGTGCCTGGCAGTTAATGACCGCCAGCTGCAGCCTGACGAAGCCTCGGATGATCTTGAGGCTCGGGCAGTTGAACACACAGAGCTCCTCCACGGAAGGGAAGTTCTCCAGGACTGTTATGCTGGCCGCACCATCCAGGCGCAGTTCCTTCAGAGCAACCCGCTTGCTGCTGGCGAGCCCCGAGGGTAGGCGCTCCAGGTTGTTGCAGTAGTGGATGAATAGTCTCTGCAGGGAGGGCATGGCTATTCTGTCGTCCCCATGGCTTCCCACGCCCATTCCTCCCATCTGGGTAGCCCCTTGAAACTTAGGAACTGGAGCCTAGGGAAAGACACCATTCTCTGCCACCCCCGTTGGTGCTTCACGAATTCAGGTCCCACATGAGTGATGGACGGAGCCAAGCTGATGGTCATGGTCTCCAAGCTGGGGAGCTGGCACAAACCGTCGGGCAGCTGGGTGCAGAAAGGCAGGACTCTAATCTGCAGGTGTACCAAGCTGTTCAAGTCCACCGTGGCCGCTGTCAGCCAGCTTGGCCCCCGGCGTCCCAAGTAATTCTCAAAACAAAGTATCCCCAGGTGACGTGGTGGGCAAAGCTGATCAAGCACCTCCTCCACCCGTTGCGCCATCGCACCAATGCTGGTCGTCTCATCTTGCCTTGGGAGGTTGCAGGCTAATGTCAGTGTCCTAAGCTGCTGCTTGTCGTGGAGCTTGGCCTTTGCAGCAGCAGCTGATGAACTAGGCAGCACTGTTTCGAGGCCCTGAATTTTGAGGTCTCTAAGCTGAGAAAGAGATCCTAGCTCCTGGAGACTACACCACTCCCCGTCCGTCTGTACGTGGAATGTACCAAGTGTCCTCAGGTTTGTCAGACCGCCAAACCCTTTAGGTATAGGAAATTTCTGCACCAGGACCTACTACCAGTCGCCTCAGACGCTCTAGCTTTATGATGCTGCTAGGCATCTCACCAGAAAAGCTAGCGATATTCTCAATACAGATCTGCTCTAGGAACTTGAGCTTATATATGTCATCTGGCAGTCTAGATATATCGGTGTTGCTCAAATATAGGAATCTAAGGTGCTTGAGCTTGCCCAGAGACTCGTGGACAAACCTATCTGACTCTGCATACCTCACCCACAGCATCCGCAGGCTAGGAAGTCTATTTCTCGAGGAGGAATCAGTACTAGCAGAAGGCTCAAATTTCATCCTACCACTGAGAATCAAGCTCCGTAGCAACTCTTGTTTTTCTGCTATGCTATTCCAATCTGGCAACACTGCTGACTCGGACTCACTTGACTCTATGGATAGGCGTCTGAACTTTGTTGATGGAGAAATGAGCTGGGTACTTTCTTGGCCAGGCCTAATGACCAGAGCTTCTTCTTTAGCCATGAATTGAGCAAAAGGGCGGATAACATCATGCATCAGGGATACTTCTTCAGCTATAACAGTTACTAGAGGCTCTATAAAATTCCTTCTTATCAGACTTGTGTAGAAAGAAACAACTAAGTCAAATTCTTCTTTTCTCGGACTTGCATCGTCACTACCAGCTAGAAGAAACCCTTCGCTCATCCACATATAGATAACAGCATCACGGTGTAAATTTAATCCTTTAGGGATAAGGGAGTAGTAAAGGAAGCATTGCTTCAGTGCGGGAGGCAAATCCTCATAGCTTAACTGTAGTGCTATGTTTAGATCACGGTGTGATTTTTCTGTGTTCCATGCAGGATCATGCAAAACACCGTTCCACTCATGCTCGGTTGCTCTCTTTGTTCTAAGGAGCCCTCCTATCGCTTTAATGGCAAGTGGTAAACCACCACACTTCCTAATGATCCCTATACCGATGTGTCTTAGGTTATCAAGACCTTCACTGCCGACATCCTGCATGTATAAGTCATAATGTGGTCATCATAATACATTCCGTCACATATAAGTGTACTACATTCGTTCCAAAATATAGCAAGGTTTAGACTTTTTCAAAGTCAAACATTCTTAATTTTGACCAACACTATTTCTAAAAATATAATTTATTTTGAGTGAAAAGAGTACATGTTATAATAGTTCCTTTCGTGACCGATCTATAAACATAATTCTTATGTTGCCAATCTGTATAATTTTTATGCTATTTATGGTCAAAGTTATTAATGATTGACTTTGTAAAAAGTTAAACTGCTATATTCTGGAACGGAGGGAGTACATCATTTTGATGCATTAAAGCGTATACATACACAACACCTACGACAAGACAGCAGTTCAACGAAATGATCATAGAGAAGAGTAAATCGTCAACCCGAAAGAAAAAGTACATATTTTCCTTAGCGGAAATTGCCATACGTAGGCCAATTGCAATTAACAGAAATATTGGTTTGCTTTTATCATTTTCTACTACAGTTAGATCACACAAACCTATCAACCCGTGATCCCACACAGGCAAGTTAGAAATAGTTAGTAATTAAAATCATCCATCTCATGCTCTCTTTTTCTTTTAAATATTCTAATAGTACTTTAAAGATAAATATTTATCTTATATAATTATAATAATTGTGATAAGTTTTGTTAATAATAACAAATTTTCACTTTGCATCACACTTTCACGTGTGTTTGACATATGTATTTGTTTGAGCTATGTGAAAAACATAGAAGTTTTTATTCTTATTCCTTTCATCATACATGAATATATGATGAATTGGTGACACACACTATGGGCAGTGTTGTGTATAAACAATAATATAAATAATGTATTAATAAAAATATAAAGATACTTAGAATTTTATATTGGTGACTTTAAGATTTTTAATATAAGTATACGTATAGTTTAGATCAGATTTAGGAGTTACTTTAACTTTTAATAGTTATATCATTGGATAGTTTAAATGCAAATTTAGGGGATTATTTGATATTTGTTTTATAATGACAGAGGTGGGTAATTTACCTGAAGCGTGGGGGTTGGGGGAAGGTTTACTTTAGATTATCTTTATAATGACAGAGGTGGGTAATTATCATACATGTTTAGTGGGTTACTTTAGTCTATTTTCATAATTGCAAAGGTGAGTAATTTATTAGAAAATATAATAGATCCAATGACTATTATAATTAGAGTTAAAGAATTGATGACCGAATGTTTAGGTTTCTTTAAGAATTTGTAGGATTTCCCTATTTTTTTAGACTATCCACCTAGGATCCTAGGTGGCATCAACCGGAGGCTTCAAAAGAGGCATCCAATTAGTAATAGTAAGATTTAAAAGCAGACATTCACCATTACTCTTTATAGTGTTATTACAACTGTGATGTTTAATTATTACCAAGACGATCATATAGTAGTAATATGTACTCACTCCGTTCCAAAATATAGGTTGTTGACTTTTTTACCAAACTTTGACCGCTCGTCTTATTAAATTATTTTTTGTAAAATATCATTTTTTTTTTTGTTATAACTAGCTTTAGTAATAAAGGAATTTCAAGAATGACCTAAATTTGACTATATTTGGACAATATATTTTTAATAAGACGAACGGTCAAACTCGAGGCTAAGAAAGTCAAACGATATACATTTTGGATCAGAAGGAGTATTTCATAAAAACTACATGTTGCAGGGTATTAAAAATCTTGGTGACCAAGAGATAGAAAATCAGTTCTCAAACACGTATCATTTCACTAGCAAGTTAAGGGTGCGTTTAGATAAAAAAATTCCCCCCTAAAAATCTAACGTTTCCCTATTCAAACCATCCCACCCACTCACAGAACAACACTATTCATCTACATCCACCCACTCACAGAACAACACTATTCATCTACAGTGTTTTTTTGTCTATTCGGGGAAGGTTTCCCAATGTAACCACACACTAATTCGCATGCCCAGTCAGACAGTTACCTCGCTTCTTGCATCGTCTGAGCTATATATCATTAGAATTTGCTACTCGTACTGCTTATTAAACTAGCTAGCTAGCATAATGGGTAGATGGGATACGTACCTGCGGCGGCAACTGTTTCTTGAGCAAGGACCAAGCATCTAGGTCGTCCATTGGTTGGACATGGTGCTCGCGGTAGGCTGCAGCTCCCACCATGTCCCTGACGAGCTCCTCGTTCCGAGTGGTGATGATCACTCGGCTCCCGAGGTGTCGACGTGCAGCCACCATGACCGGGTCCCGAAGCACGCAAGCCCATGCACCGTCGTTCCAGACGTCGTCCAGCACCAGCAAGAACCTTGACGTCAGAGCGCTGACGAGGGCCTGCGACAGGACCTGCTTGTCCCCTCCGCCGGGTACATTTCCTGGTCAGCTCCGCAGGAGGAAGAGCAGCGGCCGGAGGCAACCCGGCGCCTTCTCCATCACCGTGCTCTCCCAGCAGCGTCCTCCCTTGCTGTTGCGCCGCTCCTCGGCGCCGAGGCGGCACAGCTCTAGGATGTCTGTCGCCTCGTACAGGGTCCCTTGAGCTTGCTCACCCACCTCTGCACCCTGGCTTCGTTGATGCGCCGGCGCTCGGCGTCGGCGAGGTATGCCTCTAAGCTCTCCACCTTGCCTCCGAGCTTCTTGATCTCGACGGAGACGCCCAGCAGCATGGTCAGCTCTTCTTCGGACATGTCCTTGATCATCTTGATCACGAAGGGGGGCAGAGCATTCAGCACCGCCGCCATGGCTTCGTCGACCTACAGTAGTTTATTAATTACTTCTCCTTCCTTCTTACGGTGTAGGCAGCAACAAATGTAAGATAGACCATGCATGCATGAGAGTGGTAGAGAGATGTAACCTAGAGAGAGACAGAGATAGATGTGACCTCAATTAGGCCTTGTTCGGTTACACCCACCCCGGCTGGGAACGTAGTCCAATCCCTGTGGTCACCCCTACCTTGGATAGAATCCCAGCCCATCATAAAACATGCGTTCGGTTAGCCAACCCATGGTTTTTATCCTAGTCTAATACCTGTAGAATTTGTTAACTCCTCCCTGGATTCAACCCACTAGTGGAGACGTCTGGAACGATTCTCTACAAGGTTTAGGTGACAAGAGAGGTATTCACCCAATCCCTCCCTAGATTCAATCCACCTTGAGATCTAATCCCTGTGAACCGAACAAGGCCTTAGCTGGAATCCTCCCCACTCTTTGCTCTTGGGTAGTATGCTGGGGAGTGGGGACGTCCAGAACGCAACTATGGGGTTTATACTTGTAGAAGATGGACCTTTATTAAAAGAGAGAGGACGAATCTAAAACTTGACACACACTCCAACTAGCAGTACCTATACTAAACATGCCACAGAGATATATCGTTTCCCCTAACTTGCCAGTGCGGGACAAATATATTGTTCCTGCAAAAGGCCCCAGTACCGATTGCTAGGCACCCATCGGTGCCGGTTATGCAACCGGTACTGGCAATCTGTACTGATGGGCACGCCCTCGCATGATTTTGAGCCTAAAAAAATTGAAAAAAAGGTACTGATGGGCACGCCCTCGCATGATTTTGAGCCTAAAAAAATTGAAAAACAATGTGCGTGCGCGGTTCATGGGACTCAAACTCGCAACCTCCCCCTCGCGCGATTCCCCCTTAACCACCCCACCTATAGAGCACTTGTGGCTGAGAGAAGGATGCTATCCTTTTAAAGTAACCCTGGGTGGTGCATTCACCGGTACAGAATGGTGGCATTCAGTACCGTTGGTGTTACCAACCGGTACCAAACGCAAAAGGGGCCTCGGGAACCCCCCTGGACCATTTAGTACCGGCTCGTAACACCAACCGGTACTGAATGCCACCATTTAGTACCGGACCTTGTTACGAGCCAGTACTAAATGATCCTCGGAGGGTACTGTGCTTACCAACCGGTACTAAATGGGCCTTAGTACCGGTTGGTAAGCAACCGGTACTGACGGGGGGTGGACGAATGGGCGTTTTTCCTCTAGTGTTTAGATGCCAGTGAGACAGAAAGCAATGCCTTCCATACCAATTGAGAATTCCTAGTTGCTGGCCATACAACTCTTTGCTTATTTCTCTACCATTTTTCAGTGCTGGACAACCCCCCTTTAGTCCCGGTTGCTGAGGGCCTTTGGTACCGGCCAGCCAACTGAGGCCACCCAGCAAGGACTAAAGGGGGGTCCTTTTTATCCAGATGCAGCAACCGGGACTAAAGGCCATCTTTAGTCCTAGTTGGTAATACCAACAGAGATTAAATTGAAGGGGCATCCAGACTGCACTGCATATAGCCCCTTTACTCCAAGTTGGTATTACCAACTGGGACTAAAGGGACGTTCCTGCATGCACATGCACATACACTCTTTAGTCCCGTCCCGGTGGTCTTAGCAACCGGGACTAAAGGCCTCATTTTCTTTTTCCAAGAATTCCGCCTTTTTATATTTATATATTAATTAAAATGTACTAATATATTTATCAATTACTGCACATCGTGAATTTATATGTATGATAGTATATGCACGATATTAACTAGAAATAATATACATATAATGTTAGTATATTCCACCACATAATACGAGTATATCTAAATAATTAATTTTTATACAATCTTTTCAGTTCATTTTTCGCAAGATGTATCGTACTTTGGGCCCAACTTCTGTTTTCCATCATAATGAAATTCTCCTGCAGGATTTATCATCTCGTCCACTTGAAATCCTATGGGAGTTTCTTGGATTGCTAGAATCCTATGTTGCGGAAAGGCTTCGATTTTAAGCTCCATCAGCTGCAATTGTTTCTTTGTCTTTTTGCCCAATACTAGATGGTAAATGTGCTCACAAATGTAGTATCCACATAAATTATTCCCTGGTCCTATCTAAAGCACTTTAATGGGAAAAAATGTTAAGAAATAATCTTGTTACAAAATTAATGTGACAAACAGGAGACGTAGTTTAGGGTGCTCGCCGACGATGTCGAAAACAGAGCTTGATCTTCCGGGAGTGGCAACTATGGCGTGGCTCCAATAGTTAATAAGTTCTTCCTTCGGTGTCAAAGATGGTTTGGATGTCTTCTACAGGGAAGATTGTGCTCCTCTTCGATCTTCCGATGGTGCTGGTGTCACTGTTGCTGTCGCGGATCAAATGAGGCAGTGCGATGGGGATCTTTTGCTTCCTCCTTTTCTTCTCTGCTGTTGGAGGTGGGAGGTTGCCGGTGGTTGAAGAAATTGTGGACCACAACAGTGGTGTATTATGCGGAGGATTCTGCATCAATGTGGGTTTCTTTGATGTTATTATATATGTTGGTATTCGAGTCCTCTGTGGGTTTATGTGCGTCGGCTATGCCTACAATGTCAGCAGCATAGCCAAACTTACTGCTAACAACATGGAGTCGATTGGACCTACAAGGGAGGGGGATTCTTTTGTACCTACAAGGTGATCCTATTAACCGTGGTGTCGATTGGAATTATCCGGTGAGGTTAGTTTCCCAACATGGAAAATCGTGTTGCTTTTCTGCTTCCACCTATATTTGGGTGGTTCAATTCCCTTTTGGGGTGATTCTTCATCCGGTGAACTAGGGTTCTTGGCAGAGGCGTTAGATTCCTTAGTGCTTGGCGATGTGTTTTGGCTGAGTGGTTCAATGTTTTCAAGGCATATCGGAGCCAATGTGCTTCTCAAGACGACAACAGAAACCAACTTTTCATTGCCAGGGAGGAGGTTGGCTTCAAGCTATGCGCTCCAGTCACCAGCGGCGATAAAGACTGAGAGGAGTTTACAAGGACTAGTTTGTATTTTTATTGTTTCAAGTGGTTCTTGTAAGATCTAAGGAGGTGTTTGGTTCATGCTCAGGTAACGCAAACGTAAATGGAATCAGGTCACAGTGGATTGGGTACTGGAATCACCTATTACACATTTTGTTTGGTTGGATGTGGTAATGAAATGAAGTACCATTACAGCTGCTTGGTTTGCAAAGCTCTGGTAATGAAATCAAGTGATGTCAGAACTATCATTGGTGTGCCACAGCAAAACTTCTTCAACGTCACAATCAAAAATCCAATCTGACAAAAAACAAAAACTACTGTTCGTGTGCCATGTCAAAAATCAAATCTGACAAAAACTAAAATACGCTGGAGCATTGCACGAAAACTTAGCAGTGCATCATTTCATTACAAGTTTAATTATCTCAAAATAATTGATCTAGGATGCAAGACGAGGATAAATTAAACACGGGCATATCTTAACCATTATCAGCACAACACGAAACCCAATCAAGAAAACAACAGTATAAGACACTTCAAACTTAAGAGTGCAAGCCTTTGATCAACGGCCTTTGGATCATCAACCTACCCACCTTCTACCTGCTCCTGTCAGCCTCTAAAAAAACAGAGAACAAGTTTTGTCAGCACCTGAACCTACAGGTTACTAAAGCATCTCACATAGTATCAAGCAGAAACAAGCTTCCTCATACAACGAAGCTATTTTTCCATTGACTAGGAATGCAAAAATCAAAATTTGGAAGTCTATCATTCTATAACCAGTGATGTAGAAACTGAACAGATCACTGCAAAACTGCAGCGTGTACAAACTAGAAAGATGCCAAAACATGGCAGCCAAACCACAGATTTCAACATAGCCACAAATCAGAGGATGTGTGGAATGTTTAGACAAATGTATAAAGCTGTACGATCTCACTATATAATCCAGAACTATTATTTATTTCTTCACAATTTTATCTGGACCTAGACAGTAAGATGTAAGACAAAGATCATGGAGCTACATTTCAACATAAATCTCTGGTAGGGCAGATGGTATAAATTAAAAGGCTATAAGCTAGAAGTAATCTCAGAAATTCAGAACCAACACTTCGGACCATGTACATGTTTATTTTCATATGAACCGAGTACTGACAAATTTACTAAAAACAGTATAGAAAATTTCTTTAACAACAGAACAAATATAGCTTGTGGACTACTAATTTGTGCTAGCTACGTAACTTGCTCTAAAATCTGAAACCTCATGCAAGCACAAGCTGCACTTTTGTTGGTTTCCTTCCTGAATGGCTGAACCTACCCATTCCTAGTGGAGGACCACACCATCGATTTATGCTTCCATCTACTCACGCTGGAAGAAGGTCCCTCATGCAAAACATGGCATTGACACAATTCAAGAATGCATCACCGTAGACCATACTACACAGATCGAACTCAATCCCATATAACTGAACCTCATATCTAAGTATGCTAATCATTCAGTCTACAACAGGAGGGGATAAAACAACAAGCAAACCACAGATCAATGAACCACTTGAAGTATTGGGCCATTTGAAGTAGCCCATCTACCACAGATCAATACCGAGCACAAGTACACTGGTTGGGGCTTCCTATCCATCTACCACAAGATGGTTAGGGGACCTATCTATAAAGCCCATAAAGTCTCAACAAATAATGGCCCGTTCAACCATCACTTTCAACATTTCATTTGTTCCAATTCAACAATTTAGACGAAACATTTTAACCTTTTACTTGATCATGTTCAACGTTTTATAAACTAAATGTTGAAACAGAAAAATGCAGATGTTGAAATTGAAAACACAAACTGTAACCTTGCATTCGGAATGTTGAACGGAGCAGGCAGGTGTGGCTGTGCAACAGCAGCCACAGCGGCGTAGGAGCAAGCACGGCGGTGTGCAGCAGCAGGCGCGGTAGCGCAGCGGCAAGCACAGCTCTGGTGGCGCGTAGCATTAGGCGTGGCGGCGTGCAGCAGCTAGCACGGTGACGCAGCAGCAGGCACGGCTGCGGAGGCGGCGGCCTGCGCCGACGATGCAGGTGGGCATGGGGCTGCGGCGCAAGGCGGGAGGCGGCGCAAGGCCCATGGGCAACAACGACAGCAAGTGAGATAGAGTTTGGCTAGGATTTGTGATATGATGTTAGAATTGTTTACACGAATCTTAAACACTGGAAGGTGGAAAAGCTAAAATCTACCTAAATTCTGGCTTTTCTCACGGGCCCTCAATTAGGCCTGCTAAGAATTTGAAAACCAAACGTTTCAACGAACTGGCTGCTCCATTGGGCCATTTGAAGTAGCCCATCTCCGCCCCGTTTCAAAAAAAAAATCACCCGCTTCCCCACTCCGATGGGCTGCTTTTCACGTCCCCTGGAGGCGACGAATTCAGCTCCAGAACATGAGCGAATGTTTCGTACACAAAAATCACACGTACCCACGAGAAAAGGCACCGGGATAATAAATAGGTCATTATCGGGGCAGTTTGTGTACCATTTTTTCTGTGTACAAATAGTTGAAATAAATAGTCTAGTCAGGCAGAGTCCGCCCAATTTTTTTTAGGCTGGCAAAATCAGTGCAGTGCCACAACAGGAGGGCTTAGGCTGGCTTGGCCGGGCCTCATTTGCTCATGTCTAGCGACGAATAAGTCGCAGCCGTTGTCCATGACTCAGAGCGTTCAGATGTTCAAGCGCATGGAAGTTTCTCTGACGTTCAGCTGCATGCATCTGTTAGAAACGATGGTGCTTCGTGGGCATGGGAATCAGCTTCAAACTCCCCCTCGGTTTTCTTCTCCATTCGAGACGTGCAGAGGAAGAGTTTTTTTAGAAAGACGTGAAGAGAGGGAGTTGGGGCAGAGGGAGCTGAACACCGACGTGTCTGATCGGTGGTGATGAAGGCCAATTTGATCAAAGACTTTGTAATATTATTTCCTTTTAGTGTCCCTTTACAAGGTTCTGGATCTAAAATCACCTTTATATTAGTCCACCCTGTTATTGTTCAAGAGTAACAATCACCCAACACATTGCATTCTTTAAAAAAGAAAATATAAGAAAAATAGTTATCAATCTCTTAAAAAATATCCCTTTTATGCATAAGCTGTGAAATAATGTTAATATGTAGGACAACAAGTGCCATGTCGTAAATTTATACTATCTATCATGAGACAGTATGATATATAATATAAGTTGTATTTTTTGTGAGAAAACATGCGTTTGTAATTTAGCACTGAAAATGTAGGAACATCAAAAAGCTACAGTTGTTGAATAGGATATTTAGAGCTGCAGTCCAAGGCATATATATTGTCTCTGTTGATACCTTGTGGTTTATAAGATAATTTATTTTCCACAGTTTTATTGATATCATGAGGCCTGTAAGCCTGTCTCTCACAATTGGAGAAAGATGGAAAGAAAAGATAGCCTTTCATGATTTTGTTGTCGAACTATGTGAGAATGAATGAGCCTACCACAAATGTTGCTCGTATCCACCATGTGTTACACTGACCCATTGTGATCAAAAGTTATGGTTTTCTGACATTTCCGACCCACCCAACAAATTTGCTACCCGGCTTGTACTGATACAGAGAAGTCTAAATTTTACAAATTCACAGGGAGAAAAACAAAAGAAAAACGGGAGAGCCCACAACAGCAACCATTAGGTTTTGTGGCACCAGCTATGCATGCACCACATTCACAATTGATCTTTGATCTCCGCATTTAAAGAAGTTGCTTCGGAGTATTCAACTGAAAATGGCATTGCTCAGCTAAATGGACTGCTGATTCATTTGTGCAATGGCATAGCACACAAACAGTGTAAAACAGTATAGGAATATGGGACAGATAATTAGTCGTTGCATTGCATAGTATTAAAACAGTGCAAGGCGTCTTTTAATTAGAAAAACTCAAAAATTTCAGCATGACCAATAATTGATCAAATAAGATGCTTGTTCACTGCACAATATCTGGATTAATATTTTATATTGAAAATACTGCTAGATTATAACTTTCCACATCGTCAGACAAATTAGAGGTCAAAATCCAACTCTTGAAACGTTTTTTCTACCAAAATACGGTTTACATTATGCCCGGAAGAAGTACTTCAATTATATTCGTATACATACAAAATACCTGCTGGTACATGATCCTTTTACAAATTACAGATCGGTGTTCATAACGAAGAAAACAGAGGCTTTCTGTTGAGTGGCATGGCAAGAGGGCAAGAGGCAGAGAGCCTGCTCCAAAAAACTCAGCGGCAGCTCTTGTTGCTGCAGACCCTCGCCGGCGGCGGCCCGCGTGGGCTGCCGAGCCCGGCACCGGCGTCGGTGAGCATCTTCACCACGTCCCTCATGGTCGGCCTCCCCGCCGGAAGCTTGGCGGTGCAGAGCACGGCGATCCTGAGCACCTTGAGCATGTCGTCCCGCTCCCTCGCCGACGCCGCGACGCGCGCGTCGAGGACGTCCTCGAGGCTGTCCATGGCGAGCTTGCTCGACAGCCAGAACACGATGTCCCTCCCCTCGCCGAACCTCGGGTCGATCGGGCTTCGGCCGGTGACCAGCTCCAGCAACACCACGCCGAAGCTGTACACGTCCGTCTTCTCCGTCACCTTGAGCGAGTATGCCAGCTCTGCAAACATATATATAGTTATATATATACATATATATTTTTATATATAAACGTGACAAATCGAGAAATGAAAGACTCACCGGGGGCGAGGTAGCCATGGGTTCCGGCGAAGCAGCTGAACTCGGCGGAGTCGTCGGCGACAACCTTGGCGATGCCGAAGTCAGCGATCTTGGCCTCATAGTCATCATCGAGCAAGATGTTCGTAGACTTAATGTCACGGTGGATGATCGCCGGCGTGCAGTCATGGTGGAGGTACATGAGCCCTTTCGCGGCGCCGAGCGCCACCTTGCGCCGCCGCGGCCAGTCCATCTCCGGCCGGCCGGTACCCTTGGCCTCCCGCCGGAGCGCCTGGTGCAGGTTGCCACGTGGCATGTACTCGTAGACGATGAAGTGGAGGTCCCCTCGTGACAGGCAGGCGTGCAGCTTGAGAATATTCCGGTGCCGGACCTTTCCGAGGATCGCCATCTCCGCCGCCATCACCCTCGCCGCGTTCCCCTTCCACAGCCTCTTCACCGCCACCACCCCGCCTCCGCCGCCGCGGCCATTTTTAAGCTCCAGCCGGTACACGCGGCCCGTGCCGCCGGAGCCGATGAGGTTCTCCTCACCGACGCCGCAGATCTCGTCGGCGTCGAGCTCCATCGGGTGGAAAGACTCCAGCTTCCACTGAGCTCCGGCGTCTCCGCCGCCGTGCTCCATGTCGCCGTGCCGCCGCCGGAGCTCGTCGAGCTTGAAGCTCCGGTAGCTGACGAACATGATTCCAGCGACGAGCACAAGCGTCGCCGCGACGAGCACCGGCACGAGCACGGCGGATTTCCTGGCGAAGCCGTCCTTGTGCCCGCCGTCCACGTGGCACGTGCCGCCGCCGTCGATGCAGAGGCCGGGGTTTCCGACGAACGCCTGGTCGCCGGCGATCACCAGCAGCGCCGGAGGCACGTCGCCGGTGAGGCGGTTCCATGAGAAGTCGATGGAGCTCAGCTTCAGCGCCTGGAGGCTCGTCGGGATCGCTCCGGTGAGCTCGTTGTAGGAGAGGTTCACCGAATTCAGCGACGAGAGCAGCGACAGCGACGCCGGGATTTGACCGGACAGCGCGTTCCGGGAGACGTCGATCTCGACGAGCCTGACGCAGCCGCCGATGCTCGCCGGAATCTCGCCGGTGAGCGAGTTGTCCTCCAGGTGCAGCGCCGTGAGCTGCGACAGGCTAGTCCCGATCGCCGCCGGAATCTCGCCGGAGAACGAGTTGTTGGAGAGGTAGAGCTTCTGGACCTGCGCCAGCTGGCCGACCTCCGGCGGAATCTCGCCGGCGAAGTTGTTGTTCTGAACCCACAGCTGGTTCAGGTTCTGCGCCTGGGCGATCACCGGCGACATGGATCCGGTGAACCCGTTGTCTGACACGTCGATGATCGTCGCCGCGGGTAGGCCCCACAACCCTTCCGGCAGGCTGCCATTGAACTGGTTCTTATTGATTCGAAAGCGTTGCAGGCTCTTGCACGTCGAGTACTCTGCCGGAAACTCGCCGGAGAAGCCATTTTGCAGAGCAAGAAGGTACTGGAGGTTCTTGCTATGGCACAAGAACCTCGGGAACGGGCCGGTGAATTCGTTCTCGGAGATGTCGACGCTGTTGAGCGGCGAGAACCGGCCGAAGTTCGCCGGGAACTCGCCGGAGAATCTGTTCTCGTAGATGGAGAAGCTCGTCAGCGACCGGAGCTCGCCCCACTCCTCCGGGATGGACCCGGACAGGTTGTTGTGGTAGAGCTGGATCACCGTGAAGCCCTTGAGTGCGGCGAACGCAGGTGGGATCTCGCCGGTGATCTGGTTCCGTGACAGGTCGATCTCTCGGAGCTTCGTCAGCTTGCCGAGCTCCGACGGGAGCTCGCCGGTGAGGTTGTTCTTGTACAGCTCGATCTTCCAAAGGTTCGTGAGGTTCCCGATGGCCGCCGGGATCGAGCCGGCGAGGTTGTTCATCGACATGTCCAGCGTCTCCAGCGCGGCGAGCCCGAAGATGGAGTCCGGTATGACACCTGTCAGGCTGCATCCGGCGAGGTAGAGGTACGTCAGGTTCTTGAGGTTGCCGATTGTCGCCGGCGTGTCACCTTGGTCGTAGCTGTTGAGGCCGACGCTGAGCGTGGTGAGGGCGGTGAGGTTACCGACCCACGCCGGGAACCGACCGGTGAAGCCATTGGTCTCGACGTCGAGGGTGTCGAGCACGGCCAGCGAGGACAGGTCCGGCAGCTCGCCGGAGAGGGCGTTGCATGAGACGTTGAGGAACAGGAGGTGAGTGCACTTGGCCAGCTCAGGTGGCACGGGGCCCGAGAGGGAATTGGAGTCGAGCTCGAGACGGGTGAGGCCGTGGAGGTCGCCGATGGACGGCGAGATGCCGCCGGAGAGGTTCATGTTGGACAGGGAGATCTCGGTGACCGTGGCGGAGCCGGTGTCGTTTTCGCACCGGACGCCGAAGAAGCGGCACGGCGAGGTGGTGGTGTTGGTCCATGACGCGAGGTGGTTCAGAGGATCGTTCAGGCCGGCCTTGAATTGGAGGAGGGCTTGTGTTTGTGGATCGATTTGGGAGAACGAGGTGAGGGAGAGGGAGAGGAGTGTGATGAGAGGGAGGCAGAGATGGATGTGCCTTCTCATTGCAATTGCAGTGTTTGGGGAAGGTGTTTGGCTGTTGACAGATCTCTGAAGAAGTTGATTACATGGGTGTCCTGACTCCTGAATGTCTCTGCTTCAGAAAGTCCTGAATAGTGGGAAAAAAAAACAACAGAGAATGAAACTCGTTAGTTAACCATCCGATTCTAGACTGCTAGTAGATGAAATGAAGTGGAATCTCAACTTCAGATTATTATACAACTTTATCATATGTGAATACAAATAAAGCATTTGTCCAAAACGGACACTGATCATATGAACTTGCTGTGCGTCATCTTGTTTGGATGGATGTGCAATTGTCCTTTACTTTTCTTTTTCAGGACTCGCTTGGCTGCTCTGCTTGAACTGTGAACTCCCTTCAGTAGTTTAATTAGTACAGGGCTTCAGGCCCACACAATGGATGGAACACACAAAATTTTAGAACATTTATGCAGTTCTTTCCTGATTAAAAGTCTATGTTCTTACAAGATCATAGGAAAAGGCTAATGTCATTTTCAAACGCTGTGTTTAATTGGTATGTGGTTTGGACACGGCCAAAGTTGCTTTCGTCCGTTAAGATGTTCAGAGACGATGACCTACCAGCTACCACCTTCCACTCCCTCTACTCTGTTCTATTGCCTCTCGCTTCACCAGCACCAGAAAAATGCACTAGATTGCCCCATAGCACTGCATCACCACCCATATTCACCTCCATCGAGCTAATCGTGAATTCGGGACCGAAAAGCTGGAGCACTCACTGGATGTATAATGGGATCAGATGATGAGAAGCACACACACTGGGATAAAAAGAAGGTGGTCAAGGGCTCAAAGCCATTTTGGTGGGAATATACTATTCCACTTACTATTTTAGTGAGCCATCAGTGTCTAACATGACAAATGGCCCCAAAATCGTAGTGCTTGGCCGGGTAACAAGTGCAGCCTAGAAACGACACGTTATGAGCGACCTGTAAAGAGAAACCTATTGGTTGCAGAATTCGATCCAATTTCGGTATCAGTTCTCTGAGGCATAGCAAAGAAAAAGAAGAATTGTTTTGACCTAACTTGTTTTTGCCCCATGGCCAAATTGTAAAAGGAGAATTATCTTTGCTTTTGGTGTTGCTTAAGAAATGTTTTTCGGTTCTAACTCCACTGACTAATTCTTCAGAGTATCATGTACTGCATGATCACCGGCGTTAAAACGTGACGACTAATCGACCACTTTTGTTTAAAAATATGTTGCTTGCTGGAGCGAGTTTTCTACCTGTTGATTCTTACTTATCATACAAGTGCAATATTTTAGAGGTGCTTAGATGCCTAAATCAAGAAAGAAATAAAAAATTCTCCTTTTATTGATAATGAAATATAAATGTTCGATTTTCATGACTATCTGCACCCCACCCATCATATTTACTGTTTCTTTGAATTTCTATTAAAAAGTTAATTCATCCAACGGCCTTGAAGTGATCAATATGTTTGGAGGCATATATATATCATAATCCCAACAGGTGCAAATACCCACTAGGAACAATATGTTGGACTTTAGAGCCACACATGCCATAAAATCGTCTAGAGTCGTCAAATCAGTTTGTATCATGCAACGAGACAGCACCGTACAGGTTTCATCCCTGTTGATGCATGCTGCTGACACGACTGAATAAAAAAAGCAGCACTTATTACAATTCAGATGCAGAAATTCTATATGATCTTCATCCAGTGATCTCCTATATTGGTTGAATCAGATACTTTCACTCAAGTCCACGTTCAAATAGTTAAACTGAAAAAAAGATACTGTACATGCTGACAGAGGAAATATTCGTAGAACTAGTGGCCTAGACTCCTAGAGCTACTGGAATGTAGGTTCAGAAAGGTCCAACTACTCGCTGTTCGTCTTCTTCTACGAGCTACTCTCTAGTACACATAATAAAAAAAATGTTTTTATTATTAAATATGTTTGGAATTATGGGTGGCGGCACAACTCTCTCGAACACACAAAAGAACACAACTAAATGCGAAGCAAAACTTAGATGGAAACCCTGCTGAATCCAAAGGATACTACACCGCAGGCAACAAAGAACTGCCAGTTAGGTAGGTTCGAGTTGGCAAGGGTACCTATGGAACCAAACGCTCTAGTGTAACCTTGAACAAAGCCTATGGGCAGCAGCAGAACAGCATGCATATATGCAACGGCAGCAATCACGACTTGAGGACAGAGAAGGCAAAAACAAGTTAAGCAGAATTAGTTCAATTAAAATAGGTAGATACCTGTTGCGGTAGCACACACGCCGCTCGCCCTGTTCTTGCCGACAACTCTGCACCTCCTCTGCCTCTGCTTTTCTCTCGTCACCTCACCAAGCGACGAACATGTGCCCACGGTGGCAAGAGAGCAAGGGTTGTTACCAATGGAGCAGCATGCAATCCCAGGAAGAAATGGAATGGACAGAGAGAGGAGATAGCTTGGGCACAAGCAAGGGACGGAATTGGAAGGCTGATGAAGGGAGGCGCACTTGGACAGCAAGCAATCTCAGCCTAATCAGCTCAAATGGTTGTCGTCTCAGCTCGCCACTGGGAGAGCTCGTCACGCGGCGGCCTTTTGACTCTCGTTGGGGGAGGAGGCCTGTGTCTGATTCAGCGATGATATAGTCAGTCACGAGGCGGTGTGCATGTTGGCCGGGTCGGATTACGCTGCGCCACTCTAACAGGCAGACGTAGGCACGAGGGGGAGAAGGGAGATACGGCCATGGAGGGAGCTAGGGGAGATAGGCAAGAGGCTGTATCAAATTGGTGGGCGGTGACGAGACAAAAGGGACGGGAAGGGATCGGATCGGAGCCCTGACCTGATGCTGTTGCTTGCGGGACTGCCGTTTCGGCCGTGGCGCTGGTGGTGGCTTTGGACAGAGGATCCTCTGCGCCGGCAAAGGTTTTCATGTTGGTTAAGCAATGCTCCCTCTGTGCCAACTATGCGTGATGACGGTGGGGTTTTCTTGGTCACGTGATGGCGAGAATTATGCAGTGCCATAAGTCGTCAGCGTGTGCCACCTTTATTAGTGGCGTTTAAGCATGTAACCACACTCTTTTATCACATCATCACATGAAAGGCCGTGTATTCCTCAAGTGGGAGGAGCCCAAGGACTTCAAGGGCTAAAATAGATGCAGCATCCCTTGTGTCTAAACTGTAGAGCATTCTTTCAGAACCAAGCATGTATGCCCTTTTTGCCCGAATAATGCAAGGTCATTGGCAAGAAAGTTACTGTCTCCAAAAAATATCTTTCATTTAGTTGCTTATCAATACGATCAAGTGGTACAAAGGGAGCGAGAAACCTTGAGCCACGGGCAGTGTGGCTTAATACGTGTAACGTGTGACAAGGGCACGCGCTATGGGCTCGGCCGGTCAGCGTCAGGCCGGTGAAAAAGAGGCCAGGAAATGAGGTCAGCGGTGATGCCAGCACGTATCTCCAGTCACATGATCCTCTTGCTTTATGCTACCGCTAGCCATAGGACGTGCTCTCCTCGTATGGCTTTTGATTTGGATCCCGTGTGTTGAGCTGCATGTCACAGTCCCTCTACTCTCTACCTAGCACGTACTAGGTGCTAGTACAGTATAACGTGTACGTGGTAGCTAGCAGAAGAGCTGCATGGAAACATTGAGAGGTTAGCCAACGTATAATTGGAGTTGATTTTTTCCTTTGGGATTGCTCATTTTAATTTGAGACACGTGGAGAAGGATAAATATGATTAAGAGGAATGTGTACTTATTTCTTTTTCCGAGAAAGATTGAGAAGGAGTACCGTTTCTTTATTGGCCCGTCACCCTAGCACACCATGGCCTCCTCTCTATCCTCTACAATGTTAGCTAGGCATCATGTGAATCCTAACCCCCTACCTTTAGCATCCACCCTCGTCTGATATCTAACCATATAAACGCCGAAGATAGGATATAACCATGTTTGAAGTTCTTCTTAAAAATGATACGTTGACCCAAAATCTTCAAAATGTTTTTAGATGCTGGTGTTACCAATGGTTAAAAAAAAGACCAATGCATGGATATGTGGAAATGTGAGAAGCAGTAATAAACTAGCTAACATTTTTTAATAAACTAGCATACTACTATCAAACATGGATTAATTTTTCAAATGTGACCATACGAGTGATCAAGGCTATTTTTCAGTTTTGAATCACTATTGAAATGACTCATGGGCAGGGCATGTGAATGAGATCAACGGTTGAGGTGAGAGATATCATATCAATGGTTAAGACAAGATATGTGGTCAGATGTACATATAGGGCATGATTGGTTGGATGCCAAAAGTTGCCAAGTCAAAATGTGGGCAAGCCGAAATGTGGGCATGCCAAAGTTTTTTTGCCAAAACTTGGGCCAAAATTGTAGAGTAGCACTTGATTGTGTGTCAAAATTATGTCATCGAATGACTTAATGACTATGATTTATACTTAGAACACATGTGGACAATGGATTGAGTGTCAAAATATGAACGAAATTAGCACTGCTATTTTGTTAAGGAACTTTGGCAAAAGAAAATTAGTTTCCAACCAAATGAGTACCAAACTTTTATTGCCTTGCCCACATTTTGGCTCGGCACATTTTGGAAGCAAACCAAACAGCCCCGTAGTTTCACATTTTCTCTGCTACTATCATCCACACAACTAGGTACGTCTTCTGCATTGAACCGAGGAGAGGTTGTCAATCGATAGCTAGGCACACCAATAATCAGATCATCCGCATTAATTATATATATTTAAATCGATCATCATCACCAGCGTCGTTAATTCAGAAAGCATCGCGCCATGATTGGTACGCACGGCTACTACTTGGCTTGACGCGATCAATGTAATCCATGTAATTAATAGTTTAATATACACCACCCAGGTCAACTAGCCAGCAGCCCACCGGCCACAAATGGAGCTTGCCGCCTCTCGTGAGGCCGTGACGATCGATCGCTACAGCCGGCCGGGCCGGGCGCTTGAGCAACACGCAACGTAACGCAACTCTTCTTCGATCTCGCATAGACATGAATACATGCACGTGATGCGATATATATGTCAACAAAAAAAATATTTACAGAAAGAAATATTCCGACAAAAATTCATGTAATTAAAATGAAATCCCCACGCAAAAAGTTATGTGATCTTTACTTTTTCCTGGCCGTTTTAATTAGTTGGCAGATCGAGGTCAGTATAGCTGTATGTACACGTGTGGATACAATGGTACGTACCGGGTATCGGCCACGTGGAGCTAGGTCGTGGTGCCGCGTGTGCCCATCGGCCCCGAGCTTCCTTCCCATTGGCCCTCGACGTTGCAACGACAACTTGGCGCCACGTCGGTACGCCTCCGGCACAGA
This sequence comes from Digitaria exilis, assembly GCA_015342445.1. NCBI lineage: Eukaryota > Viridiplantae > Streptophyta > Magnoliopsida > Poales > Poaceae > Digitaria > Digitaria exilis. Next base: position 416,016 of record JACEFO010001613.1, read on the forward strand.
GCCACGTCTCCCTGCCTGTGTACGTGTGTGGTTGAGATGAACCTAGGTCGACCTGGCCGACGTGGCGACGACGGACTGTCCACGATTGATTGCCACTTTGGGGGGCATACACGTGCACGTGTATGTCCCCAAGCCACCGTCGTCACAAATAAAGGGTAGTTGATTTTGGTCTACCTTTCGAGGAAGGAAACAACAACAACCACGCACCCCAGCCAGTACAAAAGTTATGACCGGCCGGGAGACTAACTGAACTTGAGAACCACTTCCTCCAAGTTTGATATTTAAGTGCAAAAAATAGGTCTTCACCCTGATTTTTCTATCTATGATATTTCATTAATACTTCTTCTATTCCAAAATATAGTTTATTTTGACATATTTAGATGCATAGTTTTTAATATGTATCTAGACAATGTGTATGTAAATATGTATCTAAATACGCCGAAGGGAGTAGCTACCACAAAATCTTGCTAGCCATTAGCAACAGTTCATCTCCGTCCCGTTGGTCTATTTGTTGGCGAAACCATGGAGTTGAAATGTCAAAGTACACCTTTTATATCAAGATGAATTCAAGTATATCTAATTTAGTGTTCATTTTTGGGGCTTGTTCTCGAAATCCAAACTATATTATCATGGCTATATAGTGATCTAACACTCCATTCTATCGCAGTTTACACTAGTATAAAAAATATTTTAGAGAACACTCCAAAATACCCCTCCGAGGTAGAACATTTTTCCACCTCCGTTAATCCCAAGCATTAACGAAGGCGAACATTTTTTTATTTAAGGAGGTATTTGATCTAACCGCCTCGAAAAATAAATTTACGGAGATGTACATTTTAAAACAACCATCTCGGAAAATCTTCTATTTTTGGAGGCAGTCGTCTTATATCCACCTCCGTAAATCGATTTTTGAAAGCAGACGCTTAAAAGGCCCGCTTCTGAAAAAAGTTGAGGCCCAAACCAAGCTCAAAAAGCTCGTTAGGGTTTTCTTTTCCTCCCCATATATAAGCCCCCGATTTAGGTTTCCTTCAATTCTTTCCTCTCCCTCTCTCCCTATCTTCTTAGTTCTCACCCTCCTCTCTAGCCACCGCTACCTCTAGCTGCCATACACCCCTTCCCTCTAGCGACGGCTGCGTGCAGCAGCGGCCGTGGCTTGAGCAACAGCACGTGCGGGCTCGTGGTGGGGGTGGCGGGGTGGGGGCAGATGTGCTCAATGGACCCATCTAGGGTTTTCTTTTTTTATTTGTGTCGGAGACGGATGAAAAACCGTCTCCAAAAATACAAAATGCCCGCTGCCGAAAATATTTTTTTAGTAGTGCTACCACTGCAAGATTAATCCTTATATAGTCTTACGGTGGTAACTACAGTGGAATGGGAAGCTAGATCACATAAAGTTTGACTATTGACAGCTCTTTTATGCTAAGCATGTAGCATGTAGTTTGACTAATTGTTAGTCAAGTGAATATATATACGCATTGAGTTTTGAAAATCAAAACATGCATGACTTGCATCGATCGATAGATTGAGTATCTATTTCAATAGCCTGCCACTGAAAGAGTAATTATCTACGCTTAGTCGAGGCTGAAATCTGAGTGGAACCTAAGCAGCATGCTTGCCCTTAATCTGCGCTCTCAATCGAAAGGCATAAACTAGAATATTTCTTTTAAAACAAAAGCCTTAAGACAAGTGTCTGGACCTTCATTTTACTATGTTTTTGTTGATGCCTTTTTAGGGCCAAAACACGAACGCACTCGACCGTGTGGCTCGTGGAGGAGCTCGCTGTAGGATCTCTGCGATGGGCGGCCAGACCCCCTATGATGGACGGTCAGACCTCTCGTCGCGGCAGCCCGACTAAGAAACCAACAAACGACCACCTAGGAGGCACCCCATCAGGGCAGGCAGACGTAGGGTTCTCCTAGGCTCGACAAATCAGTTAGGATGTCTCCTCATGCCCTGAAGATAAGAGAAGAACAACACATAGGGTTGGAAAAGATTACGATAAAGAAAGGTAAAAGATAAAAGAGAAAATGGTTTTGATCAATTATGATACCCTCAATCTGCCGTGACCCTTAATATTTGTAGGAAATTGAAGCCCTAAGGAAATCCCTTCAAGATACATTTCCAAATATGATTCTACTTACTACAGCCAGTCTAGACCCTCTGACAGCCGGTCTAACCGCCCGACTCGGAATGCAGAACTTCCCAACCTCATAACTCTTTCATCCAAACTCCAAACCAAACGTTCTACTCGACAAGAGGAATGCAGTGGTGAACCTCAATTTGCATTTGGAGGACTTGACACAGCCGGTCTAGACCGGTTGTTACAAAGCGGTCTAACCTCTTATCCCAGACCTGTCAACTTTGATCGATAATATTTTTTTCACCTTTAACTTCATTTGCAACAATGTTTATTGCTACAAAGTCAATGCATGCCATCTTGAAAATTTCTTACGAATTCGTTGTCCATTCAAAAATTATGTCTAGATGGTTTGACTAATTGTTAGCCAAATTAAAAGAAGTACGGTTTTACTTTTAAAAATAAAAACATGACTTGCGTCGGTGATGGTTGGAGGGAATGTCTATGTCAATATATTATAAACTTTTTGTGGCGCACACAAAATCTTTTGACTATCAAGGGTCGATTTGGCATATCTCCCGTATCACTCCTAAAAGAACTCGTTCAAGCGGCAGTTTATGGGGAGAGTGTATCCGTGAAGTAATGCTATCCGTGCTGGCCTTCCTCATGCAAAAAATAACTATTTGAAACGAAAGGATATATTATTGGATCAATACACTCTCTTCTTTTCATTTTCAAACATAATAACTTTTTCCATTGAAATCACTAGGGAATTATTTAGATAATTAATCACTTTCCCTATCGAGTATAACTTTTCCCACATACAACCATTTCAAATACAGATCTACTAAAGATGCCCTTGTATGCAACTAGTACTATACGTACTATCATATCCGGCTCTCATGCAATTCTAATATTTAGACATTTAGCCAACCTTTTAAGCTGCCTGCCACCGTCCTCCCGTGACGCCAAATGGTCATGCCATCGCGTGATCCATCCATCAAGAGACCATTGTATTGCTCTTAGAAGGTGACACACTCCACTACACATGATGGATGATCGGAACACATACACCGTCCAGGTCCTCCATGGGCGTCTTGTGTATGACATGGCAATCAATGCTAAAAAACTAACAATCGAGATGGGGACAACATAAACTGGGTCAGGTCGGCAAGCAAACGAGCTAGCCAACAAAGCCAAAAATCGATATACATCTGCGAGATGCCAGAGCGTCGAATAGGATCTCCATGATGAGTGCCGTCTGCCGATGTGGAAACGTATATGATCAAATAATAAACCAACAAATTGACCATTTTCTACACAATCTTTGTGATTTTTGTCCAGTAGTTTTATGTGACTAGTTTTGGATGAACAAGGGATATCGGATCACGACATGATTAGGGGATCGCAATGCGATGTCAATGACTCGCTTGGGCAGGATTCGGATCCATTGGTATGTAGATGGCTGGATTAGCAGCAGCCATTTGGGTAGGCATTATTTTTAGGCGATGAGTGTTTTGGACGTTTAGTGCTGATTTGGACTACTTAATTGGGGATGATGACACACATGATCACGCCGGGAGTTCCAGAGGAGAGAAACATGAAGGATCAATCGTTAAGACGTGATGGTTTTGTAAGAGCATGCAGCGCAGACAGCTTATCTACCACTCACCTACTGTTCTAGGGTGCGCGTATACAATTATCAGCCATGCAGACCCTAGATCCTATACTACATGTGCTTTGCAAATTTCTTCGTGGTACTGTTTTTATTTTTGTATCCTTACAAATATTTCACTAAAAAACTATTTTGTTCATATAGATGAATAGTGTGATGACCTTGAAAGGATAATAATATAAGATCTCATTATATATAGATGTTTTATGTAGAATGTGGTAGTGTGTAGTGCTGCGCGCCCAGTAGTATTGTGCACACGTGCGTTCGTAGGGAGTGATGAATATCCAAGTCCAAACTTTTGTAAGGACCATTTTGTTAGTTTTTCTCTTGATTTTTATATGTTTCTTGGGGGAGAACAGGTATGTATCTCCGTAATTGAGGTAATTAAAACTTGATGTGGATTGGCAAATGGATCACTTGCACTAAATTATATCGGTACAGAATTGTGACCACCAAAATGTAGTGGCAGGCCGGCGCATAACAGAAGTGCAGCGCGGTTAAAATTAGTGGCTATAAGCATTGTGCCCGGCAACTTTTCATCACCAATGGCCAGTGATGGATCCTCGGTCAAATTTGGAGCATTGAGTAGATGCCAACTATATATATGTGGTTGATCAAAATCTTTTCATGGGACTTTTGGAAGTGCATGTTTATGGACCACGGCATGATATCTCCTTCGTGTCAATAAAATAAAACTCATGATTGAATTGCATGTGCAGGGTAATTAAGCTAGAGTCCTAGGCTCTAATAACCACATCGATGATGTACAGTAATGTGATTGAACATGCACTGGTGACTGAATCTAAAGTTAATAAGAATTTGAGGAATGCATCGTTGTCTGTTCATCAAGTTTTTTTTTTGTTGTTGCTGCGTCTTAGTAGCCACCTTTCTCCGTCTTCTGTTCAAGTTTCCTGCATTGCTGTATTTCCAAACGATGTCGCTGAAGCCTTACGTTTTATTTGAAGTGAGTTGGTGCTAGAAATTCCAGAATAAATCCACCTAACTATTAATATATAATATCATCCCGATAAAGCCAGCTGTTAGAATAGATGCCACTGGTTGACGCGAGGCATCGACGCGCTGCACTATGTGCTGATCAGGTACCCACTAGTTTACTACAGTAGCTTAACTGAGCAACATCACTGTCAGAGAAGGGCGCCACATTTGTATTGACATAACAAATTAGTCCAAAAAGCTGTGTTGTCTCATCACAATTTTATTTATGTTAATGTCAGAAATAGTTTTTTTATGAGCAAAGACTATGCCAATTCTAGAATGAATTAATGATTTACTTTATTGAAATTCGAAGGCGCGCTGTAGCAGTGTAGATCGCTTCTTTAGAAATATATTGAGGAAGATAGAGAACCAAAATGCAATTTGTCTGATCAAAATTACGGCCGCTTCAGCTTTTGTAGCTAGCTCTTGAACTCAAACCATGCTAAACTTCATCTTTGTCATTATGAGGCTCGCAACAACACGCTCCTGCATATTTATTTTTGTAAAGGTAAATAACATGTAATCGAAATTGCGAAATAACCACAACCATGCATTGGTGTGACTACACTTGGCGCCACCTGGTTGTGCATGAGTACAGGAGGATGGCTACATCCCAGGGCCTCACGGAGACACCACACAGGTGTAACGCTTGCAGGTGAGGAGAACCATGGGTGCATATGAACTTTTGGAATTGACGCATGATATCATGTCCCTATCAAGGAACGCTTTAATTGGCTAATTTTTGTGTGGCCAGGCCTACCAAATTATACTCTCCCCCCCCTCTCTCTCCCTCCCTCCCTCTCTAGGTTATGATAAAATTATTACATTTTGGGACACATGCATGCATGAAGGAGATGCACACGCATGAAATCCAAATGGAACACCATCAGTGAGATCACCACTCACAAAAAGAACAGTTCATGTCCATCACAGCACAAGTTCCTTTGACAAGAGACAAGAGAGGGGCGACCAAATAGCAACACAAATATTAATTAGAACAGGTGCAGGAGATCCTGTAAGCTACAATATTATTTCACATATCTTGTACATATTGAAAAGTATTTGATTCTTCCGTGACACACACAATATGCTCACGGTGATCCAGCTGATTATTCCAGTGTTTTTGGTTAGTTACCCATTCTCGCCGCACTAGCAAATTAACAAGTATTTGCATACCTATCGATCAGGGAATAAATTGCATTGTAAATATGCTTCTTACTGAGAGAGGTAGTAGTGGTGGATGAGGAGGCATGACAGGAGACTGGGTTAAAGTTTAATCGGATGAGGGTTTGTGTGCATGAATTTTATTTTACAAATACATACAAGCGAGATATCTTGGGTCTATTTGGGCGGTAACTTTGTAAAAAGTCGAAGCAGGTCGATCGAGATAAATCCCACTGGGTAAAAGTATGATTTGTTGGTTATAGAATTACAGAGAATATATGCGCATGCATATAAAGCCTTAGGAGTTGGATTTTGTTCTTCCAGAGCTGTTTACCACGCGTGAAATAAGCAGGGAAGGTATGAGAGGGACTAAAATGCAACACAAGCAAAAGAAAAATGAGAAATTTTGCTTCAAATAAAGTATGGGCGAACATAGGCTGCAATCTTAAAAAAGCTAAAGAAGTGTACAAATGGGCCATCGTGGAGTTTTGGAGGGAGCCTCCGTGGGCCGTGGGCTGGCATTCATTAAGCCAGACCCAGGCACTCGATGAGATCTGATTATTTAAGTATCAAGACGACTCTGCATGAAAAAATTTAAACTACAAAATTGTCGATCTTGTCGAGATATAATTTTTACATGAATTTCATCTCCATTCAAATTTATATAAATTAGTTATGATTTTTTAAAAATATTTTGTCAAGAAAGCCCGCCAGTTCATCCACCGGTTAAATTGGCAGTAGAGGCTGCTATAGTGCTCCTATCACAGATTCATTAAGCTGTAGCCGTTTCAAACTACAACTGATATAAGTCTGTAAAATTTGCAGTAGGATATTTATTTTTAAAAATCATAAAATAAAAAATAAAAAACCACTCGACCGAGTCTAAGATATCATTGAGCTCTGAACTTTAATTTCATTTAACTTTTTCATCCTCATCGAAAATCATATGAACGCGTTATGTTTCTAAGATAAGTCGTGCAGAGGGCCCACTGTTTCTACTCGCATATATGTGGCATGTACATATTTAAAAGGCCCTAGATTTTCCACACGAGATCATATGGAGTTACAATTAATACGTGATAGTAGAGGTCCACGAGATCTAAAAATTTATAATTCATTCTATTTTTGTTTGGTGGGTTTTGTGTTTTGTTTCAGCACCAAGATGCAGACTTCGAAGGATTAATTGCTGAATGACGAAGTTGCATATCTTGTCAGGGTTTACATATTGCTAAAAGTTTTATCTATACCCAATCTCATATGCAAAAATTATGGCTTTTTTAATACTAGTACAAGAGGATAAACTGCCTACCTAGAGGAAAGATTAAAATAGATAACCCTTTGAATAAGCGATCCATATATGGGTCACTCACTACGGGCACAATAGATTATTTCTTACCTCGGCTCCTTGTGGGCTAATTAATGCAGCACATATTTTACCTAATTTAAAATAATAATAAAGAAAAACAATTGGATTTCTTTGTTTTTTTTGAACTGAAACAATTGGATTTCTGGTTGCATGGGCTAGCACGCAGTGACGACCCAGCCTGCAGCCTTGCACTGTCCGACAACTGTGCTCAGTGATTGTGCAGTGGTGGTAGGCCATCCCGGTCATTGGCAGTGGCACACGGTGATTTTTTTTACACAATTCTCTGGCCCTATGCTTTGTCTTGTTGACAGAGCGCGTGCCAAGTTGGAGCAGATTTATCGCTCCATCCTGAGTTCCTGATCGACACTTGTGATTTATCCAATATTCCATTTTTCTTTCCATCCAAGCCGTGCACAAATTACAGACAAAACTCGTGTAAATCAAACATAACTCTATTTTTCTCATGTATACTGAATGAAGCTAACAACTTCCACAACAATAAACACATGTCAAGTCGGTCAGAAGGAATCCAAGCAAAGAAGACGAGCTGACCCAGCAACAGGAGTCAAACGATGGAACTCTCAGCTATCAGTATCTCGTAGCTTGACCAGGGTTTTTTTTTTCGAACTGGTTGCTCGAACCGCTGGCCTCCGGTAGCGGTTTACCGGTCCGGTTTGACCGGTTACCGCTAGAAACCGGACAAATTCAAATTTTGAATTCAAATTTATATATCCGGCGGTTTGGAGCGGTTAGCCGCTCGGTTTGAACGGTTAGCCGGACCGGTTTGGCGGTTAGCCGGCCGGTTTGCGTTCAAAAAAAATGGGCCAGCCACTTTTTTTTTCTTTTTCTTTTTTGATTTAACTTGTATTTGCCGAAAAAATACCAAATGAGCAAATATTTGAAAATTTTTTATACCAACAGATTACACACACCTTGAAGTATTTTTAGGAATTTTTACGATATTTTTCCTTTTTTGAATTCAAATTTGAAAATTTTAAATTTTGCCCGGTTCAAACCGTCCTGAACCGCTACCGGTCCGGGACGGTTTGAGTGGGAACCGGTTAAACCAGACCAGTTCCCAACGGTTTGGTGAACCCTGAGCTTGACAGATCGTTACAGACTTAACAGTGTATGTATACTTGAGGATCAGGTTCTGCTCTATGAAAATGAAATGAATAAATACATGTATCGTCCTTATAAAGCAAAGATGGAGTAGAAACATACTGAAAGCACAACTCATCAGCTGACGATAACTACAAAACTACAAATAAGAAATTTTATTTGAGATCCACTTGAATTTACATAAGTGGAAAGCATCAAATGCTGAAAACCTAATACAACATTCATATGAGATTAAAGAAAATCCAAACATGTATGACCTACACATGATGTGATTTACTACGGGGTATTAGAGCTGGAAATAAAAAGGAAACAAATTGGAAAAGCTCTTATTGGAGAGACTATATGCATTGAATGGTTAATTTTCCTATATGCAGCCTTTTTACAAATATGAATATCTCTATATATGGACAACACCCAAGCTAAACTTATAAATATGTGCATAAACAAGTAAGGCTACTATTCTCAAAAAAAGATGAAAATGTGAGTACAATTTAATTAGGTTGAAAAAAACTAGAGACAGTAAGAGAGTATGCAAAGAGAATGTGACATGTCGCCCAACAATAACATGAGCATACTACGGTTTCAAAACAAACTGTAACCAACCAAACTATGGATGGAAAGATAGATTATTACATTTGATCGTGGTCCTAATCAACGTTAAGCATTCAATTGTGTATGAGCAGAATATTGTGAGGGGACCGACTGGCTTTATGGTTAAATGGGCCATGCCCTGGTCCTGTAGACACAGAGTTAATTAATTTATGTTTTTTATAAATTATCTGCAATGTACTTTTCTGCATTCCAGTTGCATATAAAATAAATACAATTATTACCAACATTTCAAACTAAGCTTTGCAGGATAGTGGGTATATGTGTAGACTCCATGCATGAATGCACAAGTGAGAATATAGTAATATGTACAACTAAATACTGAATTAGAACAAATATAGTGAAATGCTAAATTGAAGAATCAATTTTGATTCTAAGATTAATGTCGAATTACAGCTAAATTGAACAATATTAATGTCAAGAAAACATCCAGTTTAAGAGCGACTGGAAACATACTTTCTATGTTTTATCATGTTCATATTTTATATATCATCTTTTCCTCCTGATAAGTCTTCAATGTCTGTCTACGTATACATATTGCAAATATGCACGCCAGGCACAGGTAAAAAAGATCACACGAGGACATGGTACAATTAATTATGAAATAACACTAATAATACAAAACGTCAAAAATGAAACAAGTACTGCAGATGATGTAATGTACTGATGTAAACAAATTTAACACCCTCTTACATTGGTATGTAGCATCTGAAAGATTAACCTTAACTAAACAAGCTTAGCTGGTATTAAATTTTTTTAATATATACATACACAAGGCTTATTTGCGTCGTAATGCTGGAAACATGCATGTTTAATTTTCCATGTTTATCTAGGGAGCAGAGAAAGGCGTGGATCCTGAGTCCTGCATACTCAACTTCATGCAATCAGAGTTTTATCACCAGATGTCCAAACATTGGGAACACGTGCCCAAGAAACCATGCATGTTCAGGAACAGTATCCCCTGTTCAGTTCAGGCCAATATGGATAAGCTTCGGGGAGACATATCCATGCATGTGGTGATCCAGCAGTATAACATACCCAGCAGAATTGCAACAGTAAAACCCAACAAAGTCCATGTAAAATGAACTTTCGCAGATAAATAAACTAGTCAATATAACCTATATAGGAGTAGTATATACCAGTTAATATAACTTTTTTCCAACCAATTCAGGACAGCAGCGAAAATTTGCAATTTAATAGTTTGGCAGCATAAATAGAACTACAGTGTTTTATCATTCTTGATGGAAACTGTCACTATCAATATTAAAAAAAAAGACATTTCAGATTGACAACAGAACTTGTTACTTAAGAAACAATAATTTAGGAATCCTCCAAAAGCTCCGAAAGGTTCTCAGTACATAGTCAATCTACATCATTAAGGTAAAACTATACATAGAAAGACTACTAAAACCTCGACAGTCATGTCACTGAAAAACCAGGATCATGACATGTATAATGGATATATCAATCATGATCATACTCATGGTTTAACAAAGCAACAGTGAGAAGGGAGAGATCTATGTAAAATATCTTGGTTTTTTTTTTTTCAAAAAGACATCTTGTTCTGGAACAACATCTCATCAAGCTTTGCAAAAGATGTTAGATCTGGGACTGATAGAGCTACATGGAATCGTAATAACTACACATTATGTAGTTTGTTCAAACATGCCATAAGTGGTTAAATGTTAGAACCTTGAGAAATAAAAGATATTTCATGCCGGAGCAAACAAATTACAAAATATTTTGTGCAGCAAAAACATGGACATGGATCCAATATTAGGACACCTGTTAACGAGAGAACTATTCAACGAAAGAATCATGACACTAGTGCAACTTCTAAATAGTTGCCCATCTTGATGTGCTTCTTAGACACGGATCTGCAAAGGCCTAATTAAGAATTTCTGGAGAAATTAGTACGACATCCATAGCCAAGAACATGCTGACAGCATGTTATTACAAATCTAATATATCATGCTTTCCTGATTATCTATATATTGAATATGTTGTCACCTTCTTATCTGATGGAATTAATTGATTCTCATAATACTTTGCCATCTATTAATTTCATCCACAACGAGAAAACAATTCATAATACATGCAGACTTAATTTCAGGGTGAGTACTAGCAATCCCCTTGATGAACTCATTCATCAGCTGGCCGTGTTTTATTTCTACAAAAAGCTAGCTAGTGTCACCAAACACGCAAGAATTTACCACCAGCGAAATTAGCAATTTATCTGCAGAGTGGAACAGTTTTTTGATGAAACAGTGGGAGAGCAAACACAAAAACGTATCCCCGTGGAGGCAGGAATGAAGATGCCCGTTTATCCTCTTCCGGGCAGGCAGATCTACCTCCTGCACGCGCAGGCACCACCATGGCTGCCCCCAAAACCTAGCTAGCTGGAGCACATGATATGATGGCGCTGCAAACAAGAAAGAAAGTGTTTCAGATGACGAATTGGGAAAAAAGATTCGGTTACAAGGACATGGAGTAATAGGCATCAGATCTTGCGAATTTTTATAAACAGATCTCGAAGCGAGAGGTGAGATAAAGAAGATATACAAGACCGAGGAGAGATACGTACCATGTAGAAGCTGATCGATGAAACGACGGAGACGACGTGCGTCGGCCTGCAGCCGGCGCGAACAGTTTTATCTATCTATCCATCACGCGCGTGCGCGGCCGCGTCTCCTTCCCCGAGGCGTGTCCGTCCCCTCTTATTTCCATCGACCTTGGGAGAGGCAGAGAGCCCGAGGCACGACCTGCAAACGCTCTACAATAAGGGAAAGAAATCGCAAACAAAAAGGGAGGGACGCCATGCGTGCAGGACCATCTCCTCGGGCATCGAGACGTAATCAGGGCACAAGTTTTGGCCGGCCGGCCAGACGGCCAGAACAAGATAAGGACCAGATCCCAACCAGACGGGGCCTATCTCGCCACAGCTGCCTCCCTGCCTGCAAACCCTTGTTTTCCCGTTGTGGATATATAGCAGTATGCCCTGAATAATCCTGCAAGAACTAACACCAAAAGAGAGGGGCAGAAACTAGCTAGATCATGGCGAGTGGTGTGGCAGGGATACGGCCGGCGAGATGTCTGACAGAGAGAGAAGTGAGCACACAACAGCAGCTGCATCATTGGTGCGTGTGTTTTCTCCCGTCTCGTTTGTAAAGGTAATAGACATCGATGCAGTCTGCCCGCTGTGTGCTCACTCTCTTCTGTCAGAGTAAGCCATGGACACCACAGCCACCACCATCTTACCGTGTCAAGACAAGGTGCAAACAGCCATGAGAAGGAGACCGAGGGTGAGAGGTCGGCTGGGGGATCCACCGGGACATGATGAGGAAGAAGGCCACAAGAGGGATCGGGACTCAGATCTGTGTACTGGAGATCTGCTTGTTTGGGGCTGGTGTGTGTGGCTATGGATGGCAAGGGTTGTGGTGCGTTATATAGAGGAGAAGACATGGTCCTGCCTGCAGCCATCTTTTCTTTGGCTTTCTCATCCCACCACACACATGGCTTGCTAGGGTTAGGGCCGCATCCCCGGGGTGCGGCGCCGCTCTTTCTTGGAGATATCCGGCTATCATGTTGCTGACTTTGGGGATACATGGAATGCGGTTCTCTACGGTAAGAAATTATATCTTATGATATCCTAGAGTTGTCGTACTTATCGGTCTGTATACATGTTGTCCACAGACTGGTTGATGTTGTTAGATCCACACTTGACCACGTGGACCATGATGAGTATATCATCTAGGCACATCAAACACCTAGTAAAGCCATTACACATATTGCTTTTTTATACTATAGTCCAATGATCAGTCGACACATTACCTATGGCTAGGTGATGGGTTTTTGTGCTGTAGTATTATTGTTGGAAAGTTGTAGGACTAAACGGATATGAGAATACTTGGATAGTTTCCGGACGGTTGTACCCCTATCCAAAAGTAGAAGAATGGATCCCAAGTTTGGCATATGTGACATATCATTAACATTATTGCTATTTATACTGTTGGGTGATATAGCCAATGCTTTTAATAGCAAGACAGCTTTATAACTTTGTGGATCTATATTTGCTAGCCCAGTATCTCATGATTTTTTTAAGGTGGAAATATATTAGTTCAGCAAGCAATATTCTTTTTTAATATAACATCTATCTATTTATAGATAGATAATGATTTTGTGTAAGGATGATTAATTATTTTATATTTTACTCGAATAAAGCACATTGAATCTTCATAAACTATCCTAGTCATCAATATAGTTTATATATATATATATATATATATATATATATATATATATATATATATATATATATATATATATATATATATATATAAGTATAAAGCTCCGTATAGGCCTACCAAGCCAACATGGCGAATAAAAAAGACAACGTTTGAGTATCTGACAGAGAGGCGCATCAGCATTGTATTGGCGGGTAACGAGCAGTGTCCTGGTGAGTGCTGAGTGAATTTGTGTGGTTGCAAGAGGATAGCTCACTCGTAAGAACGAAGATACCGGGGATGGGAAAGTGCTAGACAAATAAGAATACCTTAACTATTTAGCTTAGTGTACCTGGCTCAAATCTGATAATCAGAGATGTTAAAAAAATTAGGAGTGCAAATACATTTTTTTTTCAAAAAAGGGAAAATCATGCGAGCTAGAGAACAACGGGTGTGACGATCACAGTAGATAAAAAACAAAACGACTGAAGCAGCATGCGCACGTTCTAGGTATCGAAAAAAAAATGCTTCAAGAGCACAAATAAACAAGAGAGATTCGTGGGCTGTTGTGGTCAGATTCTCTGCATGTGGGCTGCTTTTGTTGTAAAATATACAGTGCCGGCTACCGAATTATTATTATTAGCGCTGGCCCAATCAGTATGTATTGGGCGGAGCCCGGACGTTTTTTTATGGTTAAAACAACAAAGAAGTGTTGACGGCCCAAATACCAACTTGGGCCCCAGTTAATTTAGATGCAAAGTAATTTTGGAGTTCAAGAGAAATACCTTGATTGTGAATTGAGCCGAACTCAGTTGGCAAGGATCATTTTGGTAGAACCTGCCCATCCGGGTTCGAGTCCTAGACTCGGCACGGATGTCATATTTTCCTGGATTTATTACAGGTTTTAACTAGCATTGTTCTTTCAGTGGTAGGCGACGTCTCCGTCGATTGCGAGGCGGCGCCTGTGGTGACTTCGTCAGTCTCGAGATCAGCCGGCTCAGTCTCTTGGAGGTGCTCATAGGGGTCAAGGTTGCGCACATGTATTCATATAGGTGTGTGTGTTTGTGTTAGCGTCTTCGATTGTACTGTCATTTAAAAAAATACCATGATTTTGCTAAAAAGAAACAAAAATACCATGATTTTATAAAATACTTTGGTTTCCGAGTCATGAAATGAAATGTTTAGACAGAATATTTTTATAGTTTGAAAACCATAGTATTGCTAAAACAGTAGTCTTTTTGAGTTTTAAAAACTCCGCACTAGACCTCTTTTTTCTAAACTATTGTTTTGCATGTCTATGGGTTCCAAAACTCCAGTTTCTCAATACCACAATTTGCCAATACTATAGCACCCAAACTGGTCCTCGATCCGCACAGATTTAGTATTAGGGTGTTCTAAAAAAATGTTTGAGCATTGATTCTCTACTCCCCCAAAATAAAACAAACTTGATCCATATTCCAAAATAGATACTGGAAAAATGTCATCCAGCGGGGATCCTCTAACAGAAGCTGAAATTGGGTCATATGGAGTTGTTAGGCTCTGCTTGGGACCAATGGTATAAAGAAGTCCCCGGAGTAAAGGTACAAAAATAAGGTTTTCCAGACCAAGGTAATTAGTAATGGACGAAAATTGACATCAGTAACACGCGTAGGCCTCATTACCAATTTTGGGATACTATGAACCGTCATTGGTAATGGACATAAACATTGGTTATGTTGATGCCTACTACCAATGATATACAAAAAATCGCATTTTAAAATACCGAATGGCAGCGAAAAAAATATATGCGTAAGACGGCAACTTGACCTGCCTTAATTTTCTCCAAGATTCACAATTATTGCACTTTTTTCCTTCTCTAGGATTTGAACTTCAGACCTCTGGTTCGCTTGAGCCTCCCCGATGTGGTGAGCACGAGGACCTCGTCACAAGAATCAATCGGGGCTCCTTCACAATTTTCTTAGAAGGGATCAATGGTCACCAATCTCCAATCCTTCTAGGAGGTCAGTAACCTCCAAAAGTAACATGTCGACACTACTAAAAAAATATTTTCAGAGGTTGCAAAAACCGTCTCTGAAAATCAATTTTGTAGTAGTGCGATGCCGTTTGCTTGAATACTCCATAGTGGCACAAAGCTCAAGCAATGGATGCAATACACTATGATGCTCTGTGTTCTCATAACAAATGCAACCCCAAAGCAAAGTGAGTGAGAGAGATTGAGACGGAAGCTCAAACAGGTGCCTCAAGTGTTTAGTAGCCCTCAAAATTCTAGCCGTTGCATTCAAATCCTGTCAAAACAGAATTTTTGCGAACAACATTTATGGGGTCGAACATTCCGCCGTTCAGATCCAACGACTATGTGTCACATCGCCGTGTGCCAGAAATGATCATTTCAAATTTTACGGATAGTCCGCCTCGTAAAGGCCATATAGTCCACCCTTCACACCTCAAATTACACTGAGCTCCTACCTCCAAACAATTTTAGACTGGGGGACAATCCACCCTGGGGAGCCAGACAGTTTGTCATTATGAGTTTTTCTCTCACACACAACCGGGATTGGTTCTATCCAAGAAACAAAGTCAGTGGCGGACAGCCCGCAACCAACGACTGGATTGTCGGTTGTTCATTTTTCCGCAGCATACAAAACTTCCAAAGTTTTTCCAACTCGAAATAACCATTCATCTTTCCAAGGCTGGACAATCCACCAATGATGTTAGCTTCTCTATACTCATTTTGAAGACCATCTTTTTCATTTTTTCCAATCATGATAATCCATTGGCTCAACCTGAATGAACATTAAGAAATTAACTCGACCCATCATCATCAAATGACCAACCAACCACCTTAAACACCACTAATAATAAGAAATATATGCTATGTTACTCTTAATCATTAGCGCAACTGATATATCAGTTTTATACTCCGAGAATATTGCATATTGTCAACATGAGTTATGATTCTCACTTATCAGGAGTGTTAGATCCTTCAAATGTTTTCAAGATATGTAGCTGGGTCTCACAACAAAGCTTTCCGAAAGCTCTTCAAACCTATCTTGCACAGGCCAAGCTATCACTCCTCACATAAGTCAACAACCCTAGAACCCACTCTTGCGCCACTCAAACAACCATGATGCAGAGAAAACTTGAAGGGTACTGAGTTGGGGCATGAGACCATTCTGGTGTCATGGTTGAGCAAATCAAGCCAGTGGTCCTCAGGATCTAAAGCGGGAATTCATCACAAGCTACTGCAGTAATAACTTGAAATCTTCACAAAAATATATTAATCATAGACCCTAGTTATCAAGGAAATATATACACACGAAAATGTACGTAATCTTTTTTTCTTCTTAAATATATATAGATTTCTACATTACCTACTTATCAAGGATACAAACCTAATTTAACAGATCGTGGATTTGGGCCCAGCTTAGTAGGGCCAGAGCTGTAGATGTATATGTTTTTGTTTCTTTACCATATGAATTTTTTTTCCTTCCTATAAGAGTTTCGGCCTAACAGTTTTTTATTTTATCTCTTGTTCCGAGAAAAAAAGATAGAATAAAATATGAAAGAAAAGTGTCCATTGTCTAATGGATAGGACATAGGTCTTCTAAACCTTTGGTATAGGTTCAAATCCTATTGGACGCAATCTTTTTTCTAACTTTTTTGCATGATTCAAATGAAAAATCTTTCTCAATGATTCTCAGTCTAAGCTCCAAGCGGCCAAGCCCAGCTAACCATTTTGCTACCAGCCCATCAGTACATACGAAGGAACTGCATAACACCAGAGTGATTTTCGTTTTTTTCTCACTCGACTTTTGAACCAATAAAAACATACCACCTAATAATTTTGCGGTGATGAAAACTTTAGTGGATAAGAGAAAAATATAGCCATGTTCTAAACCAACACGCAGCAACAGAAAATTAGACACAACTCAATCACAAAACGGACGAGGGCACACACAACTGAAACAATAAAAAAAAAGGAAAAATACAATTATAAATTGGAAAACAACAACAAAAATTTAAAAAACATATAGCAACAATAGAAAAACACACTGCTAGATTGTTTCGCCACCGATCCCTGGAAGGCCTGCTGCGCTGAACTCACTGCTCATTGCTCAAGGTGTGTGTGGGTGCTTGCAAACCGTACTGACAATAAAACATGGGCCTTAAACATAAAAAGGCCCACAACCTAAAATGTTGGTGATATGCCCAAGCGTCCATCATAACAATTCGTATTATGTTCTAAAAAGAAAGTTCACATTAAGGTCTAAAAGGATATTCATTCATCAGGATCGAATTAGGGTTACTGTTGGGTCTATAAGATGGGAGTCCATTAATATGGTTTATATATACATGCTGACTCTACCTCGAAACCCTCAATGGACATGGTTAGGTCGAGGATTAGGCAAACTGATTGTCCATTTCCATTTTGTGGTTATGCTCTTCAAAGTCTTGCATTCACGTTAAATACATTCCGAGTAAGTCTGTTGAGAAGACACCATGAGATATGGACTGGGAAACGTGCAGGATTATTATTTCTTAAAGTTTGGGGATGTGAGGCATATGTCAAACGTATGATGTCAGATAAGCTCACTCCAAAATCAGACAAGTGCTTCTTTTTTGGGGTATTCTAGAGAAACCAAAGGATATTATTTTATAATAGGACGGAAGACAAAGTGTTTGTTACTCGCAATGATATTTTCTTGGAAAAAAGAGTTTTGTCTTAAAAAGGATTTAGGCCAGGTGCAACTTAGAAGAAATTCAGGAAATGGCCAAAACTGTTTCATTTCCCACTAAAGATCCATATGATGTGTAAGAAGTTGCACAAACCCAAGTTGAGTTACTAGCCCCACAAAGACCTACAAGGGCACGACGTGCAACTGACAAGTTCACGCTCCTAATGGAGTAGCATGGCATGTTATTGTTGGATAATGATTAACCTTTGACCTACACAGAAGAAATGATGGACCCGACTCTAACAAATGGCTTGGAACCATAGAATCTGAATTGAAATGCATGTATGACAGTCAAGTTTGAAAAGGTTGTAAACAAATTCAAGGCGTTGACTATGATGAAACATTTTTTTGCCCATCACAATGCTAAAGTCTGCTCGGATTCTCCTAGCAGTTGCTTCATATTTTGACTACGAGATATGTCAAATGGATATTAAGACCGCTTTACTTAATGAACAGCCAAGCCAGGATGTGTATAAGACACAACCTGAAGGTTTTGTCGATCCTAAAAATTCTGGGAAGATATATAAAATTCATATGTCCATTTGGAATTCATTTTGATCATGTAGTCAAAGAGTTTGGCTTCATAAAGAATGAAGAAGAGCCTTGTGTTTACAAAAAAGGCTAGTGGGAGCCTTGTGTTTCTATCCTATATGTGGATGATACAGTGCCGATAAAAAATGATATTCCGATCCTTGAAGCCGTTAAATCCTCATTGAAAAGGAGTATCTCATTGAGAAGCGGCTTACATTCTGGGAAAAACATCTTTAGATATAGATCAAAATGGCTAATTAGATTAAGCCAAGACACGCACATTGAAAAGATATTGTAACGGTTCAACGTGGGAGATTCTAAGAAAGCTTTCTTGCTAATGTCAAATGAACCTAACGGTTCAATATGCAAGATTCGGAAATGATTTCCATTCACAATTTTCTACACATGAACGTAACGGGTGCTGACATTTATTAGGTCACTAGTAGGTTTCCTATGGCAACGTAAAAAATGCTTGGTGGTGTATCTTAACTCTTACAGAATAATACGCAAGCGCACAAAAATATCATTATAGCACTTCACCCATGAGTATTCAAGGGTATCATATCCACAAGGAACAGAGGTATAACTTTTTTCTAACTAAAATACCCTAAGGATAAAGGAAATAAATTGGTCTATGAAGCGTGGCTCTAAGAAATGTCAAGTTTAAGGTAGCCTTTGTTCTGGTTTTGTATATGGGTGAGCACCGATCTGCCCCAGATACATTAGGGACCTCCGGCTTATTTAAAATCTACTCTATGTTTGGACAGGGAGGTGTACGCAAAACTATATCTTAAAGATGTGTCCGGTTACATGTTGTCACTCTCCCGTAACATAACCCTCTACTCCATGGAACACAAAGCAACCAATGGGTAATCAAAGGCCTAGGCGCCACGCCTATGTCGTCAACTACTTACTCTTAGTATAGAACTGGGGTTACCCATATCCCGGGACCCCACACAAGAGTGAACTATTAAAAAATGACAATAAGCTCGCAAACAAATAATAAATGATAACTCAATACTTAACCATTAATTTAAACATGAAGTACTTACAAGATTGAAGCAGGATCACAGCTACAAAGAATGAATTCAACTGAATCTTCTTCTAATCTCTTTCTAATCATCTTTTAATCCACTTCTAATCTCCCTTCCAATCACACTCCGTACCCTAATGATAATTTGATGTCCCCCTCTACATCCCTTCTCCCTGAGGTGTAATTGAGTTGATCTGAAACCGAATAGGAGGGTCTGCCTCTACTTATATAAGGGGTATAGGTATATTCCAAGGGGTTCTAGTATGGAATGCGCATATAACCGACATAAGAAACCGCCTAGGAACCGCTTTGCCAAATCTGGGGCTGAACGGGCTCGGTGGTTGGCCAAATGGCCCAAGGGAGTGACTGGACCCCCACTGGGTCCATTTGGGCCCAAATTTTGCTGGTGGACTCCCTTGGGGATGCTTGGCTCTTGGATCTTGCTGCGGTGCGGCAAGCTATTATGTCGATTTTCCTTCGGTTTGTGGTCCTTTTGGGCCCTTGAGTGTGCTTTCTCTCCATATGCAGATATGATCTCCTGAAATCAACAATTCACCAATGCAAACTTGTGGAAATAGTTAGTCATAAGCTCTTATCATTAAGTTTGGTGCTTGTTTTCTACAGGAGTTAATAGTTAAATATGGTGGTCAAGAACCATCAACAACGAGTCACACACTTAAGGGGTTGAAATATTGAAAAGCTTGCATATATGATTGTCTCTAGTGCAAGTGGGAGATTGTTGGTGATATGCCCAAAAGAGTATCATAACAATTCAGATTAAAGGCCTAAAAAGGATACTAATGGGACTACAAAATGGAAGCTATGTCACAAAGTTCCCGGCTCGTCTGGGATGAGAAATGGGCACGTAGCACACGGATCAATCATTTGTATGTTCCTAGTTCAAATGGAGTGTACCTCTTCTTAACGTTTAGTATGAGACATGGTACGTGAACCATCTATTAATAGTCTAATTAAACATTTCTCGTTACTTCAATGATTCGTTCTCTTTTCTAGCTAAGTAGATAGATAGTGTCAAGTCTAATTGTAAAGGATCTAGAATTCATGGTTTCTGTATCTCTCCTTACAATCCATGGCCAATTCTGAGGCCAGGGAAGCTGGCCACGTCGACGGTTTCCCACGGCCGTCGGATCAGCCGAATGGACGGTCAAGATCGTGTCATTTCTTGATATTTTACAAAAAAAAAACACATCGGGTTTCATGTAATAGAATCCGACGTCCATCCATCTCTCTTAAGATTTTTTACGAAGAAACCCTCATATTTTACAAAAAATGCCTTTAGCTTTCTCAACATCAACCCGTCGTCACTTTCCTCTCTCAGAATTGTTTTTGGAAAAAGACCTCAAGTTTTACATAATTATGTAACAACTTGTTCTATTAGTTTACTTCCCTACAAACTACACTATATGCACAATTCGACCACCAAAGCGTGTTCGGAAAAAAAATATAACCAACATAAAATTTACTTACAATTTCAAAACCTAAAATTTTATTATAGAGTATACTTTTAAACTCAAAACACTTTTGCCATTATTCACACAGCTATATATCTACGTCTTGCCGTACCTACGATTCCGATACCAGAACATCTTCAAATTAAAAAGTGTTCAATACAAAGAATAATTAAAATTTAAAAATCTAAATCTTGGTATAAAGGAAAATTTTAAATTCAAAGTATTTATGTAATTCATTCCCACCTAAGATTCGGACACCAAAACATCTCCAAATTAAAAAAAATGACCATAGAAATGGCTCAAAATTTAAAAATAAAAAGCATACTATAGAGAAAATAAAAAAACTAACTCCCTTTTCTAATTGTCTCATTATAGCTAACATTATACATATAAATTATCTCCAAATTAAAAATTGATTATCGAAATGGCTCAAAATTTTAAAATAAAAACATACTGTAGATAAAACTAAAAAACATTTGAACTCACTTTTACAATTTTCTAATTATAGCTAGGATCGAACCATCAATACAAATTTGAATGTCCAAATATATTGTACATCAAACTTAAGAAAAATCAAACCCACTTCTCCAAATTTCCATTATAGCTGACATCTGAACACCAAAATATTTTTTAGTTAACACCAAAATACTTTTAAATAAACAATTATTCAACATAAAAATTGCTCTAAATTCCAAAATCTATAAAATTTGACATAGCAGAAATAATTCAATGCTCCTTTACAATTCTCTTGCATATTTTTCATATTTCAATAGACTTCAAAACAAAAGATACCGAATATTCCAATCTACAATGTTTCCACAGAGCTCTTTTACGGGTTCATTGCACTCTCGTATTTATTTTTAAAAAAGTTATACTACCAAACACAAAGAAAAAAAACCACGAGTTTATCCAGTGGCCATCCGCGGCAACGCCACGGCCTTTTCTAGTTTTTACTAAAGATTATGCAGCATGCAATTAATGTCACTTCCTGTAGCAGGGATCAACATCCTCAGAAGCACGTGTTGAATTAAAAACGAAAAGATCTGTCGAACTTTCACATTTTTATCATACCTAACGAGCCTAATAGATCATCGCAATGGCTGTCCATCGGTGTCATGCAGTGAACCAAGAAAAGCACAAGATATGTTATCGGTCAATATCTGGTCTAGCTTACTAACGTGTAATTCGAGAAAGCGACATGAAGACGCCCATAGACAATTTATCGCACATGTCACTTAATGTCACACGTACAGGGTCCCTGGGGGCTGTGATTCTCTTGTCTGGGTGCGCCATGTCATGCTCATGCCATTGTGACAGATCCGACCTAGGCTATCTGTCAGAGTTCGCAGAGGAGCTGAACAATTTAGGGCTAGTTCAGTTGTCTGGGAATTGATCAGCGCCAAGATTTATTCCGGGCCAGGATCATGTGAAGCCCCCCGTTTCACTCAATCTTGGTGGAGGGCGGCTCCCGTCCGGGCGGATGCGTTCCCAAGCTTTTGACACTTGGAAAGAAAACATGCCAAATTGTGGACGAAACAACTAAAACGGTCTGATTCAATTCCAGCCCGAGGTTAACCGAACAACCATTTTTGAGTTCGCCCGATTCCAATCCATCCCGTTCCAATCCGCGTGGATTGGGCCCCATTCCAGGCCATTCCGGGCCAACCGAACGAGGCCTTATTGATATTGCTCCACTTGAACAATTTTTATAAAAAAAAGAAATGTCTTGGTACCACCACATACGACCAGATCCTTACAATATTCTCATCACAACTGCTAATAATCACCAAAATTAAGAGCTGGGTAACACAAGATGGGCCATCCTTTCTCTATTTGGGATGGTCGGGAGACACATGGCATATATCAACATGTAGCGCAAGGCATCAGAAGATCCTAGAGTTTAGAGATAACCTAAACATATATAGTTGTCTAAATTCATAGCATCATCAATGAATTTGGTAAAAAAACCAGGATGACTAATGATTTGGAACAGAGAAAGTAACTTCTAGCTTGTCAATAAGCTAGGAAAGTACTTTGTTTGTAATGGGTCGGATCTTGGACTTGTGATTGACTAGGAGATAGATCCACTAATCTCTAACCATATCCAGTACTATATAAGATAGCACAAGACCCCCCCTCACACACAAGAAATATAAACCACTTCAAAACATATACTAGAAGAAACTATTTATTCCGTGACAGCCACTTTCCTTCACAAAAGTCTAAAAAACCGTCACAAAATGCCATCAACGGCGCGAACCTGTTAGCCTTTCTAGATCGTGTGTCATTGCACTCTTATGATACCATCAAACTCAAATCCTTATATTTACCCTCTGAATCTAACTCCATGGGTAATCCTATATGAAGGGTTGGGTGATAAAATACCGACAATCAGCAAAGTCTATTACACAATAATCCTCTTTTAGAGAAAGCATCCAAAACGACGATCGGTGCTCTACTCACTAAATGGACTACTATTTTCTCCACAATCCTTTGGACTTGAACATAACAGTTAAATCCACTATTACAAAAATCATTCTTGGAGGTAGTTATTTTTTGTTTTTCAGAGGTGGATATCTCATCGGCCTCTAAGCTGAGGCTTCTATTAATCGGGAATTAATGGAGGCGGTTTTGTGTTTGTCTCCGTTGACCAAAAAAAAAATTAAAAAGGGAAGACCCCAGCTAGGATAGGCCCGCGAAGCCCATATAGGGGCGTCGTCGCTACCGGATCCGCCCGCCACGGTCGTCATCGGATCTGCGCTGGGTTGCCACCACCTTTGCCTCGCCATGGCTGCACGCGCATGTACCTCCATCACCACCACCTTCAACCTCGCGCCTCCACCGCTCGCGCCTGCCGCGGTGGTGGCCCATCGCTGGATCTGCCCTGTGTGGTGCCCGTAGAGCCACCACCCTCACCGACCGTCGAGTCGCAATTGCTCGGTGCTTCCTCGGGCACGCGTCGTCATAGTCGCCGCCACCACTCTGTACCGCCTCGTGCACGCACGCGCTGCCGCTCGGTGCGGCCGGAGGGCGGATAGATGGAGGAGGGAAGCAGGAAAGGAGGGCCGGCGGCTAGAGTGGGAGAGAGGGGTAGGCGGCTTAGGGTTTAGGAATGGGAGACTCCAAACTTTGGAAGCGGGCTGAGCTCGGAAATTTACTTAGGCGATCAACTTAAAATGTTTGCCTCCAAAAATAGATAATCTTTAAAGGCAGTTATTTTATAATATCCACCTGTGTAAATAAATTTTCTAAGGCGGTCAAATACAACCAGGCGAAAATTAAAAAAATGCCCGCCTCTATTAATCGTAGGCATTATCAGAGGCTGTTGGGGTTTCTGTCTGCCTCTTAGGCCTTTTTTAGGTGTGTCCTAAAATTGTTTTTAGTAGTGATCCTTTTAGAAATCTTAAGACCTGAACAGTTCCAATCATGAAAAACATCCACATATTATTGACAATATATAGAGGGAACCAGGCAGCAACATGCTCACTTGACTAGCTTACAGGATTATTATTTGTTGACTACGGGTAGACCTCGATGATGGATCGAACTCCAAGAACTGGTATAATTTTGTAATCAGTGAAGCCGGCTTCAATAATAATCTTCCTCCACTCTTGCTCATCTCGCTCAGTGCCGTTGGCCACCATAATGAACAGGTCATACAAAACTTGTGTCTCTCTATGCTTTAGTGTTGAAGACCCTGCACCAACCACAGCATCTACTATAATCACTTTTCCACCTGCATCTCCTGGAGGTAAAGCTTTCTTACAGTTCTTCAGTATCGTAACACAATCGGAGTCACCCCAGTCGTGCATAACCCACTGAAATAAGCCAAAACAAATGGATGCTATATATAAGAAAATACGCTATCAGCAGTTCAGCACTAAATCCCAAATCTTTAAAATTAGTATTATGTGATTCTTAGAAGTACCAAGAGGCAAAACATTTTTTGAATTTAACCACACCAAGAGAGATATCACTTACTGCAATCAGAACGTATAAAAATAAACTAGTACATCATCTACGCAATTTTTGCACCTCTCAGATGATGTACCTTGAGAAAGACAGCGTTTGCTGGCGGAACGCTCTCAAACATATCGCCGGCGATGTACTTAATTCCTGTATCCGCAGGAGCACTAGCAATGACGTGTTCGAGATCCAGCACGCTGCAGTCAATGTGTGGGAACGCCTTTGCGATAGCCTGGGCCGCTGCACCGTGCCCTCCAGCAACATCGATCAGGGAGCTTATCCCCTGGAAGACGTAGCCACACTCTTTGATGGCGATATCCATGAGGAACCGGCTGTCTGCGATCATCGCCGCGTTGAAGAGCTGGCTTATAGTTGCATCATGAATGATCACATCCCACACGTCCTTCCCATGAGCCATCTCAAAGAGGGAAACATCTGGCAGCTTGTGCTCGAGCCAAGTTCCAAGACCAAGGAAGGGTGAGACAAAGGTGTTGTGGAGGATCAAGTTTAGTGTAGGTGCTAAGTTCTGTGGGCCGGCAAGAAGTCGGGATGCCGGAGTCAGACCATAGACGTGAACACCCTCCTCGGTTGGGTTCTTGTCGATGCTAAAGATGCCAGTGACGGTGAGCACACGCATGAGGCGGCATAGGCAAGGGATCTTGGAGGGGTGGATCTTCGCCTGGCTGGCTATCTGGGTGAGGGTGGACGTGCCGCCATGGTGGTGGATGGCATCGGCAATGCGGAGCTCAAGTGCGCACTTGAATGCCATGGACTTGATGAACGCAAAGGTATTGTGCCAGAGGTCGAGCTGAGCATCGAGCATGGCCTGGGCCTGCTGACCCGCGCATGTGTGTTGCTCCTCGATGGACCCCATGGTGCAATGCTTCACCTTTGCTTGGTTTGTTGTGGCTTTGTTGGTGATATAGAAGAACACCAAATCTCTCTATATGTATAGACTTATGATTCGAAGCACCTGTGAACTCTACTTGCTATCAGCTGAACCGGAAAAGAAAAAAAAACTATTTCTGCCTTAATCAAGTCGTTTCTGGTACTAATAGTCAAGCTCATCGGAAAAATTAATGTTGGGGGGAATGCCTAGGTTATGTTACTGCTTGAGATCGACTTGCCAATTGCTACCTTTTCCATATGGTTAGTTCAAAGGATGTTGCTTTCTCTTGCTGAGTAGTTCACATCATCACAACCTCGTGCGAAGTAAACTAATTATTACAAAGGAAAAGTCTATTTTTCACCATCCAACTATTACAAAAGTGGGATTTTCAACCCACAACTATAAAACCGGACACTGAAAGACCCTTCAACTATCCAAACCATACAAAATTAGCCCTTTTGGTGGTTTTGAAGATGGTTTTGTATTTTCCAAAAAAAATTTAAAATAATTTTGTATTAAAAAATTCATAACTAATTTATTTTGAATTAGAAAAATATAAATCCGGTGCCAATGTTTTCACTAAAAACGTGACTTACATGTTGGCGCACTATTAGAAGTTATTTGCATATTATTTATTTTTATTCTAATTATTTTTAGAAAAACAATAAGACCCTAGTAATATAAATATATAATACCCAAAAAACATTAAATAGTGTGCCAATAGGTTGGCTACATTTTAAGAGAACTTTTAGCATTGATTTCATATTTTTTTGGGTCCAAAATGAATAATTTATGGTTTTTAACATTTAAATAATATTTCTGCTATTTCTATAAAAATCCAAAACCACCCTCAAAACCACCCAAAGGGCCAATTTTGCATGGTATGGATAATTGGATGGCCTTCAGTATCTGGTTTTGTAACTTGAGGTTGAAAATCAGAATTTTGTAACAGTTGAAGGGTGAAAAATAGACTTTTTCCTTATTACAATGACGAGGACATGACTCCTACGGATATATATATATATATATATATATATATATATATATATATATATATATATATATATATATATATATATATATATATATATATATATATATATATACGAGGTTCCTCCCCTGGACATCCAAACCTTCAAGGTCCAATCACAAGAGCGCACACATGACAATTAAATTTAGAGGTGAACTCGCTCCTAAGCATTTAACTAATAATATTTGGAATGGTTTGCTACCTAATATTTATAATGTGATCATTAGTAACCAAGAAGAAGATCAGGAGACACATGGAGCGCGACCTGGAGGCGTAGAGGTCCAGTAAGGGTCGGCCAAGCTGCGTAGAGGCCTAATACAACTTAACTTGGAGTCCACATCGGAGTCTAGGAGAAGTCTGCCTTGGATTGAACAACCAGGCCACATACGGAGTCCAATTTGGACGATCCACATATCACTGGAAAGAATATTTCATAGAGCTTCCAAATGCATTGCTACTACATAATAGATTTTTTGAGGCGGTTTTTGCCTCCACCTCCAAGATGGGGCTTTTGTTAGTAAGATGTTTTCGGAGGCGGTTGTGTATCCACCTCCGTAAATCAAAGAAAAAAATAAAAAACTAGATGAGCCTGACGAGCCCATCTAGGCCCACCAAGCCCATCTAGGCGTCACCATCGGTCGGGCCGCCTGGTGCTCCCTGGCTCCGGATCTGCCTGTGTCGTCGCTGCTCCCACCATTGATGCTCGCCGCCGCTAGCCTCGCCTCAGCCGCCACATAGATCCGGTGGAGGGGAGGCGAGAGGGAGACGGAGGAGGAGCGGATCCACGCCACAACCAACGATCGTGCTCCTCCATGCCTCCTTTTCGCCACGGCCACCTAGTCCGCCATCACTGGATCCAAGGTGGCCGAGGCTGCCTATGCTAGGTCCATGGACACCGAGGCCGGTGGAGCCCGATCCGTGGCTGCCGAGGTCACCAGCGCCAAGGAAGAGAAGGCCAGCGCCGGGGAAGAGAAGGGGCCCCTCCATCCACAGTGACTAGGTCCAAGCACAGAAATCGAGAGAGGGGAGGAGTGCGGTTGAGAGGGGAGGTGCACGGTGGAGAGGGAGGCGCATGGTGCTGGCGATGGGGGGGTGAGGCATGCAAGAAGGGGTGGAGGCTGGTGCTCTGCCGATGGAGAGAAAGGATAGAGAAAGGAGGAGGAGGATAAAATGAGTTAGGGTCAAGGTTTTTTTAGGTATTCCTTTTTATATATAAGTATGTTACCGGCCGACTAGAGGGGGGTGAATAGTCGGTTTTAAAAAATGTTAGCACAACTTAACCGATAAAGATGCGGAATTAAAACGATCGGTTATAACACAACTACACCCCCGATATATGATTCTCAACTATGTGCACCAACAACCTATGTCTAGATCAAGTTTTGCAATCCTAGGGTGACAAGCAAGCAACAAATATTTCTAACAATGTAAACCTGCTTGGATATAAATTGCACAAAGTAAATGAGCTCAAGAAACCAAACCACAATGGAGACTCTTAATTTTTTCCCGTGGTCTCGGTGACTTGTCGGTCACCCATAATCCATGTTGAGGTGGATTCAAAGCTCCAATCACTCCTCTACCAAGAATCCACTTGGTCTATAAGCCAGCTTGGAAACAATGAACCTCTCCATACCACCTTTCCATTAGAGTTGCTTTTCACCACTCCGGCGAGGCAAGCACAAGAACTTCTCACAAGCACACCAAGCCTTCTCACAAGCTTCACTTGAGAAGATCATCGGCTCACAGCTCCTTTACGCCGTCTAGGTGTCGGTAAACACCAAGACTAATAAAGCCAAGACTCACTTGACCCTTCACTAAGTACCTAAAGCTCAATCTCATATGCAAATGCACTCAAATCATGCCTCTCACCCTCTCTTAAGTGCAACACATGCATGACTTTCTCCAGCTCAAGAATGCTCAAATGGACCCTTAGGCTTTCTCAAAACCACATCACATCGGGTATATATAGCTCACTCACCCAAAACTAGCCGTTATGTTAAAACAACATGAAACGCTTTGTTTTCGCGGACCGTCCGCCTCACAAAGTCGGACCGTCGGCCATTTCAAAACCAACGGATCTATAGTCAAGAAACGCTCCTCGGAGTCGACCGTTACAGGTTTCGCAGACCGTCCGCCACACAAGGCCCGGACGGTCCGCCGTTCATGCAATTTTTACACAGAATGGTTGTCCGATCGGACAAGTTAGAAGTTATAAAGGCGGACCGTCCGCCCCTCAAGGCCGGACAGTCCAAAGTTCATTTTGGGACATCACTAAGCTTCTGTAAGGGATCTTTTCGAGCACGAGAAAGAACTCAGAGGACTGTCCGCCCTCCTTTGGTGGACTGTCCGCTATTATATTTTCAGCTCAGCCGACACTCGGTTAAATGCTCATAACTTTTGACTTCGATGTCTAAATTAGGTGATCTTGGACTCTATGGAGAGCTTATTCAGAGAAGCACACATCTTGACCCAAAACTCATTGGATCAAAGCAGAATTGCAATACAAGATCCACCAAAACCATCACCACCATCTCTTTGTTGAGCAAGTTTGCAAACTATCATTTCCTTGCCAAAGTTAGTATGCATATGCAAGATTGAGCTTTCAACACCTAGCAAAGACTCAGGCATCATCAAGACCCCCTCTTCTCTACTATTAAAAAGACTGGAAGGGAGAGCCGCGTCCGCCTGTGATGGTGAGGCCGTGAAGCTCCCCACCCGTAAAATAAAACCCTCCCCTCTGCTCCCGCCCCATGGGCCCCACAACTCCCCATCCGACTCCCCCAATCTGCGGTCCGTGCCCCCCCTCTCCGCCCTTCATACCCCACGATCACCGTCGTACTCCACCGCACCGTGCCTCCTCTCGCAGTCCACCCATGGGCGTCCCTCACCCAAACTCCGCCCTCCCATCCTTCACCCATCGGCGCCCCTCGCCCAAACTCCGCAGCAGCGATTGGATACTTCTCCCGTCATCCTCCCATCGACGCTCCTCGCTCAACGTCCACGGCGGTGATCACGCGCCTCGGCGTCTTGAGTTTTCAGCGGATCGGCGGCGAAAGGATCAGCATCCACGTGGATCCGCCACGACCACCGGCCACCGGCAGCAGCATCCACGACGGCGGCTAGGGTTTTCAGCGGCGCGCAGATCGGCATCGAACGGCAAAAGCATCCACACTACCTAGGGTTCCTGTCAGGTTAGATTTCATATTGCCTTTCTAAGGTTTTTATGTTCGATTTGGTTCACGTGAGTGCACTGCCTTGTACTATTTTAGGACTTGCATATTCGTTTTGGTTC
Source organism: Digitaria exilis (assembly GCA_015342445.1). NCBI lineage: Eukaryota > Viridiplantae > Streptophyta > Magnoliopsida > Poales > Poaceae > Digitaria > Digitaria exilis. Next base: position 446,197 of record JACEFO010001613.1, read on the forward strand.
TCGTGAGTTGCAGAGTTGATCTTTTTTTTTTGGTTCAGCAGTAAGTTCATCTTCCTGTCTGATTTGTATTTCTCTGAAATCTAACAATATGTTTGATTCTTCACAGTGATAGCATGTAGATATAAATATGACAATGTAAAATTTGTTTTTGCCTTAATTTTATGTTGCATCTAAACTTCTAAAGCCTGTTTTTTCATTTTTTTCCCTCTCACAATCTAAATCTGAGTGAAAATATTCCTTGTTTCACTTAGTTTTTTCCCTCCTATTTCTGTGTGGAAATGCCAAATTCTCACATGACTGATAGACATACCCACTCGATTTCGCAAGTGTGATGTCATGTAAATAAGTAGAAAGTGCACACGCCATTTCAATATATGCACAGAATGTTTTGGCAAGTTACCATATACATTGTGCAGAAAATAGCGAAATTTAATTGCCACAAAAAAACTCGAACATTGTAGGTAATAAATTAATTGTCCAAACAGGTATATTTATTTTATTAGCAAACTAATTTTGTTACTAGAAGCTTGTTTGTTTTTGTTTTTGTCTTAATTTTCTGTTGCATCTAAAGCCTGTTTTGCCATTTTTTTTCCTCTTTCTGAGTGAAAATGTTCAATGTTTCACTAACACCTAAATCTGAGTTTCCCCATAAACTGTAAACATTGAATTTCCCGAAACTAACACATAATGGAAATATACAATACCGGATCCTCATCAAGATTTTGTAATGCACAGTGTGCTGCAGCAGTTTACATGATCAGGTAATGTGGCCATTAGGTTCGAAGGCAAATGTCCCAATTCTGTTTACATAAGTGTGGCCTCCAATGTTTCTGTTTAGTAGCAGAGATTTAGCATCAGTGCATGTTTCTTCTTTGTTTGATACATATGCTGATCTCCAGCTGAATATTGTAATCTGCATTTTAAGTCATAGAAATATTAACACATATATCATGTTACTATTGTTATAGCCTTGGGAGCACAATATTGTATCATATATGGGACGAAGGCCTTTCACTGCCGAATAGCACAAATGGAGGTATCAATTTATTTTGGCACCTAACAATGCATAATTGGGACTTAATAATGCTTACATGACCATTGTAAATTTTAGATAAAGTTGGTCATAAAGAACGTAGGCGGAAACAACAAAGGGCTTGACGTGCATCATTGTCAGGGAGGAGGTGAATAAGAAGCGCCGTGAAGCATATCACCAACAAAATCATAGACCACAACCTGGTATTGGTTTACGGATAACGTGCCAATAAATTTTTTTAATTGCCACATGTCTGGTATTTAGAATTATAAACAAAACTATGAGGCATGTGATACTCATTATATAATGTGGCAGTAGCGTTTTATTTCTGTGTGCCTTATATTATAAAGATAGGAGGCAGTAACGTTTTATTTACACTGATATAATATGGCACATCATGCTTATATGTGCGATAGAATTTCAAGTTCATATATACGTTCCTAACATGGCAATTGTAAATTTTAGACAAGGTTGAGCCTAAATAACGCAGGTAGGAACAATAAAGGGCTCGACGTGCATCAATGTCAGAAGAGCATAGGGAGGAGGTGAATAAGAAGCGTCGTGAATCATATCACCAACAAAATCATGGAACCTTGCTAGGTATTATTGTAGTGATATTATGCCAACTGTTTATTTGGCTGCCCTATATTTGTCATATAATTATAATCATATATTTATAATACTTACTACCCCCTCCGTTCCAAATTGTAAGTCATTCCAAGATTCTTGGAGAGTCAAACTATCTCAAGTTTGACCAAATTTATATAACAAAATACTAAGATTTATGATACCAAATAAGTACCATTAGGTTCTTCATTAAGTATATTTTTAGATTATATCTATTTAGTTCCATAAATTTTTGTGATCCGCTCTATAATTTTAGTCAAACCTAAAAAGTGTTTGACTCTCCAAGAATCTTGGAATGCTTACAATTTGGGACGGAGGGAGTAATATAAATCGTCCAATCACTCTGAAGATGGAAGTGCAATAAGGGACAAGGAAAATGTGGATCCAGATGACAATGAAATATCTTCATGGCTAAGTTTTGAGGTGTGCCATAAAATCGGTGTTGGCAACAAAGGTTCATCAGCTTGTTGTGTTTTTTATCGGGGATAGCTGTATAGAGAATAACTGTTATCCATGCACCTATTGTGCTCGTGCTTGTGTATATATTTTTTAATACAAATTGTTTTGTTTTCTAATAACATAAATATATCATTAAATTGTTATTTTTTTATGTTATATGTTCTTCGTTATAGAATTTTGCATCACCTGTAGCAACGCACGAGCACTATACTAGTAATAGTAATACATTCTATCTTATTGATCCGGTCTTTTCTCCACTAATCACCAAGACCGGCAAAAAGAAATGCCCTATATTTCATACCTTTGCCTCGCATAAATCCATTTTGCATTGGGTCTTTCTTAATGCTCATATACATACCATGTCAATTACCATCATTTCTTCAAGGCACTTGATTTCCATCAACATATAAAGCCCGCCTTGCATTTCATCAATACTCATCAACACATGATAGAATTCCATTTTCATTTCTCTAAGCAATGCGATATACTTCACGACATGCAGCATATCATTTGCTTTCACTCCATATCCTCATGCATTCTTCATATAATTGACACGGGTTAGTCATAGCTTCATATGACCTCTCATGGTCCATCGGCCTAAACCTTTACTCGCTCTTCACCATTGTCTTGGTCCATCGGCGCCAAGCCCTTTGCTTGCCCTTCACTCTTGCATGGTCCATCGCATCTGAGCCTTGCTTACCCTTCACTGTCTTGCCATACAAAACCACTTTGTATCATGCATCATCAATATATTCATTTTCTCATTTTGATCACCAACTCCACATTTTCTTCCTCCATGGTTGTTAATACCCAACTCATCATGTTCTTCCTTTGTTCTTCATTATCAACTTATGATGTTCATTTCATTCACATTCTCAATTTTTTTATCATCAATCAATGAAATATCAACCTTTTCATCTTGATGCCGGAACTCAACCTAATACACCATCTCATGGAAATAGTTAGCCCCGCACATCAGGTTGGCATTAATCACCAAAACACACCATAGCACAAAGCTAGGGGCCTAGATCCTTCACTAGGCCTTTTTTTGGAAGAGGGCCTTATACATTGTCCACCTCCTAAAATCGATTTACGGAGGTGGAAACCTCCACCTCTAGAAATATACTCCCTCTATCCCGAAAAGAATGCACTTCTAGACATCCACTAGATTCATAGCATCTTTAGTGAATCTGGACAAGTGGTTGTGCAGATTCATTAGAGATACCATGAACCTAGACACCCATGAACATGGCTAGAAATGCAAGCTTTTTGGGACAGAGGGAGTAAGATTTTGTGAGGCAGTTGTTTTAAAATGCCCCCTTCTAAAAATTGATTTATTGAGGCGGACAGATGCAACTGCCTCCTTAAATGATAAATGTTCAACTCCGTTAAAGCTTGGGATTAAAACAGGCACACGAATTTTGTGTCCGCCTCCAAAAATTAAAATGCAGTTTCTCCTAAAACCTTATTTGTAGTAGTGTATCGGTTTGAGGTCCCAATTCATTTGGAGTCATCCAAAATCATTCAAGCAATTTAGCGTCCGGAATCTGTCTTGGTGCTGCGTCACCGTATCTTGGACTTCGGAACGTGTATCGACGTCGAGACCATTGGGGTGCGTCCAGGGGGGTCGACCATGACCCTAAACCCTATATTACAGTTTTGCCTCACATTAGGTTTTGGATTTTGCTTAGGTTAATCTGTTAAGAACAATTTTTCTTGCATCGATTTGTGAGACTCTAACTCATGAGATTAGTCATACATCTGCAATTGTGTTGCATACTTCCGTGTTCTTGCTTGTGTTCTTCGATTTGTAGGCAGGGATTAGCCTTGTTGGTGTGAGTCGTGCATCCGACGGAGGATAACCTAAGGAGAAGTGGTGCTATGATTGCGGGGTTTGGAATGTGTTGTTCGGAAGTGAGATCAAGTTGTGCCGTGTCTCACCAAATCGGCGCTTACCTGAACCTTACCCTAGCTTCCATCATGCATTTGTGTTGTTAGCAAAATTGACGTTTGAGGATGTGTGCTACTACCTCTGTTTCAAACTGTAAGTCGTTTGTCTTTTTATCTCAATTTTGAGCGTTCATCTCTTATTAAAAGAAATGTACAAAATATTATTTTTTTTATGGCTTGTTTTATTAATAGAAGTTCTTCAAGAATTACTTAAATTTACTATGTTTGCACAAACTTATTGAATAAGACGAACGATTAAAGTTGAGACAAAACGGTCAAAGGATTTCTAATTTGAACAGAAGTATTTTTGCATTCTCGATTTGACATAGTAGGCTAGTGAGTCAAATTACTCGGATCTTCCTACGAGTGTCTATCCCCCACCTGAGTAATTTGGAGACCATCCTCACTCGATTGTTTGGACATTGGATCAAAAAATATGCTTAGATGTCCTAATTTTCTCTCCTTGCTCTCTCTATTCCCTATCCTTTTCTCCCCCCCCCCCACACCCAGCCCCGGCTTCAACCTCCTCTCTCCTTTACAGGAGGGAGAAGATACATCGGAAAGAGAAGAAGAATCTGAATCATCTATTTATTAGATCTAGTGGTCTAAAATCTGAATGAGTTTTTCTAAATCACTCAGATGAGAGATAACTTTTTCTTAATAGTAGAGTTAAGTATAACACATATGTTTTCTTTTCCGTGTCCCGTCTCCGCGAGATTTTCGCAACCTGTGTCATGGACTGTCTATGCGTCCACCTATCTCAGATCATTGGTCCCATGGAAATTAGACGACGAGGACATGTTAACATCAAGCGGAAACAATATTAAATTATTAATGGTCATCCGTCGTCATAATGCCGGTGGCTCATCAAACCGAACCCACCGATGACCCATCCGTCGCAAATAGTGCATTTTGTCGGTAGAACGTTTAACTCGAGAATGCAACCAGTGCTTTACGTGTGTCCTGTGCCTGAGTCCGACCAGAATCCCAGATCTCCTACAAAATTTTTTTCGACACAACATGGATCAATGTGAACTTGTAACGTTCCTACAATTTTTTTTACATTTTGATTGGTCCTAGAATAACTTTATATTTTAACATTTTCAGTTTTTTTTCTGATTTGTTTGAACCATTTTTTGTTATATGGGATTCCTGATGCCACAAAAATCCCGGGGCTACTCCCCCCCCCCCCAGCTCCCAAAGTAGCCCTCACAGCTTTATTTGTATCACTGGTGGTTGATCCGTGTCATCTCATCCCCTGGATGTTCTTGCGTCGTGGAAATCAGGTGAAGACGATGTCACGCATGTAACTCATCACCGGCCGCATTCCCACATGTCTCTCTGCAGATTATTATCATGCATGCGTATTATTTGTAGCGCATTAGAGCATCTCCAGTGGAGGTCTCTATTCAAGTCTCTACTCTAAATTTAAGGAGAGGAAGAGAAAAACTAACTCCGGTGGAGGTTGTAAATGTGATCCTATTTTATATGCCCTCCTAAAATTTGATCCGAACACCCTAGAAATAGGGTCGGCCCTCTTATCCACCTACATATCTATGGATTGTATCACTTTTATCATTTTTCTTTTTTTCTCTTTTCTTTTTCTGAAAGGTGGATCCCACAGGGAAAAGGAGTCCTTATAGACATTCCCACCGGAGTTGAGAGCAAAATTAGGCTCTCAAATTTTACAGCTGAGCTTGTAAAATGGGATTTATGAGCCCAATTTAGCTACTCCCACTGGAAATGCTCTTAGAATATACCGCTGGATTCCTAGTTAGCTTCTTGTTGATGGATCCTACCGTAGCTTAGTTCAAATTCTTACATCACCTGGGAGAAGGATTCAGTCCATCTACCTGCCTGAGCACGCACGTGCTACGCGGGAGAGCAACATGCATGGATGAGTGAATGAATCCTTCTGCCTTTCTATTGGTCACACGTCGCATCTTGCTTAATTGGGCTTACCTGAGGCTTGATTGGGACTGGTTGCTCCACAAGTGTAGTATAAGTTTAATTTTCCGAGCTAAATTTTCTTTTGCAACTTTTTAGCATGTAAATCTTTTTCATGGCTACTCTTTTCACGGATTCTATCTACTCCCTTGGTCCCAAATTATGTCCTTTTAGCTTTTTTTATTAAGTGCATAGATTTTGCTATGTACTTAGATATATTATGTTTAGATAATATTTAATATATATATTAATTCTATATGCATATAAATACAACATCAAAATCCTTTATTAATAACAGTATATGTGGCTTTCTTGATATTAACTAAGGCCCCCCCCCATTTGGATCTCATTATTTTTAAAGGAATTTGAATCTATGTAATGGAGTAGACTATTTGTCTTCTAATTTTTTGAGTCTAGATATAAGCTTATCAGAAATTCAAAGGGTGGGAGATAGAAATTGAATCTATAGATCATCATGCTATATTTCTAATGTGCAACTTATATCATACTCTTGGACTCGCTTCCCTATAGTAGAAATGCAGTACATAAGTATCTATCCCGTATGACGAACAATAGTATAAAAATATTTTACATACAACTATATTAGCTTAATTAATTTATATCTAAATTATGATTATTAGAATGAAATTTAATTCCAAGGATCCAGAGCCTAACACTACCGTAAATTATGATTATTAGAATGAAATTTAATTCCAAGGATCCAGAGCCTAACACTACCGGATTTGGGTCACGTGTGCCTCTGGCACACAGCAAAGAGACCAAAACACTTGGCAACAAGATTGCCGAGAGGTGCCCACAACAAACCTGACTCGGCAAATAATGTGATGGCAAAGAGCTCTTTCCCGAGTGCTTTATATCGTCCATTCAACAAAGACTTTACTGATGCTAAATTAGCTGAGGCACACGGACAGTTTGCCGTGTGCTAGTGCACAGGCACATGGTTTGCGGTGTGTCAATGCATGGGCACATAGAGAACGGAGTGGGTTTGTCGTGCGTCAGTGCAAAAGCACACGGCAAATTGTGTTCCAGAGCCTCCATAATTGCTCCTTTGCGAATTGTCTTGGTAAAAACACATGGCAAAGGCTATCTTTGCCGTGTGCCACTCTCGGCAAAGTGAAAGCCCCCCACCCCCTTACCTTTTTTCATTCATTCACTCGCATATATGAAACCCCATTGAAACAAACATCACACAAGCATCTCACATATATCACAATGGCCATCATAGACAACTTATATGGATATCGACTCACATATATCACAGTAAGTATCACAGGCAGTTCATAAGTGCAAATAAAATTCAGTAATGCCACAAGTATCACTCACAACCACAAGTCTCATCATCACTATCATGCACGTCGAGAAAATCATGCCCGTGCTCCCTTGGTGGAATATTGTCGTCATTCTCGTTGAATAAATACAATCACTTACGTAATTCTAAGTCCTGCACATTATCAACCTCGTCTCCAACATCCCTTTTATTGTTTAGGGATAGATCTCAATGATTGATCGAACACCTAAAACTGGTATAATTTTGTAGTCAGTGATGTGTGTGTGTGTGTACACAGAAATTCTTTATTGCACCTGGGTGTATTCTGTTTAGAGAATGCACCCACCATGTGGTTGCAATAGAAGTAGTCGTGTAGTTGCAACTAGGTTGATTATGTTGTGATTGGTTTGTGTCAGGTTGCAACTGAGTCGGGTCTAGTTGCAGTTGGTTCGTATCCGGTTGCAACGAGATCAGATATGTTTGCAATAGTTCCGTCTTGTTGCAATTGGTGTGTTGTCATAGTTGCAATTGGTCTAGTCCCGTTGTTGCAACTGGTTCGCGGTTCATAGCCACAGCTAGTTCACCCTGTTGCATCTAGGCTGAGTCTGGTTGCAATTCGTTCGAGTTGCAATTGGTCCGTCGAGTTGCAGTTGGTGTGGTGTCGTTGTTGTAAGGGGTATGCACACTTGTACACAACACACCTATTGTTGGATCTATACACTGGCCCAGTGATGTTGCAATCGTGTTGTAGCAGTGACGGCAACTCATAGTCTTGTGATGTTGCAATTATATACATGGAAAAAAATATTCGTCAAATATAGTCTTCATGGATCTTGTTTTGTTACGCACATTTTTTTCAACAACCTAACGCAAACCGATCTGGAATTGAGGCTACGATTCAAGAGATATCGCATTTTTTATCCAAATAAAAAAAGATTCCCTGCATGCACTTCCTGGTAGGATACGTAAGGTGGGTTGTACGCCTGTATGTGATTGGGTGAGAAGGTGCGATGCTTCTAGTTGGGTTTGTGCATTTGCTATAGCAAATACAACAAGGTGCATTTTAGTCACTCCCTGCACACACGAAAAAAGAAGGCATGCATTCATTTGTTATAACAAAATAAAATGCACGTCCACATACCTTTAGGAAGACTGCGTTCACTGGTGGAATGGTCTCAAACATGTCACCAGCAATGTAACTAACTTCGGTGCTAGCAGGAGCACTGGCTACGACATGTGCGAGATCCAGCACGCTGCATTTGATGCGTGGGAATGCCTTTGAGATGGCCTGTGCTGCTGCACCATGGCCGCCGCCAACATCAATCAGGGAGCTTATCCCCTGGAAGACGTGGCCACACTCTTTGATGGCAATATCCATGAGGAAGCGGCTATCTGCAACCATTCCAGCATTAAAAAGCTGGCTCATCGTTTCGTCGTGGCCTATGACATCCCACACGGTCTTTCTATGTGCCATCTCAAAGAGGGTCAGATCTGGCTGCTCATTCTCAAACCAAGTGCCAAGACTGAGGAAGGGAGACACAAAGGTGTTATTGAGAAACAAGCTTAGTGTAGGAGCCAAGCTCATTGAGCCGACAAGAAGTAGAGATACCGGAGTGAGACCATAGACAGAATCAGCATCTTCAGCAGACGGGTGCTTGGCAATGCTGAAGATGCCAGTGACAGTGAGCACACGCATGAGTCTACTCATGCATGGTATCTTTGAGGGTTGGAGTTGGACCTTGGTGGCTATTTGTGTGATGGTGGCGGTGCCGCCATGGTGATGGATCGCGTCGGCGATGCGGAGTTGCATGGCGGACTTGAGCGCCATGGACTTGATGAACGCGAAGGTGTTGTGCCAGAGCTCAAGCTGAGCATCAAGCAAAGCCTGCTGATCAGTTGAGTGTTGCTCCTGGATGGATCCCATGGCGCAATGGTTCGACTCTGTTAACTATTGTGAATTATGGCGTCTTGGTTGGACAAAGAAGTAATGCACGCTACATCTCTATATATAGATAAATTTGCTGTGCACAGTACCTTCGAATTGAACTTGGCATAAGCAACTAGATATATGTTCCCAGGTGAAAACATCTACCAGCTGAACTAGTAAAGAGGACCGCATGATTGAAAAACATCTACATGCTAAAACAATATTCAGAATAAGATTATTTTTTACACGACAATAAAAGTTCTTCAATTATATCTACCAATTTTTAGACGGACATCATCTAATTAATTAAACATTTCTCATTAGTTTAATGACTAGTTATCTTTTCCAGCTAGGTAGATAGATAGTGTCAACTCTAATTGTATAGGATCTAGGATTCATGGTTTCTGTATTTTTACTAAAGTTATGTGGCATGCAATGTAGCTTACTGCAGCAGGTCAATATCCTCAGAAGCACGTGTTGAATTAACAATGACAAAATCTGTCGAACCTTCACTTTTCCATACCTAACGAGCTTAATAGATCATGCATGCAGCTCACCGGCAGGTTGCATGTCGCGTCGCACAGGTGAATGAACCAAGAAAAGTGCAAGACATGTTATGGGTCAATTTCAGGTAGCTCAATAACGTGTAATTCGAGAAAGCGACATGTAAGACGCCCCCATGGACAATTTATCAGACATGGCACTTACGTTGTACAGGTCCCCTGCGGGATGCGACCTCTCTTGTTTGGGTGCCTTTTGTTTTTTTTTTTCTCGAATACGCAGGAGAGCTGCGTATCATTGTGTTAAAAAAATTATAATATTTTACACAACGCGAGACGACTTATCGCTCCCAACAGGATTACTAACCTACTAGACTTATATTACACAAAGCATTACACTGGAAACTATTTGGAGTTAGCTAACTAGGCCTCAAAGAATCCAGAGGTGCCTCAAAGAATCCAGAGGTGCCATCCTCGCATCCCGCTTGTTTCTTGATCGGCACGAAGTCCCTGATTACCTGAGCATGGGCGCAAGACAAGCCACTGTTGAAAATGGTGTATAGCTTATGTTGAGCCTCGGTTGATGTCGACGATATGCCTTACATTATGTTAAAATGACGCATTTGGAGAACTTCGCCGTGTCGTGCAACCAGGACCTTTGATAAGGCGCTATTGGCTAAGCATGAGCTACTGGGTAGTGGATTAGCTGAGGAGTGGTGTGGAGATAGGCATTTGGAGCTCCTTCACAAACTTGTCAATGCTCGTGTCAACATCCCGACCAAGACTCGAGTGGTCCGTGATACAGGCCTCCAATGTCTGGGTCATGATGTTCAGACGAAGCCATGGGTGCGCTGTATCATGCCATTATCCGCAAGAATTCATAGAGGAGCTCATTCACGTTTAATCTATCTATAAAAGAACGATTAGAATTAAAAACGTTTCTCACCCTCCACCTTATCCCTCACTTTAAACCCACGTGTAAGGGTCAACGGAGGTGGGAAGTGAGTTAAACCCACAGAAACCACGAGATAGAAAATGTTTCTGCCCAGAACTATTTATTTTTGTCACCGTGGCCTGTCGCACCCACTCGAGTTACTTTTTTTTAGAAATACTCTTTTTTTTAGAAAGTATCACCCTTTATTAAGCTGCATAAGAGTTACAGACTCCGAAAGGGGGTGATAAAAACCACACATGTCTTCCTAAGCTCGACGACACCAAACTTCTAGCTAAAACATGGGCATCAATATTCGACTTACGTCCTTCATGAACAAAATCAACCCTACCGAAGCAGCCTTGTCTTGCCTTGATTTCTCGGACAATCGGGCCATAGCGACCCTGTCCTCCTCCATGGATGCTTCGTATGACATTCTCGCAATCGCTGGCCATTTGTACCCTTTCCAGAAAAAGGTCACCTGCCAGAGCGAGCCCTTCTTGGCAAGCCATCGCCTCAACAATTTCCGCCTCAAAGTTTCCTTCCAACACCAGAGCTGATGCTCCCATAAAATTCCCGTCGCGATCACGCGCGACTGCAGCCGCCACCACTAGGTTTGAATTCTTAGAAAGTACCGCATCAACGTTGACCTTTGCTAGACCCTCTGGTGGCGGAATCCACTTGGGTACCTGCACCTGCACAACCCGTTTCTCCTTGACTGGCTCTTTTATCTGTTCTAACTCAACCACGAATCGTTCCACGAAGCATTGCGTTGAGAGTGGACTCTGAAACTGCTCTTCGTGTATGGCCTTGCGCTTGGCGTGCCATATAGCCCACAATCTCACAACAACCCGTGTCAGTTTCTCATGAGGGAGAGCTCCTGCTTTTGGTTTTTTAGAAATACTCGAGTTACATGTGTGCACAAAGCTGCAAAGGAAGAGGACTCCAAACGGCCCATGCACGGTATGTACGTATTACCGTACCTCATCAGATGGGCCGAAGCCCTGCAGCATGGCCTGCCCGTGATATGGTGGCCCAAGTTGCAATTGCATCCACCATAAATCAAACTTGCAATTGAGATATAGCGCGGGCAGGGGCTCATTGTGCTATGCTACTATAAATATATATTCTCGTGGGTCGAAGAAACAAACATATTTCCTATTTATGCCCAACTCAAAAGAGATATTTGGATATCTTTTGGTCACACACTCCTTTGGTGTGGTCGTGTGCGGTACGTGCACAAGTTGAGCAAGAACATAAGATAGATATGGAGACTCAGAATACCAAACAGGCAACAAAAACACCACACTTCTGATAGTTCATATAATTTGCTACTAATAAAGATAATATTTCTGTCGTCGTCAATTACGGTACCCCTCATCCAAATCAGACACACTATATCCCTTACATTGGGTCCGATTGTAAGAGCCAAGGGATATGGAAGACGGTACACACCCATCAAAATTGCAAGTTGGATAATATTTCTATAATATATTACCATAAAATTGCAAGTTGGATAATATTTCTATAATATATTAAATATTTTTTCTGCTCCGGTCAAAATTGCAAGTTGGAGAATATTTCTATAATCTATTAAATATTTTTCTTACTTCTTCAATTCCTTATACATCGGCTTTATTATTGATATCGTGTGCGTGTCGCATGGGCGTCTTTGCTAGTATAATAAACAAAAAAGAACATGAGAGCTTCCACACTCTCAGGAACCGTGACGTGAGAGAATCCTAATAAAAAACACCGCATGGATCTCAATAAAAAGCACCGCATGAGAGAAAAACTTGAGAATTAAATTATCAGATAAATGAAGCCTTTACTTTCAATTAATTTTCTAGATAGATTATGCAAATCACTTTAAAAAAACTAACTTATTATGAAAATTAGTTAGCTAATTCAAAGCTCATAATGTGCAGACACTTGTCGTTCATGGGCCAGATTCATACACCTCATATACATTTTGTCATTATGTGTATACACTACCTCTTCCTACCATAATATGAATTGCTTGTTTCTTGAAAATTGCTTGTATTAATCCTCGGCATGATTTTTCTCATCAATTTTCGGAAGAAGTAACTTTTGTGCGAGCTAAAACGGGACTTCCTATTTATCTACCGAAAGATTCTATAAAGCCCATTAACGCCCGATTAACGAAGACTCGTTCAATCACTATTCTCAACATTTCGGTTGTGCTAATTCAACAATTTGCATGAAACGCTCAACACTTGGTTCGTTCGTGTTCAACATTTGGGAAACAAAATATTGAAATTGAGAGGTTGAAAGAGAAACCTAAACATGTTGAAACATCGAAAGGGAAATATTGAACTGCTTGAGCTCTGGCTTCTTCTTTGGCAACTCCACATCGTTAATTCTATGGCAAGGTGGCGGCGCAGGCGATGCTAGGGGTGGACGACGCAGCTATGGGAGGGCCCTGCAGTGGCACTTGCGGCACCAGACCGGCGTGCTGCGACGCTCTCGGACCTCCGGAGGGCGTGATGGCGACCTCAAGCGGAGCTAGGGGCCGATGACATGGTGGGGGGGAGGGGCAGCGGCACACTGGAGCCAACCGCCAACTAGCGGAGGCACGATGGCGTGAGGGCCACGGCAACCGTTGGAGTCGGTGCAGTAGCACATGGGAGCACGAGCGGCGACACGTTGGGGCCGCGGTGGCGTGCACGGCAGCGACTCTCCAGTAATGAGTAGGGTTTGGGGGGTTGGATTCAATGGATAGAATTAGTTGCACGAATCTCAAACAGTAGAAGATGGGAAGCCCAAATTTATCAGAAGATGGGAAGCTCAAATCTATCGGAAGATGGGGAAGGTATTTCCGTCTTTATTTTGGTACGTCATGGGCTTGGGCTGCAATCTCGTGTTGGGCTTACGACCCCTGCAGGCCCATGTGCTGGCTTGCTGGGTGAATCCATCGAATCTTGCGCATCTCCCTTCTCACTTTCCCTCAAAAAAGAAAGAAATCTCCCTTCTCACTTCCGCCTCCGACGCCCCCACTCAGCTGGCGCTTACTAGTCACCGCACGCATGGGTGTTGCAGCGCAACTGCCACCGCTGGCCTTCGGCCGTCGACGCCCTTCGTAGTGGCTTCCCTGGCGCCAGCTCGGGTGATGTGCCGAGGTCGAGGCTCGCCTTGCCGTGTCGCCGCGACGTGCCCGTTGAAGCAAGCTCTAGCCTTGCAAGGTTCTCCGACGGGGGCGTAGGGGGAGGAAGGAGGGAGTACATGCGCTCCTACGACGGGAGAGAGGCAAGGCATGAAGCACTTTCTAGCAAGGAGCCGAGCTTGAGTCATCATGGCAGCTTGGGCGAGAGTGTGGTTGCGGACGGCCGAAGGGACAAGGTCAGCATGGCTCCTACGTGTTAGCAAATAATGTGAAAACAAGAGCGAACACGAGATACGATTTTAATGCGGAAAACCCTTCCAGCCAGCAAGAACTTCACTATGTGGAGGAGTCAGGTTACAACGCCGTCGCGGCGGCTTACAAGAATAAAATAGATCACTAGGTGAACACCCTCCAGTAGCGACCTAGACCAAATAGGCCTTTGACTTCAAATTAGATCACAATTCAACACTACGATCAGTGATGCAACCAGGATTAAAATTTACCTATGGCGAACCTATTACTACCAATTTGTATAAAACACATAATTTGATGAAGGCCACAATCCAAGAAACATATATGCAATAATTGAATATGAAAAAATTACTATATATGAGGTCGTAATTGTATAAATGTATTAGGCATTGGTATGTAGATGATTAGAATTATATATATACGATACAACCGTACAAGCACTAGTGAGTAGCATTGGTCTATTGTTGTGATCCTGTCCAGAAACAGAGCTAAAGTATTTCTTTATGATTACAACTGAAAACATATAAATTTGCAAATATGGTATAGCAATATGTGTATGAAGCGATAAATTAATGGAGTATCCAATTCAAATCCAACTCTTACCTTTAAAATTGTTTTTCCCCCAAACCTGCTCGCATCTGAATTTGGGCGTTGCCACGGTTAGCGACAGTTGTAGTGCCATCAGGATCATATCCATAGTCCTGAGGAGGATCAGGTGGCTCCGTTTCCATGCTATTGAGGCCGAGACCATGCTGGCCTTGCTCACCTGCATCGCGCGTCTTGTGGAGGCACTGGGCGACCGGCGAGGTGTCGACGAACCGCGGAGCGGCAAGAGCGACGGCGGCTTGATCTTGACGATCCTATCAGAATGGATCTCTTTCTCATTGTAGTTCCAAAAGTGTGGTGAGTGATGGGCTGGCAGCCCAATTGACTAAAGGCCCAGAGGTCTAAACGTTATCTTCTTCCTCCAGATGCTCCACATGAACAGACGGAAGAATAGACCAGCCGGCGACCAGGCAGGTTCTGAGGTTCCATGGCGCCGGGAGAGGGAAGGGGGTTTCACCGGCCGGCAGGTATGGCGGACGCCATGGCTCGCCATACTGCTGGCTCCGCCACTGCCTACGATGGATGCTAACAGCTTGCGTCCATCGGCACGAGCCACCTCCCACGAGAGGTCGACAAACTTCACAGAGCAAGCTGCAGGGAACGGAGGCCACGACAGAGCGAGCGACGGCGAGGCTGCTTTGTTTTCCTTTTGAAATTGCTCACCAACAGGAAGATGAAGACACCTCTCCTCGTTCTTATTCCGTTCAACGCCAGCAGGAGAACATAGCATTAGACCAATGGCTGACATGTGGGCCATCTTCTCTGTACTTTGCTCTTCGTGGCATACCAGACTTCACGGTAGCTAATGTTGGGACAAAACATAGGCATAAAAAAGAGAGAGAGAAATAGATAGATGGGCCACACACTAAGGGCAAATATATTGATGTAGCCTAATAAGCGGTCTCATACATTGCCACGTAATCTTGAGGTGATATAACAGGTAACTCATACAATTGTTGTCGTATATATTGTCTCATAATAAATGCATAATTCTTTATTTATGTATAGAAAAAAATATTGTGAGTTGCATGACAACACCGACTCATACAATGGTGAGTAAGTTGCCTCAGAGTCCTAATTTTTAGCCTATGAGGTGGTTCCCTTACGAAACAACAACCTGGTTCTCTCCTCCCTCACTCTCTGTCACCTCATCAAAAGTCCTACGTGGACTTGCATAAGACGACCTATGAGACCGCTGACATATTGCAATGTACTTGCTCTAATACAATATTGTCCTGCAATAATGGGCAAAATGCCAATGCAATAACAGGCAGTACGGCTATTATTACGTTCACGTTATTGTAGGCTCTATCCAATAGTATTGAGTAGAAGTGTGTCCGTTATTACTAGATGCGTGTAGTAGTGAGACATAAACCTATAGAATAGTTGTAGCCCAAGTTTGTTTTGTATAATCTATCTACTATTGAGGAAATACATCAAACCCACAACATATTTTCGTATCTTATTGATATTTTTTTGAACAAGTTATATTATTGATATTGAGTGACCATATCTTATAATTGCAACTTTAATTTTCTAACAATATAAAAAAGAGGGAACAACTAAATGAGAAGGTACTTTGTGTTGTCTTCTTCCTTCAATGCAAATAGAAAACCACCCAAACGGTCATACTGGTTAGACTAAAATTATTACCCTTTTAATTGTCTAAAAATGCTTGGAAGACACATAATGCAAACACACACCATATTTTTACAAAAATAATATTTTTTGTTATAATGTGATACTATATATTGCATTTACTCATAGCCCGTAGCAACGCACGAGCATTTCGCTAGTTGAATAAAAAACGAATGCAAATGAAACTAAGTAATCAACAATATGAGTTATTTTACCCTAGGTACCACAAGATGGGCCGTCGTTTGTCTGTTTGGGATGGTCGGGCCGTCTATGCTTAGCAATGAGGCACATAGGATAGATCAACATGTACAGCAAGCATCCAAAGCAGGGCCGGGCCGGCATAATCTGAGGACTCTGTACGGAACTCTAGAGTGGGAGCATTAGGCTAGTGTTGTTTTGATCCGCCGATTTCTTGTGTTCAGGCATCGAGTTGTTGTGTGCTGGGTTCATCTTGCAATGGCTCCGTATCAAGATGATGTATTCGTTCCGAGTTATTTTGTAAAAGTCTTCCGCTGTAGTTGAATAAATATGTTGTAATAACTTAATGCTTTTATGAAGTTATTCAAGTATACATAGGTGATGTAAAATTGAAATGAGATGTATTCATCTGAGTACTCACCATCATGTGAGGTTGCAAAACGGTCCAGGCAACAGTGGCCAAGTCGGGACATTATACCCAAGTCCCCCTGGATGATTTGGTTGAAGCACCATGTCTTAGCCGACGAAGTGTTAAACCCAAGTCCTCCTATCCAAGTACATTGCGGAAACTCACGGAACCACTGAAAGCTCAGCGATTCTTTTTGTGGTATAGAATATAGATAGGACTATTCATCTAGCTATAGGTCAAAAGATTGACTTAATACTATCGGTGCTAACTATTGCCAAGCCCAAAAAAAATTATGTAACCTATAGGTGCTGCAGCGAGGAGGGAAGTTTGGATAGGAGCAAGTTTGAGTCCGGAGGTGGACGTCTAGTAGCTGCATATTGATAGTACTGTTGATTGGATGCAGGGAGTCACCATCGATTGTGGAGAAGAAGATGCCCCTGCGGATCGAGGCCGAGAGAGTCGGTGAAAGGGGAGGGATGAAGCCATGAAAGTGTGCTGATTGGGGAGATTAGAGGAGGAGCAGATTGTGGGAGCGAGCTGTTTGTTTTTGACAATTCACACGGTCCAGGATTCAGCTGGGACGTGTGGGCTGTGGGACTGTGGGAGTAGGACAGGGGCAGGGGCAGAACGCAGGGAGGCAGAACGGGTTGCAGGATTTATCCAAAAAAAAAGAATGGGTTGCTGGATGAAATTTCAAGTTAGAGAAGAGAAGAAATTGAAGAAGAGCTCTTTTACAGCGCACAATACTAGTGTCCAGTAGTATATAGTATTGGTTAAGGATAATCTAGTAATTTACCCTATACCTATTTATTTTAATAATTTTAATGGGTAACAATTCTCACTCTCTAATCTGTAATATAATTATATCAATTCAAAATAATGAAAACATAAAAGAATACTAATTAATAACATAATACAGAAATTTTATTTCTTTTTCAATATATTACACTAATCTAATTAAATTACTTTCCTAGATTACCCCTAACCCACTATACTACCCTTAAATACTACTATATCACTAAGACTATTTTGTATAGTATACAATTAATTTCGACCGTCGGATCTTTATATACTAGTCCTTTTTAACCGCTAGTATATGATGGTATTGTGCACTGTAAAAAAGCTCATTGAAGAAATATCGCACTTTGAGCAAAGACAAAAACATTAGCATTTAAGTTCATGGCAGTTAATTAGTGAAACGCGCGCAGGAGAGAAACGGCACACATTCAGATTTTGATTTGTGCGCACTTGAATTTTGTAAATTCATAGTAGAAGTTAACCATGTCAATAAAATTCTTGTGTTTCCAATAAAGCCGTTTATAAGATATTGTGGAACACGGCTTCACAATGAAGGATGCAACCAACGGGCCAGTTTTAGTAACAAAGAAAATAACAGTTACACCGCACAAAGTTGCTTCTGGCATGCGTCAGTTAAAGATCCAGATGCCTCCTCTTGTCCTAGAAGCCTGCTAGAAATCTCTCTTCTAAAGTGATTCTCACTTGGTCTAAAGGGCTAAAGAGCCCCGGTTCGTGTCGCTGCATGGAGATGAACGGGGGGAAAAAAAGTGGAGTTCTGGTTTTGCTTTGGTCTACTTCTCTTTATATCTCCTTTCAACTTTTGTCTTTTCCTTTGTATCACTCTCCCTTGGTGAGCTCCAATCTTTCTTGATCTGATGACACTTAATAATTTTCATGTAATGAGCTCATGAAGTACACTGAGCAAAGATATCATGAACCCAAAAAGTGAAGCCGACCGATTTGATCTTGTGAAAATCATTCACAATCATTTCTGAAATAATTTGACTTTGTTTCATCCAGCAGGGCTGCAGAATGATGCAGTGAAATAGGGGCATGCATTACTTCGCTACAAAGCAATTCTTGTGAATGTGATCTTCGCGGCTTGATTGCAAGTGGAAAAGATGCTCGCTCTGAATGCGTGGCAACGTACGGTGGCAGACTGAATTGTTCCGCCTCCATCTATCTTGCGTTGTTTGGCATCTCCTTTTCTAGAAAGAGACTTCACATTGATTTCAATGCGTAGCTAGAAAATAGAAGAAAAAAAATCTTGTTGCATACTACAAGCTAGTGCAAACAATGATCATGCATGTCTCATTCAGGTCAGGTAATAGAGGATAGGAAATTAATTTGAACTTCCATAATACAATGATCATCATCATAGGTGCATATGCAAACATCCAAGTAGTTATGTGGTGCGGTACTTAAATTATATCTTGATACAAGGGTCTAGGACATGAGGATTAATAAAAAAAATAAGTTTCAGGCAATTAATCACTTCAAAACTTATGAGTCAAAACGCTGCCCTGATTGAAAGAAACACTTGTGAGTCATGCTATGCATGCATGGTGACTGAGGAAGACACAGGTCGATCTGATCTATAGCTTCGAATATTCTAATCATTGGCATACGTACAGTTAGTTGCACGTACATAGCATCTACCATATAGCTGCAGCAGGGTAGGCCCGTGGTGTAAAAAGGACCGATCGAAATATCAGTGGAAATCGGCGATGAACACTTTGCGAGTTGGCATCACATGGCCACTAGACCCACGACAGAGGTGGCCTCCTCTACAAAGGTAAATTTAAACTACTGAAAGATGGTAGGGACCGTATGTATCCTTACACAAGAAATGGCAGTGATCAGCGAAAAAAATGGAGACAAGATTGATCTGATGCCTGAGCTACGTGTGCAATGCAGTACCACTGCACGTACAATATAATGCTGTATTACGTGTGCAAGCAAGGGCGGCTTTCGCAAAGGTTAAGATTACATTATGGCTAAGGCTAATGCACGGCAGATCGATCTGTGCGTGTCGATCTGGCTTCAACAAAACTAGTAGTATTTGGACACATGCATGCTTGCTTGGATGGATCATGCGTGTGTGTTGTTTGATTTCTTGGTGTGTGCATCATTGCTTGCAGCCTTACAGCCAGATGCTATATAGATCAAAGCTAGATAAATCAGTTGAAAAATACATGCTACCGTTATATGGTAAGATGGTGAACTCTTATAAATATTGTGGATTGATACCTAGTACTGAGCTAATAATATATTCTAGGTTAATAATCTGATCCAGCAAGGCTAATGATTTTAGAAATTTGATGTTTTTTTGTCTAACGACTTAAGGCAATCCCAACATATATAGATACTACTAGGTAGCTAGTTTTTTTATACCTAACATGTCAGATAAACACAGCACATAGAAATTATATTCCTACTGAGTGGTTTCTCCAAAATGAATTGCCATCTATGACGCCTTTCTTCTCTCCCTTTCCTCCCCCTATCCCTTCTCCATTTCCTTGCTTCTTGTGTATATTTATTTATTTCATGAAAAAAAAATTCATTATGCTCAGCAATTCTAGCATTTGAAAAAAAATCATAAAAGACTAAAATAGTGCAATTTTATGAATCATGATTACTTGCTTGATTATATAAGTGGTCATATCTGATTTGCATAGCAAAATTAGTTTCTGATCACCCTTTTAGGAAGTTTGGTGAGATCATGGAAGTCTTTTTCACACCAGCGCTAATCTCTCTGATAAAAACTAAAAATGCACTCTTCATGGAACGGAATGAATATCTCCTTCACTGACAGAAAATTGCTTTACATAACAGTCTGGCTAATTCTATAGAACGTATCCTAGTGACCTTTTGGAATTTCCCATAGCAATTTTCTCTTGAACGTATCCTATAATTGCTTTACGGTATCTTTTTTGTTATTAAATTGGAATTGATGAAACATCTGCGGTAAAATTATTGAATTAGTAGCAAAATCAACGAAATGGTTTAAATATCTGGGTGGTCCCGAGAGTTTTTTTAGAAGGAACATGTATTGATCCTAGCATATTACACCGGCTCTTTTACAAACAAAAACCGAGAAAAAAGGAAAATTACAAAGAAGTTTAAAACTCCTAATCATCTTCCTCGACGACTTCACGGATCTGTTTGTCACCGCCATCCAAACCGCTTCCCAATTGTCGCTAGACGCCAGAGCCAATCTCCACAAAGTGGAGGCCGCGGAGGAGGGCTTACTGCTAGGCACAGATGTCGAGTACACTGCCTCCCAGGCGCATCGGCCAACTCCGGCCCCCATGACGCAACCTTCAAATCCAACGCCGGCAACCCGAGCAAAACTCGTATTTCCACCAGAGATCATATTCCTTGGAATTAAACATGTCAACAACATCATCACCTGAAGAAGACGATGATGCGCCAGCCCTGGACTCCAACACAGGTCTCCCTGGCCTCTCCATTAGCGTCGGAGTAGATCGCCACCGGAGAACGGAAAAAGCCGGGAGAAATTATTCCCCTGCAACGTCGTCGCTTCCGCATCGTCGGCGCCACCAGGAACAAGAAGCCGCAGAGGAGTCATGCTCCTCTGGCAAACCCTAGTTCTGCCACCAAACATCGACGGCAAACAAACCCTAGACCTAGGAGAACTCGATCTACTAAAGGATGGACCCCCACTCCACCTGGCCATCGGCTAGAGGGCCGGCGACGGAGAGAAACGGGGGCCAGATGCGTGGACGGAGCGGCGGCGGCTGCATCCACCCGAGTCGCCCGTTGTGGGCGACGCGGGGACAGTGGTCCCGAGAGTTCATCAGAATATGAATGCTGTAACTAGGCAGAGTTTACTGAGTGGAAACAAACAATATATGCAAGTATTGAAAATATAAAAAAAATCCACATATAGTACTTGCATTCGATCTCGAACTTCCTATTTCGAAAATAAAATCCAGTATACGATTTTTGAAAGGTATCATTATGTATCCAGCAGTATTCAATCCTGATGGATTGCAATCACAGACGATGAGCAGGTTACATCACGTGAAGAACCTCATGAAGAAACAGACGAGAGAGAAGACTTGTGAAATCCATGTGGTGTTCTGAGCCTCGCAGTACATACAAAAGGTTTACCCATGAAGTTGAAAGCGAGCTTCTGCAAAGCTGCGCCTTCGTCTCCCTTGGTTCGGTGGAGACGCAGCCCCTAGAAAAGCGCGCGAAGGGCGCGGCACCACACTAGCTCGATGCTAGAGAGGGAGAAAAGAGTAGGGACTAGGCCGGGATGTAGCTTTGCAAAAGCACAATGCCAGCATCAAAACTAGAGAGAGAGAGAGAGGCGCTATGGATACGATTACGAACCCCATAAGATACAAGCGCACGCTTTCCGATGTGCTGTGTGGGGTTCGCCGGCCCCAACGCAAGAACATGCATGCCTGTCTGTCGTCTTTGCATTTTTCGCTTTAGTTTCCTTTCGATCGATCAAGCGGTGGAGCGATCCAAACTTGTAAGCCCCATCTTTTGTATGTACATTTCACTGCTTTTGTTTACATGTGCCCTTTAGCATCAAACACTTTTGGTTAACCTTCATTTCTTATGTGTAAGGACACTTTGGATTAACTACGAGACACTTAGCTGTAATTCAACTAGTAGAATAATAATGTGTCCCTTTGATCTTACAGCTCCTCTTCAATCTAGCCCGTTCTTGGATCAATGTGTATGTATACGCCTATATCTTTAGTTTAGGTTAAATTTGTTTCCTTTATAAATGTTTTGATGCGCTTTCAGTACTGTAAACAAGGTTTTAATTTTGGGGGAATTTGGATTCGAATTTCGGATCTCAATAAACATGCATGTTATCTCCGTTTTCTTTTTCAGATTACCATGCTTGTCTTGTTTGTGGCTGGCGCTTTTGCGAACCAGTAGCAAGCGCGCCCCAAGAGTCCTTTTTGTTTTTGTTTGGGCTCTCCACACACACACTTTGGCGTGCATGCATGAGAAGGTGAACTACTCATGCAGCCATGTGATGATGTCAAATTGTTGGAAACTTCCTAGCTAGGAGAGGGGAACAAAAGATCGATGTGGAAAGGTGCACGGTGTAATCTAGCAATTTGTTTCGAACCAAGTTAAATCGTATATCGGGAGTGAATGCATGTATACATCAAGAAGTTCAGAACCCATTGACTGATAGCACCACTTTTCTTCCCTTCCAGTTCTCATCAACAAACAAAAAGTACAAATAATCCTGAGCATACACAATTCTGCAGTGCCAAATATATATAATTCTTTTAAAATATTCACCGTGTTTGACTGTTTTCAGATGGAAATATATACAGAACTTGATTAGCAAATCTCCTTTTTTTTTCAGGACAATCAATAAATCTCCTCACATTCTCGTCCAGGGACAGAGAAATACACACAGCTACCGAAGACGTTACGTACTGTCCACTGTTCAGTGCATCCCTGCATGGCGGAATAATGTGCGGAGGCGCTTCTAGAAGACGAGAATCATCATGCGTGGTAAACAGAACAGATCTCCAAGGCAGCAGACGCAGCAGCCATCAATGGCAATGGCTGCAATGATCATGAATCCCCTTTCCCTGCAGGGCTTCCATTCCTCCATGGCCAAGTCGATCCCCTCCGGCTCGTCGGCGACCACCGTACCCGCCCACCCAACCCAGCCATCATCACCCGCGCCGCGCACCAGACCAGGCCACCGCGTTCCACGGAACCACAGCCCCCCCTGGCCTGCTAGCTGCGCCGGACACAATGATTCGCCCATGATCACACGCGCCAGTCGACGCTGACTGACATGCATGCAGACATGCAGTGGCAGTGGCACCACCACCGTACTACCTCCACTGACCACATCCTGTTGGCTGTTGCCCACTCGCCAACGCTCTGCAAGTCGCAGGTCGAGCTAGCTGGTGCTGTGACAGGCCGGCCGTGCATGGACGGCCTCTCTCGAGACCCTGACCACCACTGGAGTTTGGCCGGGAGATGGATTGCATAGTGGCGTCGCAGGCAAGGGAGCTGACGGGAGGACATGGATGACACTAGTGCGGCAGTGGTCGCAGCGCCGGCCACTGGCTGGGGGCGGCTTGGAGAGACATGCCTGGCGCTTTCCATGCGACGACGATATATAGCTCGAGATCGATCGATTGACTGGCTTGATTGCAGTGAGCGAGTGACGAGCAGCCACTGACTGTGCGTGGTCTGACTCTGACTGACGGCCGTGGAGACTGGCTTCATTGCAGTGAGTGACGAGCAGCCAGTGTACGTGCGTGGTCTGACTCTGACGGCCGTGTGTGTTGATTGCCTGACTTGCTTCAGTTCCCTCCATCCATCATGCAACAGCTAGCAGGGTCGGCCGGGTGGGATCAGGGTTTATCCAAGGTCAGAGGCGGTGAAAAAAAAGGGGGGGGGGGCATCATGAGTTGAGGTTGAGGAGGCACTTGTACGTGGGTATCAGTTGCGTGACATTACGGCACTGTGGGCCGGGGGAACAGGAGTCAGGAGGGACATGTGTGCTGACCTCCATGCCCCCTCCAAACGTTCCATATCCCTTAACACGTAAATCATGGTGATATAGTATAATTTGATCCTTGTAGCCATTTTGGTGCATGTATGGCGCTTACATGAGAGAACACATGATATATTCAAATAATTTGCATGAGTAGCTTAGTGAAACATATATATTAAAATAATTTATATAAAAAGGTTCTTAGGAACACAAGATATGATATAATAAAAGTAATAATTTGATTAAAAAATGTAGCTCTAATTTCCCGTTTGCCCATAACGCTGCCATATATGTTCAACAAGATCATTTTTATTTAACACTAAAATTTTAAACTAATATTTCAATTTAACAAAGGCATAAACAAGATTTAACAAAAGATACATCTAGAGACCAAAAATAAGCATGAGATCAACACTAAAGAGCAATCATTTGGATACTCACTGTGCAAAACTCAACCCCAACAGTAGCATAGCACATGAGATACAAAGACGAGCCATTTAAACTACTGTTAATTTTTTACTAATATTTATTTAGTAAATGGAGATATAATATTAAAAAAGTTATAAAACATAATGAAAGGAACTCAACAAAAATTTACTTTGTATTTTTATGACTTTTAATTGATGTTACAAGTTCACATACTTTTTCTTTACAATTATGCCCTCGGTTATTTACGTTGGGAACCCTAAAACGGCAACTTAAAATTCAATGTGCTCCTTGGGCAGACTGGGAGCACGGCAAACTCAATTAGGGAAGGATTGGGATGTCTGGGCTGAGGGTACGGTGGCGACTAGGGACGCACTAGCGACCGGAGCAGCGGTGGCTTCTACCAAAGTTATATTAATTAGCACCACCCTGTAGATGAATCTTTCATAGATTCAATTAGTAAACAAAGATGAGCGGCAAGTGATGACAAGCCAAATTTTCGTAGCCTAATAATTCATTTAATTTTTTTTACCTTAACTGCTCGTCTAATTTAAAAACCAATTATGTAAATATAGTCAAATTGAAGTCATTCTTCAAGAACTTTCATTAATAAAGCAAGGCATAACAAAAAAATATGATATTTTGTATAACCTTTTGAATAATAGAAGTGGTCAATTTAGAGTAAAAAAGTCAAATGAACTACATGATGAAATGGAGGGAGTAGATATTAAGCAAGAATTCTGATGTACCTTTCTCTTGTTATCTTGACCACCACCAAGCCTCTCTCACTCTTATTGCCATGGATCGCATTGCCACCTTGCACCAACATCCTTTTTTCACTCCATAATACTCATACATGGTACTTATTATCCCTAAAGCAGACGATCAATCATTCCTTTGATGGCTAACAGTGGTGGTTCTACCCCTTGCTTGTAACATATCTGTCAGATTTTATGTCCGACAATCCAAAGGGGGTTACCCGAGTTTTAGATTTATTGGTACAGCAGATCGTGGAACCAAGAAGTCAATGATAACATATAGGAGATGCAAGGTTTACAAAGGTTCAGGCTACCCTCGGGTATAATACCCAATGTCTCATGCTGTTGGTGTTTTTAGTATGTTGCGTAGGTTAAAAAGATGGGGTTCCAATGAGTTGTCCTTGGGGTCTCTGTAGGCCACTCATTTAGTGCTGATCAAGGTTGTCAGTATCCCGATACGTATCGTAGTATCTTACGATACTACGATCCTACCGGACCAAAACGATACCGATACTACCTAGTATCTTAATTTTCATAGTATCCCGATACTACTTTGAGGCTACACACAATCCTACCTAAAATTTCATAGTATCCCGATACTACGATCCTATGATACTACATAATTAGTGGTATAACTAATTTTTAAAATGATTTAGTTACAATAAATATTATTTAAACTAAGTTGCATTGAAAATAATGTTATTTAGACCAAGGAAATGTGCAAAAGGATAATTAAATTGACGAAACTCAATATTTTAGACTTCATTATGCATAATATATTACAATTTTTGTATAAAATATATATTTTGTACAATTTGATAGAATCACGATACTACTATACGATCCTACGATCCGATACTGTCAAACGAAAAACAATACTACCTAGTATCCCGATACTAACAACCTTGGTGCTGATGACCTAGGGGGCAAGTCGGTTATGATCTAGTAGCTCCATAAATCAGTTTTTTTCAAGATATCCAGGTGGCTTTGAACTCAGCGAGCAAACTCCTTTCAAACTATTTACTCCCTTATCTTGATTGGCATAGTTAGGCTAGTCTCAGTGAGGAGTTACATTGCACAATTACTTAGAGTGCCATGTCAATTTTTAAAGGGAATGAAACTGCCACTCTCGGTGCACAGTTGCATGGCACAATTTTATAGACATGTTGTGGCACTTAATTCCTACATGGTGGCTAGTCAAATATGTTAGATGATGTAACAAAAAGCTCTTAATGGGAGTTTTATGGACTAGGTAACTATGCATGAGGAGTGTCGTGGTTATGACACTCTCTTCTTCTCCCCCTCTTTTAAACTCGGCCATGTCAGCATCTATGCTGATGTGTCCAACAATTTAATGACATGAAATCCTCCATGACACCTCCACTAGAATGACATATCCACCATTCAACTTATCAACTATGGGCCCTAGGACACTCACCTGCTATGTCTTTTAGTAAGCCCCATGGTATATCCATGAAGCCCCCCCCCCAATGATGGGGAGCTGAATGGGGAGTTCAAAAATATGACTTGTCAACTCAAGGAAAAAAAAAGCCAACCATCCGACCATCATAAGGCTGCATATTGCTCAAATTTGAACTAAGATCATTTTACAATCCATGATAAGAGGCCCCAGAGCAGTGTGACACTAAAACCAAGGTGGAGATGCAACTTGGTAAGAAAATACTATAGTACCCAATGAAAATAGCATGGAGAGCACTGCAAAGCGCACTCCATATAGAGTGTTACGCGAGTATTAGAATGATTTGAATAATCAATCCAATGGTCAAGAAAGAAGATCAATCAGCAATCATCTTCCTGGTATAATGGAGAACATTGCAAAGTGTAAACTATATGGAGTAGTCCCGAGCATTGAAATGATTGGAATAATCGATCCAAGTTAAGAAAAAAAGCATGCACCCTGAAAGGATCAAGAAGCCTAAGAGGGGGTGAATTATGCTTCTAAAAATTTAATTGCAATAAAACAAACCTAGCAAATAAGCCAATTCGGTCGGCCCTCCTTCAGGGACTGAATGAGTTGGTCCCCTATTTACTTCTCAAAGTAAATAAGGCCACCGACTGATTCGCCCTTTCACCAGGGACCAACGAATTAGTCGGTCCCAACTGGAATTCTCTTAATTCAAACTTCTCAAGGTTGAAACTCGTCTAATTCAAATTCTTTGAGTTTCCAATCTCTACCATGGCTTCATCTGAGCTACATGTACCTGGCACTAGAATTTCACAAGTGTGCACCACACCTAACTCTAGTTTCTCCTAGGTCAAGCTACAAATCCTTAGCCCCCTTTATAGTACGGACAAAAGAAAATAAGGTCCTAAACTACTCTAAGTGTCTCTCATCATCCAAACAGCACTTGGAACTTGTTTATCCTTAACCTTCATGCATATCCTTTGAACCAACACAATCATTTCACCATAATGGGGGCCAATAATAGCATGAAATTCCATCATTGCACTAACTTAAGAATTGCCGCTGTAAAACACATGTTAATAGCAATGATTATATCGTCACCAATTGATTGGCCTAGATGCTCTTTCACACCCTTACTACTGATAAAGCCGTAGAAGTCTACGAACCGAACTCAAGGTACCTATGAAGGGACCGTGACACCCTAAGAGGAGGGGGGTGAATTAGGTGTCTCTAAAAAATAAGGCTCCAATTGCACATATGAAAATCTATTTCAATTTCTGTCTAAATGTGCTCTAGGTTTTCTCTATGTGTTGCTATCTCTACCGCTACAAAGTTTTGCACCCTAGGTCTAATCCTATACTAGCATGGCAAGTCTAGGAAAGGTAAATGCGGAAAGTAGTGCGAGTATGAAAAGCGGAAGCTTAAAGGGTAGAGAAGAGCAAACTCCCAGCACCGCGATTTTTACCGAGGTATCGGAAAGCTCACAAGCTTTCCACTAGTCCTCGTTGTTGGAGCCCCTCTCAAAGGGAATGCCCGCGCAAGGGCATAAACTCCCCGGTCGAGTAACTCCATGGGTGACCACGGGACTTCCCACGCGCAAGTGGGTCGCCGCTCGTCCCTCCCCGGATGCTCCTCGCCGCCTTCACTTGGTAGAGCTTCGGCCAAACGCCAAGGGCCTCTCCTCCCTTGCACAAGCAACGGCGGCCTCTCCACAAACTTGGTTGGAGGGTCTCGCAAGACTACAAGCCCCGGATTACAACACTTGGTGCGTGCAAGCACCGGTAAGCAAAGAGGTATGCAAACCTCGCTAAACTCTAGGCTAAGCACCTAAGAGATGCGCTAAAGGGTCTAGACTAGCACTAAGCACTTTGCTAATCACCTAGATCTTCTATTTAGCACTTTGGTGGATTGAGCACTTAAGAATGTGTAGAACACTTGCCAATATCTTCCCTGAGCTCAAGCACACTTCAAATGGCCGGGCCA
The DNA here is from genome assembly GCA_015342445.1 of Digitaria exilis. Classification (NCBI taxonomy): domain Eukaryota; kingdom Viridiplantae; phylum Streptophyta; class Magnoliopsida; order Poales; family Poaceae; genus Digitaria; species Digitaria exilis. The sequence goes on from JACEFO010001613.1 coordinate 475,000, forward strand.
CCTCTTATTTATAGCCCCAACCAAAGAAACTAGCCGTTGCCAGTTTTCTGCGTACCGTCGACTAATTCGATAGGTGCAAATAAGGGACCATCGATTTAGTCGTCGCCCCCTTTTTTCTTTGAATTTTTGAACTCCAACACTACTTGCACCATCGACTAATTCGACGGGCACCCCGTCGAAATAATCGTCGCCCACTAGAGACGAACGCACGCCGGTCTTCAGTCACCATCGACTAATTCGATGGACCATCGACTAATTCGACGGGCACACCATCGATTCAGTCGATGCCCACCAGAGACGAACACACACCGGTCTTCAGTCACCATCGACTAATTCGATGGACCATCGACTAATTCGACAGGCCACCATCGATTTAGTCGACGCCTCTGCGTTTTGCAATTCTTCATTGCTTCTTCACGGGTCCTTTCTTCTATCTTCATTACCATCTTTTGGTTGTCCTTGAATATGACTAAGGACATTTTTCCACATATTTTGGATGCTCCAAAATACGGCTTTCTACGTGAATTGGATGGCTTCAATTTGGATAACCATCATTTGGATACGGGTTATATAGGCATTTGGATGGCTTCCAAAATATCCTTGGGACCTAGAAATATCTACAAATATCATCTCGACAAATTATTAGTCCCAATGATTATGTTGTCAATCAATCGCCAGAATCACAAACTATGGCCTAGGGCCATTTTCCTTACAACCTAGCCCCCAAGCGTGAGACATAGTGGATCCACGGAGGCATGGCGACCTGTTTTGGGGTGCCTAGCCCCGAGCGTGAGGGCTGGTGGAGCCACGGATGCATGACGACCAGTTTTGGCATTCTCAGCCCCAAGCGCCAGGGCTGATAAAAGGCACAAAGGCACGTCGAGCTGATTCAAGGCGCCCAGTCCCCAAGCGTGAGGGCTAGTAGAGCCACAGAGGAATGGTGACCTATTTTGGGGCACCTCGTCCACGAGCGTAACGTTGTAACGGCTTCTAGAGCCACGGAGACACCAACCTTATTTAAGGCACCTAGCCAACCTTATTTAAGGCACCTAGCCCTGAGCGTGTGGGCTGGTGGAGCCAAGGAAGCACACTAGCCTAATCTAAGGCATCCAGCCGCCAAGCGTGAGACTTGGTGGAGCCACATAGGCATGCCGACTTGTTTGGAGGCGCCCAGCTCCCGAGCATGAGGATTGCCAAGCCATGGACGCATGTCGGCCTAATTCAAGGAGCCCAACCCCAAAGCAGCAAGGTCGCCAAGGCACACTAAGATGAGTAGAAAACATATGTATCAATATGCAAATAAATACTACCTCTGTCCCTAAATAATAGTGATTTTGGGTGTTGGTGACACGAGTTTGATTGAATTTATAGAAAATATGTGCAACATTTAAATTTTGAAATAAATTTTATAGAAAATCTATATTCAAATATCTCTAACGGCATTTAACTTGTATCATAAATTTTAATATATTTTTATATATAATTGACCGAAGTTATGTCTCGGGAAGCGAGAAATTCAATTACTTAGGCACTGATGGAGTAAGTCAGTACACCTTCCCTCCGTCGGAACATCGTGCGATGTTAGCAGGGAAAGCTATCCTTGCTTTGTAACCGTTAAGCACCTCGTCTGTATAGCCGAGTATTTGAGCTCAATCAGAAGAAGCTCACAACCGGCTCTGCCCGTTGGCCTGTGGACCTGGTGCTTTGATCTTAACGTGGCATGTACGCAACAATGCCGAATCGAGTAGTCCTTCGCACACATGTACCACACTCGTGAACCGTTGTCATGTTAAACCACATCATCTCGACCGTTTCAAAGTGGCGATGACGAGTCCACTAGCCCGTGGCACCGGACGACGGGGAGCAAAGAGGTCAAGCTGTGCCTTTTGTTTTCGCAGCGCCCCGGCATCAAGCAGCCACTTTACCACCCTTTTCTTTCTCTCTTTGGGTGGCCTGGCCCCCTGTCCCAGCCGGCCGCCTTTGAACGCCGCTTTAGCCAGCCGGCCGCGCTCGCCTCGCCTCTCGCCCTCGCCCTGCAATTGCATGCATCTGCCTGCGTCCCACGGGGCTTGGGTGTGGATGGCAGCAGGCTGACATGGAACACGTCCCTTCCTTGCTCGCCTTCCCCTGCATCCCCATTCACTCACCTTTAGCATCTCATCTCATCTCATCTCAGTTGTAGTTTACTCTCTTTTTTTTATTACAAAATTCAGGTACCAAAGTTGTTATTCGTTGCTTCACCACGTGAGTAACTACTTATGTAGCGAATATATTCCACAAAATGGTTCGAACTACTCCATTTTATCAAGCAAGGCAATCCATAAAATCCTAGGCTCACAATTAGTCTAACTAGCCTATTAACCCGTGCTGCCGCACGGGCTAATTATAATTAATATAAAATTTAAAACTTATAGCTAATAATTATCTTTATCTATCTTACCTCAAAGAAAATTATAATTACCTATCACACTCTATATTTCATCAGTTAAAGATCTTAAACGCGACTTTAAAGTACATAGTTATTATTATCTAATTACAATATGTTTACTTGGTCACAATCCTTCACATAGCATCACACCTCCATATGTGTTTTTTTATTGTTTGAGCTATGTGAACAATATAAAAATTTATTCTTATGTCTTCTCTCATACATGAATATGACACAACAATATTAATAATGATAGAAATAGTAATTTAGAATTTTATATTGGTACATCTTAGGATTTTTTTTTTATAATATACATTCTAGATTTAGATTTATGGGGACATGCTACGGTACACCTCAAAGAAAAATCAATTAAATATTCATATTTGGGATAAATATTTAAGGAGGCATAAGATTTTAATTAAATATGGACCCTTCAATATACATAGAGAAAAATCAATTAGAAACCTCCTTAACTACCCCCGGCCACATACACGCATAGATGCATGGACAAACACAATATTACTCCAACTCGCTTCACGTTTGTGAAGAGATTTTAATTTTTGTTTCCATGTTTCTTGTCATCCACAGTCAAGTTCTTATTATGGACAAAAAGTGACAATGTAGATCACATAGACAATAAAAATATTCATATTTGGGATGAAAATAAATGGCCATGTCATGTTCACGTAGAGAGAGAAAAAGCATTCAGGCTATAGGTATGTCACATTCACGTTGAGTGAAAAAAATGAAGCATCCGTTGAGAACAAAAATGTCCATGCAATGGACATGTTACGTTCAGGTCGAGAGACAAAAATATGTTAAGATGCAAAGACAAAAATAAAGATAAAGAATCGGTAGTAGACAACACGGGCGGGAGATAAAAAAAGGGAAAAAAACAGCAACAACATCTCTTTTTTTATTGGATCTAGGAAGATATTTTCATAATTTTCCTTATTTTTTAAATTGAAAAGCATATAATAAAAAATTAATCCATTACCTCCTATGCCGTAATATATCATCCTAACCATCTTGATCTAATTAAATGGATGGCTCACAGTTATTTTAGAGTGTGCAAACCGCTTACTTAGTCACAAAAATTTTCACACAGTATCACACCTCCATATGTGTTTTTTTATTGTTTGCGCTATGTGAACAATATAAATAATTTATTCTTGTGTCTTCTCTCGTACATGAATTTGGCGCGGGCAATGCTAAAGTACTTCACTCACCTATTAGGAGGTAAGACTTCAGATGAATCACGGCCGTCTATTTTTAGAATAAATAAAACATTCTGATAAGTATATTTAAAAGAAAAAAAGGAAAACCAGGATCTCCACAATCCTCACGGCAGCCCCTGCCCACCATTCCATATATAACGTCCTTGTCAAATAAGTTGTTATGCATGATAATCTTTGTTATACGCTGGTACCTAGGCAAGTTCGTTACATGCCCATCGATCTCTCTTGTTTGAGACGATTTTTTTTTTCACTCTTTCATGCACATCTCAGCTGGTTATAACATGTTAGGAAAATTATTATACCAGGTTAGGATTAGTTGTATGCAAGGATCTTTTTCAAATTTGTCATGTTCTACTATGCATCTGATCAAATCGTGCATGCCACTTGCCACATATATGGTTTACTATGATCAAATCACGTTAGCTACATCATGACCATGGCCTTTTTTCTTTGTCCAAAAGATCCGTGTAAATCCAAGAGACAAAAAAGGAAAAAAAAAGAAACATTAAGTCTAACTCAATCAAGTTAGATCTAATTAGGATATATATTTCCTATTTATTGGGATATAAAAATATAAATATTAAATATTAAATCTATTACCTCAAAGAAGGTAATATGTCCTTAGACTTTTATTCTACAGTTATTTGGGACTACTGTAGCAAAACACATTTGGCGCAACAATGCTAATAATGATAGAAATAGTAATTTAAAATTTTACATTGGTGCATCTTAAGATTTTTTATAATATATATTCTAGATTCAGGTTTAGGGGTTGTTTAGGTATATATTGGGGCTGCTTCATATTTATTAGTTGTAATCGATAATTATTAAATAAAATATATCAGTGCCATGTAGGATCCTAGGTGGATGTTTTGTTTTTTTAGAGAATTTCTAAGATTTATCAATTTTTTTAGGCTGTCCACCTAAGATCCTAAGTGGCATCATCTGGAGGCTTCAAAAGGAGCCTCCAATTAGGACAATTAGGAATAGTAAGATAACGCGGAAACGTTGTGCTACAGAAGTGATCATATTCGATTTGCATTCAAGGAAAAAGAATACTCTCTAATGATCAAGCGAACAATATATTACGAGAGAAAGCAACGCTCAAAGTGTGATCTTTAAAGGCCGTCGCGTCGAGTCGAAACTACACTTCACATTTTGAAACGGAGGAAAATCCTCGCTAGCTAGTCATCATCTTGATCGATCGAGCAACGCGACAATGCAACCCAAGTGTGCGCACATCAGATCCATCAAATTGTTTTGTTGGCTCTTTAATCATTGCCTAAATTCATACTTACCTTGATGGAGACCGGAGTGCATTACTCTTTTCCTGTCGGGCGCCATTGTCATAATTGAATTGAAAGGGAAAGCAAGGCCTTTGTTCCCAATACATCTCTTGCCAAAACCAACACCGTTTTGAGCCCAAGGTAAACTATGCGTCACCCAGCGTCTTTGGTGATTTCAAAGCTAGATAGAAACTCCCTGTCTAGCACAGTCCATACCGCCCATCCCTCTTTTCCAATGGCTGCTCCTTCCTTGCCCACAAAAAGCCTTCAAACAGTTCCCTTCCCTCTCATCCTCCTCCCAAAGAAAAGCAAAAGGAGACTCTCTCTCTCTCTCTCTCTCTCTCTACACAAGCACTACTAGCACTGAAGCAGAGAGAGCAGAGCAGAGCAACGGCACTAGGTAGAGAAGCAGAGTACTCGAGCTACTACGGCGCCGGAGAAGAAGACACCCTTCTCCCACACGCGATATATACCTCAAAAGACAAAGACCTCCTCCTACCTCGAGACCACGAGAACATATTCGATCTCCCCTGACCTCGTCATCATCAATCTCTTGCACCTCCCAGCTTCACCCTCAAGCCTCCCGTCCATCTTCTTCTGAAGCTTCTCAAGATTCTCGCATGCCTTTCTCCACTCCCCTCTCCATCAACCTTACTAAACCACCTCCGCTGCCAACTCCAATGGCGGCCACACTCTAGCCACACCACTCCCCATTTCCCCCACATCAGTCAATTCGCTACAAGAATTTGAACCCGGCCATTATCCAGATGAGGCTTCTGCTTCTGCAGCCTCTGCTCTTGACCCTGCTCCTGCATTCCGTGCTCATCTCCGGCAATGCCGTCGTCGCCGTCGCCGGCGGCGGCGACCTCCGCGGCGACGCGGCGGCGCTGCTCGCCCTCAAGGCGGCGCTCGCCTGCCGTCCCCACGCGCTCCGGTCGTGGACGTCCGCCAACGCCGCCGCCGTGTGCGCGTGGACGGGCGTGCGGTGCTCCGGCGGGCGCGTCGTCGCCGTCGACCTCGCCAATATGAACGTCTCCAATGGCGCCGCCGTGTCGGTCCGGGTCGCCGGCGACGGGCTCGACGCGCTCGAGACGCTCTCGCTCGCCGGGAACGGCATCGTGGGCACGGTGGGGGCGTCGTCGCTCCCGGCGCTCCGGCACGTCAACGTCTCCGGCAACCAGCTCACCGGCGACCTCGACGGCGGCGACGGCGGCTGGGACTTCGCGTCGCTCCCGGCGCTCGAGGTGTTCGACGCCTACGACAACAACTTCACCTCCCCGCTCCCTCTCGCCGTCGCCGGGCTTCCGAGGCTCAAGTACCTCGACCTCGGCGGCAACTACTTCACCGGCGAGATCCCACCGGCGTACGGAACGATGCCGGCAATCGAGTACCTCTCGCTCAACGGCAACAATCTCCAAGGCCGCATCCCTCCCGAGCTCGGCAACCTCACGGCGCTCAAAGAGCTCTACCTCGGCTACTACAACGAGTTCTCCGGCGGCGTCCCGCCGGAGCTCGGCCGTCTCCGCAACCTCGGCGTCCTCGACGTCTCCAACTGCGGCCTCACCGGAGCCATCCCGCCGGAGCTCGGCGCGCTCTCCTCTCTCAACACGCTGTTCCTCCACACCAACCAGCTGTCCGGCACCATCCCGCCGGAGCTCGGCAACCTCACCTCCCTCACCGCGCTCGACCTCTCCAACAACGCGCTCTCCGGCGAGGTCCCAACCTCACTCGCGTCGCTCACCAACCTCAAGCTCCTCAACCTCTTCCTCAACCGCCTCCATGGCCCCGTGCCGGAGTTCGTCGCCGCGCTGCCGAGGTTGGAGACGCTGCAGCTGTTCATGAACAACCTCACCGGGCGCATCCCGGCTCGGCTCGGCGCCGATGGCGCGCAGCTCCGGCTCGTCGACCTCTCCTCCAACCGGCTCACCGGCGTCATCCCGGACACCCTCTGCAACTCCGGCGAGGTCCACACGGCGATCCTCATGAACAATTTCTTGTTCGGCCCCATCCCCGACTCGCTCGGCTCGTGTTCGAGCCTGACTCGTGTCCGGCTCGGCCAGAACTACCTCAACGGCAGCATCCCCGCCGGCCTCCTCTACCTTCCCCGGCTCAACTTGCTTGAGCTTCAAAACAACCTCCTCTCCGGCGAGGTCCCCTCGAACCCGACCCCGGCCAGCTCATCATCGCAGCTGGCACAGCTCAACCTGTCGAACAATCTGCTGTCTGGGCCGTTGCCGAGCACGCTGGGGAACCTCACGTCGCTGCAGACGCTGCTGGTGAGCAGCAACCGGCTCTCCGGCGAGGTTCCGGCGGAAATCGGCGAGCTCCGGCGGCTGGTGAAGCTGGACCTCAGCGGCAACGAGCTGTTGGGGTGCATCCCGGCGACGGTCGGGAACTGCGGTGAGCTGACGTACCTCGACGTCAGCCGGAACAACCTCTCCGGTCCGATCCCGGAGACGATCGCCGGAATCCGTGTGCTGAACTACCTGAACCTGTCACGGAACGCGCTCTCCGGCGACATCCCGGCGGCGATCGGCGACATGAGCAGCCTCACCGCGGCGGATTTCTCGTACAACGACCTGTCCGGGAAGCTCCCGGACACGGGGCAGCTCGGTTACCTCAACGCCACCGCCTTCGCCGGAAACCCGGCGCTCTGCGGCGCGGTTCTTCGCCGGCCGTGCTCCGCCGCCGCCGTCTCCGGCGAGTCATCGGCTTCGTCAACGCCGGTAACCAGCACGCGGCGTGGCGGATCGGGGGAGCTGAAGCTGGTTCTGGCGCTGGGCTTGCTAGCATGTTCAGTGGCGTTCGCCGTGGCGGCCGTGCTCCGCGCACGCTCCATCCGCGGCGGCGATGGCGACGCCGGCGAGGGGAAGTGGCGGTTCACGGCGTTCCACAAGGTGGACTTCGGCGTGTCAGAGGTGATCGAGTGCATGAAGGACGACACCAACATCATCGGCCGCGGCGGCGCGGGCACGGTCTACGCCGGCCGCACCCGCTCCGGCGGCGCCATCGCCGTGAAGCGCCTCCAGCGCGGCGGCGTGAGCGCCGGCGCCGGGGAAGACGACGTCAACAACGACCGGGGGTTCAGGGCGGAGGTGAGGACGCTGGGGAGCATACGCCACAGGAACATCGTGAGGCTGCTGGCCTTCTGCTCCAACCGCGATGCCAACGTGCTGGTGTACGAGTACATGGGCGGCGGGAGCCTCGGCGAGGTGCTCCATGGGAAGGGCGGCGCGTTCCTCGCGTGGGGGAAGAGGTACAGGATCGCCGTGGAGGCCGCGCGCGGCTTGTGCTACCTTCACCATGATTGCGCGCCCATGATTGTTCATCGTGATGTGAAGTCGAATAACATCTTGCTTGGTGATGGGATGGAGGCGAGGGTTGCCGATTTTGGCCTCGCCAAGTTTCTCCGGCGAGGTGGTGGCGGTGGAGGTGGTGGTGGTGGTGCAACGTCGGAGTGCATGTCCGCCGTCGCCGGATCTTACGGCTACATTGCTCCTGGTACGTGAACTCTGTCTACGCAGCTCGTTCGTTATTACGTACTGCATATACTTAGTATTGCGTTATACACATGGCATTGTTTTGTTATGAGGTAATAATAGGTGGGTCTTGTTCGAAGTCGATCACGATCAGAAGGTTAGGATCTGAGTTTTGATCGGGCCGGCCATGTGGTGGATGTCGCGTTGCACGGTTAGCGTGTGCGTAGGCACGTTCGTCTCGACTCGTCTCGTCCGTTTTCCTGTGGGAGGGGTGTGAGGGACCCACGGCTCAGAGAGGAAGTCAATGGCTGCATGCATGGTCTTTTCTCGGGTCAATTTTGTTGCTCGACGCAATAGTGGTCGGTCACGTCGCCCGTCGTGCATGAGCTCAGCGGCTGTCCGGCCAGGTCGGCACGGCCGTAGACATGTAGGGTGCACATGCCTGGAGTGACCGGAGTACGATCGCGTACGTACAGTGCCCGTACCAAGTAGAATACCAGCCATCACCACCATATTTCACTACCGTATAGTATTTTTCCCCGATTGTGGGGGATAAATGATTGGGTTATTTTGAAAAAAAAAATACGGCCAGATATGGGGGCCATGGCACGACCCAGGCACCGACTTGCACTTGAGACGGCCGGTGTCTGCAGTGCGCATACGTGTACCGTACGTACACACACAGAGGGGCCAGTACCAGTAGTAGCATAGCAGCAGCTCAGGAGGCAGGCAAGCTCAGGAGGCAGGCAAGCCGCAAGCAGCATGGCCACGTCAGCGTCTGCGCGCGGCCCCGGAGTCGAAAGCGGCCAAAAAGAGGTCCGCTGGTCAGGCTCGCACTCGAGCGCCCAATAATTCCCGGCGCGGGCCCGGCGAGGTGGGCCCTCGCCGCTCGCCGGCGTCGCCGCCGCCGTCTCCCCACGACACGGCAGCCTTGGAAGCCGCGCATTTGAACGGCAGGGTCCCGTGTAGCGCGCGGCAGTGGTCGATGGTGGCACTTGCACGTCAAAACCTGACGGAACCAGCCATGGCTAGCTGCTGCCTGTGCTGGCCATGGCCAGACCAGATCAGATCATGTCACAGGTCAGGGGTAGCAGCAGCTACTAGCACGGGACGACCTGCAGTGCTGCCCTCAAAAATCCAAGCACCATCAATGGCTAAAGTCTGAAGCGCATTAATTCATGAGCTTCAAATTTCCACTAGTTTCTAGTTTATTTTTCCTTCTTACAAAAAAGAGTTCAAATTCTTGCCAAAATCCAGACCCAAGGTACGAAACACTGGTAGAGTGACCGATATATATAGTGGAGTAAAAGTAAAACCAACTCGCAGCAACCCGGCATATTGGTCCCCGGCCGGCCGGGTTTGTAACTTTGACCGGCCGGCCGGCCGACCAGCGGCGTGGCTCTCCGGCCTGGGGCTTCGCCAAAGGCAGCTTTGCTTGCTTGCTCCTACTGCTGCACGCAACGCTGTTACGTCGCCGATCGATGGCCAAAGCGAGACGAGACGGGGGGGGGGGGGGGGGCATGCATGGCATGGGACGCCGTCACGCCACGGCTTTTTCAAACCAGCAACTGTTGCGACGGCCACAGCATGCTCGCACTTTTCCTTCATTCTTTTCTTGTAGTAAACAGTGAAGGCACCAAGATCACCACCACCTCGGTGGCTACAGTATACTTTATCTAACGTCCTTCATGCATGCGTATTATACATACGTGCCCAAGATTTGGGCTTAGGGCCATGATCTTGGCCGGGAATGGGCGTAGCAATAGACAAAGATTGTTTTGCCCAAGATGCGCAATCTCTTCTCTTGGGCCATCCGGAACGGAGGATTTTCCTCGGATTTGCCACCGGGTTTGCGCAATGTTTTGGGAAAGATTCCCATGGATAACGGGGCCGTGCCAGGCATTCCCCTTGGGATTCGTTTGTTGTGCTGCTAGTCCTACTAGCTCTTCTTGTCCTCGATATGCATAGGTGGACCAGTACTTAGCAGTAACACAACTAGCCAAGTTTGTGCAGTATTCCAATCAAACATGCGAGTCTAGACGAGAGTTTAAAATTTGCTCACCCACCAGATACGCTTGGATCCGCATTGCTCCTTTTCACAACCAAGATTACACGTATCTGCTATACTATGCTCATGCTTTATTACTTATTAGCTTGAAATTAACCTAATTGTGCAACCATTTTAAAATATTCTACCTTGATGAACCGCAGAGTACGCGTACACGCTGCGGGTGGACGAGAAGAGCGACGTGTACAGCTACGGGGTGGTCCTACTGGAGCTCATCACGGGGCGCAGGCCCGTGGGTGACTTCGGTGAAGGCGTGGACATCGTGCAGTGGGCCAAGCGGGCCACCGGTGGTCGCCGGGAGGCCGTGCCGGGGATCGCCGACCGCCGCCTCACCGGAGACGACGACGCCCCCGCCGACGAGGTGGCCCACCTCTTCTTCGTCGCCATGCTGTGCGTCCAGGAGAACAGCGTCGAGCGTCCCACCATGCGTGAGGTCCTCCAGATGCTCTCCGAGTTCCCTCGCCATGGTGAGGACTCGTCGTCTCCGTCGACGTCGTTGTCGTCGGTTAAGACATCGCCGGCGTCGACGTCCTCGGCGGCGGCGCCACCGGAAGGGCCGGCGATGAGCAGCAGCTCTGATGGGAGCAAGGACCACTCGCCGCCGGTGGCCAACTGTGGCTACAAGCTGTTTGTTCCGGACCTGCTGGCCTGATGAACTGATGATGAACAGCAGCGTGCAGGATCGATCGGACCTGAGGCTGTGTAATTGTTAGTACAACAAGCAAGGGCGTAAGACCGAGTCATCATGATCACGCAGGGAGTAAAGTTACTACGTTATGAAGTGCAGATATTATTGGAGCTAGCGTTGATCTACAGTTAGTTTGGTCGGCCGACATTGGAGATCGATCGATCAGGGTGGTGACAAGAGCTGGGGATCAATAACATGTAACTTTATTTGATTTTTTTTGTAGCTTTATTTTTTTTTCTTTTTTGCTCGTCTATCAAATTAAAGGTGTATAGGGTTTAATCATCATATGCTATTATGTAGTAGTACCTAGCAGCTAGTAGGGGTTTTGTGCTGTCCAATGCACATGATAGCTTTGCCACTTTGTAATCTCCTGGTAATCTTTAGCCACCATCCATTGTCCTCAACCTCAAGAGTACTACTACCACTCTACTCGTCACTTTTACACTAATCCTTGTTTATACCCATTGAGTACTCCCGGTACTTGCTCATATAGCTTTTTGTATTGTTTGGGCCATTTTTTTGTCAGCAAGAGGTGTGTGGTGATCATCTGTTGGAAGATTCTTGACCGGGGCTTTGGTTTCAGGGAAAGCATCAAAGAGAAATGCGAAAAAAGGGTCGTACTTGACAGTCTTTGAAAACATCTCAGCTCCCAACGTTTAAAGCGCTTGCTACAATTGCACAACTTTCATGGAAGCAGAGGATATAGGCCGAATCATTGACAGAAAAAAAAATCAGACGACATATATGAACATAATATTGACATGCAGCATGCAGGGATTCAGAACTTGCAGTGTCAGCATGCAGCTTCTGAATTCACACGACAAAACCGTTTCCATCATCGCGCCTACATAGCTTTAATCATTTGAGGGTAAAGGATAGATAGAAGCTGCTGCAAGGATTATTAGAGGTTCAGAATCGACACCAGGTAAAGATGTTTACTCCTACTTAATATGGGAAGACCATGATTTACTTTACAAGTCATTTCACCAAACAGGATTGACAGCATGACTGATTGCTAAGAACCTGGCAAAAAGAGTGTTTAATTAACTGTGATTTGACACGTCAAAACAGCTCATGTAGCTACTAGTATGAAATAAACAAAGAGAATATGCTGACTACTACTATATCTGGTAAATAGCACGGTAAACGAGAAATCCATCACAACAGAAATCAATCTAGGAGAGACTTGGATATGCTCTGACAGAGTTGCCGCACTTGGGAGTTCGTATCAACTCAACTGGGCTGTGTTCAGATTCAGAAAAAAGTACTTCTCCAACAAGTTTTTTCTATTCACCCTACTCACAGAACACGCTTCCCAGTGCACTATTCATCTAAAACTTCCACCCACGTTTTGTGTTGGCCTATTCATCTCTTCCTCTGCAGCTATACGATAGCTATGAGAAATATTCCTGCTGCTGTCCGCAATTTCAATTTTGTACATAGTACGTAGATAGTATCATCACTAGAAACTTGACACGATTGTTGCCGCGCTTGGCCAGAGTTTGGCCAATTCTAGCAACTAACATGGTTGGCCAGTGTATAGTATCTCTTTAATTATGGGCTAGTATATGTCTCCTATTTGGTCCATTCTTAATTTGAACACGTTTTAGTGCCGAATCATAGGTATGTCGGATCACATGTAAATATTGATGCAAATGAATTATGAAAGCGTTTTGAACTTAAAAGTCTGCTCTACAACACAGTTGTAGATTTTTAAATTTTAAGAAAATTAGATATTGGACACCTTTTAATTTGAATTTGAATGTGTTTTGGTTTCGTGAGCACCCCAATAATAATTTTATTACACGAGAATTTGCGTGTCCTTTGACGTTTAGTATATGTTATACAAAAAAAGATAAAATTAATTATAAATAATAGTACTAGATCATTCAAAATTATGTTAAATTAAAAAAAATCAAAAATAGTTCACATAAATAGTATAATGTTATATTGAGGAAACAAAATAAGAAATCCTATAATATGACATCTTAGAAAAATCTTTAAACAATGTTTGATTTTTTTTTCAAAAAAAATAGTGGATCCCACATATAATGGATTTAGTGGGGTGTAGAGATGGTGTGACCCACTTATGGGTCCCGTGGTCTATGGTGGGCCCACTTGTGAGACCCACATCGCTAGGTCCCGCGAGTCCCATGGTGGGTCTTGTTTGTAAAGTGACTGGAGATCGCACGATCTGGGCTGTGTGCACGGCCGATTCGACGGCAAGGTTTATGAGTTTATGATTTAGAGACGACTTGGGGCGACCTAGGTGAAGATCACCGGTACATATTCGTTCTTTAGAGATAAGCATTTTAATGGACAGTAACTCACCGCAGACATGTGTAGAAATGTCACAATTTTTTGGGAGGTAAAAAATCTTTGGGAGGTTAAAAATCGAGGGAAGACAATAGGTTATAATTCAGATGGTGTTGATTCCTCAAAAAATTCAGATGGTGTTGTTAATTGAGACTCTGAGTCTGAACACAAGATCAGTTCAAACATCTACAGATCATGCTGCAACCAGCAATTGTTAAAATTAGAACATGCTGCTTTGTCTTTCCACAAACCAAAAGCAGTGACCACCATTAAACTACTTCCTTTTATTAATTCATAACAGTACAAGCTCACCAGTTCTATAGGAAAAACCTAGAGCTACTGATTCCAGGCTATGTCAAGGTTTGCAACCCAGGGTGAAAAGATACAATTCAATCTCTAGTAAAGAAATTGCTTTAAAGTAATTGAGAAAGAATAATTCAAGACAAGAGACAAATTTTTTCTGTTGCGTCGATGACTTGCTACTCACCTCTAATCCACGTTGATGTGGTTTCAAAGCCTCCAACCACTATTCTACCAAGAGTCCACTTGGTGTATGAGCTGGCTTGGAATCAATGAACCTCTTCAAACCTTGATTCTTCCACTAGAGTTGATCTCCACCACTCCGGCGAGATGAGCACAAGAATCTCTCACAAGAATCAACCAAAGGCTCCTTCACATTGGACTCCAATGATTCCCAATCTCTAAGCCATCTATGAGGCAACAAACTCTAATAGTAACAAATAGAAATCCGTTACATGAAGACTCCCTAGCACCACAAAGCTCAATCAATGGATACAATGCACTAGGATGCTCTCAATCTCACAAAGAATGCAATACCTAACAAGCAAGCTGAGTAAGGAGACAACTCAAGAGTTTGTCTCAAGTGTTCCACGAAGCCAAGAGTGACTCCTCATGCCCGGGCTCGGTGTATATATAGAGCCAACCCGAAATCCAACTGTTATGTTCTAATCCCATGCTCACAGAGGTTTCGCGGACAATCCACCTTTATGGGGACGGGCAATCCACCGTTCATGCCCAACGGCTATGTGTCACATCACAGTGTGTCTTAGAATCGACCATTTCAAAATCCATCGTCTGTACGCCTCACAAAGGCTAGATCCTCTACCATTCAAACTGAATTTTACACGGAATGGATAAGATCCTAGACAGTCCACCATAGAGAATTTTGCCTACACAGAACCGAGACAAATTCTGTTAAATTTTGTAAGTCAGTTGCGGACCCCAATGGTTGGAGTGTTTGCGGTTTGCCGATCTGCCACTCCAAGGTCGGACAGTTTGCTATGAACTCGTAGTTAGCCTTTCAAAACTTATTTTGAAGTCCACATTTTTCACATTTTCAAACAAGATCATCCTATATGCATGCAAGGAAAATGTTTGAGCATAGGTTCACCATAGAATCATCAAGCAAATGAAATTGATCCAACCCTCTCCTCTTGATAGTACAACTATCTAGCCTATTGATCCGATCAATTGTCAACTAGTAAACTTCTCTTGACAGACAAAAGTACAAATTCTATCATATACCTTTGCCTTGAGCTTTCCAACATGATTTGCATCAATGTTCCCATTTTCACATCAAAGGGTCTTTATGCCTCATGCAACACTTCTCATTAAAATCATCAAACCCATCTCCAAGGTTTCCTTTGAATTTTAATTCTTAGGTTCAACACCGGGACTAACTTGTACTCATATTCATCGATGAAATTATGAGTCCAAAAATGTTGTCATTAAATACCAAAACACCAACTTGGGGCCTAGATGCTTTCAGGGATACATAGTTGTAGCTCCATTTGATCCACACATCTAATTGTTTGGGTAGTATCTAATAGATCTCACTACCGTAAAAATGATTGTAGGAGCCTCACATTTTGCGGGAGCAGGCGAAAAATTCACCATTCTTAAAAATCCTGAATCACATTGTAGCAATTAAAAATCCAGAATTGCAGTGTGGGCCCCTAATCTGGGCCCCTAATTTTCAGGGCCTAGTTATGTTTTCACCCATCCCTAAAATTGTGATTTTTAGGAACATGTGGAAAATGATCCGCCCCTAATATGAAGTCCATTTTTAGGGGCAGGTCATTGCATACCCATCCCTAGAAATCACCCCATGGAAAAAAGTTAAAACTTTTTCATATGAATTAAAAAACTTTATGTGAAAATTGTAGATGTCAAGGTTTCAAACCATCAGACTATATGTGCATGCAGGGGAATGACTTTGATAGAGAATATGTGTGGTGCCTATTCAAGATTCAAACTATTTTCTGAAATTTTTAGGTTATTTATAACCATTTGTGTTTTCAAATTGTTTTTCAGGAGCAGGCTATGGCGTGGCCTACCTCTAAAATTAATTTTAGGTCATTGTTATGACCGTGATTTTAAGATGACCCGCACTTACAAAAGTTATTTGTAGTGGCTGGTTTGCAATGGCCTGCGCCTGAAAATAAGATTAAGTGGCTGCTCATCACCCACACCTATAAATTACTTATTTTCAATGTTTTAAAATAGGAGTGGTATGTACCTGCTCTTAAAATTACCATTTCTCCGGTCCCTAAAAATGTATTTTACAGTAATGTCATTTAGCAATCAATTAGATACTGCCCAGTTCCTGTATAAGGCTAGTCTCAATGGGTACTGTCATAAGAATTAATTAGGTGCCATGTAGGATGGTTGAGTGATGTGGCAAAAAATTAAATGTAAGAGATACCAAAATTGTATCTTATGAAATATACAACTTAACTCGAGTTGTGATATAAAATTTAATAACATGAGTTCATTCTTATAGACACGTCTTCATAACAATTATTTGTCTTAGACAATAACGTATGATACTACCATTTTGCTAAAGATGTTTCTTTCACGTACTCGCTCCGTTATAGGTTATAAGGCACGCACAGATATCAACGAGCAAACTTTAGAATCTTTGATTACTTCGGATCAATATTTTTTAACTTTTATATTATTACAACCTTGATATGGTTAAATTTGTTCATAAATACTCAAGTTTATAATCATAATAAATATAATATGAAATAAATGAAAAGTCAAAATGTAACTTGGGAGACTATGCTAAAGTTAGAGCATGCTTTTATAATCTAAATAAGAGAGTATCAACATAGTTTCACACTCTTTGATATTGAAGTATACAATAGTATGGATTGAGATTATTTTGGATGCAGTAAAATTTAAACAAAAATCGTTATGACTGCAGGGTGGGATCGAGACCGAGAGGAAAACCGCCTCAAAGCAAAGCCCAACCCCGCAGAGGGCGGCGGAGGCACCAGCTAACCTATCTCTGGAGAGGAAAAATCGGTGGCATTGCCACCACCTGTCCTTGCGACCTTCTTCTGATTCCCCAGCCTTCAGAAAGGGCGAGATGAGGCGACGAAAACCCTCACGACGGCGGCTTCTCCTCCCTTCCCCATGGCGCTCGCCGGCGTCTCCGTTCTCCTCTGTCGCCGCTCTCGACAACTGCGGCCTTGATGAATCGGGTGGAATTTTTTCTACTGGGCCAGCTGTTGTCGATTTTGGTGCTCAGCGAGGTACTTGTCCTCTGAATTTTTTTTTCTTGCTCGTTGCCCCCTCGTGATTTTGGTCCTCACAATTAAGCTCACAATTAAGAATTGAATATAGTGCAATTGCATCACTGTCTGTATTCCGCTCTTAACCCTAGAGGGAGGCTCGGTTACAACTATGATAATAGGGGGTCCTGCTAGTGATTTTGATGAGTCCTTAGGGCATCTATATGTCAGCTGCGGTAACACAAATATAGGTGGTAGGTTGTTGATTGTGAGATATTACTATGATTACTGGAGTTGTGATACTGAGAACAGAACGTTGATGTATGAACTCTTCAGTCTGCGGCGTGTTCTTGCAGAAGTTGTTAATTTGCTGCTTTACTTTCTCTTATGATGTTTTTGGGTACTAAATTACTCCAACCTTATAGACTATTACTTTTCCTGAAAAACCTATAACGACTAATTAGGTTGCCCTAACTCCTAAACGTCATATTTAAAACAGAGTATAGCAAAAGTTTTTGGTTTCTAGGGTTGGTGTCTCATTTTTTGTTTAGGCTTTTAAGGTGTAAGAGGAATCAGGGATTAGGGTTTCCTGACTCTATTTTTAGTTATCCTATGGTCCATGATGGTCTTCTTCCAAATTTTGTTTTAATGACCAAGTCTCCTAGGGAATTCAGCATGCTGGTAGTTGTGATGCAATCACCTCTTCTTCGTTGCATCTCTGATATGTTCCATTTACGGCACAGCCTTGAAATTGCAGTGTAATTTTCCCCCTTCAATTTCTGACTTCACTAAACAGCATGGCTACTTACAAGGATATCCTTTTTAGTCCCAGCAATGTGTGACGAATCATGTTTTAGGTTTGTGACATTACCCATGGTCCTTTTTCTTGTGATCCTCTATTCTTCAAATTATTTAAATCAGATTTCAGTGTTTTAGTTTTGCTATCGATATTCAGGTCTGACAGTTCAGTCCCTAAAGTATTTTGGAGTCTGTCATTTGCAGATCAACTGCATGACACATTATCCATGGTAATGATCTCTAACTTTCTTGAATTCTCTGTATTCGGTTTACCTTATCATCCCCCAATTTCATCTCTTAGGAATACATTTTATTTAGGAGTTTTCAGAATCTACATTGTAATAAAAAAAAAAAGGGGGCACAGTGAACAAGCTCATCGTCATGCATTGAAGGACACAACAACTTGTTTTAGTACGCATTTAACAGAGGAAATAGGGTCTGTATTTCCTATCTAAGAGTCGCTTATGAGACAGAGTTAAGCTATGGTTCTTAAGGCACTGTACATGCATTAGCTTTCCCAAATTACCCATGCAAAAACTAGATAAGGCTAAACTCTACTGCTTGATCTTTTGTCTAGCATTGATGAATCTGCTGACCCAACAACCTTAATATGTTTAGATTGGAATAATTATTAGGTTTAGTATGAATTTGGATTAAAATGCTGGAGTTTTTTTCCTGGTTAGCTAGTACATATTTCTTTCCAAAAAATGCAGAATAAGAAGCTGATTCTAATAGCATTCTTAGTCTTTAATATGATGTTTGATGAAATTATAGAATCTTTTCCTAATTACCTATATTTTTCTATGTTATAGCAGCAATATTGCCTATTTTTGTTAATGTAAAACACAATTTGATGTGCGATGAATTAAATGGATGATTGTCTTCAATCCAAATTAAATTGCCGCGTTTCAGAACCTCCTGCTACCCAATCTTCAGCTTGTATTATATGTTGTTTATTTAAACTTGCATTGGGAGCCTGTTAGTATTTGAACCAATGGAACGTAGTTATTTTCCTTCCAGTCTCTGCATGTACTACTTTCCTTTTAAATTGAATCATAAACCTACATTAGAAATTTCAGGGTATCCTCTCAGTATCCAATGTTGTCATGACAGTTGTGACTTTGTTGGCATATTGCAGGGACGTGGAGTTTTATCAGCCTGCTACAGTGCTACGTATTCATTGTTTCTGTGTCATCTGAAGTTCATCTTAGGTCATTGCAGCATTATAACATATAGATGGTGGCATAGCAAGTAACAGTTTTTGTCTTTTCTCAATGCTTCGTGAACTGTCGTGAAGCGCTAATCTCAACGGTTTATCAGTTGCAGCAAAGCCAAACAAGGTGCACAGATATAAAGCTGGATGGGCAGGACTTAAGACAGTTACACATCCAGGTAAGCTCCCTCATGATTCATGAACTATTAATAACCATCAACCAAGCTCAAACAAATTAATACTATACGATGTACTTCAGTTAAACCCATGAAAATTTGACGTCTCATATTCACTCAGTTGTTACAGATATGTACATGTCAAAGGATGTGAGGCTTCAAAAATCCTCCACCTGCAAGGCTAAAGGCACCTGTGCCAGTCTTACATCTTTTGTTAGGGCCATTGCTATAAACTGGCCTAGGCCTCTTAGGCTTGTTGAGAAATTTACAAGATTTACATACATATCGCTTTGGCACCTGATCAAAATCACTAATACCAGCACACCTGATGTGCTGCCACACATGGCAAGAATCACAAGACAGCATCCTCTCGCCATCATCATCCGTGGCCCCACAAGAGCAACTGACTGTCCAGTTGTCCACGCCTCTCTCCATGCGGTAGATTCCAACCCTTCGTTCACCCCCAGCACACTTGCCTTGGATGCAAACAGTCCCATTTGCCCCAATCAAGAGTTTGACTTGAGTTGATTCACTTGCCATTCCAAAATCAATAAGCTGGTTTGCTACAAAAGTTTGTAACATAAGATAGATGTCACGAAATGTCTTTGTAGCTTCCAACTTCAGATCGGCAACAGTTGCTGTTTGTGAAAGTGTTAAGAGCTCCGGTGGAATGGAAGGTGCATCACCGACCTGGTCTACCAGCTCTACATGGCACCAAACATGCAACATGGATGGATTTTGAGGCAAGAACTCCTTTTCCAGATCATAATGCTTGGTGAATTGCTTGCAGTCCAAAAGGATCATGGCAGAACTCTTGGCATCTTCATAGTCTTTTTCTGGCTTGTAAGGATACATTGTATGTGGGTAGAGTAGAACATCATACAAAAACTTGATGTCACGGTAAAGATGATCTTGGGTTGGCATGGAGACATTGGGTAGCAAGATGTTTTCATCCGTAAGCCTGAAAATAATTATTTAGAACTTTTATGTTGAAATAAAAACAAAAAAAACAATGCCATTATCTTAATTACCCACCTGTACTCTAGTGTGCTTCTCTCACTGTTGCATCTAACTGCAACTGTCATTCCATCAAATGTTCTTCCAGCAAGGGTCTTAAGGCAGTAATCGACAAGTTGAGGTGAACCAATTGGATGGGATATGGCTGCCTTTAGGGTTCGTAGTGCCACCCACCTTGTTCTATCGACAGCTCGAAGAACTTTCAAGACAATGTCCATTGCACTCTTTATTTCCTCATCATCCCATTGCACATGTGTATTTGATTGTTCTTTTATATGCATTGACCCATAGTGGGTATGCACTCCCTTGCTGGTGGCAAGCCCCAGCACAAAGAGGAAAAGTTCACGAATTGTGTTGAGAGGGCGCTTTGAAAGGGATTGGTAGAATGAAATGGTATCTTGTAGCTGGTTTCGAGGAGATCTGGAATGTGGGAAGAAATGCGATAATGGAGTTGAGGAAAGGCTGTCTATAGCTTTAAAGTATTCTTCTGACGTGATTCCAAAGCTCCCTTTGCTGAGTTTGAATCCCCATTGGCCATACCAGGAATAACCAGTGGTGACGGCATGTAATATCCGGTAGTCAGTTCCATACTTCTTAGAGGCATCCATCAGTGAGACCTTTCTGTAATCAAGTTTTTACATGTCAGTTCATACTAACTAGACCTTGCAGCAATTAGCTTGAAAATGTAGTTCATAATTTGTAGTGCAGCTTATTTCAAATTAGCTGTTATTATGATTCAGTAGAATTACTGAAGTATCCTGGATCTGCAGCTCCAAAATTTTGAATCTAAGTGACAACATTTTACTAATGTTCTCATCTTCGAAAGCAAATGTTCTGGACCATGTTATACCTTTTTTGTACAGTTCAATTGAATGCTGCAACAGATTGTTTTAAGCAGCACCTTAGAAAATAATGCAGAAACTTTTCATGCAGTTAAATTACTATGTCCTGGTTATGTGAAGCACCATAGTCCAGCCTATTTATATTTCACAATACTTTGGTACTGTTGCAGTGTTGGTTGTGCCAAAACAGAGCACATTAGACAAGTTAACTGCAGCCACTGTCATCTGTTTTATATGTTGAAATAATTGGAGAAGCAACTTGAAATTTGTTTAATGTGCACAATTACAAACACAACTATGGGGTTGTCAATTCCAATGTGATGCTGTGTAAAGGAAATCATAAAAGCGAGTTGGCTTTACCTGACTCTGAGGTATTTGCAGAGTCGATCCCAGAAACCCATCAATTGAGTTCCCGTCAAAAGACTAGATCCACCCTCTCTGCCATTTATGCGGACAAGGTGGCCAAACCCATTGTCATGAACGATGCCATGTAGCAAGTGACGCGGATTATCTAACTGCCTATAATCCCAGTCTTCTGGATCATCGTACGATATACCATGGTTGCATGACGGGCACCTGATTTATTAATTTATCATGAAGATTATCAGTATTATTAGGGACTTATGCCAGATAGAAAGCTGCATGCACCTTGAGTTGCTTGAATGAAACAACTGCAAGTTACAGTGCTACTTCCCCACTGGTTGGGATTATTGTTGTGGGGGAGTTTGATTTTATACTGCAGGAATTGATTAGTAATAATAATATAACTTACCTTGTTTCAAACAATTGGGCCATAAGCCCACAGTGCCTGCAGGTTTTGTAGTCCTGTATGTCACATTCATTCCGTATTATGAAGTGGTACCTCCTGCCACAAACAGGGTGTCGGCTCCAGCCTATTAAGAGGTAAGACAAATGCAATGGCATTGAGATTCTTCATCCATAACAATCACCGGCATGTTTCATAGATTTAATTTTTGTTTGACATCTGTAAAAGAAATTGCGAAATTTCAGATGAACCGGCCCAGTTCGGCTTTTAGTACAGGCACGAGCTAGGCAGAGCGTGTGTACGCAGAATCAGAACAACTGTTGTTATATTTTTGCCCCCCTAGTAATCAGAAGCATGCAATAGATTCACAAGAAAACAAAACTATCACGTGTGCATACACCCAAGAAGCGGAGGATTCAATTCACTAAAGAAGTCAAAGAAGAAAAAAAAAATGCTACACCAAGGCCACTGAATACACACTAGTACTAATTCGACTACATATGGCACTGAACCAACCAACAAGAGATAGAGGCGGCCACGGCGGCGGACAGAATCGGACACACGCTGACTCACCGGCGACGGTGCAGTGCTCGCAGTAGACCCGGCCAGCCCCTGCCCTGGCCACATCCTCCTCCACCACCTCCATCCCAAGCGCCACCGCGCCGTCCCCGTCACCGGCGCGGAAGGCGACCCGCCACGCGCCGTCCGCCGGCACGGCGCAGCGCGCGAGGAACCCCCGCACGCACTCCCGGAACGCCCCGCGCGGCGGCGGCAGCGGCGGCCCGTCCCCGCCGGCGGGGAACGCGCGCAGGTCAAGCGGCCGCGGCCCCGCCGTCACCCGCGCACGCTTCGGCGGCCGCACCGAGATCACCGCCATTGCCTCGCCGGATCCCGCCCAGGCAAACCGCCGCTGGGTCTCGCTAATCGACAGCAACCGGGTGCGGGAGGGAGGGGGGATGCCGCGGCGGGCTCAGATCTGATCGGGTCTGGTTTGAAATCTCGAGAGGGCGTGGGCGGGAGAGGTAGAGGATTTGGATTTGAGATTGGAAATTTTCGCTGGGACGGGGAATCTCGCGCGCGCGGGAGAAAGGAGCGCGGCGGAATTTTCTGGAGGATTTGGATAAGGACGGAGGGAGAAGTGGGGGCAGGGGAGTTTTATAGGCGGCGTGGAAGCGGAGGCGGTTTGGGGACGGAGATGACGAGTTTGCCCCTGGGGGGACCCAGAGAGTCGCACGCGGACACGTCAGCCAGCGGCAGTTGGAAAGTGGGAGGGCGAGGAGGGTAGAGATGGAAAGTTTCGGGGAAGGTTCTAGGAGGCTGTCCGCCCCGCGTTCGGGTTATTTGATGCGCCTGCTGGGCCGTTGGTGAATAATGGGGCTGAGGTGGGCCCGAATGGGCTGTGTTTTGTTTCACACGTAAAACTGGGTTGGTCAGGCCGACGGAATAACGGAAGCCCAAACCAGAGTCATTTTTGGAAAAAAAAAAGTCCTTTGCTATTACATCGAGTTTAAATATGCTACATGGATCGCAAAACAGGATCTCTCTCAACTTTTGAAGCATATAACCAGTTTTAAAAACAGTTATATTATCCGCTGAAAGTTTAAAAATCATATTAAATTAAAGAATTATAAAATAAAAATTATAATTTTGTTGGACTCCACGTAAGTATATCAACACAGACAATAATATGGTATGGCTCTATATATATATATGGGGAAAATTCTTTCTACTCACAAGTGTAGATATATGTATCTATAAAAGAACGAGTAGAATTGAAAACGTTTCTCACCTAAATCGGACCCGCGGTACCCCTCACATTGGACCCACCTGTAAGGGTCAATGGAGGTGGGAAGGAGGTCAAACCCACCAAAATCGCAGGTTAGAGAATGTTTCTAGCAAAAGATAATTATTTTTGTCACCATGATGCCTCCTACCCGCCCATAGTCCTGTTCGACGGTGGTTTAACACAGATTTACGTGGTTTATTAAACCAAACCTTCTAATTGTGGATTAGATGGATTGGTTTGCTGGTTGTGCGGTATAGAACCGAGAACAGTGGAAGTCGTCGTTAGCAGCTACGAGCGGATTCCCTGATTTTGTCGGTGGCAGCGAGAGGCTCCCCATCGCAGAAGACGTCATCGGCAGGAGCTCCGGCAGGGTGGTGTTTAGATTGGGTGTTTAGACCGAGGAAAGATTCCCCGAAAATACATTGTTCACCAAAAAAACACTGTAGATGAATAGTGATACGTGAGTAGAAGAGATGGGATGAATAGGAAAAAGTTGGATGAATAGTGGATTTTTGGGGAATCTTTGGGAAACTAAACGGGGCCTAAATCAGATCAGGTTCGTGAAGCTTGCTGTCAGCATTCATGGATGCGATGGATATGGCCGTATGAATTGCGCAAGGGGTAATTACTTAACTCATATTGTATTGTTAGGACTTCTTTTCTTTGAGGACAGGGATTCGTATTGACTTGAAAGGAGTTAGAGAATGTTTACAATAAATTATTAAATACGTGAATTCTATATTTTATATCACGTGCGCCTTTCCTATCTATCTAGAAAAGAACGAGTTAAATTGAAAATGTTTCTCACCCGAATCGGGCCCGCGGTACCCCTCACGCCGGACCCACCTGTAAGGGTCAACATAGGTGGGAAGGTGGTGAAACCCACCAAAACCGAGAGTTAGAGAATGTTTCTGCCAAAATCATAATTCTTTTGTCACCCATGTTTTTTCTACCCCTAAATCAATTTTTCTCTTATGACAAAATCATTTTCTTTTTTAAAGAAATCGAACAACGCATCGCCCGCTACGTTGACCGTTCCTCCAATCCGCCTGCCGTGCCTCCCTCCCGCGCGCTCGCCGCGCGAGCTCTGCCGCATCGCCATCTCTCGATCCATTCATCGCCGCCACATGGGAATCCATGCTGAGCTCAGAGGAGCTCACGTCCGCGCCGCCGCGGAGCAGAGTGGGCCACCGGGTCTGCCGTCGGAGCACGCGGACCCATGCGCCTCTGCCGGGTCCTCGCTGGGCCGCCTCTGGACACGCTCGGCCGCTCCTCACCTGGATCCCGAGTGCCCGCGTCCTTGAACTCCTTGCGCCACCGCTGGGGCGCTAAATCTGCGCCGAGCCACCGGAAAATCGCCGGGAATCCGCAAGTGTTGCTCGAGATCAAGCTGCACGAGGCGGGAGCTCATCGACGGCCCTTGTCCGCCTTCCAGCCCGCCCGGCCAATTTCTTATTCCTCCCGGCGCTCCACCTGCCTCCTCCTCCTCCTCTCGGATCCTGTGGTCAGACTCGGAGGAGGCGGGGCTGGCTGGGTGCCCTCTTCTTAGCGATAGTTAATCCGCGAGCCCTCTTCAATCTTCGGTTCACCTGATTCGATTCTCTAACTCTCTCCTCTGTTCTTGTCTCCTCGGATTCCATTATCTGCTCGCTTCTATTTGGGCTAATTGTTCAGCCTCTGCGTGTTTTGGTTTTGGTTTTTGATTGTTGATGGATCGACTGTTCTCCGATGATGATGAAAAAATTACTTTCGTTCTTCTGAAGTTTGCAATGTGGAACAACAATTTGAGACCGGAACTGAGGAGATGCTTAATCGATGGCATTGCTTTAATCGATCTTTTTTTTTCCTTTGTTCTTTCGATTGGTTTCAGATAATCGAGTCGTTTTTTTCTTTTTGGGACACAAGATCCATGTGAAGACCGGTAAAGTGGCAGGATTTACATCGTTGATGACCAATATTATTATCACGCAGAGGCCCATGCGCCTGTCCAGAACACATGAGCGATGAGCTGGATTGATCTTAACTTCTGTAGTGAGGAGAGAAACGGGAGATTCAAAGTGTTCTTGGAGAGAGAGGGGAAGCAGGTGCGTGTCGTTGGATAGCATGGGAGTCCCAACTCAGAAGTCTCGTGACATCCAACCAATGATTTTACCATGACAATGTTCATTTCTCTAATTAATTAACTAAACGTTAATTGTTAATTTCTCTATTTAATTAACTTTTACATCCAGCCTCGAGGAAAAGATAACAATCAAAGGAAAATATGGATAGGTGAATGAGTAGCATTGAAAATATTTATCGCACTACAACCTTTGGGTCAGAGGAGATGTACACTCAACAAACTAAATATCTTTTTCACCACTTTGATTTTTTTAATCTCTGAATCACGTGCGTGTCGCACGTGCATCTTTACTAGTGTATATATATATACTAAACAAATAACTCTTAGTTATAGATTTATTTAGAGAAAATATAGTAAATAGTTTAGTTTTGATTTTTCTTTGATTTATTATGATTCTAAAGTTTTAGTTGAAATAAATAAAAAAGAGAAAACTGTTTTTAAAATCTAGGTCAGACACTTAACGTACAATTTCAAAAGTCAAGTGAGCAGTTCAAAAAGCCAACTCAGGCTCGGGCCATTGTCTGGAGATAGGGGGTGGAGGGGGTTGAGGTGGGCCTTGTGTTTTGTTTTCACTTGTAGCTCCTGGCTGGGCCAAGTCGACGGAATAATGGAAGCATGACACTATCGGTGCGCCTGTTCTAAAAAGAAAAAGAAAAGAAAAGATGTTTTGAATAACGTCCGAAACATAAAGATTGATAAAAGGTTAGTGGGGCATGTAAATTTGGGTTTCTAAATTCTATTTAAAAAACCATATGTAAAATTTAGAGGCCTAAATTGGCATCCAACTCCAGTAGGGCATGCATCCATACACTAGTAAGGCATGAAAAAGAGTGGGATCATAGTTTGAGAGGGAGGATGTGAGGCTCACAAATCTATATGCTTGGAGGGGAAATTTGGAAGGACATGTAAAATAGGAGGGAGTTTAGGAGCCCCCACTGGAGAAGGTTTTTTTTTTACTTCTAAAAATTAAAATAGGACCTAGGAGCTCCCACTAGAGATGCTCTAACTCTATCCAAAAAATGTAATCCCAGTTCTTTCTTTGTCGGATCGATATGCTCATCTTTTTTAAAAAAGAATCTCTTGCAAGTAAAATTGAACAGCTAGCTCGCACGGCTTCTTATCTATGTTGTGGAACATAATAAACCATCCATTCTTAAAGCCTACTTTGACCCAACTATCGACATATGTCATGCACGTTAACATTTGTCTAGCATTGAATAAACATTTCACTTAATCAGGTTCAACATGTATCTTAAGCAGATCGTAATGTTGAAACTAAAAATACATAATGTTGAAAGTACAAGAATAAATTATTGAAACATTAATTTCAAAATGTTGAAAACTTCTCCGACGAGCTGAAGTCTACTTCTTGGGTGAACTAGGTGGCAGCGGCGATTATGGCGACCAGGCACAGGAGGAGTAAATTGCGGCTGTGACAGCGTGTGTTGCAGCTGGTGAATGCGGCACAACTGGCGAGCTGGGCGAGCAGCACGCGATGACAACGCGAGGAAGGGTGGTGGCGCATGGAGCTGCGCAAGGTGGCGCATAGGGAAGGGGTTGGCGCACGGGGTTGCGACAACGGTGATGTGCAGAGTGGCACACGGGGCGGTGCAGGGGGCCGGCGCTGGAGCAGGAGGTGGTGGCAGCACAAGGAAGGAAGGTAGGATTCTAGTCTGGGTGTTGGATCCAACGGATGTTAGGATGTTCCCGAAAAAATAATTGTAAATTTAAGTCCATAAATTTCATAAATCTTCCGAAAACGGTTGTGAAACATAAATTGAAAGAGGTAGTTATTACACCATTAGTCCAACCTAGTATTTTTGATGAGGTGGCGGGCTGGCATCGATTAGAGGACATGTATCGAATTTCATGTTTGTATTTATTCCAATTATTTTCGTAATCCTTATTTGAGTTTATCGGCCCTTATAAACTTGCTAGACAGTTTTGGGATAGTCTATTATTGACCTATGGTAGAGTTTTCTTGTTTCTCCCTGTTGCCATTTATATGTGGGCACCATATCAATAATATTGTTTTTAAGTCTCTCACAAAGATGTTATTTTTTTTCAGCCATAGAAAATTGCATTTGGGGTTCCAAATTATTAGAGGTACGGTGGTTATTCAGTTCTTTTCTACTTTTTCTTAGGCTAGGTTATTTTAACTTGCTACAAGCCATTTTTTATGTTTACAAAAATGATGCACCACGATGGCTCAAGCCCACTTTGTAGTGATGGCGACATGGCGTGATCAATAATGTTCTAGGCTAATGGGCTCCATTTGGTTAAGCAATACCATGGACCACACACTTCTGTTTTATCAATACTAGTTGGCCCATTAATTGTATGTTCACGCATTTCATCATTTCTGAATGAGCTCCATTTGGGTAAGCAACAGCATGGAAATTTGTATTAGCTGTGTATCCTAATTATGCAGATGTTGGAGTATTTTTTTCAAGGTTTTATATTAACTCGATGTAAACACCCTTGAAACTAATAAATTTTCCCTTATTAAAAACTTGTTTCGGCAATAATCTTATGAAAGTTATATATGTAATATGTATAAAATCTATACAACATGCTGAATACAGTATTATGAATGACAATCACCAATTCTTTTTGCGAGGACTCGAGCCAAATTTCCTGACAAAACTTTCACAATTAAAAAATCAATAACCAAAGACTATAATAAGGCTCGGCTGCACATATTCTGTGATTTCACTTGTTTGCCAACGGAAGGACGCGAGATCAGATTCCCATTCCCAAACTCAGCAAGCTAGCAGTATCACGACACTGCATAGGAAAAGACTGAAAGCACCCAATGCAAAGAGCAAAGCCTGCTGTAAAAAAAAAAAAATCATTGAAAGAGAAAGGGTCAAAACTCAAAAGCTGCTAGTCTTGGAGATGACTCGCGGAATAGCATCTAGTACCGGTCCAGGTGTTCTCTGACGACGCTGCACAAAAAGAGCAAGCACAAGGTATCTGCAGTCTCGGTTACCTTCAGGCTTCCGGCACAAGCACAGCCGGAAACATGTGTCGACATCTTATATACTGTGCATCAGATGAGCGTGAAACGGAAACTATTCCGTCCGCCAGGATTGGTCCGCCGCATAAACTTGCAGCCCTCCGCCGCGCCCGCCGCCGTTCTTTACGCTGGGTGCCGGCTGGCAGGCCGCAGTCAGATCAGGTGTGTCGTTAAGTCTGAAACTCTGAATCTGAGGCCGTGTTTAGTTACCAAAAGTACTTTTTACTTTCTATTCATCCCCTCACAGAACACGCATCCTCCTCACAGAACACGCATCTAAAAAATTCCCTTTTCACCTTTCCATTCATCCCCTCACATTCCCTTTTCACCTTTCCATTCATCCCCTCACAGAACACGCATTCCAGAAAAAAAAATACTTTTTCTCCTATCAACTGAATGAATGCCATGGATTATTGCGCCCTCTTTTTGATATGTGGGAGGACATGGCTCTTTTGTCATGGAGTGTGTACGTGTGAATTGTGATCCTTTCTTGCACTGTGCCAGTGCAAAAGTTTTGATTTTTTTTTAAAAAAACTTGGATGAGTCCTTGATCCACAATTAGACAAGGTAAAAAATATGTCTCGTTGCTGATTAATCTTTAAATGGGCCTGTTTACTGAATCGTCTTTCATACAGTGGAACTTGAAACAGAGTATAAATATCAAACACTCTGGCAAGGGAAATGGAAATTCCAAGTAAACAAGAAAGTGTACAAAATATTTAAACACAAATGAGACACAAATTATATGGTATATGCGCAGTTCAGATTGATGTGCACATGTGTTTCACATGTAGACTTCGTTGTTTTAGCTCACAATACATGCAACTGCAAGAGTTACAGAATAGGGGATGTCACGTTTAGTTATTTCAGCAAATATTGAAATAAAAATGAAACACTAGGATTTCTAGGCACAAATGCTACGATCGATCCATGATGTGCATGAGGCTTTTCACTTTGCGGGGAACCAATTATAGACTTGCTTTCTAGGGACAAGAACACACACGGTCACTCCCCGTGCTGTTGGCCACCAAGCTTGCCATGCTGTCCAATCACCGCGCCAATGTCCTTCCTGTCTTCTACCATGTTACTCATTGTACAAATATTTTTTTTGAACCCAAAGCATATTCACCATCCACATATATGTCCAGATTTTTGCACACAAACACCCTAGCCCTCCAACTTATGCTATTTTACCCAATAATAAATTCTTTGCATCCACTGCACCTCAATGTTCTATTTTCGATGCAGGGACGAACTACTGTTAGAAGATGTCTTGCACAAGAATATGATTCCCAATTTTGTTTCCTTGTTATTGAATATATACATGTAATATCTACTAGTTAATGGTTTTTTAGGGAAACAACAGCAACCCTTAGGATGCCTGGGAATTTTATTAAAAGATCAAAACCACAATTTGATAAATGCAAACTCTACAAAACAAGCGAGAAAAAAAGCATATAGAGTAATAACAAAGTATGAGTTGAATTTTAGCCTATTGCATGAGAGACTATTCTTATTCATGCAAGTAGAGATTTTGGGATAAGATGTCATGTATGAAAAAAAACTACAATTTTCATATCCTCATCATTATTGATGATAACATATCTGTCTCGTAGTCTTGATCCAATCCAGCCCATATCCAAATGGCATATGCCAATGTCCTCCCCACTTTTAGCATGCAAGCAACACTTTCCAATGAAAAAAATTCTGTGGCGGACCCAAGAATTGAACGGCAGGGTGAAATGCAAGCAACACTTTCTTTACATCTTTGGTAGAATTGATAAAAAGACGGATGTGACAACTAGCCTTTTGCAACCATTGCGCGCTAGAGCCCGGATGAGTTAATAATATTTAGCAGCAAGCATATATACTCCATGAATATTGCTTTCTTAGCAGGAATTCATGCATCATGCTTGAACTTTATAATAATGGGAGAAGTCTAATTTCCACCACTAATTATTCCAAAAGTCTAATTTTCACCCTGATACTACAAAACCGGACATTGAGGGCCATTAAACTATCATAACCAGACAAATATGGCCCTTTAGATGGTTTCAAAGGTGATTTCCTATTTTACATTATTTTATCAAAAAAGGTTTAATTTAAATAAATTAGAACTAATTTATTGTGAATCATAAAAATATGAAATAAGTGCCATTTGTTTTCAAAAA
Source organism: Digitaria exilis (assembly GCA_015342445.1). Lineage (NCBI taxonomy): Eukaryota > Viridiplantae > Streptophyta > Magnoliopsida > Poales > Poaceae > Digitaria > Digitaria exilis. The sequence continues at coordinate 505,952 of JACEFO010001613.1, forward strand.
AATGTAACCAATGGTGCACCATTTGAATTTATTTGCATTTTATTTATTGATATTCCTAATATTTTTTAGCAAAAACAATAAAACACTAGATACATGAAAAAATAATACCCAACTAATTTTAAATAGTATACAAAGGTAAGTTGCATTTTAAAAATGACACACTTTTTTTCATATTTTTTAATTTTTAAATGGATAATTATGAATAGTTTTAAGTTCAAATCATGTATATTTTCATGAAATAGAAAACCACATATGAACACCATATAAGAGTGACCGTGAAAGAAAATATGGTGCACATCAACATTGATTATATACATTTTCCATACCTTTAGAAGAGGCATGTATTTACGCACCAGGTAGTGTTAAGATATGTAGCTCAGCAGGGACAGGGAGTAGAACATGTGCAATGTGGTGTCATCAGAGTCCTCATACTCTTTATACTAAATGCAATTTTGCACTCCCCTATCCCATAAATAATGGGATCCTAGTTCAGAATGGAGTACATTATAATTTTTCTTAACAAACAATATGATAACATAATAAGTCAACGAGGAAATGTGTCCTCGTATTTTTATAATATAAATGTAATTTATAGTTTTATCCACTGTATGAAAGATTAAAGATACACATGTGCACGCGCGCGCACACATGTGAAAAGACATATACCTTCATTATTGGTAGCTAGTACCCAAGAACACAATTCGAAGCCTATGGCTACTATAGCTGTTGCCGTTGTTCATTGCCCGCTGGCTTTCTAACTAACTATGACACTGATTTTAGTAGCATGGTACAACGAAAGGTAGCCTAGATGGGGGGACAAGATGACTGATGTTATCACTCACCACCAGGGTTCACAAAACCGAACCGGTTGGCCGAACCGCCGGCCGGCGGTAGCGGCTAACCGGTCCGGTTACCGTGGGAACCGGTGGAAACCAGACAAATTCAAATTTTGAATTCAAATCCCCCGTGTACTCGGTTACGAACGGCTAACCGACCGGTTTGGGTCGGTAACCGAGCGGTTTGGGCGGTAAGCCGGCCGGTTTGGACGGTAAGTCGGCTCAATACATAATTTGTCATGTTTTCAAATTTAACTAAAAATTTAAAAAAATAAAAGAAAAAATTCCTAAAAATATTTCAAGGTGCGTAGAATTTAATGGTGTCAAAATTTTCAAATATTAGTGTATTTAGTATTTTTTGTGTGCATTAGAAGTTCAATGAGCCGATTTTTTTTCTTTTCCTTTTTTTTGTTGAACTTCTAATGCCTACAAAAAATATCAAATGAGCAAATATTTGAAATTTTTTTACACCAATAGGTTACATATACCTTGAAGTATTTTTAGGAATTTTTTTGATATTTTTCCATTTTAAATTTAAATTTGAATATTTTAAATTTAACCGGTTTGAAACCGCCCCGATCCGCTACCGGGCCGGGGCGGTTTGGCCGGTTCCCGCGGGAACCGACCAGTTTCCTCCGGTTTTGTGAACCCTGCTCACCACGCCTACTTTGTTTGAAGCATCTTGGTGGAGCTATTGGTTTGAAAGACAGGTTTGGCATCCAGAGTGCAGCTTGGATCCATGCCTGCTTTCCAGCTCCATATCCAGACAAAGGAAGCTAAGGGGACAAAGATTGGTCTATCTTTTAGGAAATAAAAACATCACAAAATGTTCTATATTCTAATATTCTCCCTGGCACACATCTAATGGAAGTCACTTATTTATCGCTAAGAATCAAACTTCAAATTGTGATATTATTGATGTTGAAAAGTATTAGTATTCTGCCAATGAAGAGATTTGCATTCCTTTTAGAGGCAACTTGATTTATGCCAAAACATGTAATATTCCCTGAAGAGTTGTGTGCATGTGTGTGTGTGTGTGTGTGTGTGTGTGTCACCAATTTCTTCCATGAATTGTCTTATATTTGCTGGTCAGTCATGCTTTAAATCTTCATATTTACGCATAAATCTGGTGCACATTCTATTATTCTTAATGCCATATACACGTGTTGATCTCAGATGAAACCACAGTCCTTTTGGAATTTTGAGGGGGGGGTTTTCTACTGGAACAAGCATTATACTTGTAAAGAGGAGTTTTACAATGATTGAAAGATACTAGATGGGTAAATTGTATGTTTTGAACTGAATGTTGGTGGACAACGGCTTCAGATTGAATACTGCCACAACCTCCGAAGAGAGAAAAGGGTAGGAACGAAGTCTCTCATCCAAATCCAATAACCCAAAGAGACTCTCGTTTTCAATAACTTGGGATCTCAATACACCGTCCTTCACTTGGACAGCCCATCTAATTGGATAGAGGACCAGTTGACCAGTGGTATTGTGTTCTGATTAGGGTAAAAAACACTGTATGTGCAGAAAAACACTGTAGCTAAGTCCTGAAAAGCATGTTCTGTGAGAGGGAGGAATAACTAAATAGTAAAAAGTTAGAATAAATAGTGTTTAATTTGTAATCCGATTTCCTGTAAAAGGAAAAACTTCAGATCACCTCTCTTTTCAGTTATAGGAACCCCATATTTATAAGGTGGTGAACCACCGTTACAGAAATTTATACGCAAATCGCAGTAACTATATCTCTTGAATATTTGGTGCAAAAGCAATAAATTCCATTTCAACCAAAAAGCCCATCGTGCATCTCGACTCTTTATCTGGTAGGCGGTAGCCTCACGTCCTTCAGCACCTCTTCGGGCACCTGCAGCCCCGTGGCTGTTGCTGGTGCCTCTCCTTCGTTAACCCCCTTTGGTACGGTCGTCACGAACAGTCTCTGCAAGACACAAAAAAGAGATGCAGCTCGCATGTTTACGATGACCACACCTTCGGCGGAATCCGAAGGCACTTCCCTGACACTGAAAAACTTAGCACTGAACTTAATAAAAAAAAATGGCAACATGGGCTATCTAATAATTTACTGAGAAAGTCTTCCCTGCATTAATCATGTCGAGAATCAAGCTGTAAGTATTTTTTTGAGGTGACATATTGCCACAAATATTCAATTAGACAGGGAAAACAATAAGATTAGGCATGCAGTTATAATTAGACAGGAAAAAGTTTGGGAAGTAATCAACCACATATGCTTGCCAGTGCACCTAATTAGATGTTCATTTGACAAAAAAGGGTGACCAAGACAGTTGTCTCTTCTTAGTTCTCTTTTGCAAACACTTTATGGGACATGACCTGTTCCTAAAAGCGATATTATTTCTCTTTGTAAATAAGGCAAGAGCAAAGTAGATGGCTGAATGGCCTGCATAATTATTTCGACATGAACTCAGCATGATGGACACCAAGATGTCTTTGATACATACGAAAATACACGCTTAATTCATCTCTTGGAATTGCATTAACTGAAAGTAAAGGTGGAATCAAAATTGCATAAAGCCCCCTCACAGACCGAACTAACTCAGTGGTCTGCTTCAGTTTTATGATAAATTATTTGCATTTACATAGTTACATACATAATTTTCTCCTCCCATGCAAGGAGACTAGCTAGGTCCAGCTAGCTATCCAATCCACTTCTAGAGCATTCCTCATGCATCCTTGCATAAGTTGAATTTACAGAACTACCCTTGAATTAAACTTGGTCTACTAGCCAAGATTAATTTTAATTGGTCATCTACCACCTTTTAGGATTAATTTAACTCATACATACATATCTTCATATATCTTCCCAAATGCAAACAAAACCAAGCAACAAAAATAAAAAAGAAGGTTAACTACACTTAATTAGCACTAGGTTAATGGCTGATAGCTATGCTTGGTAATTCCAGCTGTAGGCTCTTCAGTTCAGGGACCCATGTTATGTCAATCTCAAGTTCTCAACACTGCTCTGAAGTGTCCTTCTCGTCACCATCATCCAGCTCGCCGCGGCTTCGGACTCCGGCGACCTGCACCGTCTCGACGCTCTTGGAATACCACCTCGCCCAGAAGAGGTAGTTGAAGAAGTTCAGTACGCTGAGCGCGGCGAGCAGCCAGTAGAAGAGGTCGAGCCTGTCCTTGTTGAGATCATTGTTAGCAAGCCACCCGCCATGGCCGCCGCCGTCGCCGGCGGTGACCCTGTTGACGAGCGACACGAGCACGGAGCTGAGGTAGAAGCCGAAGGAGTACGAGCAGTACGTCATGGAGGTGAGGAACGCCTGCATTCCGGCGAGCGACTGCTTGTAGAAGAACTCGATGAGCCCCACGGCGGTGAACATCTCCGACAGCCCGAACACCAAGAACTGCGGCGCGATCCAGAAGATGGAGATTAGCCGCCGGCCTCCGTCGTCTTCCTCGGCGACGGCGGTGTGTCGGCGGCGAGCCTCGACGAGAGCGGCGGCGACCATGGAGAATGTGACGGCGAAGAGCCCCACGCCGATGCGCTGGAGCGGCGTGATCCCGGTGGGGACGCCGGTGAGCCGCCGCATGGCCGGGACGAAGAAGGCCTCGTAGGCGGGGACGAGGGCGACGAGCATGAGGTAGGGGATGGCTTGGAGAGAGGCTGGTGGCACGTGGAAGGAGGAGGTGAGGTGGGTGTCCATGGCGCTCCCCTGCTGCACGGAGAAGGTCTGGAGCTGGGCGAGGATGGTGTTGAAGACGATGGTGCAGGCGAAGATGGGGACCACGCAGAGGAGTACCTTCACCTGCTCTACCTCGGCAGGCGTGCACAGACGCCATGGGCTCTCCTTCCCTGACCCGTCCGGCGCCTTCACGCATGCCTTGTCCAAGAACCTAGAGTTTTTTTTAAAAAAAATTGCAAATAATAACAAAGATTAGTATATTTTGATGAGGGGAATTTAGAAGACTTTCAAGAGAATTTTAATGCTAGTTAATAATTTGTATGATTATTTAGCCTCTGCAATTATGCTTTGGCAAGTTTTTTTAGAGGTACCCAAAAAAAAATCTTTTGAAGGTAATAATCTAGTGAGACAGGTAGGGCCCAACAATAATGGATGGAACAAGAGCATAAGGCATTCTTTCTTATGTGGAGACAATATAATCCCCACTCATGCACAACCGTTTGATCATCTGTTTGATTGTGATCAGACGGTCCCTCGAGCATGCCCATGTCAAGATCATCCTCCCGTACATTTTTCTCTTACACAAAAACTGTCTATTGATCACATTTTACACATGCTGAAATCCATTTTTCCTCTTTTTTTTTGCAAAAGATATAAGGTACATTTTCGCACCTGAACTTGTTGATGTGGCGAATGTTTGTCGTGTTAACGGACATCTCATGGGTGGCGGTAACGCTTGCGATGGCCTGGACTGTGGCAGTCGACGGGCACACCTGCTTCCTCTTGGTCACAGCGGCGACAAACACCTACATAGAAAGTCACATGCATGCCGTGTCCATGAGTTCAAACTTCAAAGTAAAGGAGGGCACATATAAATTTTGTAAATCATTGTTGTGCACTATGCTGTCTTTTTGGTTGTTTACACAAAAAAAAAAGAGGCCACGCAAATTGGTCACAGGTTTATGTCATATGGTGCACACACATGTTACAGCCCCCACTATGCATGATTGATTGATGCATTGCGAGCATAACAGAATGGGCATCCAGCTATGTGTTTAACAATCACAGCACCTTCTTCCAACAGCTAGAGTTTGTGTGTGTGTTGTTGTTGTTGTTGACCCACACATTGGAAAGCTGAGCCACTAGCCCTTGTCAACTTGTCCCACAGGTAAAAGTAGACTAGAGAGAGGGAGAGAGAGAGAGGCCAGTGCCGGTGCACATTCATGGATCTGTCATTACACAAGTAGTAGGTCCTAGTTTTTTATTTTCTTCCATAAGAAGGGTGTTTAATGATAATTACACTCCAGGCAGTCTTTCTACTCCAAAAGAGAAATACTGATATATAGTATCAATCAGGCTTTGAACCCAGAGACACATCCACCACTACCACCACTGCTCAACTCCTGTTTCTGATAGGTGATGATCCTGTGCCTTTTTGCAGATTAAACAACACCGCACTGGCGGCCATCAGCTTTGCTCCTAAAGCAGAGCATATCTGCACTCCTATACTTTCTTCATAAGGAATCATGATGTATATGGTCAAACTTTTGTTTTTCCCCCTTTCATCTGCTATGCTATGCTATGCTATAGTGCGTTCTCTTGCTGTGTATGATTGGAACTCGCGTATTAAATACGTGTGTAGTGCTAGTGCGTATACGTGCAGCTAGGGCCGCCGGCGGCGGCGCGGCGACCACGACGACTTTGTATTTGTGGATAGTGCACGTACGTGGAACTAGGGCCGGCTGGTGACCATATCTGCGCAATGGCGTCTTAAACATATGGTTTAAGTTGCGCTTGTGGTATCTTTTCTTGATTTATAATGCGACGATATGCCCTTGGACTTTAGGAATTTGTTATGTATATATATATATATATATGTGGACACGTGTCATGTTAGTACCTGCTTTTGTTTGCATTTGCATATGACCACATATATATAAGTATATTCTTAGCTAGCGGTCGGTTATGTTGGCGCGTCTTTGTCTGTTCTATGCAAGTAATAACTAGGTAATAATAGATACACGTTGTGCAATTAGGTTATGAATTTGTCTTAGACACTAAGTATTGCGTTAAACTATGCTTTAGCACTTAACATGTGCTACCACCGACCGTGTATACTGATATTCTCTCCTGGTCTATGCCTCTATGGTATGGTAGTAGATTATTCAAAAACAAAACATGTATCACACACGCGTATAAGAGCAAAATCACGTTGCCTATAGTACTGACAGTATATACGTTGGTGAGTATGGCGTACACGTACGTACCTTAGCTATGGGAGTGAAGATGCTGCCTTGGGGCGGCTTATTCCGGTAGAAGCCGACGCCGGCGACGAGGCTTACGAGTCCGACGGCCATGGCGGCGGCGGAGACACCGAACCCGACGTCCATCCCGGAGCGCATCTGCACCCATACCAGCACGGTGAGCGCCACCAGCTCGCCCACGCAGAAGCTGAAGTACGCCGCGTTGAAGTACGTCGACAGCCGCCGGCCATCGCCGCCGCCACCGCGCCGGAACTGATCGGCGCCGTGCGCGATGATGTTGGGCTTCAGGCACCCGCTCCCCACCGCCACCAAATACAGCGCCGCGAAGAAGATCCCCGCCTTCACGCCGCTGGCCTCCTCGCACGCCTCACCGGCTGCCGCCGCCGCCATCATGTCGCACGGCGGTGGCCGGAGTTGGGGAAGGTGAGCTTGCACCGCCAGCAAGATGAACCCCTGCAATAAAAAGAAAAAAAAAGTAAAATCATTGACAAAGTTTGTTTGTTTGCTCTGGTGCATGTACTGGTTGCCATTGCTTGGATTTGGATGCAGTGAACCAGCAGGAAATAAGGATCGATCAAGGAGCAGGGAAAGTGGATTGGCGTTTCAGGCGCGCACTGAGGGGCGCACTAGATGGTCGCCATTGATTGGGGGTGATGATTTGTTTCTGTCCTTTCGGCCACCTTTACTTGCCTTGAAACAGTTCTCTCCTAGTCTCCTTCTCACTGACAAAAAACTTGTTCCTATTTGGCTATCATTTCGTTTTGTATCAGGCCGTTAAAGTTGCAGCCTTGCCTTTTGTCGAATGCTTAATCTCTGCTTCTTTAATTTGTGTCGTACAAGTACCAACTAGTTTATGGAAAAAATAAGAGTAACAAGGAAAAAGCTTAAGTTAAACAACATGATCCTGTTCATGATGACTGATGAGGCCCTCTTGCACAGAAACAAACAAGAATGCAATCAGGTTTCTTCTGTTTTTTTTCTATGAGGTCGTCCAAGGTATCATCTTTATTTTTCATAGCTTCATTTTAAGATTGTATGATCATGGCGCAACAAAATCAAGCACCCAAATCATTGAAGGAATCAGTTGGTTGAGGTGGCGCTTACAGAGAGCTCGACGAATCCGAAGATTAGCATGGTCCAGAAGCTGCCGAGGTAGGAGTCGGAGAGGAAGCCGCCGAGGAGGGAGAGGAGGAAGACAGTGCCGATGAAGTTGGTCACGATGTTGGCCGCCTGCGAAAGCGGGAAGTGCATCTCTCCAAACACGTATGTGATCAGGTTGTTCCCCACTGCCGCAATCGCCATCATCTCGAACGCTTGGATCCCTGCATCACATCAGACAGTCATGAAGTTCATTAACAAAACTAAGAACCTCAGAGCAAGGAAGAAACAGAGCAAGATGGCTGAAGAACAATATCTCTGAACCAAGATAGGAGAGGGGACGAACCTAGGACGAAGACGGCGGCTTTCATACCGCCATGCTTGTGGTGGTCGCAGGGCCTGCCTCTCCAGTCAACAGAGACCTCAGAGGCAGCAGCCATGGAGTCTCCTTTGGAACCTTGCCTGGACTCAATATCCATCGTTCACCTCTTGTATTCAAGTTTGCAGTTCGCACTAGCTAATGCACGCCACTTCCCTCCTACTACAGTGCTCTGTCTCCCTGCTGGCTTCAATTCCCGTGTCTAGTCTCTGTCTCTCCCCTCTGCTCTTGTGATACTACAAGTCTATATGGTCACACACCCTGCTTCCTGCTGGTGGCCTTAAGCTAGAGCACACTATGGAGCTAGCTAGTGTCTTGTGTTGTGTTGTGCTCCACCTTGTAGGAGTTGAGAGTGCCTTGGTAAATTTCTAGGCAACTGGGCCGGTTATTTATAAGGGCTGCTGGGTGGGGGAGCCAATTATCATGGCATTGTGTGTTTACTGTTTAACCATGGGAATGAGAAAAAAAATTGTATAAGCATATCAAAAACATCGTCTTAGTTAATCATGCGCTCTCGCTGATGAGGAAATGACTTGATGAGAAAGCTGGCCATGAATTTTACAATTAATTTCTTCTATAAAATAGATGTTAGCAAGAAAGTTGCCATTACATAGAACTATTTATTTTGGGAGAAGAAGGTTAATAATATCGTTCCAGTGTGTCAAATCGGAATACTTTGATGTGTAATAGTAGCATTTAAAGTTTAAAATGTTGGTAGCATTTTGTTCTTCGATGACAATTATTCTGGATCAGGGGTAATCTCCACATAGTGAAGTGATATACTACCACATGCCATCTCTTATGAGATAAGAGAGCATCTTCCTCTTTTTTATGTCCTTTCAGAATTTTGATCCAGACAGCTGGATATAAGTCTGAGGCTTCAGGCTCGCGACTCTGATTGTGATTGACTGTTGCCATTTGCAAAGGTGAATTTCTTAACCTGTTATGTTGTGCTTCCTCTAAAACACACCACACTCGATCCTTTAAGCATAGGAACTTCCCTTTTCTAGAACCATACTATTAACAAGAATCAATTCTACATGCATGGATCCCATGACTAAAATGAGATCTTTGCAAGAACGGTGCTCATCAAATAAAAGTTACATCTATATGTGGTGAAGGCCAGGAAAGGACCCATGGAATTGGTTGTGGTGAGCAGTTGCTCTCCGTCCAGGTCTCTGTTATAGGGTCAGAGTTTGTTTTGTGCTTTGGTGGAGTGCAGTGGCAGAGGCATGGGCCTTAAACCAACACTGGCCATACGCACAACTTTACAATGGGAGGTGGACAACTCTAACTAAAATCTATTCCAACCTAGCCATGCTCAATCATGGAGCTTTGCCCACTAATGCTGGACAAAACAGTACAGCACATATATTCTCCTTATGCAGTGGTCAGTCCAATGGCATCTGCTTTGCTGACGCAAGTGGTACAGGACCAGGGAAACAGAAACCCTGGTCTACACTTGCTCGTAGCTTGGTACCACAGGTCCACAGCATCAGTGGTTAATCTCTCCAATTTATCTGAAAGATACAATGAAACATTTAAATATTCCCGAATCCCGACATAAACGGATAGGATATTCAGAATGTATCTAGATTGGGCAAATGTAGCTGTCGGGATGCATGCATAATCTCTGGTACCCTGCAATTTTTTGGATGATTTGAAGATTTGCTATCCATCATGATGTTGACTGTGTTGAAGGCCTTCTGTTCTTGGTAACATTTAGGAATTAGTAAATTCCTTTAATTTGAAACAAAACTAAAAACTCCAATGGTAGTTATACAGTGCATGGGTAGAATCATTGATTGTCCTAATGCTATTGGTGTCCAATACCTTCTAATTCTTTTGTATCTGTGCTCTTAAACCAGTGTCTGAAATAACGAGCTAGGTTGTGAAAGCTAGATTGTGAAAGAAAATAGAGATTGTTCTTGGTTGTGAAATATCATTGTGGCTTTGCTGGGGTTGGCATGTTGCTCAAAGAAACCTTTATCAGTGATCACAGGTATTAATGAATAACATATTGAGTTCTTTAGGTGATTGCTTTTTGGTGATTGTCTGATGATGCATTGTACCTCCAGATTGTTCAAGATCCAAACAATTGATCTTGATTAGGACACCCAATGCAACAGGCTGCCTGAATTTGGATCCATGTGGATGACATGGCCAGCATTTGCCATTTACCACTTCATGAGAAAAATAACATTAGTATACTAGCCAGTTGTCAGCGCAAAATTGCTATCATCAATATTAGTATTATTCAAAGCATTGGATATGGTTTGGCAACAGATTTTGCAATTATCCCGAGCTCATCAGAAACAACCATTAGTTGTCTCTTGCTCTCTCTAGAGAAAGATCTTGCATGAATAGGATGTATTTACTAAACTATATAATCTGTTAAGGATAACAGTCATTCAAGTGAGGATAATGATTGGTGCCATACATATTAATTAGAATATCCCTTAGTGAACTTAACACTAGTGACCATCCTTGCTGCAGATGAGAGTTGCCTTACCGTATACCGCATTTTGTATTATATGCTCATAGCTTTCTACCTGCTAGCAGCAGCAACAAATGGGAGACGATCTGTCTTCCAATCTAATTGCAAGTCAACTTGCAAGATGGATAACAGTTCAAAGACTGTAGCTTGATTATATAATACACATATGCCAAGAATTTGACACGGTTGTCTAGTTTGTGTCCACAGAAAAGCAACAAGCCTTTACACCAACATGATTATGCCAGTGACAGATTATATTAGATGAAAAATATTCATGTAAAGTTTTCTCTGTCTCCCAGCTCTCCTGCGAGCCACAACCTGGGTCAGGTTCCCATAACATCACTTATTGGTGTGAATGTGTGATATGCATGCATGGTCTCCATGTACAATGGCTGTTTTCCCGAAAATTCATCTATAGTTTTATTGAGAAACAAGAAAACTTGGTTACATGGGAAAACCACATCCTAAAAGTTGAACTGAAGGATTGGTCCACCTACTATATCAGTCCTTTCTTGACAATGGAAGTACAATATAACTTGGGTTCTGCACTGCAAAGACATCGAAATGCACAAAATGCTAGGGACGTACATGAGAGTATTTCGTGTGAAAAGTTGTGTGACTTGTGAATATGAACGAAATACCATGTGACTAATGAATTTTCAAATGGTCATGCTCCAAGGTGACCTGATAGCCTAAAATTTTACATTTTACTATTTTTCTGGTGCCAAACTGCTGCTTTTTCTAGAAAATAGTATCCGGGAGGCAGTGCAAGTTTTTTGACAGTTCAGAACTAAGATGGTGGTTTTTTGACATTCCACTAGTGCTTGGTAGATCATGGTAACCTTTATCTTAACTAATTCTAATATACCTATAAGGAGTATCTTTGCTCTAGAGAGATGTGTTTTTCTCAAAAATAAAATATTAAAAAGATGCATATCGGAGGGAATCATGCATAGTCAGACAGCTATAAGCAGCATGTGTAAGCACATCCAAAAACGGCTAATTTTATTGCTTTAAACACGCATAAACACGGTCTGGATGTCCACCAAGAATGCATACATGCACACGAGACCTTATCTACAAGCCCATATATAGTCCAAAGTCTAAAGGCTGCATGATAGCGTGGTCTTTTCCACACACGCATGACCAAGTGCACCACACACTTTCATGAGCTTTGTTTCAGTGGTCAAATAATTTGCTGTTTGTAGTGTGCTTGTGATCGTGTGGGTGGCCAAAAATAAGGATTCAAGTGGGTGCGGTTGCTTGGTACTTCAGGAAGTGTTTTGAGAGCTAGCCAGCTAGTGATACCACTACGTTGCTAATCTACGCCATTACTAAATGCGAGCGCCAATCAAATATTGCTACCACTCGCAAATACCCATGGCTAAATTTTAGAAATATTGCAATCACTATACATTAAAAACATTTAGTTTTTCCACCCAATAGCGATACTATGATATATATCTGTCATAAGAAGTACTAACATCCCATAAGGGCTTCAATTCCTTTTCTTATATTTACTTCGAAAAAGTGTACATGTAGAAGACAACAGGATCAGATTCTCCGACTCCAAGTCAACGACAAGCAAATCAGATCGTAGACAGTACCTACCAGTAAAATGAAAAGCCATGAACACCATACACCATCAGCCACTACAAGGCTATTTATTTTACTTTTTACCACTCTTCATCTGTAGCTTTTTTCTTTGGTTGGTTGGTTGTTATTTTTCACTCTGTTCAGCACCACCATTTTGCGACTACTGCTTTATTCTTTTGGGTGGTACTGTCGATAATTTATTCATAATTTAATTCTCCACCCAATAGTGATACATGATATATATCTATCATCAGAAGTACTAACATCATAAGGGCTTCTATTTTTTTCAATATATTTACTTTGAAAAAGTTACCTATTGTAGTGTACATGTAGAAGACAACAGGATCAGATTGTCCAAGTCAACGACAAGCAAATCAGATCGGAGACAGTACCTACCAGTAAAATGAAAGGCCATGAGCACCATACACTATCAGCCACTACAGGGCTACTGATTTTACTTTTTACCACTGTTGATCTGTAGCTTTTTCTTTGATTGGTTAGTTGTTATTTTTCACTTCGTTCAGCACCACAATTGCGATTACTGCTTTATTCTTTTGGGTGGTACTGTCGATATTTTATTCATTTACTTTTGCCACTGAGTTTATCTACTTGCATTTGACAGTGAAAATAGGAGGAAACATTATGTACGGGACATGCCTTCAGATACAAGATGAAAAGTAAGCCACCTAATCAACGCACCATGCAACAACTCTAAGCGCCATAATGTCTTCTTGTTGACAAACTGTGTTTGACCATCCAATAAAGTTTTGGTTAGGTCGTCTAGAGAGAGGCTAGGGAGTCTTGGTACTTTGAAGAGGGATATATTTACAACTTTTTTGTATAAATCAATGAATTTTTTTATGCGAGAATCAGTGTGTTAATTGTTTCTCACACACCCACATCTTTCAACAGATTCAGGACAGAGAATGATCAAATATTTATCCATTTATGTCTCTACCTTTTTGTCGAACACACAGGAGAGCTACACATCTTTGAATTACGAGAGATTGGAAGAAAGTCCAATACAACAACATAATCTCACCATCGACCAGAGAAAGATGTGAGGTTATCCATTTATGTCACTATTATCGTTACTTGTTAACATGTAGCAAACACTAATAATATCCGCAAGGGTCTATTGGGCAACAACATAGTAAAGGCATCAATCTGGACATTTTAGGTTGTTGTCTGTATGTATAGCATGAACTGCATTAGTTTCGTACTAGCCTATCAACCAGTGTGGCCGCATGGGCTAATTAGAATTAATATAAAAATTAAAATTTATATAGCTAATAATTATAACTGTCTATCGCACTCTTTGGTAAGATTTTAATCAAATATGGACCTTCAATATACATAGAGAAAAATCAATTAGAAACTATGAACCACTTATTAACTGCCTTCTTAGTTTAATTAACTGTCGCTGGCCACACGCATGCATGCACAACATTACTCCAACTCCGGTCATGTTCGTGCAGAGGTTTTGATTTTTGTTTCCACGTTTCTTGTCATCCGCAGGACACATATATATAGGGGCTACTTCATATTTATTAATTGTAATGGATAATTATTAAATAAAATATATTGGTTTCCACATAGGATTCTAGGTGGATGTTTTGTTTTTTTAGAGAATTTCTAGGATTTCTCTATTTTTTAGTCTGTCCACCTAGAATCCTACGTGGACACACCTTCAAAAGGAGTCTTCAACTAGTAATAGTTAGATCATACAAAACTCCAGAGAACATTATGCTTTCCAAACAATATTTAAGACTGCAGGATATTATCAGGAATCTTTAGTCAACTTTATGTAAGTTTGACTACACATCCCCAAAACATAGAACTACCTAAATTGGTCACAATATAATAGATATACATTTTTTATAAAATTAATAAAATGATGATGTTTTCTTTTGGTTGCTATTGAATATTGAAATCCCACACTGTTGAAAGGCCCACAACAGTCAGCAACAGGGATTGGATATGTTCTACTATGCAGCATATAGTTTGCATGCTGACCTGCTGGGTTGTAGTCTGAAGTTGGACTACTATGTAGGACATGGGTTCACCAACAGCAGTGCACGGCCCCACTCAATATCAATGAAGGATAATATAATTTGCAATTGTCAACTAACAGAAGGTTGCTTTGAAAGGATGCCATGCGCCAATTCTTGTTGTGGTCCTGGTCACATGGTTACACTTACACAGTATAAAAGAGAGTGCGATATATGAATGTGAATGTCCTTGCTCCCAAAGTCTAACCAGACCACCAAACAAGCAAGAACTCAAAATGGTACTAAATCAAAACTTTCCACCCTCAGCATGTTCCCTCATCTTCTTCAACATGCCATCTCTCATAACCTGACACAGATCTTTCATATGTCTTTGTCTCCCTTTGACTTCACTAAGCTTTGGGGAGCTCAAATCCCTGAAATCCCACTTCCCACTCCTTGAAATAAGTTTTCTTATGAAACTCAATTAGCTTGTCAAAATGGCTAGTTTTCTTTAGCAGTTCTGAAACCAACCCTTTTCAAAGCAGTCCTCTGAGCTTCTTATACATTTTCTCACAACTGGTGTGTGCTAACACTGTAGAGACTTGAGAGTGCAGTGCAATTTTCATGGTAAATGAATCAACGAAGTATAATGTAACCATTTTGTTCCTCCTTTCCAGAAAGAAACATAATGCAACCTTTCCAGCGACAGTGAAATGTATAAGCAAAATCGGGAAGGGAAAAAAGCTCACCTTTATCAGCACCAAAATTGAGAGTGGACACAAGGATTTGCAACATGATGCCCTTGAACGGTCAAATGAGAAAGAGACTAGATCCTGCTGTGGAGTGCATATCTCAGTTCTGGATTTTCACCGCTCTCTGGACATTGCGAAGTGGTAAATGTTGCACCAACTGTATCAATCAGTACTGTATTGCAAACAGTTAGCAAATAGGAAGTCAAAGTCCACTATGTTCATGTCAAATCAGATATAGGATGTCAAAGTCCACTATGTTCATGTCAAATCAGATAGGTAGAAATAATACCAGTGCAGATTCAAAATGCACAAATGCACATTTTTTCTTGTATAAAGCCATTATTATGGTCAGATGACATGAACATGTAATATATGAACCTATTACAGTTTTAACTATCGAGTGCATGATGATCAGTCTGATCAATTCACTAGATTAACGGAGTTGAATCTTAATTCTTGGGCTGCATTTCAGAAAGATGCAGTAGACAAAACCATGCTGCTGGGGCAACCCAGTCCTGGAAACAAAAATAGGCCCTAATTCCTAAAATACAAGCTGAAAACTATGAATATATAGTTACCATGTATAGCCGACCTTTTTATGATCTATAGTGAGCCCGTATTATATTTGGAGAAACAACTGAAAAAATAAGGGGGAAGAATTCGTAGAAAAGTAGCAATTAAGTTCAGATTCTTGCACTGTGCTAGGTTGCTGATGCCTGCCACTCTGTGAGACGACAATACCAGAGAGGGCATCAAAACACTGGCCAGCAAGGAAGGAGCTTAACAAGGATCAGTCGATGGTGATGAACAAATTTCTTGCCAGTCATGATGCATGCTATCTTAGGTTATGTAGAAAGGACAGCAAGACTACACTTAGATGTGATGACAAGAACGAAATGGATGTGCTCATGCCAGAAGAAACAGAAGCCAGCACTTCAAAAGCATATTTTTTTATGGTAGTCTCAAGACATAATCACACCTTGGAATATTCGCAAGACCAAACCCACTACAAGCATGCCAATGTTATGTTCCATCACCTTAGCTTATTACTTTGGTTAACTACATGTTTAAGATAGCTTGTGCCTGTCTCTGTTTTGCTTTGCTACACAGATGAAAAAGCTTCTGTGTTGCTTCCAGTCCTCACCAAAGTTGATGAACATGCTGAAACTGTTTCAAAAGATAGAACTAATGTCGTCATTATAAAGTGGCCAGGTGAACACAAGAAAAGAAAAATTAGAGTAGGGTATATATAGTACAACTTAACAATATTGTTGCACAGCAAACAGAATACAGATAAATAGTTATATCGAGAAGTATATAGCAATAAACGTGCAGAATATTCTCCACAGACAATAGAAGATATATAGAGAAACAAAATGATTCTCCAGATATACATTAACAATTTTATATATTGTATATCCATGGTATTGCACTAGCAGTAAGCTTAATTAAAGACCCGCCCTCAGGTCCAAAAATTCATTTTATATACCTGGATCCTTCATGATATATATCTTAATGTGTACCCGTTATCTTTCATAATTTATAAACTCGTCAACAGCTGAATCCTTGAGAAAACTATGGTGCAACTTGAACTACATGTCCAAGATCACTCCACTATGTCTTTCCAGTAAAATTATTTATCAGAAAACATATATTAATAGATATCAGGCCATTGGTTGTGAGTAGACAGAGATCATGATGTTTTATGCTAAAAAAATAAATTGAGATTTCTTCATTGATTATTTGCATAGATCACAGAGATTTTATACAACATAGTTTTTATAGATACAAAACTGCATAAAGATAATCATGAAAAAATAATATATTTTTCTATAAAAAATCATGTTATAATAAGTCATCTGTCAAAATATTAAACTAAAATTCCACTTGGATGAAGAGAAACAAAAAAAAGATAAATCTCATTAGGGTAGATGGAACCAATGACAATTGTTTGGGGGAGTAAATCGAGCTAGGATTTAGTGAGGACGTTAAGTGGACAAAGTGAAAAGTTAAGGGTCGTAAAATATACTTTTTTTCCTTTCTAAATTTCATGCAGTAGTATAGATAATAATAATGACATGTGAAACAAAATTAATATACGAACATATCAGTAAAATATTGATTGATATGTTGCCTATAAATTTTGTTCATATGGCACTAATTCAGTTCCAGGTTGGATGTAATAAGAATTGTATAAAATATTGGTCACACATGATCACTTCTAAGCTATCTCCAACAAGTGACCCAAAAGAAGACCCAAACCAAAAATGGGTCTCTGATGGTACTATTTGAGCCTCCAACCTATACCCAAACCTAAAATGGGTTTTCAGGAGAGAGAACCTAAATCTGAATATCCTCTCTCCTCATGATTCATTCGCAGAAAAGGTTCTCTTTTGGGTCTTCTGTTGGAGAAGAGAGTTTATGGGTCACGGACCTTTTTACTATAGGTAACCTAAAGTGGTAAATGGGTCTATGATTTGGGTCTCCATTGTTGGAGACAGTAAAGGTAGTATAAAAGTATAAAACATATTCATACAAAACTTGGATAAAGAAAATTTTATATGAGAATTGTAGTTCTTGACAGTATATAACATTGTACTAGTTGACAACCTTTCCATTTGGAGTCAATTATATCTAAATAATCAAGTATGTTAGGCTTTGTTATCTCTAGTGCAACAATAGGATAAGATGAACCTAATTTGCGTGGTTGTTTCCGTAGCCCATGGTGTGCTAAGTAGAATCATTGGATGCCCTGTCAAGTCAACTACATGTTTCAGTTTTATTAATCTCTTTAACTTTTTTTTCCTTTCTATATATATTTTTTTAATTCTCACGAAGGTATCAAAGTCCACTAGGAGGCACAATCATCGCCACTTAGCTCCCCAAGAAAACACAAATATTCAAAAGGTTGAAGGAAAAGTTGTTGCAGAACAATCGAATGTTGCCGATCGTGAGCACTGATGGTAATAACCTATTGCTTTGGTCACTACTGGAGGTCATCCTTTTTTGTTCCCTGGGTGTGCCCCGAAAGGGTAGCAATGTTTCCAACATTTTCTTCCTTTCGCACCTTCATTTAAGTTTTGTCAGATACTTACATCTTTTAAGTGAAGGATAAATTGCTGGAACTTGTTTCGTCTCCAAGTGGTGTGGAGATGCTGGAACTTGTTTCCTTCCTATAAAATAAGGTGTTCATCCAGAATGGACTTGGGCATGCTTCAGTCATATATACTTCTTTCACCCTATTCTACTATGATCAATTTTGGCTTCTCAATTTGCTGGCATCACAATTTTTTTGTTCAAAGAAGGTATGGGACTGTTTTAAATCAAGATGTAATGCCTAAATTACAATATAATAGTATTTTTTTATCAAACTGACCTACATGCTATTTTTTATTAAAAGAGAAAATAGAGTACATGAGCTTTGATAATAACCAGCTCAGATTACACTCAGATTACAATTTAATATTAACTCTTTCGTACACGCACTAACACAAAAAAAAACCTTAATTGTGACTTTTGGAAAAGGCCCTTGGAGGCGGTTATAAAATCCAACCGCCATGGTTAATGGCTATGATTAATGGAGACATGCTTTTTTATGAGGAGGAGGTCCTTTTGCTCGTCTTAAAAATCGAATTACAAATACAGATATTTTAAAAACAACGGTCTCTAAAAATAGTCTAGTTTTACAAGCGAAGACATAAGGCTCGCCTCTTAAAATACAGGCCCAAAGGGCCCATATGGCCCATTAGATTCCCTATATATATACCATTTAGATTCCATATGGCCCATTAGGGCCCATATGCCGCGGTGTGGGAGCGAGGCGGATCCTCCCCCGGTGTGAATCCAACGGCGGCATGGCAGTGGATGTTGCGGTGGGGCTTGGCAGGCCCATGTATGGACTCGATGGGCTTTTCCACCAAGTTATTTTTTATTATTTTTTTGCTTGATTTATTGTGGCACGCATAAAATCGCCTTGGTACATCATTCATTTATTGTGACCTTCGGTCCGAGGTAGTTACAATGCACGCCATTGTACATCTCTTTTGTCCGCCATGGAAAATCATTTTTGTAGTAGTGAGGGGACAACATTAATTTCAGTATTTTAAGCTTATTAAAAACCTTAGTTAGCATAAGTCATTAAAGTCACGAGCTTATTTCATACAGTCCAGAAAGTAAGTTGCAAAATATAGACACCCAAATGAGTTACATCGATTCTATTTCCCAGTTATATGTTTTGTGGAGTTTTTCTTTAGCCATGGAGCATAAACCAATGAAAAGGTGGATGGTTTATGTGTTTTAACCCTCAAGGAATCCCATAAAGGTTAAAAACTAGCAAAATTGACTCATTTTCTAGAACTTGGTCAAATTGATTACAGATTTTCCAACAGGAGGCGGCTAGTATGCAATATCATATGCTCCCTCCATTTTTAAAAAAAAATGTAAGGTTCCATCTGACCCAATGCGGTTTCCAACGCCAGATCTTTAGTGCTAATATGTTTTGCATTGAAAGCAAATGTTTATAAAATCAAATATATGAAAATGCCGGCTTTCAAATATAGGTCCATAATATCTCTTACGACTAAAAAATAAAGATGTGTAATCAACTTCGTCCTGCCTCCGACACCCCCGTCCCTGCCTCACCCACCATCACCCTGCCCCTCCCTCGTCGTTCGTCCCCAACCCGGTCCGACTTCGCTTCGGTCTGTGTCCCTGTTTGCCGTCACTGCCCACCCACTTCCATGAATAAACAACTCGAAATCAAATCAACAAATTCTCCAACCGCAAGTTCCCACAAGTAAAACAAAAGCAACGAACCAAACTCTTGATTGAGATAATAATAGAAAAAGAAAGTAACTCGCTTGGAACATCCATATCCGTGCAGCCTCGCCGTCCTCGCAGCAGTGGTTGGAGCCGGACCTCCTTGTGCACGTGTCGCCGATTAGGAAGCCACCGGTGGCCAACCTTGTGCTCTACGTCGGGCGGGTGCCTTAGGGCAGCTGTGGAGAGCGCTCTGCGCTGCCGCCATCGATGAATGAGAGAGAGAGATGGGGAGGGGGCTGCGCGCCCACAAAATGGTGGGACGCACCTCCTGCGACTGGTTTTTTTCTTTTAAATACTTAATCGAACTATAAATTTTGAGTTTTTTCCCTTATAGGCCAAAAGAGTAATTAAGATATGGAGATTACCCTTGGGCTAATCTTTATCTATATCTTCTTGTTCAAGGAGGCGGAGCGACATGGGTTCGATCCCAAGGTCAGCATCAAACCACTAGAACAATGTTTTTTGTGTTGTGATACATGGCTTACAAACAACATGCATCCAAACATAATATAGAAAATACAGACATGTTGAAGATGTCGTGGTAATAGAATCAATTGATGATATGTTGACATAGTTTTCACCCGTAGCAACGCACGAGCATGTTTGCTAGTTTCACTAAATTTGTATCTACAGTCCAGAAACTCTCGGGCTAATGGCTGGTAGAAACTTTTGTTGGGAATGTATATAGTGCACAGAGCAACCTTACGTATGTGGCAAATCCAGGACACAGGCTTCTTAATTAGTGGAAACTAGTGTTACACAATTAGGTTACAAGAAATTATACATAGGTCTTGACTGGAGAGTGATGAGCATGATTAGGCCTACCAACAAGATGATCAGAACAAACTACTCTACCGTCGGCCGAGCTTTGTTGCTCGCAGTGACCAAACCACTGAGACCACCGCCTACCCCTTTATTTCTGTCGACCAAAGGCTTTGAGAACTTGCCAGATATGTAGCTTTTGGCGCAAGATTATGTCTTGGAATATGCATGGCACTTAATGTTGGAGAGAAGAGGTTGTTAATCTCTCTGATATATATGCTGGAAAAGATGAGCGTGCGTGTGGTTTTCCTGCCCCCACATGAGGTGTGCAGGTTTTCCTCTCTAGAACATGGTGGATGGGGTCTACCATAATAATAATATATAATAATAATTAATTAATTAATTAATTATTAATTTAATGTAACTTCTTATCGCTCCAAGAAACCGCGAGCATCCAGCACGCGGCGTCTCTGCGCCCGACGCGCGGCCTCCCCGTCGCACTGGCGCCCATCAGGTGGTTACCGGTTAAAAAAGGTAAAAAAAACACCGCACAGCCCTAGGCAGGTGCGTCGTCAGTGTGTATGGAAGAAATCGGCTTCCGGTCGCCTTCCGCGCTTCCGCCCCGCTCTCATTGCCTCTGGCTCTGTCCCATCCTCCTTGTGCAGCAAGGAAGACAATCTTCACGGGGTGAATTTGCTTTGCCGCCAGACGGCAGAGAGAAACCAGAGTAGAGAAAAGAGGAATCGAACAAATCAAAGCCAAATAAGAGAGCAAAGCAGAAGGGGACAGGGGAAATTGAACAAATCGTAAACAAATCAAAGTCAAATCAAATACAGGTCCAACAAATCAAAGGCAAATCAAGAATCGAAGCGACAGCGAGAGCAAGCAACGGGAGGCGGCCATGGCGCGCAGCATCTTCGGGCCGCCGTCGAGGACCTGCAGCAACAACACCAACCACGACAGGAGCAGCGCGACATGCAGGAGCCGCCGATGGAGGCCTGCTCACGCCCGAGAAGGAACCTGCCCGCCGTCGCGCTCCACGCCGCCGCCGCCACAAGTCCCCGCTTCACCGCTCTCACCTGCCGGCACCACCGCGTGCCCTCGGTAGAGCGGAACGGCCAAATCCGAGGATAAATCATGCCGAATTAACAATCACGAAAGGCAACAAGGTCCAATCGACCATCACGGAAGACAAATCGAAGAACAATCAAGCCAAAACAAACAAAGGTCGACCAGAGAGGGAGGAGGCGGAACTCGAGCCCGGCAGCCAGCCGAAGCCCCCACCGCTTGCCTGTCTGCCTGCTCGCGCCTGCCTCCGTGCCGCCGCGAGCAGCTCCATTGAGGGAGAGGAAAAGCACCGGAGAAAGAAGAGGAACAGCTCGATTCGGTGGAGGAAGGCGCAGGGAGAGAGGTAGGCCACCACCTACCGTACAGGCCGCACCAATCCCTGCTGCTGCTCACCAATCCCTGCTGCTGCTCAAGCGGCAGTAGCTCACCGCGGCTGCTCCTGCTCCCGCCGCCCCAGTCCCCCGCTCCTGCTCCCGCGTGGAGAGGCTCTTCTCAGGCCCAGTTCGTCCTCTGCGAGCTGGAGGGAGGACAGCTTCCCACGAATCGAACGCGGACGGAGGCTGCACGATGGAGGAATCGCCGGAGAGATAGAAGCGGCTTGGACAGAGAGAAAGGAGAGACCAAACCATCCGCACTCGACAGATCGGGACGCTGGATGTGGATGGACACGAGCGTGCGTTGGATGGATAAAGCAACAAGAAGAAAACGAGAAATGAGAAAAGGGGGAAAAAGAAAAAATAAAAGGGAAAAAAGAATAGAAAAAAGAACAGAAGAAAGGAAACGAAGATTATAATGAAGAAAAGAAAAAGAAAAAAGAAAATAAAAAAGGAAATAATAGGAGGACATATAGAAAAAAGAAAAAGGTAAAGAAAGAGTGAGGAGATGGCAGTTGCGATGGTTGGATAAAATATACACTAGGATAGTTGGTATAAAGAAAGATGATAGATGAATGTGGGTGTGGGAGAAATTGGCATAGATGAAGGAACCCCGGTAACTAGGACAGAATATTCCTTTTAAAGTGATAAAATAAAGGAAGACGAGTTTGGATAGCCTAAACACATGTCTCTACCATCGACGACATATCTCATTTCCTAATAAATTTATGAAACTACCTGACATCAAATAGATCATTCACGAGAACGAGGCCGTGCTACTTACGCTATCTTCGATTAATTCTCAAACGCACACAAAAAAGAGAGTCAGTGCAAAGACATCAAACAGTCGAGACATCTGTGTCCCGAGATGCACATTCACTGGAACAAACACTACCTTTGCCAATACCAAAAACTATAAATATTCTTACACTGCCATAGACACGTAACACAAATACAAAGCTACATACGCCATCATAACGAAGAACAAATATATATCATGATATATTAGATATATCAAAAAGCTAAATGACGAGATTATATATCATACAAGTATGTGGCTAAAAGTCTATAACAATGGAGACATGTGACATCTAAGTACTGAAAAAACATAGACTTCATTTTGTTCCGGACCAAACTATATCTCAGTTGAGGAACCCAGCCTTCTACAGAATAACCATGATAAATTACTGTGTTCCACCGTCGTTGGACAAAACGTAAAAAAGCAAGCTCTCAAAAGAAAACGTTAAAAAAAGCCAGAGTACTCTTCCCGTTGAGTCAAACGCAGCCACAAAAAACAAGGACTACAGAAATAATCGGCAACCGGGAATAGCACCCAACATTGGCCCATCCCACGGCAACAGGCTCCGAACACAAGGCCCGAAAAACCTGCCAAAGATTAAAAACAAAGAGTACACATACAACACATTCCAAATCTATAGGACTCGCAGCAGGACACATTCCAAAACAAATACATAGACTTCAACCAAAGCAAGCACATCCAATTGCATTTGGCCTACAGGCGCGGCGAAGCGCGCACGCCTATCTAGTATAATCATCGGATAATGAAGTAGCAACGCCGCAGGCACAATATCTAGGTCCCAGCATCTTGCAAAACTTTGGTGTTTGAAAAATATGCTTTAGTATGATGCCGCAGTCATCTTTTTTTTTAGTTTTTTTATGAATGAAATAGTCAATTTGAATATGGATTTCACTAGCCTGGGTCAGTTGAGCTGCAAATAACGTTTGACCCAAATCCTAAACCCCCGATCGCCAATGCCATGAACCCGAAGGGATCCAAATCCCAAACCTTACCATTTGTATACCACGATTGCATCACAGACAGTAATCATGGAAACCCAAAAACGCGAACCATGTAGCATAACTGAAACCCTTAACCACAACCCAGGACTGATGAAAGAGTCGTCGCTAAACAACTAAAACAGGAATGGATGGATGATGGTATAAAAGAACGTAATGCATGGAGCGCACCATGTTAAATCGTCAATTGTGGGCCGTGAATCACCGTGGCCCCTGCACGTGTCGGCCCGGACCTAGCTCTGCTCTCAAGACTAGTGCAATGGACCGAAAAAAACCTTTGTGGGCTTCATTCAGGGAACGCGCCTTCTTGTTCTGGCGGGCCCTCTCTCTTCGGTAGTTGTAGGCTTGTAGCGAGCAAATGAGTGCTAATGGGCCGCGTCTCTGTTGATTGTAGCAGTTTGTAGCCCAACTTAAGAGCCCCAACGAGCAATTCCTGCCCGTGCGGTCGGCTACTGCTTCCGTTGTTTCTCAAAAAAAAAAAAAAAGTGTTACCCCCCTCAACTATTACCAAAGAGTAGATTACCCCCTTATACTCTTAAATCATGTACATTTGACCTTAAACTCTCCAAATAGTGGAGATTACCCTCTAAGACCTTAAGATTGGTTCAATGTTACTCTCCAAGGAATGAAGGAATGAAGTAGTTATTAATCTTGATTTTCCTCACGAAGACGGAGATGTAATAGTGCTTTCTTAGCTAGGTAATCGAACTGGTTTATATCCATTCCTAATAATTTATTGTGATACACTTCTCGCTCTCTCACTATCGAACAATTGTATGCGCCTTGCTAATTTTTTATGACAACATATGCGCAGTCAAAAAATATGAAGAGCATGACACTTGTGATTTTGGTGGACAACCAAACCTCATCTAAGTTTTATCTCGCAATTGGAAGCGTAAATGATCCCAAAGTGCTTGGATCCTTATTATTTGTATATGACGATATCAAGAACAAAGATGCCTACGTGATCCTGAAGTGATCAGGTAGTGTGAGTCCCAGGAGTAAACACTATGGAACAAAATCGGTCTTAAGGCCTTGTGGGGGTAATCCTCTACGGTTTAGAGAGTTTAAGGTTAAAAGTGCATGATTTAAGAGTATAAGAGGGTAATCTACTATTCTGTAAGAGTTTAGGGAGGTAATCTATACTTTTTTTTTAAAGAGTAAAGGAAGGCGAGAGATGGCCCATCAGAGAGAAGAAATCATGTCCAACAAGTGGTTTAGAATTTTTAAGATTTGGAATTTTGATTGATCTAATCGAACTTGAAGGCATTCCAAACTTATCTTTTTAACCATGTCATAACAAATTCCGCATGAGTAGAGATATAAAAAGTTAGTAACGCTATCGTATATTATTTTTTTTATAAATTTTCAATTTTGGAAGTTAGTATACTATTTACAATTAGTTCCTAAAATTTAAAAGTTTGTATTGAGCTTCTAACATAACATAGAACCAATGTGATAGCAAAAATAAATGTAGCCCATTTATATTTTTGCAAAAAAAAAAAAATAAAAGGGGCAACCATAGGACCAAGTACTAGTTCCATTACCTTACCTAAATAGTAAAAAGGTAAAAGAAAAGCACTACAAGTCCTCCATCCCATGAGCAGGTTGTACCTGTTGCCGCAGTATATTCCCAGTATACACGCTTGCTCCAGTTATCAGGCCGGCGGGTGCCAAAGGTTTGCATGTTTCTGTGCTGCTCGGATCATACATCCACAACGTTCTATTTGCAGTCATACGACTCCGCAGGCAGAAGATGACCCTCCCGTCGTCCAACACCCACAAAGGCACCGGATGCATCACGGGCCAAAACTGCCACTCCGTGGACGACGACGCGACAACTCTGCATCGCTTGCACCATTGGGAGCCCATCAGGAGCCACACGTCCATGGTCGAGCATGTGGAGTGCACCGCAGCCAGGCGCTTGTTCACCTCGGCCAAGCTTCGTCGTCTATGTTCGCTCGAGTTGTTGGTCGCCGCCGATGGAAGAAGAACAGGTACTACGGTGGGGCCATGGAGGAGTTCTGGCAGCCATTGCTCCGCCTCGAGGTCGAACGCCGCGATCGTCCAGCCGCTGGAGTTGTCGTCTGCCAGATGGTACACCACGCCATTGGCGACTACGGTTTCGCCACGGTGGAATGTCTTGATGGCGACGGGTGGCCCCGGCGCGTCTCTCCACGTGCCGCGGCTGCCGCCATCGCCGCCGACGGTCAGTATCTTGCACAACTTGTGCGTGCCGGCGTAGTAGTATCGACGACGAGTATTGATGCTGAGCACTTTGTATTCGCCATCGTCGTCGTCTCCCCCTATGGAGGATGATGCAGCAGCCCACCCAAAGACGAACGAGCTGCTAGCGTCGTCGTCGCCGTAATCGTCGTCGTCGTCGTAATGGACCGGCAAGTCAGAGACGGCGCCGGTGGCGGGGTCGAGCACGCTGAGGCGGTGGTGTTCGTCATCATCGTCCACGTCGCGGCCGCGGGCGACGAGGCGGACGATCAGGACGAGGCCGTCGAGGTGCGCCGGCGTGGTCCACACCCGGCGGAGGACACGCCGAACCGCCTCACGAAGTTGCCGGACGTGGCGTCGACGAGCCTGATCTCGGCTTCCCTGTGGTCGCTGCCGGGCACCATGCCGCACACGGCGACGAGCGGCGGTTGGTCACGGTGGCGCGCCGCGTGGGAGGTGATGAAGGGCGACGGGGACGAGAGGAGGGAGCGCCACGAGTGGCACACGGCGCGGAAGCGGCAGAGAGGCTTGGCGGGGACGCGCAGGAGGATCTCGTAGAGCGTGTCCTGGTGCAGGAGGGCGCCGACGATGGTGGCGCCGATGCTCGTCGTCTCACCGTCGCCGACGACGTCGCCTTGCCGGGTTTGTGGACGATGATCTTGCGACGCCGCCATCGCCGTTCGCAGATCAACGGTGGATCGCCGACGGTGAGACCTGCAGGGCTTCTTTACTGACGCAATGATGCGGCGAAAGAATGTTTGTCTCGCCGCCGCCGCCGCACCGTGGGAGGCGGAGGCGGAGGCGGCTTGGTCGATCTAGGGCACTGCAATGCTATACTCGCTGCTTTTATTCTCTCAGCGCGACGAATCGAGTCCATCGTGTCGTGATCCATCGTCCGAGTCGAGTCGTCAACTCGTGTCTCGCAACCACGTACGGCTGGGCTGGGCCCGCCGCTCCCTCCTGGCTCCTGCGAATCATCCATCCGCATCCTGCGCTGTGTTTGAAACGTTTTTTGCAATTCAATTCCAAACTGAAAATGTTCTTTTTTTTATTGCTACTTATTACTGAATTAGCGTGTAAGACCCTATTCAGATCACAAAGTTTTTTCATTGTAAACGAATGTTTCACACTAATTAAAAGTACGCGAACGAAACGTAATCAGATCAGCGCAGCCTCTGAGCGAGAAAGAGCCCCACTCATTGTATGCGTTCCCTTCTCCCGTGCGGCCGCTTCTCCCCGATCGGAAATGAAGAAAGCGAACCCATCCAGTTGGGGAGCTGCTCCGAAAAGGCCAAGGCCCAGCCCAACCCATCCGATCGACAATTTAATCCCATAATAAAATTGAATTTGGAGGATATTAGATAGACAAAAAAAATCCTACATCGAGTCCTCGTTTTACCCTGAGCTCAAAAACCGTCGTTAGAGCTCCCGAATTCAATAATTTATTTTAGACCAAAATACAGTTTAAGATTAAACTATACTTCAGGATTAATATACCAAAAATATCAAAACGAGAACACAAATAATATGCATATTAAGCTCTATATTACGGAGCATAACTTTCGCAAAATAATAATAAGACTATTTTTGTATTTTCGTTCCAAAATAAAATTTATAATATTATGCTAAAATTTACATTTTAAATATAGAGAAAATTTGGATAACTTATTTTTTATAGAGTCTATTTTATCTTTCTTGAACTATCACCTTGGCGCCACGTAAGACAGATGATATGCCACCATGGTACCCAAAGCTATCGTCGAGGGTGCAAAAAAATATTTGGGATGAAATGTATGGTTTTTTAGTCCAGGTGAAAACGCAGATTCGACAAATAGCCCAAGTGGATAGATAAGACTTTTCCCTTCATTTAATCAAGGTGCATGCACACAAACTTATCGGTCACAGAATCTCACAAATGATCTCACTGAAAAATAGATTATAGCAAATGATCTCATTGAAAAATTCTAATGCCCCGGTAATACAATAAAACATGTTACATGGTATTTTAAATTAAATAGTTTAGAAAAAATCATTTTCCTAGATATTTTTCATCCTAGTTATATAACAAGTAACTTAATCTATAAATAAAAGATAGCCACAAACAATCCTTTGCACATTTACTACTAGACAATGAGAAATTTCCCTCAGCTGCGGATTAGGGCGAGAAGGCAGAGGATGAGGAATTTATATAGACGGTGGCTAGGGTTTAGGGTAGAGCTTGGGCTTTGAAGACCGTCGATCCTCAACGTCTGCCCCTGGTCACATCGGACGGTTGTGGATGCCTCCAGGGGTGCGCTGTAGTGGCGTGCTGCCACCTGGGGTGATTCAAGAGGCTTCATAGTGCCTTGGCCGCCAAGGCGAAGCGGAAAGCGACGACGGTTGGCAAAAGCGACGGCGCAACACGGAAAAGGGACGCGGCGTGACGACGGCAAATGGAAAGAGGAGGAAGAAGAATAGGGGAGACGAGAGGTGTGGCTAATAGGTGGGGCCGCTTGTTGGCGTGGTTTGAAAAAGAGAGAAGAAGCGACGGCTGTTGCCGGTTGGGCCGGTAGCAGGCCGCACAGGAGGAAAAAGAGAAAAGAGAGTGGCAGCTACAGCTGTTGTGCTAGGCTGGAACTAGAGGGATAGGCCGGGTTAGATATGAATTTTTAATTTAATTCAGATTCATATCACACTCCAAAGAATTCTAATAAATCCAAATGAGATCCATTAAAATCTAAATGCGACATTAGTATTTATATAGTCCTTAGCCAATAAAATAATTATACTAGGAATTTTAGAATGGGATAAAGACACTATTAGATGTAAAAGAAAATAAATTTAGTTTCTCAAAAATGAGGAATGTTACAAGGGTGCTAGAGTTGTGAGTTTACACTGAGCTTGTAACACAATAACATAGAAACTTTATTAAACCTGCTGCCGCAGTAGATTCCCAGTGTATGCACTAGCTCCAATTTTCAGGCAGGTTGACAGACGTGTGGAGGCTTGGGTCCTCGGATCGTACATCCACAGTGTTCCGTTTCCAAATATGGGACCCCGCAGCAAGAAGGCAACCCTCCTATCGTTGAGCACCCACAAAGGCACCGGATCAGGCGAGAGCCAATAGTGCCACTCCACGGACGCCGACGACATGAGAACTCTGCATCTCTTGCACCATTGGGCCTTCCCCATCAAGAGCCATATATCCATGGCTGAGGGGGTGGAGTATATCGCAGCCAGGCACCTATTGACCTCGGCCAAACTTCTACCTTCTCTTGAGTTGATGCTCGCCGGTTGTCCACCTACTACGGCCGGGCCATGGAGGAGATCTGGCAGCCATTGCTCCGCCTTGAGGTCGAACGCCGCCATCGTCCAGCCGTTGGAGCTGTCTACCAGATGGTACACCACGCCGCTGGCAACTACGGTTTCGCTATGGAATGTCTTGATCGCAACAGGCGGCGCCGGCGCGTGTCTCCACGCGCCGCCGCCGCCGTCGACGGTCAGTATCTTGCAGAACGGCTGGGTGAGCACTGTGTTGAGGCTGAGCACTTTGTATTTCCCATCGCCTGCTTGTTCCCTCCCGAAGACGAACGAGGTGCGTGTGTCGTCGTCGTAGTAACCCCCGCCTGGCAATGGCAAGGCGGTGACACCGCCGGTGGCTGGGTCGAGCACGCTCAGGGTCGGGAGGCGCTCGTCTACGGCGGCGGCGGCGAGGCGGCGGATGATGAGGACAAGGCCGAGGTGCGGCCACACCCGGCACAGGAGCGACGAAGGCCCGGCGTCGAACCGCCTCACGACGCGGCCGGAGAACGTGTCCAGGAGCTTGATCTCGGATGCCCTGTTGTTGCTGCCACGCACCCAGCCGCACACGGCGAGCAGCGGCTGGTCACGGTGGCGCGCGGCGTGGGCGGCGGCGAAGGACGGGGACGAGAGGAGGGAGCGCCATGGCCGGCACACGGCGCGGAAGCGGCAGAGCGGCTTGGCGGGGACGCGCAGGAGGACCTCGTAGAGCGCGTCCTGGTGGTGCAGGAGGGCGCCGATGCCGATGCCCTCCGCGTCGTCGCCGACGTCGCCTCGCCGGGTTTGTGGAACCTGCGACGCCGCCGCCGCCGCCATCGATGTACGAGGTCGATCGTCGTGGACCTGCGCAGCCTTTCTTTACTGATGCAGGATGTGGCGAAAGGCCTCGGCAGTCGGCACACCGTGGGGCATTGCCTCTATTTATGCTAGCTAGTGATTGTTTCCTGAAAGCGGTCGGCGTGAGAATACGATTCTATCTCCTCCGATCCGAGAGCGAACAAACCGTGTCGTGATCCATACGAACGATCGATACCGCTCTCCACGATCTCGCGAGCCGCGATCGACGTACAGATGGACCGTATCATCCGCATCATGCGCTGTGCTTGCAATGTTTTTGCAATTCAATTCAGATTCAATGTGTTTTTTATATTAATTATTTACTGACAAACATGCAAACGAATTAGAGCTACGGGTGCATAACCAGCCAACTTGGCTTGGCTCGGCTTGGTTCAGGTAGTTTTTTTAACGAGCTCTCTTCCGAGGTGTACTGCCACATCGATGTGCCATATCATCAGCGAAGTACGAAATAACATATTTGCCCCTCGTCAAAGGCATGCATCCCCTCATCAAAGGCATGCATCCTAACTGTCTCCAATGGCGAACCTAGGTTTGAAATTTAGAGTATGTCGTGCCATAATTTCCATATACAAAATGGCCATTTTTCAAATTCGGTAAATGACATTAAAAATTCATGAAATTTAAAGCTTCTTTGCTGCGTGTTTTTGGAAAAGTGGTGCAATGTCCCATTTCTCTTTATGGTCTACAAATTCTACAAAATTAAATAATTGGTTCAAGGCTTGAGGCGTTCAGCAATCAAACCACACAGCAATCAAAACGAATCCTTGAATCAATTATCTACTAATCTACAGGCTAGCTGGCTAGCGTTTGCAATGCAATTTCGGCATACCTTGGAGTTGGACTGTTGGAGCTACCTGAAGAAGAGGGATTGACCTGGCAATGAGACCGCCCACGGCTCACCTGCTCATGGGAGCCCCCTGCGGAGCTCCATCACAGCCATGGTGAGAGAGTGCTCGTACCCATCATCGTCCTCCTCGATTGTGCCTCTGCTTCGCACGATGCGCCGGGGCTAACGGAGCAGACGAACGCACGAGCCGGCGCCTTGCAGAGGGCAGCGAGATCCACTCGATCTACGCGCCGCCGGGTCTCGCGTGGCTCCACCGCTGAGGAAGCACGCCACCTTGTGCTCGACCGACAGCAGCGAGCGAGGGGAGCAGTAGGGGTCGCGGACTCGCGGCGGCGGCGGGGAGCAGGGAGAGGTCAGGATTGAGCGAAGGTGAGCGAGCAGGGGAGACGGCGGTGAGCAGCGAGCAAGGCCGCCAGGGGCAGCGGCTGCGGCGGCGAGCAAGGATGCCAAGGACGCCAGGGGCGGCGGCGGCGGCAAGCAAGGGGAGGGAGAGGAACGGAGTGGGGGAGCTAGAGTTAGGGTGCGTTTAGATCACTCAACTCCTCCAAAAAAACATTATTCATCCAACTTTTTCCTATTCATCCCACCCCTTCCACTCACAGAACACGCTTCCCAGCACGACATGGATCTACAGTATTTTTTCCCTAAACTAAATTCACCCTTAGGCGGTTGGTTTGATACGTTGGACCGCGGGTTAATTATTAAAAAGTTGGAGGGTTTTTTTGCAAAATGGCCAAAGGACAACTGTCCCTTGCTCCATAGAGAGCTCGCGGGGGCGCGGAGTGCTCTCGTGCGAGCCAATGCAGGGCTCTTTTAAGAGCTCTGATTCCTCTTCCCCGCTAACCTGCTGCTAACATGATTTGATCCATTATACAAATAGTCATCCTCCACAACGCCAAATGGACCAAATACTTGAGGAAGCAAGGATTCAGAGATGGCAAAACAAACTTGGTGATTGTAACCTCTAGGACATGGCTAGGTAACCTCCAGTCGCTTGTAGGCATTTCATTGAACATGTTGTAGAGAACCCCCCTAGAGTCACCTCCATTGCAACAATATGACCTCAGATAGGAGCTGCTGCTCAGTTGTGTCTCCCTCGCCATCTCCATGCACATAAAAGAAACAGGAATTCGAATGGCTCTAAATACCAATTGTTAGCAGCAACAAGGTAGCGGGGAAGAGGAATATAAGAATCAGAGGAAGAATCGAAGAGCACATCAGAGATCGAACAAGAACAGATGAGTTGAGCCCAGAGGAAGGTTTCCTTGATAGAAAAGTTGATAGTTGATGCATAACAATTCATTATCGATTCTCCCCTCGGTAGGAACAATATATAGATTACTACATGGGCCGAGCCCGATTATGTGCGTGGCCCAAATACACTTGCATGCTCTTGTTCGGTTTCCAGTAGCCAGATTTGAGTGGACGACAATCTGGCCCCACCTGGCAGCAGGCAACCTATCCATAGGTGTATACCTGACAAGGAGCCCCCTCATTCTCTGCTGCTTCGGTATGCTCCCCCGACCGTAGACATGAAGAAATGCAACCTAACCAGTTAGGCTTTGTTTGGTTAGCCATAGATTGGTTGGATTCCATGTGGAATGAGTGGGATTGAATCCACGAGTAACTAGTAAGGGCTTGTTCGGTTCCATCGGATTCAATCAAGGCTTGGAAAGCTACATCTATAGACCGGGATTTATTCTGGGTCATAAACTAATTTATTCGTGATGGATACAACAAGAGACCCGGAATGATTCCCCACCTCTTGACTAGTGGATTGATTCACTGTCTTTTAGTGTCACTATCGTGTGTAAATTAGCTCTTGACCCGGAATGAATTCTGGTCTTTTATTATAACTATCATAAATTTCTTGTTATATTTTTATTTCTGGTCCGGATTGAATCTGACGGAACCAAACAAGCCCTAAAGATTCAATCCCACTCTATCCATATGGAACCAGACCATTTCATGCCTAAACGAACAAGCCCTTAGTTGGGGAGATGTGCTCCGAAAAGGTCAGGGAAGCCCATCCAATAATTTAAGCCCAGTCTGCATAATTTAGATTTGAATTTTCAGCGAAATGAAGAGTTTGGGTTTTCATTATGGGAGGCATAGAACCTCAGCGCCCAAAACATATTTCCAAACTGAAAAAAGGATTTAATTTCTATTGTCAAATCAGTTAACGAAACTAATTGGAAACTACATGGCACTGGACGTTCAGTTAACAGAATTGGTTGGAAACAACCAATCGCACTGAATGAAAACTGAAAAGTAGTCTGCAAGTTCAGCAATTGAAGCAGTACATAGTAATTTCGTCAAACTCTCTAGCTCTGAACATTGCAATCAGAAACTGCCTCACTCTGAAACAGTGCAATCAGAAAAAAACCTGCATTTCTGTTCCCGGATGTGGCATGGTGCCGGTCTTTGGTTATCCGAATCGTCACTTTGCTCAGGTCGTCACTGCGAAACTCTCCTGGATCAATCAATCACAAAGCTAACTAGTAACTAACATGCTTTGTTAGGAGCGAACTCGTTAGGCCCAAATCTGACTTGTTAGGAGCGAACTCTCCCGGATCAATCAATCATATAATATTTCAGTTCTTTTTCTTTTCCTTTTTTTTTTTGAGAGAGAGGGGCTCGAACTCGTTAGGCCCAAATCTGACTTTTTTTTTTCCCTTTCCTTTTGTTTTGTTTCAGTTTCTCCTATTTATATCACAGGTAAGGAATATAAGACAAAAGATGTTGTCTATCTGGACACCATATAAGGAGAGAATTTCCAACAAATTCATGACGCCACCCTTCCAAATGTATGAAAACTGGAGTGCGGCTTGTGATCCAATTTGCGTATCTGACAGATTTGCTAATCGCATGAGTCGATTGTTCACCTTAAGTATATATTTGTTTTCAATTTACACGCCAGGTCTTTATCAGTACACCAGTACTGGCAAAATAGTGTACAATTTGTGAATGCCAAAGCCACACATACATTGTTAAAATGTCTAAAAAAATGAACTGAAAAAATAATACGGAGATAGAAGAGACTGAACCAAGATTAAAAATTTCAATCTGCACATTTGAGATTTGCACTGCAAGTGCAGAGAGTTTCAATTGCTCATTTAACAGAACATGAGAAGGTAAGGTAAGCTGAGTTATCAATCGATCATTATGGAATCAGCATTCAGGCTTAGAATCATTAGGCTCCCATCACGTGCTAGATCACACAAAGAACAAAATACAAATTAAAGTGAGTTATGAATTCTGATAGACAAGCCAACAAACACTGAAGAAGCACACTGCACAACAATTATTGCAAAGTGGTTACTGCAGTTGAAATCAGGCTATTCTACCTTCAGGGTTAAGGCCAGACTGCAGAATTGTGATAGACGAATCAACAATAATCATTCATGGAAAAATGATGCCAACATTCTAAATGAGTTAAATAAGGGTGCCAAATGACACTAGTTCAGATTCCTGAAATTCCATTAGCAAGATGTATTGAGATGAGGGGAGGGGGTTCCAATTATGATATGCGTTCAGTCAACGAGAACTTGAAAGAAATCCCACAAGGCACAGAAAGGTAGTTAACTGCATCTAACTTATAAGGTGCGAGTGATCTTGGGAACTATCTCATTCTGAACATTTCGATCAACAACTTGTGCTGGACTGGTATTGCAGTAAATTGGTTATATTACTACTGTTAAAGGTGCTTCCCAGGCGTCAAAGCTTACATCACACCATAGCATTGCGCTAGTGAATGAACAATTGATATAATACTTCTTGACCAGTACAAAGCATTATGCTGAGCTAATGAACTTTTACCACATTATGGCTGTAAATGAGTAAAGTGCAAAATCACACTAGTTCAGCTCCCTGATAACTGCGGTTTCTTGCTGTACTGAGATATGGAAAACGTCAAAGAAACAGAGCAGACACAAACACAATCAGTTGCAAACACCTGAAAATCCGATTAAAATCCTTGTCTGCATTCAGTTAACAAAACCAACTAGATTTCAGCAAAAAAAAAAAACTGACAGGAAATGCATAGCAGCATTTAGGTAACATTCAAAACAGTTCAGTGCACACAGAATTCTGACAAATGATTACATGTCAAACAAATCAGCTCAAGGTAAAGGACCATATGTCTGAATGTTTCAAAACCGAAACTACATCAGGATCCCAACTAACATGATCCCAGACAAAACCAACTCAAGGACCATCGATCTGAACTTGTGCACTTGCAATCAGAAACTACCTCCAGCACAGCATGTCAACCAACATCATCTCTCAGACAAATCAACTCAATGACCATCGGTCTGAACTTGTGCAATTGCAATCAGAAACTACAACTAACATCATCTCCGAGACAAATCAAGTCAAGGAGCTCAAACTTGTCGCCACCTCAAGGGAGAAGCCAAACTGGAGCAGAGTGGTCCGACGGATCAGACCTTGGGAAGCAGCGCTGGACACGACCTTCTGACCACTTCCCGTTGTCGCTGCAAGGGTAGCGCCACACATTGCCGTCGCCGAAGATCACGACATCATCAAAGAGGTCTCCGTCATCCAAGAAGTAGATTCCTTCATTGAATCCTGGGTAGTTATGAGCCTGGTACGATCTGGAGCATCCATGTCCGACGAACAGCAGACGGCCTCCTAGTGTGTCCATCTCTGTCCATGCACCGGGGTAGTCAGCCACAGGAAAGTTGGGGTCGTCGTCGGCTTCTTGCAGGCCATCCCGTTCTTCCGACTTGAACACCTTGAACTTGGAGGTTGGTTGATTAGGATGAGGCGTGAACCTGACGACCATGAGAAGATCTCCGTCGGACTCGACGAGGTAGCGAGCACGGACGTGCTGGTCGTCGTAGAGCCTCCCATTGGGACGGAATCGGGCTGGCCCCCATAGTGTCTGCAGCTCTTGGTTCTCGTGAAGGATTGGCGTGCACATGAGCAGGTGCTCTCCGCGGGTGAGGAAGGCGAACGATCCCACGGCGCGGAGGTAGACGACGTCCTCGACATGGTCCACGGAATCCTCGTCCTCCTCCTCATCGCTAGGTTGCACGGCGTAATCGTGCTCCAGGCGCCAGAGCGCGACGCGGCGGCGGCGTGGCGGCAGGGCGTCCACGGTGGCGCCGAGGTCGTATGAGAGCGGCCACGAGGTCACGATGGCGGCGCCGACGCAGGTCGCCTCCTCCGGCGAGGTCGAGAGCGCGGCGGCGTGGATGACCATCCCGTGGACGTACGACTGCGGGTCGGTCCAGCGCAGGAGGTCCGACGGGATGGCGCGTGTGTCGCCGGACGTGGTGTTGAGGGCGAAATGGGAGCGCCGCCGCGGCTCGAGGGTCGCCAGCAACACCCAGGCGCCGTCGTGGGAGCCGAAGCATCGCGCGTTGCGGGGGTTGATGGCGATCCTGCGGTGGACGCGGCCGCCGCTGAGGGCGCAGGAGGCGCGGAAGCCCCGAGCGTCGAAGGGGTCGGCGGGGAGGAGGAGGAGCGGGAGCGGCGGCGGCGGCGGCGGCGGCGGCAGGAGGTTGCGGTGGCCGAACACCATCACCCGCCAGGCGCGGCTCACGAGCGACATGCTCGCCTGGTCGGCGCTGCAGGGGATGCGCTCCAGGATGAGATGCTGCACGTCGCCGGGGAGGTCCGAAACGGAACGGGGCGCGGCCATGGCGGCGCTTGTTGCTGCGCCCATGGGCGGGGCCGCGGGGTGGAGGTTGGAGGAGAGGAGGAGGAAGAAGAAGAAGAAGAAGAAGAAGGCGGTGGCGAATTTTCTGTTGGGACGGTTTCGGTTGCATTCGAATGCTTTTAATTGGGCTGCTTTGCTGCTCGACATCCGCAAGGCAGAGAATGAGCTGGGCCGCGGATGGGCTGGGCTGGGCCCTGCCCTTTTAGGAGTAGATCTCCCCCAACTGGGCTGGGTTCAGTTTCTTCCTCATTTCCGGTCGGGGTGAGAAGCGCACGCAGAGAATGAGGGGGCTCCTCGGGCGCCGGCGGCAACCGCCGCCGCTCCCCCTCTTCCCCGCCGCCAAGCGATCGTCGACCCCGGCGAGCCTCGTCCCCGCCCGCCTCCTCCGTTTCCTCCCGTCGAGCCACCTCCTCCGGCTGCTGCTCCTCCTCGCGCTCCTCTCCCTCGTCCCGCCGGCCTTCTTCCACCTCCGCCTCCGCCGCTTCCACCGGGTGCGTCCCGCATCCCCGTCTCCTTTCGAACCGGAGCCCTTTCGCGCTCCGAGGTTCCTCTGATCTGATTCGGTGCGTTTCGTTCATTTCACATCTGATACACCTTATTTTCTGGTTGCTGGCTTGCAGATGCGCGAGAGGAAGTGCGGGTGGATCACCAGCCCTCCCATGGTGTGCGCCCACGGCGGCGACTCCACCAACGCGTTCCCCAACTCGGTGGGTCTCCAGGGTAGACGGATGCGCTCCCAGTGGATTCGATTTTGTTTTTCTAATAACAAGGGGAGTTTCCCCCCATTTCCCATTTCTTTGAGCTGAGGTAAATGTTCTGACGAGACCTAATTCCCTGGGTGATCTCGTGGTTTAGATGGACGCATTCCGGATGGCTCTGGACGCCCGGGTCGACTGCGTGGAAGTCGATGTCTCGAGGTCTTCTGATGGCGTGCTCTTCGCGCTGCACGACAGGTAATTGAATTGTCGCTTTGTTGGGATGGTGTAGTTTATTGTAAACATGTCTATCGCAAACATGTTGCCTCTGTAGAACTGGAACTGCAGTTATTTGCTTTAATTTGATTTGAAGATTGATCATTGATGTACTAAAGTAGGTGATTTCGGCATGCAATGTTATATCTGTCAATGCGCATGGCATTTGTTTAATAGAGCTGGAGATATAAACTACTATAATACTAATGGTAGTTCATGAATCATGATGTTTCCATGTTCTGTATAGAGAATTTTTCTGCTTGATGTTATGTGATATTTTGATGTTAGTGTCATGAAAAAATACATGGGCTTGGATCACAATTCATCGTTACATGTATGTCACTGTGGAATCCTTTACCTTGCATGCCATATCATAACATTATAAATCAAAGCTGTTTGAATAATTAAACTGCAAATATGCCTATTCGATGGGGAAGAAGGCATCTAATCTAACTGGAAACAGTCTGACTATTTTTCCATGGCCGGTAGATACGGAGTATGTGTGATGGTTTACCCATGCCATTGCTAATTAGTTGGATGTCAGTCATTTTTCGATGCACTTTTTCATATAGTTTGATTATTTACTGATATGCATCATTCTTTATTTTAAATAAGCAAGCTCTTAAGTTTGGGTTATAATTATTAGGTAATAGTTTTATCTGCCTGTTGCTGAATAACATATGGCTGGGTATGTTTTCATGAATTATGAGAACCATAGTTTTTGGAATTTGCCGGGTAGCATATGCTTATGGTCTTATTTAGTATTCATAGTTATTATTATATATAGCCATGAACACAGGGCTATGATATGGTTGGGGATCACCCTTCTGCTACTGTAAATTTTGGTATGCATGGAAAAATTCATATAATATTAGCTTTAGTAACATTTTTGAATATTCAGTATCATGGATGCATCTATTAGCATACTTATTTTTCTTTCTAATAACATGCCTGGACCTAACTCACAATTGGCACAGGCAGGGATCTGCAAAAAATGTCTGGTAATTCCACAGCCAAAGTTGGCCACTGGAGCTCCGATGAGGTGAGTCGGTTTTAGTTTTAATCTCACTATAACATCTAAAACTTCTGTGCTTTTCTTGCGCTCATTATTTTTGTTTGCTCAAAACAAACTGCTGAATGACTGATTGGAAGTTTGGAATATATGGATTGAAGTTGCAGCAATGTTTCTGTTTCAATTATAGTTTCAATTATATTGGAGCTCAGATGCTAATGTAGTTATCTTTTAGTTGTTTTGTAGATAAAAGCACTAAGTACAAGGTTTCAACTATCCAAAAGAGTCCAAAATGAGGAAGTCCCTAAAGCAGAGGATGCTCTGGCGGTAAGCATTGATCCAACCAATTTAAGTTGTTGCAAATCTGATACTTTTTGATTGGTAGTTTTTTTAATGACTTGAACTTTAGGCTACTTTTGTGAAAGAATGAAAGCTTTGCCTTATGCGTCTTGCGTTTTACTGGATAATTGAGTACAGCTATAACTGTCTACATGTATATTCTGTTTTCCCTTGTACAGATGATATCACAATCGGTTAGGCAGGTGATTCTGGATGTGAAAGTTGGCCCACCTTCATTTGAGAAAGGTTTAGCTGAAGATGTCTTGTCTCTTGTAAGTGTTGGTTATGTCATGCTTTGTTTTTCTAATGATGTGTTTTAAATAGTATGAGCTGTCCTATTTATCCATGTACTTCCTGTTCCTCAAATGCTCTGTGATATGTGAAAATTGAAGATATGATACCGAATATTGGTATATCATATCTTCAATTTTCTAGAGCATAGATGTAATTAGTGTGAACACAGTAGCTGTGATTAACTATTTATTGTCGAATGCTCTGTGACTGTAGCAAGTAACATTGTCGAAATTTTATTGTACGTTGTCACATGTTGCTTCAAGGAATATAATCTTTAATCCATCACAAGACTTCATGTGATTCCATCCTTGTAGATTTCTGGCTAAACTTGCCAACTTTGCGGTCCATTATCTGTTTAAGTTATTTTTTTTACTTCAGTCTGAAATGTTGCAATGCAGCTGAAGAGAACAAATTGCGAAAATTGTCTTGTGTGGGCAAAAAGCGATGACCTAGGAAGAGCTATGATCAAGTTATCTAAAGATGTTGTGGTACATTGTTCTCTTTTTTTTAATTTTTTATTTGAATGGTTCCTCAATTTTCTGTGCCTACCACCACATGTACTGTATGGTTCAACAGGTTGCTCATCTGTTCTAGGTTGGTTATATTGTTATGGTTGATAAGTCTACCGGTAGAAGAACCGAGTTAGTGCGACTCGAAGGGGCTAACGTTGCTGGTGTATATCATCCTTTGATCCATGAGAAAGTCATGAAGGTTATGCATAGGTACATGCATCTGATATCCTGCATACCTCTGTTTGTGTGTGTTTTGCCCTGTTTGCAATTTACACTATTTATCAAAAAACTGAACCTAAGCTTTTTGGAATTGAGAACAGACATGATAAGAAAGTCTTTGCTTGGACTGTTGACGATAGTAACTCCATGGAGAAGATGTTATATGAGCATGTGGACGCCATTGTGACTAGCAACCCTTCCCTCCTGCAACAGCTTATGCATGAGACAAGAACTGAGTGTATGGAAGATGGTTTTGCCTTACCATAGGATTTCTAATTCTTACTGCACATAACCATAACTGTAGTTTTGCATATCAAGAGAACAAGATTTTGTTTTTATAGTTTAGGTGTCTTAACTTTTATGCTTTGATCAGATCTTGAGATAGGCCTAAGCAAAATATCATTAACTTGCCATGAAATATATTTTCTGTTTCATTTTATAGCTTGAACTGATCAGACCACAGTCACAGGTTCTGACATGCTTTAGTCTTTACTTTTCAAGTACGTTTCTTACCTTTCGATGCATACATATAACCTACAGAATCTATCATTTGTGCTGAAGATCAAGCGATAATTGCCAATAGCATTGCCTTGTGTTTTGCTTTTTAATTTCGGAATGGTTTAATTATGGCCTTTTGGGAGAGCTCAGCTCCAAGATTCAAGAACTCTCGGAGCTGAAGCCACGGAAGGACAGGGAGTGTTGGGTTAAGGCATTTTGTTTTAATTTATGATATAATTATACAAACTAAGATCCTGCTCCATTGGTTCCAAAAATACTGCAATCCTAGAAAATCCAATACAGAATAACCTTGAAGCAAAATAACTCAATTGTATTTGCAGAATCTTATGGAAGCCACCTCCGTGTAGAATATTAGTTTAGAATCCTAGTACCATGTTTTTAGAAGTGTTAGACTCTCCTAAGAATGTGTACCCTAAAACAATTAATGAAATTGATCTCATCTTACACTATGAATTTCTATATATTTTTTATTTATTTTGCAACAGTTACAGAAGCGATGCATGTAAACAAAAGCATGTAAGTTAAATTAAATTATTACTGTGAATATAGTTACATAGAAAAATTGATTTATGTGAAATTCAGAATTTTGAATGCCTAGTAATTGTGTGATTACGCGCTAAACCATTTTCGAAGGCGGTTTTTACGTCCGTCTCCGACATGGGGCTTCTGTTAATATGCTATTTTTTGTAAGCGGATAGGTGTCCGCCTCTGTTAATCAGAGAAAAAATAAAAAAAAAAAATCCAAAACCCTAGATGGGTCAGACGAGCCCATACACGGGCCCGACAAGCCCATCTAGGCTCGCCGTCATCAGATCCTCGTCCGCTACCGGATCCTCGTCCGCTGAGCCGTCGCCTCGAGCTCGCGTACGCCATGGTCGCTGCCGCCAGCTCGCGCATGCCACGGCTGCTGCCGCCAGCTCCCGCACGCCGCCGCCGCCGCGAGCTCGCTCTTGCTCACACAGTTACCGCCACTGCCGGCTTGAGCTCGAGCGTGTCGTGGCCGCCACCGTAGGCTCGCCCGGGCCACCGCCGCCACCGCGCCCTCGCGCAGCTCACCGCCGCCAGCTCACGCGCCTCGTCGCTGCTAGCTCGCGCGCCCAGCTCGCTCACTGGACTGCTGGGAGAGATGGAGGGAGAGGCGGCTGGGAGACTAGTGTTGAGAGAGGGAGGGAGAGGCGACTGGGAGAGATAGTGATGGGTTAGGGTTAAGTTTTGGTAGTTGATATATATAGCAGAT
Source organism: Digitaria exilis (assembly GCA_015342445.1). Taxonomy (NCBI): domain Eukaryota; kingdom Viridiplantae; phylum Streptophyta; class Magnoliopsida; order Poales; family Poaceae; genus Digitaria; species Digitaria exilis. The sequence continues at coordinate 547,872 of JACEFO010001613.1, forward strand.
TAGGCTATCGGGCCAACTTGGTTTGTTGGACCCAAGGTCTTTTTTAGAAGCGGGTTTTTATAATTGTCCGTCTCCGAAAATCTATTTATGAAGGCAGACACCTTAAGACGTCCGCCTCCGAAAATAGTTGGTTTTCTGAGGTGGTTATTTTAATATGTCCGCCTCATTTTTTGAGACGGACAAATGTAACCGTCTCCTTAAATGAAAAATGTCCGCCTCTGTTAACGCCATACATTAACGGGGCAGACAGATTTTGTGTCCGCCTCCGAGAACTAAAATACAGTATCTCCTAAAATCCTATTCATAGTAGTGCCATGATCCCGACCACCCTTGCAATCCAAATAAGAACAGCTTTGCCGCTCCCTTGAAACGTGCATAAAAACCCCACTTCTACTCTTAAAATAAGAAGATCCACCATACCGATGACATTGGTGTAAAGGAAGTATTGAGACCGAGGACAAACCAAAGAAAATGTCTTACAATAATGTAACCAAACTTTTGTCTTTCAACGTTACAACCAGAAATTAAGCACACAAGGTCTAAGACAAGTAGGCAATTACACACCCCGAAATTTGAAGCATACGACAACGAATACCATACATGCAAACAACACGTTACCAACCATGGCTGCCGCTGCAGCTACTACCAGATCCTTCTCCTTATATGGTCACCAATCTGCATGCACTGATTCGCAATTGCATCACGAAAGGGTGTCATGTTGGCATCGTCCTGCACATGTTGCTGCATATGGTTTCCTAGTACATTACCTTGTGCTGCATGAATGGGAACGTCTTCCTCCTCTTGGACCTCCTCATCGTCACTGTCGCAATCCTGTGCATCGTCGTCTCCCAATCCATGGTCCACAATGAAATTGTGGAGCGTAGCAGCAGCAACTATAATTTTTGTTTGCTTTTCCTCAGAGTAACTTGGAATACCTCTCAACATCCGCCACTTGTTCTTCAACATCCCAAAAGAACATTCCACCACGGACCGAAGGTTTGCATGAGCTTGGTTAAAGATCTCTTTCTTGTCTCTTGGCCTTGGACCAGATCTCCACGCCTCTAGATGGTACTTGACCCCCCTGTATGGAGCAAGGTACCCTTGTCGGTTGGCGTAACCGGCATCGACAAGGTAATACTTCCCTGCAAACAAATACGAAGACAATATTCATATAATGACATCATCCAACACAATATGCCACATGAAGGATTGGTGTTTGTAATGCTAACCTGGTGGAGGATGGGGAAAATTGTTACCATACTTCACGATTGCTTCAGTCAGCACTCTATAATCATGTGCGGATCCAGGAATGCCAGCAGCAACAAATGTGTATCGACGGTCAAAGTCACACATTACCAGAACGTTCTGACTTTTCTCACTTTTCCGATTTATGTACTTCCCAGTTTCTTCCCCAGGCACACAAACCTTTATATGCGTCCCATCTATGGCACCTATAGCACCCATGAAGCAGGCCCCGTACTTGTGGTTAGCTACCTTTGGGTGTACATTGTTGTACGTAGGGTCCCTGGCCGAACAATGTCTATGGATAGCCTAACCACACAACATAAGACCTGATTGAATTTTGTACTAATTGTGGCGGTGGACCTCCTCAACCGATCCTCAGCTTGCCTCACTGACTGTGGTGCTCCCAACATCCACAAAAACATCCCTAAAGCCTCCCTTGCCGACATTTTTTTAGTTGACCTCAGACCATAAGACCCCACCAACAATTCAAGTAGAGCCTCGAATACAGAAGGCCTCATTCTAAACATCTTGAAGCAAGATTTTCTATTCCTAAGTGTTCTAGTCACCCACTCAATACCAGATTCCCCTTCAGTCCTGTATGGTCCTCTATTACAGTATAGGTCCTCGTGCATACCTAGGAGGAAGGCTTGCTGTAGAATGTGGCGATTGGACATCTCTTGAAGCAGTACTATTTGCGCTAACTCATTGTCACTGTCTTCACTGAAGACGTCCACCAAAAGTGATGTGGCTGCATCCACATCATCCTCTTCTACATCTGATAGGTCAGCATCCATTCCATTGTCACCAGTACTTGACGCCTACACATGGAAGCACAATACCAATTAGATAATGCCTTTGGAATAACAAGCGTCACAAAAGAAGTAGCACATGTCATAGTTATTGAATAACTAAATTGCAAAGCAACCACATCAAGCACCACGATATATATAACATTATACATGGTAGGATTAATGCAACTGAAACAGTAATAGTACAATGCCCAACAAGGGCCACATACAAGAAGGAAACCACCCTAAACTCAAACAGTAATAGTACAATGCCGCTAAATCATCATACAAGAAGGTAACCACCCTAAACTCAAACACTAATAGTACAATGCCGATAAATCCACGTACAAGAAGGAAACCTCTCAACCAAAAATAACGAATAGCAATACAAAAAAACTAGATCACAAAGTACGGCATGACCAAGGCCCATGCCATTTATTGCACGGCACACAGTAACACACAAAGATAACTAGCAGCCTCCAGTCCTCAAACCAACCCAAACATGTTGCGAACCCAAAGAATTTTCTCGTTGTCATCCTCAATGTCCAAAAACACAGTCCTGTAGAACTCGTCGGCCATGAGTCTGGTGAACCTTGCATACTCCTGACTACCTGGTGACAGGCCAAGCCTCCGTGCCACCTTGCAGCACTCTTTGATCTCAGCTTTTTTGGCCGCCTCCTTGGCATCCATTTTCATAACCTTCCCTTCTTGAATTGTCTGCAATGCAGCACATGTTTTGCTGCCAAACATGTCTTGCTGCGCTACTAGTAGGTCCCACTTTTCTTTGCCAGGGCTCCTGGCTCGCTTGGGAATGCTGCCAGAAGAGGTCTGACCTCCGCTACTGCCCCTTTTGCGGCTACTGGGGGTGCTGGAATCCGTGTGGGGAGGTTGAGCAGGGATGTCGAAAGGATCTGCATCACCATCATCACCTTCGTCGGCTTCACCATCTTCACCATCTTCAGCATCTTCCTCTTGGTCAAGGTCGACCACCCTTGTAACATTTTGGTCATCCAACTCAGGGGCTGTCCCAAGCATGACAGTAGCATCAATGGCTGTCTGCGAGAACATGAGGTCCAAGTAAGGCACATAAGAAGGGCAGCCATGCTTGAGTCTGGTCACTTCACCGCAGTTCTGTGAATGGGAAAGCAAAACACAAAATTATAATTTGAAACGACATTACAAGATCACCAAATCAGTAAACTGAATGTGCAAGAAGTAAATTACCTTTGAAAGACGGTCCCAAGTGTCTTCGTCTGCTACGAACCCCTGCGTACTTGTCAACCCCCCTCCACTTTTTCGTTTCAGATAGGTAAGTGCATCGTAGACTCTATGCAAGGTCTGTTTCTTATTTGAACACGCTTTCTCATCAATGAAAATGCCTGTGCGCTCTGTGAAGGCCTGCGCAATGGCTTGGTAACCGGCATGGTTCACTCTACCCATAGGACACATCCCTCTATGCATTTGGTCTATCCACAGGAAGCAAAACGTGCACACAAGCTCATCGGTCCATGGTACTCTAAGCTGCAGGATGGTACAAACGAAAACAAGGATGGGCACATACATTTTGCTACACACAGGCAAAAAGATGGAGGGATTAGATGCCTCACAGATGAGCGTGGTGCCTGCGGTGCTTGTTGCGCTTGGGCTTCCTCATCTCCTCCGGCCTCAGATTGAGTTCGACATTGCGCCTGGCGGCGACTGCGCGTCATGTGCACACCAGACGTCGAGGTGGCTGCGGGTGCTGCAACAGGCGGTGGATCCATAGATCCGGAAGCCCCGCCGCCGTACGCCGCTGGAGCACCACCATGGGGAGGCACAACCGCCCTTCCAAGTCGGCGTTGTCCACGGCCTTGCCGACCGCGGAAGCTTGCACCAACACCTGCCGCACGGGCGCTCCTGGGAGGCTGCATGTTCGCCGGCAAATCGTCGGCCGGCTGCAGGTACATCCTGTACCGCGATGGGTCGACGAAAGCGTCTGCTCCGGCGTTGAGATCTAGGCCGGACAGACCCAGAGATCCAGTTGGAGCAGGCGCAGGCGGCGGCGCATGAGAGCTGCCCTCGCCCGCGAAAAAGTTGTGGAGGGGGGCGCCTGCTCCGGCGGCGCCGGGGTGGTAGATTCCGTCGAACAGATTCCACAACCCCAGATCCATTCGCCGCCGCAAACGAGGGGAGCGCCTAATAGGGAGGGCCGGATCACGGGGTCGCCGGCGCGGCGCCAGCCCGGGCGGTGGGAGAAGACGGGGCCCTTGGCGGCGGCTGCGGGGAGACGGTTCGCGGTGGCGGCGGCGAGGAGCGGGGACGAAGGCAACGGGAGATGGGAATGGGAGCGATAGGGTTCGGAGGGAGAGGATAAGACCGAGGGTGGCAGCCGGCAAGGCTGGCCCACATGTCAGAGGGGCCCACACACATTCAGCCCACCAACCATGAACAGTGCAAATGGGCTGCATTTCGTGGTGAACAGTGAAACGGGCCAAAAGTTTCCCTTCCCTTCTCAAACTAAACACAAACTAAACACAGTACATAAAGCTCCATGCTTTCTTGAAAATGCATTCTAGAATCCTACATAAGGAGCAGCACACATTACAAAAGAGAGTTCAGCCTTCAGCGCCGTTGCTTCATTGTAGTTCCAAATCTCTGACCCGTACGATGTTTGCAGGCCAAAGTCACCGTGGGAGATCAGTATTTACTGCCATTAGTTAATACCAAAATGTAATAATCAATGTTAAAAGTTATCATCATGGGAAACGTACAAAATGTTTGGTGCACTTGGGGAGAAGTGTTTGACGCGTTGATCCTGGCTATTTAAAATACGATGGCCATCGAGGGACTAAGGCCTCGTTTTTCTGTTCTTCACTATCCTTACTTCGCCATTCGTTTGAACTTTATTTCATTGAAAACTGTGGCCACTAAATTGAAAACCGTAATCTCTCAACAAGCTTTACAAATATTTCCTATCTAAAAGGATAGCCACGTTTTATTAGGGGAACGTATTCGATACTCGTCGTACAAAGGAAGGACACAAATTTATTTTTTTCACAAGATCAGATAAACAGAGGAACACAGTAGTGAGGTTGTATGACACATAGTACAAGATCACTGGAAACAAGCAAGGCGTTTTAAGGTAGCTAGTTACAGACTTACAGTACAAACACACACACAGCTGGCGCTTTATTCTTCTTGTTCTTCAACAACCTACTTCGCCCCACGGCGCAGGTATATATGCTGGGATGATGCTCAGTGCTGCCCGGGGAGCTTCTCCTTGATCTTCTCCATGAAGCCCTTCTTCTCATGCGTTCCCGCCGCCGTGGTCGTCCCGTAGGTGTCCGTGGTTCCCGTGCGGCCCGGCGCGTAACCGCCGGTCGCCGTGGTGTGCTGCTGTTCGTAACTGTCCTTGTGGCCGCCCGGGAGCTTCTCCTTGATCTTCTCCACCACGCCCTTCTTCTCGTGCGCCGCCGCTCCGGTTGCCGTCGGCGCGTATGTCCCACCGGTGGTGCCTGTCGCCCCGCCATATGGTCCGGTGGCCGTCGCCTGGGCCTGGTTGTCCTTGTGGCCTCCGGGCATCTTCTCCTTGATCTTTTGCTTCAGTCCCTTCTTCCTACGGCCGCCCATGCCGTCGTCCTCAGATGACTGCATAATTAATTTCTCTATTTGGTTAGAACTCCAGACTCGAGAGATAAGATACACAACTAGATATAACATATTTATAAGATGCCTGGAAATGAATGCAGAAGCACTAAATCAAAGGAAGAAGCGTATATAGACTGACGCACCGAGCTGGAGCTGGAGCTAGAGCTGCCGGAGCGGCGGAGAATGCCATCCGTCTTACGTTCAGCTGCATGAGGGAATGCGACGCCAGTGACACCTGTGGCGCCATGACCCGTGCCATGTGTCCCCAACCCCGTGGCTCCGCCGGTGTGCCCACCGCCGCCCAAGACCCCACTGTCGTGCACTCCGGTCACACCGGTGGCACCGCCATGGCCCCCCGTCCCGGTGACTCCATGAGTTCCGGTGTGCCTGCCGCCATCGTGGATTCCGGCGAGCCCACCATGCGTGCCACCGTGATGAGGTCCGGTGCCTGTGGCTCCATACCCTCCTGGACCCCCGGCATCATGGATGCCAGTTCCGGTAGCGCCGTAGGCCCGCTGACCGGAGCCGCCATAGCCGCCGACGTCGTGCGTGCCGGTGCCGGTGGGGCCATACCCGGCCTGATGCTGTCCGTAGCTTCCGGTGTCGGCGCCGCCGGCCTGACCCTGAATGCCGTGACCACCAGGGATCGGGTTGCCGTACTCGTCGACACGGGTGATTGGCTGGCCGTGCTGCTGGTACTGTGCCATTGCTGCTGCTCTCTCTCAAGCTTGAGCTTTTTTTGGGTTTTGCTTTGCTCTTTTGGAACTTTGGCTAGTTGACTGTGGGCTGATCGACCGATGATAGGAAGCCGAAGCCGTATGGGTTCATTTATAGAGCGTGCGCACGCGCAACGTGTTGGGGCTGCAGCTGACAGACACGTCGCGAGCTACGTGTGCGCGCGTGGAGCGAGCAGTTGGATGTCGAGTGGACGCGTGGCCTGGCTGCGTGGTGAGCGTATGGGTGTTTGGTTCTCGTATTCTATATCTGGAAGGCATGGCCGGCGACCGACCAAGAGGGGTGCCACGCGATGGGTCTCTTTGGACGTCGAGCCGCAGAGATGACTCATGAGTCCCTTTGGACGTCGAGACCCGCAGAGCTGACTCTTGGTCAGCACCTGAGGTAAGGTCGCGGGGAAGGTTTCTCCAGATAAGTAATTCAAGTGCGGGGGGTTCTTTTCAAACTAGTAATAATGTATATTACTACGTTAAAAAATGATGTTATTATTAGCAACCAACTTTAAGTAAGGAAAAATATTCTATTGAGTTGCCATGGTCAATTAAATATTTTATCCTTCAATTATACATCACTTAGGGCTTGTTCGGCAACCCAGGAATTGCTCTAAAACTGGAATGGTTCTATGCATGGTTTGAGTGGGTCATGCATGTCACTCAAACCATGGGGTTTGGTTCCATGAGGTCATACTCATGGAATGAAATAGGCCTTTTTGGCATGGAACGGGACCAAACCATGCTGGGTTTCAAACCCTTCCATGCCTAACCGAACAAACATTTTGGGTAGATTGGGATTGATTCCATGCCAAGATATTCTATATGGTTTGGAGCCCATTCCATGTCATTCCATGCCAAAACGAACAAGGCCTTGGTGAGGGAGGGGGGAGTACTTCATATCTTGTGGTGATTCAAAGAAAGTTCTATTTTGTCCTCCGATCTTGTCGTTGAATTTGAATTCTTCCTTCACACCCAACATGAATACCAGCAGCATAGATGCATCTGCCATTTCCGTCAAAAACTGTCAATTCAAATTACCCATAAGTTGGTTTCTTATGGTTTAGGGTGAGGGCTTTTACTGATGTGGAATATATGATGCCATGTGGGTCCACAAACAACCATTTTTTTATGTTCATCTATATTGGCATGTCATGGCCTCCATCTCCCTCTCTGTAGTGCCCTGCATGCTTCGGTGCTTCACTATGTGGACATGGACGGTGGACACCGCTACACGTCGAAGCATACTACGGTAGTTGCTTCTTCCCCATCTCTCACCTCACTGTCCTCACACTGTTTCTACCTTTTCCTCCCCCATGGTCGGTGGCTCGGTGCGATGAAGGCCAAAATAGAGGGAGTTGTTGGCTCCATGGTGTCGCGCTGCGTGGGTGCAAGCCATCCTGATGGCATACATGCAGATGGAGGTGATTGGCGTCGACCTACAAGCCGAGTTCACACTAGCACCTTGTTTGGGTATTTATGAATTGGAGTGAAATAATGAGAGAAATTTAGTTTATTTTAAACTCAGTTTCCATTCCCTTCAATCCACCTCTATCTAAACAAACTCAGTGCGGTTGTAGGGCAATGTATTTATGGTAGTTTGGACGTTTTGCCACTACTTTCCTTGCTTGTTTGTTTGGAAGGATCTTAATGTTGGATTTGTGGACAATAAGAGCTAAGGAACAAGGAAGGAAAAAGGCTCACGTTCAGAGTGAGTGCTCTGTTCTCTTTTCAGTATACATTTACATAGCTAGGCACAAACCTCTTTGATGGACCGTGGAACCGACGTAGCCTAAGCTACTGGACTGTTCTAGAGTTTTTTACTACTCAGAATTACAACATACACATATATACACACACAACACTAGAAAACTCTGGAATACATGACATGAACTTTGCATACTTCCGTTGTTTACCAAGCAAGTAGTCAGATTATTGTTCTAGAAGATCCTGAAAATTAATCACCTCCAACACTTATTACGCTCGAGTCATAATGCATGATAATGATAAAAGGAACAGAGACACCGAAACGCATAAGAAGCATGGCTTAACCAATGTCACAAGGTTCATGGTGCGACAGAGGATTGAGAAACAAGGGCGTGGAACGTGGATGAGTATCTTCAAAGTTGTTTGCTCAGGGCTTGTTTGGTTTGAAGGTCAAAGGGAACCGGAGGGGTAGGAGGATTTGGAGGGATGATCTCCTACTAGTTAAAATCCCCTCCAATCCCCCTTAATTCCCTGGGAAGTGGATTGACCAAAGGCCTTAATGCAAATATATCTCTTCCGTACAATGGTTTACCAAAATGGAAAATGGACCAATTATTTTTGGGACGATGAGGTGGGACGAATTTTCTAATTTTGCAATGGATCAAAGTGTTTGGGACCTTTTGGTGCATGGCATACGGAAAGCAGTAGTTTTTTTAAGACAAACTACCGAAGCAGTTTTTTTTTTTGGAAAAGTATAGATTACCCCTCTAAACTCCTACAGAAGACTAGATTACCCCTTTATACTCTTAAATCACGTAGGCCTATTTGTTCTTGATATCGTCATATACAAATAATAAGGATCCAAGCACTTTGGGATCATGTACGCTTCCAATTGCGATATAAAACTTACATGAGGTTTGGTTGTCCACCAAAATCACTAGTGTCATGCTCTTCATATTTTCTGACTGCGCATCTGTTGTCACAAAAAATTACCAAGCCGCATACAATTGTTCGATAGTGAGGGAGCGAGAAGTGTATCACAATAAATTATTAGGAATGGATATAAACCAATTCGATTACCTAGCTAAGAAAGCATATTGCATCTCCGTCTTCGTGAGGAAAATCAAGATTAATAACTTCTCCATTCCTTCATTCCTTGGAGAGTAACATTGAACCAATCTTAAGGCCTTAGGGGGTAATCTCCACTATTTGGAGAATTTAAGGTTAAATGTACATGATTTAAGAGTATAAGGGGGTAATCTAATCTTTGGTAACAGTTGAGGGGGTAACGTACACTTTTCCTAGAAAAAATACCCTTTGACGTACCTAAGATATCAACAAAGTTCGAAAGTGGTCCCTCAATCATAAAGCCGAATGTTTGACACCGCCAAACTCTACAATACATCACTTGCTGGTTTTCACTGTGGTTTTGTATGATGTAGCATGGGCCCAATATATAGGGCAACAGATGCTAGTGGCCCTACATGCCAAGTAAGTTTCTTGTCCAATCTCTAGCTCACTCTCCTCGTGTCCCGACGCTGAAACTTGGGCTCCTTCCCACGGTATCGCCTAGGGGCTCCCTACGGCCACACAAGGTCGGCATGGTTGCCTGAGTCGCCCCCTCCACCCTCACCCACCCATCGGCCCTCCTCAACTACACCGCAATTCTCTCTACCTCCTCCATGACGATGCCTGCCCTTCCATTTCTATCCTCGCTCTCCGCCTACACCACCGCATAGCTAGTGATGAACACATGGGCACAGTGCACAACCCAGATGCGACGGAGCGGATGCAAGGTTGACTGGTCCTATAATCACCTGCTCTCTTTCTCTCTGGTCAAATTAGGGGCTGTTTTGGTAGCTCTCCAACCCACCAAAACCAGCTCCACTTTACCAACTCTATAAAAACTTGGAACTCACGTATGTGTTTGATAATTGCAATGCTCCAGCTCTAGAAACATAAAGTCATGTCGTGAATAGTCCATTTTATCCATTGTGAATGGACCTACATGCCATTCACTTCTCCCCTCCCCCTTCCCCTCGTTCCCTTCTGTCTTCCCCCATACTCTCTTCTCTGCTCATGTAGGGGCCGCTAGCATGTGTGGATTGTTGCTCGCTGGTGCATGGCCACTTCACAGCGCCATGCATGGCTGCCACTCGCCGGCCTTGCCTTGCCCCGCCCAAGCCCGGTCATGCCTTCACGGCACTCACCCACGCTGGGCGCTGCTCGCAGGCACCATTGTTGCCTGATCGACCCTTCTGCACCTCTCACCGCTCGCTAGCTTCGTGGGAGCAGAGGGGCGATGGGGGCCTAGGGGCAATGCGGACCAAGGGAGGTGAGATGGTCGGTCTTTTCTTTTGTCAATCTAAAACGATATACCTTGTGTAACCAGTGATATTGGTGGCTAATTAATCCCTGGCTCCTTGAGGCGGTCTGAAATGAGGGGTTTTGGAGCACCTCTGAAGGCGCTTAAAAAAAACATGGAGACCCCTTGCTCCATATTTTTTCTAGAGTTGGAGCCAGTGAAGTTAGCCATGTTTGGCAGGAATCTTTTTTGGAGCTGATTTCCTGGAGTGGACTGCTCCCAAATTGCCCCGTAATCTCCCGTTTGTTACCTTCACCAAATCTAGCAGCTGCAAGTCAAAGCCAAGCCCTCAAACAACACTCTACCAGCTTGAGGCCTCGGGCACAAGAGGACAGAGGAGGGGTCCCACGCAAGCAGAGAAATCAGCATGGCCGTCGGCTGCGATCTTCATGCGTGGGAGGTAACAAGAAGCTGGAGCATCCTGCAGAGGCCGCCATGTGTCAACGCCACAGGGACGGAGGTCCCCCTTTGCACTGGGAAACATAACTAAATAAGGGAAATTGGGCCAAGACCGACCGGAGTGTGGCGCCGCAATAGAGATTATGTTAACACAATTTTCAATCTCGATTGAACAAACATGGAGATCCAACTCCATGGTAGTCACTCACTATGACTCCATCACACGCTCTATATTTTTTGGAGCAGCGTACTGATCTGTTCGACCAACTTCGGAAAATAAAAAAAAAACGTAGTTTTGGAGGATAAATTTGATACTTACTAGCTGGTTTGCAAAATGCGTGGAAGATAGGTGAACTTTCAGAGATACAACAAGCTCTGAATGTGTTACTGTTGCCAACCAAATTCTCATCCGGCAACACCATGTATCCCTTCTCCTGTATTTCCTTGTAATATTTACACAAACACCTTATTGCCGCCGGCATAAGGCATTCAACAAGAATATTGGTGGCGTGTTTGCTGCCTTGCTGGTGCACATCAACACCAAAGCTTATGTTATGCTTACGACAATACGACCCCGGATGACAATACCAAAAATAGCCCCGTCAGAGCAGAGCAACGACGAGCTACGGAAAAAAAAGCAGAGCACAGCTAGTAGAGCAGGTCTCATGTCAGATGGCCTTGAGGATGTCGGCCGCCGCCTGGTCGTCGGCGACGGTGACGATGTTCGGGGAGTCCATGGCCACGACGTCCTCCGTCAGGAACCCATCCTCGTCACGGAGGAGCTCCTCGCTGCCATGGCTGGCCAACCCTTGCAGAACCAGCGTCCTGTGCAGGCCAGGCAGCAGCCGCTCCCTGTCTGTGTCGCCCTTGTCGCCGACGAGCACCGCCACCTTGGAAAGATCAATTCCCCACTGGATCGACAGGTACCTGCAGCAGAACGAAGATGCTCAGAAATGGCGATGGACACGCACGCCGAGAGCCACCGCGTGTCTCCGGCGAGCGAGCGAGAGAGAGATCGGTCTCACTCACCTGAGCGCGCGCGGCCGCGACGCCGAGAGCGGGATCACGTTCAGGCGCGTGCACGCGCGCGTGTACACGAGGTTGCATCTGAACCCGCGCATCCGCAGCGACTGCCGGATCGAGTCCACCTTCTTCACCTGCCAAAACCATCACACAACACGACCGGATCAAATCAAATTTCCTCTGAAAATTTAGTAGTCGAATCGAAGACCTGAAACCTACGAAATCGAACACGTCTAAAATCTCTAGGTGCTAGCCCCATCAGAAACGGTGCCTCTCACGTACCTTGGACGCGCTCGCCACGGCGTAAGCATGGCAATGCACGGAGGAAGCGACGTCATCGACGGCGAGGTCGGCCTCCTGCGCGCCGGCGAGGTCGGCCTTACCAAGCCTGGGCACGGCGGCCTTCACGTGGTCCCCAGGCCACCGGAACGACACGTGTCCGGCGTACTCCTCGTCGGCGGCGAGCTCCTTCCATGGGTAGCAGAGCTCCGCGCCGCTGCTGCACACCAACGCGTCGAACGCCGCCGGGTCAACTCCACAAGCCCTAAGCGCGTCTGCTGCCTCGGCGATGGTCATCCCCGTCGACAGCACGCACCCGACCCGGCCGCCGGCGACCGACATCGCCATGTCGACGGCTTTCTTGAGCTTCTCGACTTCCGGCGACCCATCGCCGGAGTAGCAGTCGATTGCCAGGACGACGAGGCTATTCCGGCGACCAGGCTCGAACCCGATCGCTTTGGCAGCAGCAGAGTTGTTCGCCGCCGGCCGGTCGGTGGCTCGCCGGCGGCGAAGCGCGTCCATGATGGCGGCGGCGGAGTCACCGGCCTTGAGGTCGTGGGAGGCGTCGATGGAGATGGAGAGGCCACGGAGCGAGTCGGAGAGGGAGTCGCCGGTGGCGGTCGCGGCGGCGCCAGCGCCGGAGCCGGCAGGGACGCGGAGGAGCTGGTGTGGGGCCGGGTGGTCGCAGTTGGCGGCGAGGTGGGAGAGGTAGAGGCGGCAGTGGTGGGGCCACGAGAAGCGGTGGATGTTGCGGAGGCCGTCGCGGCGGCACTCGAGCCACCGGGACTTGTCGGCGACGAGGCTGAGCAGCGCGTCGGTGATCGCCGCCGCGTCGTGTGGGTCCACTAGTAGCCCGTTGTGCAGCGCCTTGATGATGTCCACTGGTCCTCCGTTCTTGGTGGCCACCACCGGCAGACCATACGCAGCAGCCTACACATCTCAGATCAAATCAAATTTCATCCAAACATCAAATAGTCAGATCAAAGATCTGAATCTGAAATCCAACAGGACAAGAGAGTTTGTTACCTCTATCAGGGTAAGCCCGAATGGCTCCACAAGAGCAGGGTTTATGAACACTCCCTGCACACAAATGATGATCAAGAAAAATCAGAGTTTATAAAAAAATCATCCAGAATTGAACGTGTTTAAAAGAAATAAAGATTTGAATGTACCTTGGTCTTGGCGGCAAGTCGGTAGATGTGCGGCACGTCGGTCTGCTTGTGGTGCTTGGGGTAGGCCACCTGACCATAGAGGTCGTAGCGATCAATAAGCTTGAGCACGGCGGTGAGCACCGTGGCGGCGCCGCCGGACATCTCCTCGATATCATCCCTGTTCCCCAATATGAGCGTCAGGTTAGCGAGCTCCCGGAGATGGCGGCTCTCCCCGTAAGCCTTGAGCAGCGTGGTGACGTTCTTCTTCGGGTCCGGCCGCGACAGCGCCAAGATCATCGGCTTATGCGGGTTGGTGAAAAACCTCAACACCTGACGCCAAAAAATAGAGTGTCTCTGATCACCTCTGTTCTGCTCTGCTCTGTGCCTATAATAGCTGAATCTCATATTCTCATGGCAATCAATCTGTGCACATTACCTCTGACCAGATGGGTGGCAATGGCTTCTTGGCCTTGCCGGGGCTCATGAGGGCCTGAAGATCACCGTCACCGTCGGCGAGGTCCCCGGCGTCGACGTAGCTGAAGTCCATGCCGGGGGGGATGACGACCATGCGCGGCATGTAGCGTCCAAGGCAGCTGACGCCACGTCGGCGCCGGACACGGAGCTTGCGTTCCACCATGACGTCGAAGCCGTCGTAGAGCCCCCACTGCTCCTCGATCTCCTGCTTGGTGCTGGTGACCACCACCTCGGCGGCGTCGAGGCCCGTCTCCTCGGCCTCGATCCGCCGCGCGATCCGGTAGGTGCCCTGGATCTCGGCGCGCGGCATGCGGCCCAGCTTGAGCAGCTGCTCCAGCTTGTTCCGGCCCAGCGAGTGGCCCGTCATCACCATGGGCACGTTCAGCGCGCTCGCCATGTGCGCCGCCACCTCCGCCGCGTCTGCGTAGTGGCCGTGGATCACGTACGGCCACACCGGTGGCGCGGCGGAGGTGGCGTCGCCGCCGGGGGTGGCGGCGAGCTGGTCGCCGAGGGCGCGTGCGACATTGGTGACATGTGCCAGAGCACGGTCCACGAACTCGGGGATGTGGGGCCATAGGGACTCTTTGTGGAGGTACTTGTCGCGGGGCCCACATGGCAGCCGCACGATGTAGGCGCCGGCGCCGTCGACGGCGTCGTCAGCGTCCGAGGGGCGTGTGATCATCTCGACGGGCTCGCCGTAGGTCCAGTCGACGTCCGGGCAGGAGATCTGACGCGTGAGGAGGTCCACGCGGTGCACGCCGGGTGTGGCCGCCAGCGCCCGGGCCAGCTCCACCACGTACTTCACCTGGTGGACGTCATTGAAAAAGGTAAAAATGAAAACTTGAAAAGGAAATTACTACTGGAAAGGTAAAATGTTAATAGTTTTTTAAGAGGGGATTTTTGTTTTTGCTTTGTAATAGATGAGCTAACAGAGGGTTAGGGTCTGTTTGCTTAGCATCCAAAGCCAGCCAGCCGCACCTAAACTCTGGCGGCGTCGCAAGTGAGGCGCTGAAAATCAGTGCCAAACATTTGGTAAGTTCTGGCGTAGCAAACAGCTATGATCTCTGGCAAAAAAGTGTAGCACACCCAACATTTGGCTACCAAGCAAACAATAGCCTCAACAGGCGTGGCGTGTCAAACTTTTGGTGTGGCAAGTTGCGGACGCGAAGCAAACAGACCCTTAATTCGGTGGAAATCAGCCCAGTTAATGTGCACCGTCCGCCAGACGTGTCGACGTCTTCTGGACCGGACTTGACCGTCACGGGATAAGATAGCTCAGTGCCATTTTTGGAGACGTACATGTGGCATGTACAAATCACGATCAAGACAATTCCATCCAGAGCCATGATGTTTATGATGAACAAAATGGCTTGCAGGGACCAGCGAATTTTTCAGATGGCTACAATATTTTATTAAATTTGTACTAGATATAAATCACCTCAAAATTCGAGGAAATCCGAATGATCTGTGTTGTGGCCATGGAAATACTGAACATGACCGTTACAAAATTATGTAAAACTTATGGAACGGTGTCTGACCTGGCCCCCGGTGTCAGAGTCACGGCCGAGCTCCATGTTCTCCCCACGGACGAGCCCATGGATGCTGCAACAAAACACAACCCCAATTACTAATTTTATTTTATTATAGAAACATAAACAAATAAGCCAAATTATTAAAGTGAGTCAACAGAAGCGTGACGTGTGTCAATCAACCAGCAGATAGCACTTGATCAGTACTACTAGTAGGTTGATTAGTAGCACTAGAATACCTGATGAGGACGATGTAGAGGTTGCGTTCGTCCTTGGGCACCTCGTCCTCGTCGTCGGAGACGATCTTCACCTCGGAGTTGATCCTCGCGAACCGGCTCTGCTGGTGTTGGTCGCCGTCGGCCGACGAAGGCGGAGCGGCGCCGTCGGGGCGGTCCTTCTCCCCCTCGGAGAGCTCCTCGGCGGCCTCCCGGCTGCCCACCTCCTGCTCCAGCCGCCGTCGCGCCAGCTGTCGCGAATACTCCATCTCCATCTGTCATGTTTTAGCGAAAATTTATACTACTATCAAAGTGAGGAACTAAACATTTTTTTTTTCTTTTGTTATGAAGTTCATTGTCATGTTTTCACCACACTCGAAAACCCAACATTTATGCATGATGTTCCAATGAATGGGCTCTAAACGGGTTTTTGTTGTAGTGACTTTCGGTGTATTTAGTCATCGCATATGGTAGACGTAATCACAAAAAGTGACGGTTAAACTGCACACGCCAGAATTTCCACGTCTCTGGTACTTGTAATTGAATTAGTCCCATTTTCATGAGGGAAAGGTACATGCGCAAGAATTAGGACAAGAAAGCCAAAGGAGATTTGATTCATGCTAATATTTTTTTTTAGAAGAATTTGCTGCCTAATGCCTGTTATCCGTCCCCATCATTAAAAAAAAAAACAGAGCCATGGCCCAAACGCAACTGACCAGGAGAGAGAGAGAGTCAGCCCAAGTGCCCTATGGGCCAGGCTAACTAGCTAGCTAGGGGAGGTCGATGGTGATGATGTCTTGTTTGGAAATTGGAACAAAACAAAGAACAACTCCCTCCGATAATCAATTGTAAATTGGTAAAGCATCTTCGTCTTCCCGGAAGCAGAGGAAGCGAATGAACAGGTGTCAGGTGTGAGTTGCCATGGCGTGCGTGCGTACCTGCTTCTTCTTCCTGGCGACGTGCCATATCCTCCAGCACAAATTCTCCAGCCGGTTGTTGCGCTCATGGCTGCTGCGCATCGCCACCACCTGCACACACACCAACAGATCAATAAACCACCACGCCGGCGTTCGTGAGCAGAGGCGAAGCTCCGCTCCGGCGATGAGGTGCTGATTAATTGTAACGTTACATATATAGATATATAGATATATACACCTTGGTCCATGTCCTGTGGAGGTCGCGGTCGTCGAAGCGGCTGACGACCTCCTCGACGAAGTACTTGGTGGGGCTGTAGGCCGCCGCGTCGGCCAGCGCCGGAGCTTGCAGCAGCCTCGGCGTCAGCGCCAGCGGCTCCGCCCGGCCGCGCGGCTTCACGCCCACGTCCAGGATCGCCTCCAGGTACCCGTTGATCCACTCGTTCCCCGCCGCCGCCATCTCTCCTCCTCCGGCTCGCCGGCCGGCGCCCTCACCACCGCCGGAGCCAAAGAAGACGAAGGAAGGAGCCCCCGCCGCCGACGCGTACCAGAGCTCTGCAGCTCAGCTCGACGACCCGTCTCTTTGCTTTTCTCTCTATATATAGTTATATACTGCTGTGCTGTTCTTTAGCTTCGGCGCAGGGCAAAAAGGAGGGAGGCTGCTGCTACCTGTTATATCGTGGAGCAGAGCATTGTGAATTTTATGCTAGTTTTTATTTTTAATAAAATATAATAAAAAAATTCAATGATACGTGGAATATCTTTTTTCAACAGAAAAAAAGAGAGATTTTCTTTCGAGTTTTCTATTGGAGGAATAATAGTGGTGGCTATGGGATAATCCCCTATCTCGTCGTTGGCGCCATGGATGGGAGGAGGAGGAATAAAGCGAAAAGGATTTTCTAGGAGGAGAGGAGCAGCGATATGGTTATGCTGCTAGTGTGGTGAGTGGATCGGCTGCAACTAGGCAACTGGTGGTGTGGCGACGGCGGCGTCGGAAGGGCAGCAGATCGGCGAGCTGCGTGCGTGCATGGCATTGGCACACGTTTCCATGGTACCAGACATATATGCCAAGCATATGCCTTCTCTCTTGCCCTGCTCTTTCGTTCTCTCTGATACTCTGACATGCTCCATTCTCGCCGTCCTGTTTTTTTTCTTTATCTTCTCTTGAGAGAATTAGATTAGGACAATTTGTGGTGAAATGAAAAAAAGTCTTTGTTTTTCGCTGTCAGTCTGGCATCGTCATCTCCTCGTACTCAGACTTTGTCCATAGTGGCCCCAACCCCCCCAACCCTTGGGCCTTATCTTTTTTTTCCTTAAAAAAAAAGCTTGGAGCCGTTGCTCTTTATAATGCGTGCTTGTTCGGCTTTGTGAAGTGTTGATGTTTGGTGGGACTTCAGGGTGACTTCTACCGTTTCTAGGGCAATTTAGGAACCCGGTACAATGTGGGGTAAAAAATAATGGAACACTCGATAAAAAAAAAATAACACCTCCCGAGTCATAGAAGAAATGGTCGTCACCGTGTCAACCTGAAGCCAATTGGTATGTTACGTTATCAACGTAATCGCCAACATTTGGTTACGGAAAACCTAAATCACACTCGAGTGTTGGGAGGCCTCTCCATACTCGAAATTTTGTCTTCACCAAACCTCTATCTTCCCCAACTCCAACGAGTTTTCCGGTGAAGTTAGGCTTCCAGCGATTGGGGGGACGGGGAGGGGGGGGAGGGTTATTGCTCACCGATAGCCTTGGAGGAGGGCCCGGTATAGGTGGAGGCTCACCGGGTGGCAAGGCCGGTGGCAACGGCGTCATTGGAGAGGCTGAGCTAGGACGGTGACGACCAGCAGCGGTGGTGGGCGACGGGAGGAGGAAAAAGGTGGAGAAAGAAGGTAGGTTTGAGCCATCCATTTTAGAACAAAATGGTCTAAAAATTCAAGTGTGTGGAGTGTTTCCATCACTCGAGTGTGGTATAGACATCCAAAAGGAAGGAAAAATTGCGTCCATTCCAGAAAGGTACTAGAATTTTTCTTCTTCTTTATTTCAGAACAAAATTACTAACCCAACTTTTAGCTAGTTAGAAAAGACTCAAACCTGCGTGGTTAAGGTGCAAAATGACACCGTTCCCACTCTAACCTTGTTAACAGTTGGACATCATGGAATAGAAAAGGCAAAAGTTGTGGGTGTGCTTTAGTTAGCAATTGTTTCCTCAATTCAGCGCAAGGAAATGCAGGATTTTTTTTTTATCATGACAGACAGCCACAGTCTGTTACGAATTACACTCGAATTCCATAAGAAAATATAGCAGAGTATAATTCCTTCAGAACCTACCGAGTTAATTCCTAGTTTCAAGCAACCTTTCTGTCGATAAAATTCAGAAAGATGGGATCCCCTAAGTTTCTAGTAAAAATCCTGTTGGCAAGATGGCGGATGTACAAAAATGCCAACTTTTTATTTTGATAGGCATCGATTCCATCTTAGTGCAGCATCTGTTAATCACAGAGGTTTGTAATAATTAGATGCAAACCCTTCATCGTGCACCTAAGTTATTCTTTGGGAAATTATGGCCTTAACAGTTGTTTCTGGAAGAAAAATTAGATGACAGCTCGTTTTGAGGTTGACGTGATGTGCCTCTCAATATCAAGCGTTCATGGTGCAAGATACATGCAGGGATAGAGCCTATTAGTATACACGATGTTTGACACACATGGTTTGTGCCCAGATCCATACTGAAAATGTTTTCAAATCTAGGTTGTTATGGTGCACAACTAAATCTCTTGCCAAACTTATTAATCTAGGTTCGATGTGCTCCTGCTACTTGTCACCAAGGAAAGTGGAAGACCTAAATTTTTTGTGTGCTTTAAATTTTAGGACATTTTTTGGTTAATCCAGGAATTAAGATATGGATTAGGAGGCGAACTGAGCTGTAGCTCAGCTGGCAAGGTTTCTTGTGGTGGAACCAGCCCACCAGGGTTCGAGTCATCGACTCGGCACTGGTGCTCGCATTTTCCTGGATTTATTCCAGGATTTAACCGGCGCTATTCTTTCAGTGGTAGGCGACGTGCCCGTCGATAGCGAGGCGCCTGTGGTGACTTCGTCAATTTGGAGGATTTGCCGGCCTAGTCTTTCGGAGGTGCTCATAGGGGTAGGGTTGCGTGCGTATGTTTGTAGAGGCAAGTGTGCGTGCGTGTATGTGAGCGTCTGCGTTTGTACTGTGTGATTCGCCAAAAAAAAAAAAGATATGGATTAGGAGGGGATTCAGGGACAATTAATCTCTTGCAACCCCACTCCAATATAAGACATATGAGTTGTGGACCTTCCACCAGAATCTGCCAACTTCGTTCGCGCTTCGAATCATGCCAGTAGCGCGAGAGCCTTACAGTTTTACTTCCTTTAGTTTCAAGCAACCTTATTTACCGATAAATTCTTCAAATTTTGGATCTCTCCTAAATTTCTCGTCAAATTCATATTTAGTAGGGTTGATGTGCATAGAAGTCAACTTGATCTAGCCTCATCTACTCTGCACTTATCGATTGATGCAACCCTTGATGGTGCACACTGGTCGTACTCCCATTCTTTGAAGGAATGATAGGGCGGTTCCTTCCAACCGTTGAATCAGAAGAAAAAAACACAAATATGACAGTTAGCTTTGAGGCTAATGTGATCGATGCCCCCCTGTCACTATCGTGGGTTCGTGGCGCGAGATGCATGCAGGAAAGAGGCTGCTACTCGATGTTTGACACATGGTACGCCCCCAACACTTTCATAATGTCAGAGAGACCTAACTCCTGAATGAAACCACCTGACAACACACGGGGAACCAATCATACGCCGACAGTTAGGCTGTCATTGGTACTCAATTTTTTTTGTTTGCTTTAATTGGATTGAGAAGACAATTGAGCTGCATTGGCTGCTTGGATACATATCCATGGAACTAGATAGCTTGATGTTTGCCAAGAGCAACAAGCGAGCAATAACTTAATACTAAGAAAATACTTTTTAGTATCATATATTAATACTTTCAATCGATCACCAATAAGGAATCTTGTAACCACGTCAACTTTTGCGTAAATAAAAAAAAACAGAGGATTATGAAGCAACTCCTGCATAAGAAGTGTCTCTTTCAGTCAGCCCCTGCCGTGTGGAATCGCATCGCATATATCCTGCCCGACCTGCTTTCTTGGAGTGCCGAATCGTAGGCGTCGTTCTAGGCGTACCGTCTGTGTTCGTGAGGCCCTGACTGAGGCGCCGCCGTTCTTTTCCAGCTCTTGAGATCGACCTCCTTCGCTCCACTTGGATCGAACACCAAAAAGGCCTCGAGCCTGCCTGCATATCTCGATTGGCATGTGCCAAGGGAATAGGATCGATGCTGCTCTCTCTCTACTGCTCTTTTGAAAGGGATCTGTGCGTGGAAAGGTGGCTTTACGTACTCTCCGATTCTTCACTGCTGCAAATGCATGGTTGCATTTCTTTATGCATATATATAGATGCTGGAGGTACTATTTATTTTTATAAAACCTGCAACTATTTTTTTCTGTAAAATTGGTAGAAGTTCAATAAATCTGAACTATAATAAAACGATTATGGCATGCAAAACAACAAAGGGAGCAGTAGACCCTGGCATGTTTGAAACCATGATTTATGCACTCATTGAATTCAACCCTTGTAATAATAAGGATGACGCTTCATATGTTTTCCTACAGTAACTACACAAGTATTCCTAAAAACCTAGGAAAGTGTAAAATATACCATGATGTGATTCAATCAAGATGCAAGGTATATTGAGATGAATCACTCCATGCTAGATTTTTCTTCGAGGGGCTTCACTCCATGCTGAATGGATTGATTTGTCTAACAAACATTCAAATAAGTAGAGACCCATCTGTTGTGTAATGCCGTTCTTCCAGTTCCCATTTCGGCCTGTCTGAAATGGGAGCTGGGCCACAACGCAACAACATGGGCCCCATCAAATCAGCCATCAAAACACACGCGCGCGCAGAGAGAGAGGTCATAATGCTGCACAAGCCCATTGCGGATTGGAGTGGAAAGTAATTTTTTATAAAAAATTTCTTTGATATTCTACGGACACTAGCAAAGACGCACGTGAAAAAGATATTTAGTTTGATGAGTCTACATCTCCCCTCACCTCCCTTGATCCTTACGAACCTGTTGTAGTGTGAGAACTATATCCCACTTAGATGATAAACATTTTCAATGCTGCTCATTCTTTCTATCCATATTTTTACTTTGATTATTATCTTCTTCCTTGAAGCCTGGATGTGACACCCTCTTTACATTTGTTGATCTTTACATGCGGGTCCGGTGTGAGCGGGTAAGGTGGACCCAAATTAGATAAAAAATATTTTTAATTCTTAGATGCATGTCGATCTTTCCTATTCATCCTAGGACTGCCCTTGTCAATCTCTGATAGATGCATTCGTTTCATTAATTGAAACAAGAGAAATTAGTATTACATGGCTACCATGGAAATGAGACACACACCAGCAAGTAATGAATAAAATCATACACCAGCGCCTGATGTGCCGATGTTTCTGGACACTTTGCAAAGCAGTAACACGATGAGTCACTAAAGGATCATTAAAGAAGAGAAAAAGTAGAGAACAGAGAAAAGAGAGTGGAGATCAGTCACTAAACACAGGCTATAGGTTTAGTTTAGGCTACAGCAAGAGATGCACCGCACAATTGGAGGCTAGACAATGTTCTTGCCGACCTGTGTACGAGAGAAGGGACATTTTGGATCAGACATGGGACATGGGATATTCCATAGGGAGGGAAGAAGCACAGCGAGAGGATTTGACAATATTCTTGTCGATTCTTGCCGCCCTGTAAACGGGAGAAGAATGGACAAACACGTACGGGACGTGGGATTTTATTTACAGAGGATAGTTCGGCTCGAACACGCACGGCATTGCGTTCTAACTGTTAGAGTCCAATGGTCATGGCGCTGGAGTAGGAGCAGAGTCCCCGACAAACACTGCATCCTGTTTTTTATTTCGGTGGGCAGATATGATGCCGGTGACAAAAACAAATTAATTTTGGCAGAAATATTTTCTAAATATTAGTTTTTGTGGGTTTGACCTCCTTCCCACCTCCGTTGACTCTTACAGGTGGGTCTAGCGTGAGAGGTAAGATGGACCCAGATTGGTTGAGAAACATTTACAATTCTACTCGTTCTTTTATAGATAGATTTACCCATTTGTGTACACGTACACATACTCAATAAACACACTTTACATGCGGCTTGTTTCTACGAACACCTTTAGAAGAATGGGCCAAGGGATCTTGCCATCGATATTTTTATAAGGCCTCACCTGAACGAATAGTCACTCAACATCGTAAGAACACAATGTTCTCTGTGTGTGGGGGTGGGGGGCACCTTGTCTCTGTCGCCTAAACAAAGTAAGGCTGTGTTCAGATTAGGGTAAAAAACACGGTAGCTAAAGAAAAACACTGTAGCCCTTGCTGGAAAGTGTGTTTTGTGAGAGGGTGACTAGTGAAAAGTTGGTGAATAGTGAAAAGTTGGAATGAATAGTGTTTTCTTAGGGAGTTTTTGGCGTCTGTGAATGAATGATTGATACAAGAGTGCCTCTTTAATCTCCGACTTTTAGTAGTAGGAGGCCCCATTAATCACCACCACTCAATGAGTGTATGCACATCACCTCATAGGAAGATTCTTTTTTCCCAGCCCGAACAAACGGATCGGATACGGACGGATATGTCCGAATACGAATACATATATTTATTTTTTTGCCGGATCGGATTCGGAACGGACAGTACAAAATATGTCGGATATGTATCGGATATTGATATACATTACATATCTGCAATAGACATTTAACTTTTGTTATGCAGATACGGATACGGTCGGATATTGATTTTTTGGTTCCGGATACGGTATGTATCATTTAAGGCCTGAGGGCCTTCGGTTGAACGGGAAATATCCATACCACTTTCATCCCTAAGCCCAAGGCTCATACAAGCTGATTTTTAGACCTATTTACCTGCCTCGTTCTTGTATATAATGGTGTCACAGGGTAGTCCCAATTACCTGCCTCGCAGGGTAGTCCTGTATATATATGATTTAGTAAAAATAATGATTCCCTGTAAAACCTGATCCCCCTTTGTCAATTTCACTATATGATCTACTTGTTTATTTTGTTTTTCCAAAGATGACAAGGGAAAAGACACCTAGTTTACGTTTTTGAGGTCCTAATTCTAATTTGTAACACATGGTTTTAATTATATATAGTTTGCTATATAACATGAAAGTTGTGTTATTTATTTTTTTTCTGTTGATCGATTGTCACTTGTCATAGACGCAAAGTAAAGAAAGAAAAAAAAAGTGGGCAAAAAGATTATGTTTTAAAAGGAATATCATCTGGCATCGCAGAAATTTTTTCTACACATTTATAACAAATTATATGGTAGGTCGTAAATTGGGATACTTTTGTCTTAATTCTTTACTTATAGTGCTTGTCCTCTATGTCTAGATCCTAGCTCTGCCCAGCCCGAAGCAAAATATTATGAAGTATTCTCCACAGCGACAAGGTTTATCCAAAGTGTTCTATATATGACAAGAAAACAACAATTAATGAAAACAGTTGTTAACCAAAGTGTTCTATGATTAGGTTTGGCAATAGGATCCCCGGTCCGCTGATGAAACCAAAAGCATACAGCTAGCATACTTGGACCAATAGTAGTGTTCGACTCCAACTTGTCGCATGAATCGAGCATGACAGCTGATTACTTTCATTTTTGGCAGAGCACGAAATAGTCCCAAACGGTAGCATCTCCACATGGGCGCTCCAGAATGGGTGATAGGACACACTCGTTTTTCTGACGAACGACGGCCAAACCTCCATCGCGGGGGGAAGCAAGGCGCAGGTCGTGCACGCACCCCGGGCTCGGCGTATATATACGCATACGGTTGATCGGTCGGGGCGGAGACTGAAGCAACAACGTCTCCGGCTAGCCCGCTGTTGCGCCTTACCGCCACCGGCTAGCTGCTGGTATGTCCTCGACCTTTCTTCCACTTCTTTCTGGTACTGGCACCATCAAACCGTTATCTTTCTGGCTTATACCGTTATAACCAATTTCCAAGCACGTGAGATATAGACTAATCATACAGAAACAACAACACATGACTCCCAGATCAGCTTTTCTCTTTGCTAAATTATCGTGTCAAAATAGCACCTCATTGAATGTAGCAAATAAAAATCTTTGTTTTCAGCGTTAACCTCAATTTGCAAATGGATTTATTCCTGAAGGGTATTTCTTGGTTTATTAGGTATCAAAACATTGTCCAAATAGTAAATTGTCTATGTCTCATTTTAGAAAGTAGATAATTGAATATTTCTTTTAACATAACCGTAAGTAGAGGAAACCCCAACCTAACTATTTAATTGTATTTTATTCTACACTTCTTTATTCGCTCCAAAAGGGAGAATTTTTTTTTTATGGAACCATAGGTAGGGGAAACCTAACCTACAATGGGAGAATATTTTATTTGATGGAACCGTAAGTAGGGGAAATCACCCCACCTATCGTTTTAATTTTCTTTCATTCTATACTTATTCATTCGGTCCCATGGGGAGTTTGAACCCAGGTCCGCAGCTCTTCGAAACGAGAGATATTCAGAACGTGTTTAGTTGTTGGGGAAGAAAAAGAACTTTTTCTGGGAAGCGTGTTTTGTGAGTGGGATGAATAGGAAAATTAAAGGGAATTGAAGAAGAACTTTTCTGGGAAGCGTGTTTTCTGAGAGGGATGAATATGAAAGTTGAAAAGATCTTTTGGAAGTAAACATGGCCTTAGTGGTGTTTGATGTATAAAATTTGCCACCGTATCATGAGGATAGTTAACTATCCTATAGAAGATAGGAAATTGCTCCCTCATGTGTGTTCAGAGCCAACGCAATCATACATGACCATTTTATTTTAAAAAAGATTCTAGAGTAGTACTATTCAATTGATTCACTCCTTTTTCTCTTACAGTGGAGAAGCGATCGTGTCATTTAACATTTTTGTTGGCCTGTAAATCTACTAGTACCATTTGTAGTCGGTCGCAATACATTCAATCTTGATTTTTTTTATTCTACTACATTCAATCTTGTTGCCGCGCTTGACCGAAAACATTAGTCAGTACCATGGACCTGACGTGGCAGCTGGCACTGGCCAGCGGCCGTTTCATGCTCTACGCATGAAAAAGCAGGAGGATCGCTCGGGAGCAAGCACACAAGTGATGTTGCTAGGAGCTGCCAACAGTGGCGGAGCTAGGATAAAAACTTAGAGTATGCCATGCCAACTTTCGAAACACAATTAGGCAAAAATCAAATTAATAAATTGGTAGGCGATGTGGTAAACATGAATAATATGGATAACAGGTCTCAAATTATAAATTTGTTCGTGTCCACCTGGCCTCCACGTCCTTAGTGGTCTGTGTCAACAGGAGACGCGAGTCGATCACCAGCACTCGCATTCTGTGGAGTCTGATGGGCCGATTCTTACGATATACCAGACCCCACGTGGCATATACCCCGTAGCTACGTCCGTGGCTGCCAAACAAAGAGTCAAAGACAATGCAGTCACTGATGCTACAGAACATGCTTCACCCCTTGTTCTAAACCTCATTTACTGCTGGGATGTTGGATTAGAAGTAACCCATATAGATCATCAGCATTGATTTGTGGCTCAAACTGGAAGTAAGGTGTGTCTCAATACCACAGAGCAGCGGTGAAATTGGTTCCCATATTTTTATTTATAATCATAGCTTTTATAGAATAATAATTAAAAGTACCAGATATATACATTTTTATGTCCATGATATATGTGATTGACATAATGCATCAAAGTCCATAAATGACGTTCAATCATGTTTCCATACATGCCACTAGTGAGTATAAGAAATATCTTAGTGTGGTTTGAACCGATGGTGATGAGGACCTTCACTGTCAGTTCTATCAGCCACAACAACCACCACCTTTGGAACCGACAGTATAATTTTTTACCTTTTTACTGCTGATTCTGAAGACTTATGAGCCGTTTGCAAAGACTGTTTCTATAGTAGTGGCTAGAGATTATGTTACCACTCTACCAAACACTACCTTAGTGTAAATCATGCTTTACTTTTAGTTAGTGTCACTAAGTTATGGGCTCCTAAGTTGGATAAGTATTATCTTACTGCACTAAATAATAGTGACCCTGGGTATGCCCCCACCCCCCAACACGCCCCCCCCCACAAAAAAAAGAAGAAGAAAAAAATATTACAGTAAACCACTGGTGTAAGGGTGATTCAGGTACATGCCTCATTTTTTACATACACATAAATCTATATATTTGCATCCTCTATGAGTCCATTTGTTTTTTGAAACTTTTCGTGTATTGGTTTCAGTGCTATCATGTTTAGAGAGACTGCAACACCTAACCCACCTAATTGACCATTTATGTTCCCTTTGGTACTGTGCCGCTACAGAATTTGTATAGGTTCTGGTTGTACTATGTATATATAGGATCCTTAAAATTCAAAACCCTGGCCTGGAAGCACGAGTCCTGTTAGTGGCTTTTATATATTCAGAGAATTTTGGTTGTCTGCATTACAGTAGTAGTAATTACGAAAAAAAAATTGATGCTGTATTTGATGCAATGATATTACGGCAAAAAACCATTGATGATGTACTTGATGCAAACTATGAATAATAAAACAATTCTTTTAACTACTTGAAGTTTTTGAATCACAGCGCATGGCTTCACAGCAACAGCAGGGGAGTATGGAGAATTTCATGCCCTACTTGCAGCACATTCAGAGAGGAAGCATGATCCAGCCATTTGGTTTCTTGTTGGCCTTTGACGCGAAAAGCCTCAAAGTCATTGCATTCAGTGAGAATGCACCGGAAATGCTATCAGCAGTCAGCCATGCAGCGTCAGGTGTCGACGATGATTCACCAAATTTGTGCATAGGCTCCACTGTAGCATCTCTTTTTGCGGACCCTGGTGCCACAATGCTGAGTATGGTACTAGGACATGCTGATGCTTCTTCTCTGAATCCTATCTTAATTGAATCCAAATCATCAGATAAGCTGTTCTATGCCATTGTACATCATGCAACTGGCTGTCTAGTAGTGGATTTTGAGCCAGAAAATTCTTCTGAATTCCCTACCGCCGTTGCATGGGCTTCACTGTCTTACAAGTTTGCGGCCAAGGCAATATCCAAGATCCAGTCACTACCTGGTGGAAGCATGGATGTCCTGTGCAATACATTGGTACAGGAAGTCTTTGACTTAACGGGATATGATAGGGTCATGGCTTACAAATTTCATGAAGATAATCATGGGTCGGTCATTGCTGAGATCACAAAACCTGGTCTTGAGCCCTATATTGGCCTACATTATCCAGCCACGGATATCCCACAGGCTGCCAGGATCCTTTTCATGAAGAATAGAGTTCGCATGATCAGTGATTGCCATCTGAGGTTCAAGACGGGGAGTTTCCCTTTCATGTTAGCTTGTCTGGTTCAGCTCTTAGAGCTCCACACAGCTGTCACGTTCAGTACATGAAGAACATGAAATCGGTTGCATCCCTTGTAATGGCTGTTGTGCTGAATGAAGATGGAGAAGATCTTGAAGTCGTAATGGAACAAGCAGCACATCAGAACCAGAGGAAGAAGCTATGGGGTCTCATTATTTGCCACCATGGGAGCTCTAGATATGTCCCGTTTCCAGTACGGCATGCCTGTGAATTAGTAGCTCAACTGTTTGCTGTTCACATAAGTAAGGAGCTTGAATTGGAGAAGCACATGCAAGAGAAAAGTATACTAGGCATGCAGGCAAGGCTCTCCAGCATGCTGTTCTGGGAACAATGTCCCTTGAGCATCATATCTGGGAGTCCAAATATCATGGACCTAGTTAAATGTGACGGGGCTGCTCTTCTATATGGTGACAAGGTATGGCAGCTGCATACAACTCCAACTGTGTCTCAGATACGTGATATTGCTATCTGGCTATCAGATGTTCAGAGGGATTCTAGTTTTGTGAGTTTTGATAGCATCCAGGATGCTGCATATCCTGGACTTGCTTCCCTAGGTGACAAAATTTGTGGATTAGCAATGGGAAAAATCAGTTCCAGCATTATTCTTTTCTGGTTCAGATCACGTACAACTTCAGAAATTAAATGGGGAGGTGCAAAGCACGATCCATGCGACAAGGATGACGATAGAAGGATGAACCCTAGGCTGTCCTTCAAGGAATTTCTTGAGGTTGTCCAGATGAAGAGTTTGGCCTGGAATAGCTACGAGATGGATGCCATGAACTCACTACAACTTGTGGTAAGAGGATCACTGGATGATGCGATCAAGCTAGCAAAAGTGCCTCATTTAAATAACAAGATTGGTCATCTCAGGCCTAATGTGTTTGTCTGAGGTTCAGGCGGCAACAACTGAAACAGTTCTTCTGATGGAAACAGCAACAGTTCCGATCATGTCTGTGGATGGTAACGGATTGGTCATTGGATGGAATCAGAAAGCAGAGCAAGTAACAGGTTTGAAGGTCGATGAGGCACTAGGAAGACACATGCTTACTCTAGTGGAGGAGTCTTCTCTACCAAATGTCAAGAGGGTGCTATCTTCAGCTTTGCGTGGTATGTGCTCTATTTGCTCTATACTATTGGCTTTATTTATTATTTTCTCAACAATTTAGTCATGCATGGGCCATGCTATATGGTACTTTGGTTATCTTTACGAGGTAAAAGTTTGAACGAATCAAGAGCCCTTGATTTTTTAAATAAATGAAACTGCTGCATATACAACAACAACAACATAGCTTGTTGTCCCAAGTAAGTTGGGGTAAGCTAGAAATGAAACCATTATATAATTAGATAAATTAGGAAACAACCAAAATTGCCGGCAACAGCACTAATAGTATCTCCTAGAATCTAGCAATACCGATCATCATCGGGACTTTCCCAATAATGCAAGGATCGGCAGCTTTCTTCAGTTCAGAGCTTATTTTTAAAATGATCCTGTTTAGCTGAGATCGATTAGGTGTAGAATTTTTTCCCTTGCTTAGCAAATCTTGCACCCTATAAACTGTTGTCCATCTGGCTTAAGGAATTTATTGTGTACTGCACGCGAACTGTATATGCTTTCAGAAAAATTATGAGAAATCCTAGTACAACAGATGACCCTATTAGATAATTCTTTGGAAAACACAGGGGGAAAACACAGGGGCCTCTTCCTCGCTCATGTGCTGGATAAAAAAACATTATATAGAAACGCTATTGTTAGTAAAAATTTCCAGTCACCTTATTATTCTGCAAATGGAATTCTGTTTAGAGTAATCCAATATTTTATTGTATTAAAATAATTAAAACAATGAAAGTTCTATAGATCTAGTTTCAGGATATTTTACCTATTTTAATTATGTTCAATATAAAAAGATATGTAAATATATATTTATTCTGTTACCTCCAAGAACCATCGAGATTCACCTAAATGGATTGTGCACAATTATTTCGGAGTACCTTAGTACCTTTTCATTCCTTATTTCATAACGTTGTTCATCTTCTATTTTGTTTTTGAAACAAAATGTTCTATCTAGCACCTAGTTGATATCTTCTATAATTTATCTTGGTGGCCACAATTGTTAATCACCCTATCCTAGATCAAAGAAAAATAATTATTATATGATATTGCATTTTTTATTTCCTTGTAAATATTTCATCAACTAATATAAATAGGCATTGAAGACAAGGAAGTCCGACTCGAGGTAAAATCACATGGCTCAAAGAAGGGTGATGGCCCTGTTATCATGGTCGTAAATGCATGTATCAATCGAGATTTTTATGAAGATGTTGCTGGGGTGTGCTTTGTAGCTCAAGATATGAATGTTCGCATGTTGCATTCTGAAGGAAATACCGAGGCACTTATAAATTATAATCCAAACCTATTGACTCCTATGTTTGGCGCTGACAAATCTGGGAGGTGCAATGAGTGGAATGCAGCCATGACAAGACTTACTGGTTGGCACAGGGAAGAGATTCTCCATAAGATGCTGCTTGGAGAGGTTTTCGGATGTAGCAACGCATCCTGCGTGTTGAAGGGTAAAGATGCATTTATAAGGATTTTCATTCTAATTAGCAGTATTTTAGTGAGTGACAAAATAAAAAATGAGGTTCCATTCGGCTTCTTTGAACGAAATGGGAGGTATATTGAGTGCTTGCTATCAGCAACGAGAAAGGAAAATGGAAATGGTGTACTCACAGGAGTGTCCTGTTTTTTGCATTTTCCTAGTCATGAGCTACAGCGTGCACTACATGTGCGTCAAGTCTCCGAGGAAACTGCAATTCAAAGGTGAAAAAGGCTTGTCCTACATGACATTATTACTCCCTTCCATTTAACTTAACCTTTTCTTCCTTGTTATAAGTTCTCAAACATAGAGAATAATAACTCTTTTTATAAGAGTAGCTTTCAGTTTAATAATGCTCCATCGCTGTATCCACAGGTCAACGTATTTGGGTTTAGGGATGGATGAATTTGTATTGCAAGACATGATGGTATCAGTTATAAGTAAAGTACAGACAGCTTGCAAAGAAAAAGGGGTCATAGTATCTTGCAGCCTTCCGGAGAAATTTCTGAATCAAAGACGCTATGGGGACTGTTTTCGAGTGCAGAAAATCCTCTCTGATTTCCTATTCGCTTCGGTGAAATTATGTCCTATCGGTGGTTCCATTGCAATATCTCCCGACTGGACCAAAGAGAGCATTGGGGAAAACATTGACGTCACAGATCTGGAACTCAGGTACAGTAGTTATGCAATCCGCACTGGTGTGACACTTTTTTCTTTGCCCCCTTGATACAAACTTGTGATCTCAAATGCTTAAAATTAACTAATGTTGTGTTTCTGGTTCTAGAATCAAGGAGCAGATGATTGTAGTCCCCGAGGAAGTTTTGGCACAAATGTTTCAAGCGGACAATGAAGATCAACAAGAGGAGGGCCTGACCCTTCTATTAGCTTGTAAAAACCTTCTGAGTTTGATGAACTAAGGAAAACAAGCAGCTGGAACGCTGACTTCAAAACTCAACACTGAACTTTGCACCAGCCGCACATGCATCCAAAAGTCACTGAAGCATGGAACTTGGATGCAAAAATGGTGGAGACGAACACTATGTAGATTCGGCAGGTTGGGAAACTGGTACAAAGAAACCAAAAAGAGAAGTATCAGCCTTAGTGTTGGATGAATCCCGGTAAAAAATAAAGGGTAATTTACATTTTAAATTCAGTTCTTTTCAGTTTAATTCTTTTATTTACAGGCTATATGTATTCTTTGCTCTATGCATATTCATTGCATATTACGTACACTACTACTATATGTTCATAAATAGTTCTCTTTTGCGCTGAAATTATACCAAACCAACTAACATATATACAATCTTCTTTATAACTAAACCTGGTGCATTCCCTCACACCAGGAGATGGCCACGTCGGCAAGAATGTATGGGCCGTAGGATCAGCCGATCCAACGGCCACGAATAATTCTAGAGCATTTGACCGCACAGGTGGGACCTGCTGACATAGGTCCCACAAGTGGGCCCCACCATGGGACCCAGCGGCGTGGGTCCCACCATCTGTGAGACCTATGAAACCGACGCTAACATGGGTCCGCAAGTGGACCCTACCGTGTGACCCATGGCACCTGACGACGTGGGTCCCATAAGAGGGCAACACTGTGGACCCACGGGACCCATAAGTGGGTCCCACCGTTTGTGGCCCCATGGAACCAACATGCGGGACCCACTGACATGGGTCCCACAAGTGGGCCCCACCGTGCCACACGGGACCCATAGGTGGGCCCAAACTCTGTGGGACCCGACGACATGGGTCCGACTATGGGCCTATAGGACCCACACATGGGCCCCGGTGAGCTAATTATATACGGGGCCCACTATACAATTTTCTAAAAAAGCCCTATGAACTTTGGTAGAATCAACCCACACTGTGCCTACATTGCTTCCACATAAAACCCCAAACTTGGGCAAGATCAATCAACACTCCACGAACAATATATCCATATAAAACTCTCGAGACTTATGCAAAACCAACCTTTTAATGTGTATCGGTGACAAGTTAAATTGCCTCGCACATTTACATACGACATCTACCACAACATTAACACCTTTGACGACTGTCACATACATGCTTTCTCGCCACGAACACATGGTCGATCCATAGACATATTTCAACGGTCTACACTTCCCACATATATGATTAATAATCCACCTCACGCACATATATTTAACAATGCAAATCAAATTTGACCAAACCCACAACAAAACTAAGCACAAATATATACATCCGTGACGGGCCTCTCAGAGGCGCCAACGGCGCGATATTTTTCTAGTTTAATAATTATATATTAAAATGGTTACTTTACATACGAGATACTGACTAATATATGTACACATATATTATATATAATTACAACTATTTTCTTAAAGAGTAAATTGCACTCACCATACAACAACTTGTGAACTTGTATCATTTTGGTCCAACAAGTAGCAAAACGTGCAAATGAATACATGAACTTGTTAAACGTGCGCATATATGGTCACATATACTCTATGTAGACGTATTTTTTTCACCATGACACCTAACATGGATGGTTTTATGCATGTAACACATATCTTTCTCCCCCTTTACATCTATATATGCAATAAAAATGTATACAACTCTTATATTCCATTGGCAAATTTCAAAAGATGAAAAAAAACTAACAATATCACCAAGTCACTATTTGAATTGTCTTTTTTTTTTCTTTCTAAATCCAACTTAGAATTATGTGCATTTAATTTATATATGAAGCCCTAAGTCAATTTTTATAATTCTTCTCATTTTATATAGTTGATTGGTCGAACAAGATCAAACTTAACACCAGTATATTAGGATTATTATTTTTTAAACAATTATTTGATGTCTATGGTAATATTGTTTCCTTTAAATCCGTTGTATATCCGTCATCAAAATTTTAAAAAGGCATGTTAGAAAATTCTTTTTTTAATATTTTCACTTATGAACAAGGGTAAACAAAATGTACATGAGACACAATAAATGACTTTATCATAATTTTTTTTAAAAAAAATGGTATATGTGGTCATCCATAGTTGAAGTTTTTTTTAAAAAAAATATTTTACCCATATCAAAAGAAATAAGAGTTGTGCACATGTTTATATAGATGAGAAGGAGGTACGGGTTATAAAACCGTCCATGTTACATCTTATGGTGGCAAAATACATCTACATGCAGTACATGTGACCGTATATGCACGCATTTAATAAGTTCATGTATCCATTTGCATGTTTTGCTACTTGTTGGACCAAAATGATACAAGCCCACAAGTTGTTGTATGGTGGATGTAATTTACTCTTTCTTAAATGTCATGACCACAGAAGTAGTATTCTCTTTGACGACTTAAGACCTTGTCGATAATCAATCCATTCGACGAGAGCTGCTTAAATTGCCGTGATTCTATTGGACATCCGGAGTTTTTCCTTCATCCACATCATCTTTGTCATTTGAAAAATAATAATATACTAATCAAAATTTCAACAATAGTTATATCAGTAAATCTTGAATGCTAGGAGTTTATGTACATGAATATTGGAACTCATCATCTTTTGACCTACAAAATTGTGAATAAACTCACAAAGGTAGTACCTACATAATTATTCCCGTGTTCCTGTGTTAAGCACTAAAGAAGAAAAAATCCATTACTAAAAACAAATAAAAGCAAGAAACATTAACAAAAATGTAATAATGGCTATAAATATTACTAGAACTTTAAAATGTCTAGAAAAATTACTAGAAATTCAATAACGACTAGAAAATTTTTAGAAATTCAACAATGCCTATTACTCGAACTTTAATAATGGAAATTTACTAGAAATCCAGTAGTGGATAGAATTTTTAAAGAAAATAAACAATGCTACAAATATTACTTGAACTTTTAATAATGAAAGGAAAATTATGTCAATTTTTATAACCGGTAGAAAAATTATTAAAAATTCAACAATGCCTAGAAATATTTCTAGAACCTTAATAATGGCTATAAACATTACAAGAAATTTTCAAGAGCACATAGAAATATTACTAGAACATTAATAATGGTACACAAATTACTTAAAATTCAAAAAAATTGCTAGAAAGATTGAAATCTCTAGAAAAATATCAAAATGACTCTCTTTAGTTTGAATGTTTTCTTGAATTCCCGTGATGATTCCAATGGAGTCGGCCCATGCTACTTTTGTACCAATTAATGTGGAACGCCTAGCATTACATGGGATCTATATCTGTGATGCCTTGTTACTTACTCGATGATTTCTTCAATGAGTCAAAGATATTGATTTTTCTTTCAGCGACCTCTATGAGAGTATCTAATGGGACATGTAGTAATAAGACATTCATGCAACAATGAAGCACGTTACTAATGACCAAAATATTTCTGTTTTTTTTCACGTGTAAAGGTCCCCAATCAAACAAAAATTACAGATATCATAAATATGTCACAAGAAGCATCACAAGCACTAGATATAGATAAAACCAATTCTCACAAGTGCACACCAACCATAAGTTCACAAGTCGATCTCATAGGTTCACAAACAAAATATTTGACAAAATATGATGGTTGTGGGTCGAAGGGCGGCGGTGTGTTGGGCTGAGGTGGGAACAATTAACTGCACTCACTGGCGGACCCAAAGCGTGGTCCAGGTGGGCCTTGGCAGACCCTAAAACTGGGCCAGATTCATATAAAAAAAATTGTCTCACTTAGCCCACCAGCCCACTAGCCCACACACGTTCTAGTTTCCTTTCATTTTCCTCACATACGCTCGCGAGTCACGCTCACGCCTCACGAGTCACGATTCTATCCCGATGCCAACACCCCAACGGCAACTTAAAACCAAGAGATGGAAGCCGGGACGCCACAGGCATGCGGCGGCTACTGGTGAGCCATGAGCTGGCCATGCGCCGCCGACTTGCGCCGCCTGCCAGCACCGACCGCCGGCTGGATGCTCGATCCAGCTCGCACCCCTAGTTTCCCTTAGATGAGACCGTAAGGTCCAAGTTTTCCATCTTGCAATGAAACCACAGATAATCCCTTCAACTGTTTCAGGAGTTTCAAAATATCTCTCTACCAAAAAGATCCCCTTTTGATATGGTTTTGCGATTTTCCATTGTTGTAATGCTTCTCCAAAACCAAATGTACCCAAGGCAAAACTGCTCTATTGTAGAATTTATCCCAATACTTGTGACACCCGGAATTTCATCACAAGTTAAAAATAGCAACCTTTTAAAAAATTTTAGAATTTATTTGGAATTCAAATTTAATTTGTAGGAATGTTGATTTGACTAGCCATTTTAATTATTTTCTTTATGAATAAGAACTAAAAATAAATATAAGGTCACCATTTGATTGAATGCATTTCATGTTGGAGCATTTTATTTGAGTGTTGAATTCAAATTGTT
The DNA here is from genome assembly GCA_015342445.1 of Digitaria exilis. Lineage (NCBI taxonomy): Eukaryota > Viridiplantae > Streptophyta > Magnoliopsida > Poales > Poaceae > Digitaria > Digitaria exilis. The sequence continues at coordinate 583,832 of JACEFO010001613.1, forward strand.
TTGAATTCAAATTTGGTTTCTTATTTGAATTCCAACAAAAGTTTATTTAAGGTTCAACATCTTAGAACTGATGTTTCAACATTTCTACACTTTTGGTTCAACATTTAAAAATCTCTCTTTTCTCCTTCCGGCTCATCTCTCAGCTTTCGGCCCAACTTCTCTTTCTCCTTCCCGACCCTCTTCTTTCTCGGCCCATCTCCCTCGTGCTCGGCCCAGCTCCAGCCTGCAGCTCTCCCTCCGCCTCCTCTCTCCCTCTCTCTCACCGACACGGCGGTCCCACCTGTCATCCCTTCCATCTCCCTCCCTCCGGTCGCACCTGAGCCCGACCGAGCTCGGACTCAACCCGAGCCGCACCCGTCGTGCCGCACCCCGTGCGAAGACGCACGCCAAGGCTGTCGTCCTCGCCCTATAAAAGGCGCCGCCATCCTCTCTCGAACCCCTTCGCCCTGTCGCCCAAACCCTAGCCGCCAAGCTCCTTTGCGCCGCCGCCATCCCCAAGTTCGCGCCGCCGTCGTCGAACTCCGCCCTCGACGCCTCTGCCGCGCCAAGACCTTGTCATAGAGTTTCGCGGGAAGGTAAAGGACACGCCAAGCCCATTTCCCCTTCCTCTCTCGCTCTGTTGCCCTCGTGCGAGCTCGCCGTCGCACCCGAGCCGCCGCCGCGCGTCGACAGCCGCCTCCACCGGCCGAGCTTCACCCTAGATCCCCTATACGTGATCCCCGCATCCCCAGCATGCTCCTGCATCTTGAAATGGTGGAAACCGTGGCCCCTAGCCCCGCACCGAGCTCCTACGTAGCGCCGCCACGCGCCGCCGACAGCTCGTCCCCTCCGGCGAGCCGTTTCGGCCAGGAACCCTCAGCCGCCCGATCAAAATCCGACGGCCCATAGTAGATCCAATCCAGGTCAAAACCAGTCAACCGAGCCGGCCATGGCTATTTTTGCAGAAACACCCCTGTAGTTGTTGCTAATCAACCCACGGTCCAACCTTAGTCAAAAGTAATCTCACTTAGGTCCTTTTATTCACGTCTAGGCCCCTGAACTTTCATAGATTCGAACCCGCCGTCCATAGGTGCTCTTTTTACGCGTGAGCCCTCGGGTTTTCATACGTAATTATGTTTTAGCCCTCGGTTTCTTCTGTTTAAGCCCCTGTTAAGTTAGCTTCCTCGCAGTTAAGCCCTCGAACCTTATTTTATCCCTAGATTTCACGTTTAAACTCCGTTTAACCTCGTTCTTGATCCGTTAACTTTCTAAAAATGCAAAGTTTAGTTCACCTGTGTAGGTTTACCAATTTTTCATGTTTTGAAATAAATTAATAAATATTAATTTTCTTAATTCTAGTTTAACTAGCTTCTTGAATTAAAAGCAAATCATAGTTCTACCTTCATGTTTTATAATAAAAGATAATTTGATTAACCATTATTGAACTAACCTTTTATAATTAAAATATGGTTAGAGTTATATCTTGTCTTTTCATAAACTAGTTCAATTTGGTTAATGATTATTTAACTGTTTTATGAATAAAAGCTACATCGGTTATAACTCGAGTTTTCATAATTACATGCTAACTTGACTTATATGAATATAAATGTATTTATAAATAATAAATGACTAGTTGAACACGAATAATAAAGTTGTTCGATTAGATGCTCATATATAATTCTTTTCTAAATTTAATTGTTTAATTGATATGATTTATATATAATATTTATAAATAAAATTGATTAGACTTTACTCCGCCTTTTCTTATGAGAAGTTTAAATTGAAGTAATTCAAATATGAATATCTCTTTGAAATATTCATTGCACATGTTTTATTAATTAAAATTAATGAAGCATATAGTCTTTGCTTTATAACATTAATCTTCTTATAGTTGTAATTTTCTCGACCTTAGCTCCGATCTCAGCGTTTCTCGTTCCCTCGCGAACCTTTCCAAGACCTCAAATCGTTTCTATGCTTGATCTATTTTGTTGCCCATGTTTGGTGTACTGTTTATTTATTTGTGCATTTGTTTGCTTGTATATGCTCGTGTGCGATAGACGCTGTTCAAGCCGAGTTTGAAGATCAAGCTGTGAGGAGTTCATTGAAGATCAAGTCTATAGAGAAATTAAGCAATAGCAGATATTACTAGGATTAAAGGCAAGTGGATTTCCCCCTCAGCATACTCTCTTTTGACCCATGCAACCACATGTTAATTAATGTTTACTTTATGTATGTATATTGCATTAATATTGATGGGTCCTATAATAAGGATGACTAATTTTTATTCACCATCCGTTTGATAACCGGGTCTTTACTTTATGTTGGGTAGCTTTGATTAGCTGCTATACTTGGGAATGGTTCACACTAAATGTGAAGATAATAATTTTGTGTTACCATTTATCAAGCTATTTATATCCATGTTCCGATGATGATGTTAAACAAGATCACTTATGTTAATTGGAACATGGAGCGGCAACCTGGGATTTTTCCGTACAACCACAATACCATATGGCTCTGGTCTTGGCTAAGTAAGATAGATGAACTCTATGCGGTGTTAGGCTTGCCTGCTCTGTTGGATAATGGGTTATGTGTGGGAAGAGCAGAGAAGGAGGCTAGGCCTCCGATGTTCTGCATGGTGGGGACTGACATTTGCATAGAGGGAGTCTTTGGAAAGGCCTCGTAGCGTCCCTATGCAGCTACACCTTGGCAGTGTGGTACGTGCCTGATCAGCACAGCGTGGTTGGGTCTAAAGTTCTTCGGGACTTTTACGCGAATTGTGGTGAAAGTGTACAACCTCTGCAGAGTGTAAAACTGTTATAACAGTCGTGTTCACGGTTATGAACGGCCCGGATCCTCACATGATAATTGAACTTGAAGATGAAAATAAATTGTGGTTCCTGGTTAAGGAATGAGTGCTTTTGGCACGAATGATGTGAGATTATGTATATTTCTTTATATGATTAATTGGGTTGGTATATACTTATACCTAGTAATCAGGTGCTTGCTAATAAAACTTGACCCACTAAAATGTTGACCGCTCTTAACTCTTAGCCTTTCCTTGAAAGCTTTGCATATTCTCCCACTTGTTGAGTACCAACCACAAGTGTACTCACCCTTGCTAAACATTGGATCAGAAGGAGAAGAAGATGTGGAGTTCTTTAGTGACTTCAATGAAGATTGCTAGGCGTACGCAACCCCCAGTCAACTGCCTGTGGTAAAGAGTTGAAGATTCCGCTGCTAAATAACGTTGTAATGCATTTATTTTATTATTTCTGCTGTAACTTTGTGTTCTGTATTCATGGAGTCTGTCATATGTGTGAAACTTGATCCTGGCACACATATGAGATGCATTCGGTTTGTCCTTTATAAAACCGGGTGTGACAATACTTTAGAAGTAGCGCTTCATTCTTTGCTTTCTGGTTTAAAACCCCTAGTCCCCCTTCTTTTTTAGGAACACAAACCATTCCCATGCTACTTTAGGAGGATTTCTAGCATTAATTTCACCTCCTCTCTATAATCCATGTTTTCTATATTTATCATCTTGATTTATTACAGTCATGGCCGTGAGAAAAGTACATAAATAAAATATTGGCAAAGATGTGAAGACAGCGTTAGTCATTTGTAGGCGGCCTGCTTGCAATAGAAACATAAAAGCCCCCAGTGGTTGAACCTAGTTGTTAGACAACACTGATTGTCTAAATTTGAAAGCGGACATAATTGAGCTTGATTAATCTAATGGTGGCCCTATCTCATGATGAATTCATCTGGCCCACACAGTACCAAGATTTATATACGATTTAACATATCCAGTTGTTGAACAACAAAACAAACAAAGCTAAGGTTGGCGAAGTTTGGAAGCGGTCGGCACACTTGAGCTTGATGAAGCTAATATTGGCGCTAAGAACTCTCACTACTACACAAATCATTTGTAACGACCCTTCTCTTTTTCCAGTAATAACGGGCACCCGAAAAAATGTAATTGCAGTGCATTGTTGCTGATGTCATTGGTGTAGCGTCATTGCTGTGACCACTACAATAACGGGCAACCATGACGCCATCATCGCATCCGTTATTACAAATGGATAGTTCACAATAATAATAGACGACGCTGACATCATCATTGTCCGTTATTACAAATACTATCTTTAATAACGGTATCACTGCTGACATCATCATGGACCGTTATTACAAATGGAAGCGGCTGATGTCATCACCGTCCGTTGTTAAAAATCGAGGCTAGGGCTAACTTTAGAGGTGACGTCACCCGTACGTTACTAAAAATGCACAAACGAGAGGTGACGTCATGCGTCCGTTATTACAAACCATTTTCAATGACGGTGAGATGCTGACGTCACTTCGTCCGTTATTAAAAATCAAGCACTAGATTTATGAAATTTAAAATTTTAATTTTTTTGAACGACCTCAGATGGAGAAAATAAGAAAATAAGAGTTGTTGATTTTGAAAAGTTACCAAACTTTATAGTTAATAAGTTTTTTATTTAAAATCATCTAGTCGACGAAAACTAAGTTTGAAAGAGTTCAAATTTGAAATTTAAATTTTGTAAATGATCTCGGATGGAGAAACTTCTAACATGAAAGTTTTATATCTCGAAAAGTTATGGAACTTTGTATTTGATAAGTTTTTAAATTGAATTCGTTTAGAGCCTCAAACGAACGATTTACACTCGGGTGAGTATAATATGTGGGGAAAGAAAATTGATAGTAGACACAAGTGAGTGTGTGGTGTAATGGTAGAAGGGGTTGTGTGTGAGGGAGAGGTCGTGGCTTTGAATCCTGCTACCGTCAAGTTGTGAATTTCATCATAAACGTGATTGATGGGGTGAGGGGATGGTGGTGGCTGATCGGTGGGGACCTTCTCGGATTTAATATATTTTTTTTACTATTTTTTAGGTGCATTTTGGCGTTATTTAAAATGGGCACTACAATAACGCACATGATGACGTCATCCGCCTGTTATTACAGTGATGACGTCATATATCTGTCATTACAGTGGCTATTTCTAATGACGGGTGTGATGACGTTATCCTGCCCGTCATTGCCGTTGCTATTTCTAGTAACGGACGCATTGACCGTCATTGCAGTGGCGCCACTGCAATGACGACAACTTAATAACGGACGGGACGCCCGTCATTACAGTGTCATTTTGCCCGTCACTACCGTGCTCGATTGTAGTAGTGTCTATTAGGTGGAGCTAAGAACCAAACATGTCTATCAAGATTTTCATACAATGACCTTCTAGCGAGTCTATAATCATCTCCATTAGCTTCCATTCCTTTGTGAACAGAACAGACATCGGTGAAGTACGCTGTCCTAGGCTTGATCTTACGCACAACGTGGCCATAAGCTCCCATTGCAGGTCCATGTAATTTCGGAACTACAGTCAGGCAATCAGTCGCCAACCTGAAATTATGGATCACCCGGTCAGTAGCAAGCACCATCCCTTCACGGCATGCCAGCACCTCCGCCATCTCCGGGTCAGAGATGCCTTCCATTACTAGCATCGAGGCTTCCATGAAGTTACCAGCTTCATCACGCGTCGCCGCCGCCATCGTGACCTTTGTTGAATTCTTTGCAAACGCTGCATCAGCATTGATTTTCATAAACCCCAGTGGCAGAGGGATCCATCTAGTCTGCTTGGCTTGAGCTGGTTGCCTAGCATTCGACGATGATATGCTCACCCCCACCGAGATCAGCCAAGAACCTTTCCACGAAACAATGTGAGAATAAACAAAGTGCCTCAGGTCATTCAAAACAGCCAGGCATAGGCCCAAATATTCGACAGAACTGGCTCCGCCCAGCCAGCCCATCAAGAAAACACATTAGCCCATCCATTCCTCATTTCCTCCTCGGCTACAAATCTGAGATTGAGAAAAGATTACCACGATCATATTCAAGAGCACTGGTCAGCAAAAAAGTGATAATCTATTAAGAAAAGTAGCGACCTAGGGCTTCTAGGGTAAGGCGACTCTGCCGGCGATGACTGGCGGAGGTTACTTGCACCGATCGTCTGACACCTTCCCTTCGGCTCCCTCGCTCAGGCTGATCAAGGGGCTGCCCTGCGCAGCTGCCCGGCCTTGGCGAGGCGGCTTAGGGCTTTGTCGAGACGTTCGAGGTTTAGGGTTTGTGGCAATCATGGCGGCGAGTTCTGGATCATCCCAGGACAATTCGAAGAGGAAGGCTGTGGACGTGGAGAGCCTCCTGAAGAAGCTGCAACTTAATGATGCCGAGAAGGACGGCGTGTTCTTGGCAAAGGAGGCGAGTGGGGGGTTGCTGGAGGTGACGTGGCTTGCCGCGGCGAAGCTTCTCACGTCCAAGAACTTCAGTGAGCAGTCCTTAATCTCGACAATGAGGGCTGCGTGGAACACGGCACGGGAGGTGTCTTTTAAGCCGATCGGGAAAAATCTTTTCCTGGTTCAGACTTTTTGCTTGGGGGATTGGAAGCGTATCATGGAGGAAGGACCATGGATTTTCCGTGGGTATGCGTTGATGTTAGAAGTTTTTGACGGCTCGACTCCGATGCCTGTTGTAACACGGTTTTTCTAGTATTACGAACAGTGAATAGATTACAATCGTCTTTTCTTCGTTCCTTCAATGAAAATTGTCCTCTACAGTTACTGTTGACCCGCTATTTATAGGGGTCAACCTCGCATGTTTACAAGACCGTTACTTCCCGCCAGAAATCCTATATCTATCCTAGCTTTCAGATGACCGTTGCTTCCCGCCAATCTTCAACTCAACCTCGTAACAGGAGACAGATTCGTTCTGGCATCTCCCTGTCTCGTGACCAGCCTCGTACTATTGTCTTCTTTGCCTTGACTTCTTCGGTCCTGCTCGAGGCTTTAACCTCTTCGAATTAGCTTCGCGCTCGTCATCTTCGTCCTGACCTCTCTAGTCTCGCCTGCGACTTTAACCTCTTCGAATTAGCTTCACACTTGTCTTCTTCGTTCTAACTTCTTCAGTCTCGCCTGCAAAAATAGAAAATACGATTCCAAGGGGCGTCTCCCCAACAGTAGCCCCTTCGTCCTTGGATTCGAGTTCATTACTATTCATCCCTCGAACTCCTGGGACGAAACCCAAAAGGCGTCCCCTTGGATTAATTTGGCGGTTACTTTGGCGCCCTTTCACGGCGCAAACTTTGGAACTTACCGTGCCTATAAATAGTAGAGGTTACCCCCCCTAAAAATTACCTTCGCTTTCATCTCTGACCTCGTGCTACTGTCTTCGCTTTGCTTTAGCCCTCATTTCTGACCTCGTGCTACTGTCTTCGCTTTGCTCTAATTGTTGCTGCCTGTTGAGATTCTCGAAGTGCTTCGTGATTAAAAAGAGGTTAGTTTTGAAAAATCTTTGTCCTCGTTTCTTGTTTTGTTATGTTTTTAATTGCTTTTCGTTATTAGTTTCGGAAATGGCTCACGTCAAGTCTGCTGCGATTCCGACCCCTGATGCGGAGAGAGAGGATAGTCCTGTAGCCTCTAACCCGGGAAGCGAAGATTTGGAGGGGGTCGAGGCCAATGTCAATGAGCTCGTTGGGGAATCAGCTCCAAAAACCCTTCATTTCGGTCGGTCCTCTGTTACTGCTGGCATGATTTCATTTTATGAACAGAATGGATTCTTTCCTGAAGGTGTTGGCCGTGCTCCTGGATGCGAGACTACTCCTGATCCCCAATTCGGAGAGGCTGTTGTTTTTTCCGAATTCTTTACTGCGGGACTCCGTTTTCCTTGCGATCCAATGCTGCCCCAGATCCTGGATCGTTTCAACGTCAAGCTTCATCAGTTGACACCCAATTCCTTCGTTCAGCTGTCGAAGTTTTTCTGGGGTGTTAAAACATTCGGTGGTGAAATTGACCTCGACACTTTCGGCCGTTTCAACGAGCTTCATCTTCAAAAGAGGTCAGTCTTTTTGGAAGAAGGCGGAGAAGAGCATGTTGGACAGTTTGGAGTTGCAACTTTTACTTCGCGTCGACGAAGTGCCGCCTTGAAGATCACAAAAGTTGACTTCACCTACGCTCAACGGAACCGTTGGGATGTGAACTGGCCGAAGTCATGGTTTTATGTTAAAGTAGGCTTCGCCTCTTCGGATTCCAGCGATATTAGCTATCCTTTTGTTGGCCCCCTTGGAAATGTCGAAGTGTCTACTGTAATTGACTTCGATAGGAAATGCGAATCTTTTAAGAAGAACAGTCGTTGCTTTATCCATGCCACTCGGCGATTGACAGGCCGTGATGTAGTTGAGGAGTTTCTGGCTGCCGAGATCTGGCCTTTAGGAAATGATTGGAAACCCTTCAGAGTTGAGGAGAGGCAAATACCTGGATTCGATTTGCCTACTACTTTTGCTATCTTCGGACTTACGAAGCCTGCGGATGTGTCCGAAGATGATCTGATCTCTAACGTGGAATGGGCCACCAAATCTTTAATTGGCCCTCTTACGGAAAAGGAGAAGAAGGCAATGATTGACCTCTTCGAGAAACCCAGCCGCTTGAATCGGCCATGGTTAGAGATGGGCGTCAAATACGGGGATAGAATAAAACCCTCCAAGCCTCAGAAACACATGAAGCCTGTTGGTAATATTGGATCCGAGCAAGCTGGAGTAACACGAAGATATAAAAAGACTTCGTCAAAAGTGCTAGTATCTTCGAGTCAAGATGTTCCCCAGACGAAGACAAAGCTGCTCGAGGCTCAGAAAAGAAAAATTGTTGGTGTGCAACAGTCTACCTCTGCGCCTAACAAGAAACCTCGACTAACTCGAAAGGTGGATTTGTCGCTGCTGGACAGTCCTGAAGCCGAAGCTGAAGCTGAAAAGGAAAAAGAAGCTATTGAAGCGGCTTGTGGACTCCTAGGAATTGCTGGTATTGCTGGCAATGACCTCGGCACATCGGGATTCATGAAGGAGTTGGCAGGCACTTCTGCTGCTTCGGGAGAAGGTTTGTTTGTTCCTTTCATGAAATGCCCCGGTGCTAGAATGAGCCTCGCAGGCTCGATGTCGAGTGTTGTTTCGAAATCTCCAAGAGAATTCGATCCGAACTTTCTTGAGCTCTTGGAGCATAACTTCGGCTTGTATTCCACAGAACCAGCCGTCGAGGGCGTAAACGTTGAAGAAGATAAAGTAGCCGAAGTCGAACACGAGGTCAGTAACTTTAGTTGTACTGTACTTGATCACTAAATTTCTTTTATTGTTTTTACTTACTTTGCTTGATATTTTTAGGTCGAGGTTGTGGATGTCAAGGGTAAAAAGATCCCTGAAGAAACATCTACGAAGCACCCTCAAAACTTGGCTACTTCTTCTTTTGTTGAACTTGAGGGTAGTGATGAGATGCTAGGTGAGAAAAAATTCTGGCACCATTTCCTGTTTGATTTCGTTTTTTGATTCTTATATCCTGTCTTCGTTTTTATAGATTTTAAAGCATCATTAGAAGGCCTTGACTTTGAAGAGCTATCTCGCTTAAGCGTCTCCGCAGCGCACAAGGTTCGTGCTTGCTTCTTATTACTTTATCCTTGTCTCTTCCTTTCTTTATATTTGTCTTACGTTTTTGTTTTCAATTTGCTTCCTTAGGTTAAGCTGATCAACGCAGTTTGTGCCTCGAAGTCTAAGACTGGTGCTGATCGGCTTCGTTTCTTGGAGGGGGAGAATGAGAGGCTTCGGGAAGTTAACGACAAACTTCGCAAAGATTTGACTAAGATCGAGGACACTTGGGACACTACTGATAGAAAATATAAGGCCTTGCAAAAGGACTTTGACAAGAACCTGGTTGTGATCGAGAACCTTCATGAAGCCGTGGTTCGCGAGTCCGATGCTGCGAAAGAGGCTAAAACCCAAGTGTCTTCCCTCGAACTTAAGTTAAAGGAAGCTGAAGAATCTCTAGCCTCTTCCAAGATTCTTGATGCCGAGAGGATAAATCGAATTTTTGATTCGTATTCTAGCTCACTCAAGCAGTTCGGAGCCACTCCTTACGCTCTTCCAGTGGACTTAAACATAGATAGTTTCTTATCTTGGATTGAAGAAGAATTTGCTGGTCTCGGGGATGTGTTTTCTATTGCTGGCGACAACTTCGCTCTGACCTGTACCGATGGCCTCGGCAGATTTCTTGAAAGAGAGAATAAGGAACTACTTCTTCGGGTTGCCGGTTCTGGATTCCGCTTTTCTGACTTCGGAGATTTGTCCTCGTCTAGCTCTAAAGAAGTCGAAACTATGAAGCGTCGCTTCTTGCGAGACTTCTGGAATGTCTATGGACGAGATATGGCTAAGGACTCCTCTTCGAAGGTAAAAGCAAATTTCTCTGTGTGACTTAGCTTTTTCAGTGTCAGAAAAGCTAACTCTTTTTTTGTTCCTTTACTAGGAAGAAGACGAAGACGCGGAGGCCGAAGAAGAAAAAGAAGAAAAGAGCGAAGAGGAAGAGAACGATGCCCCCGATTCGCCTTCTGAAGATGATGGAGCGAATTCTTCCCAGGAGGAGGGGGAAATCTAGTCGTGATGGTGCGAGTAGAAATCAATTTATGTAAAAAACTTATTCCAAGCAATATTTGTGGATTCGAGAACGACTTGAACACTGAAATTGCTCAAGATTTTGTCTATATTAGCCTCGTAATTATCTTCGATCTTTGTTTCGAAGTGCATGCGTTGGACTCGTAAAAATTCTTTTCTCTTGAAATTGTTTGTACATTATCTTGTTTCTATAAGATCATGACCTTTAGCTTCGTTTTCGCTATGGAAAACGCTTAAATATTCTTTGGCTTCTAATTCCCTTGTTAACTCGAGAAAGCCTTGAAGCGGATGCGCTTTTCTCCATAAATTGGCTTCTAATTCCCTTGTTAACTCGAGAAAGCCTTGAAGCGGATGCGCTCTTCTCCATCATTGCACTACTTGAGAGGGCGTTGCTGTACGAAGTATCTATGGGCCCTGTGCTATTGTTGATCTTTAACCTGGGCAGATCATGCCGTCGAGCGTTCCTGTGACTCCTGCTGCCTCTCATTTCTAGGGAAAGTTTTCTTTTTCATTTGCTTTGCTTTTTCTCTTGCCGAGTCTTGTCTCCCCCTTCTCTTTTATAGTGGTCTTTGGACCCTTGGGGAAATTATGATTTCACCTAACCTCGCGTCCTTTAAAAAGTACAAGTTAGGTGATTTGTTTTAATGTTCTCGTTGCTTGGTGAAAACTTGTTTTTGAATAAATGCAAATGGGGGCTTCTCTTTTTTGCCTTTGAAAAAGGCGTCCCCTCCCTCGATAGCCCCTTTGCGTTTATTCATTGCTTCTTATTTCGAGCAACGAATCTGAAAGATTACGTTCTCTTGTTTTACTTTCGAAATAGGGCAACTCTGTTGCTTTTTTCGTTCCCCTTATTTGATCTAGACTGTAGGTTTTCTTGCGAGGTTTTGTTTCTAACCTCTTCCTTAGACAATTTTGTTCGAGATCTTTTTGGCGAGGTTATATATCTGACCTCGACCTTGGGCTATTTTGCTCAAGGCTTCTTTTTGCGAGGTTATATTTCCAACCTCGGCCTCGAGCTGTTTTGCTCGAGGTCTTATTTTTGCGAAGTTATATTTCAACCTCGGCCTCGAGCTATTTTGCTCGAGGTCTTCTTTTCGCGAGGTTATATTTCCAACCTCGGCCTGGAGCTATTTTGCTCGAGGTCTTCTTTTGCGAGGTTATTTGTCAACCTTGGCCTCGAGCTATTTTGCTCGGGGTCTTCTTTTTGCGAGGTTATTTTTCTTCCTCGGCCTCGAGCTATCTTGCTCGAGGTCTTCTTTTTGCGAGGTTATTTTTCAACCTTGGCCTCGAGCTAATTTGCTCGAGGTCTTCTTTTTGCGAGGTTATTTTTCAACCTCGGCCTCGAGCTATCTTGCTCGAGGTCTTCTTTTTGCGAGGTTATTTTTCAACCTCGATGTGTTTTTTGCTCAAGTGCTTTTAGGGGAATCTCCTTTGTTGATTTTTTGGAGAGATTTACATAGGTTCGCCTCATTAAAAACCTCACCTCCAGTTTCCTGGAGCCCCTTTTGTGAGGAAAAGAGTACGACCTTTTGTGATGAAAGAAAAAGAGAAAAGAGGTGCTTCGTATTTGTGCTTATAGCTCCGCACATTTATGAAGTTGACCTTTACAAAAAGAACTAAAATTTGGAAAAAACTGTACATCTTTATTTGTTCCGATTCTAGTTATAGTATTTGCGAAGTTGCTCTACGTTCCATGAGTGAGGTAATTCTTCTCCGTTTTCGGTGGACAGATGATAAGACCCTGGCCTCGAGCTTTTGGTGACAATGTATGGTCCTTCCCATTTTTCCTCGAATTTGGATAAGTTTTCTGCATTATGCTTTCTTTTGATTACCAGGTCCCCAACTCTGATCTCTCTTATCTTCGCCTTTGGGTCGCGCCACTTTCGTGTTTGCCTTTAATATGATTCGAGGTTATGTGAGGCAACAAGCCGATCGACTTCGATTAGGTCTTTTTCCACCATTTCTTTTTCACCTTCCTCACTACTAAGTGTTACCCTTAGAGTTTTGACCTTGATTTCTTCTGGGACCATCGCTTCGGTTCCGTATAGCAGTCTGAAAGGGGTGAACTTGGTAGCTCTAGATTCTGTGGTATTATGTGACCATACTGCGATTGGTAAATCGTCAATCCATTTTCCCTTTTTGTGTTCGAAGAGCATCTTCCTTATAGTCGAAAAAATGATGCCGTTGGCTCTTTCAACTGCGCCGTTTGATTGCGGATGATATACGGATGCGTACTTCACTTTGGTTCCCATTGTTATGCAAAAATCTCTGAATGATTCGCTGTCAAATTGCTTTCCATTGTCTACTGTTATTTCTTTTGGTACCCCGAATCTGCAGATGATGTTATGCCAGAAGAACTTTTGTACTGTATGCGAAGTTATCGATGCTAGGGCTTTTGCTTCGATCCACTTTGTGAAATATTCCACGGCAACTACTGCGAATCTGCAGTTTCCTTGAGCTGTTGGGAGAGGCCCTACCAAATCTATTCCCCATCTTTGCAATGGCCATGAAGGTGTAATGAGCTGCAACAATGAACATGGAATCTTTTGGTTGCTTGCGTTCTTTTGGCATGCTTTGCATTTCTTTGCTACTTCGTCTGCATCTTTTATCATTGTTGGCCAGAAAGATTCCCTGCCTGACTGCTTTTGCTGCGAGGGCTCTTGAACCAATGTGTGTTCCGCATATCCCTTCGTGTATGCTTCTTAGTATCGCCGTTCCTTGTTTTTTGCAAATGCATTTTAGCCATGGTGCTGATATCCCCTTCTTGTACAGCTCTCCTTGTATTATCTGATACCCTTTTGCTCTTGCTGGTATTCTTTTAGCCTCGCTTGCTGAACAGGGTGTGAAGTTGTCTTGTAAGTATGCCATGATTGGTGCTCTCCAATCTTCCCAGCGAATGTGTGCAAGATGCTGCTTTCTGATTGAGGGGATGGTCATGACCTCGTAAATTACGTCTTCGGGTAGCTCTTCCTTCTTTGCTGCTTTTTTGGCTAAATCATCTGCTTCGTTGTTGTCATTTCTGTGGATGTGCTCTACAGTGAATCCTTTGAAGTGTTTCTCCATTTCTCTAACCTCTTCGAGGTAATTGATTAGTTCTGGTTTTCTAGCTTCGCTGTCCTTTTCGATATGGTCCCTTGCTATTTTCGAGTCTGTCTTCACAATGAACCTTTGTTTTCCTAGCGATTTCATTTTTCGTAGCCCAAGCAGGAGTGCTTCGTACTCCGCTACATTATTTGTGATTTGAATCTCTTGGTTGTTGAATTCCAATCGTGCTGCGAATCTTGTTTTGATTCCGCCTGGTGAAACTAGTATTGCAGAGATTGCTGCTCCTTTGCTACAATATGCTCCATCACAATAGACTGTCCATTGTTTTTCGTCTTCGTCTGGACTTTCGTGTTTTGGAGAAGTCCAATCTGCTACGAAATCAGCTAATACTTGGGACTTGATTGCATTTCGTCTCATGAATTCGATATTGAATCCGGATAGTTCTGCGGACCATTTGCTGATCCTATTCGAAGCTTCTCTGTTTGCGAATAGCTCGGCTAGAGGTTTGTCGGTGACGACTGTCACTTTGTGAGCTTCGAAACAGTGCCTGAGTTTTCTTGATGCCATAAGTAATGCGTATGCAATTTTTTCGAGCTCAGAGTATGACTTCTTGGCTCCAGATAATGCTTCGGAAACAAAGTAGGCTGGCAACTGCTTCAAAATGCCTTCGATTTCGGTTTCTTGTACTATTGCAGCGCTTACTGCTGACTTGGATACTGCGAGGTAAAGGAGAAGGTCTTTTCCTTGGGCTGGTGGTGATAATTTGATCATTGCCGCAAGGTACTGCTTTAATTCTTTGAATGCTTTCGATTGTTCTTCGCCCCAGTTGAATTTCTGTGCATGTCTGAGAGTTTTGAAGAAAGGGAGGCTTCGCTCGGCTGCTCTTGGTACGAATCTGTTTAGAGCTGCAATCCTGCCTGTCAATTGTTGCACTTCCTTGACCGTCTTTGGCTCCTCCATGGATGCCAAGGCCTGTACCTTGTCTGGGTTGGCCTCAATTCCCTTTGAAGTTACAAGGCACCCCAGGACTTTTCCTTTGGTTACTCCAAAAACGCATTTTTCTGGATTTAAGCTCAAGTTTCACATTCTTAGATTATTGAAAGTTTTTTCGAGATCTTTGATGTGATCCGCTCTTTTGATACTCTTTACGACGAGGTCATCCACATAAGCTAGTATGTTTCTATCAATTTGTGAGTTGAAGACTTTTTTGGTCATTCTTGAGAAAGTTGAACCTGCGTTTCTCAGCCCCTCTGGCATTCTGACGAAACAAAAGGTTCCGAAAGGTGTTATGAAGCTCGTCTTCTCCTCATCCTCTTGTTTCATCCAAACTTGGTGATACCCTGAAAAGCAATCTAGGAGGGATAGAATCTCGCTGTTGGCTGCGTCATCGACGACGCTATCGATTCTTGGTAAAGGGAAATCGTCTTTTGGGCAATGCTTGTTTAGGTTGTGAAGTCGATGCACATCCTCCACTTTCCGTTTTTCTTCTCCACCGGGACAGTATTTGCCAACCATTCTGGGTATTGTACTTCTCTGATGACTTTTGCTTTCAGTAGCCTTTCCACTTCGGATTTTATTCCCTCTACCTTCTCATCCGACATTTTTCTCAATTTTTGCTTCCTTGGCTTTGTCTTCGGGTTTATGTTGAGGCTATGCTCGATTATGGTTCTGCTGACACCCTTTTGGTCTGCAGCTGTCCACGCAAAGACATCTTTATTTTTTCTTAAGAAAGTTATCAAATCCTCCTCTTCTTGAGGGGAAAGGTCTGCTCCGATTGTGACCTCTCTACCTTCGACTCCTGGATCGAGAGAGACTCGCTTGGTGTCTTGTGCTTGAATAGCTTCATTTACTTTTTCCATTCTGGATTGCGGTGGCCTCTTTTTGATCGATTCTGTTTGGACTTCATTGTTTGTTTGTTTCGTTTCTGCCTGCAAGAGGTTGACGTTTTTCTCGCCTGGGGTAATTCCTTGTTCGATGTCTCTTGCGACTTGCTGGTTTCCGAATACTGTGATTACTCCATTTGATGCTGGAAGTTTCATACAGAGATACGCTTGTCGTACAATGGCTTCGAACGTGTTGAGAAAACCTCTTCCGAAGATTGCATTGTAAGGGTAGTACATGTCAACTATGTCAAAAGTGATTCGTTCCGTTCTGGGATTACTCAGGTCCCCCAAAGTTACCGGCAGTTCGATTTTTCCTAAGGCTCGGATTCTTTTTCCTCCGAAACCAATGAGTGGAGTTTCTGATGGTTGTAACAAGCTTCTGCTGATGTTCATTTGGTCGAAAGCACTAGCGAAGATAATATCAGTTGAACTGCCATCGTCTATCAGTATCTTTGTTAGCTCCCAGCCTGCCACATTTGTTTCGATGACCATGGCATCAGTGTGAGGATAACATTGGAGTTTGAGATCCTGCTCAGTAAAGGTTATTGGAATATGCGACCAATGGGTTTTTATTATTGGGCCATCGGGTAGTATTGCGTGCACTCTTCTGAAGTAGTCTTTGCTTTGTCTTTTGCTTTCGAAGTCGACTGAAGATCCTCCTGCTATAGGCAGAATCATTCCGCGGGAGGGAATAGGACCCTTGGCGGGTGTTGAATTCGGTGTTGAAGCTGCTTGCATCATAGTTTCGTCTTTTCTTGCCGCAGTGGACTGGATTGAGCTGTGCGCTTGTTGATTTGGCTCGGACTGTGATGCCAAGCCAAACGAGGCTGGTGGTATGTTGAATAGGATTCTGAATTCGTCGGGAGTTGTAGCTGCGGATTCGGCGTGTTATGGGAGGTGCACTGCCAGGAATTTGTTTGAACTGTGCGACCTTGATTGTTGTTTTGGTTCATTTCTTGCTTCACCCTGATGGTTATGGGACATCTCCCTGTACTGTGATCTGGGTTTTCGCCATGGAATTGGCAGAACCAAAATCGAGACTGGCTTTCTTGTTGGCCTCGTCCTCTTCCACGGCCTCTGCCTCGTCCGCCTCTTCCTCGTGTGGATGAGGAGTTGAAATCTTGCTTCGTTGCATTTGATTCGTTATTATGTTGGCCGCTCTCGTTTTCTATGTGAAAAACTTGAGTTGGTCTGTTATAGTTCTGCTTTTTGTATGTGGGCTGCTTGTAGTTTCCATTTGCTTTTCTGAGCATGGCTCTTTCGTTGATTCTTCTCCTGTGATCATCGTCTGATCTGCAAAACTTTTCCATCTCATGGAAGAGTTCATGGAGGTTCCTTGGTTTGTTTTTGACGAATTCTGACGCGCATGGCATTGGTCCCAACCCGTGGATGCATGCATCGATTGCTATTGAGTCTGGGATATCATCTGTTTGGGCCTTTAATTGGATGAAGCGTTTGAAGTACTGAGCTAATAGCTCATTTTCCTCCTGTCTACATGCGGATAAATCTCCCGAGGTTAACAATTGCTTGTTAAATCCTTGGAAGTTCTGAAGTACTTTTGCCTTGAGTTGTTCCCAGCTGAATATTGATCCTGGGCTTAGTCTTGTGAACCATGTGAGAGCCGGTCCTTCACAGGCTATGATGAATGACTTTGCGAAAACTAGTTCGTTTCCTCCTGCGGAAGCCACAGCAACTTCGTAGCTTATCAAGAACTGTCTTGGATCACAAGTGCCATTGTATTTGGGCAACGTGATGGGCTTGTACGAGGTTGGCCATGGTGCATTTTGAAGGCCTGGAGATAACGGTGAATTAGAGTCATAGCTTCTAAAACCCGCATTGTAATTCATTGTTTCGGTGTGGTATTCTCTCTCGGGCTCTTGAATGGTTTATTTGCTCGCATTGAGCTCGTTTTGGAGTCTCTTGAGCTCATTCTTAGCCTCTGCAATTTTTCGCTCTTTCTCGGTTTCTTTTCTTTGGTTCTCTGCTTCCTTCAATAGAGCTTCTTTTTCTTGCTTAAGCCTCTCAATTTCTTGTAGCAGTTGTTCGAGGCTAGCTTCTTCTCGATTTTGGTTATCATTGGTAACGGCTGGCTCCGGTGAAACTTGTCGTTCATCGTTTTCTCTTTCATTTTCGTGAGCTTTGGAGGTCCGTGGATCATCAGACCGTTGCTTTTTCTTTGGTGGCATCGTGAGTTTTGTTTTCGATCCTAACACGCGGACGGCGCCAACTGTTGTAACACGGTTTTTCTAGTATTACGAACAGTGAATAGATTACAATCGTCTTTTCTTCGTTCCTTCAATGAAAATTGTCCTCTACAGTTACTGTTGACCCGCTATTTATAGGGGTCAACCTTGCATGTTTACAAGACCGTTACTTCCCGCCAGAAATCCTATATCTATCCTAGCTTTCAGATGACCGTTGCTTCCCGCCAATCTTCAACTCAACCTCGTAACAGGAGACAGATTCGTTCTGGCATCTCCCTGTCTCGTGACCAGCCTCGTACTATTGTCTTCTTTGCCTTGACTTCTTCGGTCCTGCTCGAGGCTTTAACCTCTTCGAATTAGCTTCGCGCTCGTCATCTTCGTCCTGACCTCTCTAGTCTCGCCTGCGACTTTAACCTCTTCGAATTAGCTTCACACTTGTCTTCTTCGTTCTAACTTCTTCAGTCTCGCCTGCAAAAATAGAAAATACGATTCCAAGGGGCGTCTCCCCAACAATGCCGGCAACCGCTCCGGACAGGGTGCAGACCTGGATTCAGATTCACAAAATCCCACACCTTTATAGGTCAGAGGAGATTGTGAAGCAATTAGCTTCTAGAGTGGGAGAGGTGCTGCTCGTGGATATGAAGGTGGTGTCAAACGGCAATGGGGATTTCTTCCGAGCTAGGGTGAAAATTGATGCCTATAAGCCTCTTGCTCGTTTTGTCACGCTAGCACCAGAAGGCAAGCAACCGATGAGGCTTCAAATCCAATATGAAAAGAGCCCACGATTCTGCTCGTATTGTGGATGCATGGGGCATGTGCATCTTGAGTGTGGATCCGGGGAACATGCGCAGGAGGATCTCCATTATGGAGCTTGGATGGTTGCTGATATGGACACCTGGAAGGCCGGCACACCCCGTGTCAGGCCAGCGCAAAGCGAAGAACCAACCAAACCAAAAGCGGGTGTGCCTCCTAGTGAACGTGGTGGCCGCGCAGCTGGGCGTGGCAGAGGCCGTGGCCGTGGAACGGAGAATGTTGATCCACGTGGGACAGTGTGGAAGGAGAAGGCACGGGATGCTGACAGTAGCAATTCTCGCAAGAGGGGGTCACTGGAAGCGGGGCTACAGAACGCTGGTGCTGATGATCTCACGGATACTGCTTCGAGCCCTATGAAGCCTCCCAAGGCGAAACCAGAGGAGATAGCAGTAGACAATGGTGATAAAGCACGCAGGCAACTTTGTGTGGAACCGACTCCAACAGGGACTCTGGCGGGAGATGTCCCCCCTCTCCCTCCGCCGTATGTCTCTCCGAGGGATAGGAAGAGGCAGAAGAAGCAGGGAAGCGGGAAAGGAGAAGCTGATGATCCAACTTTGGCGGCCTCTGTGGTGGAGGACCGCTGGTCCCAATGAGTTGCTTCGCATGGAACTGTCGTGGTTTGGGCAGTGCTACGACAGTTAAGGAGCTTCGCGATTTCGTGAGGAAATATGCCCCGACCGTGTTATGTGTTCTAGAAACTCAAGTTCACAGAACGCGGGTTGAGAATCTAAAAAGTACTCTAGGGTTTGATAATTCTTTCTCAGTCAGTAGTTCGGGTCGTAGTGGCGGCCTTGGAATTTTCTGGAATAACAACACTAGAGTGGAATTATTACTGTACTCCCAGTACCATATTGATGCTATTGTTACGGAGATCGGGGATGACCCGTGGCGTTTAACCTGTGTCTATGGAGAGGCACAGACTGCGGAAAGGCATAAGACTTGGGATATGCTCAAGTTTATTAAGTCTTATTCCCCATTACCGTGGGTTTGTATCGGAGATTTTAACGAGGTCCTGCATCGTTCAGAACATGTTGGAACACAGGAGCGAAGCCATGCCCAAGTTGACGGATTTCGGGAGTTGGTGGATGTGTGCGGACTTTTTGACCTCGGTTTTGTTGGTCGAAGTTGGACCTTTGAGAAAAAGGTCAGTGGAGGCGCCTACTGCAGGGTGCGGCTCGATCGAGCTTTAGCTTCTGCAGACTGGAGCTCTCGATTTCCTCTTGCAACAGTAAGCCACCTGTCGTTGGCCTCTTCAGATCATGGCCCTATTATGTTACGCTGGAGAAACGAGGAGGTGCGGCACCGTAGAAAAAAGAAAAAGCCATTCAGATACGAGCAGATGTGGGAGGAACATGCAGACTTCATACCCATGATGGCGCAAGCATGGGCGCAGGGTGGGACAGCCACGACATTGCTTGCGCTCCAGCAAAAACTAGCTGCAGTCTCCAGGGAGCTTAGCACTTGGGGAATCAAGTCTTTTCGCCATGTACGTGAGGAGCTGGAGAAACTTAATGCAGAATTGGAGAGACTACGATCGGACCCTAATCGTGTGGGACCTAGCCATGCGGAGATAAAGGTCACAGAACGGATAGTCGAGCTCAACCACCGCGAGGAAATCATGTGGAGACAGCGGTCACGTATCATGTGGCTTAGCGCTGGCGACAAGAACACAAAATTTTTTCACCTGCGCGCGAGTCAGCGGAGAAGAAAGAACAAAATTATAAAGTTGAAAAAAGCTAATGGCCAGTTCACCGAGGATGAACGCGAGATGGCAGACCTCACGGTGGCTTTCTATAAAGAATTATACCAAACGGAGGGTACGGAGAATATGGCACGAGTGCTTGACACGGTGCCAGTTAAAGTTACTGATGCGATGAACGATCAACTTCTGGCTGAGTTTTCTACGGAGGAAGTTAAGGTTGCATTGTTCCAAATGTTCCCGACCAAGGCACCTGGGCCGGACGGCTACCCGGCGCATTTCTTTCAGCGCCATTGGGATCTGTGTGGCGATGAAGTTACCTCGGTTGTGCTGCGGGTTCTGCGAGGTGAGGATGATCCATCAGTTATTAATTGCACTAATGTCATTCTTATACGAAAGGTTGATAGCCCGGTGGAGTTGGGTCAATTCAGTCCGATCAGTCTATGTAATGTCATATACAAGATAGCATCGAAGGCACTTGCTAATCGGCTACGCGTCATTCTACCAGAGATTATTGCAGAGGAGCAGTCGGCCTTTGTTCCAGGACGACTCATTACTGACAATATTATTACAGCTTATTAGTGTATGCACTTCATGAAGAAGAAGCAAGCGCAGAACGCACGTTGTTGTGCTCTTAAGCTGGACATGCGGAAAGCATACGACCGCGTTGATTGGGATTATTTGGAAAGCATCATGATCAAATTGGGATTTCATCGGCTATGGGTTGACTCAGTGATGCGCCTTGTTACAACAGTTTCTTTCTCTGTTATGTTCAACGGGGAGCGGTTGGAAAGCTTCAAACCGACTCAGGGAATCCGACAGGGAGATCCAATCTCTCCTTACTTATTCTTGCTAGCAGCAGAGGGCCTTTCGTGCCTCTTAAAATCTAAGACTCAGTCTTCGAACTTAAGTGGAATCATGGTGGTACCTTCGGCTCCGACGGTAAGCCATCTACTCTTTGCAGATGACAGCCTGCTGTTCTTCAAGGATAATAGGGAGAGTGCGGAAGAGGTACTGGAGGTGTTGAAGGATTATTGTCGTGCTTCGGGGAAGCAAGTTAATATGGAAAAATCTTCTATTCATTTCGCTAAAGGGTGCAGCGATCTGTCCGAGATGAGATCAAAGAACTTCTCAATGTCCATAATGAAGCGCTCAGTGAGAAGTACCTGGGGACGCCTACGGATGTCGGGTCATCGGTAAACGGCGCCTTCAAATATCTGAAGGACAGAGTCTGGAGAAGAATTCAGGGCTGGATGGAACAATGCTTGTCAGCGGGCGGTAAAGACATTCTTATCAAGTCAGTTGCACAGGCTATTCCAACATATTCTATGTCCTGTTTCAGGTTACCACGAGGATTGTGCAAACACATAAATGGCCTTCTACGAGCATTCTGGTGGGGTAGCAAGGAAGGGAAGCGTCGGACCAGCTGGGTGGCATGGGACAATATGACAAAGCCCAAGTATATGGGTGGTTTGGGATTTAGAGACATGGAGCTGTTCAATTTGGCTCTCTTGGCGCGGCAGGCCTGGAGAATCATGCAGGACCCGGCCTCGCTAAGTGCTCGCGTACTAAAGGCAGTCTACTACCCCCATGGAGATTTTCTTGACGCTGGCGAGGGCTCCCGTCCGTCGAGGGTGTGGAGGGCGATCATCGAAGGGAGAGATGTGTTATCTCAGGGCATTATCAGAAGAATCAGCACTGGTGCTGATACGAACATTTGGCATACGAATTGGTTGCCCCGAGATGGTTTGCTGCGTCCAGTGTGCCTGGGAGAAGAGAACCAACCACAGATGGTTTCTGATCTAATTGATCAATCGGCGCGTACATGGAACAAGCAAATTATAGATGAGTTCTTCTATCCAATGGATGCAGAGATCATTACGAATATTCCGCTATGCACTTCACAACTGCAGGACTACTGGGCTTGGCACTACGAGAAGACCGGTGTCTTCACGGTGCGATCGGCATACAGAATGTTAGTGCATGGTGTACATAATAGAACCGTCTGGTTCGAGAGCGAGGCAGGCAGGTCGGATACAGGCGCTGAGGAGAAGGAGTGGGTGCAACTTTGGTCGGTTAAAGTTCCATCTAAAATCAGGGTCTTTCTCTGGCGGCTGGCGAGACAATCGCTGCCGACGGGCGATGTGCGCAACGACAGAAATATGGCAACTACAAGGTGCTGCTCTATATGTGGTGAGGATGATTCATGGCGCCACTCTCTGCTTGAGTGCAACATGGCGCGAGCGGTGTGGGCACTTGAGGACGAGGAGATTACTGAGTTCCTGGGCCAAAAGCAGGAGACCGATGCGAGGGCGTGGCTGGCGGCGATCATGGTCACTCTCCCTCATGAGGCACTGACACGGGTTGTTGTGAGATTGTGGGCTATATGGCACGCCAAGCGCAAGGCCATACACGAAGAGCAGTTTCAGAGTCCACTCTCAACGCACTGCTTCGTGGAACGATTCGTGGTTGAGTTAGGACAGATCAAAGAGCCAGTCCAAGAGAAACGGGCTGCGCAGGTGCAGGTACCCAAGTGGATTCCGCCACCAGAGAATTCAAACCTAGTGGTGGCGGCTGCAGTCGCGCGTGATCGCGCTGGGAATTTTATGGGAGCATCAGCTCTAGTGTTGGAAGGAAACTTTGAAGCGGAAATTGTTGAGGCGATGGCTTGTCGAGAAGGGCTCGCCCTGGCAGGTGACCTTCTTCTGGAAAGGGTCCGAGTGGCCAGCGATTGCGAGAATGTCATACGAAGCATCCATGGAGGAGGACAGGATCGCTATGGCCCGATCGTCCGAGAAATCAAGGCAAGACAAGGCTGCTTCGGTAGGGTTGATTTTGTTCATGAAGGGCGTAAGTCGAATATTGATGCCCATGTTTTAGCTACAAGTTTGATGTCGTCGAGCTTAGGAAGACATGTGTGGTTTTTATCACCTCCTTCCAGAGTCTGCAACTCTTATGCAGCTTAATAAAGGGTGATACTTTCTAAAAAAAAAAGAGCACTGGTCAGCAAATCTGAGATTGTCAAGATTACCACGAGTGTCTCCTATAAATAAGCACGTGTCGTGCATTAAAATAATACTCCCTTTGCTCATAAATATACGAAGTTAGTTCAAAAAAGCTTGTCCTAAACGTAGTATATGGTCACTACTTTCTTAAATAAATTCATAGAGACATAAAAAAATAGAGTGTGGGTTAAGTCTAGAAATTTTGATAGCAGTTGAGTTGATTGCCAGAACAATGATATTTCGTGGCTAAAAAAACAATCCATGCATAATAATGGAATATTGGGATAGATATTATGACTTGTTTTCTTTTTTGCGCAAATGACTTGTTTTCAAACAACTTAACAAGACAATTATAAAGATGTGAACCACTGAGCACAAATAATCAATAAAAAGTAAAAAAGTAAAAGAATTCGAAATCAAGTTCTACTCATAAATTACATACAGAAAAAGACGTGATAATTCTCCCATTACAGGAAAATGGAGTAGTCAAAGGAACTTAGTTTCTCTTTTTTTTTTCCCTCTAGCAAAAGCCCATTAACTTGGTTTATCACCCAAGCAAGGGAAAGAAGAAGAATCCAGCCCAAAGGGAAAACGGGCCTTGTTCATTTCATCACTTTCTGCATTGGGCTCAAACTCGACGAGACGACCATTTAATCCATTCCTCATTTCCTCCTACAATTGGAATGGGGTGGGGTTTGTGGCGGCGTCTGCAAAACTACCAATCGGCGGCGGGAGCCGGGAGGGAGAGGCGAGGCGAGGCCGGCCACTCATCGACGGAATCCAGGATCGCCGCCGCCGCGGCACCGATGCCGGGGACGACGCGTTTCGCCGACCTCAGCGACGAGCACGTCGCCGCCGTCCTCGCCCGGCTCCCTCTCCGCGACGCCGCGCGGGCACGGCTCGTGTGCAAGCGGTGGCGCGCCCTCGCCACGGGCCACGTCTTCCTCCTCCGCGCCTGCGCCTCCGCCACCGCCTCGCGCCGCGCCGCCGCCGGGTTCTTCTTCAACGACCCCTTCCGCTTCAGGGCCGCCTACTTCCCCTTCCCCCTCGGCTTCTCGGACGCCGCCGACGAGGACGCCCCCGCCGCCGCCGCCGCCGACCTCTCCTTCCTCCTCCCCAACACCTCCCCGTCGGCGGCAAGCCCACCTGGCGGCGGCGGCGGCATCGGGAACGCCAACGTCCACGTCACCAGCTCCTGCAACGGGCTCCTCCTCGTCTGCATCCCGCCGCTTCCCCGCCGGACGGAGCACTACTACGTCTGCAACCCGCTGACTAGGGAGGTCGCCCCGATCCCGGCGCTGGATCTCGAGCTCCTGCACGGCTTCAACCTCGCCTTCGACCCGGCGACGTCGCCGCACTACAAGGTGGTCGCGTTCGGGGCCTGGTACGACATCCATGTCTTCTCCTCCGAGACGCGGTCCTGGGGAAGAAAACCCATCCGTCCGTGGCGGCGCCGCCTCCTCGGGCTCCGGTCCTTACGCGCAGTCTTCTGGAACGGCTCGATGGTGTGGACGCTGGGGCATGCTCTGATCCGATTGGTTCTCGGATCCGAACGCCTGACGAGGATCCCGATGCCGCCGCGGATCAAGAAGAAGAGAGGATGGATCTGCGCCTACATTGGGGAATCGGGTGGCCATCTTCAGATGATCGGCTACACGAAGGAGGAGAAGCTCACTGCCTGCTTCGAAATCCTGGAGATGCAGAGTGATCTGTCTAAGTGGTCAGTTCTGTATCAAGTTGATCTCGGTCGGGTGAAAGAACTGTATCCTGAGATCGAATGGCCAACGTGGGATACCCGCCAGCTTGAGCACAAGGTGATTGACCACCTCGCGATTTCACCGGTCTGTGTCGTTCGAGGAAGCGAAGAGGCTGGGAGACAAGGGTTGTTGATTTTCAGCATACCAGGAAAGATCATGTCGTATGACATGGAGGACCAGAGGGTTTCACTTATTCAAGAAGTTATGAGCTCACCTGGAGGAGATCGCGGCCCGTACACCTTGGAGCATCCTTGGCATTACTTCTATGCTTACAGTCCTAGCTTGTTTACTGTGTAGACAGTTTTTGCTTCAACGAGGATGTTATCATAATCATATACGCAGTCCTTTCGTGTTACATCAGCATCTTCAGATGGAAATGCTGTTACTCCTTGAAAAGAGCGAGACAGATGAAGAGATGGATCAGAAATGTTAACTGCTGAACTCCCTTTTGCCTGACAACTTTGTGCTTACAGATGCAACTTAAAAATACATTGTAGTAGTCGTAGTACAAAGCACAATCCTCCTGATGTTTCTGCAGCTTGCTTCGAACTTCATCAGCTTTTTCTTCATGCTATCCAGAAAGGATTTAGTGTTTTGTCTGCTAGTGGCTTCAAAATATTGAGCAATTGAATGAATCTAGAAACAGTAGTACACCCTGCATACTGCAACAGAGTTTTCTAGGAAGCAAGAAATAGCTAGTATCATGTGCTGAGGTGTGCCAATGGTAAGCAAGGACCAAGGAAACAACAAACAAGCATTGCGATTCAGTGAAATTGGGGATTCAATATCAGAACTAGGAATAGTAAAACATGGCCAGGGGAATCCCTCGTCTTCAGATGTTGGAAGGGGAAAAAGGGTTGCCAAGCAGGATATCCGAAAGCTTCCTTTTATTGGATTCATTAGCAAATATATTAATAGGGATATGAAGATTGGAAAAGGTATGACAGATAGAGATATAATTGCTACCAGTAGCAGTTCAGACCTTGGTTTTAGAACAAAATAGAACAACTTTCTACAGTATAAAACAACTAGTTGAGTCTAAGGAAAATACTGCACAAGTGCTGAAAATCAGTATCTAAAGTCTGTATATAATAAAAGGTATTTCGATTGATCTTTCACACACCATTTGCTGCAATTGGTTTCCATACAGTGTGGTGATCAAATGGCCAGTTTACTCTTTTGAGCCAGATTGAGCATGTATTATCAGACAGTGACATGGAGAGAATATAGTTAATGACAATGTTATGGTTTGCGAAATACATTTCTCTGTCACAGAATTTTGCAACAGTGCTTATGGTTTAGGGGTGATGTCCACGAATTTGAAGGTGGCTATGGAACAATAGACTAGTTCATCTGAACTCAAGTTTGATCTTTTATAAACAGAATTCTTTTAAGACGGCCTAAGTTGTCATGTTAGATAGGGATATGACAGTGAAATTTTCTAATGTACTGTGAATCAGGTAACGTTTGTATACTTTGTAAGAAAGCTTTGCTTCAAGGACAACGTATCATATATGCGGTCCTTTCATGTTATATCAACATCTTCATATGGAAATGCTGTTACTCCTTGAAAAGAGTGAGACAAAGGAAGAGATGAATCGGAAATGTTGACTGCTGAACTCCCTTTTTGCTGACAACTGCTCAGAGATGCAAAAAAATACATGGTGGTAGTACGAGTAGAATACTCCTAACGTTTCTGCAGCCTGCTTTGAACTTCATCAGATTTTTGTTCATGCTATTTGGGGAGGACTTTAGTTTTTTTATCTGCTGGTGGTGACTCAAATGTTGTGTAATTGAATCTAGAATCCTGCATGCTGCAGCAGAGTTTTCTAGGAATCAAAAAATAGCTAGTATCATGTGCTGAGGTGCCAATGGTAAAGCAAGGACCAAGGAAACAGCAAGCAAACTAGCATAGCGAATCAGTGATTGAGGATTCAGTGTCAGAACTAGGAATAGTAAAACATGGCTAGGGGAATCCCTTGTCTTCAGAAGTTGGAAGGGAAAAAAAGGGGTTCCTAAGCAGGATATACAGAAGCTTTTATTGGATTCATTAGCAAATATCTGAATAGGGATATGAAGATTGAAAAAGTATGACAGATAGAGTTATAATTGCTACCGGTAGCAGTTCAAACCGTGGTATCTGAAGGTCTGGAAATATGTATCTGAAGTTTGGATACAGCAAAAGGTATTTCGATTGATCTTTCACACTGCCATTTGCTGCAATTGGTTGGCATGCAGTGTGGTAATCTTGCCAGTTTATTCTTTTCAGCCAGATTGAGCATGTATTTTCAGACAGTGACATGGAGAGTATACAGTTCATGTCAATGTCATGGGTTATGGAACATAGCTCTGTCAAAGAATTTTGCAACCGTGCCTATGGTTTAGGCGTGGTCCACAAATAATGAAGGTGATTATGGAACAAAATAGGGACTAGTGGATCTGAACTCCAGGGTGATCATTTATAAACAGAATCAATATCAAGACTGACTATGCTGTCACGTTACATAGGGACATGGCAGTTAAAAAGTCTCAAAAATACTGTGAAACTGGTACGTTTGTTTACTACAAATATTTGTTGTCTTTAACTTAGTGAATCTGTTACAACTCTAATAATGTATCACAAGCAAATGTGTCACTATACATAGGGACGTGGTGGATTAATTTACTAATTTTGTACGGATATGCTTCAGCCTTTAAGGACAAACCTGGTTAGGATTACATGTAATTTAATTTTCCTAGTTCTGAGGAAGTTATCATGTACAACGTTTCAAGGATATTTTAGAAACACCACTGGAAGGCCATGGCGCATAGGAACTATATACTGGACTCTTGAATTTGACCCAAAACATTTAATAACTCAGTCAGTCAATGTTAAATTTACACAAACATGACAGTAACACTGTTGGAGCGTTCTGTTGGTATTTGTGCATCGATTGACTACAACTTCACGGGAGGTAAAAATGTTTTCTTCTCAAATGACACAAACTATATATATATATTTCCTTATTGAATGTCCAGATGTTGTGTAATTGCCTTTTTAATGAAAATGCCATCGGCCACTCAAACAGAGCTATCATCTTTGCAGATTATATGCACTGGATAGGACGTACTCCAGTAGTTCAGTGTCAGAGACACAGTCCATCAGCTAACTGAACGGTGTGGAGACCTGAAAGTAAATCAGATTCTTAAACTTTTCCTTGCTAACAAATTGCTCATATTTATTTATGTCAGTTACAATTCATGTTATTATCCACAACCTGTCCTCTGTGTGTATAATGTTTCATGTGTTTGTTTCAACTTTCAACAAAAGCATTCTGTATCTAATGATTCTAATCTAACTCGAATGCACACAGTTTGACGACTTGGTATCCAGGTTTAGTGGACTGCCTTTTTTGTCAGAGAACTCCTAGTCAGCAACAGAGCCACTGCAATACGGTTACTGTTCACCATGTCGTCCTTATACGGTTATACCTTTGCCAACTTCACCCACCCTTATAAGATTCAAGGGCTATGGGTTTTTTTCCCCAAAAACAAGTCTAGTTTTGCATATTTGTAAAATTGAAAAACACTCATGCTTAACTGTAAAACAAGTTATACTATGCTCAGGTATGCAGCGCTGTTGTTGTTCTGCTGTCTTAAAAACCTTCTTCACCATGCTATAAAGAGAGATTACGTAATAATAACCTAACAGAGAAAAAGTTGTGTTCGGTAATAAGTATGGAACAAGCAACGTGAATAAGGGGAGCAATGACCTCAAAACAAATCGCAAACACATTGGACTCAAAAAAGAGGAGTACCGATCATTATTCTGGTAAGGAAACTACTAAATCCTAAACGAATACGAGATCAATATATAATATCTACTCAACCCGTACGAATTAACCGTGTCCGATCAGGAAAAGAAAAACAAAAGCCAAGAACAAACACGATATATATATCCAACACAGCATCGTCCACCCGGGCAACATCCATCGATCGAGACCGCATCCAAAACCCTAGCACCATGAAGTCGTCGGAGTTCCTGGAGTCGTCGGAGTTCGTGGAGCCGGAGTCGTCGCAGTCGTCGGCGGCGCGCGGGCAGGAGGTGGTGCAGAAGCTGTTGCGGAGCGTGGGGAAGGCGGCGTGGATCGCCGGGACGACGTTCATCGTGCTGGGCATCCCGCTGCTCTTCGCGTTGGAGAAAGAGGCGGCGTACATCCAGATGGAGAACTTGGAGTATGACCGCCAGGCCGAGATGGAGGCCCTCCTCGGCCCCACCTCGTCTTCCCACCAGCACTAACCATCATCATCATCGCTAGTGTTAATTGTTTCTTCTTCCATATAAATTTTGGCTTAACCTCTCGTCTTTGTATATTAGCATCCGCTTGTATATTAGCATCCGCGAGTAGTATATTAGTTGGTGGATCGATCTTTGTTGTGACAAAAGACTGGTGGCTGATTTGTATATTTGTTGGGGTTCGGAAGCTCCATCTGTAAAAATTTTTAGTTTTTACTGAATTTATTACTGGAACAAATTAACCGAGATGACAGCGGATTGATCGATCGATCAATCAAATTTATATTATATTCCAGAAAGGAATTCGACTCCTTTTTTTTTTCCAATATGTGGATCTGATCGATTCTCCTGTTGCGAGATGAGTTTCACGTGGAGGAATAGTAAGCTAAACTCGCACGTGTATAAGGATTCATCCCATCCGTTGATGACATCACTAGCTTATGCAACAGCAATCCTCGAAGATTATACAATCTAGCTTTTGGGCTAAGGCCAATATGGTGGTCATTGGTTACTTTATTTCAGATTATTTTGGTGGTCTAAGGTGGTTATTTTTTTGTTAGTATATACTTAGACCATAACCGAGACTACTCATGTCTCGAAAAGAATGCAATTCTACATTCGAATCTAACCAAATTTACTTCAATTTTGTTAAGTTTGTAGATTTAACTTTTATCTCTAAATTAATATGATATGGAGATATGGTTTTTAGTAAATCTAATTATAAGTATTCTGTATCATAAACATTACTAGTTCGTTTAAAGTTGAGGTAGATTGACTTGGTATAACACTGAATTCTTTTTAGGAAAAAGTATAATTTCGAAGGTAAACAAATACTTCATTTGTTCCAAATTTTATGAAGTAGATCTTTTGGTATATTTAGTTCCAACTTGTAGATCGTTTTGGTATATGTAGTTCGAAATTGTAGGTTGTTTTTATATATTTAGTCATAGTCAGTAATATGTACTTAGAGTCTTAGATATATACACTATGGCCCTGTGCGGAGTACAAACAAAATACTATTCATTCCAACTTTTCAGTATTCAATTATTCCTCTCTCTCTTAGAAAACACACTTCCCAGGACTTAGCTGCTGTGTTTTTTTGGAGCTACGATATTTTTTAACACTATGTATCTAAATATGCTAAAATGACTTGAAACAATTTGGAATGTTGAAGCGACTTATCACCTCCAGCATTGCTCATTTTCTTATCAGGATGTGACTTTGAAAGACAGAGGTGGTTGATGGATTTGGCTTCTTTTTAAAATGAGTTGGTTAGCCGCTGCACGTATCGATATCAGCAATTTAGTAAGTCGTCAG
Source organism: Digitaria exilis (assembly GCA_015342445.1). Lineage (NCBI taxonomy): Eukaryota > Viridiplantae > Streptophyta > Magnoliopsida > Poales > Poaceae > Digitaria > Digitaria exilis. The sequence goes on from JACEFO010001613.1 coordinate 614,308, forward strand.
GCTACTAAGTTAATAAATTCAATATGAACTGAACATGTGTTTCATGTGCCATCGTATTTTACCTTTCTAATGATGGCATGGGCTGGTTGCCGATGTGCCGTCACCGTATTCGTGTATAGATGGCATTATGGCAAAATAATCGTCCTTCAGTTAAAAGCATTTCTTCATGTGCTACCTCCGTCGTGTGACCCAAAGAAGAGGAATTCTAGCTACGGATCGTGTGGGTTTGATGAGTCACTGGATGCAAATATATGATTGAGATGAAACTAAGCTACAGTGTAAAACGGAGTAGAAAAGCTTAAATTATGATTGAGATGATCTCTTTTTATCTTATCTATCTTACTCCCATCGTTTCAAAATGTGGTTATTTTTGTTTTTCTAGATTCATATGTAATTATATATTAGTATTATATACCTAGATATAACACATGTTCAATTGTATAACAATATTTAAATATCTATAGAAGCTCGATTGGTAGAGCGCAATCAAGTGCACAGTTCAGTTTGAGGAGCGAAAGCTTTGAGCGGAGAGAGGGACTAGAGGCCACGGAAACTTCACCAAGCACCAAACACAAGCTAAAACAAATCAGACCATCTTTCGCCACCCAAACCAGCCTGACTTAGTTTTCTAGCCAGGCTAGAACTAACCAACTAACCAAACACATCCTTTTCCTTTGTGTAGTAGTGCATATTATGTTGTAGTGCACAACAGATTTTGACCCGGCCCACTATACCCACATGTTGTGTCCCCATAGGCCCAGTCCACAGGAGCCCATAACAACTAAGGTTTCTGGTCTAACTCAACTAAAAAAAACTAGCCTGATAGGCGAGGGCTGCCCCCACCTTATACATTGTGCTCCTCCAACATTAAATTTTGACGCAGGGCTAAAGCTAATAATCTTCCCATCACACATCAAGCCCAACTCCTTCATCACAACCATATGTGTGATCTCCCAAAAGACGTTATCCCAGGCCCCCAGTTTCTAACCACACACAACACATGTGTCCTTCATCAAGCCCAACTCCTTCATCACAATCATATGTGTGATCTCCCAAAAGATGTTCACTGCCCCCCCCCTCAACCATGTGACCCGGAGATGTTCTAGATTTCTTGACCTTCATCCCAGAAATAATTGTTTAGAATAATAGCGCTGAAGAAATAACTTAGGAACACAAAGCTGCCTCAACAACCGCCAAGTCGTCTCTCAGTTACAATGATAGTGCCCTAATGTTTATAGGCTACAGGGATACAAAGTACGAGTACAATTTTATCCATAATCTACCAATTACAACTCAAGTCCAATTATAACCATATTGTATATATATTTGATACATATTCAACAATTAACATCATGAGCAAATGAAGATCATTTATGCAACTTTGCCAAGTTCAATATTTACATGCATGTGTTTCACGTGCCATCTTGTTTGACCTTTCCTTCGATGGTTCGACAACTATGTCTGATGTGCCATAATTTTTTTTCAAGGTACACCGAATTAATTGGAAAATAGTGACCCTTTAATTAAATTGCAGTGTTGTATAACATTTTTTGTGGTGGGTATTAATAACACCTTATGTTGAAATGTGCAAAACGAGTCACTAGACGGGTTTTGGGGGGGTGTCTATCCCTTACCTTAGTGATTTAGAGGTCGTCCCCACTTAGTTTTTTTCCATTGGATCTCAAATTAGTGGCTCAGATATATCTTTTTTCTCTCCTCTCTTTCTCTCTCTTCCCTATCCTCTTCTTCTCCACCACCGACCCCCACTCCATCCTTCCTTGATAGGGAGGAGAAATTAAGGTGGAGAGAGAAGAGAATCTGGGCCATTCATTTCTTAGATCCAATGGTCCAAGGAAACAAACTGAGGAAGGTCTCCAAATCACTCAAGTGAGGGATAGCTTTTCCTATTTTTGGTTGCGGAGTTATGGTCCCCGGTAACTCATGATGCTTGTGTGGTGTTGGCTAGCCCTTCAATGTTTTCTATATTTTGTTTACATGTAGTGGTTGACTGGTTGTGCACAAAGAAAATGTTTGGTGATTAAACCATCTCTAAAATGGAGAACCTTCAATATGTATCATGGTTTGATAACTAACATGGGTCGGTAAAGGATGATCTGTCCCAAGGAGATTAAGAATCGACAATAGGATTATCGCTGGCAATAAGACCATAGATCACAGGATTTATGCATATCCAAGCCTCTTTATTTTATATTTATTTTATAGAGATATGATTTCCAAGACAAACGGTCTAGCATTCTAGCTAGATGTCTACGGAGCACCATGTCTTTGCTTGAGTCATTATCAGTACATGCAAGTCTTGCATGAGAGCACAAGCCAGAGCAACAGATGAGATAGTAGATAACAAAACACTCTTTTCTCATTTATTGATGACCACATCAGCTTATTTTGCTGATTAGACTCATATAGACAGTTGTTGTCTAACTGTTGTACATGACCTTATAAAGAAGTTAACCTCGCTAAATGGCATGCCACAATGGCAAAAGGCAATGATATGGTAGAAAATTTATTATGGGGAAAAGACTTGGTTTTCATTAGGATAAGCATGTACACCCAATTAATATGATTCTAAAACCGGAATGAAAGACCATTAAGAACAAATTGTCTTATCTCCATGTTGTCTGCCGATACCAGGGGGGCATGACTAGTATACAATTGCAAGTGGTTACATAATTTTGGATCACATATTTTTCTAGAGATAGCTATCATAGTTGCTCGGTGTATATGGACACATATAAACTCCATCACTTTTTTATGAAGGGACTCTCACTTTTGATAGATGGAAGCATGATTTTAATGAGTGTCTTGTTGCTACATAGGGCTAAGCCGACCTTAAAGTAATAGTTAAATTCTTGGTTTTGTAATATCTTTTAAGAGTTTATTTGTATAGCTAGGATCTTTTCGAGCCTGCAACCTTGTACTCTGTACATATTATATTTCTTTAATATAAAAACTCAGCAGGGGCCTCCTCCTGCTGTTTCGGTAAAAAAAAAAGTGTAATTCATATTACACATTCGATCCCCACCATCAAACACTTAAATGAGATGTGGCTAGCCAATGATCAAACCGTGAATTAAAATTGTGCATCGTGAAATATATTTTACTACCTCCGTTTCAAAATATAAGACATTTGAATTTTTTACCCCAACTACGACCGCGTATTATTATTTTTTTTGCAAAACTATCATATTTTTTTGGTAATAAAATAATTTAACCACATTCATAATTATTTTTGAGTATGACGAGGGGTGAAACTGGAGGCTAGAAAATTAAACTGCCTATATTTTGAAACGGAGAGAGTATTCATCAACCTAGACCTATATAAATGATGTGGTTGGCTGTTGGCATTCTAGAAATCATGTAACGAAACTCTGTAGACAATAGTCTTGTCCCCACCTTCTCTATCGCCATTCGCCAAAGGTTTGACGACCTAGCTAGTTGATCACTTCAGAAGATCACACGCATGCAAGTTGTTTAATATATAACGCCCCATGGGCTAGAGTGAATTCAAAATATGTTGCTGTTCCGCAAAATATTCAGGCAAAAATTCAAACAAGAAATAAAAGTTGGAGCCATTATATTGAACCGTGAGCGGCTGAGCCCCAGATGACCCACTATAAATGCACCAACGCACCACGCGACGCTCGTCGGCCATGGCGGACACCGCATCACATACAGCAGCGCCGCCATGGCAGCGGAAGCCGAAGCCACTGTCGCGCCTCACGCGGCTCACCACCACGGTCGCCGGCTTCGTCACCGACGCCGCCTGCCGCGCCGACGGCACGCTCAACCGCGCCATGCTCTCCTTCCTCGACCCGCCCGTCCCGGCCTTCCCCTCCTCCCCATGGTGGCGACGTCGTCATCGACCACGCCCTCGGCCTCCGCGCGCGCCTCTTCCACCCGTCCTCGGCGAGCTCCCCGCCGCGGCCGCTCCCCGTGATCGTCTTCTTCCACGGAGGCGGGTTCGCCTTCTTCTCCGCGGCATCGCTTCCCTTCGACGTGGCCTGCCGCCGCATCGCCCGGACCGCCTCCGCCGTCGTGCTCTCCGTCGACTACCGCCGCTCGCCGGGGCACCGCTTTCCGGCGTCTTTCCGGCGCTCGACGTCTCCCGCTGCTTCCTCGCCGGAGACAGCGCAGGCGGCAACGTGGCTCACCACGTGGCCCGCCGCTACGCCACACACGTGTCCACCTTCCGGAACGTCCGGCTCGCCGGCGTCATCGCCATCCAGCCGTTCTTCGGCGGCGAGGAGAGGACGCCCTCCGAGCTCCGTCTCGACGGCGTGGGGCCCATCGTCTCCGTCGACCGCGCCGATTGGATGTGGCGGGCGTTCCTACCGCCGGAGGCCGACCGCGACCACGAGGCTGCTAACTTTGCGCACCCGGCCGCCATCGCCGGCGTCGAGTCGCCGGCGTTCCCGCCGGTGTTGCTTGCTATTGGTGGGTTTGATCCGCTGCAGGATTGGCAGAGGAGGTATGGCGAGATGCTGAGGAGGAGGGGAAAGAAGGTGGAGGTGGTCCAGTACCCGGACGCCATCCATGGCTTTTAGACCATACCTGTGTTCGACGACGCGCGTGACCTTATGATTCGCATCGCCGAGTTCGTCGCCGAGAACAGCTAGCGGTCGCCGACTCGCCGGAGCCAGTGCGTTTAGATGCTCCGGTTAGAACAAACTAAAATCTCTTAGGATAACATCTGTAGCTATGCTGCTGAATTAGTAAAGTAAGAAACGTTCTATAGCCGAATCAGTCTTTCGTACTTATTTTTTTAGGACATAAAGTCCATGTATTTTGATATGGTTGTGTATTAAGACTGTATACTTTACGGACAAAGTATACTACAATGGGAGTTTCTTACATTCAAATATCAAAATATTTATCTCTCAATTGATTACATAAACCACATTGCTGGAAATACGTACATTTTTTAGTAGGAATGATTATACAATTGAATTAAACCTTAAGAACAAAGTGGCCGTTAAAAATTATAGAAGTGAGTTAATGACAAAAAAAAATCATATCATGCAAAAGCTTAGAAAATGCTTTAGGAGCACTACCAAATAACAAACCGTTCGAAATAGTGAAATATGGACCTTTTTTAATTAGGAACAAACAAAGAGCGGATGAAATGTGAGAAATTCGCACAGATAATAGATAGCACTACGGTTTGAAAAATTATTTAAATAGGTTTCAGAATTCAGGTAGATAGAGTTATCGTAATATAATGTGACTTTTTTTGGCATGGATGAATGCCCTGCTATCAGTACAGTGGTTTACTGGTTTATGTTCCTTTTTTTTCCTGCAAGCTAGGTATAGTGAATGTTGGGTGCTTCTGTTTTCCATTGCATCGCACCGACACTACTAAAAAAATCATTTTTGGAGGTGGGCATTTTTTTATTTTCGGAGACAGAAATCGTATCCGCCTCTGGACCGACGCTTCTGTTAATAGGGATTAACGGAGGCGGTTTTGTGTCCGCCTTCCGTTAATCAGGAAAAAAATAAAAAAAATAAAAAAATCCTAGGCAAGCCCGCGGAGCCCATCTGGGCCCGCTGAGCCCATCTAGGGGCGTGCGCCAGCCGCCAAAGCCCCCTGCTATCGCGCATTCGCGTCGCCGAGTTCGTCCCGCCTTCTCCCACGGACCTGCGCCGCCGCACCCGCTGGATCTGCCGCCGCGTCTCATCAGATCTGCGACAGCCGGATCTGTGACCACCTCGCCTAGCTCAGATCATAATACTAGGATGATGAGCCCCTAGCTCCTTCAATTTACGCAGCATGTGAACTTGAAAAGGCGTACATCTATTATGATAATTCAGATGATATTCAGTTCGGTGGTATTCCTTTTAATGAGAAATATAGCAGGAATACGGGGAAATTTACTAGCATTGGTCTATCATCACAGATAATTTTTAAGGGTGCAGCATTGCTCAAGGATGAAGAGAAACCAAGAAATTAAGTCTGCAATAATGGCTCTATTCTTGTGGAAATCCATGAGGAGTATCCAGATTGATTTTAAGCATCACAATTGGTTGATGTAATGCATGTAGGCATGTAGAGCTAATCACATGGTCTTAAGTATTTTGATTCGGCATGGTGCCGGAATATTTTATTAGAACTTTTATGCATGTACGTGAGCTTAAGTAATTTTTTTTCGGTCTTTCGTTTTGTGCCTGCGTGCACTTGAGTCCAAGCTGGTTTGGTTGGTCGAGTCGGACCAGGTTTAGTGTGTTGAGTTTAGTCTAAATCGAGGGCCTGCGTGCTTATAACCGGGGCACATCCCTTGTAAGAGGATCATATTAGATTAAGTTTTTGTTATCGTGACTTTTATCTCCAGTCCAGGGTTTCTCCTCCGGAATGCAGCGGCGGCGCTGCCTTCTCCTTCCTCGTCGAGGCGACGGCTGCCGATTCTTCTTGGATTGTGTGGAGTACGTGATCGAGCCGTTGTGGCTAGGGCACGTCTCGGATTCCTACCGGAATTCCCATCTTCTAATTGTGGTTGTTCAACAAAGTCGCGGGTGGAAGACCTATCTAGGGTTTGGTTTATATATTGTAAGCTGATCCCTAATATTATCTTGTTACTTCTCGTTGGATTGATCAGGTGGACATTTTGTATCCTAACCTTTAGATCTTACTATTCTATGGTTGGTCTTAAGATTGAATCTGGGAATTGCGTGCCTTATTGGTGTGATCGTGAGACAAGATAAATTAATCACTATTCTATTTCTGGTTTGAAATTATTGTCCTGAGGCACACGTCCATGCTCAATTGATTGGCTAATTAATTAATCTCAGTTTCATTTGATCTGTTCGTCTTGAGGCTGCAACATTGCTTCGGTTACGTGCTGTCATAAGATCACTACTGCTCTCTTGTTTATTTTCTTGCAACAGAGAGGAATTTTGCTTACTTGATAATAAAATTTGGAGAAGCTTTATTCTTGCTATCTGTACCCTGAGAAATTGGGACAAATCCTTGTACACCATAGCCGTGTCCTTATCATACAGCGCCGCCAAGTTCGTCCCACCTGCTCCCACGGACCCACGCCGCCGCACCCGCTGGATCTGCCGCCGCGTCTCGTCAGATCCGCGGCAGCCGGATCTGTGGCCACCTCGCCTAGCCACTGTCGCCTCACACGTCCGAGCCGCTGGCCGCATCGCCATCATCTCCGAGGCGCTTGTTGACGCACTTCTGGTCAACACACGAAAGCGCTAGATCGCTCGGTCGTTAAGATTCTCCTCGCCGGAGCTCCTGAGTGCAGCCGGTCAGACCGCCTGTAGGGGCCGGTCAGACCGCCTGTAACAGAGGCGCCGCGAAAGCCTACGATCACAACCTTGGGAGGGACCCCGTCGGAGGCTGCAAACCTAGGGTTGTTCTAAGGTCGGCAAGGCCACTTAGAACGTCCTAAAACGCCGTAGAGACGAAGAAGGAAAGCAAAGGGGTTGGAAAAGCTAGGGTTTGGAGATAAAAAGTAAGACAATAATTTGTACGATTGGGTAGAGGTCCTCAATCGGCCACGGCCCTTTATATTTATAGGGTGGAGAGGTCTTGCCCCGAAAGGAAGTCCTTGTACAGATCTAAAAACATGCAAAATCCTGTGTCAGGCGGTTAGACCGCCTGGCACATTGCTAGATCGGCTACAGGGTCCAGCTGGTCTAACCGTATGTACAAGCGTTCTAGACCGGCTATCCCAACCTGATCGGCTTTAAGCCATTTTTGGTCATCAACATATGCCCCCCTGTTTTTTGGTAAAACTTTGTTTACCACAAAATATTTAATCAGACTAAGAGCGACCCTCTATTGTCGGCCATTTTTTCTCTAAGGGCGATATCATATATCAGCCATATCCTATCAAGCATGTTGCCACACACTTAGATAGTATTTCTTCAAGTACTTCCCATTGAGTGCTCTCGGCAACTGAAATCTTTGCAAAGTTTCCACCGTATAAGAATTCCCAGAGCAAACCTTCACAATACGATATGGCCCTTCCTAACTCGACGACCATTTGCCAAACTTGTTACTCTTCGTTCCTATAGGTAAAATAGTTTTCCAAACCAAATCATCAACTTGAAAGGATTTAAATTTTACCTTCTTGTTATATGCTCGAGCTACTCTTCTTTTATCCTTTTCGATTCCTCCAAAGCCTCCAAACGCTTGTCGGTCACTTCATCGATATTATCCATCATCAAAGCACAATATGTGCTAGCATCAAGATCATTTTGCTTAGCCAACCTATAAGCGGCCAGATTCACCTCAACGGACAAAACGGCCTCTTGACCATAGACAAGCTCAAATGGAGTAACCTTGGTAGCTCTATGTCTAGAAATACGATGCGCCCATAATGCTTCAGACAACATCCCTCGTGCCATCGCTTAGGATGATCTTCAATCTTCTTCTTTATGAGCTTAATCAAAATCTTATTGCTAGACTCAGCTTTACCATTAGCTTGAGCATAATATGGAGATGAATTGAGCAACTTAATATCATAGGATTCAACAAACTCACGTACCTCCTTAGATATAAATGGCGTCCCTTGATCGATCGTCAATGTTTGAAGAATCCTAAATCTATGGATAATGTGCTCAGTAATAAACTCAATCACCTCTCTATGCGTCATGTTCTTGAGGGGAACGGCTTCAGTCCACTTAGTAAAGTAATCAGTAGCCACAATCACAAAACAATGACCCTTGGATGACGGAGGATGAATCTTACCAACAAAATCTAAACCCCATCCTCTAAAAGGCCATGGTTTAATGATCGGATGCATCAACGCAGTAGGTGCTAACTGAATATCCCTGAACTTTTGACACTCTTCACATCCTTTGTAGTAACGAAAACAATCGGCTATCATTGTAGGCCAATAAAAGCAAGCCCGCCTAAGAAGCCACTTCATCATCCGAGCCGATTGATGCGTACCACAAATTCCTTCATGAACCTCTGCCATAGCCAATCTAACTCGATCAGAATCTAAACATTTCAAAAGTAATCCATCCATAGTCCGACGATATAGCTCACCATCAACCAAAGTAAACTTGACAGCCCATCGTCGGACTTTTCGATCCACTGACCTGCTGGTATTTTGCAAATACTCCACCAGAGGCCTCCTCCAATCACCAGCATCGGCCACAATAGATTGAAAATCATTAACAGCCGAATCGGTGTTTTTAGGGGCGCAGGCGGTCAGACCGCCTGTACTGGCGGTTTGACCGGCCGTACCGGTCGGACCGGCTGTAACAGGAGGTCGAACCGCCTGTTCCAGAGCAGAAACGTTGGCTTCACGAAACATCGGCCTCTATTCATGAAAATTTCTTTTCTGAAAATTATAGCCTGATGATTGCTTTGCCAACGCATTAGCTCTAGGATTCTCTTCTCTTGGTACATGATAAATGACAAATTCATCAAAGCAAGATATAATATCTAAACACTTATTAAGATAAGCATTCAAAAATCCATCTAAGCATTGACAAACCTTAGATACTTGCTGTACTACCAAAAGAGAATCACCATATGCTTCCACATGTTTTACTTCCATGTCATGTAAAATCTCCAATCCGAATAATAAAGATTCATATTTGGTTTGGTTGTTAGTGCATCTATGATCTAATCGGTTAAGAGACTCAAAAACAACATCGTTTGGTGATATAAGAATAATACCAACCCCACAACCACTTTTGCAAACTGATCCATCAAAATGCAATCTCCATGGGGTAAAAGTAATATAGCCGACATTTAAATCAATATGCTCATCAATCCTATGTTCAACAATAAAATCGTCAACGATTTGTCCTTTCATAGATTTCAACGGCTCAAAGACTAAATCATATTCAATCAAAGCATAAGCCCATTTGCCGATTCATAACAAATAATATCTCAACTTTGTACAAGCATTATATAATGACAAGCATAACTTTTCAATAAAAGTGTACCTTGTTTCGGCATCCAATAACCTTCTACTTGCATAAGCAATAATATATTCTTTCTCTTCGGTCTCTTGTATCAAAACAGCTCTAATAACGCTTTCTTCGGCCACGATATATAACTTGAAAGGAACCCCTCTCCTAGGTGCCGGAAGAACAGGAGGCGAAGATAAATAATGCTTGATCTCATCAAACGTTTCTTGCTGTTTTGCCCCCCAGGTAAATTCAGCATCATCTTTCAAACGAAGCAAAGGAGTAAAAGCATTCAGCTTTCCCGATAAATTGCAAATAAATCTTCTCAAATAATTCACCTTGCCCAAGAATTTCTGCAACTCTTTCTTAGAACTAGGCGCCTGCAACTTGCCAATAGTATCGACCTTTTTCGGATCAATCTCTATGCCATGCTCATGAACTATAAAGCCCAAAAACTTACTGGCCGATACACCAAAAGCACATTTGAGTGGATTCATCTTCAAACCATACCGGCTCATTCTTTCAAATACAAGTCTCAAATCGGCCAAATGAGAAACACTTCCAGCCGATTTGACTACAATATCATCAATATAAACTTCCAAGATAATACCAAGCAAATCATGGAAAATCAAATTCATTGCTCTTTGATAAGTAGCACCAGCATTTTTCATACCAAAAGTCATAACAACCCACTCAAATAAACCAACAAAGCCTGGACATACAAAAGCCGTTTTGGATATATCCTCTTCGGCCATGAATATTTGATTGTAACCGGCATTACCATCAAGAAAGCTAATCATTCTATGTCCAGAAGTAGCATCGATAAGCATATCGGCTATTGGCATAGGATATTCATCTTTAGGAGTAGCACGATTAAGATTTCTAAAATCAATACACACTCTAATCTTGCCCGTTCATTTCTTTTCCACGGGCACAATATTAGAAATCCAATCAGCATATCGACAAGGTCTAATAAACTTTGCTTCTAATAACCGATTAATTTCTTCTTTTAACTCGGTCATAAATTTCAGGATTAAAACACCAAGTTGGTTGCTTATAAGGCCTAAAACCAGATTTAATAGGCAACCGATGCTCAACAAGCTCTCGACTTAAACCAGGCATTTCATGATAATTCCAAGCAAAGAAATCAACATACTCCTTTAACAACTTTATTAATTCAAATATAAAAGCAGGATCTAAATTCCTATTTACAAACGTCGGCCTGGGTATAGAACCATCACCAATGTCTACCTCCTCAAGAGGATCGGCCGACGTAAAACCACATCCTAGCTTGCTTATATCATCAAAGTCTTCAATGGCTTCACACATATCGTTCTGATGTGACCGATAGTGCTCAAGTCTCTGCTGCAACAACTCTCGATTATCCATTAAGTCATACAAGATGATTTAGCCGATTGTGCATCGGCTTTATGACAGCAGGGATGAAGTCATCCTTAGTACAGCTGATAAACTCAAACTCAGAAAGATCTAAGCCCGACAAACATCTAACATCATCATGAATGCCAATCAAAGAGCTATCAGCTACAGCAACACAAGCAGAAGTATCACCATGCACAACCTCTACATCATCATCTACCCATTGAATCAAGCATTGATGCAAAGTAGAAGGAATGCATTGATTCGCATGAATCCAATCACGAGCCAAGATTAAACTAAAGTTACCTTGAGTCTCAGCGACGAAGAAAGCAGTGGCCAAGGTCTTGCTCCGAATAGTAAGCTCCATGGAAATCACCCCCTTGGCGCCAATGGGCTCTCCTCTCCCAATACCGCTGACGGTCATGTTGGTCTTGATCAGCTCCGAATCTGAACCACCAAGCTTCTTGTATAAGGAATAAGGCATTAAGTTTACAATAGCCCCTCCATCGACCAACATCTGTGAGATTGGCTTCCCGTTGATATGTCCCTTCAAATATAAAGCCTTCAAGTGATTTTCTGCAGCTTTAGCCTTCTGAAATATAGCTTCCTTGGGACCAAAATCAAGATGGACAACTTCCTCCTCCGAAAGCATGTCTCCATTCATAGACATATGAAGCACATTCACATCAAGATTCATGCGCTCTGGAGAAGAACTGTAATTAACAAGCTCCTCATCGTCCTCAACAGTGGGAACCGATAGAAACTTGCTGTCACAAGCCGAAGAACCAGAAGAAGAAACACCGGGCGCTCCTGCATCACCTAGTCTGACCGCATGTACAGGCGGTCTGACCGCCTGGGCTGCTGACTCTGAATGACAGACCGCCTGTACGGCCAGTTAGACCGCCTGTGGATCTTTCTTCGGCTTCCACTCTTTCTTCTGAGGAATCATGGGCTTGACCTGGTTTAAGAATTCATCCCTCTGCTTCTCCAACTCTTGCTCTTGCCTCTCCCGAAAACGAAGTCTCTGAAGCTTCCTCTTTTGCGTGCGAGTCAACCCTTCGGGACACCACTTTGGAAGAAAGCGCTGCTGAGTTTGGCTAGCACTAGATCCCTGGTCTTCCACCATCTTTCCACTGGAAGTCGGCTTCATAGCTAGACTCTTCTCAATAGGAACATCTATAGTTCCAACTTGAATAATATCGAACTCATTAGTCCTCTCTGAGTCCACATCCATGCTCTGCACCTCCTCCTTCTTCTTGGGTTGATAAACCTGCTTCAGAGGAGCTCTTGGCAGTTGACCTTGACGGGCGGTCTGACCGCCTGTAACAGGCGGTCTAACCGCCTGTGTCCAGCGTCCTTGACCAGATTGGCGGAAAGCCGATCGGTCTCTCCTGGGATAAACGATTCTGTCCTGCACACACCTTCTTGGACCTTCCCAGCTGTAACATCCCAGATGTTTAAGACCTTAAAAATACACTAAAAATAGGGTTAAGGGGGCAGCTTTGGTTGTAGCACACTTAAATAGATAAAAAATTCGAAATTTGAATTTCAATAGGCCAATTGGACATCCATCTGAGATCTCAAAAATTCTAAACTAAACATGAAAATCTCCAAACATAAAAGTTGTTTGTTATCACAAATATAGCCTAGTTACTGTTGGGAACTTTTCCAAATTTTGCAGTTAAGCCCCTCAAAAACTCTAAAAACCGTGTGAAACACCTTTTCAAATAGGGCTTGTTTGAACTCGAAAAATTCGGAATTTCAGGTTCACCCCAAAAGAAAAGTTGTGTTCCACCTTTCAAACTCAAACTTCCGGAGTTTTGCACGATTGAACAGAGATCCTCCACGGGCGTTCCGGCTGGCAGCTCGGCCAGCTCTGCCCGAGGCCGGCAGTGGCCGCCACGTGGCCGGCGAGCGGGGGCGACCGAGTCAGGTCGGCCAAAGCCGCGGCAGCGACGCCTCTCATCCCCACGAGCATGCCAGCGCCTCCGTTGGGTCGCGTTGCATGCTACAACGCCTGGGCAAGCCTCGCCACGCAGGCACGCCATCATGGCCAGCCGAGCTCCACCATTGGCCGCCGGCGCGCAAGTCGAGCAGAGCTGCTCCGTGGTTGGACCCACTCGCTACGCGCCAAGCACCTCCGCGGAGGATCTCCCATCACCCACGCCATGATCCTCAACCCCCAACCCGCGTCCGCACCCTGCCCGAGCTATTAGAGCCATCAATGGCGGCTCCGACGGCCCGAGCACGCGTGCACGCGCTCCCAAAGCCGCTCGGCCCTCTCTAGCTCGCCCAACACTCCACAGAGCGACCTCACACTCTCTCCCAGCCAGCGCTCAGCCATTCCCTTCCTCCTCGCGCTCGCGCACTGCTTCTTCCACCTCCGGCCGCAGTGAACCAAACCGGTGTTCTTCGCGCCGCGAACCAAATCCCCCGTAATCCCCTCTATGGTTTCCCAATCCACCGCACATGAAGCTCGCTCATTCACCTAGCTAGCCCCTCGAACCCTCCCTAGCTCGAATCGAGCCGCACACGCCGGGAAATCGAAGATTTCCCCGTCGCTCGGCCATTTCCGCCGCGAACTCCACCTCCACGTCGAGCCCTATACTCCGGCCATCCCCGACTCCGCCAAGCCCCACGACGAGCTCGGCCTTCATCCGGTGAAGCTCACACGCCTCTCCGCACCTCACCTCGACCACCGCAGCCGGCTACCGACGTCGCCGGAGCAAGCCGCTCCGCCGCTCACCGTCGCCGAGCCGTGTCACTTCACCCCCGTCCTCGAGAACTACCCCAAACGACTCGCGGTGAGCCCCTCGTCGTTTTCCCCCACTTCCCCCACATCGGTTTGCCGTCTCCTCGACGGAATCCAGTCGCCGGCGAGCCTAGGGACCTAGATGCATTCCCCTTTTTAGTTCTAGGGTCCTCCGTGTAATTTTCAAGGACTTGGTTGAAAGGTTTTAAAAGTTCTAGGATCTCCGGCGTAAAAGAGATTCTTAAACCTAGATCCATTTTTCTGAGATCTTGTAAAATCCATTAAAAAACGTAAAAAAATAAAAAAATGCACAAAAATACTCCCTGGACTCGTAAGATTGTAACCTCCAATCTCATTTTTGCATGTATATACTTTTGAGGAATAGTTTTTGTATTAAAATTCAAACTTTGATTTTAGAGTTTTGTGCACCATTTCAAACCCTGAACTCTTCTGTAGCGGAGCTTGGGATATGTTGCTTGTATGGACTGTAGAAGCTTTGTGTCCAAAGGAGACCTAAAAATGTGGCCTGAAACTCCAGTTATGATTTATTTTGTGATTTCTGTTCTATTTCGGTTCTGCATTTACTAAACATAATTCATACAGCCAAAAATCACCATCTTTCACCAGAGGTCTAGACACATTTTGGCATATGTTGGAAAAATGCTATACTTCATTTTAGACTCTGTTTGGGGCATTAAATAAATAGATGTTGGTTTTCGGATAGAAAATTTGTGAGGGCTGACCAAGTGTTATTTTTAGCCACCACTTGGTCAGAGCCTTTCTTTTACTCATGTCTAGCTCTGGTAGAGAAATCTTCTGTTTTGGAAGTAGTTTTGATTTTATATGAATTAATCTTGTTTCTTTGAGCAGCAACTTGAACTATTTTTAATAAATTATGTATAACTCGGTTTTAGCTAAATTTTGGAGTGAGCCTAGCTCTTATACTCCAGTAGGCGTCATAAAGTTTGTGGATAAAAAGGATGAACAGAAATAGAGAAACAAAAATGGGAAGAAACGAGAGTAGAATGAGTTTAATAAAATGAAGTAGGTCACTTTTGATAATTATTTAAATAAAGCATGTGGAGTTTTAAAATTTCAGAACTAAAACACTTGCTTAGAAATAATAGTTTGTATTGTTTTATATGTGTACGTAATCACCATCATAAAAGCATGAAATTCACACCACACACACTTCCCTTAATTTTGTGAAGAAAGGAATAAACCACCTATATGTCTAGGTGAATATGGCCTTCAAGAGCCTTAGCCTTTAGACTAAAAACCAGCGGCAACTCTTAAAAATTTGTGCATCTCATATAGAAGGCGCTCTCGCTGACGGCACCAACAACCTCGTCCCCGCCAACAAAGAGGAGGCTCCCGAAGGTGGTGCTGACGTGATCGTGCTTGACCCGGAGTCTGACCCCGGCGTAGCCCAAGAAGGCAAGCCCTGGAGCATAACCTAGTTTAAATTTGTGCAACTATGAATTAATTATGCTTGTGCATTTACGTCCAAGGAGTTGTTTGAATACTCTAGTTGCATGATACTAGTACCATGACTTGAAATACTAGTATGATAGGGTCGATAGAGCAATGCTTTCGGACCGTTACAAGTCGAGTGATTTCCTGTCACTCGCGAGATATAGGAGTTGTTTGTCTTTACTTATGTTGGAATCATAAGGATGGACAGGCGGGATGGTATGTGTAGATCTCATGTCCATGTATGATAATTGGTTTAAGGTCGAAACGTGTGGTTCTGTGTGTCAACTTTTTGAACGTACCACGCGCATGCCGACCTATAGGAATCGGTAAGCCCGGTACCAGATTGAAACAGCTAGGACCGATAGCCATCTCTCCTTGGAAATATTTTGTTTCCCTTGTCGTACACAAGTGGATATATGCGTGATGCCGTGAGTGAAGCGGTAAACCTTTATCCTAAGGGAATGGACCCGCCGAATTGTGGATTGATGGGAAAGGTTGGGAAGTGCTTGTACCTTTTATAGCAAGCATTATCCGTGTGTGTTGGGTTTCCCTGGCCAGGTAGCAAAATTCAGTTCGAACTGTCCGCTTCTCGCGGTTAATGAGACTGCTTGACCGCTGTGCTGCATTGAGTAACAAGTGGAACTATGAGGATGATGAACTTGTTGAATGTACTAAATGGTATTGCACCACTTGTATGCTTAGAGAGGATGCTAATCTGGAATGGTTAACACTATTAGAACTTGATGCTAAAATCATAAAAGTAAGGACCCACTCTTAGTTGCTTTCTGGCAAACAAACCCACCAGCCAAAAGCCTCTCATGTCTAGAAGTCGGTGAAGTAGTTTTCACCCGACGGGTAAGCCTTGCTGAGTATTAGTATACTCCGCCTTGCTTGTGGCATCTTTATTTCAGGTACTTCTTTGGAGGATGCGGTGAATTCTGTCCCTGGGCCTGCCCAGGTTCCACCTGGCTGGCATGTCGAGTGGATACCGTCCTCTGCCGAGGATCGGGAGTAGTAGCACCATGGCTGGCTTCATTATGGTGTTGCTATGTATCGTCGCTAGTTTAATCTTTCCGCTGCAATGAACTCTCTTACTGTTATTTGAAATTCAGACTTGGTTTGTAATAACTTGATGATACTATTTATGTAAGTTGAACTTGTGGAATGTTGTAATTTCTAGGACTCACCTTTATGTGGGCGCGCGTGTTGTTTCGATCGTGAAAGTACGTGGTTAATCGGGTAGAATCCGACGGCACTCCAGCTTATTCCGGATTAAGTGCCTGACTACTTGAATAGTGGTCCATGGGTACTTAACTTGGAATAATTTCGGAGTGGTCCGCCACACCACCCAGGATTAAATAAAGGCTGCACGGTTGAATGATATGGCACCCACATCACTCCATTGTCATCCCATACTGGATCCAACTTCAAATGAGGAGGTGAAGGAATCCTCTCATTCTGGATCGGTGATCTAATTCTTTTTTTTAACTGTCGATCGCTCGGAACGGCCTTTTGTTTGGTGTACTTCTCATAAAGCATATCAAACGTGACTTTGGGCTTCTGAACACCCTGCTCCTTCGCCACATTCATCTTCCAAGTACCAACTTCTGGACGCTTAGAAATCTGCATCTTTGGGCGTCCATGGGGACAGGCGGTCTGACCGCCTGGTGCAGCCGGTCTGACCGCCTGTAGCAGGCCAGACTCGGGCGCCCGTGCTCCAGGAACAACGACCGATCCTTGCTCCCCTTGTCCAGAAGACTTCACAATAACCTTGAATGACTCTTTGCCATCAGTCATCTTCTCATAACTCACTTCTCTAACCGACTCTTTTGAAGACGGCCTTTCCTCTCCAATCACCACGTTCTTCCCTTTGGTAGATTCGGCTTGATGCGGCCGAACCAAGACCTTGGGCTACTGCAACTCCATGGTGTTGACCGGAAAAGGAGTCTCATCAATTTGCATCTCATGAAACTTCAAACGGCCCTCATTAATAGCTGATTAAACCTATCGACGGAAGACATTGCAATCATTAGCAGCATGCGAAAAAGAATTATGAAACTTACAATAAGCACGCTTCCTCAATTCTTCCGTAGGTCGTATAACATGAGAAATCTTGATGTAACCAAATTTATGCAATTCATCAAATATACGACACACTTGGACACATCAAAAGTCAACTTTATGTCTTCTTGCCGATTCTTATGAATCGGCTTAAAAGATTAGCATGACACAGTTTTCTTATTAGCAGGCCATACAAATTCTGCTAAATAAACATCATTATCATCGTCAGTCAAATCATCGGATTCATAATCAACTATATGAACATTAGACCGACATGTCTTAAAACTCTCCTTCTCTTTATTCATTCGGCCTTCATCTACCTCAGCTCTAATATGTACTTGTGCGACCGAATAATAATCACAATTGTCTATTTTTTTCTCAAATAGAGGATTTTAAACGTCTAAAGCATAGCCCAGCAAGATCAACCTCAGAAATAGACAAATTAAAGCAATGGTTTTTAATGTCTTTAAATCTTCTCATAAATTGAGAGATAGTTTCATCCCGACCCTGTCTAACCGATGCCAAATCTGCCAATTTCATCTCACGATTGCTACTATAAAAATGATCATGAAACTTACGCTCTAGTTGATCCCAACTCATAATAGAACCAGGGGCTAATGAAGAAAACCAAGCAAAACGAGTACCAGTAAGCGACAATGAGAACAAACGTAATCTAATTGCTTCAAAATTTCTAGCCTCCCCTAGTTGAGAAACGTATTGACTAACATGTTCCCAAGTGGTGTGCTCATCAACTCCACTAAATTTTACAAAATCAGGCAAGGGCCACCCGTTGGGAAAAGGAACAGTATCAAAGCTAGCATGATAAGGTTTCTGATATACTCTAGTATTACCAAAATCAACGCCTAGCTTATTTCTCATCACATCAGACAATTCATCCCTGAATCTAGCAAATTCAGCCCATTGGGGGTTTTGATGGGCTGAAGATTGCATAGCATTCATATAATTCAAGTGAGGTGTTTGTCTGTTCTCCATATCCCTATATGCATTAAAAACATCATCGGGAACACCACCCGAATTCGTAGTATGCATAGTCGTGGAGTAGATACCACCCGCTATAGCTATTGGACCAGCACAGCCAGGAGAGACCGAGTTTGAAACAGTGGACAGCGGCAAAGGTTGCTCCGGCACGAATACCATAGCATTAGTAGAATTAACCTGACCACCAGCACCAGCGGTCTGACCGCCTGTACATGCGGTCTGACCGCCTGTCGTGGTTGGACCGGCCGTTCTGGCGGTCTGACCGGCTATAAAACCAGCCGCCACCGACCCATCTGCATCGACCGTTTTCGGTCTGGGCATGTTAGGTGGTGGCGGGGTCTGTCCAGGAAAGTAATTCGGTGGCATGCCATAAAAGATATTATGCTCAGGTAATTCACGAGTATCTAAAGATTTTCCCTCTAGTTTTTCGAGTCGTCCTAGCAATTGTTCAACTAATGAATCACGATCCGAAAAACTTGTACCTACAGGAGTAGATGTAGGAGGCAAAGATGCAGAAGTGCTTACATTGTCAACTACCTCAATTTGCCCCTTACTCATCTTGAAGGAAGGCATTACGAAGTCTCGAACACTCTTCGCCGAACGATCTTCACGACCTTTCCGAAACGTCTTCAAGAACTCCGCCTCGAGATGCTTCTAGAGCACCATAAACTTCTCATGATCTTCAGCGCTAAGATCTTCAAGCGAAGCTGTCACGATGTTGTCTTGTCCAACGTCGAAGCCCATAGTGCTAGGGATAGTAGATCGGTCTTCAAAACCAGATTTCTTTCCCCAGCGGAGTCGCCAAAATATGTTGACACACTTCTGGTCAACACACGAAAGCGCTAGATTGCGCGGTCGTCAAGATTCTCCTCACCGGTGCTCCTGAGTGCAGCCGGTCAGACCGCCTGTAGGGGTCGGTCAGACCGCCTGTAACAGAGGCGCCGCGAAATCCTACGATGACAACCTCGGGAGAGACCCCGTCGAAGGCTGCAAACCTAGGGTTGTTCTAAGGTCGGCAAGGCCACTTAGAACATCCTAAAACGCTGTAGAGATGAAGAAGGAAAGAAAAGGGGTTAGAAAAGCTAGGGTTTGGAGATAAAAAGTAAGACAATGATTTGTCAGATTGGGTAGTGGTCCTCAATCGGTCACGGCTCTTTATATTTATAGGGTGGGGAGGTCTTGCCCCGCAAGGAAGTCCTTGTACAGATCTAAAAACGTGTAAAACCCTAATTCTACTCGGACTCGGGGACAGGCGGTCAGACCACCTGTGTCAGGCGGTTAGACCGCCTGGCACATTCCCAGATCGGCTACAGGGCCCAGCCGGTCTAACCGCATGTACAAGCGGTCTAGACCGGCTGTCCCTGCCTGATCGGCTTTAAGCCACTTTTGGTCATCAACACCGCTGGCCGCGTTGCCATCACCTCCGAGCCGCTCGCCTCCAAGCTGCGAGGAGCTCGGGCTCGTGGTCGGCCGCCTCCTCCCGCGGATGACCTCGCCGCACCGCTAGCGTGGATGGAGGAGGAGAGGAGGAGGCCGCCCCTGCGCCGATGAACTCACGCGCGCCACTAGCGTGGATGGACGGGGAGAGGCCGCCTCTCCCCGCTCCGAGGACCTCACCGCGTTGCTCGTGGGGATGCTGGAGGAGACTTGGAGGTGGTGCGGCGCTAAGGAGAGGGCTGCGGCGGCTGAGTTGAAAGGAGAAGGGAGAGAGAATGAGGACCCTAACCCTAGGTTAGGCTTTTATACATGGAGCATGATATCAGGCCAAGATGGGCTGTTCGGATTCATAGGTGGACTTTCATTTTAGGAGGCTTTATAGCGTGTCTGCCTCCAAAAATCGATTTTAGGAGGCGGGCGTTTTAAGTTGTCCGCTTCAAAAAAATCGATTTTTGGAGGCAGACAAGAGAACCCGCCTCCTAAAATAAAAAATGTCCGGCTCCGTTAATCTCCGACTTTAATAGAGGCAAACGTAATTTCTGTTCGCCTCTGAGGCTGTTTTTAGAGTGTCCCCTAAAATATTTTATTTTGTAGTAGTGCGAGTGGCATAATGGAAACAATAAAATTGAAAAGTGTTCAAATCTGATAATATTAACATCTCATTTAACAAATATTCCCATTGAACTGTGAATAAGAAGTTATCCAAACACCATAATGCTGCCCAATCAATAAGGTGCCATGGTCTCTCACATAATACTCCCTCTGTTTTAGATGGGGAAATTTCGATCTGTACCACTATTAGTATTCCATATTAGGTTTGTCCTAAGTCCGACGTATCCCATGCATGTTGACCAAGCTTGTAGTGAAATATAATGCATCTATACTTCCAAATATATGCACTATTAAAATATATTCGATGATGAATTCAACGTAACAAATTTGGTATATATTGTAGGTGTTCTTTTTTTATTTTTTATGCAAGATTAGTAGAAGTTAGATAAGTTTGACTTAGGATGAACATATTATGACATCTAATAAAAAATAGAGGGAGTATACTTACTATGTTTCTAAAAATACTACAAATATATTAATAGTGATTTAGTTTATCTTCTGTTTTTCCTCTAGTAATTTCGGTTTACACTATGGAAAAATCATGTTCACGGGTCAAGTGGCTGGCTGTTGCAAGGCAGACTCAACCATGTTACTGAGTCATTCCCAGTGGGGATTTTCATTGTACAGTTTCCTAGTGTCATGTCATTAAAGAAAGTACTTTGAGTTAATGCATGAAGCAAGACCTCCCAATGTGAAATGAAACTCTCTAGTCCACAATGTCAGTTTCATGAGGTTTCATAATCTCGGGGAAACAGTATACTGAGGTTTTTTATCTCGTATACTTAGAGTTTTATCCAAATAAAACTTCTTCCCTTCCTCTCTATTTATGAGTCCCACGTGAACGTTCACGAGACCAACTAATAGGTGGGCCCTGGACCCTTTTTATAGAAAACATCACCACACTTTATTCAACATTGCGGGTGATACAAATGTCATCTGATGGCGCCATAAATCATACATGTCGACCAATGTTACTATAAATAGAACCTCCAGCTAATACATGAGCATCTTGGTTCGACTGTCAATACTCATGGATAAACTCCATTCTCTAAAACTTTGTAGTTCTAGCCAAAATCTCACGAACAATGTACCCGTAGGCTCCAGACCTAATGACAAGTGGGCCTCATAGAAGTGGACCCTATGTGACCCATCTCTTAGCACGAATCCTCAGCCAAGCTCGCGTAGGACAAAGAGCCACGTCGCCTGCTGTTCCCTGGCATCAGATCGGGCAGATCAACGGCCGAGATGGGGCAGGGCCTACTACTTTTGCAAAACGGCCCTCCAGTTTTATTGAAACAAGCTCGCGCAGGACAGAGAGCCACGTGGTCTGCTATTCCCTGGCATCGGATCGGGCAGATCAACGGTCGAGATGGAGCAGGGCCTGTTACTTTTGCAAAACGGCCCTCCAGTTTTGTTGAAATGCTACCCGCCGTCCCTCCCCACTCAGGCCGGGAAAAAAGCAAAAAAAAAAACCACAGTCCCACCTCGACCTACCCGGGGTGTCGTGAGCGTGCCGGCGCTGCCGCTCCGTCCTCATCCTGTGCCACGCCGCCACAGAGGAGAAGGATCCGCATCAGAGGTTGTACGGAGCTCGGCTCCATACGCGGCTAGGCCCGGCCCTGAGGGGGGTCGAGCAGTGCGCCCGCACTGGGCCCCCGGAAACAGAGGGGGCCCCCAAGGTACATACTGTACTATACGTGTGTGTATATATGCAAGGCACTGCCAGATGGGCCAGCCGGCTAGGCCCAAATAAACAACGATGGTTGAATCACTCGCACGCAAAAAACGCCGCGGCTTTGGCCTCCGCCCGTCTTCCGTCGAAACGTCGCCCTGATTTATCTTCTTCCTGCCCTGCCGCATAACCGCCTGATCGGATCGGGCGAAGCCACGCAACAACGACAATATTGACCAAGCAACGCCGATGCTGCGCCGTGCGATGAACGCTGGTCGCTGGAGCCTCCAGAGCCTGGAGACCAGGGGCCATGGCAGCCTGCTGCCGGCAGCATAGTCTAATAGACTGCTATCAGAGGTGGAAACGGTACACATACTTCAGCCTTTCATCGATTTTCAGAGTTTAAAATCCATCTGCTGATGGTCGTGTTAATAATTTCAGCATCATCATATCATCTAGAAAAGCATGCATCATATAGTGAGAAGAGGAAAAGCAGACAACGCATAGATGAGTTGATACAATCACAAAGGGGGATCCATCGATAATTATTTTAAGAGTATTACAAGTGCTTAAAGATGGTTTTGCATCTAAAAATGCTAGAAGAAATTTTTAAAGTTCTAAAAATAAATTCTTGATATGAATGTTGGCTTCATAATTACTATTAAGGTGTTCATTCTGTTATTATTGCTACAAGCATAACAATTTTTATTATTATTATACTATTATCAATATTATTATAGGACTTCTCTTTTTAGTCTGGCCCCGGGCAAAAAAAACCTCAGGACCAGGCCTGCACGCGGCGATCCAGTGGGAGGGCGCAGCGGTGCGATACCAGGAGCAGGGAAACCAGCGACCCACGTTGCATCTCGGCCTTCACTCGTATGTCTTGCTGGCCCGGTCCTCAATCATAGTCATGTACGTTCCCTCCTACACACCTCGTCTTTTAAGAGCACATATGCACAACAAGTGTTCGATATTCTGCCTCTATGAGATCATTGTTTGGTTTGAACCTGAAACATATATGTGCGGATGACTACTATTACATTCGTCACCAACCAATATATATGGATCATTGCCGCCATGGCACTTTGATTGCCATCTTTGAGCTTGACTTGCCACGGCGGCGGCGGCAGCAGCAGTAGCGAGCAGAAGCCGCACGGCTCGGGGAGAGGGACTAGCAGGAGTGGCTCAGCGGCAAGCGATTCCTCACCGGCGGCAAGCAGATGGTGTCGGCGTTACGGAACAGGGCTTGTTCGGCAATATAGAAATTGCTCCCAAGCTGAAATGGTTCCATACATGGTTTGAGTAGTTCCATGCATGTCACTCAAACCATGGGGTTTGGTTCTATGAGGTCATACTTATGGAATGAAATAGGCCTTTTTGGCATGGAACGGGATCAAACCATGCTGGGTTTCAAACTCTTCCATGTCTAACCGAACAAACATTTTGGGTAGATTGGGATTGGTTCCATGTTAAGATATTCCATGTAGTTTGGAGCTCATTCCATGTCATTCCATATAAAACGAAAAAGGCCTCGACGAGTTCATGCACCGCTCCGTGCCATGGGACGACTGGTGCCTCGTGAAACAGCTTCCCGTACTACGTTAAGTAAGCATGGCAATTGGCAAACACCCGCGTGTGCACCATGCACGCCATCTGTTTGCTGTTTTGTGTACGAACGATGTTAACTTAGTTGCATTGTCTTTTGCATTGCCAGTCAGCATGTGAAGCAGCTGCTGAGCGAGTGCGTTGCATCGCACTGCGGGCTACGGCACAAGGATGTAACTCCAGAGACCAGAGTATGGTTCCGGCCTGCAGAGCTTGCCGTACTGATCAGGAATGTTGAGATTTTTCTTGGTTGCTACTCCATGCAAGGACTGTACTTTACTGGGAAAGTTTGTGCATGCGCTTGCCAATGAGTTACCCGCACAATTATTGATTCTAGACAGCAGTGTTATACCTCCATATGCAAGATAATCTACCCTATATATTAAAAACTGTTATGATTTCAGTTTCGCGGAACCTAATGTCTGAACTGTTATCACACTAGTCACCAATATTGCTATCCTTGCGAATGTAGCGACTTGCAAGGGCTGACGTGCTTATGCATTTTAAATTTTTAACATGGCTTCTACAGTTACGTGCTTGCAACTGTTTTGGACTGACCTCCGTGCTTTTCATTCAAAGGTCATCATATAAAAATTTTATGATGTATATTTCGCGGCAACGCCGCGCGTTGTTTCTAGTGACAACCACGATAGTGGGTCACACAACACATCGGCCCACAGATCTATCTTTTTTCTAATTTTTATGATATATTTTTTAGAAACTAACATTGGTTTAAAACTAAAAAAATTATCCGTGCATATTTTCTAGTTAAGTCTAATATCGATCATGGTTTTTTTTTTTGAAAACCAACAGCAATTTTGAATAAAAGGATTATTTGAATATTTAAAATCACTACGGTCCCTTTTTGCAATCACGAGATAATTCCAGTAACTTGTAGGTTCTGTTTATGCTTAGTTGGCTGTCAAACATTGATACGCTAGGCTTTGTTTCGATGCCGTGGTCCAAACGTCATACCCCACTAATCCTCTCGCCAGTAGGCTTCAGTCCCCATCGCACATTTTCACCACACATCACGAAATCACCGACTGGATTTAGTAAATTCATTCACAACACTTACCAGAACCATCTTGTATACCAAACTTACCAAAAGTAAACATTAACAATCACACACAATTCCTACTCTCTCACTCACGCAACCACACCTGCATAACACGACAATGCAAGCCACCTCCGAGCAACCACTGCACTATATACGACACTACAAGTCGACAGCGACGGCGAGCTCCGGCTCCGGCTATGGTCAGCCATCACCCACTGCCGCCGCCGGCGCTCTCGGCGACGAACTCGGCGATGCGTATGATGAAGTCCCTCGCATCATCAAACACGGGGAACACATAGAACGCATGGATAGCATCCGGGTACTCAACCACACGAACATCCTTCCCCATGCTCTTGAGCATCTCGCCATACCTCCTCTGCCAATCCTGCAACGGATCAAACCCACCAATGGCGAGCAACACCGGCGGGAACGCCGGCGAGTCGACGCCGGCGATCGCCGCCGGGTGCGCAAAGTTCGCAGCCTCGTGTGTGCGATCGGCGCCGGGAGGCAAGAACGCCCGCCACATCCAGTCGGCGCGGTCGACGGACACGATGGGCGCGACGCCATGGCCGCCGAGGCGGAGCTCGGAGGGCGTCCTCTCCTCGCCGCCGAAGAAGGGCTGGATGGCGACGACGCCGGCGAGCCGGACGTTCCGGAAGGTGGACACGTGGGTGGCGTAGCGGCGCGCCACGTGGTGCGCGATGTTGCCCCCCGCGCTGTCGCCGGCGAGGTAGCAGCGGGTGACGTCGAGCGGGATGGGGAGGTTGGTGGGGTTGTTGTCGAGGAAGCGGAGGGCGGTGAGGCCGTCCTCGTAGGGGGCGGGGAACTTGTGCTCCGGCGAGCGGCGGTAGTCGACGGAGAGGACGGCGGCGGCGGCGTAGCGGGAGATACGGCGGCACGCGGCGTCGTAGGCCGCGGAGGCCGCCGTGAGGAAGGCGAACCCGCCGCCGTGGAAGAAGACGATCACGGGGAGGCCCGGCGAGCCCGAGCTGTTGGTGGACTTCGCCGTGGAGGGTGACGAAGGGTGGAAGAGGCGGGCGCGGAGGCGGGTGGAGCGGTCGAGGACGAGGTCGCGGGTGGCGACGCCGCGGCAAGGGGAGGAGATGGCCGGGACGCGTGGGTCGAGGAGGGAGAGGGCGCAGCGGTTCAGCGTGCCGTCGGAGCGGCGGGTGGCGTCGACGACGAGGTCCACGGCCTTGAGGGAGAGACGGGTTAGGCGGGACATCGGCGGCTTCGGCTTCTTCCCCGGCGACGGCGGCGGCGTCGTGGGAGGAGTATCCGCCATGGCCGACGGGAACGCGAGGGCGCGAGGCGGATGATGCGCGCGCGATCGATCGGTGAGTGGGTCGCTCGCTGTGGGCTAGGCCTTGAGGTCCTTTGCGTGTCCATCAGACTGGTGGGTTGTATTTATATGGGCCGAGCCGTGAGCGTGGCTTTCAAGTTTCAGCCAACTGGACTAGTGACACTATTGAGTGAGATGAACTCTGCTTTTCGGTGCCTGGATTGCTGCCAATCGGTTTACCAGTTTTGTCCAACTTCTAGAAAGTAGTAGCCACAAAAGCCAACATCACACGCCATGTCATGCAATTAGTGGTATAAAAACGTGGAGCAATCGCATACCCCCCGAGTGTTTTTTTCACTCTTATAGCATAGTATGATTTAAGCCCTTCTATTGGTTTGGGCCAAAATAGCGTTTAAGAAATTAAAGTGAGTTTTGCTTTGCCCTCATTTTGGTTGGTTCCAAATGGCTAACACATTAAATAAACAGTTTTCTTTGGCAAACGGAGCATATAGTTCCACACTTTCAGACAATATTTTTTTTAAGTAGTAGAGGCTATGCTGATTGACAATGAGGCCTGGCCTGTACGGCGATATCGTCAAATTCTTTTGGCTACATTATTGAGAGCAAGATTAAGGGCTTGTTTAGTTTTTCAATATTAACGAATATGTCATAAAGTTCAAAGGGGGAACATACATGGTGAGCTGGAAGATCAATGTCAACAAGTTGATGTGGCTACCTTTGGGATCTTAGACGATTTTATTACAATGGCTTGGCGGTAGAACACATTTCAACTGGCCACGGTACTGGCCAAATTTATGGGCCAAGAAACTAGTTGTGGCAGTCGTTGTAATAACTCTGCATACCACCACCTGATTCAGTGAGCGTAAGAGGGGTAACATCGAAAATTGGTGATGCGCCACCTCAGCTAGTTGTTGAAAGGGCATGTGACACTGATAGGTGGGTCCCTTTCAACCACTGACTGATTCGGTGGGTGCACCTCCTTCACCACCGAATTGATTGGTGGGTCTCTGAGTCGATCTTCAACTTCGATCATCACTGCCACTGACTGATTCGGTGCCCTTCATCTTGACACCACCGAATGAATTGGTCGCCACCAGAGCCGAACTGAGAGTTCCAGCTATAATAACCGACTGATTCGCAGCACCAAATGAATCGGTTGCCACCAGAGCCGAACTGAGAGTTCCAGCTATAATGATTGACTGATTCGGTGCCCTCCAGTTGACCACACCGAATTAGTCGGTGGTCAGGTAAATGAGGGTGGTCTTCTTTCTGCTGTGTTGTAACCCACCGACTAATTCGGTGGTCACTAGTGCAGGGCACCTAATGAATCGGTCCCACCGCGTCTTGCACTTCTTCTTTTGATTCTTTGCGGGTCCCCCACACACCAGTAAAGTACTCGTGACACCCTTCCCACACTCCTTTATGTGGTGAGGTGAGGTCCCCGTCACACGACACCACAAACACCGCCCCCAAGTCCACGCCACTGTCCCCACTCCCTCGAACGCAATCAACCCACCCACTGAGAGCACTGACCCACCAACCCAATCCTCCCTCCGCTACCTCCCAACAAGAAAATCGGCGACGATACCTTTGCGCCGCCGCCACGTACGCCGGCCACACCACACACGCCACGTACGCCATCACTCGCCGCCGCCGCCGGCGACGATCTCCTTGATCCTCAGCATGAGGTCCTTGGCGTCTCCAAACTCCGGGAACACATAGAACGCATGGATCGCGTCAGGGTACTCGAGCACCCTCACCTCCTTCCCTTCCCGACGCAGCGCGTCGCAGTACCTCCGCTGCCAATCCTGCAACGGGTCGTACCCGCCGACCACCACCGTCACCGGCGGGAAGAGCTCCCTCCCGCCGAGGCCAGCCACGGCGGCCTCCGGCGAGCACGCCTCGTGGGCGCGGTCCGCGCCGGGGGGCAGGAACGCGCGCCACATCCAGTCGGTGCGAGGGACGCTCACGATCGGCGCCCCGGCGAGCCGGAGCTCCGATGGCGTCCGCTCCTCGCCGCCGAAGAAGGGCTGGATCGCGATGAGGCCTCTGAGGCGGACGCGCGCGAAGGCGGAGGGGTTGGAGGCGTAGCGAGAAGCCACGTGGTGCGCGATGTTGCCGCCCGCGCTGTCGCCGGCGAGGTAGCAGCGGGAGACGTCGATGGAGTTGTGTTGGTCGTCGCCGGCGGCGGCGAGGTGGTCGGGGTGGGCGTCGAGGAAGCGGAGGGCGGCGAGGCCGTCGTCGTAGGGGGCGGGGAACTTGTGCTCCGGCGAGCGGCGGTAGTCGACGGAGAGGACGGCGGCGGTGGCGTACCGCGCGATGCGGCGGCACGCGGCGTCGTAGGACTGGGACGACGCGGAGAGGTACGCGAACCCGCCGCCGTGGAAGAAGACGACCACGGGGAGCGGTTCGCCGGAGGCGGGGGAGGAAGGGTGGAAGAGGCGGGCGCGGAGGGGGAGGGGGACGGAGGGGTCGTCGCCGCCGATGGTGAGGTCGCGGGAGGCGACGCCGTTGCGCGGGGTGGGGGAGGCCGGGACGGGCTTGTCGAGGACGCCGAGGAGGCGGCGGTTGATGGTGCCGTCGGCGCGGCGGGTGGCGTCGGTGAGGTAGCCGGCCGCCATGACGGCGAGGCGGGTTCGCCACGGCATCGGTGGGGCCACACGACCCCTCGACGTCTCCATCGCCGGAGCTGGGTCGGACGCCGCGGCGGCCTCCCCCATGGCTGCTGGCTCGTCTGCTCTGCTCTGGTGTTGTGGCAATGGAGCTGCCTGGGAGTGTTCGTGTGGCGCTGGACTCTCTCTTGTGCTGCTTCTGAGTGGGAGCTGCAAGAAGAGAGAGAGAGAGAGAGAGACAGTGGATACGACAAGGCAGTCAAGGCTATCGATTGGCGCTTAAAATAAGAGGAGACGACGAGCACGATGCAGTGCAGCTCGTGCTGGGGCCGAGGCGTCAGGGTGTGAGTGGTTTCTGGTTGGGCGTGGCTTGGAGGACCCCACGGCGGCGGGGCGGGCATTCAAGTCTCGTGCGGTGCAGGGGTTTAGGGAATGCAACAACCAGAGACGAGACGGCATCGAATGCGGCGGCGTGCACGGAGGAGGAGGCCGTCGCCGCGACCACACAGCAGCTTCCAGAAGGTAGGTAGGTGCCGTAGAAGAAAACACACTCGTTAGGGTCCATCATCCAAACTCCTTCAGTGAGTGACACGATCACACCATTCGGCCTAGCTTTCGCTTGGGCTGGCTGAGGAAGGTACACACAACAGACTTAGTACATTTGTTTGTTCTGGGCTTGGGCCTTGTACTATGTGTATCTCGTTCCGCTCTAGTAGCCGCCATATCTGTTCCCCAAACTGTTTCTCAAAAAGAAAAAAAAACACTGTTTCTCAAAAAGAAAAAATTGTTTCTCAACTAGTTTCTTAAAAAAAAAAACTGTTTCTCAAACAAAGAATACGTCCGCTGGATGACCATACAAGTTACCTGATGAGTGATGACGACCAGACGTTGTCCATCAAACGTCAAAAGCCATGCGTCGTCGTGTATCACACAAGTATTGCATGTTAGCCATTGCATCAAAACAGTTTTTTTTTAATATTGGGAGTCTCCCTATTACCCTTTCTTAAAAAAAATAATCCACTGACAAAATTTTCATGAATATAAGAAGCTATTGCATATATGTTTCTGTTTTTTATTAATTATGATTAAGCAAGGTACAAACTTGGTTGATTTTAAAAATTTAAAACTTTATTCTTGTAATATTTCTATATGTTTGTGCATGCTAAGTTGGCATACTTGTGGCTCGCGAGCCTAACGAGCTGAGCTGAGCCAAACTTTTTCTTCTTTTGTTAACGAGCCAAAATGAGTCGAGCCAAAACAAGCCGAGCCAGAAACGAGCCGAGCTGAGCCAAGTTGGCTCGACGTCTAGCCCTACTTGTATCCATATTTTGCTGATGACATGTACTCCCTCCGTTCTTAAATGTAAATCATCTGACTTTTTTAGTCTCAACTTTGACTACTCGTTTTATTCAAAAAAATTCATACAAATACCACTAAATTTGGGTTATTTTTGAAATTATTTTATTACTAAAGCTCGCAATAACAAAAAGTATGATATTTTGTAAAACTTTTTTAATAAGACCGGTGGTCAAAGTTGATATAAGAAAAAGTCAAACAACCTATATTTTGGACCAAGAGAGTAGTCGAGTAGACAACAGTGATAGTGTAAAGTCGACAAGCTATAAGGGATGCTCATATCAACATTTTGCTTATGCAACATGCAAAATTGGGGGGGGGGGGCAAAGATAAAATTTGACTAGTGGTTGGTAAAGGGATCATTAATGTCTTCCAACACGCATGCATTAAATTGATATTAAGGGCATGTTTTGCAGCACGCCAATCTAACAAAATAACTCTAGGATCAACAAATATAGAATTTACAACTCCCGGATCATCCACTACAGGATCTCTGATACATGTTTGGCTTGATAATGCTCCTGCTCCATAAACTAAAAGTTTTGGTTGGAATAGTCTATTTTATCCATGGTAGATGAATAATTGCTGTTTTGAAGCAAATTTTATTGCTTTCGTTTTTTCGTTGCAACAGTAACATATATTGTTTACATTTTGTCCATGAAATAATCTCTTACCAAATAAAAATAAAAATAAAAACGTAGTTTGGTATTGTGCGAAGTCGAGCAATAGTTAGAGGAGCTAAGCGAGAGGCTGAGCAAGCGGGAGAACGTGGTGGCATCGGCAACGCGGATTTCGGGATATGGGCCTAGGCCAATGGCCCTAGGCGTGGCCCGACATCCCTCTTATATGACGTTTAATTTTTTTGTTGGCCTAGAAACTTTTTTATTACAATGGCCCTAGGCATGTGAAGGCCCAACGCCAACTCCAGTTTTCCAAGCCCATCAAACTCTGTTCACCGCCCTCCTCTCGCGATTCACGAGCCTCTTCGCCTCCTCGTCTCGCGAGTCGTGACTCGTCTTGCCTGTCTGCCCTCCACATACCCTCTCTTGATCTCTTTCACTCCAGTCCTCCTCAGTCATTCGTCAGCGCAGCGGGCGACGGACGCTCATGGCTCATTCACTCGTCGTCTCGCCCCTACAGTTTAGTTCATCCAGAAAAACAATATAGACATAGGAAAAACAGTGCAGCTAAGTCTTAGGAAGCGTGTTCTGTAAATGTGAGGAATAGTATGAACTAGAAACAATAGCATCATGAACTGGAGTTATCAATGCGGCTGGTGAGCAATTAGAAATAGAGCGAATGGTTGCAACTTGCAAGTGGTATGTAGCATTATCAATTATCATTTTTGTTCTCTAATTAATTGTATCTTCCAATTAGCTTTTCCTGATCAATTTGAAATGCATCATGTATATGCAAGTTCAGGTTAAGTGCGAGGGTCACGAGGATGAACTAAATTGGCACCAGCTACATATTTCATTTGGGCCACTTCTAGCTTCCTTTTTATCTATCTATATTTTTTAATTAGACTTGGATTGAGATCTGACCTAAATCATGAGTTTACGCTTCGTTATTGTGTGATTTTCACTACTGTGGTTTGTTTGGGTGGTCTAAGTGCTTGGAAAAGTGACCCTAGGCGTGAAAAACCGCCAGCTCTGCCACTGGCAGTAGCTGCTGCTGCAACGGCGGGTCGGCAACGGCGCCGAAGAGGTAGAGGACAACAAGAGGAACATCGTCTTTGTGTGCGTTAACATGGAGCCGCCCGAGAACTAAGTACGTGCGCGACACTGGCAGACATCTCGGTGGAGTCTGAGTACGTGCAACCAAAACCTCGACTACGACTATGGGTTCCCGGAGTCCTGTGCCACTCTAGAGCTGTGGGAGCCCTAGCCGCTTGTGGTCCGGAATGCACCGGCCTGAGATGGTGAAGGCTAGTAGTACATAGGCTTGCGTGTTTGGTAGGAAAAAGTTGGAGTGGAGCTGGAAAAGTTAGAGCAGAACTGAAAAAGTTGGAGCGAAGCTGAAAAAGTTGGAGTGAGTTGTGCCAAACACGCCCTAACTTTGTTCAACACATTATAGATGATCCAATAGATATGGTATCCTCTCTGCTATCTTTAGGTGACTTTTATGTTTCTTACCCATAATTGTTCATGCTGGAATGGAAGATGGTTGAATGGAGAAACCATGTGCATCCAATGTGAACTCTTGTAGACTAACTTATTATATGATATAAGTTGTATTAATTTTTTTGAGGAAACCATATAGGTTTTATTAATTTCATCATAGACAAACCATTGGGTTGAAAATCGTGTGTTTTTTCAATGTGAACCTTAGTAGATTTGAATTTTTGAATCCATGATACACCCAGGTCTAATATAAGTTTCTTATATTAATATTTGACCCTTGCATGTAACACATGGATAGAAAAAATCTTATTTTTTCAATATGAACTATACTACGATGTCCAAACAGGATCGATTCAATCAGATATAATATCTATCACGCTATCTTTAGGTGACATGTAAGTTTCTCAGAAAAAAATATTAATATAAAATATTCTTAGATTGAAAAACCAAATATTTTTATGCCATCCCGAAATATGAACTAAGGGTTAAAAATATTTTGGGTGACGTAACCGCTACATCAAATGTCTGCTTTCTATGTTAGCAGTAGTGTTATTAGTTTCTTATGAATATCCTAACGACATATATCCTCTATCAGAAATGATGTCTATAATGATACTATATAAATAAAATTTATTAGAAATGTAGAAATATAATGATTGGCTCGAATGTACATGATACTAGATGGAAAATGCTATATTTTCCCATATGAACCCTCGGTAGTCTGCCCCAACCGGACAGAGCAAAACTGTCAAAAACTAAGTTATTAGAAATATAGTGGGTTTTTTAAACCCTTCAGAAAGATATTTTTACCGGACCTTTCTCAAAAATATATTTATTTATTAAAAATATAGTGGTTGACTTAGTGGAATCCTTCACTACACGGACAGTCCCACTACACTGCCTGACTGCCCCAAACGGCGAGGGCAAAAATGTCAAAACCAATAAAACCTTACGCGCCCGTCGGAACCAATAAACCCAGTGGTTCGGAACCCCCTCTCCTCCCCCTCCCCCAGCTCCCCACAGGACCATGTCTCCCAGCGACGGCGACGCGGCCGGCGCTTCGCCGCCGCCGCCGCCGCCGGTGGCGGCCCCGGCCTCGGCATCACCCCGTCAGAAGCCGATTGCTTACGCGCCCATGGGCGTGCTGCGGGGCGGCGAGTGCGGCGACCTCCTGGCGCTGGTCTCCGCCGTCGCGCGCCCGCTCGAGGAGGCCGTCGCGGGCTTCCGCGCTCGCATCTCCCCCGAGCGCCGCCTCCGGTTCGGCTCCGCTGTCAGCTTCGTCCTCGAGGTGCGTGGTTTCTTCGAGATCCCCCGATAGCCTCCCCGCCCGCGGATGCCTAGTTTCAGTCGCCGCTATGCTTGGAGCCGCGGAAATTGGATTGTTGGGTGCTCGCGATTTTAGGGGATGCTTGGGCCGAGTATGTGGCCGTAGCGGTGAGTGGAGGTTTGGAACCCGGTTGGATTGGGAAACTGTTAGGTTCTGAGAAAATGGCTGGGCCTGTGTAATTCGATTGTTGGTTCATCGGGGTGAGTTTTATCTTTTTTTTTAGAGGGTTTCTAGTGGGGATTTAGTGAAATTCTACTGCTTTCTTTGTGGGCGACGTCAGTGCTTTGCTTATAGAAAATCCCATGTGTAAGAATTAATGGAAGTTTTCGCTTTGGTGGATTGGGAATATTGGCTCGTGAGAATTTGAAATAAGTTGTGCTCCCCTTTTTCGTGTCATATGTAATTGTACGCCCCTTTCAAAATTTTCACCTTTCTGCTGCTTTGGATTGGAATGAAGCAGTGGGATGTATGCAAGTCAGTTGCTTCTATTAAATGGAAAGATCAGGTGCTGATGAGGTTGTTTAGTGTCTGTAGCTGCAGTCTGTTACTCGTTTACTGTTTTAGATTGTCTAGTGCTCGTGCCCTTTCCATGATCCTTGTCCTCAAGTTACCAGTGCAAATGTGCAATGATCTGGTGTTAACAGAGTACGGGGCCGGGGCTGTGCCTCAGTACTACTAATGTAGTTTCAATAGATAAAGGCTAGTGGAATGGAAATCTTGATTTACATAGAGAAATAATATGTTCTCATTAGTTTTTTTTTTGTAACCTTTGTTTCATTTATACGATTCTACGAGAGTATGAGCTTATAGGCTAGTGAAAGGCACACGCGGAAGAGGCTTAGGATTGATGGCATTTGTCATTTCACCATGCCCATGGCTTGGCGTAATAGATTTGTTTCCACAGTCCAGCAGGCCAGGCTTAACTAGCATTTTTAGTCTGAAGGGCATTTGATTCATATTTTTCTCCTGAAGCACCTTTTTTGTTCCTCTATCACTGAACTTACTGTAAAGTATGTAGGCAGGCACTTCATTGTTCATTTGATGTTCTGTTCTTTTTTGTATTTATTTTCTTAGCAGAGCAAATAACAAACCAGGCTTCAATTAAATTATGTTACCTGTTTTTCCCCTCTCATCAGGACAAGACGATGCTTCAACCAGCTGAGCGTTTAATTGCATTTGCAATTCTACACCAAGGTTATTCCTCAAAGTTGGCAAATCCGTTTGTTCCTCTCTTAATAAATGTAAGCTGTTCAGTCACCCATGATATTCCTTTTTGCATATAATAACTCTATGGCTAACTCTAATCTGGCTTAACTGAAGGATCACCTAATCCATGCTGTCCTGATGAAAAATAGCTGATGTTGCAACGCTACATTAAGTTATTGTTTCTTCTGTGAATTATATTTGCTGTACTCACTTATTCCTATCTAAGGAAATGACATGCTTGCAAGTGAATGCCCTCCAGTTTAGCCATCGCAAAATAAATTCTGCCTAAAAACTTAGTTGATCTCTAGATTTTCTTTCTATGTTTTATTGATTGGTATCACTATCCAAAGGGTCCTCTATCCTGCAATTTATTATTTGCCTTCCTTCTCATCGAGCCTTCTATAAACTTGTTATCTTACTTTCAAAATGTGTATGCTACTCTCTACACTGTTTATCTCAAGGTAGGTAAACCTGTTGCAGAGTGTCTTAATTTGTCATCATGCTTAATGATTGTGGACTTTTGCCCATGATAAGACTAGTTATTGTTGTTCACATGCACAGCAGAATTAACAAAATCCAGTGTTTTGCAGATCTATGTGCTTTGTGAAGTGTTATATAAAGCATATAATGTTCGTTAATGACCTTTTCTTTTTGTTCGTTGCAGGCTGCATGCGATGAAACCTCTGAGAAAGCAGAACGTGTGTTTCTCCAACTTCTGTTAAGTTCGACTGATGGGGACAATAACGAGGTATTTTCTTGTTCCATGTCTTGTGTAATTGTCGAATTACTTGATGCTTATTATGGAAACTTTACATGAATTTAGGCTGCATAAGTGCTGAGATAGAGCACAGGATAGTGATGGGACATGATTTAAGATGCTGAAATATCTTCTGATATATCTTGAAAGTTACATGATTTAAGACGTTGAAATCCAGTTAGGAGGTTATTATAAGATAATAACCCCTCTATCCATTTTTATTAGGCAGGAATTAAGTTGAACTTTGACCAATGACCTGATTATTCTTGCAGTAATTGTTTCAAACACGATGTTACAAATGTCGATTTGTAAAATCTTGTGCTACTATTTCCGTATCACAGTACCTGTATATTGGAATGCACATGTGAGATGTGCCTTGTAACTTTGAATGGAGTGCTGTCAATGATCAGGAAATAATAAAGAATTGAAATGTTTTAATTACATGGCTGATGGCAATGGTAGCATCCTGTATTCAATGACTCGGCGTTCAAGTTGGCAATTCCTGATTGTTTTTCTGAACTGAGCTTCTCTTTGAGTTATTCACATTTTTGTTGCCTATAGCAAAAAACCAGATGATATTAGAATCCAGTGCAAGACTCCCTAAAAATAAATCTTTGGGATTCAGGTATTCGGGCATTATAATATTAGGGTCAGGATGTTTGGTTTCTATGTTAAGCTTGTAAGTGGACTTAGATAGCAGATACTTAAAGGTTTCAGCATTAGTTTCTTGTTACCTTGCTGGCATACATCAGAATATGGTAGATCTGCTTTGCCAAGTTTATGAGGTAGTTCTCAATTTGTTAATTTACTGAAAGATGTACTTCACAATTTTGTACATTCGATACTTGGCAGTGTATAATAATCTGCGTCTCTGCCTATGTTCAGGTTCTGAAGCAGTCTGCTATAGATTACTTGAATGGATCTGATTATGCATCTCAGGTAGATGGTTATACCTTTATATAATTACAAAACCTAGTGGATACAGGTGATAGGAAAATACATCGAGTATATACTGGATCAATTGTTCTTAACGACATCTATTTTATAGGTCTTATTGCCAAGAGAGGAGCTTGAGAAGCAATGCTCCTGTGATGCATCATCCCTGCAGAGTAGTTTCAGAGGTTCCTCTGTTAGAAATGCTATTCCTGATCCAGATGTTTTTCAAAGCAGTGGGAGTTCATCAGAGTATGTATACTCAACTATCTTTTGGCAGTGAATGTTGATGGGCATGAATAGTTTGGCGGATTCATTTTACTTCTATTGGTTTGGTTATGAACCAAGACTTTGTCATTATTTATAGGGTGTCACCAACCAAACCAAATAGAGATAACATGATTGCTAGTTTACTTCAACAAAGCTCACTCAAAGGATTGCCTCCTCAATGGATACGACCCCCTCCACCAAGACTTGAAATTCTTGAAGGGGAGGTAAGGTTGCAAGTAAGAGTTGTTTATTTACGACCATTTTTATTTCTGAACATATATGCATTTATCTATGAATGTACAGTTACAGTGGCTGAACCTAGACAACAGCCATGAGCTACTATGGGATGGTAGCATGTGTGCAGACACTAGCCGAGGGGCTATGATCCGAGATTTGGTTGAAAAAGCTTGTAAAGCTCCACTTGCTCCTGCCCAACAAGAGGTTCTTTCTGCAATCTTATTCTCAAGAATATGCAGTTGTTAGAGCTCTGAATATTTTTCCATTTAATTTTTATTCTGCGTATTGCTACATCCCTTCATCTTTACTTAAATATTTTCTAGAAAAAATAGAACTAAGCCCTTCAAGCTATTTCTTTAGTCGCTGCCTTGTGTTTATAGTGGGGCTGGTGAGCACTAGTGGCTCCAGCCCCTAAGCCAGAGACCTGAGTTCATCCCTAGCTCTGGCACCGTGGAAGCTCCTGTGTGCCTTATCCCTTGGCTTACGTGATCCGAGCTTATGAAGTACCAAGTGTTTGATATGTTAGGGACAAAGATATAGCCAGTATGGGGTCACATCTAAATTTATCATATTCCTTTTTTCTTCCTTACTGTTTTTCTTGTCTCGTGCCCAGCTGGATCAGGCTGCCCTTACAAACATCTAAATGATGTCGCTTGGCGACACATTTACTGGGATCTTTCCTCCCCTGCTTAAACTATTGTGCAATTTGTGTAAGGCTCCAAGCTGTGGTCTGCTTGTTGCTTCCATGTGGGTAAGAGTCCACATCAAAAATGTAGTAGGCGGGCTAGGGACACATCCATATATTGTCTATTCTCCACTTTCCTGTTATCTCAAAGTAAGCTGTCACTGTTGCTATAATCCCAAGTCCTTCACTGACAAGCACTGACTTTTGAGGTATTTGCTGAGCTTTAGTTGTCTAATTGGTGTCCATGGGCGATTAGGGGGTGAACGCACTAACTGTTGAGGTTTGGCTGAATGTTGGTTGTGAGTGTTGGTTATGGACGGTAAATTCCACCAAGGGAGCAGCTTGTGTCAGCGCGACTTGTAAGAAGACAAGTGATGATGTGCATATGCCTAGTAAACCTAGATATTTTGCTTCAACACATGGGGCAATACATGGCTTGGACAATGCAAGGAGTCTGAAGCAGGAGGGCGGTCGATTTCTGAAAATGGCGAAAAATCCGGTCGCCGTGCGCCGTCTCCCTCGTGTCGCTTCTTCCTCGCGTGCTTCTTCCTCCTCCTGTAGCCATGCCCCCGGCTCCGGCGGCCTTGGCCGCCATTGCCCGCACGCTAACCTTTCCGCGCTGCCTGCGCCGCCCTCGATTTCATCGGCCTCAACCGCTAACCTTTCCACACCATCGCCCCCGCCGCCTGTGCCAACCTTGGTTTCGGCCTCCACCCACACACTAACCTTCCCACGCTGTCACCGCCCGCATGCTAACCTTCCCACGCTTGTTGCCTAGGCCACTCCCAATGCCTATCGAGGGTCCACCACCGCCTGCCCTGGTTGCCTCCACCCCCTACCCCAGCTCCCGACCCTTCTATAGCCGCCGGGGATGAGCCTCTAACCCTAAGCCAGCAACCGCCAGGTTAACCGCTCTTGTAGCTTTTTGTATGAGGGGTGACTAGAGTCCATGGGGGCACAAGTGCAGAGGGGAAGGTTAAATTGTTGATTGGATGCAAGGGGTTAGAAATAATTACATACTTTTCTCCGCAAAGAGTATAGATGCTGACATGTAATAGTCCCTCCTAGCTCAATGATGCCAAATTGGCCTCTAACCCTAATCCAGCGACCACCAGGTTAACCGCTCTTGTAGCTTTTTGTATGAGGGGTGACTAGAGTCCATGGGGGCACAAGTGGAGAGGGGAAGGTTAAATTGTTGATTGGATGCAAGGGGTTAGGAATAATTACATACTTTTCTCCGCAAAAAGTATAGATGCTGACATGTAATAGTCCCTCCTTGCTCAATGATGCCAAATTGGCTAGTTTAAGGTGATTGTTCATCCCAAGTTGAATTATGCCATATTAATTAGGCTTATGTAGTTGTATGTGAAATATAATTGTATATTATTATTGTCGGCCATATGTCAGAGACTTATGTACAACACTTACTCCCTCCATCCCACAAAAAGAGTAGTTCTTGCTTCTCGAGAAAACAACTTTTTACAACTTTGATCAATTATATATAAAATAATATTAATATTTATAATACATTATTAGTATCATTAGAAAGATCTTTGAATCTAGTTTTTTTAACAAATTTATTTGAAGATATAAATGTTGCAAATTTTTCCTACAAATTGAGTCAAAGTTGAGAAAATAACACGTGCACGCATCCCATAACTATCTTCTTTTTGGGACGGAGGGAGTATGTTATAGAGAACTAGGGAAGCGAATCGAAGTGTGCGCTATAATTTGCACATTAGAAATATAGCATGAGCATCTATAGACTCAATATCTCCCACCCCCATGAATTTAAGATAAGATTGTATGCCTACTTTGGAAAGTTGTGGAATGCCACATTTCAAGATAAATAGGCTACTTTATTAAGTAGATTCCAATACCTCAAAATGGATCCAAATGGGGCCTTTATTTAGGAGCTAAATCTCTTATATAAAGAAAGTAGGAAAAGATCGTGTTTTGTATAACCTAGGAATCACTCCCTAGCCTAGGAATTACTACACTACGCTTGCCTAGATAAATAGATTTTGTATTATTTAGTGTATATGGATTCTCATGTATTTCTTTTACATACACCATTTTTTTAACTCACTGATAGGTCAGGAATGTTCTTCTTGAAACTAGTCTTAACAATAATCTTGTATAGTTCACCTAGAATAGAAGCTTAGGCGCATGAATAATAGAAAATGAGGGATTCACATGAAGCAAATAGTACTCTTGATGGGCGTCAGAAGGATGCTCTTGTAGGAAAATAGAAAAGCATTTGTTTTTACATTGGAATAATACATGTACACCCTGGTTCAGGGTAGGACCTCTGTTATGGCTAACGTGGCCGTGGCACCCCCCTGCCCCCTTGACCCAACAAAATCTTTGCAATTAGCACTTAGTTCCTAGTTGAAAATGAATATGGTCCCCAATTTTATGTATACATTTGCCCCTTTTGCACCCTGGCTAACTTCATTGGCCACTTTTGAAATTCAGCTCAAGCTCTGACATTGCCTTGATTGATGAAATGTGTTAATAAAGTAAAGTGTTGTGATAGAAGAAAGCGATGGATGTGATATTTGGGTGCAAAATGCTCTATTCCGGTAAAAGGGATATCAAAGTTATTGTATCAATCAAAATAAGAAATAATTGTTTGATCTTGTTGTCTATATTATGCTTGGCTTTAAAAGTTTATTGTGTTGCAAATTCCACAATCACATTTTTTTGGATGATAGTACATATTGTTTGAATGTTCATCTTGTGCCATATGTTATTGGAATATCATAGTGCTCAAGTTTGTTTAATGCTAATATTTAGTATATATGCCATAACAGCAGTGTATATATATGCGCCCTAAGGGTGCATTCGGCAAGGTCTACAGCAGGCGCAATCGGAAACATGGTAGCGGGTCAACCCAATCATCGGGTTCCCAACAACACTAAATTTACAAAAGATAAACACTGTGGACATTGTCTGATGAGTTGTTATTATGTTACAAGATTTAATACTCTATTTGTTTTACTTAGCATAGTTGTTGGGTACTTGTAGGTAGAACAACTGAGATTGGTCCACATAAGGGAAAAGTTAACCTATTGTATAGGAAGATGCCTGATTTTGGCCATCCAATTGTCAATGAAGTCTGATTTTGGCCGTCAAACTCTAAAATGGACAAGATACACATTCAAATGACCTACAATTTGGAACGGAGGAAGTAGCTATCTGTGTAGCATGTGGCTGCTATTGTGAACCTATGAGCTATCAAAGTTCTTTGTAGGTTGCGTCGATACATGTAGTTTTCTTCCTATTTAGCTAGCTCTTCTATCGCCACATCATCCCCTCGAGCACCCATCCACATCTCCATGTATAAACAAGATGTATGCTCACTCGAATTGATGGATTATTGTCCTATTATTTATTGATTACTATAGCTCAAAGGCAAGGCCTCACTCAGGCTTTATTCACATTCTTGATGTGCTTAAACTTGCCAAAAACCTTGGGCCATTTGTGGAACTAGGCATAAGTCTTGTTTCCTTGCATGGGAGTGATTCTCGCCCCCGCTCATCTCTTTGTAGTTTGTCACATCGCTTTAGGAGCATGAGAGGCCACAAGTTGTCGCCGCACAAGAGTGCATCAAAGAGAGCGGAGGGTAGGCTTTTGAGGTTCCATGTGACTAGAACATGGTGGACTAGATGCTTGATGCTGGGCTGCATGGTTGCTCTGAAGGTGCTTGCCGTGTGGAATGAGTCAACTTAAATGCATGGGACGGAGGAAAAGCACGTTGTCATCCTCATTTGTGCTCGTGTGGCTTGCTTACACCCACACATTGGTGGGCTCTAGTTCTACGGCTGTCCACCTACAGTGATAACAGAACTTTACATCAAATTCCGTTAATTTCTTGGCCTTCTTTCTTACCCCCTCTTTCATATTCCCTCATGAACTCATGTCTAGTGGCGGAGGAAAGGGTGGGGCCACTAGGGCCATGGCCCCACATGTCAGTCCGTTTTCTACACTATAGCACATTGTAGTATTAAGGTCCGGTCCACCTAGCGAATTCGGCCCATGGAGTGGCCCTAGGCGTTGAGCTGGCCCAGCTCAGCCTCTGCCCATGTCCCTTTCTCCCTTAAAGCCGTGCGGCTGCTACAACTGTCTTGGATGCCATACGCATATCGGAAACAAACATGCTCTGTAGTAAATCGTTTCATGGATCACCATTTTACCATGATGTCCTGCATCACCTTTTCGGACCAAGGGAACATGCAGTACTACAAGCCGTCATCGCACTTGCTGCCTTTGCGCGCCATGGCGGCGGCCAGGTCCATTAGTTCAACGAACTAGCCTCATCAAGTTTGTGTGGGATTTCAGTGGCCATCTAAATGTTACTAGCTTGTAGGGTCGAGATGAGAAGATTGGATAGGCTCGCCTAAAAATGTGAATGCCAAGTGAATTTGTAATGGTTTTAAGGCTTTAGCTTTGAGTCAACTCGTGCCTGTAGCAGAGATATCTAGAGGATGGGCCATGTGTGCACCCAAAATGAGGCTTAAATGAGTGGAGGGCCAAAGATTTTGATTTCAATAATAACGGTGTTGTTGTTGTTTAGTGTTGGCATTGGGCTTTGATGATAATTTGATGACCAAAATTGGACTTCTTCCCATTATATGTTCCTATTCCAGTCAAATGGCTCCAAAGGAAGTAGTGATGTCTAATAGACCCTAAAATTAGAATAATATTCCCATTTGATGGATATCTTGATTGACCAAATGTGGCAAGTTGAGGAACGTTCTCTTTTAAAGGTTGAGGACCATTATGGTTGCAACATGCCGACATGGATTGGGAAGATCCCAATCCATGTCAAAAAATTTTGATGCCATAGATTGCTTGCTTCTCTCGCTTGCAAAGCTCATGGGACATAATGGATGGAGTCTAATGAAAGCACATAAATGTAACTAATTCCGGTTAGCCATGTCTAGAAGGAACCTTCCTGACATGGTTGTTAATGTGTTTGGTCATGTACTTCGGTTGGATATGGTGAAAGTTCTCACATAGTTGGTGTTTTTGGCCCTAAAATCCTAAACGCATGTTGCCTATCTAGTAGTCTATGCGCACTTTGGATTGTAAACCATGATGCATGATTAAAATCACCATTGGAGCCATATAATTTGGGCCTATATTCCTCATAATGATTCAAGTCCTAACTAAGCTGTTTTTTGTAATCGCAATATGGCTATGCATAGGAATGATCTTGCATATTGCTTCAATCGCAATGTTCCTAGAACTCACATGAGCCCCCACTAAACTCCTTTTGAGGTGAATCCTAGTGTGGAATTAGAGAACATGAGAAAGGAGATTGTGGAATCGCGATATGGCTATGCAAGTATGCATTGGACTGACCTTGCATATTACTTCAATAGTGTTCTTGGGACTCGCACAACTTACACTAAACCTTTTTTCGATGTGAATCCAAGTGGTGCAAAGGGGCTCACGATGCAGTGGTAAAGGGCATTGGCCAGGGTGCTCCCACCCAGGGTTCAATCCCTGGGTGCTTCATAATTTTTGGAAAATAAAAATAATCCACTCGCTGCGTCCCATTTACTTGGTTGAAACCGACCTATGGTGGGCGGGCCCTCATGTATGGGGTTGGCTCAAAGCATGAGTCAAGGCCCGAACCATAGGGGTGGCGGCTCCTTGAGGATGGGACCGGGGTTTGTGGATTTTCTCGACCAGAAGGTTGAGCTTCTCTATCAAAGAGCCATGGGGGTGGTCTTACCCCGACCGGTTGAGTTTTTGAATCCAAGTGGTTGACTTAGATAAGGGAGATGGAGAACATGAGTCTTCATGCATTGAGCAAAACAATTAACAAATGATGTGGCATGGACCACTAATTTTACAAGTCATTTTTTTAAAGCTAATTTTGTAAGTCATTAGTTCAAAATTGTGGCCAACAATGGTTGATCAATGGTTGATCAATGATCAATGATTCTACTAATTAGTGTCCATGTATTGGCAACAAAGAGTTTATGGTATGTTATATCTAGGTTTGTAGGTGGGTTAGATGGGCTAGCAATCCAACTACATAAGACTTGGAGTCTTGGACAAATTGATAATATTTATTAACGTGTCAAAATTTCTCTTTAAATATTACCATAAATCAGAAGTGTATGTTTCGATAGAATCGTGTAGTTTTACTAAATTGATCCTACCATTGAGTCTTTGAACTGATTTAGAATATATGATTCTAACAATCCTTTTGGAGGCATTTTTAGGCTTATAGTAATGAAAGTTACAAAAAAGTTAGATTATGAGGCCCATGTGCCAATGTGTATTGTCCCTCTTGTTTCATATGCGTGTGTCGGATCCTCTTCGGGCCTCATCATCTTCTGTGCATTGGCACTTGAGCTGTATGCATGGGCTTCACTGGCTTCCTCACAAGAGTCATCGGTACCTTCCCTCTATGCCATCATTGTTTCCCTTTCTTCCATAATTGTTGCAATGAGGCCTTTCACTTTGGTCATGAGATTGCCACGATTGGTTGATGAAAGGCAAATCAAAATAGTATTGAAAGCCGATTTGATTGTAGAGAAAAGTAGAAAGTTTTAGAGGACTACTAAACAAAACAGCAAGTTTTTCTCACTTACCAACGGAAAGACAGTGGATATTAACTGCATGCTAAACATAAGAAAGAAAGAAAATCAATTGAAATTCGACGGATGGCCTCATCCTGCATTAGTTGCCCAGTGCTCAACAGCACAAAAGAAATCAATACACGTCCAAGTCTAGGTGGATCAA
This sequence comes from Digitaria exilis, assembly GCA_015342445.1. Lineage (NCBI taxonomy): Eukaryota > Viridiplantae > Streptophyta > Magnoliopsida > Poales > Poaceae > Digitaria > Digitaria exilis. The sequence goes on from JACEFO010001613.1 coordinate 658,833, forward strand.
GAGATGCAAATTGAAAAGTTTGGATTCATGCATGTCTCGCACTGCTAATCATGCAAAAAGAAAAATAAACAATCCGAATTTATACGGAACGAGATAATAAGTCATATGGTGATCAAGTCGTTGTGGATAAATCTCCGTTACCTGGCAGATGGCAATAGCAGTGTAGCCTAGAAGAGGAGGTGCGGTTTGACGGATTTGCTACAAGGTGCTAGGGCTGCTGCCTTAGTCTTGAACCAGCTGTACCTTCGATGTTTTCCTATAATTTTTAGTTAGCCCACCCCAAAAGTTGCCTGTCCAGTCTAACCAAACGTTTCCACATTATCATCAGTTCTTTGAGAGTGGATAGAAGAAACCGTGGAAGAATGAGGACATGAAACTATGGAAAAGGTGTTTCAATGGTGTTGTTGTCGAATATGTGGAGTGAAGGGAGGGCATAAATTGTGTGTTAGCGAAAGTGTAGGCTTGGTAAGTTCAAACTTCCAAATGATTAATTTTCTGAGGAAGTGATTTTTTTGGCTACGTTGTGAGCCACAAACTCAAATTCACTTTCTGGGGCTACTTAGATGGTTTATTTAGTGGCCTGAGTAGCTGGATCCCCGAAGTTCATGACTCCATTAAGGGGGATGAAAGAAAGGCGAACGGACTGTGGTCACCAACATAGTTTAAAGTAGGATTGTTCTTGGATTTGTTGAATTCTGCTTTTGCAAGGCTTTTTTCCTAGATCCCACACTGATTTAGATGCGTCACTTCATTCTTGAGTGAACTAGAAACCTGGAAATTAGGTCTTGTTTTAAGGTCTGCTGGTTATGAGAGGGAGTTTGTTCACAGTATGGAAAGCCTACATCTTGAGTTCTTGCTTGATGTCAACCTGTGTCCATGGGAGGGAGAAACAGTACGTTGCATCGTGACAGTGGGACAGCACATAATATCTTAGTTGAAAAATTCGATTCTTATCGTCTATTTTAAATAACATATGCCAACGGCCTCTATCTGAGTTGGTTAGGTGGGTCTAGTAGCACCCCCAGGTCCTGTGTTCGACTCCCCATAGGAGCGAATTTAAGGCTGTGGTTAAAAAAGTCCCCTCGTCTGTCCAACGCCAAAGAATAGGTATAAGGGTGGGGCAAGGGTTCGGGGGTTTTCATGATCTGTGTGAGGTCTTAGTAAAATCCCCAGGGGCTGTCTTACCCCCGCAGGTTGAGTGTTTTTTCTTTAAATAACATTCAGTTAGAGATCCTTTACCCTTTTTAGAGATATGATGGTACTTTGCTGGGTAGTAGCGTAGTCCTGAATCCTAATTACGTATTTATTTAGGCAATTGAGAATTGTAGATTCATAAGATAAGGAAATCAGATTATAGTCTCCTTGAACTTGTCTCCCTCTTTCCTGGCTGTGTGGTGAGTGCTTCACTGGGGTTTTTAACCATTTCTAGGTGCTGCCTGTGGACATGTCTGCAATTCTTCATCTATATGGAGTGGTTGGCTAACCACTTCCCTTTTTACATGCTGTTTCTTGAATAATGAAATGAAACCAGTTGTCTCAAAAAAAGGGAGAACGAAAATGTAAGGTCTATATAGGAAAGTCAACAATAGCTCTAGGAATATAAAAACTGATTGCTGTCTTTGAAAACATGGAAGACAATAAATCATAAACCTGAACATATGTGTACTATAGTGGTAGTAGTCGGCATGTGCAATCTATGGTAGGTTAATGAATTGTTTACCTGAAGTCCTGAACATTCATGGAACAGCAAATGCTCTATAGTGGCCGTAATCATACACTTGTATTATATTATGTTGTTTTTTATCATTTTACAACCTCTAATGAATTCAGTACCTTATGCAGAAAATTGTTTTAGAATTGGGAAAGGACTGGAAGCTAGTCTATCACTGTGGGATGACACCACAGAAGCTCCCTGTATGTACTTGCTTCTGACAATATGCGAAATCCTTTGCATGCTATGTTTTTATCTGACATTTCTATTTCAGGACCTTGTTGAACATAATCCATGCATAGCTGTCGAAGTTCTTTCAAAGCTAATCAACTCTCCAGACATGGATGCGTATGCATAATATCTTTGTTTTATTCTCTCTTTGTAAAAAATTTGTTTTTGTCACATCATATCTCACAATTGCCTTATTGTTTGACAGATACTTTGATGTTCTTGTCCATATGGATATGAGTTTGCATTCAATGGAAGTAGTAAACAGGCTCACTACTGCAGTTGCTTTGCCGCCAGGATTCGTTCATGACTACATCTCAAACTGTATTCGATCATGTGAAGACATTAAGGTTTGTTTCTTAATCAAGCATGTTGCCTTTTCTGGTAGATTAGCATCTTTCAATAGTTATTAACATGATTCCAACATTAGGTCTGGGCTACTAAAAAATTATTAGGGTCGTCCCAAGGTCCAAGGACATGAATTTTGTTTCTACTCAAATAAAAAGTTTTGCATATTACGAGCCCAACATCCATTCTTCTTGGTTCTTGCAATACCAGGTGCAACCACCTCCAGGTGGAATCATGCCATTAGTTTTTGGTTTCTAGACAAAGCCAACATGACCTGTTTTTTAAAGATATAGTTAAGTTAATGATGTTGTCTACGAACTGTTGTTCCTTAATCTAATAGTTCAACTTCAACTTGGAATGTGTCTATTGAGTACAGCCATCTATTTACTCCTTCTATTGTACTATGACGAAGTCAGAGTATTTCTTTTTTACTTTTTTCCTCCTGCACATGCTAAATTGAGTATCCCTCCACTTTTGTTTCTGTCGGAAATTTGAATGAAAGCTGAGTATTCCTAAGTTTATTAAATGTTTTGCTTTGAGCTTTGTTTAATTTGTAGAATGTTGATATTTTTCTTAATTGACATTGTTTGCAGGATAAGTATATGCAAAATAGACTAGTGAGATTAGTATGTGTTTTTCTACAGAGCCTCATTCGAAACAAGATAATAAATGGTGAGTGCAGCAATGTGCAGTCTTGTAGTGCACTTTTAATGTAGTTTACTTATTTTCTTTATTTGTGCTAAGTACAGGACCAAATCATTAAGATATCTTTAGTTGTACATTATGTAGAATTTGCATGTTCTCTGCAAGCTATTAAAATTCTTAATTTTATCTGAGTATAGTTAATTGAAAAATCATCATCTTTGGTGCATTGGGAAAAATAATAACAAGAATTCATGCAGATAGCACTGTGAGCTTTCTACTTTGATGAAACTGATGTGGTTCCTTTCTCATTACACATTTGTAATCAACTTAACTGTTGCTGAAAACCTGTGTTCGAATTCAACATGTTTAGGTTATTTCTCTATAGCTTAATAATCCAACCTGGAATGTAAGGGATTTTTAGCTTCTTTTAGGACAGATTAAGGAGAATCAGAGAAGATGGATGTGCCCTAATTTATTCCGGTCTCAACCAACAATTGGTTGAAACTACATGAATGATGATTTTCTAAAGCATGGGTTAAGATTTGGTTTCCTAATATACCCATAATCCATTGCATCCGTGGACAAAATTTGGATGCTAGGATACCTCTAGGCCAGAGGGAGTAGTTAGTAGGGAGGTGCCTTGTGGTAATTGTACTTACCGGAAATTCCAAGTTGTTTGGTTCTTTTATAGGAAGGTTCAAAAGGAATATAAACTGGTGTCTTCATTATATGTGAAGAATTTAAATTATGCTGATGTATGTACAATGAAATAAGTTACCTTTTGGAACTATATTGGATTGTTGTTAGAATCATAAAAGTATGGTTAGAAATCCCAAAACCAACTGAAATTTTAAATTGGTTTTATTTTCACTCTTCTTTGACAATTCGACCTACTAAATCTGTTTCACAAAAAAGATGGATCAAGTTGTTTGTTTGGGCCCTGAACTAGCCCCTTACAGAATATCTGGAGTGATTTTCAGGAAAAAACTAACGGTTCATTAAAGTGTTCATATAAGAATGCTATTTTCAGCATCGCTTTCTATTTCTTTGTTTATTTGAGAAACCCTTGATCAGACTTCTCACCATTTGTGTATTACTTGTGTTGTTGTTGATTAAGATCGAAGTTCCATAATGTGCAGACAATGACATTGTTTCTGAATGCTTCATTTTGTGCAGTGCAAGATCTCTTCGTCGAGGTGCAAGCATTTTGCATCGCCTTCTCACGAATAAGAGAGGCGGCAGGACTGTTCAGGCTCCTCAAATCTCTAGAATGAAGAGTGATGTCTGCTTAGGGTTCAGCTCTCTAGACAAAATTTTCCATTGTGTACATCCGTGGCTGTGTTTTTGGTTCTAAACTGCTAATCGCCTAATCCTGCATAGGTCTGGACTTGCTAGGAAATAGCTCTCTTGACGTATCAGGTCGTTAAGCTGTGTTCCCTTCATCTTAGAAAGTCGGGGGAAAAATTGCATAGTATTTGACATGTTGGGGTCGTAGTTAGAACTGATTTTGCTGGAGGATTGGTGGTGTCAGCGTATCGGGCACCGAAGGGAAGCCCCATAGTTGGCTCGGAACGCGGGAATGGTCAGATGAACTCAGAATCACCAGGATGGATCTGTTATACATGCTTCCTTGTGCATCCTCAAGTGAAACTGGTGCTTTGTTTGATTGAATCCTGGAGCTGAAGCTGTCATGCCTCTATCTTCAGAATTGCTGTCCGTGTATCTGGCGTGAAGAACACAGCCGGAGAGCTTTTCGCTATGCCAAGGCTTGGGCATGACGAACTCTTGCATCACATGGGAGGCACAGGGTGAAGCGGCCGACCCAGATGCCGTCCAGTTCCCAGACATGCGTCGTGCCGCTCACCAGCAACCAGGCAGTGACCCATTCTACTGTGTTTCTCGCGGCACGGTAATATTGCTGCAGTTTGTGCTCGCAGATTCTACTCAACTTCGTCGCAGAAAATGTTATCTAGCTCGCCTTGAGATTCTACTTTGCGAAAAAAATAAGTTAAAATGCACTCCAGTTCAACGAAGTAGAAGTAAACGTTTCTCTGCAATTTTACTGAGAAGGATCTTCTGTAGTTGATTCTGTACCGCAGTGACTGACACTAAAACGTCATGTGTTGTGATCTAGTGCTTGCCTCTCGACATGGCGTGGCCTCCGGCATCGTTCAGGTCACACATGGCCGAGTTGGGGCTAGAAGAACCTCAAGGCACAACGTGACTGGCTGCGCCTGCACGTTTGAGGATCGATCAAACGGTGTCTCCTTTTGCTGTCTTGTTCGTTTGCTGAACAGCAGCTAAAATTCGTCAGAGGAAAAGTGCTTTGTGTTCCCTGCAAGAGGCCAAAGCACGCATATAACCGCCCACAAGTGCCCCTTGGTTAGTTGCATAATACACAGGGAAGCACAGCATAACATGATGACCCAAACCAATTGCTGCCTCGCTTAATCTGTCGGTACTCAAGACCCGGTTCGATGAATTAGTGGCAAGTTGATGGCATAGAATACAAGCACTTTCAGTAGCAGCGACCAAAAGCTAGCTGGATTTGATGGATCTTATCGCTTTATTCAGTTACTTAAATTCATTATCAACTGTATGCATGTCTCCCACGCGGTGTCCGCATGGCTGGGCTGCTTGTACTTGCTACTAGTGTGTTCCTAATATCTTACAGGGAGAGGTTCTGCATTTCTCCAGAAATATCTATTTTTGAAAACAAATCCCTCATAGCACTAAATTAAGCTTTAGGTGTTTAACATTTTGATCTGTTTATTACAGCTAATTGTTTCAGCACAGTATTGATTATTGAACGCTCCGTGGATACAAGAAACCTAACAGAGTCGACAGAATGGCATGAATTCGTTTGGCCTAACTCTTGTGCTACTTTCCCTTGACAGCAAATTTCAGCATTAAAGAAAGAAGTGCTATACACAGTTGACGATTTATTCTTTGTATTGCTTCCCAAAGGTAATGCATGGGTCACCATCCGTAGAAGCAAGCTTAATTTTATTCAATCATGATGAACTAGTACGGTTCAGGATCATCAAATAGATCTTGATCTACGTCGTGTAATGTTTATTATAACATCGATCCTAATGCGTGGCACATGGCCAAAATGCGTCTGTGCTGGCATGGGGAGTTAAGAATAATGACCACAAGATTCCCCATCTGTGCCAAAAACAAGTTTATTGAGTAATGGACAAACGAACGGGGGCCATGTCACAATTTAGAGCAGACATGTGGGCTACACATGTCAAAGCTCATTATACATGACTATCAAAATCCCGTTATGCAGTTTTTTTTACTAGAATTAGGGGTTTAGTTCTTTATTTGCGGTCAGAAGCTCGGGGTTTGGCTCATCGGTTGCGGTTATAAGCTCAAATAGGCCCAGTAGTTTTTGAAACTTTTATATCCTTTAAGTTAAACTTCATTTCTTCAATTGAAATATTCTCCCTATATGGACATGTAGTCATTCAAATTTTGATTAAACTCTGTGCTGGAACTGGAAGAATATATTGGTAAAACTATCCAATTTGATTTCTGAAAATGGCGCAATTTAGATGTTTGTTGGTGTAAAGATATGGTTAGAGGAGTGTGCTATCAGAAAACTTGCCATTTTCTCTAGAAAGTCTCTTTAGTGGCTAATGACTTAAGCTGGTATGCCACTATTACATAGTTCAACGCATCATAAAGGAAACAAATAAAGATGCCAAGGACAGTTGGTCGTACACATCACAACATGTGCGCAGGTCAGCAGCAGCAGCAGCATCTGCAGAAATCTCGCTGTTAGATATGCTCACCAGTAATTTATTACATTCACCATTGTTAGGCGATAGTGTGGTTGGATACTCGCAGCTCCGCTTCACTTACTTAATCACTGCTTTTATTCTCGATCTGGTGGTCGGATGTTGGGTGTTATATTGCCTACCCTTGGATGAGATCGAAGTGTGAATCTACATTTGGTTCTATGTCAAATTGTTGATCCACAGACGGGGTGTTGGGCGAACAATGGTGTAAGTATCAGTATAGGTCGTGTAAGATATCTTAGGATTATTAGGGCTGTTAGGGGTCACTACAGGTAGGCTGCCTTTGGCAATGAAGGAACACTCCAGCAGGAATCACGGGTTCTCCGCTAGAAGTCTGCTAAACTTTTATGTCTGAATTTGGCTTTTTATAGTCTTGATCATCATTAAGTCTATGGTGCTAGTTTGCGTGCTAATTTTACCGATTAATTTTTTCATGTTGACAAAATTGTTCACTTTTTTTCAGAATGGCCATCAAAAGGAATCATATTAGTTGGATGTGAAATGAGCTTCTCATGTCTAAATAAAAGAAATCTTCTTGGTCTCGAATAGACAACCTTGTTAAAGCAAAGCCAGAATGGTGCAACTCTTCTTTTGTTTGATGTGATATTTGAGAGAAGAAAAGGGTCCATTTGGCTGTATGGGCAGCGAAGCACTCAGCACAGTATAACCACTAAATTGCCTAGGAATCCACGACTATAATTTTTAAACAATTTCCATTATTTTCTTGAATCGTCCAAATTCTTCTTCAAATAATTGTGCTTTCCAAAATAGTTAAAATTACACCAAGCTGAGCCTTGACAAATAAAATAGACCAATAATTATTCACCAAACCAATTTTCCATGCACAACTTGAGATGCATATATAACTCACATATAAAAAAAAACTTGAGATGCATAACGAGTACTAACTAATTTGATAGAACAGCCATCCACTTGGATCGATGTAATGGACGCAACAATATTGGAACTTGCAGCCACATCAATTCCAGTCAGATGAGATGCCTACAGCTGCCGCACAAGTTAGGACAATCTGTTGTTGTTCTTGCGTTCCCATCCTTTGTTGTCCATATTGGATTCTTCTGAAGACTGAAGAAAGAAAAAAAAATAACTCCATTTGTTTTCTAAATTGTGCAATTCTTAGGGACATACGTGTTCACCTCATCCCCCACTCAAAGTTCTGGTACCATATCGACAAATTGATCAGAAATATATGCATAACCAGCACAGCGCAACAATAGTGGAGCAGGATGGAAGCTAAACAAAGGTGGCTGGGGTTGATCTTTGGTCCTGCGCCAGGAGACCAAGGAGCACCCAAGAATCTAGCGGTCGCCATCCTGCCGCCGCCGTGTGATTCTCCCTTTGTCAAGCACATGATAGCTTAGGGTGTTGAAAAGGTTGTGTACTCAAGCAAAATAAAATAAAAGTCATGCTTTGCTAAGTGCAATGGCATTAGCCTCATTCTAGTGTGGGATTCTGGTTAGTGGTTAGATCGAATAAAGTACTGTGGGGATGTTGTTTGGTTAATCGTGGTGGTGTTAAGTACCAATAACATTGATTAGGGCACTGTGTGTCTGAGTTTAATTTAATTATGGACTCAGTTGTCCTCGCATATGTTGTTGCTTCAGTGGAGGGGACAGGGTCAATAGTGGAACAAGTAGGAAAAAATAATGAAGAGCTTGAAGAAGGGAAATCAATCTTTGCATTATTTCCTATTGACAGTGTGCTTAGGAGGATAGCTAGTAGGGCTGGGAATTCGGTACTAACCTAATCGAACCGAGCCGAACCAAAAGTAGCGAGGAAGTTTGGCTCCTAAGAAACAGGTATCGATTGGTTCTTCTCAGGATCAGGTAGCAAGGAATTTCGGTTTCAGTTAGTTTAGTTCTGTTCCGGTACTGACTGAAGGTACCGAACCCTCTGTATGCAACAGAAAAACAGCCATTCAAACACCACATTGTAAATGAGAAAGAAAATACCCATTGATTATTTTTGGATATTAACGATTGGAGTTCAATTTCATAAAATTTGAGAGACCTCCTTCAAACACCAGCAATTTCATACCCACATTTCCTTCCACTCTTCCTTCTTATCCCTCTTTTTCTTTATTTCTTCATTAATTAGTAGGGAACCCTTTGCATTTATTTTCAGGAACTCGTAATTTGAAGAAATGTTGTTCAAATTCTTCCATAACCTGTTTTATACTAGTTGTTTCTTGAGTAAGTAACAATCTGTGCTCCATCCCTCAACCCTCATGGACCAATATAATACTATCGACCATGATTCAGTTCTGTACACAGCATGGACCATTTTTTTAAACAGTGCTTAGTGTTCATGTTTCCAGTAAAATGTATACTAGATTATTAAAATTTTGACATTCAATTAGTTGGCAACTTCACCATGGCACACTGAATTGCCATACGAATACAGTGTCATGTTCCTGATTCTTCTCCATCATACACCACAACACAAAAAACATTGCACTATATATTTGCCACACACAATAAACATGCTCACGTGTGTGACCCCCAAAATCAAAGAAACTAAAGAAAACACGCAGAGATCAATCTGTGATCGAGTGATTGTGGCTAACGTTCGATCCATATGAATGCGGCCTAACTGCCACGTCCTGTCCATGAATAGGAGCTCAACCTATGAAAAGGCGACATCGTTTAAGTTTTTTTTTCTCCCACTTGAACATAAGGCTTGAGCTCAGCCTCTCAATAAAATTTAAGAAAAGAGCTAAAGAACATGACCAACTTTTGAGCAGTGGTCCTCTATCACATCTATGAAGATCTTTCATCAACTAACACTCGATCGCTATCTTACATGTATCAATGGATCGAGAAGCTCCCAATGCAAGCTATGATCTGGACCCTACACCATTTTATAATTTCTAATAAAAGAACAATTATCTTCATCTCAGTCCATACACTGATGCCACATCACGGGTAGAGCTAGTGCGAAGTGTTGAGGGGCATGATTGGCTCCAGATCGTGTACAACCGGACCGTGCACTCGTGGTGGCCTCCAGCTCGCAACAGCAGGGGACTCACGGGGCTGCCCTTTTGGTGAGGCACAGCTAGCTTGCGTCCATGCATGGCTTCCACATACGCCCGGCCTACACCCTCACCAATTATTCGTGGGAATCGTCTAGGATTAGGAGTAGCATGCAGGGGTGCTAAGATCTTGAGCTCGGATCCCGATGGGGGCTCAGTGGTGAAAATGGTAGAGCCACACAAACCTAGTGAAGAAATAACAAGCACATTGCTAGCCCTCCTGGGTTTTTGTGTTGGCGCGGTCAAGGGGCTAGTATTGATCGATATATATGATGGTGTTGTATTAATTTAATTTATTATCAACGTTTATATATAGTGATGATATGTAGAAATATAGTCCATACATATACATATATCACAGGTCATATGTTGCAAACCATTATCATTCAACATATCTTTTTTGAAGTGTCAACATGATGATAAGATAATTTGGAGAGTGATCAATATAGCCAGTCAGTAGCACATATGCTTGTTAATTGGTTAATGGATATAAAAAGAAGAAGGATAGATACTTGATTTTTGTTGGGTTGTTGTAGCTATTATGTGGGCAATTTGGTGTATGGGTAACGATTTAGTTTTTGAAGAAAAACAATGCTTTTTTTTTCAGGGGAGAGTACATACATGATTTCCTGAAGTTAAGGTATTGTTTGCATCTCCATGAGATAAGATGCTACATGTTCTTAAAAAGCATCCAATCGCCATGCATCACTCCCAGTCCCAGAGTCAAACCCTGCTACGTTCCCGTGCCGGCTATCTGTGTCATCCTTCCCCCACATAAACATGCCATTGCTTGGGCCGACCGGATGGTACCCATGGTTGATTTCCAAATATACAAGAGACCACAACCATGGCTTAGGCAGAAGAGCAAAGCCCTCTTCATCGAATCTAAAGTTTCTTGTTAGCATATATCCCAGAAGTATAATAAGAGCAACTGACCAACGGTAGCATATAAGAGCATATAAGGATCAAAGCAATCCAAAGATTTTGTAAAGCTCATAGTGTTTTAATTGCAAATCCTAAATCATAGTATCAAATATTCGGTTATGAAAATCGTGGCACTAAGTTCTTTGACTCTTTGAGTTATGTTTTATTATCTTAAGGCGTTTTTGAAACAAACATTTTAAATCTATCACTTTTTTTTAGAAACGGGAATATATTTCAATATTCTGGTCTCTACATCGATCAATGCATATAACCGTTCATTATTACAACACCATAAAGAAGGTCTAGACAAACCATACCAAGGTTCACACACATGAATGAGAAACTAAACAAATTGAAGTCTATTACTGAAAAACCATCCATTCCTAGTGAAAACTTCCATAATTGAGGTTTCGAGCATCCGACAACCCCATATTATTTGAGGTCGGTCTTCTTCCTTATGCAACTGCACCCAAAAGCGTATCCAATATGTGCCTTTGAAGATCACCTGCATAGGAGTAACAGCTCGTGTGTTGTTAAAAACCCGATCATTTCTAGAAAGCCAAATAGCCCAACAAAGAGTACATGTTCCAACCAGGATTCTATTTCTAAGTTTCCTATCTACACCATGTAGCCAATCATCAAACATATGATGTATACTCAACGGTGGTGTGATATTAAAAGAAACTTGTACCATACGCCATATTAATCTAGCAACTTGGCAATCGAAAAAAAGATGGTTAATTGATTCATCCAAGTTACAGAATGTACACTTTAAACTTCCTTTCCATTGTCTTTTTGCTAGATTATCCTTGGTTAGAACTATACCTTTGATTAAGTACCATATGAATATCTTAACTTTCAAGGGCAATTTAAGCTTCCAGATAATATGCTTGCGTCGGATAACATTGGGAGCAATGAGCATCTTATACATAGATCTCACACTGAACTCCCATCCTGTTGCAAAGACCATCTAAAAGTGTCTTTCTGATCGCTCAATTGTGTGTTCATAACCTTAGCTACTAGCTGATGCCAAGCCAACAAGTTATTACCCACCAACGATCGTCTAAAGGCAACATCTAGTGGTTGAGATCCTAAGACCTTTGCAACCGTTGCACTTTTCTTTCTTACTATGTTGTATAGGCTAGGGTATTGATCCTTAAACGAAGTGTTGTCATGCCAAGCATCCTCCCAGAATCTAACTTGAGAACCATCCCCTAGATTGAATTTGCCTAATCTCAAAAAATCATCTTTCACCTTCATCAGGCCAGACCAAAAATGAGAGTCTCCAGGCATATATGTAACTTGAGTAATAGTTTTGTACTTCAAGTATTTTTTTTCTAAGGAGGCTTTGCCACATTCCATCTTCGTTTATGATTTTAAATAACCATTTGCTCAGAAGACACTTATTCTGAAGTTCTAGGTCCAGAATACCTAGACCTCCTTGATCTCTTGGTGTACACATAATGTCCCATTTTGTCAACCTATATTTCTTCTTATGCCCATCCCTTTGCCAAAAGAATCTTGATCTATAGTAATTTAGTTTCTTCAAGACTCCTCTTGGCACTTCGAAAAAGGAGAGCATAAATATCGGTAGGTTGCTCAGGATTGAATTAATTAGTACCAAACGACCACCTACAGAGAGCATCTTGCTTTTCCATCCACTTAATTTCTTCTGAAATCTTTCTTCTAATTCTTTCCAATCTGAGTTGTTGAGTTTTCTATGGTGCATTGGTATGCCAAGGTATCTGAAAGGGAGAGAACCCATCTCACATCCAAAGATTTGTGAGTACTTTGATTCATGTTCCTTGGCCGCACCATAGCAAAATAACTCACTCTTATGGAAATTAATTTTGAGACCAGAGAGTTGTTCAAATGCACAAAGTAAAAGCTTTAAGTTCTTGGCCTCCTCTAAATCATTTTCCATAAAAATAATTGTATCATCCGCATATTGCAAAATTGAGAGACCATCATCAACAAGATGTGGTATAATTTCTCTAACTTTGGCCATTTTCTTTAGCCCTGTTTATGAGTATACCTAGCATATCTACCACGATGTTAAAAAGAATCGGCGATAAAGATCTATCACTTTTTCAAGAGGGAAGTATTACATTAACGTTGGACATACGGCTTATGGAGATTTGTTCTATGTTCCTAACATCTATGTTCACCTAGCATAAACCACAGTCTCGATTATTCCAATCATTCACATCTCCAACCACAAGCGACACATCCATCTCCGTTTTTTTTTTCTTGAAAAGAAAAAAGTATCTCTAACAGTTGAAACACAGGCACCGCAGAACACTGATATAAAAGTGACAACAGCCTTCCTGCAGCAGCACACATCAACATCTCTTGCCGCCATGAAGAAGCCCACAACGCTCATCCGGTCCTTCTCCTCGCGCCTCTCCACGCGGCTCGCGCCGTCGCCGGCGGTGGTGGCGCCATGGCCGCCGGTCCGGTCACCCTACGACCGCTGGCTCGCCGCCGAGCTCGACGACCTCCGCGCCGACGACCCTTTCACTCCCTGCACCACCGCCACATGGCTCTCCCGCGCCCTCACCCTCGCCGCCGCCGCACAGCGCCGCCTCGTCGCCGCCGCGTCCGACGCCGGCATTGAACGGAGGGCCATCGACGAGTGCGCCGACGACGCCGCCGAGCTGCTCGATGCGTGCTCCGTCCTCCGTGAAAGGCTCGACGCGCTCAGGAGCTACGTCACCGCCACGCGCATCGCGCTCCACTGGCTCGACGGCCATGGCGACTGCGCCGCGGCGCGCCGCCGCGCCGCCGCGGCGTTCGCCGAGTGCGACGCCGTCGAGCGGCGGTGCGGCGCCGTCGAGCTCGCCAAGTGCGGCTCAAACCTCCGTAAGCTCGGCGAGAAGGCTCTCGTCCACGACCACGAGGAGCTCTCCGGCGCGCGCGCCATGGCGGTGCTCGCCGTCGGCGTCCTCGGCGCGGCGCTGACGTTCCGGCCGCGGCGGAACATGTCCGGCCTCGCCGCCGGCCACACCGGCGGCAAGGCGGTGGCGCAGTGGGAGTGCTCGCTGCAGGAGGTGCAGAGGCAAGTGAGGGAGGAGTACGATCGCCGGAGGAGGAAGAAGGAGGGCGTCGTCCCGTTCATGGCGGAGCTCGACGCCGCGGCGGCCGCGGCGCGGGCGGCGAGGTGCGCCGTGGAGGGAGGGCGGCGATGCCCGGAGACGAAGACGATCGTGGCGGAGGCGGCGAGGCGGTGCGACGAGCTGGAGGAGGCGGTGGAGGTATTGGAGGAGAAGGTCGGTGAGCTGCGCGGAGAGTTGGTAGGTGTTAGGATTGTGCTCTTGGAGTTAGCTCACAGAGCAAGAGGGCATGAGGTGCTTACCTTAGAGTGTACTAAATGGCAGTCGACTCCTGCTCATTCTGAAGCATCATGTCCAAGATTTTCCTGGTCAAGAAAAAGTGATGCTAATTGTTAACTAAACCAAAATCTCCACATACTTTTCACGTGACAAAATATCCGTTCGCTAACTGTGTCATCAAAAACAAGGAACATCAGGAAACCTTGTGTGCAAACTTGATTTTTTACCTCATGACAGTAGTTTTAAAAATATGAGGTTAAAAACTTGATTTTTGCACACAAGCTGCGCCTCGAGGTGAACATCAACACTGTCATGCGGTGAACAAAAATGATCCATTCGCTAACTGTTCATAAAAAAACAAGGAAAATGTCATGTTTAGTATACATCACTGACTTCACTGTGAACTGCGCCTTGTGTGCAAACTTTGTTCGGTGTGTACTGGACTAGTTCAGTACATCAACAAATCAACACTGCTGTAAAAAACAACAGAAAAAAGAAAATCAGAAGTCCATTCAGTACATCAACAAATCATCACTGCTGTCAAAAACAACAGAAAAAGGAAAATCAGAAGTCCATTGCCGAACTCGCTACAGCACACAGAACCAACGAACACAAAGAAGAATACAAAGCCGTTCGCTGGCTGCGGTCTTTCGTCTGCACTGAGCTGTTGCCTCCATCAGCTCCTGCTATCACGTCTCACATGCATGGGAGGCACAGGGTCAAAGGGGCTCAACGAAATGCCGTCCAATTTGCAGACAGGCGTCGTGCCCTTCACCGGCAACCCGGCGGCAAGCAGGCAGCACCCATTCCTCCGTGTCTCTCCTGCACGGTAATATCATTCTTCCTGCCATTACGGTCACAGATTCTAGTTCCTAACTAACTTACATGATGACAGTGTGTGAATGAAAAAAAAAGGTTCTTATAGTTTCAGTCAAAGAAAAGGTGCCCTGGTTCAGGAAGAAAAAAAGAGAGTGGCAGCAGGATCTGATTTTCTTTCAATGCGAGAAGACTTCTCACAGTAATCTGATTATTCTTGATTTTTCCACCAAAAAATATGTCATGTAGGATGACCTCTGGTCTCTTGAAATGGATGCTCCCAATTCCCATACCCCACATGAGCTGTTCTTTATTTTTTCTGTGTTCCATGCAAAAGACCGAAGCACGCATAGGTGGCCACACCAATGGAGTAGATCGCATTGCCCCTTGATTGGTTGTATAATAAGAGATCAGAACAAAACAAAACTTAAAATAATTGCCGTGTCATGCTTAATCTATTAATATTTAAGATCTGGTACAATGCATCAATGTGCAAGTTGACAGTACAGAATACGGCCGGGCCGGGTACTTTCAGTGACGACCAAAAGCTAGCAGGATTTGATCGATCTTAGCACTTTATTCAGCGGATTAACTATCAGTTATATGTTTCCCATGCTGCGGTATGGCTGGGTTGGTTATAGTTAGGAACTTTCTTTCAGTATTGAACCTAATGCCCTTAAAAATATATTCACCGGATAAGGTGAATAATTTCAACTGCGTTCTCTCCTCAAAAAATATTTCAATATGCGAGAAAGCTAGTCTGTCAATATGATTGCTATTATGTAGAGTAATATATTAAAAAAAACGTTCTTTCATATATCCCCCAATAAGTATTTTACTTTAGAAACTTTGTTACCGGACACAAAACTAAATTTTTGATAGAGTAAATACTGATATTGTATACCTACTTAATTTGGTGCAAGAAACTTACTACCAGAAAGAGTCAGAGTGGCTTGAACTCCTTTACTAGTAGTTTCGAAACTGTGGCTACTTTTTACTCGACAGCAACCGCAGGAAAGCAATGAATTAAGAAATAACAGCTGAACTATAGTTTAGATTACTCACTATTAAACTACTTTAAGATGAGCGTTGAGCTGAATGCTTTGGGTTGCCTCCAAAAGGCAATGCATGACGAGCAGTCCGTAGAAGTAGGCAAAATTTGTTTAATAATTGTTTGCTGTACGGTACCGGTTCATCATAGATCTTGATCTATTGATGCGATTTGGGAGTTAAGAAATGGCCACGAGGTTCCCATCTGCACAAAAGCTTAACGAAGAAAAACAAAGGGGGACCCATGGGTCATTTTTGTTCGGCAGAAATGTGGGACATCTTGGAGACTAACTTATTACAGAGTTTCATTTTAGTTACCCACCAGCGCCGTCGCTTCCTCTTCGAGCTGCACCAATGCACCATAATGCCTTATATTTTTTTTATTTTCCATTGTATCCTATTTCATATTCTAAATTTTTGTAATGGTCCTTTGACTCATCTGGTGAATCAGATCCATGTTTCACAGTTAGAAATTAACAGTTAATAGAGCTCAAATTTAAAAAATGAAAGTTACTAAAGTTCAGATCTTGCAACTGCATATACATATTAAATTTTAAAATTTCTTCAGATTCATGTCACTTGAAATTTGTTCAACTTGGTGTTAGATGTATTGTGTTCCAAGCTTAATGTTTTTTTTTTAAATCACATTGTTCGTGTGAATCGTACTGCTCCTATTTCAAACTAAAAATAAGAGTTATACTACTACATTCTAGCTTACAATATTTAAATCTGAAACAAAGCTTTAAGCTATACCACCATCAAGATGCTTTCATATCTCAATGCATCATGAGAACAACTTGCCTAAAACAAAGAACCATTTCCTTTTTTTTTCTCTCAACAGCAGCAAAGGTGTCGAGGACAGTTGGTCGTACACGACCACAAAGCCGCCGGCCAGGCCATATGCTTCATCTTCATCCATGTGCGCAGCAGCAGCCTCTGCACCAAAATATTTCTATTGAACTTGACCCCAGGATTACCAATTATTAATTGCTCTCACCATCGTTAATGGATAGTGCGGTTCGATACTCTCGGCTCCGCTCATCTTACTTAATCGCCACTTTTGTTCTAAATCTACTGGTCGGATGTTGGGTGTTAAGGGTTATCACTCTCTGTAGGCCTATGTTGATACTAGTATAGCTCTTCAGACTGTTAGTGCTGTTGGTGTCATTACAGGTAGGATGCCTTTGGCACATTAGGGTCCTGAAATAATATTGTTATGACAGGAATCATCATGTATTTTGTTCTAGAGAAGTTCCTGTTACTTCTTGCGTCGAAATTGGGCCTCATGATCATGATCATGATCTCTAGTATTGAGTCGATGGTGCTGGTATAGTAGAGATATATGTGCTAGAGTTGCCAATTAGTACAGGTCTATCGGGGAAAGCTTTAGATGGAATTATTTTTGCTGGAATTATTTATTTCATGCCCTTAAATAGCGAATCTGGGTTTAGGGCAAACCAGAATAGTGAAACTATTGTTTTGATACATGATGTGATGTTTGAAAGAATTTCGCAATGACCACTAGTTCTCTTACATATCATTCGGTTGGATTTTATAAATCTCGACTAACAGCCTCACCCACAAATTCCCTTTCAAATAGGAACATCTTTTCATGTAAAGAAATTGGAAAACTATGGAACTGCTGACGGCAAAGCTGAGCCTTGGCAGAATACAATATCGCAATAATTGACCAAATGAATTTTCCACGCACAACTAGGATAACTAACTTGATTGAGCAGCCATCCACTTGGATGCAACTGACACAACAATATTGGAACTTGAAGCCACACATATCAATTCCAGCAGCCATATGACACGGCTACAGCTGCAACACCAATTAGGACAATGTGCTGCAATTCTCGTCAATTGCTATCCATGATGGACTCTTCAGGAGACTGACAAATGACGTGAACTGAAACACCAATTTCTAAATGTTGCTATCCTTTGGTACATACGTGGTCATCTCCTCACCCGCATGAAATGCTGATGTCGCATCGACAATTGATCACCAACTCACAACCATTTCAGTGCAGATATCCTTGCTACTGCCGTCCGGAGCAAGATGGGGCCTAAGGGCATCACTAGCGTATAAGGTCGAGGTGGTCTTAAGTATGGGCCCCCACAATAAGATAAAACCAGCTCTGTTATGTATAAGGCCCGTCGGGCCTTAAGGCGTGGGACCCGCTTGGGGTAAAAAAGTTATTTTCCCAATCTATTTACGGTGGCTCTCACTGGTCGGGTCTTTAGTCTGAGGTCGGGTCTTTAGCTTTTTGCGTTAGGACCTCTCTTAGGACCTCTGCTCTTATGTATGAGGCCGACCGTAAGAAGCTTAAGGCCGATGAACTCTGCACACTAGTGATGCCCTAAGCAGAGGTGGCTTTGTGAATTTGTGATATTGGTTCTGTGCTAGGAGACCAAGGAGCACCCAAGAATCTAGTGGTCGTCATCTTGCCGCCACGCTGCAATCCTCACTTTGTCAAGCACATGGTAGAGTGTTGAAAGTAGGGCAAAATAAGGTCTTAGCACTCCATGCAAGCAAACAAAATTCTACATGTAGTTATCGTGGTGCTGTTTTATTAGCTTCGTTCTGGAGTGGGCTTCTAGTTAGTGATGAGTGGTTAGTGTTGAACAGAATATGGGGCGAAAATTAAGGTAACCATGTGTCCATGATGATGTGTTAGGTTCTAATCCTGTCGATAAGGGTTGTTTTTTTAATTATGTATGGCTTGAGGTGTCCCCGGCCTCCATATGTCATTGTTTTACTATAGGGGATCCGGTTAAATGGAGAAAAGCTTAGGTTTCAAGGAGGAAGGGGATCAAGATTAACATATTTCCCATTTACTACAGTGTGGTTGCAAGGCACAGAGAGTGAAAATAATGCCACTTACCTGCAGTGGCCCTCATGTCATGTGTACCCAACTAAAGGCCTGATTGTTAGACACTAGACATAGTTCCGGTTTCAGAACTAAGAAGAACCTCGAAGAAATATCCTCACCAAATCCACTTCCAAACTCAAACAACTGTGACATAAGTTGTCTTGCTGTTTCTTCTCTTCTTACTTGCTAATTTCATAATGGTAACTAGACTAAACTATTTCGTGAATTCCTGTAACTTAGTCACCCTTGAATTTCTTGCAAATCAACTTAATCCATAATGAACCATAAACAATGATATGTGTAGTGATGTTTAGTTACTCTCTCTCCATGAATAGAGGTGTTCTGGTTGTAACTCAATCATGCTAGATAAGTTATTTATCATGGATCTATTTTTGCTGAGAATAATAATTAGCAGTTAAACAAAACATCTGTGGGAGTAAGTCACCAATTATACATATTTCACATGTGAGCCAATTAAGTGATTCATCCTTGATTTGTGTCATTTCCATTCCTCAAAACACCTCCTCTCGTCCATGGCGGTTTAGAGTTTTGCATATCTCCCATTTTATTGGAAACCTGTGTGTGCTAGAAAAATATTCTTTAAACATGGGGGAAGGAGATGGCGATGGGGTAGATTACCTTAGCATGAAAGGGGAGAGAGAGTAATGGAAAACTTTGGACTAATTTTGTACGCAAAATACAAATTTTATAAGTATCATGTATGTTGACACCCTTGCTTTTGTTTTGCCCCTAGTTTTATTGTATCAAAATAGTTCCATGTACATTTTAAGTTGGAGATGCTATTGGAGTTCATGCATAACACATCATTTTCCTTACAAAAAAAAATACTTTTGGATGACCTACAAGGTAAGACAAAAATGATATTACTTCTAAACGGCTATAGTTAAGTAAAAAATAATCTCATGTTTATCTATATCATTTACAAGGGCATTGTCATGCATGTACGTGCCCAACATACATATTTTTTATACCATTTTAATAAATAATAAATATGTGATATCTAGCTTCTGTTTATAGGCATTCTACCTTTGAGTGAGTAATCAAGAGGTTGGCTCCATTTTAGTTTGTGACATGCTCTTTTTTTTTCGAAACATGCTCGTTTTTATGGTAAGAAGCACAATCACTTCTATTACAGCGCTCTCTGCATAGCTAATAGATCCATAACATCCAAATAGACAACATTTCTCTTGTTAGTTCTGAAACTTTATTTAAGTCAATTTATCTACTGATTGAATTTATTGAATAGATTTAATCTTCTGTTTGTTACATAATTTTTGTAATATATTAAGTATTAATAATTTTATTAATATTTTTTCATACTATGCTATATTTTCCAGTGATCAGAATTTGAAACATACACATAACACACAATATGACACTCTCAAATAACACATGAAACCATGTACTCTCTACTCAAGACTTGATGCTTTTTCCCATGGCATGCTTGTGTCTCAAGATTTTCCTGCCTCGCGCCCAATTATCAAGCTGAAGAATGCTCTCTACACGATCATTTAAAATCATGTTTAAGTGCATAAACAATCTATACACTATCGGATTCATTTTATTTGCCGAGTACCTTTGGCAATCGGCAAAGACTTTGCCGGGTGCCACCCATGGCAAAGCCTACTCTGCAAAGCTGGTGACGAGAAAGCGCTCTTTGCTGAGTGTTTTTTTTTGTCGAACACTCAGCAAAATGTGAACAAAAAACACCCAGAAAAATAGCATTTTTTAACATCCTCAACTGTTACACCACACTCTTACTTGTGTTTATACTCTATTTTGGTTCCTCAAATATTATACTAAACTGAGTGTAAATTGCTTGTTTGAGGTCCTAAACGAATTCAAATTAAGAAGTTGCAAGCTTCATAACATTTCTAAATCTACAAAGTTCGTAATGGTACTTTCTCCTTCCGAGGTTGTTCACAAAATTTGAATTTCAAATTGAGAAATCCAAACCTTAGTTTTTGTTGACAAGATGGTTTCAAATACATAAGCTGTCCATTACAGCCGATAGACCGATAGAATGCTGTCAAATACAAAAAAAAGTTGTTTTCCGATTGTCCGGTAGAATGCACTCAGCAAACAGCTGGTTTCTAGCAATGATATGCGTGTTTAGCTCCCATTTAACTTTATCATTTGCACCATTTTTTTTTACCAATTTGACTGTCTACACGAGTTAGCATTTTATGCAACAATTAGGCTATAAACTACACATATATCCTTTGTTTATATTTACATGTGAGTAGATAACTATGTACACAGGTTTAACAGACCACTGATCTCATTGCACATTAGCTACTCTGGTGTGTCCCTTGCGCCAAATGTTGGAAAAAAAGAACTGTTGATTGCTAAAGATCTACGAGTGATAAGGTTAGTGGTACCAGGAGGTACCTAAAGAAAGGTACCCGGAGGTACTAATTAAATATATTTATTTTCTTGAAAATAAACACTCACCTAAAATCTATGGTCACCGTTACCGTCTGGTACCTTCCAATCATTGCAAAACTCCTCTTCTTTTATTATTCATGCATGCTGATCTTACTGCTTTTCAATTTTTGTCTTTTTTCTTTGAAACACAATACAAACGCAGTGAACGGACACCATGCATTTTATGAACACATCTAAAAGAGTGATGGGGCAGCTCTTGAGGTTGGCGAAGTCACCATAGACTTGTCGCTATGGACAAACATGTCATCTACCAATAATTAAAAAAATAGATCAGTTAATAAATCATAGAAAAAAACTAGAAGAAAAATACAAATACTCGTGCTAAGTTTTTTAGGACACCTTGGTTCCCGGCCAAGGATTACCAAGCCGCAAGTATGTTTGGAACTGCTTAGTTGCTTACAAACATGCGGCACACCATAGTAGTTTTTATCTAGCTTTTCAGTTCAGTTCCACGCCATAAGTGTGGCGCCAAATTTCGTCGCCTCACCTTTTTGGCGCTGCTGCAGCCACGGTGTGGCGATGTCTAACTGGGAACCAAGCAGACCCTTATAGAGTCACGGATAAAAGATAAAGCATCACAGTAATATGAATTATTAGCCTTGTTCGAACAACAACTTTGACACGCACACACACAAGTGGAAAAAACTAAACAGGGGCCATATGATTGCTGCCACATTCCTGCGCAGGCTTTTTGTACATAGTTTACACAAAAACCAAGCATTTCTACCAAACTGCCATGTCCCTACTCGCTCAAGCCACTGTTGCACCACACCCTAGTGGGCAGCCTCCAATAATCTGTGACCCCCTCGATCATTTGTGCTCATCACAACTGTGACGCTCCGGAGCCACGCACGATAAAATAACCTTTGGCGCCCGCACAGCTGGGAGGGACACATCGGCGCAGCAGTGCACAGTTCGTTGACGGGTGACTGGCGCCGGATCTCGCCGGAGCACCCGGCCGTCGACGTGGTGCCCTCCCATTGCATGCCACGCAACAGCCGTCGCCCTCCCGGTGACGCACAGGCTGTACCGGCTCCATGCATGGCTTCCACATATGCACGGCCTACTAGGCCCTATCCGGTCTGGGGAATTATTCGCTTGATCCGGGTTAGCGACTAGGGTGTGAGGGTAGCACGACCGCGATCCTAATCGAGCTCAGATCCCGAGCTGTGGTGGTGGAGGGAAATGGTAAGGTCACACAGCCATTTGTGTGGGAGGCTGAGAAGTTGCATTGGGGTGGTCTTTTCTTTTGTTGGTGCTAGAGAGGTTGCCTTACAAAGTAGAGCAGCGCAAAAGTAAAGAATGGTATGATAATGGTTATGACTGTAAATAATTATCGAAGATAGGTTGATTATTGATTGTGTGTCTTCAGCTATGAATTCTATTAGGAAAAAAAAGATATATATGGTTGACAACCACTATTTTTTTTTTGGTATTGTGTACAAGAGAAAGGTAGTAAATGGGAAACCGTACACTTTATATGTGAAAGAATATGGTACAACAGGAAGCAATCGAGACGTATCGTTTCGTTTGAATTTTGTCCAAGTAGTGCCTCTTCTCAAGAGTCCAGACTTGAAATCTAGAAGTTTGGATATATAGACAATTGCTTGTTTTACTATTGTTCCCAAAACTACGTGAGTACTAATAAGCTAGTGCGTGGATGTTCTAGTGTGTTCACTTAGCAGTTAGCACAACCCACACTCTACATTCCAATCATATACTACTCTAAGTTCAATTCAAGCAGGCAAGCACAAACAGGCACACATATACACTTGTTAAATCACAGCACACATATCACAGATCCAGGCACAGATATATATAAAGAGCCCAGCAACCCTCCTAGTGAACCCACACACATCAACATCCCTTTCTTCTTCTCTTAACACCGGAGACCACCTCATCACCAACCACAGCAAGCTAATTAAGACGGGGAGGAGCCACCTGCAAACAAGGACGCGCCGCCGCCGCCGCCGCAGCGCGCCATGAAGAAGCCTTCCGCTCTCCTCCGGTCCTTCTCCTCTCGCCTCTCCACACGGCTCTCGCCGTCGCCGGCGGTGGTGGCGCCATGGCCGCCGGTCCGGTCCGCCTACGACAGCTGGCTTGCCGCCGAGCTCGACGACCTCCGCGCCGACGACCCTCTCACTCCCTGCACCACCGCCGCATGGCTCTCCCGCGCCCTCGCCCTCGCCGTCTCCGCCCAGAGCCGCCTCGTCTCCTCCTCTGAAACCTCCACCGCCGCCGCCATTACTGAACGGAAGATCATCGACGAGTGCGTCGACGACGCGGCGGAGCTCCTCGACGCCATCGCCGGCATCCGTGACCGCCTCGAGATGCTCAGGAGCTACGCCACCTCCACCCGCGTCGCCCTCCACTGGCTCGAGCTCGACGGCCACCACGGAGCTCGCCGCGCCGCCGCTGCGTTCGCCGAGTGCGACGCCGTCGAGCGCCGGTGCGGCGGAGGAGCCGAGCTCGCCAAGTGTGTCTCCAACCTCCGCAAGCTCGGCGAGAGGGCTCTCCTCCAGGACGCCGGCGACGAGGAGCTCTCTGGCGCGCGCGCCATGGCGCTGCTCGCCGTCGGCGCGCTGGGAGCTTCGCTGGCGTTCCGGCCGCGCCGCGCCGTGTTCTCCGGCGTCGTCTCCAACCGCTCCGGCGGGAAGGCGGTGGCGCAGTGGGAGAGCGACCTCCATGAGGTGCAGAGGCAGGTGAGGGAGGAGTACGATCGCCGGAGGAAGGACGGCGTGCCGTGCATGGCGGAGCTCGACGCCATGGCGGCCACCGTGCGGGCGGTCAGGTGCGCCGTCGCCGGCGGGAGGCGGTGCCCGGAGGCCGTCGCGGCGGTGGCGAGGATGCGGTGCGATGAGCTGGAGGAGACGGTGGAGGTGTTCGAGGAGAAGATCGGCGAGCTGCACAGAGAGTTGATAGCTGTTAGGATGGTGCTCTTGGAGAGGGCTCAGAGAGCAAGAGGGCATGAGCTGCTCAGGCTTCCTAGGATTTGAGACAAGAAAAAAAAATTCTTAGAATTGATGTATATAAACATTTCGATAGAAATTTTTGACCTCATCATCTTCTGAAAGGATTCAGGACTGGAGCACTGTCAAAGGTATCGTACTATGGTTTTGAAATGGAATGAGATTATATATGACGGGAGGCTAAGCTTAGAGTGTCAGTAATTTAGATAGCCAGATTTGCAATTTAGATAAACTAGTTGAATAGTAACTCATAAAGTAGAAGTAAACACAAAAAAAAAGGTGTCATGAGGCTCTTGATTTACCAGGTAACACGAGTGCTTCTGTCCGACGGCTATTATTGAATTTTATTCTAACAGGTGAGTACAATTGTTGAAATGCATCTCTCCAACAAAATTGAGGAAATATAGCTTACTTTTTTTTCGTGGGAACATGTATTTGAAGCAAGGCAAAAGTAGTCCTGGAATCTAGATAAGAAGGTGGAACGCCTCTCATTGTTTTGAAAAAAGGCCGAATAGTTAATTTGGCTAAAATGCTATGCATTTAAGCCACGACACATGCGTAGTTATTTTGCAACATCTCCCTTTTGAACATCCATCCTTTCGTTCTTGATGGGCCAGATACGGTTTTGGGCCGAACAAGATCATGCTCCCCACAACCCCGACAATTACAATTTGAGTTGCAGTTATGATACTTGCTTTAGAAAAGAAGACACTGCTAAACCTTTTTGTTTTAAAGTATGATTCACTTCTTGGGCATACATGAAGTTCCACAGAAATTAAAACCATGTATGTTTGGTGCAGGGAGTAGTTGCAACAGCGGGAAGAAAATATGGTCTGAACTCATGGGCTGTGGATAAACAGGCCCAGAATACCCCCCAATGTTCAGCCCATTAAAGTAGTCTTCCCTGTTGTGTTGGGCTCAATCATTATAGGAGATGACATCACGGTCCTGCCGTTTCTGCTTTGTTTTTGCACTTGCCCTGATTTCAGCTAGACATGATTGAGCGTAATTGGTTTGATTCCAAAAGTTGCGAAGTCAAAATAAAAGCATGCCCAAGGCAACAATGTGTAAAAAACTATAGGCTAAAAAACTTTAGATTCCAACCAATCAAGTACCAAAATTTTATAAACTTTGCCATAACTTTGGCTTCTGGCACGCTAAACAAAGCAATCTCGATATTTACTTGATCACATGCTCCATGCTCTTTTCTATACTTCTATTTTACCATTACAAGGTTACACACCACTACACATGTGCATCATAATACAAGTGCACATACTTCATTTGTGAGAAAGGAGAACCCTTAATCAACTACCTACACAAATTTCGGAAGTTATTATGTTCACTACGGACCATCTATGTGTGTATGCCTAACCATAGTAGGAAGGGGACATATCTGGTGGAAACCAACTTCCCATAGAAACTATGAAAACTTCAATCTGGAAACCAACAGTTGCGGTAGCCATAGTCGCTGCTGCTGCTCGAGTCACCACGAGGACGCGGCACCTTGCCAGAGGAAAAATTATGGAAATCCAAGAAGCTCATAGGATTTCTAGTTGACAAGGTGATAAACCACAAAAGAGAGTTTCATTATGATGGATATAAAATGAGAAAAACTATGACACATCACAGCAATGAAGAGGATAATAAGGGTATATATAGAATTGTATAAATGCTAAAAAGTTTGGTATGTAAATTATTCTAAAAACATATAGATTGAATATAACTAATATTATGCATATATTGAATTGTATAAATACTAAAAATTTTGGTATGTAAATTATTCTAAAAACATATAGATTAAGTATAACTAATATTATGCATATATAATAATGAAATATATACACGACGTGCATGCAATACAAGCATATACTTCCTCCGTTCTAAAATGTAGGTCGTTTGACTTTTTCGGTTCCAACTTTGACCGCTCGTCTTATTCATAAAATTTGGCAAAATATCATTTCTTTGTTATGACTAGCTTTAGTAATAAAAGAATATCAAGAATGAACTAAATTTACTACATTTGCATAAATTTTTTTTATTAAGACAAGCGGTCAAACTTGAGCCTAAAAAGTCAAACAACCTACATTTTGGAATGGAGGGGGTACATATACAATAATGGTGTACTAATATTAATAAAAAAGAAAAGAATTTCAGAAAAAAATAAGACCTTTAGTCCCGATTGGCCCGTAGTCCTGGTTCTCCCACCCAAACTAGGCAATCTTGGTTGGAGGGCAAGTAAAAAAGGCCCTGTCCAACCAAGGATATAGAGGGTTTCTCCATCGGTGCCTTCCTCCTCCGCCTCCACGTCGTTGTTGTTACAACTGGCGCGATAGTGCCTTAGGGTTCGGAGCTTCAAGGGCCATGGGCTTAGCAGATCTAGAATTGCGTAGAGGCGACTGACCAGGCAGTGGTGCCGGTTGGTGGTGGCGAGGTGAGGCGGAAGTAGCCGTTGGTGAGGCAGCAGTGGAGCCTCGGTGGGTGGTGCTAGGGCGGGGGCATGGCGCTAAGTGGAGACAATGTTGTGGACATGTGCCTCGGTGGGAGGGGGGGGGGGCGAAACGATGAGGCAACGCTCCACTGGTCGCGGGAGGTGGTGGTGGACAGGTCGCGGGGTGTGGTTTGTGGTGCGGAGTTGGAACGGCGATGGGTCAGGGCTTGTTCGGTTCCATCGGATTCAATCCGGGCCCGGAATGATAAATATAACAAGAAATTTATAATAGGTACATCTAGAGACCGGGATTTATTCTGGGTCATAAACTAATTTATTTGTGATGGACACATCAAGAGACCCGGAATGATTCCCCACCTCTTGACTAGTGGATTGATTCCTTGTCTTTTGGTGTCACTATCGTGTGTGAATTAGCTCTTGACCCAGAATAAATCCCGGTCTCTTATTGTACCTATCATAAATTTCTTGTTATATTTTTATTCCCGACCCGGATTGAATCCGATGGAACCGAACATGCCCTTAGCAAGGTGGGCAATGGTGTGGGGGAGGAGTGTCGGTCTGGTCCTTCTGTCCGAGAGTCACCCCCACTGTTTTGTCCTAATTTCAGCTAGACATGATAGTATTTGAGAGAGAGGGGCTCATAGAACAAGAGGGTATGAACCGCTTAAGTTCCCTAGGATTTGAGAAAAAAAATAAAAAAATGAAAAATTCTTGGTATTGATGTACATAAATATGTCGATAGAAATTTTAGACCTCATCATCTTCTGGTAAAGGACGCAAGAGCACATTCAAATTATTGGACAACGTTTTTTGCCCTTAAAAAAGGAATGAGATTATGAGCGAAGGCTAAGTATAGAGTCGCTCAGAATGCAATTTAGATAGCCAGACCTGCAATTCACATAAACTAATTGAATAACTCATAAACTTGAAATAAACATCAAAAACTGATTAACTAAATTAGACTAACTGATTAACCTTGTGTTTGAAAGTATCTGTTTCACTTCTTGTGCATACATGAAACTCCAACGAAATTAAGTCATGTATGTTTGGTGCTGGGATAACTCATGGGCTGTGGATAAACAGGCCCAGAGTACCCTCCAATGTTCAGCCCAATAAAGTAGTTTTCACTGTTGTGTGGGGCTCAATCTTCTTCATAGGAGATGACAAGTGTGTGCGAGAAGCTCAATTAAACAGCCGTGCCGTTTCTGCTTCGTTTTTTCTCTTGCCGTTTTGTCCTTCTGATTTCAGCAAGACATGATATTTACTGGTTCACATATGCTCTCTTCAATACTTCTTTTTTTCCATTAGAAGGTTACACACACCACTACACATGCGCATCATATCACACTCGCACATACTTAGTTTGTGAGAAAGGAGAACCCTTAATTGAATTACCTCCACAAATTTCGTGAAGTTATAAACTTATAATGTTCACTAAGGACTAGTGAGCACAATGGTTAACTCGCTGATGCCTGATGGCCTTCTGTAATGACTGATAGTATTGAACTGGAGTTGCAGCCTCATCGGCAAAACAATGGTGTCATGGTGATTGCTGGGCTCTACATCTTCCTCTGTGCTAAAGCAGAGGAGCTACCTACTGAAAAATACACATGTTAATGGTTATATATAGTAAAGTGAGAAAACAGGCATACAGACATACCTGAAAAGTACCCATTGCAGGATCGAGTGTATGGCCTCGAAGTGCATAACTGTGTGGCTGTTCCGTCACGCTTAAGTGGCCAACAAGATGTCTTTTGCCCGGAGGGCATCTCCATGCATGGGAACTGCGCGGAGCATCCGCGCACGGCGGCATGGGTTGGGCGGTTGCATTGGTCCATTGTCCATATGATGTAAGCTCGATTCTTTGGTCGTCCTCCTAGCAACGGTTTATTATTTTTTTTTCAGGTAAACAGAGAGCTTTATTGATTAATCAGAAGAATTACAATGATTTGCAATCAGGGATTGTACGCACGCAGGCGCTGTCCCTAACCAGACTGCAGAGTGTGCAGTTCTCCTCGCAAGATATGCTAATCCATCCGCAACTAAGTTACGCTCTCTCTTCACCTGAATAATTCGCCAATCACTAAACACCTGAGTCTGTTCCCTAGCCTCCATTAAGATGAAGTTGAGTTCCGATCTATCCTCCCCGCTGGATAACGCGTGCACCACCCTGGCACAATCAGACTCCAAGATCACTGGGGCTTGGCAGTACTGTGCTGCAAGCTGAACGCCAACGAGACACGCCATTGCTTCCGCTTCTACAACATCCGAACAACGCATGATGACCTTCACCTTCCACGCTGTCAGCATCACGTCCCCATTGCTGTTCCTGATCACCACGCCCAACCCAGCACCACCTGTATGGGAAACAAAAGAACCATTCACATTAACTTTCACCCATCCAGCCGGCGGCCGCACCCATCTGCTGCATATTGCTTTGGCCGTTTCCTCTTTCTTCTGTTCCCAGACGTTGTCGGGTGGACAAAAATGACCTTTCCCTTTTATATCCAGTGCTTCCACTCCTTGCCGGATCTGCCACAGTGAAGATTGGATAGCAAGCAGAAAATGCACTGATTCCTGAATACCCGAAGGCCCTGACTGATGGATTATATTGTTGCGGACAGTCCACGCTCGCCAAAGCAAGAGCTTGGTCAACACTACTTGCTCAGCACTGCAGGCGTCGAGCAAAAGTTGCAGCCAATCTGGGCCAGTATAACTAAATAATCGCTCCTCAGGGAGTCGCCAATGCTTTCTCATCGCCAACCTTAATCCATGCGCCTGAGGGCAAACCACTATTGCATGATACCCATTTTCAAGCTCCCTATCGCACAACAGACAGGAAGCACCTGTCTCCATATTCCTCGTGGGGAGCCCATCTTTCCATAATTTCCAGATAAATACATTCACCTTGGGTGGAACCCCACTCTTCCAAACATTGGACCACAATTTTCTTTCTCCATCCCGGGCTGAGCTAGAAGAAGCACGGCTCTCATGGCACTGAAGGTTAACCGCAAGATTGTAAGCACTCCGGACAGAAAACTGGCCTATCTTCTCCATATACCATGCAATGAAATCATCTGCTGGCCTGATCGGGAGCTTGATTTTAGCTATGGCAGTCCGCATCAGCAGGGTGGAAGTACCCTGTTAGCTTATCAAGGTCCCAATCATGGCCTGTTATATCGATTAGTTCAGATACGCATCGAAGTGGGCAGCGTCCTCGCCTAGATGTAACACGCAAAGAAAATTCACGGGGAATCCACGGGTCTCTCTAGATTTTCACCTATGATCCACAACCAATTCTCCATATAATTCCTTGCTTTAGCAACTCGAGGCCATACATCACCGCCTGCCAGGTCTGGGACGGACGTGAACTGAATACAGTGTCAACTAGGCAGCCTTTGGGATAGTACCTAGCTTTCAAAAGCCTGGCGCATAGACTATCAGGGACCGCGATCAATCTCCAAGCTTGTTTTGCTAGCATGGCTTGGTTAAACAGGCGCAAGTCCTTGAACCCCAAGCCTCCACAACATTTCTTCATTGTGAGATGCTGCCATGCAATCCATGCCGTCATCCTCTTCCCATTCTCTACTCCCCACCAGAATTCTCTCATAACGCTTGTCAGGTCATCGCACAGACCTAGTGGTAGTTTAAACACACTCATAACATATGTTGGCAGTGCTTGGCCCACGGCTTTTATCAGTGTTTCTTTTACTGCGGCCGAGAGATGTTTCTCCGAGTAATCCTTAAGCCTCTTACATAACTGCTCTTTAATAGGCTGAAACCGATCACCTTTCATTCTACCGCACGGGGTAGGCAAGCCCACATATTTAGCTTCAAAAGCTGTGCGCTCCACTCCAAGAGCTTGCTTAACTGGGATAATAGCCTCCTCTGGCATTTTGTCATTGAACATGATAGAACATTTGGATGGGTTCACCTGCTGCCCAATGCTCCTCCCGTATAAGTCCAACACATCCTTTACCACTGCTGCCTGCTGATCATTAGCTTTAAAGCACAATAAAGTATCATCAGCAAATAACAGGTGCGAGATGCCAGGAGCTCCTCTGCAAATACGAAGATCTTGCAATTCACCCTCAGCTACCCTCCTGCTAATCACGGCTGAGAGGGCATCAACAACAAATAGGAATAAGTACTGCGATAGTGGGTCACCTTGGTGAAGGCCGCGTGTAGGAGCAAATGGTGCCGATAAGACACCATTGAAGCGAACTCTATCGCGGACCGAAGACACATGTCATGATACGATCCACCCATGAACTTTGAAAGCCCAGCTTCAACAACACATTGTTCAAAAAGCTCCAATCAATGCAGTCATAAGCCTTGGACAGATCCAGCTTATACGCACAGTATTGACTCCTTTCATCTGTATTAGAGTTAACGTTAATGCTACGCCTAGGACGTCCGATGTGAGATGAAAATATCGGACACAGTCAATGTTGCAAAATACAAATTCTGATATTGCATATGGCATCTATCGGTGTTGCAACGGACAATAAATGTTGCAATATTTATGTTTCAATGTTTTACTTTCATGGTTAATGTTACAATATTTCTATTCAATGTTTCACTTTCATCATCAATGTTGCAATATTTTTTCTCAATGTTCCATCTCGATTTTGTTTCAGGTAGGAAATGTCTCAACAATGCACGATTCTTTGTTCCAATCTGAGCAAAATCTCTGTCCATATTCTGTTATGATTGTTCCTATTTTTCACTCCTCCAATGATGCATTCATTTCAAGAAATTTTTTCAACCTGTCCTACGTTTTTTTCCTTCAGGTCCCCCTCGTTGCTCTAATGTTTCAAATTTGAAACTTCTATTGTTCCACCAAAACCTTATGCGTCCCGACGCTCTAATGTTTCATTCTTGTTTCCGACATCTCCCTAATGTTTCAAATTTTAAACTGCTAATGTTCCAAAAAACCGTATGTTCCCAAATCTGTTCAATGTTTCAAAATTCTACGTGATGTTTCATGCAACATTCGACTGGAACACCGTCCGACGCTAGCTCCAGACAACGGATGTCCGGGCCCTAGCAAGTCCCTAGAGTTAATTGCATGCAAACACTCAAAAGCAATTAAGACAGTATCTGTTATTAGCCTACCAGGAATAAAAGCGCTCTGATAAGGCGAAATAATATTTTGTAGCAGGGGTCTCAAATGATTTACCATGCACTTCGAGACTACTTTAAATATAACATTGCAAAGACTTATAGGCCTAAAGTCCTTGAGCGTCTCTGGAGAATCAATTTTAGGGATTAAGACAACGCACGTCTCATTGACCCCTTCCGGCATCACCCCTGTGACAAAAAACTCTTGCACCGCCTTAATAACATCTTCCCTCAGCAGTGCCCAGTTGCGCTGGAAAAAAATGAGCAGGAAGACCATCTGGCCCTGGGGCCTTTAACGGGCCAATCTGAAATAAAGCATTTCCAATATCTTCTTCTGAATATGGCCTGCAGAGGTCCTCATTGATCTCATCAGAGATAACCAACTGAAACAAATCAATTACCTCTTGGGGGTTCACACTCACATCTTTCCGGAAGAGTTCTGAAAAATAGTCCGTGGCCATTTGTTGCATCTCTATTTGATCTGAACACCAGGTGCCATCATCTTTCTTCAAACGTTTCACTCTATTCTTCTTTGCGCGCCACATTGCTTTCCTATGAAAATACTTAGTGTTACGATCTCCCTCTTTTAGCCAAGTAATTCTCGAGCGCTGGAGCCACATCATTTCCTCCCTATAAAGAATCTCATCAAGGTCCTGCTTCGCCTTGACAATAGTCGCCCAGTTCTGAACTGGGTCACTTCTCTCAAGACGATCAATTTCCTTTCTTAGGTCCTCTATACACCTAGTTATCTGACCGAAATTCTCGCGACTCCACTGATACAGGTTTTTTGTCACCGTTTTCAACGCCTCTGCAAGATGACCCAGGTCACTCCCTGGGTTTCTTTTTTGCCATGACTTCTCAATAACAATTCCCAAGTTTTCTTCCCTTTCCCACATGATCTCATATCTAAACGATTTTTCACCTGGTCGAATTTCTTCGGTACCAAGCTTGAGCAACAACAATTTATGATCCGACCGAGGAGATGTGACATGCTGCACACAAGCATCCGGGAAAATAAAGGACCAATCTGTGTTGCCTACAGTACGGTCCAGACGGACTCTAACATTGCGCCGTCCCTCTTGATTGTTGTTGTATGTCCACGGAAGGCCTGAAAAACCCAAATAATGTAAATCGCAATGAGTCAATACCTCCATGGCGTCTCCGAGAAATGTTCATGTTGCCACAACGCCTCATTAAAGTCCCCGATCACCATCCATGGACCCACCCAGGCATTGCATAGCCTGTGCAAGAGATCCCACATTTCCTTTCTTCTCTCAACCCGGGGTTCGCCATACACAAAAGTGGCACGCCACTGATCCGCATTTGCATGTTCCTGTTAACACATCAATATACCGATCTCCCTGCGATAGTAGGTGCATTTTTATTGAATCATCCCAAAAAAGATCTAGACCACCACTACGACCCACACTACTGATAGGCAGAAAATTGCGAAAACCTAACCTCCAACGTAAATTACTAACTCTACTAGCACACATTCTAGTATCATAAAGAAAAACGATCTTGGGGTGCATAGATTTGACAAGACCACACAGATCATAAACTGTCCGGGAGTTCCCCAACCCCTGGCAGTTCCAAGCTAAAATATTCATTGCTCCTGACGGGGCTCACAATGAGCTCCAATCAGGTTCATCTGCTCTGAGGCTGAGATTTTGTAGCAATTTGCTGTACAATCCAACTCCTGAGCCACCTTCAGTATACCATCACCCAGTACCCCATCATCTACACCTTCACCCTAAGAACGCATGCCCATGGAACCATCCGCATCCTGCATCTTACCCCGCTTCTGCCTGTCGATCTCCATAGCTTCTTTGGTTGAACCAGCATAGACCCCTTTTGGATCAGGGTACCCTTTGCCTAATTTTAGACGATCTTGCATGCTCATAAAACCTGCATTCCCCCCTCCAATTGCTCCTGAATCAGAGCCAGAATCCCTAAAGGAGTCGAGCCTAGAGACCTTCTCCTTCCCCACCTTAGGATCCTTGCTATCCACCGACATGCTAGCAACCCCTTTAGCCAGATCAGCCGCCTCATCTTCGGATCCCTTTGCCACCTTATCTGATCAGCGTCCTCTCGAACCAGTTCGGGTTTTCACCCCTCCCAGAGTTTTATTAGAGGAAGTAGCCGACGCCATCACCTTGGACTTTTGATCACCACTAAAGTTCAGTCCAACTTTCGCCCGAGGATCTACAACCGGAATGGTAAAGCGCTTCCCTGTATCTCTTTTATGCGGGGAGCATCTCAGGGACGTACCAAACCTAACACCCCCGTTACCATCCCCCTCCTCAGGACATTCACGCGCCGCATGGTCAATCCTTCCACAGACAAAGCAAAAGCGAGGTATGTTTTCATACCTTACCAAGAACTCCATACGACCAAACTCTTTCACCAGGATGTTGATCATCGGCTTGATGGCATTAGCCAACTGAAAGTCGATCTTGACTCTTTTGTAATCCAACCTCGCATCTCCAACCTCCAGCACTTTGCCAATCTTCGAGCCTGGAGCTCTCATAAACCTATTTGTCATCAGTCCCTCTGGGATGTCATAGAAACGAACCCATAGAGCAATAGAGTCTATCACCTCATCTGAAAAGCGCTTCAAGCCATCATAGGGCACAAAGATCACAACATCACCCCTAAATGTCCATGGCCCTCCATGCAGCACCTTGTTCCACCAGGAACCGGATGTCGCTCGGATCACGGACAGGCACCGGCATACTCCGGCCCCACACCTTACTCAGCTCGCTAAAAAGCACCCAGGTTTTGTAGTCCTGACCTTAGTAGAACCAGGCGATTGCCCTCCACTTTTGCGGTACTTTCACTGCTTCCTCATCCTCTTCAAAAGCATACTCCTCCTCCTCCTCTCTGCAACCTCCTTCTCATCCTGGTAGATAGGGGCGTTCACATGAACAATCCTCCTGCCGTCGTTCACCTCCGCCGGAGACACCTTCACCCCATCAACCTCAACTGCTTCTGAGCCTACAGCCGACCCCGGCCAATCTCCTTCCTTTGAACTCATAGCAGATCCTCGGCAGCTAGCATTTGGGGCGCTCCTTTCCCAACAGACATCGGCACCGACGTCTTATACAACACCACGTCCTTCACCGGGTGAGGGATGGAACCCTAAAGCTACTAAGCCTGCGCAATCGGCTTTGGGTGGGTAACCTCCTCACCGGAGATCCCTTGATCACCCCCACCAAAGCACGGACTAACCAAACCCTAGGTTTCGGCTACCAACCCAGTAAAAGATGGCGTCAAACAGAAGTCAGAAACAAAACCCTAATCCTAAGAGACCTTTATAGACCTCACCAAAACACATGGCATAACAGATCAAGATTCCAGTCGACCAGCAGCCTGACCAGACTCGGTTCCACCGCATCAATAGATCGGTGATAAAACATGAATTTGCTTCCAAGAGTCCAAGGACTCTCGAAGCAACAGCAGCACTGGCAAAACGGGGTTTCCTGGAAATTACCCAGCGATAGGCGCCGACAGCAGCGTGCCCGATGCTGAGATCAGATCTCAACGTCGGTGGCGGTGGTGGCAGCTGAGTCGCCTCCGAATCGCCAAGAAGATGGCTCCTCCTAGCAACGGTTTATGTTCGTAGAACAGGCACGGAAACACTACCGGAGAACATCCTATAGTGCTAGTTGGCGGGAGACCAAGACTAATGGGGTTAACTATTAGTCTGGGTGCGAGACCTTGGACTAAAGATATCTTTAGTCCCGGTTGGTAATTACTTAGTAGATGGGATACTTGCTGGTAAGTCTCCTAGTCTTTTAGGCGACAAGGATCGAGAAATCATAGTTCGCCGGCACTCGCTAAACAACCTTTTCCCTGAGTATATTTTTAAAAAATACACTCGGTAAAAATAGTATTTGCCGAGTATCTTTAAAAATACACGCATCAGTAAACAAAGTGTTTGCAGAGTGGATTTCTTGGCACTAGGCAAAGACCAGGTTTACCAAGTGTATTTGTAAAAACACACGGTAAAGACTATTTTCAAAGGGCATTTTGATGCTCTAAACGAATTTAAATTGAAAAGTTTTAAACTACAAAATTGTATAACTTATTAAGATGCACAACTATTATATTGGTCATAATGTTGATTCAACAAATTGATAGAAACTTTGTTCACAACATATACATCTCTCGTATAGTTTCATGAAACTAGAAAGGAGACTAATATCTATGCACAATATTACAATCACTATGTGGAATGAACAAATGACCAAACTAAAAGATGTAGATCTTCATAATCTATTCACCTTTGTAGTTGATCTCTTTTTAATTTAAATTATTTTGCCAATGAAAAGTAGGTCTGAATTTCTTAAATTTCAAATTTGAGTTTTTTTTTCAAATGACCTAGATGGAGAAACTACCATAATGAAAGTTGTTGATCACAACAAGTTATGAAACTTTATACCTGACAACATTTTTATTTGAAATCATCTTATCGATGAAAACTAAGTTTGAATTCTTTTCATAAAAAAAACTAAGTTTGAATTTCTCCAAATTGGTAAACAACCTCAGATGCAGAAACTATCATAATGAAAGTTGTTGAGTTCCAAAAGTTATGAAACTTTTTAGTTGAAAACTTTTTTGGTCGTTGGGTCCTTCCCAAAAGTGTTTTGAATTTACGTATTGCCGAGTGTTTTTTAGCACACGGCAAACATTTTGCCGTTTGCCGGACAAAAGCACTCGACAAAGATGTTTTTGCCGTTTGCCGGACAAAAGCACTCGACAAAGATGTTTTTGCCGTGTGCAGTTTGCCGAGTGTTGTAGGCACTCGGCAAACCCATGGAATCCGATAGTGTACGAGCGCTCTGCATGGAGGTGTTTGGTATTGGTTATGGTTCATACGTATATTGTGGTGTCACAAGAGAGGCTTGTTCTCCTTTGTATATTTTAAGGGGAAAAGTTTATATGGTAAGTCTTCTAGTCGATCGGTTATAATGAAGAAGTCATAAACATAGTAGTCCCTTCTTTTCAAAATATAGCTACGTTTAGAATTTTTCTAAGACAAACATTAATCTAAACTTTGATCATGAGTAGCAACAAAAGTCTAGAGATTGACAACATAATAATTATGTTCATAGATTCACACATGAAACAAGTATTATAACATGTAACTTTTTTCCTTGAAATAGAATCTATTATTAGAAATATTTTTGGTTAAAGTTAAAAATATTTAACTTTGTAAAAAAACCTAAACGTAGCTATGTTTTGGAACACAAGAGTAGGAAATAAAATATATATGTATGACTTCCTTAGATAGCAGGGTTTCTATATGCAACAAAGGCCAAAGTGGGACTTTAGGAGGCACACAGACTGCAATTTGCAATCTTTTTGCGTATATCCAAATTAGTAAGTGGCACCACGACCGGATTCCACTCAGTGGGTTTTCGGTAGTGCACGAAGCATAGATTCCATCAAAGCTCCCTTTTTCAAAAATCTGCCTTAGTTTGATGACAAGGATATGCAAAGGTTTCTGTCAAGACTGGTTAAAGACATGATCATCCTGTGGGGGCTCCTTCCCATCCCTTGCGCAACTGAAAGTTTGTTTCGGAGGCCAAGACAGCACGCAACGCAATGCAGCCTGAAAACCCGGAAAACGTGCCGTTTCTCTCCAGACTCGCCGCAGCCACGGAACGCCAACAGAGATGCAGATGATCGATCACGATCGTTGCCAGCAGCCATCTCCCTTACCCTCGTCGAGGATCCAGCTGAAGAAAGACCGAAAAATCGCCATGGACGTGGAGACTGGCGTCGTCGTCAGGGCGGCGTCGGAGGAGAAAGCGGCACCGGAGCTGGAGACGAGGGAGGCGTGGTGGAAGGCGCCGGCGGCGATGGTGCTCGTGCAGCTGTTCAACACCGGGATGGTGCTGCTCTCCAAGGTGTCCATCGGCGGCGGCATGTTCGTCTTGGCACTCCTCGCCTACCGCAGCCTCTTCGGCGCCGCCATCATCCTTCCCCTCGCGCTTATCCTGGAGAGGTGCGCCACGTCGTCCTTTCTGAGATCTTTGCACTTTATTAAATTTGTTTTTGTTTTTTTTCGAGGAATTTACAGTAAGCCATTGATCATCTGAACTTCTTACTAGAAAAGGTCTAGGAAATCTGAAGTATAATACTCGCTCTTGGTTCAAAAGAAAAAAAAAAGGAGAAATTTTATTAATGTTGCCGATTTAAAATTGTAAAATTCTTTCTATTTCTCATTTTGAAATACTGAGATGGATCATTTGTGTAGGGGGAAGTGGAAAGAGATGGACTTGCATGCTGCTGGATGGATCTTCCTTAATGCATTCATCGGGTATATATATGTTTAAGTTATTCTGAGGCCCTGAAATCATGGGATACCTTATTTGTTGGGAATTCTTCAGCAGTTAAATTAGTTATGTTCTAGCTTGCTGTACTATAAAATATTATAACAATATGATGCTACAAAAGTACATTGAGGCATACCTTCAGACTTGCTTCTTATAGTCAAAATCTGAACGTCATGCTTCAAAAATCTTACTGGTACTAAAAGCATAAAGTTTTTGGGGGCGTCAATTTGAATATCACTTGTGTTGACGTATTCTTACAAATTAAATGTCATGCAGATATGCCGTACCAATGAGCCTATACTACTATGGCCTGCACGATACAACAGCATCCTATGCCATCATATTCCTGAACATAATTCCTCTGACAACCTTCATCCTCGCTTTTGTCCTCAGGTAGCGTTTCTCCAGTTTGGTGTCGTGGACATAGTCTCTCGTGTTAATGTGTGGAGCACTGGAGCTTCTGTTATTTTCAGCTTATACAATGATATTTCTATGTTATAGTTAAGGGGCACATGCTTCCCCACCTTCCTAAATTCCCAACTCTCTTCTGTTACATTAGATCCTCTGTTTTCAAATTAAATTTAATACCTTGTCCATCTTCGTTTTCATAAGCAACGTTCAAACACAATTTCATGGCAGTGTGTACATTGGCTTTGTACTTCAAATGCATAAAGGTGCATTTAAGTTTGCTACTAAAATAAGAACATGAAAATTTGACCTGAACCGTGCATGGCTGTATATATTGTTCCTGCACTAGAATGGAGGCATTGAACATCAGAAGCATGGGAGGATTGCTTAAGATTGTCGGAGTTTTGCTCTCTGTTGGCGGCACAATGATCATCAGCCTATACAAGGGAATTATTTTGCATCTATGGAATCCTATTGTTCACCATCACAATGATGAGCATATGGCTGTCACAAGTCATCATCTACGTGGAACAATACTTTTAACAGGTAGTAGCTTCATGTTTGCCTGCTGGTACCTAATTCAGGTAATGGTGTCCATTATTCTGACCGTCTTTAATCTAGTTTAAATTTGGCTCAAATATTTTGTATTTCTGATGTGGTTGCAGTCCAAGGTCCTGAAAGTGTATCCATACAAATATTGGTCATCCATGGCCACGTGTTTGGTCGGAGGATTTCAAACTGCAATTGTTGGAGTAATACTTAGGAGAGACAACAAGGCATGGAAGATTGGATGGGACATAAACCTTTTGACCATTGTGTACTCGGTAACTGACTAAAACAACTAACAAAAACCCAACCCAGATGATAAACTAAGACTAACATTACTCTATGACACTTGATGCAGGGGGCACTAGCAACTGCAGGAAAATATAGCCTGAACTCGTGGGCTGTGGCTAAGAAAGGTCCATCTTATCCTCCTATGTTCAGCCCTTTATCCGTAGTCTTTACTGTTGTGCTGGGCTCCATCTTCATAGGTGACGACATCACCGTGGGAAGGTCGGTTGGTTTTTATCTTTTTGCCTCTGTTTTATATTTGAAGTGAAAAAAAGGGTACTTGTAGTTATGCTATCTCTCATTGTTTTGTTAATCATGAAGCCTACCAATGATATCACAGTTGATTTTAATGCATTGCTCTTCTTAATTTGTTGACCCTGGATGCAGTCTCGTCGGGACAATGCTGGTGATTGTCGGAACCTACGTCTTCCTTTGGGCCAAAGCAAACGAGATATCTGAAAAGTAAATATAGTACATGGACAACATGGTACAAAGTTATATAGAACTACAATACTTACTGTTGTTCTGTCATGCGAATTATTATTACTTGTGTTATTGTGTAGTATTTCTTCAAAAGAACCGTGTGAGTTTCAGCAATCATCTGATCCACATGAAAAAACAGAGCACATGTGACTCTTGCCTCTCTTAAATTAGGAATGTACAATGTAGTACATACCTTGTAAAGACATGGTGGCTTGGTGCCAATGCACCCAACAATACACACGTTGTGAAGTCGATCGACATTAATATTTTTTTATTGTCTTCTCGCTTGTTGGGCATATGCTGCTTGTTTGGTGCTGAAATCCCGATGTTTTATCATTTCTGCCAGAATAAGGTGACATGTAGGTGCATCCAAACCGGCTGAAGAGTGATGTCAATATAAATCTACTTTTCCCATCTATTACAAAATTAGTGAAAAAAAATCTGGAATCCTATCATCTTTAATAACACACCTCTTAATTACGTCACACGATAGAAATGCGATGTCACACGCTAGAAATGCCATCCAGTGCGCTTTTCGCTCACTTGTGTGAGTAACCGCGACAGGGACTAAATCTGAGTTTAGGGATGTTTTACGGAGATAACTTATTGGTTGCCGGAGAAGACTTGTAGAGAAATGGACAAACTGGTGATGCTGACAGACAAAGGGCGGCGTGGCGAGGCACTGATTAGGCAATTAGTTACTCTTTCCCGATGTCAATGTTTGTATATTTTTAAGACAGATTGATGAGGAATGGTAATGGAAGAAATGCATTTTTTTTCCTTTTCAGTTAGTACTTCAAACCAGATATTTAGAGGGTTAATTAGGTGGTAGTAGCAGAAGTATTTATTGTCACGAGGAGGGAATAAAAAGCATTTCTGTCTTGCCAATCAATGGGCCGAACTTAAATTTATATATTTCACAACAAATGGACCTTAAATTACAAACTCAGCCTACACTCACAGGCGAGTTTGGGCTTGTTGGCATGGGCTGAACCCCAGTTCTGTTACCAGTCCA
The DNA here is from genome assembly GCA_015342445.1 of Digitaria exilis. Taxonomy (NCBI): domain Eukaryota; kingdom Viridiplantae; phylum Streptophyta; class Magnoliopsida; order Poales; family Poaceae; genus Digitaria; species Digitaria exilis. Next base: position 699,719 of record JACEFO010001613.1, read on the forward strand.
GACAAAAAGCAAGGTAGCAATCGATTCTTAAAAAAAAAAAGAAAAGTCTATTTTTCACCCTCCAACTATTACAAAAGTCTGATTTTTGACCTACAACTACAAAACCGGACACTAAACACCCTCCAACTAATCAAACCGTGCAAAATTGGTCCTTTGGTGGTTTTGAAGGTGGTTTAGTATTTTCCAAAAAAATTAAAAAATAATTTTGTATTAAAAAATTCATAACTAATTTATTTTGAATTAAAAATATTAGAATCTGGCGCAAATGTTTTTCTAAAAATGTGACCTACATGTTGGTGCACCATTAGAAGTTATTTGCATATTATTTATTTGTATTCTAATTATTTTTTACAAAAACAATAAGACACTAGTAATATAAACATATAATACCCAAATAACATTAAATGGTGTGCCAATAGGTTGGTTACATTTTAAGATAACTTTTGGCACTGATTTCATATTTTTTAGGTCCAAAATGAATTAGTTATGGTTTTTTAAAGTTTAAATAATATTACTGCTATTTTTATAAAATCCAAAACCACCCTCAAAACCAACTAAAGGGCCAATTTTGCATGGTTTGGATAGTTGGAGGGTTTTTAATATCCAGTTTTTTTAGTTTGAGGTTGAAAATCAGACTTTTGTAACAGTTGAAGGGTGAAAAATAGACTTTTTCAAAAAAAAAAAAAACAGCACTGCGAGGAGCGGGACCTTCTGGCCTTCTGGCTGACCGAACAGGTGCAGCTTTACCGTTCATCACTCTGCCCAATCAATCAATCAGAAGCATTTTCACCTCTGAACATCACACCCATTTCTGTTTTTTCTTCCTTGCAGTGAAGCAACTGTATTCCTGCTATCGTTAGCACAATAGAGAAGTTAAACCAGACATGATGCCAAACACAGTGAAAAGGATATTGGTTATGCTGAGTGCTTTGTACGCACCGTTACCTATTTAAGGTTGTGTTCATATTGGGCTAAAAAATACAGTAGCTGCAGAAAAACATGGTAATGGGTAAAAAACACCGTTATATAAGTGAAAAGTTAGAATGAATAGTGTTTAGTTTGTAATCCGGACAGAGCCTAAATACTACACTATGCATGTTCAACTACCCATTGAAGAAAACAAAGAGGAGAGCAAATTTGTATGGAAAAGGCCGTTCTTAAATTATAGGTTGGCATGCAGGTATAAAAAGGCACCTGTTCTGAATGCCCCTTCAGGCTACAGGCAATTTTTTATCGTATTCTTCGAAGAACGTTATATAGAATAGTATGAAAAATCACATTGATGGTGTAGAGTCCTAATGGACTAAACAACCCTAGCAGACCATTGTATGGGTCGGACCATGTATAAGACTTGACGGTCAAGACAAGGATTAGTCCTAGTCGGTTAGGATATGCAATATTAGGAAATTAGAGATTAACTTGTAAAAGTCACATGTTCCTATACGGTTTCCATGTAACCTTGTCCTCCGGCATATATAAGGGGAGACAGGGACCCCCTCAAAATACAACAATCAATACGAGATACACCAAACAGGACGTAGGGTATTACGCATATTACGGCCTGAACCTGTCTATAATCTTCTCTTGTCACCTTCGGCTCTAGATTCTCAACGACTTCTCCCTAAACCATCCTCTCGGGGTATCCCCTCGAGGACCTTGTCAGCATAATTCGCCGACACTTTGGTGCCATCCATGGGATCCACTTCATCGAGAACTCGTTACAGAGTCGATGGCATCCCTCAGTGCCTCCATCAACACCAAGTTCGAGGAAGGCGTGAAGTTCATCTTTGGTTCCTGGCTTTGCATCGCAAACCAGGACGGCAAGCTCCGTCATGAACTGCGCGGCGAGCCGTCCACGTCAGTGCCACCACTTGCGCAGATCACGCCGCGAGGATCGCGGAAAAACTCCAACTCTGACACGATCTTAGGATCGTATCCGACTCAGAGAAGCACATGCCGCCCGAAGCAGAGTTCCCCCCAGGCACGGAACGACGGTGACCTTGCCACTTCCAAGCAGCAAGGCCAACTTGTTCACCGCTGTCCACCTACGGGGCTCAAGATCACTGCTGACATCCACCAGGATACTACAATTAGGGCCGTGACCACCGCTCAGATGGTCAGGTCGACAACAACCCTGTGGGCGCCCAAGAGATCTCCCCCTTCAGCAACACGCGGAATAAGATCGCGGATACCTCAGTTCCCCTTCGGATTGACAAACTCAGCCACGACTTATCAAGCTCCTCTAGCGAAGACGTTCAACAAAACTTGCTCGAGCAACCAGGATCTTGTCATGACCACAAATCCCTTGGAGGTTATCGTCCATTGGCCTGGCATTGATCCTGTTTCGGCTCTCAAAGAAGTTGATGCTTTCTTCACAATGCCAGGCACTTCACCCTTGCTTCCGTTCCAGGAAGGCAGGGAACTTTCCGCCACCTCTGGCGATGCTCAACCTGGGTTTAAAAACCCAGATCGTCAACTTTTCATCACCATTCACGATAATGATGGTGAATCTGTCTCTTCAGACTCCCCTACGGTCGAAGGCGAAACGGATGCAGATCGCCAACTCGGGCTTGAGCACAACCGTTCTCGCGCCCTCAGGCGCCGCCACATCAGAATGAAGAATCTCAATAAGAAGTTCGATAAGGAAGGTACAAGTTTGCAGTATGAGTCCTGGAGGGATTCGAAACTACCCCCAACATCAACCTGGCTAAAGCTCGCCTCGAGGCCACAGCCATCATGGTCGATCGTCTAGATGGCAGCCGCTCCTCTTCAAGAAGCAAAAGTTCCTCCCATCGCCGCACACCCTCATCAAAGCGCCAAAGCAACCACTATGGCAGTTCCAACGCTCGATTGAAGTCTACAACCAGGCCCCATGAGCAACCTGCCCACCCGGCCCGTACCTAGGGTGTTCCGCCTACTGATGCACGACACCACATCAACGAGATCAGCGCGGGAAGAACTCAGGCTACATCACACACCGCATATACGGCGGGAGAACACGACATGCCCAATCTAGACGCTTTGCCATGCTACACGCGCGACATCCACGTCCACACTTTCCCTCGAAAGTTGAGACCGTCAGGCATCACCAACTTTGATGGGAAATTAGACCCAAATATTTGGCTCCAACTACCAGGGTTCTTTCGAGTGCCCTGGCAGTAAGTATGAACTGAGTACCTGCAAGCAGAAGCCAGATGAGTCCTTGCGCGATACAATCGCCGGTTCTTCGCTATAAAAGCAACTTGCGTTTCCATCCACGATTCAGAGGTCATTGACTACTTCCAAAACGGGATGACTGACCGCAACCTCTTCCGGGACTTCGGTCACAACCGGCCAAGCGACCTGGAAGAATTCCGCAAGATGGTCGCCAATTCGTTTTCTATTAAAGTTGGAAAGTCCTGAAAAGTTAGGTGGCATACTTACAGGGGCGGCGAGAAGGAAAGGGAGAGGGTTACAGGATTACAACACAGAATCTAGCCACTGAATTAACAAGAGTCTACGATCATCTCCAAAGCGGATTGCTTGGAGAAGAGTTTGTACTGTTCTCTGAAGTTCACAGTCCAGAGATAGATATTTGGCCGAGCAGCACTGAAAATAATCGCATTTAACATTTTTCAAATTTTCCATGCTGCAGCGATGAAGATGTCAATGAAGAATGTTTAGCGGATCCACAAGGAGTAGAAATGTAAAGAATTTAACTCTAGGTGTGCATTTTGACTTCCACAACCACGTGAAAGTAGGTGAAGCTTGGAGTCTTAAGAAGAAAAATTATTGAAGCTGGCAGATGAGCAGTTGCAGCTGCCCCAAATGTAAACCCATGCATCGTTGGTTTATGGACGATATGGGTTTGTCTGGAGACAGTTTTGTAGACCCGATAGCTCCCCATAAGCTTCTTCTGATAGGGGAAGAACAAATATGAATCATAATATCCTTGAATAACAAATTAGCATTTCTAGCAAAGGAGAATAACTTTGGATATATGTCTTACTTAATTACCCCTCTGTGGGACCGAACTGGGCGACCAGAGGGGGGTGAATGGGAGCCCTTTAAAAATTCTTCTACTGAAGAACTTGGCCTATGTCCTGATTACCACCTAAACATCGCTCTTCTAGTCGTGAAGATGACATGAGTCAACTAGTGATAAGCTCACGCTAGGAACGACTAGGACTTCTCAAAGCAAAGCGAGTTCTCATATCAATGCAGAAGCGATGCAAATAAGACAATATGAGATCCGCTCTATCAACGATAAAGCACTTGCTCTAATCAAGCTTCTGAAACAATTTCAGTGCTAACTGAGAAAACAACATGCACCAGACGAGCTAACAAAATTTCCAGGATAATCAGCTATTGATTAAACACAGAGGCTCAATATGAATTAGTAACCAAGCTAATTAACTACTTGATTGGCCGGTGCAAGCAAGCATGCAAGGATTAACTACTAACAGAGAAAAGCATGCAAACATTTGACGACTAGCAAGCGGGAGAATAAGCAAGTGTAATGATTAGCTAGTGATCAGGTACTGTAGTTTTATAGTCATAATTCACGAGAGAATAACCAGAGCTCGTGTGCACATGAGCAGAGTTCACCTGTCGGCCCGCACTGCACGAGTTGCTGTTGCTGGCGCTGGGCCGCGTGCAGCCGCTGCTGCTGGCCGAACCTGCTTGGGCTGCTGCTGCTCGAGTGGGCCGCGTGCGAGCTCCTGCGCAACGAGCGAACACCACGACGAACTGGGCCGCGGGGAGATGCAGGTCGTGCGCTGGACCACGAGCACGTGCGCCCCTTGCGCTCGAGCTTGCCCCGACGGTTGCTGCAACAACAGAGAAGAACCGTAGGAAGAACACCAACCAGGTCTCAACTCAAAAATCCTCCGTTAACACTCAACGAAACAAAGCGAGACTTGAGCCTATGATCCTCCTCAAGGGCTAATAGATCTATGAAGTGGATACGAAAAAGCTCAGGTAAATCTTGCGAATTTTGGATGAAACCAAAACCCTAGTGGAAAGAACAATTTCGGGAAAAACTCAAATTCAAGCCAAATCTGCGAGCGAGGGATTCGAAGGGGATCACATCAACATCAAGATTGCTCACAAGGTTTGTAGCATCACAATCCTCCAACAAATTTAACGAATTTCGCAGCTAAATTGCATGAACGAAAAATCCCCGAAAATAGCTCCGAAAATAATAATTCGGGATGAAAAGATTAAAATAAATGATTTGATTCACTCCATAGGTTCGGTTACAAGCTAATCCTTGCATTAATTAAAGTTAGGATGGCTAAAAGCTCAACACAAAATGTCTCTCATCTCTCTTCCTCAAACCCTATAAAAACACTTTCACTAATCAAATGAGATGCCTCCATCTCCCAAGCCAAAGAGATGGCTGTCCCAAACAGCCACTTCACATATATACGCCCCCAGAAAAATAACCAGAATACCCTTCATGAAGCACTTAACCCAAATCCCCGTCAGGGGTAAATCCGTCCAACTTTTTCTCGATATATCGGACGGAACCAGCACCTTCACGACTTCACTTCGCTTCGCTTCGACGCAAGCTTCATGATGGTACCACACATCCTCCAATCCGACACCGCCCCGCCGCACCGGACTTGTCCCGGTTTTGAGGTCCAAACCGGAAAACCCGCCACCTGGGTGGTTTTGTGGCCAAACCACCTAAACCCTTCCGTCCGAAGGCGCACGCCGTGACGAAGCCCCGGTTTTGAGGCCCAAACCGGTCAAACCTGCCTCTGTGGTGGTTTTGTGGAAAACCCCCCCGAAACCCCTCAGCTAGTCGCCGCACGACTTGGCGAAGCGCCGATTTTGAGGCCAAATCGATCAAACCCTTGGTGTAGATGCGTGTCCGGCCTCCGCCAAGTGCCACGACGCCTCCGAGCTCTTTTAGACCTCTGCCGCAACGACAAGCCTACTCAACGCACGCCATCGCCATCCTTCTTGACTTGACCGACGCCATCTTCACCTTGTGCTCTTGCTCGTCCGTGCACCATGCGAGCCGCCTGTGACTACGCCCGGTATCTTCAGGTCCCTCGGCCCAAGCCTACTCGTCTCACCCTTCACCATCTCGTTCCTTTGGCCTAAACCTTTAGCTTGTCCTCCACGCCCCAAGCCTACTCATGCTCAGCCTTCACCACGGTCCATCGGTGTGACCTTTCGCGCCTAACCTTCACCACGCACCATCGACCGCCATGTCGCACCCTACACCTGCACATCAAAGCCAAGAGCATATCACTCATGACGGTTGTCAATCACTTATCATCTTAGGGTGACCACCACTGGTCCTCACCCTTAAATCCTCCTAAAACATGATTGTTGCTCCATCACCAGTGGTGCACCTTGCAACCCCTGTGAAGTAGGGATCAACCGAACAAGGGCATCTGCAGTGATCATATGATCTGATGCACGGAAGAAAATAAAGACATGCGTACTAGGGTCAAATTAAATCCCTCAATCTCCAGTGGTGCCGACCCACCGTGTGGTGCCATTGGAATAAAAAAGAATGTCCCTTTGTCCACTGGATGAACTACTTTGGGAGGAATTGGAGCGGTCGGTCATTGAAATCACTGCACTGATATAATATTTTATAGCTGTTGCATCGACTCATGTTTGGGAGTTGAATCTTACTACTGATGTAGAAAGGTTCTATATTCTCCAGCGGTCTTGAGTCGATGCATCTGCTGCCAGCACAGCTGGGGAGTCGCTTTGCAAAGGTTACCAGAGAAGCCCTAAAGATATTTTTCTTCCAAAAGGACCAATTTCCTTGGATGCACGTGGAATTTTGTTTGTCAAGTATGGTAACCAAATTAAGTTCACTCATGGAATGCCTTGTTTGACATAGAACTGGTGTAGATGCTTCAATCGGAGGGCATCATTTTGCATTAACACCAAGGAAGGTGGTATGAGATGCGGACCAATCAAATTATTTCTGCTAAATACTAAGTATTTCCTTAGTGCACCTATTTTTTTCCCATGATATTTTTTTGTTACGTGCGTGTCGCACTTGCGTCTCCGCTAGTGATCAATAAGATTGCACTAATTTACTTGGCCTAAATCAACCGTTGTATAGGATGGAATTTAAGTCAATAGCTACTATATGGATGTCCTAGACCGTGGTTGCACTATATGATCTGAGTTCCACACTATTGAGGATATTTCCAAGTGAATTGATGATTTTCAAGGGCACTGTAAGTAACCTTGATGAGAATTTCTAAATGGACTTATTCGATGAATGTTCCGAAACATTGACTATCTAGTAACCATGAATACACCACGGGTTTGTAAAAGTATGAGCATCGTTGCCAGCTAGTTTATAGGGTACACGCGCGTGCCTTTAGATTGCAAATAATCCTAGCTAGAGATAGAAAAAGAATCATAATAGACATATTACGTATGCAGAAGTGCAACTCAAATTGAGCCTGTTGGTCAGATGATAGAGCTCTTTTACATTGATTGGTAAGTACCAGCTGGTACTTGCAGCTACTTTAATTACTTTTGCTGGTACTTACGGGTACTTTTAACTAGAATTCGAAGAAAATAAATTAAAAATAATAAGGGTATTTTGGTAATCTCATATACCATGATTAATGAATATACCCTCCCACGACATATCGTGATAACTTCTATAGCCATCGCCTCCTCCTCCACCTCGTATCGTATGGATGTCTGCCCATCGCAGCGCCCCGTAGCCCTCCCCTCGCAGCGTCGCTGCCTAGCCCTCGCAGATCCGCTGCCCTCCACGACAGCTGTCACACCCCAATTTTTGGGATTTCGGGATGTTATTAAAAAGAACAATTAAATAAATAATTTTCATGAATTATTAAAATTTTTTCAACATTTATTTAATTTACAGGAAATTTACTGTAGGAAAATTATCAATTTCTAAATCAAATGAACATACTTTAGTTGAAGTGTTGCATTGATGCTGAAGTGCATCGTGTGTTTATGGGTGTAAGTTTTTAAAATGCGTTTAGATGTCGATCATATCTTCCCTGAGAATTTTCTAGATTTTTCTAGGAATTAATTCTCTTTTCCTCGGATCAAATTCATTTGGAAGGCTCTAAATCTCTTTTCTTGAGTTTTAAATATTTTATTTTGGTTCAAAGTCTTGAACTCTATCTCTGGAGCTTTGGAGAGAATTTTTCGTGGTTTAAATGCATATCTAGAATTATCGGGATTTGTTTTTGAATTGGAAATGATTTCCCAAAATAAAACTCTAAATCTTTTTTCTCCTTTTCCTTCTTGGGCTGAGCTCATCCGCAAAGCCCAGCTTCCTTTCTTCTCTGGCAAGCCCAGCATCCGGCCCAACTCAGCTTTCCCTCCTTTCCTCTCTTTCTGTGACCGACGAGTGGGCCCTACCTGTCATTCCTTAGCTCCAGCCATGTCTGAGTCCAACTCAGGCTCGAGCAGAGCCCGTGCACCCGCCGCCAGCCACCCTTGGCTTCCGCGCCAAGTCAAACTCGCCTCCAGTGCCTTACAAAATTGCAGCACCGAACCAAGCCTCCCATTCTCCTGGCCACACCCTGCTTCGCCTCCATCCACGTCGCATAGCCGCCACGCAAGTCCGAGGGAGCAGAGCCGCCGGCGCCGTTCTCCGTTGATCCGCAGCCATGGAGCCTCGCCGGACCGAATTGACACCACTAGGAGCATCTCCGAGTGAGCCGCATTGATTTCTCCGGTCAACGTCGCCTATTGCTCGCCGGAGCACCGCCGCCGCTTGGAACAACCCGTCGCTGGCCGCCATTTTTCTTCCCGTCGCCCGGTGAGCACGTATTCGAGGTTCCCTCACCTACCTCTACCGATTCCTTACCTCGCCGGAGATTCCCACAGCCCGCAGCCGCCGGCCAGCCCAGCGGCCGAGCCGCCCATCCGCCATAGCCGATAGCTTCCTTAGCTTTTGCGATTAGGTCCTCCACAAATCATGTAACTAATAGGATTTTCTGTGTCTTGAAGAATCTGCAGAAAACCCCCTAGATTTTATAGATCCTTTCAACTTAACCCGAGCCATGGTCTTTTCCAGATCTAACCCCGGCCTTTGTCCTTTTCGCTAGCACTATTCTTTTTGTCTTGCGAATCTTCTCCGTTAGCCCCTGTAACCTTCCGTTCTCCATGTTTAGGTCCCTGCAACCTTTCCTAATCCTTAGATTCTACGTTTTATCACTGTTTAATATCGTTCTTGATGCGCTAACTTTCGAAAAGTACAAAGTTTAGTTTAATAATGTAGTTTTCAAAGTTTCATGTTTTGAAATAAATAAATGTTAATTTTCCTAATTGTTAATTAACTGGCTTTCTATATTAAAATTTAATTAGAGCTCTACCTTCAAATTTTTACAATAAAAGGTAATTTGATTAACCATTATTAAACTAGCCTTTGTAATTAAAATATGGTTAGAGTTATATCTTATCTTCTCGTACACTAATTCAATTTTGTCAATGATTATTCAATTGTTTTATGAATAAAAGCTACATAGGTTATATCTGAGTTTTCATAATTACATGTTAACTTGACTAATATGAATATGAATGTATTTATTGATTATAATTGACTAGTTGAACACGAATAATAAAGTTATTCTTTTAAATGCTCATATATAATTCTTTTCTAAAGTTAATTGTTATAATTTATATATAATATTTGCAAATAAAATTGACTAAGCTTTAATCTGCCTTTTCATATGAAAGTATAATTTAATTAATCTATATATTGAATATTCCTCTGAAATATTCACTGCATGCCTTTTCTTAATTAAAACATATCCAACGCATAGTGTGTTCTTCCTTTATCATCCAAATCCTTCGATAGATGTATCGCTTTGTTTGATCCTTTCAATCCTTTCCGAGACCTCGACCCGTTTCTATGCTTGATCAATATTGTTGCCCATGACTGGTGTATTGTTATTTATTTGTGCAATTGTTTGCTTGTATGTGTTCGTGTGACGATAGACGTTGTTCAAGCCGAGTTTGGAGATCAAGCTGTGAGGAGTTCTTGAAGATCAAGTCTACGAAAGAATTGACCAGTAGCATATATTACTAGGATTAAAGGCAAGTGGACTCTCCCTCTGCATACTCTCTTTTGTCCTATGAAATACCATGTTAATTAAAGTTTACTTTATGTTGTATTGCATTAATTTGATGGGTCCTATATTAAGGATGACTAGTTTTTATTGACCATCCCTTTGATAACCTGGGTCTTACATTCATGTTGGGTAGCTTTGCTTAGCTACTATACTTGGGAATGGTTCACACTAATTATGAAGATAATAATTTTGTGCTACCATTTATCAAGATATTTATATCAATGTTCTGATGATGAAGTTAAACAAGATCACGTATGTTAATTGGAACATGCAGCGGCAACCTGGGCACAATACTGTATTGGCTCTGGTCTTGGCTAAGTAACTAGATGAACTATGTGTTGTGTTTGCACTGCTTAGTGGTGGAATTTGGGGGCATTACCGGGATGGCAGGTGCGGGGATCGAAAGGCGAGAGAGGCCTTGCCATTGTAACCGTGGTCTTTGGGAGCAAACACATACATATAGGAATTCTTTGGAAAAGCCTCGTAGCGTTCCTATGCAGTCACACCTCGGAAGTGTGGTACGTGCCTGGCCCGCACTGCATGGTTGGGTTTAAAGTTCTTCGGAGCTTTTACGCGAATTGTGGTGAAAGTGTACAACTTCTGCAGAGTGTAAAACTGTTATAATAGCCGTGTTCACGGTTATGAACGGTCCGGATCCTCACATGATAATTGAACTTGAAGATGAAAATAAATTGTGGTTCCTGGTTATGGAATGAGTGCTTTGGCACAGATGATGTGAGATGATGGAAATCTCTTATGCTTAATTGGGTTGGTATATACTTATATCTTAGTAGTCAGGTGCTTGTTAATAAAAACTTGACCAACTAAAATGCTGACCGCTCTTAACTCTTAGCCTTTCCTTTAAAGCTTTGCATTTTCCCCCATTTGTTGAGTACCAACCATAAGTGTACTCATCCTTGCTAGACATTGGATCAGAAGGAGAAGGTGTGGAGTTCTTTGTGACTTCAATGAAGATTGCAAGGCGCACGCAAGTCCCAGTCAACTGTCTGTGGTGAAGAGTTGAAGATTTCCGCTGCTATAATATCGTTGTAATGTATTTATTTCATTATTTCCGTTGTAACTTTGTGTTCTATATTCATGGAGTCTATGATATGTGTGAAACTTGATCCTAGCACACATATGAGATGCATTCGGTTTGTCTTTCTAAAACCAGGTGTGACAACAGCCTTACAAGTGCGTCCATCCAATCCAACTCAATGTGAAAATACATATATACCCTTTCATTTTTTATTAAAAAGTAAAATAAAATCATAAGTTGTGTCCATTTATCTGGTACTTGGTTCCATAATTTTGGTACTTTTGGATAGGCACTTTTAGGTACTAGACATATTTCCCGTCGTTGGATTCTATTTCGTGAAGGTACTATGGTACTTGCCAAAGAGCTCCCGATCATATAGAATGCAGGTCTGCTTGCTTGGGTCACAAGCCATGCCAGAGAAGCTAATAAATCAATAAATCCTAACTGATCTTTAACTTTGTTTTAGATCTCTACAAAGTCACACTGGATAGAAATAATCACTTTCTGCATTTAGGACCCGATATAATTGGCTCCACTTCAAGTGCTGCTTATCTACCTCGCTCGCTGGTGCTTAATTTCTGCCATGCCCGCCTGGATGGGCACCCAGGGACCAAACTAATGGTAACTGTATACCATTGAGCAAGTTGCCAATCAACATGGACAAATTTGTACCATATATATGTTCAGGGCCGTCGAAATCGTTTAGGTCCCCTCTTCCCATCGCCACATGCCATTCGTGGTATTTACCAAATATAGGGTTTTCCTTTTAACAGGATCATTGCTGGGACGTCCTTTCTGGGGGACCCTTTTGATTGCTAGCATATCAGAGCTAGGGCCACAGCAATGCATCACGCGTCACGACAAGCTTGCATAAGTTTGCGAGTTACTCGAGGACCCCTCATCAATAAGTTACCGAACGCACAAACAACACTTGCTCGGTCTGTCAAATTTAGGCATTACCGTATTTTTATTTGATCTAGGAGTAGTTATATGTTTATAATATTAATTTATATGCTAGACTCATAATTGTTACATATTTTTCTCAAGAGCCTTTTTACGTTGATTGGTAAATACACGTTACTTTTAACATACAAAATCGAACAGTGGAAAATATATAAGTACCCAAAAAGTTCTTAGGTAAATGTACCCCAAAGTACTAAAATTGTGGGATCAAGACTCATAATTGTTACATATAATTTTATTTTATTTTTTCATAGCAAAAGAATGGTTATATATGTCATGTTGAAATTACTAAAACACCCTTCTTATTAATAATTTTTAAAAACATTATATTTAAAAGTACCAGCAAAAGTCCTAAAAAATACCTACAAGTACCGGCAGATACTTGCCAATCATTGTGAAGGAGCTCTTTTATCATAGGAACCAATTTAATGTCATATACAAGGGACTGTTCTATAATGCATGTCCTGATGTAAAAAAACCAAGCCGTATGGATTATGACCATTACTAGAGAGTCCCATAGGGTTCCAAACCATAATATTACATCTGATGCAAATTTTGGAGAACAAATAAATGTTTAGGGCGAGAGAGAGAAAGTATTATGGTGGGCTGCAAGAAAGCAAAATGCTTATGTGGAGGAGAGAGAGGGTTGGTGTGTTGTAAGTTTATAACCCACTTGGACACAAGAACCAAAAAAAATATGTAAGAGAGACTTGTGGGTCATGTATTTATTGTGAAGGTGTAACCACTATATGGGTGTCCTGAGAGGTGGGCTGTAAACATCTATTTAGCCAGCTGTCGGCAGGGTTCACCTTACCGTCGGGAACCGGTCCGGTTTGACCGGTTCCCGACCAAACCGCCCCGGACCGGTAGCGGTTCGGGGCGGTTTGAACCGGTGGAAATTCAAAATTTTCAAATTTAAATTTAAAAATGGAAAAATGTTGTAAAAAATTTCTAAAAATACTTCAAGGTGTGTGTAATCTATTGGTGTAAAAAGTTTTCAAATATTTGCTCATTTGATATTTTTTTTGGCAAATACAAGTTAAATCAAAAAAAAAGAAACCGGTCAAACCGACCGGCTAACCGGTCAAACCGACCGGCTAACCGATCAAACCCGAATTTGAATTCAAAATTCGGATTTGTTCGGTTTCTAGCGGTAACCGGTCCAACCGGACCGGTTTACCGCTACTGCCGGGCGGCGGTTCGGCCGTCCGGTTCGGTAAAAAACCCCCTGGCTGTTGGATGTATTATTAACATTACTCAGAAAGAGAGAGAGGGGTGGTACATTATTGGTGCAAGCACATGCCTCATTATGGAGTAGCCTACGTTTGTTTGATCCACTTTCCTGCTCCGATCCAGGAAAGATAATGAAAGAAGACACAAAATTGTGATTGTGGTCGATTGAAGGATCATATATATACACGCTAGCAAATGGTTAAAAGTTTAAGAGGCGTTTTGTTCCCCAAATTTAGGCCTCGAATTATTGTTCAAGGATAAATATGGAGATCGAATGACATGCTTAATTATGCGTGGCCAGAGGTGAACTCGGTAACTTAGAGCAACTCCAAGAGCTTCTTTAAATCATATTAGTTAAATTGCTATGTAACTAGTCATCTAACTAGTCATTTAGCTTTCTAAGGGGTGGGAAAACCAACAGATTAGTTAAATCTCCTTCTTTATATCCTACTCTCCTCTCTCCTCTTCCCTCTCCAACTGAATGATGTGTGGGCCCAAGAGGCCAGGACCCTATCTATTCCAATCTGTTCCCCTTTGGTCGTTGCACGCTGGTCTCCTCCACCGCCGAGAGCTTGCCCTCCGCCGCCAGCTCGCCTTCCGCTGGGAGCTTGGCCTCCGCCGCCAGTTCACATTCCGTCGGGAGCGTTCCTTCCACCACCATGGCCTCGGCAGCAAGCTCGCCGCTCCGCCTCCGCTTCATGCTCCCGCTGCCACCCGGAGCTCGCTGAGCCGTCGGGAGCGCCGAGGCGCCGTCGAGAGAGGAACCAGCGCCGGCGGGCCACCACAGCCAGCTCGGGGCGACACACCAGCTCAGGCAGCGGCACCGGAAGCTCCGTCTCTCTCTCTCTCTCCCTCCGCCGCCGGAAGCTCGGCCCTCGGCTTCCTCAATCGACGAGCGGCCATGGTCCATGGAGCTCGCCGGCGGAGGTAAGCTGAAGGCCGAGGGAGGTTGGCGAGGTGGAGGTGCTGCTCGGGCCACGAGGAATCGATTTGTGAGCCTCCGACGAGGGTGAATTGACCGGCGGCGCGGCTTGGGCCATGGAGCTTGGTGGCGGTGCGATGTCAGGAGGGCCGCAAGGAATCGACGGCGGCGCGGCTTGGGGAGTGCACCGTCGGCTTGGCGCAATTGGGTCCCCCGCGACCTCGAAGAAGATGACGGCACCAGGGAACAGGTTCGCGGGAACGGGGCGCGAGGGGTGATGCGGCGCGGGAAGCAGGATAGCGCACGGTGAGGGATAGGCAAAAATGCCTACCGGCATTATCGGGATGCCGAAGGAGAAACCGAGACGGAGCTTTTAGCGGTTCCGTTGGAAGCGAGATTTTACGGTTTTATAGCTATTTTTACCTGCCTAAGATCATTTACATGATCTGTTGGAGATGCTCTTAGTATGGATATATGGCACTTTGGACATTTCCCATTTGGCGCTCCGTGGCAAGAGACAACATGGCACGCGCTCCATACGATCAGGGACTAGATTGGAATAAAGACAATAGTTCACAGATTGTATTGCACTTTTTGATAACTCAAGGATTAAAACGAACCAATAAGCAAAGTCAGATGACCAAAATGTCTACACTAAGCCATACTTTGAATGTACAAAGGATAATCATCCTACTCAAGTATCGCAAAAAAAAGTCCCTGGAAAACAAAGTTGCACTGATCCATCTTTTTCTTGATTACAAGAAGAGAATCATGAAATAACAAACGTAATCGAAAGACTAGTTAATCACTATCTATATATAAACAAAGACGAGTCACATGAAGAAGCGCTGAAAAAATTATTCCAAATAAAGATGCATGCTGATAACCAAATATCGCACACTCTAATAGATAGCTTGATAGATTAGAGAAAAGAAATTTCATTGACAACCGAGCAAGATGACAAGTTGATGAACCCAAGCAGACAGCAACAGCTGGTACAACGAACAGCTGAATTATAAAACAAAAACTCAGCAAAGCAAATTGTGGAACTAAAGATGCAGGAGCAAGATGATCAGATCGGAACCGATCAAAGCCTGAGGGATAAGTCCAGCTCGCCGCCGGTATCGACGGCGCCATAGCCGTGCTCCCAGCGGCCTCTCCTTGTTGGTCAGAAGGGCTGGCACCAAATCAGCTTTCATTATCGGCTGGCTCGACCTATTATGTGTAGCAACCACAAGTTGGCTGGCACGCCCCGGCCTGCGTTCAGAATCCAAGGCACCAGCATGGGTGCGCATGGCGGCGGCGATCTCTCGGCGATGCTTGGCCAGGCCGCGCTCGTATTTGTGCGCATTCTGGTGGCCGCCGAGCGCCTGCGGGCTGAAGAACTTGCGGTCGCAGTAGACGCAGAGGAAGAAGCCGGTTGTATCTGTCGACGAAGAGCAGTGGGAGAGGGTGAGCTCAAGGTTGTGCTCCTGCTCCATTACACAGTAGCTGTATGCTAGTTCAGTTTATTTGAGGACAGATGTGAGAGAGGGAGGGTACTGGCGCCTGTGTGTGAGGGAGAGAGAGAGGGTACTGGCGCCTGTGTGTGAGGTAGAAGGAGATAGAGCTTAATGCAAAGTGTTGTACTGAGTGGGGGTTGAATATATCACCTTGCACGGCTTGCACTGGCCACTGAAAAGTAGAATTAGTACACTTTTTTTAATAACGATTAGTATACTTTTTCGGTTTAGGGGTTTCTTCACTGATGGCAGATTCTTTCCAATATTCAGAGAGCCGACAATGAGGGCACTTGATTTGGTACGGATTGAATGGAAACGGAGCGAATTAAGGTGGACAAAATCCCTTACAAATTAGTAGTAAGGGATTTATAGTCCCCTGCCAAAATGCCAATAGGGCAGAATTAACCGAACAAGCCCTAGGAGGTCTTCTTACTAGAATTTATACTTATTTAGACAAACATATTGGAAAAACAATGCGGGGACTTTCTCATATATGAGACACATTGGTTGACGCTGCAGAAATCGTTGAAAATGCCCCCTCGTGAACTACCTGATTCATATTAGTTGGTGCACACTGCTCATTTCGTGTCACGTAGGCTATATATATACGAGGGCTTACAATAATGTAACTTGTCTTTTACTGGTACGGAGTAAAAACTTGAACCAGACCACCTTGCAACACGACAAAATTGCCATCTACACTTTGCAAGGTGTGGCTAGTGCATTGCGACAGTGATTTATTATGTTTTATATGACTGGGAAGGGTGTGTTTAGTTGGGAGGGGAGGAAAAGAACATTTTCTGGGAAGCGTGTTCTGTGAGAGGGATGAATATGAAAGTTGAAAGGAGATAAAGGGGAACTTTTCTGGGAAGCGTGTTTTCTGAGAGAGATAAATAGTAGAGTTCAAAAGAACTTCTGGAACTAAACACGACCTTGTCTTTTCGCCCTTCTGTCTAGGAGTCATCATCATTGCTTGTCGACATATCGTAGCCAAGGGGCAAAGCACTCGCCATCTCACGGTTTCCATCAATTCTTTAGGTCAGCCAAAACCTTCTTATATGTTGTGTCGGCATTGGGATGTACCATAGAAATGGATCCCTCTTTTGGAAATAAAAGGTATCCCATATTGCGTCTAACATGTGGTACCAGCAGGTCCTTTAAACAGTAGACGCTCGACAAACATGAAGTGGCACATACTCTGTAATAATCCTACGTTTTTATCCTAACATTAGTAACCGACGACGCCTATCCTTGGCTAAATTCGATCAGTATATTGATTTAATTAGATGGCGATCCTCTCCTCCTAGCCCCTATTTGACAGAAATAAGAGAAATATGCTATGAAATAATACAGATTATAATGATATGTTCTTATAATGATATAAATTGTAGTGGTACATGAGAGGGTCTTGGGGTGTGTAAGTTCATTATGACCTTTTGCGCTTCGGCCATTGCGGCCTGCGTGCTTTCAGGCTGTGTTCAGATTGAAAGAAGTGGGTGGAAGTTTTAGATGAATAGTGCACTGGGAAGCGTGTTCTGTGAGTGAGGTGAATAAGAAAAACTTATTGGAGAAGTATTTTTTTCTGAATCTGAACACAGCGAGAATTGATCTGAGAGAGTTGTCCAGAAACCTTTTTCTGCACCTGACATTTGGGCTGCCACCAAGAAGAGTAAATGTGCAGGACCAATCAATGACAGCCACCTACAGCAACAGCTCGCAGAAATCGAATCTCTGCTAGGATTGCATTGGCCTGCACTGAAAGCTGGCTACTGGGCGCGCGATAGGTCGGTGGACCAAGCTAGATGCTGGATCGTAGTGGCAATTTTGTATCTTGTCCACGTAGACGGCAGGCGCACATAATTCTGGCGCGGTGTGGACATCCGTAATTTCAAGCACGATCAACCACTTCCATGATGTTCATATTATGCCCTAGGTGGAATCAGATTTGTGGCTCGTTCAAGGTCTCACCGGCTCACCTAGCTTTTCTGTCTAGGTGCCAGCTAGGATTGGGGATACAGAACTCATATATATATTAAGAACAAATACATCCTAAATGGTCATTCAAGTTAACTAATAAAGAGGGAGTGTTTACTAGACATCGAGAAACAAATATTTATGGAGTCAAACCATAGGCCAACTTCAAAAGAAACCAGATAAGTGAGTCACTTTTGTAGTCAGGGTGGATAGGTCTAAACAATTTTTTTCTAGGGCTTGGAAACTTTCAGTTAAACGATGGCAACCAGCTGATTTTGTTTTGGGGAAGATACATGGTTTGAAATGAACCACTTAATAGTTAATAGCAATACCCGAAAACCCAACTTTGCAATATATCAACTGCACGAAACAAGGTATGGTTGCTAATGTTCTAAATACCTTTTCTCTATATTGTTCTTTTAGAACAGTGTTAATAGTAATAAGCTGGTGGACTAGAGCAACTTAATCACTAAAGTAGGAAGGACTAATTTGACTGAGACATTTGATTGGGAGTAAAATGCTAATACACAAGCTCTAAAATGTACGATCCTAGGTTATAAACATTTTAAGTGGTGTAACCTAAGTTCATATCCCTTCATCTGGGCACATAGGGCAAACATAGTATTGCTAAGTATCTGCATCTCCTATCTCATCCAACTCCATGCATCGTCCTCTCACCCATAGCCTTGTACAGGGCATTTCCTTGAGCATGTTGCAGGTAATATTAACCATAAGTCATGGATCAAGAAGTGGAGAAAATCTAAGTGGCTCGATGTAACACCCTGGCCCATATGGCTTAACAGGATTGATAAGAATTCTTATACCAACAAGTTGCAACTTCTTTCAAAAGTTTATGTACCATGTCAACACAGACTACTATGTGTCCATGTGGAGGTGTATAGACCAGGGTTCACAAAACCGAACCGGTTGGCCGAACCGCCGACCGGCGGTAGCGGCTAACCGGTCCGGTTCCCGCGGGAACCGGTCAAAACCGGACAAATTCAAATTTTTTGTGTGCATTAGAAGTTCAATGAGCTGATTTTTTCTTTTCCGTTTTTTTGTTGAACTTCTAATGCCTGCAAAAAATATCAAATGAGCAAATATTTGAAAATTTTTTACACCAATAGATTACATATACCTTGAAGTATTTTTAGGAATTTTTTCGATGTTTTTTCCATTTTAAATTTAAATTTGAATATTTTAGATTTAACCGGTTTGAAACCGCACCGAACCGCTACCGGTCCAGGGCGGTTTGACCGGTTCCCGTGGGAACCGGCCGGTTTTGAACGGTTTTGTGAACCCTGGTATAGACAATGGGAAAGACCGGGGCAGGGTATTGGGGGGGGTGCATGGGCAGAGTACTATGTCAACACTAGGTGTCCATGTGGAGGTGTAGAGACCTATATATAGGTAACATACAATTTTAAAAGTTTATGTGCCATAAATGTAATTTTCAAATTTGTTGATCTGAGTGATACTCCCCTCTAAGTTGGTCTGACCGTGTCATCAAGGGCTTGATTTGTCTAAAGCTATGAATTGAAAAGGCTGCAAACTCTTTCTGGTATGGCCGGCATTAGCAATAGTGCCCATCTCATTGTTAAAAATAAGCTAGAACAACGATATGGTTTCACACTGCTACTCCCTCCGTTCTAAACTACAATTCATTCAAACATTCTTGGTGGAGCCAAAACATCTCAAATTTGACCAAATTAATACAAAAAAAATACTAAAATTCATGATACCAAATAAGTATCATTAGTTTTTTCATTCATATATTTTTATTGTATTCCTCATCTATTCGATACCATAAACATTTTTTATCCGCTGTATAATTTTGATCAAATATAAAAAGGTTTGACTCTCCAAAAATATTGGAATGACTTGTAATTTGGAATGGATTTAGTATAAAATAATTTATAAAATTGGTATCTCTTTTTATAAGCGAGGATGGAAAATGTGAGCTGTCCCCAATAACTCTCCTTATGCATTGTAGCAATTCATCCATACCTAAAAACACGTTCTAGGAGCATATGATGGCCCGCTCCTGCAAATGCGCTATTATTTCTAGCTGCAAAAAGCAGTAGCAGTCTCACGTCTGCCCCTACAAACATTCATTTCAACCAGACGAAAAATATTTTATGTGGTAGGGCAAATCCATAATGTTTAGAAACTCTCGAGATTTAAGTGATGGCTTATGTACGTGGATTGGAGCAGAGAAAAAAATTAGTAATGTTGAAATATGGGATTAGTTAATCACTATGCACAATGATTTGCTTTGCCAAATGTGATCAAAGACAAAAGTGAAACTATTTTAGGTCGTCCTACAAGGAATTGTATTTCAAATTTGACGAACATTTTAATGAAGTGCTTATAACATCGGCTAATGTTATGATTATAAGAACATATATACATACCATTTCGGAAAAATCTAGATGTGTTTTTTCTACTGCTAGATCTGTTCCCTACTGAAATCTAACTATCCTACAAGCCCTCCAAAATAATGATATGCCGTTGATCCACTTTGGAGGCGACTATTTCGACATTATCATTTCCTTATGTCTACCTATGGAATCAAAGACATATTCTAGATGTAATTGTCATTTTTAATATGCCCATTATGCATTGAGAACTTATTTTACCGGTGAAAGAGAAATTGTTAATCTGAATAAATTATCCAGATTTATCACCAATAATCAAATTTTTCTTCCAAACCAAGGCCACCTACGGGTCGCTGACCAACTTTTAACATGGATTGTGGTCAAAATACTCCCTCACCCATTAACTGAAAGAAATGCAGGTGCTATTAAGATTGGAAGCTTATTACTTATATGTTTGGTTGGAGACTATTTTAGCCACACATTCTTGACTAAGGTGGCTAACATTGTCTTGCGGCACATTAATTTGTGGCTTGGAGCAACCAAATACTGACCAACATAAATTGTGGCTGACTAAGGTTAGGCGTGGCAAATTTAGGTACCAACCAAAATGCCCACTTCTCATCCTCGGGCGCCATAGCGTCCTGCATGTGTGTGTGGCTTCTATTATATACTCCCGCAAGCGAAGAAAACGAAACGGATGGGGTCAATATATAATGCAGGAAAAGGCAACAAGAAGATGCATAGTGTCCCTTTCATAGAACAGGTAGTACATCTATATATGTGATGATTATATCACAGCCCTCTTAAAGGCAATAGTGACACTGAAAGTACTAGCTTGACAATAACTCAAAATTTGTCTACAAACACATGACGGATCAAGTATTGAGAGTTGAGACTGACCTTACATTCACAAAATATAAATGAAAGAGAACCCCGTTTTATTTGCTTGTACTCCCTCCATTCTAAATTATGTTTGACCAAAATTATAGACGAAATTACAAAGGTTTATGACACCGAATAGATATAATATGAAAATATATTTAAAAAAGAAACAAATAGTGTTTCGTTATATAATTTGGTCAAACTTGAAATGCTTTGACTCTCCAAGAAAGTTGGAATGACTTTAGTCCTCACGCGTTAGTGTATTCTCTAAATTAAAGTTTCCTTTCATTGTTTCCTAGCATCAACCCTCGTCAAATTCTAAAATTTTTTCAGCTGTCGCTATATATTCAGATAAAGACAGAATGGGGACATAAGTCATGTGCTCTATTTGAGAAAACGTTGGCAGAAGCAACAAAGGTGAGCCTGCTAGCTAGAGCTTAGGTCTATGGACCACAGACTACTGATCCCTCTAATCCACAATCTGAAGACTTTGCATCTAATGAAATTTGATAATTACTATTGATGAGTCTTAATATTTTCACAGTGCTGCACAAGCTGCTCTAAAGCATATTGCATTCATAAACTGAGGGGATGAATGGGTTTAATAATCCCCTACCTATGGTGAGCTTATAGGTGTAAGTGTTTCCTATACTTCACTTCATAATTTGAATATATACTTGCTACAGATTTTTGCTTTATTTGCGAGAATACTTGCTACGACTTAACAATAGAGTTTGAGATCACTAGCACTTACATTGACCACTACCACTATAATAAGGAAAGCTGTTTGGAAAAAGATGGCTATAAACAATTTAACATATATAATAGAATGCAGTAATTTTGTACTTCTTTATCATTTTCATACAAAAAGTAGCAGTCAAACTTCCATATTCAGTGCCGATATCCCAAACACAAGTTCACGAATAAATGAAGCGACTAATGTTTCAAGAACAGCACATGGCATGCACAAGTTAGCCACTATAACATCGTTCATGCTTCCAATCCTTTTTATATATATAGCATTAACATGTAAAACTGCTACTACATGTATGTAGATCGTGTTCTACTACAATATATAAAAATGTTAGAAATTAACAAAGGAAGGGGAGGATGATGGAGAAGTAAGAATTGCCAGAGATCTAGAAGGGATCAAGGGAAACCAGCCTTGACCTGTTTCAATATATTGATGCATGGAGAAATCAATAAATAGAACATTAATCAGGACAAAAAATATCACAACACATGGAGGGAACAACCGTTCGCCCAAAAGTTCCAAAAACAAAAATCACCAGTACTTATAGCAGGAACAGCCAATCATAGCTTAAGGGAGAGGTCAATCTCTTCGGTAGGGTCGTGTCTGGCCTCCGGCGACGCCATGATCTGGTGCGAGGACCTTGGCTTCGTGTCATGATCCATCCCCCTTCTCGCCGCCTCTTCTACCTCACTGCCACTGTCGCCTCCTTGGATGGCATTCCTACGAGCGATGGCCAGCTCACGGCTGCGCTTGGCAATGCTGCGCTCCAGCTTGTGGGCATTCTGGTGGCCACCGAGTGCCTGCGAGGTGTAGAACTTCTTGTCACAGTAGGAGCAGGAGAAGTAACCCTGTGGCTCCATCTCCAGCTCCAAGGAAGGCCGTAGGGAGAGGTTGAGGTCCATATGTGTTTTAGCACCAATGCCCTCGCTGATTGGATCCAAGGTGTCCAGACTTATATGGCAAGAAGACAAAGGCACCTCAAAGGCCAGGAGCAAAATGAAATGCTGCTGTACGGTACCAATCCCAAATGCAACCCTAGACAGCAAAAGTAGAGAGAGGCAGAGGGATAGGAGGTTGTTTTCGTTTGTTACTATATGGTGATCTGAATTAATTACCACCTATAAAAGATGTACCCCAAATGTTTCATGTACTAGCTTAGCTTGTCAAAAGGGAGAGCTGGCGCTGATGAGAAAGGTTAAACATAATGGCTGCTTGGAATCACCTTCCATTGGAGTGAGCAAGATCTATACACGAGCAAGAAAATTATGTTTCTGAACCTATATCACTAAGCATACGCCCGTGAGGCCGTTACACAACGCAACATGACTTAGATCTTGTTTGTTTCCAATAATTCGGTTGTAGAAAACAGCTTTTGATTTGTAATTGTTACAATTATTCCCACAGATTTCCACAAACTACTCTTTACCAATTTCTACCAAATTTTCATGTAAAAAAAAACATATACCAAACTGTGGCACAAATTTACCCATCAGGCAACTCTAGTCACATATAAGTTGGTGAAAAACAGATAGAGGTCTTAACCATGAATCAAGGTTGCCAAACAGTCATCAACTTTTTGTATCCTTTGATTTATTACACATAAGGCCTTAGAAGATTATAATAATTATAGCTAACTTAACTGAAAGCAATACAGTATATACTACACCTTCCATTGAAATACATGTTTCTAGGTAATCTTGGAATATTGATGTTTTTCAATTTCTTAACCGTGCTATGAAATAATGTTTCTTTGGAGCATACTCTAAAACCAGACAGTGGTCAAGCAGAAAATAGGTCAAATTTGCGAGTTAGGACATTGCAAAACTTCATTTTTCCTTTGAAAGAACTGCACAAGACCGTGTGAGTTCCATTGATACAGTATTCACTGAGGCCGTCATGTCTCTTGAAACTAGCAATTTGACCCTCCTTGCGAGCCAGCGTGACCTGCCAGGAGCAAGCATGGAGACAATATATATATGTTCTACACAACTGAAGATCGTCGTAAAGCAAAAAAAGGTAGAGGACTTTTATGGTGTCTTATACTACCCTTTACTACTGTCAAAAAGGACTAGTATGAAAAGATTGGATGGTCCAGATTAATTGTACAAGTCCATCGGTAGTATAGATAGTTTATACATGTAAGTATATGCGGTATAATGGTATTTTGGACCACAATAATAATGGCAATTGTGTAATATATTGATAACGGTCAGAATATTATAGTAAAAAGTAAAATATAGTGATCAGACCATTACATTTCATATCAACTTAATACTTTAGTTAGTGACTATAACAAGCCATCGGGAGAGGATTGGGTGGAATGAGATGCGTGATTTACAAAATAACACTTCCCAAATTACCCCTGATTATGTATTGTTTGATCTTCTTTATACTCCATACTACCATTTGGTAGTATAAGGTATCGTAAAAGTGCTCAAAAGGTATTCACGGAGGCCAACCATATCTCCTGAAACTAGGAAGCGGGGGTAATGACATCATCGGTGTTCGTGCTCAACAAATAATTTAGATTAATTACATATTATCAAACCTACCGACATCTTGTCTCAAGTTTTCTATTGCATTTCAAATTGCATTGCGGTGAAAGATAGTCGCGAAGACTAATGGTTATTGCATCGACTACTTTGATTTGCCTACAGATCCAAATGCTGGTCTTAACGTTTGAAATTGGCGGTATGCACTGTTTGAAACCTTTGTCGTCATGCATCTCTTTCTTGAATTGGAATCTGTATAACGTACCAGCAAAGTGGTCCTCACCGAGACTTAATGGCAATGACGTAATGCATGTGCCCACAAGTACAGTCTAGCAGTAACAGTGGCGCAATTTGGCAAATTGGACGGTAACAGAAGTCCAAACCCGGTAAAAAGCGAGTGTGCCTGCCATGGTTTGTCTTCACGCGACTGTAAACCTTTCCAGGCCACAGGGGCCGCGGGCCAGATGAAAAGTTCAAAAATGAAAATTACAGGATCAAGTGAGGGATCACACGGACCACACAATTTTTCAGTAAGCGCAGGCAGGCCATACAATGTTTTGGTGTAACTGCTGTTGATATGGACTTCACAGGAACCATGCATTTATATTTGCAAAAAGTCATGGAACTTTTTAGGCCATGCTCAAAGTAAGTTTAATAGACACTATTACCGAGTGACATGTCGTATAAAAATGCTTGAAACTAGGATGAAACATTTCTCTCTCGATGAATAGTTTCATCTATTGTTATTTCATAGGTCACTGCAAGACAAGCTATCTAGGTAAATTGTATATGCAGGGTTTCATCCCTATGACGTC
Organism: Digitaria exilis; assembly: GCA_015342445.1. Taxonomy (NCBI): domain Eukaryota; kingdom Viridiplantae; phylum Streptophyta; class Magnoliopsida; order Poales; family Poaceae; genus Digitaria; species Digitaria exilis. The sequence goes on from JACEFO010001613.1 coordinate 724,758, forward strand.
ATTTCACCTCTCTTTTCATTAAGGCTAGTCTTAATGGAAATTTCATGAACACAATTGCCTAGAGTGACACGTCATCTAAAAATATTTGAAACTAGGATAAAACACCCCTCTCTCAGTGCATAGTTTCATCTATTCTTGATTCCTAGGTTACATGCAAGACACAAGCTGTCTACGTAACTATTATATAGAGTTTATCCTTATGAACTTTCTCCTCATTGATACACTGCCACATCATAAAAATACATATATGGAACCCTATTTATTGCCCATGAAACTCCCACTAAGAGTGGCCTAATACACTACCACATCATCGAAAACACCTACACAGCATGGTTGATTAAATGAAATCAATTAGGTGTTGCAAGTGTTCGTGCTTTTCTCTATATTAACATGGTCAAGCTTGACTAGTTTGACTTGAATTTGAGGCCACAAGAAACTTCAGTTTGAACGTATCACTACTAAAGAAACCAGCATACCACAATAGACCTTCAGCAGAGGTCTTAGTACCATAAGAACGGATACACATAATGAGTCGGTACTAAAAATGACTTTAGTACCGTTTTTAAAAATAGGCCTTCAGCAGAGGTCCTTTAAATTTAATTAGTGCATGTTCTAAAAATAAGCCTTCGGAGGTCTTTTAGTATCGAGTGAAAAGATCACTCGGCCTGGCGCCCTTTAGTATCCCGTGGTGTTATCACACGGTACTTATATGAAGATCGAGATTTCTGCCTGTGAGTTGACAAATATTATGTCCTCAGATGGAGATAAGCTTTAGTATGTTGATGACCTCATCCTTTTAACTCTTTTGCTCTTCACAATTGATGTGGGTTGGGATTGGGACTCTGCTTGAGTCTCACTATATCCAGTTGTGGCATCTGATACACTAGAATCTCTCGACAATCGGGATATGCGCCTCAAATTTGCACAGTAATTTTCTAGACTTCGCAGCGCTACAAGGTAAGCAGACTCTATGCAATGTTGATTTTTCATATAGAAACAATAGATGTGTGTCGTTGGATATGGTGTAGAAGGTGAAGTTTCATTCATTTATGGATAAGTCATTCCTTCTCTTCGAAATGTTTCTATACATTCTCATGTAATAAATCACCTTCATGTGAAGACTCTGTACGTGGCCTAATGTGTCGAAGTGCCAAACATATAAATAATGGCCCATTTTGGGATGTTGTTCTCTGTTGTGCCCAATAATGGCCCAATTCGCAGTTCACTTTACTGGGCTGGGTTCATGCTTGTGTCAGGCTGAAAACTGTTATGCTCAGTTATTTGTATCGAATCTCCATGAAAATGGTTATTCACAGTTAAATCAGTGTATATATGGCTAGTCAATAACGATATTGAATTATTTGTGTCGAATCTCCATGAAAATGGTTATTCACAGTTAAATCAGTGTATATATGGCTAGTCAATAACGATATTGAACTCATACAGGAAATTTTGCACATGAATATTTATCTCCAACGCCTATTTTTATATAATCATGCCAAATTTCTATGCTAAATTTGTATGGCTTGCTCCCTCTAAAAGCAATGTATATATACCTACTCAATAACGATATTGAACACAGACAAGAAATTTGGCACATGAACATTTGTCTCCAACACCTATCTTTTATATAATTATGCTAAATTTTTATGGCTTGTTCCTATCTAAAAGCACCAATGATTTGTTTAATGGTTGTTCCAAATTTGGAACCATGCATATGCATAACCTATTGCATTGACAGGGGCTACTTCCCTCAATTTGGGCAATGTGGCCCACAAGGAACGGTATTGTATTTAGCATATTCAAATAAAAACATTTTCATATGTTCTTTTAAGAGGGACGTACTAGCTTCGGTTTAGGCTCTGTTGTGCACTCATGACAAAAAGGAGAAGCTTGCCAACGCATGTCAGAATTTAACGTCACAAGACATGGAGTTATTTATTTCTCATTACACATTGGCTAATCATAATGACAGACCATTATGTATTTTAAACATTATAGGAGCTTGCAATAATTTTGGAGCGGTGCTCATGTGAAGGGGTCTGAAGCTGCATCCAAGTGCATGTTCCTACGGTGGACCAGCAACCACCGAAATATTCTGCCTATCATAACTTAAAAATTGATGTCAGAAAATTGGGATGAAGTAAACATCACACTCAAGCCCTGAATTAAATTTATCGAAACAAAGCTCCACAAATCATTCAGGAAAGAAATCGCAAGGAACAACCATAAGCAATCAACATCAAGAGTTCAAGACACACTCGCCCTACTAGGCAACAGTGCAACATTGAAGGTCAGTTTGAGAAAGTCAACTACTCAACACCATGGCATCAAAATCAAATCAAACTGTTCATCAGATCCCAAGAACCAAGCCTGCCTCTGGTGATATTCTTATGTATCATCCAACAAATAATCCAATGATACGTAGTACGATACATCAGCGAAATGCTGCAACAATTACAGAGACAATCAATCAGCAGCAGCGAACAAGCAACGAAGCGATGCAAGCCAAAGAAAGAGAACACGATCTCAATGACGCATCACAGAGAGCCAGGAGGATTCAGGAGGCCGCTACGACGACAGCATCGTCGTCTCCAACTCCGGCGGCTGCGGCGGTGACGCAGTCGAAGCCGCACCGGCAGCGCGGGCTCTGAGAGAACTTGCTGAGCGGGAACGACGCGGCGAGCGGGCCGACGTGGAAGCTGAGCTGGTCGCCGGAGCGGTCGACCTCGTTGATGCCGAGCCACACGAAGAGGATCTTCACGCTGACGCCCTGCAGGTTCTTGATGGACCCGGCGGTCGCCTTGCCGGCGATGCGGCGGTCGTAGCGGAGCAGGTACCGGCCGCCGCCGACGCGGAACTCGCAGCCGTCGCCGGAGAAGAACACCTCGAAGGAGCCGTCGTGCCGGAGCTTGTAACCCTTCACGCCCACCGGGAGGATGCCACGTGGGAGCTTGTACCGCTCCAGCATCTCGTACGCCGTCGGCTTCGTCGTCGCCGTCGAGTTGACAGACGCAGCGGCGGCGGCGGCGGTGGTGGTGGCAATGAAGAAGAGGAGGAGGTAGACGTGGTGGTTCTTGGCCATGGCCATGGTAGCTCTGCTCTTCTTGGTTTCTTTGGGTGGTGGTGAACGGTGGGGTAGCTAATAAGCTTGGTTGCTTGTTCTTGGATTGTTGATTTATTGTGTTAGTTTGAGTGCACCAATGGCTAATCGCTCAACTGATGTCGCTGCGTTTTTTTAAAAACAAATTATAGGATCTGTAGAATTGTTTACTGGGCAATGTTTGTGATTTGCATGATCAGAGGAGAGATGATGCCATTATATTCATTCTGTGCAAGTTGACTTTCTCGTAGCTAGGCGACGTGTGTTATTTTCGTCCGGTGAAAGTTGACTTTAGAAGTTTCGTGTAGCATCTTAGTTTGGAATCTGGGCATATGGTTAGACCATCTAGATATGCGAATATGTGAAAAATATTAATTAACCCCGGGGCTAGAGATGAAAGAGAACATCACTCACCAAAAGAGTGGAGGTGTTTGGTAGCAGGAGCGGTAATGTAAATGAAAGCGTAACTAGGTCACGGTGGCATTGGTGATGGAGTGACATTCTTTGTTTGGTGGCGAGTTGTAACGGTATCGCTTACTAGAAAGGAAGAAGCACCGGTGACGGAGACACAAGAGGAGAGGTATCGCATCAATACCGGGCAAAAAAGGGTGCAATGGATTGTGAACTGTCTGGCAACTGATTACATGGTATATTGCAGACCACATCGAAACAAACAGCTGTAATGGCAACGATTAACGCCCTAGAAAGTGATTACGCTACAGAGCAGCGAAACAAACACGTCCATAAACATACAGGATTTTTGTGTATTTAATTTTGTGTTCCTTCAATTATTTAGAGGCCTTTTATGGCACATTATACTACTACCTAATGGTATGTAGTACAGAAAATATCCTTAGCAAGGTTAATTTAATGATTATAGTTAACTTAATTCTTTCAACACCTTAGTTTTATGAATAAATTGAAGGTGACGGTTAAACATACGCAAAGACATTACTTGGACACTTGATTGTCATCGGTAAGATTTTTTAGGGGGTTATACATGTAAATGTTTTACAATACGCATAAACTAGGGTTTTTTTACTTGTGAATTCAGGGTCTTCCTACAACATATTGTGCTTTGTATTCAGATGGGCCTGTTCAGATGAGCAATTTTTTTCCTTGTCACTTTATATGGGCCGTTTTTGTATATCTGTACAGAAGCCCAACAGTCAGCAAGCCCAGTCCATATCACTTCAATTAAGTTCTTGTCACCATGTACAAAGTACAAGGACAGTGTTGCAATATACTCTTCACAAGCGCCAAAAAAAAAAGTAGCTAAATTAATCTCTTTCAAACGAATTACTTAATGTGACATACAAACGACAACAGTACAAAAAAAAGAACAATAGTTTAAAGGATCCCTTTTAGGTAATCATAGTACAGTAAATTATTTGCGCTTCAGGAGTTCGTTTACTTAATGTATTGTTTATTTTTTTTATTAATCCTGAGCCTTCACACAGTTAGTCGATTTCATTCACATTCCCATTCCCAACAACAAAATTACCTGTCATTTTTCTTGTATTAATACAATTTAAAAGGAATCATATACCAAGTAAATGACATGACAACATATTATTAATCCACCATATCAATATTTAACAGCAATTCTGATAGCTATGTTTTGCTTTCTTTTCTGCAATTAAAGCCTCAACGATTACAGATATATCTCAAAAAAGAAAGAAAAAAGCCTCAACTATTACACTTGGGGCTGTTGGCAAAACTATCAATAGGGAATGACTTCGATATCAGGCCAGCAGAGAACTTGAACTGGTCGCCGGTGCGAGTGACCTCTGTGATGCCGAACCATATCAGCATCATCTCGACCTGTACTCCCTCCAAACTGCTGATCGATTGGGCATGGATGTTCCCAGCAATGCGGCTACTATATTTGATTTGCATATTGGAGGCATGGATATTGCATTCCCCTGGGAGGTACACCTCGAAGGAGCCATCCGGATGTAGGACATACCCTGTCACACCTTGTGGCAGGATACCCCGGGTAAAATTGTATTGCTCCAGCATCTCATATGCTGTTGGTGTTGTTGAGTTTGCCATTGGTGGTGTTGTCATAGGTGATGCTGCAGTTGGTGGACTTGGTGTTGGCGACAATTTAGCTGAGGCCATGGATGGGAAGGCCATGACAGCAGCAAGAAAAAGAACAGATGCAAGGAGGGGGAGGTGATGCTTGGCCATGGTTGCTGTTGGTGCTTGGGATATTTGCAGAACTATGGGCTAAGATGATCTAGGTGAAGGACCCTTATGTAGGGGTTATAGTATTCTTGAACGCAGCTTATAGGTAAACTAAATAGTTATAATACTATTTTTGTGCCTGCTATCACAATGGCATAAGGAGTCATTCCAAGTCACTGCATGTGGGACCGGGTGAAATATGAAATTAATGTATGCCAGTCTTAATACCAGGTTCTGAAATATCTCACATTTAATATTGGACGTGCTTAAGAATCACCAGATAATTAGAATTCCACAAGATTGCAATATTTCACTTCCAATTAATATACATCAAGAATAGGGGCAGCCAAGGCAAGAATATATAGTAGTTAATAACTGCATGCCAAAATTAGACCTTTATTTATTTAGATATAATAGGACAAATATAGATGAGAATGTACATAGAAGAGCTTTAATATACAAGGCCATTGTAGTGCACTGTCTATCCCTATATCTAGGGGTCAAAGTCGTGCGGATGTTACCTGTCCTTTCGACCGAAGGCCCTCCAGACCTTAAATGGTACAGTCCGTATCTGAATTCGGACATCAATATCCGCCCGTATCCGAATCCGCACAACCAAAGTTGAATAGCTATTGTAGATATGTAATGCATATCATGTGATGTGAGGTCAAGGTTGGGTACTCTTTTCCCATTATCTTAAAAAGAAGATATGTAATGCATACCAATATCCGACATACTTTATACTATCCGTATCCGAGTTTGGGTCCGGTAAACATAAAAATCCATATTTGTATCTGAGCATATCCGTTCATATCCGATCTATTTTCATTCCTACCTATATATCTTTTGAAATACATTTCACCTATGCAATCGATTACTTTCTCTGTTTCTGTTAAAGAGAGAGATCATATTTTCCTTGAAAAAAGAGAGAGATCATATAAGGACCACAGTACGCCTTGTTGCACTAGTACCCTGCCCCAATCATGCAAATAAACATGTACTATCTTCACTGTACATGGATTTCACCGTGAAAGATTTCACTTCACTACCTAGATTAGCCATCACAGACAGTTCGAAATCCCTTATCATAGCCGGTTTTGGGAAGCGTTTGATTTATAATGGTTGCGTTGGTCCGGTCAACACAGCCGCTTCCCAACCGGTTGTGATATGCCCTCATCATAATCGGCTCGTGGCTGGAACCGGCTGTGATGAGGGTATCCACGCCAGCGTCGCGAGCCCAAAAAAAAAGCAAAAAAAAAATTAATCATGGAGGGGGACCTTTCGCGCGTTGCGCGGTCGGCAGGATTTGAACTCGCAACCTTACACTCATGTGTACCCCCCTCTACCACTACACCACAGCATCATATGTGCTCATGTCCTTATATTCATTCCCAAATATTATACGAAACCGAGTGTAAATTGCTTGTTTGAGGACCTAAACGAATTCAAATAAAACATTTATCAACTGCAAAGTTTCATAAATTTTGGAGATATACAACTTTCATATTGGTCGTTTTTCCATCCGAGGTCGTTTACAAAATTTGAATTTCAAATTTGAATTATCTCAAACTTGGTTCTCCTTGACCAGATGAATTCAAATACAAAATTTTTGAACTATAGAGTTTCATAACTTTCCAAAACCTACAACATTCATATTGGTTATTTCCTCATACGATATAGCGATAATAAATTTGTTCACAAATCGTACATCTCTCTTCTAGTTTGGTCCTCATGGAACTAATGTGAGAGATGTAGGATTTATGAACACTTTTATTACCACTTTGTCATATGAACAAATGACTAATATAAAAGTTGTACATCTTGAAAAGTTATGAAACTTTATAGTTCACAACTTTTTTATTTGAACGGGGCTTCGAATTGTACTTTGAAATTGTATTTGTCGAATGTCTATTGCTATAGAACCGGCCGTGTTGATCAGCACAGCCGGTTTGTGGCTCCAACCGGCTACGATGAGGATCAACACAGCTGGTTCGTGACTCCAATCGACTATGATGATCGACACACTCATCATAGCCGGTTGGTAATACAAACCGGCTACGATGAGAGCATCACAACCGGTTCCATTTCCAACCGGCTGTGATAATCCTTTACAGCCGGTTTTGAACAAACCGGCTGTGAAGGGGCATTTGATAAGACTGAATTTGTACTAGTGCTTATACAATTGTAAGGCCGGAATTGCAGTCCAATTCTAAAAAAAATGCCGATATACCTTATGGTTGGTGTTGGTGACTATTCGATCAGTTGGTTTTAGAGGTCAAGTATATATTCAGTTGATTGGATTTACCCATACTGTACGGTGTGTAGTCAAATTTTATAAACTCTGACAAGATGTTTCAGCAGATTTACCACGACAAATGATGCACTGTGTTGTCAAAAAAACTTTCAGTAATAGATTTAGATTATTCATTCCACACGAGTCAGAGACGAAGCCACCCATACAGCAGGGTGGGGCAGCTGCCCCAGTTACCGCCGGAGTGGAACGCCACCTCCTGTGGAGTTTTTCTAGCGATCTGGAGGAGGAAGAAGACGAGATGGGAAATTTTGGGCTGGATATAGGATTTTAGGTTAAGTGGAGAACTGGAGAAGGCCCAATAAGAAAGGCCCAGCAGCAGCCCACCTTTTTCGGTTTCCACCGCCCCCTCCCTGCTCGCTCCCTCGACGGCCGACGCACGTGGCCCGACCCCGACTCCTCTCCTCCGCGCCGTACGAGCACGATCCCTCCCATCCGGCGGCAGCCGCCAAAGCCTAGCGGCCTCCCTGTCCGGCCGTAGTCGGCGGGGACGGTAGTGCGGGGCACGTCGCCACCTCCGTCTGCCGCCATGGAGGAGGCCCACGAGGGGTGGGAGGGCAAGGCCAGGACAGCGGCATTGCCCCTGGCCGCAGCGAGGAGCCCGCCGGTGCTGGACGCGGCCGTGGAAGAGGGCAGCGCCCTGATGCCGAGGAGCAGTCGCAGAGCACGGTCCTGATCGGCGTCGGCGTGGGGCGAGGGCCTACCTTCCAATTGGGAAGAAAAAAATTGGTAATAGGAGGTAAAATCCCTTTGTATTTCAAATCGCCCATGTCATGTGCTTTGTGCTCAAGGCTCAAGAATCAAGATTCTTTTGCTAAGTTTGACGTAGAAAAGATTGCTAGATTGACTGAAATATATGATTAAGATTTCTCTGACCTTGAACGTTCTAATATAAGAGATCAACTTGAGACCTTTGTCATACATATATTTGTAGTTTGTGATTTTACTTGTGTGATTTCAATATAAATGTTACATGCGAATGGGGGGGGTGCACTTATGTTAGATCCGTCCCACCTAAAATTTTTGGCCCCGCCACTGCATAGAATGTAGCACTCAAACTTCTCTTATAGATGAGTCGCCCTAGGAACGGATGCAGTAACGTGGTGGCTGCATAGCTTATTCGATCGACTGTCCTTGGAGTGTGGACTTATTGAGTGCAGTGAGTACTCCAACGATCGAAGTTTTTCTACTTGAAAGAATTGTTGGACGTGTGGAATTGTTTAAAGGGCATTATATATTCGGATTTGAATTTATGGAGTTTATGGATTTGAATTTTTAAAATAGCACGCGCGTGACTGCGTGAGCGTGAGTAGTAGGCTGTGTTTAGATTGAGCCCTAAAAGATCTTTTGCCTTCCAACCAATGTAAAAGATCTTTTGTGGGTGTTTAGTTGTAGGTGCCAAAAGATCTTTTGCCAAACATGTAAAAAATCTTTTTGTTGGTGTTTAGTTGGCTGCGGGTGCTGCAACAGGTGGTGGATCCATACATCCGGAAGGGCCGTCGCCGTGCGCCGCTGGAGCACCACCATGGGGAGGCACATCCGCCTTTCGAAGTCGCCGTTGTCCACGGCCTTGCCGACCGCGGAAGCTTGCACCAACCCCTGCCGCACGGGAGCTCCTCGGAGGCTGCATACTCGCCGGCAAGTCGTCGTTGGGCTGCAGGTACATCCTGTACCGCGATGGATCCACGAAGGCGTCTGCTCCGGCGTTGAGATCCAGGCCGGACAGACCCAGAGATCCGGTTGCAGCGGGCGCAGGCGGCGGCGCATTAGACCTGCCCTCGCCAGCGAAGAAGTTGTGGAGGGGGGCCCCAGATCCGGTGGCGCCGGGGTGGTAAAGTCCGTCGAACGGATTCCACGACCCCGGATCCATTCGCCGACGCACACGAAGGGAGCGCCTAACAGGGACGGCCGGATCCCGGGGTCGCCGGCGCGGCGCCAGCCCGGGCGCTCGGAGAAGACAGGGCCGTTGCCGGGGGCTGCGCGGAGGCGGCTGCGCGGTGGCGGCGGCGCGGAGCGGGGGCGAAGGGAACGGGAGATGGGGAATGGGAGCGATAGGGTTCGGAGGGAGAGGAAGCGAGAGGATAAGACCGGGGGTGGGAGCCGGCAGGGCTGGCCCACCTGTCAGCGGGGCCCACACACATTCAGCCCACCAACCATCAACAGTAAAAATGGCCTACATTTCGGGATGAACAGTGAAACGGGCCAAAAGTTTTCCTTCCCTTATCAAACTAAACACAGCCGTAGTATCCTGGTTAATGTTAAAGTCAAGAGCATGGGCCAGCCAGCAGCGCTTTACAAGCTGGACTTAAGAATTATTGGGCTTACATTTAGATGGGCCCTACATATATGGATGAGACAGATTATGATAGCCTTCTAGATCACTTTATTCGGGCTGTGTTTGCATATAAAATTGACCACCCAATGTGACCACTAAGCTTTATATTCAAGCTTTTCACAAAAGGACTAAGGATATTGAGTGCACAATGCTACCTGATTCTTTACTACCATATTTAAGAGTTTTTTTTAACGATTTTACTTAGAATTATCGTCACTACTCAAAAATAATAAAGTCAGTTGGTGATGGTAGGTTCTACTCTCGTTCGTTTTAGATTCTTGACTACCGAATACAGTACCAAGATACAAAACTAAAAATAGGGACATATTTGGTGCAAACCAACTTCCCATGAAAACTATGGAAACTTCAATCTGGACCACACGATGTTGATGCAAGGGCTCATCCAGATTAGGTAGAAGGGGTGATTTGCAAAAGTCAAGGGAGGTGGGAGGGGTGATTTGTAAGATGTTTTTGCAAATCACCTCTCCCACCTGATCTAGTCGCTTCCTTGGATCAAAATCGTGTGGCCTAGATTTTAGTTTCCATAGTTTCCACGAAGAGGTTGGTTTCCATAGGATACGTTGTCGCTAAAAATAGCCTATGTAAAACCATTTCACCCGTTACGCATCTCAAAGAATTTACTCGAGGAGGCATTAAAATGACCATGCCCAAGATAAGCCAGAGCTTATACCACTAGAAAAACGTTAACCTCTCTTTCCCATGTAACGATTTGCAAAATTAAGGAGAGGGGAAAACAATCACAGCATGGTTAAAAAACAAGGCCTCGATGCATGATTTCTAGCCTCGTCAACGCTTTCTGTAACCAAATAATCCTAGCAAGATTACAAAGCAGATTTCCTCAAAAAAAAAAAAAACAGAGAGAGAGAGAGAGAGATTACAAAGCAGACTCAGTCCTCCACAGGCACTGACTACAATGCCCTCGGATCAGCTGCATTGTGGGCTGTGGGCGAAAGTCTCAACGGGGAAGGACTTTGAGATGGGGCCAGCGGAGAACCGGAGCTGGTCACCGTCACGGTCGACCTGAGTCACTTGGACCCACGCTAGGAGCAGCTTCACCTTGACCCCCTCGACGCCGGTGATGGACTCCGGCCGGATGCTACCGGCGATACGGCTGCTGTAGCGGACCTGAATGCTTCCGGCGCGGAAGCTGCAGTCTCCCGGGAGGTACACCTCGAAGGAGCCGTCGGGTCTGAGGACGTACCCCGTCACGCCCTCCGGGAGGATGCCCTGCGTGAGGTTGTAGCGCTCCAGCATCTGGTACGCCGTCGGCTCCGGCTCCGGCTCCGGCGATGGCGAAGGGGGCAAGGTGGGGGTGGGAGCGGCGGCGGCGAGAGTGGCGAGGCAAAGTACAATGGCTGAGACGAGGGGGAGGGGGAGGTGGTGGTGCTGGCTGGCCGCCATAGCTGCTGGGTTGGTGGTGTGCTAGCTATAGCTTGTCTTTGTGCTACTGCGTGGTGATGTGTGGTGTGGACGGGCCAAGATGTTTTATATATATATGAAAAAAGATGCTTTGTTTAAATGCTCAAAGGAAAAAAGATGCTTTATAGAAAGACGTCCTGAAATTGTAGGGTTAGGTGAAGATTTAATCTCAACACATATGATGGATGTGGAGGCTGGAATGTTTTATTTTCCACATGTAAAAGTAACCAGAGATACGCTCATTGATTGCTAAAACTAGAGTGAAATAATTGAGAATTTGATTATAGATGCTAATAAATTAGAGGTTCACAATACAGCATGCTATAAATATAAGTAATAATATATGGCACTGCAATTTACATCTATATAAACCAAAACTCCAGATTTACTTGAGATGTGCCATTTGATTTCTCTGTTTTTCAGTTATAAATGAATATGACCAAGAGTGGCCTGGATGCACATAACAAATATTTTCTTCTTCCCTTCCTAATTAGAATATGCTTTAACAATATCACATTGTATCTTTATGTATATTGTAAAGATACGGAAGATACACTAGATATCTATGTTATTGCATATAGTTATTTTGGTAAGATCACTAGATTTTTGCATTGGTGATCGATGATCATGCACTGTAATATATGGGAAATATAGTCAGGGGCAGATACCAGATATGTGATTGGGGGGCTTTTTTCATTCTTTCTCCTCTTTCTCTCTTTCTCTTCTTCCTCCTCATCCTTTGCATCCTCCTCTTCATCGATGGCCAAAATTTCTTGGGAAGGCTTACAGAGGCTCCAATGGAGTTTCTTGGGTGCCCCCCCCCGCCCCCCACGTTGGATCCTCCCCTAGAGCCCATTGTCTAACCGTTTGGTATGCATGATAGAGTAGTCACTCTCTTCAGACTCCATGATATGTGTCTTTCCATATTGTTAGACTTGTTTGTATAGGAGTAGAGGGCTTACATGTGGTCTATACCTGCCGCTCATAGAAACCCCCCTCCCCATATCCCCGGACCCGCGCCACTTGCCTGTAGAGGTTGCGTCGCCATGGCTGTTGTGCCTTAAGCATGCTGTTTTGAGGAGAAAGAAGACTAGTAGATAGCGTTTCATGAGTATCATGAGCTATGTTGGCCTAGCTTTAGGCAAATGGTCTTTTGGCCCATGAGGCAAACTGAAAAGAACAAAGCCTATATAGCCTTTTAGTCTTTAGAATATGAATCTTCGATTCTAGAAAGTGGAAACCAATCGATACCTCACGCACTCTTTCACCGCTTCATCTTCACACAATCCCGGTTGGGCGCCGTCGCCGCTTGTCGGTCGTCGCCCTCGGCTCGCGCGATCGCCAGTCGCGCTCAATGGCATCGGACGGCCAAGGATGGGGAGCAGGGCGTCGGACGCCCAAACTCATATGCAAATCCAAGCAGGGTTAGGAAAAAATTAGAAGGTAAGAGTTGGTCATCTCATACAGGGAAAAATTAATTCAACCCTGTCCCTACTTGCATATGTTGCTATACCATATTTGCAATGAGATGTATGATGAATGGCTCAATTATTTAATGGTATACTACACCAAGAAAAAGATATTTAAAGGGCTGGATGATGATAAAATATATATATTGAAGTGTGACCTTTGGTCATATTATGTTTTTTATATAAATATAAGTAGTTGTAGGTTCGCCATAGGTAGATTTTTATCCTGGCTCCGCCACTGCTAGCACTCAAATTTGTCACATAGTTGAGTCACCCAAGGAACGGGTGCAGTGACGTGGAGCTTGCGTAGCCTATTCGATTCATTGTCCTTGGAGTGTGGACTTACTGAATGCAGTAACGAGTACTCCAACGATCGAGTTATTCTACATTTGAAATAATTGCTGGATGCCATCATAGGAAAAAGGGCTCCAGTACCAGTTGGTAAGCCCCTGTCAGTACCGGTTATACAATCGGTACTACCAATCCAGTACTGATGGACATGCCAATCAGTACCGGTTGTTATAACCGGTACTGAAGCGAGCATTTGGTACTGGTTGGTGAGGCATCACACCAAAAGACCGACTATATCCGCAAGATTGTCCTGATGCATGCCAAGGCAGAACGCCTTCAAAAGGAACTGGACAAGGAGCGCGGAGCGGCACACCCAGGAGATCGAAGATGCCAATCTAATTCGCACACTGCATTTGCGGGTGAAGGAGTTGTCGTCCGAGAGGGATGACATGAAAAAGAAGCTGACCACTGTGTGGACTAAACTCAAAGGTACTGAGTGTTATATCCCAGAATTGTACTGAGTGTCATATCCCAGAACTGAAACAACCTCATATATTTGTGTATCAGGTTCTCAGCAACAAATAGCCATGGTCTAGAGTAAGCTGACGGACTGGTTGAACTTGGCGACCCATCGAGAGGAAAGCATAAAAATCCTCTCGGCGGAGAAAGAAGATCTGGCAAAAAGACTACACACCGCAATACAACAGTGCAAAGATGTCGATGAGCAGTTGATCCAGGTTTTAGAGCTGCAAAAGAAAGCTGCCAAGGATCCAGAAGAGGCGCGTGATGATAACAAGCAACTATCTGAAGAGCTTGTTAAGTTGCGCGAGAGCATCGCCAATAAGAAGGTCTTGGATGAGAAACTGCAGGAGGCTTCCAAGAGGTTGGAGGAGATGGAGGAAACAATCCAGCAGATGAAGAAAATTGATGGTGATTTGGTGGAGGCCACCAAGCACGTCATGCTTTTGGAGAAAGCCATGAATCCATTAGTGAAGGCCTTAGTTCCCGAAGACCCTATAGCTCTGCAATCGTTTCTAGACCGATTGAAGGTCGTGCCTCGCCAACTGAAAGCTTTTATCAAGAAGTCATCAGAGGCCTGGCTTGTTCATGTGCTAGCGGTGATCAAGGCCAGGTACTCCGAAGTAGACATTTCCAAATGTGTGAAGGGTGCAGAGCCGAACTGCACTGAAGAAGACTTCGGGAACCCGAAGAAGGAAGCAAAGCCAGTCGCCAAGGCGATTGCGCAGAGCTTGAAATTGTAAAGACTATATGTATTGAACAAATAGTTATGTAATAATAACTATTATTATTCCTACATGCAATGAGGATGATGAATGCTGTGAATGTATATATGCATTATGAAGAAAAAATCCAAGGATTGCGAAGAACCCTTGGGGTGTTTTTGTTGTAGGACAAGACTTAGTCAAAAAAACATGTTTATTGTATATTTTGACCAGAAAAACAACCCTGTTGTGGACCCGAAGGAACCTAGGCAGATTTCGATAGCCATAGCTATATTTTAAAGTAAATATACCCTAAAGGGGGACAATGGAACAAACTGTATATGGCCTTATAAAAGAACACAATAGGACCCCAGAGCAGTGGCTTAAAGCCTAATACTTCCACCTATGAGCGGAAAAAGTAGGAACAAATCTGTTGACGGCCTCGAAAGAACCCGGATAGACCTATTGTAGGTGCTCCGCGTATAAAATGCATGAGAGTTTGTCCGTTATGGCCTCGAAAGAACCCAGACAAACTTTCCGCAATGTCAATTAAAACAAAGTGTATGTAACACAAAGATCTTAGAAGTGAAAATGAAGGCAACAAATAATTTCATTCACTAAAGATACTTCTGGCTGTCGAAACAGCTGTACACTAAAGAACTCACACATAGAACTTGCGTAAGTGTTCTATATTCCAAGGGTTTGGCAATTCAATACCATCTTCAGTTTGGAGGCGATATGTTCCTGGTTTGAGGACTACGGAGACGATGAAAGGACCATCCGATGGCGAGGTGAGTTTTGAGTGACCTGCCGTGTTTTGGATGCGTCGCAACACTAGGTCTGTTCTTCACATGCTTGTCATCAAATTGGCTGATGCCTTGAAGATATGTTGTATTATGTAGCAGAGCTGCTAATCGAGCTTCCTCAGCAGTATTAACATCAATCATCCATTGTTCATCAGACATGGCTTCGTCAAATTTTTCAACGCACGGAGTGTTGTGCATAACATCAACATGAAGGACAGCTTCAGAGTCGTAAACCATGAAGAAAGGAGATTGTCCTGTAGCCTTGCTGGGTTGAGACCGTAGTCCCCAAACAACTGGATAGAGTTCCTTCATCCATCGGCCTTCAGCCTTCTTCAGGGTTCTCTCCATCCTTGCCTTGAGCCCATCAAGTATTAAGCCATTGGCTCGTTCGACCTTGCCGTTAGCTCGTGGGTGGCCGACTGAAGCATAGCGCACCTCAATACCGTGATCTCCGCAATAGTCCTAGAACTTACTGCCAGTAAAAGTGGTACCCGAATCTGTAATATTTTTGTTCGGGATTCCAAAGCGCAAGATCAATTCTTGAAGAAACTGAACTTCTTTTTCAGCCATAGCTTTGACCAACGGAAAAACCTCAATCCATTTTGAGAATTTGTCAATTGGTGGAGGAGTTGAAATGCTTTTTCAGCCGTAGCTTTTTCAGCCGTATCTTTGACTAAGTCATGGTAGAAGGAGAACAATGAAACAACCTTGTGGGAATTACCGAGAAAATTGAAGAAAGTTTCTACCTTATGAGGTGTGACAGGAACAAATTTGGGCATGTACGTGGGGAGCTATGCAGGCTGAAACAAGAGCTAGAGTGGTTACAGTATGACCTGAAGCGGATGACTCAACTCATGTAGAGCACAAGATCAAGGAGAAAATTCAAAAATTGAACCATAGAGAAGAAATAATGTGGAGGCAACGCTCCAGAATTTTACATCTTTCTACAAGTGACAGAAACACAAGGTTTTTTCATATCCGAGCTAGCAGAAGGAGGAGGAGAAATAGGACCACGGAGTTGAAAACACCATATGGATAGATGACAGAAATGTCCAGGAATTGGGCCAGTTTAGGCCTATAACCTTTGCAACGCTATGCATAAGGTCTCCTCAAAAGTTCTTGCAAACAGACTTAAGAAAATTTTGTGGAGGTTATATCACAAGAGAAGTCTGCTTTTGTTCTTGGGTGTCATAATACAGATAACATAATTTCAACATATGAATGTCTGCACTTTATGAAGCGGAAAAGGCCTCGTGAATCTAGATGTTGTGCTTTAAAGTTAGACATGATAAAATCTTATGAACGAGTTGAGTGGGACTATCTACGCAAGATCATGCGTTGATTGGGCTTCCACCAATGTTTGGTTGAGACAGTGATGTGTCTGGTATTTACTACCTCTTTTTATGTTCTTTTTAATGGTGATAGACTTGATAGTTTCAAACCATCAAGGGGTATTGGACAAGGAGATTCAATCCATTTCTCGTGCATGTTAAAAGCTATGAATCAGTCATCTGTACTAAATGGGATTAAAGTGGCATCATCGGCTCAAGTGGTGTCTCACTTACTCTTTGCAGACGACAACCAACTGTTTTTCCAGAGCTAATAGGGAAAGTGCATAGGAGATCAAGGAGGTACTCAACTTGTATTGTCAATCTTATGGACAGAGGATTAATATGGACAAGTCCACAATTAATTTTGCAAAGGGTTGCAAATAGTCTTTTCAAGAGGTGATCAAGGGAGTAGTCGATGTCCATAATGAATCTCTAAGTGAAAAAAATACTTAGGCATGATGACAAATGTGGGTGTTTCCACTAATGGGGCTTTCAAATATATTGGAGATCGTTTGGGGAATAAGGTCCAGGGCAGGCTAGAGCAGTGCTTGTCGTGTGGTGACAAGGAGGTACTGATTAAATCAGTGGAACATGCTATACGTACTTACTTGATGTCTTTCTTTAAGCTCCCTAGAGGCTTATGTCATCACTTCAATGGTTTATTGATGAATTTTTGGTGGGGTAGCAAAGAATGGAAAAGGAAAATGTGTTGGGGTGCTTGGGATGAGATGATCAAACCAAAGTGCATGGGAGGCCTAGGTTGTAGGTACATTGAGAAAGTTTGGCGCATTAATAGATTAGAGCTCGTTAAGTGCGTGAATTTAAAAGCAGTGTGCTTCCCTAATGTAGACTTCTTAGATGCTACTCTAGGGTTGTCTCCTTCTTAGAGATGGTGATCCAAACTTGATGGCATGGAAGTTCTAGGGAGGGGACTAATTAGGAGGATCTCAACTAGCGAATCAACATACCTATGCCATATGAATTGGATTTGAGCAAATCAGGTTTGCCCCATTAGTATGGATTTGGCTAATCGTCCAAGAATGGTCAGTGAGTTGATAGATCACACAATGGCCTCATGGGTGTCCAAAAGCTACGTGATGTGTTTCTACCCATATGATGTTGAGGAAATTATGGATATACCCCCTCTGCACTTGGAAACAAGGGGATTTCTACGCAAGGCACCATGAAAAGGGGTGATTTTCTTAGTTCATTCAGCATCTAGGATGTTCATTGTAAGTGTTGCTGGTAGATCATATTTAAGTTATTATGAGGAAAGCGAATGGAAGTCTCTCTAACAGGTCATGCTAGAGAGACTTCACCATAAAAAATACATGTATTCTTGTGGAGTCTTGCTCATCACTCCTTGCCATGTGATGTACTGTACCATAGGAACATGGCTACTCGACGCACTTTGAAGGGACCGTGACACCCTAAGAGGAGGGGTGAATTAGATGTCTCTAAAAACTAAGGCTCCAATTGCACATATGAAAACCTATTTCAATTTCTATCTAAAAGTGCTCTAGGTTTTCTCTATGTATTGCTATCTCTACCGCTACAAAGTTTTGCACCCTAGGTCCAATCCTATACTAGCATGGCAAGTCTAGGGAAGGTAAATACGGAAAGTAGTGCAAGTATGAAATGCGGAAGCTTAAAGGGTAGAGAAGAGCAAACTCCCGGCACGACGATTTTTACCGAGGTATCGGAAAGCTCACGAGCTTTCCACTAATCCTCGTTGTTGGAGCCCCTCTTAAAGGGAATGCTCGTGCAAGGGCATAAACTCCCCGGTCGAGTAACTCCGTGGGTGACCACGGGACTTCCCCACGCGCAAGTGGGTCTCCGCTCGTCCCTCCCCGGATGCTCCTCGCTGCCTCCACTTGGTAGAGCTTCGGCCAAACGCCAAGGGCCTCTCCTCCCTTGCACAAGCACCGGCGGCCTCTCCACAAACTCGGTTGGAGGGTCTCGCAAGACTACAAGCCCCGGATTACAACACTTGGTGCGTGCAAGCACCGGTAAGCAAAGAGGTATGCAAACCTCGCTAAACTCTAGGCTAAACACCTAAGAGATGCGCTAAAGGGTCTAGACTAGCACTAAGCACTTTGCTAATCACCTAGATCTTCTATTTAGCACTTTGGTGGATTGAGCACTTAAGAATGTGTAGAACACTTGCCAATAGCTTCTCCCAGCTCAAGCACACTTCAAATGGCCGAGGTAACCCATATTTATAGCCTCAGCCAAAGAAACTAGCCGTTGCTAGCCGTTGCCAGTTTTCTGCGTACCGTCGACTAATTCGATGGGTGCAAATGAGGGACCATCGATTTAGTCGTCGTCCCGTTTTTTCTTTGAATCTTTGAACTCCAACGGCTACTGCACCATCGACTAATTCGATGGACCATCGACTAATTCGACGGGCACACGATCGATTTAGTCGTTGCCCACCAGAGACAAACGCACACCGGTCTTCAGTCACCATCGACTAATTCGATGGACCATCGACTAATTCGACGGTCACACCATCGATTTAGTCGACGCCTCTGCGTTCGGTCTACAACCACCATCGACTAATTCGATGGACCATTGACTAATTCGACGGTCACACCATCGATTCAGTCAATGCCTCTGCATTTTGTAATTCTTCATTGCTTCTTCGTGGGTCTTTTCTTCTATCTTCATTGCCATCTTTTGGGACACTTTTCTACGTAATTGGATGGCTTCAATTTGGATAACCACCATTTGGATATTGGTTATATAGGCATTTGGATGGCTTCCAAAATATTCTTGGGACCTAGAAATATCTACAAATATCATCTCGACAAATTGTTAGTCCCAATGATTATGTTGTCAATCAATCGCCAAAATCACAAACTTATGGCCTAGGGCCATTTTCCTTACACACTTGTTTGTTGGATTGGATTTGTAGATGCACTCGTTAATAGAGTGCAACATGGTGATATGTGTGTGGGCTCTGGAACTTGAGGAAATTACACAACTAATGAGTGAAATCCAAGAGGCCGAGCTTTAGAGGATGGTTATATTTAACTTGTTAAATCATGACAAACTAATGAGGATGGTGGTCTGTTAGGGCCATCTGGTATGCTCGCAGGAAGGCGATCCACGAGAACTTTTTTGAGAGTCATTTATCTAATCTCTATTTTGTCAACAATTTTATAGCTAAGCTGGAGAAGATTAAGATGGAGCAGGTGGCACTAGTAAGAGAGACCCTTGGTGTTCCACCTCGGTGGATCCCTCCACCGCTAGCCTCATTAAAAACACGGTCGATGCAGCCACTTCAAAAAATTCAAGAAAGACTGTGGTGGCTACATTGCTAGGGAAGCTGCAGGTAACTTTATGGGAGCATCCACGTTGGTGGTTTTTTTTACTCAAATGCAGACAACGTCATGGTTATAGCATGCAAGGAAGGCCTTAAGTTGGCAACGGATCTCATGGTGCAACACTTCAGGCTAGCATGTGACAATGCTAATTAATGTGATAGGAATCAAGGAGGATGGAATGCCTGCTCATGGCCACATGGCCCACATCACCAGGGAGATACAATCTAGAGCAGCGCATTTTGAAACAGCTAATTTTGCTCATGGCCACACCAGCATGGATGCTCATGCTATTGCAAAACATGCAATTTATTCCATGTTTCTCACGGGTCACCTAGGTGTGAAGGCGATTTCCCAATCGTGGCGTCTCCCTCGCCATGCCCGTCTTGCGTATGACATCTCATAATGCGCCAAGGCATCGGGAGGATGCCGTACGAGCGAGGTGGGCTCGTGCGTGGGGAAAAAACATGTCAGTGAATAGGGGAAAAGCCGAACTGCGCATGCGGGCGAAGGGAGAAGGGCTGCGCGCTGGGGAAACCAAGAAATGAATTTATGCAGCTTGTTGCTTGGCACAAGAAGAAAAGAGAAGTCAAGCCATCAAGAAGGTATTTTAGCCGATCCACATCTATATTTATTCAATTAATCATATTACAAAATTGTTTGACTTGTTACAATCATTAGCACTCACTATTTCACAAACTTATTTCAAACATGCAAGAGGGTTGCATCCTACAAGGAACAAGGACAACTGGAAGTGGGAGGATGTCTACTATATGGGCTCCAAAACTTGCAGCAACAAGGTATGTTTTAGTACTCCATATATCTAGGTAAGGGTATGTGTAAGACGTTGCCTTGCCGCGCGCCATACTCGCTTGCAGAAGGGGGGGGCACCTCGCCTCGCCTTACTGTCGTAAGGACAATGATTAATTCTGAGTTTGATAGACAAGTTTTAATAAATCTGCCTCGTGAGTGCAACTCTTATAACTCTATCAATGAATAAAGAGTTACCCTCCCTCAAAAAAGAAAAGCAGTAGCAGAATCTTTTGAACCCCTGAGAAAACCCTCAGAAAAAAGCAGCAACTTTTGAGACTATTTTCATTTTTACATTGTAGAAAACTTAGCAATTGGTAGCCGTCTGATCCTATTCGTAGAACTAAGCTGATTGATTATTTCATTGTTCTTTCCATGATGAGTTGATTACCTATGGCAATTGTTGCGGTACCCAAGTGTCCAGTACCACACTCCCCGACACAAACTGATCTAGAAGCGATAGCAACCACACACAGTTTCTCTCTTTTAATTGATCCAGTATCATCGATCATCAACCTCTTGAGAGCGATAGCAACCATACAGTACACCTTCTCTCTGTTAACATGATCCAGACTTTTTCCTACGCCTAATTGTCGTTTCTTCCTCTGATACTGATAGGCTGGCGAGTTGGCTATAAGAAGGTGAATCATGACACGACACGTCGACGCGGCAGGCTCAAAGGTGACGGTGAACAGGTGAAGTCGATCGTTCCAAGAGTACCGGAAGTATCCTGCTCACTACTCCTTTTCTTTTGCTCAAATAATGGCAATCTAAAAAGATCATATAATTTCTGGAAGTAGGAGTAATTATTTAAGAAAGAAGTATCCTGCTCACTATTTTTCTTTTTCCTCAAATAATGGCAATCTAAAAACATCATATAATTTTCTGGAAGCAGGAGTAATTATTTAAGAAAGTGATTTGTACGATCCTTGGTATTTGTATTTAGAAGCAGTAGTTCCCTTCCTTAAGTTCTTATGCTGTCGCACCACGCACGACCGTAAGAAACCGATCGATCTGCACAACTTCACACTATCTAAACATCCCCGATAATATTCTTCGACCAATCAGACGATGCATGATACCGCCCGCCGGGCCCACACGGAAAACGACGGCTCACCAGATAGTACGTGTCGTTGCGTGGTGAACCAGAGGCATCTCCAGTGTGTTATTATAGTATGTGCTCAAAAACCCAGCTCGTTGTGTCTTTCCATTTTAAGGATGAGTTGTTCTTTTGTGATGCATCATCGCGTATTCTACTTTTTCAAGCCCGAGGCTTCACAATCGATATACCTATTTTTGTGCCTGCGATGTAGGGCTTGTCGCCGAATTTTTCACGGTCGTAATCACTCCAATTGCTCATGGATCGGAGTCATGGCCCGAGAACATATATAAACACGACCTTTCAACAAGCCGTCACAGAATTTGTCACCGAACACGTATCCTACCGTGTACTATATATACCAACGAAAAGATAAATGGTTCAAAAGAAACGAACCCAGGTCCGCTTACTGGTAGAAGACGTGTCAAGGCGGTAACGTGTCGCATATGACTTTTGCAAATGAAAGATCAAACGGTTCAGGCCAGCTTCTGATCGTTTTTTGTCGCTTTTACCTATTATAACGTCATAGAACGAGTGGTATAGTCACACCAACCTAGATTAAATTTCTCACGAAAGCAGGTTTATTTGTTGGTTTTCTTAAAAAAAATCATATTATCGGCGTAGCCAGGACTAAGAGATTTGAAATCTCCAATTTGTAATTTGGTTTCGGAGATCTCAAAATCTGGCTATCGAAGTGTCAAGATTTGACGAGCCTATGCGTTTAGTTCCCAGAAAAACACTATCCATCCTAATTTTACTCCTATTCATACTATTCCCTCCTCTCCTCCAAGGACTTAGATACATTGTTTTTTTGTCTACAATATTTTTTTTTTCCTGTCTAAACTCACGGCATCAGCTTGCTTGCCAGGCAACAGTTGAAATCGAACGTGTGAGAGCTTAACTGGCCTAGACATCTTTGCTAAACGTCATACGTGTGTGATGCATATTTGTTAACGAGCGCATCTATCTTGTAATTTAAAATACAAAAAAAAAATGAGAACACATCATCGTATACTCACATCAATTATAGTCTCTCCTTTTCAAATCGAGAAATTTCAGGATTTGAGCCTCGTCTTTTTAAAGTTTAACACCCAGAAAGGTGTGCAAATTGAGATCCACATCCTAAAATCTCTCGTTTAAGGGTCTGTTTAGATTGGAGGAAGATTCTCTAAAAATACAATGTTAAAAAAAAAACACTATAGATGAATAGCATTCTGTGAGTGGAAGAGATATAATGAATAGTGAAAAGTTAGAAGTATTTTTTGAGAGGTTTTTTAACTAAACGCCCCTAAATCAGTGTGGGTAAAGCGTATCTAAACGCTAAGCATGACACGTCCCATGGCGTGCACCGCGTACGGCGTATCCCAGTGTGCCCCAACCCCTTTCCACCTCACACGTGCGCCCATCGCACGCCCTTACCGCGGGCCCCACAGGGACGAGTCCGTCCGTGTGGGCCCCACGAGCAGAGGCCACATCTTCTTCTTCTTCGTCTTCCACTGCCCCCTCCGCCACGTCCTCCAGAGTCGCCGTGTCCTGTCTGTACCTGTCCGTCAGTCAGCGCGTCCCGACGGAGCGCGGGTGGAGTCGAAGAAAGCCCAGAGGAGCGAGCGAGCGCTCGATCGATCCCCTCGGTGGAGGATTCGGCAGAGGACAAGGTCAGATTACCACCTCCCTCCCACTCCTGCCCTGCATTCGCGCTCCGAATCGATTCAGGATCCGGTTGTCTGACCTGCGGATTCCCCCCCTTCATACTCTTCCTGTTCGTCGCGGCGTCCCGTCCCATGGATTAGGCCGCCTCTCCTCTCGCTCACCACCTCCGTCCGGCTCGTGGGATTTCGTCGGGGGATCTGTGTGTTTCACACCCCAGATTTCGCATCGGAATCGTCGGTTTGTTGTCTGCTTGAATACCAGTGCGCGTGGCCTGTCGATAGGATTGCTGTCTTCAGTCGCCGTTGCGTGTCCTTGGATCTGCCTCACTTCGTCGTTCCGGTTGTACGCGCGCGCCTCCACCCCGCCCGGGACTCATTTCGCTGAAGCGAACCGCCCCCAACTCCTTGGAACTGTTATGTTGTACTGTTGTAGACGCCCTCCCAAACTTTTGATCCTCCTGAACTTTTGATTGGTTCCTTCTTCTTTCCTTAGAAGGAAGACGTTGAGTGCTTTTAGATGGATTGTTTATTTCGTTCTGCAGTATCTTTTCGTTTCTGTCACCGTGTCAGCGTCACTAATCTAAAAGTTCCCTGGATGAACATGGTAGCTTTTTTTTTTTTTTCTAATACCGCGACAGTAATACATGGGAACTAAAAGCTAACCATGTTAACCCAACTGTCTGACAGTCAATACTGAAGCTCCACTTGGGTAAAGCGGCCAGAATCTCGTTTCCTTTCCTAGTCCCTCACCTCACCTCATGTTTCACGTCGGACTTTTCTATCATAGTATGAGTTGTGTACCTCTAGTGAATTATGATTTCTATTATTTAATCTAGGTTGGGTGCAGAACACACCTTATTATGACCTTTCTGAGATTTGATTCTGTATTTTTGTCATCTAAATCATTTATTGTTTTTTCTGTTAAAGCTTTATTCTATTTATTTCTACAAGATATTTGGCCAACCTTCACTCCATCAGTGCTTATAATACCTGACTAGTATGTCTCTGATGGGAAGCAAAGTGCGACCTGAAATTTCTGCTCATATTCATGTTCTGCCACTTTTAAATATTCTGTTTGTAAAATGCAAGTGTTAATATTTATGTACATTTCTTGAGATCAATTACATATATGAATTTTGATCTGTTCATAGGGCCAGTCCAAACAAGTAAGAAACATGGTAGAGAATGGTGTGGATGAGCAACCTATAGGTGTGTCCCGGAATCTTCCACCTGCTCATTTGAATGGTGATGAGGTGAGTTATTTCTTTCTAAATTCATGTGAAAGCTCATATTATATTATTTTATTGAATTAAATTTTCTAATCAGTCACAACTGTTCTTCTCCATTGATAAATAACAATCCAATCATTGTTTCATGTCAGTAGAAAATTCTTAATTGATTTGTATTGATAGATGATTAATGTACGCATGCAACTATGAAAATGCTAACTTAACCCATATCATTAACTTGAAGGTACCTCTTAGCTCCAGATCAAGTCATAATTTGAATGCTTCTATCAACCACATGTAAAAAAACTAAAATTACCATCCATCCATGTTCCTGAATTATTCAGATCTTCAATTATATTGTAGGTTCTAATGGGTATTCTTTGATGTCAGGAAAAGGTTTATCCTGGACAACTTCCAGTGTTGACCTGGGAACACAAGCTAACTCATGTTAGACATGATTTGTCGCCATTCAGACTTACATGGAGAGAGACAAGGCAGCTGGTACTTCTTCTGTGTTACCTAGATCCTAGCCTTTTTTTGTTCAACAAGTCCACTCGCTTAATCTCCATTTCATCATTGCAGGCTGGTATTGGTCTTCGTCTTGCTCGACATATCCTTGAAGAAACTTCAAAAGGACGAGTATGTTTGATTGTTCCACATATTTGCGGCTACCAGATTATCAAATGTGAAACATAAAGTATCAAAAAAAAAATGTGAAACATACATATTCCACATGCTTTTAATTTCTTGTGGATACCATCTAAGTGCTATTTTTGTTACTTTTCTACAGATTGCTGTCATTGATCCTATGAAAAAGAGAACTGCAAAATCTGGTCAGGGTGTTCCACTTGGAGGCATTGGGTATACCTTCTTCCCTTTACATAATTTGTGTTTCCGGTAAATGTTAGTGTACATGCACGATACATTTTGATAAGATCATGAACTTATTTTTACTAGCTTTGAGGTGCTGAACTTCTTGACCCTGCAAATGAACTTGCTTGATCATCTAAATCCCTTTCTTGTTAGTCATGTTTGTATGACATTTGGTAGTTCAAGTAAGTGCCGTGAAGGTTTATTTATTTCATTATTTCACTTGCAACTATATGAAAACTACCTACATTTAATCTCGTTTACCATCTTAAACACTACACTGTTAAATCAAAGGTTCTCAGTTTACCTTTGTTGATGCACTTTTGTGTGTGTGTGTGTGGGGGGGGGGGGGGGGCGCTGTGGCAAAAAAAAAAACGGGAATCTTGTGCCGTGTCCGAGCGATTAGGCAAAGAGAGACAAATACAATTTCACTTTTTTATAATAACTACTTGTGCTAGCCTGTGAAGTCTCATGAAGTCTCAGGATAGTGTCTTTTGTGCACGCTCTAAAAATCTTTTCTGTTTATTAAATGAAGTTTTCTCTTCTGATTGTTGGAACTGTAGTGCAGGAAGTATTGGAAGAAGCTACACAGGTAACTTCCAACGTTGGCAATTGTTTCCAGGAACATGCGAAGATAAACCTGTACTGGCAAATCAGTTTTCTGTAAGTCTTTAGTTTTTTTTTTGTTGATTATTCTGGTAAACTCTTATCTGGGACGTCACACATACTGGCTTAATGCTTGGTAGTGCTGATGCACCTCAGTATATCAATATACTTGACTCTTTTTTCATATGAGAATTAAGAAATGAAAAGAACTATAATTTAATTAATAAATGGTAATTTTTTATATGTTTCCTCAGACTCGTATCTACTGGCCTCAGCCCGGCGTTAGTTAATTAGAACTAATACATGATTTTTCCTTTCTTAATATTTTTGTACAATTTGTTGCGCCCTTTCAGGCCTTCATTTCCCGCGAAGATGGTAGAAAATATTCCACAGTGTTGCACCCTGGGAAACCAGATTTACCGAAGTAAGCACGATGGATGCATACTCCATGGGTTTTCTATATAACAGGGAATATTATTTTATTTTTTTTGAATACTTGAAAAACTCTTTAGACCCTTTTAAATGCAGAGGAAGTGACATTTCAGGAATTGGATCCTGGGACTGGAATATGAGTGGAGAACACTCTACTTATCATGCGCTTTACCCTAGAGCCTGGACAGTATATGATGGTATACAGTAACTGCCCAATTCTCTTTTGTTTAATAGTGTTATTTTCTCTGATTTTGGATTTGTCTTGCTAGGAGAACCTGATCCAGAGCTCAATATAGTATGCCGTCAGATTTCTCCAATTATTCCACACAATTATCAACAGAGCAGCTACCCAGCTGCAGTATTCACTTTCACAGTAATACTACATTCATGAAATTTTTCAGTTTACTATTTGTACTTAACTTTATGATGTAGTTCTACACCTTAAGAAGCCATACCCAAAAATTTCAGGTAACCAATTCAGGACATACAACTGCTGATGTGACTTTGCTATTTACATGGGCTGTAAGTTGCAATCATGACTTTTTTGTTCACTTTTCAGAAAACCAAGAGTGATCTTTTATTGTTATTGAGAAGTTACATTTGCCTTTCTGTTCTCTGTACGTTCACACTTGGCTTATATTTAAATACATGCAGAACTCTGTTGGTGGAAAATCTGAATTCACTGGATATCATTCCAACTCCACTACGATGTAAGAAAACAATTGGTAGAGGTTCCTTAGCTTACTTTCAAAACTTTTCTTTGATAATAAATTTTTTACATGTATATAATGGATGACAGAGAAAAGGATGGTGTTCATGGAATACTGTTACATCACAGGTAACTATAAGTTTGAATTTATCTTACGATACATGTTGTCTCCTAAAGTTAGAATATAATGATATACATTTGACTCAGCTATGAAATTTTTTCTAAAAATCTTACATGGCATGTATGTGAGCAGAACAGCAGAAGGTCAACCACCTGTAACTTTTGCAATAGCTGCACAGGAGAAAGAGCATATTCATATCTCTGAATGTCCTTACTTTGTAATATCTGGGAGCTCTGATGAATTCACAGCAAAAGATATGTGGAACTCTGTGAAAGAGGTTCGTTGAAGCTGGAAGCACCCTATTCGTTTTCTATTATCAGAAAGAGATTGACAAGTCGGTGGTTGCATTTTGCCTGACGAATTTTACATTCCTGGAATATTATGCATCAGTTAAGCGATCATATCTATGCAGCTGCACATGCAACTTACTGTGTTAAATTGATTTGTAAATTGTGATGAGGTACATAGCAGATGACAATAGGCAGATCATTCCTGTTGATGGATAAGTCTTGTACTATTAGTCTTTGTGGGGCTGCAGCAGCACATGGTCCTTGCATGGACCAGCTGCAGCATGTGGGGGGTGTTTTTAGCATCTTGGACTGTCCTACGCAGCAGGAGGATGGTGGCTTTGCTGCTGCTCAAGGACAGCATCTAGTGCTTTAGCATCTAGCATCTTAGACTAGTGTTGGCTGGCCAGCAGCTATAAATATGTAACCTCCTCTCCATTGGAGAGTATGGCTTAGAGTTTGGTAATGAGAAAAACCCAGAAAATTCCCAAGTTTCTTGTCATCCTCTCAGCTCAATGAGAGTGAAAATTGAGCTGCTAACATCTGGTATCAGAGCCGTACTTTCTTGTAGCCTGGACATCTCTTGCTCCTCCCCTCCCAAGCAATCCAGCCACTTCCAGCAGCAGCTGCAGCTCACGCAGCAGCAGCTGCAGCACCACCAGCAGCAGCTGCAGCACACGCAGCAGCTGCAGCTGCAGCATCCCCGGCCCCTTCTTCCTCACCCGACCACAGCAGCAGCAGCTCGTCTGAGGCTGCGCCCTCCCCACGCAGCAGCAGCCCCCTGGTGGCTCGCCATGGCCGACGCTCAGTCGCGACGCTCGGCCACGTCGAGTGCACGGCGTCAGGAGGACGCCGAGCTCGCCATGGCAGAGGAGCGCAGGCGAGCGACGGCACGAGGACGGAGGCAGAGCAGCAGCAGCGAGGACGGCCCAGCCGGGGCGGAGGTGGAAGCAGAGGAGGCGGCAGATGCAGCACGTGCGGCAGAGGCAGAGGTTGAGACCCTGCGCGGCAGCCTCAGCGGTTCCATCGCCGGGGACATCACTGGCGACGGGGATCTTGAGGTGCTGGCGAGGGAGAGGGCGTAGGAGCGGACTGCGCGGTGGGCAGAGGCCCACCCCCACGGCGGCGGCGAACAGCAGCACGCGTCCGGCGGTGGCCTGCAGCAGCGCGCGCCCGGCGGCGGCGAACAGCAGCACGCGCCCGGTGGCGGTCTGCAGCAGCACGCGCCCGGCGGCGGCCTGCAGCAGCGCGCGCCCGGCGGCGGCGCCCCCGGCCGGCAAGTGCGCGACGGTGCCCCTGGCTACCACGGCATCCAGACGGTGGTCAGGGATGCCGGTCCCAGCGGCGGTTGGCCGACTCTCACCAAGACCAACTACGTCGAGTGGGCTGCGGTGATGAGGGTGAGGCTCCAGGTGCGGCACATGTGGGATGCCGTCCAGTACGACGACGTCGACTACGATGAAGATCGTCGGGCGCTGGATGCGCTCATCGCCGCAGTTCCTCCCGCGATGCAGTTCTCGCTTTCCCAGAAGGCGACTGCCAAGGAGGCCTGGGACGCCATCGCGGCGGCTCGCATCGGCAGCGACCGTGCTCGCAAGTCCACGTTGCAGGCACTCCGCAAGGAGTGGGAGAACTTGGCTTTCAGGCCAGGTGAGGACGTCGACGACTTCGCTCTCCGTCTTAACACTTTGCTGTAGAAGATGGTGACGTTCGGCGACGACACCTACGACGAGGAGAGAGCTGTGGAGAAGCTTTTTCGCTGCATCCCCGAGAAGTACAGGCAGACCGCTCGCTCGATCGAGTCTCTGCTGGACCTCTCCACCATGACGATCGAGGAGGCGATTGGTCGCCTCAAGGTCGTCGACAGCGACGAGCCACAGTCTCTCTCTGGAGGCATTACCATCAACGGGAAGCTCCACCTCACCCAGGACCAGTGGGAGGCCCGACGAGGTGACGTGAAGAAGGGGGAGCCTTCCTCCTCGACCAATGGCCGCAAGCACGGCAAGCCCCGAAAGGGGCGCGGAGGTGCCCAGGCGGGGGCACGAGGGCGAGCTGATGGCGGTGCCCGCGGAGGCGCTCAGGGTGGCACCGCCGCCAAGCCCAAGGAGGCACGAGACGACGCTTGCCACACCTGTGGCAAGGCTGGCCACTGGGCCAAGGACTGCCCGCAGCGGCGGCGTGGGGGCCAAGCCCACGTCGCGAAGGCCCAGCCGGACGACGAGCCGGCTCTGTTCCTGCTCCACGGGGTTATGGAGCTGCACCCGGAGGCACCGCCCGCCACCGCTCTACTTCACCTCGACGAGCCGCGTGCCCGAGTCCTTCTCGGTGACGGCTCCGATGACGACAAGATCGACGGCTGGTACCTCGACTCCGGCGCCACACACCACATGACCGGGCGGCGAGAGTTCTTCTCCGACCTGGACACCGATGTACATGGCTCTGTCAGGTTCGGGGACTCCTCTGCTGTGGAGATCAAGGGTGTGGGCTCCGTGATCTTCACCGCCAAGTCCGGAGAGCACCGGATGCTCACCGGAGTCTACTACATTCCGGCGCTACGGAACTCCATCATCAGCCTTGGGCAGCTCGATGAAAGCGGCTCACGCGTGGTGATCGATGGCGGGGTCCTCCGGATCTGGGACCATCGTCGCAAGCTTCTCGCCAAGGTGGTTCGAGGGAAGAACCGCCTTTACATCCTCCACGTCGAGGTAGCCCAGCCTCTTTGTCTTGCAGCTCGCAGGGACGACGAGGCGTGGCAGTGGCATGAGCGCTTTGGGCACCTCCATTTCGAGGCCCTAAAGCGGCTCAGTGCCAAGGAGATGGTCCAAGGCCTCCCGTGCCTTGACCACGTGGAGCAGCTCTGCGACGTCTGTGTGCTGACGAAGCAGAGGCGACACCCCTTCCCCCAGCAGGCGAGCTTCCGAGCCAAGGAGCAACTCGAGCTCGTCCACGGGGACTTGTGTGGTCCGGTGACACCAACCACACCAGGAGGTCGACGCTACTTCCTGCTGCTCGTCGACGATCTCTCCCGCTACATGTGGGTGATGATCCTTGGCAGCAAGGGAGAAGCTGCAGACGCCATCAGGCGTGCTCAGGCTGTTGCGGAGGCGGAGAGCGGCCGCAAGTTGCGCGTGCTGCGCACCGACAACGGCGGCGAGTTCACGTCCGCCGAGTTCGCGGCGTACTGCGCGGATGAGGGCATCCAGCGTCACTTCTCCGCACCGTACAGCCCGCAGCAGAACGGCGTCGTCGAGCGCCGCAACCAGACGGTTGTGGGGATGGCTCGGGCCCTCCTCAAACAGAGGGGGGTGCCGGCAGTGTACTGGGGAGAGGCGGTGGTGACAGCCGTCTACATCCTCAACCGCTCGCCCACCAACCGCTCGATGGTATGACACCATATGAGGCTTGGCATGGGCGCAAGTCGGCGGTCTCCCACCTGCGGGTCTTCGGCTGCCTCGCGTTCGCCAAGGAGCTTGGCAATGTTGGCAAGCTCGACGACAGGAGCACTCCGGGAGTGTTCATCGGCTACGCGGAGGGCTCGAAGGCCTACCGCATCCTCGACCCGGAGACACAGCGTGTGCGCACGGCGCGCGACGTTGTGTTCGACGAAGGGCGAGGGTGGGTGTGGGACAGGACGGCGGACGGAGGCTCAGCTCCGACGTACGACGACTTCACTGTCGAGTACGTCCACTTCGAGGGAGCTGGGGGAGCAGGCAGCTCCTCTTCGTCGAGCGTGCCTACTCCAGTCCCCGAGCCTCCACCGACTCCGGTGCCTGCCACACCAGCAGCACCACGCTCTCCAGCCGCAACTCCGGCTGCGACGAGCCCCTCGCCGGCACCACCGCAGCCGGCGACGCCGCGTACTCCAGCACCGACGGCCACTCCTCCGGGCACGACTACTCCGACACCTGCTCATACTGAGCACAGCCCGGTGGAGTTTGCTACTCCGCTCACTCACGACGAGGAGCGGGTCGACGCGTACCACGACGGCGAGCCGTTGCGGTATCATACGATGGAGGACCTTCTCGGCGACCAGCCGGTGCCGGGACTGGTGCCTCATGATCTGGAGGCACAGTTGCACCTCGCGTGCGACGACGGCGAGCCTCGGTCTTTCGCAGAGGCCGAGGGACAGGCAGCATGGCGTGCTGCGATGCAGGCGGAGATGGACGCGGTTGAGAAGAACCGCACTTGGGAGCTTGCTGACCTTCCTCGTGGTCACCGCGCGATCACCCTTAAGTGGGTGTTCAAGTTGAAGCGGGACGAAGCCGGCGCCATCGTCAAGCACAAGGCTCGTCTTGTGGCACGAGGTTTCGTGCAGCAGGAGGGGGTTGACTTCGACGACGCCTTTGCCCCTGTTGCACGGATGGAGTCCGTGCGGCTTCTCCTTGCACTAGCCGCCCAGGAGGGCTGGTGCGTCCATCACATGGACGTTAAGTCGGCGTTTCTTAACGGCGACTTGAAGGAGGAGGTCTACGTGCACCAGCCGCCGGGGTTTGCAACCCCCGGCAAGGAGGGCAAGGTGCTACGTCTGCGCAAGGCCCTCTACGGCTTGCGGCAGGCCCCAAGGGCGTGGAACGCCAAGTTGGATTCCACGCTCAAGGGGATGGGCTTCGAGCAAAGCCCGCACGAGGCGGCCATCTACCGGCGGGGCAATGGAGGAAATGCCCTGCTGGTGGGTGTCTACGTCGACGACTTGGTGATCACCGGCACCAAGGATGCAGAGGTGGCGGCGTTCAAGGAAGAGATGAAGGCCACCTTCCAGATGAGCGATCTGGGGCCTCTCTCCTTCTACCTGGGGATCGAGGTGCACCAGGACGACTCCGGGATCACGTTGCGACAAACCGCCTACGCCAAGCGCGTCATTGAGCTAGCTGGGCTCACCGACTACAACCCAGCCCTCACTCCAATGGAGGAGAGGCTGAAGCTGAGCCGTGACAGCACGGCGGAGGAGGTGGACGCTACTCAGTACCGGCGTCTTGTGGGGAGCCTTCGCTACCTCGCCCACACACGGCCGGACTTGGCGTTCTCCGTCGGCTACGTTAGTCGGTTCATGCAGCGACCGACGACGGAGCACCAGCAGGCTGTGAAGAGGATCATCCGCTATGTTGCGGGGACTCTCAACCACGACCTCTACTACCCGAGGTGTCCTGGGGAGGCACACTTCGTCGGGTACAGCGACAGCGACCACGCCGGCGACATCGACACCAGCAAGAGTACGAGTGGGATCCTCTTCTTCCTCGGCGAGTGCCTCGTGAGCTGGCAGTCGGTCAAGCAGCAGGTGGTGGCTCTGTCCAGTTGCGAGGCTGAGTACATAGCGGCTTCCACCGCTTCGACTCAGGCGCTCTGGCTCGCTCGACTGCTCGGTGATCTCCTCGGCAGGGACACTGAAGCAGTGGCCCTTAGAGTGGACAGCAAGTCTGCTCTGGCTTTGGCGAAGAACCCCGTTTTCCACGAACGGAGCAAGCACATCCGGGTGAGGTACCACTT
Organism: Digitaria exilis; assembly: GCA_015342445.1. NCBI lineage: Eukaryota > Viridiplantae > Streptophyta > Magnoliopsida > Poales > Poaceae > Digitaria > Digitaria exilis. The sequence continues at coordinate 757,879 of JACEFO010001613.1, forward strand.
CATCCGAGGCTGCTTGGAGGACGGGAGCATCAAGGCAAGCCACATCAACACCAAGGATCAGCTTGCGGACCTACTCACCAAGCCTCTTGGGAGGATCAGGTTCCTGGAGCTCTGCTCCAAGATTGGGATGGTTCAGCGCTCTCACAAGACGACGCACAAGCCTTAGGGGGAGAATGATGGATAAGTCTTGTACTATTAGTCTTTGTGGGGCTGCAGCAGCACATGGTCCTTGCATGGACCAGCTGCAGCATGTGGGGGTGTTTTTAGCATCTTGGACTGTCCTACGCCGCAGGAGGATGGTGGCTTTGCTGCTGCTCAAGGACAGCATCTAGTGCTTTAGCATCTAGCATCTTAGACTAGTGTTGGCTGGCCAGCAGCTATAAATATGTAACCTCCTCTCCATTGGAGAGTATGGCTTAGAGTTTGGTAATGAGATAAACCCAGAAAATTCCCAAGTTTCTTGTCATCCTCTCAGCTCAATGAGAGTGAAAATTGAGCTGCTAACACCTGTGTCAATCTTTTGAAAGTCATCTGTTTCCGTATTATGAGTTTAACATTTTTTCTTCTCAGCCACACAGGAACTGTATGTCACTGCATTAAGGAGAAGAAATAGAGTTTTAAGTTACATTTGCCCTGGCAGTTTTTAGATTTGAGTGTTTCATGTGTTGTGTAGAATATCTAATTTATCAAGGAAAAAGTATATTTTTCACCCTTCAACTGTTACAAAAGTATGATTTTCAACCTCTAACTACAAAACCGGATACTAAAGGCCCTCCAACTATCCAAACCATGCAAAATTGGCCCTTTGGTTGGTTTTGAGGGTGGTTTTGGATTTTCTAAAAATAGCAGAAACATTATTTAAATTTTAAAAAACCATAACTAATTTATTTTGGACCCCAAAAGTTCACTTAAAATGTAACCAACCTATTGGCACACCATTTAATGTTATTTGGGTACTATATTTATATTACCAGTGTTTTATTGTTTTTTAAAAAATAATTAGAATAAAAATAAATAATATGCAAATAACTTCTAATGGTGCACCAACGTGTAGGTCACATTTTTAGAAAAACATTTGCACCAGATTCTAATTTTTCTAGTTCAAAATAAATTAGTTATGAATTTTTAATACAAAATTATTATTTATTTTTTTGGAAAATACAAAACCACCCAAAGGGCCAATTTTGCACGGTTTGGATAGTTGGAGGGTGTTTAGTGTCCGGTTTTTTTGTTGTGGGTTGAAAATCAGACTTTTGTAATAGTTGGAGGGTGAAAAATAGACTTTTCCCATTTATCAAACAACTCAAAATATTCCAAACTTCTGAAAAGTGGAAACATTGGTACTTGACATAGATATTCAATATCAATGTTTGTACAAGCTAACTATATTATTAGTAAGTACAAAAATCTGACAACTTCATTTCCATCATGGCAGCATGGATCTTTTGATCATCTTGATCCCATCAAAACATCAATGTGCTCCAAGCAAGGATCATCAATAGGTGCTGCTATTGCTGCTTCTCTTAAGGTTGCTCCCAAGGCAACCCAGGATGTTTCATTTTCTCTTGCATGGGCTTGTCCTGAAGTGAAGTTCTCCAGTGGGAAAACGTATCATAGGTTAGAGCAGCAGTAAAGAAAAAAATTCCATAAATGATTGTAAAGAGTAAAGCAACTGAAACTGTATTCCATGTTTTGCAGGCGTTACACCAAGTTTTATGGCACAGATGTTGATGCAGCAGCGAACCTTGCTCATGATGCTATTCTTGGTATAATCTAACTTCTCACTACAGCATTCTATTGGATATACTGATTTTGCCTTGAGTTACACTGTACAATACAAAAGGTCAAACTTCACATTAAGTCAGTATGGTTCTAAAATATTTCAATGACTGGCTGGTCTGGGGTCTTAATGACAATTAATTTCAACTACTAATTTCTAACTGTAGAAGGAACAGTACCAACTATTTGATTATAAGTATTTGTAAACAATGAGATTAACATTTCATAGTTCAAGCTTTGTCATGCATTAGCATAAGGAACAGTACCAACTATCATTCAGCTTTATCTGTAGATATGGTTCAGATAACATAAGGGCTGCTGGTGTGAGACTGAACTGTTCGTTTTATAATTGTTAGAGCATACTTCCTGGGAGAGGCAGATTGAGGAGTGGCAGGATCCTATTTTGCAAGACGAGAGGTTTCCCGCATGGTATGTTCTGCCTCTATAATTTATCTACATATAGTACGCATTATGAATTGCTACTAACACTAATTTATGGCATGAACAATTTCAACAGGTATCCAGTTACACTTTTCAATGAGCTATATTATCTTAATGCTGGTGGAACTATATGGACAGGTATATTACATGACTTCTTTTTTTTTTCTAGCTGAAGGCAACTAGCTTTCTTGAGAAGTGACACAGATGCATCTTTTCAGATGGACTGCCACCAATTCAAAGCTTGACAACAATTGGTGGTAAAAAATTCTCTCTGGACATGTTAAATGATGATGATGTCAATGAGATGATCGAACAGAATAATACTGCTTCTGACATTCTTCATCGAATGGCATCGATACTTGAGAGGATGCATGCATCTATTGCGTCGAATTCTGCTATAGGGACAACTTTGCTTCATGGTGAAGAGAACATTGGCCAATTTCTATACCTTGAGGGCATTGAGTATAATATGTGGAACACATATGATGTCCATTTTTATGCGTCATTTTCACTGGTCATGTTGTTTCCGAAACTTCAACTTAGCGTTCAGAGAGACTTCGCTGCTGCTGTCATGATGCATGATCCTGAAAAACTCAGGATCTTGCATGATGGGAAATGGGCTGCAAGAAAAGTTCTTGGTGCTGTTCCTCATGATCTTGGGTTATATGACCCATGGTTCAAAGTGAATGCCTATACACTCTATAATACTGATCGATGGAAGGATTTGAATCCAAAGTTTGTTCTGCAAGTTTATAGAGATGTTGTGGCCACAGGGGATAAATCCTTTGCCCGAGCTGTTTGGCCATCAGTTTATATGGCAATGGCATACATGGAGCAATTTGACAAGGATAAAGATGGGATGATTGAAAATGAAGATTTCCCAGATCAAACATATGATGTGTGGTCGATGGCTGGTATAAGTGCATACTGTGGCGGTCTTTGGGTTGCTGCTCTACAGGCTGCATCAGCCTTGGCGCGTGAAGTTGGTGACAAAGCTTCTGAAAAACTTTTCTGGGACAAATATGAGAAGGCCAAAACTGTCTATAGCAAATTATGGAATGGTTCCTACTTCAATTATGATGATGGTGACAACAAAATGAGCACATCTATCCAAGCAGATCAATTGGCTGGGCAATGGTATATATTACCTATCCGCTAATTGCATTTGGTATTAATTCTGTTTGGAGTTTTGATATGATATCTAATTAAACAGACTAAAGCAAAATTTCTCCTTTATACATTATATAACTTCACTTGCTATACAGAATACAATACTTATTTGGTTAGTTACTTCTAACACAAAGCACATATGTCCTAGTCATAATGAAATATTTGTGGGATTCTTGAATTAACACAAAATCTTGTAGCAGTGCTACCAGATTTCATTTCAATCATCAATTGCCATACAAGCAAATGTTTATGGATTCTAGGATTAATATGAATTATGAAAATATGCTTTCACACCTATATTCTGAGATCAATACCTGATTACGGTAACACGTGGTTTTGCCCACCATTTTCTCTTGGTTTTGCCCACCATTTTCTGAGAAATGCATTTTTGTGCTCCACTCCTTACTCTTATGGGTCTTTGTAAGTTTATGCAAACCAATATGGAAATCAGCTCCATTTCGTCAATGCTAGTAGCATCAATTGAAATGTCAATGATAAAAAATTCTCTGCTCTTGTAATCAAACCAAATATTTTGTGCTTATTCATGTACTTATGTGTTAATAGGCAGTAATAATTTAAGAAAAGCATAGAATAACAGAGTGCTTATGATGTACCAGTTTGGCATCTGAGTAATTGGAGTGAGCTCCAGTTCCAGTAGTAGACTCTAGTAGGTATGAACTCAAAATTTTAGCACAGCAGTAATACATATATATGCTGGTTTTCCACAGAACTGTGAATGTTGCTCCCATGGCGTGTTTGAATCAACTAGCCTAATGCAGTTCAACTTGACTTATTCTTTAATACACTCATCGCTTGACTTTTTCCAGGTATGCCAAAGCTTGTGGTCTATTCCCAATTGTCGACAAGGATAAGTCCCATAGTGCATTAGGAAAGATATACTCTTTCAATGTGATGAAGTTTAAGGATGGTAGAAGGGGAGCGATGAACGGGATGTGGCCAGATGGCACACTGGACATGTCTGCAATGCAATCTAGGGAGATATGGCCAGGTGTAACATATGCACTAGCAGCAACCATGATTCAAGAAGGCATGGTAGAGCAGGGTTTTAAAACAGCTGAAGGGATTTATCATGCTGCCTGGTCTCCAGAAGGACTTGGGTGAGTATTTATAAATTGAGTTCTGACACTTGCATTTTTCTTGCTATGTTATTGGATCCAGGCATAATATCTGAGATAAAAAAAAAGAAAACGTTAGCTGAACCTACCAATAAATGTTGTACCAACTTTGTTATGAAAATGCACAAACTTTAGGGATTGCAAGTGCGATCCTAAATTTCGAATAACTTTTATTTGTGAAACCATTGACACAAATTTAGGGAAAAAGGCGGAAGCTATCAATTATTGCTAACTGTTCTCATTTCAGCATATCTTCTATTGTTTGATTAGCTGTGTTGTTAATGTCAAGGTTTCAGCTGAGAAATGACATAAGATAGAGGTTAACAATGTTTATATTGAAATCTCAGCAAGTATGATTCTAGGATGACTACACGTCGTGGTTCATGTGAATAGCTTCTAGATTTCAATTCTATGAAGTTGATTTGTGCTTGGTTTCACGACTGTTCCATATTCTAGAATGAGAGAGAGCCGATTAATAGTACTTCCTCGTATGATAAATTTCTTTGAATGCACATAGCAGTATGCTTCCTACTATATAACTAGAGAAAAGAGTTAACCATGTATACTTTACCAAAAAGAGTTCTTTCTATATGAATAAACCTAAGAGCATCTCCAACAGCTCTTGTATATTGTGTGGGCTAGCTAAAAAAACAAAAGGAGAGAAAAAAACCTATCCAACAGCTACGCCAAATGGATCGGTATCCATCCACGCTAGGTATTCGTCGGCCTCCCCTCGGCATCTATGCCTAGCCCCGATGGCTCCGCATCACGCCCGGCTGCGCCCACGTCCATCCTTCCCGCACGTGCTTGGCCTCATGTTTCCCACGCTTCAACTGCCGATCCATTCACGGATGATCAAGAAGTACCGTCCAAGACTCCAGACGAGTGTGCAGACGAAGGGGAAAGGAGCATGCTGATGCTGGCGATGTACAGGAGATGAGGGCACGAGCGTGCAGGTGATCGTCCATCGCAACCCAAGCGACGTTGTGGTGTCCGACGGCGGCGGCGGCGGAAAGAGGAGTTCGGTCAGGAAAAAAACAGAATACGACCTGTAGGTGGCCGGGTGGATGACGTGGAACAGTTTTGAATATAGCTAGCCATTAAGTTGCCTAGTCTCTTGGATTGTCCCATAAAATTAGGTGGTCTTCTATTTTTACAAAGAGGTATAATCTTTATATTTACCTAACATAAATACAAGAGCTCTTGGAGATGCTCCAAGTCCTTACAACTAGGTCATCAAATTGCTCAAATTATTTCATATTTCAATATACTAGTATCAACTTAATGCAGAAATGAATAAAATGTCTAGAGCACCCTTAATTATGCTATTTATAAGATCTGACAATTTCAGTCCCTCAGGTACTCATTCCAAACTCCTGAAGCTTGGAACAATGACGACGAGTTCCGGTCCCTGTGCTACATGCGCCCGCTTGCCATATGGGCAATACAGTGGGCACTGTCAAACCCGAAGCTCCACAATACTCCTCAGACAGATATGCCCCAGGATTCTTTCCCCAAGACCCAGGTCTCTTATGCACGAATTGCAAAGCTCCTGCAGTTGCCTGAAGACGAATCATCAAAGAGCTTCGTTCGAGTGGTGTATGAGATCGTCCGAAACAGGTTTAGGTCCTGATATGGAACAAGGTCAGGGCTGGAGGTCCAAACTATTCAAACATTCTTAGGTGTGATTGTTAATTGTGAACATCCTTGCTGGTGGTCTAGCACATTCGTATATAATTGGTCGTGATAACAGCTATGAAACATGGTTGCCTTTGAACGGCAATTCATGGTAGATAATTCCACGTTTTTTTTTTCCAATTCGATCTTGTATATACTATTAATTAAAAAACAAAGTTTCATGCAATGCGTACAATGAGGTAAAACTTTCTTGCATGTTCAATAAAGTTCTCTTTTGTCACATTTTCGCTAGAATTGAGTAAGCTAATGTTGGAAACCACACTATAAAGTTTAGATACATGAAAATTGTGATGCTGGGAATTGGGAAGGAGCAGCTAATTAGCTAACACACTAACGCAAAGACCAGGGCTGATTTGGATCCTTACAACTCGATATATAGTATGGAGTTGCGTTACTAATTTCTTTAAAATAAGCAAAATTTGCCGATCCACAAAACCATGTCGAACGACTTCATCAAAACTCTCCCAATCTTTTTCTCCCTAGCAGACTTCAACAAAAAACTTGAACTAGTAAGAAACTGACGAACATATGTCCTTGTCACGAGCATCCATCCCTCTGAAATCTCTGCACGCACGCACGTTAGGAACTGGGCCAGCCGAATGGGAATTTTTTTATAAGCGTCTTTTTATTTCTTCGCATGCGTAACCTGAATGAGAAGGCACAGCACAGCGACTCAGCGAGTCGCAATCAGACGACAGACGGCGTCGTACGAGCCAGGTAAGATAGATCACGAGAGCGAGACTGCGTCAGCCAGCCGGCCAAAGCCAGCTGCTGACTACTACTGCTTCGTCTCCCTCGCCGGCCTGTCAGGACAACTAGTCTCGTGTTGTTCGAGTCGCCAGCGTCTGCATGCAGGCGAGATCGATGGCCGGGTACGTACGCACGTAGGCAGTCACAGGAATTGACCTGCACAATGCAAACAGATTTCGATCAGGATTCAGGAATTTAAGACGAGGTACGCATGCATCTGACTTGTGTTGGATGTGGCGTACATCGTTTCAACTTTGAAAAGTTTGAAATCAAACTATTTTAATTTGTGTGCGGGTGCCTCCGTAGTATGACCGTACTCGTGAATTGATCTGAGTTTCTAGAATTATTTGTTTTGTCTCTTACAATAATTTGAACTATCCATTCTATCATTCTCTTATATCCATGACTAAAGTAAATGTCACTTGAAGAGCATTAAATTAACATGATGTATAGGAACAAACTCCTACATATAATGAACTGATGCCTACATAGTGTTTTAGTGTTTGTATGTGAATGTAGATCCAAAGCAGAATTACTTTTTTTCTACTCCGAAATATATTAGTCTTAGGGTGGGATTAAGAGAAGAAGGTAAAAGGGAAAAAAATAGAGAGGATGAATTAAAGAAGCAAGCCCCCCTAATCATCCAGCCTAAAACCGCCGCCACCGATTAGTCTAGATGACAAGGTGCCACCTCAAAATGCTACATGAATCCTATACCCTACATGATAGCTCATTTCAACTACCAGACAATGTTAAGCCCTGTTTGGATCCATCTTGTTAAAGTTTAATAAGATGTTATAATTTAACAACTTAAAAAAAGAGGTGTTAAAGTTTAACAACCATCTGTTTGGATCCATGTTAAAGTTAACACATCACTTTAGCAATAGGTGTACAAAAGACCTTCTTGCCCCTCATTTTCTCAAACCATCCACCTTTTAACAATATAGATATAAAGGTCTTTTTTCTCAAACCAGCTAACTTTTAATAACTTTTACCAATTTTTACCACCTCAAAACCATGTAAGGATTTTAGGAGTGTTAAACTTTAACACTCCTTTAGACCACCAGGTCTAAAAGCAAGGCTAGTAGAAAACGCTGGCGAGGGCCTCAAGCTTCAACTCATTCGAGCAGCTAGCAGTGGTTGAGGACCCATGTCTGACGCAAGGATGTAGGCGCGAATCTAGAGATCGATAGCACCAGGGTCAGCTTCATTACACTACTACACAAATCATTTGTAATGACCCTTTTCTTTTTCCAGTAATAACAGGCACAAAAAACATCATTGCAGTGCATTGTTGCTGATGTCATCAGTGTAACATCATTGCTGTGACCACTACAATAACGGGTAACCATGACGTCATCATCGCGTCTCTTATTACAAATGGATGGTTCACAAATAATAACAGACGACGCTGACATCATCATTGTCTATTATTACAAATGCCATCTTTAATAACGGTATCACTACTGACATCATCATGGACCGTTATTACAAATACAATCTTTAATAACGGATGCGGCTGATGTCATCACCGTCCGTTGTTAAAAATCGAGGCTAGGGCTAACATTAGAGGTGACGTCACTCGCCTGTTCCTAAAAATGCACAAACGAGAGGTGACGTCATGCGTCCGTTATTACAAACCATTTTCAATAACGGTGAGATGCTGACGTCACTACGTCCGTTATTAAAATCAAGCACTAGATTTATCAAATTTAAAATTTGAATTTTTTTGAACAACCTCGGATGGAGAAAGTGAGAAAATAAGAGTTATAGATCTTGAAAAGTTACGAAACTTTATAGTTAATAAGCTTTTTATTTAAAATTATCTAGTCGACGAAAACAAAGTTTGAAAGAGTTCAAATTTGAAATTCAAGTTTTGTAAACGATCTCGGATGGAGAAACTATCAATATGAAAGTTGTATATCTCGAAAAGTTATGAAACTTTGTATCTGATAAGTTTTTAATTTGAATTCGTTTAGAGCCTCAAAACAAACGATTTGCACTCGGGTGAGTATAATATGTCGGGAAAGGAAATTGATAGTAGACACAATTGAGTGTGTGGTGTAATGGTAGAAGGGGTGTTGTGTGAGGGAGAGATTGCGGGTTCGAATTCCGCTACCTTCAAGTTGTGAATTTCATCATATAAACAATAAACATGATCGGTGGGGTGAGGGGATGGTGGTGGTTGACCGGTGGGGGCCTCTCCCGATTAAATATATTTTTTTACTATTTTTTTGGTGTATTTTGGCGTTATTGAAAATAGGCACTACAATAACGCACGTGATGACGTGATCCGCCCGTTATTACAGTGATGACGTTATATGTCCGTTATTGCAGTGACATTTGTAATAAAGGACGCGATGACGTCATCCTGCCCGTTATTGCAGTGGCTATTTCTAATAACGGACGCATTTGTCATCATTGCAGTGGCACCGCTGCAATGACGACAACTTAATAACAGACGGGACACCCGTCATTACAATGCCATTTTGCTCGTCATTACAGTGCCCCATCGTAGTAGTGCTAGTTGGCAGATGTCATTAGTACAATAAATAGTGATTTCACATGGAGATTAGAAGATGTTCGACCTGGATAAAGTGGGCTGCATCCGCCCCTGCTAGGATGGCAGCCAATAGCAGCTGCTCTACCTTCTCTCCCCGGTTCAAGTGGGCGCGTCGCGAGACGCTCGCTTCTTTCTCTATCTCTCACATTGGATTCCGTCCGAAGTCCGATGTTGCCCATCAGTATACTTGATGTAACTCATAGCGGTATATATGTGGTGGATGGAAGTCCCATGCTCCACTAATGAGAGAAGCGTTACTACCCAAACTCTTTTATGTATCTTTATCTGAGTATAAAACTAAAATAATCTGATATCGTTGTTTCAGATTTGTATGTATGGCTGTGCAGCCCCAACCAAGCAGACTTGTTCCTAAGCCACTTTTGGTGGTCACCACATATATAGTTTTTTTAACGCCTGCAATATATATTGTTCAGCTGTGACTCAGAATGTTCTTCAACCAATTAGAGGATCATGCAACGTTAATACGCAATGTACAGCATGTACACACTACACGTATCGAATTATTCTATTCCACAAACTGAGCATTATTTCTTTCTTTTGAAACAGACAGATTCAAAGGAGCATTCGGCCAAGTAACGTTTCAATTTCAAATAAACAAGACTTTCTAGAATCTATGAATAAGAATTACCTTATTCTTGATGGTGTGCCTTTATTATCTTAATACAAAATTATATACGTAAATCTACCGATAGCCAGCCGTTATGTTGGAGTTGGTATGCCTCTGACACTCTCTTGCAGGCCGAGCCAACACGACTTTTTCCTAGCCCCAATTGAACTATTCTTACCTTGCTTGCTTTTGGCGACTACGTATACCTAGGAGTATTTAATTTTCCTGCTTCCCGGCCCCGACAAAATTAGTTGAGGACAATGCAATTGCAATGCCATGCACAGTATAAAAGACTTTCATGGCTTGTGTATATAGTATAAAAGCTATATATTTGAGACAAACTTATAATCTTTGTCTAATTTATTAGAAAGCGTATATTTTTAATTAAAACAACTGCTTTGCACTTTTTAAGATGCAGGCCATATGAAATCCCATCAGCAAATCATCATTTCAAGAATATGAAAAAAGATTAGTAATATTTTTCATAACTTGAAAACGATCAATAACCCGTAGTAGAGTAGTGTGTGACCATAGTGTAAGGAAAATGGCCCTAGGCCATAGTTTGTGATTTTGGCGATTAATTGACAACATAACCAATGGGACTAACAAATTTTCTAGATGATATTTGTAGATATTTCTAAGTCCCAAGGGTACTTTGGAAACCATCCAAATGCCTATATAATCAATATCCAAATGATGGTTATCCAAATTGAAGCCATCCAATTCACGTGGAAAAGTGTCCTTAGTCATATTCAAGGACATCCAAAAGATGGCAATGAAGATAGAAGAAAAGACCCGCAAAGAAGCAAAGAAGACAACAGGAAACGCAGAGGCACCGACTCATTAGGTGCTCTGTGCAGTAGCTCACCGAATCAGTCGGTGGTGGCGGGAACAGAAGCCCTGTGAAGCCCAATCAGAAGGACAACCGACTCATTCGGTGGTGTCATCAAGGGGCACCGAACCAATCGGTCATTATGCCCAGAAATACCAATTCAGTACTGTGTAGATTCGGAGGGGCACCGATTCATTCGGTGGGCAGCACCGAACCAATCGGTCTTTCAGCCTGAAAAGAGCTGTTCGGTTTTGGTGAGCACCGATTCATCCGGTGGTACAAGAAGAAGGGGCACCGAACCAGTCGGTGCTGAAGAAGATCGAGACGAAGATCAACTCAGAGACCACCGACCCATTCGGTGGTAAAGGAGGAACGGACACCAAATCAGTCGGTGGTTGGACCAGCCCCACATGTCAGTGACACAGTGGATCAACAGCTAGTTCAACGGCTAGCTGAGGTGGCACCACCGACTAATTCGGTGGTACCCCTCCTACACCCACCAAATCAGTCGGTGGTACGCAGAAAGGTTGCAACGGCTTGCAACGGCTAGCTCCTTTGGTTGGGGCTATAAATATGGGTTGCCTCGGCCATTTGAAGTGTGCTTGAGCTCAGGGAAGATATTGGCAAGTGTTCTACACATTCTTAAGTGCTCAATCCACCAAAGTGCTAAATAGAAGATCTAGGTGATTAGCCAAGTGTTTAGTGCTAGTCTAGACCCTTTAGCGCATCTTTTAGGTGCTTTAGCCTAGAGTTCAGCGAGGTTTGCATACCTCTTTGCTTACCGGTGCTTGCACGCACCAAGTGTTGTAATCCGGGGCTTGTAGTCTTGCGAGACCCTCCAACCGAGTTTGTGGAGAGGCCGCCTGTGATTGTGCAAGGGAGGAGAGGCCCTTGGCGTTTGGCCGAAGCTCTACCAAGTGAAGGCAGCGAGGAGCATCCGGGGAGGGACGAGCGGAGACCCACTTGCGCGTGGGAAAGTCCCGTGGTCACCCACGGAGTTACTTGACCGGGGAGTTTATGCCCTTGCGCGGGCATTCCCTTTGAGAGGGGCACCAACAACGAGGACTAGTGGAAAACTCGTGAGCTTTCCGATACCTCATTAAAAATCGTCGTGCCGAGAGTTTGCTCTTCTCTACCCTTTACCTTCCGCATTTCATACTCGCACTACTTTCCGCATTTACCTTTCCTAGACTTGCCATGCTAGTATAGGATTGGACCTAGGGTGCAAAACTTTGTAGCGGTAGAGATAGCAACACATAGAGAAAACCTAGAGCACATTTAGATAGAAATTGAAATAGGTTTTCATATGTGCAATTAAAGCCTTAGTTTTTAGAGACACTTAATTCACCCCCCTCTTAGGGTGTCACGGTCCCTTCACATAGGGGAGCAATTAACTCAAATTCTTTATATCTACCGTCTTTGTCTTAAGTCTTAGCCCAGAATTAAATCCAAATCTATAGCCGCGCTGGGTTTTGAGTTGGTATGACTTTACAGTTTACACTTTACACAGTCCCTGCAGGCCAACCAATATATGCAAGATCGAAGACTTTTTCCTTGCTCAAATTGAACTTTTCTTACCGTTTTCGGATACCATGTCTTTATTTGTTTTGACACATGTCATATCATCGTCTACTTTTCTGTTTTCAGCCTCAATCTAATTGGTTAGAGGATGACACAATGCGCCATCTTTTTAATGTAATATGACTTGTGCATCCTTGCAAATAAGACAAACGATCAAACTTTGTGTAAAAAAATCAAACGAATTATAATTCGGAACGGAGATAGGAGAAGGATAACAAAGGGTTTACTTAAACGAAATCGTCAACGGTGGCAAAATGCATCTACGTGGACCAAGTATAACCGTACATGCACAGACATTTGATAAGTTTGTGCATGTGTCTACACATTTTACTAATTATCGGACCAAAGTGATATGATTGTATATCTAAGTTGTTGTATGATGTGTGTGATTTACTCTTCAATTGATATAAGGAGAGAATTCAGAAACATAATCGGAATTTACATTTTCTCTTAATTACTGTTATTAGGTGTCTATATGCACTTATATATACTTTTACTAATGCACCTTGCAAAGATGGTGCACGTGTAATTTCCCTACTGGCCAGATGGTTAGGACCCGGCACGGTGCCGGACGTGCCCGCCGTCCGGATTAAGTAAACGGGAATACCCCGGTATACCCAACATTAAAAACGCAACGCGTCCCACATGATCTGGTCACTACATTGACCAGTCAGCATCAGTGACCCAGCCCTTCCTCTCCTCTCCCTCCAGTATAAAAACCATACCAAACTCCAGCTCCTCCCTCACTCCAGGATCTATCGAGACCAGCAAACCAATTTGACCATCACCAGCATATCTCGCTCGCTGCTTCTATCTCCGGCGAACCCCGCGATCGATATGCTGCTGCGCACCGTCCGCTTCTTCTTCTCCGTCGCCGCCGCCTTCGCGCGCCTCGTGCAAAACCTCCGCAAGGCTGCACTCGCCGCCGCCATGGCCGCCGCCGTCTCGTCGTCTCCGGCGCGCTCCCCGGTCGGCCTCATAGCCACCAGACCGCTCCCACTGCGTAGAAAGGCCTCACTTGTTGTCCCGGTTGCCATGTCAGAGAAGCTTCTTCTTGCCACGACGCCACCGCCCGTACTGGTTGCTCCTTCAAAGGTCTGTGACGTCATCTCCAATGGAGGAGGGGTTGGGGTGGTGGTGGAGGGACAGCAGCAGCAACCTGAGAGCAAGAGGAAGAAGACGACGACGACGCCGTGGTCGGCGAGGAGGAGGCCATCGAGGCTCGTTATTCCGGTGGCGGACGACGCCGGCGAGCTGGCTGCTGGCTGGGGAGCGGCCGCCGCGGCGGGGAAGGAGGCTGACGTGGAGGTGGAGGGGGAGGGTTTTTGGGTGGCGAGTAGGGCGGGACCCAGGCATGCAATGGAGGATGCGTATTCGGTGATCACTGGCAACAACTGTGGAGACTCTTCTCAGCTGGTAAGCTTCCTTTTTTTTCAAGGTGAAGAAGATCTATTTTACATCTATTTTTTTATCTTTCGGCACAACCTCAGCTACCTAGTCTTAATTTCTGTATTCTTTGCACAAATTAATTGTGTGAATAATTAAATTGGGATGATGCATGCAAGATTGCAAGTAGTAACTTTTGTTACTGGACCTCGTGATTTTATCATTGTTAAACTAATTAGTAATTATTCTTAAGCTATACTGTTAGTGTGGCAATTACATTTTAAATTTTTAGACCCATGGAAAATAATAAGTCAAACACTACATAAGAATCAAGGTTGTGTAACACACATAAACAATCGCAGTAGGTCACTTTGCATTGTTTGTTGATGAAGTTATGATCGGAACCAAGTCGGAACATACTATATATATAGCATTGCAAGTTTGGAACATGTTAATGTCGAAGTGTTTTGACTTTTGACCGAGTTACACCCTGCACTGAAGCAGCAGCAACCAAGTACTTCGATCAGTTAAACTAAAACATGTCCCAAACTTGTTATTACCACAGGCATTCTACGGTGTGTTCGACGGGCACGGCGGCCGCGCGGCCGTGGACTTCGTCTCCAAGCGGCTCGGTGAGAACGTCGTCTCCGCGGTGCTCGCCGCCGACAAAGCGGCAGACGACGGTAACGACGCCATCTCGGCTGCCATCAGATCCGCCTACCTCGCCACCGACAGCGAGCTCCTCTCCCAGCATCAGGTGCGTGTTGGTTCCTCCCTTCCTTCCTTCGTTTACCTGGTCTACCACGCACGTTTCCTACGTTGAACTAGTCAAAAGCTTCTCTTTTGTTGTTGCCACACCCACATGTGTTGTTGGATCGATGCCCATGTTCCTGTGATCGCGACTAGGGTTGTCTTGGCATCTAGCATACGTTGCGATTTGAAAGATAATGACGTGGACTAGGTTTGATCTTTGTATATATGCAAATATACTTATTGTATATATATATATGTATATATGTGCAGGATGCGAGCGGCGGCGCGTGCGCGGCGACGGCGGTGGTGAAGCGCAGCGACCTCTACATAGCACACCTAGGCGACTGCCGCGCCGTGTTAAGCCACGGCGGCGGCACGGCGGCGGCGCTCACCGCCGACCACACGTGTGCGGCGGAGGACGAGAGGGCGCGCATCGAGCGCGGCGGCGGATACGTGTGCCGCAGCGGCAGCGGCGTGTGGCGTGTTCAGGGGAGCCTCGCCGTGTCGCGGTCGTTCGGCGACGCCGGACTCAAGCGGTGGGTCGTCGCCGAGCCGGCGGTGACCAAGGTGGCGCTTGGTGCTGGATGTGAGTTTCTTGTCGTTGCGTCTGATGGGCTCTGGGATAAGGTCAGCAACCAGGAGGCCGTCGACGTCGTGTCGAGGAGCCGTGCGGCGTCGGAGGCGGCAGCCGTGGGGCGTTCTTGTGTGGAGCTCGTGGAAATGGCGCGTAGCAGGGGGAGCAGGGATGACGTCACCGTCATGGTCGTCGATCTCGAGAGGTTTGTGAGATAGTAAACATGGATCAGAGATGATGGAGACACCAGCTTAGCACTGACAAAGATCGAGCTCAACTTATTTGAGTAGAACATAACAAGTTTTTTTGTTTTTGGCGGGTAGAACAACAAGTTCGTTGTAGACAATTTTTTTTTTCTGTCACTCTCTGATCTGTAAGTATTTGCATGTAACTAGGGGCTAGGAATGCAGTGTTTGGAGAGTACAGAAAATTAGGAAGGCGCTTACTTTTTTTCCAAGTGATTGTAATAACTTGGGTGTTTATTGGAATAATTGTTGTTGGTAACAGAGGCAGCGATTCAGATCAACTGAAAATTCTTTTAAAGTTTGAGCTAGCTCTCATACGGCAGCCATGGTTTTCTTTAGGCTGAATTTTGGAAAATGTTGCAAACACCAAATATGGGAGGTGTGTGTGCTCAAACTAACACTATAGGAAAGAAGGCCCTCAGTGCCGGTTGGGAAACCTGGTACCAGCTTTCCGGTACTGATGGGAAGCCCATTTCCATGAGGCTTGCTGCGCCTGTGGGGTTTTGAACCCACGACCTTTGCCTGACGCGTAGCTCCCTCAACCATCCCACCTACCTAGCATATGTGGTTGAGAGATGGATACTACCCTTTTAACTATTCCTAGATGGACCATTTAGTACCGGCTAGTAACCATTTAGTACCGGGTCATGTTACGAGCCGGTACTAAATGCATGGGGGGCCTCGGGAACCCCCCAGGACCATTTAGTACCAGCTCAGAACACTAACCGGTACTAAATGCTACCATTTAGTACCAGGTCATGTTACGAGCCGGTACTAAATGGTCCCGGAGGACTTTTTCCTTACCAACCGGTACTAAATTGACATTAGTATTGGATTTTAAGCACCCGGTACCAATAGAAGGCAGACGAATGAGCCCTTTTCTTGTAGTGTAAGGTACAGAGCCATACCCAACGAGACTTCATCAAAACTGAACCAGAAAGAAACAAACGAAAACGTCCTTCTTTAGGTGTCAGCATCGAATGATCCGTTAGCGGGTTGGCAAGAAATTTACATGTACTCACAAAACCTGAAAAAGCAGACAGCTAGTAGCGTCGTATGATGCAGGAGGAGAGGACTTCGTCAGCCAGCCGGCCAGCTTCTGTTGTTTAGTCGCCAGCTAGCGTCTCCCCTCACGTGCAGATGAGATGGTTATGTTACGTACGCAAAAAGTCACAGAAATTAAATTGAATCTCTTAAATTTAAACACATATTCCTTACTAGTTTAGTTTGTGTATAAGATAGATTAGTTCAACTGGTAATAATGATCGTATTAGATCACCTTTGTTTGCATGCCACATGGCCAAGTTTGGGGAATCCATACGTATATTTTTTTAGTTAATTACATGATACTAGAACAAGTTGAAGGAGCATTTTTCTAATTAATATATTTCGCAGCTTATTGGAGAAAAGGATGTGAGTACATTCATTCACGTACCAAATTATGTACAGGTACATAATTTTATATATGCTGAACTGTAGTTTCATCTAGAAGAATGGAAACATAGGGCCGGTTCAACTCATGTTCTAGCGTCAATCTAATACTATGATCATAGAAGTAGTACTATGTATCTTTCTATAAAAAGATTTAAATAATCAGACAGCCGTTCTTCTTGAGTTGGTATCCATGGCTCAGTCCCCTGCGGCCCAGCCGAGTGTAGACTTTTTCTGAACCCGAATTGAAGTATTCTCCCATTACCACTTCCGGCAATTGAATGCCTTATGTATTGTTCATCTGTGACTTGTCCTCAAACTAATAATTCATGGAGAACAATGCAAACACTATGTGCGGTTGGTATACATGAAGACTTTTATATTTGACTTAACGATATGTGGGGAAGTAACTAGAATGAGGCCATGGTTAATTATGGTTGACCAACTGTATTCGTAGAGCATATATTTAGAATAACAGAAGGTTCGGCATTTTCTTTACGTATAATGTACACATCGCCAAAAAGAAAGTATTGTCTAGATTCCTATCTATAGAACTTCCATTTTTTTTTTAAAAAAAAGCATCCTTAAATGTTTCTTATTATTTACAAACCACCAAAAGTTTTTGTATTTCCTTCTTACTGATCAGAGTTTAATAGGTCCGTAAAAAATAATTATAGTTTATGTATTTCCAAGCTCAACTGAAATATTGTGTTTCCCTAAATCACTGTTTATGATCGTTGGATCTTATTCCAGTCGTCCAGATTGCTCGTTCCTTTCAATCATATTTTAAACTCCATATTTTCGTGACAATGTGCGAGATCCTGATTTCGTCTTCCTCATGCCCCTGCTGTGACCACTGAACACCTCCTGCCCTACTCCGATGCCTCCACAACTACTCTCCACCGTTTGACACAGACCCATTAGGGCCATGTGCAGGCCCCCACCGCCTCCGGCACCGAAGGGGTCACCCACCATTCGGCCTGGGAAGAACCCTTATCGTCTCTACTCCACCGCCATCTTATATGCATCCAACACCAACCTGCGAACTACCGTGGAGCCTTGTCTTTACTTGGGTATCGAGGTAAGCCCTCAAACACTAAATTATATATACATTTGAACCATCTTACTATTACTAATTTCAGGCTCTTTTGAAGACTCCATGTGAAGGCACGTGGCCCTAGATGTATACTCTAAAAACGGAGAGGAATCCTACAATTTCTCGCAAAAATTAGAAACATCCTACCCAATCTAATGAAAACAACTGAAGCTATTATGTTGTCTAAAAAAGTGTCTAGCTCTGCAATTATGAAAACCGTTAAAGTTTCATACAAATTACCCACTTTATCATTATGAAAGTAATTACAAATAATCCTTTCATTTCCATCTAAATTAGAGGCGTGTGCAATTAGAAAATAATAAGACCTGCGTACTAAGAAAAGATGCTGTTAATCCTTTTCATGGTGAAATAAATAAATCTTAAGTTCTAAAAAAACATATGTAACCTATAAATATGATGTCAATGATGTAATCCCTATTTTTTTTAATTTGGATGGAAATAATAACCTAAAAAACATTTCATAATGTAAAACTGGTAGCCTGTATGCAGTAGCACGGGTTGTTGGACTAGTAGCCTATCCTAATCTCTATGCAGTTCTTTTTTCTAGTATAAATTTGAGTTATTCAAGATAACCTAATTATAAAAACTAAGTTCTTCCTTGCGAGATGGTGTAAGTGAAATTTCCTGACTGTTCAGATTACCAGGCCAGACCTAGCACAACGTACACTACCGGACGTGCGCGCCGTCCGGATTAAGTAATCCAAAATTCCCGGTACCAAATAATAAAAAAAAAAATCACACAAACCAGATGATCCGGTCACTGCATTGACCAATCCGCATCAGTGACGACCCAGCCCTTCTACTCATCTTGTCCCCTTCCTCTCCTGCTAGTCCTAGGCTCACGTATAAAACACACACGAAGCTTTGGCAATGGCTCCCATCGTCTCACTCGCTTCAGACTCGGCAAAGCAAAATCATCAACGAGCCAGCCTAGCATCTTGTGCTCGATCCGGCACTACCCAGTCTCAGAGATGCTGCACACCGTCCGGTTCCTGTGCTCCGTCGTCGCCGCCGTGGCGCGCCTCATCCGCGAGCTCCGCCGCCGCAAGGCCATCCACATGGCGTCATCCGCCGCCGCCTCCTTTCCCTCTCCGGCGGCGACGACACCTTGTCCCGTAGGGCTGATCTCGTCGTTCACGCCCCTCGCGCCGCGGAGGAAGAAGGCGGCCGCCGTCCAGAAGCAGCCGCTGGCTGTCGGGCCGCCGCCTGCCTTGCTTGCCAGTGGTGGTGGTGACGTCGAGGAACAGGCTGAGGGAAGGAGGACGAAGAAGGAGGCGTGGGCGGGGAGAAGGAGGCCGGCCAGGCTGGTCATACCGGTGGCCGATGACGCTGGCGAAGTGGCTGCTGGCTGGGGCGCCGCGGCGGCGGCGGGAAAAGAGGCTGACGTGGTTGTGAAAGGGGAGGGGTTTTGTGTTGCGAGTAGGGCGGGGCCCAGGCACGCCATGGAGGATGCCTATTCGGTGGTCACTCACCAAAACGATGGAGATCCTCAGCTGGTAAGTTCTTTGTCTCCATGCATGGAGAATTATGTGAGAAACTATATTTTCTATGATTTACATGATGAGGGGTATTTTTTTGGATTTCACATCATAATGACACATGGCATATATAGATCTCAAATTATCGATCAATCCAACTTATATCCAATAACATCCTAAGACATTTGTGCTTTGAAAGTGGGATCTACATATATGAGAGTGGATAAGCAATGTCTTCTAAAAATAAAACATATGAGTGGGTGTGGGATGTTCATATATATGATGCCTTTTGTTTTTCTTAATTTTTCGAAGAGATTGTACATTTCTGCTAAAATAAACATACTTACATACATATCTAGATGATAATACTAGTGGAAATATAGTAATAATAGCGTTTCTTTAAAAAAAATAGGACTTAAACAACAGGTCCATGTAATTAAAAACGTCAAATGTCAAACGATTAAAAATTTTAACGATTGCATATCACACAATAAAGAATTTGAGAGTTGTTTTACTACACTGTGCCTCTGATGGACACATTAGCACACATCATTATTGCTTTAGAACATATTAAATCCGATGTGTTTTGACCCAATAACGTATACACCGTCGACGTAAGACCAACACCGAAATAATTAACACTTTGCTATGAACCTATTACGGCAGGCATTCTACGGTGTGTTCGACGGACACGGCGGCCGCGCGGCCGTCGACTTCGTCTCCCGACGCCTCGGCGAGAACGTCGTCTCCGCTGTGCTCGCCGCTGCGACGCACGAGGACGAAGCATCGCCAGCGGCGGAGGAGGAGGATGCCGTGTCGGCGGCGATCAGAGCGGCGTACTTGGCCACCGACAGCGAGCTCCTCGCGCAGCATCAGGTGCGTACCACGACATTGACAGTGACGCACTGACGCTCACGCACGTTCGTTAGTTCCTTCCTTCTTCGATCGTCTGTTTACCTGGTCGACGCACTTTCTCAATCGACGTTGAACGCGTCAAAACTCAAAACGCATCTTTTTTATCCTTGCGATTGCGATACATCTTTGGACGGAGATGCCCATTAGCCCATGTGATTGCGACTAGGGTTAGTTTGTTCGACCTTACGAAGCTATCACTGGTTGTGTTCGATGGAGCACGTACGGACACTTGGCGTGTCCCTAATGCATGTCTCGTGAAAAGAAGAAGAAAAATAACCTTAAAATGTTTAGACCAAAAAGACCATTTCTGGTACCGCTTTGATAGAAACCTGGGTGTGTTGGGCTTACCCGCTTTACAAGGTTCAGGTTCAGGTTACCGGATTACACATCTTTTGCCCAAGACAAAAGAACCTTAACATTTCAACGTGAATGAAACAATAAGTAACATGAGATTTGAATTTTTGAATGCAGCAGGGCGTAGGTGGCGGCGGCGCATGCGCGGCGACGGCGGTGGTAAAGGGCGGCGACCTATACGTGGCGCACGTGGGCGACTGCCGCGTCGTGCTGAGCCACGGCGGCGGCCGCGCCGCCGCGCTCACCGCCGACCACACCTGCGCGGTGGAGTCCGAGCGGCAGCGCATCGAGCGGGCCGGTGGCTACGTCTGCAGCAGCAGCAGCGGTGTGTGGAGAGTGCAGGGAAGCCTTGCCGTGTCGAGGTCGTTCGGCGATGCCGGACTCAAGCAGTGGATCGTGGCCGAGGCGGCAGTCACGAAGGTGGCGCTCGCCGGCGCTGGCTGTGAGTTCCTTGTCGTCGCGTCCGATGGGCTATGGGACAAGGTGGGTAACCAGGAGGCCATTGATGTTGTCTCGAGGAACAGGGCGAACGGGAGTGTAGAGTTGGTTGATTTGGCGCGGCGAAGAGGGAGTAGGGATGATGTCACCGTCATGGTCGTCGACCTCGAGTGGTTTGTACGATAGGAGAATGATCCATGAGCAATAGGCTACTGCTAACGACACAGCACTCACAGATTTTTTTTTAACTGGGGAGTAGTGAAGATGGAAAAGGAAGAAGAACGTTTTTTGGGTAAAAGAAGATAGATGTACTGATAATATATAAGATCTCCCTGCAGGTTAGTCGATTGTCTGTAGAGAGAATAGAGACGTAGAACTGTAGACATGCATTCCATCAAAAGGATCCAGTTTTGTCTGATCCAAGAGGAGCAGGGTCAATCCGCAATTTTTTTTCTTTGGTCTGACACTGGATCAATGTGTGGAATGCATATGTAAGGTTAATTACTCCCTCCATCCCTGAATTAGAGTCGTCGGAATTCTTCATCCAAGGTAACGGACAGAAGACCCTGCTGCCCCTATATTCTAGCGAGAATCACTAGCTCTGCTGCTGGCCTGCTGCCTTCTTGCATGCACGAGCCCGTGGTTGCTGATTTAGATAAAATATTTGTGTGGCTATGAGGCTCTCGGCAGGAAGAAGAGAGTATTTTTGTGAAGCCGTACGGTACAGCTAGCTAGCGCTAGCAGGTACTAGGTGGCTAGAGGCGACATAGTGGGCGACACTTATTCTGCGACTAAGGGATCATAGGAAAAAACACTGTAGCATAAGAAAAACACTGTAGCATTTGTTGGGAAACGTGTTTTGTGAGGAGCGAATAGTGAAAAATTGGAATGAAGAGTGAAAAGTTGGAATGAATAGTGAATAGTTGGGAATCTAAACATGGCCTAGTGCCTGTAGCTAGAACGACGGTAATTCCGAGGCAGAGGGAGTACATATGAGTGCATCAAAATTTAAATGATGCAATGAAAGTTTAAAGCCACACAAAAGCAGTGGCGAATCAAGAATTTAGGGCTTTTCTTCCTCCTCTTCTTTTCTTGTTCCTATTTCCCTTTCTTTCTTCTTTCTATCCCCTTCATTCTTTCTTCATCTCAAAATTTTAGGGGGGTGGGGTATCCATTGCATTTGAGGAGTGGGGGGAGGCATGACCCCCCTCAGCATCGCCCCTGCGCAAAAGATTGGTGACAAATAAAAGCTTCTTACAATTGTCACTGTTGTCATGGGGCCAAACAAAATCGGTACAAATAGGAATCAGGTGCAGTGTATAAACCTTGTCTACGAAGCCGGAGCTAACTTATCCAACAGAATGATCCATCAGCAAGAGGCTACTGCTAACATATCACTCATAGATTTCTTTTACTGTGGAGTGGTGAAGATGGAAAAGCAAACAGAGGTTGAACATTTTTTTTTTGGTAATGAAGATGGACGTGTTGTCCATTGTGGGGGTTTTCTTTTATTTCCTAATTGGAAAAATTAAAAGAATGGAAACACTAAAAAAAAGAGAAGGAAATAGATAAAAGGGGATGACTTACTGGGCCACTACGAGGCCCAAATGGACCAAGAAATCCAACAGCCCAGTGCGGAGTCTGGAACTCCTATGGTCTGTCTTCCTTGCTCTCTGGAACTACCCTCCACCGCTTGACACTAACCCATTTGGGCTAGGTGCCCCCACCGCCACAAGGAGTCACTCACCATTCGACCTCGTCAGAATCCTTATCGTCTTGCTCCGCCGCCATTATGCATCCAACACCAGCCCGCAAGCTGCCATGGAGCCTTGCCTTTACCCCGACGTTGAGGTAAGCCCTCAAAAGCCAAGTCATCTGACTATTTTACTATTAATAATTAGAGGCTCTTTTGTGAGGTGTATGTACTCTAGAAAAAAGAGAGAAATTCTAGAATTTTTCATAAAAAATAGAAACATCGTCGCGCCCAATCTAATAGCCTGTGATCATGATGGATAATAATAGCCATGGGTCTATTATATTGTCTAAAAGATTTGTACACCTCAACAATTATGAAAACCGTCAAAGTAACCCCCTAAGTTTGCATACAAATTATCCATATTGTTACTATGAAAATAATTATAAGTAAACCTTTAATTTCCATCTAAATTAACAGCATGTGCAATTAGAAAATAAGAAGTAAAACCTAAGTGCTCACAAAAGATGTTGTTAATCTTTGTCATGGGAAACTAAATAATTCTCTTAAGTTCTAAAAAATATATGTGTCCTATAAATATGATGTCAAGGATATAAGTCCTATTTATAATTTGGATCAAAATAATAATCTAAAAACATTTTTTTAAAAAAAAAATGAACAATGTAAAACCGGTAGCCTGAGCAGTAGCACAGGTTGATGAACTAGTAACCTTATTAAGCTCTATGCAGTTTCTAGTACAAATTTGAGTTATTCAACGATAATCCATATCTATTGACATATAGTAAGTCTATAAAAACTAAGTTCTTCCTCGAGATGGTGTAGGTGAATTTTCCTGATCGTTGAGATTACCAGGCCAGACCCGGGGCACAACGTACACTACCGGACGTGCGCGCCGTCCGGATTAAGTAATCCAAAATTCCCGGTACCAATAAACAAAAGAAAATGACACAGCCCAGATGATCCGGTCACTGCATTGATCGACCAATCGCCATCAGTGACCCAGCCCTTCTACTAATCTTGCCCCCTTCTCCTCCTCCCTGCGTCTCACCCCACTCCTTGTACTCCTAGTAGCTCACGTATAAAACACACACGAAGCTCTAGCTGTGGCACCCATAGTC
Source organism: Digitaria exilis (assembly GCA_015342445.1). NCBI lineage: Eukaryota > Viridiplantae > Streptophyta > Magnoliopsida > Poales > Poaceae > Digitaria > Digitaria exilis. Next base: position 781,980 of record JACEFO010001613.1, read on the forward strand.
TCTATCGCTTCAGAGTTCAGATTCGGCAAAGCCATATCGAACGCCCCCAGTCCTAGACAGAGATGCTGCACACCGTCCAGTTCCTGTGCTCCGTCGTCGCCGCCGTGGCGCGCCTCATCCGCGAGCTCCGCCGCCACAAGGCCCTCCTCATGGGGTCATCCACCTGCTCTCCCTCTCCGGTGGTAACACCTTGTCCCGCAGGGCTGATCTCGGCGTTCACGCCCCTCGCGCCGCAGAGGAAGAAGGCGCCCCCCCCCCCGACGCCAACGTCGTCCATAAGCACCCGCCGCCGCCGAATGTCGAGGGACAGGCTGAGGGCAGGATGATTATTAAGAAGAAGAAGGAGGCGTGGGCGGCGAGGTGTGCTATCCATTTTGGGATTTTTCCCTTTAATTGATGGATTAAAAAAAGGTGGAGAGCTGGCTTGCTGGGCCACTACGAGGTCCAATTGGACTGAGCAGCCCAGCAGCCTAATCGCTGGCCAAAGGGAGCCATTCTAGCACCGCACAGCATGGGATAAACCTTATCCCTTCCCTGCGCTTCGTCAACGCACGCCCGAGCTTCTCGCTCGCGAGTGCGTCTGGCGATGGCGGCGCTGGCGGCGCTCAAAGGAGCGCCCGAGCTTTGCGGGCGCGTGGGGCAGATGGGCCCAGCGCGAGCGGCTGCAGCTTCTCCTCCTCGCCTACATATTTAGGAGAGTTCTTCTCTCTCAGTACACACTGATTTCCCCTCTTTGATCCACTCTCCCTGCTCCTCTCGATCTCGATCGGATTGACGCCGGGATTCCGGTGGGGAGTGGTGCTGCGCGGCGTGTAGCTGCTGCAGTGCCACGCCTGTGTGGTGCCGTGCTGCTGCCCGTGTTCCTGTTCGTCGTCCACCTCGGCCAGGTGCCTGATCCTGCTGCTGCGCGGTGTACATCTTCTTCTCAGGTCGCTGCCGGTGACGTTCCCCTCGGCATCGACGTCGGCTCAGTATCTCCGTCAACCTCCCGCCTTCGACGACTCGGACGTGAGCGGCGGAAGTTGGTTTTCTGGGGCAAGACTTTGGTTCGCTGAGTTCACCTACCCACTTAGTTGATCTACGTGCTGTGAGTTTCCCGTTGCCTTTCTTGGTTGTTTAATTATTCATTTGTGCAATCTGCTAGTTTTAATACTTGGGTATGATTGCACATTTGTTGGGCGGATTTAATACTCGATGATAATAAGCGGTGTAGTGAGATATTAGTGTCACAGTTCATAACCTTGTTCTTTGTCTAATCTTGGTTCATTTAATCCTGGTCATTGGTCCTTCGTGGCCTCTGTTGTGGATGTGATAGTCTCTGTTTACTAGTAACAGTTCCGGGAATTACTAAATTACTAGTGCTCTGTTTACTAGATGAAATTCCAGTAATTACTAAATTACTAGCACTATTACTGAATTGCCTCTGATTACTAGTTGTAGTTCTGGTAGCTAGTTCTGTTACTGGATTACTGAGCTGTAAGTGGCCTGATCTCTGAACCCATCGACTCTTACTGTTGTTTTGTTCCTGGTTAGTAATTGGCTGAACTTTAAGTAATTGAGGCTAGATTCAATTTTAGATAAAAGAACTTGTTGAATTCTGTGAATTTTGAGTTGAACTGTCACACTGTCATATGAATATGGATGGAAATTGTAATATGTGTACATGCATTGAAATTTATTCTATTCATATATGTAATCTATAAACATGTATGTCATCTGAGAAATGTACTTGTTATCTATGGAATTGTTATTTATTTTATTGTATTTAAATATGAAAGCATGTCTCTTATTATCTCTGTAATATTACAACAAGGAGGTGGTCGGCGAGGCTCGTTATACCGGTGGCGGATGACGCCGGCGAGGTGGCTGCCGAGTGGGGCGCCCCGGCAGCGGCGAAGGAGGCCGACGTGGTGGTGAAAGGGGAGGGGTTTTGTGTTGTGAGTAGGGCGGGGCCCAGGCACGCCATGGATGATGCATATTCGGTGGTCACTCACAAAAATGATGGAGATCCTCAGCTGGTAACTTCTTTCTCTGTGTGCAGAAGATTTCATTTCTAGTTTCTTTCTATTGAGGACAGTGATGCTCTCAAGCACTGTCTGTCAAGAAGAAATACATTGCAGAGCCCTCGTTTTCCCAAACACATGAACATATATACAATTTTTTTTATAGGAATTAAGGATTTCCAACCATCTATATTGTTTTGTTATAAAAGATAATATTGCTTACTTTATTTACAAACAGTAATTGAACTTGTCTCTAGGGGAAATGATACAAATTGCATATTTTTTAAAGAAAACTCTATGTACGTTGTAATGTTATTTTCTGTGGGATCTACATCTGATATATTCTTTGTGATTTTTTTAATTGATCACACCATTATTACTGCCTTAGAACATATTAAATCCGATGCGTTTTGACTGACCCATAACGCACACCGACGTAAGACCAACACCGGACCGAAGTAATTAACACTTTGTTATGAACCTCTTACGCCAGGCTTTCTACGGTGTGTTCGACGGACACGGTGGCCATGCGGCCGTCGACTTCGTCTCCCGTCGCCTCGGCGAGAACGTCGTCTCCGCTGTGCTCGCCGCCGCGGCGACACGCGAGGACGAAACATCGCCGGCGGAGGAGGACGCCGTGTCGGCGGCGATCAGAGCGGCGTACTTGGCCACCGACAGAGAGCTCCTCGCACAGCATCAGGTGCGTACCACGACAGTGACGCACTGACGTCACGCACACGTTCGTTAGTTCCTTCCTCGTTCGTGTGTTTACCTGGTCGACGCACTTTCTCAATCGACGTTGAACGCGTCAAAACTCAAAAAAGCATCTTTTATACTTGCGATTGAGATTCATCTTTGGATGGAGGTGCCCATCAGCCCATGTGATTGCGACTAGGGTTAGTTTGTTCGTTCTTACGAAGCTATCATTGGCTGTGTCGGATGGAGCACGTACGTACACTTGGCGTGTTCCGAGGGGTTGTTCGGTTACATCGGATTCGATCCGAATCAGGAATGGTAATATAACGAGACATTCATGATAGGTACAATAAGATGCTGGGATTTATTCCGGATCAAGAGCTAATTTACTCATGACAGTAATACCAAAAGACATGAAATCAATCTATTAGTCAAGAGGTGGGGAATCATTTCGGGTCTCTTGTTGTATCCATCATGAGTAAATTAGTTTTTGACCCAGAATCAATCCTGATCTCTAGCTGTACCTATCATGAATTTCTTGTTATATCTATCATTCCCGTCCCAGAATGAATCTGACGGAACAAAACAAGCCCTAATGCATGTCGCAAAAAGAACCTTAAAATTTCAACGCGAATGAAAATAAGTAACTAATAACGTCATATTCGATTCTTGAACGCAGCAGCAGGGCATGACCCGCGGCGGTGGCGCATGCGCGGTGACATCGTTGGTGAAGGGCGGCAACCTCTACGTGGCACACCTTGGCGACTGTCGCGCCGTGTTAAGCCACGGCAGCGCGGGCAACAGCGCTACCGACGACCACACGTGCGCGGTGGAGGAGGAGAGGTGTGTGGCTACGTGTGTCGCAGTGGCAGCGGTGTGTGGCGGGTTCAGGGGAGCCTCGCCGTGTCGAGGTCGTTCGGCGACGCCGGACTGAAGAGGTGGGTCATCGCCGAGCCGGCGGTGATGAAGGTGGCGCTCGACGACGCCGGATGTGAGTTCCTCATCATCGCGTCCGATGGGTTACGGGACAAGGTGGGTAACCAGGAGGCCGTAGATGTTCTCTCAAGGAACAGAGCAAACGGGTGTGTGGAGTTGGTAGATTTGGCGCGGCGAAGAGGGAGTAAGGATGATGTCACCGTCATGGTCGTCGACCTCGAGAGGTTTGTACGATAGGAGGATGATCCATCAGCAAGAGGCTACTGCTAACGAGAGAGCACTCACAGAATTTTTTTGACTGGGGAGTGGTGAAGATGGAGAAGGAAGCGGAACGTTTTTTTTGGTAAATGAAGATGGATGCACTGATAGTAAGATTTTCTTGCAGGTTGGTTGATTGTTTGTAGAGAGAATAGAGACATAGAATTGTAGACATGCATTCCATCAAAAGCATCCAATTTTTTTCGATCCAAAAGGAGCAGAGCAAATATTTTTTCTTTGGTCTGACACTCGATCAATGTGTGGAATGCATATGTAAGGTTAATTACGGATGAGTGCATCAAAATTTAAATGATGCAGTGAAAGTTTAAAGTCACGCAAAAGCATTGGTGAATCTAGAATTTAGGGCTTTTCTTCCTCCTCTTCTTTTCTTGTTCCTATATCCCTTTCTTTCTTCTTTCTTTCCCCTTCTTTGTTTTTATCGTCTCAAAACTTTAGGGGGGTGGGGTATCCATTGCATTTGAGGAGGGGGGGCATGATCCCCCCTGCAGCTTTGCCCCTGAGCAAAAGATTGGTGACAAATAAAAGCTTCTAACGCTTGTATAAACCTTATCTACGAAGCGGGAGCGGACTTGTCCGAGAGGGTGATCCATCAGCAAGAGGCTACTGCTAACATAACACTCATAGATTTTCTTTGACTGAGGAGTGGTGAAGATGGAGAAGCAAGCAGAGGTTGACCATTTTTTTGGTAGATGAAGATGGACGTGTTGTCCATTGTGGGGTTTTTCCTTTATTTCTTAATTGGAAAATTAAAATAATGGAAACACTAAAAAAGAAAACGAAGATAGATAAAAGTGGATGGCTTGCTGGGCCACTACGAGGTCCAATTGGACCAAGCAGTCCAGCAGCCCAGTAGCCCAGCATGGAGTCTCTGGAACTCCTATGGTCGTCTTCCTTGCTCGGTCATTCCGAGACCGACGCTGTCAGAGGCGACCGGGGCAGCAGGGCGATGGCGGTGGCGGTGGCGGTCAGAGGTGTTGTCGCCCTTCATGGACTACGGTGCCTCCCCTCCACTCCTTCAACCTACAAAACGGATCGAGGTTCCCTTCCTTCATGGAGCACGGCATGCTCAATGGCATGTAGTGACGTGCTAGTACCTTGATCTTGGCATCATGGCGGCACTACATGGCATGGACGGCTAATTGTGGTGCTGTGTAGTGTCGTGTCGTATAGTGTCGTGCCAAGATAATGCTAGTGTCATGTCGGCCTATTTGGCCATCTATAAACACATGTGCATGAAAGATTGAAGTCATGCCAAATATTGGTGACACATAAAAATTACCGACAGTCAAAATGTCACCACTATCATTGCAAAACAAGAATCGGGGCAAATAGAAAGCAACTGCAGTGTATAGACATTATCTATAAATGAGAACAACCCTACAAAATAACTAATTTAAGATCATTCGTTAGAAAATTTTCAACCTTGAATTACAACACCGGACGTCAAAGAACATTCAATTGTTGGAACTAGGCAAATTAAATTTATCCTTTGAGCGGTTTTAATGGTGTTTTATTTTCCAAAAGATTAAAATATTGGATATAACCTAATAAAATCATAGTTGATTTATTTTAAACAAGAAAATTTGAAAATGGTATCATTCTTTTTCTAAAAATGCAACATAAATGTTAGTATTTCATTTGAATTATTTGTGTATTAATTGTTTATGTTCTTATTTTTATTTCTTCTACTCACTTTATTGTTTATTTCAATTATTGTTCTGCACCCTACTAAATGTATTTTGAAAATGATTTTGCTACTATTTTGTTATTTTTTTAGTGTTCAAAATAAATTATTTATGAATCTCTAGATTAAATTGAATTTTTATTAATAAACAAACAACCAAAATTACTAAACTCGTCCGGTTTAAATAGTTAAAAATCAGACTTTCATGATAGTTGAAGTTTGTAAATTAGACTTTTTTTTATTTTAAAAAACACTAGTTTCAAAGATATTTCAAGAAGTTGCTCATTGTTGTCTTGAATACTTGTTTTGCATCCCATTCAAATACAAATATTGTTTGGGGGATATCTTATTTGTTGTTTGATCCGATGAAAATTCAGTCACTTTCTTGGTTTCTATGACTCAATAATGAAAGCTACCATAGCATGTATGCTAGAAATGATTTTGGTAAGTGCTATTTTACTAAACATGAATAAAAGGTTATTTGCTAATATTTATAACAATATCCTGAGCCCAAACATGTTGCTAAAAAACCCAAAATTACATGAATATTTCCTTTGAAATTTATAATATCTGTGATGTCGTTTCCAAACAAAAGTTATTTCATTGGTTTGTATGTATAATTCTTGGAGGTTTTATTTGTCATCGTTGAATCTAGAGAGAGAGGAAATTTACACACAAAAAGAAAGAGAGGAGAGGAAAGATGAATATGAATTGCAATTCCTAGCTAGCACGATATGGTAGAGAATGAAGCGGACAATGTTAGTACCTTTTTTGACAAAAAAATTTGACTTGGGGCTACAATGAAACATTCAACTCTTCCTTTGTGAGGCAATCATTGTCTCGATATATCGTGTGTATGTGCCAGCCTAAAAAATGAAGTCACACTTGTGGAATTAAATTAGCAGTAGAGTTACGTTGGCCCAAGCAGCTTGCGAGCCCAAGTAGATGAACTTGCATTGGGCCGATTTCCATCATGGCCCAACATTTTATTTTCACTTTCCCTCTTTGGTTCTCGATGACTTTCCGAGCCGTCACCACTGTCAAGTCTCACCACGCTTGCAACAACCCCTAAAAAAAAAAAACACGCTTACAACAAAACGCTAATAATAGACACGTACGCATGTCACCATCGGACGATCGAGCGGGGAATACGATGCCAGGAAGATCTGAAGGTACTCTCACGCACACTGAGAGCTGCTCCTTTTTTAGCTATGGCTCATCGCAAACTTCTGGCTTTACTGATGCATAACTCTCAAAAAGCGCACGACAAAGATTTCCGATAGTGGTCTGTACTCCAACAATTAAAACGTCAGACCACGATGGAATACGAAGAAACAAACAAATAAACCATCTCCGGAAGCTGATCGATGCTGCTCTTCGTTAATCAGGAGGATCGGAGGCCGGCCGGCCGATTAGTTGTTTATTCAGATTCGATGATGATGCCCGCCGGGTGCCACGTGTTGGTGTGTCTTGTGCCATGCATAACGACCGTGGTTTATTTGGTCAGGATCACATCATATCCTTGTGCTAGTAGCTCGATCTGTCTCCCATCTCACAGCAGCACAGCGCATCATGCACAAGCCACACCGGTTTGCTCAATGTCAATTTTTCCTTGGATGGATCAGCCCTTAATTTCCTATCAGCTTCCTACTACTACAATCCTGACATACAAAATATACATAGGGGGGAAAAACAGACACGTAGGGAAGAACGCCCCAACAGCTCTGATTTCAGCTCCTCTTTCTCCTCGTTATTCGATTACTGCTGTCCATTTGTAATGTCTTTATGGCTCCTAACTGGAGCCACAACTCCGTTTAGTTTTTGTGTGACTAACCTTTCGTTGTCGCTTTTGTTCTCTTTATTTATCGAGCTTTCAGTCTCGAGCAGAAACGCGGCTGGACAGTCATACGACATATAATGGATCACATGCTGATGATGTCATGATATGAAATTGACATATTATTGTCCTTATATTATATTAACCGTCGAATGACGTTGATAATGCGACATCAACATGATTAGATACTTGTGTCCAAGTGAGATGAGTTTAGTTATCGCTTTACGTAGGCGTAAATTGTATATCATCATCTTTGGTTTATCCGTTATATACGAAATATAGATAGCAGGGTTAACCTTACGATAAAGTGAAAAAACCGGAAGTCACCGATAAACGTATTTATCGGATTCCTAGGAACTTTATCAGATTTATCGTTTAGTTTTCGGATAAAATTTAGGAAAAGAAGACCTCAATCTGTATAGAAAATAACATAGCTTATTTCCAAACAATCCAACATCAAAGACAAGAAAAACCAATGTATGGTGAGAAAATACTAATACCACACACTAACTAACTAACTAGCAGGTTCATCGATCCTATGTTATTGTGAAAAATCGATGATAATTTTAAAGAAACCGGGTCCACCTAGAAACACATTTGTCGGATTTCTCGTTTTTTTCTCGGCAAGAAAATTTTCCCTGTTTGGTAGTTCAGATACTTCATGTCGTCCAGCTAGGATTCTGGAGCCGGGTTTAATTTGTAGTATAGTATTACTTTTCCACAGAAAAAAGATAATATCATCATCCACGATATCAAATATATATAGAAGCACAAATATATCATCCACGAGCTTTCTTTTCCGCCACACTGTACAACATGGTGATCTGATCAAAATAATTTCATTTTGTTAAATTTAATGTCACAAAATTGTCGAAATTGCACCTTTGAAAATGAAGGATGGCACGGGGATTGTAAACTGTAGAGCCATTATACTTGACTTCTGCAAGCACAACTTGCTTTGATTGCTCAAAATTGTAAGTACTTCATGGTTCCCCAGAGAATAAGCTCTTATATAGGCTGGCCTTTGCATGTAGAGCATACCTGTGTTATGCTAGAAATATGCATGCAGACGAAGAACCCATGCTCGTTAAATGCATCCTTTGCTGCATGGCATTGCCTCGTGGACTTTGCCACTGCCCATGCAAATAAATTTGGTTGGGTACAAGCTCGCATTGATCTGCAATTAACCGATAAATGTTGTTGTACAGAGCATGATGATCCCTTAATCGGACTTCCAAAGAACATAAAAAGGAAATTCGCAAACAAAAACAAAACAAGAATCAGGCCGGCGAGAAAACATGAGGCTGGCTACTGTCCAAGTGTGATCAGCCACAAAATTAATATGGAAATTTGACGAGGTCTCCTTCCAAGAAACAGGACAAGAACACCAAGCTTAAGATACTCTAGTACTCCGTCTCTCCGTATCCTCGCTGCCGTACAGTAACAGGAATCACTGGGTTGGTGGTCTCTATCTGCAATTCTGCATCATGCTGTCTTAGCAATGTCATTAACAGCCAATCAGATCGACATTTGCCTGCATGATTACAGTGGAACAGGGGTGGGATATGTTGGGTTTTGACCTCGGTAGAATGAGAAGGAAACGGGGATAAGTCCGAATCCCCTCTAATCTCAGTATTCCAACTATAAGTCCTTGCCTTGATCGGGAGGCAATCTTTTTCCATCTATAGGACACGGCCCCAAGCCTACAGCGCTATATATAAACTAAGGGAAACCTCCAACGAGGTATCCAATCACGCATCCATAAGTTCACCGTAACCTAGCCACCCTTTACCGATCACTAAGGGCGCTAGAAGGCTCGGAAGCTCGTATTCCACGCCAGGGCCAGTGCCGTTGGCGTCCAGAAGGACGACGCTACCCTGCCAAGAGCCTCAAGGAGCATCTGCGCTACATCCCCGACGCCGTCCATGCCATCGACTTCGTTTCCTCTGCACCGACCTCCGTCGACGACATGGACACCACAAGCGCCGGTATAAGCTCACTGGCGAACCCTTTTCCGCATTAGCTTCATGTTCTAGGCGAGATCTACTCTAGACTAGAGATCCTAATTATGTTCATGCCTATGTATTGTTAGTTTAATCTAACAATTGGTATCAGACGCCTAACACTAGTCAGATTAGATCCCCTAGCCTCAAACCTAAGCCGCAGAGGAGATAAGGGTAGCATAAGATGAGATTAGAAGAAATCAGTGAAGAAAAGATGAGAAAAGTCATGTTTTTACTCTCTGTTAGCGCACATTCATGCTTAAATTCAAGTTTTAAGTTTAATTCATGCCTAGATCTACTAGCTCAGTCACGAATCAAGTATGTTTTATCATGTTTTAGGGTTAGATCTAAGCTTTAGGGTTTCGGTTCAAGTTTCATTCATGCCATGTCACACACAAAGAGATTAGAAGGAGGGGATTTGCCAAAACACCGAATCAATCAAGCACACACACGCAAAACCCCCAGATCCGAAACCCAAACCCTAACCCTAACCCTAACCCTAGCCCAACGTCAGACGACCTACCTTGGTCATGGCAGCCGTGCACATGAGCTGCACGCATGGTCACCGGCTTCAGATCCGGCGACGCCTTGGACGCCGCTCGCTCCGCGCCATCAGTTGGCCGAGCCGAGCTGGCTTCCTCGGCCGCGCACGTGCCTTCGGGTACGCGCCTCCGCCCTCCTTGCGCCTTGGGCCTTGGGGTACCGGCACCATCGCCGTTGAACTCCGGCGAACCACCTCGACGAACCGCGCGCTTTACACACGCGGCGTGCCGAGGAGGCTCGTGGAGCTCCGGCTCTACGGCACCGGAAGCGCGGACGGGTCTCGACGCCGTTCTTCACCCTCTCTCTCGCCGGATCTGGGGGAGAAGGGGGAGGAGGAGCAGTGCGGCGGCGGCGAAGCGCAGTGGCGTGCGTGATGCCGACCGCCGCCCCTCCCCCCTGGCGTTTCGGGTATTTATACCCGGCGCCGTTCACGGCGCGCGACGACAGCCGTCCGATCAGCGACGGACGGCCGCGATCGTGGCGGAGCGGCGTGTGGGCGCGAACGAGAGATGGGCCGATTCTTGGCCGGCCCGTCTTCGTTCGCCCTTGGACTGAAGGCCCACGGCTGCGCGGCGGGCTGCGCTTAAGCTGCTGGCCGGCTCTGCGCGAGCGAGCCGAGCCGCCTCAACCGAGCTGCGCAAGCCGAGCCGCTGAGCCTGCGTTAGCCGTGCGAGCCGAGCTGCGGCGCTGCTGTTGGGCCGCGGTTGATGGGCCGCGCGTGGGCTAAGTTGGGCCGCGCGCACAGTAAGGGTTTTATGGGCTTTCTTGGGCCGTTTTCAGTTATGGGTCGAAGTTTCTCTATAAATTCGCATTTTATTCTCAGTTTTCAGTAATTGATTAAGTAAATTACTGTTTTAAGTTTTAATTAATGAGTTTTAAGCATAAGTTGATGAATTTCAGTGGTTGATGTTATTATTTAAGTTTAATCCACCACTATGCTTTGAGATGCCTCTAAATAAATGGAACCAACGGGAAATTTATTTAGAGTAAACTTGTGATTAATTCTAACCAATGTTGTTTAATCATGAGTGTTAAGATGAATTTCAATTGTTTTCCCCAACGGTGATGCAACTTGACTTTCAATACATGCTTTTAATCTAACCAACGTTGGGTTATTATCATGTTCTTTATGTGCATTTCGTTGTATATGATAATTATGATTATGATACTAAGTCCACTTTATGATTGTTTTGCAGTTAACAACGTCAACCAAGTGGCCTCTCACCTCAACAACGTTCAGCCGCTCAATGGAGCGAACTTCCATGAGTGGAAGGGCAAGATTATCACCTGCTTGGCGTGGAATGATCTTGACGTCGCGCTGAGGGAGGACAAGCCTCCTGCTCCTGCTGCTGGCCAGACTTCCCCTGCTTTGGAGAAGTGGGAGAGGTCTGACCGCATGGCTCTCATGGTGATGACTGAGACTATCAGTCCTGGCATCAAGGGTGCCATTCCGACTAAGAATGATGCTGGTGTTGACTACAATGCTAAGGAATTCTTGGCTAAGATTGAGGAGAACTTTAAGTGCTCCTCCAAGACTTATGCTAGCACCCTCATCTGAGGTTAGTGTCCTCTTAGTATAATGGACAAGCTGGCATAAGGGAGCACATCCTCAATATGTGTGATATGGCAAATAAGCTGAAGGAAATGAAGATGGAGATCTCTGAAGGTTTCCTCGTTCACTTCATCCTGACCTCACTGTCCTCACCACAGTACGCTGTCTTCAAGATAAGCTACAACACGAACAAGACCATCTGGCCTCTTAGTGACTTGATTGGCTACTGTGTTGAAGAAGAGGAAAGGCTCAAGACTGAGAAGCTTAAGAATGTGGTCAACATGGTCGGCAACCTTAGTCTTAATGGTACTGCTAGAAACCAGCATGAGTCAGGCAGCAGCCAGAAGGGCCGCAAGAAGAACAAGAGGAATGGGAACAAGATCATTGGTCCCAAGAACAACAAGAAGTTCAAGCGTGGAGGTGCACCCCAGTCTCAAGAAGGAAAGCCGTAGTTGTGCCATTTCTGCAGATCTCCTCTGCATCTCTAAAAAGAATGTGCAGGCTTCAAGGACTGGTTGAAGCAGCAAGGTAATGATAAGCTTGATGTTGTTTCTTTCATTGATACGTTATTCTTAGCAGAATTTTCCCCTAATACTTGGTGGATTGACTCAGGTGCCACTATGCACATCTCTAATTCATTACAGGCATTCCGTTCGATCCGAACTATAAGAAGGGGGAGCGAAGCCTAAGAGTGGCTGACGGGAACGTCGTCGAAGTTGAAGGCGTTGGGAGCTTCCACTTAGAGTTGCCGGGTGCCTTCCAGTTTAATTTAGATGATGTCCTTTACGTTCCTAGTTTAAAGAGAAACCTTATTTCTGTTTCTGCATTAGATGATTCGGGACATATTTGTGAGTTTGGCAACAAACAGTGTGTGATAAAGTTTAATTCAATAAGTGTGGGCCTTGCTATCAGGCAAGGTAAACTTTATATGCTCTCTCTTAATGATTCTGTGATGAATGTTTCTAAAGTTTCATGTAAGCGTAAGCGTTTTAATGAGAACTCTTCGAAATTGTGGCATTGTCACCTTGGTCACATTTCGAGGGGGAGAATCGAGTGTCTCATTAAGGACGAGATACTGATCACTTAGACTTTTCAGATTCAGAGCAATGCATTGACTGCATTAAGGGAAAATATGCTAAGACTATTAAGAAAGGAGCTACTAGGAGTATGGGCGTGTTAGAAATAATACACACAGATATCTGTGGCCCGCTCTCAGTAACATCGGTAGATGGTTATGATTCTTTTATAACATTTACTAATGACTATTCTCGCTATGGATACATCTATCGCATACGTAAGCGATCAGATGCGCTAGAAATATTTAAGATTTATAAGTTAGAGTTGAGAAACAACATAACACCTCCATTAAGATAGTAAGATCAGATAGAGGAGGTGAGTACTACTACAAACATGCTCAATACGGTCAAACTAAAGGACCATTTGCTAAGTACTTAGAAGAAAATGGCATAAAAGCGCAATACTCCATGCCTGGAGAGCCACAACAAAATGGAGTTGCTAAGCGGCACAACCGTACGCTAATGGATATGGTACGGAGCATGCTTAGTCATTCTAGCTTGCCTATGGAGCTGTGGATGGAAGCATTAAGACGCCTGCTTACATACTCAACAGGGTTCCATCTAAGTCAGTTCATAAGACATCTTATGAATTGTGGACTGGGAAGAAACCTACACTAAATTACTTTAAAGTGTGGGGTTGTCCTGCTGAGGCTAAAATATTTGATCCACATCATAAGAAATTAGATTTTAAAACAATGAGTTGTCACTTCATTGGCTACCCAGATAAGTCTAAGGGGTATCGATTCTACTGTCCTGGACGTTCTACTAAGTTCATAGAAACAAGACAGGCAATATTTTTGGAAGATTCAGAGATTAGTGGAAGTTTTCGAAAGAGGGACATTAGTCTTGAAGAACTAAGGGTTGAGTTTCCTGACCCAGAGCTTGTAGAGCCTACGGAGGTATATCAGTTTGTACCACCAATTGTTCCTCAGAGCGTCACGGTAACTCCTATCGTTCAGCAGGGGAACGTGGCGCCACCGAATGGGGTTCAGGCGCCAGTGGCAGAGGCTCCTCTGCTACAGGCGCCACCACCAGCAGAGCCGGCACCATTAGTTGAGCCCCAACCAATTCATGAGCCAGTTGTGAATGAACCAGTAAGACGTTCACAGCGAGAAAGGAAGTCGGCCATTCCTGACTGTTATGAAACATACTTAAGTGTAGATATGTATGATGTTGGGAAAGTTAATGACCCTGCCACCTTTAAAGAGGTAGTGCAAAGTGAGAATTCCACTAAATGGATAGAAGCCATGGAAGATGAGTTAAGGTCTATGAGCTCTAATAAGGTTTGGGATTTAGTAGAAATTCCTGATGAGATCAAACCAGTAGGCTGTAAATGGGTCTACAAAACTAAATGTGATTCTAGAGCGAAGGTCGAACGATTCAAGGCAAGACTCGTAGCAAAAGGTTATACACAGAAGAAAGGGATCGATTACAAAGAAACCTTTTCTCCTGTGTCTACCAAAGATTCCTTGAGAATCGTCATGGCACTTGTAGCTCATTTTGATATGGAGTTACATCAGATGGATGTTAAGACTGCATTCCTTAATGGAGACATAGATGAGAATATTTATATGGCTCAACCGGAAGGTTTTGCCATTAAGGGTAAGGAACATATGGGATGCAGATTAAGAAAGTCTATATGGACTTAAGCAAGCATCCAGGCAGTGGAACCTTAAATTCGATGAAGTCATTAAGAGATTCGGATTTAGGGAGACTCCAGTCGATAAGTGTATCTATGTCAAAGAAAAGGGTGGAAGATTAATGATCCTAGTGCTATATGTCGATGACATACTATTAGCCTGTAATGATAAGAATATGCTATATGAGACTAGGAGCTTTCTTACATCTCATTTTGATATGAAGGATCTTGGTGATGCCACGTATGTACTTGGCATTGAGATACACCGAGATAGAGCCCATGGAGTACTAGGATTATCTCAGAAAGCATATATTGAGAAAATGCTTAAGAGATATGAGATGGATAAGAGTAATACATCACCTGTCCCAATTCAGAAGGGCGATAAGTTCAATCAAGCTCAGTGCCCTAAGAATAAGTTAGAAAGAGAAAGAATGGAGAACGTTCCCTATGCATCAGCCGTCGGAAGCTTGATGTATGCGCTAGTCTGTACGCGTCTAGACTTAGCATTTGCTGTCAGTGTCTTTTGTAGATATCAAGATAATCCAGGTTGGACTCACTGGGTTGGTGTCAAGAAGGCAATGAGATACTGCCAAGGCACTAAAGATTACATGCTTATGTATAAGAGATCAGATAATCTTCAGGTAGTATGTTACACTGATACCGATCTTGCTGGCGATGAAGATGATAGAAAATCCACTTCAGGATATGTCTATATGCTAGCAGGGGGAGCAATTTCATAGAGCAGTAGTAAACAAGGTGTAACAGCTGCATCTATAATGCAAGCTGAATTTGTGGCATGTTATGATGCTACTGGGCAGGCTTCATGGCTTAAGAACTTTATTCCGGCATTAAGAGTTGTTGATAGTATCTCGAGACCTATCACAATGTACTGCGATAATAAAGCCGTGGTTTTCTTTTCCACAAACGATAAGTTATCTAAGGCATCTAGGTTTATTGACCTCAAATATCGTATTGTGAAAGAAAGAAATCACGACCAAACATATAAGATTGAGCATATAAGTTCTAAGGAAAATATTGCGGATCCGCTCACAAAGGGTCTATCACCATCCCAATTTCAGACTCATGTCCTAGGCATGGGACTGGTGAGTAGCCTTGATCAGGTTCTGATTCAGGGCCATTAGTTTCCCCAAATAAGAGTAAGGAGTTCTAACAAGGTTTCTCAGTGAGACTATGGGTACTGCCGTCCCAGTATGCCGTAGCGCTACTGACGACGCATTGGTCTGGTACTTGCTGATTTACTGAGGAAGAACTTTAGTTTAAGTATAAGACATTGACCGAATTAAGTTTTAAGTTTAAGTAGTTGACGTTCGGTCAAGTGGAAGAATGTTGGATTTTGACCTTGGTCAACAACCGAGAATGAGAAGGAAACGGGGATAAGCCCGAATCCCCTCTAATCTCAGTTTTCCAACTATAAGTCCTTGACTTGATCGGGAGGCAATCTTTTTCCATCTATAGGACACGGCCCAAGCCTACAACGCTATATATAAACTAAGGGAAACCTCCAACGAGGTATCCAATCACGCATCCATAAGTTCACCGTAACCTAGCCACCCTTTACCGATCACTAAGGGCGCTGGAAGGCTCGGAAGCTCGTGTTCCACGCCAGGGCCAGTGCCGTTGGGGTCCAGAAGGCCGACGCTACCCCCCAAGAGCCTCAAGGAGCGTCTGCGCTACATCCCCGACGCCGTCCATGCCATCGACTTCGTTTCCTCTGCACCGACCTCCATCGACGACATGGACACCACAAGCGCCGGTATAAGCTCACTGGCGAACCCTTTTCCGCATTAGCTTCATGTTCTAGGCGAGATCTACTCTAGACTAGAGATCCTAGTTATGTTCATACTTATGTATTGTTAGTTTAATCTAACAGGATAATCAATAATCCAGTCTCAGTCCCCCATGAGCTTGCTCTGTTAGGACAGGACACAGCAGTACAATGATATTTCCCAGGGCGAGGAGACACGGCGATCTCGCTGCCTGATTCCGTGATCTGAACCTGGACGACGCGTGGGTTGACCAGCAGGTCCTACTCAAATTTCTCTTCTCTCTTCACGTCACGGCGCGCAGGTGCGTGTACGAAGCGTTGTCCGAACAAAGCGTACGGGCTTGGGGTTGGGACGGGATGGGTCCCACCCAGGATATCTGACACTGTCGTTAGTGATACTGATGATGATCATCAGGAAGCTTCAGGGTCATGTTCCTCCGATCCCATCGCCGTTACCATTTTATATATAATATGGAGAGAGAGAGCTAGATTCCTCGTTTGGTATGCGCTTCAAGAATCCTTTGTTTTTGCATGCATATCCGCACAAGACGCGTAGAGCATGCATGCATTTCTTTAGGTTTGTTTTTTGTTTGATTATGTCAATTGGGTTTCAGGTGTTATTGTGGTTTGTTACTTCCAGCTGAAACTTAGGTCTTGTGTCGGAGTTTTTTAAAAAAAAAGAAATTTACGGTAGTTATTAAAACCATTATCATCTGTAAATTCTTTTTATGAGTAAATACAGAACAGTCCTGTGATTGAAGTTATGTCTGAAGATTGGATTGTGTCCATGCCTAGAGGAGTAACTCTCACTGAGTTATTCGTGAGTGATGGACTGAACTTGATAGCAGAGTAGCTCATCTTGCTATTGCAAAAACAGATTGTCCAGAGCTTCTGCTGCTGGCTAAATGAGTTTATTGTCAATGGAAATACATAGAAAAAGTGAAAGCAGGGCTGGGACAAAAAGCGTGGGAAAGTATGTGGTAAATGTCTAGATCTGAAAAAAAAATGGAAACTCATGTTCTCTCAGTGCAAAACCATTGCTTTTGCAATCATATACTCCATTCTTTGCATTGGACACTTCTCATTCATGGGAGACAAACAGTGAGAACCACACACCATATACTTATTGTTCTTTTGCCCACGTGAATTGCACGTGCTAGCTACCTTTGCTAACTACCAAGAATTGCACACTGACAGGACGAGAAACAAAGAACATTCTTAACCTTGATTACGCTCTCTAGAATACCTCATTAATCTATATGGTTCTTTTAATTTTGAGGGAACGAAAATTAATTAACGGATTTCTAGTATTTTTCACACCTCTAAAAATCAAAGGATGTGAAGATTTCATCAGCTGAGTGGGCCCCACAGATCAGCAGTGCCAGACAGGTAGGTCCCAGAGATTTCCCTGGGCCCACTCGTCATTGTCCATCACATTGCCCTCCCATGCAGGTGGGGCCATGAGCATGGCCTCCGCCAGCTCAGCCCACATCTTAGGCGACTCAGGCGCCAGGTACTCGTCGGCTCCAAGCAAGACGTCCCAGTCCACCTCGTCGCCGGCGAGCCGCACCTCCGGGCTCCCGGCGCCGTCGCTGCTGCAGCTGTCGCTATACGACTCGCCGCCGGCGATCGCCGGAGTCTGGTGGCGGTTCACGACGACGAGGTCGGGCCTGAACCGGATCTGCGCGGCGGCCTCGAGCGCGGCGGCGCGGACGTCGTCGGGCTCGGCGGTGGCCGGGCGGCGGAAATGGCCGGCGAGCGCCGGGAAGTTGAGGCGGGCCTCGCCGCCGCGGAGGCGGAGCGCGGCGACGTCGTGCGCCACCGCGGCCATCTCCGGCGACTCGAAGCTCCCCAGCCAGATGCGCGTCTTCTTCCCGGGCTCCCTGATCTCCGACACCCACTTCCCCCACTTCCTCTTCCGAACGCCACGGTACTGCCCGGCGGCCACCTCGCCGGCCGTCACGCCAGTGACATTATCAAGCACCACCTCCATTGTTCTTGCTTGCAGGTACCAAAGCAAGCTCCTTCTTCCTCCTCTAGTTTCTTGCGAGGATGGAGCTCAAGATTACAGTGACGACTGACGACGAAGATGGCAGCAAGAACCCAAGCAAATAAGCTTGAGCTCTGTCAAGTGTCAACAACGCAAGGAGCTGTATGTGATCTTTGCCTGTACTCTGTCGATGCGATGTTGCATTGAGAGGTTGGTGTTGGGATTGGGAGGTGGATGTGTTCATGTATATATAGGGAGACGAGGAGAGAGGGAGTGACGTGTGAAGATGAGACATGAGAGAGGGGGATGGGTGCATGCATGGGGAGCGAGGTGATGTTTGAGCTGGGTGGAGACAGCTGGAGCCTAATACGTGTCCTTTTCCGAATTTATTTTTTGAATATATGGGTGTTGGGATAGATATAAAAAAAATAGAGAGAGAAAGGGAGGGGAGAGATTGTGCTGATGCATTATCCACCGGCAGAAGGATATCTTCAGTCATCAGAGATGTTGGTTTGGTTTGGTTGGGGAGGGAGCTTCCTGGATACTGCTAACGTCTTTGGAGGTTAGCTAGGATGTAGCGTACCTGTCATTCTTAAGATTTTGTGGCACCTGACTTTTATATTTTTGGTGCTGCAGGAGTTGGAATTCTGCAATGTGTCTCTTTTAATTCTAAAATTAGTGCTGGCACATCTATATTTGTTTGAATTCGAAATATTTCTGTTTTGAATAGTAATAATTGTTCAATAACACTATGCGTGTGTGTAAATATCCACCATGTATACCATTCATGGATTTAGACAACTGCGAAGAGTGCTAATTTCCTGGTCGAAATATCCCTCCGTGCTCAAATAAAAGTTCAAATAAAACGATATAATTAAACAAAAGTAAAGAGATATTCGAATTAAGCATGTCGTCAATCAAACAACAAATGAATGCAAACTGTCGACACATATCTAGAAACTTATTTGAACATAGTTGAAGTAGCTCTTCTTACACTGAACGGTCAAATTTTAACGTGAAATTGGAAAAAAAAAATGATACAGTAGCAGTACCAATAACAAGGCTAAGCAGTCCCAATTTGTGTATTGGTGGTATATATTGCCAATCATCAGTAATTACTGACCTTATCAGCAATCTCTGATAAGAAAATTATATCCCAACATATTCCTCTAGTTTCAGAATTTTTTATTATCATCTTTGAAACATGTCTCTCTTGATTTCAATGCAACTTCATCCAGGAACAAGACTTATGTGCTAATATTTTAAATTATCATCTGGCCAACAAAAATAACTTTTCACTACGGATAGAGTTAGCAATGTTCCAACAGAGGTTGAAATGATTTTGCTACGCAAAGGAAAAAAACTGGAAATATTTTAGGCGCACTAATTAATTTCCCTTTATACACAACATAAGAAAACTAACTACTGATGGAGAAAATGTTATATACTTATATCAAGGTAATAGTATTCAGAGCACATACAAAAACTATAAAATTTGAGTTGAGTGGTTCTCCATTAAACGAGGATGTCATACTTCAATTATTTAAGTATATGTGCAATGTGACATCTTGACCACGCGCACCGAAACACATCCACTTTGTCATCAGTCCAAAGAAACCTTTAACACTCCAAACACAGCTGTAAATACTGTAGTATCAGCAATTTAAAAACTTGGGAAGATGCTAACACTTGATGTGGTTTCACCTACCAATCAACACGTGTGAGGCCATTGGCCCTCCACGTTACCCATGAGGCCATGAGCACCGTCCCTTGCATATTCACGTGTTCTTATTGACATACACTCAAGGGAATCAACCTTCACCGGATTCTCAGGTTGTACAAATGCGACTAGTAGGAAGAACTGTACATTGTGACACGACTAATTTTTTTTAAAAATTATATATATCTTGCATGGCACTTGGCCAAACCTAGGATCTAATGTAAGGGAAACTGAGAAAGGAGATGAAAACATTTATATATTTTGTAATTTAGTTGGATGGGTGTTTATCTCAGTTTAACAAATCTAAACCATATAATATCTCAAGTAACATTTTGCGAACCTTATTAATAAGATGTTAGAAGAGCTAGGAAAAGCCATGAGGTTCATCTACTTGAGAATTGATATTTCAAACTTAGAGACAAGAGGGTAACTTTTTATATGTTCAAGTTTCATAAGAAATATTGATGTTTTAAGTTTTGCATATGATCGGAGGATCTTGCTGGTAGAGACCCCATGTCTAGTTAGAGAGGTTAACGGAGAAAAATGGTTGTCACCATCACGTCACGACCACACGCACGGCATGGGGGTTGCTGCTGGAGAGGCATTGCATAGTTGCATTATACATCTATACGTAGCACAAAGAAGCGAGAAAGCACCGGGAGGCAGGAATCAAGTGGGGAAAAAAAAACAGGACAAACGAGGAGGTTGCTGTGGAGGTGACGCGTGGCATCATGGTTTGACGCAGCATGACTTCGTCCGTACGTCTCCCCACCGCTCGTGTGGGCCACAGGCGCCGGCGGGCGAACGCGGCGAATATGGCAGGTAGCAGATTCAGCTCGCGTTGTGCTCATGCACCGACCCTGTGGCACACTAGCACCCATGGAAGCTTGATTTTAGTTCAATTTTCAATTTTGTCACAAAGTCTTTTCTATTAGAATTTTGTTTGTTGTCCTGAGTGTTGGAACTTTAGCTATGCTGAATATTTTAGAAGCACCTGTTCCGTTTAGTTTAGATAAAGGAATGAAAATATCCTGGACTCTATGAAAATCCGGCCTTAGTGCAGAAAGAAGCACACGATTTAAGTCAAATAAACGAAGGCAACTATTTTTTTAGTGAAAACGAAGCCACCGGTTTAGAAGCAAAACCTATTACTAAATTGTCACCATTTCTTCGCGAAAATCTCTATGGCTGTAGACTCCAAAGCTAGACATGCACCCAAAATAATGCCCCTGCCCTCTGAAGTAGAGTCCAGAACCTGATCCAATGTGTGACTGTGAAAAGAATTTGCAAATTAGTTTGTATGTATGCTCTGTCAAAAAAAATCTCATTTATGCTCAACCAAATAGCCCAACAAAGAGCACTTACACCCATTAAAATTAGTGTTTTTTGCCTCCTCTCTACCCCTTGTACATGAAGCGAGAACCCAAACGTAAGCTTAACATTAATTGGTATATAAATGTCGAAGGTGCTATGGATGATCCTCGATCTTGCCACTAATGTATGAGAAGACAAACATATATAGAAATAAGAAGGAAGGAATCCAATTTCACCATCGAACTAACATCTCAATTTGGTTTTGGCAATTCAACTCAAAGCTAATAATCTTTGGCCATCAAACTATTGAAACCGTTCATCTTTAGCCACTTGACGGTTTTGGTCGGTAGTTTTGCTGACATGGACAACATTTGGCAATGGGACCCACCTGTTAGGCCCCTCTCTCCTCTCTACCGGCCACCACAGGCAATTCTGTAGACCTCCCTTCCCCTTATCAGTCACCCCCTAGGCTAGCCTGTAGGCCCCGTTGTGTGCGCCCCGTAGGCCTCACGATTAGTGTTTTGGTAATTAATAACAACACTTTATGGACTAATAATTTCATTGAATATATGAGTTAAGGTTAGTCACAAAGATGAGCCAAGCAAACCATAGAGATGGTGTTTTGTTGGAGCTCTTGAGATTAAAAGAAAATTTGGTGAGCCCTTTGAAGGACTTGATGGATTACATTGGAAAGCTCAAAAAGGTATATAAATAGGATTTTCACTTTTGCCGGTCGTGAGGAGATTGGAGAAGTAAATTGAACGGATTGATAGGCTAGATGGTTGTACTATCAAGAGGGGTCAATTTTATTTGCTTGACGAGTCTATAATGCCACTTTGCTCAAATATATATGTTGTATGCATATAGGATGAGAGTTTTCACTAGTCGAAAAATCCTATCTAACAAGTGGTTTGGAAAAGAAACTTGTTTTAGTACGCGAAATAACATGGCGAATGGTCCGGTCTCGCTGGGTGGACAATCCACCTTTGACTCTGGTGGAAATCAGCGTCAATGGCGGACGGTCCAGTGTTGAATGAGTTTTTGGACAAAGGCTCGGGAGCTCTCTAGTGGATTTAATAGATAATGACGGACGGTCCGGCCCTAGGGACCGGACGGCCCGCCAGCTAATTTTCATCCCTGTCCGATCGATCGGTCGATCTGTGTAATTTTGTTTTGAATGACGGACCGTCTGGCCCCTTGAGGCGGACGGTCTAAAAATTTGAAAACGTTGGTCTTTGACATGTTGCGATGTGACACATAACTGTTGGATTTGAATGGCAGACCATCCGGTCCTGTAAGGGCGGACGATCCGCGAGTTCGCAGAAATCTCTAGATTCAAACAAAATGGTTGGATTTTGAAGTGAGAGTATAAATATGAGACCCCCGGCTATGGGGAGCCTCTCTTGGCCATTGCACTCACTTGAGAAACACACCTAAGCTCTCTACTCTCTCCCTCTCACTCACTTTGCCTAGGGAATGCATTCTTGTTGGGAAAGAGAGGATTCTAGTGCATTGCATCCATGTGTTGAGCTTTGTGGCAGTAGGGAAATCTTCAAGCAAGTGATTTCGGCTTGTTACTATTGGAGGTTGCCGCCTTCTAGACGACATGGAGGTTGAGAATCATTGAGCTCTTCAAGAAGATTGTGAAGATACCTTTGATTGATTCTTGTGAGAGGTTCTTGAGCTTTGTCTCACTCGAGTGGTGAAAAGCATCTCTAGTAAAAAGAGGTTTGGAAAGGTTCATTGATTCCAAGTTGGCTTATGCACCAAGTGGATTCTTGGTAGAGGAGCAATTGGAACCTTTGAATCCACCTCAACATGGATTAGGGATGACAGACAAGTCACCGACACCACGGGAAAAATTACTCATGTCTTCGGTTAATTCTATTGATCATTTACTTTCTAGCAATTTATTTTCTAGAGCTTAAGTATATCTTGTCACCCTAGCTTTGCAAAACTTGACCTAGGATAGAAATATTCTCTTGTGGCTCTAATTAAAATTTGTAAGTATTGTGATTTTAGTTTATACCACCTATTCACACCTCCCTCCCTATCTAGTCGGTAATCCTCGATCCTACAGCCCCGCCAGCCTCACCACGCCGCATTGTTGCCTCCCAATGACGCCGCAAGTACCTCAGGTGTGCCAGCAGCTTCTCCGCGTGCAGAAGAGAAAAGAGGGCGAGGGAGAGAAGAGAGAGCAGGATGCCATGTAGGTCACACCGCCACGTGTCGTCTGTGTCAGCACCACTCACCAAAACTATCTAATGGCTAAATATATATGAAGGGTTTCAATAGTTAGATGGCCAAAGATTTCAGATTTTAGAGTTTGATAGTTAAAACCAAACTGTGTCGATAAGTTCGATAGTCAAAAACACTTTTTCCCAATAAGAAAAATCGAGGTGAACTTAGATTGCCAAGTTGCTTTTGCATGAAGACCATCATTATCAGTCTTTCACTCAATCTTGTCAAACCTTTTGCTATCGACATGATCGGAACCTATGAACTACGAAGAGACATTGGGAAGGCCACACCCTAAACCTACTCCAAATATGTTGAAGACTCGGTGGGGGTATACTCCAAATATGTTCATTTGTCGCCTTCCATCAACGCAACCACAATCCTCGCAAGGCTTGCACCATTGGGCCGCCACCCGCTTCTTTAGCCCCTCACCCTCATCGTCTCCGATGAGCCAATAGTAGGGACAGTGAGCAAGGACCCATCCTTTACCGAATCAAGTAGTAGGTATTTATGTTTTCATAAAAAGATTAACAATATATTTCTGGCTCGCCTTTGTCATGTAGCGATGCTGATTGCAGATCTTCTGGTATTGATTTTGGTGCAATCTTGCTGGAGTGTGATTAAGCTTTCCGATCTTGCTTTTGATGGTTACTTACACGTTTTTTGCTATGAATTTGTTTAGTTGATGGAGCGTGAATTTTACTGTAGCAAAAGTTTGTGAGGAAAATCACAGTTGTCAATGGAACAAAAAGACTAGAAGAATAGTAAACTTCTGGGAACTAAACATCTCCTATGGGGTTTATGCACACATCTCTAACAAAGGGAGTGCCACATTTTGTATGTCCAACATCTCCAAATCTAGGAGGACAGCAAGGAGCCGATCCTGTGGGCGCAAATATATTACAAGTAGGGTCCGATCATGTCTTTTTTTGAAAGACGGGTCCGATCATGTCGATAGCATAGCCTGGATACCGCAGTTTTGTATGCTCAATAATTGAAACTATATATTCACTTATTCACAAATTAATGAAAATTAAGTTGCTAGTATGGAGCCATGGAATCCTCCGGACGCTGCAGAACTGTGCAAGTAATAAAAAATCACAAACGATCAAACTGGAGCAGTACTTGTGGAACATTTGCTGTAGCATGTATCAGAAAATTTTGCTATAATCATCCCAGCGACAACATGAATTTTTAATTTAAAAGACTTCTTCCGCGTTTATTGTAGAATCTCATGAACTCACTCCAAATTTCGGACAAAAGGACTGGTACGTGTATAATGCTAATTACCACTTTGGCACAGATTTCTGACAGAAAACATTTACAAACTTAATACTTATATGGGAATCTTAACAAAACATTATTTGTAACCTCCAAAATCTCGAGCAAACCATAATACAAAAGTGCGCTGTTCTTTTAATTTCCCAAAGATCACACTGCCAAGCTGCATTTTTTTTAAAAAAATAATAAATCAACAACTAACACCAAATGGAACAGTAGTCATAATCAAAGCGTGCTGCATGCGCATGCATATAATCAAAGAAATGCAGATGGAGGAGTGCGTACGGAGGGAGATGGCATCAGCATGGCGAAGCCAGGCCACACATGCGGCGCCGCGTGCGGCGGCACTGCGCAGCCGGCCGCTGCCACAGCGCCGCGCCGCCCGGCCGATCAGTCGCCGCGCGCGCGGGCCCACAAAGGCCAGGCTCTTGCTCATCAGGCCCCCGCAGCAGTGAATGCTTCGATCGATCGAGCGAGCGCTAGCAGCTCTGCGCTCGTCAGCAATCGAGGTGTTTATGGCTGCCCGATGAACGGAGGAGAGGATCCAGCGTTAATGGCGCTGGGGCTCAGCGCCAGCTTGGATTGGGTCATGCATCATGATCGGCCATGCGCTCGTGCATGCATCTGATTGGGATCGATCGATGCAGAGTGCAGAGTAGTGCAGTGCAGGGGGTAGTTGAGGTTTCCAGCAATCATCACCGGGGTTCATTCATCGGCCACTGTGTGTCCACTGTAGGACGCTCTGTGTGCCCTGACGGGTTGGCAGCAGCTTGTTTTGTCGCCATCTCTCCGAAGTCAGAACTGGGGCAATGTGCACTGGAAGCATGCCAGGCAAGGCCATCACTTTTTATTTCTTTGGGTGAGCGAGTCTTTCTCAAACTCTTCCTCGAATTATTCATGAAGATTGTGATTGTATCCCTGGCGATTTATGTGACAAAGTATAAAAGAAAAGAAAAAAAAAGACTTAGGATCGGATGGAAGATAAATTTGTGGAAGTAGTGGAATGAGATGGCACACTTGCATGTCTGAAGAACGCCAAACAATGTTCACCATGCATGGAGGATACACTAATAGGAGAAGCTTCATTGTTTAACCTCGTCCACCTATATTTGTTAGTTAAGTATATCTCTGAATAAATGGCTCCAAACAAATCTTTGTCGATTTCGTCTTTTTGTTTCCTTTTTGTGTGGTACCAATTTCATTGCTGAAGCACATGCTATATATCTGCCACCACTGTTTGACGTTTCCATGTAGGGTTGGACAAAATACCCGATGCTCGTTAGCTCGCTCGGCTCGCAGCCAGCTCGGCTCGGCTCTTTACGGAAATAAGCCGAGCTGAGCAGCAATTTTGGCTCGTAAAAAATAACGAGCGAGCCGAGCTGGCTCATGAGCAGCTCGCGAGCCTAACGAGCCCAAAATTACAGCCGACCCAATAATAAAAATGCAGCCCACTCAGACACAACTCACTTCCCCCCCCCCACCACCACGGCCCATTCACGAACCCTATCCCTCAGCCCTCAAAACTTCACGACACACCCCACGACCGTAGTCCGCCAACGCCGCACACGCACGGACTCACCTCCCTGCTTGCTCCGCCTCTCCGCCCTCCACCGCACGTACACTGCTGCTCCGCCCTCGGCATCACACCACTGCTCGCGCTGCCCTTCTCTCCCCAGCAGTAGCCTCCCCCCAATCCATCCTCCTTCCCCTTCTGTTTCTGGATCTCGGCGACCGTCGCCGGCTCTGCAGGGGCGTAGGGCTGCTGCCCGGTAGCGACGATGCGGGAGCAAGAGGAGCAGCGGCGGTGTCGTCGTCCTCGAGCTCCTTCGCCGGCCTGAAGCCCATCCCTTGCATCAGTCTCCTGCTCCGCGAATCGGTGGTGGCGGCGGCTCCCTCCAATCCCAATCTGCGCGTCTGCTCCCTCTGTCTCACTCTCATGGCTCGCAGGCGGAGTTCCTCTCCATCTCCAGTTGCAGCTCTAGGTCACGGCGGAGCTCTTCTTCTCCTCCTCCTCTGCTCGCGACCGGAGGTCGAGGCCGGTGGCAAATTGGTGCATGGCTCGCGAGCCGCTCGAGCAAGCTCGCGAGCTGGGCCGAGCCGAGCCGAGCTGGACCGAGCCGAGCCGAGCTGGCTTTTCTGCTCGTTACCTTAACGAGCCGAGCGAGCTTGCTCGTTAAAAAAACGAGCTGGACCGAGCCGAGCTGGCTCGGCTCGCTCGTTATCCATCCCTATTTCCGTGTACCGTCACAAGATGACATTTCACAAAACAATCTCCTAGAAACAATCAGAAGATAACTTTTCTGGGGGAAAAGGTTTCGTTGGAATCTAACTTTACTGTTTTATTGAAGAGTCATAAGATGTAAGATCACACATGATTTTGACATATGTTGGGTGTTTTTTTTTGCGGGTACGGTGTGCGCCTCCTATGCGGGGCAAAATCTCAGATGATAGTAGAAATCTTAACTGCAACCAAACCATATCATTCGTAGGTGAACACTGATAGCTAATTAACAATGGTTCGCTGTCAGCATGCATCAACAAGCCACATTCTCTCAAACAATAAAACAGAAAAATAGACGGTATTGGCATCCAAAACGCTCAATCGTCTCAGTATTACTCTCTTATATGCAGTTTATTTTATTCTCTATACAGTATTACTGAAATGCTGCAGAACTCTTTGCCTAGGTTTAGTGAAAAAAGATAGAAAACAATTTTGCCTGAAGCTATCCAGATTTTTTGAAAATCATAGTGGTGATGTATCTGTAGGCAAAATGGCCCGGAATCAGAAATTGGGCATGTGAGACCCAATACTAGTGACGCAAATATTGGAGTACATGACATGGTGTCAGAACTGCATCACGTTTGGAATCTTTTTGGGAAGCTTCCCAGCTCGTGCGAGACAAATTAATATAATTCTCCCATCGCACTCTTGATCCACTGGACTAATGGCGACTTAGGAGGGGACAGGAGGATGAGCAATGGTTTAAGGACGCCGAGAGACAGCAGGCTAATGAACAATTAGGACAGAGCTTTCTGTCTAGCTGTCTGATTTAGTCAGAGATTTGGGCTGACGATGGGCATGTGGTGCCTAACATTTTTTTTTTTCTAACTATGAGCACGACAGCCTCTTTGCATGCTTTTATTCTTCAATTGATGTATCTAAGCGCGTAGGATAACGCCACCTGTTGCCGCTCAGGACCTCGCAGACTAACCTAGCCAGTTTATATGTAGGTATATACTATGATTACACTGAAATTATAAAATAATTTTTCAGTTATCCCCCAATGTAACTAATAGCCTGAAAACATGAATTGTTTGGTTATGAACAAACAATCTTACTGCGAAACGCAACTAAGTTTGAGAAGGAATGAAGTTCACACTAAAATTTCCGTAGCTGAATGGCACTTATGGTTTTATTTCCACTTGAACAGCGAATAGAAATAGTAAGGTCGGCCGATAAAGTCAGTGCAGAGGGCCGAGTTTACACTTGAACGGTTGAACTTATAAGATTGGTATAATGTGCTGCTCAATGCTAGTTTTCGTAGGTGAGTGTGAGTGACAAGCTTTTTCCGATCTTTTTTTTTCACTCTTTAATTTCTGTATACACGCGTAGGAATAGGATAATGTCGTATCTCTCAGGGCCTCATTTTGCAGTACCAAAATCACAACGAAATCCTATAATTTATTCTCAGCCATCCTCTAATTCTTTTCTTTTCAAATAACAAACTTGTCCTGCAACAAATATGAATAACCTCAAAACCTGATTTGTTGATTATCAACACAAAGTACTAGCTAAGAATGATCTGAAATGAACTTTACACTTTACAGCGAAACATAGCTAAGGTTCCCATGACTAGTTGTCCATGGCACGAGAATAGTTTATGTTTCTGGCGTTTACTTCGAACCTGAAACTGCTACTAATGTGGACAAAGAGAATTAGTTTCCACGTTGACAGACAGTGAAGTTAATATGCACAGCATTTTGTCGGCTGATTCTGAACATGCTACAGGAACAAAGGTTTGACTGCACAATCAGATAGATTTTATGATATTTATGAATAATTGGTCGATAACTCTAAGGCTCTAAATGGTTTGAGCCTTTTATATTCACTCTGTCTGATCAGTGATCACTATGAACAGGAGCATACAGGTTAGCACCGAAGTGTTCCGTTTCTATTTTTGAACGAACCCGAAGTGTTCTGTTTCACATATCAGCATAAGCTTAATACAGGGACAAAGACAAACAATATAAAAAAAATCTGTCAGATCAGTTATATGGTTGAAATTATAAACTGCATCTTTTTATTTGGCCTGATCAGCGCATGCTTAACTTTGATATTAAAAGGATGCTGAAGTTGTAACAAGCAACCCTGTTCAGAAGGCACGACAGAGTTGGATGAAGTTTACCATCCGACTTCTACACTGCCATTTTGTTTGTTCATCATTCGCAATAGGGGTGCAAACTGGTGAATCTTAGGGGCACCTCCAACCCTCTTTAGTTCAAATATTTATACTAATTTTCCAAAATTTTGGAAAAGTAGTATAAATATTTGAAATAAATTGGGTTGGAGGTGCCCCTAAAGGTTACTAATTTGTGCCCCTATTTCACAACTATCTCACATGCTCCATCACTGCTAGAGAATATAAAGTAAGCTTGGAAGTTGGAACTCTGAGAAATAGCTGTGTTTACAGGAAATGATGGTGGGGGTAAGGTGATAGCATCCATGATCCATGAAGCCTGCAGTTATGACCTTCTCTCTCAATTTGTGATACTTTGAAGCTTTAACTACAAATTACCTTTTATTCCTAAAGATTCAGAAATATAGGAAAGAGGACAACAAAAAATATGAGCAACCAGAAGCGGGAGGTCAGTCTCCATCGGCCACCAACTAGAGTTTTTTTTTTTTTAACTTAGAAAAAACCAACAAGAAAAGCATGCTGCGGATAGAAGAAAAAGTATACATCACAAATTGCACCATGATGGTAATTATACACATCATTCAAGTGGCTTGTAGTAACCTCATTTTGCAACTCTATTGACAAATAAGCTATTTCCTAAAGAGGATGAAATCTGCTTAACAGTTGCCATGATGCTCAGCACTATCTTCATTTTTAAAGCTGCTCTCCTAGATGTCACTCTATTACAGCATGTTCCATTGTCCATTGAAGATAATGAAATTTCATCAATAAACCTGCTTTACAATGGTCCTTCCTTACCCATTGTTGTATATAACTGTTCACATTCCCATGTCACGCAACAATCACCTTTACTTTTCCACAATCTGTCAAATGCACAACAATCAGGCTCTGGACTGCTTAGTTGATCACAATGAGCTGTGCGTTGGTCTTTTCATTGATTGGATGAATTCCACATAAACAATCACAGTGCTACATATTCCGTGCAAGATATTTATATAGTTCAATTTCACCCATTTAATTTTCAATAAGTCGAAGATCAGTGAAATGCGATACGTGTCAAATAGATACTGCAAAGGTATATCTCATATTACTTTACTGGCAAACATAATGTTCAGCTACTGATACAACTGCTCATGCACTCAGTGGTAGGCTGAAATTTTCTAGAATTTTAAGAGTAGTAAAGTACCTTTATAACATTCCAACACCAAAGAACTAACATATTTATCAGTTGAAAGCTCCTGAAACTGCATAGATGAAGTCCAAGAAACCAGTTCCCTTGAGAAGCCCCTTGCCAGTTAAAAGTTCGAAATCTATCAATAAGAGAAAGCCAATAATAGCAGCTTTTCCATTGATTAGTTCATTGGCACTGGTGAAACCAAATCCCCCAACATCCTCGTCAACTATCATTCTCACCTGAAAATGTGAAGGGATATAAGCTAGATGTTGAAGTTCAGTAAAATTCTTATGTCGCTGAAAAAGTAATGGGTTAGAATGAAGTTAATTATTAATACAGGAATCAGCTTGAACACACAAAATCTGTCTGAAGTTGGCCCTTCGAGAAAGGGTGACTGACCAGACAGGGAAAAGTGGGATACCTCTTGCACATTAACATCAGAGGCAGTAACTCCAGGTTGAGCTTTCCCACTGAATATAATCTCAGCAGATCCTACACTGTCAGCCCCACTGATGCTAATGTATATGTTTTGCTCATCTGTTTTCACACGGTAAGTGAATAGCTTTCTCAAAGCAGGCGTAAGAGCCCTGAGGACAGGATTTTTGGGATACCATTCCTTTATTTCCCCAGTACGAAGATCAAATGTGCTGTCTGTCGATGGGCAAACAATGCAGCCATCCTGAAAGGGAAAAAAAAACACACACAATGTCACATCTGAAAGAAAATGGAACTATCTCATCTAAGCAATCTATTATAAAATTTTACTATCCGTCAAAGTCAAAGGAAATACAAGTCTTGGACAGCAATATGAGCTAGACAAAAAATTGTGAAGGAAACCTTCAAGAATCATCTGATTGATATGGCAGAACAGAAAGCAGAGGTGATATCCAGAAACCAGAGATGATATATAGTACTATAGGCAAGAAAACAGAGGCGTTATACTGATATTATATAGGGAAGATTCAGGAGGTTATGAAACCAATAAAGCCTTCAAGAGCACTTGTAACCCTTAAGAAACCAGGTTTCACATTTGTGTTCATCAAACCTTAAATGAATGTGATATACATTTTGTCGAGACATCAATCGAGTTCCTAAAATCACTTCAAGGTGCATTTTTATTCAGACAAAGCAGGCATAACGATAGTTTGCCACCCCAAGCACACAATTTTGAAAATATGAATATAAGCTAACACTGAGCTCTGCGCGTCGCAGCTAGGCATTCCGTCGAGCAAGTGAAAAACGCTCGAGACGCACCTGCGTGAGCTTGGCGTTGAGGAGGCCCTCAGTGTAGGCGCCCTCGGCGGGGGAGCGGTTCTCGATAGCGAAGACCTGGTCCTTGTACCAGAGCAGGAGGATCTCCTCCCCATCCTGCACGATCACGCGGCGCTCCCCACGGGGCAGCGCCGCGAGCGGCACGACCGGCACCCACGACGCGCCCCCACCTCCACCTCCAGTCGTCTCGGCCGGGGGCGCGGCGGAGGTCTCGGCCCCGGACACCTCTGTGGCGCGGCAGGCGAGCCTGTAGCGGCGGTGGCAGTGGCCGTGGCACGCGCGGAGGGAGCCCGAGCCGGCGGCGGCAAGCGGGCGGGCGCCGGGGCGGCGGCGGAGGAAGGAGGAGGAGGCGGCCGTGGTGGTGATGGCCGCCATTAGGAGGGGAGTGGGGACGGACGGAGGCAGGCGAGATGGGTGGTGGTGGGGTTTGAGGAGGAGCGGCGGGAGGGAGGAGGGGGAGGGGTGGTGGTGGTGCGGGGTGGAGCGTCCATGGCCACAGGTTGGGGATAAATCCGACAAAACAGAGCGTGGGGAAGACAAGCGGACACATTTATAGGTTCCTGTCCAGTGGCCGACTGCGTGGCCTCCAACTCATTGACAGTTTGACACGTTAAAAGTTACCTTTTTTTTTAAAAAAAAAAGGAAAAGTGGACACGTTGAAAGTTATTGCAAGAAAAACTCGTTGTGCCCATGCAGCAGGTCAATCTCAATGGATGTTCCATAGGAGTTTTATGGACATTAAATTCACGGCCGAATCAGCCTTTTTTTTTTGACATGGTAGGGTAATTAAAAGGAGGGAGTTTCATAGGATGTGAGGAGGGTTTCATCACCATGAAACTCATGTGGCTCGGTTACCTAGTTTCCAGTCCATGAAACCTCCACTGAGACTAGCCGTATAGAATTTATTTTCTATATAACATAATCAAATTAACATTGTAGCTAAGTTCTAGAAAACGTGTTATATAACAGGGAGAAACAGTATGAATTGTGAAAAATACGAATGAATAGTGATTTTTAATGAATGATAACAGGCCTAAAAAAGAGAACTAGTTTCACGATCAGCATATGCCCGTGGGATAAAATCATATAAGAATATTGCTCTAGTGTTAGCAAAAATTGAACCGAAGCATGAATCTTGTTATCTCAAGTCAAAATTAAATGTCTATGTTCTTCGAACCAAACAGAAAAAAATATACTCCATCGTAATAATTTTTTTGAAGAACTCAGAAGGTGAGAAGCTTTGCCTATCGATTAAAAGAGAGATTATCCGA
Organism: Digitaria exilis; assembly: GCA_015342445.1. NCBI lineage: Eukaryota > Viridiplantae > Streptophyta > Magnoliopsida > Poales > Poaceae > Digitaria > Digitaria exilis. The sequence goes on from JACEFO010001613.1 coordinate 814,692, forward strand.
TTATACAACCACCACAAAAACTCGGCGATCAAACTTGGAACGCCCGTTCATGTAGAAAGGTAAGGGCAGGTACAACCATGGAGACGGCTGCTGTCTTTTTACAACTGTTCAGCCGGCTAGCTGTCTGCAGGGTGTTTAATTCAATGATTAGGCACACAAATCAATCATGATCTAATGCATACTTGATCTTTGTGGCCATGTTGTTGTATACACAAGCAAGTGCACAATACATTCAAATATTCAGCAAGTTATGTAAATTTAACATGTATAATATATATATATGGATATGAAATGGTCTTTAGAAGTACATGATATGATATAATAATAAAGTAACCATTTCAATTGATATATGAAATGGTTGTAGAAATACATAATATAATAATAAAGTCACCATATGAAATGGCTCTAACCTCCTCTTGGCTCATAAAGCTTCCATATGTGCTCAACTAAATCACTCTTGAAAGAAGTGCTTGCTGCAATCTTCAAATCTGCAAATTTCCCTAACATCATCCAAATCTGTATCAGAACCACTGTCACCAGCAGCGCCACCATCACCAGAGATGACACCAGTAGCGCCTCCACCACCAGAGATGGCACCAGCAGCGCCACCACCACCAGAGAGCTCACCAGCAGCGCCACCATCACCAGAGATGGCACCAGCAGAGAGCTCACCAGCAGCGCCACCACCACCAGAGAGCTCACCACAGCCTTGACTCGACGACATTGGAGATAACACAAATTCACAAATGACACCTCAGTAGTCCCGCCACTGCCCGAGCTCCTCTGCTCCGGCGCACGCGCGGCCTAGCTCGAACTACTCACCTTAGGCACGGGCGGCACTCTACCACGTCCAGGGACCTTCTGCATCGGCGACGGCGCATCCTTCCTCCGCGGCACCGCAGCGGTCTTGCGCAATCGAGCCGAATCAACCTTGAGCAGATCTCGTGTCGCCGCTGCCGTCTCCTTCCGTGCCTGGCGCGACATTCTCACCCGACCTAGGGTTCGTCGGGGAAGGAAGATTCAGAATTTGGGGAAGAAGAGAACGGGGATTTGGGGGAGAGGATGAAGGAGATTGTGGCGCGAACCTTGGGCAGCAAAAGGAAATACTCCCGCCCGCGCAATGGATCCGCGCTCGCGGCGTCTCCCCGCAGCAGCTTCTACAACGCGCTCCGAGCCACCGCCGCTACCTGGGAGCACGCGCTGCGCTCGTCGACGAACGAGACGACGAGAGCGATGGTCGGGCGAGTGCGGAGGGTGTTTTCTGAAAAAAACGCGTGCATGTCGACGGATGTCGACAGACCGTTGTACGTGTCCTAAGGAAAAAGAGTATAGCGACCTTCGAGCTATTCATGCATCCATAAAGCCATTTTTCTTTGATTGATGTCGTCTTCGAGACTTAGTCGTGATCTCAAATGGTGTTAAAGTTTGAAGCTTGTATCGAAGATTTGCCGATTGCGCTCTTTCCATAGACCCCACATAGTAATGTAAGTACATATCACACTGCGTCGAATTGTACGGTCCAGACAAGTTGAACCAAGCTATGGTTCGTGTCCTCCTATGTACACATCAATGTATGAGGGCCCAATTGGTGACTAAAGAAACAAAAAGAATAACATTCGTTCCCCTCTAAGCTGAAGGACGCACACCAACCCTCCACGTATGGGTTACTGTTTGGTCTTGAATTTTCTATTACTCACTGTTTAACTTGTCTGCAAAGGTCGATTGCAAAAATATTCCTTTACAATTCGACTTCATAATGTATAAATCAAACTTCAGTTCTCTCATGGTTCGATTTCGAGGAACACTGGAGCTGCCCTCATTGAACCTATGACTTTTCTCCTCTGGGGTCTTACTTCTCTGCTGTCTCCTATTCTCCTGCATTATTGGCCAGGGCTAGCATCGATGTTAACTAATTGGGCAACAGCACAACAGCACCACAATTCAATTAATTCTTACAATAAATCGAGAAAAATATTCAAAGCGCATCCAGGATGGGCATTTAACAATATACTTACTACTTCTGTTCGTTTTTATTTTATGCCAATTAGCTTAGATCTGAGCTAGCCAACGTCAAATGAAAGTGAACGGAGGGAGTATATATCAAGACCACTCATTCTATTCTTAGTGAAATATTACATATAAAAATAATCAAATACATGAAACAGAAAATCAATTTCTCCAGAGGAGCTTGGGCTGTTTCTTGCCTTGGCGACTCCCTTCATCTACGTAACTCATAAACCTATAGGCCCAATGCAGCATCAGGCCCAAGGCACTCCCTGTGGCCCTTTTTTTATGGAAAAAGTACTTTCGACCTCCTGCACAAAAAGTCGAATCTAATTTCTCTTCCTAGACCGTAAAACCGGCTAATCAGTCTCTCTTAACTTTGAAAACCTTACTTTCTACCTCTCTGAGCTGGCTATAAACAGTTTTGAAGGCGGTTTTGATTTTTTCTTTTTAATTTCGATTGAAACTTTGAAAAGTCATAGTAAATCAAAGAAAAATTATAAAATCGAAAATACAATTTTGTTGGACTCCATGTAGGTATATTAACATAGAAAATATATAATATAGTATGCTTTAGTACAAAATTTTTATTATAGAATTATATCTATTTCTAACTATAGTTAAATGGAATAATTCATAACAACATTTTTTTTGTCCAATCATGCTGAAATTTTTTTATATCAGCCTATTTATTATATGCTTAAACTATATTAAAAAGTTCATACCCACTGGATTATGTATAACTTAGTTCTAGATTTATTTAGATTATGTTTTGTCATAAATAAATATTTAACTAAGTTATACATGACCCAATGACTATGAATTTTTTAATATATTTGAAGCAAACAATAATTAACTCACCATAAAAATTTCAGCATGATTGTACCGTAGAAAAAAAATTAAGTTGTGAATTATTCCATTAAACTATAATAAAAAATAGATCTAAATCTATAATAAAAATTATATTAAACCATATCCTACTATATATTTTCTGTGTTAATATACTTATATGGAGTCTAATAAAATTTTATTTTTGATTGATTTTTCTTTAATTTACTATGATTTTTTAAAGTTTCAGACGGAATAAATAAAAAAGAAAAAAGTCAAAACCGCTTATATCCAGCTTAGGGAGGTAAAACGTACAGTTTGTAAAGTTAAAGGAGATTGGTTACCCAGTTTTGCAGTCTAAGAAGACAAATTAAACTCGGTCAAGAAGAATTTTTTTTTTCTTTTTTTATTGTTGTACTCGCTGCCCACCGAACCGCTCGTTTAATGTTCACGGTCTGCAGCCCAGTTAACGAGTGGCCGCCATTTAGAATTTCGAATGTGTAGCCCATATAAGAGCTGCAACAGCACGGAAATGGTCGCAGGCTTCCGCCTCGGGAGCATGTCATCTAACAGCCCTGTGTTATCTCAAAAAAAAAAAATTTAACATCCCTGTGTTTCTAAAAAAAAATAAAAAAAAATCTAACAGCCCTGTACCCTCATTTGAAGTGGAGATGGACCTCCTCCTCAGCGTAAGAAAAAAAGAAAGTCATGGCGTTGCAACAAGGTGTGCTAACCGCCTAGGGAGTTAGATGCATGGTTTTCAGTAGTCGAGGGTGTAAAAAAATTCTGGTGTTTGGGTCGGAGGTTCTTTTTTTTTTTGTATAAACTTCTTCCAAGAATCCAAGATGCATATTTGTGTGTTCGTTGTGCTGTCCTTTTCCTTATGTATGGGCCACTTGGGCTTGCGCGTAGTCAATACCATATTAATTAAGACCAAAACAGTGTGGCTGTTTGCCAACGAACCTCCCCCGCTGCCCCGCAGGCCGCAACAGCCTACCCTCCCCCATCAAGAAAACGAAAAAAAAAAACAAATGTTTACTCTACTACCGTGCTTTGTTGAAGAAGTGGTAACGAGCTTCGGTGGACATGAAAATTCGATGGGGACGAAATTTATCTTTGAGTGGCAAAGTGAAAGGCATAACTCCGAAAGGCAGGGGTATTTTAGCATTTATATTACTTCAAATAGTTCATACCAGTATAACCACCATTCCTATCTTGCTCAAGCGGGGTGCTAGCTTTTTGTCTTCAGCCCTGAGTTGCCGGAAGGATGATTTCTTCAAACGACCCCCTTGGTTGTGTAGACGAGCTGTTCGATGGAATGCCACAAGAGGAGGCTTGGTGGTTGCCTTTGTTTTGTCAGGTAACGGTATTAGTTTATCTTGAATCCATCTCTTCTTTTGAATATGAAGTTGTTTAGGACATCTATGACGCTATTCAGATATTTTATATGCACTATTGTTCACTCAAGAGCTTGTAGATGCATAGTTTATATGCAGAAATTGTTTAGGACTTGAGTGGTCCTGCACGCAATACTTCTCTGCCTCTGCAGTTTTCTAATGGAGGTATCCTGTTACAATAGGTTGTACTTATCCACTTCCACCTAACTCAGCTGACCTTGCATATAGCATCTTCTTCTAGCTGTCTTGATGCTCGACTGCTTGCTAGTTGAAACGCATGGGTACCAAGGTAGGCTTATCTCCTACAGCCATCTGCTGCCTCTTGCTACTGTTCTGCCTAGGCTGCAAATGTCTAGCATCAGAGTTTGAGGTAACCCAGACGGCAACAGTCAGGGTTGATGCCTCACCAGAGCTTGCACGGAAGATCCCTGATACATTATTTGGGGTATTTTTTGAGGTGAGGCAGTAGTTCTCGATAGATTCCTATCTACATGTACTCCATTCTCTTGTATGTTCTTGCAATAATTAGCTAGGTCATTCTGTAGGAGATCAACCATGCCGGAGCTGGTGGAATATGGGCAGAACTTGTTAGTAACAGAGGTATTTTTATATATTCTCGATTAGATTCTGTTAATTTTGCAGCCACCTATCTGATAAGCAGCTGGATGTACTTATCCTTTTTGGGGTGAAACGAAAAAAATTCCTATGTTGTTACTTCCCAAAGGTGATAATTTACCGTGCTGTCAACTAAAGTGAACTCTGTTTTGTAGCTTGGCAGGAACATCTTCAATCAAACCATGATTTTTTTTGAGCTTACTGTATCTTTGATTCACAGTACACTAGATATATTTTCTTATCTTTAGTGTAACCTGCATCCTGGAGAACATAATATGCTTTTTTTGGAGCTGTCATGTAATGTTGACAATTTAGGTTTAGCATAACCAGCTTCTGGATTTTACGCTTCAGGTTTTGAAGCAGGAGGCCCCAATACTCCATCAAACATTCACCCATGGTCTATAATTGGAGATGACTCTTCTATTTTTGTGGCAACTGATCGATCGTCATGTTTCCGTCGAAACATTATAGCTCTAAGGATGGAGGTCCTCTGCAATGATTGTCGAGCTGGTGGTGTTGGCATTTACAACCTAGGGTTCTGGGGCATGGTATGACTTCATGTTGGTCATATGGTTCTTGTTCATACCAATATAAGGAATGCACAATTGCATAAAAATGGAAGTTCTTATGTCATCTTTCTTTCTTACTTCCAATCCAACACCATTAAGTTCCATATCGTTTCTTTGGATATTTCAGGTAGCATTAACTTTTCATGCTCTGATATTAGGCAAATATTTTGAAACTTTCTCATTTTCTGTTCTCATATCTTCCTCACTTTCTGTTTTCAGTAATGTTACAATTTTACCTTCCAGAACATTGAGGATGGAAAGACCTACAATCTAGTTATGTATGTTAAGTCACCAGAGACAGCATACTTGACAGTTTCACTAACAAGCTTAGATGGGTTACAGAATCTGGCTTCAGTTGATATAACGTTAGTATCTTTTCTCACGTTATTGAGGAGTGGAGGAGGATATTTGTTTATTCACACCAATTAAAAGGATTTCATCGATGCAGAGTTGCTGGCACATCAAATTGGACAAAAGTGGTTCAGAAGTTGGTTGCTAATGGAACCAATAGAACCTCAAGGCTTCAGATAACAACCAATAAGAAAGGAGTCATATGGTTTGATCAAGTATCACTCATGCCTGCAGACACATACAAGGTATGATGTATTATTTTTCTTGAGCAACTTATATTTCAAAACCTTGACATTTGAAAATTGCATATAGTTGAATAAACAATGGTACTATTCTTATGCCTAGTAAAAAATACTACCTTGTGAAGGGAATCTCTTACTAGGTCCAGGTAGTAGAGTTCCTGTCCACTTCTACAATAATTCAATTCTCTTTTGACTGAAATATGAGGTGTTTCTGATAATGTGTCTGGCTAACTTTACAAGCTCATTTATTTGTTTTGTATTTAATATGTTGTGATTTATTTCATCATGTTGGAAATTAACATGGTCACGTTACGATCATCGTAGTTAGTTTTTGGTACCTGACCTTGCCAAATTGAGTGTTTTTTCATAGGATCACATCTCATATGTAACTCAACCTCTCATAGCTCGGTCCGGAGTGGGGGGCGAAGTTTTGTAGGGGACATCTTTTCTTCTTCATAAATATAATTATACGCGTCTCTCCTGCGTATTCGAGAAAAAAAATAGTTGTTGTGCATGAGTTCAGCAAAGTATTTAACAACCAATTATTTTTGCATACACAGGGACATGGTTTTCGCACAGATCTTACATCCATGCTTTTGGATTTAAAACCGCGATTTTTAAGATTCCCTGGTATGTGCTTGTTTTCTAAATCACGCTCTTGATGATCGAACATTTGTGATTTACGAATACACACAGAAAAATGTAGGGATCGATTAACTTTTTTTTGAACCGATGGGTCGATTAACTAGATGCCATGTTTCTACCACAGGAGGTTGCTTTGTAGAAGGCGAATGGTTAAGAAATGCATTCAGGTGGAGAGAATCTATTGGTCCATGGGAAGAGAGGCCTGGACACTTTGGCGATGTTTGGCACTACTGGACTGATGATGGCCTTGGATATTATGAATATCTTCAGGTACCAGTTTACACTGTTTGAGCCTTTCCTTTTCCATTGTGACCCCCCAAATAGTAACTACTACCTTTGAAATCCACATCAAAGCTTTCTGAAGACCTTGGTGCTGCTCCAGTCTGGGTATTCAACAATGGTAATTTGCTTTGGATCTGTTAAAGCTTTTTTCCTTGTTGGTCTTCTTACCTTATGAAAATTTCCTCATAAAATCAGGAATCAGCCACCATGATGAAGTTGATACTTCTATAATCGCTCCTTTTGTAAAGGTTTGTATTCAGTTCCCTAGTTCATTTTCAAGTAGGGCAAACATTTATTAATATAATAAATATTTTTAGCTTTAAGTTCTCTGTAGGCGCACTAATTAGTACATGACATGGCGCATAAGAAAATTAGGCATTGTTTTCTTGTCTCATATTACCTAGTAAGCATGAATATACACATATCAAATACAAGTAGATATAATCAGTGTACATGAATGATGCTTAAGTTTTTCCTGTTGATTCATACCAGAAAAGACATTGCAGTGGGCAGTGCCTTAGTTCTTTACTATGCGTATTCATATTTGCTTGTCAACGGACAAACTTCTTCCGCTTATGTTGATAGAAACGAACTCACTGTGGGATATCATTCACTATTTTTGGACTTGGCCGCACTTGTCATGACTCGTAATCCTACCTTAATTATTTTGGAACGGTTTACCTTTGTACAGGATGTATTGGACAGCCTAGAATTTGCAAAGGGGAGTGCCAACTCAACATGGGGCTCTGTTCGAGCTGCAATGGGGCACCCAGAACCATTCCCACTCAAATATGTTGCAAATGGAAATGAAGATTGCGGAAAAAAACATTACCGTGGTAAGTTGATATGTTACAATTTATAACTCCTCGTACCACACAAGTTAAACATTTTTCATAAAAAATGAAAAAAAACTAAACATAAAGGTGGAGTAATACTGGTAAAACTTCTGTTGAACAGGTAATTACCTGAAGTTCTACAATGCTATACGGGAGGCCTATCCAGACATTCAAATGATTTCAAACTGTGATGGTTCATCTAGACCACTTGATCATCCTGCTGATTTATTTGACTTTCATGTAAATTTCTTTCTGCCAAATCAAATTTGTCTTCTTCATTGCTGTCTACACTCTGATTCTGCTTCATTATCTGTCATCTAGATCGATCTCTTCTCTTAAATTCCTACAATAATTTGTTTTCAGGTTTATACTGACTAAGACTTTGTTTTCCATGAGGAACACATTTGACAGAACATCTCGTGATGGACCCAAGGTAAGTCTTATTTGAATTTCTTTTCACTTTCATTTATGGGGAAATTCTTGTGGAACAACCCTATTTTATATTTCAGGACTTCCTTTACATTGTTATTGTGGTGTTAGAATGTTTTTTTTATAAGTGTCCTATAATAGTATATCATGTATTGGATAAAACTTTGGGTACATCAACCAAATGTTAGCCTAAATGGTTAACCAGAAAGTATTTATGGCTGTCCAAGGTTCTAGTATGCAACTAAACTATTCTTACAGATCTTGCTTGTAACATCCCACCCTTTTTAATCTATGCACTTGGGTAAGAATGGTTGGTTAAGTGAAAATGTTTAAAGAGAAAAAGGAAAGAGGAAAGGAGTTGTGGAATTTCTTTAAGTATTAACGAATGTGATTTTTGGTCAAGCTTGAGAATTTTAGAGTGGAGCTCAATCACAGGTCTGAATGGTGGATAAGGTTTAAAGTGAAGTTATAGGACACCAGTTTATGTGGTCACATTTGGAGAAAAGAGGAAAAGAAAAATATAAAAGAGCAGGAAGGAATGAGGCATTGGGAAATTTCACCAAGTCTGAAAATGATGATTTTGGCCAGCTTTGGAGGGGCCATTTAAAGGAATTTTTGTGCAGCAAGGGTAGCACTTATCTAGCAAATGGAAACCCGTATGTATGGTTAATACTTTTATGTGGAAAAGAAAGGAAGAATTCGAATTTGAATGACTGAAATTAAATTCAAAGGAGCCTAAGTTGAACTGAGTGTGGCGTATCTGCAGTCAAGTTTAGACATTAATTCCAAGTCAATCTCTGATCTTGTGGTCGATCCCTCTTAAGAGAAATGGTAGTGTTGAGCTTATATCATAACTTTGGTTCAGGTTTGAGTAAAGATTGTACTCGAAATTGGAGCAGATGTGGATTGGATTTTCGAGCTCAGAGAAAAAGGAAAAGAACTAATTAAAAGAAACCATTTGACCCCAAAGTCAAAAAGGTGACAAATGTTTTGAATGTCGGAAGTTAAGAAATTCCAAATAAAGTTCACCAGATAAGCAACTTGGTGGTCCATAAGTGGTGGAAAAATTTGTGGAAAGGATGCTTCAATTAAATGGAAGAAGAAAAATGGGAAATGGCACTATTCACCGTCCGACACAACACTTAGCCATTTTCAGCTTTGGTTGAGATTTTCATTATGAGCAGCGATCTTCGAGTCGAGTTAGTGATCGATCTGTGGGTTGTAAGACCAAGGTGTCTTAAACAAAGTTGTCAAGGGAAGTATGAAGAACAACTTTTGTTTTTGAGTCACACCCAGAAACTGGCTGGATCAAGGAGAAAAACACGAGAGAAAATCAGCCAGATTATGTTTTCAGAAAATTCAGTATAGCTGACAGCAGAGTTGAATTTGGTCAAATTGAGCTTGAATTGGAAGTTTTCTGCAAAAACTTCCAACTAAGAAGTTGTACTCCTGAAGTTGAATTTCAAATTTGTCTTTAGCACCAGAGGCATGTTCTATTCAAATTTTGAAAGTAATTTGAGAAATTCAGATAAGGGTTCTGAATTTGGGGATGGATTGCAGCAGCACTTTTGAGGCTCAAATTCGACTTCAATTCGTGCCCAAATGAGGTAAGTGCCAATGTAAGAAATGAAATTGGATGATCCAGCTACACGTTCTATTTTGGGATAATTGGATGTTACCGTGCAGTTTTGGGAGAAAATCAAGCTCAAAGATTGAACCAGGAAATAATTTAACAAAATCTAGGGTTTCAGAGGCTGAGTGGGAATTTCTCAAATTAAGCTCAAACCATTGACTTTTTGGCAGAGGTCCAAAAATAAGAAATGAAATTCAAGTCAAGGCAAAGAACTTTTGTATTTTGAGGAACAGCAGGTTATATTCAAATTTTGGGAGTAATTTGGGTTTGGATTTCTGCACAAGGTTAGGGTTTCAGAATTTTATAAATACCCTAAACCGACCGGTGATCCAAGCCCAAATTCGAGCGATTGAGCGAGAAAGTGAGTATGGTGTTAAAATAGAAAATGTAATTGGATGTGTCACGAACAAGTTTCATTTGGGGATCGAGGAGAGTTTGAATGGGAAATCGAAAGTAATTTGAGAAATTCAAATTCGGGGTCTGAAATTTGGGGGTAAAACTCGTCGACATTGGAGCTTCAAATCCGGGCTATACACTGTTTGAATCAAAAGGGTGGCAACATGGAAATTGGAGTACTACGTTCCCTCTACAAATTCTATGTTCGGATTGAGATGAGTTTGAATTAAGAATCGAGAGAATTTGGGCTCGCAATGTTACGGTTTTGGAAGTGGACATGGGGAAAGGAAGGAGCTGTCTGCTTGTGAGCTTGTCGTCGATGGCCATGGCGGTGGCAGTGAGCCACGCGTCGTCGCAACGCCGAGACAACGCCAGCAAGCCATGCGGTGAGGTGGCCACTCCATGGCGGTAACGTCGTCCTTTTATACCGTGCCTTGCCATCGTTCCATCTTCTTTCCCGGCGTTCGTTGGCTCAACTCCTCTCTCTCTCTGCGTTGATGAAATTCCTCACCGTCGAACCTTCTTAGTCCGATTCTTTTCGCCAACACCTTCTCCATGAAGTCCTCTACCTTTTCCTCCAACCCTTGATGACATCCGAACACCACAGCGTTCCCTAGGCGCCATCCCCTTTGTCCCTGCTCGCCGTCGTCGACCTTGGCCGTCGGCTCACGTGGCCAGGTCGCCTCGGACCACCTCCGTCCGAGCTAGCCCCTCCATGAGTTTCCCCTAGGTCCGGTGGTGCTTTCAGTCCGGTGTGTTGTCCCCAGCTCGGCGTCTCTTGGCCGGCCGGCGCGCAGCGTCCTAGCGCCGCCGCCAGCTCCGCCGAGGGCCCCTGTGGGACGCATTCGAGGGGGGGAGAAGTGGGGCAATAGTTACGCAAGGGTGTGCTCGTCCTTTTGGAGGTCTTTCCACGGCTGGGGAGCTCGCCACCGGCGAGTTGGCCTCCGGTCAGGCCGGCGGCAAGCCGGTTGAATGGGCTCCTCTGTTTAAATCAGAGGGAGGACCTCGGGGGAGAAGAGAGAGAAGGTGAGGGGGTTTTCTGCAAGTTTGCCAATTAGGTTTTGAAATAGATTTAAAATTCGAGTATTTCACCTCTTAATTCATAGAAAATTATAGGAAGGTCCAAATTTGATGAAACCAATTTTGTTAGACTTGTTTTAAAATTTGTCATCCATTAAAAATGCTAAGTCATTAAGTGTAGATAATTAATTTTATTCCTTGTTTAGATTAATTAAATAATTGCTTAATAATTGATAAAAATGTTAAAATTTTGAATAATTCTTTTATAATTAGAAATAATTTCTAAAATTGTTTTATGTATTTATTTAAATGTTTTATCCATTTAGAAAATACTTTTAAATCATTAAAAATAAACTAAAAATGATTTAGGGCAAGTTTATTAAAGGAAAAATATAGATTTATCTTTTAAAAATCTTGGGTAGTTTGTGTTGGCTTGCAACTTTATCGAGAAGGGAAAGTTGCTTAGCTTTTTCATAAAGTGTTGCATCGCATGTCGCTAACATGCAATACGTTTTAGTCCCTCAAGCTTCGACTTACGAGCTCGTGGGATTCACGGAGGAGCAGCGACAAGTCAAGGAAGTGATCGTCGTCGCTCCGGAAGCTCGTATCGCGGAAGCATCTAACTTGTTCGTGATTCCAGGCAAGCCCCGGAGCATCTCTAAATTACCCATTATTTCATAATATTCATGAGTCCAAATTCTATGATTTTATGTGCATTAGGTTAAGGATTGGATGAAACCCTTTGATGCATGAAATATTCCTTGATAGAACTAGCCTTGCCTAGCTAAGAAACTTGATTAGCAATATTTACTTTGGCTATGCTTAGTAAGGTTAAGTTAAAAGATGATGATCTAGGCTATCACCAATCTCATATGAATCATGAACGGTTTGGGTTGAAAGAGAGTGGGCAGAGGTTGATAGAATGGATTGAGGAAGCTCGATCCTTAGCTCTGCCTGCTAGCTAAAGTCACTAAGGACCGATCCGTTGTTTACCTGTTTGATCGAGTGATTCTACCTGGTTTCTTACTGGGTTATGGGACCAGTAAAGCCAATTAGGTCAGCTGGTCGTTGATTGGAAATATCGCTTACCGGTGCTTGCTGGGTCGGAGAAAGGCGGGATCGTCATCTGGAACTCACGGGGTGGTCGCCAGACGTGGGGCCCACGTGGGGATGCTTTCCCGGGTTCGGGTAAGGATATTTCCGGTCCTTGGTCCAACTGATTGAAAGGTTGTTGCGTACAGTATGATCGACTGTGCGTGGCTGGGGGCTGGGTATCTCCTGCAGGATGTACATGGATCCGGATCGACACAACTCTTGGTTATGAGTGCACTTGATCAGGTGTTAAACATCGTAGAGGAAACAAGTTGAACAAGAGGAGGTTGATTCATAAATGCTGGTTGACCTTAGTACAACCTGTATGCAAAATATTTTATAACCTAGATGGATAAGTAACAACTCAACTGAGCCTAAAATACATAAAATATAAGGATCAAGTTTAGTAATGCTTTTTAGGCAAAAGAGTCGAGTCAGCCAAATCCACATAAAGCCCAATCATATTCCTTTGGAGTCTTTTCTTTGGTAAGGCGGGTAAGTCTTGCTGAGTACCTTCGTACTCAGGGAATCTTCCCTTTTGTTTTTCAGACGAAGCTACGGAGGGAATCACCAAGAAGATCCAGAAGACCTAGATCATCGTGGTCCCGGTGATTCTAGGGTTAAGCCGGAGGTGGTAGATATGTGTGATATAGAACTACCTAGACTGGTTTGTATTAAACTCTTAGTAATGGCTTGACTTGCATTTAAGTTCTCTTCAAAACCTGGCTTGTAATAAATAAGACTCTTGGTATGTTGATTAAAAATGATAATGTTCGTTGTGTTCTCCTTACCGAAAACGATCCTGACGTATGGCAGAGATATGAGTTAACGTGGTTTATCGAGGAGTCCTTGGGACACTCGACAGATCACCGGTTTAAACTGTTTGAAGTGCGTCCGATGACCGTAACAGGTCGTGATGACGCACTTGAGCCAGTTTAAATTGGCGGTTCTGCCACAGCTGGTATCAGAGCCATAGGTTGGGATAATCAACGAACATTATGTCTTTTCAAACCTTGGGACCATATTTTCTATAAAAGAAAAGCAGTCGAGTCGTTAGGTGGCAAGTAGAGATAATGGTTTGCTTGTTTTGCAGATGCTAACTGTTCGTGCGTGTCGCTAGAATCGTTAGAATTTTATGCTTAGGGAGAGTTATACGATGCCACCAATTTTCTTGTGAGTGTGAATGTGTCTGGAAGGACGTAGGGGTCGCTGCATCATGCTTGCATTGCATGTTTTCAAAGGTTGTGTGGTTGGGCGAGTGGCGTAGGTTTAGAACCTTCTTTCCAGGGGTAGTTGATGCAAGAGAACAGCTTTGGCCTTGGTTGGATAACCATCTCATGGTAACATCACCTGTATCTTCAGTCTTCATAATGCAAGAAGAGATAGAAGTTTAGTAAGACCAGTCCTTCACAAACCAAGCTTATAGGGTCTATTTTGGGATCTTTTGCAGAATGGCAGATCCACGGGATTCGCAAACGGGAGCGGAAGCTAGTGAAGAAAATCCACCTCCACCTTCTGGTATAACGGAAGCTTTTGCTCATATCATCAGTTCTGGAATTGAGCAGACCCGACTGTTGAATCTTATTGCTCAGAGTCTTGGCAGTTCTTCGTCCAGTCGTCAAGCAAGACCACGTGAAGTCACTTATTCTCATTTTTGGAAACCCATCCTCCTGTTTTTACTCGAGCTGAGCATCCTCTTGAAGCAAACGAATGACTTGGGACCCTGGAGCAGAAGTTTCGAGTTATTTCTCATTGCACCGAGAGTCAAAAGGGAGAGTTTGCTGGTCTTCAACTTCATGGTCCTGCTGGTACTTGGTGGTCCAGTTTTCTGTCCAGGCCGACTGCAGGAAGAGATCTTACATGGGATGACTTCAAGACGGCGTTCCGCACTCAGTTTGTGCCTGCGAGGATTATGCGGATGAAGTTGGAAGAATTCCTAAAGCTTCAACAAGGGACTAGAAGTATACTGGAGTACACCAGTGCTTTCGAACATCGGGCTCAATATGCTCCCGAACGTGTGGACAATGAAATCAAGAAGCGGGATTGTTATCTCCATGGACTTAATGTAAGGATGCAGGAGAAAATGGGAACATGTACTTTCCCTGATTTCAGTTCCGCAGTGAACATGGCGATATCAGCTGAAGAAAAGATGAAGGCTCTAGATGAAAGTCTTAAGGAAGAAGAAGCTCTTAAGAGGAAGGATCCGGTTGGGGAGACATCCGGTAGTGCTCCAAAGCGTATTAAGGTTGTCTATCGTGGACCAGCTAACCAGTTCCATGGAAGTTCGCAGAAACAACCATCTCAGCAATAGTGGGTGGTAAGGAACCCTAATAATACTTCAAATCTGGTGCATCCACAAGAAACAAGAGAGTCGTAGTATCTCTAGTCCATCCAACGCTCAACCGTGTTGTAAGTGTGGACAAGCTGGACATGTTGCTCGAGAGTGTCGCCTTCCCAAGCAAGTTGGCAATCGGAATGTCAGGGCACAAACTTCGGGGCAAGGTGTGGGCCAGGAGTTTGTCAGAAAGAAGGTCTTCAGTATCAAGACTGAGAGAGTCCATTTGATGAATGTTGAAGAGATACCTGAGGGCGGACCGGTCATGGCTGGGTATCCCCAGATATGGATTAAGCTGGAAGATATTCCTAAGACCGCGTTTACCACTAGATATGGTCTCTATGAATATCTAGTAATGTCTTTGGATTGACAAATGCCCAGCGCATTTCATGTACCTGATGAACACGGTGTTCATGCCAGAGTTAGATAAAAATGAAGAAGAACATGTAGAGCACCTGCGCAGTGTTTTGTAAAGGTTGAGAGATCATAAACTATATGCAAAGTTGAGTAAGCGTGAGTTTTGGTTGAAAAAGGTACCTTTCTTGGGTCATGATCTGTTGGCTGATGGGGTAGAAGTTGACCCGAGTAAGGTTGAGGATGTATTGAATTGGCAACCACCGCAATTGGTAACTAGAGTTAGGAGTTTTCTGGGAATGGCTGGCTATTATCGGCGGTTCATTCCAGATTTCTCCAAGATAGCCAAACTTTTAATGGAGTTACTTAAAAGGGACAATAAGTTGGAATTAAGGGATCAATGTGAAGAAGCTTTTCAGAAGTTAAAGAAGTTGTTGACCACTGCTCCGGTGTTAGCTCAGCCAGATATTGAGAAGCCTTTCGATATCTATTCTGATGCCTCTGGAAAAGGTCTGGGCTGTGTGTTGATGCAGGAGGGTAGGGTCATTGCCTATGCCTCCAGACAGTTAAAGCGACATGAAGAGAATTATCCTACCCATGATTTAGAACTGGCTGTCGTAGTGCACGCTCTTAAGATTTGGCGGCACTATCTTCTGGGAAGTGGGTGCCGTATCTATTCTGACCACAAGAGTTTAAAGTATATCTTTACTCAATCCGAGCTGAACATGCGGCAACGTAGGTGGTTGGAATTGATTAAGGACTATAACCTGGATATTCACTATCATCCGGGTAAAGCTAATGTGGTAGCTGATGCTTTGAGCCGGAAGGCTCAATGTCATTGTTTGACGGTCCATAGAAGGGCGAAGACCCTAGGTCAGGAGATGGAGGAAATGGGAGTTGAAATGGTTATTCAAGGTTCTGTCAGGAATATTGTGATTCCCGACACCCTGAAAGAACAAATTGAAGGGGCCCAATTAAAGGATAAGAAAATGAAAATCCTAAAGAAACGTATTGCTGAGGGGAAACCCGTATGCTTTACGCAAGATGAAAATGGAATATTTTATTTCAGAGATAGAATTGTGGTGCCGAAAGACTGGGAGTTAAGGAGAAAGATTTTGGATGAGGCACATTTGTCCAGGTACTCTATTCACCCTGGGAGTACAAAAATGTACCATGATTTAAAGCAGAGAGTCTGGTGGACTCGAATGAAGCGGGAAATTGCCCGTTATGTGTCGAGGTGTGACACCTGCCGAAGGGTGAAGCCTATCACCCAGAAGGCTGCAGGGTTGTTACAACCTTTGAGCGTTCCTGTGTGGAAATGGGAGGATATCTCCATGGACTTCATCGTGGGCTTACCTACCACATCGAGAGGATATAATTCCATTTGGGTTATTGTTGATCGGTTAACTAAGTCCGCTCATTTCGTACCGGTCAAGACTTCATATAACTCACAGAAGTATGCAGAATTGTTCTTGGAACGGATTGTATCCTTGCATGGGGTACCCAAAACTATTACTTCTGATAGGGGATCACAGTTTGTGTCGCGATTTTGGGAACAACTACATCAAGTAATGGGTACCACCTTAATTCGGAGTTCTGCCTATCATCCACAAACCGGAGGGCAGACAGAGCGAGTTAACCAAATTTTGGAAGACATGCTAAGAGCATGAGTGTTGACTTTCTCTAAGAAATGGGATGAATGCTTACATCTGGCCGAATTCTCATATAATAACAGTTATCAGTCCAGCATTCGAATGGCACCTTTTGAAGCTTTGTATGGCCGAAGGTGTAGAACACCGTTAAATTGGACTGAAGCTGGGGAAAGATTCACTTTTGGGCCGGATCTTGTTAAAGAAGCCGAGCAGAAAGTCGCTCAAATTCGCGAGCACTTGCGGATTGCTCAATCGCGACAAAAGAGCTATGCCGATAAAAGAAGAACGCCATTGCAATTCAAGGTGGGAGATTACGTTTATCTACGTGTATCTCCTATGAAGGGACTTCAGAGATTTGGAGTAAAAGGAAAAGTAGCTCCGAGATATATTGGTCCATATGAGATTCTGGAACGAAAAGGTTCCGTGGCCTACAGGCTAGCTTTGAGTCCACAGCTGTCGACTGTGCATGACGTATTCCACATATCCCAGCTTAAGAAATGTCTGCAAGTACCAGACAAGATTGCCGATGATACTCAAGTGGAACTAAGTTCCGATATGACTTATGAAGAGAAGCCAATCCGAATCTTGGATGAAAAGACTCGGGACACCAGAGCAAGAAGTATCAAGTTCTATAAAGTGCAATGGAGTAACCATACTCCAGAAGAGGCTACTTGGGAACAAGAGTCATATTTAATTTCCCAGTACCCCGAGTTGTTCAAGTAAGTGACCAGGAAAGCCTTTGTACATATGTAAGATAGACTTGATGTTTCCATTCCTTATGAAGAAAGAAAAGGTTTTGGGTAATGACACATTATCCTTTCCATTGTAAAAACTCGAGCTTTATCACTACGGGAATCTCGGGACGAGATTCTTTTAAGGGGGAAGGGCTGTAACATCCCACCCTTTTTAATCTATGCACTTGGGTAAGAATGGTTGGTTAAGTGAAAATGTTTAAAGAGAAAAAGGAAAGAGGAAAGGAGTTGTGGAATTTCTTTAAGTATTAACGAATGTGATTTTTGGTCAAGCTTGAGAATTTTAGAGTGGAGCTCAATCACAGGTCTGAATGGTGGATAAGGTTTAAAGTGAAGTTATAGGACACCAGTTTATGTGGTCACATTTGGAGAAAAGAGGAAAAGAAAAATATAAAAGAGCAGGAAGGAATGAGGCATTGGGAAATTTCACCAAGTCTGAAAATGATGATTTTGGCCAGCTTTGGAGGGGCCATTTAAAGGAATTTTTGTGCAGCAAGGGTAGCACTTATCTAGCAAATGGAAACCCGTATGTATGGTTAATACTTTTATGTGGAAAAGAAAGGAAGAATTCGAATTTGAATGACTGAAATTAAATTCAAAGGAGCCTAAGTTGAACTGAGTGTGGCGTATCTGCAGTCAAGTTTAGACATTAATTCCAAGTCAATCTCTGATCTTGTGGTCGATCCCTCTTAAGAGAAATGGTAGTGTTGAGCTTATATCATAACTTTGGTTCAGGTTTGAGTAAAGATTGTACTCGAAATTGGAGCAGATGTGGATTGGATTTTCGAGCTCAGAGAAAAAGGAAAAGAACTAATTAAAAGAAACCATTTGACCCCAAAGTCAAAAAGGTGACAAATGTTTTGAATGTCGGAAGTTAAGAAATTCCAAATAAAGTTCACCAGATAAGCAACTTGGTGGTCCATAAGTGGTGGAAAAATTTGTGGAAAGGATGCTTCAATTAAATGGAAGAAGAAAAATGGGAAATGGCACTATTCACCGTCCGACACAACACTTAGCCATTTTCAGCTTTGGTTGAGATTTTCATTATGAGCAGCGATCTTCGAGTCGAGTTAGTGATCGATCTGTGGGTTGTAAGACCAAGGTGTCTTAAACAAAGTTGTCAAGGGAAGTATGAAGAACAACTTTTGTTTTTGAGTCACACCCAGAAACTGGCTGGATCAAGGAGAAAAACACGAGAGAAAATCAGCCAGATTATGTTTTCAGAAAATTCAGTATAGCTGACAGCAGAGTTGAATTTGGTCAAATTGAGCTTGAATTGGAAGTTTTCTGCAAAAACTTCCAACTAAGAAGTTGTACTCCTGAAGTTGAATTTCAAATTTGTCTTTAGCACCAGAGGCATGTTCTATTCAAATTTTGAAAGTAATTTGAGAAATTCAGATAAGGGTTCTGAATTTGGGGATGGATTGCAGCAGCACTTTTGAGGCTCAAATTCGACTTCAATTCGTGCCCAAATGAGGTAAGTGCCAATGTAAGAAATGAAATTGGATGATCCAGCTACACGTTCTATTTTGGGATAATTGGATGTTACCGTGCAGTTTTGGGAGAAAATCAAGCTCAAAGATTGAACCAGGAAATAATTTAACAAAATCTAGGGTTTCAGAGGCTGAGTGGGAATTTCTCAAATTAAGCTCAAACCATTGACTTTTTGGCAGAGGTCCAAAAATAAGAAATGAAATTCAAGTCAAGGCAAAGAACTTTTGTATTTTGAGGAACAGCAGGTTATATTCAAATTTTGGGAGTAATTTGGGTTTGGATTTCTGCACAAGGTTAGGGTTTCAGAATTTTATAAATACCCTAAACCGACCGGTGATCCAAGCCCAAATTCGAGCGATTGAGCGAGAAAGTGAGTATGGTGTTAAAATAGAAAATGTAATTGGATGTGTCACGAACAAGTTTCATTTGGGGATCGAGGAGAGTTTGAATGGGAAATCGAAAGTAATTTGAGAAATTCAAATTCGGGGTCTGAAATTTGGGGGTAAAACTCGTCGACATTGGAGCTTCAAATCCGGGCTATACACTGTTTGAATCAAAAGGGTGGCAACATGGAAATTGGAGTACTACGTTCCCTCTACAAATTCTATGTTCGGATTGAGATGAGTTTGAATTAAGAATCGAGAGAATTTGGGCTCGCAATGTTACGGTTTTGGAAGTGGACATGGGGAAAGGAAGGAGCTGTCTGCTTGTGAGCTTGTCGTCGATGGCCATGGCGGTGGCAGTGAGCCACGCGTCGTCGCAACGCCGAGACAACGCCAGCAAGCCATGCGGTGAGGTGGCCACTCCATGGCGGTAACGTCGTCCTTTTATACCGTGCCTTGCCATCGTTCCATCTTCTTTCCCGGCGTTCGTTGGCTCAACTCCTCTCTCTCTCTGCGTTGATGAAATTCCTCACCGTCGAACCTTCTTAGTCCGATTCTTTTCGCCAACACCTTCTCCATGAAGTCCTCTACCTTTTCCTCCAACCCTTGATGACATCCGAACACCACAGCGTTCCCTAGGCGCCATCCCCTTTGTCCCTGCTCGCCGTCGTCGACCTTGGCCGTCGGCTCACGTGGCCAGGTCGCCTCGGACCACCTCCGTCCGAGCTAGCCCCTCCATGAGTTTCCCCTAGGTCCGGTGGTGCTTTCAGTCCGGTGTGTTGTCCCCAGCTCGGCGTCTCTTGGCCGGCCGGCGCGCAGCGTCCTAGCGCCGCCGCCAGCTCCGCCGAGGGCCCCTGTGGGACGCATTCGAGGGGGGGAGAAGTGGGGCAATAGTTACGCAAGGGTGTGCTCGTCCTTTTGGAGGTCTTTCCACGGCTGGGGAGCTCGCCACCGGCGAGTTGGCCTCCGGTCAGGCCGGCGGCAAGCCGGTTGAATGGGCTCCTCTGTTTAAATCAGAGGGAGGACCTCGGGGGAGAAGAGAGAGAAGGTGAGGGGGTTTTCTGCAAGTTTGCCAATTAGGTTTTGAAATAGATTTAAAATTCGAGTATTTCACCTCTTAATTCATAGAAAATTATAGGAAGGTCCAAATTTGATGAAACCAATTTTGTTAGACTTGTTTTAAAATTTGTCATCCATTAAAAATGCTAAGTCATTAAGTGTAGATAATTAATTTTATTCCTTGTTTAGATTAATTAAATAATTGCTTAATAATTGATAAAAATGTTAAAATTTTGAATAATTCTTTTATAATTAGAAATAATTTCTAAAATTGTTTTATGTATTTATTTAAATGTTTTATCCATTTAGAAAATACTTTTAAATCATTAAAAATAAACTAAAAATGATTTAGGGCAAGTTTATTAAAGGAAAAATATAGATTTATCTTTTAAAAATCTTGGGTAGTTTGTGTTGGCTTGCAACTTTATCGAGAAGGGAAAGTTGCTTAGCTTTTTCATAAAGTGTTGCATCGCATGTCGCTAACATGCAATACGTTTTAGTCCCTCAAGCTTCGACTTACGAGCTCGTGGGATTCACGGAGGAGCAGCGACAAGTCAAGGAAGTGATCGTCGTCGCTCCGGAAGCTCGTATCGCGGAAGCATCTAACTTGTTCGTGATTCCAGGCAAGCCCCGGAGCATCTCTAAATTACCCATTATTTCATAATATTCATGAGTCCAAATTCTATGATTTTATGTGCATTAGGTTAAGGATTGGATGAAACCCTTTGATGCATGAAATATTCCTTGATAGAACTAGCCTTGCCTAGCTAAGAAACTTGATTAGCAATATTTACTTTGGCTATGCTTAGTAAGGTTAAGTTAAAAGATGATGATCTAGGCTATCACCAATCTCATATGAATCATGAACGGTTTGGGTTGAAAGAGAGTGGGCAGAGGTTGATAGAATGGATTGAGGAAGCTCGATCCTTAGCTCTGCCTGCTAGCTAAAGTCACTAAGGACCGATCCGTTGTTTACCTGTTTGATCGAGTGATTCTACCTGGTTTCTTACTGGGTTATGGGACCAGTAAAGCCAATTAGGTCAGCTGGCTCGTTGATTGGAAATATCGCTTACCGGTGCTTGTTGGGTCGGAGAAAGGCGGGATCGTCATCTGGAACTCACGGGGTGGTCGCCAGACGTGGGGCCCACGTGGGGATGCTTTCCCGGGTTCGGGTAAGGATATTTCCGGTCCTTGGTCCAACTGATTGAAAGGTTGTTGCGTACAGTATGATCGACTGTGCGTGGCTGGGGGCTGGGTATCTCCTGCAGGATGTACATGGATCCGGATCGACACAACTCTTGGTTATGAGTGCACTTGATCAGGTGTTAAACATCGTAGAGGAAACAAGTTGAACAAGAGGAGGTTGATTCATAAATGCTGGTTGACCTTAGTACAACCTGTATGCAAAATATTTTATAACCTAGATGGATAAGTAACAACTCAACTGAGCCTAAAATACATAAAATATAAGGATCAAGTTTAGTAATGCTTTTTAGGCAAAAGAGTCGAGTCAGCCAAATCCACATAAAGCCCAATCATATTCCTTTGGAGTCTTTTCTTTGGTAAGGCGGGTAAGTCTTGCTGAGTACCTTCGTACTCAGGGAATCTTCCCTTTTGTTTTTCAGACGAAGCTACGGAGGGAATCACCAAGAAGATCCAGAAGACCTAGATCATCGTGGTCCCGGTGATTCTAGGGTTAAGCCGGAGGTGGTAGATATGTGTGATATAGAACTACCTAGACTGGTTTGTATTAAACTCTTAGTAATGGCTTGACTTGCATTTAAGTTCTCTTCAAAACCTGGCTTGTAATAAATAAGACTCTTGGTATGTTGATTAAAAATGATAATGTTCGTTGTGTTCTCCTTACCGAAAACGATCCTGACGTATGGCAGAGATATGAGTTAACGTGGTTTATCGAGGAGTCCTTGGGACACTCGACAGATCACCGGTTTAAACTGTTTGAAGTGCGTCCGATGACCGTAACAGGTCGTGATGACGCACTTGAGCCAGTTTAAATTGGCGGTTCTGCCACATTGCTCCTAATACCTGTAACAAAAGGAAAATAAAAACAGATGACGAATATGTTTTGAACTGTATTTTTTATTGCAATTATTAGACACTGAGGATTACATGTATGGAGCTTAAGTGACGACAATTAGTACATTATGTGATGTTATTTATGTGTTTTGGAGACTGAACTGAATTGTTTTTTTCTTTTTGGATCATAATTCATCCTTGGTCAAACAAATTAAATTCTGGTTGGACTGTTAATATCTTTGTGAATATGATTCGTGTGCAGGCTTTTGTTAGCGAGTATGCAGTTTGGAGAAGCGATGCTGGCAAAGGAAGTCTTCTTGCTGCATTGGCAGAAGCTGCTTTCCTAACTGGATTGGAAAGGAATAGGTGCGGTTTGCTTGGTGAACACACCTTAATATCCCTGCATAAGTATTAGATGTTGGCTTAGGTCTTCTAATAAAAATGACCTGATGGTGTTGGATCAACTCTTGTTTCACTCAACATGATACTGTTAACTGTAAGTGACATGACCTCATGTTGATTCTTTGCAGTGATATAGTCCAGATGGCGAGTTATGCACCCCTATTTGTAAACACCAATGATCGGAAGTCAGTATCTTTAAGCTTTCAGTGTTTGTCTTATGTTCTGTTGTTTTGACATTGTGGTATCTGTGTTTGAATAAAACAACTAGGTGGAACCCGGACGCTATTGTCTTCAATACCTGGCAACATTATGGGACTCCTAGTTACTGGATGCAGACACTATTCCGCGAGTCTAGTGGTGCTACTGTTCATCCACTCACAATCAACTCCAGATACTCTGGTTCTCTAGCGGCATCTGCAATTACTTGGCAGGATGCGGGGAATAGCTTCCTGAGAGTAAAGGCAAGTCTGATATCTTGAAATGGCCTGTATTTGAAGGACTAGTTATAACATTAATTTTGAAAGCTCTTGTGCAGATTGTAAACTTCGGATCACATGCTGTAAGAGTCAGAATCTCCACAGCCGGACTTGAGGCTAGTGTTAATGCACTGGGATCAACTGTCACTGTTCTCACATCTGGCAATGTCATGGACGAAAATTCTTTCAGTCACCCAAAAAAGGTAATCTACAAAATTTTCTCTTATGCCTGAATAAGGTATCAAATGTGTCGCAATGTACAGAATTTTTTGTTGCCTTTTGGGCTCATCTGACTCCATCTCTTGCTTGCTAAAAATGGTGCAGGTCGTGCCAGTCAAGAGCCAGCTGCAGGATGCCGCAGAGAACATGCGAGTTCAGCTGGCTCCTCACTCGCTCACTTGCTTTGATCTCGCGCTGACTCAGTCCAAACTTGTAATACTGACGGAGAAAGGCGACGAATACTTGAGATCTGGAATTTGATACCAATGATATATATATCGGAAATAAGGGAGTTTTCAGTATCTTGAGAAAGCAGTGCGTGTTGTAAAAAAGAACATATGGAGTACTCTATAAAGACTTCCCTAAATAAAAATATCACTAAATTTATGTGGTTTTCATTTATGCAGCCTTACACTCATGTACACTGAATCATTTATACTTAAGGTCCCCTAGCCTAGTGGTTAATGACCGGTGAACAACCCAAGTTCAATTCCTCAGGGAAGCAGATTTATGGGTTGGTTTCAAAAAACTACGGGGTTTGACACGGCACATATAGATCTGACCCAAAAACGGTTGGCCTGAACAAAATGTTTTAATTATTTTTGCAGAAAAAGAGCGGATGCTTTTATTTGAGCCTACTTGGCCACATTACATCTAATCAGTTGTGCCAATAGCTCGGTCAGACTTTGACTGTATCCTTTTGAGGTGTGTGGTACCATTAGTCCATGCATCATCTTATACCAGGAGACTAAACTTTGCATAATACAACATCTGTTCTAAATTGTAAGTCATTTTAGCTTTTTTAATGCATAGATATAATTATACATCTAGACATGGGGTATATCTAATAAAGTCTATGAATCTAATAAAACCAAGACGACCTATAATTTGGGACCGAAGAAGTAGCGAGCTATTTCACTTGACTATATTATATTGGCATTAACCTCCAATCACATGGATGCTAAACTAGCTAGATAGACATTGCATCTCCAACCTTTAGTTGGTGAGTGATGCAACTAAACCAAAAGAAGAGATAAAATTGAAAACTCCACTTGCTTGAATGCAATAAAAGAGTAAGAAAGAATATCAATTTTCTGGAAGGCATTGGATATTATATTCGTTTCTTGAATCTTTAAACCCAGAAACGAATTAGAAACCTTCGCCGCATGTGACAGCTATAGGCTGTGGATAGCAGTGCTCACAGTGTTAGGAACCGCTAGGTTAGAAGTATTTCCATGTATGTCGGGGGTAGGGTTTTGGCCATTCAAAAGGGGGCCAAGAGCCGCCAGTGAAAGCTAGCCTAGCTTGGCATCTTGCCATACCCATGACAGAGATACCATATAGATCACTTCTCCCGTCCATGGAAGCATGATGTGAGGTAGTTCACGTCTCCCCTGTGGGTTCCTCCAACTGTAAACTTCGCTATGGATTCAGGCCTCCGTCGGACCGTCAGTGTCATGCCCTACTTAGGGTGTGTTTAGATTGGAGAAAAAGCACTGTAGATCCAGAAAAACACATAGGTCGTGTTGGTAAGCGTGTTTTGTGAGTTGGGGAATTGGATAAATAGCGAAAAGTTAGATGAATAGTGTTTTGTTGGGGAATCTTTTGTAATCTATATGCACCCTTAGAGGCTTTGTCCTAGGAGGACCTTCACCATTTTGATGACTATCGATCAGTCATGTGACGTGACGTCCCTCAATCGGTGCGGCCAGGATATTTCAATTAGGCCCTCATCTCCTTGGAACTAGTAGGGCTTCCTATCTATCAAGCGGAAGATGTTTTTTTTCGCATCAAGTGGAAGATGGTTAAGCCATCCTTCTTGAAAGCCCACAAGGCCCAACTCGGCTTTAGATAAGTAAACACAACTCAAAACATTTAACAATCTGGTAGCAATGATTCGACATTATTTCTGTAGTACAGACTCAACATTTCGATTGCACAGTACAACATTCAAGGTTCGAAAACATTGGATTTGTTGAAGATGCACAGAGCGATAGTTGAAACAGGGAATGCGGAATGTTGCTCCTGGAGTAAAATGTTGAACAGGGGAATCTAAGAGCTTTCCGACGATGAGCTGAGCGTATAAACAGCCCACTTATTCAACATTTTTTTATCACCTATTCAATTATGTTTTACCACTGCCCAACATTTGTTTACTGCCCATTTAAAATTTGAGTTCAAAATGTTGGTTGCACAAACCAAATGTTGAAACTAAACAAACCAAATGTGGTGCTACAGAAACTACATGTTCAAACCAAAGAGACCCAATGCTCAACAAAATGTTCAACGGTGGAGGGTGGCTGGGCGGCGAGCGGAGCTGGCACGCGGCAGCATAGGCGGAGGCACCCGAATGGCTGCGTTGGCCGTGACGATGGCCCAGGGGATGGTCGGCCAAGGGTGGTGGCGGTGGCCGGCCAGGGGTAGTGGCGCTGGCGGCAGAGGTGGTGACCGACCAGGGTTGGAGGTGATGGTCGGCCATGGGGTGACGGCGGTTGGAGAGAGAGGGAACTGGGAGAAAAGGAGGTAGGGTTTGGAGTAGGAGATCCAATGGAGAAAATTGTTTGCACGAATCTCACACAGTGAAAGGTGGAGAGGCTAAAATCTTCAGAAAGATGGAATGGAAATCCATAACTAGCTAGGTGGACAGGTGGGCCTTGGCCCAGTTTTGCAGCTCAAGCATGAGTATAACAATTGTCCATGAAACAATCAAATACGTATGCAAATTTTAGACTTAATTATTGATTTTAGGATTTTTGAACTTGTAAGAAATCTTATTAAGGTATTATAATTAGTTATATTTTGAAGAACTATATACTTGTATTATGTGCTTTATTTTCGTAATGAAAATTATATGTTAAGATGGACCACCCTAACTCAAAAGTCCTAGCTATATATGCTACTGCGTGGAACTACTATATGCTTCATAGTGGATGGCTAGCCCACTTGGCTTGGATAGACTGTGTCGTGGTGGCGTTGGAGCTTTTTGGTCGTTGAGGTGTGACTAAGCTTGGCAAGGATGGCATGCATGCTGCGGGTTCATTGTAGGTGTGCAAGCGGTGGTTGTGTGCATGACTATTCTGATATAGTGGCAAAAAGGTTGAGGATAGAAGAAATCGGAGCTACTTTGATGCTTTTCCAATGATCTTGGCGCAAAAGCATGTATGAGGGCTCCATCGTCATTAATTTACTTGCCCTGACCATCGCTTTTAACTAAGGTTTCTTGAGGTATATATGTATGCGATTCTAAGGTTTTATTTTGAACCAGTTTTTTTTTTTGTCATTTACCAGGTGTCCAGGTTAATTCTTTTCTTCTTGAGAGAAATGCACGAACCCTCCCTGGGCTTTTTTAAGATTCTTCAAAAGAAAAGAAAAGAAAAGATCTTATAGTTTTCATAATATGTAGACTTCGAGATTTTTTTTTATTCACAAGGACGTAACGTGGATTGGAGGATTGCTACGAGGTGGTCCTCATCTCAAACGGGGTTTCGGGGGTGACGTATACTGGGTGCAAGTGTAACACACTCATCAACAAGACAACAACCGCAAGTGGCACCGGAGCTGATAGATGATTCTCTACATATAGGGGCATGCATGATATACGTAGCACTCTACAACATATATACGACGGTTGCGTGTGGCATGCTTGCCTTCAACGGCAAGATATATACATTATTCTTGGAAGCAAAGCACATGCATGTGCACGTCATCTATAATAGCCATCCTGCTTTTACTGATAGAGCATGTCGTCATGCGTCAACAGGGGCCAGGATTCGAGGCCTAGACACCAAATATAAAAATAATTTCATAAGAATGTGTTTTAAGATCTCCGTTATAGTATGTACACTTAAAAAAAAGACATTTGTCCACCTCTCATTGGTATCGGTAAGCACAGTGCCCTTCACGACCATTTAGTAACGGTTTGTAGTAGCATTTAGCACTGGGTGGTGTTAAAAACCAGTACTAAATGGTCGCGGGAGGGTTCGCTGAGGTCTCTCGTGCATTTAGTACCGGCCCATAACACCACCCAATACTAAATGGTGGTATTTAATACCGGTTGGTGTTACGAGCCGTTACTAAATGGTCCAACCTGAGTAGTACAAAACGATAGCATCCCTCACTTAGTCATATGTGCTCTATGAGTGGGATTGTAGTTGGTGCTACGCGTGAGGCTGAAGGATGTGGGTTCAAAACTCATGGGCGCACATGGGGCTCTTGTTGTTTTAATTTTTGGGTGGGCGCGCATTAGTGTTCGTCTAAACAGCCATGTAGGCCGTGTACACGCCGTGCGGCAGGTAACTGTGGAGTTTAGGCCCTAAATGATTATTTACACGGTTTGACCATTTAAACGGTCAAACACGGTCCTACACAGTCTACACGACACGATAGAAACACGTTTTACACAGCGTGTTGAGCATTTTTTTTCTTTGTTTAGGCAATGGAGATGAAAGAGCATATGATATTCATATCCGTTCTGATTTATGGCAACATTTTTATTAATTTCCTTAGTAATAGATATCATCTAAATCAAATTACCTATCACTTTTTTATTTCTCAAGTCGAACATGTCTAAACATGAGAATACATTACGTAAATTGTCAATATAGGCTTTAAATATGCTTTAAAGGAATATACATGTATATTTCGTAGTAAAGTAAAAAACATGCAATCCGTGTAATTCCGTGTACATGACGTGTACCGTTTACACGGATTAAACGCTACACGGGACCTTTCCGACTGTGTAGCGTTTACCGTTTAGACTAACACTGGCATTCATTACTGGTTTTTACAATCGGTACTAAATACTAATAGAGAATTTTAACCTGGTACTAATAGAGAATTTTTTAGTGGTACAACAAAAGTATTCTAAAAATGAGTATATCAAACTATTGTGTATACATCAATTTTGTTTCAAAGTACTATGGAATATATAAGAGTCCAATACTTAATTTTAGTTACACAATCTATTAGAAATGAACTCTTTTACAATGATTGGTGTTCGTACTTGTATGTACTTTTATTACTTTTGCTGGTACTTTAAATAAAATTTGGAAAAATAAATTAATATGGTATTTCAGTAATTTCATTCTCCCTTGATTAATGAGTATACCCATCCAATAACAGATCGTCGTAATTATAAGTGGGCCTATCAAATCCAAATGAATTGGTCGGAACATTTAAAGAAAAAAGAAAAAACAGGGACATTTAAAGAAAAAGAAAAAAAAATTGGCCTATACATTAAGTACCGGGTGATATTACCAGCCGCTACTAAATAACCGACTGGTATTACCAATACCAGCCGGTACTAAATGAACTGGGCCCAAAACGCCCCTGGGTGCGTCCCGTAGCAACCTTTTAGTATAGGTTGGTAGCACCAACCGGTACTAAACAGTTGGCCCCAGGCCGCGCCGCGTGGCCGGCTGTTAGTACCGGCTGTTGTTACCAGCCAGTACTAAATGACGGCCTTTAGTACTGGCTGTGTTAACCAGTACTAATGGGATACCCATTAGTACCGAAAGCTCGATACCGGGCGCATAACCGGTACTAAACTTGTTTTGCGCTTGGTACTAATGCTCCTCTTCCTACTAGTGAAAACAATGTGAAATGACGTATGTATCCTTTAGTTTTTATAAAAAAATGTAATAAAATTATATGTTGAGCCCATTTATCTAAGTACTTGGTGTGGATGGCTCTCATTTTTTCTAGCCACCTTAAAACTTCTCATAGAATTTACTTATAGATCCAATATAAGGCCCCATTTCATGGATACTAATTTTTGAGAAAATGTTCGAGAAATTGAGAAACCTTTTCCTCATTTCTAGTTTCTAACAGAAACTGAGAGACGTTTATACTTTTATTTCTTAAAAAAGGATGAATTGCTCCATACGGATTGTTGGTTTCTCTTCACACATTGTTTTTGTTTGCTAGGTTTACTTTGGTTTCTAGGAAGAAAAAACCCTCACAAACATGCCCCAAAATGACGACAAGGTATGAAAGGAGAGAAAAAAAAGGTTTTTAAGAATATGTGGTGCTAGCGATCTTGACAAATGGTCGAATTTTGGTCAAAATCAGAGACAAAATTACAGAAACCGATTCCCCCTCTTACAACGCAGCAAAACCTGAAATGATGTGTTAAAACAAGGGTTTTTTTTCATGGTGCCTCGTACTACTCTTTGGTAGTATGGAGTATGGATCAAATCTAACCATCCATCAATTAGGATATTTTAGTAATTTTTCACCGGGTCTTTGCTGGAGCAGGCCCACCCGCTGGTACTCCCCTTCGCGATTCCCCGCTGGTACTCCCCTCCCCTTCGCGATTCCCCTCCTTCCCGTCGCGAACTCGCCGCTCCTCTTCACGGTCTTCTCCTCCTCGTCGCGAACTGGCCGTCATCCCTGGTGATTCCCCTCCGCGGTGTCGATCTTCTCCTTCCCATCGCGATTCCCCTCCACGGTCTTCTCCTCCCCCGTCATCCCTGGCGATTCCCCTCCGCGTGGTCTCCTGCCGCCGTGCTCCTCGTCACAACGTCGATCCGGTCGCCGGTGGGCACCGCTGCTCTTCCAAGGCCGAGGTTCCCCTTCCCTCATACGAATGTTGCCTTTCGTTGTAGTGTTATTCTTTTCTATATATCTTGTGTTTTGCCTGTGAATGTTGCGAGCGGGACTAAAACAACTTTTTGTTCTGAAGGACTTCTTTTACAACGGCTTCCAACAAACAATTTTTGGCTTCCTGCAATAGTTTGCTGGTGTCTCCTCCCACTCAGGCAACGGTGAGTCTATCAGCACTGGCGGTGTACTCAAACAGGACGCCACTATCACTCTAGCTATCAGATAGCCAGAGAGAGCTCGCCTCGCCTTCAACCTTGAGTTATGGGTCCAGATCCCGGTGAGTACTGAGAAGCTTATAAATAGACTCCATCTCTTGTGAGTTGTGACCTACCTGTGCTCGGCTGCTCTATGGGATGTTTAACTCCTCTTGGGTGTGCAGACAAGTTCTTCCATAGATGCAATAGACATACTGCTGGCACAACTAGATTTTGCAAGTTGAAGTGCATCGGTTCCATGGAAGGGTGGCTCTCTCGCACTATCATCCTCTTCTTGCTCCTTTTCTACATTGGCTGCAAATGCATGGCCTCAGATTTGGAGGCAACACAGAGGGTAACCCTCAAGATCGATGCGTCACCAAATCTTGCTCGAAAGATCCCTGATACACTACTTGGAGTATTTTTTGAGGTGAGCAACAATATTTTTTTTTGGTTAACGCAGAGCTATTGATGGGTTACGATAGGAACAATCCAAGTATACACACGGTCCGTTGTGTTCTTGCAATAAACTAACCATGTTATACTGTAGGAGATGGGCCGCGGAGGAGCTGGTGGACTATGGGCTGAACTTGTTAGTAACAGAGGTAATTTAGCTATTATTATTTACCCTCAAATAAAACAAGTATTGCTTGCATATTGGAGTTAGTTATCATGAGAGGCCAGATTCCATGCATGACCATTCTGAGCGTAGATGAACTTTTTTGTTTTCAGTTTTCAGCATAAGCTGGAGAATACAATAGGCATTTTTACCTGACATAATAATACTGAGCTTTAGCATAACCAGCTTCTAGTTCTATTGTTTCAGGTTTTGAAGCAGGAGGCCCCAATACTCCATCAAACATTGACCCATGGCTCATCATTGGAGATGACTCTTCCATTTTTGTGGAGACAGATCGTACATCATGTTTCAGCCGAAATATTGTTGCTTTAAGGATGGAGGTCCTCTGCAATGACTGTCGAGCTGGTGGTGTTGGCATTTACAACCCAGGCTTCTGGGGTATGGTAGGACTTTTAATATTGGCAACGTATCCTATGGAAACCAACCTCTCCATAAAAATAAATACTCCACCAGATATGTTCCCTTTACTATTAGGGCCTTTCTATGGTATACTTCCTTACCTCTAAGGATGTGAGATTTTACTTAATTATGGATCCTTCATTATAAACAGTGAAAAATGAATTAGAAACTATCAAAACTTATTAACAGCTTCCCTAACTACCGTCCACGCACGCAACATCATTGTCCTACTCAGGTCATGTGGATGCATTCATATTGATGTCTATTTTGATTTTTTTTCACATTTTTTTCTCAAAGTACAATTAGATGTGGGTCTCATGTCATCCACAGTCAAGTTCATATTATGGATAAAGTGTCGATCATATAGACAAAAAAAGTGTTCATGTTTTGGATTACATTGAACGGACATGTCATGTAGTACAGGTAGAGAGGAAAAAGTGAAGTATATTTGTAGATAGAAAAAACATTCTGGTTATGGGCATGTCACGTTCATGTGCAGAGAGAGAGAGAGAGAGAGAGTGGAGCTTTGTAGAGATAAAAAAAAATATTCAGGCTATGCCTATGTCACGTTCAGGTCAAGAGAGGAAAATAAATGAAGCATCAATAGAGAGAAAAAAAGAAGTTAAGACTATGGACATGTCATGTTCATGTACCAAAAAGATAAAGCATCAGTGGAAAACCAAGGACGGGTGATAGAAAATGAAAAATGAATGACATCTCCTCTTTTTTGGATCTAGGAAGAGAGTCTCATATATTTCTTGTTTTTTAAATTTCAAAATATGTAAATAAAGATTTAATCTACTCTCCTATGTTCATCTCCAAGAAACTCTTTATATCTTTTCTAATTTACAGAATTATAGATTTTTGTGAAAAACATCGTCCAACAGCCTCTTCAATTGGATATCTAAATAGAGATATCATCTATTCCAGATTTTTCGGTAGCCAAAGATAGAGAGGAAGGATGACTCTCTAGATTGCACGCAAGATATAGAAGAGTTGTTGGAGAGTATAAGATATATATATAGAAAATGATTTTTACTAAGTATATTTTAGAAAGACTCTCTTGGAGGTGCTCTAAGAGGTACTATATCATCTTGACTACCTTATTCTACTTTGGAGAGTCCATGATCATTTTGGAGTACCATAGCAAAGCTCTTAATTTTATTAGATGTAGGGTTGTACATGTAAGCATGAGCAATGAATACTTCACCCCTAATGTTAGTACAAAATTATGTTTGTGTGTTTACCCTAATGTCCCAATGCTTTGGTATTAGGGTTTCTCTCCTTTTGTTTACATTGCATTTCATTTGTATATTTCAGTTAATCTTAGATTTCTCACTCTGATGTTCAGCAAATATTCAGTATTTTATCTATTTCCTACTTTTTGCCCAATTGCTAAAATGCTAACGCTTGAACTTCCAGAACATAGAAGATGGAAAAGCATACAATCTAGTTATGTATGTTAAGTCGCCAAGAACTGCACGTTTGACAGTTTCACTAACAAGCTCTGATGGATTGCAAAATCTGGCTTCAGTTACAATAACGTCTGTAGCTTTTCTTAGTACTATGCTGACATCACAAAAGGATTCTTGATTATATCCAACCTGTTACAGTATTGCATACTGCAGAGTTGCCGGAAAATCAGACTGGATAAAGGTGGAGCAGAAGTTGGTTGCTAAAGGAACCAATAGAACCTCAAGGCTTCAAATAACATCTAATAAAAAAGGAGTTGTGTGGTTTGACCAAGTATCACTTATGCCTTCAGACACATACAAGGTATATTATGTTTGTTGAGAGATGTAAACAAGACTAAATTAGAAGCGTGTAGACTTTGAATAACACATAAATAAATATTCAACTTCTGAATACGAAACACTAACTTCGAATATGACCATTTTTTGCTGGCACATTGAAAGGCTCAAGAAAGCTAAGAGGAGGGGGAGGTGGTGAATTAGGATGCTACAAAATCTTCTTGGATAAAATAAAACTAGCAACGAGCAGAATCACCCCATGTGTCTAAAACCTTGCACAATGATTATAATCTAATCGGTTAATAAAAGTAAGCTCTTTTAGGTATTGAAGAATCAGCATTTTCCCCTAGTCTTTGTTGGAGAAATCGTACAAGGGTGTAGCAAGGATCAACTGCTTTCTAGTGCTTGATGACTTAAGGTTCCACGTAATTGTTTCAGATACGTATCATGTTTAGAATGCACTGATTCATTTGTTGATTGTATTCAATATCTTATGATTTAGAAACAAAATATATTATATACTAATAGAGCAGTTATTCTTGTTCTGCATATGGGTTATAGAGAGTATTTGACAACACATTTCTCTACACAAACAGGGACATGGTTTTCGCAATGGACTTGTATCCATGCTTTTGGATTTAAAACCTCGGTTCCTAAGATTTCCTGGTATGCCTTTCTGGATAGAGGGTTGTTGACGATTGGACATATCACATATGAGGTGTACTGTTATATTCTCAAATGTGTTTGGAATAGTTGAGACATTGCATGCAAATATTGTAGGAGGTTGCTTCGTACAAGGTGGTTGGCTAAGAAATGCATTCAGATGGAAAGAAACTATCGGTCCCTGGGAAGAGAGGCCTGGGCACTTCGGAGATTGTTGGAATTATTGGACCGATGATGGCCTCGGATATTTTGAGTTTCTCCAGGTACCAGACTACATTGTTTCAACCAGACTTTTTTCCCCATCACGTCTCCTAATTATTACATTGGAAATCCATATAATAGCTTTCTGAGGACCTGGATGCTGCCCCAATCTGGGTATTCAATAGTGGTAATCCTTCTTAAGTTTGTCAAATCTATTACCCTGTTTGGCCGCCTTCTTAGCACTGATGGACTGTTCCATCTTAAAACTCAGGTATGAGCTTCGATAACGATGAAGTTGATACAGCTGCTATTGCTCCTTTTGTAAAGGTGTGGTTCAGGATCCCCATTTCTTTGTTGAGCAAACATTTCTCGAATGTGCACTGTCAATGCACATTACTGTACTGCACCAGAAAAACAGACTAATTCTTTGTATTTTTTTCTTGAATGATGCTAAATTGCATTCCTCTTAAACTATACTGTAAAATATGTTACATTGATTGGCTTTATCATTTAATTTCATGGTTGTATTTACCAAGCATGCACATGATTTAATATGTAAAAGAGTAAAATATGAGCATGCACAATTAGGATCATCCATCAGGCTGAAATCAATGGTTGAGACATAAGGCCATTCTCAGTGCTAGTTTCATGGACACGACTACCTAGAGTGCCACGTCATCTAATAATGCTTGAAACTAGGTTGAAACACCCCTCTCTCAATGCATAGTTTCATCTATTGTGGTTCCCTAGGTTACATGCAAGACATAAGCTGTCTAGGTAACTGTGTATGGAGAGTTTCATCACCATGAAACTCATTTCACCCCTCTCTTCATTAATGCACTGCCACATCACCAAAACTGCCTATGTGGCACTCTATTTATTTCCCATGAAACTCCTACTGAGACTGGCCTAACAGGTACCAAGAAAAAGGTATCAAGAGGTACCAAAATAGGTGGGATCTGTACCAAAATAGGAAAGGTACCTCCTGGTACCTCACCTTACTAAAATAGAAAAGGTATCTCCCGGTACCTCATGATACTTTTCCAACAACTGTAAACCTCGCAAAATATACCATAGATCTATATCTTTTATGGATATAGTTGTCATAACTTGTAACCTTAGTTTTATTATTTTTGAATTGTTCCTTTTGTACACAGGATACACTGGACAGCCTAGAATTTGCAAGGGGCAGTGCAAATTCGTCATGGGGCTCTGTTAGAGCTGCGATGGGGCACCCTGAACCATTCCCGGTCAAGTATGTTGCAATTGGAAATGAAGATTGTGGGAAAAAGTTTTACAATGGTAATTTGGTATACTACTTTTGTTATCTAGCATACATTTTACAACATAAGCTGAAGGGGTCAGGGTTGAGAAGCTGAATAATTATGGAGAAAGACACATAGTTCAGCCATGCTGTCCATATTAAAGAAAAGGTAGAAGTCCATTCTTGACCATTGAACTATTATCTCCGTTTGGTTTTGACGATCCAACTCCAAAATAAGGAATCTTTGTCCATTGAACTATTGAAATTGTTCATATTTGGCCACTCAAGTGGTTTTGTTGATGCGGACGATATGTGGTGGTGGGACCTACATGCCAGGCTCCCCCCCTCTCTCTCTCAGTCATCTCCCTCTCCCTCCTTTCTCTTCCCTCTCTTCTCCCATCGCCTCGGTCAAGGTTGGTAGTGTTCCACATATGAGGTGCATTGCATGATGGCACAGCGAGGCCGGCGGGCCTGCGGTCTCGCACGGTGGCGGTGCGCCGTGGCGAGGCTGGCGGGGCCACGAACTCGCCCTATGTTGGGACACGACAGATACGCCATGGCGGGGCGGTGCTGCAGGGCATGCTGGCCTGACCGGGGGTGTCCAGTAGTCGTTGACAGTGGAGCCACGGCCTTGCCTAGAGGTGGTGTGGCAGGGGCTTCACTCCGGAGCGCGTGGTGGGCCCTGCGGTATCGCCTAGGACTCGCCTGGAGGCGGCACGACAGGGGGCTTGCCCATGGTGAAGAATGTGCTTGGCCGGCAGCGCAGCAGGGCCTGGTGGTTACCGTTTTCTCTCTAGAAGACGGAGAGAAGAGAAAGGAGGGAGAAAAGATAGAGGCCTTACAGGTTAGGTTCCATCACCATATGTCGTCCACGTCAACAAAATCACACATCAAAACCATCTAATAGCCAAAGATTTCTGGTTTTTGAGTTGGATGGCCAAAACCAAACTAAGGTGGTGGTTCTATGGTAAAAATTAAATAGACTTATTCCTAAAGAAAATAATTGATACTATTATTTAATCTTCCTTATATGTATATTGATACTAACCTTTTACTCTAAATCAGAATATTGTAAATACCATTTCTCTTATTCTATCTATGTCAGGATGTCTGTAGTCATAAGAAATGAACAACATGAGATAATGAAATATATATAATGAGGACCTTTGAGGGAATATTTTCAATTATTAGAGCACGGTTTCCCAAGGCAAAGCATAAATCCAGGTGTAGTTTCGACTATGATCATTCATTACAACTCTGATCAAAGTCATTAGTAGGTTAACATACTATTTTTCTAGGACAGTTGATATATGTTGTACCTTATGCACACACAAAAACATAATGATCATAACTACCAGTGGTAGAGCACAAATTTAATATGAACTAAGTAGTGTAGTGCAGAAGAAAATTACATTCAGCTACAAATTATTCTTTATTTTCCTGAGCAGGTAACTACCTCAAGTTTTATAGTGCTATAAGAGAGGCCTATCCAGACATTCAATTGATTTCAAACTGTGATGGCTCATCTGGACCACTTGATCATCCAGCTGACCTATATGACTACCATGTAAATTTCTTTCTGACATGCTTTTTTATTTTATTTCTTGTTGTCTACATTCTGTGATTCTTTAATTTCATTATTGATCATGAAGGACAAATTGCCTTCTCTTAGATTCCATCCATGCCTCTGTTTAGGTCTATGCCGATGCAAAGACTCTGTTTTCCATGAAGAACACATTTGACAAGGCACCCCGTAGTGGACCCAAGGTAACTCTCAACTAAATTGCTTTCCAATCATTTTTAAAGGGACCTTATGAAATAGTGCTCCTCTGTGACCAAACATTTAAATAAAGTCAGGACTAAATATATGGGATTTAACTAGTGATTACTGCAGCGTTTGATGTTATCCATGTACGGAAACAAATATAAACTTTACTGATTTTCTTTCTTGGTTCTTAGCACCATATCCCTGGTAGAGGTAGAGAGTATATCTTTCTAAGTATGATTTGGGTGCAGGCTTTTGTAAGCGAATATGCAGTCTGGAAAACGGATGCAGGTAGAGGAACTCTTCTTGCTTCACTGGCAGAAGCTGCTTTCCTTACTGGGCTGGAGAATAATAGGTGAATTTATTTAAATATTTTTTTTTGGTCTGTGGGTTACTTGTGAGTTGTGATCACAACCTGAATCATGGTACATAAACTTCAAATGCTGTATTTGCTCATCTAGTCAACATGACGCAGTGATGTTGTTGAGATGGCTTGTCATGCTCCACTGTTCGTAAATGACGATATTGAGAAAAAGTGAGTATCTACTGCTTCATGATCTCGCTGTTTCCTTCTGTTATTGTTGATCTGACATGGAAGTTATTGTGTTTGAATAAAACATTCAGGTGGAACCCAGATGTCATTGTCTTCAATACATGGCAGTATTATGGGACCCCTAGTTACTGGATGCACATTCTTTTCCGTGAGTCTAGTGGTGCTGTTCTTCATCCTATAGAAATCAGTTCCAGCAGCTCTGGTAATAATTCTCTAGCAGCATCTGCAATTACTTGGCAGGATTCAGATAATAGCTCATTCCTAAGAGTAAAGGCAAGTAAACTTCCTTACATTCATCGGAGCCTTGTGTCTGAAGGATTATGAACTTATACTAATCTGGAAAGCTTTTGTGCAGATTGTAAACTTTGAATCTGTTGCTGTTCGAGTCACAATCTCCACGAATGGACTTGAGGCTAGCATTGACGTGCTGCGATCGACCGCCACTGTTCTCACATCTAGCAATGTGATGGATGAAAATTCATTCAGTAACCCAAACAAGGTGATCTATAATTTTTCCCTTTTCCATGTAAAATAGCAGACCAAATGTTTTGCAATGTTCAAAATTCTCTTTTAGTTTGGGCCTCCCTGTCCTCTGGCTCATCTGAATCTAGAACCCTTTGTTATACAATGATGCAGATCGTGCCAGTTAAGAGCCAGCTATTCGACGCAGCGGCACATATGCAAGTCAAGCTTGCTCCTCACTCATTCACATCTTTTGATCTTGCTCTGGCCTCGTCTAAACATGGCACGTTGGTGGGGAGAGAAGATGAAAGCCTCATGACTCAACTGTGATACCCAAATGGCAGTAATTATGGATTTTGCAACACCAGGGTTTAAGAATAGCGTAAAGTCACACAGAGGAGAAACTAAATAAAAATGTCACTGGATTTGCCAATAACATTTGAATTCATGTTCATCTTTTTATAAGAGTCCATTTTTATTTAATTTTTTGTTAGCCTCCAATTAACATGGGTGTTCCCATAGTCCCTTATATTTAAGAGGTAGCGGACTGTAAAGAACAAAAGCTGAAAACCATGATCAACATGCAAACCAGAGCATCGTGACCATCATGAGCACATAAAAGAGCATCATCACATGGGCATTTATTTGATTTTTGAATTATTTGAACTTTGTTGAAATGTCACTTTGTAAAGAAATTTTAAAATTCATATTGCAAACTGTGCTAACTGTCATTTTTGTAAAATACTATATGAAAATATTGAAACTTGGTGTATTTTTTGGTGAATTTTTGGAATTAATTTACAGGGTACAAAAGTTGTACCAAAAATTCAAATTGAAGTGGAGTGTATTTAAATTTAATGTGTGGCCAAACGAAAACTGATGTTCCTGCTTTTGCAACTTCCATTGTGTCCCTTGTGATTTATATTTCCAAACTGTATTTTTGTGCTATTTTTGGAGCCAGGGAACTAATTCGTTTTTTAAATAGATTACTTGTTTTCAAAACCTCACTTACATGCGGGGCCCACCTGTCGGCTTCTTCTTCCACCTCAGCCCCCTCTCTCCGCCGGTTCGGCCATTGGCTGTCGTTGACCGAGGGAGCCGTAAATGCCCTACTGGCCCTCAAACCCTAGCCGCCTCCATTGCCACCTCTGATAAGCTCGATCCATGCTCGCCGCTGCTCCCGCCGCTCCACGCTACCCTAGCCGAGCCGCGCCCCTTGTCCTCCGTACGGCCGACTCCCCGCGCGCCGCCGGTCGTCGTGACTGGGCCGCCGACCCGCCACCGCTCGCTGCCGACCTCTTCCAGCCGTCCATTCCCCACGCTGAGGTGAGGAATAGGTGAGGTCAAGTATATTTAATTTTAAAGTGTACCTGGCCATGGTGCGTTCGAGGGGTTCGAAGGACAGGTCCAGTTCTTACTATTCCTCCAGCCAAAAACTTTCCTAAATTTAGCAATCGACAATTCCTCCCCTCCTCTCTTTTTTCATTGCTTTGTTGTTGCAAGTATAATGTAGATAATGTATTTTCCATCCTGGAATTTCTTTATTTTTCTCTGTTAGCTTAGAAAGGAGTAAGATAGTGAATTTTTGAAAAAGAAATATCATGGAGCAGTTGACGGCAAACAATTTCGTTTCGCATATTTCCCACCTTTCTCTCCTCCATTTGAGGATTAGAATGGAGAGAGGGGAAGGTGGGGGACAGGGTTCGATTTTGTTGCCAATATGCTTTCTTGAAATGGAAACGAGAAGGAATTAAGTTCTGTGGTAAATCTTCAATGCTTCTGTTTGGAAATCAAATCTTTCTGCAGCCTTTAATGCTTTCGTTCAACATTATTGAAGGTTATTAGTCGATTTCCCTTGGTTATGTATTTTACCCTGCAGATAGAATTTCAATTGTATTGTTGTTGGTCGTGGTGAAGATGATTGTTTTCTACTTTATTGGAATCCAATGAAACCATCGATCAAATATTCAGAATCACAGAATTATTTTATCTAATCACGGGCCCTCAAAGGTGAGATTGGTCTTGGTCATTTCGAAGAATCTTATTTGGATTCTGGGTTATAGACATAGAACTGTACATTTTGGTGGGTGGTAAATAGACATTTCAGTTACTGTCGACTTTCAATCCCTACATCTATCTTTTAGTGAATTCTCTGAATTATAATTTTATTTAATTCATGATTGGATTTTATTGTAATTAGGCTTTTTTCCCTCTGAAATTCCAAGAAAATATCAGTCTTAACTCTGTAGGTTTTCCTGAAACCTCATTCATAATTACCAGTTTGGTATTTGATTACGAATTTCAACAAGGCTACTGTTGGATAAAGAAGTACCAGGCTTTGTGCACTAATTTTCTGGTAATGAAGATGTTCGCCAGGAATCCACTTCAAAGCTTCGTACAGATTCGGTGTGTTCAATCAAGTGGAAGGGCATTAAATGTGCTTCTAGGCCACCTTTGTCCTAAGTGTTCTAGGAAACATGAAAGCACATCTTCAGAAAGCCGCACCACTGGATGCACGTGTTTGCGATGGTTGTTCACACCGTGTAGTAATGATTCTGCAGCTGTACCAAGCGCCAATGGTGGAAATACTGAAGTGCTCACCGCTCAGCCAAGAGAAAATGGTTTTGATCATAGTTATCAATTGGATGAAGCAGATAAGTCAGTTTCAGCTGTTGGCCAGCATAGGACGAAATCAAGCATGCACCATAGACTGAAAATATGGATCAGCAGTGGGCATAATGGCATAATAGGAAAGTATGGAAATAAATTGGAGTTGGGCGTCCCCAATGTAGCCAAGCCATTATCTGATAATAGTGTTGATCCTGGTTGGCCAGATTGTCTCATAAATGTGGCACCAGAGGCAGTACAAGGCTGGTTCCCTTGGCAACTGAATTCATTCGAAAAATTAGGGAAGGTAAACTGTTAACATGGTGCTAAAAGTTACATAAGCTTGTAATTTTCAATGTAGTTACTTGTTGCTAACTTTTTCAGTTTCCCTTTTATTTCAACAACTATTTGACTCCTTTCATATTGCAGGTTGGACAAGGAACTTATAGCAGTGTGTACAAAGCCCGAGATCTTAAAACCGGCAAGGTTTTTGCGCTGAAAAAGGTGCGCTTTGTCAATGTGGATTCTGAGAGCGTGCGCTTTGTGGCTCGAGAAATTCTTGTTCTACGGAAACTCAATCATCCAAATATCATAAAGTTGGAAGGGATCATAGCATCTTCTATTTCAAGAAGCCTTTATCTTGTATTTGGTTACATGGAACATGACCTTGCTGGGCTTGCTGCCACTCCAGGCCTCAAGTTTACTGAGCCACAGGTGATTGCTTTACTATCCTGGTTCATCTGAAATGTTAACATGAACTTAATTACATGGTTTCACACGAATCCAGGTCAAATGCTTACTGCAACAGTTACTTAGTGGCCTTGATCACTGCCACAGGAACGGTGTCTTGCATCGGGACATGAAGAGTTCCAACATTTTGATTGATGACAATGGCGTTCTGAAAATTGCGGACTTTGGCCTAGCAACGTTTTTTGATCCAGACAACCAGAAGCCACTGACAAGCCGTGTTGCAACATTGTGGTACAGACCACCTGAACTTCTTCTCGGTGCCACCAAGTACGGCCCTTCTGTGGATATGTGGAGTACAGGGTGTATTCTTGCAGAATTGCTTTCTGGCAAGCCAATTCTGCCTGGAAGAACTGAGGTACAGGCCACTGTTACATTTTTGAGGATATGGGATAGGATGTACTCGTATCTCAGTACACCCACGTTTTTACCTTACATTCATTTGGTCATGATTTCATCAATCGATGCCATGCTAGGTAGAGCAACTTCACAGAATTTTCAAGCTCTGCGGATCGCCTTCTGACTAGTATTGGGATAAATTGGAAGTGCCCCAAACAGGGACGTTCAAGCCTGGTAGCCAGTACAAGAGATGCATTGCTGAGACTTTCAATGATTTCCCTCACTCAGCTCTAGTTCTTTTAGATAGTTTGCTTGCCTTAGAACCAGATGTTCGTGGAACAGCTGCCATCACACTTGAGAGTGATGTAAGTTCTACACATCAAACCAAATGGTTTCCCGTTTTCAATTGTTATCAGGTTATTCTTAGTTACACTTGATTTTGGATATATATTTTTCGTGAGTTTGAATTAGGCTAACATAACAAACTTGATGCAACAAACAGCTACGATTTGAACATTATATAAAAAAAACTACTATTTGAAAAGTAGCCAAATGGACTAAAACAAATTAATACCAACCTGTGGTGGGTGACCAACTAAAAACATTGAACCCTGCAAACACTGGTTTCATATGAAAGTTGCAGCTGCTTCTTGTTTGTTACAGGGAAATTTTTGTAATTTACTAATTCATTCAGAAATATACTTTCGAATTTTTTTTTTGCAATAATACTCTTAACCTACTGAAGACAATTAAATTATTACTATATCATTCTGTAGACTTATTGATCAGCTGCCTGACATCTAAAGACATCCTTCTAGAGATCTTTGCATAGTAGCATTTAATCAGTGAATCCAAATCTTCAGTTTTTCAGAACAAGCCCACTTGCCTGCAGTCCCTCAAGTTTACCAAAGCGTCCACCAAGCAAAGAGTATGATGCTAGACTCCGAAGGAAGGAAGATATGGGGTACCATTTTCCCAATATAAATTTTCTTGTTCATGGGTGAGATCATTTTGACATCCTTTTTTTCTTATTTCAATAGGCTGAGAAAGGCAGGTCAGGCTGAAAGTTTGAATCCTAAACTAATTCGCGCTGATGATTGCTATGCCAAATCAAAGGTGTGATGACTGAACAAACAAGCCTTCCTACCCCAATCCCAACTCCACCCATTAATGCTCTGCTTAAGTGGCCATGAATTGTTTTACCATTCACTCATTAAATCAGAAACAACTTTCGAACAATTTCCAGAGCTAGGCTGAGAGTGATACTGTACGCATTCATTTAAATTTCCTTGAAATTTCAAATTTGAGCAAGTCCAATGGTAAATAGAGGCCAAAACACCAACCAAAATGGTAAAATAGCTCAAATCTGAGACTATTTCAATTTGGATCATGAACCCACAGACGTCTCAGTATTAGCAGCTCAAAATTAGTTGACCCTGACTTGCATTATCATCAAACAGAAACAAGAAGGTACCGCACCAGATATCAATATCACAAATCTCAACTTAGATGGTGGAAAACAGATATTAGCTACTGGGGTGGAATCTCAAGAATGTGACTCCACATGGAAGGTTCCAGGATCAGTGGATACAAAGGTTTGATGCTTTAAAATTAATGATTTGTAATCCTAAGCTACCGAGTGATTGTTTGTTATAATATGCAGTTGGTACTCATTGATATCCAGACTTATGTGATATTTTGTCTGGACATATCAGTTGTACATTCCATTGCACAGCTAAATTGATTGTTTCAGCATCTGACTAAGCTGCTTTGACATCAAGATCAGAGTGGTTTAGAATCTCTTAATCATTTATCATTCATCACTTGTTTGTGTACTTTTATGTGATCAGGGATACAAGGGAAAGAGCAGAAAATATCAGCACTCAGGTTCAATGATTACTGAAAAAGGAAACATGGAGCAGATGCTCAAGGAGCATGAAAAGAATATCCAAGATGCAGTGCGCAAAGCACGCATAAACAAGAGCAGAGAGTTGTGAAACAGATGACTGAGGTTATACTATTGACTCATGCCGCTTGAAAATGATATGTTTTCTTTCATACTGCTTCAAAACCAGAACAAAGCTTCAGTTGCTGTTGCATTTCAATCTAAGAATTTCCAGGTGACCCTGGTCATCACCTCCATGAAGAAGGGGGCATGTGATGTGATATCCTCAACGAGACGAATTCCAGCTTACAGAGCCATCAATGAGACGAAATCTAGATTACAGAGCCAAGATCCTTGTTCTTTAGATCAGTTGTAAAATCAGCAACAAAAAGGCCTCTTTGACTGGGATAGACAGTCTATGTATATCGGTTCCCAGGAATCAAAATCCTGGTGCGATCAGTAATGTGCAGGCGTGCAGTAGTCAGGCAATGTAAATATGTAATATCTGTTCTCCAACCCCCTCTTCTCCTTGTAACAGGCCAAGAGCTGCTTTCAGCAGACTCCAGCCGTTTGTAAATTGGTTGGTTCCTCGACCTTGCAATACGACAGTTAGGTGGGCATTTTGACCGATGTTGTATCATGTGAAGGAAAAAAAAAAGAAAACATACGATTTTCTCGAAAATCATGTTTATGTTCTGGATCTAGTGTTACCATTTCAACGTTCCAACCATATCTCTGAAAATATATTATTTTTTGAACAAATCTGTAAATATATTTTCAAGATCCCATATACGTCTTTTATAAGTTTGAGGAAACGAAGTGGAGAAACTTCTTGTCAAAGATCAT
This sequence comes from Digitaria exilis, assembly GCA_015342445.1. Classification (NCBI taxonomy): domain Eukaryota; kingdom Viridiplantae; phylum Streptophyta; class Magnoliopsida; order Poales; family Poaceae; genus Digitaria; species Digitaria exilis. The sequence continues at coordinate 859,113 of JACEFO010001613.1, forward strand.
AAGGCAGTTTTTACTATATTTGGTCAATGAAATCACTTCATTGAGAAGGAAAATAAAAAGGCGTCGGCACCGCACTACCGGTTGTTGGTTAACTGAGTCGGACAGCTCTTCTCTAAAATTATTTTTTTAGTCACTATTACTTTGTTTTGTATTTGCATTTTGCACTAAATCTGTGTTCTCAGCATAATACTATACGGAAAAAGTCTATATAGCACCCCCAAGCTATGGAGGTTGGACTACATAACCCCCCAACCTATAAAAAAGGTCTATATCACCCCTTGAACTTCCCAAAACCGATGAAATTACCTCCCAAAGCAGTTTTAAAAAAATCATAGTAAATCACAGAAAAATCATAAAATAGAAAATTCAATTGTTTTGGACTCTAAATGAGTAGATATACACAGTGAACATGTAATATGGTATGCTTTAGTATATTTTTTTACTATAGCTTTAGATCTATGCTTTTCTCCATAGTTGTAAAAAAATGTATTAAAGCATATCATATTATATGTTCAGTGTGTATATCTATTCATTTAGAGTCCAACACAATTTGATTTTCCATTGTATGATTTTTTCGTGATTTACTACGATTTTTCAAAATTAGTTTAGGGGGTAATTTGATCGGTTTTGAGAAGTTCAACGGGTGATATACCGTTTTATAGGTTTGGGTGTTAAGTAGTCCAAGCTCCATAGTTAAGGGGGTGATATAGACTTTTTCCGATACTATATGCTCGGCGTGACTGAATCTGTCTGTTTTCCAAGAGAAAAAAAAACGCAGTAGTATGGTAGACGAGCTAATGGGTGGGTGCTTGCTGCAGATGTTGCACATGTCAAATGAGCTGCTTAGTTATATGTGAGCTGTGCACGTTTGTACGGCAATTTGTGAGAGTGAAAAAAACTGTTATTCACATATTCAAACAAGCAGAGTCATCTTAATTGCCCTGAAACCCTTTTCGGTGTTTAATGAATACTTTGAAGTTTGAACGCAAATCCTGAAATGATAAAACTTTGTCGTCGAGTTCATAGTTCTGCATCCTATTCTCCAATATAATGTTGTACACAAACACTGACAAAACTTCAAGAAACTAAAACTGATGACACAAGCACACGCAGAACTTAGCGCCAAAAGTCGTTCAACCAGGAAAAAAACAATATTTTACAAAAATCAAAATTAATCTTATTGTTCTCTTTTTCTATCTCTATGTTCTCTGAATCTCTGTAACATCAGAAGTGTATCGATGTGGATGAATAGATGATCATCTCACTCAAGGGCAAAATGCCATGGCTTCCTTGTCCCTGTGGCTGGGGATGACGAAATGCCGGAGCCTACCAGCTTCCTCCTTCAGGTACCCTTCACACAAGAACGCCCTCGTGAAGCTCTCCTCCGCCGCGCCATCCACGCCGTGCACCAGCACGTCCGTCTCCCCCATCCCCGGCCGCCGCGCCCGCGCCGCCACTCCGGCCGTGTACACCGCGCCGGGCACCACCACCGCCGGCGACGACGCGCCGCGGCCGCCCACCGCCATGATCACGTCCCACTCCGCCTCGTAGAACGCCGCCGGCATCCCCCGCGGCGCCACCGCGCACGCCGAATTCTCGAGGTGCTCCGGCGAGAGAGCTTTCGGCGGCGAGGCGCAGTCGGAGGAGTTGCGGACGGCGAGGAGGAGCTCGTCGGAGATGGCCGTCTGCTGCTGGTAGGTGACGGGGTGGGCGTCGAGGTCGAGGCCGGAGACGAGGGCGGCGGCGATGCGGTCGGCGTCGGAGTCGAGGAAGAGGGTGCGGCCGCCGTGGTTGAGCGCCGCCCAGAGCGCGGCGTCGGGGCCCACACCGAACACGAGGAGGTTGCACGGAGCTCGCCGGGACAGCACGCGCGCGGCGGCGCCGGCCTCCGCCGCCGTCTGCCGCGGCGGCGTCTCGTTCGACGTCGCGTAGTGGACCAGCGCCTCGGCGACGGACGCCGGCAGGCTCGTGCACGTTTTCTGCTGCTGCTGAGCGCCGGCGACGGCCGTGGGTGTGGAGGAGGAGGCGGCGGTGGCGGAACGAGAGGCGGAGTGGAGGGTGCGGAGGGTGAGGAGGATGAGGAGGACGGAGAAGGAGGAGGCGGCGAGGAGGACGACGCGGCGAGGGGTGACGTGGTGCTTGAGCTTGGCCTTGGCGGAGACGAGGTGGTTCTTGAGCTTGGCCTTGCGCGCGAGCACGGGGCTCGTCATCGTGGTCGATCGAGTGCTACACTACTGGCTAGTGTGGTGTGGGTGAAGGACGAACGTGTGGGTTGAAGAGTTGATTTAGGACTTTTCTTTTAGGTAGGGTCAGTACTGTTCCTGTGTGGTGGGAGGGCAATGGTTTGGTTTGGGTTTGGACTTTAGTGATGCTTCAAGGAGCAGCAACATGTAGAGAAGAGCATTGGACATGGGTGATGAGGACTAGGCACCGAATGGTTGGTGTGCGTTAGTTAGATTTGATCTTTGTGGAGGTTGATTTTGATTTTTGTTTGTCTGTTTGGGAGTTGGTTTGTTTTAATATGGCTTAATTTGGATGGATACTATTGCAAATGCTCGACAACGCACTGAGATGTAGCCTACAAGAACCAGTGACTCGCAGCTAGGGATGGCAACGAGCAGTGGCGGATAGAGGCCTAGGGCCACTTGGACCATGGCGCTAGGCGTTTCTTCACTGCGATCACTATAGAAAATACCGTAGCAACAAAGGTTCAAGATTTATTCACAAATTGGCCCATGGACTGGCCCTAGGTCTTGGGCCAAATCCTATCCGCCCCTGGGAGGAATGGCGGCGGGGGGAGGGGGATTGCTTTCCCCTATCCCCGTCCCCGGCCACAGGGACGTCGCATCGCGAGGCCAAGTGAAGAGCACCAGATGGAGGGGGAAAACAGCTAGGTCCTCACCTTTTGCAATTGATGTTTTGCTTATCTACGAAAGAAGAGCTGAGGTGTTTTCTAAGAAAAAGAAAGATAGGAGGGAGATCGATCTGCAGCATGTTGTGTTGTTCTTTGCTGCTCATAGTTGGGTGGCAGAAAAGGATAAGGCTTAGAGCTGCAGGCTTGCTTATGGGCGCTTCGCGTGACAAAGGAGGTGTTTAGTTGGTGGAGAAATGTGGAGATTTACTGCAGCAGATATGCACTATAGCAATGAATAGTGAGGAAAGGATGGGAAATGGTGTGATGGATGTGATGGGAGGAATAGTGAATATCTACCATCTAAGCAAGTCATAAATAGGATGGAATCCATGACTGCTCACGCCTGCATTGTGAATGGAGGGGGGTTGCAGTTGTTTTTTCTTAAGGAAAAAGTCTACATAACACCATAACTATTGCAACTAGTTCACCCTTTAACCTATAAAACTAGGTATACACCTCAAACTGGCGGGTGGCAGCCCAAGCAATGCTGTGGAGATTAAGGGCGGGGCAGATGACATATGGGTCCCATTCCATGTAGGCGGGCCAAGAGACAATACAATATGGTGACATGACGCTATGTAAGACAAAACAAGGGTGAAATGGGGTTGAGGAGGCCAAGTGCTAGGTTTTCGTAGTCTAAGGAACTAAAATAGCTGGTTTTCATCTTTAGAAACATAGATAGACTCGGTTCACTGTTCTTTCATATTCTGGCAGGCTTATTTTGGTGTACTCAATCTACTCTTCCATGCCCACCTTCTACATGCCTTCTATGAAAGTTTCTTTAGAAATACTTGATAAAGGAAATAAATACAGAAAATATTGTCTTTGAATGGACGGGTCCTTAATAAGAAGGGTGTCTGGTGGCTTGGAAACGGGTTCTTCGGCCAAAAGATGAGGCTGGCCTTGGAGTTATTGATCTCAGAACCCACAATACTGCTCTCTTGCTGAAATTTCTTCACAAGTTTTACAATAAGGTGGATCTATCATGGGTGGAGTTAACTTGGAAGCACCTTTTATAAAAATGGGAAGTAACCACATATCAGGAGATGTGTATAGTCATTTTGGTGGCGAGATATTATGTCCATCTCTATGAATTTCTTTATGTTAGCCTCCTGTATGGATAATCAAGGAGACTCAGGTTAGTTTTTGTAAGGATCAATGGGATATTGGTATTTTGCAGCGGCGATCCCCTCAGTTTTTTTTCCTTGTGCAAAAACCCAAATATTTCAATTAAGGCATTTGTCAACGGCACAATTATTTTTTGGTTGCCTCTCTCACCACAGGCAGCTGATCAACAGAGTTATTAAATTTAATCCAAGGCCTCGGATTAGACCCTGAACAACCAGATCAGTGGGTCCATGTCTGGGGTTCATCCCATTTCACTGCTAAACATGCATACAATGCTTTTAGAGGGACTTTACCAGTTTCTCCTTTATTTAAATGGCTATGGCAATCGAAAGCACAAAACACACAATTTTTTTTTTTGCATCTTCGAGATCGATCGAACATATGGACTATTTTACACAGAAAACATATGCATCTTGATTCATATGAGTGTGTTCAATGTGTGGAGCATGTTGAGAAAACAAGGTGGCATCTCTTCTTTTAATGTCTTTTCATCCAAGCTTGTTGGATCTTCCTTGGTATTAATTGGGGTACTGCGATGGACCCTCTTGAGATGTTCACCCAAGCGATGAAGCCTTTGGTAGTCCTATCTTTAGGGTAGTGGTTATTTTATCTTGTTGGGATTTGTGGTGTCACAAGAATGGTATCATTTTTTTTATATGGTGTTACTTCCTTTTCGGTTTGGAGAAGGTGCTTTGTGAAGGAGAAGAAACCAGTCCCTTTAGGCTATCCCCAACCCATAGTGTCTATCGATAGTGTCCATGTTGCCATATCATTAAGACACCACCATAGAAACTATACTCCACAACCCATAGTTTCTTGGTGTGGGTCCCTAATAAACACACTCTTTATTTTCTTCACCAATCATATTTGTTTCTCATTTATTATAAAGACATCACACCCCTCCAATGCATAACTTGGTAGTGTCTATTGCATAGGTTCTCGTGTAGACACTGGGTCTCATGCAAGACCTAGTTTCTTCCTTTTTCTCATTCTCTCTCTCATTTATTAGAGTGACACATAAGCAAATTGTCCTATATGGCAGCCTAATTAATGTTATGGAAACCATCCTACATAGAGGGTTGGGGATGGCCTTAAGAGTGAAGCCAGCTGTTAAGGATGTAATTCTTTGTTTTCTAAATAGCATGTAGCATACTTCCTTTTTTTATTTGAGTCTGGGGCTCACACTTGTGATTTGTAAATATCCTTTTAATGAAAAAAAATTAGTAGAGGCCTTTCTACTGACTTGGGTAAAAAAATATCAAGGAAGTAAAAATGATTTTTTTTCCTTTTTATTACACGGGGTTGTGTTGTTGATCTGGGTTTTTAACGCAACAAAGTGGATCATGTGGGCTGCACAGTAAGTACCGGCACAGGTTGCTTCTGTGACGATGGGCTCTCTCCCTCCTCCCTCTTATTCTTCTTCAATGAAGGGAAAACATACTCAGGAATTGTTGATTTTAGGAAAGCACACCTGCATATGAAGGGAAAACATACTCAACGGCCCAAAAAATACCTGTCTAGTAATTCAAGAAACTGAGACGATGGCTAAAGGTCCACAAACTAAAGGAAAACCAACACAACTTTGGTTGTCGCATGCGGGATCATCATAAGAAGAACCAAATGGAGTGCACCGGCCAAAGCTAGGCCCAAATAGGCCTAATGGTGGCCCGACCGATCCCCTAGACCTACCGGACCGCCACCGCCACAGATCCAACCCAACTTTGGTGTTCCTATTCGGTTCCTTATGTCGGTTTCAAGTGCAATCAACACATATACCCGTCGGTATCGACCTAACCTCCCCATATAAGCAGAGGCGAATCCCCTAATTCATTGATTCGGTTTTGGATCAACTCTGATACACCTGGGGGAGAAGGGATGTAGAGGGGGATATCAAATTATCATTAGGGGTTGGGAGTGTAATTAGAGAGAGATTAGATGATGATTACAGATAGATTAGAAGAAGATCCAGTTGATGGAATCCTTCTTCATACATGTGATCCTCCTTCAATCTTGTAAATACTTCATGTTATATTCATGGTTAAGTTATCCTTCATTTATTATTTGTTCGCAGAATCATCATACTTTACTCTCGGAATGGCTCCTGGGATATGGGTAACCCTTGATCACGCTAGAGTATTTGATGGCATAGGCGTGGTGCCTAGGCCGTAGACTAACTTTGATTGCCTTGTGTTCCACAAAATAGGCGGGTACGAGGTGACCACCTTATTCGTCCGACACATCTCTTAGATATAGTTTATCGTACTCCCTCCTTGTCCAAATACAGTGTACTCCGTGGTGAGAGAATTTTTGAGAAAAAGAATATGAAGCTTGAATGATGAGTGAGCGAATTTTTGAGAAAAAAGAATGTGAAGCTTGAATGATGATGGGTGATGATGTGGCTGACCAGTGGGGGGCCTCCCTTGATTAATTTTTTTGCTATTTTTTTGAGGTTTTTATTCTAGTGGGTACTTGATTAATATGGACTCGTTGGAGTGCTCACCATTGGCGGAGGTGGATGGTGGCGGCCGGATTTGGAGGTGCGGCGGAGCCGGCTCGGGTAGCACGGCAGCGAGATGCTCCGGCGATGGAACAGCGACCGAAACCGTTGAATTGGATGCGCCTTGGCTCGGGGAAGCTCGTGGTGGTGTCCGTTTCCTTCCTTTGCTTCGGCTTGCGGTGAATCGGGAGAACGGCGCCGGCGGCTCTGCTCCGGCCAGCTCCAAGATGCGGCGGCTCTATGGAGAAAAGGGCGAGGCAGTAGGAGAATGAGAGACAGGGCGACGAGGCTAAGGTTTTATAGGGGTGCATGGCAAGGACCGTCGTGGCGCGCACGCCAAGAAGGTGCGGCGGCGGCGGCGCGGTAGCGGAGTCTATCGAGTCCTGCTCGGGGACGCCTGAGGAGGGAGATGACAACGCAGGCCCACTCGTCGGTCAAAGAAAGAGAGAGAAAGGGAAAGAACTGAGGGATCTGACAGGTGGGGCTGGGTTGTAAGTGAGAGGGGAGAGAAGAGGTGAAGGGACAGTTGGGCTAGTGTGATGGGCCGCACTGGGCTTGCAGTGCTGGGCCAAGGGATAAAACGGCCCAAAACGAAGGGGAAAAAGAATAAGGTTTTATTTATTTGAGAATTTATTTCCAATTTAAAAACAAATCCAGATAACTCTAGATGTGCATTTAAATCTCGAAAAATTCTCTCCAAAGCTCCAAAAATCCTAGCAAAAATTCCAGAGATAGAGTTGGAGACTTTGAACCAAAATAAAATATTTGGAGTTCGTGAAAAGGGAATTTAAAGCCTTCCAATAAATGGTTTTGACTCTAAGGAAAGAGAATAAAATCCCAGAAATTCTAGGAAATTCTCATGAGAGATTTGATTGACGTCTAAACGTATTTTGAAATCTCACAGTCAAGAAATATTATATGCAATGGTGTGGGTGTGGAGTCTTGACGGACTAAACAACCCTGGCGGCCCATCCTATGGGCCGGCCCACGTACAAGACTTGACGCATAAGACAAGGATTAATCCTAGTCGGTTTGGATAGACTGTATCAGGGAATTAGAAATAAACTTGTAAAAGTCTCCTAGTCCTATACGGTCCCCATGTAACCCTGCCCTCCGGACTATATAAGGGGAGGCAGATACCCCCTCCAAAACTCCCTGTTGCCATGAGTAACAGAAAAACCGGGCCTAACAACCCCGGTCGCTAGTCCTGCGTCATCCTTAATGATCACAACGACGATGAAGTTGTCTCCGACGACGCTCCGACTGAGGAAGGAGAGACCGATGCAGACCGAGAACTCCGTGTCGAGCGCAACCGCAACCGTGCCCTCCGACGTCGCTTCATTCAGAGGGAAAACCTCAACTCTGAGTTCGACAAGGAAGGCATCTTCAACTCCCCTGTGGCCAACATCATGTTCGGGGTCAGCGTCTTCGAGGGGTTCCAAACTACCCCTGAGATTAACCTCGCCAAAGCCCGCCTAGAAGCCGCAGCGGTCATGGTTGATCGCTTGGACGGAGGCCGCTCCGCCTCCAAAAGCAAGAGTTCCTCGCGCCACCAAGCATCGTCAGCTAGGCGTCAGAGCAGCCACTACGGCAGCTCCGCCGGAAAAACAAAGGACACGACCATACCTCGTGAGGAACCCCGTCGTCCTCGCGAGGAACCCCCCAGGTCCAAACGTCGTGAAGAACCCCACCCAGCTCGCTCTCACATTACATCGAACGATGCCCGCAATGACATCATCCGGATCCGAGAGGGGAGAGCTACCTCCTATGTCGCGGATTCTGCGGGAAGATGCGACGCCCCCAACCCCGATGCTCTGCCATGTTACACACGCGCCATCCGCGTCAGCTCCTTCCCGCGAAAGTTCAAGCCGCCAGGCATCGCCAACTTCGACGGGAAGCAAGACCCAAACATCTGGCTGCGCAGATACTTTTCTGCAATTGAAGCATCGGGGGACGATGACATCTCCAAGATGCTTTACTTCCCAGTTGCGATGGAGCAAGGTCCTCTCACCTGGCTTGAGTCCCTTCATCCAGACTCCATCGACAGCTGGCACGCGCTGAAGAAGGCTTTCGTCTCCAACTACCAGGGTTGTTTCGAGCGCCCTGGCAGCAAATATGAACTCCGCGCGTGCAAACAGAAGCCAGACGAGTCCCTGCGTGACTACAACAGGCGATTCTTCGCCATCAAGGCATCCTGCGTTCCCATCCCCGATTCAGAAGTCATCGACTACTTTCAAGAAGGGATGACCGACCGCAACCTCTTCCGTGATTTCGGTCATAACCGTCCTCGTGACCTCGAGGAATTCCGCGCACTGGTGTCCAACTGGATGGACACCGATGATCAAGAACGGGAGCGCTACGGCAAACGACCCAACAACCCTGGTCGCAAGAATCAGGAAGACAACAGGGATCAGCCGCGCGACTCCTTCCAGCGCAACGGTAACAACCCACGGAAACGACCAAACAACACAGTCGCAACCGTCCAGACCGTTCGCGCCGCCAAATCTCTGCAGCAAAGAAGGGAAGAATTCAACAAACTTCTCAAGAAGCGCTGCCCCTACCACCCCGACAGCAAGCACACCATGGGCGAGTGCACGCTCCTCCGGGAAACATTCAGCACGCCCAGCAAGAGGCAGAAGTCGGATGGGGACGGAGACGACAAGCACGACAAGGGAGACAACGGTTTCCCAGATATCACCAATACTGTCAATGTCATCTTCGGAGGCATGGAAGTCAGCGACACCTCGCGTAATCGCAAGAACGCGCGGCGCGAGGCTTACGTAGCAGAACCAGCGGTGGTTACACCCCTACGGTGGTCAGACACCACCATCACCTGGTCCAGAGAGGACCAATGGGCGGAGATCACCTCTCTTGGACGATATCCTCTCGTCCTAGAAACCATGGTGGCAAACAGCAGACTCACCAAGGTCCTGATTGATGGGGGCAGCGGGCTCAGCCTCATCTTCGCCAAGACGCTGAAGTCCATGGGCCTCGACACAAGCACGCTGCAGCCGGTAGATACTCCCTTCTACGGCATCGTGCCTGGGAAGGCTGCCATCCCCCTTGGGCAAATCACCTTGCCCGTCACGTACGGTACGGCATCCAACTACCGTACAGAGTTTATCAAGTTCGAAGTTGCAGACTTCGAAACGTCATACCACGCCATCCTCGGGCGACCAGCGTTGGCCAAGTTCATGGCCATCCCCCACTACACCTACCTGGTGTTGAAGATGCCAGGGCCTCACGGCGTTCTCTCCCTTCGCGGTGATATCAAGCGCTCCTACCTCTGCGACAAAGAGGCAGTGGAATACGCCGTCAGAGCCGCGTCCACCATAGATCGCCAAGAGCTCCACCCCCTGGCTGCCACCATTGTCGAAGAAGACGATGATGCCCCGACGCAGAAGAAGACACGAGCTATCAAGCCTGTGGAGAAGGTCGCAACGAAGACAGTTGATCTCCAAACAGGAGATCCAACTAAGACAGCAGTGATTGGCTCCACTCTCACTCCTGCATAGGAAAGCGCGCTCGTCGACTTCCTACGAGCCCAGGCTGACATCTTTGCTACAAAGCCTTCCGACATGCCTGGAGTCCCCAGAGAGTTGATTGAGCACAAGCTAGACCTCAACGAGAGCGCAAAGCCCAAAAAGCAGTGCCTCCGAAGATTTGCCACAGAGCGTCGGGAAGCTATCAAGAAAGAGCTAGCTAAGCTATTAGCAGCCGGCTTCATCAAAGAAGTCTTTTACCCGGACTGGTTAGCCAATCCGGTTCTTGTAAGGAAAAAGAATTCAAATAAATGGAGAATGTGCGTTGACTATACTGATCTCAACAAACATTGCAAGAAGGATCCCTTCGGGCTTCCTCGCATTGATCAAGTCATCGACAGCACCGCCGGGTGCACCTTACTCTGTTTCCTCGATTGTTACTCAGGATATCACCAGATATCGCTGAAAGAAGAGGATCAGATCAAAACTTCATTTATCACGCCATATGGCGCGTATTGTTATACAACCATGCCTTTTGGCTTGAAAAATGCAGGTGCCACATATCAGCGGGCGATACAGGGTTGTCTTCAAGATCAACTTCACCGAAATGTTGAAGCCTACGTTGATGATGTGGTAGTCAAAACAAGAAATCCCGAGGATCTCATCGCTGATCTCACCGAGACGTTCGACAATTTACGCAAATGGCGGTGGAAGCTTAATCCCGCCAAGTGTGTTTTCGGCGTTCCATCCGGAAAGCTCCTCGGGTTCATCATCAGCGAACGCGGTATCGAGACTAATCCAGAGAAGATAGCAACTATCATGAACATGGAGCCACCGCGCACCGTCAAGGATGTCATGAAGCTTATAGGCTGCATGGCTGCACTCAACCGCTTTATCTCCAAACTCGGAGAACGCGGGACTGAGTTCTTCAAGCTACTCAAGAAGCAAGACAGATTCCAGTGGACACAGGAAGCCCAAGTCGCCTTCGACAAGCTCAAGCTGTTCCTGACTACACCACTTGTGCTCACTGCATCGCTCCCGGGTGAAGAACTCTTGCTCTATATTTCAGCAACCACTAACGTTGTTAGTGCCGCCATTGTTGTTGAACGTAATGAAGAAGGTCATCTCCAGAAGATCCAACGACCTGTGTACTTTGTGAGCGAAGTCCTCTCGGACTCCAAGTCAAGGTACCCTCAGGTTCAAAAAATTCTATATGTTGTCTTAGTGACATCCAGGAAATTACGGCACTACTTCGACACCTACAAGATCATTGTGGTTACTGGATATCCTATTGGCGAAATTCTCCATAATCAAGACGCTACAGGGCGTGTCGCCAAGTGGGCTGTCGAGCTCGGAACATACAGCATAGAGTTCCGCTCTCGCACGGCCATGAAATCTCAGGTGCTTACTGATTTTATATCGGAATGGACCGAGCATAATCTTCCAGTCGTCACCACCAAGCCTGAGCATTGGATCATGTACTTCGACGGGTGACTCAAGCTGGAAGGTGGAGGCGCTGGAGTCCTGTTGATTTCACCTCGAGGAGATCAACTCAAGTATGTTCTGCAGATTCAGTTTGCTGTCACCAACAATGCTGCAGAATACGAAGCACTTCTTCACGGATTGAAGATGGCCATTATCCTAAGTATCAAGCGTTTGCTGGTGTATGGGGATTCAATGTTGGTCATCAAACAAATCAACAAGGACTGGAACCGAAACCATGAAGACATGGATGCATACTGTGAAGAAGTTCGCAAGTTGGAGAAACACTTTCTCGGCATCGAATTTAATCATGTCGAGCGAGATTATAATGTCGCTGCAGACGTCCTATCAAAGCTGGGTTCTTCCAGAGCAGAGGTACCTAGTGGGGTGTTCATTAATGAACTCTCCAAGCCATCAATTTCTGCAGCGGCACCTCCCGACGATACAACCTCAGCCCCTGAGGTTATGCTCATCGACACCACTTGGAGCGCTCCAATTATAGACTGCATCTTGCACGACAGACTCCCTGCCGAGAAGGCAGAAGCTCAGCGAATTGCTCGTCGTAGCAAGTCCTATATTATAATTGGAGATACACTGTACCGACGTGGCGCACGCTCTGGCGCATTGATGAAATGCGTCTCACAGCAAGAAGGAGTCAACATCTTGGCGGAAATCCACGCGGGTGAATGTGGCAATCATGCAGCTTCCCGCACTATCATGGGCAAAGCCTTCCGTGCGGGGTTCTACTGGCCTACAGCTCTACACAACGCTGAGGAAATTGTTCGTCACTGCCAGGGTTATCAATATTTCGCCCATCACTCACATCAGCCCGCGCACAAGATCAAATTGATACCTCCATCATGGCCGTTCGCATGCTGGGGGCTTGATATGATTGGGAAACTACCAGGGCGTCGGGTGGATTTGAATACTGTTTCGTTGCCATTGACAAATTCTCAAAGTGGATAGAAGTTTTTTCGGTTGTCAAACCAACCTCTGAGAAAGCAGTCCAATTCCTCCAAGAGTTGATTCTTCGCTTTGGGATACCCCACCAAATCATCACGGATTTGGGTACTACCTTTACAGTCAACAAGTTCTCGGACTACTGTGAAGATCGCAGCATCGAGGTATCCTATGCCTCTGTTGCTCATCCTCGTGCCAACGGACAAGTTGAAAGAGCCAATGGCATGCTTCTGGATGGACATAAAGCACGCATGGAACAAACCTTGAAGAAAGCAGAAGGCCGGTGGATGAAAGAACTCTTTCCAGTTGTCTGGGGCCTACGATCTCAACCCAGTAAAGCTACAGGGCAGTCTCCCTTCTTCCTGGTATATGGATCAGAGGCCGTTCTACCTGTTGATGTCATGCACGGTGCTCCTCGCATTGAGGAATTTCAAGAAGCCATAGCGGATGAACAACGAGCGCTGGAGGTGGATACGGCTGAAGAAGTACGACTGGCAGCCTTGTTACACAACGCTGCCTATCTTCAGGGTATTCATCGATTTCATGACAAAAATGTGAAGACAAGATCATTCCAAATTGGAGATTTGGTGTTACGACGAATCCATAATACAGTCGGTCATTCCAAGCTTACTTCACCTTGGGATGGTCCATTCATTGTTTCCAAGGTCCTCAAGCCAGGCACCTACAGACTTCAAACAGAAGATGGTGTGGACTTACCAAATCCTTGGAACATAGAACACCTACGCAAATTCTACACGTAGCTTCTTCATTACAACAGTGCTTCGGCATCGCAAGAACCAATTGCTTCGGCATTCAGAGTTCTTCCGTAAACATTGCTCCGGCAATACATGAACTGGTTGCTTTGGCATCATATGTTCTTTTGTACCATTGTTTCAGCAACGACATATATTTCAATAAAGCTCCCTTTACCGGGTTGTTTATTTTGTCTTCGTGATATCATTCAAAACTTCCGTGTTCTTTCTAGACTCGGATAGTTTCCTCTTCATGCATTCGGAGCCCATAAATGAGGTCTATCCGGGTTTCTTCGGGGCCAAGAACGGATCTGTTCCTCCACTTTCGTGAATTTACGATAACTTCCAGCTTAACGCTGCCGCTCCGTGGGTCTTACTGGGTTCTTGCTTTGGCAAACCACATACAGTTTGTTCCCAAGTACCCTCCTGGGGTACACTTTCAAAAGATAGCTTATGCTATAAGAAATCTCCCTGGGTTCCTTCGGGTCCTTAACAGGGCTGCTTTTCGATAGTTAAAATCTACGCCATGTATATTTTGACTCAGTCCTAGTCATTGACACAGAGACAACCCAAGAATTCTTAGAGATTCTTGGTTCTTCTTCATAGCCTGGAAATATTATATTTCATTGCATAATACTTATATTACAATAATATTTGTTCCATTTACAATCTAAGGCTCTGAGCAATTGCTTCAGCAACTGGCTCGGCCTCTTGCTTCAGGTCCCTGAAGGCGGCTTCAGTACAATTCGGCTCTGCGCCTTCTACAAGTTTGGCTATATCTACTTCAGGGTACCTGGATCTAATTACAGCTAGGACATGCACAAGACAAGCTTTTGATGATCTCTTGATGTATGCCTTTAGCTGTCGTGGCATGGCCTTCAGGCGTTCCAGGAAAGATAGCGGCGATGCAGGGTCTTCCGGGACTAAGGCCTTCACCACCGGGTTCGCTGCCTTCTCTAGCAGTGATATCCGGTTCAAGGCTTCGGCCAGGTCGTCGTCTGACTTCTTCATCAACCGCAAGGACTCTTCAAGCTCTGACATCCTCCTGGTTGCCTGATCAAGCTTCTCGTCCAGCACCTTCTTGTCTGCAAGATGTTTCTGCGCTTGGACGAGTTCTCTGGATAGCTGATTCTTCTCTTCGCGAGCATCTTCAAGGTCCTTGGCAAGCTTCTTTTGCTGCTCAATGACTTGAATCAACTGCGTGTCAGCATCCTTGCGTTGTTGGACTGCTAGTCTGAGTTCTTCTTTGATATCATCATGTTCGGCAGAGAGAGTCTTCAACGCTTCTTCGTGACGGTTGGCCAAGTTGGACCAGTCCGTCATCTTGCTCTGGGTTATTTTCAACTGCTGTTGCACCCCTGCTCACACAAGACAATGACATAGTTGTTATTCTACAAATGCAAGGGATATTTCGTTATAAGATTCTGGTAGTGACAGAGTACCTTTGAGCTCTGCTTTCGCTGCTGCAAGTTTCTTCATCATGTCCTCCTTCTCCGCGACCAATTCCTTGGTTCGCAGATGTAAGGTTCGCATCATGTCGGCGTCTTCCGCCTCCTGGAGTTTGCGGTCTTCGCGCTCACGCTCCAGCTCCTTTTGGAGACGGTCCGCCTTGGCGTGCATCAAGGAGATGTTGTGGAGATACTCTGTTTTCTTCCTTGATGCCTCGCCGACAGCCTGCAAAACAATTATTATGAGATATATTCAAACGGCACTACAAGAACAGGGTTGTTTTACAGACCTTGAAGTAGGCTACTGCTCTCTCGGCGTGGTACAATCCCCTGTCAATATGCTGCTCATCCTCCTCCGCGTCCAAGATGTACTCGAAGCTCTGCGGATTTGGATTGAGCATTGGATCGTAGCTCCCGATGCGGAAGCTACCGATCCCTTCTTCAGCTCCAGTACCCCTGGGTACTCTGGGGATTTCTTCAATAATTTGTTCTTGGGTTGATGCTTCAGCTTGTTTACCCCTTGAGCACTCTGCCTCTGCCCTGGTCTGGGTTGTTTCTGTGACGCTCGGGGGCTCCGCAGAGTTCTGGTCACGGCGTTCTAATTCAGATTCTTCAATCACTGCCTGTGTGACCAGATGTTCAATGATTGCTAGTACCTCCGCAACTGCTTCTTCAACTTGCGCTCCTTCTGGTACTGGCATGACTGTTTGAACCACCGGCAGGGTTGTTTCTGACAATACCCTGGGTTCTTCGGGCACTGTGGCCTCTGGTTCTACTGTTGTATGGTCAACTGGGGGCTCTTCCCTGGTTGTTGCTGGCGTTTCTTCAGTTCTGAAACAATAACTTTGTTAGTCACAATAGTATGTTACGAAGGTACATTTCGTCCCGCTCGACAAAATACTTATATGATGGCAGGCCGCATGGGGATCTCTGGCTCCCCCAAGGTGAATTCTTCTTCAGTTTCCTGCTCCGGCACCGACGGTCCAGCTGGACAGGGTTCTTCAGCTATTGGCGTTGTCCTTATGAATGGTGCGGAGACAGGATTGAAGATGTTGTGCAGGATTTCTTCATCTGATAATGGTTGCCGCGCAGAGCTGCCTTGCTGCGGCATGCTGGTTCCAGTTTCTCCAATAACTATCCCCACTGAAGATGGTGTCTTGAGTTGTGGGGATACCTTTGCCTTTTCCTCTGGAATGGTCCTGGCTCGGGGCTTGGGCAGAGTACGTGCTCTCTTGGGCACAGGCGCTTGTATCTCTGATGTTGCTGGTCTCTTGGACCTTTCACCTCCCTTGGAGGTTGCCTCTGCCTTGGCATGAGTTTCTTCTGACGCCTGTTGTTCAATATGAGCAGTTGGCTCGTCAGATTCTTCAGTTGCAGATTGCTTGTGTTGGCGAATTTGATCTCTTACCCTTGGATCCACACAGCGTGCCAACAAAGCTGCTTCTTCGGTGTTGGTTGGATCCAGGGGCGGCAGACTCACATAAAGTGCTCGCCGGGCTTCATACTATGATGATCAAGACATTAGTTCATAATATTCTTCAATAATAAGGCAATATATTGTTTTCAGATATAGTTCTTACCTCAGGTGTCATGGCGATTGCAGAAATTTCCATTATCTCTGGAAATTGTTCATTGTTGACCACCAGAAATTTCTTCACGAGTTGGTTTATTCTCTTCTCTGGCATATCTCCGGTGGCATTCCTTGAGGGGTCAGCTTCTCCAGAGTACAAGTACCCTGGATTACAGCGTTGTCTGCACGGTTGGATTCTCCTCAGCAGGAATGAACGCTATACCATGGCTCCTGTTAGCCCTTGTGATTTTAGATCTCTGATCATACTAAGCAGCTCAGGGATCTGCATCGCTTGATTAACTCCAATTGTTTCACTCCAGAATGGCTTCATTACTGGAGGGTTCCCTGAGCGGCTAGGTAGTTGTGGCTGGTGGTTCCAAGCGTAGAACCACTCCTTCTGCCAGCCTTCAGGCTTTCCTTGGTTGTGTAATCCAAATATACTGGCCTCATGCCCTGACGGAATTGGATGACTACTTTCCCCACCACTTGCAATGGTTCGCTTGAGGTCTTCACCCTGAACAGATGGCGGAACAATGCAAAATGGGGGTCTATTCCAAGGAAAGCTTCACACAGATGGATGTAGATGGATAGATTCAAGATGGAGTTGGGATTCAGATGACACAATTCAATCCCATAAAATTGCAGCACACGGCGAAAAAAATCGCAGGTTGGCATGCCAAAACCAACTTCATAAAATGCCTTCCATACCGCGATTTCCTCGTTATCTTCAGTAGGGTATTCATGCCCGTGTGCGCATCTCCACTGACTGATTTCTTGGGCTGCCAAGAATCCATCTATCTCCAGAGCCTTGATGTGCTTCTCCTTCAGATTACTGGTTGGCCAGTCACTGATAGGATCTTCGATGATAGGCATGTCTCCCGCGGACGCTGCCTTTTCGGTCGTCATGACCTCCTTCATGGCTTCCGCCTTCCTCTTCGCGCCTTTGCTTCGGCTGGATCCTTCACCACCGGCCATTGGGGTCTTTTGAGACTTGGTGAGGACTGGATCTAGGTTGGGGGAGGATGCGGAAGATTTTGCGCTATCTCTGGATTGCTAGCAAGTGGACTGTTGCAAACCCTAGATCTGTTTCGCAAAAGGCGTGCGGATACAAAGGGTCGCGGACGGTTTATATTGGCTTTTCGAAGCGTTACTTCGGTAATTTTCAATTTTGGTCCTTTCTTGATCCTATATTTGAATTCGTTCAAATTTAAGCTCGGGGGCTGTGGATATATTTTCAGGAAATATTTTTCTGAGAATTTTCGGCTTCAATTGATAAATTTATGAGGAATTCTAAAAGAATTCGGGTTTCTTCGGAAATTGATTCTCTTTTGGTTCGGACTTCGAAAGAGCCTCGAATTTCTTCTTCAAAGATAAACGAGGCTCGGGGGCTGCCCAATTGGGCGCACCTAGTCGGTGCGCACCAATCCGAACTTCGAGAAGGTTTATGAGCACATCATTACCTATTGAACAGCATGGTTGCAACTTCCAAGAGTAAAGAACCCTGTGGATCTCAAAGAACCCTGGCGGATTTCAAAAGAACTCTGGAGCACCTCAAAGAACTCTGTACTTTCAACAAGGCTGTTCTTCAGGAGATAAGGTGCTCTGGGGCTTGTGGGTGTGGAGTCCTGACGGACTAAACAACCCTGGCGGCCCATCCTATGGGCCGGCCCACGTACAAGACTTGACACATAAGACAAGGATTAGTCCTAGTCCGTTTGGATAGACTGTATCAGGGAATTAGAAATAAACTTGTAAAAGTCTCCTAGTCCTATACGGTCCCCATGTAACCCTGCCCTCCGGACTATATAAGGGGAGGCAGGGACCCCCTCCAAAACATCTCATCAATACAAGATACACCATACAGGACGTAGGGTATTACGCTCCGGCGACCCGAACCTGTCTAAATCGTCTCTTGTCACCTTCGGCTCTAGATTCCCGACGACTTCTCCCTAAACCCTTCTCTCGGAGCACCCCCTCGGGAACGTTGTCAGCATAATTCGCCGACACGCCCGGTGTGTTCAGGAGTCCCTAGGGCGTACGATAGCTCATCTTTCTCCTGATTTGGTGTGAAAGTTCCTTCTTCCTTAGCCTTTAGCACTGCCTCGAGCCTATCTACTGCTGCTCGCAGTGAATCTGATGGGATCAAATCTCCATTAGTCATATCCAGAGTCCCGCCATGTGCAAAGTAGTACCACTTCGCTCTTTCAGGCCAATGTAGGGTCCGCGGGGTGAATCCTTTCATTATCAGATCCTTTTCCATCTTCTCCCACTTTGGAATTGCCTTCCTATACCCACCTTGTCCATTACGGTGGGAGTAAATCTTTTTGCTCGCGTTGACTTTGTTTTTCTCTCTCACAGCAGCTCTGTCTTTTGAGAGACAGTTTTGGACAAATTGATCCCAGTGTGGACGAAGTTTCTGGAACTTATTTTCAAAGTCAGGTGTTGTCCCTTTCTTGATATAATCTTTCTTTAAGTTTTTCTTGAATGTTTGGAAAGCAATCGCATTTTCTTCAAGGCGAACTTCTTCACTTGCTCCTTAATATTTTCTCCATCTGGAAGTGTGAAGTGCGACAACAACTGCTCCCAGCACATCTCTTTCTCTTGTTCAGGTACTACATCTGCAGATTCAATCCCCTTAGCTTTTTTCCAAGCTTTGAAACTAATGGGGATGTTCTCCCTGACAATGTATCCTGCCTGATTGACAAACTTTGTCCTTGCATCCTCTGGAGCTTTTGGGGCACCTTCTTCGTCGATCTCTCTAATGATGATTTTCCCCGTCATCTTTGCTTTAGTGCTTCGTTTACGTTTCTGACCAGACGTCGAAGCCTGAGAAGATATCCATTCATATATAAATGATCCTAAGTATGAACGAAAAGTACATAGCATGTGTCTGTGTATATATACCTCGGGTACATCTTCTTCCTCAGAGTTAGAATGAGCAGCCTCATCACCATCACCTGTGACGTTAAGATACTGGCTGTCATCATACTCGCCTTCGGGTACATCTTGTTCAGGTGGTAATTCGAAGTTGTCTCCTCTGATTAGATGACTCATGAACTCATCGATGTTTTCACGTCCATCATCCATTTGGAATGCTAAGAGTAACACAATGAGCATATTTGTAATAATACTAGTAATCTAGGGGCTAGTTTCTAATTAAACTAGTAATCCAGGGGCTAATTTATAATAATACTAGTAATACAGGGGCTAATTTCTAATTAAACTAGTAATCCAGGGGCTAATTTGTAATAATACAAGTAATCCAGGGGCTAATTTGTAATATTACTAAACCCTAACCCTAAATATTACTAGTAATCCAAGGGCTAATTTGTAATTAAACTAGTAATCCAGGGGCTAATTTCTAATAATACAAGTAATCCAGGGGCTAATTTCTAATTAACTAGTAATCCAGGGGCTAATTTTTAATAATACAAGTAATCCAGGGGCTAATTTGTAATATTACTAGTAATCCAGGGCCTAATTTGTAGTATTACTAGTAATCCAGGGGCTAATTTCTAATTAAACTAGTAATCCAGGGGCTAATTTGTAATTTAAATAGTAATCCAGAGGTTAATTTATAATTAAACTAGTAATCCAAGGGCTAATTTGTAATATTACTAGTAATCCAGGGGCTAATTTATAATAATACTAGTAATACAGGGGCTAATTTCTAATTAAACTAGTAATCCAGGGGCTAATTTGTAATAATAGAAGTAATCCAGGGGCTAATTTGTAATATTACTAAACCCTAACCCTAAATATTACTAGTAATCCAAGGGCTAATTTGTAATTAAACTAGTAATCCAGGAGCTAATTTGTAATAATACAAGTAATCCAGGGGCTAATTTGTAATAATACAAGTAATCCAGGGGCTAATTTTTAATAATACAAGTAATCCAGGGGCTAATTTGTAATATTACTAGTAATCCAGGGCCTAATTTGTAGTATTACTAGTAATCCAGGGGCTAATTTCTAATTAAACTAGTAATCCAGGGCTAATTTGTAATTTAAATAGTAATCCAGAGGTTAATTTATAATTAAACTAGTAATCCAAGGGCTAATTTGTAATATTACTAGTAATCCAGGGGCTAATTTATAATAATACTAGTAATACAGGGGCTATTTCTAATTAAACTAGTAATCCAGGGGCTAATGTGTAATAATACAAGTAATCCAGGGGCTAATTTGTGATATTACTAAACCCTAACCCTAAATATTACTAGTAATCCTAGGGCTAATTTGTAATTAAACTAGTAATCCAGGGGCTAATTTCTAATATTACTAGTAATCCAGGAGCTAATTTCTAATTAACTAGTAATCCAGGGGCTAATTTTTAATAATACAAGTAATCCAGGGGCTAATTTGTAATATTACTAGTAATCCAGGGCCTAATTTGTAGTATTACTAGTAATCCAGGGGCTAATTTCTAATTAAACTAGTAATCCAGGGGCTAATTTGTAATTTAAATAGTAATCCAGAGGTTAATTTATAATTAAACTAGTAATCCAGGGGCTAATTTCTAATAATACAAGTAATCCAGGGGCTAATTTCTAATTAACTAGTAATCCAGGAGCTAATTTGTAATTAAACTAGTAATCCAGGGGCTAGTTTCTAATTAAACTAGGAATCCAGGGGCTAATTTCTAATTAAACTAGTAATCCAGGGGCTAATTTGTAATAATACAAGTAATCCAGGGGCTAATTTCTTATTAAACTTGTAATCTAGGGGCTAACTTGTAAATTAAATAGTAATCCAGAGGCTAATTTCTAATTAAACTAGTAATCCAGGGGCTAATTTGTAATATTACTAGTGATCTAAGGGCTAATTTATAATTAAACTAGTAATTCAGGAGCTAATTCGTAATAATACTAGTAATCCCGGGGCTAATTCTGGTTACTCTAAGGGCTAAACCTGTGGTGAAGGAGCAGATCAATAGTTTTTTGAGTAATCTTTAACAGGTTATAGCATTTTTCTTATTTTGGAACCTTCGGTTTCCCAAATGTACATTTGTAAATATTTTTTTCAGATCTATACCTATTTGATTCTGCTCAACTTTTGGTCCGTTCTGACAGATTGGACCCACCTGTCATGGATGAGTCACGGTCTCTTTCTACGTTGCCCGAAGGCCCGTCCACCCTGTCCAATTCCGCACCGGACTTCGATTGCCGGCTGCCTCCGCCAGCTCTTCCCCGTCGGTGCGCGCATCAGAGACTCTAGAGTCTGACTTCCCCACCGCCACTGGCTCCATCGGGCCGTCCACGGCGTCCAGGTCACCTCCGTTGCAGGAGTTGGTAAGAAGCAAGATGGAAACCACCAGATCGGAGCTCGATTAAAACTCCAAACGGAGTAGAGAAAGAAGTCGTCGTCGATTAAAAGAATAAATGTCGCAAAAAAATATTAAAAAGAATAATGAGGTCAAATAATCATACAGCAATCCTTGGATCTAATAAAAAATCAAAAGCATACAACAAATTCAACTACTCAAGCCAAACAACGCATGCCAACAACGGCATAGAATAGGTGCGTGAGGGGGGAAAGAAACACCCGTAGATTAATCACCGAGACACATTTCTGCTGTTTTTTCTTCTAGCCGCACATATACAAAATCAAATAAAACAAGTCAGAGCAATCACTAATGAGTCAAGGATTTGCATCCGGGTGAAGATGGACCAACTGTCGAGGTCCTAGCAAGGACTGACGGTAGAGGAGATGGCCCCGAGGGATGAGCTGCGAGGGGGAAGGGAATCAAGTGTCGGCACGAATCACGACCAGCCGATGTAGGTGGCGGAAGTGAGATGAAGAATGGTGCCTAGGGTTTGGAAGCTGACGCACACAGCCTGGTTTTGTTGGTGGCTTGCTGAATCTGAGCCATTCGATTGTATCGACGGTCCAGTTGGCTTGATGTTAAATGGACCGGCTGAATCAATTGGCCCCAAGTTATTTCTCAGCCCAAACCCAGGTTGGTTTGAAGCCCATGCTGGGTTGAAAATGTCCTGTTGTGGTTGTATCGGCCGTAATTCTGTTCCATTTATTTAATGTTTGAAGGATGCATAGTAGTGTCAAAAGTAATGAATACGCTAATTTTAGTTCAAAGAACCGGAATTAATTATTTTCATGCGTATTTCCTATCGTGTTTATATTTTTGAAGGACGATTTTTTAGTATGTGTAAATAAAGCGTATTGTTCAAATAGTAATATTTTGGCTCATTCACTTGGTACAGGTAAGAGACGGAAAAAATGAACATATATATGAACTAGAGTTAGTTTTAGTATTCAGTGCCGATGCAACATTCTGTTCAAGGTAGAAGAATGACACAAGCATTAGACCTGATTGAGCGGCTATGACGCTAAGGGCATTCGGAGTGTATATGGACGGGTCGACCTTAAACTGACCCCTACGATATTATAAGGTCGGCTTGCGTTATGTATAAGACCAGCATCTAATATTAAGGTGGGATCCACCATAGAAATAAAAAAAAGCGATGGCAGCTATGACAGAGTAAGCACGTGCATGGAGAGCACTTTTCTACCTCTCCCGCCAGCTCCTGCCTCTCCTGCATGCAAACAAATCTAGCCTCAAGCTTCGGCCTTAAGTGGCTTAAGACCCCCCCCCCCTCCTCCCTACTGATGCCCTAAGCAAAATTATGGCAACGTAGACCGATGGTTTTCTGGCTCAGCAACAAGCTGCTAGGACAAGTCCTGTGACAGGGAGCAAAACTCTTTTTCTTAAAAAAAAACAGAGCGAACAAAACAAAGGTGATGAGAAGGTCAATGCCGTCAAAGGGTGCGAGCTGGAAAAGGAGAGATAAATCGATGAATCTAGAATCTTGATGCAAAGCCTCCAAATACGGCATGCCTCCACGCCGTGGACATGAGATAAGTACTAGAACAAGGGGATATATATCGTATATGAATTCACCCGTAGCAACGAACGGACATGTTTGCTAGTTTAACATAAAAGCAAAAAAGAGGTAGGGAACTCCCCTGCCGTTCAGGTCAAAAAAAAAATCCAGGGGCTCATTTCTAGTTAAACTACTAATGCAGGGGCTAATTTGTAATTAATCGTAATTACTGGTAATTCTAATTAAAAAAACCTAAATTAAAAAAAGGCTGACGTTAGCACGAATTGTGCTGACGTCAGCCCGACAAGGGCTTACGGAGGCGGCGGCAGCGACGACAGTTCCGGCGAGGAGGAGCTCGGCGACGACGAGGTGGCGAAGGCGGCGACGAGGAGGAGGCAGCAACGACGAGGTGGCGGCGACGAGGTCGAGGAGGTCGCGACAGAGGACGATGGCGGCCGGCGGCGGAGGATCGAGGAGGAGGAGGAGGTGCGTGGCTCGGACGGCGACGAGGAGGAGGCGGCGACGACGATGGCCTCGGCCGGCAGCGGAGAAGAAGAAGAAGAAGCGCGCGATCAAAAAATGGCTAAGTGCTGGGCGCACCAGATCTATATAGGGGGCCAGTTAGTACCGGCTGGTGGCAGCAGCCGGTACTAAATTGGCACTCTGTACCGGCTGGTGCCACCAGTCGGTACTAAACGCAGCCCGTTAGTACCGGCTGGTGGCACCAACCGGTACTAAACGCCACCCGGGGCTCGAATTCAAAGTGGGTGGCGTTTAGTACCGGCTAGTACTACCAGCCGGTACTAAACGCCCAAAATTGTTCAGTTCCCGCCTTCTTCTTTTTTAGTTTTGTATTTTTTTAATTATTTGCTTATATTCATTTATACGTAATAAATACAGAAAAATATCAAAAAATATATATATTCAACATGCAAAAAAAGGTTGATAGATTATATTTAATATATTTTAATATGTCGTTACCTGTTAATAAATTTCTTACTTCCTTTATGGCTCATTTAAAGTTTTGATATTTAAGGCTATTATAGAAAATACATAAATTGAGTTCATTAAATTAAATAAATTCACATTCTTAAATATTTGTGTTTATTCAACAATTTGGATTCTTATAAACCTATGTAGCTTAACTAATTCTTATTATAAAATAGAAAATATAGAAATTCAGATAAATGAAAGACAATAAAATATAAATGTATATATTTTTTTAACATGTAATATACTATACTGTGTTGACTTTAGTTAATAAATTCTTTACTTTATTTGTTACTAATTTAAGATTATCATACTTTGGAAATTTATTCAATTTTTTTAAAAATACATAAATTAACTTAAAATTATTTTAAATCTATGTAGCTTGAATAATTCTTATTACAAAATTAATAAAAGACAATAAATTGACATAAAATTGTAATGGAACATTGATAAAATTGTAATGGGACATTTATACTTTTCTTCTAAATAAATTGATAGATAAAATCATTACTTCAGTTCATACATGCAACATTTTCATTGAACTAATGGAACATTGATACTTTTCTTCTTAACTAAGACTCCATCTTTATGATCATGATGTAAATACGGAGCATCTTCTCAAGACAAAAGGATGGTGGGGTCAACATCAATTGAAAATGGAGGGAGCTCATCAATCCGATTAAATTCTTCGGAATTATCTGAAACGTCCTCAACTCCAATGATTTTCCTCTTCCCAGGTAGTACTATATGACGTTTAGGTTGGTCTTTGTTAGGGCCTTTTTTTGGTTTGCTCGACATGTCCATCACATAAAAACCTGACTGACATCCTTTGCTAGAACGAAAGGTTCATCTTTGTATCCAATCTTACTAAGGTCGACTGTATCATCCCATACCGGTCCACCAAAACGCCTCCTTGAGCATGGTTCACCCATTGGCAACGAAATAAAGGGACTTCCAATAGAGGTCCATACTCCAGTTCCCATATCTCTTCTATGACACCATAATATGTCTCTTTTGTACCCTCATCGTCTATTATTGCATCGATACGAACACCACTGTTCTGGTTAGTACTCTCCTGGTCTTGTTTCCTTGTATAATATGTATTTCCGTTTATATCGTACCCTTGATATAACAAGATGGTGAGAGATGGCCCCCTAGCTAACCACTGAAGTTGTTTGTCAATCGATTGGTCACCCATAAGAAGTCTCCGGAGCGAAATAGCGAATGTTTCTTTGTGGTTACGTGTAATCCATGCTTCACTCTTATTAGGGTTTGATGACTGGATAATATTCTTGTGCTGAAGCATGTATGGAGCACCTAGTGATGAGTTCTGCAAAACCATGAAGTTTGCTATGCGCATATCAGACTCAGGGATTGTCAAACTACCTTTCTTCCCTAATGCTCCCTTTCCCTTCAGCCGCCCCTCGTGGCGTGACACGGGGTGGCCGACCGGATCAATGCCATTAACAAAATTAGCACAGAATTCTACGACCTCCTCTGTTGCATAGCCATTAGCGATGGATCCTTCTGGGCGAGCACGATTGCGAACGTACTTCTTTAAGACTGCCAAGTATCTCTCGAAGGGGAACATATTGTGTAGGAATACTGGACCCAAGATCGAGATCTCTTTTACAAGGTGAGTAAGGAGATGGGTCGTAATGTTGAAGAATGAAGATGGAAAGACCATCTCAAAACTGACAAGGCATTGGACCACATCCTGCTGCATCCTTTCAAGTTTTCTTGAATCGATTATCTTCTGTGAGATTTCATTCATGAACGCACATAGCTTTACGATTGCCAATCTTACATTCTCTGGTAGAGTACCCCTTAATGCAACCGGAAGCAACTGTGTCAACAACACATGGCAGTCATGAGACTTTAGATTTGTGAATTTATTTTCTTCCATCTGTATTATTCCCTTAACATTGGATGAGTATCCGCTCGGTACCTTGACGCTGTTCAAGTAATCAAACATGCTTTTCTTCTCCTCTTTGCTAAGAGTGTAGCTGGCCGGACGTAAATAATGTTGTCCGTTATCCCTCTTCTCTGGATGTAAGTCCTTTCGTTGCCCCATATGTTTCAAGTCCTGACGTGCTTGGAGTGTATCTCTTCCTTTCCCATATACACCTAGGAAGCCAAGCAAGTTCACACAAATGCACATTTCGTCACGTGCATAACGTCAATTGCGTGGCGAACATCTAAGAATTCCCAATATGGTAGCTCCCAAAAGATTGACTTTTTCTTCCACATGGGAGCGCGTCCGTCGGTCCCTTTTGGGGCTGGTTTGCTACCAGGGCCCTTCCCATGGATGACATCAACATCCTGTAACATTGAATACACGCGTTTGCCATCACGGTGCAAAGGCTTTGAACGAATTTCTTGCAACCCGTCAAAATGCTTTCCTTGCTTCCGTAACGGGTGATTAGCCGGAAGAAACCGACGATGACCCATATATACATTCTTTTTACAGTATTTTAGGTAAATACTATCCGTATCATCAAGGCAGTGGGTACATGCCCGATATCCCTTGTTGGACTATCCGGATAGATTACTGAGTGCAGGCCAATCGTTGATGGTTACGAAAAGCAATGCTCGGAGGTTGAAATCTTCCTGTGTGTTTTCGTCCCACACCGTTACTCCTTTATTCCACAGAAGTAAAAGATCATCAACCAACGGCCTTAGGTACACGTCAATATCATTGCCTGTTTGATTTGGACCTGGGATAAGCACCGGCATCATGATGAACTTCCGCTTCAAACACATCTAGGGAGGAAGGTTCAAAATACTAAGAGTCACAGGCCATGTGCTATGACTACTGCTCTGGGTTACCGAATGGATTCATTCCATCTGCACTTAGGGCAAACCTTATGTTCCTTGCCTCCTCATCGAAGTGTGGAAACTTCTTGTTTATGTTTCTCCACTAGGACCCGTCCGTGGGGTGTCGAATGAACTCGTCTTGCTTGCGTTCCTCTTTGTGCCACCGCATCAACTTAGCATTTTCCTTGCTTCTAAACAAACGCTTCAGACGCGGTATTATGGGGAAATCCACATCACTTAGCTAGAATTTTCTTACGGCGATCCTCTCCCTCAACCTCCCCTGCATCATCTCGCCTTATCTTATACCGCAATGCCTCACACACAGGGCATGCATCCAAGTTTTCATATTCCTCGCCGTGGTATAGGATACAATCGTTAGGACACGCATATATCTTCTATATCTCCAATCCTAAAGGACATACAATATTTTTTGCCTCGTAAGTTGACGAAGGAAGCTCATTATTGATAGGGAGCTGATCCTTTAACATTAACAACAGATGATCAAAACCCTTATCCGAAACACCATTTGTTGCCTTCCATTGAAGCATATCAAGTGTGGTATGAATTTCTTATGCTTCTCTTTACAGCCTGCGTACATCAGCTTCTTGTGATCCTCAATCATCTTTTGAAACTTTTTGTGCTCTAATGCGCTGACACTTTCTTTCTATCCATCGAGCAAAACCTAGCCTAACTCGTCTAGGGAATTGTCATTAGCATCATCATCCATTGGATCCTCATATGGGGCTTCTTGGAATTGAACCCACTCAGGAAGGTCATCTTCTTCTTCGTCCTCTTCCATCACGACACCAGGTTCACCATGTTTGGTCCAAAGACAGTAGTTAGGCATGAAACCGACAACGGCAAGGTGCGCGTGGAGTGTCCTTCGGTTGGAGTATTCCTTTTCATTTTTGCAATCTCTACATGGACAACACATGAACCCCTTTGCCGACCGGTTGGCCTCTGCAGAATCAAGAAATGTATCCAGCCCAGTAACCCATGCGCCAGTGCTTCATTCGCCATACATCCAACGCCGGTCCATCTGAAACCATATAATGGTCTATTTAATTTTTAAATAAAATATATAATTGACAAAAAATATAACCGAGCAACAGAAATGATACACGTAATAAAGGACACGTACTGGACTATTGCAGACCGGAGTGGCCAAGATGAACAATGGCGGAGAGAGCTCGGAAGAAGAAAACTCTAGTATGCCTCTATGGCGTGGAGTGAAGTGGAGATGGCACAAGACAGTGGAGCCTCAAGTATTGATCCGTGGATAGTCGATCATGGTGTGCCGCGAGGATCCTTCCAGACACCGCTCACCGCTTGAATAATTTGATGGAGATAGCTTCCGTCAGAGGCTAATTCAATATTATACTAAAAATCTATGGCTACTTAATATAATATAATAAGAGAAAAAAGGTAATTCTTATATAAAAAATAAAAATGAAACCATGCAACGGATTATAATATTTACTTGAAACACAGTTATTTAATCATGACGTGCAAATAAACCTTAACACAAAATATTACATCATTGTCTTAATATTCAATACATAATTTATTTCACAACCAACATGACAACGTTCTGCAATCTTCCTTGGGTGAGACATTAGAATGCACTTGAGGATTATTTTTTTCCTCCGTACGAGAGGATGGTGTAGCTGTGACCGCCGGGTTTCGTGGTGATACAACCGACGAATAATCTCACCTCACAGCCTCAATATCAAAAGGAGGTTCTTTTCCTGCTGCAATATATTCCGCATATGTTGCTTCCAAATAACGAAGTTGTGCTCTCCACAAACTTTTACTCGGGGTGTAACTTTTGCTAGGGGTCAATTCAATTTTTTCCTTCCCACCAGACGAACGACGGTTATCTCGTCCACCACCGCTACCTCCAGCAGCAGAAGCCATGTCCTTTCGACAATACTTTTAACTTTTATATAAAGAAAATATAAAGAATTAATTATCTAGGGGCTAGTATCTTGAAATCCATAATTCTAGGGGCTAGCTTATATGAATATAAATATTCTAGGGGCTAGTTCATAATTAAACTAAAAAAGAGATAAAAGGTAATTCTTATCTAGGGGCTAGTTAATAATTAATTATCTAGGGGCTAACTTATATGAATATAAATATTCTAGGGGCTAGTTAATAATTAAATTAAAAAAAGATAAAAGGTAATTCTTATATAAAAAATAAAAATGAAACAATGCAAAGGATTATAGAAATTATTAACACTAGAACTATAGAAATTATTAACAACAATCATGAACAACTACAAAATCTCTCTCCTCTTTCCCTCATTTTAGGAAATCACAAATTTCTCTAGCTACAAAGCATTAAATGCAACATACTAAACTTCGGTGAGCGGGTAAATGAAGTTACTAACCTTTAGAACACTTAGATGGGTAAAATCTCCACAAATAGTTAAAAAAATGGGCAGCACCTCCCCCCTAGAGCTCTTGGATGTGAAGAACAAGCTCCTCTCGGGTAGATGCAATTTGAGCGGCTGGCTGTCGGGAGGAGGAAGGAGCCCCTTTTTATAGAATTGCAGTTAGTACCGGCTGGAGCCACCAGCCGGTACTAACCGTGAATGTTTAGTACCGGCTGGTGGCTCTAGCCGGTACTAAATTCCCTGCACCGGCTGGAGTCAACAGCCGGTGCTAACTGAGCGCATTTAGTACCAGCTGGTTTCACCAGCCGGTACTAACGTGTTCTAGCTGTTGCCCCTGACAACAGAGGTGTTGGTGTGCGCCATTTAGTACCGGTGCCAGGGACGAATGCTCGGTTCTCTAGTAGTGATTCCCAATGCTTTGTTTCTTCCCCTTTGCATTGCTTGGATTGAGAGTTGCGCTGTATTGTCCTGCCTCTCCAGGGTGCTGTCTAACAATCAGTGGTGTACACACTTTGCTAACGTTAATACAATCAACTTGTGGCTTCTAGCTCCCCTCCCCCCCCCACCCACCCCCAAAAAAACATTTTCTCTCACCAAAAATGACATTTTCTAATTGATGCAACAAATCGAGATCCTTTATATGTGAATATATTTAACTTTTATGATTTTATTCCAAGATTATATTATACATTTCAACATTTTAGATTAATTTTTTACTTCAGATTTTGTAAACATGTACAAAACATGATGCTTTATGCTAAAAAATTGTAGTGAGAACTTTCCATGGTTATTTTCATAGGTTAGGAATGTTTAATAAAAAATTGATCTTTGATATATAACACTATACAAAAGATAATTATGAAATAATCTAATATATTTTTCTAACATAGGGCGTTATGTTATAAGTCGACAAACAGAATCTTAAATTAAAACTCAACTTGTCCGCAAAGAAACAAAGAAGAGAAATCTAATTAGGAGGTACATTGAATTAAATGCAATAGTTCAGGGAAGTAAAATTAGCTTAAATTTTGCTCACAGGGTTAAGCGGACAAAGTAAAAAGGAGAGAGAGGAGTAAAATAGTTTTTCCTTGTATGAACGACAAAGGTGCCCAAAAATTAGGATAACTTTAATTAAGCAAAACAACATTTATCATGCACATTGGCAAATAACCATCTACCTCCACTAGTTTAAATGATGACGACGTTAAGGCTATATGTTTGGGTATTGTAGTATTAAGAAACCATGTTATCGAGAAATTGCGGTTTTAGAACCTCTGGACATGTAAAACCATGATTTAGAAAAAAAGAAGTCTAGAGTGAAATTTTGAAAACACTAAAAAAGACTATAATTGTAGCGATAATGTGGTTTTTAAAACTATAAATAATCTTATATCGAATCGATTCATAGCTCTCTAGCTAAAACCAGAGTATTTTACAAAATCATAGTATTTTTTAAAAAACAAGATACTACTTTGTATCAAGCAGGGCCTAACACTGGAGCCAGATGCACATGGTACGGCAACTGTCACGCATGGCCGGCGCCAGACTTGTTTGGCGTCTTTTTATCACCCAACTTCTCCAAAAAAACACTATTCATCTATTTTTTTCGATTCATCTTATCTCTTCACTCACAGAACACGTTTTCTAGCGCGACCTACAGTGTTTTTTGGATCTACAGTGTTTTTTCCCTAAACTAAACTCACCCACGTGCGGCAGCATTAGTGTTGGATATCGTTGCAGGTGCTACAGATTCACTGATTCAGGGTCACTAAGGGTGTGTTTAGTTCAAAAAAGACACTATTCATCCAACTTTTTCCTATTCATCCCATCCCTCCTACTCACAACACTATTCATCTAAAGTGTATTTTTAGTAAACAGTATATTTTCAGGGAATCTTTTCTCAATCTAAACACACCCTAAATTGAAGGAGCTCTCTGTCGATGCAGAAGCAAGCAGGGACCGCAGTGGCGGTCGTCATTTCGCTACTCAATTGAACGGTCGCTGCTGCTCTTTGCTGTGGCTGGGCATGCATGACAAAACCAGATCACCAGACATAGTCGGGTCCCGTGAAATCAGACCGGTCGTTGGCACTCACCTAGTGACTTCCTCTTGGGGAATGAAATCATTTACCATTTACGGCCACGAAGAAAATTGGTGATGTCTGCATGCGCTCGTGTGTGTAACACCGTACCAGATGGTGGCCCTCAGCAACGACTCCAATTTACGACAAGGTTCAGAGACATAGTAAACATAATAAATTAATAATCAAGAGGTGGACCATCAGAGTGAGATAAACATAGTCTTTGTGACACATGCTATTCAGATATCACAAGCACTACAGGAGAGATACTGATACAAGGCATCTTACAACGCCTCTAGAAACCCAGAAAACGCCTCAAAAGGCTTTACAAGGCATTTTAAAAAACGCTAAGGTTTTCAGTGTTGGGAAATGTCATACAAGGCCTTTTCAAAAAACGCCTCAAAAGATCATATTAGGAGGCAATTTTTCTCAGTGCCTCAATGCTTTGGAGGCGTTTTCTTGAATGCCATCTACACATTACATGGCATTTCTGTAAGCGCCTTTAAATACCTTCTTAGGCACTTCCAAAAGTGCCTAAGAGACCTTTTGGAGGCGTTTTAAACTAACAACAACCACAAATTACCCTAATGAACTCCACTTCTGAGAACGATACAAGTTCAAGAACTCACAAACATAACTACAGCCAAGTTGTAGAACAGATTGACATCAATGACAGAAACTTCAAGTAATGAAGCTACAAGTAGCAAATTGACAAGTTGTAGAACAGACTGACATCAATGGTAGAAATTTCTTAAACGCTAATATAATGAAGCTACAAGTAGCAGATTCACAAGTTGTAGAGCAGATTGACATCAACGGTACAAACGAATCCAAGGAGGCTTCAAAATGGATGACATGTAGGAATGCGACCTAAATTGATATGTAGGCCTGCAGCTGAACAGAAAAAACGAACATATCAGTAATTCGTAACTTCAAACTTGTTTTTTAGAATTATGTGAATCACAAGTTCAGTTCATTTTTGCTCAAAGAAAGATCAATTCAGCTTCAGACTTACTTGTCTTAGTGACACCACAGTGTTATGTGCAAATTTAAGATACAGACTGTCTTGGTGAGCAGTTTGAGATAGATCTTTTCAGCTTCCTTCTCTTGCCAGCACTTTCCTTGTCCACTCCATGAACAGATGGGATGGCAGCAGCACACTAGGCTCCTGAGAGTTCAGTAGTAACCATATTTAATTGCCCAAACTATTACGGCATGTCTAGACACCCAGAGTTTAGCAATAATTTGATGATCCTAAATGTATTAACATAGATAAGGTATACCTTAGAAGTTCCCAGGTCGCCACTACCATCATGTAGTGGCTGAAGCTGCAATATGATCAAAGAAGCTAATTAAATATAAATCTGCAAATGTGCATACATGTTGACAGAAAGTAGTAACAATTTCTGTGAATCTCACATTTTTGCGTGGCCATGGAACACATCTACCTACTGCACTTGCAAGCTTGCTGATGTTTCCTTGTGAACGAGGAAGCGAGGTAGTTTTAGAAAACACAGTTTTGATAAGGACCTCAACACAATCATGAAGGGGCTGGCCATCTGTAGCTTTAGATTCACTATCAGTGGCTTGGATAGTTGCAAATGCTACCATACTTCTGCTCTGGGGGGAGATCAAGCCAACCTCCAACCCACGCTTAAGAACAGCTACTGCGCCCTACAAAAATTAACAACTCCTAAGACTCTTTGACAGTTACTAGTAGGAGAATTGCTATTATTTAGAAAAAAGAACCTTGCACACCTTTTGTACTGGTGTTTCAAATTTCCTTGGCTTCTTATGCAGTTTTTTTTCAGAAGCAATGGCCACCCCTTGCTGCTGAAGAACAGGAGTTTTCTCCATTTGCTGTGATGTATGGGGCTTCTTTGATATTTGTCCAACACAAAATCTCATGTAAGTTGATATTATAGAAATCATAAAAAAAGAAAAGTATGTGTTCCCCAGCTGCAATACCTCAATTTTAACTCTGGATCTCTTGCTGCCTCTAGATGGAACTAAAGTTTCTTTACCTTGATTATCCATAGCAACCATATCCTAGTGAAAAATGAAATTACAGAAAGTATTGTAAAGGATATGATTCAAAACCATGCCAAAGTTAACTTGCAAGATAAGTTACCTCGGAAGGGACTTTGGGTTGTTCTTGTACAATTTTATGATTGCTATGTCTAGGTTCACGGCCATGAGATGCTAATAGCATAGTTTTCAGTTCATTGTGTTGCTCCTGCAACTCAGATTGATTCTTCTCCAGTAATTGGACAACACTCCATAACCGTTTGTTTTCACTTTTTGCTTCTTGAAGCTCACTTTTTGTTTCTTGAAACTCAGCCTTAACTTCTGCAAGTTGCTTTGAAGCTGTTCCGCCTACTAATAAACCAAGGCCACGCCACCTTCCACTCCTTTCTTTTGGAAATAGCCCTGAGTAAACATCACCATCACGAGCTTCCTCGCCAACAAGTGATGGATCAGCAGCAAACTATTTTCTGATTTCATTCTGAAAAATTTAAACCATGGATTAATATATGTTTTCTCAACTATTTTGTTGTTTTGAACTGAAACAAATAAATAAACCTACAATATTGTCACCACTGTATTTATCAACTGGCTCGCCGTTTCTCTTCGTATGTGTAACAATGTAAAGCTCGGCACGCCCAACTTGTCTACCTTCTTTCATTTCCTACAAACAATATCATATCATTATGTCTGCACATGTAAATTGAAGCTCAGATTAAATAAAAGCATATGAAAATTCCAACTAATACCAATTGATCAAGTGTGACAGCAAAGCTTCTAGAGCCTGATGAGTGGGTTCCATTAAGCTGCCCTGCACGAATGCCTTTATTTTTCTCAGATTTAGCCTACATAGATTGTCCAGAAGTGACAAAAAAGGGAGTATTAGTCATGGTACATTGTCCTAGTCCTAGCAACCAAAGGAGAATGAAATTGATAATACCTGTGATTTATTTGTCTTCCAATGCTTTACCAGCCACTCCCATTGTGGATTTGGTATTCTTTTGCCACAACCATTATAGATATTTTGTCTTCGTGATAGTTTGGAGTTGAAATATGTTCGCTTCAAAACAGCCTTGAAATCTTTCCATTTTTTGCTTGCAGATCTCAACACCCATGGTTTGAAAGGCTCGTCAACATTGAAGAAAGCCTAGGACAAGGCTAAATTAGCATAATGTAGATGCACAAGGATGAAATAAAAGTAAGAGTATATATTGATATACCTGAACAGTTAGCCACAATTTTTCCTTATCAGACTTTGCTACTTTACTCCAATTTTCCGATGCTACTGATATCCCCTTTCCCTTGACAAGAGTGCCAATGAAGTAAGTTTGTTAATTTACATGTCTTCAGACCACAAGGCTGACCAAACCGATCGAACTTCAGATTTATTTTATTGTTTGCATCATGATTTTTCCATAGTGATTCCATTCTTGTTGGTCCCCTTTTATGTTTTTCCTTTTCAGCTGCATGAATAAATTAGAGAATAAATACCATGTGGTGATGTTTTCAAAACCACTGATAACAAATTTCATTCCATAAAAACTTGCCTTGGTCTTCCATTCCATCAATGTTTTTCAGATATTCCTTATCATCATCCAAATCTGTTCCAGATTCATCTTCAGAGTCACTCTCACTATCAGTTTCATCATTTGGTCGTGCTCCCTTTGTCATTGGCGAGCTGATAGTTCCATGTGCAGAAAATTCCATATTCACCTATTACAAAACAAATTATTTCATCAATTTCACCATTAGTTTTTTTAATAACGAATAGGTAAGGAGATGCCACGTATTACCTCCTGTGTTCTTGTTGGCAGGAAGTTAAGCTCTTTGAATCCATCTTTGGCCTTCTCAAACCTTTCTTCACTTTTTCTTTTTTGAAGCATCTTTTCTGTAATGTGAATTGAAAGACATTTATTAGTGAAACTGAAAACTCTGAAGCATGACTCATCATATTAAGGAATCTAGAACCATGCACAACAAACACATCAAGTAATACTTCAGTCAACATGCACAACAAACATATATTACCTTGGAGGATTATCAACAATAATTCCATCTATATCATTTCGAGTCCAATTTGTATCCTGCCCTTCAATGCTGGGCATTACAACACTATCATTTTCAATAGGCAAATGGTAATATGGGTGGCACTCAGGAACATCCTCATCGTTCTTAGTCTCCATATCAAAGAAGTCCCTTGGAGGACAATCAATCACAGCATTCCAATCCTTTTCTATAGGATTTTGCACATAATAAACTTGGGTAGCCTGTGTTGCTAGGATAAATGGCTCATGAAAGGCACTAGCACCACTATTAAGTAAGTGGTTGAAATTCACTTCTTTTATCCCATATTTGTCTCTTCGAAAACCCCTGCCTTGCACACTATCGACCCAGTCACACTTGAATAACACCACATATCCACTGTTCAGATAATTTAGTTCAATTATTTCTGTTATTTGGCCATAGTAAGCAACATCTCCTATGGATGGATTACCATCTCTACTGCTTGAGAAACTAAAAGTCTTTGCAGTCATTGCTATTCCATCACACTGTGTAACTTTTCCTTCAGCAAAGCTCCTTGTGTGGAAAGTGCACCCATTCAAGGAATAGCTATTGTACTTCTTAACCATCCTATATGGTTTTTGTGCAAGGATTTTAATCTCTTCAGGAACCTCATTACCCGTATCAATTAATTGTTGAACCTAAAGAAAAAATGTTATATTGTCAGGTCAAAATAAAATTCTTAAGCCCTTTTATCACAAACCAAAGTCACTTACAAAATTTGGAAACCAAATGTGAAATTCCCTGTGATGGGTGGATTCAATATCACGTTTCTTTATGCGCTTA
Source organism: Digitaria exilis (assembly GCA_015342445.1). NCBI lineage: Eukaryota > Viridiplantae > Streptophyta > Magnoliopsida > Poales > Poaceae > Digitaria > Digitaria exilis. The sequence continues at coordinate 895,348 of JACEFO010001613.1, forward strand.
TTGGAAGATATTATATGGAGGTGCTTTCTACATAAATAAAGATAGCATTTGGTTAAAAAGTGCTAAATCAAAGAAAAAGTGGCCATGGACAAAGAGGACAGAAACATACTCAACATATGAATTAATTTTAGGATAGTTGATTAGCACATATCGTTGTGCCTGGATCCATGATGTGTTATCTAATTCCGCAGCACAAGAACCTGACAAAGGATGTCCAAATATCCTCAAGTATGTAAGCTGACTTGATGAGACACTAGAGCCATCTCTATTACCATGCCGGCCTGATCGAGACAATTTAGTTTCACAACCATGCAAGTATTGTGAGCAGAATGTCTGACTTTCATTAAAAGGTGAACCTTCAGCTATTGCTCCTTCTGGATGGCTTTGAGTTCGAACCATATTTTTCAAAGTGTGCAGACATCTCTCAACAGGATACATGTTCCGATAATGTACTGGTCCAGCAAGCATTACTTCACTTGCAAGGTGAATAGTTAAGTGAACCATGATGTCAAAGAATGTAGGAGGGAAAACCTTCTCTAGAAGGCATAAGGTCTCAGGGATTTCATCTTCCAACCTTTGCATCTCACTCACAGAAATGACCTTAGAGCATAATTTCTTGAAATAGTTGTTAAGCCTGATAAGTGGTATACAAACCATTTCTGGAAGAATACCTCTAATAGCCAAGGGCAATAGATCTTGCATAATAATATGACAATCATGGCTCTTTATCTTAATTAGTTTCTTCTCATCTACATGCACCTTATTTTGCAAGTTGGATGCATAACCATCTGGGAACCTAGCTCCTTTCAATACCTCACAAAACAACTTCTTCTCCTTAGAATCCATGGAGTATAGTCCTGGAGGTATGTAGGATTTATTGTTCCCAATATCAGATGGGTGCAGATCTGGTCGTATTCCCATTTCCTTGAGGTCAAGGCGTGCATTCAGATTATCTTTTGATTTCTTTTTGACACCAAGAAGGGTATTGACTGAGTTATTGAATACATTTTTTTGTATATGCATAAAGTTAAGATTATGGCGTACAAGAAGTGTCTCCCAATACGGCAACTGAAACAAGCAACACCTCTTTTTGAACACAGTCATGCTGTCTCTCCCCTTGGCTTCATCATCCCCACTATGCTTCCTTTTCTTACTATTCTTGTTTTTCTCTATTTTTACATATACATTATTCATGTCTTTTGTCAATTCAGATATTTCATGCCCTGAAAGTGGAACAGGACGCTCACGAACCCATGGAGGAAGGTTGTATGGGATCAGAAATATAGGCCATATACTGTATGAGACATTCATTTTTCCAAGGAAAAAGTCCATTTTTGGCCATCCAACTCTTGCCTCAGTTTAGTTTTGGCCATCGAACTCCAAAACCGGGTATCTTTGACCATCCAACTATCAAAACCGTTCAAATTTGGCCATCGGGTTGTTTTGATGAGTGGTTTTAACTTTTTTTATTTACAATTTAGTCCTTAGATCTTAAAATGATTATTAATTTTGCTCGTACGTCCGATTTAGGTGATTCTTGTGGTCACATGTTATTAACGGTGAGCACTATATTTTAAAGTGATCTTTGTACTATTTTATCACTATTTGTTATATTATTTTTTTTTCATTGCGTACAAATAACAATATAAGAAAAGTAAAACAAACAATTATAAAATAATATAATCAACATTTTAAAAGATAAAGTTCATTGTTATGAATGCATGACCAAGGATTAAAATGGATTAATTTTGTGCCTTTTAGTCCTTGGATGTTAAAATGATTACTATTTTTTCTTGCATGTTCGTTTTAAGTGATTCTAATGGTCATGCATTTGTAACGATGAACTTTACATTTTAAAATATTGATTATATTATTTTATAATTGTTTGTTTAATTTTCTTATATTATTTTTTCTACACAACAACCAAAAAAATAATATAAAAAATAGTAATAAAATAATATAAATATCACTTTAAAATATAGTGATCACCGTTCGTAACATGTAACCACAAGAATTACCTAAATCGGAGGTACGAGAAAAAAGTAATAATCATTTTAAGATATAAGGACTAAATTGTAAATAAAAAAGTTAAAACCACTCATCAAAACAGCCCGATGGCCAAATTTGAACGGATAGATATCTGGTTTTAGAGTTCGATGGCCAAAACCAAACTTAGGCCAGTGGCGATTCTAGGGGGGTGTAGGGTGGGCTCCAGCCCCCCTACCTCCCCAAAATCCATGGACCCCCCCCTAAGCCCCTCCTACATTTTTGAGAAGGAAGTAGAAGGAGAAAGGGAGGGGAAGAAGGAAGAAAGGGAGAAGAGCCCCCGCTTGATTTCATTTCTAGATTCGCTACTGACTGAGGCAAGAGTTGGATGCCAAAAATGGACTATTTCCTTTTTCCAAAGGGGTTAAAACCATCTGTTGCCAAACCTAGCCTAACATTACGAATTTCTGAACTCATTTGAATCTCGCATTTTACCAAACCAAGATTAACCCACTCTGGTCTCCAATGAGTGCAACGGTGTTGATGGTCGTCCCGAACGAAATTACCCATTGTTGCAGTCAAGATTCCTTTGGATGTGTTAAAAAGACCCTGCCCTGGGGTTTTAATGAAGCCGTACTTTTTTCCTGAATCTTCATCTGAGGACTTCGTCAGAGAGTCTTTGGAATAGCCCTGCAGAATGGCAACGTACTTCGTCAGAGACTAGCTCAGGCACATTAAGCATTCATAACTCAACCTTATCCTGCCAAATTACTAGTGATCATTGCCTATTACAATTGGACAATTGGTTGACATACTGTCTCTATTAAAGCGCCAATACATGATTCGAAACAGATAAGGAGGCAACGTCGTGTGAACTATTGCACAACCAAAAAAAAGACATGATACCTCGAGTACACGACGAAGTAGTACGACACCTTGTATCCTGCACAATGTGCCTTGCACCAGCATTATTTGTATCGTCCTCGACGATAAACCTTGTTGCCGGCTCGATCAGCTCACGCTGCTTCCCATGTCCAAGCACAACAAAGAGATACGACGAGTGCTAACGACATCTTAAAATGGAAAAAAAAAAGTGCTAATGCTCTAACGGCCAACATGATACAGCGTTTGGTTTATGTGCTTCATGGCACGTCATAGGCACCTCCTCATGACTCAATCGATAAGCTCGACATATGTGTGCATACAATAAGTAGAACCCATGCCTACAGAAAGGGGAGCAACTGGACGACAGAAGAGGAGGACGAGACAGTAGTTTCCATTTCCTCTCCCCAAAAGAAGAGAGTCCATGCCATGGCTGCTACATCCTCATCAACCGAGGAGCTACAATTTGATCGACTGAAGATTCATGGAACACAATTGGATTCCACGGCTTTCTGGGACATCGATGACGACAACGATGATTATGGTATGCTATGACCTTGAGCTCCTTAATTAATTAATTAATTAATTATATGCATCAGCGGCTTAATCTGACTTCCTTAACCTGGGAAAACCTTTTTTTAGAGTGTGATTCATTTTTGCTTCTGTTGGGTGATCAGGACCAAGGCCTGCTGAACTGTACGGAACATTTACGTGGACGATTGATAAGTTTTCCCAAATTTGCGACAAAGAGATTTGCAGTGATTCATTTGATGTTGGAGGTCGCAAATGGTACAGTCATAAAAAAATACAAATTCGGTAGTTTTATCGACTTCAACTGTTTTTGGTACTTTATATTTGCATTAAAAATATTAGTTAAAGTGTTCTCTGTGTACTTCATCAAAGATTTGGGTGCTTTAAATTTGCAACTATCAAACATTTCATAAAACTTTCCCTTAAAGAGAATAAATTAAAAGAAAGTGGATTTACAGGACAATGTCACGTTTACTATTGGCATAGAACCCTGTAAAACTTTTGTTTTGTCAGATAATTTTAGATGCTATGGGAGAGCAAAAAGGCAAATGGCCGTCATTTTATATACTCTTGTTTAAAAATGACACGTTATGATTCCTGATATTTTAAGTTTTGTCATCAATATAATTTTTTCAAATATTTAGTTTAACATAGATGTTACTATATTCATCATCCAATGTACATTAAATATTTAATAATAAAATTTATCAGAGAAGTTTTTGGTTAAACTTTTACTTAGTAGACCATGTCAATGTCATATAGAACCTACCCACAAAAAAAATCTGTGGAACCTATATCTTGAATCGGTGGAAGTAACTATTAAAAAAAACTATTCAAAATGTTGCACAGATTCAAACTATATCTTCAATCGGTGGAACCTATATCTTGAGTCCTTTCTAGTGTCAGTAGGGAAAATGTTGCTTGGAAAGTACTTCCTTTGTTCCAAATTATAGGTCGTTTGACTTTTTTACCTGAAGTTTGACCTCTCATCTTATTCAAAAAATTATGCAAAATGTCAATTTTTTTATGACTTGCTTTATTAATCAAAGTTCTTAAAAAATGACTTACATTTGACTATGTTGCACAAATATTTTGAATAAGACAGACACTTCACACGACTTACAATTTAGAATGGAGGTAGTAGCATTTGATAATAATTGTCTGGTACATTTGTTAAAATAGAAGTACTATTAATTATCCAGAGGTAGCATAGTGTGTAGAGCCTTCAGTTCTATATTTCAATCATGGAAGTGCTATTTTTTATAGTATTGGCGTAATGGATAATGTAATTGTTCCTCGTTCATTCTCCTTTTGAGATTTTGTTTTCTCATTCATTGTCCTTGAGAGTTTGTCTCTTCTACATTCCAGTTTACGGAGTTGAAATCATGTTATGTTATTTCCTTATTTTCTTCTTCATAGCAACAAGTGTGCGTACAGCTAAAATTTCCTCCAGTGGCTGCTGATTCCTACTTGATCATTTCAGGTGTTTGTTAATGTATCCACAGGGACTGGAAAATGCAGCTGATCATTTGTCAGTCTTTCTTTGTGTCGTCAACCATGACGAGCTGATCCCAGGTTGATGAACTGTATTACATATATATGCATGTTCTGTTGCCTCGCTGAGTACTTCAATTTTACACTATATTGAATCTCTGACCGTCCACAAGCTCTTCTATTTCAGGATGGAATAGCTTTACACAATTTACATTATGTATACTTAATAAGGACACTACAAAATCAAAGTATTCTGGTGAGTTTTCTTTTTTTTATTTTGTTCCACATATAATTAGAACCCAAAAACACTTTGCGGCTTCTGGAGTCTGGACATCGACAAATAGAGTTTTGAATGAATGGGACTTCGATTTCAGATACACTGCACAAGTTTTGGAAAAAGGAATACGAATGGGGATGGAAAAAGTTTATGGAGCGGTCACGATTACCCGATGGTTTTCTTGTTGATGATATCCTCACAATCAGAGCTCAAGTTCAAGTAATTAGGTATTATCTGCCTGCTAGTACTATATATTGCACCTTAATTTGTTTTTTCTTCGAACACGAAGGCGTATCGATATATTAAGAAGAAAGAAGGATGTAGCACCTAGTCACTAGTACAAAGGTTTGTTTTCGGAGAGAAAAAAAACCAACTATCAGGCAATATTACTATTTTCTAAAGAAAAACAGTCCAAGATCGAAGCCTATCGGACTGTAGGGCAAGGAGGTGAGTAATTCCTCGAGCCCCAGCCAACTCCCATGAATGCAGGGCATCTTAATGGTAGATAAAAGCCCAATCGGACTAGGCTGCAAACCATCAAAGATAAAGCGATTTCTGTGATTTCAGAGACCAATCACCAAGATTACCACTGAATTTAGGCTTCTGCTCACCTGATCCCAGTCCACCATGGAGTGATCAATAGGTTGTGGAGTTGATTGAAGCTTGTAGACCTAGTCGTTGCATAACACTGAACCATATAGCAAGAGATGACACAAGATAGTGGCAGGTGATTGACTGTCTTGATCACAAAATGGACAAAAGTTCAGGGTGCGCTAATCCTCTCTTAGTAAGACTATCAGCCATCCAACATTTGTTATATGCGACCAGCCACATGAAGAACTGCACGTTAATTTGTCATCTCTGGTAATCTGATTCATTCTCAGCTTAATCCAATTTGGCAACTTGTTTTCAAATTTCAACTGAGTGCTTACTACTTTGCTCAATTAGACATGCTGCTATAGTGCTATTTCATTCTGAGTTGATAACTTTATCAGGGACAGGGTAGATCGACCATTCCGTTGCCTAGATGAGCCATACCGGAAGGAAGTGTCTAGGGTGTATTTGACCAATGTGGAGCAAAATGTCCGACGATTCATTGATGGGAGAAGAAAGGAGATCAGCAAGTCTACTAATGATGAAAGCAAATGGTCTAGGTTAGACTACTGTCACATGGCATGCTTAGTCACGTTTGCTACATGTAGGAATTTCAAACATGATATGAATTCATCCCAATTCATATGAGGTCTGAATGGGGCCTTATCATTTCACAGTCAAGCACACTGTGCTAATGATTCAATATACTGTTCCAAGTACAGAGTATTTGTTCTCCCAATCAAACGGCAGTTTCTGACAAATATTACCATGCTATCCATTTTGTGCTAGCCATTTTTTTTTTGGCATTGTTGCAGGCTCACTGCATTCTGGCTCAGAACTGATCCAAATACGAGACAGCACCTGACAAGTGAAAAGACTGACACTATACTAAGACCTCTGGTGAAATACTTCTTTGTGGAAAAGGAGGTTACATCAACCTTGATGATGGACTCGCTCTATACCGCGCTGAAGGTCATGAAACAGGTGTGCAAGAACAGAGAGGAGATGGCTGATATCCAGTGGCCAGGGCAAGATGACGACAGCAGAAGCACTCCAGTGGTTATTATCAATAAGGATATTGACATGTTTGTTTTGGCAGATGACGCAATTCAGTTGCTTGAACGAGTTGCGTTGCTTGACAATGGGCCACATCAACCAGCAGGGGATGGTAAAAGTTCAGAGAACTGCTCAAAAGTATGAAATTTTCTCGTTGATCTGACTACTAATTTGTTTATTACCATTGACTCAATTTATCAAATTAGTTAAGGCATGTATATACATGTAATTTTATACGCTGTTGGTTGATGCTAAAGTTCCATTCATGTTTTTAAAATTATATTTTAGAAACTGGAAACCCATGTTAGAGTTCGCGTGGGCTTAGCAACCGACGGCACCCTCGTCCAAAAGCGATCAGTGTTGTTCAATGCGGTAATTTTTTTACCTGGCCTTTATTTTTTTTCAGGACAAAGATAATAATGTGCCTTTTTCTTTTCAATGTGTTCTTCTGATTCATGAGACAATCAACTTAACAAATTTCCATGGTTAATTACAGAATGGCTACAAAGGGGATCAGGAATTGAGTAACTCTTCTACTGCGTGTTACGATGCATGGCTTGTAAAGCTCGGGTGGAAGGCACTGGAATTTTTCTTCCTAGCTTACGTATTCAGGTAAAGAAGATATTGCTTCCAGTTCCAAATTAATGCCCATGAACATATGTATTTTTTTATTTTCTTGGGAAATGTCAGATTTTAACCCTTCACCTAGCACGATAGTCTGATTTTCAACCTTGAATTACAATACCGAATACGGAAAATTGAAACCAGACAAATTTGGTTCTTCGAGAGGTTTCAAATGTGTTTTTTCATTTTAAAAAAATACAAAAATCATAATAAAAAAATCATAACTAATTCCTTTTGAATATTAAAATTATGAAGACTGTATCAATTTTTTTCTTAAAATATAACATATCTGTTGAGGATATATTTAAGTTGCATGTACCTCTTTTCTTATATTTTTAAGCTTTATGTATTATTTATTTCATATTTTTATGTAAGTAGTTATATTCCTTGAAATATTTTGCTACTATTTTCATAGTTTTCTGGTTTAAAGTAAAATATAGTAAAATATTTCAGATTTTATAGATTAAAAAAACTTTTAATTTTTTTAAAAAATAAAAAACCACCAAAAAGGATCGAATGTGTTGAATGGCTATTGTTGTTTGGTTTTGTGGTTTTTGGTTCAAAATCGGACTTTCTCGATAGTTGGAGGTTGTAAATTAGACTTTCCCCCTTTTTTGACAATTCACAAATGCAGATTATTTGGCCTTGATAACATGGATGAATGAATTCAAATACAAAAATTTTGGTTGTGTTTACAAATCATATTGAATTCATCAGCCGGATAGAAGCGGCGTGTCAGGAAGCTACAGCTTCGGTGCGCAACAAGGAGCTCCTAGAAGACAAGGAAAGCAAAACAAATGACAAGGATCTGCAACTCTAAAGATAGAAGACACGCATGGTTCTTACCTTTCAAGTTTTCTATCTTTTCATTCGTGAGTAATAAAAGCTTCGCAATATGTACATAATAAAGGCCAGTGGATTTGTATGGCATTGCAATACTGTGGATATTTGCATTGGCAGTCGAAGAAAGAAAGAAAAATGTAATAATGACATACATCTTTGGGTGTTCTTTTGCTTTATGAAGCATGATGCCGTGTTGACTGTATTCCTCCATTGACAGCTGATGGGAAAGATGCTTCAAAGGTCATATTAAGGTCAAAGTGGGGTAAAAAAAATTATAAACACCACGAGACCTAAAACTTACTAGTTTTACAATTTTTTATTTGATACTGTTTAGATGCCCAAATGCACCATATAAATTTTCAAATCTATCAAACGTTCTCGGATGGAAACATGTTGCTTAACAAAATTGTAGTTCTCAATGAGACCAAAACTAATTGACAATTTTTCAATTGATATCATCTTGATGTTTAAAATTATTTAATATAAGATCCAGACAAGTAAATATAGAAGTTGCTATACTACATTGTGTATTTCGTGAAAAAAATTGCAGTGTTGATGTTGCTTGGGCATGAAAAAATTGTGATATCCCATTTTGACCAGTAACACATCACCCTTACGAACCTGAAAAACGTTCTGTATTAGTGAAAGTAACCCCAAAAGGAACCATTAGATTGGTAGACTGTGAAGCACCAAGTATCACATGCTCTTCTATAAAAAGTTAATCCATTGGGATGTGATAGCCTACATGAATTTGAACTAGGCTAGATGTGTAGACTCAGCAAAATTCACATTGGACTAATTGTTCGTGTTGGCTAAAGCAGTAGTTTCATGGAAGATGGATTCATTGCTATTGCCTACTTCCGATATGGAGACAATTGTGGCATAATTTTAGGAAATATAGAATGGGTGAGGAGGTCTTTAAGTCTTAATACTCAAATTAGTGACAATATTGAGTAACGGTTTAAGATACATTGTGACAACAATGCCACGACATGCTTCTTGTCTATTCTTGATAGAGACTTCAAAAGACCAAGACATGCATATGGATTCAGAACACCAGTTGTTTGAAGAAAAAACTGCAAAAGGGAAGGCATTGATCAAGCATACCAGTACAAGACTGATACTACTAGTTGTAAATTCTCTAACAAAAGGAGAGAAAAAAAAAGAAATTAACACTTGAATAGTTGAAGGTATCATTGTTCATCTGAGATCCACAACCCGCTTTGTATTCTGGATATTGATTTCTCTTATTTTATCACCTTGTTCAATTTTTTTGTTCACCCTCAAACATTTCATGATGATAGATATTTCCATACTCAATCCACTTAATAAACTTTTTAATAGTTTTTGGATATATGCTATCGTGCTTTGTAAATGGTAAGGCCTAAAGGTAAGTAAGAGTATCTCCCACAATGGCCCTCAAATCAGGCCTTCTACTTTTCGAGTAAGGGCTTCCTCTACTTCTTTTTAGGCTGGTTATTTGAGTTCTAATCCAACAATAGCCACTAAATCTCACTACCCTTTTAATATAATATGTGGGGCCCATTTGGTAGTGGATAAAGGCCCCCTAGAGACCCCCGAGAAATAGAGGATGAAGGAAGGGGTTTATAGGCCTCACTAAGATAGGGGCTCAATTAGAGGATCTACTGAGTGGTGTTTTCTTTTGTCACCCTCCAAAATCTAGGATATGGGCTTGTTGGAGGTGCTCTAACACATTATAAAATTAGAAGATGGCCTAGCACAAGATAAAAAGTTATTGTTATTGGCTAAGATCATATTGTTGCTCACCACAAAATCTTCAAACTTAAGGGACATACTTCACCGCATTTTGATGGTTTTATAGATGGAACCTTTTTTTAAGAAAAAAGGAATTTTATTGGAAAGAAAAAAGTTGAACATCCAAACATGATCCAAGTCTTTCTTTCTTTCTTTCTACCTTTGTTTGCACGGTCCACCAAAACTCAATTCTGCAACCTCGCGACACTGTTGCTCAGCCCAGCAAACCAATCATCATGGGCCAGCAAATGAATTCCAAATAGCCCGGCGGCGGGGAGGCCTTCTGCAGGTTACGGCCCAAGAATCAAAAAGAAAAGTTTCACGACTGCGACCCAGACCCAACCCAAGTTCACCACCCAAAGCTCCTCCAGAGCAGAGCAGAAATCCTCGGAAGCACGGGGCGGCGGGGGACCGGAGAGATAGGGAGGGGGAAGGCGATGGGGAAGAAGAAGCAGGGCGGCGGCGGAGGGGGCCAGAAGGCGCTTCTGTGGAGGCTGCCGGAGATCACGTCCAATGAGCTGGGCAAGATCGGCCCCGGCCTCGGCATCGGCGTCGGCTGCGGCGCCGGCGCCGGCGTCGGATTCTTCGGCGGTAAGACTGCCGACCTTACTTCCCCTTTCTTCCTGCAAAATTGCAGCCTCTCCTCCCGGTGTGGTACTCTGTGGGTTCTTTTTTCCCAATCTGCTCCTTCACCTCGCGAGATGGTTGATCTTAGTGGGTTGTGGTTGGTGGAGTGACTGGAACGCACTATATTCACACGATCTAATTCTTTTTCACACCGCACTCAAAGGGGTCAAGGGGAGATCAGGGTGCTGGGATGGGGACCGGATAGGGAGTCGCGACTGCTCAGGGTTTAGGATTTTCTCAGCGCCCGCATATGGGGTTCTGGGACTGACTGATCTCGTAAGATAATTTATTCTCGTGAATAAAATTTAACTGCTTTGCAAGAAAAAAAAATGGAGGAACCTTCGGCCAGAATTTCATAGGTATCCTGTAGAATTTACAAGATAAGTTACAAAAGTTGCCTAATCAATGAAATATTGATGGTTGAATTTGTTACGTTTCTGATTTTTTTTTTCTTGAGTGGTTCAGTTGTACAGGTACCTCATCAATTTTGACCAAATAATATGCATGATGTGAAGTGAGAAATTTGTTTGTCTGCTCAAGATAAAATCGTGATAAAAATGAATGAGAAGTATTATTTGCAGAATCATAATTACAAATATCCATGTCTCCATGGAATATTGTTCTCTACCTATCAGTAAATAGTTTCTCTGTAGAGGTAAAGGTTGAGGGTAATGGAGGCAGTGTATTTACCTATATGACTCCTTGTTTACACTGACTTACGGGAGCTCTACGTAACAATTATGGTGTACATTTGGAAGCTTGTTTCAAGGACACAATAACTTTGTTGATCAATTTGAAAGTCGGGGATTAGGAGGAATAAAGATGAATTTGCTGGTGTATACTAGGCAAGTAAGCATTGTAGAGCCCCATATAATGAATGTCAGATGAATTTGTTGTTCCAATTGAGATTTGGAAGGATTAATTTAGCATATGAAAAAGGTGGAAGACAAATAAAATCTGGAGGATTTTAACTGCGTCGTATTGAAAAAACACAATCACAACTAAGGCCCCGTTTAGATTCACAAAGATTCCCCAAAAAACCACTATTCATCCAACTTTTCCCTATTCATCCCACCTCTTCCACTCACATAACACTATTCATCTACAGTGTTTTTTTGGTGAACAGTGTATTTTCGGGGAATCTTTCCTCAATCTAAACACACCCTAAATTTACATAGATCATTTCAGAATACTAAGTACTTTATGAGGGCATTCTTGCAGAAAATTATCATGGTGAAGTCTTGTGTTGCATAAATATATTTACCTATGTCACCCTGTATACCCTCTCCCTTTTTACATTATTTTTATCTTCATGAGTGTTGTATGCCTGCATACTTATATTTTCCCCCCTGTTATTTTAGGTGCTGGACTAGGCTTTGGATTTCCTGGACTCACTTTAGGCTTTGGTGTTGGAGCTGGATGTGGTGTTGGAATTGGTTTTGGTTATGGCATGGGCAAAGGAATTGCATATGATGAACACAAAAGATACTCAAATGTTGGAAAAATGTTCCAGGAAGCTCCACATCTGCCTACGTGAGTATATTGCAGCCATAGGAAAACTTTTATGCTATTTCTCTGGCAAATGTTTTCATTCATGATGTTACCTTGTGTACTGTGCTGTAGCTAGTTTTCTTCACTTGCAGTACACGTCTAAGTATGGAAGGATTATCTTTCTTTCACTTTATTTTAGTATGCATCTGCCCATTTTACAGCAGGTCTTAATGAAGTATTTAGGTGCTTATGTATAAACTTGTAAACATATGCTCAATAATCTTGTTCCTTTAATTATGTTCAGTTATAAGTTGTTTTAGTTTACCCACTTCTATTCAAAATTAGCATTCTCTTATCAATTTAAAGTGCCATTTACTGTCAACACATTGGACTTCACATATGTCATCCTAGGCTGGGATGAACGAGAATACCATCAACGTTAACTGTGTTGTTTGTCTTTTTCAAGCTTAGCAGCTAACACTACCACCACCCTTGTGACGTGCAGTCTACAAGTCATGCTCGTAATGGAATTAACTGAATAAAGTCATTATCCTGATTCCTGATAACACTCAGTAGTCAATAAAGAAAAACTAGAGAGAAATAGTTGGTGAAGTTTTCTGGACTTGATTCATGCAGAATGCAAAAAATACAGGAAGAGCAAGCTGATAGAATCTTATTGTTATTTGCTTAAAGCGAGAATGAAAATATATCTCAAGCGAAGCAATCTCAAACTGTCTGTTAACAGCTTATTCACATAATTTATTAGAACACAATTTCATCCAGGAAAATATGGTTGTATACCACCAGATGGTACGTGCTTTGGCAAATGCCATACCACTGAACCTTTTTAAGGTCCCCACCACTTAACTTAAAGTCCCAGAACAATCTGTTCTTGCCCATCTTTAGCTCTGTATTTTCTCCAGCCATTGACTGCCATGGATGTTTTCCACAGCTGCCTGTTCAATGTCCACAGCTGACCGTTTACATGAGAGGAGAGAGGAAATAGGAAAGGATTGCCTTTGGTGCTAGGCCAAACCTTGATAACCCAGGTTTAGGGTTTAGGGTTTAGGGAGATATATTTCAAAGCGAGAACGAAAATATATCTCCCTAAACCCTATGTATTGCGAGGTATCATCACCAGATTACTTCTGTGGCCAGACAAGACACTTCTTGCTTTATAGGTTGCAAGAGATTGCCTACCGTATCACTGCTGGTTGGATAACCGTCTTATTTCAAGCACTATTTTCACCCTTCGTTTCGCTTGTGTTTGAGGGGCAAAATTTTGTCAGATACAACACCAGAGAGATAGAGACAGGGATAGGCCAAGGAAGATGAGGGAGAAGGTTTTCCCCCATTTTTCTTTGTGAGTGGACCGGTGTGTGTGCAGGTCGGGGGAAGAAAGGCCAAGGATAAAATTAGACCCTAGTTGTGTTGTGCTGTATATTGTGGTATATTTTCCAAACTATCTGACTATGGACCTGCCATATAATGGACGTTTCATGATAATTCTACTAATAATTGGTCATTATCCATATTTTCTCTATATTAATTTTTGGCAGTTTTATATGCATCTTTTGGGCATATGGTTCCTGTACAGAGGGAGTGTGCATTACAACAACCACCTACAAAGTCTTATAAAACAAGAAAAAGCTAGGTGTAGAACTTACTCCAAACCTAAAGAAACTCATAGGAATCTATCGCTCAGTGAGTTCTGTTACGTGTATGGTACCTGTTTTCTGTGTACCACGCAAGAAACCAATGCCATAGGAAATCATCCATAAATGGCCTGCCTAACTTTGTTTAAATTGCTATGTCCTACAGCCTAGTTGATGAATTGACCACTTATTAGAAGACTAGTGCAGATTCTTCAAAATCCTGTTCCTTTCTGATGTTAATAGCTAAGTACCAAGTTATTTGAAGTAGCCACAGAAGTATAGTTATGTGAGTCTGTATTCGAACTGGCAACAAATGCTTGCACATCAATAACAAAAAAAAAAGGGATTTTCCTCTCTACTCTGCATTCAAATATTATGTTACTATTTTTCTATATAAGGAAGAAGTGGTGTTGAACTATTACTGTTTCTTCAAAATCTCGTCTGTTCAAGCTGTACGATTAGTTTCAGTATTTCAATTTTCAGTGCAAAGGAAAACTCCAATTATTCTGTTAGAGGACATAATACAGTATGATACCATAAATAACATTGGACTTATTTGGTCTCCCTGCCATTTTTTTCTTTTGCATATCAAAATTTTCAGTGGTACAAATTTGTAAAAAGCACATTACTATTTTTGTGCAGTGTTTCATCATTTCTAACTCTATTTCAGGGACACTGTTGTTGCTTTATTCGACGAGCTAGTAATAAACACCAAGAAGCTTGTGACGGCAACCTCAAAAGGGATTGAAAAATGGCGTTGAGCTCCACCACCGTTTGTTCGTGTCATTGTCGATATTAGCTCCCGTCAATTGTGTATCAATTAGAGAGTAGGAGGAATGTTTATCTTAAGCAAGCACTTGCACTTAGATCTAGAATCCAGGCCTACATCACATGACTCTTGTTCAACATCTAGTGGTTTGTATTTAAGTAGGATCCCGAAAATGAGACTGATGATTTGTGGTATGTATTTAGTTGAAAATGCATCATGTCGGGTAATTTCCTGTTACTGAATTTTTTTTTTCCACCAGGGGCCTTGGCCCGGATTTCATTACCCGAAAGCAACGAAATTACAGCAGTCTGAGTTCAAAACAGTTTAGGGAACCGTGAGCGCCTATAACCAGCACCAGAACAAGGGCGCCAAAACGAGACTAAAACCTGAAAACTCTAATGCAACAGGTGCAACACAACTCAGGGCAACTCCAACAAGGAGCAACAAAAACAGGTAAGAGCGGCTAGACCCAGTGCGACAAGATAGTTCTAGCCACGTTCGTCTGCCTCCAAAGTCCTGCTCTGTTCTAGTCTTCAGTGTAGTAGAACCAGCCCGGTGTCGTTTGGTGGTGTGTGTTGATGGTGAAGCTGAAGAGCCGCTGCTTTGAGGATTTCTGCTCCTTCCACCAGTGCCTCCTTGCTGCCTTGCTGCTGCAATTCTGCCTAGTATGTAAGAAATGAGCTGACTGAACACACAATCTCCGTGGGAAATCTAACAGGTTTCTTGTCAAAACATATACCATTTCTTGCTCTCCAGAGAGCCCAACAAATAGCAACTAGACCAGCCATGAAGAACTTTTCTCCCCCCTTAAGAAAAGTTTTGACCCAAATCCAGTATTGCTCAAAGGAGTTGGGGCGGCATGGGGCTCCAACCACCATGGCCACTATGCTCCAAACAAATTTTGCCATTGTGCATTCAAAAAATTGATGCAGGATGGTTTCATTTTCATGACAGAAGCGGCATCTCACGTCTCCTTGCCAGTTCCTCTAATTAAATTGTCTTTTGTGAGAATGGCGTTCTGCTGAATTAGCCACATGAAGATTTTATTTTTTAAAGGGATCTTTGCCTTCCAGATCCTTTTGTTGAGGCAGGTCGTGTTTTCCCTGCACAATTGAGTGTATACTGACTTAACAGAAAAGTTGCCAGATTTTTCCCAGTCCCATCTGGGGGAATCATTCTCTTGACTCATAGGGAAGGAAAACTCTGATTTGTGCCTGTGCCGTTGTGCGTGACTGTGTGTGCTCTTCACAGTCCTGGTATCAGTGTGTTTTTTTAGATCAAGGAAATAAATTCAGTCTCATCAATCAGCGTTTTGAGAGCTTACACCCGAAGAAAGACTGACACTGCAATACTTAGACTGCTTCTAACTCATAAGAATTGAAACAGACGACTGAAGAAAAGGGAGAAAAAAGCTTAGCTAAAGATGTCCATGACTATGACTTCCAAGCATTGACATCCTTTACTTTAGCTATCTATCTCTTCCTCTTTAGATAATAACGACCAACTCCGGATAACTGTAAGTCCCCCTGAAGGTAACCTGAAAAAAAAAAGGTAAGATTTTGATCTTTGGAAAACTACATCATTCCTAACCCAAAAAGGGCTGCAGCGCCAATTAAAATTCGATTTCTTAGTTTATTACAAGGACAGCTTATAAACCAAGAACCATGTACATCAGTGTGTGGCCTAGGACTGTTATCTGGGGTTCTTTCTCTCGCTCTGGTTGGTTCTCCCTCCGTCTCTATCTGTCATGTTTGGACCGTGTAGCCCCTACCTGAACCTGACAAACAAGTTCGCAAGAGGCCCTAAAGCTGCCACATCAGCGCCCTCTAAAGTTGCCAAATCAGCACCCTCATCTGCCAAGTCAGCACAGCTTGCCCAATCACATCCAAGCAACAGATAGCATCCCTGGGCTCTCAGCCAATGGCAGCTCCCATTGCCAAATCTCAGCTGGGCCCACAACATCCTCCGATCCCCATTTCCATCCATTTAAACTAGCTCACCTTTCCCTCCACAAACGCCCACCACCCATCCCCCTTTTTGCTGCACATCTTCCCTCTGATCTTTGGGTCTGAAACAATGGCGCTTGCTCCATCAAAGATCCTCGGCACCCAGCTCAACTTCGCCGGCTCATCTCGCTACGCCACCGCTGCACCGACCGCAAGCGCGCAGAAGATTGTCTCCCTCTTCAACAAGAAGCCTGCCCAGAAGCCCAAGCCCGCCGCGGTAACATCCTCATCCCCAGACATCAGCGACGAGCTCGCCAAGTGGTATGGTGAGTAGACCGCCACCTGATTGCTGAGCTTGAACAATTTCTAAGACTAAAATACTTCCCTTCTGATTTGCCATGAAAATTTTCAGAAGCTTCTTGTAGTGATTGTGTCTTTTTGTGTGTCTTGATAGGCCCTGACAGGAGGATCTACCTGCCTGATGGTCTCTTGGACCGCTCGGAGGTACCGGAGTACCTCACCGGAGAGGTCCCAGGAGAGTAAGTCACATGACTAATTTTGCCCCTGGCAGAGTTAACTTTAATGTGTTTCGTAAAATTTAGATTTCAGTAAGTAGTTTTTGCTGAAATCAGGTTAAATAATACATGTTGATTTAAAAAACAGAAAAAAAATGTCATATAGACGGTGAATAGAAAAAAAAATGTGATTAAAAAAACAGTTTGGTGGTGAAATTCAGGCTTTTCATGCCAAATGGTGCGGGTTTGTTGATTGTCAGATTCATTGTAGAAGTTCAGACATCTGTCCAGCATTCATACCATCATTTGAAGTTTTGACTAATTTTCTGACAGTTTTAAACGTCAGTACCTACTAAGCCTGTCGCTGGTTCTATTAATGCTGCCGAAAATCCAACTGAATGCATCTGAACTGAGGCACTGAGCTATCTTTCCCTTCCAACTTGCAGCTATGGCTACGATCCTTTTGGCCTCGGCAAGAAGCCAGAGGACTTCGCCAAGTGAGTGTCATATCTCTGTCCCTAACAAATCACCTCCACTGTCTGAACGCTGCTGAACATACAGTTTCTAATCTCACCATACCATAACCCTTCAGGTACCAGGCCTATGAGCTGATCCACGCCAGGTGGGCCATGCTCGGCGCCGCCGGTGCCGTCATCCCCGAGGCCTGCAACAAGTTTGGTGCCAACTGTGGCCCTGAGGCCGTCTGGTTCAAGGTCCTGATCACCAGCTCTCAGAATCTTCATACTTCACTTGTTTCTTTTTCCTTTCTCAAATGTGCCAGAGAATTGCACGCAGTTGAATTTGAGAAAAAAAAAAGAATAGAGTAGAACACAACACATAGTTAATTTCTACAAAGATTCCACATTTCAGTGACACAGTAGTTGCAATCTCTAAAACAAAAATTCAGAACAAATAGCTGATGCCACTGTAATAATGCAGACCGGCGCCCTGCTCCTGGACGGCAACACCCTCAACTACTTCGGCAACAGCATCCCCATCAACCTAGTGGTGGCCGTCATCGCCGAGATCGTCCTCGTCGGCGGCGCAGAGTACTACCGGATCATCAACGGTCTTGAGCTGGAGGACAAGCTCCACCCGGGCGGCCCATTCGACCCATTGGGCCTGGCCAGCGACCCAGACCAGGCTGCCATTCTCAAGGTGAAGGAGATCAAGAACGGCAGGCTGGCAATGTTCTCCATGTTCGCCTTCTTCATCCAGGCCTACGTCACCGGCGAGGGTCCGGTCGAGAATCTCGCCAAGCATCTCAGTGACCCCTTCGGCAACAACCTGCTCACCGTCATCTCCGGTGCCGCCGAGAGGACGCCCAGCCTGTAAGAACGCCGGTGGCAATGTGGCTGCTGCGTTTGATTTTACCGGCAGGGGAGAGCTGGTGGTGTGTGTGAGGGTCTGAAGAAGAATGTGCCATGAGTGTAAATTATCAAGAGGGGGGAAGAAACAATTTCGTTCTGATCTCCGAAAAGACTGCTGATTTAAATTGTGCCTGAGATACTTAAGTAATTGATCGCTCGTTTGAGATTCCAAAACTTCAACTCTTGAAATCTGCACACTGTAAAGTAACGTTCTTCAAATTTGATGTGTGTGTGTTTTTCTTAAATAGTGTCGAGTTAGTTGGGAATTAGTTGCACCATTGTCCATTAAAGGGTTTAAACTAAGAGCTCTTTTACATTGACGAGTACCATGGTACTACCAGGATATAGAATCCAACGGCGGAAAATATATATATCTAGTACCTAAAAGTATTCAAAATTGTGGAACAACAATAGGTCCAGGTATTTATTTTTTATTTTTTTTAAAATTCTAGTTAAAAGTACCGGTAAGTACTAGGAAAAGTATTTAGTACCTGGTAGTACCAGCTGGTACTTGCTAATTATTATAAAAGAAATCTTGGACAATTATCTTACGACCCATTTATGTAGTAAGAAAATCCATTGTCCTAGATACCCTTACAAATGCGTAAAAATAAGTTCTGAAATGGTAGCCCAGTGTCATTCAAACTTACTAGGTGAACTTGCTCATGCCAACGTACATGCCATGATTCAATATACAATCACGCTAAGCCATTTGGCGTGACAAATTCCAGTGACATTTACTGATCTTAATATTGCAAGACAATGAAGCTCAAATATTACAAAAGGGATAGCAATTCTACACCAATGGATCAAAGTGAGAAGAGAATAAAAAAAGGCAAAAGGAACATACCCGAACCCAGATAAAAGTAGAGATATAGCTAGCATACACATGGAGCGGGGGGGGGGGGGGAATCATACCTATGCATAAATCTCAAAAAGTTCTTAGCTATCATAAACAATCTGGAAAATGGTAAATATAAAACATAATCTTTTTTGTGAACAAACATAAAATGTATGAGACATGCTTATGTTGACCCAGTGGTGGATAGAAGCCTAGGCGTGAGCCGTTTTTTTTTTTGCACTGTGAACATAGCAGGCCTAGAACATTTTGCATATTTGGCCCACAACTGGCCCAGGTGCTTGGCCAGCCCAAGTCCGCCCCTGTGTTGACCCAAAATCTGAAGTAATCAATTGCAATAACTATATATTGGCACGAGGTACAAATTAAATGACATTTTATTTACCACCCACAATGTTAATGAAGGAATAGATACAATCATTTAGAATTTGTCATGTACAAAAATAATGTTTTTTCTTTATTATCATTTACTTTTGTGGCTAGCTAGCATCCGATTTACTCTGTTAGCCAGCAGATGTTCTTTTTTTTTTTTACTGCTAGACCAGTATTTGCCAATATTTTGCATCTTGGAATAGCTCTGCTTAACATTTTCTTTGTTTGCAATATTTTCTTAGTGTTCCAAAAAAACTATTTATGATTGATTTTTCTTTTCAATTCAAATTTTTTATTGTTTTGAATATATTTTCTTGGTGTTTTATGCAAAACATTATTTTTTTTATTTATGTTAGAAGCTTATTCTTCTAGCAGTGTGAAATGCTTTGATCCATTATATTTTTGTGAAGTGTTATGGCAATGCAAGATTGTTATGAGGATTATACTAATGAATGAAACTATAACATTCCAAAAATTGTAATCCAAAAATGAAATGAATTATGAAAACTAATTCCATGCTCTAATTCTGAAAATCTTTTAAATGCTAATAATTATTTTCCTCCATGGGCTATTTCTTATTTTCTCCTCTATTGGCCTGGCCTCCCGCCTCCACTTCCCGTTCCTTGCCTTCTTCGGTTCTTCCTCCTCCTCATTGTTGCCAGTGCTATGTGCCTATGCGCACACACGCACGCACAGCAAACCTCAACACTCCTTGCCAGTGCTATGTTATGGCTGCTGTCTGTCTCCTGCTCCACGCCTGCTGTCTGTTGACGCAGACACGATATCTCACCTGTCTGGACTCCGATTGACCTTGTTCTTCTTTCTAAATTCATCTAAATTTGAACCCTATACATCCATACAAATTTCCAAACTTTTACAGTTCATTTGAATTTAGATTTATTTGTGCTCGCTTTGCTATGTTGCGTGCGCGTTAGCTGACGGAGAGTTCGTGCCACCATATGCTATTTTAGTCTATTCATTCATGTCATTCTTGACAACTCAAGTATAGTTGTATTTTGGATAATTTTTGAACTCAAAATGTAGCTATATTTTGGCATGGGTAATAGTAGCATCAAGGATAGAAATGAAAGCAATGACTAACTGTATTAGAAAATGTTGATTACTCTTAGGCCCTCTTGTGATCTGATATATGGAATTCTAAAAAAACAATGTTGGTGTGTAATTTAAAGTTAAAAGTATAAACAAAATATAATACAGTTAAAAAACATAGTCTAATAATTCCTTAGACTGAAATAGCACAATGCCTTGACATGACATAATTATGACGATATCGCATATAAACTAATTCGAAGTCAAATACATCCTCTGTTTTTTTACAAGTCACATTTGGTTTGTTCTAAGTCAAACCTATCCAACTTTGACCAAGTTTACATAGAAACGTAACAACATATAGGATATGAGTTTGTTTCATTGAATTAACAATAAAATATATTTAGATCGTGTATATATTTGAGTTCTCATAGTTTTCATAGGAATTGAGTTCTCATAGGATACGTTGCCTTGATAGTATATTGTTGTTATATTTTTTTATAAACTAGAACAAAATTAGACAAGTTTAACTTAGGACAAACCAAATAAACATTAAAAACAGAGAGTAGACAATTTCATTTCCATGCAGACATCAATTTGGTTTGGCCTATGTGGACAGGTGAAAGAGAGAATGGAGAAGAAGGGAGATACTAGCACATCATTAAACGGTGATCCAATAAGTTGCAATCACGACTTTAATTAAACCATGCTGAAGAAAAAATATTCCCGCGAAAGAACCACTCGCCAACGGTAATGCTACGATTCAGCTGCCCAGTATAGGGAATTTAAAATATATAGACAGGAGGCGCAGGAACCGACCTCCCGTACTAACAGGAGTTGCAGCAAGGTTTCTCGCACGGATCGGAGGATCCTGCGTACCGTGGCACCACGCTGCTATGCAGCTATGCTCAGTGACAGTGAGCCAGTGTTGTCTCTCGGCCAGGCAATGAAATTACAGGATGACTACAGCCGATTTGTCAGTTGTGATTCAATTCTCCTGTAGAGATCGACACCCGTGATCGTCTCACTGATGGTACTCTGCTACTACACACGTCGACCGTTATCTTTAAGTTGCACAGGTATCCACTGGTACAAAGCATGCCATTGTCGATTTTCATTTACTTCCTCAGAGTTTTTTTTGTTCGCTTAAACTATAATACGTGCCGTACCCAACGTTGGTACGTTACTGCCTGGATTTACGCTTGTACCTCAGGTTTATTCACGGCCCTACAATTTCGAGGCAACTTAATTGTAACTCATGTTGGTCATCATTTCTGTGTACAGTTCTCCATCATAGGACTGCCTGCCTATGTTAAATTACACAAGGAATATAATACAACATTTTGGGCTTTATTTAATTTACATGTACTCCTCTTCAGCTGCTCAATTCAACACAACAAGTTGGAATTAGGCATGTCAAGTAATCATTGTACGTCTGATTGTGAAAACACGGTGAAAAAGTACTCTGTGTGCCATCAAAGGATCGTCACTTGCCAACTGCAACCCAACCGTGTGGTAATAACACCTTATTTTAGGAACGTATACTGTTGTTTAGCTGTATGCACTTAAGCTTGTACGTGACGAATTTTGACTATGTGTGAAGGAATGTTCTGTACTTGAACTGTTGGCTGCCCAATTTGGATTTCTGGTCCCTTCTCATATGCATGTGGAAACACCTAACTGGTGATCTCTCTCATAACTTCACTGTGGAAGTCCTGATTTTTTTTTCTTTTGTTTAACACAGGAATCGATATATCGTCATTACTTCATCCATACATCTAATCTAACGTGGTTTACATCTATTCATGTATACATTGGGTTAGTTTTCCTTTTGGTATTAACAGTGGAAAGAGTAGATTATTCACTCATGGATAATTTTTAGGAACAATGGATCCAATAGTTATTAATACTTCTAATGATGATTTGAGTGTATCAAATAGATGGCGGGATGTTTATGTTTCTATGACAATTTTGAGAATTTATTTCTTTTTCTAGTATACCTAGTCGGGGATTGACGTGCATAAAGGCTCCAAAATGATGCGCTAACTAGTAAAACCTTTAATTTCCATCTACGCTTGCTCCGATCCTATGCAGGCCATTAATTCTAAGATATATATAATTTATAGAATTTTTTGGATAAAGCTGGAGCGTGTAGCTAATCAAAATTGCTTACAATTGCCACATGTCTCGTATTTGTTCATATTCTAACAAAATACTCATATCTTAAGCATTTTCAGCAAAATTAGCTTGATCCATTTGCTGCGTGCTGTACGCTGCCATGCCCAGTGAGCCAGTGCTGGTCTATCGGCCAGACAATGAAATTACAGGACTACGACAGGGGATTCAGTTGAGTCGATTCTCCAGTAGAGATGGGACACCGGTGATAGTCTCACTGCTGGTACTTTGTTACACACGTCATTGTCGATTTTCATTTACTTCCTCAAGATTTGTGGTCGTTTATTACTCAAAATATATGCCATACGTACCCGACGTTACTGCATGGATGTACGCTTGTACATCAGGTTTCAGGGCCTTCGGCAAGGTGATCACTTTCACCGATACTATTTAATATAGTGGTGGATATGCTGGCTATCATTATTGCTAGGGCTAAGGAAGATGGTCAAGTGAAAGGGGTCGTACCACATCTAGTAGAGGATGGCTTGTCTATATTGCAATACGTAGATGACACAATAATTTTTATGGACCATGATATTGAAAAAGAAAAAAACATGAAACTATTGCTTTGTGTTTTTGAACAATTATTAGGTCTTAAGATAAATTTTCATAAAAGCGAAATCTTCTGCTTTGGGGAGGCAAAGCAACATGAAGCGGCGTACTCAAGGTTATTTGGATGTAACCTAGGGACATACCCTTTTCGCTACCTTGGTATTCCAATGCACTTTAGGAAATTAAATAACAAAGACTGGAAGATAATTGAAGAAAAAATTGAAAAAAGGTTAAGTGAATGGAAAGGCAAATTATTATCGGTTGGTGGTAGATTGGTGTTGATAAACTCAGTCTTATCTAGCTTACCGATGTTTATGATGTCTTTCTTTGAGGTACCAAAAGAAGTTCTAAAGAAGATAGATTACTACAGATCAAGATGTTTTTGGCAAAATGAAGGTCATAAGAAAAAATACAGATTAGCAAAATGGAGTATCTTGTGTCAACCAAAGGAACAAGGCGGTCTAGGTATACAAAACCTAGAAATCCAAAATAAATGCCTACTAAGCAAATGGCTATTTAAATTATGTAATGAAAAGGGAATGTGGCAAGATTTGTTGAGAGATAAATACCTAAAGAATAAGACATTGGGACAAACTAATAAGAAACCAGGGGATTCTCATTTTTGGATGAGTCTCATGACTGTGAAAGATCAATTCCTTACCTTAGGAAGATTTAATGTGCAAGAAGGAACACAAACGAGGTTCTGGGAGGATGTATGGCTAGGCAATCAGACATTAAAATCCCAATATCCTTCCCTGTATAATATTGTTCGTAGAAGAAATGCTATAGTTGCCGAAGTGTTGAGCTCAACTCCTCTAAACATTTCTTTTAGGAGAGCTTTAGTGGGCGATAAGCTCAGGGAATGGCATAATTTAGTAGCAAGACTTCTGAATGTGAACCTACAGGAGGGTACTGATATCTTTAGGTGGTCCATAAATTCAAATGGTTTATTTACAGTAAGATCAATGTATAAACACCTGGTGAATAGTGGTATTAAAGTGTCAAAGGAAATCTGGCATACAAAGTTACCACTAAAGATTAAAATCTTCTTGTGGTACTTAAAAAAGGGGGTAGTGCTTACAAAAGATAATCTAGCTAGGAGAAATTGGAATGGGAGTAAGATTTGTAGCTTTTGTAGCTCGAAGGAAACGATACAACATCTCTTTTTCGAATGCCATTATGCAAGGTTTCTTTGGCGTGCAGTTCATATGTTTATGGGAGTTGCACCTCCTCTTAACTTTGGTGATCTATTTAATCAATGGTTAAAACAAGGGGGCCAAACACCAAATTTATCCATTTTAACAGGGGTTGCTGCTTTATGTTGGTGTAGGATCGAGGATTACCGACTAGAGGGGGGTGAATAGGCGGTTTTGAACTAGAAGCACAACACTAGAAAATTAATTAGAAACACATACTAAAATCTTCACCTAGTGAAACTAGCCCATGTCAAAGGTTTGCAACCTAGGATGACAAGATACAATTCAAGTTCTAGATAGAGAAATTCTCAAAGTAAATTGCTTGTAAATAAATGAGGGAAAGAAATAACCAAGGGCGCAAGCAATTTTTCCTGTGGTGTCGATGACTTGCCGGTCACCCCTAATCCACGTTGAGGTGGATTCAAAGTTTCCAATTGCTCCTCTACCAAGAATCCACTTGGTGTATGAGCCAATATAGGAATCAATGAACCGCTCTAAACCTCTTTCCACTAGAGATGCTTTTCACCACTCCGGTGAGGCAAAGCTCATGAACCTCTTCACAAGAATCAATCAAAGGCTTCTTCACAATCTTCTTGAAGAGCTCAATGAAAACCAATCTCCAAGCCGTCTAGGAGGCGGGAACCTCCAAGAGTAACAAATAAACAACTTTGCTTGAAGAACTCCTAGTGCCCCAAAGTTCAAACTCCTTTGACATCATTTCACCAAATTCCTCACAAAATTCTTGATTAGTTGAACCAAAGATAATATCATCAACATATATTTGACATATAAACATATCATCATCAATAGACTTAGTGAACAATGTAGTGTCTACATCCCCAATCTTGAAGCCCTTGGAAACAAGATAATCTCTAAGCCTCTCATACCAAGCACGAGGTGCTTGCTTCAAACCATAGAGAGCTTTAGAAAGTTTATATACATGATTTGGCTTCTTTGGATCCTCAAAACCGGGGGGTTGCTCCACATACACTAGTTCATTAAGTCTACCATTTAAGAAAGCACTTTTAACATCCATTTGATACAATTTTATGTCATGGGAGCATGCATAGGCTAAAAGAATTCTAATAGCTTCTAATCTAGCTACGGGAGCAAAGGTTTCACCAAAATCCAAACCTTCGACTTGAGTGTAGCCTTGAGCAACCAATCTTGCCTTGTTTCTCACCACAATGCCATTCTCATCTTGCTTGTTTCGAAATACCCATTTTGTGCCAATGACATTATAATTCTTTGGTCTCTCCACTAATTCCCAAACTTCATTTATAGTGAAGTTATTTAACTCTTCATGCATAGCATTGATCCAATTCACATCTTGAAGAGCTTCATCTACACGGTTAGGTTCAAGAGAGGACACAAAAGAGTAATGTTCACAAAATGAAGCAATGCGAGAGCGAGTTTAAACACCCTTACTAATATCACCAACTATTTGATCAATAGGGTGATCTTTTGCAATGGCATAGTGAATTCTTGGTTGAACATTTTGCTCTTGTGTTGAGGTAGAAGATATGGAGTTAGGATTCAATTGAGCTTGCTCTTGAGAAATGTCATCAAGATTTTCTTCATTTGTCACTTGAGCTTGATCACTAGGTAGAGGAGAAGATGGATGAACCCTTGTTGAAACAACAATTTCATCCTCTTCATTATTTTCTTCTCTTGGTTTCACATCACCAATAGAAAGATTTTTGATAGCCTCATTCAAACTCTCATTTCTCAAGTTACCTTCATTTTCATCTTCTTCATGAGAGCCATTTGATTCATCAAACTCAACATCAAAAGTTTCTTCAACAATACCATGAGTTTTGTTATACACTCTATAAGCTTTGCTACATGATGAATATCCAAGAAGAAAACCCTCATCACATTTACTTTGAAATTTAGATAATCTAGCTCCCTTCTTGAGAATGTAGCACTTGCATCCAAAGACCCGAAAATATGAAATGTTTGGCTTTCTTCCAATCAATAATTCATATGGTGTCTTGCTCAAGATTCTATGACAATATAGCCTATTTGATGCATGACAAGCGGTGTTAATTGCTTCGGCCCAAAAACTATCCGAAACTTTATATTCCGAAAGCATGGTTCTTGCCATATCAATCAAAGTTCTATTTTTCCTCTCGTCAAGACCATTTTGTTCCGGAGTATACTTGGATGAGAATTCATGCTTGATGCCCTTGTCATCACAAAAATCATCAATTCTAGAATTCTTGAATTCACTTCCATTGTCACTTCTCACTTTCTTCACTCTAAGCTCAAATTCATTTTCGGCCTTTGTCAAAATTTCTTGAAAATGTTACACATCGGCCTTGTCATGAAGAAAGAAAACCCAAGTATATCTAGAGAAATCATCCACAATGACGAGACAACAACAATTTCCACCAATACTTCTATATGTTGTTGGTCCAAATAAATCCATATGCAATAATTCCAATGGCCTAGTGGTTGACATGATACTTTTGGTGGGATGTGAATTTGCCACTTGCTTTCCGGCTTGACAAGCACTACACAATTTGTCTTTTTCAAATTTCACATCCTTCAACCCAACAACAAGATGATACTTCAAAAGCATATTGAGTTGCCTCATACCAACATGTCCAAGCCTTTTATGCCATAACCAACCTTTAGATGACTTAGAGAATAAGCATGTTGTCAAGTTGGTTTTGCTAGATGAGAAATCAACAAGATATAGATTTTCATGTCTAAAACCTTTAAAGATTTGACTATTTCCATCCAAGGTTGTAAGCTCAACTCCATCACTAGTGAATATACATTTATAGCCAAGATCACAAAGTTGAGTTACCGACAATAAATTGAACTTAAGAGAATTAACCAACAACACATTTGAGAGAGAATGATCATTATAGATTGCAACTTTTCCCAACCCTTTCACTTCTCCCTTGCTATTGTCACCAAAGGTAATGTTGTCATAACCGACGGCTTCATCATCAAGAGAAGAGAACATATTTGAATCACCGGTCATGTGTTGTGAGCAACCACTATCAAGAACCCAATGCCTCCCTCCGGACTTGTAGCTCACCTACAAAAGAAGATTAGTTTCTTTTAGGTACCCAAACTCACGTGGGTCCTTGGGGGTTAGTGACCAAGGATTTCGGCACCCAAATGGCATTCTTTTTAGCACCGAGTTTTGGGTTCCCAACATATTTAGCAAAAACATGCCCACTAGAATTTTTCTTAATTACATAACAAGTATCAAAGATTTCAAAGGATACATCATTCTTATTTGATCATTCACCAACACTCATATTGTGGCGGTTCCACTCCGAAATTATTCCAAGTTAAGTACCTTGGGACCACTAATCACGTAGTCAGGCACTTAATCCGGAATAAGCTGGAGCGCCGTCGGATTAAACCCGATTAAACCACGTACTTTTCTCGATCGAAACAACAGCACGCCCACACGAAGGTGAGTTCCAGAGATAACAACATTCCACAAATTAACTTACACAAATAGGTATTACAAGTTATTACAAACCAGGTTCAAATTTAAATCAGAGTACAAGTCTTGCAGCGGAATTTAAAAGTTCAACAACTGAAATTAACGTTCATTGCAGCGGAAGATAAACATCTAACGACGATACAAGCAACTCCGTGCTGAAGCCTGCCACGAAGCTACTCCTCCCGATCCTCGCCAGAGGACGGAACCCATTCGATGTGCCAGCCAGGTGGAACCTGGACAGGCCAAGACAAAGCATCGACATCCAAAGGAATACCTGTAAAATAATGCCACAAGCAAGGCTGAGTATACTAATACTCAGCAAGACTTACCCGTCGGGTGAAAACTACATCACCGACATCTAGACAATGAAAGGCTTTTGGCTAGTGGGTTTGTTTGCCAAAAAGCAACTAAATAAGTCCTTGCTTTCAAGTTTTAGCATCATATTCTAGTAAATTTAACCATTCTAGATTAGCATCCTCTCTAAGCATACAAGTGGTGCAATACAATTTAATTCATACAACAAGTTCATAAATCTCATAATTCCACTTGTTACTCAATGTAGCAGGGCGGTCAAGCAGTCTCATTAACCGCGAGAAGCGGACAGTTCGAACCGAATTTGTGCTACCTGGCCAGGGAAAACCCAACACACACGGATACTCTGCCTGCTATAAAAGGTACAAGCATTTCCCAACCTTTCCCATCGATCCACAATTCGGAACCGGGTCCACTTCCTTAGGATAAAGGTTTACTGCTTCACTCACAGCATCACGCATATATCCACAAGTGTACGGCAGGGGAAACAAAGTTTCCAAGGAGAGATGGCTATCGGCCCTAGCTGCTTCAATCTGGTACCGGGCTTACCGGCTCCCATATACCGGCATGCATGTGGTACGTTCAAAAACTTGACACACTCAACCACACATTTCGACCTTAAATCAATTATCATACACGGACGGGAGATCTACATCTATCATCCCGCCCGTCAATCCTTATGATTCCAACATAAGTAAAGACAAGCAATTCCTATGTCTCGCGAGTGACAGGAAATCACTCGACTTGTAACGGACCTAAAGCAATGCTCTAACGATCCTTTCATACTAGTATTGCAATTCATAGGTACTAGGAAATGTGCAGCTAAGGTATTCAATCAACTCCTTGAAACGTAAATGCACAGACATAGAGAATTCAAAGTGCATAATTTGGTAAAGTTAGGTTATGCTCCGGGGCTTGCCTTCTTGCTCGGACTGGGGGTTAGCCTCCGGGTTGGTCACTTCTACACCGGCACCGTGCTCCGGGACTCCTTCCTCGTGTGCGGGGATAAGGGTGTAGTCGCCGTCTGGGATAGCGCCTTCTACATGATATGCATAACTTAGGGTGGCTGTTCTGGAATTTCAGATTCCATTTATTTTATTCTATCTAACTACAAAAAGGTTTATTCTTTTATATAAATCGATTTCCATCTAGATTACTTCGCATTTTTGTTTCTCCATTTCTGTTCATCATTTTTATCTATAAACTTTATGGCAGCTACTGGAGTATAAGAGCTAAGCTCACTCCAAAATTTAGCTAATTTTGAGCTACACATAATTTATAAAAATTATATCAAGTTGCTGCCAGCAGAATTGAAATTAATTCATATAAAATTGAAAATTCATCCATTTCAGGAGATTTTCCTACCAAAGCTAGGCATAAGCATGAGGAGGGCTCCGGCCAAGTGATGGCTCAAAATAACCCTTGGGTAGTCCTCAATAATTTTCCATCCAAAAACACATATTTAATTATTTACCATTCTAAGCTGAGCAAAAATTAAGTTTCTCATTTTTCACAGGTGTGCTAACGAGTTTTTAGTCCTCAGGAGCAAAATGATGATTTTTCACTGCCCATATTATTTTTAATGATTTCTGCACTGCAAAAAGACAGAAAACCTATTTTAATTCATAACAGGAGCTGTAGTTCATATTTTTAAGTCCCCTTTGGACACAAGCTGTCCCAAGTCACTACAAACAACATATCCAAAGCTCAACCCTAGCGTAGCTCTGGATTTGAAATGGTGCACAACTTTAGGTTTTCATAGTTTGAATTTTAATTCACATACAGTTCGTCAAAAGTACAAACATGTCTAATAGAGATTGTAGTTTAGACTCTCAGGAATCCAGAGAGTATTTTTTTGCATTTTTATGATTTGTGTACGAGTTTTAATGGATTTTACAAGTTTCGGGAAAAATCAAACCTAGACTTAAGAATCTTTTTACGCAGAGAACCCTAGATCTTTCAAAACTTCGCGAACCAGTCCTGCACTTTTGCACAGAGGCCCTTAAACAAAGGTAGACGATGAAGAAAGGTCCCTGGGACCTCGCCGGAGTTGCGCCGGGCAAACTACGGCGAACTAGGCACGGGGAAGTGGGGGGAAATGATCCTGGGCTCACCACGAGTCGTTTGAGGACGGTTTGGAGGCTGGGGGAGGTCGGAGTTGTGCCGGCGACGAGGAGGTGGCGGCGCGGCCGCCGCGGCTTCTACGCCGGCGAGCTCGGGGTCGTTCGCGGAGGGGGGAGAGGTCCTTGAGCACCAGCAGAGCTTGGGGAAGCTAATGGCGTGCTCGAGGAAGCTCGGGGACGGCTCGGAGTAGGGTCTCGACGTGCGGGTGTTTCGACGGCCGGAATTCGCGATTTGGGGGAAATCGCAAATTCTCGCCGGAGAAGGGACAATAGCTTGGGGAAAGTTGGGGGTTTTGGAGCTGGTGGAGTGGACTAGCTCCGTGCGGGATGGATTGGGGAATGGTGGAGCGTGGACGAGGAATTTCGCGAAGAGCTTGGGTTCGGCTTGCGCGTCGCGAGGAGGAAGAAGACCGAGCGAGCGCGGGGAAGTGGAAATGACCAAGTGAGCGAGTGAGAGGAGGGGTGGGAGTGCGCGGTGGAGTGCTTGGGCACGCAAGGGAGGCACTGTGCGGCCTCGGGAGCGTGCGAGCGCGTGGGTGGCTGTCGCGGTCGCCATTGATGGCGCGGCGAGCTCGAACAGAGCGCGCGCGACACGATTGGGCGAGGAAGATTGTGGCGTGATCGCTGGGGATCCTCCACAGTGCTCCTTGGCGCGTAGCGAGCGAGCATCGCGACTGCGGGGCGGCGCTGCGCGGCTGCGACCAGTGCCGAGCGAGCTTGCCATGATGGCGCTCCGCGGCGCGAGGCAGCAGTGCGCCGTCGCCCGCGAAGTGACGGTACGGAAGGCTTGGACAAACGCGTGAGGACAAAAGCTAGCTGCCGCCACAGCTCGGCCGACCCGACGCGGTCTCCGCCACACGCCGGCCACGTGGCGGCCGGACTCCGGCCGGAGCAGAGCGCGCCAGGGGCGAGCTGGCAGCCCCGTGGAGCTCTTTGCCCCTTTTGAACTTTCTCCAAAAATTTGAGCTGAACTTCGAAACGTGTAAAATTAAAAGTTGGAGTTTGAGGTGCGGGACACAACTTCCGAGCTTGGACCGGGCACTTCGACCAGGCGCTACGGCGCTTCGAGCTTGAACCGCAAGCTCGAGCTTGCCGAGCCTCGAATGGTCGGAAACGCCACTCGAGGGTGAGTGCCCCCCTCGAGCTTGGCTGCGAAGCCTCGAGCGTGACGGAACGTCGCTCGAGGGTGAGTCCTCGAGCTTGGCTGCGGAGCCTCGAGGGTGACGGAACGTCGCTCGAGGGTGAGCCCTCGAGCTTGGCTGCGG
Source organism: Digitaria exilis (assembly GCA_015342445.1). NCBI lineage: Eukaryota > Viridiplantae > Streptophyta > Magnoliopsida > Poales > Poaceae > Digitaria > Digitaria exilis. Next base: position 927,160 of record JACEFO010001613.1, read on the forward strand.
AGCCTCGAGGGTGACGGAACGTCGCTCGAGGGTAAGTCCTCGAGCTTGGCTGCGGAGCCTCGAGCGCGACGGACGGCGGGGCCTCGAGGGTCCTGTCGTGCAGCCTCGAATCGTGACGGAAACTACCGGCTAGGCTCGATCGTCACGGACATAGCTCGATCGTCACGGACATACTGACTAGGCTCGATCGTCACGGACATAGCTCGATCGGGACGGATTTTTTTACGGCTAACCTCGATCGTGACGGACATTCCCGCTCGAGGGTCACCGATCGGCGCGAACGCCGTGGCGAGGTTGTCGCGAAGGGCTGTCCGAGATGTTTAAGTTTTAGTTGGGTGCCAAACAACCCTTGTTTTTGAGTTATAATTGAATTTTTGACGAATTTTTGAATTTCAACCCAATTTCCTGTTGCATTGATTTTAATTGCACTTTTTAATTCTTTTGACATCAGAGATGTCACAGCCTACCCCCCTTAAAAGGAATCTCGTCCCGAGATTCGATTACACTTAGGAACAAGGTGGGAAAAAGGTACCTTGGTCTAAGAAAGGATGTCGGGGTAGTTCTTCTTTAGATAGTCTTCGGTTTCCCATGTGGCTTCATCTTCGGAGTGATGACTCCACTGAATTTTGTACATTTTAACTCCCTTCCTTCGTGTTTGTCTCTCTTTCTCGTCGAGGATCTTAACAGGATACTCATCATAAGAGAGATCCGGTTCAACCGAGAGTTCGTCTTCAATAACCTCGGTCGGAACACGAAGACACCTCTTGAGTTGAGAAACATGAAATACATTGTGTACCGCTGAAAGTTTCTCGGGAAGCTTCACTTGATAGGCTACCGGCCCACATTGCTGAGTAATTTCATATGGGCCGATAAAGCGAGGTGCAAGCTTTCCTTTGAGTCCAAATCTTTGCACACCCTTGGTCGGGGAGACTTTAAGATACACGTGATCGCCAACTTCAAACTGAAGTGGCTTCCGCCGCTGATCAAAGTAGCTCTTTTGCCGTGACTGGGCGGTCTTCAAATTCTCCCGAATGATCCTAACCTTTTCTTCTGCCTCCTTCACAAGGTCAGGGCTATAGGTATATCTCTCGCCTGCCTGGGACCAACACAACGGGGTCCGACATCTCCTACCATACAAGGCTTCGAAAGGTGCCATTTTAAGACTCGCTTGGTAGCTGTTGTTATAGGAGAATTCAGCCAGAGACAAACATTTCTCCCAATTCTTCCCATAATGGATAACACAAGCTCGAAGCATATCCTCGAGTATTTGGTTTACCCTTTCCGTCTGCCCATCGGTCTGTGGGTGATATGCCGAACTACGGATCAGTTTGGTGCCTAGGGACAATTGCAACTGTTCCCAAAAGCGTGCTACGAACGGAGCACCACGATCTGAAATTATCGTCTTGGGTACCCCATGTAGACAAACGATCCGCTCCAAATAAATCTCCGCGTACTTCTTAGCGTTATAAAAGGTATTGACCGGAATAAAATGTGCGGTCTTGGTAAGGCGGTCCACAATTACCCAAATGGAGTCGTGCCCCTGCGGGGTTCTGGGAAGTCCAACAATGAAGTCCATGCTTATATCTTCCCACTTCCATGAGGGAATAGGTAGAGGTTGAAGCGTGCCTGCTACCTTCAAGTGGCTGGCCTTAACCCGCTGGCATGTGTCACATTCCGACACATACGTGGCAATTTCTCGCTTCATTCGAGTCCACCAAAAGTTTTGTTTCAAATCTTGGTACATTTTGGTGCTGCCGGGATGGATAGAAAATTTAGAGAGATGTGCCTCATCCATAATCTTCCTCCGGAGTTCCGTGTTTTTAGGCACCACGAGGCGATGCCCGAACCACATTACTCCCTGCCCATCTAGCCGGAAACACTTGTACTTCTCTTTCACCTTCTCCTTGGACAATTTCCTTTTAAGGATTTTAATGCACGCGTCATTTAATTGGGCTACCACAATCTGATCGTGCAAGGTTGGTTCCACTGCAACATGGTTGAAGTACCCGTGTGGAACAATCTCTAAATTGAGCTTTGCCATTTCGTGACACAGGGTGTCGGCATAGGACTCCACGGAAAGACAATGACAACGAGCCTTGCGGCTTAGCGCATCCGCGACTACATTAGCCTTCCCGGGGTGATAATGCACACTAAGGTCATAGTCCTTTGCTAACTCCAACCATCTTCGCTGTCTCATATTCAATTGTGCCTGAGTGAAAACATATTTGAGACTCTTGTGGTCTGTGTATATGTTGCAGGGAACACCCATCAAATAGTGTCTCCACATCTTGAGAGCATGAATAACCGCTGCTAACTCAAGATCATGCGTGGGGTAGTTTTGCTCATGAGGCCGAAGTGCTCGAGAAGCATAAGCAATCACTCGGTTTTCTTGCATGAGAACACAGCCAAGACCGGTGCCTGATGCATCGCAATAGACATCATAAGGCTTGGTGCAATCGGGCTGAGCCAAAACTGGGGCTGAAGTTAAATGTCTTCGCAAGGTGTGGAAAGCTTCCTCACATTTGTCATTCCACTCAAATTTAACTCCCTTCTTCAAGAGTTCGGTCATGGGCTTTGCTATCCGAGAGAAATCCGGAATAAAGCGGCGGTAATACCCGGCTAAACCCAGAAAACTCCGAATCTCGTGGACAGAAGTAGGTGGTTGCCAATCTAGCACCTCTTGCACTTTGGTTGGATCCACGGATATACCATCCTTGGAAACCGTGTGACCTAAAAACTTCACGCTCTCCAGCCAAAATTCACACTTGGAGAACTTGGCGTAGAGCTGGTGATCTCTCAATCTCTGAAGAACAATGCGAAGGTGCTCGGCATGCTCTTCCTCATTCTTAGAATATATAAGAATGTCATCAATGAAAACCACCACAAACTTGTCTAGTTCAGACATGAAGACCGAATTCATGAGGTACATGAAGTAGGCCGGGGCATTTGTGAGTCCAAAAGACATAACCAAGAATTCATAAAGTCCATATCGTGTGGAAAAGGCAGTCTTTGGAATGTCACAAGGCCTGATTTTGATTTGGTGATAGCCAGAGCGAAGGTCAATCTTGGAGAACACTCTGGCGCCAGCTAGTTGGTCAAACAAGATGTCAATACGGGGAAGCGGATACTTGTTCTTAATAGTTACCGCATTGAGAGGCCGGTAATCAATACACAACCTCAAGGAATGGTCCTTCTTCTTCACAAAGATAGCGGGACATCCCCAAGGTGATACACTTGGACGAATGAAACCCTTATCTAGCAATTCTTGGAGTTGAATTTTTAATTCAGCCAATTCATTGGGCGGCATTCTATATGGTCTCTTTGATATAGGTGCTGTGCCAGGTTGAAGTTCAATCACGAATTCAATGTCTCTATCCGGCGGCATCCCAGGTAAGTCATCCGGAAATACATCGGCATACTCACATACCACCGGAATGTCCTTTAGTTGGGTTTCTACCATTGCATAAGCACACGCATCGACACAAGTCCGTTGTGGCAGATATAGCACACTCGGGCCCTGCGTAGGCGAGTTTATCTCAACAACTCGTTCCGCAACATCTAGGACAACCTTATGTTGAGTCATCCAATTGGCTCCTAATACAATGTCAATTCCTTCCATTCCCAGCAGAATCAAATCAGTAGGAAATGTTTTACTTCCCAACCTGATCGGAACCTTGTGGGTGACTTGGTTGGATGCAATTTTACCTCCCGCAGTTGATATCACGTATGATGATTTGGTATGGTACGATTTTAATCCGCATTTCACATGGAACCTTGTGCTTATAAAACTATGTGTTGCCCCGGAATCAAACAATATCACAGCAGGTTGAGTGCAGATAGGGAAGGTACCAGTCATGTCTGGGGCTCCCTCGGGTAAGTCGGCCAAGGTGGTGTAGTTGAGCCGTCCTTGGCGAACTTGCACACGCTGTTGCTGCTTGCCCTTGCCTTGCTGATTTCCCGGGCGCTGGTTTTGCTGCTTGTTCTGCGGGCAATCCTTGATAAAATGATCTTTACATCCACACTGGAAGCACTGATAGCCGGCTCCAGGGCGAGCTGGCTGCTGTGCATTTTGCCTTGGTGCTTGCTGCTGCTGCGGCGGAGGGAAACGAGGCGCGTTAGGCTGTGGCGGCCTAGCAACCCATCCACCTCCCTGAGGTGCCCTGGACTGTCCCTGCGGTGCAGCCGGGGGAACCAAGCGGAACCTTTGTGGCTGCGCGCTCGACGGTCCAGCGGGAGTCTTCCTCTTCTTTTCCGCCTTGTGCACCATGTTGGCGTCTTCTTGAGCGATGGCAAGGTTCACGAGATCGCCGTACGTGGCAGCACGGGTGGTGGCCAACTGTGCCTTTAACTTGGTGTTAAGGCCACGTCGGAACCTCTCTAGCTTCTTCTCGTCGGAGTCGGCGTGATGACCCGCATAAGGGCACAGACCATTGAAGGCCTGGGCGTACTGAAGCACTGTACGGGTACCCTGGGTCAGCGCCAAAAACTCATTCAGCTTTCGCTCTACTAGACCGGCCGGAATGTGATGAGCCTTGAATGCAGCCTTGAACTCATCCCACTCAACTACATGACCCTCCTGCTGCAGGGCCAGGTAATTCTCCCACCAAAGGAGAGCTGGGCCGCGGAGTTGCTGCGCCGCGAATACGACCTTGCGGTTGGAGGTGCAAGGCGTCGCCAGAATGGTGAACTTGGACTCGATGGCTCGAATCCAGGTGTCGGCCTCCAAAGGTTCGTCAGCTCGAGAGAAGATCGGCGGGTGCGTCGCCAGAAAATCCTCGTATCGGGCCACCTGAGGCTGAGGGGCCCGTTGACCTCCCTGCTGAAGCATCTGCTGCTGCATCATCTGCTGCTGATGCTGCAGGTTCCGGAGAATCTCCGTTTGCGTGGCATAAAGCTGCTGCCACGTAGGAGGTTGCTGCGGTGGAGGAGGTGGCGGTGGCTGTTGCTGCCCCTCTGGCCCCTGCTGGTTAGCGTTGGAGCCACTAGCGTCGTGACCGCTGCGGGTGATTGCCATCTGCAGCAGGTACTTGTATTAGCCACATTCCATAAGCTTGCATAATGAATGACAAGATAGAACGTGACAATATATTAAGTGTACTGCGCAGAATGGCAAATCAGCACGCAGTTCGGGAGAAAAATCATATCTCCCAACAGGAAACAAGTCAAATGCTCCCATTCGGTCAGTAGCTCGGAAATTTTATGCTCTACAACTTTCATGTTGGGCTCGGAATCAAATTCGGACTGGAACTAAGCCGAAAAATTCAATCTTTAGCTCTCTGCATTTGCTGTTTTTCAGCAGGCCGAGCTATAGTGTTTTGGTTGCCATTTTTATTTCGCTTAACCAATGGGGTTGCAATTCGGTGATCATTTTGTTTGACAAATTCCAAACAACTTTGTAGTTCACATCACAGCCCAGAAATGAATGGAAAACCCATCAATAATTAAAACAAGGTCAGCTGCAGAACGTTTTCAACACAGCTGTAACAACATCATCAAGTTTTACACCACAACCACACCATTAATTTACATTGCCACCAAATAGGAGGAGCTCAACTCCATCTAGCCTATTATAACATGAAGCCAAAATCTAGGCCTAGCGGAGGAGTAAACTTGCTACTACCACTCTAAAAATCATCCAAGTTATTAGCGGTAGCCTCGCTGCCCATAGGTGAAGGTGGAGCTGGAAGGGGCGGCATGTCATCCTCGGTGTCCATGTCGGAATCGGGGGCCTCTCCTTCACCATTCCCTCCTTCTTGCTCAAGAAGGTGCTGAGCGTCATGGGCGGCAAGCATAGCATTTGCATGCTCCAAGGTACCATGTACCTCCTCAAGCTCATCTCTAGTTTGTGCTAACTCATTCTGGGTGTTGTTGTGTGCAATCTGGAGGTCATTCAATTGCCTCTCCAAGTCAGCAATCATGGCATCTCTAGTGGTCACCTCAATGGACAAAGAGGTCCTCTCAACCCCTATGTCACGGGCGCGAGCCGACATGTCCATGGCAATGTTGAGCATCTCGCTCTGCGACCGTCCAAGAAGTGCCTGCAAACGGTGATAGGCTCGGATCCACCTCATCATCAAAGCGGCTGCTGCGACGGGGCTCTCCGCCATCCTCAAAGGAGAGCTAAGGTAGCGCCTCATCCAGTGGGGATCATCCGGCTGAGTTGGTGGAAACAGCCCAAGCAACTGGTGCTCTACCAAGCTCTGGTTCTGAGCACAAAAAGAACTGATGCCATTCAAGGCAGCTAGCTCACAAGTCGTCTCCATGTGGTGTCCATGAACTTCCACCGTCCAGGTGGGGGAACTAGGACACGGCGGGTGGCGATAGACCACCAAACGCACACGGGAACGAGTCACACCACGGTCTCGGATGAGGATTCTCTCATATTGTGGCGGTGTAGGGTAGCCAAGTGCCTGTAGAACCGACCACAAGATGCTAGGGAAACCTTCCCATCCCAAGCAATCAGAGAAGGACACGTCGTTGGGGTGGCTAGCCAGGTCAGCGAGGGCGTCCATCTGAACCAAAAGGAAAAAGGGGCAAGGGTGAGCACCGGGTAGCGCCAAAGAATAAGAACAGATTCTGTGCAGGGTAGTAAAAATTTCAAAACTCGAAATCTACAAGCTCAAAAATTCCCAAATTTGGCCAGGACATTGTTTAAGTAATTCCTAACAAGTTTCATTTTGGAGGTTTGAGCAGAAACTGTCGTTAAGATGGTGTAAAAATTCAATTTTTATCTCACTGTCCCCAGAAATTTCCAGCAGACAGGGGGTTACCATTTTTAGCATAACTCCAATTTTACTGAACCATTTTCGTTGAAATTTCTCCAGCATTTACTCCATAATATTTATGACAACTTTCGTGTTGAACACTTTTTCGTTCGACAACGTTTTCAGTTTCGAATTAAGGGTGCAACAGATTGTTCTCAGCAGGATTTTTTTTTTTTTGGGTTGTGATTTCAATTCCTTTGATGGCGGTTCGATTCGGTCACTTATTAAAATCCATGTCAATTCAGTGAGATGCAATGCATGAGCGGCCTATTCGTTCTCTCCAACACACATGCCAATAACTTTTGGCTTACGAAATTAGTGCCGGTGGCTAGGCAATATCCGTCTCTCCCTATATTAACTAGTCGGACTTCTAACCGTCTCAACATACGGATTCGCGGTTAATGTACCTGCAGAAAATTTCAGTTCAGAGCATGTATAATCAACCTTTCGTGCCAGCACTCACGAAAGCGTCTCCATTCATTACCACCCACTATATAGAGGTGGCACCCGAACGTTTAACATTGAACGGGCAATGTTCATATGTCACCAAAGCGACATATTGACAGTTTCATACGCTAATAGAATAGCGTATTGACTTTGTGCCGCCATCATATTTGCATATGATGCCGTGGTACGCTACAGCAATCGCCGTACCTTGCGCCCACCATCCTATTCTATTTTCATACGCCATCATAGCGTATTGACTATGTGCCGCCACTATATTTTCATATAGTGCCGTGGTACGTTACAGCAATCGCCGTACCTTGCGCCCACCATTGCGGAAAGTAAATGACAGAATGAAATGTGCTGGAAGTCAGTATAATATATTATTTGCCACCTATCATATCGTGATCCCTTAACCCACATAGGCTTCACACTCTAGATAACATCCTTAGCGGTCCTAACAACAACCTTCCACCGAAAAGCACGGCGGAAGTACGAGTTGGCAAATTTTATTCCAAAAATATTTATTTAAGGTTTGTTGGTCTCTCCGGTGCGCTGTTTCGGCTCTGATGCCAGCTGTGGCGGTTCCACTCCGAAATTATTCCAAGTTAAGTACCTTGGGACCACTAATCACGTAGTCAGGCACTTAATCCGGAATAAGCTGGAGCGCCGTCGGATTAAACCCGATTAAACCACGTACTTTTCTCGATCGAAACAACAGCACGCCCACACGAAGGTGAGTTCCAGAGATAACAACATTCCACAAATTAACTTACACAAATAGGTATTACAAGTTATTACAAACCAGGTTCAAATTTAAATCAGAGTACAAGTCTTGCAGCGGAATTTAAAAGTTCAACAACTGAAATTAACGTTCATTGCAGCGGAAGATAAACATCTAACGACGATACAAGCAACTCCGTGCTGAAGCCTGCCACGAAGCTACTCCTCCCGATCCTCGCCAGAGGACGGAACCCATTCGATGTGCCAGCCAGGTGGAACCTGGACAGGCCAAGACAAAGCATCGACATCCAAAGGAATACCTGTAAAATAATGCCACAAGCAAGGCTGAGTATACTAATACTCAGCAAGACTTACCCGTCGGGTGAAAACTACATCACCGACATCTAGACAATGAAAGGCTTTTGGCTAGTGGGTTTGTTTGCCAAAAAGCAACTAAATAAGTCCTTGCTTTCAAGTTTTAGCATCATATTCTAGTAAATTTAACCATTCTAGATTAGCATCCTCTCTAAGCATACAAGTGGTGCAATACAATTTAATTCATACAACAAGTTCATAAATCTCATAATTCCACTTGTTACTCAATGTAGCAGGGCGGTCAAGCAGTCTCATTAACCGCGAGAAGCGGACAGTTCGAACCGAATTTGTGCTACCTGGCCAGGGAAAACCCAACACACACGGATACTCTGCCTGCTATAAAAGGTACAAGCATTTCCCAACCTTTCCCATCGATCCACAATTCGGAACCGGGTCCACTTCCTTAGGATAAAGGTTTACTGCTTCACTCACAGCATCACGCATATATCCACAAGTGTACGGCAGGGGAAACAAAGTTTCCAAGGAGAGATGGCTATCGGCCCTAGCTGCTTCAATCTGGTACCGGGCTTACCGGCTCCCATATACCGGCATGCATGTGGTACGTTCAAAAACTTGACACACTCAACCACACATTTCGACCTTAAATCAATTATCATACACGGACGGGAGATCTACATCTATCATCCCGCCCGTCAATCCTTATGATTCCAACATAAGTAAAGACAAGCAATTCCTATGTCTCGCGAGTGACAGGAAATCACTCGACTTGTAACGGACCTAAAGCAATGCTCTAACGATCCTTTCATACTAGTATTGCAATTCATAGGTACTAGGAAATGTGCAGCTAAGGTATTCAATCAACTCCTTGAAACGTAAATGCACAGACATAGAGAATTCAAAGTGCATAATTTGGTAAAGTTAGGTTATGCTCCGGGGCTTGCCTTCTTGCTCGGACTGGGGGTTAGCCTCCGGGTTGGTCACTTCTACACCGGCACCGTGCTCCGGGACTCCTTCCTCGTGTGCGGGGATAAGGGTGTAGTCGCCGTCTGGGATAGCGCCTTCTACATGATATGCATAACTTAGGGTGGCTGTTCTGGAATTTCAGATTCCATTTATTTTATTCTATCTAACTACAAAAAGGTTTATTCTTTTATATAAATCGATTTCCATCTAGATTACTTCGCATTTTTGTTTCTCCATTTCTGTTCATCATTTTTATCTATAAACTTTATGGCAGCTACTGGAGTATAAGAGCTAAGCTCACTCCAAAATTTAGCTAATTTTGAGCTACACATAATTTATAAAAATTATATCAAGTTGCTGCCAGCAGAATTGAAATTAATTCATATAAAATTGAAAATTCATCCATTTCAGGAGATTTTCCTACCAAAGCTAGGCATAAGCATGAGGAGGGCTCCGGCCAAGTGATGGCTCAAAATAACCCTTGGGTAGTCCTCAATAATTTTCCATCCAAAAACACATATTTAATTATTTACCATTCTAAGCTGAGCAAAAATTAAGTTTCTCATTTTTCACAGGTGTGCTAACGAGTTTTTAGTCCTCAGGAGCAAAATGATGATTTTTCACTGCCCATATTATTTTTAATGATTTCTGCACTGCAAAAAGACAGAAAACCTATTTTAATTCATAACAGGAGCTGTAGTTCATATTTTTAAGTCCCCTTTGGACACAAGCTGTCCCAAGTCACTACAAACAACATATCCAAAGCTCAACCCTAGCGTAGCTCTGGATTTGAAATGGTGCAAACCTTTAGGTTTTCATAGTCTGAATTTTAATTCACATACAGTTCGTCAAAAGTACAAACATGTCTAATAGAGATTGTAGTTTAGACTCTCAGGAATCCAGAGAGTATTTTTTTGCATTTTTATGATTTGTGTACGAGTTTTAATGGATTTTACAAGTTTCGGGAAAAATCAAACCTAGACTTAAGAATCTTTTTACGCAGAGAACCCTAGATCTTTCAAAACTTCGCGAACCAGTCCTGCACTTTTGCACAGAGGCCCTTAAACAAAGGTAGACGATGAAGAAAGGTCCCTGGGACCTCGCCGGAGTTGCGCCGGGCAAACTACGGCGAACTAGGCACGGGGAAGTGGGGGGAAATGATCCTGGGCTCACCACGAGTCGTTTGAGGACGGTTTGGAGGCTGGGGGAGGTCGGAGTTGTGCCGGCGACGAGGAGGTGGCGGCGCGGCCGCCGCGGCTTCTACGCCGGCGAGCTCGGGGTCGTTCGCGGAGGGGGGAGAGGTCCTTGAGCACCAGCAGAGCTTGGGGAAGCTAATGGCGTGCTCGAGGAAGCTCGGGGACGGCTCGGAGTAGGGTCTCGACGTGCGGGTGTTTCGACGGCCGGAATTCGCGATTTGGGGGAAATCGCAAATTCTCGCCGGAGAAGGGACAATAGCTTGGGGAAAGTTGGGGGTTTTGGAGCTGGTGGAGTGGACTAGCTCCGTGCGGGATGGATTGGGGAATGGTGGAGCGTGGACGAGGAATTTCGCGAAGAGCTTGGGTTCGGCTTGCGCGTCGCGAGGAGGAAGAAGACCGAGCGAGCGCGGGGAAGTGGAAATGACCAAGTGAGCGAGTGAGAGGAGGGGTGGGAGTGCGCGGTGGAGTGCTTGGGCACGCAAGGGAGGCACTGTGCGGCCTCGGGAGCGTGCGAGCGCGTGGGTGGCTGTCGCGGTCGCCATTGATGGCGCGGCGAGCTCGAACAGAGCGCGCGCGACACGATTGGGCGAGGAAGATTGTGGCGTGATCGCTGGGGATCCTCCACAGTGCTCCTTGGCGCGTAGCGAGCGAGCATCGCGACTGCGGGGCGGCGCTGCGCGGCTGCGACCAGTGCCGAGCGAGCTTGCCATGATGGCGCTCCGCGGCGCGAGGCAGCAGTGCGCCGTCGCCCGCGAAGTGACGGTACGGAAGGCTTGGACAAACGCGTGAGGACAAAAGCTAGCTGCCGCCACAGCTCGGCCGACCCGACGCGGTCTCCGCCACACGCCGGCCACGTGGCGGCCGGACTCCGGCCGGAGCAGAGCGCGCCAGGGGCGAGCTGGCAGCCCCGTGGAGCTCTTTGCCCCTTTTGAACTTTCTCCAAAAATTTGAGCTGAACTTCGAAACGTGTAAAATTAAAAGTTGGAGTTTGAGGTGCGGGACACAACTTCCGAGCTTGGACCGGGCACTTCGACCAGGCGCTACGGCGCTTCGAGCTTGAACCGCAAGCTCGAGCTTGCCGAGCCTCGAATGGTCGGAAACGCCACTCGAGGGTGAGTGCCCCCCTCGAGCTTGGCTGCGAAGCCTCGAGCGTGACGGAACGTCGCTCGAGGGTGAGTCCTCGAGCTTGGCTGCGGAGCCTCGAGGGTGACGGAACGTCGCTCGAGGGTGAGCCCTCGAGCTTGGCTGCGGAGCCTCGAGGGTGACGGAACGTCGCTCGAGGGTAAGTCCTCGAGCTTGGCTGCGGAGCCTCGAGCGCGACGGACGGCGGGGCCTCGAGGGTCCTGTCGTGCAGCCTCGAATCGTGACGGAAACTACCGGCTAGGCTCGATCGTCACGGACATAGCTCGATCGTCACGGACATACTGACTAGGCTCGATCGTCACGGACATAGCTCGATCGGGACGGATTTTTTTACGGCTAACCTCGATCGTGACGGACATTCCCGCTCGAGGGTCACCGATCGGCGCGAACGCCGTGGCGAGGTTGTCGCGAAGGGCTGTCCGAGATGTTTAAGTTTTAGTTGGGTGCCAAACAACCCTTGTTTTTGAGTTATAATTGAATTTTTGACGAATTTTTGAATTTCAACCCAATTTCCTGTTGCATTGATTTTAATTGCACTTTTTAATTCTTTTGACATCAGAGATGTCACACATATAACCATTGCTTTCCTCAAGATATGATTTATGAGAGACAACACCCTTTTTACCTTTGCTCTTTCTCTCATAGAAAGTCTTGTTGTCTTCCCAAATCTCAACATTCTTACCTATGCTCTTTACAAAAGTAGTCTTGTGAGGAACAAAAGCACTCTTACCCTTTTTGGGTAAGCTTCCAACACCCTCACGACCCAAAGCAAATCTTTGGTTTCCCAAAAGACGTCTAAATTCTTTTTCATTATTAAACCATCTTGCTAAACATTCATTTTCTTTTCTAAGCATGTCATTTTCAATAATAAAGGAAGTGTCACAAGTAAAGCCATTATCAAAGCATGAAGCATCAATTGAATTACTAGAAGGCATAGATAAACTTGAAGCACAAGGCAAGTCATTCAAAATGTCACATTGAGTCCTAATGCTAGTGATGACTTTGTTTTCATGAGCTAGGCAAGATTTATGAGCTTCCTCAAGCTTCTCATGAGTTTCTTTTAGATTCTTATGAGATGTCTTTAGCTCCTCATAGGAATCTTGAAGAGCTTTGTAACTCTTTTTCACTTCCTTCAATTTAGCCTTTTCTTTACTCATGTAATCAATGGCATCACTAAGCATTTGAACAAGATCATCATAGGAAAACTCATCATTGTCAAGTTCATTATCATGTGATACCTTAGCCTCACCCTTTGCCATAAGACAATGAGGTGAAGAGAAAAGAGATGGAGCCTTCTTGATAGCGATGCCGGCAACTCCTTTGGAGGACTTATCATCCTCATCATCACTATCATCGGAGTCGGAACTAGCATCAGAATCCCATTCAACATAATATGCTTGACCATTATTCTTCTTTTTGAAGAACCTCCTCTTTTTTCTCTCACCATCCTTCTTCTTTTTCTTCTTGTTTGGACAATACATAGCAATGTGCCCCTTTTCATCACACTCAAAGCATTTCTTGTCATCAAAGGGATTTTTCTTGGAGAACTTTCCTTTCTTGTCATAGCTCTTGCCCTTCATCAACTTCTTGAATCTTCTCACAAATAAAGCCATTTCTTCATCGGAATTCCCTTCATTTTCACTTTCTTCATTTTTATCTTCCTTTAAAGATTGAGCTTTGAGAGCAATACTCTTTTTGCCTTCATCATTCAAAACCCCATGAGCTTCATTTTGTGACTTCTTGAAAATATCATGAGTGGTCACTTCTCCCAATATTTGAGTGGGTGTCTTCTTCTTCAAATCTTCTCTCTCAAGCATAGTGACAATTGTATCATATTTGCTTGGGAGGCTTCTAAGAAATGTGTGAGCAAAATCATCATTTTTTATCTCATGACCAAGATTTCTCAATTTATTCACAATCTCATTCAATCTATCCAACATAGTTGGAACATCTTCATCTTTTTCCATTTTGAAATTTCCAAACTTCCCTTTGAACACAAATAGCTTAGCTTCCTTTACCGTTGAGGTGCCTTCATAAATTTCCATAAGCTTCACCCAAATGTCATGAGCATTTGCCTCATTTTTTATTCCATTGAACTCATTCAAATCAAGGGCACTATATAGCACATTCATGGCTTGATCATTAAGAGCATCATTTTCATTATCAAGAATTGTTCTATTGTCGTCATAAAAAATAACCACATTTTTCTACTAATGGCCTTGAGATGAACCATCATTCTAGTTTTCCAATAATCATAATTTGTACCATCAAAGAATGGTGCCCTTCCCACATGAACATTATCACTAGCCATAATCCTACTCCGGGATGATTAAATCCTTGATCAACGGAGACCTAGGCTCTTGATACCACTTGTAGAATCGAGGATTACCGACTAGAGGGGGGGGTGAAAAGGCGGTTTTGAACTAGAAGCACAACACTAGAAAATTAATTAGAAACACATACTAAAATCTTCACCTAGTGAAACTAGCCCATGTCAAAGGTTTGCAACCTAGGATGACAAGATACAATTCAAGTTCTAGATAGAGAAATTCTCAAAGTAAATTGCTTGTAAATAAATGAGGGAAAGAAATAACCAAGGATGCAAGCAATTTTTTCTGTGGTGTCGATGACTTGCCGGTCACCCCTAATCCACGTTGAGGTGGATTCAAAGTTTCCAATTGCTCCTATACCAAGAATCCACTTGGTGTATGAGCCAATATAGGAATCAATGAACCGCTCCAAACCTCTTTTCACTAGAGATGCTTTTCACCACTCCGGTGAGGCAAAGCTCATGAACCTCTTCACAAGAATCAATCAAAGGCTTCTTCACAATATTCTTGAAGAGCTCAATGAAAACCAATCTCCAAGCCGTCTAGGAGGCGGCAACCTTCAAGAGTAACAAATCAACAACCTTACTTGAAGAACTCCTAGTGCCCCAAAGCTCAAACCTTGAATGCTAGCACTAGATGCCTCTCTATCTCACCAAAAATGCAATCCAAAGCTATGTGAGTAAGAGAGAAGGAATGGAGAGCTCAAAAGTGTATTGCAAGTGAGTGGAATGGCCAAGAGGAGCTCCTCACGCCGGCCACCCCTCTATTTATAGAGGGGTGCCTCAAATCCAACCGTTATGTTCAAATTCCACGTTTTCTGCGAACACGCGGACCGTCCACCCTTACAGAACCGGACGGTCCGCTGTTATAAGGCAACGGCTATGTGTCACATCACGGCGTGTCAGAACTGACCGTTATTCAAAAACCGGACCGTCCGCCAGCCAGGGACGGACCGTCCGCCGTTCATTTCACACTTATACAAAACGGACAACGTTCGGACAAGTCCGATCATATACCCATGGACAGTCCGCCGCCAGGGCTAGACCGTCCGCGGTGGATCTTGAAATCCACCAGAAAGGCCCAGAGTTTCTTTCCTAAAACCGGATGGTCTGCCTCTACGGGCCGGACCGTCCGCCGTTGCCAGTTAAAAACCTCAGGGCCCACAACGATTCTGTGTAACTTTTTGTATGAAGGCGGACCATCCGGCAAGCCTGGCCGGACCGTCCGCCGTGCGCATTTTCAGCAGGTGCAAAACACTCATCTAAATGCATGCAAATCCAAATCTTTGAGCAATGTGGCACTATAAACTCGTCAAGCAAATGTTAATTGATCCCTCTTGATAGTACGGCTATCTAGCCTACAAATCCGGTCAATTTACTTCTCTAATCACCTCTTGACCGGCAAAAAGAAAATCCTATATTTATACCTTTGCCTTGAGCCTCTCGCCATTTCAAATCAACTTTTCTTTGCGGAAGCATCCTTGCTTTATGCACTACCATCTCCATGGTATCTCATAGCGAATACGTGTGACTAACCTTAATTCATAAGCTCAATGAAATTGTTAGTCCACAAGGTGTTGTCATTAATTACAAAAACTCTAATCTTGGGGCCTACATGCTTTCAGTTGGGCAATCTGGTTAACAAGAAATGAGGTCGTTTTTGACAAATACCAACCAAAAACTTTTATGCAGGTTCTTTTCAGGGGAATGCATTGGCTTCGTCACTGGGCACAATTGCAGCGCAGTGAGGATCAGAAGGAGATGATGATTCAGGTGTGTCAAACGATGGAGACAATGGCACTTGGCTTCTTTGCTTCCTATGGATGGCCGCGTAGTTTACGGCTTGGTTATTGATGAGAGTTATGCTTTAAAATAAAATTTGTGGACTGCGTTTATGTGTAATAATGTATGGACTGATTCATCTCTTGAGAGGGGTTGAAGCCGGAATTGTCCATTATCTATAAAAAAAAAGGGCCTTCAATTTCGAGGCAAACTTGTAACTCATGTTGGTCATCATTTCTGTGTACAGTTCTCTATGGTATAGGACTGTCTCCATATGTTAAATTACATCAGGAATACAACATTTGGGCCTTTACTTGCATGTTTCATCCAAACAAAAAGGTCGGCCAACCTTCAGCTTCTTACAAAACAACAAATTAGAATCAGGCAATCCCAGCTCACCTGTATCTCAAGTAATCATTTTTCATATGATTTTTTTCCTTACTAAGTTCCTGCATATACTACTCAAGTACATCAAGCTAGGTACCTAGATTTTGAATTTTGATAGACCCGTGCTTCAATTGATGTTTTGAACGTACCTGTCTATGATGGTTGAATGATTTTTCATGTAAAGCATGAGTGAGTGATCCTTGGGCATATAGTTAACATCAAGCCTGCGTGTCTATAGAAGCAGAGAGGCACCGGATTCATTTTGGGGATTTCTGATAAGATCCCCTAAAAGTAACCATTGTGAAAGCAAGCTAGTAGAAAAATTCGCGTCACTACCATAAAGGCGCCAAAATTGATTTGACTTTTTTCACTATAATAATGTGACCCTGAGAAAACGAGTACCAACTGATGCATTGGAAAGATGAAAGCTCGAGCCGAGTACCAACTGATGCATTGTGAAGTCATAGTGATGGCCCGTATGTGCCATCAAAGAGATCACTTGCCAACTGCAACCCGACAATGGGGCTGTTGTTTACCTGTATGCACAAGCAGAAATTATGAAAATGTGCGAAGGATGTTCTGTACTTGAACTGGTGCTCATCTCGTCAGCTGCAGAAGATGATCGAGAGCTGCGTGTAATAAACTCGCTCGATATCTTGCTTGCTGCTACTCTGCTCGTCGAGATGCCATTTAAACTCACCTGCAATTCTGCATATGCACCCGACTCGCGCGTTCATTCTTGCCGTGGTCCTCCAAATTCTCCTCCCTGGCGTGCCTTGCTTGCTTGCCTAGTTAACACACACATATATATTAGGATCGGAGAAACCCAACAAACATTTGATTTGTCAAAGAGAAATTTAATATACATTCTTGGTTTTCAATTTTTTTTTTTGGGAATTGACATGTACGTGTTGCTGAAACAATAGTCCAGATGGATAATGCAGCATAGCCTAGCTGGCTAGGGTTCTTGTTGCTGTGGCATGGCATCGTCTGTCATGATGTTGGTTGAGTGCCAAGCCACCAGCCACCCCCCTGTCGTCCTTGTTGGTATGGCAGAGAGCTCACGTGCATGCAGATGGCAGCATCGTCGTATCGCATGCGTGCGCGGGTGGGTGATGAGCTTCGCTCTTGGCCTCTTCGCTTGTCATGCATGTCCTTGACGTTGGACCCCCCTGCCTAGCTACAAGCTGGTTGACTAAAGCATAGCAGCTAGGGTTCTCACTCTAGTGCTCGACCGTCTGTCATCACAGCATCATCTGGTTGCCTTCTTTAATTTGTCCTTGGTTTATTATTAGTTCCAAACAAAACTCATATCATCATCTACATCTCTAGGCTCGGTACGCAGTAGGTTTTAGGATAAGTGTAGACGTGTAGTGTAGGAGCAAAGATGGGAAATAAGCTACCACGTCAAGAAAAAAAAACAAATGGAAAGAAAAAGAACAGGAAGCGTGACCGGCTCCCCGATGCTCTTCATTACTGGACTCTACCTATCCGCATCGTCCATCTCCATATCTGTGCATCTGCATCTTTTGCAGCTACAGTGACGTGCCTGCTTAGACCTATAGAGATTAAGGCCATGTTTAGATTTCAACTATTCACTATTCATTTCAACTTTTCACTATTCATTTCAGCTTTTCACTATTCCTCCCTCACAAAACATGTTTCCCAGCGAATGCTAGAGTGTTTTTCTTATGCTACAGTGTTTTTTCCTACAATCTAAACACACCCTAAACACAAAAGTGCAGGGAAAAGAGAGGCACTACTGTGCGCATGCATGCTTGCCACTACCACTCTGGTACGTGACAGGCCAAGAGATGCACACACTGCTGCGGTGAAAAAGTGAAGGGAGAGGGTTAGAAAAAAAAATAAAGAACCCTACTAAGAAGAAAAGTAAGCATCCATGTTAGTACTACATGTCCAGTACTACATGGATTAATTGGAATTGGATAAGCTTTGCTTTGCTTGCTTCTCTGATCATGTGATCTGATCTCCTAGATAGGTCATGCCAATGCCAACTAGCTAGACGACGAGGAGGTGGCGAGCAAAGCACGATATCAATCCAATGCAACGTCTGCTGGTGGAAACAACATAGTACTTCACGTGCCCCTCTCCCTGCCGACGCTCGCTCGCGCAGAGAAATGACACCACGCTGCAGCAGCAGCCTGCAGATGCGTGGCGTGGACGGTTGATGGGGCCCAGATCCCCTGAGATCACGCGACGCCAGCGTGTTGCCTGTTGATTTGATCACACGTACGTACGTGTATGCCTGCAGGCGCCGCTCGCTTTGGTTTTCCTTCCAATCGGGAGAAAGCGTGCGGGCGTCTCGGTGTTCAGTGCCGCTAGCTAGTTGTGGACGCATTTTTTTTCGACACACGAAAACGCTAGATCGTGCCGTAGTCGAACTCTCCTTGTCGGAGCTTCTGGACACAGCCGGTCAGACCGCCTGTAGCAGAGACGCCGCGAAAGCCTACGATCACAACCTCGGGAGGGACCCCGTCTGAGGCTGCGAACCTAGGGTTGTTCTAAGGTAGGCAAGGGCACTTAAACGTCCTAAGACGTCGTGGAGAAGAAGAAGGAAAGCAAAGGGGTTGGAAAAGTTAGGGTTTAGAGATAAAAAATAGAACGATGATTTGTACGATTGGGTAGAGATCCTCAATCGGCCATGACCCTTTATATTTATAGGGTGGGGAGGTCTTGCCCCGCAAGGAAGTCCCTGTACAGATCTAAAATCGTGAAAAAAACCTGATTCTACTCGGACTCGGGGACAGGCAGTCAGACCGCCTGTGACAGGCGGTTAGACCGCCTGACACTTCGCCAGATCGGCTACAGGGCACAGCCGGTCTAACCGCTTGTACAGGCGGTCTAGACCGGCTATCCCAGCCTGATCGGCTTTGCCATTTTTGGTCGTCAACATATGCCCCCCTGTTTTTTGGTAAAATATTGTTTACCACAAAACATTTAATCATACTAAAGGCGACCCTCTATTGTTGGCCATTTTCCCTAAGAGTGATGTCACATATCGGCCATATCCTTTCAAGCATGTTGCCAAACACTTGGATGATATTTCTTCAAGTACTTCCCATTGAGTGCCCTTGGCAACTGAAATCCTTGCAAAATCTCCACTATATAGGAATTTCCAGAACAAACCTTCACAATACGATATGATCCTTCCCAATTTGGCGACCATTTATCAAACTTGTTTCTCTTTGTTCCTATAGGTAAAATAGTCTTCCACACAAAATCACCAAATTGAAAGGATTTGAGTTTTATCTTCTTGTTATATGCTCGAGCCACTCTCCTTTTATCCTTTTCAATCTCCTCCAAGGCCTCCAAACGCTTATCGGTCACATCATCAATATTATCCATCATCAAAGCACAATATGTGCTAGCATCAAGATCATTTTGCTTAGCCAATCTATAAGCAGTCAGATTTACCTCGATGGGCAAAACGGCCTCTTGACCATAGACAAGCTCCAATGGAGTAACCTTAGTAGCACCATGTCTAGAAATACGATGCGCCCATAATGCTTCAGATAATACCTCATGCCACCGCTTAGGATGATCTTCAATCTTCTTCTTTATGAGCTTGATCAAAATCTTATTGCTAGACTCGGCTTGACCATTGGCTTGAGCATAATATGGAGATGAATTGAGCAATTTAATACCATAGGATGCAACAAACTCACGTACCTCTTTAGAAATAAACGACGTGCCTTGATCCGTAGTCAATGTCTGAGGAATCCCAAATCTATGAATAATATGCTCAGTAATAAACTCAATCACCTCCCTATGTGTCATGTTCTTGAGAGGAATTGCTTCAGTCCACTTGGTGAAATAATCAGTAGCCACAATCACAAAACAATGACCTTTGGATGAAGGAGGATGAATCTTACCAACAAAATCTAAACCCCATCCTCTAAAAGGCCATGGCTTAATGATCAGATGCATCAACGCAGCAGGTGCAATCTGAATATCCCCGAACTTTTGACACTCTTCACATCCTTTGTAGTAACGAAAACAATCGGCTATTATTGTAGGTCAATAAAAGCAAGCCCGCCTAAGGAGCCACTTCATCATTCGAGCCGATTGATGTGTACCACAAATTCCTTCATGAACCTCTGCCATAGCCAATCTAGCTTGATCAAGATCTAAATATTTCAAAAGCAATCCATCCATGGTCCGATGATATAGTTCACCATCAATCAAAGTAAACTTGAAAGCCCATCGTCGGACTTTTCGATCCACTGACCTGCTAGTATCCTGTAAATACTTCACCAGAGGCTCCCTCCAATCACGTCCACAATAGATTGAAAATCATTAACAGCCAAATCGGTGTTTCCAGGGGTGCAGGCGGTCAGACCGCCTGTACTGGTGGTTAGACCGGCCGTACCGGTCAGACCGACTGTAACAGGCGGTCGAACCGCCTCTTCCAGAGCAGAAACGTCGGCTTCACGAAACATCGGCCTCTTTTCATGAAAATTTCTTTTCTGAACATTATAGCCTGATGCTTGCTGCGCCAACGCATTAGCTCTAGGATTCTCTTCTCTTGGTATATGATAAATGACAAATTTATCAAAGCAAGATATAATATCTAAACACTTATCAAGATAAGCATTCAAAGATCCATCTAAACGTTGACAAACCTTAGATACTTGCTGCACTACCAAAAGAGAATCTCCATATGCTTCAACATGCTTTACTCCCATATCATGTAAAATCTCCAACCCGAATAATAAAGTTTCATATTCGGTTTGATTATTAGTGCATTTATGATCTAATCGGTTAAGAGCTTCAAAAACAACACCATTTGGTGATATAAGAATAACACCAACTCCACAACCACTTTTGCAAATCGATCCATCAAAATGCAATTTCCATGGAGCAAAAGTAATATAGCCGACATTTAAATCAATATGCTCACTAATCCTATGTTCAACAATAAAATCGGCAACGATTTGTCCTTTCATAGATTTTAATGGCTCAAAAACTAAATCATATTCAATTAAAGCATAAGCCAATTTGCCGATTCTACCACTCAATATAGGTCTATGCAACATGTATTTAGTTATGTCGGCTGGACTAGCAACTATGCAAGTATTCAATAACAAATAATGCCTCAACTTTGTACAAGCATTATATAATGACAAGCATAACTTTTCAATGAAAGTATACCTCGTCTCGGCGTCCAATAATCTTCTACTTGCATATGCAATTATATATTCCTTTCCTTCGGTCTCTTGAATCAAAACAACACCAATGACACTTTCTTCGGCCGCGATATATAATTTAAAAGGAACTCCTCTCCTAGGTGCCCGAAGAACCGGAGGGGAAGATAAATAATGCTTGATCTCATCAAATGCCTCTTGCTGTTTTGCCACCCAAGTGAATTCAGCATCATCTTTTAACCGAAGCAAAGGAGTAAAAGCATTCACCTTTCCCGACAAGTTGCAAATAAATCTTCTCAAATAATTCACGTTGCCCAAGAATTTCTGCAACTCTTTCTTAGAGCTAGGCGCCTACAACTTGCCAATAGTGTCGGCCTTCTTTGGATCAATCTCTGTGCCATTCTCATGACCTATGAAACCCAAAAACTTCCTAGCCGACACACCAAAAGCACACTTGAGTGGATTCATCTTCAAACCATACTGGTGCATTCTTTCAAATGCAAGTCTTAAATCGGCCAAATGAGAACCACTTCCAGCCGATTTAACAACAATATCATCGATATAAACTTCCCAGATAATACCAAGTAAACCATGGAAGATTAAATTCATTGTCCTTTGATAAGTAGCACCGGCATTCTTTAAACCAAAAGTCATAGCAACCCACTCAAACAAACCAACAAAGTCTGGACATACAAAAGCCATTTTGGATATATCCTCTTCGGCCATAAAAATTTGATAGTAACCAGCATTACCATCAAGAAAGCTAATCATTCTATGTCCAGACGCAGCATCGATAAGCATATCGGCTATTGGCATAGGATATTCATCTTTAGGAGTAGCACGATTAAGATTTCTGAAATCAATACACACTCTAATCTTACCCGTTCCTTTCTTCTCTACGGGCACAATATTAGAAATCCATTCAGCATATCAACAAGGTCTAATAAACTTTGCTTCTAATAACCGATTTATCTCCTCTTTAACTCGGTCATAAATTTCAGGATTAAAACGCCTAGTTGGTTGTTTATAAGGCCTAAAACCAGACTTAATAGGCAACCGATGATCAACAAGCTCTCGGCTTAAACCAGGCATTTCATGATAATTCCAAACAAAGCAATCAACATACTCCTTTAACAACTTTATTAATTTAGATTTAAAAGCAGGATCTAAATTCTTATTTACAAACGTCGGCCTGGGCAAAGAACCATCACCAATGTCTACCTCCTCAAGAGGATCGGCCGACGTAAAACCGCATCCTAGCTTGCTTATATCATCAAAATCTTCAATAGCTTCACACATATCGTTCTGATGCGACCGATAGTGTTCAAGTCTGTGCTGCAACCACTCTCGATTATCCATTAAATCATATGAGATGATTCAACCGATTGTTCAACGGTTTTATGACAGCATGAACAAAGTCATTCTTAGTACAGCTGATAAACTCAAACTCAGAAAGATCTAAGCCTGACAAACATCTAACATCATCATGAATGCCAACCAAAGAGCTATTAGCTAAAGCAACACAAGCAGAAGTATCACCATGCACAACTTCTACGTCATCATCTACCCATTGAATTAAACATTGATGCAAAGTAGAAGGAATGCATTGGTTTGCATGAATCCAATCACGACCCAAGATTAAACTGAAGTTACCTTGAGTCTCAGCGACAAAGAAAGCAGTAGCCAAGGTCTTGCTCCCAATAGTAAGCTCCACAGAAATCACCCCCTTGGCACCAATAGGCTCTCCTCCTCCAATGCCGCTGACGGTCATGTTGGTCTTGATCAACTCCGAATCTGAACCACCAAGCTTCTTGTACAAAGAATAGGGCATTAAATTCACAATAGCCCCTCCATCGACCAACATCCGCGAGATTGGCTTCCCATTGATATGTCCCTTCAAATATAAAGCCTTCAAGTGATTGTCCTCAGCTTTAGGCTTCTGAAATATAGCTTCCTTGGGACCAAAATCAAGATGAGCAACCTCCTCCTCCGAAAGCATGTCCCCAGTCATGGACATATGAAGCACATTCACATCAAGATTCATGCGCTCTAGAGAAGAACTGTAATCAACAAGCTCTTCATCATTCTCAGCAGTGGGAACCGATGCCAACATGCCATCATGAACCGAAGAATTGGAAGAAGAAACACCGGGCGCTTCTGCGTCACCCGGTCTGACCGCCTGTACAGGCGGTCTGACCGCCTGGGCTGCGGGCTCTGGGTGCCAGGCGGTCTGGACCACCTGTACAGCCGGTTGGACCGCTTATCGGTCTTCCTTTCGCTTCCACTCCTTCTGTGGAATCATGGGCTTGACTTGGTTGAATAATTTATCTCTTTGCTTCTCCAACTCTTGCTATTGTTTCTCCCGAAAACAAAGTCTCTGGAGCTTCCTCTTTTGAGTACGAGTCAACCCATCGGGACATCACTTTGGAAGAAAACGCTGCTGAGTCTTGGTAGCACTAGACCCTTGATCTTCCACCATCTTCTCACTGGAAGTCGGCTTCATAGCCAGACTCTTCTTAATAGGAACATCCATAGTTCCAACTTGAATGATATCGAACTCAGTAGTCCTCTCTGAGTCCACATCCATGCTCTGCACCTCCTCCTTCTTCTTGGGTCGATAAACCTGCTTCGGAGGAGCCTTTGGCAGCTGACCCTGATGGGCGGTCTGACCGCCTGCAACAGGCGGTCTAACCGCCTGTGTCCAGCGTCCTGGACCATATTGGCGGAAAGGCGATCGGTCACGTATGGGGTATACAATCCTGTTCTGAATGCGTTTTCTTGGACCTTCCCAGCCAGGATGAAATGAAGGCTGCATTGTTGAATGATATGGCACCCACATCACTCCATTGTCATCCCACACCGGATCCAAATTCATGCGAGGAGGCGAAAGAATCCTCTCATGCTGAATCGGTGATCTCATTCTTTTTTTAAACGGTCGATCGCTCGGAACGGCCTTTTGTTTAGTGTACTTGTCAAAAAGCATATCAAACGTGACTTTGGGCTTCTGAACACACTGCTCCTTTTCCACATTCATCTTCCAAGTACCAACTTCTGGACGCTTCGGAATTAGCATTTTTAGGCGTCCATGGGGACAGGCGGTCTGACCGCCTGTCGCAACCGGTCTGACCGCCTGTAGCAGACTAGACCCGGGCGCACGCAGTTTAGGAGTAGTGACCGGCCCTTGCCCTCCTTGTCCAGAGGATTTCACAGTGACCTTGAAAGACTCTTTACCATCAGTCGTCTTCTCATAAGTCACTTCTCTAAGTGACTCTTTTGAAGACGGCCTTTCTTCTCCAATCACCACGTTCTTCCCTTTGGTAGATTCGGCTTAATGTGGCCGAACCAAGACCTTGGGCTGCTGCAACTCCATGGTGTTGACAGAAAAAGGAGTCTCATCAACTTGCATCTCATGAAACTTCAAACGGCTCTCATTAATAGCCGATTGAACCTGTTGACGAAAGACATTGCAATCATTAGTAGCATGCGAAAAAGAATCATGAAACTTACAATAAGCATGCTTCCTCAATTCTTCCGTAGGTGGTATGACATGAGAAATCTTGATGTAGCTAAATTTATGCAATTCATCAAATATACGATCACATTTGGACACATCAAAAGTAAACTTTACATCTTAAGAGATGAGCATGACACAGTTTTCTTATTAGCATGCCATACAAATTCTGCTAAATAAACATCATTATCATCATCGGTCGAATCATCGGATTCATAATCAACTATATGAACATTAGACTGACGTGACTTAAAACTTTCCTTTTCTTTATTCATTCGGCCTTCAGTTACTTCAGCTCTAATATGCACTTGTGCGACCGAATAATAATCACAATTATCTATCTTTTCTCTAATAGAAAATTTCAAACCTCTAAAGCATAAGCCAGCAAGATCAACTTCAGAAATAGACAAATTAAAGCAACGGTTTTTGATGTCTTTAAACCTTCTCATAAATTGAGAGACAGTTTCATCCCGACCCTGTCTAACCGATGCCAAATCTGCTAACTTCATCTCATGATTGCCACTATAAAAATGATCATGAAACTTACGCTCTAGTTGATTCCAACTTGTGATAGAACCAGGGGCTAATGAAGAAAACCAAGCAAAAGCAGTACCAGTAAGTGATAATGAGAACAAATGTACTCTATATGCTTCATAGTTTCTAGCTTCCCCTAATCGAGCTATATATTGGCTAACGTGTTCCCAAGTGGTGCGCTCATCATCTCCACTAAACTTTATAAAATCAGGCAAGCGCCACCCATTAGAAAAAGGAACAGAATCAAAGCTAGAATGATAAGGTTTTTGATATATTCTAGTATTACCAAAATCAACACCTAACTTATTTCTCATCACATCAGACAATTCATCCCTGAATCTAGTAAATTCGGCCCATTGGGGGTTTTGTTGAGCCGAAGATTGCATAGCATTCATACTATTTAAGTGAGGTGATTGTCTATTTTGCATATCTCTATGTGCATTAAAAACATCATCGGGAATACCACTCGAATTCGCAGTATGCATAGTTGTGGAATAAGTAGCGCCTGCTGTAGCTACTGGACCAGCACGGCCAGCGGAGACCGACTTTGGAACAGTAGCCAGCGGCATAGGTTGTTCCGGCACAAACACCATAGCATTGGTCGAATTTGTCTGACCACCAGAACACGCGGTCTGACCGCCTGTAGCAACGGCCTGATCGTCTGTCGCTGTCTGACCGGCCGTGCTGGCGGTCTGACTGGCTGTAGATCCAACCGCTGTCGACCCACTTACATTGACCGTGTTCGGTCTGAGCATATTGGTGGTGGTTGGGTCTGTCCAGCAAAGTAATTTGGTGGCATACCATAGAAAATATTATGCTCACGTAATTCGCGAGTATCTATAGATTTACCCTCTAGTTTTTCGAGTCGTTCCAATAATTGCACAAACAATGCAGCACGATCCGAAAATCCCAAAGTCACAGGAGTAGATGCAGTAGGGTCAGGTGCAGAAGTGCGTACATTGTCAATTACCTCAATCTGCCCCTTACTCATCTTGAAGGAAGGCATTACGAAGTATCGAACACTTTTCGCCGAACGATCTTCACGACCTTTCCGAAACGTCTTCAAGAACTCCGCCTCGATGTGCTTCTGGAGCGCCATGAACCTCTCATGATCTTCAACAGTAAGATCTTCAAATGAGGCCATCACGATGTTGTCTTCTCCAACGTCGAAGCCCATAGTGCTAGGGATAATAGATCGGTCTTCAAAAACCAGATTTCTTTCCCCAGCGGAGTTGCCAAAATATGTTGACGCACTTTTGGTCAATACACGAAAGCGCTAGATCGCGCGGTAGTCGAACTCTCCTCGCCGGAGCTCCTGGACACAGCCGGTCAGACCGCCTGTATGGGCCGGTCAGACCACCTGTAGCAGAGACGCCGCGAAAGCCTACGATCGCAACCTCAGGAGGGATCCCGTCTGAGGCTGCGAACCTAGGGTTGTTCTAAGGTCGGCAAGGCCACTTAGAACGTCCTAAAACGTCGTGGAGACGAAGAAGGAAAGCAAAGGAGTTGGAAAAGTTAGGGTTTAGAGATAAAAAGTAGAACGATGATTTGTGCGATTGGGTAGAGATCCTCAATCGGCCACGGCCCTCTATATTTATAGGGTGGGGAGGTCTTGCCCCGCAAGGAAGTCCTACTCGGGGACAGACGGTCAGACCGCCTGTGACAGGCGGTTAGAACGCCTGGCACTTCACCAGATTGGCTACAGGGCACAACCAGTCTAACCGCTTGGACAGGCGGTCTAGACCGGCTGTCCCAGCCTGATCGGCTTTAAGCCAATTTTGGTCGTTAACGCTAGTCTAACCTGCTGCTGAAAACCTTGCATTGTTTGCTGCTGCCACTGCCCCGAGATCACACGTACGCGTCCGCGTGCTCGATCAGTGGTTCCTCGATGTCATTGGCAGATTGCTTGGTTGTGAATGCCCTTTCGTAACTCATCATAATCTTCATAATTAGTGGTAGTAGCTGAATTCAAAGCTGTTTCGGTAGGACTGCTGGATTAATTATACAAATCATCGGTAGAACCACATGACAAGTTTTTTTTTGTTTTTTTGCAACTGTGTGTCCTGCCTGAGTAATATGCATGTCGCATTTGTTTCTGCATTCCAAATTTTGTTAAGAGTATCATATATGTTCAAATCTTTAAACTATGCTTGTGCTGGATTAGTACATGTGTTCAAATTTTTTGTTCATATATATGTGAAACCTTTAAACCATATATGTTCATATATCTTCAAATCATGAGAAATTTTGAGGTGGTTGAAAAAAAAGATACGAGTTGTCCATTGTAAAGAAACGAACGGTGGAGAGGTACTCCCACCGTCCAAAAAAGAATGATGTTTTTTACTTTTTGAAATCACATTTGACCATCCGTATTTGTTCAAAATTTTTGGATAA
This sequence comes from Digitaria exilis, assembly GCA_015342445.1. NCBI lineage: Eukaryota > Viridiplantae > Streptophyta > Magnoliopsida > Poales > Poaceae > Digitaria > Digitaria exilis. Next base: position 954,831 of record JACEFO010001613.1, read on the forward strand.
ATATTAAAACAAACATGTCATGATGAAATTACAGTTAATAATAAAATAAGTTATAAATAAATATTATTCACATAAATTTTTTAAAATAAGACAAATGGTCAAACATGATGTGCGAAAGTAAAAAAAATGCTTTTTTTTTAAACAGAGGGAATAGGAATTAGTAAAATGTGGAATCAGTACTGAAAGTAGTTGTACTGGTATCCAACTACAAATAATTCTCTTTATTGTCCAAATTAGATCAACTACTAGCAATTTTTTTTTTTAAAAAAAACACCCAGATGTGGTACTTTACAACCATATAATCTTTAATAGTATGCCGGTTTCCCATATGGGTGAGTCGTGTTTTTTCCACTCCCGGACAGTGTACTGTTTTACAGCACGGCAACTGTAAATTGTGGTTGAAGCCCTGAGTACACTTGCTCATGTTAATTCTCTCTCTCTCTCTCATCACTTGCTCATGTTAAATTCTCTCTCTCTCTCTCTCCCCTGTCTTGCAATTCCAACCTCTTGTCATAAATGGAATTCAATGCCTGCCCTCTCACTAGACTAGTATCACAATGCAATTTGTCAGTAGTGCGCTACTGCACTAGTAGTACTCCGATCCATTGGCTTGCCAAGCCTGAGCGTGGTTTTTTTTCTTCGGATAAATTAAAGTACCATGTAGTAATACTTATGTCCTCCTTTAGGCACTGGGCCATTTCCTCAAGTGCGCGCTTTCCGTTCAAGTACGAATTTCGGATGGTGCTTATCCGAAGAACAAGTGCACTACTAGACGGAACAAACACAAGTACAGTACATCCTACACACATGTAATTGTGCTCTCTCTCTTTAAACGAGGAGTGTACTACTCTGCGTGCTGATAATCCCTGGTTTTTGCGTACTGCACTTTTGCAATAACACATGCATGGACTTACGTTATTCATCGAGAATTCTTGTAATGTTTTTCAAATTGGCTATGTTCGTACTCTTTTTTTTTTCAAATTGGCTATGTTCCTACTCGAAATTCATATAGTAGAAAAGGAGTAAGATTTAATTTGTGTATGGTTGTAGCTACATTTATCAACATGTAGTCAGAACCATATATGCTGGTATGGGCCCATTGCCATATACTTGGAGTCATGGAAGGGGAGAGAGGACGAGCTCTCTGCAAAATCAGCAGTGCTTTACTTCTAGGCCAGTTAATTTAAGATCTCATTCCAAGTCAATTTTTTTCTAAGATCCCATGTTTATGGGCTTCATTTGATTATAGTGTAATTAAACTGAATTTCTTCAGCCCGATCTATCCTTCCTTTACTTCCAGATAATCACTCATATAGTTTTTTTTCGAAACATACTACAATCATATGTACATGTTTTTGGACATTTTTTAGATGATTTGTGCACCATTTTATGACAGATAGAACATTGAAACAAATCTTCTTGTTAATAAACGACGGTCATAAAGTACATGATGACAACAATTGCAAAAGACGGCCTGTTGCCGGTCAGCATCCTGCATGCAGCGTCCAGAAATTCGACTGGAAGACACAGAAGTCGAACATAGGCTGGAATAAACACGGCACGCATTTCTTGCAGGTTTGCACATAGAGTTGGTATACAGTTGAATAAATTGAATATGTCGTTTGTTCTCAGTGCCATGAAATACAGTAAATATTCTGTATCGTGCGCATGGTACATGTTCTTTTATATAGTTCTAATAAGATATTGGTGTCCATTGTCCTGAGTCCTTACAGTAAATATTCCTTGACATAAACATGTTTTTTTACGAATTAAAAAATAAGTGGAAAAGTGCTTTTGGATTATCTGCTTGATTTGAATCTAAACGGAATCAAGCTAGGAGGCAATTGCACTTTGCGTAGTTACTAACTTGCTTCAAGTACAACCACTGTTGATCCACTTCAATGCACACCAGAGACAGAGGGAAAAATTACTCGGAGCCATTGCCTGGTCTATAGTACTTAATCCGTGTACAGTGCTGCATTGCACTTAACTGTCCTCTTAATACAAAAAAGATGTGTTTTAACTCCATTCCATTGATTAGTTGTAAATTAAAATCTCAAACCAAACACAACCATGTCCCATGCGAAAATTAAATCATTTCTGCAGAAAAAGCTTATTCTTTCACTATATATATATTTTTCCACACCTGCAAGGGAAGTAGTATTGGCATCAGCTGCAGGCTGCAGCGTCTAGTTCCATCACAAAAGGCAAAAGAGAAAGAGAAACAGAACAAATAAAAGCCATGGCATGGGGAGGAAAAAACAACAAAACAATTTAACAGCAGCGGGCGTTGTTGCTGAGATGGTGTTCTCTGCTACCAAGAACATGGGATGGGAGTGATCTCTACGGCCTGATGGCTTGCCTTGGCGGCAACCACCATCACGGCACGGCATGAGCATGACAGGAGGGCACAGCAGCTGACACATGGATGGGGGCATGGGCATGGGCTGGCCGGCAGGGTTGTCCTGCAGCAGCAAGTCATGGAGCGCAGCAGCCGGAGGGCAATGATAGGCCGCAGATAAACAAAAACAAATTTCTTGTTTCTCAGTGACAAACAGACGGCTATCATTCCGTTTTGGCACCCTTGTTTGTATAGTTTCATGATCGTTTAGGTTAAAGATCCTGCCTTTGTTTCAGTTTGGCTCGTCTGGTTTGGAAAATCTTTCATCTTTTTCTCTCAGCAAGCATGCACTTCTCCCAAGCCCCAATTGTCACATGTGCCTGGCAGTGTTTTTCAGTACTCGCCATGATTAAAGAGATCCCATGCCTGTCTCTATTCACCCTCTCTCTTTCAGATAATAGTGTGGCTTTTCTAAATTTCTTGCTTGCCCATTTTCAGTAGCGATAGCAGTAGTGGAGATCTTAGCTGTATGACATGAGCACCATGAACCCTTTCTTTTCTGTCACCCAAGACTTGTTTGAGCTGTTTGAGAGCTGAGCCGTTGCCAATGTTGTGTCCTGATGAGATAGCCTGCCCTAAGAAAAACAAAAATAAATACTTTTCCAGGTGACACACACGTACGTACTTGCCAACGGAGTCCTCAGCCCTGTACTGTCGAGCGTTGCCCCTCGCACGTACACGTACACGTACATACAGGATCGGCCCGGCGGGTACATGATTTTGGTCTTAAATTGCAGGACACGGAGTTATTCTAATACGGTAGATGTTTGACGTGTTTAACTGTTTTTTCAGTAACACGGCAGCCGTAAGGTTGCAGTTGAGGTCGTCGACAACACTGGGCACGTCATGACAAGGCCGTGGGTGAAGACAAGAACGCACGGGCGTTTTCCTCCGCCACCAAAAGTACAGAGGAAAGAAAGAAGCCGGCCGGCCCGGGCCAAGTCTACTCTACTACGCCCTACCACTCTCCTAGGCTGGCTGCTGTAGGCTCTCTGCGTGCCTGCCAGTGTGCTACAAAGCCGAGTACTCCCGTAGGCACGAACACATCTGCTTGCTGGCTGATTCACTCACTGTTTGTCACTACTGCATCAATTCAAGACATTTAAGTATATAGGCAGCAGCTTCAGCAAATGTGCTTACGTACATACGTCTCCGCATCAATCTCCGATCCTTTAGTTAGTAACAGGAGATCTGTTATTTTACTTGGTAAAAAGGACATACGAAGAGAGTTGTAAAAAAAATACACATGTTCATATACTTATCTTCCTGAGGGAACAAGAAGAGAAAAGAAGGAAAAAGAAAAAAAATCTGCGGCAGGAGCACGGGGGGGGCATGCCCTGTCTGTGTCTCGCCAAGAACATCAAGGAACAGCCACCACAACAAGAGGAAGTGAGCAAGCAAGGCAGAGAGCTGAGCGAGAATTGCTGGCTAGGATTGGCTCGGCACATGCTCCCCTGCCCCCCTGCACGCCCGCACATGATTGATTGGTTTTGTTTGGCTGGCCTTTGGGGGTTTGGCCATGCAGAAACTCACAATGTGCCCGGGGTGCAGGACATGCTTGCATCTCAACCACCTCCCATTTGCTCCAAACAAAAGAAAACAAAACTCAAATTCTCTCATGCAGGCAATCCTTCATGCATCACACATTTCACTACACTCGGATACTACAGCACATTGTCCTCTATCTCCCTCTAGGCCTGTAGTAGTATAAGTACATCTGTTCTCCTTTGTCGTTTGCCGCCTGGTAAGTCTCAATCAGACAGTCATTGATCGTGATGATCCTGATAAGCTGAGACTAGATCAACAGACGCACAACACAGCGCCGACAGGAGCTGCAGGCTAATTAGGCATGGACCCAAATCAACAAATCAGTGCCGCATCAAACAAACAAACAGTGACCCTGAAAGCCACAGCACATGCAGCAGCTAAATCCTCAGACCCTCTAGTCTGCCGCGTCGCGCCATCATGCACGCCACGCACGCACACCCTTCCAAAACCTCGCCCGGCACAGAAATCAATAAAAATTAAAAGAAGCTATCCATAACGACGACACCTCTAATCAATTCTTCTTCACATCTCAATTCTCTCAATTCTAAACTCTACTACTAGGATTGTTGAAGTCAGAGGCACAAGCCAGGGAAAAAAATTGGTGAATAAAATAGTACTCCAGGATATTTGGTTTTCTTCATCAGAGAAAAAAAAATCAGAGGAAATTGAGTCTCCAAAGCAGTTGAAATCACCTACTGTGATGCAAGCTCAGTTTTCCTCCCCCTACCTCCTTATGACAACAAAGTAACAAACAAACGCCGGGAAAAAAGAAGCTACAAAAAAAGACGACAATAACCTTGACAAGTTCTTTTTTTTTTTGTTCAGTTCACTCCTCCCTCTCTGCTGGGACGAACGACGATAGATCACTTGGGGATGGCCGGATGGGTGGATTAATGGAACAGTGAAATGCCGATCGATCGGCGCAGTTGGTTTGCTAATTGCTAGCAGCTAGGTTACCATGACGCATCAAGAATCACTCGAGCTTCAGCGACGGCGGCGAGCCGCCGCCGCGGTTCATCGGCGGCGGCGGCGGCGGCGCCATGACTCCGGCCGACGGAATCATCTGGAGAGGCATCATCGGCGCGGGCTGCGGCGGCGGGGACGAAGCCATGGCGGCTGCTCCGACTCCCATCGCCATGTCCGGCGGCGACGCCATGGCTGCCCCCTCCTCGAGGCGCCTGGTGGTGGCGAGGTTGTGCTTGTTGTTGTGCATCCACACCTTGAGGACGCGGCGCTTGACGCCGATCTCCTGGCAGAAGGCGGCGACCATGCCGTCGTCGAGCTTCTGGAGGCGCCACCCGACCCGCTCCGCGAACTCCAGCATCCGCGCCTTCTGCTCCGCCGTGAACTTTGTCCGGAACCTCTTCTTCCCCGACGACGACGAGCCCCCGACTCCTCCGCTGCCGCCGTCCATCTCGTCGGACTCGGAGGTGTGGGTGTGGTGGTGGACCTGGTGGTGGTGCTGCTGCTGCATCATGCTCAGCGGCATCACGTACTGGTGGTGGTGTCCCGGCGGCGCCGCAGCCGGAGGGAGAGCGCGCGCCGCCGCCGCGTAGGCGCCGACGCCGTAGGGGTCGCCGGAGGACACCAGGAGTCCTCCGCCGCCGATCTTGCTGTGGTGTGGCGGCGCCATGGCGGTGGGGGCGAGGAGGCGGCGGTGGCGGCGGGCGAAGGGGACGCCGGCGGCGGCGGGGGAGGAGGAGTAGATGTCCACGTCGTCGGCGTCGTCGAGGTCCTTGTGGTGGAAGTTGCGGTGGCAGCCGCAGGCGGAGCACTTGAGGGCCTCGAGGGAGCCTTCCTCGCCGCTGGGCATGAACTCGCCGCACCCGTCGGTGGCGTTCCCGCCGATGGCCGCCGCGTGGTTCTTCAGGCACTCGCGGTACTTCACCGCAGCGGCGGCGGCGCCTCCGCCGGCGACTACCACCGCCCCGACGCGCTTCGTCGTCTTCGTGGAGCTCTCCACCATCTCCTGATCCTCCGCCGACACGACGGCCGGCGGTGGTGGCGACGGAGGCCGAAGCGCCGGGGAGGAGGACTGGCCATTGTTGTTGCTGTTGCGGTGCTCGTGGTGGTGGTGGAGCTGCAGGACATGGCCGCCGGCGGCGGCGGCGCTCCCGCCGGCGTAGGCGTGCATTGGGATGGCGAGCTCGCCTTGGGTGCCAGAAAGATCCATGCTTCTTGGATCCTCGTCTCCTCCTCGGTGGCGCCTCTCGAGAGAGAAGATGCTTCTTGCTGCTGCGGCTGCTGCTGCTGCTGACGCTTCTGTTCTTCTCTGCAGCGGCACAATGGAAACCATGATGTGAGAACACGCAAGAAAAGGCCAATGGCGCCCAGATCACTCTCAACAAGGAGATAGATGCAACAAAATTCTCAGTGTTTCTTGGGACTCTCAACACAGAAGGTAGGCACTAAAGGAAGGAGGGAGGGAGAGAGAGAGAACAAAAAGGGCTGCACTGAGGTGAGGTGCAAGGTGGAGGATCTTGGGACCTTATCAAGAAGATACTGCTTGGAAACCCCAAGATCAGGCTGCTAAATTTTTCAGGCTATAGAATAATGCATATTTGTTATATCTGCCTGCTGGTTGCTGCCATGTTGTGTGCTTGCCAGCTTCTTGGTTCTTCTTCCACTACTACTTTCTTGGGCTCTTCCCCACGCAATGCAATGCAATGCAAAACAAGATGACACAAACAAATTGGAAGGAAGGAATGGAGGAAGGAGAAGCTATACTCACTCAGTGGCTATAGTGGAAGGAGGATGGAAGGATGAACAGCGAGGCTGTTCGCCTGTTCTTACCAAAAGGCACACCAGGGTTACTTTGAGCTGCTTGTTACTGGCTCTCCTAGTTTTTTTACTGGTTACTGATATATACTGTCTAAAGCTACTGTATTCTTTTGTTTTTCGTCTCCCCACTTAAGATGAATGTATGTACTGTCTGGGCTATGGGCTACCTTTTGACATCTTTCTCTATCTCTCTCTAAATCCTAGACTCAACACACCACTTCTTGCTCCTGTCTCCTCCCCTTGAACCGACCAACAAGGATTAGAGGAAGCTATGGAGGAGGATCTCTCAGGCTAGTTTAGATGCTTATGTTTAAGCCTAGTGAAATGTTTGTTTGTGTCTTGGAGGCCACAAGAGATTTTCTCTACAAGATTGCTCTCTGGGAAGTCTGGAGAGAGAGAGAGAGAGACCAAAAGGCAACCAACCTTGTTGCGTCAAGGGCTAATCGAGAGGACAAAGGAGCAGGGGGGGCATGGACTCAGCCTTTGCAGCTTCCACCATAGTAGCAGTGAGGTGAGGTGACTAGCAGGCTCGCTAGGGCAGCATGCTAGCCGCTGCAATGTGGCGATAAAAGAAAACAAATGAGAGGAAAGATGAGACGGAGCACTTATGGACGAAGCTTAGAGGAGAGAGAGATGAAGAGAGGAGATGACGAGAAATAGTAGTGTCTGGTGCTTGCTTTGCTTTGCTTGCACTATCAGGAATCCAAGCTTACTTCACAGAGAGATGGGAGAGGCAGTGGCCTGTCAGAGAGGAGAGAGAGAGGAAGGATGCCCAGCCCACTGTGATGTTTTTGTTTTTTGAGATCCAAAAGAATGATATTTCCGCTGTCTTCTTTCTCTCTGTTTTTCTTCTGGCCAGCAGAGAGAGAGAGAGAGAGAGAACAGATCAGAAGAGATCTCCAAGGCCAAGGGGGAAAACGCTGTTAGGCACTCAGTTAATGCTCTCTCATGGGCACCATGTTTTCACAAAAACCTTGTGCTCAGTATTTATTTCTCATGCATGATGGAGGGATAATATCAATTCTATTGTCGGAGCCTAGTCATGATGGACAGTGTTTGGTTGCTGATCACAAGCCGTAACTATGGGGGTCCATTTTTCATTTCTGTTTTTAACCTGAACAAAAATATGAAACACAGTTTAATCTATACACTACTATTGTAGTTGTTCTAATGAAATATCTATCACAGCACTGCCAAATCACAGATTAGTATCCAGTATAGAATCAAAATGATTTATGAATACAGATTGTTCTGATATTTTACATAGCTGTTTATAAATTTTGTGATTACTAACATAGTAGTATGAGTCCCCAAACACGCAAAAGCCCACAATTGCCCATACCCTTCCGTTACTTGTGATGTTAACAGGACAGAAACATGGCAGCCAGCACAAAGAACAAACATGCATACAGATAAACTAATCATCGGTGGTCTGAAGAATGCCACGCAATTACTTTGAAGAACATATATTCATGTCTCCATATCCTACCAGCTATTAGTGCACTCACCAAACTACAATGTACTACATAATCATACTCAGTAATAAAAAAAATAAATACTTAAGGCACCCATGCAATTATTATAGTGATATAAGCAACAGTGTCAGCATCATGTCGTAGTATCTTAATTCTTATCAGCCACCAGACTGTACCATAGCATAGTGGGTTTGTCTGTATCACACAAGTGTATCATTGTGACCTAAGAGTTGACCATACCACCCCGTCTAATGCATGGTACCCCACAATGACCACACCACTAAGCAATCATCTTATGCCTCCTTGAAATGTGCAACAATAGAAGCAGGATTTCAACTTGCAGGGCTCCAAGGGTCAAAACGGCATGTACCATAAAGTGGTGGTGCTAGACTGCCAGCAATCACTAAACCTCATGTTAGGGGACAGGGTTAGTTTGACACCTTCTGTTGTGGTCAGAGCCCCTGACTAGATTAGTTATATGATTAGGTTCTATAATCGAGACAAAGCCTATACTCTTTAGGAAAACAATTCAGTTCAGTTTAAATATGCAGCATGGTCACAGATGAGTACAAAGATGCCATCTCAAAGATTCTCATAATTGGCCCGCGGCATGATTTGAGTTAGCACCTACTGCATCACCTTGGGGTGTGCGAAGGCATGCATTACTGCTATCCTCAGGCCCACTAAACCCAAAGCTTTGGATCCTGCAACTTTTATCTCTCTACCTGCTGCCTGAATGAAATGTGGCTGGGGTGTGCATGCCTGCTCCTATCCTATTCCTATGTGCCTAGTAGTGACTAGTGGATGAGTGCTCTTGTCCTTCACTGCACAAACATTCCCCTGCCTGCCTAGAAAGAAAAGTTAAAATTGCCAAGTCTTTCTTTAACGCCACAAAGCTTCAGTTTAGGGCGCATGATGGAATCAATTTGGATTAGATTATCATCTTGCATGGGATCGAATTAGATTCCCCCTTTCCATGTGGGGAGGGAGAAAGGTCCTAATCACTTCTTTTGGTGATGAATATTATAAAGTGCTGCCTAAGCATGCAAAGTGCACACGGAATGATCTTTAGGGTGTACTACAAACAGGACACCCGACTTTTTCTTTCTATCAACTGAATGTCCCCCCAACATCACAAGGAATGTTCATTCTTTCATCCATGAGATCTTTAGAACAATATAAGGCTGGATGATCCAGGAATATCTCTCCAAGGCAAAAAGATATTAAAGGCGCATATATGCATCCTTAGCTTTCTCTGAATTTTATTATGCTCCCCTTCTTTTTTTGACTTTGCTTTTCTTTCCCTGTTCACGCAAGGTTGAATCATTTGTAGCGTAGACAGGGTCAGCTCCTGTATTGCAATTATGTGTATTTTTGCGTCTCCTTTTGGTTTTCTTTTCACTGGCCTTGCATATCACTATCACTTTATTCTTCAATATCTAGCTGCTTTATTCTCATTAAACCTCATTCCAGCTACTTTTGCAGACCTTCTCTGTATTCCTTATTTGTTTAATTGTTTTCTCCTGTTTTGTCGCTTTGCTTGTTGATTTTTTCGAATATTGATGAAAGTTGACAACAATAAGCCCGTATATGTTGAGAATATGTCAAATAAATATATTTTCACAAATGTCTCTCTTTCCCCTTATGCGATAATGCATGTGAAGATTATAGTGTGATGTGTGAATAATAAAACACCAATTTTTTTTAGATTTTCTTCGTATATGAAAACTATTATGATTTACTAGTTCTGCAGTTCAGGGATTAGACTTTTTCCACACCAGCGACAAACATGTACTGTTGTATTTACATCATATTTGCATCTATCTAACCGTCCAAATGTCCAACTAGCACCGTTTCTATATAATTTCTGAATCTGCTTCGATTTATGTCAAGTTGGGCTTTATGGGTCAGATTGGACTAGGACTACGAGTCTACGACCAGGTAGGGGCCTGGATTCGGCATTATTGGGCTGGGTTGGCGTACAACTCAAGTTAATTGATTTATGAGGAAATGAATAATCCATTATTTTAGAATGGTGTAATTATAACATGTTTTTTTTGCATTTATTTGCTTTATATATGATTTTTGGCTAAGAGTTTTAGGCCTTATATTACTACTAGTACTAGTAATAACGGCATTCTACTGTTAGCACAAGTGAACCATAAAAGATGATTCATTCTACTGATAGCATCAATACAAGAGTGATGCCAAGTAAACACACAGAAAATATATTAGAATTTAATAAAACGATACAAGGGTTAGAAAAAAAGCCTCAAAACTGTAGTGTATTAAATTATAATCCTATCTGGATATCTTTCTTGTTTGAAATATTAATATATACTTATGTTTGGAAAAAGAGTAATAGGGAAATATTTATTCAATTCATGCATGTTGGGTAACAATATAATGGACCACCGGGAGTTACCCCACCTAACGTGCAACCTTGATCATGGGCCGATCAAATAAACTGGCGCAACGATGCGGTAGATGCCTAGCTAACCTGGATGCAGGAAAAAGCTCTGCTGCAGAATATGATGTTTGATTTGATTTATTATGCCCCCCCAAATTAAATGGATCACAGGATTGTCTTGGCTTTGCAGATTCAATGCCATTAAATGAGCTAGTGTGTTTCTGAGTGAGTGCTAGCTGTTGGTGAGAAGAGTGTGAGATTATGGATGCAAGGATACAGTTCAAAAGAAATTATTATATCCTTGGAAATGATTTGTAAAAGATATGCTAGTGTGCTTAGTGCTGTCTTCCACTACTATTACGACTAATAAAGTTATAATCGTGAAAAAAAATTCTGATATTCATGCTAGTTGAAAATCCTTAGGAAATGTTGTTGAAAATTATGTTGATTCTTGAGAATTGTGGCCCTATTTTGTTTTTTAATAATAGAGTATGAAATAATTATTCTCTCAAAAAAAAATCCCGTTGTTAATCCTTCGTATATGAAATGTTTCCTCGATTCTTATGGTGATTGAACATAGTTTCCCCTCTGAAATTCAAGAGTTCTGAACGGATCCCAGATGTTTTATGATGTATAGTTTTCTGGATCTGAAACCTGAAGTGGTGAGTGGTATATTTAAGGAATTATTAATACAACTTTTAAAAACATTCTTTTTACAATCTATGGAGTTAAATTTTCATGCAAGCTTGAGTACTTTATTTCAATAGGTTCAGTGCCTAATATATGAACAGCTATGAAATGTGTTTTGTTAGTTTTTAATGGGGTTGTCTATAGTATACTCGGGTGTTTTACCCCTTCTACCACTCAAATTTTTAGATCCTAGGATATTAGATGGACGGCCAGGATCAAATCCACCTCTGTCCACCTTATCTCTTCATTTGCCATAATCTATTCACACCCCCCTATCGCCCCCGACATTCGCTGCTAGTAGCGTATTGTGCTCGCTCCCTCGTGCCACCCTCATTGTTGAAGCCGCCTCCCTCCACCTCTGCCGGGTGCTACTCCTCTTGTTCGGTTCTCCTTAGTATCTCCGCCAACGGCTACCCATCTAGGGTGGCACAACGACGCCTCCGCATCGTAACTGACATTAACTAGGTGGAGCTAGGCACCAACGCCCCGCTGCCTCCACGGACAAACAGGGGCCCATCATCATAGCCTTTCCCTACCACCCCACCTCAGTATCGTCTCTCCCACCACCACCGCCCGTTACCATGATGCTAGGAGCTCTCTCTAGGTCTGTCGGAACCCTGAAACCTCACACTCTAACCACTTGCCAGAGCTAGAGAAGAAGGGGAAGAGATGAGAAAAACAAAATTCAAGTATGAGGGAGAAATAAAGCACTCGAGTATGACATAGTTTTTCAGATTTTAATAGAGATACTTGACTTGGTAAACAGTATACTTAACGGAATTAATACAACATTTAAAAGTTCGCTTTGTGAAAGGTGTGTTTCAATTTTTTGTGGGAGCATGCTTATTCTTGTCTTTTTCACAGTTTTGACAAGGAGAAGCCATCCATTATGGGTTTCCTTGATCGTAATACATATTTTAGGAATCAATATTATAGAAAATGATATGTGAAAGCTTGAAAAATAAATGAAAATTAAAATAATAAGCCAATAGTAGAAAGAAAATGTGTAGATTAAAGAAACAAGAATTTCAAGGGTGGGAGGTCCAGAAGAACCTTGTGGTTGTTACCTTCAAACTAAGAATGGAGGTGTTTTCATCACGGCTCCACCAGGTTCCGTTCTCCTAAAAAGATATTATGACATTTGTGAGAAGACTGTAAATCAAATACTTTGCAAAGAAAGAAACTTAGGATGATCTAACTTTCACTCACACTGGTTGCAACAAGGCTAGAGGTAGAGATATATGTGGTAACCAGCCATGCTTATATAGTGGTTTGGCTAATAGGTGCCATTTATTGATTCCATAAACCCGAAAAGAAGTCAAATTACCGGGGACTGGAGACGAAGAAAATAGGTGGAACCAGTACGCTTGACAACCATATTTGCATAGTGGATGACACGTTGCTACCTAATATCATAAAAGAATGACAGATGGTGCTCAAATGACATGCATGCTACAACTCTTTGCCATTTGCCATCATATAATAAGAAACCGTCAATATAATTAATGATGAAACATTTTTAGAGAATCTTTATTGCACAAGTCATTGAAAAATGTTTGAATTCTACAGCATCACCTTCTGCATGTTATGCATGCCACATGCATAGATACAAGTGTCTTCTTAGGAGCGGCATATGTTACACGTGTCAACTTAGTGGATACACGTGTCCATCTTCCAATATTTGTTGTATACAAGACAAAGTTGACTAATAGACAACAACTATCTATGGTATATTTAACTTAACCATACAACCACTAGAGCGTTATTACTGCTTGCAGTGGTGGTTGGTGAGTGAGTACAAATATGGTTCCCAACGGTCGGTCAACTAGTTATTCAGACGTCTTGAAGCACTACTAGAGAAGTGCACATTTCTACTAGTTCTAGAGTCCCTTTGAGTCCTGGCTTGAGAACCAGTCTTTGTTCGCCTACACGGCATGTAGCCCGTTTACATGACGTGTACATGCTACACGGCATCTATACATGACGTGTACATGCTACACGGCATCTAGCTGTGGCTGTTTAATTGATCGTTTAGCCCGTTGAATGGCCTTTTAGCCCGAATAAAGAGCTATATGATAGGTGGCTGACTGTTTAGTGTTTACCGTTTAGGCTAACACTAGAACTGGTACAAGCAACCTGAGACTACAAGTGAAACCAACATGTGGTTCTCGATGAGCGCTTCAACTTCTTCAACCTATTGGCAGTTACTAACACTCATGGCTAATGTGAAACTACTCTTGTTGTGCCGGAGATAATGTTGACCGTCACTGCATGCATATCCACACCGGACGTTACGATGAAATGGGTGCTGTCCATAGCCTTGGACACAAATCTCATAGCGTTCTACACATTAGAGTTAATGTGACACTTCCTAGGAGGGCCGCGACGAGCACACATGCTCCATGGTTGTTCAATTTGTTCTTTCTTCTCTCCAGTAACAGTTGAGAGATGGAGTTCCTACTAGATTTCTGTAGCGTTGGTCTTCTGATTTATATGACCTGAGAGGCATTAACTCGATTTCTCCAAACATGGCATCGAGGGGAAATAAATTGTAACCTGCAGTCATAGGTGAGAGTAGCAACTTTACAAATGGACAATTGCAATGACAAATAAGGCATTTGTCCAAAAACACGTTGTGAGGAAGAAGACATATATAAGGATATATAGGTTGTGTCAAAGACTGCACTAGGATAGATGCACGTGAGATGATGCGGGTGTTGGCTTCAATATAAGCACATCATTTGACTATATTAACACCCTAGTGGAGGTGAACCACCCTGGATACCTTGTTGGATGGGTTAATAAGCAAATAATATGTTGCATTTGTCAGCCTAAATATGCCACTTATGCACTCCTATACATGGGCATTATCCAAGAGAGAGGAAGAGCTAAAACATAGTAGGTCTTAGCCACAAACTGCTGCTATCACCTGGCTTCATGGGCAAGAGACCTCCTCATGGGCGAGTTCTGCCCTACTGAGGAAGTGGCCTTGATCATTTGTGGCGCCTGGTCACTATGGACTGGCCGAAATGCAAGAAGACACGGGCATATGAGCTGGAGTCCAGTAGCAACAGCAAGGCATGTTGCCTCAATGGTCGAGGACCTGATCGTTTTAAACCACAATGTCAAGGTACAACCTACACGACGAAACAAGAATTGGAAGAAACCGGAACCAGGCTGGGTGAAGGTAAACACAGATGCATCTTTTATTTTGGCAACCCACTCGGGCACAGGTGGGGTTGTTATCCGGGACGAGTATGGGGGATTGTTGTGGGCGGCGTTGCACTGGGATGCAAGGGTCCCAGATGTTCTCACTGCAGAAGCGATGGCGGCAAGAGATGGAGTGTGTTTGGCTCGATCCAGTGGCTTTCAAAGGATCGTGCTGGAGCTCGATAACAAGGAATTGGTGGCCCTCTTGAGTTCGACGTCGGGCGAAAGAAGCTCCATTGCAGGTTTATGGCAGGAGATTAGAGTTTTAAGCAGTTTTTTCTCTTCTTTTGATATTTCCTTTGTAAACCGGGAGAGCAACGAGGCAGCTCATGAATGTGCTAAGCTGTCTTCGTTGGTCAGCCTGGAGCGTGTCTGGTCCGGGAACTTCCCTCAGCTGTTGTTAGGGAAAGTCGAGTCCGATTGTAATCCCGCTATGGAGTAATGGAATTGTTCTAAAAAAAAACCGCTGCTATCACTTCATCTACATACTCATCCAAATTATTCGCGTCCTTGGTAGGATTCCTTATTCTTGTCTTCCGCCCACATATAGCAAGGACAAAAGACAATTGTGCTATATATGCCAATGAACAAATCATTTAGTGATCGCAGCCTTTTTTATGTTTAAAACGACCATTTGACTTTCATGAAGTATTTGGTTTGTCTATTCTGTTCCGATACATTTTTTACTAACTCCTTAAATTATTTAAATTGATTGAGTATGCTCCCTAAAATTATTTTTTTATCCTTCCACAAATCTCTTTAAATTTTGTGGATGATTGAGCTAGGCTGTGCGTGTCTAGGTGGGTCGGTGGGTTTGGAGGGGCGTGTGTGTGTTGGGTTGGTCGGGATATGACATGGTACTCTATTTATAAAGATTGTATTAGAGTTCTTTCGTTGTCATGACAAAACCTTCAGTAGGGGAAAACTTAATCTTTTTTTTATTTTTTTCTAGAAATATTATGGACCATCTAATACAAGTTATAGAAATGCATGAAAAAGAATGGGGGAAAGATTTTAATTTTTTTTCAAAACATAAGATATGTTAATTTTGTAATCTGAAAAGGTTTTAATTTAGACTAATTTGATAGGGAAACAAAGCATTAAGGGGTAAATTGACATAGATAGAATAGTTTACAGTTTTAAAATGAGTAATGTATATGGAGTTATCTGGAAATGGTAATATTCCCTAAGTGGCAAAATGTACTTTTATTTGTTTTTTTACACATGTTCACTTGTATAGTTGCTAACTTCTATATGCCCCAGAAGAACTTGGACAGGAACACTTTTCTTCTTCTTTTTTTTGAACATGGGCTTTTCATTACTCACTGGCTAACTGAATCGGTAGCAACAATTACAGCTATGTCATCGGGGATAGAATCGTTAGCATTTTTCACCAGGTTAAACATTTATTAACCTTGCACAAGGTTAAGTCCCACATTGCATCTCCCTTGCACAAGGTTAAGTCCCACATTGCATCTCGTTTTAGCATTGTGTAAGGAAAATGGCCCTAGACCATAGTTTGTGATTTTGGCGAATGATTGACAACATAACCAATGGGTCTAACAATTTGTCTAGATGATACTTGTAGATGTTTTTAGGTCCTAAGGATATTTTGGAAGCCATCCAAATGCTTATATAATCAATATCCAAATAATGGTTATCCAAATTGAAGCCATCCAATTCATATGGAAAAGTGTTCTTAGTCATATTCAAGGACATCCAAAAGATGGCAATAAAGATAGAAGAAAAGACTCGCGAAGAAGCAATAAAGAATTGCAAGACGCAGAGGCGACGACTAATTTGACGGTGCGCTCGTCGAATCAGTCGATGGTGTCAGAAGGCCGAAGGTGCGCACATCTCTGGAACGTGACGAGTAGTTCGATGGGGCGCCCGTCGAATCAGTCGACGGTCCATCGTATCAGTCGATGGTGATTGAAGACCGACGTGCGTCCGTCTCTGGTGGGCGACGACTATCTCGACGGGTTACCCGTCGAATTAGCCGACAGTGCAAAGTAGCTGTTGGAGTTCAAAGATTCAAAGAGAAAAGAGGGCGACGACTATTTCGACGGTCCCTTATATGCACCCGTCGAATCAGTCGACGGTTCGCAGGAAAGTGGCAACGGCTAGCAACAGCTAGATTCTTTGGTTGGGGCTATAAATAAGAGGTGCCCCGGCCATTTGAAGTGTGCTTGAGCTGGGAGAAACTATTGGCAAGTGTTCTACACATCCTTAAGTGCTCAATCCGCCAAAGTGCTAAATATAAGGTCTAGATGATTAGCAAAGTGATTAGTGCTAGTTTATACCCTTTAGCGCATCTCTTAGGTGTTTAGCCTAGAGCTTAGCGAGGTTTGCATATCTCTTTGCTTATACCGGTGTTTTGCACACACCAAGTGTTGTAAATCTAGGGCTTGTAGTCTTCCGAGACCCTCCAACCGAGTTTGTGGAGTGGCCGCAAGTGGTTGTGCAATGGAGGAGAGGCCCTTACCGTTTTGGCTAAAGCTCTACCAAGTGAAGGTGGCGAGGAGCATCCGGGGAGGGACGAGCGGAGACCCACTTCCGCGTGGGGAAGTCCCGTGGTTACCCACGGAGTTACTCGACCGAGGAGTTTATGCCCTTGCCCGGGCATTCCCTTTGAGAGGGGCTCCAACAACGAGATTAGTGGAAAGCTCGTGACCTTTCTGATACCTCGGTAAAAATCGTCGTGCCTTTGCTCTTCTCTACCCTTTAAGCTTCCGCATTTCATACCTGCATTACTTTCCGCATTTACCTTTCCTAGACTTGCCATGCTAGTATAGGATTGGACCTAGGGTGCAAAACTTTGTAGCGTTAGAGATAGCAACACATAGAGAAAACCTAGAGCACATTTAGATAGAAATTGAAATAGGTTTTTATATGTATTTGGAGTCTTAGTTTTTAGAGACACCTAATTCACCATCGTCTTAGGGTGTCACGGTCCCTTCACGTTGGACAGCATCGAATAGCTAGCATTGCGACTCCATGTACGGCACACAAACAACTTGGAGCACGTGTAAACCAAAAAAAGCCAGCCACATGGTTGCCAAAACTAGGTGCAAAACGCAAACCATTTGTTCAGACCTCTCAATATGTTGGCTTCAAAACATGGATGTTGTTTTGCACAATTCACTATATTACTTGATAAACTGTTTGTCCCTTTTTAATTTGTGATAGTATGTTCATGCTTATTATTGTCATTTACATTTTTTTATGTTTTTTTGGAGAAAGGGACAGCCATTAAAATAGAACTCCCTTTTACAATTAAGACCTCAATATAAAATAAAATTACATTGAAGCACACCACTAGGTCCCTATCCTTCGTCTACCTTGAATACGACAACGTCCATTGCTTTCGGAACCTCCATTGCCATGGAACATCACCAGATCCGGCCATGAGAATTGCAATTCCCACCATTAGAAGGCTCCACAATCTTGAAGACCCCAAAAAGGCGCATTATGCTCAACCACTATGAGGACTAAAAGGTTGAATTGACCACAAGATTCGACACCACCGTTAGCCATCACTAGCAACGACTAAAAAGACAGATCCGCCACTACCAATAGTATCACCAGCAGTTAGAAAGATTATTCCACCCAAGAGGAAAATAGATGTAATAACTCCTCAATGATGAAGAAGCTGCCATCAAAGAAAACGACACATTTCATGGACGAAATAGAAAGTCATATCGAAAACATTCCAACGCCGATCCCAACCGTAGCCCAATTATTCTGAAGGAATGAAAAATTATTAAAAAATTGAAAAAGTTCAAATTACTATCCTCAAGTATAGCCAATGTTGAGATAACCCCAAATCTATGACTTGTTACCCCCTAAACTATAAACATTGTTTTTGCACAACGGATAAGATCTAATAATGATTAAACTAATAGAGTGCAATAAAAAACCAATATGCCTAGAATTAACATATTTCTGGAATTATTCATGTGCATTTGAGAATCAGAGACATGCAAATGTATTTTGTTTTTGCAAAATACAGTTCGGTCGAAGACGCGCACTTATCCATATGAATAAATGCACATAATCTTATCCTTATGAACACCTCCAAAAGAATGAGTCGGCTGATTTCATGATTGATGAGGTCACTACAGGCACCTCGCTACGATGAGTACCTCGTCTACAACTGAAAGAAATAACATTTAATAAATTTAAGAAAATGGAAACACCCATGGGAAATGGAGGACTCGAACCGAGATTAAGAATTCAAACTAAAATGTTAAGACATGTTTAGATGGTGAAAGTTGTGTGAAAATTTTCATACTGGGAACCTGTGGCGGACCACTCCGAAATTATTCCAAGTTAAGTACCCCGGGACCACTAACCGAGTAGTCAGGCACTTAATCCGGAATAAGCTGGAGCGCCGTCGGATTAAACCCGATTAACCACGTTCTTTTCTCGATCGAAACAACAGCACGCCCACACGAAGGTGAGTTCCAGAGATTACAACATTCCACAAATTAACATACACAAATAGTATCTCAAAGTTATTACAAACCAAGTTTGAAATGAAATCAGAGTATCAAAGTCTTGCAGCGGAAATAAAATAGTTCATTGCAGCGGAAGTAAATAAACTAACGACGATACAAATAACACCATGCTGAAGCCTGCCACGGTGCTACTCCTCCTGATCCTCGGCAGAGGACGGAACCCATTCGATGTGCCAGCCAGGTGGAACCTGGGTAGGCCAAGACAAAGCATCGACATCCAAAGGTGTACCTGTAAATCATTGCCACAAGCAAGGCTGAGTATACTAATACTCAGCAAGGCTTACCCGTCGGGTGAAATCTATATCACCGACATCTAGACAATGAGAGGCTTTTGGCTGGTGGGTTTGTTTGCCAAAAAGCAACTAAAGGTAGATCCTTGCTTTCAAGTTTTAGCATCATATTCTAGTACATTTAACCATTCTAGATTAGCATCCTCTCTAAGCATACAAGTGGTGCAATACAAATTAATTCATAGAACAAGTTTATCAATCTCAAAGTTTCACTTGTTACTCAATGTAGCCAGGCGGTCAAGCAGTCTCATTAACCGCGAGAAGCGGACAGTTCGAACCGAATTTTGCTACCTGGCCAGGGGAAACCCAACACACACGGATACTCTGCTTGCTATAAAAGGCACAAGCATTTCCCAACCTTTCCCATCGATCCACAATTCGGAACCGGGTCCATTTCCTTAGGATAAAGGTTTACTGCTTCACTCACAGTCTCACGCATATATCCACAAGTGTACGGCAGGGGAAAACAAAGTTTCCAAGGAGAGATGGCTATCGGCCCTAGCTGCTTCAATCTGGTACCGGGCTTACCGATCCCCATACATCGGCATGCATGTGGTACGTTCAAAAACTTGACACACTCAACCACACATTTCGACCTTAATCAATTATCATACACGGACGGGAGATCTACATCTATCATCCCGCCCGTCAATCCTTATGATTCCAACATAAGAAAAGACAAGCAACTCCTATGTCTCGCGAGTGACAGGAAATCACTCGACTTGTAACGGACCTAAGCAATGCCCTATCGATCCTTTCATACTAGTGTTGCAATTCATAGGTACTAGGAAATGTGCAGCTAAGGTATTCAATCAACTCCTTGAAACGTAAATGCACAAACATAGAGAATTCAAAGTGCATAATTTGGTAAAGTTAGGTTATGCTCCGGGGCTTGCCTTCTTGCTCAAACTGGGGGTTAGCCTCCGGGTTGGTCGATCCTGCACCGGCACCTTCCTCCGGGACTTCTTCCTCGTCTGCGGGAATGAGGTGGTAGTTGCCGTCCGGGATGGCGCCTTCTACATGAGATGCATAACTTAGGGTGGCTGTTCTGGAATTTCAGATTCCATTTATTTTATTCTAACTAACTACAAAAAGGTTTATTCTTTTATATAAATCGATTTCCATCTAGATTACTTCGCATTTTTGTTTCTCCTTTTCTGCTCATCATTTTTATCTATAAACTTTATGACAGCTACTGGAGTATAAGAGCTAAGCTTACTCCAAAATTTAGCTAAATCTGAGCTACACATAATTTATTAAAATTAATTCAATCTGCTGCCTGCAGAAATGAAATAAATTCATATAAAATTGGAAATACATCCAATTCAGGAAATCTTCCTACCAAAGCTAGTCATAAGTACAAGGAGGGCTCTGGCCAAGTGGTGGCTCAAAATAATCCTTGGGTAGTCCTCAATAAATTCCTATCCAAAAACACATATTTATTTATTTGCTAGCCTAAACAGAGCAAAAATTAAGTTTTTTTCATTTTTCACAGGTGTGCTAACAATTTTTTAGTCCTCTGGAGCAAAATGGTGATTTTTCACTGCACAGATTATTTTTAAAGATTTCTGCACTGCAAAAAGACAGAAAACACATTTTAATTTATAACTGGAGCTACAGTTCATATTTTTAGGTCCCCTTTGGACACAAGCTGTCCAAAGTCACTACACACAACATATCCAAAGCTCAACCCTAGCGGAGCTCTGGATTTGAAATGGTGCACTACTTTCCATTTTCATAGTTTGAATTTTAGCTCAAAAACAGTTCATCAAAAGTATAAACATGTCTAATAGGGATTGTAGTTTAGACTCTCACGAATCCAGAGAGTATTTTTTGTGCATTTTTCTGATTTTTGTACGATTTTTAATGGATTTTACAAGATTCGGGAAAAACAAATCTAGTTTTAAGAATCTATTTTCGCAGGGAACCCTAGAACTTTCAAAACTTCGCGAACGAGTCCCTGAACTTTTGCGCAGAGACCCCTAGACAAACGAAGACGATGAAGGAAGGCCCTCGGCTCTCGCCGGAGTTGCGCCGGCCAAACGGCGGCGAACTAGGCTCGGGGAAGTGGGGGAAAAGCTTCCTGGGCTCACCACGAGTCGTTTGGGGACGGTTTGGAGGCCGGGGGTGGTCGGAGTTGCGCCGGCGACGAGGTGGTGGCGGCGCGGCCGCCGCGGCTTCTCCGCCGGTGAGCTCGGGGTCGTTCGCCGAGGTTCGAGGGGTCCTAGAGCACTAGTGGAGCTCGAGGAAGCCAATGGCGTGCTCGGTTGACCTCGGGGACGGCTCGGAGTAGGGTCTCGACGTGCGGGTGCTCCGGTGGCCGAAAATCGCGATTTGGGGGAAACCACGAATTCTCGCCGGAGAAGGGACAATAGCTTGGGGAAAATGGGGGAAAATGGAGCTGGAGTAGAGGGCTAGCTTTGTGCGGGACGAATTTGGAATTGGTGGAGTGTGGAAGGGTGAATTTCTCGGAGAAGCTCGGCTCGGTTCGCGCGGCGCGAGGAAGAAGAAGACCGAGCGAGCGCGGGGAAGTGGAAATGGCCAAGTGAGCGAGTGAGAGGAGGGGTGGGAGTGCGCGGTGGAGTGCTTGGGCACGCGAGAGTGGCACAGTGCGGCCTCGGGAGCGTGCGAGCGCGCGGGTGGCTGTCGCGGTCGCCATTGATGGCGCGGCGATCTCGAACAGAGCGCACACGCGCGGTTGGGCGTCAAAGATCATCGCGTGATGAAGTGGAGATCCTCAGCAGAGGCTTTGGCGCGACGCGAACGGACTCTACCGCCTGCAGTGCGCTCGGCGCGGCGCGAGCGCGCGTGCGGCCACGGCGGCGCGCGACCGTATGATGGCGCTCCGCGGCGCGAGGCGAGGCGACGGCGGCGAAGTGATGGCTCGGGAGTAGCCGGACAAGAGCTAGGCGACAAGCGCCAGCGTCCGCCGCGGCTTGGCCAGCTCAGC
This sequence comes from Digitaria exilis, assembly GCA_015342445.1. Taxonomy (NCBI): domain Eukaryota; kingdom Viridiplantae; phylum Streptophyta; class Magnoliopsida; order Poales; family Poaceae; genus Digitaria; species Digitaria exilis. The sequence continues at coordinate 977,106 of JACEFO010001613.1, forward strand.
GCCGCCTGCGCCGCTCGCCGGCCACGTGGCGGCTGAGCTCTGGCCAGCGCAGCGCGCGCCAGGGGCACTGTAGCATGCCCGTGGAGCTCCGATTTCAAATTCGAATTTTCTCCAAAAATTCGAACTGAACTTCGAAACGGGTAAAATTAAAAGTTGGGGTCTGAGGTGTGGGACACAACTTTCGAGCTTGGACCAGGCACTTCGACCAGGCGCTACGGCGCTTCGAGCTTGAACCGCGAGCTCGAGCTTGCCGAGCCTCGAATGGTCGGAAACGCCACTCGAGGGTGAGTGCCCCCCTCGAGCTTGGCTGCGAAGCCTCGAGCGTGACGGAACATCGCTCGAGGGTAAGTGCCCCCCTCGAGCTTGGCTGTGGAGCCTCGAGCGTGCCGGAACGTCGCTCGAGGGTAAGTGCCCCCTCGAGCTTGGCTGCGGAACCTCGAGCGTGACGGAACGTCGCTCGAGGGTAAGTGCCCCCTCGAGCTTGGCTGCGGAACCTCGAGTGTGACGGACTGCGGGGCCTCGAGGGTCCTATCGTGCGGCCTCGATCGTGACGGATATACGGGCTAAGCTCGATCGTGACGGACATCCGGGCTAAGCTCGATCGTGACGGATATACGGGCTAAGCTCGATCGTGACGGACATCCGGGCTAAGCTCGATCGTGACGGATATACGGGCTAAGCTCGATCGTGACAGACATCCCCGCTCGAGGGTCATCGAGCGGAACGAACGCCGTGGCGAGGTTGTCGCGAAGGGCTGTAGGTGTAGGTGATGACAACTACTTTGGTCCGAGATTTTTAAGTTCAGCACCCAAGTCTTGAGATTTCAGTTGGGTGCCCAAGGTCCTTTGTTTTTAAAGTTAAATTTGAATTTTGATGAATTTTGAGTTCCAACACCACTTTTTCCCCTTTTAACCTGTTTTAAAAGTACTTTCAATATTTTTTTACATCAGGGATGTCACAGAACCATGCCCCGCTCTTAGGGCACACTTCACAATCTTTTCACGCTACCTCAGCATCTAAACAGGGACTTAATGTATTGTTTTGCTAACATGAGTTAAAATTAACGAAAAAAATATTTCATGCTTAAAATAATCTCATCGGCTAGCTGCTGCCTACAGGTCCACACCATTCAGGGGTCAGTCCTGGCATGGTCGCATGGAGCAGGCAGGATAATTTGGATGAACCTCCATTAATGGTGTTAGCCGCAGCACATGCACTTGCAGGGCGAGTATTAAACGCCCGTCATGCATGCATAATACTCAAATCAGCCTAGCTAGCACAGATTCCCAGGCACGTCGTACTCAGGCTCTGCGATGTGTCTGGTTGGATAATTTCGTCGACAGCGCTTCTTTGGACCATCTCGATTCTTGATCTCATGGCCCACCTTGACAATCCTCTTGCTCTTCAGCTACTCCGCAGAAGTCTTGTATTAGTCCATCAGCTTGTAAGAGCTGTTACTTAGGTCCACAAACTCCCAAAGTGTATTTCTAGGTCCATGAACTTGTTCAGTCGTTCGCTGCAGGTCCATAATCGTCTATAAGTAATTCTAGCTATGACATAACATGCTGACTTGACTCCTCAAAGCACAAAATAGTTAAGGCATTTCATCGAATAGGTTATGGGAGGTGAGGCGAACTCCAGTGAGCGGTGAGGCGAGCTCCAGTGATCAGCGAGATCGAGGGCCTGGTGGGGTCAATGAGCTCGCCTCGCCACTCATAACATATTCGATGAAATGGCTTAACTATTAGGTGCTTTATGGAGTCAAGTCAGCATATGCTATGTCATCTTTAGAAGCACATGTGGATCGTTATGGACCTGCGGTGAACGACTTAACAAGTTCATAGAACTAAAAATCCACTTTGGGAGTTTATGAACCTAGGTGACACCTCCATACGAGTTGATGGACCTCTAGTGCATTTTACTCCTATGAATAAATTGAAGGCTCTCCAATGTGACTAACACTCACTCCTAATTCCTAAAGAATCACTAGCTCGTAGGAGCTAGTAAAGCAACAAGAGGGCTTCACCAACTTCTAATTCATTTGAAGGAGCTTTTCTTTTTTTAGGCGGCTCCTCCGCCATGCCTTCCGTGATGTTAAATCGCTGCCACACGTCAGTGATCAACATTCAAACGTTAGTGACCCACATCAACGGCAGTCGCCAGAGGAGTCCCGTCGTCTTTTCTACCGTAGTAAGGAATATTTTCCAACCCTAATGTTGCCGTAGAAGTCAGAACCCTAATCTCAATTTCCTTTTTTTTCATGGGACCCATAAATAAGCCAACTACCCTCGGTTGGGCCCCGTCATCCACCACCACCTATATGTGCATGTGGTCCACTATACGTTTACACAATATACCGATTTCCTATCCATGTTTCAATATAATCTTAGTTTTCACATTTCTATTGTTTGAGATTCGTGTAAATAACACTAGTACAATGGAGCACTGTAATAACGAGCAAAATGGCACTGTAATAACGGGCACCCCATCCGTTATTAAGTTGTTGTCATTGCAGTGGCACTACTGCAATAACGGCCAACACGTCCGTTATTAGAAATAGCCACTACAATGATGGACATATGACGTCATCATTGTAATAACGGGCGCATGACATCATCACGAGCGTTATTGTAGTGCCCATTTTCAATAACGCCAAAATGCACCAAAAATAGTAATATATATATATATTTAATCAGGGTGGCCCTCACCAGTCAGCCACCACCATCCCCTCACCCCACTGATCATGTTTATAGAGAAATTTGCAACTTCACGGTAGCAGGATTCGAACCCTCCCTCACGCACAACCCCATCTACCACTACACACACTCACTTGTGTCTACTATCCATTTTCTTTCCCCACATAATATGCTCACCCGAGTGTAAATTGTTTGTTTGAGGTTCTAAATGAATTCAAATGAAAAACATTTCATAACTTTTTGAGATATACAAATTTTATTTTGATATTTTCTCTATCTGAGGTCGTTTATGTGTCATCCCAGCTTTTTGACATGATTCAAGTCATATGTGGCTTAAGGAAATAATAGGCATAAAGGAGAAATTTGAGTAAAGGTTGACCAAAGTCAAAATTGTGAGGAAAATTTGGATAAGTTGGGAGACAAGAACCCCTAAATTAAGTTTATAACCAATGGAACTTAATTGTCCAAAAATTTGGGACAAGAATCACTTGAAAATACCTCAATTACATAGAAGAAGGACATAGAAGAATAGCACTATTCTTGGTCTGAAAACAACAGTTAGCTGTTTTCAGATTCGGGGTTTTGGGCATAATAAACATCCAACTTTGAGGGTAAATTGTGAGCAAACCAATGGTTTTCTGAGGAAGGTATGAACAAGGGAAATGTTCCTTGACCTTTATTTTTGGATCAGACCAATATTGGGTCAGAATCAGGGAGAAAAATTGGGCCAAAAATCGAATCAGAAAGATATTCAGCGAATTCAGAGTATTAAAAGCTGAGTCGAAATTTCTTAAATTGCGCTCAAACCGTTGAAAAATTGACAGAGGTCCAAAAATAAAAAATGGAATTCAAGTTAGGGCAAAGAACTTTGTGTTTCGGGAAAGGCCAAGTTCTATTCAAAATTTGGGAGTAATTTGAGTTTGAATTTCTGAAATAAGATAGGGTTTTAGGGATGGATGGACACTTTGAACCGATCTGTGATCGAGGCTCAAATTCGAGTGTTTGGTCGATAATTTCGACATGGTTCTAAAAGTGAAAATGGAATTGAAGTTGTTACGAACAAGTTACATTTGGGAATCGAGGAGAGTTTAAATGGAAATTCAAAAGTAATTTGAAGAATTCAAACTTGGAGTCTGAAAATGGGGAAAGGAATCGCTGCACATTGGGGCTTCGATTCCGCGTTGCACACTGCATGAATCGGAAAAGTTGCAACAGGGGAGTTGGAGTGCTATGTTTCCTCTACAAGTTTCCTTTTTAGAGATCAATGAGTTGAGAAGCAAAATCGGGAGAAATCGTGTCCGCAATCTGTCGGTTTAAGAGCTCGGACGAAGTGCAATGGCGGCCGACATCGGTTCAAACATCGGTAACCCCGGCCACGCGTCGCCGTGCATGACATCGTCGTGGCAGTGTGATCTGCAGGAGGTGGCATTCTTTGGAGGGTGGTTCTCATCGATAAATACTCCTCCTTGGCCTCCTTTCTACCTCTTTCTTCCTCCTCATCGTTTCCGGACACCTCTCGGTCGCCGGCGAAGCTCACCGTCACGCACCCTTGTCCAGCCACCTCCGCCCAATTCCTCTCGCTCACAGCTGCGCCTTGACCTCCTCTATCTTCGAGACCAGCTATAATCTTTCTCCGTCGCCTTTAGAGCCTGCACGCCGCCGTTTTCTTCCTCGTCGTCATCGAGCTCGGCCGGGTAAGGCCGACCACCGTCGAAGTCCCCTCTGTAGTGTTTCTGGTGGAGTTTAGGGGGCACGGTGAGGTTGAGCGTGGTCTGGTGGTGGTGTAGGGCTAGTTTTGGCCTTGTTGGGGCTTGAGTTAGCCGGTCGCGTCGTCGCCGCCTCGTTCGCCGCCGTGCGCATTTCCGTCATGGCAGGTGCACATGAGCAGGCCGTTCGGGGGCATCGCAGCTCGCGTTAGGGGTTGCGTTGTGTTCGCCTCGGGCCGTTGGTGCTCTCAGGTGTGATCTCCTCGTGCGAGTCGCCGGGGTTTGGCCGGACGGCTTGTCGCCATGGAGCGCCGCCGCCAGGGTCGTCGCGAGGGAGCTGCTGCGAGGGTCGCCAAGGGGTTTTGGGGCTAGGCGTGTGCGCGGAGGCGAGGCGGTGTTGTAGGGCTGGGTGTCGGGGTCGGGGGACCTCGCCGCCGGCGAGCCTGTGCCGGTCAAGGTCGTCGGGCGTCGGTCAGCGCAGCCTCCTCTGTTTAAAACAGAGGCAGGGACCATGGGGGAGAAGATGAGAAAACCCAGGGGGGTTTGTGCAAATGCTCCTTTTAGGTTTTGGAAATAGATTTAATTTTTGGTTTTTCACCTTTTAATTCATAGAAAATCATACAAATGTCCAAAATTCATGAAATCAATTTTGTTAATCTTGTTTTAAATTCTGCTATCCATTAAAAAGTTAAATATTAAGTATAGGTAATTAATTAATTCCCTTTATTTAGATTAATTAATTAAATGCTTAATAATTACTAAAAATGTTAAAATTATGAATAATCCTTTAATAATTAGAAATTATTTATAAAATTGGTTTATGTATTTATTTAAATGCTTTATCCATTTATAAAATGATTTTAAATCATTACAAATAAACTAAAAATGATTTAGGGCAAGTTTTACTAAAAGAAAATTATAGGCTTGTCTTTAAAAATCTTGGGTAGCTTGAGTTGGCTTGCAACTTTATCGAGAAGGGAAAGTTGCATAGCTTCTTTGAAAAGTGTCGCATGTTGTATCACTAACTCTCATTACGTTTTAGTATGTCAAGCTTCGGAGTACGGGCTCGTTGGACTCTCGGAGGAGCAGCGACAATTCAAGGAAGTGATCGTCGTCGCTCCGGAATGTCAAATCGCGAAAGGATTTAACTTGCTTGTGATTCCAGGCAAGCCCCGGAGCATCTTTGAATCACCTATTTATTTCATAAATATTCATGAGTCTAAATCTTATGCTTTAATGTTGCATTAGGTTAGGTATTGATTGAAACAGTTTGATGCACAAAATAATCCTTGGTAGAACTATCCTTGTCTAGTTAAGAAACTTGATTAGCGATGTCTACATTGGTTATGCTTAGTAAGGTTAAGTTAAAAGATGATGATCTAGGCTATCACCAATCTTATATGAATCACGAAAGGTTTGGTGTTGAAAGATAGTGGACAGAAGTTGCTAGGAGGAATTGAGGTAAGCTTGATCCTTAGTTCTCTGCCTACTTGCTTAAGTGACTAAGAACTGATCTGTTGTTTTAACTGAGGATCAAGTGATTCTATCTGGTTTCTTACCGGGCTATGGGACCAGTAAAGCCAATTAGATTAGTTGGTTCAATGATTGGAAATATCGCTTACCCGTGCTTGCTGGGTCGGAGAAAGGCGGGGGGACGTAGCCTGTAACTCACGGGGTGGTCGCCAGACGTGGGGGCCACGTGGGGGTGCGTTCCCGGGTTCGAGTAAGGATATTTCTGGTCGTTGGCCCAGCTGATTGAAAGGTTTTTGCGTACAGAAGGAACAACTGTGCGTGACTGGGGGCTAGGTATGTTCTGCAGGATGTACATTGATCCAGATCGACACAACTCTTTGTTATGAGTGCACTTGATCAACTATTAAGCATCGTAGAGGAAACAAGTTGAACAAGATAAGATTGATTCAAAAGTGCTGCTTCAGCCTAGTACCACCTGTATGAAAAGTATTTTTATAACTTAGATGGATAATTAACCACTCAACTGAGCTAAAATGTTGCTAAGTAAGGATCAATACTTAGTAAGCTTTTTCGCACAAGAGTCAAGTCAGCCAAAACCACATAACGACCTCTTCATAATTCCTTGAGAGTCTTTTCTTTGGTAAGGCGGGTAAGTCTTGCTGAGTACCTTCGTACTCAGGGGATCTTCCTTGTTGTTTTTCAGAAGCAGCTCCTGAACAGGGCGCAAAGGAGTTCCCGAAGGCCTAGATCATCGTGGTCCCGGTGATTCTAGGATGGAGCCGGAGATTGTTGACATTTGTGTAATAGAACTACCTAGACCGGTTTGTATTTAAACTCTTAGTATGGGTTGACTTTGCATTTAAGTTCACTTCAAAACTTAGTTTGTATTTAGTAAGACTTGTGGTATGTTATGTAAAAACGGTAATGCTCGTTGTGTTCTCCTTACCAAAAATGATCCTGACGTATGGTAAAGATATGAGTTAATGTGGTTTATCGAGGAGTCCTTGGGATACTCGACAGATCACCAGTTTGAACTGTTTGAAGTGCGTTCAATGTCTGTACAAGGATGTTATGGCGCACTTGAGTCAGTTTAAATTGGGCGGTTCTGCCACAGCTTACAAAATTTGAATTTCAAATATTTCAAATTTGAACTCTTTCAAACTTAGTTTTCGTCGACTAGTAGATTTTAAATAGAAAACTTATTAACTATAAAGTCTCGTAACTTTTCAAGACCTACAACTCTTATTTTCTCACTTTCTCCATCCTATGTCGTTTGAAAAAAATTTAAATTTTAAATTTGATAAATCTAGCGCTTGATTTTTAATAACTGACGTAGTGACGTCCACTGTTGTTGAAAATGGTATGTAATAACGGACGTATGATGTCACCTCTCGTTTGTGCATTTTTAGTAACGAGCGGGTGACGTCACCTCTAAAGTTAGCCCTAGCCTCAATTTTTAACAACGGACGGTGATGACATCAGCCGCAACCTTTATTAAAGATGGTATTTGTAATAACGACTCATGATGATATCAACCGTGATACCGTTATTAAAGATGCTATTTGCAATAGCAGACAATGATGATGTCAGCGTCGTCTGTTATTTTTGTGAACCATCCATTTCTAATAACGGTTGCGATGATAACGTCATGGTTGCCCATTATTATAGTGGTCACAGACGCTACCACCGATAACATCAGCAATAATGCACTACAATGACGGTTTCTTGGGTGCCAAGGACAGTGTTATTACAAATGATTTGTGTAGTAGTGTAACCACAACAGTTGGATCATACCCAAACTCTCTCTCTCCGTGCCGCTAGCCACCTGTGCCACCCTATCGGGTTGCCTCACGTGGCTGTCCGCCGCCGCACGCCCTGCTCGCCGGTGAAGAAGCGCCTATTCAACATTTCGATTTTAGTATTTCTCATCATTTTTTTCTTCCAACTTCGACATTTCTTTATTATAGTTTCAATATTTTGAACGTCAAATGTTGAAACCTGTTTATGGGGACTATAAGGGTTAGATGTGAAATTAAGCTCGGTGGCCACAAGGAGGATCCTATCGAGTAGACTCCATGGACAGTAATGATGTGCAACATGTATGTTGCAACGGCGGCTGGCGCCACACGTTCCACACTACACAGAGGTTAGGGAAAATTGGATCTATATCATTAAAAAACCCATCTTTAGATATATACTTCAATCAAATCCTTCTTTAGATATATACCATCGAACTATCAAATATTGCAACTATTTATCACTCTGTTAACTCCTCACTACAGGAATAAAAAAGTTTGCCAAGTGCCACAAACACTTGGCAAAGCCCTTTATACACACGACAAACACTTTGCATAGTGTTTTTCATCGGACACTCGACAAAGCCTTTGTCGAGTGTTATCTGGCACTCGGAAAACTATATTTTTTCTGCAACAAAAACTGATCCGAAAAAATAGCAGAAAAAATCACTGGGAGAGGCCCCACTAGCCAGCCGCCGTCCCACACCCGTCATCTTTTGCGTTAAATTCACGCGCAACACGACCGGTGAGAATTGAACTCGTGACCTCCCCCTCGCGTGAGCCATCCTTAACCACAACACTCACATGTGCATCCATATACGGTTTCGATTCACCACGTATTATACCCAACAGAGAGTAAATTGCATGTTTGAGATTTTAAACGAATTGAAATGCAAAAGTTATCAACTACAAAGTTTCATAACCTTTTGAGATCTACAGCTTTCCTTATGTAAATTTCTCCATCCGAGGTCACTTACAAAGTTTTGAATTTCAAATTTGAAAAGTCTACACTTAGTTTTCATTGATATAAGACTTTCAAATAAAAAAGTTGTCGACTACAAAGTTTCCTAACTTGTTTTCATCTACAATTTTCATTATAAGAGTTTTTCCATCTGAGGTCATTTGAAAAAACTTAAATTTGAAATTTGTGAAATTCAAAGAAAATCCATTCAAATTAAAATGCTAACAACTAGAAACTTGATAACTTCTGAATCTCTACAAATTTTATTATGGTCATTTCTTCATTCAACAAAGTGATACTAACATTGTCCACAAATGTTAACCACTTCTCTAGTTTATAGAAACTATACGAGAGATGTAGGTTTTGTGAACAACATTTCTATATAATTGTTTGAACCAAGAAACAACCAATATAAAAGTTATACATTTTAAGAAGTTATACAATTTTGTAGTTCAAAACTTTTTCATTTGAATTCATTTTGGGCTTCAAGATATGCTTTCAAATCAAAGTTTACCGAGTGTTTCAAAGAATACACTCGGCAAATCATCTCTTAGATGAGTGTCAAATAATCACACTCGGCAAACACCCTTTGCTGCTGCCATAAACCGGCCGGGCCACTTGTTTGCCGAGTGTATAAACAAAATACTCGGCAAACAACCTCTTTATCGAGTGTATTTAAAAAAACACTCGTTAAATAGTATTTTTGCCGAGTGTTTTTTTGCCAAGATTATTTTAAAAAAATACACTCAAGAAATTTTGTTTGTCGACTGCCCGACAAATTTCTCTTGGCAAAGTAAGGGGCACTCGGCAAAAATAAATTTTCCGGTAGTGCCTGTTCCTTTCATGGTTACTTTTTATTTTTATTTATTTTTTGGCTAATATAATCTTGTGAAGCTAGAGTTCTGCCCTTTATCAGAAACGTATAAGGTACCAAAAAGAAACAGTGGTCTGTCTTCGACTGCTCATCGCCTCGCACGAAGGAGGCGGCCAGTGCCTCTCCCCGATGACGCCCCTCTCAAAGGCATGCTTCCCCGACAGCTCCCTTCCTCGACGGTGCGTCCAACTCTCCCCGTGCCCGAAGGAGCGAGCTGCCGGCTTCTCTCACCAGTGGCGCCAATCCCCAGCCAAGCGCTGCCCCCGGCGGCCCCTCTCTCAAGTGGCGTGCTCGCCCGGTAGCTAGTCTCCTCATCGGCATGCTCCTCCATGGGTCCTCCTCCTCCGTCCTCCCCTCCACGGTGTGTATCCTCCATCTTTCTGGTGTTTCTCCCTTTCTTTTGTTTGGATTAAGTCTAGATTACCTCCTCAGCTCTTCTAAAAGTCTAGAATTCAACCCTCATCTATAAAACCGGGGTAAATGACCCCTCCCAACTATCCAAACCGGGTATTATACACCCCTAAGCCCACCAAAAGTTATTTTGCATCCAACGTGACGTCCACGTCAGCCCACCCAACAGAAAAAGTCACCCACCCATCAGCGTCACGATCGCGACTCACGAGTTTCCTCCTCTGCTGCTATGGCTTCCCTCTGCCCGTCACCCTCATCCTCAGTCCTCCTCCGTCCTCCTCCTCCTCTCCCAATCCCCCGCACATTGTTGACTTACTCCTCCTCCTCTCCTTACTGGGCCATCGCCATGGGCGTGGGCGCACTGGCCGCTGCCTCCACGGGCTGGCAATGGGAGGGCCACCGAATCCCTACTGGGATAGTGCCGCCATGGGCGCGGTGTGGCGGAGCCAGGATTTCAAAATTGGGTATTCCTACTTCCGAGAAAAAAATGTGCAACTTAAAAGCACAAATGGTTCAATGATTAACAGAATCATAGTAAATGTACTAAAATATTAATGGAAGCCATGTACCTCTGGCTACCTTGAGCCCAACAACACCCACTCATCGCATTGCCATTTGCCATCCGACATATCAGCATAGCCCTGGAGACTAGCACATATCCCTGGGGGTGCTATGTGAGAGGAAGGGGACAGAGATATGCAGTTGTGTGTTAGAACTTGCATTGGAAGGGGGCCATGGAGAGTGCGTTGGAATGGCTTTGGCATAGTATACACACATGTATACTTGAATTTTTCCCCACGAAAGCTGGATATTCCTATGAATACCCATACATAACGCTAGCTCCGCCCATGGCGCGGTGGCCGCGACCGGAATCCCCATAGGGTCGTCGCCACCATGGGCACATGGCCACGCGGGCGGGATGGCCGTTGCCACCGCCACTGCCTTGTCTCGCCGCGTGGTCCCTGCTTCACCTCACGGCGTCACCTCGCCTCGCCTCACGCCACCACACCTACCTCACCTTGCAGTGTTTGCTCGTCCGCCTGTGCTGGACCGACGTGCTGGAGATGAAGGACGAGGAGAGAGAGATTGAAGAGACAGGTGGGTGACGTGTGCTGCTAACGAGGATGATGTGGGCTGATGTGGATGCCACATTGGATGGAAAACAACTTCTTGCAAGGGGGTATAATACCCGGTTTGGATAGTTGGAGGGGGTCACTTGCCCGGTTTTATAGACAAGGGTTGTATTTTAGACTTTTAGAAGAGTCTTTTTTTGCAAAATGACGTTTAGAGGAGTTGAAGGGGTAATCTGGACCTATTCCTTCTTTTTTATGGTTCTCGCTAGTTGCTTCCTCTTTGTCTCTTATAGTGCAATGATACAAAATTGGACAGGATGCATGCAGGTGTTCACGTCCATTGCTGCAGGTATACCTGTAGTTGGGCTGCATAAGGGCAAGCCCAAGTTGGGATGTCAATGGGTTCAAACCCGCTGGGTTTTGCCATCCCAGACCCATGCCCACGAATATAAATCTTGCCCGCGAATAAACCCATGACCCGCGATGGGTTCAAAATTTGACCCAAACCCATGCCCAACGGGTTTGCGGGTGCTAGCGGGTTGCCCGTGCCCATTAACAATATCTACCATCAACAACTACTAATATGATCATTGGCACAAATAATATCTTTATATTACTAAGGCCACCAAATTATAAGGTTCAGCTCATAATAAGTAAGATCAAAGCATAATGTTGATGTCTCAATGATAATCAACTATTTATACGATATTAAATGTGCCATGCTTTGGAAGAAATTTTGGAGCAATATATGGCTTGGTGGACTGTTGTTGTATATTGGACTGGGTTTTCAAAACCCATGGGTTTGCACGCATAGGTACTCTAATCCCAAACCCATGCCCATAAACCTGCTGGATCTAACATTTTACCCATTGATGGACCCATGGGTCTAGAAATTGACCCACGCTCATGCCCTAATGGAGCAAAAACCCATCGGGTTGTGGGTTGCCGACACCCATTGCCATCCCTAAGCCCAACGCAGGTACCAAAGAGCATTAGCTTCACTGAAAAGTTATTCGCCACGTCCTTCAAGCAGAACTAGAGCAACCGGTTTCACAACGCAGGTCTCTGATGTTGACCAAGCAGTCGCTTTCAACTTCACCCTTCACCAGAGAATAAACTATGGGATGAAGTCTCTACCCACCCCCCAATGCATGCTTAGGCCCTGTTTGGCCGGGCTTCGGCTCCGGCTTCTCATGTGGCTTCACCAAAACATTTGCCAAACGGGATGCTCCCTCAACCGCTTCTCCACTAAGGATTTGTTCGATTCCATCGGATTCAATCCGGACCCGGAATGATAAATATAACAAGATATTTATAATAGGTACATCTAGAGACAGGGATTTGTTCCAGGTCATAAACTAATTTATTCGTGATGGACACGTCAAGATACCCGGAATGATTCCCCACCTCTTGACTAGTGGATTGATTCGTTGTCTTTTGGTGTCACTATCGTGTGTGAATTAACTCTTGACCCGGAATGAATCCCGGTCTCTTATTGTACCTATCATAAATTTCTTGTTATATTTTCATTCCCGGTCCGGATTGAATCCGATGGAACCGAGAGGCAGCAGTGGGGAATTTTCCGCAATGGGCGAAAGCCTGACGGAGCAATGCCGCGTGGAGGTGGAAGGCCTACGGGTCGTCAACTTCTTTTCTCGGAGAAGAAACAATGACGGTATCTAAGGAATAAGCATCGGCTAACTCTGTGCCAGCAGCCGCGGTAAGACAGAGGATGCAAGCGTTATCCGAATGATTGGGCGTAAAGCGTCTGTAGGTGGCTTTTCAAGTCCGCCGTCAAATCCCAGGGCTCAACCCTGGACAGGCGGTGGAAACTACCAAGCTGGAGTACGGTAGGGGCAGAGGGAATTTCCAAGCCCTAAGGGTGAGTTTAGATTGGGAGAAAAAACACTATAGATCCAAAAAAACACTGTAAGTCGTATTGGAAAGTGTGTTCTGTGAGTGGAAGGGATGTGATGAATAGGGAAAAGTTGGATGAATAGTGTTTTTTGGGAGAAGTTGGGTGATCCAAACACACCCTAATAAAACAAGGGAGCCAGACCCCAAAAAGCACAGAAGCCAAGAGCTGCCCCTGGGGTAGCTTCGCGTGCTTCTCCTTTATGGGGCCCACCATTTGTTGACTTATTTGCATCTTTCTTTCCTAAAGCTGCCAGAGAGCGGCAGAAGACGTTGTTTTGCCAAACAATTTCAGGCACAACCACAACCAGTACAGCTAGGTTTCCAGAGAAGCCACAACCACAGCCGAAGCCGGCACAATCGGAGCCCTACCAAACAGGCCCTTATTGGTGGCCTCAGTTTTTTGTCAGACCAAACTCCCGCTGCCTCCTCATTCCTCAAGCTACTCGGACAAACTGTGAGACCACCGATCACCATGACATGGACAAAAGTTGTAAAAGTGGAGCCCGAAGCCACCAGACATCCTGGAGCGTTGGGCTTGGCCTAATGCTATTGGCTGTTGTGTCAGAGCCAGCTGTGCAGTAGGGTTTCGCTCAAAAAAAAAAAAGAGCTGCGCAGTAGGGGCAAAATTGTAAGTTAACTTAGAATTAACGGAAATGATATAGATCCAAGAAGTATATTATTTTAATGGTATATATTCCGTAAAAGGATCTTTTGATGGCAAACATCTAAAGATATGATTGTCTCCATATATTAGCAGATCCGTACGTACGTCGATGCAGCACGCTGGCGTAGTATCCGGTATGTATTTCTATACTGACGTACGGCACGCACGGCGTGCAGGCAGGCATGATTTCGGCAAGTGTACGGCGTGCATACGTCATCATCGCTAGTTCATGTACTGTGTACATGAATGCATGTCGATCGCTGTATTCATATCAACGGGATCTTCTTCTCACCGGAGATTCGAAGAAGGGCATGCAAGCCATTGATGTGCATACCATACGCATACATATGCATGCACGACGCATCAACGCAGTCGGATCGTATCTCCTGGTCATTGTTAATTATAAATTATCGGATGCCCTAGCTTTTTTTTTTTGAGCGAAATCGGATGCCCTAGCTTTTTCTTTTTGAGCGAAATCGGATGCCCTAGCTGGTCATTGTTAACCCAGTGTATATGTATGCGGCCGTACGTGTTTTTTTTTGAGCACATATGCGGCCGTACGTGCGATGTGTTGACGCCGCCATCCGTTCCTCCGATCCGGCGACGCCTTCGGGGGGTCGCTAGAGACCCAAATAAGGCCCAAAATGAAGAGACGAAGGGCTTCGATGAGATCAAACCCTGCTCGGAAATCACTTAGAGCCCACGAGCGGCTTTTCTGCTGGTCTGGGCCATATTTCACGCTATGGGCTGTTGGGTACGGGCCTACGGCCCAATACACGCTGGTTGGGTCGGGCAGCTGAGCCGTTACCCGCGGTTGCAAGGCCGCCTCCCGCCAGCCGTGCCGCCATTCGCCGTTGACAATGAAGCATCCGACGTCGCCGTTCAATATTCTACAATCTCTATTTCAACATTGTTTGTACCAAATTTCAACATTTCTATTCTCTAGTTTCAATATTTGGAACATCAAAAGTTGAACTTGTTTGTGGAAAATATTGAAGCCGTTTGTAAAAATTGTGGAACCTGCTCACATGAAATGGAATATGTTGAGTATGTAGTGTGCAAAGTTAATTGGGTCTTGGTGGGCTTTAAAGATGGATGGCTTCCATCTTCTGATCTTCCACAAGATTTGGATAGGAGTGGAGCCCCCCCGGAAAATCAGGCCAGCATCTTTAAAGCCACCACTATTAGTACGAAACTACAAACTCCGACATCTCGGCCCAAACTGCAAGCATTTGTGCGTCGTATCTGAAGAAGCCAAATAAACAAATATGGTCCGCTAGCAATTTTGGGCCACATTCTATGCACTTATATACCTTATTAGTGCTCATCTGCAGCTGGTCGGCAATATTCCACAGCAGGGTAACTAATTGCTGAGCAATTTCCATGTATTTCGCAACCAATCTCATGTTATTCCTCGAGAGACAAATTGACACCATCTCAATGGGTGAAATCCGAAATGAAGAACAAGGATACAAAAAACACAACACCTACAAAGAGATGTACAAATGTTGAGCAGCCACAGGGCACATGTGCGAGTAAGCTGCCCCCTCGTTCTTATTCCAGCTTCTCCAGTTCACCCATCCGCTCAATTATTGCCTGCAAAATTGAAAGGGCTGTTAATCATTGTAAATGCATCATCTATTCCTAAACACAAGCTCATATTCAGAATGTTGAGGACCGGCTTCTACGAATTGAATCCAACAATTCCCAGAGCGAAAGCCCACATGGTGTAACAAAGTTTCTTGTCCGAATATTCTGCATATGGTGTCGATGATGAATAATGTTTACTAAACTTACAAAACATCTCTAGCCTTTTGACTTTTCAGCATACATGTTGGCACCTTTTTACTATCGCAGTGAAACATGATACCCACTGGACATTGGATATCTATGTGATGTACAAAGAGACGTCACTAGTACTGAAGATGTGTGGTTCGAGATCACAAAAACATCAGTAGCACTGACCATGTCTGGTTACTGTCTGGTTACAAAAGGTACAATTTAAACAGAGAAAACATGTCTAGCATTTTGACTACTGAGCATACATGTTGGTTATCCATGCTTTAGCTATTCACAATTAAGCATGATACCCGATGGACATTTGGATTCAAGGTGATGTGCAAAAGGACATCATTACTGAAGATGTGTGGTTTGAGATCACAAAAACATCAGTAGCACTAAGCCACTAACCAAGTCTGGTTACCCATGTAGAATAAAACCTTAGATGATTTATATCTGCCTAGCAGAAGAGCATAACCTAGTATAGCCTGAGAAGTCTTGAATCTTAATATATATACTTACACACTTCTATTTTTCATATGTTCAGCATAAATATTAAGAAAGTAAATGTAACCTTAGTACCAGTTCTGAGATAGCCTTTAGTCCCAAGTAAGTTGATGAAACCCAATAAACAAACCTCAAGGTTCTGGCACGTTAATAGCAGTCTACAAGCGCTCCTATCAAAAGCTACTTCCTTGAAAATATTACACTCCTTAAGGTCTTTGTTTACCGCCTCATCCCAGGTGTCTACCTCTATCCCTCTTTACACTATCGACCCGCTTTAGAACCTTACTACGCACAAGCTCCTCAGGAGCCTCGAGGCCACTGTTGGACATGTCCAGACCATCACAGCCGATGTTGGATCAATTTCTCCTCAATTGGTGCCACCCCAACCTTGTCCCGAATGTCTTCATTCAAGTACATCACGGAAAAAGAAAGTTCATGAAAAGGACACGACTCAAGAAAATTATTTGCAGTTTGTAATTTGTAGGCATTCTAGTACAAGAACAGCATCAGAAATAAAAGTAAAAACCAGTTCATTGTAAATTTAGCAATCGGAAGAAATTCAGTTACTTCATGGAGCAACTGAAAATGATATATGCATTTATCATATACACAAACCATATATTTTTGACTGACAGGTATTGCTAACCGTGGCGGGAAATAGTCTAGAAAAGAAAAAAAAAATATCTGTGTACCTTTTTGCTTGTTTCTTGCAGCTCTCCAGCAAGAATAAATTCATCTAAGATCAGGTAAACCTTCAGGACAAAGAGAAAATGAGAATTGGTAACATCATAAATCAAGTTTCGTAAAAAGCTACAATTTTTTCATGGCACTCTGTCGGCTGAAGTCTGACAAACTATTTACAGAAATATGGTGTACTGCATAGAAATATATGAAAATTTGATGTGCCATAGCCATTGCAATTGGTGACGAACTAGCAATATTTATTGATCTACTAGGACTAGGATGTTAGCACACAACAACACAGGCTAAATAAATCCACTGGTTAGTCAAACTGTGCATTTCACCTCTAAAATGGATCATTATCAGGCCATAAGCAAAAATATCTTACATGCTAAACTAGAAAACGAATGAAATATTACCTTGTGAAAATTAAACACTAAATCAAGCTCACAAACATTGCTAAAGAAATGGTCCAATATCTCAACAAACAAGTGAATGGATTCCAAGTATGCCAACTCGTTGTCAGTTATATCCACACATATTGAAAAGAACAGCCCTGCATATCTCCTGTAGATAACTTTGTGTGTGCGAAACTGCATAAGCAAATTTCAGATTAGTAGGAGCAAATGAAGTAATTGAATAACTTAGGGCCCAATGGTCAGGTCCACACAGTTGAATAGAAGTACAAAAAATACTTCAGCTGGAAATTCATTTTCATACTTTCCATTTAACATGTATCCCAGGGTGCATTATACGGTAATACAAAACAGTTGACGTACATGGGAGCTTCAAAGTCAACCGTGCTATGCCAAGAAGAATTTGAACCAACAGGTTTATAGTTACAAATTTTTTTGAAGAATTTGAACCAAAGAAAAGGAAGGAATTTTTTTTCTCTAGAAATGTTATAAATCAAATGAGGCATCAACAATTCTTCTGGTTATATCCAAAATGGGCTTCACATTGGACTTGATACTATGCCCTAACCATGCCAGTGACAGTTGTCCAACAAGAAATGAAAATTATTTTTAGGCTCTCTATCCCTCTCTAATTTGAAATATTCTGAGAAGACAGAAGGTAATTTCGCCAAGTATACCCCTGCATCGAAATTCTGACAGAAAAGAACCAAGAAATCTACTTGTAGTGACAGCCTTAACACGTCCCACCAAGAAATCGAAATTCTGACAGAAAAGAACCAATTCATACAACATATACCAGCCATTCACTCATATAATCTCAACAACACAAGTCTTTAATTCTTTTTCAACAGCTCACATAATCTGCACAGTTATCTTCATTAATGGAAATGAACCCCCTATTTATCCCCATCGTGAATAAGCCCAGAATCCTTAAACTTGTAGCCCCAAAGTCACATACACAGTGCCACGACCTTCCTAACCATGCTCAATTTCAGAAGTTCCAAAGTATTCTAAGAAGAATTTGCAAAGACCGAGGGTTACCTCAACGAAATTGGTGAACTTGGGGTCCCGATTGACGACAAGGCGGTGCACCTGCGGTCCAGCAAGAAACCGAATCAAGAAACCCGAAAACAGAATCAAGAACCGGGCCGAAAGCAGCTCGGATCCGCGGGTCTTACCTCGAACTCGACCTTATGCTTCTCCGAGTCCTCGAGCGGGACGTAGTACTTGGCCAGCCGCGTCTTCCCCTGCCGGTTCTGCAGCAGGATGAACCGGATCTGCATCGCCCCATGCCAACGAAAAGATGGAAGTTTTAGTCGGATCCGATTGGATGCTAACCGCGAGCGCACACGAGCAATGGAATTGATTGGGCGCAAGTTACCATGTCGTAATCAGATGGGAAACCCTGCAAGGTATGGGTGATTCCTCCACCAGTTTGGGCTTGGGGAGAGAAACAAGAACAGCTCCGTTTTCCCCCTCCGGGCTCCGGAGCTGACGGTCAGACGAGACGAGGAACGCCGCGGTGTCACCGAGTCGCCGGTCACGGCTCAGAAGTCTGCGGCATATTGCGAGCAGGGTTTACGTAACCGTCGGGAACCGGTCCGGTTTGACCGGTTCCTGACCAAACCGCTCAGGACCGGTAGCGGTTCGGGGCGGTTTGAACCGGGCAAAATTTAAAATTTTAAAATTTGAATTAAAAAAGAAAAAATGTTGTGAAAATTCCTAAAAATACTTCAAGGTGTGTGTAATCTGTTGGTGTAAAAAGTTTTCAAATATTTTGGTATTTTTTTCGGCAAATACAAGTTAAATCAAAAAAGAAAAAGAAAAAAATGGCTGGCCCATTAAGGCCCATTTTTTTTGGACGCAAACCGACTGGCTAACCGCCAAACTGGTCCGGCTAACCGGTCAAACCGAGCGGCTAACCGCTCCAAACCGCCGGATACGTGAATTTGAATTCAAAATTTAAATTTGTTCGGTTTCCAGCGGTAACCGGTCAAACCGACCGGCTAACCGCTACCGCTGGCCGGCGGTTCGAGGTCCCGGTTCGGAAAATAAAACCCTATTTGCGAGGCGTCCACGGCTTTTGGTTTACCCCTAGGAAAGTAAAATTTTCTAGGATTTGCAAACGCAATCAAACAACAAAAATGAGAAGAATCGTGAAACGAAAGAAAATGTGTGTTTACTAGTAGAGTGGTGTGCACAATTAAAAATTAGAATAAAAATATTGATAATTTAAAAAGAAACAAGTTTAGAACCATTACACTTAATTTGAAGTATGATTATACGAATATAATATAGATGAAAGGATATGAGAGACAAATTACATATTATGAAAGTGCTAGGGGAATGACCTTTGGAATAACCTTTGGAGCAACCTACTGGTAACTAACATCGATAACTAGTTTTTGAACAATAAGACCAGAGATGGCTCGGTACCCTGGGACGAGCTGAAGGGTCAGGTCTAGGATTCGAAAGATGGGGGCACAACCTTAGGTTGCGTTTGATGCCTGTACATGAACCATCCCATCTTAGACGGCTTCTTCGGGCCCGCCCATCATTCCGTTTGGTTACCAAGCCTACTAGGGCCGAAGGATTGACTCTAGGGACCCAACTGCCTTGTATAGAGAGCAATGAAGGGTCTTTCGGGCATGCGCCAAGCGGAAGGCAAAAAATATCTCCTGCATGTAAAATACACACACATATTCAGTTGTAATAGAAAATATGTAATTGTATTATCACCTCCTCTATAAATAGTGGGATCATGAAATTCGAGGGGATGCCTACATTGCTCTTACCTTGGGAGTTCACTGTTTGTGGGTCACGCTAGGCAGTGAGTGGAGATAAAGTAGTAGCATGGGAATTTTGGTCCATGCAAACCTCGGCTCGGCTCGCGGACGTCGTTTTGTCGAGTGGGCGTTGCAAAATTCAAGAGCCGCTCGCACGGTCCACACCTCATCCTGCCCGCCACCGCCGCAGTCGCATCGCTGTGATCCTGCCCGCCGTCACCATAGTCACATCACCGTCGTCTTTCGCCGCCGCCGCTAAATTGCCTCACTTGTTGGCGCCTTCTGTGTCAACTGAACTGCATCCATGCGTCTCGACGGAGCGAGGAGACAAGGGGTCAGGGCACGTACAACGGTCTGTCGTTGGTCGTAGACGAGCGCGGTAATTTTTCATAAACCCCCCTCCGCCCCCCCTCCCCCGAGCTTGGCTCTCGTCGTCTCCCTCATCTACGAGCTTGGCTCGTGCTCCCAGGCTGCATCGCCGACTCGGCGCCCGCTGTACAATCCGCTGCGGGGAGACGGCGAAACCTTGGATCCATTGCACGCGCTGGATGGATTTTGTTTACCGCCCAAGGTTCGCGCCATTCCCTTCCCCCAAATCTTCTTCCTTCTCTGCTCTCCCCATCTACTACTTAATCTATTTGCCCCCATGGAACCCTAGGCTGCTTGGAGATGAAGTGACAGGCAAGGAAGGAGGAGGCGGCGGTGGCGGCGCGAGATCTACTGAAGGTTGATGCAGCTCGGATGCGCAAGGCAGGAGCTGCTCAATCGCGGAAGAATGTGGCGGCGCCGCCGATGCGGAAGGTCCCTGCACCAGCTCGAGCGCCGCCTGTGCCGGAGGCTACTCCACCAAGATCCTTCAGTGAGGGCGGCTTCTTCTTCAACGGCAACAGCGTCAACTTCTTTAGCAGCCCTGGACAGAGCTCCCAACAATGGAATCCACAATATTCAGATCCTGCGACTTGGTATTGTCTCTCTATTTTGCTCAAAGTTCAGATCCTGCACTAATTGATAGTTACCATTTGTATTGAATCCGCGGACAGTAGAATGCTCAATGTTCAGATCCTGTAGTAATTGTGTTGTTGGACAGTAGAATGCTCAATGTATTGTGTAGGATTAATTTCTGTTACTGTTATCATGACTGTAATTGTTTTCATGAATGAGTGTTCTGTTTTTGTGTGTTAAAATTATGCTGGCATTAGCATGGTGTTATGATGGATTCTTTTGGCAGTAGCTTGGTCTTTGAGTTGCAGTTTATTATATATGATTCCAGGGGAACAAATGCAACACCTCCTGGAGGTTTCACTAATTTCATCCAACCAAACATGTCCCAAAATTTTATTTTTGGTGGAGAAAATCCTAAGTATGCACCATTCAAGCCGCCTCGGACTATGCAAGCTGTACAATCAGAAGAAGAATTTTCAACTCCTACTTCAGCTCAGGACAATAAAACATATGTTAGTGTTGATAGCGGCGAAGAGGCACGTAGGACTGAGAAGCGAATCTTTTGGAGTCAAGAAGAAAATGTGTGGATGGTGAGTCTCACTGACTGTCATTTACATTAGGACTCATGGCTGGTTGATACATCAGATTAGATAATATTAGTTTTCTCCATTTATAGATGAGCTCCTGGCTGCTCAATTCAACAGACCCAAGTTGCGGTGCTGATAGGAAGAATGAGCAGTATTGGAGTGATGTTGAGGCCACCTACAATGAGACTACACCAAGTCATAGGGCTAGGAATGCCAAGCAAATCAAGGATCGTTTCCATAAGGTAAATAGGTGGACTGACCTATTTCATAGTGCTTGGTTGAAGGCTAGAATGATTTACACTAGTGGCTATAATGATCAAACGTGGATTGAGAAGGCCCATGTATTATATATAGAGGACAATAAGAAACTAGGTCTAGGACCTTTTATGCTGTTGGAAGTTTGGAACACAGTAAAAACTGAAGCAAAGTGGATTACATACAACAATGGGCTTAAAGCTGCAAGAAAAAGAAAGGGTTCATGCAATGAGAATGAAGGAGAGGATGTGGCTCCTATAGATATAGATGAAACTGATGATCAGCCAAGACCAATGGGGCAAAAACAAGCAAGAAAACTAAAATATGCCAACAGTAAGGTAGTGGACCATATAGATCTTGAGGAGCTGGAAAAATTCAGGATGAACAGAATGCAAATAGACTGAAAGTTTGGAAGTGCAGCAGAAGCTATCATCTGAGAAGATCGAACAAACTAAGCTTGCTCATCTTGCAGCAAAGGAACAAAAAGAGGCAGCAGAGTTGCAAAGGGAGGCAAGAAAAATTGAATTAGAGTCTAGGATGTTTGAGACATACAAGTATACAACCACCTTCTGTCAATGGATTTATCTTTGATGTCTGATAAAGAAAAGTAGGATCATTCAAACACTATGAAGTGTTTGAAAAAGAAACTATTTGCTGAGAATTGAGGTTAGTTTCTAGCATTCATTCTGGGACATGAAGATTTAGTTGCTAATTATTTTTCAGCAAATCCTATCTATACCGATGAGATGTTTCGTAGGAGGTTTCGAATGAATTAACCTTTGTTCCTTCGAATTGTCGAAACACTCTCTAATTGGGATGTTTTTTTCACCCAAAGAGTTGATGCAATGGGTCGAGATAGCCACTCGCCTCTCCAAAAGTGCACTGCAGCTATTCGAATGCTAGGCTATGGCACACCAGCTGACCAATTAGATGATGTATTGAAGATTGCAGCGAGCACTTCTTTGGAATGTTTAGGAAAATTTGCCGAAGGGATAATTGAATGTTTTGGTGGCGAGTACTTGCGTCCTCCTACTAGTGATGAGCTAGAAAAAAATACTACAAGAGAATGAGGCTCGTGGTTTTCCAGGCATGCTAGGAAGTATTGATTGTATGCATTGGGCGTGGAAGAATTGTCCAAAAGGTTGGGCTGGCATGTTTACTCGTGGTGACAAAGGGAGACCTACTATGATCCTTGAAGCGGTAGCCTCTTGGGACCTTCGTATATGGCATGCTGTTTTTGGTACCGCTGGGTCTCAAAATGATATCCAAGTTTCAAACAAGTCACATTGTTCATTCAAGCGATAAAAGGAGAAGCCCCCGAGTGAGTTATATTGTTAATGGAACACAATATGACACAAGATATTATCTCGCGGATGGAATATATCCTGAGTGGGTAGCCTTCGTCAAGACAATAAGAAAACCTCAAACAGAGAAACATAAATTATATGCACAACGACAGGAAGGGGCAAGGAAGGATGTCGAGTGCGCATTTGGTGTGTTGCAATCCCGTTTTGATATTGTCAACCATCCAGCACGGCTATGGAAAAGGAATGATGTTGTTAACATTATGCGAGCTTGCGTTATCCTCCATAATATGATAGTGGAAGATGAGAAGGATTTGGTTAGAATTCCATTGGATTTGAATGAAAATCCGAGTGCAACCATTGTTCTCCCACCAGAAGTCAATACAAATGGCAACCCAAATCCATGCTTTGTAGAGGTGTTTAACAGAAACTCGGCTATCCGGGCTACCTCTACACATCGACAACTGAAGAATGATTTAGTAGAGCACATATGGAAGCGATATGGGCCAAGGGGAGGTTAGAGCCATGTTGCCAATCAAATGGTGACTTTATTATTATATCACATCATGTATTTCTAATACTATTTCATATGTCAAATGAAATGGTGACTTCATTATTATACCATATCATGTATTTCTCATCCATTTTATATTAATATATATATATATATAATTATTATATACATGTTTATTTTAGAGTCATGACGAATATTTCAATGAAATGTGCATTGTCTTATGTATGAACCAAAATGGCTACAAAGATCAAGTATGCACTAGATCACCATGATTGGTGTGCCAATGAATGAATTAAACACCTTGCAGACAGCTCAACAGACAGCCCATTGTACAACCTGTCTATTTGTGTCAAAAAGACAGCAGCTGTCTGCACGGTTGTACTTGCCCTCATATCGCTACACATCTTGGAGCTGGTCCTGGTTGGTATTCAGATCCTGGATCGCTGGAAAACCCGGAGCTCGTGCCTAAGGTGGCTCGGCCGTGTGGTGATTGCGTGCAGCTCCGTCCACGGTAGTGGCTGAACTCCACCCCGCATCCGGCATTCTGTTCCGACGGCGGCGAGCGGATAAGGACGAAGGCGAGCCAAGACTCAAGAGCGAACTGAGCTGAGCCGACCATACGAGTGGCGCCGAAAAAGAGCCAGGTACCGCAGTCATCATGATCCGTCCGATGCGCCGGAAGCCCACGCGTCGCTCATCCGGAAAGGGCCCGCACGAGAGCAGTTTTGAGGACCGTCCTCATGCAGATTTTTCCGCAAAGAAAAGCAAGAAAGTAAATTGGACGGGCTTGCTGGAGATCAGTTAGCTCAGACCGGGTGAAAAAGAATCGATCAGTTCGGACTGTAAGGAAAAACTTGGGTAGTTTGGATAGGTCCAAAGTTGAACGATCGATTTTAGGCTGAATCAGTTGGGCGATGTAAATTGAAATCGGCTGAAGATAAAAGTAGTCGAAGGTCATAGAAAACAAGATCGGCTATCTCCAAAACGGTAGATCGGTCGTCGGATTGGATACAAGAAATTGGTCGGTGTAATTTGATTTCAGATTGGAACACCAAAGTTTAACTTAAGATGGTTTAACATGTCATCAAAGGACTCCATCAATCATGTCATCTTATTTCTATGGGCAAGTATATTGCTACATGTCAGCGGTCTCATAGGTCGTCTCATATAAGTCCCCGTATGGTTTTTGATGAGGTGGCAGAGAGAGAGGGAGGAGAGAGAACCATATGGTTGTTTTGCGAGGCAACCACCTCATAAGCTAAACTTTAGGACTATGAGATGACTTTCTCACCATTGTAGGAGTTGTGTTGCCATGTAACTCATAATATTATTTTTTATGTGCATAAATTAAGGATTGTGCATTTATTATGAGACAACACATAAGATAACCCATTATATGAGTTGCTTATTATATCACCTCAAGATGATGTGGCAATACATGAGACCTCCTATTAGACCACACCAATGTACTTGCCCTAATGTGATTGTAGATTTCATATACACACGATCCTACGTAATGCGGTTGTAATTGATGGTTGTGATTGGAGTGTGCATAGACATGGAAGGGAATTACGCTCCTATTGAAAATATTGGTTCTAATTGGCATGATTGGTGGATGGAATTTCTTGAATGTCGTCCATAATTGGTTTCCTTGATTGTGGGTGTGGGGGGGGGGGGTGCATGGACATGAAAGGGAATGACAGTTCGATTGGCATTGGTTCTAATTGGCATGATCTGTTGTCCATACTTGGTGCCCGTGATTGAAGGGTGCATGGACATGGAAACCAATGACGCTTCTATTAGAGGCATTGGTTCTAATTGGCATGATTGGTGGAGGGAATTCCTTGCCTCACATCCATAATTGGTGCTCGTGAATGCCTCGTCCCTGAGCATAGAATGATATGATGATTGTGTTGCTGACATGGCGGAGGATTTAGAGGATGGGGGGATTGTTAGGTGGAGCGATGCCCATCAGACTACCTTCCATGCCCATCATAGCCAGGCAGCATAGCCAGGACGGCGTCAGGGTCACCTGATTCATGTCCTATCACCTTTGCAACGTTTGACACTCCATTCCCAGGTCTGGATGACATGTTGACTCCTTGATCATGCCTTAGTGGTCGGGAAGCCACCCTCAGCCTCTGCCTAATCAATAGACGGGTAGCTAATCAATATGTATGTTGTATCGACTATCTCGATTGACTTAACACAAGGATTACATCCACACCTCGAACAGTGCTATCATGACACGCTCTGTGATCAACAGGATGAGCATTATCACGCATGTGCAAGAGAGGAGGGGATAAGACCCGAGGCCCACTACCACTAGGAAGAACCCATCCGACCAAGTCGTGCAGCGACCAAGGCCACACTTACAAAGGCCCTGAGCACTAGGGTCGAGGGACTCCTTCCTTCTCAAAATGTAATCCAAGCCTTAGAAATATAAGGGGAGCTGGCAGGCTTTCTTTATAGCGGAGGATCATCATCTTTAATCTTTTATCTCTCTTGCATTCTTTGATTCCTAGGATCACCTCCGCACAGGAAATCGCATCCTTCAACCCAATTAAGAGTGCCCTGTTGTATGCCGAAAGGGCACTCGAACATAGCACAAACCTGAACCCTCGACACTAGACGTAGGGCATCCACCTAAACCAGTATAATTTCCTGTTTCTTGAGTACTGGCCATCGACCCTTAGAGAAACCCTACACAAATTTACCAGCCGGTTCACAAAACACCACCACTAATTAGGTATTATATATAGACTTGCCCGCTTAATCCTTTCACAATCCCGCACTCAGCAATTCCTCCCACCCCTAGGCGAGCCGCGGCGACCGCCGCCTCAACTACTCTCCGATTAGCACAATAAACTCCCCTAGTTTTCCATAGATTTTTTCTCATATGACAGCCATGATCGTACCTGTCTCTGAGTTGTTTGTGGAATTGGAGCCTGAGAAGAAGTAAGGAAGAAAGGGAAATGAGAAGGGGTATTGTAGTTGGGCTGTGGGCTTCCTTTACCAGAAAGCCCACAGCCCAACTACAACACCCCTCGGTGCCCCCTCATGTGAATTTCCCTAGTGCGAGTCCGACTCCCTATGTCGGCGTTGTTAGAAATAACTTGACCATAGTATGTACTAGTCATGGTGTGTGTTTGGTAATCAAAAGGCAGGTTGTGCACTCTAGCTGCACCAATTTTCGCACGTATGGAACTTGGTCAGGTCTCGTAGTCTTGGTTCATGATGAGTATAAGTGAGTTAGAAAAAAACCTAGACGTGCTTAGTGCATGACTAGTGGTACCTATATATTTTTCACACTATTTATGGCATATGATCATTTTATTATCTATTACTGATTGATATATATAAAATTTATGGTTATCGGACCATTTATTTACATATATCCTGAATTGTATGGTGTATAAACATTTGAACAATGCTTATTCTTCAAAATTGAAGGTATTATCTTAAAATAATTATTATTCAGTCATTGATTGTTGTTTTTCATGGTTGCACTATGTGAATACAGTGTTATGTTTTTTTTTTGAAGTGGGTAGCTTCAAACTAAAGCTCGTCTCACCTAAAAGCTAATCCTGGATCTGCTATTTCCTAGTATGAACCTCCTCCTCCACGTTTCTTGGAAGCCTTCTGCATTAATGTATATCTCAACTATGTACCAGATATCAAAGATAAAGGTTGAGATCTCTGGATCTTAAATTGTTTTGGGCCCGGTAAGGGATCGCTCCAGAGGAGACATTATTTGGTGACTGTTCTGGTGTGAATATGAATATTAATGTTGACGCTTTTTCGGGTCAACACACGATAAGCGCTAGATCGCGCGGTAGCCAGAATCTCCTCGTCGGAGCTCCTGGACGCAGCCGGTCAGACCGCCCGTGGCAGAGGCGCCGCGAAAGCCTACGATCGTTGCCTCGGGAAGGACCCCGTCCGAGGCTGCGAACCTAGGGTTGTTCTAAGGTCGGCAAGGCCGCCTAGAACGTCCTAAAACGCCATGGAGACGAAGAAGGAAGAAGATGAGGTTGGAAAAGCTAGGGTTTGAGATAAAAAGTAAAGGTAAATGTGTTTGTACGATTGGGTAGAGGTCCTCAATCGGCCACGGTCCTTCATAATATAGGGTGGGGAGGTCTTGCCCCGTGAGGAGTCAATTCCATAATAAAGTCCCATCAAAATACAACTCTAATTCGGATTAGAACTGCTACAGGCGGTCTAACCCCCTGTACGGCGGTCTAACCGCCTGGGCCTAGGGTGGATCCTTGACAGAGCCATAACTCCCGCATCTGGAGTCCAAATCAGGCGATCCACATATGCATTTTGACCTTCTCGACGAGCCCTACGCAATGGTGGAGTCAAAATCATATTTTGAACACTTTCCTACAGGCGGTCTAGACCGGCTGCACCGGCGGTCTGACTGTCTGGCACATTGCCAGACCGGCTACAGGGTACAGCCGGTCAGACCGCTTGTTACAGGCGGTTAGACCGGCTGTTGAGCCAGATCGGCATTCTTGCCATTTTTGGTCATCAACATATGCCCCCCTGTTTCTTGGTAAAGCTTGCGTATCAAGAAACATTAGTCAGTCTAAGGGCGACCCTCTATTGTGGGCCATTTTGTTCTAGTAGCAATATCAATATATCGATCAAATCTTTTCAGACACTTTGCCAAACACTTGATGATACCATCAAATGCTAGCAACTGAAATCCATGCAATCATCAACTTGAAAGGATTTTACCTTGTTACATGCTTAAGCTATCCTCTTTCTCGACCTGCTCCAAAACCTCCAAATGCTTGCCGGTCACTCAAAAGACAAACGGCTTCTTGACCATAGACAAACTCATACGGAGTAACTTTGGCAAAACCATGTCTAGAAACATGCCTTATTGCTAAACTCAACTTCACCGTTAGCTTGAGCATAATATGGAGATGAATTGAGCAATTTAATATCATTGGATTCAATGATCTCACATACCTCCTTAGATATGAATGATGTTCATTGGCAAACGAATCCCAAATCCATGTATAATATACTCGATAATAAAGTAAATCACCTCTTTTGTAGTAACGAAAACAATCGGCAATTATTGTAAACCAATAAGAATAAACCCGCTTAAGGAGCCACTTCATCATGCGAGCCGATTGTTGCGCACCACAAATTTCTTCATGAACCTCTGCCATAACAAACCTAGCTTGATCAGGATATAAACACTTTAAGAGCAAACCATCCACGGTCCGACGATATAGTTCACTATTAACCAAAGCAAACTTGAAAGCCTATCGTCGGACTTTTTGATCCATTGACCTGCTAGTATCCTGCAAATACCACCAGAGGCTTCCTCCAAATACCAACATCGGCCTCAACAGATTGAGAGGCATCCACATCCGAATCGGTTTTTTTAGAGGCACAGACGGTCAGACCGCTTGTCATGGCGGTTAGACTGGTCAGGCCGGTTAGACCGGCTGCACCAGGCGGTTGGACCGCCTGTCCTAGAGCAAGCATGTCGGCGCAAAACATCGGCTTCTTTTCTTGAAAATGTCTTTTCTGAATATTATAGCCTGATGCTTGCTGTGCCTGCACATTAGCTCTAAGATTCTCTTCTCTTGGTACATGATAAATCACAAATTCATCAAAGCAAATTATTATGTCTAATCATTTATCAAGATAAACATTTAGAAATCCATCTAAACATTGACATGCTTTGAATACCTGCTGTACCAATAGAAAAGAATCACCACAAGCTTCTATATGTTTTACTTCCATGTCATGTAAAATCTCCAACCCGAATAATAAGGCTCATACTCGGTTTAGTTATTTATGCATCTATGATCCAATCGGTTAAGAGCTTCAAAAATAATATTGTTTGGTGATATAATAATAACACCAACACCACATTCACCTTTGCAAACTGATCCACCAAAATGCAATTTGCATGGAGTAAAAATAACATAGCCGACATTTAAATTAAGTTGCTCATTAATCAATGTTAAATAAAATCGGCAATGATATGTCTTTTATAGATTTCAAGGAATCAAAGACTAAATCATATTCAACTAAAGCACAAGCATTTGTCGATTCTACTACTCAATATTAAGCTACACAACATATATTTAATTATGTCGGCTTAACAAGCAACTATGCAAGTATTTCATAGTAAATAATGCCTCAACTTGATATAAGCATAATTAAAAGCATACCTTGTTTCAACATCCAATAATCTTCTACTTGCATATGCAATAATATACTCCTTCCCTTCGGTCTTTTGAGTCAAAACAGCTCCAATAATACTTTCTTCGGCCGTGATATATAGTTTTAAAAGAAATCCTTCTCCTAGGTGCCCGAAAAACCGTAGACGAAGATAAATAAGAGTTTACTTCAAAAGCTCCTTGCTGTTTTGCCCCCCGAGTCAATTCAGCATCATCCTTCGACCGAAGTAAGGAATAAATACACCTACATAGCTTCCTCAAGATTAAAATCAGGATGATCAGGATCTTCTTCTATAAGCATATAATCACTCAAGTACGGAACATTAGAATCCATATTCATGTGCTCTGGAGATGAAAGGTAATGAACAAATTGTTCATCGTCCTCAGTAGTGGGAACCAATGTCAACTCGTCATCACAAACCATGGGAGCAGAAGAAGCATCATCAAGCAATATCTCTGCCTCAACCGGTCTGACCGGCTGTGCAGGCGGTCTGACCGCCTGCTCGGTCGACTCTGTAGCACTGGCGGTCTGGACCGCCTGTACAACCGGTTGGACCGTCTGTACTGCTGGCTTTAGTTGATCATCCTTTTTGACTCTCCACTCCTTGTGAGGAAGCATATGTCTAGACTTGTTGAAAAGCTCTTGCTCTTCTGGCTCTTGCTTCTCTGGCTCTTGTTTCTTTCTCTCCTGAAAACGCAGCCTTTGAAGTTTCCTTCTCTACGTACGAGTCAAGCCTGGAGGACACCATCTAGGAAGAAAGTTAAACTCATTACGGCTAACCTCATGACCATTAGCAGTGGGAGTCCCTGAAATGGACTTCTCAACCAGATTGTCCAAAACAATCGGTCTTTTGTCTCCATCAAGTGTAGTAGCCCTTACTAAATCCACATTCTTCTCTTGAACTTTCTCCTCCCTCTTCTTAGGCCGATACACCTGTTTTAGAGCAGGTGCCTTCCTCTTTTGGAACGGCCGGTCTAGACTGCTGGTAACAGGCGGTCTAACCGCCTGGGCCCGATGCCTTTGACCAGATTGACGAACAACCAAACGGTCATGAACGGGTAGTGCAACCTTGTCCAGAACATGTCTTCTAGGTTCCCTCCATCAAGAATGCAAAGAATGTTGTGACACCGACTGATACGGCACCCACATCACACCATTGTCATCCCATATCGGACTTAACTCCCAAGACACATGATGACGCTGCACTGGTTTGAAAGATCCACCTTTAGGTGATCTCACTTCTTTTTTTAATGGCCGATCGCTTGGAACGGCCTTCTGCTTGGAGTACTTGTCGAGAAGCATATCGAATGTGACCTTTGGCTTTATAACAGATCCTCTGTCATTAGCCAAATTCACTTTGGAAGCTCCAACCTTTGAACGCTTCGTTTTCAGGGTCTTTGGACGACCATGGTGTAGGCCGGTCTGACCGCCTGCTGCAGCCGGTCTAACCGCCCGGCCGGTCTGACCGCCTGCTGCAGCCGGTCAGACTGCTTGTAGTAGAGCAGGTCCAGACGGCTGCGGTCCGGGTGAAACGACCGACCTTTGCCCCCCATGTCCAAAGGCTTTCAATGTGACTTTGAATGTCTCTTTTCCATCAGAAGATTTCTCACATGTCACTTCACGGATCAATTCCTTCCCTGTCAAAGTGGGTCTTTCATCTCCCACCACCACATTCTTCCCTTTGGTAGATTCAACTTGATACGGCCGAATCAAAACCTTAGGTTGCTGCAAATCCAAAGTACTGACCGGGAAAGAAGTTTTATCCACCTGCATGTTATGAAATCTCAAACGGCCTTCATTTACCGCCGATTGAACTTGCCGACGGAAAGCATGACAATCATTGATAGCATGCAAATAAGAATTATGAAATTTACAATATGCATGCCTTTTCAACTCTTCCAATGCAGGTATAACATGACAAATCTTAATGTATCCATGCTTATGCAATTCATCAAAAATGCGATCACATTTAGATACATCAAATGTAAATTTCAATTCTTCTTGCCGACTCTTATGAGCCGGCTTAAGAGATGAACAAGAATAAGCTTCAACTTTAGAAGGCCATATAAATTCAACAGCATTAACATTATTATCATTATCGGTCGAAACAATAGATTTGTAATCAATAGCATGCATATTAGACCGACATGATTTAAGACCCTCCTTTTCTTTATTCATTCGGTTTTGAGCCACTTCAGCTCTAATGTTAACTTGAGCAACCGAATGATAATCACAATTATTAATTTTCTCTCTAATAGAGGATTTTAATCCTCTAAAGCATAATCAAGCAAGATCAACATTAGAAATTGATAAATCAAAGCAACGGTTTTTCATCTCTTTAAATCTTCTAAAATATTAAGAGACGGTTTCATCCTAACCTTGTTTAACTGATGCTAAATCCTGCAACATTGTTTCGTACGTAGCATTGGCCGCATCCAGTATACCATCATGGCTATCAGCAGCCGAATTTGGCATAACGGCTAATGGTGTAAGCCACTCCGGAACAACTGTCACAGTACTAGAAAGATTGGTCTGACCAACCGCTGAGGGAATATGACCGGCCGTACAGGCAGTCTGACCGGCTGAGGTGGTTTGACCGGCTGTACCGGCGGTCTGACCGCCTGCAAGCGTTGATTCAATTGCAATGACCGTGTTCGGTCTGGGCAACTGAATCAGCGGCGTAGTCTGACCATCAAAGAAATTAGGCAACATACCACAGAACGTATTATCAATATTAGACCATGGTATGACATGCACATCACTATTATGAACCGATTTCCTCTTTTTAAGTATCTCTAGTCGATCTAAACGTGCAGAGAGTTCATCAAGACTAGGCATACTATTAACAACAATCGGGCTAACCGTATCAATAGGGGAAGATGGTTGTGAAGATAAACTTACAGTGTCGATTACCTCAATCTTATCACCGCTCATCTTGAAGGATGGCATCACAAACCCTTGAACGCGTATGATCGTGTCATGATCCTTCTTGAAACCCTTCAAGAACTCGTTCTGGAGATGTGCTAAAACCATCAAATACTTCTGGCGTCCTTCCTCATCGAGATCTTCTATGTTAGAAGGGATATTATCTTGATCAATCTTGGATCCCATTGGGCTAGGGTTGAATAGATCGGTAATGAAAACCAGATTTTTCTTCCCCAGCGGAGTCGCCAAAATATGTTGACGCCTTTTCGGGTCAACACACGATAAGTGCTAGATCGCGTGGTAGCCGGAATCTCCTCGTTGGAGCTCCTGGACGCAGCCGGTCAGACCGCCTACAGGGGCCGGTCAGACCGCCTGTGGCAGAGGCCCCGCGAAAGCCTACGATCGTCGCCTTGGGAGGGACCCCGTCGAAGGCTACGAACCTAGGGTTGTTCTAAGGTCGGCAAGACCACCTACAACGTCGTAAAACACTATGGAGACGAAGAAGGAAGAAGAGGGGGTTGGAAAAGCTAGGGTTTGAGATAAAAAGTAAAGGTAAATGTGTTTGTACGATTGGGTAGAGGTCCTCAATCGACCACGACCCTTCATAATATAGGGTGGGGAGGTCTTGCCTCGTGAGGAGTCAATTCCATAATAAAGTCCCATCAAAATACAACTCTAATTCGGATTAGAACTGCTACATGCGGTCTAACCCCCTGTACAGGCGGTCTAACCGCCTGGGCCCAGGGTGGATCCTTGACAGAGCCATAACTCACTCATCCGGAGTCCAAATCAGGCGATCCACATATGCATTGTGACCTTCTCGACGAGCCCTACGCAATGGTGGAGTCAAAATCATATTTTGAGCACTTTCCTACAGCGGTCTAGACCGGCTGTACAGGCGCTCTGGCAGGCGGATTAGGACTGCTACAGGCGGTCTAACCCCTTGTACAGGCGGTCTAACCGCCTGGGCCAGGGTGGATCCTTGACAGAGCCATAACTCACTCATCCGGAGTCCAAATCAGGCGATCCACATATGCATTGTGACCTTCTCGACGAGCCCTACGCAATGGTGGAGTCAAAATCATATTTTGAGCACTTTCCTACAGCGGTCTAGACCGGCTGTACAGGCGGTCTGACCGCCGTGCCAGACCGGCTACAGGGTACAGCCGGTCAGACCGCTTGTTACAGGCGGTTAGACCGGCTGTTGAGCCAGATCGGCATTCTTGCCATTTTTGGTCGTCAACAATTAAAATGAGAGAATCATATCTTCTGTTGATTGTTACCAAATCGCAGGATTATATTATTCGTCTGACAGGGATTGTTTTTCTTGCATGTTGCGATCATTACTTCTCAATTAATTCTTTACTCAGATGCACAGTTGGATACCTTCCATTTCACATGAAAAGAGATCAAATTAGAGGATTCGTTCTGACTAATCAACGATATATTTGTAGTAAAAAAATAGTCGTTGCAAAAGCAAATAAATTGCCATAAGAAGCACACATGCTATTCACTGTCACGCTTCACATGAATGTTTCTTTTGGAAAGAAATAGTATGTTTATTGTTGTTCCTGTCCTTCTCCAAGTAACAACAACAGCATCACATCACATGCATGCCACCTGCTCATATAATCAATTGACAGTCTCAACTACTGCATGGAACACACCCGAACAGTTTTAATTAAGCTCGGAGAAGTGGAGAGGTGAAGAAGCAATAGAAGACTGAAGTGGAATCTTTTACTTCCTGGTAGGGCTAAACCGTTGTTAACAAACGAGAGTACAACGGCAATTAATGAAGAGATGACAAAAGTCTCAATTGATTGTTCGGTGAAAAAATATATCAGAACACTTGACGTAAATTTGTATTCCTGTTGGACCTCATGACCTCATTCAATTTTATATATTGCATATTTTCCCTACTACATGTATGTTCTGTATTTACTGCTTCCTAAAATGGGCCCCAACATGAGTTCCAGACTCTGCAATCTCCACAGGAATTGGGGACCTGAAATAAATCCTAACCCCTGAAATAAATCCCCAACAGGTGGCAATGTGGCATGGACAAATATACTAGTGATAAAATCTCAGTAGTTGGTAGTCCATCTGTTTCAAATTATAATTCATTTGACTTGTTTGGGCCCAAGTTTTACCATCTTATTCAAAAAATTATACAAACATAATCAAATTTAAGTTATTCTTGAAGAATTTTTATTAATAAAGCAAGGCATAACAAAAAAATATGATATTTTGCACAACTTTTGAATAAGAGTGGGCAAACTTTTCATAGAAATTATAATATGAAACGAATAGAGTATTGTATTGGTGTAGATACACATAAGGATCTAGAAATACGTATATGTAGTTGAAAATGCAGAAAAGTTGAATATTCATATGGTAACACAAGCCTACTACAAAACAGTTAGACCATTCTAAATGGAGGGCTTCATTTCATTGTTTTGAAACGTGCCATGTCATCTAAAGAGTTCTGAGTTGATGGAAGAAACAAGGCCTCTAATTGACAGTTTCATTTCATTGTTTCACATGCTAGTCATATCATTTAATTGCGATGCACAGAATTGGAATTTTGTAGCCCCTGGTGCCAGTTTCAACAGATTTTGTAGTCTTGAAAACACTACATCTAGTTTGGTTACAAGGTTTCACAACCAGAGAAGGGTCAAAGGATGTGCTTACTATGAATTTGTGTAAGGAACATAAGGATTAGTGTCTGTTTAAGTACCATAATTTTTGTTAACCTAGCCCCAGCTAATAAGCCAAACCAAACTATTAATCAAGGCTAGGCGCGCACACACCTAAACCAATACCTAAACCGCGTAGTGCATACATATTAGTTTTTATTGACACATAGCATATTTAATTCGTTAGATTGTTATAATAGCTAGGATTAATTACTCAATGCAAAACATATGTGACTGCGATGTGCTATATATACACACATGACCCAAAGATGGATGCAGATGCAGGCCAGAGCCGAGGAAAGGTGCCACTGATCCAGACTACAATCAGAATACTCCTAGATAATCGGAAAGGAAAAGATCTTTTATGGTTCAGATTCCACAATACATATCAAGAGTGGCTAATCCTGTTGGTTACCTGCTTTGATCTCCTTGTGTGAACTAGAGGTAATTAACTAGCACTTGAGCACCTATTCTGAAAGATACCGTAATTCTGTACTCTCTAACAGGTTACCAGTTTATCTACATATCTATCTATCTTCTGTTTGTCTAGCTGCGAGAAAATACTCCTGCACATACATTTTCATTTCCCTGGGGTGCAGGCTCATATTGTGCTATACATGTCTATGTGTGTGTGTGTGTTCATAGGTTATGCCTAGTAAATGTATATCCCTGCTTGATTCCTAACTATTCTCTTCGCAGATCGAGCAACAGCCTACAAGTGCATCGAGATGGAGGCAAAGAAGCCTTACATTACTGCTATCATTGTACAAATGATATACACCGGCATGTTCGTTGTCAGCAAGGCCGCCTTTGACAAGGGGATGAATACCTTTGTCTTCATTTTCTACCGCCAGGCAGCTTCGTCTCTGCTTCTGCTTCCTGTTGCATTTTTTCTTGAAAGGTATCCCTATCATCACCAATCCTCAGCAATGATAATGAGATATTAAGTGATGCCGGATCACATTATCTATTCCAATGCTCCAACTAACTAGTGATGGATGATATACCGAAACTTGTCGTGACAGGAAAAATGCACCACCCATTTCATTGAGAATGGTCTTGAAGCTCTTCTTTTATGCCTTTATTGGGTATGCATTTCACGTTGTTAATTTTAATGAAATGTGTGCATAAATATATATACCACAACAAAGGGAAATTGCTTTAACCAAATATCTATGAGCTCTTTTAGGATGATTGGCAAGTACCATGGTACTTGCAAAATACTGAATCGGACGGTGAGAAATATATCAAGTACCTAAAAGTATACAACTTATGGGACCAAGTACCAATTAAGTGGGTCCGAGAGGTAATTTAATTTTATTTTCTCATAAGTGCCATTAAGTGCTAGCAAAAATACTTCAAGTACCTGCAAGTATCAACTGGTACTTGTCAATCATTCTAAAAGAGCTCAATATCTATATGCATATAATATTCTTATAAATTGTTTTGATTGAATCAAAGTGCACCATTTAAATGATACAGTGACAATTGGACACTAGAACATCCATGTAAACTTCAATTTGGAATGTTAATAATTTCAGGAATACGTTTAGCTTAAATCTGTACAACGTAAGTATGAAGCTCACATCAGCAACCGTGGCATCTGCAACATTCAACTCTCAACCTGTGGTCACCTTCTGCTTGGCCCTGCTATTAAGGTATGCTTGTTATTAAAATCCATCCATCAATATGATCAGCAAGAGCACTGGTTACCTAATATGCTTGCTTGGATTTTAATTTAACAAATGACATGCAGGATGGAGGTAGTTAAGCCGAGGAGCTCGTCAGGAATAGCCAAGGTTACTGGCGTAGTGCTATGCCTTGCCGGAGTTTTAGTCATCGCCTTATACATAGGGCCTGGGATAAGCCCTATCAACCATCACCGCGTCTTTGCTGCCCATGTTTTGTCAGCTCCTAGCAGGGTCACATGGATCAAGGGGACGTTCCTCATGGTCCTTGCAAACATGTCATGGTCCCTGTGGATCGTTAAGCAGGTATGTGCAGTTGTGCACACTTGTTGTAGATCAATCAGAATGTACAGCATGGATAGCCCGATATGTCATGCAAATAGTTGTAACTGTAATCATGTTATTTATTCATATGCAGGCGACAGTGCTCAAGGAGTATCCAAACAAGATGCTTATGACGTTATCGCAATGCGTTTTCAGCACGGTGCAGTCATTCATTGTTGAAGTAGTGGCGGAGAGGGATTTCTCCAAGTGGAAGC
Organism: Digitaria exilis; assembly: GCA_015342445.1. NCBI lineage: Eukaryota > Viridiplantae > Streptophyta > Magnoliopsida > Poales > Poaceae > Digitaria > Digitaria exilis. The sequence continues at coordinate 1,014,506 of JACEFO010001613.1, forward strand.
TCCATCTCGACATCAGCTTACTGGCAATCCTTTACACTGTAATAACAATCGACATACATGGGCTAGCTATTGTTTTAGTTTAATTAGTAAGGATAACTTAATTAGCAACCAGCCATCTCCTTTGCCCCAGAGGCTTCACCTTGACTATCATCCTTGTTATCACATCACACAAATCTTTCTTTGTACCTCCTACCTCTGCTTGTTAAGTTCCACTGCCACCTACTTCATTCCACACCCACCACCTAACCAACCAGAGCAAAATCATGCATCCACACCATTCACTCGATATTCCGCTGTGGTCCGATAATCCTTGTCCATTTTGCGTTATATATCTATTACTTTACGGTTACGGAGAAAGTAGATTACTAAGGGGCAAAGGTTCTTTTTCCCCTAACGTTTACAGGCAGTCCATAAATGTAACAATTTGGCTAAAATTCACTTTGCAATGACAATAACTAACTAATGGTTTGCTTCATCATAAACCAGGGCTTTATGGTGAATGGGTGTCCTTTTATCTACAAGCATGGTGTGTGGAGATGAAAGGCCCTGTCTTCCTGACTGTATGGACTCCACTCTGCCTTATATTCACGATATTCTGCTCCTCTATCCTAGGCGAAATTGTTCACCTCGGCAGGTAATAAACTTAGCTAGACTAGAATAGCAGCAAAAGACGTACATGAACCTCATTAATGCAATGCTTATCTTTTGTTTTATTTGCAATGGCAGTATTCTTGGTGGTCTCCTACTGGTTAGAGGCCTTTACTGCGTGCTATGGGGTAAAAGCAAGGAAAATAAAACTACCGCGCCATGCAACAAGGTGAACGCAATGGATATCGTTACGCAAGATGAGCAGGAGCACGAGCAAGCGAAAGAGGGAAAGAAGGGCATGGCAGAGCAGAAGGAAGCAACTACAACAATCATGGTTGAACAAGTCTGAGTGATTGGTTTCCTAAACAAACATTGTTACACTAGTAACATGCAATTTTAAATAGGGGGAAAGCTGCCAAGCTGCAGAGTACAATTAATCTTCTAGGCATTTTAGAACATTACGAATGTCGTCGTGCACAGATATATTGCCAGAAAAGACTGCAAAAAGAGAGCAGGGCAAGTCCTGAGATTTTGTGGGGCCCTCTACTATACCGTTTCAAAATAACAATTATAATTGGTATATTTCTCTTATTTATATTTTCCCTAATATGAATGTGTGTTAGGTGCATAGGATTAGTCGGAATTGTACATTATTGATTAGTTGCACTTAATAAATTCATTCAGTCTATTAAGAGATTTGAATATTTGAGCATACTCTGGTTCCCTTTTGGTGAGCGAGACAGGGTTGCAGATAGTATTTGTTTTTGAGAAAACAGATAGTGTTTTTTTTTTCTGACAAAAGGGTTGCAGATAGCTGAATGATCACAAATAATAATTAGGCAGACAGCAAACCGAGTTTGGGAATACGTACCGATACGGGTTCAATGATCCTTCGTTTGAACGGATCACAAGGATTGCCTACTCACCTGCATCGGTCATCGATGGCTGATGGCAAGATCTAATCGAATCATAAAATCAGAATTTGGAAGCTTGGAGATGCGGCGGTTCAGCCATCAGGCGGGCGGACGCGATTGAAACGCGCCGAGAGATGGAGATTTCGATGCATTGTGGCAGACTGGCAGGCTCCACGGTCCATCTCGCACGTAGGAGCACGTCCTGGAACACGTAGGCAACAGTACATACTACTCGATTTCAAGAGGCGATCATTTTTTCATCTGTCCTTGATGATCATGGCCGCGCCACGGAAGTCAGATTTCATAGGAGTGGCCACCACACCTAGAAATAAAAAAATTCGGTTCCCTATATGCAATTACAAATTGGGTTAGAAATTATACCCATTTCTTCGATACCATAAAAATAATCTACTTCCCTTTGGTGCCACTTATTAGAAGTACCCACTCCTCGTGTGTCATTTTTGCCTTTTCCATAACAACGTGAAAAATGAGGTGTTAAAGTTTAACATACATCTATTTGGATCCATGTTAAAGTTTCACACCCTACTTTTGCAATAGGTATACAAAAGACTCATTTGCCCCACTTTTGCAATAGAAGATAGAGGTGGGATAGGACAGTGCAATAAAAGAAGGGGTACAAAGGTCTTTTGCTCAAGACAACTATCCTTTTAACAAGTTTACCACCTCAAAACATGTTAAGGATTTCAAGGGTGTTAATCTTTAACACCTCCATTTCAACTGTGGTGTTTGGATGCCTTTTCTGTTAAAAGTAGCAAAAAGGTGGGTGTTAAAGTTTAACAAGGTGAATCCAAACACCCCCTTAGCAAGATGTTGTGCATCCACAAGCCAATGGAGTCTACCATCTGTGCAACAACTAGGGCCATGGGCCCATGGCCATGCTCTCTCCTAGCATCTGTGCAACAACTAGGGCCATGGGCCCATGGCCATGCTCTCTCCTAGCCCGTTGTCCGTTCAACCCAGAGCCGATGCCATGCTCGCCGTTGCCTGGGATAAAGTGGGAGATTCCATTTGGACGCCCCTCCTCTCCTCCACATGCATGGCACTGCTCTCTAGAGATAAGAGATTATAGAATAAAAATCCATAGTTCACAAACCATAGTATACAGACTAATTCTTATTGCATCGTACTACTCTACCATGTTTCTACTGCATTTTCTTAAATGTTATTAAAAGTATACAGCCGCGTCGTCTTCATGGCCTGCTAGCGTGGCCACATTAGCATGATATTTTGGCTCCGCCTGATGTGATTTTTACGGTTTTGATATGTTCTGAAGTCTCTTCTTGCCACTCTCATGCATGCACCTTAAGATGTGTCTCCAGTTGAGTTGTGATCTAGTTTCAGCACAAGACAAAGGCCAATTTCCGACGAAGCGTAGCGGAGGCCTGTCACCGGAGGCTTGGGGCAGAGCGGAGCGGTATTTTCTCCTGTTGCGAAGCATAGCTCTATTCGCACTTTTCTTAGTATTGTAGCATCACATGATCTTGATCTGAGGTTGAGCAGTTAGATTTGAATACTTTATTTTTGCACGGTGAGTTTGAGGAGGAGATATACATGAACCAACCTGAAGGGTTCATAATACCAGGCAAGGAGAATTATGTGTGCAAGCTAAAAATGTCCTTCTATGGTTTGAAGCAATCTCGTCGTCAGTGGTATAAAAGGTTTGATTCATTTATTTTGTCACATGCATGGCTTTAAAATGTCCCAATATTATAGCTGTGTTTACGTCAAGATTGTTAATGGATCACCTATATACTCGCTGTTATATGTCGATGACATGGTGATTGCTGCCAAGAGCAGCAAAGAAATCACTACGTTGAAGAAATTGTTGAGTAGTGAGTTTGATATGAAGGACCTTGGTGCTGCTAAGAAAATTCTAGGTATGAAAATTACTAGAGACCGTTCAACTGGTTTGTTATTCTTAGTCAACATAGTTACATAGAGAAGGTTCTTCAACATTTCCATATGCATGATGCTAAGCCTGTTCGTACTTCTATTGCACCACATTTTAAATTGTCAGCTAAGCAGTTTGCTAGTTCAACTGAAGATGTTGAATACATGTCAATAGTTTCGTATTCTAGTGCTGTTGGGTCTCTGATGTATGCTATGGTTTGCTCTCGCCCGGATTTATCATATGCTATGAGTTTGGTTAGTAGATACATGGCTAATCCTGGTAAAGAGCACTGTGAGGCTGTTCAGTGGATTTTTAGGTACCTCAGAGGCACATCAAATGTTGCCTGAAGTTTGGAAGGACAGATAAGGGGCTCGTTGGATATGTTGATTTAGATTATGCTGGTGATTCGTACAAGCACAGATCACTCACAGGTTATGTCTTTACTATTGGCAGTTGTGCTGTGAGTTGGAAGGCTACTTTACAGTCTATTGTTGCTTTGTCTATGTTAAATCTCATGTCTCCTGTAGTGTGATTGTTTCTTGTTCATCGTTTATTCGCTTGCACTTATAACATCTTCGTCATCAGGACTATTTATACATGATCATGAGACAAGACTACGTTGGTAACAGAAGGAAAACACAATTTATACATGAATGGGTTACCTTGAGGTATAATACCCTTTGTCCCATGCTTGGTGGTGCTTGTAATGATTCACTCGTGAAGCTTGGTTAGCAATTGTGTGATCTATATCTATAGTTTGTGTCCATCAAGGGATTGCTCTAGGAACCACCTCCCATCACAGGTGTGGGGAAATTCTCGAACATCTCTCCAATTTCTTTCAAGAGATTTAGCTATGTTGCTCCTTTGAAGTACTCCTAATCTTCTAGTTACAATCAGGCTATACCACCTCTTGACTTTGCACATTTTGATGGCAACTACCCCTAACATTTGGATCAGCAGATGTGAAAACTACTTTGATGTTGGTGCTGTTGTGTTCCTGATTGTTGGGTTAAGTTGACCACAATACATATTTTGGAGTTAGCTGCCTTTTGGATACATATGTATGTACTATTCAAACATAAAGTGCATGACAATTAAATGTCGTAATGGTTTAGTGGCATACACTATGGCGAACCACCTTTAATTAATCTAGCTCAAGCTCCATTAGCCAAAGTTATCATTCTCGATAGGCCAATCTATATGTTTTGACCAAAGTAACCAAGGTTCCTCGGGTTTAACGTCCCGATTTAAGCCACCATTTCGTACCGATCGCAATACCACACAACGGCACTTACTCAGATACATACATCTCATCTTAGTTTTACATTACAATGGTGCACATGGATAACTTTAAAACATGAATTACAATGTTGTCTTGAATACATCAAAACAGTTCAACTATAGCGGATGACCTTATAAACATCTTGGTTCGACTATAACATCATGATATAGAGCCATTACATGCTATCCCCAAGCCACAAATGGATATCAATTGGTTGACATTCTTTTCAAAAGAAGCTTGCCGACCAAAACAATACTTAGCCGATTAGCAGAGGCGTCGACTAGCTCAAAAGAACTCCGACCAACCTATGAGGCAAATCGGCTACTACCTATCGTCTATTCCAAAGAGCTCGGTTGCACCAACTAATCTACTCAACGACAAGAGTGAACTCCAGGCGCCATCCATTGTCGTAGCAATAGAACAGGGAAAGAGTGCAGAAAATACTATTCATTTCAATTTTGATTATCTATATATTAGTTCATTTGTGTTTCTTCATATCTATTTTTATATATTAGTATATGTTAGCAGTACTATTCTTTCTTCCGTGATGAACTGTCGGTGCCAGTCCTACATTTTTTCTCATGGTTGTATGACATCGAGATGTTGATTTGTTTTCTGCCCCAAATGAGATGGGGAATTAGTCACTTCTATCCCTTCGTCTTTATGAAAGGTGATCCAGCCACACCTTCTAGTACAGCTACCTTGTTATGACTTCACTCCAGTTGCAAGCCTAGGCTTAGGTATCCCCCTCCTTACTGTTAATTAATTAATCTTTCCACGGGAGACACACTCATTGACATCCTTCTAAACAGTCCGACTCCATCGGCCAGACGTAGGGAGCATCAGACGAGGTGGATGGGCTGAAACAGGTATACCCACAAGCAAGACCGAGTATACAAAAACTCGCAAGACTTATTTGATCGACATAAATCTGATAAAAATCTAGACATGCATATATTTTGCTAGTGGGGTTCTTTTGCCAAAAGCGACTATGTAGTGGGTATTTATTTTCAAGATTTCTGCCAAGTTAACAATTCACTTCATCGGCTATGTGATAGCAGAGAAAAGGAATAGTACACTTGTTAACATCATCAACATTACTTTCTCAATACTATCTCATTCTCTTCCATTGACAACTCTTTCATGTTTAAGCTGCTAGTCATAGTGACAAAGAGAGAAATAGTCACAACAACCGTATGAGACTCGATTCAAGTTTTACTCTGTAGAGGGAAACCGAATAAACATGCCAGAGAGCGAGTCCCAAAATTTCTCTCCCAAAATTTCTCTCGTGATGCCCTCCTCGTCAGATCTGCCCCTCAAAACTCATCCTTCCAGATCGATTGCAATGCTCCACGGATCCCAAGACCAGTTTGTGCTGTAAGTGCTACTACAACCTTTATCTCTTCAACCAAGAAGGGATGGAACTGAGATTCAAGATTCGGGCATTTCAATCACTAAGCTTAACAGTTCCACACAGTTATCATGCCATTGGTACATTCAACACTTGTAAAAGCACTCCCCCAGATGACATAGTCTTTAGCAGATTTATTCTATGGCAGATAGAGGAAACCACTTTTGTGCCAGAATCCATGTTCCATATTTGAAGCGGGTTGACCTCTATGCTTCTCTCATGGTTCCACGCATACCCAAACCTTGCCCGCCATCTCTTGGTTCACCTTTGGGAGCAAGACCCTATAGCTCACGAATAGTAGGAAACTACTGGACTTGTAATGGTCCTAATTGGCAAAGCAGTGCTACTTTGAACCCATCATGCTAGTAAAAGAACTTGGCACCTACGGATTTATGTGTATAAGGTTCCAAACTACACCTTGAAGGTTAAATGCATGGTGCTTGCCTTGCGATGAGGTTGGATGTATTGATCGACTGCGGTGGTGAGGATCGACCGCTCACGCTTCCAATCGGCTAACGGCTCCACCAGCTCGTAGACACCATCGACCAACGTGTGCTCTACACGAGGATGCAATACAGTGCAGAGTTAGCAACAAACAACACAAGAACAAGTTTATTTATATATTTTTGGGAAAAAATATCCATTGAGTGTTGCAATAGATATGCAAACTCAAAGAACATTTGGTCGAGTGTTTCTAGGTGAAAAGTGGATTTATTCTATACTTGGGTCAGGAGTATTTCATGTCTCGACCTATATTTAGCTAATGGTGAGGTTCTTTACCATCTTTTAACGAATGCAACACCACAATCATGACATGCAGCAAGATCTTGAGGACAATAGGGAAGATATTAAGAATGGAATGAAAGAAAGCTGGGAGAATGACCTATTCTTTGGAAAGATTCTTACCACAAATATATCTTGAATGGGAGGGATCACACTAGGAATAAGCTAAGGGAAACTGGTGTAAACTGTTGACCAGGGATGAAAATATATCGAATACAGACGGATATGCCCGAATACGAATATTGATATTTAGTTTTTTGCCAGATCGGATTCGGATACGAACAATATAAAATATGTTGGATATGTATCGGATCTTGATAGACATTAGATATCTATAGTAGACATTCAACTTTTGTTATGCGGATATAGATACAGACAGATATTGATTTTCTGGTTCGGGATACGGACGATACCATTTAAAGCCTGAGGGCCTTCGGTCGGACGATCAGGAGTAAAATATCCATACCACTTTCTTCCCTACTCTCAACCTTAGGCAAGGGAACACTCTATTCTTGCCGCGAAAGGGAAACAAGAATAGGGGAGGCAATGGAGCTAGCGCGCGTGAGGGAAAGGAGAGGCGCTGACTCAGCTTAAGTAGATGATCAATGCAGCTTTCATTGGAAGCTTGGAATGACTGGGTCAGCATGGGCAGTACGGTCGAGACAACACGGAGGGCATGTGAGCCATGTTAGGGTTTAGGCAGAAAGGGGCTGACATGCACTAGGTGGCCTGATACAGGATAGGGCAAGTATCTTGGCGGCATGACATAACGTAGGTATATAATGATGAAAGTAGCTGCCAAACACAACAAGACAAAATGGGTTGGAGAAGAAAGATCTACCACTAGATATTTAGTTGACTTAGGGAGCTTGGGTAGCAGAGTGTGTTGGTTGTCAGTTGGCTAACTAGTCAATTAGTGTTTTTGGATCGATGTAGTTTGCCTGAATTAGCTGAGGGGTATGGCATCAATTGCAAAAGGCACTAACGGCCAATTAGGCTGGGATTCCACTCAGATTCAAGGGGATTAGCTAATAAGGTGATTTGATCAATGATTGGTGTAGAGGCAAGCATAAACAACTTAGATGAGCTTGCCCAGAGTTGGATAAATAATTAATTGAAGTACTTAGGTGATATTGATAGGGGGTCGTGAAGCAAGGTGGGTGGATTGAAAACTGAATTGGCTAACCATAAGGTTGGTATGACAACATCAAGGTCTTATGAAACGCTGGGTCGAACACAAAGGTCGGGCGGAACTTGAATCGGATACCTGATAGAGGTTGGATGGAAAGAGATTGGAGTTCTTTAGCCGATGCGGAAAATAAGACTGGGTCGGCTAAGAACAAGAAACAATCAGTAGTGTAAGAATTGGTTAGGGATTAACTCATAAATTAAGATTGAGGTCGCTTAAACATTCTAATTAATGACTAGGTGGATATACGTACTACAGAAAAATAAGAGTAAATTTCATAGCTCATCTTTAAACTGTCGAACAAATCTCATCCAGATCCCAACACTATGAAATTGCAATTTCAGATCCCTAAACTATCTGCACGAGTCATCTAGGTCTAAATCAGCCACGCTACACACCAAAAGTTGACGTGAAATCCTAACTATGCAGTGCCATGAATCCTTAGACATGGGCCACTTGAATTGTGTGTGGTTTCCAATGTCCCGACACAATTTAGTGGCATAGGTAAATAATTATGTGTGCAAAACAGTGTACTCTATGGAGTATACGTATTTTTTTATTTCCATTTCACTACAAATAAAAAACACTTATACCTATATATTTTTAATTCCAATATGCAGGTTGATGCCAATATTAAGGATATGACCTTCATAGCTTAATTTGCTGGGGATGTTGATTATCTGGAAAGCAGAGAAAATGATGATAGCATCTGACGCTCCTTTTAACAGCAAATCCTTTGCTGAATCTTATTATCTTCCCTGACAAATGTTGAAAGATTTACCGATGTATAAGTGGCATCAATAACCACACATTGTAAGTTGCTTTCTTGTCTGTAATGTGTTCTCACCTCAATGAAATTGTGTCTACTTTATTATTTCTTAGCTTGCCACTGTTCATTATTGAAGGGATGGAAAGAAGAAGCAAAATGTCAGTGTGTGCAGTACGACATTGATGGGGAAAGAAATGTATTGGTATGGTACTCACTCAAGCAATTTCGCAAGAAGGGTTCCCTTGTTATGCAGAAGAGGAGGACGAGGAGTATACTGCCATTTGTTCCAAATAAAGATTGAGATAGAAAACTTAACAATTGGCTTTCTTTAGCCACTACTTTGATATCTTCAAAAGCATAGTTTTGTAACGAGTTAACATACGTGCCGAAAATGGCTCCCAAATCTTCCAATCAGGCAAGACTCAAAGAAGGTGGTATACAGGTTATCAAATCTTTCAACTCAAAGAATGTTATGACCAGTTGGTCTACTGTTCTAATTTGTTTGATTTTTCAGATGTTAGAAGGCGAAGGAATGGTTGTCTTGTTATGCAGAAGAAGAGGAGGGGTATACTGCCAAATGTTCCAAGTGGAGATAGAAGACTCGAACAATGGCTTCTTTGGCCACTGCTTTGACATCCTCAAAAGCAGAGTTCAGTAACGAGTTGATGTACGTGCCAAATATGGCTCTCAGATCTTCCAATCAGGCAACACTAGAAGAACAAGACATACAGGTTTCGAACATGTCACTAGAATTCTGTGTGTGGTTTTGAATATGTCACACACACAATTTTTCTGGCATAGGCACACAATTGTGTGTTGACTACACAGAAATAATACTTAAACATAGATATTTTTTAGTTTCAGTTTGCAGGCTGATGCCAATATTAAGGATATGACCTTCATAGCTGAATTTGCTGGGGATGTTGATTATCTGGAAAGCAGAAAAAATGATGATAGCGACTGCATGATGACGCTGTTTTTAACAGCGGATCAATTCAAGAATCTGGTTATTTGCCAAGACAAACGTGGAAACATTTCCTGCTTTATAAGCGGCATCAATAACCACACACCGTAAGTAGTTGCTTTCCTGCTTGTAATGAATTTGTGTGTACTTTATTTTTGTAAGTTTGAAATAAACTATTTATTATTGAAGGGATGGAAAGAAGCAAAATGTCAAGTGTGTGAGGTACGACATTGATGGCGAGAGCCATGTCTTGTTGGTGGCCTGCCGTGATATAGCTTCTGGTGAAAGGTTGTATTGCGATTACAATGGATATGAGAATGCGTATCCCACTCATCATTTCGTCTAATAAACCCTAGTAGTTTTGACCCGCCCAACCTTTGCCACCAAATCCTGTAACTTTTTATACAGCCGGTTGGTGTCACAAATGTGAGATCTAATAAGTTTTTATAGAAATATCATTGTGACAGAAATTTAAATTATATGTGCTAGCTAGTGAGTGACTGACTAGTAGTGATATCATGATTGAGTTATGGAGCCACTAGAAATATTTTTTGTGAGAGTAAATCGTTGGTTGTATGTATCCCATTTATTGTAATCGAGGTAACTCATGCGGATTAAGGCAAAATTTTGAATGGATACATAAAATAGTTTCTTCTCTTCTAATTTATGTGTCTCGACTTTTTCTGTTATTAGATGTAGATGCTATTAGCCTGCATTAATGCATCTACATATCAACAATATGACCAGAACACTATGGATTCATTTAGTAGTGACCAACCGTGGGAACCATTACTCGTATGGAAAAATTAATGCCACCATGATCAGAAATGAGTAAATCTATGGAAGAAAAAATGGCATACAAAGTAAATATCATGTGTGTTTGTTGGAACCACAAGATGTTGTTACTTGTAAAACATCGTGCATACTTCGAAAGATTAAAAATGTATGTCTGGTAATCACTATGTAAGCTAGCCTCAGAGGAGACACTGGATGTCTGGATTAGACATATAGGTGATGCGGATCTACATCGTCACCCTTTTTACATCTCCCGTGAGAAAATCAGCATCACCCAGAACTACAAGAGTCGAGGAGTGGGCAATCTGCGTCTCCTTAGGCTCTCCAACAGACAGAACCCAAACGCAAGAGGCATTTGATAGTTTAGATAGCGTATAGTGAAAGGCTTTGTGATGCAAAACTACCCGTCTCCAACAGGTGATGCCTCAACGAACTAAAAACCAAGGAAAGGTTGTTGCCGAGGCGCTCGCTTAGGGCACCACTAGTGTGCAGAGTTCATCGACCTTAACCAGTATAAGGCCGATCTGATAAATAACAAGGTGCATTCTAAGGGAGTCCTTACGAGAAAAAGCTAAAGGCCCGGTCTCAAGCAATTAAATAATAGGAAAATATGGTAAGATGCGCATGGGGGGGGGGGGCACAGCTCGCGCATGGAAATGATGGATGGAAGCCTTGAAGCAATAAAATAATACGAAGATAGGAGAGCTTGCAATTTTTTTATCTGCAGCCGGGCCCACCCTTAGAGTTTGCTCAGTCTTATACACAAGCAGCCTGACCTCAACTTAGGTGATATTGATAGGGGGTTGTGAAGCAAGGTGGGTGGATTGAAAACTAAATTGGCTAACCACAAGGTCTGGTAAGACAACATCAAGGTCGGATGAAACGCTAGGTCGAACACAAAGGTTGGGCGAAAGTTAAATCGGATACCTGATAGAGGTTGGATGGAAAGAGGTTGGGGTTCTTTAGCCGATGGGGAAAAGAAGACTGGGTTGGCTAAGAACAAGAAACACTCAGTAGTGTAAGAATTGGTTATAAGGGATTAACTCATAAATTAAGATTGAGGTCGCATAACATTCTAATTAATGACTAGGTGGATATACACACTACTGAAAAATAAGAGTAAATTTCATAGCTCATCTTTAAACTGTCGAACGAATCTCATCCAGATTCCAATACTATGAAATTGCAATTTCAGATCCCTAAACTATCTGCACGAGTCATCTAGGTCTAAATCAGCCACACTACACACCAAAAGTTGACGTGACATCCTAACTATGCAGTGCCATGAATCCTTAGACATGGGCCACTTGAATTGTGTGTGGTTTCAAATGTCCCGCACACAATTTAGTGGCATAGACAAAGAATTATGTGTGCAAACCAGTGCACTCTATGGAGTATACATATTTTTTTATTTCCATTTCACTACAAAGAAAAAACACTTATACCTATATATTGTTAGTTTCAATATGCAGGTTGATGCTAATATTAAGGATATGACCTTCATAGCTTAATTTGCTGGGGATGTTGATTATCTGGAAAGCAGAGAAAATGATGATAGGATCTGACGCTCCTTTTAGCAGCAAATCCTTTGCTGAATCTGATTATCTTCCCTGGCAAACGTTGAAACATTTACCGATGTATAAGTGGCATCAATAACCACACATTGTAAGTTGCTTTCTTGTCTGTAATGTGTTCTCACCTCAATGAAATTGTGTATACTTTAATATTTCTAAGCTTGCCACTGTTCATTATTGAAGGGATGGAAAGAAGAAGCAAAATGTTAGTGTGTGCGGTACGACATTGATGGGGAAACAAATGTATTAGTATGGTACTCACTCAAGTAATTTCGAAAGAAGGTTTCCCTTGTTATGCTGAAGAGGAGGACGAGGAGTATACTGCCATTTGTTCCAAGTAAAGATAGAGATAGAAAACTTGAACAATTGGCTTTCTTTAGCCACTACTTTGATATCTTCAAAAGCATAGTTTTGTAACGAGTTAACGTACGTGCAGAAAATGGCTCCGAGATCTTCCAATCAGGCAAGACTGAAAGAAGGTGGTATACATGTTATCAAATCTTTCAACTCAAAGAATGTTATGACCAGTTGGTCTACTGTTCTAGTTTGCTTGAATTTTCAGATGTTAGAAGGGAAAAGAAGGGTTGTCTTGTTATGCAGAAGAAGAGGAGGGGTATACTGCCAATTGTTCCAAGTGGAGATAGAAGAAGACTCGAACAATGGCTTCTCTGCCCACTGCTTTGACATCCTCAAAAGCAGAGTTCTGTAACTAGTTGACGTACGTGCCAATTATGGCTCTCAGATCTTCCAGTCAGGCAAGACTAGAAGAACGAGGCATACAGGTTAGCAATTCTTTCACCAGGAATAATATTATAACCAGTTTCGATCTCTATGCTCGAATTTGCACTCTACTCTCATGGTACGTCACAAAAAGGATAAAGAAACCATAGAGATATGCAGAGCCATCCAACAAAGTGGCCAATGCCCTCCACTTCTTGTGGTTTGTGATCCCCGTGAAGGGTACATTCTTATACTCATGTCACACAGTTATTCATATACCATTCCGAGTGAGCGGTTTTGTATCCCAAATCAGCATTTGTGTGCATGCCACTAGAATTGTTTGTGGTTTCCAATGTCACGCACCCACAATTTTTCTGGCATAGCCACATAATTGTGTGTGCAAAACAATGTACTATATGGAGTACACATATTTTTTTTACATTTGACTACACAGAAATAACACTTAAACATTGACATTTTTCAGTTTTACTTTGCAGGCTGATGCCAATATTAAGGATATGACCTTCATAGCTGAATTTGCTGGGGACGTTGATCATCTGGAAAGCAGAGAAAATGATGATAGCGACTGCATGACGCTACTTTTAACAGCAGATCATTCCAAGAATCTGGTTATTTGCCCCAACAAACATGGAACATTTCCCACTTTATAAGCGGTATCAATAACCACACACCGTAAGCAGTTGCTTTCCTGTCTATAATGAATTTGTGTGTACTTTATTTTTTGTAAGTTTGAAATAAACTATTTTATTCTTGAATGGATGGAAAGGAGCAAAATATCAAGTGTGTGCGGTACGAGATTGATGGGGAGAGCCATGTCTTGTTGGTGGCCTGCTGTCATATAGCTTCTGGTGAAAGGCTATATTGTGATTACAATGGATACAAGAATGTGTATCCCACTCATCATTTCGTCTAATAAACCCTGATAGTTTGGACCCGCCTAGCCTTGTCACCAAATCCTGTAACTTTTTCTACAGCCCGTTGGTGGCACAAATGTGGGATCTAATAATTTTTTATACAAACAGCGTTGTGACAGAAATTTATATGTGGTAGCTAGTGAGTGAGTGACTGGTAATGATATCATGCATGATTGAGTTATGGAGCCAATAGGAGTATTCTTTTGTGAGATTAAAAAGTTGTTTGTATCTATCCCATTTATTGTAATCGAGGCAACTCATCATGCCGATTAAGGCAAAATTTTGAATGGATACAGAAAATAGTTTCTTCTCTTCTAATTTAAGTGCCTAAACTTTTTCTGTGATTAGATGTTGCTATTAGCCTGTATTAACCCATCTACCTATCAACAATATGACCAGAACATATACTATGGATTCATTTAGTAATGACCAACCGATCAGAAATGAGTTAATCCATGGAAGCATAAATGTCATACAAGTAAACATCATGTGGATTTGTTGGAACCACAAGATGTTGTTACTTGTAAACATCGAGCATACTTCAAAAGTTAAAAAATATATGTCTGGTAATCACTACGTAAGCAGCCTCAGAGGAGACATGGTAGACATATAGGTGATGCAGATATGCAGCGTCACCATTTTTACGTCTCCCATTAGAAGATCAGCATCAACCATAACTACAAGAGTGGAGGAGTGGGCAATCTGCGTCTCCTTAGGTACTTTAACAAGTGTCTCCCTTCGCAACATACGTCAACATTTAGTGGTAATATCGGAGTCGCGGGTTTAATATAGTGGACGCAGATTTTAAAACCGTGTCTCCAGTAGGACTATACAAACATTATGCTGTTTTTAAAGCGCATCACACACAATAGGGGAGATACTTGTTTCAAATTAGCATATACTGTTTTGGTATAGAGGAGACACGACCATTTAACCAGTCTCCATTACTTCATTGGAGATGCTGTTTTTTTTTCATGTCTCCTATAAGAGTGTCACCATTGTAAGCTTCTTACATAGTGAATGCGACATGCGCGGTGTCCTTTTTCCCATGATGCAGACAAGTACATGTATCACATTGTTTGCCAATAGTTTCCAATTAATACAGTTGTTAGTGGTTGTTGGGGTATGTAGCCTAGATAGAAGATATGCCAGACCAGCCCAAGAGGCCAAGACTTCATTTAATTGTTTGTATAGTCTACACAGTGAAGCTTGGTTGAATGAAAAAGCACTGCTAAGTTGAATGACGCTTGTACTGCTAAAGTTCGTTACCAAATAGGTGATACAACCAGTCAACAAAAACATCATTACAGGAAGAGCACACAGGCTCGTCGTAATAGGATGTGAACAAGTTTATCCCCATGCTCGCCATGGAAGGGCCACTTGTAACAGCCGATGGATGTCGCATGGCATGCGGTTTGCCATCGACCGACCACTAGGTAAATTCATCGTCACAACTAGCATAGGAACCTATGAAGGAAATAAACCACGGGGCATCCTAGGACTCCCTAGAACATGGAGAAGAATTTCCAGGCGTACAAAATGGACTCCCAAGATACGGAAGGATGGGGACTCACGACAAAACAAGGGCCTAGATCCCATTTTACAACGTCTCGCCACCCAGGCTGGGCCCGCTTATGCCTAGCAGCTCTCTAGGATGCCAAGACTTTCCTCACAGACCAATACATGTCTTTTCTGCGCAGATTGTCCTCACTCGTACGCATCCAGGAAGAACATCTCATTCGGTCACCCATCCTGGAATTGCTCCAGACCAAGCATGCTTAACATCAGAGTTATTTGGATTGAGCTTCTAGAAAAGGAGTTGCAATTTAGGGTATGAGTATCCTACCAATCCTATTAAGCCCTAGCTAGTATGTTACACATTCCCGGTGCAAAGTGGAACTGGAGGCCGGCATGGAGTGTCGCATTCACACCGAAGGCAGTAACTAAGTTGCAGTAACTACCATTATGAAGGGGCTTTTCCAGGGGTAAAAACTAGGCTATAAAAGGAGAAAAAACACGATCAACAGGAACAGATCACCATATGGGATGCAGGGTATTACGCTTCCCCATGGTCGCAGCCTGTCTAAATCTCCTATCTCTGGCTCTCTGCATATGTTTTCCTCAGCGAACGAACATATTTTTGTATGTGCTACACCATGCACTACTATAGAAATGACCTAATCAGACGCCCTTTTACAGCCGGCTGTGGGCAAACCGGTTGTAAAAAGTCATCACAACTGGTTCAAACCGCGACCGGTGTGATGAAACTCAATATAGCCGGTTTGTACCACCAACTGGCTGTAATGAGATTATGGGACATCACAACTGGTTGAAGCCACCAACCAGCTTCCATATTACATCCGTTTGGTGGTTGGAACCGTTTGCAATGCTCCATTCTTGGGTACAAATGCACCGTGACAAGTGCTAATGTTACTTTTCTACTAGTGGTAAAATTCATTTTGTTGAGTAGAGTTTAAGTCTCACTACTACAAAAACGATTTTCGGAGGCAGTCGAAAATGATTTTTGGAGGCGGTTTTTGGATCCGCCTCCGAACTAGCGCTTCTGTTAATGAAGCATTTTTGGAGGCGGATTCCTATCCGCCTCCATTAATCGAATTAAAAAAATAAAAAAAATTCAAAATCCTAGATGGACCCGCCGAGCCCATCTGGGCCCACCGAGCCCATCCAGGGTGCCGCCGCCGCTGCTCGGTGTCGCGCCCGCCGTCGCCTGGCTCGGAGGAGAAGGCGAGCTCGCAGGCGTCGTCGGAGGAGGGGAGACGCTGTCGGAGGAGGCGAGCTTGCAGGCGTTGTCAGAGGAGGAGGGGTGGTGCAGTCGGAGGAGGATGAGGCAAACTTGCACATGCTGTTGGAGGAGGAGGACGGGAGGTCGCACCCGCCGCCGGATCCCGCGAGCCGCCACCAGCCGCGAGAGCTCTCACCCGCTGGATCTCGCGAGCTCGCACGCCGCGCGGATCTCGTGAGCTCGCAGGCCGGCCGAGGAGGAGGAGGGGAGCTCGCACCCGCCATCAGATCCCGCGAGTCGCCGCCAGCCACGAAAGCTCGCACGCCACCAGCCGCGAGAGCTCGCACGCCGCCAAATCACACTGGAGCTCGCATGCCGCCAGATCTCACGCGAGCTCGCACGCCACCGGCTGAAGGAAAAAGAGAAAGGAGAGAAGAGGGTGAGGCGGCTGAAGGAAAAAGAGAAGGGAGAGACGATACCCTAACCCTAGATTCCGGGTTATATACAAAGAGCGTCTTAACGGGCCAATATGGGCCGTTTGGACTCATAGTTGGGCCTCTTTTTTTCTGAAGCGGGCCTTACAACGTGTCTGCCTCTAAAAAACGATTTTCAGAGACGGTTATTTTAAAACATCCGCCTTCGAAAATAGATCATTTTCGGAGGTGGACGTTTTAAAAAGTCCGCCTCTGAAAATCGATTTTCAGAGTCGGACAATGGCAACCGACTCCAAGCATAAAAAATGTTCGCCTACGTTAATCGCCGCCATTAACAGAGACGGACGTATTTTTTGTCCGCCTGTGAGACTGTTTTTGAGACTATTTTTGGACTGTCTCCTAAAATGTTTTTTTGTAGTAGTGTCTTTAAGATGCTCTCGTTATATTAGCTAGAAATTCAAATTTTTAACCTCAAATTGCTTATTGGTCCGTTGTCATCGGTGGAAAAAATTCAAGTTTTTATCCTCCAATTGCATCTTGTACCGCGGGGAGGCACTCAAAGATCTCGATAAATAACCCTAATCCCTTTTATTAATAGGACTGAGATTTTTAAGTATGTAGATTGGTTTTGCATATTTTATATTCTGTGCAACGTAGGGTAAATAAGCCAAAGCAAAAGTAAATGTGAACTAAACTCGAAAAAAAACCATACTTGATTAATGTGAAAGAAGTCGTTTATAGAAAGAAACACCCGATCGAAATGAAAACAAAAGGCAAGAAACACAAAACCGGTTGGTTTGCGCGTGGCGGCTATGGTGACAACTAGCAACGTTTTTTTTTTTTTTGATTTTTTGAAATTAGAACTAGCAACGTTCACCACAACTGAAGAATGATTTATAAGACGCAGAACCTCCGACGATGTTTGAACTATAGCGACTCGACCTCCACCTTCTCCTTCCTCTCTCGACCAAGACATTCTCTACCGCCATGGCCAGCCATGCTCCGTCATCGTCCACGAGCTCGCCGGTGCAACGTCCTCCCAGGCGCATGGGTCCACCGTTCGAAGAGCCACCGACGTCAAGCCGCTTCTGCTCCATCTCCGACGTCATGGGCCGGCTGCGCCGCCTCATCAAGGAGGCCCCAACGCCGCGCCGCTTCTCCACCATGGCCGACGTCATGCGCCGCTCGTGCCCCGTCGACCCGCCACCCCGAGCTCGAGTCACCCGCGCACGCGATACAATAGTGATGCACGAAGACGACGTCGACGACGTCCTCTGTGACACATGTGGCTCCGGCGAGCAGGAGGACAAGCTGCTCCTTTGCGACCGCTGCGGCCACGGCCGCCACACCTTCTGCCTCCGCCCGGTCGCCGACAAGGTCCCTGACGGCCCATGGTTCTGCTCCGACGACTGTGCATGTGCCCCGCCAGTCAAGCGGTTCAAAAGTTAGTCAAGCGCTCTTTTTTTTCCATTTCTATATAGATTATTGTGTTGTTGCCTTGCTGTGCTATATCACCTTGTGTGTTGTTATTCCTTAGGGTTTCTAGTTAATTAATTGAACAGAACACGATGGTCGGGTTTTGTTAGATTGTTGCCTTGTTGCTATTTCACCTTCTACCTCATCATAATTTTGGGATCGTATGTAGGGTTTCCAATGGAGCAATCCAAGATCAACGATTTCTTCAGGATTCAGGAAGATGGCCAGGATGGCGAGTCTTCAAAATGTAGGATTCCCCAAGGTAATTCTTTTCAGCAGTACGTGCCGCAGTGGAGGATGATGTCGTCTACAACGCCAGACGTTTTGTTTAAGTATTATTGCTTGAGTGTATGCATGATTGATGGAACTGTGGATTGGCTATTGTTGGATTTAATTCGACCGTGCATATTGTCTTTTAAACTTTCGAAGATGTTGTTTATCTTGCATTGTAGTATGATTTCTTTGTAGTACATGTCATCTGTGAAGAGCTAGTCGCAGAAAAAAGTTCCTGTTAAAATTAATGTGATCTATTTGGTGTTGCGTGCTTCATTCTGCACACTTCATCGCTAACTGATTGATGCAGCTTTGCCGCTAAAAATCCCCTCCGAGTTGAAAATTCTAGGCAACTGATAGTATATCTCTACGTTAAAATTTGACCACACATGTACATATGATAGGAGAATGGTGAGAAAGCAATACCACCAGATAAAAATATATATGTCTTTATTTTTGTTGTGCATGGTTTGTAAGTAGTAACAAAAAACTATGATTCAAACGAATCACGCTGTTCAGTGTGTACGTCATATATGATCATTCCAATTAACTGATATCCGATGCGGGCATGCGTTGCATCATAAACCACATGGTTGTCTTTGCGGGGTTTGTTGTTTATCCATACGGAAACCATAGTAGTTTTGCTCCTATTGATGACTGCTAGATGTATGAACAAAGGTTGTCTTTGTAGGGTTCATTTATCCATTTGCATGGGATAGTGATGTCAATTCAAGTGCAGAATAATTGACATAACTATTCAATGCAAATGGGAAAAATTCTAGTAGGCAAAAAATATGGCTACATTAAAATCCAGCACACTTGTTTACATCAAGTCTGAAATTCGTGGGAAAGCATTGTCTGACGAACATTTTATTCATGTCAATGTGTATGAATACCTGACAAAAAAATCACGTTGTTCACTTAGTCCATCTTAACACCATTTATTTAAACATAAAATAAGTTCTGGTTTTGCCCTTTCCACAAAGAATACGTACGTGTGCTATTGCTGACTGTTGGATGTACTAATACACACTACTAGAGAATGGAGCATTCGTCCCTCACACGTTAGTACCAGTTGTCTTAAAACCCGGTACTAACGTGTCCCAGGGGGTTCCCGAGGGCCCTCGGACCATTTAGTACCGGCTCGTAACACCAGCCGATACTAAATGGTGCCATTTAGTACCGGTTGGTCTTACCAGCCGGTACTAAATGGTCCCGGGGGGTTCCCGTGGCCCCCATGCATTTAGTACCGGCTCGTAACACCAGCCGGTACTAAATGTTGTTATTTAGTACCGGCTGGTGTTACAAGCCGGTACTAAATAGGTCCGCGGGGTATAGTTCAAAAGGAAAGCATATCCCACTCAATCACAAGTGATGCATAGGTGGGATGGTAGAGGGGGTTACGCGCGAGGCCAGAGGTTGTGAGTTCGAATCCCACGAACCACGCACGCGCATTTACGCGTGAAAAAACAGCGTGACTTGTGACTCTCGGTAAGCTTACAAATTTTTTTCTTTATTTTTTGGCTCGAAACCCGTTAATACCGGCTGGTGTTACCAGCCGGTACTAACTGGCCGACCTCGCCGACCCTGCGGCCCTGTTAGTACCGGCTGCAGCAGCCGGTACTAACGGGGCTGCCATTTAGTACCGGAAGCTCGGTACCAGGCGCATAACCGGTACTAACGCGGCTTTGCACCCGGTGCTAAAGGTCTCTTTCCTACTAGTGACAGGCTCCAGTAAGTGTGTTTTATTTTTATTTATTAGCTGTTCAATTACTGTAGTTTCGTTGTCTAGAATATGCTTGTCACAGGTTCGATGCGCCTTTTAACAGGTAGCAATAGCGAAAATTCCTGTTAGTTTTGCATCTTTTCAGTAGTTTGTTTGGTCCTGTACATGTATTGATTTCACGACTAGCCATCAATAACGAAGCATTACTATATATATTGTACTTACTCAAAGAATTTGCTTGATTTTTCAGATGTTAGAAAACGAAGGAAGGGTTGTCTTGTTATGCAGAAGAAGAGGATGGGTATACTGCCATTTGTTCCAAGTGAAGATAGAGATAGAAGACTCGAACAATTGGCTTCTCTAGCCACTGCTTTGACATCCTCAAAAGCAGAGTTCACTAACGAGTTGACGTATGTGCCAAATATGGCTCCCAGATCTTCCAATCAGGCAAGACTAGAAGAAGGCGGTATACAGGTTTGCAAATCTTTCACAAGAATTAATATTATAACCTGTTTGTCTATGTTCTAATTTGCACTCTACATTCAAGGTTCTTCACAAAAAGGATAAAGAAACCATAGAGATGTGCAGAGCCATGCAACAAAGAGGCCAATGCCCTCCACTTCTTGTGGTTTTTGATCCCCGTGAAGGGTACATTCTTATACTCGTGTCACACAGTTATTCTGTTCCGAGTTAGCGGTTTTGTATCCCAAAATTAGCATTTGTGTGCAAGCCACTAGAATTGTGTGTTGTTTCCAATGTCATGCACACACAATTTTTCTAGCATAGGCACACAATTGTGTGTTGAATACACAGAAAGAATACTTAAACATAGATATTTTTCAGTTTCACTTTGCAGGCTGATGCCAATATTAAGGATATGACCTTCATAGCTGAATTTGCTGGGGATGTTGATTATCTGGAAAGCAGAAAAAATGATGATAGCGACTGCATGATGACGCTACTTTTAACAGCAGATCATTCCAAGAATCTGGTTATTTGCCAAGACAAACGTGGAAACATTTCCCGCTTTATAAGCGGTATTAATAACCACACACAGTAAGTAGTTGCTTTCCTGCTTGTAATGGATTTGTGTGTACTTTAATTTTTTTAGTCTGAAATAAATTATTATTATTGAAGGGATGGAAAGAAGAAGCAAAATGTCAAGTGTGTGAGGTACGACATTGATGGGGAGAGCCATGTCTTGTTGGTGGCCTGCCGTGATATAGCTTCTGGTGAAAGGCTGTATTGCGATTACAATGGATGTGAGAATGTATATCCGACTCATCATTTCGTCTAATAAACCCTAATAGCTTTGACCCGTCCAGCCTTGCCACCAAATCCTGTAACTTTTTATACAGCCGGTTGGTGACACAAATGTGAGATCTAATAAGTTTGTATAGAAACATCATTGTGACAGAAATTTGTATGTGCTAGCTAGTGAGTGACTGACTAGTAGTGATATCATGATTGAGTTATGGAGCCACTAGAAATATTTGTTGTGAGAGTAAATCGTCGTTTGTATGTATCCCATTTATTGTAATCGAGGTAACTCATGCTGATTAAGGAAAAATTTTGAATGGATACATAAAATAGTTTCTTCTCTTGTAATTTATGTGTCTCGACTTTTTCTGTTATTAGATGTTGATGCTGTTATCCGCATTAATGCATCTACATATCAACAATATGACCAGAACACTATGGATTCATTTAGTAGTGACCAACCGTGGGAACTATTATTTCTATGGAAAAATTAATGCCGCCATGATCATAAATGAGTTCATCCATGGAAGCATGGCATACAAAGTAAATATCATGTGGGTTTGTTGAAACCACAAGATGTTGTTACTTGTAAAACATCATGCATACTTCGAAAGATTAAAAATGTATATCTGGTAATCACTATGTAAGCCAGCCTCAGAGGAGACACTGGTTGAGACATATAGGTGATGCGGATCTACATCATCACCTTTTTACGTGTCCCGTGAGAAGATCAGCATCACCCAGAACTACAAGAGTGGAGGAGTGGGCAATCTGCGTCTCCTTAGGTTGTCTCCAACAGACGAAACCCAAACACAAGAGGTATTCGATAGTTTAGGTAGTGTGTAGTGAAAGGCTGTGTGATGCAAAACTACCCATCTCCAACAAGTGATGCAACAACGAACCAGAAACCAAGGAGGTTGCTGCCGAGGCGCTCGCTTAGGGCAACACTAGTGTGCAGAGTTCGTCGGTCTTAAGCAGTATAAGACTGATCTGATAAATAACAAGGTGGGTTCTAATGGAGTCCTTACGAGAAAACGCTAAAGGCCCGGTCTCAAGCAATTAAATAATAGGCAAATACGGTAAGATGGGGGTGGGGGGAGGGCACAGCTCGCGCATGCAGATGATGGATGGAAGTTGTTGAAGCAATAAATAATACGGAGATAGGAGAGCTAGCAATTTTTTTATCTGAAGCCGGGCCCACCCTTAGAGTCTGCTCGGTCTTATACACAAGCAGCCTAACCTCAACTTGCTCTGGGGGGGCATTGTTAAGACCATGTCAGCTCACACACTCGTGATGCCCTTAGGTTTTGTCCACTCTCTCGGATGATGCTTTTTTGGGTGTCCGGCCGGTAGCCAAAATGGGTGAGCTATTTAGCGCACCTATTGGAGAATATTTTTGATAGGCAAAGGCACAGTGAAAGACTTATTTTGAGTATGGGCTGTGTTGATAGAGACAGTCTTAGTACTTAACATGTGTCGCCCTTCGTAACACGTGTCAATATTTAGTGGTAATATTGGAGTCGCGGGTTTAATACAATAGGCGTGGGTTTTAGAACCATGTCTCCAGTAGCGCTATACAAAGATGATGTTGTATTGGTATATAGGAGATACGGTCGTTTAACCCGCGTCTCCTTTACATAATTGGAGACACGGTTTTTTCCCATGTCTCCTATAACAATATCACCTTTGTAAGCTTCTTACATAGTGAGTGTGACATGCGATATCCTTTTTCCCATGATGTAGACAAGTACATGCATCACATTGTTTGCCAATAGTTCCCATTAATATAGTTGTTAGTGGTTGTATGGGTATGTAGCCTAGATAGAAGATATGCCATACCAGCCCAGCACTTGGTTGAATGACAAAAACTGCTAAGTTGAATAACGTGATGGAGGCTAGGGTTCCCGATCCTCCGAAAGGTTCAGATAAGCGATGATTTGGTGGAGTCACGACACAAATCGATCCGGCTTCCGAACAACACGTTCCGAACCCCGCAATCACAGCACCACGTCTCCTCAGGTTATCGACCGGCGGATGCACGGTCGACCTCGCCAAGAAGGCTAATCCCTGCCTGCGAATCAAAGAACACAAGCAAGAACAAAGTAGGATGCAACCAAATTGTAGATGTATGATTAATCTCACGAGTTGGGGTCTCACAAACCGAAGCAACAGCGAAACTGTTCTTGGCAGATTAATCTAAGGAAAACCCCCAGACCCTAAGGAAGGTGGCGGCTACTGAATTATGGAGCTCAGGGTCGTGGATGACCCCCTGGTCACGCCCCCTAGTGGGCTTGATGACGATAGACGGCCCAAAGGCCAAAAGACGGTGACGCAGCACCAAGACAGATTCTGGAGGCCACATTGTTTGGATGATTTCCCACGACTCAGGACGAATTTGGGCCTCAAACCAACGCCATTGGAAGCTCTATGAAATCTTCTTTCCAACCATATGTGGATCGTCGAAATCGGACTCTGTATTGGCCTGGGCATCCGTTTTACCGAAGACAGCTCCTGGACTCCAAGGTGGACTCGAACTCGAGTTGTAATGGGCCTCCACCTTGACCTGGGCGCCCTTGCTGGTCTCCTAAGGTGGCGGCCAAGGTGTAGGACGTCCTTGAACATCTTTGAAGCTCTCTCCATATGTCTGGGACCTACTCCATCTTAGGCCTGGGTCCCATGTGTGAATAACAAGCCCGCGAGGACATTGTAATAACACATTGGTACCTTCGATCAAATAATGACAGGTACATGTGGAACCAAGTGAATTGTATAATAAATCATCTTGCAAATGGAGAAACAAGTTCACCTTATAACCAATGCTTGTATCCGAAGGTATCATGTCCTCATCATAACGCTTGTACTGCTAAAGTTGGTACCAAATAGGTGATACAACCAGTCAACATTACAGAGTGATTCACATGGATTCATTGTTACATAAGTGTGCTCGCAGCCTTTGCATAAGTTACTGGGTTCAGGCATTCAGCGTACATATTGTGTGCACCTTATCAAAGAGAAAACTGATTATCATGAGCAGCATGATCAGAATGATATATTTCGACAACGGAAAGCCCTATTTGTCTCCTTCACTTGCAAAGATGCCTTTAGTTCATCTCCCGTAGTTGGGGCAGATTCAAACTTATGCTATGTTATCATTGCCTCTTTGATGCAGGGGCTTGCCCAATCTTCTCGTGTAGGATCGGGGGGGGGAATAACTTAACACGTGCATCGTGACGAACCGAGACACCAACAGCTGCTCGAATAGCCACCTATGACAAAGATTTCGCCCAACCACACACTTTGGTCGGTGCCTTACCTAAACCATGCAAAGGTAGAGGCGATGCTCTTGCAAATCATAAAGAAACACAAGAACAAGTGGTTGAGAAAACTCACAATCCTTAAGGGGGCAGCTATGACACAACCATAAGGACAAGAGCATTTGGCTTCTATATTTTCTGATTTCAATTCATAGTTAGGGTTTCCACCAGCACCACAAAGGGTATTTATACTAGGAACATCCCTCCTAGTTGGGCTGGAGGCCTCCCACAAAGGCTGAATACGAAATCCTAAGGTCTAGAACAAAATACAAGTCAAATAGTTTGGTCTAGTCTGAAGTGCACAACCAGACCAGTCTTTACTCAAACAACTCTACCTGTTGATGTACAACTCCAATGATCCGTCAGTTGCTTTCGAAAACAGACTTCAGTACGCTTCCAACCATGTATAGCATGCACCATGAATCCTAGCAGAATGGTACAATTTTGCATGGCAAGTTGGCCCTTCGTAAATCTGCAATCAGACTTTGGACCTTCTGACCAGTCTTCATTAATCTAGTCGGACCTTCATAATAAAAGTTCAAAAGAACTCAGAACTTGATGGCATTGTAAGATAGACTTCATAAGTTTTCCATCAAGTACTCATGGACTTCCATGGCCCTTGGGAATCAGAAGAAAAAGAACTCCGAAGTTGGCCTCCAGGGTACTTGGACGAGAAGGAAGAGTACTTGGAAGAACTCCGACCAAGGTCCAAAGAACTCAGATGAGTTGCACCTTCATGAGCAAACCTGAGCACAAGCAATGCACCACTATTAGGTAGTAAACTATTCTTACTAAATACATGCTTATTATCAATAAGAAATGAGTTCACCTCATGTTGTAGTTGATGCATCCTTGATCGAGTCATTGTCCCTTTGTTAATAATGCCATCTTGTTCAGCACATGGTGCTATGGTATTGTGAGCATCATTGGGGATGTCCCATCGCTCTTGATTTCGAGACCTGGTAGAAAGCATGGCTTTAACTACAAACTTGCTCTTGGCATGAATTCCATTCAGCAAATGCACACCTGGCATCATCCCATGATAAACCAGGTACCATTTGATCTCTATACAATGATAATGAAGAAGAAAACAACACTAGTCAATACATGATACAAAACCTCTCAAAATACTCCTACTTACTAATGGTGGCAATCATCATCTATGAGTGATTGATATCCATCATGTTGTGAGAGGATATCGTTGACAAGTTTGTAGAACCCCGTGTCATGTCTTTCAGGGATCATAATGGTAACCTTATGGAAATGGCAAGAGATGACACATCACTAGGGTATACTCCAGTCCTATTGGGAAGTAAGCTTGGTTAAGCTACTATGCACATTAGAGAGGTCTATACTCTATTTTGATTGGAAACCATAGCAGGTTATTAATTTCTAGAGAATCTTGATAAATGCATCGTAGTGAATCCGTAGCCACTCACCTTGAAAGTGCTTAAGAATCCTGCAATTGGGCGACATGGGAACATGACTTTTGAGTTTTAAAACTGATATTTCTTTTATTTCTTTTGGTGACATATCGGTCCCATAATTATTCTTGTATTTCTTTTGGTGACTGTAAATACACGTTGATGCCATGTGACATGCCTCGTCATCACACAAAATGAGTTTGGATACCGAGTTTAGAGACATGAAAAGATGTTACGGAGAGTTTATGGACCTAGATGACACACTCATACAAGTTTAGGACCTAAAACGCGTTTTGAGAGTTCAGGGACATAGAGGACACACCCACACAAGTTTAGGGACCGCCCTTGCACTTCACTCTTTTACAAATACACTCAGTAAGCAATGTCTTTGCCGAGTCTGCCTTTTTTACACTCGACAAAAACATTGTTTGCCGAGTGTATTTTTTAAAATACTCGGCAAAGACAAAATCTGACAAGTAAATTTTCTGCCTCCTAGTGTTTTCGCAAAGTGGTGTTTGCCAAGAGCCTAATAAAATGCGCTCGGCAAAACCTAGGGCACTCGGCAAACATCAATTTTCCAATAGTGTATATTCAATGCAAATCAACCAGACAAATCCTAAAAAGAATAGAGCCAAGAGAATGTACTACCGAGTAGAAAATAAACAAACGGATGGAAAATATTAACATAAAAGAGCGAGGACCCGTAAGAGAAAACCAGGAGAGACAAAACAAAACAAGAAAGAAAAACAGTGTGCGGCTGTGCCGACGGAGACCAATACCAATACCAGTAACGGTCACCTAGGCTCCCCCTTCTAGCTGACGCAAGCACTAGTGGCTGACGCAACCGCAGGCACATTCTCCCGACCGTGAGACCTCGCCCTCACCATGGCGGAGCTACGGCGCAAGCGCACGGCGGCGGCGGCGCCATCGGTGGAGCCCCTGACGCCGCTGAGGTACGCCTCTCTGGCGGACATCCTGCGCCGCTCACCATCAGGAGGGCTCGTCGTCCCCGCGCTGGCGCCGCGAGCGCTCTCGCCGGGCCCCGTTGGGATCTACGAAGACGACGACGTCGTCTGCGACGGCTGCGGCTCCGGCGACCGTGAAGAACAGCTGCTCCTCTGCGACCGCTGCGGCCGCGGCCGCCACACCTTCTGCCTCCGCCCTGTCTCCGTCGAGATCCCTGACGGCGCTTGGTTCTGCGACGACTGTGCCCCACCGCCACCGGCGGCTGTGCCTGTCGTCAAAAGTTAGTAGAACTTTGCCTTCCTCTCAAGAGCTTCGGTTGTATAATTCCCTCTCTTGCATGTCGCATCCTTTCCGCAATTCCATGCGCTAGTGAAAATTTGGGAGATTTATCTTTTAGGTCGCAGATGGCTCTCACCTAGGCCTGTGGGGTTCGAGGTGAGTTCTTGAGGTTTGTGAGATGGATGCAGCTTGACTATAGGGCTTGATCGTTGTCGTATGGCACAGATTATAGGTTCTGCTTATGGCACTGTTCAGTACTGCAGCAATACTGTAGATGAGCAGGAGATATAATTGGCCAAAATGTAGTTTTTCCTCATTTTGGCAATGATGCTACAGTGTTGAAAACAGTGCCACAAGCGGGAATCTGTAACTTGTGCCAAACGGGGCCTTGTCTGGCTCTTGAGCAGGTGCTGACAGTGGTTACGTCCATGGATGTATAGCTTACCTTGCTGAAGGCATTGTCATAAACAACTTGGGCGGGTCTTGAAATTTCGGGGGGCTAGGGCAAAATCCAAACTAGAGGCCCTACATACTACTATTTTTTCTGCGTGGAAAGAAAAATAAGCTAACTCTTAGATATGGTTTGTAAGCACGTGCTTAATTTAAACTTCCTCAAGCCCTACATACTAGTACTATTTGTAATCTCACCATCTCGCACTGATTTCCTGCTTCCTTTTTGTTTTGGTGATCGATCACTGCTTAGGGATTTTGAAGCAGACCAAGATCATTGACTTCTTCAAGATTAAGAAGAAGGACGGTCAAGATGGTGAGCAATCCCAAGGTAATGCTTCACTGCAACATATATACCTCTACAATTTACAAATACTGCATAGCGTCTCTACTAGTAATATTCATGACAAAGAAAAAGTCATCACCCTAATTCTTATTAAACAGTATGTGCATACTTGACCATATCTGTATATACAACTGAAATGGAAATGGAAAAATGTAGCAACTAAACTAATTTATTAAGGAAGCTGAAAATAGTATTTTGAATTAGAGGGAAAGCAGATAATGTTATGAATGATTATGCAGATATGAAGAGTGCACAAAAAAACATGACACTGGTTGATTTGTTTAAGACATAAATTGAGAGATAAATTTTCACAAAATAAGAGAAGTTTACTCTGATTACTAGTATAATGATATGATACATGTAGTTAGCAGATAACACAAATCACTTTTATGCTATTGTCACAAAAAATCTATTACAAGAAAAAGAAATTAAGGACCAGCATTTTGCCATCAAACATGGCGTACAATTATACAACAGGCCTGTTATTTTTAAACATTCTATGATATGCCGCATATTGCATTTGAAGCATGTGCAATGCAATTTGATCATATGATAAGATAGGGTCCTCAGTAGAACCCCACATATGTAAAATTCCATATTCAAATGCATTGTCATTTTACATTATAGTTGTGAACAAAAGACAGTCAACAGGATGCAATCATTCTAGAATCATATCACTTGAGGAAAAAAATATTGCATAAATATCACTTTAGGTCATAGCTTGTATGTACAAATCTCACAACAGGAGCATTAGTTTTTAGAATGTACGCTTGATTATAAACAAGCAGCTGGCACTAGTTTCACATGATTGTAATGGTTGGACACGTTACTTTATGGATAATGGTGATATCTACAACCCAAAACATATACAATGACAAATATTACACTTTGATTCTAAAATAAGCTGCAGTAAAATCAAACAGTAATTTCGGTGCGTGATAATGACATGGAAATTTTTGCGCGGAATGGCTTGTATTTTTCTAATAGAATTGATCAATAATTGCTGTAGAACTATTCCTCAATGAGTTTGAGCTCATTCAAGTTGGTGTCAATGTAATAATGTTTTTTTCAGACAGCTGTATGCATTGGTCGATGCAGAGGCTTGAGAAAACTTGCATCTTCATTGGATATATTGGCCATGATTTACATGGCTTAGCCCCCTTTACACCAGGATCTAACCTCTGTCACTGGAACATATGTACATCATATTGCCTACCTATGTACTAGAAAATCTAGCTAATGAAACATATGTAAAATGGATCAGCCTACATACCAAACAGAAACCTGCAGTGATTCAGTGAAGATTGGTCAAAAAAATCTATGAAAATCTAACTCTATCTACATCTAATTGAACAAAAATGAACTAGAAAATCGATTAGACCAAAAATAATATGTATCTCAGAACTGGAAAAAATAAAGTATACACAATATGCCTTCTGTTACATACACTACTAGATGATGATGGAAGAAGAAATCTTGCATTAGAATATACCGGATGAGATCAGATGCACGCTAACCTTAGGCAATGTTAGACAAAGGAAATGATTCTATACACAAGCAAAATCAGAAGAGAATTAGAGGGAAAAGGAGAAAATCCAGAACCCTTGAGCGTCCCAGTGATGAATATAGTCAATCAATTGTGTGTTAATCTAGCCAAAGCAGGTTGGGAACAAAATAGTTCAAACCTACAATCGCAACCACTTGAGCAATAGACAGGAATGAGCAAATCTGTACCACCTTGCATTTGATGTTGACATGCATTCTATCGCCGAACAGATGATATGGGATGAGTGAGACAGATATGGCAGTGAAACGAATGAGACGGCACTCACCTCTGAAGCACCTTAACTGTTCCAAAGGTTGAAATAATAAATATATGACACATACCACATTGTATGAATGCCATTTTTCTGTCAAATTATCTGATGATAGCTATAGGTACGCACCAAATACAGAAAATTATGAATTTCAACTGTCATCTATGAGAGAGAGAGAGAGAGAGAGACAGAGAGAGAGAGAGAGAGAGGAGATATAACTCCAAAACCTGCTACTCATTACTGTGGTTTAATCTAGGAGAGAAAAGAATGATGCAATTTATGAAATGGGTAAGTCCTGTTTTGCTTGTAAATTCACATAAAAAGATGTGAGGTTAGTTCAATCCAATGGCAACCTGTTGTTAAAAAAAGAGAAGTAATTATATTTGTTTGTAACCCACTAGCCCAGAAAATATGAATCATATATCTTGGCAGTGTTTAGTTTAAAAGGTACTTTTCACTTTCCTATTCATTCCCCACACAGAACACGCTTTCTAGAAAATTTCTTTTCTAATTTTCCTATTCATCTTCCTCACAGAATGCGCTTCTCAAAACAAATCTTCATGACCATCAAGAACAAAAACAGCTGGCATCGTAATAAAATTCTAATGCCAACATGACCTATGGGAACTGTCGCATTGCAATCACTTGTCGACACAGTCGTTAACATGCTAAATGATGTGATACCATATTTTAGATAAGGAGGGATGACATGAATACAACACAAACACCCAGAACAGAAATGAAATTATATTCTGGGTGCCTGTGTATGTCATCGCTCCTAGCATGTTAACTACTGTATCAACAAGTATAATGGATAAAAATTATTTGAGCTCTTTTACAGCGCACAATACTATCATATACTAGTGTTTAAAAGGGACTAGTATATAAAGATCCGACAGTCGAGATTAATTATATACTATACAAAATGGTTCTAGTGATATAGTAGTATTTAAGGGTAGTATAGTGGGCTAGGGGTAATCTAGGAAAGTAATTTAATGGAATTAGTGTAATATATTAAAAAATAAAATAAAATTTCTGTATTATGTTATTAATTAGTATTCTTTTATGTTTTCATTATTTTCAATTGATATGATTATATTACAGATTAGAGGGTGAGAATTATTACCAATTAAAATTATTAAAATAAATAGGTATATGGTAAATTACTAAATTGTCCCTAACCAATACTATATACTACTGGACACTAGTATTGTGCGCTGTAAAAGAGCTCAATTATTTCTGGCAAAAATAATCATCCTACATCTGCATGTCTGTCATGGAATATTTATTTCTGTCTTGGTGTACGTTGATATTTCTGGTAAGATATCTGCATGTCTTTCACGGAATAATTCTTGTGTTGATGGTTGTGTTTCAGGTGTAGGCCAGGTGCTCATATCAACAGATAATAAGGCATTGACGATGGCCGACCACATTCAATCTGCACCAACTAGGAGATGGAGGACCAAGAGAGCTTTTCGTGGTCTTAACTCTTAAGTATGTCAATCTGATGATGAACCTCATGGTATTTTTTTCCTTTTTGTTAAGGTCTACACAATGTAGGCCGAATCCAATAACTTTTGGGAATTCGGCACATTTATGTAACAATGAAATCAATGGAAATCGTTGTGTAATGCAGACTAGAATGCGTAACCAGTTTGTTTCTTTATTAGCGCGGTTTAATAGTTATGTACTTGTGTTAACTGCATGCATGGCTAGCAATAAAGAATATGGTCATATTAAAATATGATGTAATCTCTCATATATATCATTGATGGTATAGGCACGATCCGAAAGTTATGCCTAACTAACATTTAATTTGTGTTAGTTATATGCATGATTGTTAAGTATTAACCGCAACGTGAGCTTGAACCAAATTATGATATTCATTTTAGGGATCATCATTTATGGTCTAGCGTTTGACTGATTTCACCTTGATTATCTTCGATACATTCATCATTTACCAATGAAAATAGTTCCAACCTTTAGTCTTTTTTTTTTTGAAGGGCAAACTGTGGGGTAGTTCCCCACAGAACTTCATTTTCATTGAAAAGAGATATATACAAGAACAAAAGAAAAGAGGGAGGGGGGAGGGGAGGGGGGGGGACATTTAAATTACAAGACTGTCTCTAGCCATTGAATAAAAAAAAGTGTTTGTCTTCCCTGAATCTCAAGCAATGGAGGTGAACTTGATCACGAAAATGCCTGATCCAGAGCTGATGGGTACTATGTTGATTATCAAAAATAACAGCATTGCGAAGTTTCCATAGCTCCCAGGCAGCAATGAGGAAAATATCAATAAAGAAGGGGATGGCCAATATTTGTTTAGCAACTTGCAGCCTGTCATATATTATTGCTAGTTTTATCAATGCAAGCTTCAGTTAGGCAAGCGCATCTTTTATTTAATTATGTGTTCCAACAACTGAAATTTCTTTGGCAAAATGTGATCAGTACATAATCAATTCACCCAATCATGTATTAATAAATGTATTACAGAAAAATGGGTACATTAATTGAAGAATTTGATATTTTCACAAGTTACAAGATCATATATTTTGTCATTGTCCAACTCTTGTTTAGAAGGCCTCAATTTGCAAAATTTGCAAATCATTGAGAAACATGCTCTGAGAGAGGGAGCATGCTTCCAATGCAAAAACTTTTTGCAAACGTTGCAATTTAAATAGGCCCAAGTCATTTGTCAACGTCTTAGGAAGGGTTCCCCAAGGATACGCGTAAATAAAGGTCTCGCTCGTGAAGGCCCTAGGAGAGGACGCGTCGGGATGGAAACATCCCCCTTCCCAGACAGGTCCTTAAGGCAAGGGCAATGTTTATTGCCAAACCAGTCGACAAGGGTAGGCCCCACGTGAGTGGGCTATACCTATAGCCTATTTTGTTCTCCTCAATGAGCAGTCAATAAACGTGGGCCCTACGAGAAATAAAAAAACAGCCCTTTAACGGCTAAGCCGTTCAGCCAGTCCTCTTCGTCAACCTCCGTCCGCTTGCTCTCATGCTTCCCCATCTTCCACTCTGTGCTGCTGCTGGTTACCTCTCTCTCTCTCTCCGTCCAGAAAATCTCATTGCTTTTGCTCAGCACAGATCAAGTCTACCTGCGCGAAAAAAAACTCTTTCTCTAGCTGGATTGGTTTCCTTTTCCCCATCTAAGGGCTTGTTCGTTTTGGCCTGGCATGCCATAGAATAGCCTCCAAATCACATGGAATATCTCGGCCTAGAATCAATCCCAGCCCACCCAAAATGTTTGTTTGGTTAAGCTTGGAAGGGTTTGAAATCCAGCATGGTTTGGCTCCGTTCCATGCAAAAAGGCTTAGCTTCGTTCCATGAGTCGTACCTCATGGAACCAAACCACATGGATTGAGTGACATGCATGGAACCACTCAAACCATGTATGGAACTGGTCCAGCTCGGAAATCAATTCCAAGCAACCGAACAAGGCCTAAGTGTGGCTTCCCACAAAGCACCTCCTACTGCAGGCAGTTCCAGACGGCGAACAAGATCCACGGCGTGATTGAAGCCGAGACCCATGGTGCGTGGCTACGAGCAGGGCGGAAGCAGGTGAGCACCACTGTTGGCAACTTGGCATGGAAGGTCTCGCTGGAGTCGAGCTCACTCGGTGGCGAGGGGACCTGTGGTGGTGAGCGAGCGAAGCAAGCGCAAGGGTGAGGAAGAACTTGAGCAAGTCTTGATGGTGGCGGGCACAACAACCACATGGGGGAGAGGAAAAGATTGTTTGCCATGGAGAGAGAAAATACTATTTTTATTTCTTAGGCCGGGCCACAACTATATGGGTGGTTGTAAGCTCTGACACGCATAAGGACTACCTCCACAGTGTTTATAGGCACCCATAAGCTCCTATTTCTACATTGTTGTTGCCCTTACTCCTTAGCATCTGTGGCAAGCATCCTTCGAAGTGAAGGAAGATGATGGCACGCCTTCCGCATAAAAAGCATCATTATGGGAAGAGCACGCAGGCTCTCCGTAATAAATGGTGAACAAGTTTAACCCCGCGCCTGTTGTGGGTCTTAAATAATTACATACTGCATAGTTCAACTTTTATAATTGACCACTCCCCTCATCTCTGAAATTTAAAAATGCAATTCTAAATTTTTTTCTCTTATTTATTGGCAGTGTTCCAAGTTAATTTTAGAATGCAGTTGAAACTAACCATTTCGTTAGCTAGTTGTATCCAATTATTAATATTGATAAAAATTTTAATATGTTTTTTGAAACACTAATACAGTACACTTTATAGATGGATTGTACTCTCTTATGCCGTTTTAATATGACCCAGAAATGATAGATTATTCTGACCACGAAATGATAGATATAAAAAGAAACCTTTTGGTAGATACAACAACAGATCAAGATTTATTATGCGCAATAAGAGACAAAAAACTCAATCCATTAGTCGAGAGATATGAAATTAATTCTCGTCCCTTTTTATCTATATAAGTTAGTTCTTCACCTAGAATATATCTAATGTTTTATTTTTTTTGAGGTAATTATATCTAATGTTTTATTATATGAACTACTCCCTCTATCCTAGATTTAGTGCATTTTTAACATTAAAAAAGTCTCAAATTAAGTGAAAGAATAGATACTGGACATCGGTGCAGACTGTCCAGCAATCCGGCTTGTCAGCCTTTGCATGTGAATCTCGTTTGTAAAGAAAAAGAACCGAAGAATTCTTGAAGCATTCTTTTGCTTCCCACGCCGACAGCTACTACGGCTGTCCTAGAATATAAGTATTTCTACGTTTGGTCAAAGTCAACATTTATCAACTTTGACTATAAATATATACAAAAATAGTTTGTTTTAAACATGAGAGTTTAAAAAAATTATAAAAATATAATTTAAAAATAATTACGATATACTTTAATATATCTGACGGTGAAACATATTATAACAAGATAAATAATATTTTTATAATTTTTTGAATAAGATGAATGATAAAATATTGGTATAGAAATTCAAAAATAATTATATTATGTATATACGAGAGCAGGCCGGACAAGATGATGTTACTAGTTACTCCAACACAAGCACGGAGTATACACAACAAACGTTTAAGCGCGTAACACTGTCATCAACACGGTCAACAGACGCAAACACATCACATCTCAGCTTTGGACGCCATGACCTCCGCCGCCTTCTCAGCGCCACCATCTTCCTCGCCACCGGCGATACTAATGACGCGCGGCTCACGGCCACGGTGCCCGGCGACCTTAGGAACGGTGACGGTGAGCACACCAGTCTCCAACTTCGCCGTGACTCGCTCGACGTCGGCGCCGGCGGGCATCCTGAACCGGCGCCAGAACCTCCCCGCGACGCGCTCGGCGCGGTGCCACCTCTCGCCGTCCTTCTCCTCGCCGTCCGGCCGCCGCTCGCCGGAGACGCGGAGCACCCGGCTGTTCTCCTCCACCTCCACCTTCACGTCCTCCCGCCGCACGCCGGGAACGTCCACCGAGATGATGTGGGCCTCCGGAGTCTCCTTCCAGTCGCACCTCGCCAGCGCCACCCCAGCCTCGCCGCCGGCGGTGACCCTCGCCGGAGGAGACGGGGATGAGAACGGTGACTGCTCGAGGACCCGGAATGGGTCGTCGAGTAGGTCCCACATGAGGCCACGACCGTACGGCACCAGCGCGGCCGCGGGATTGAACTGTACCAGCAGCGCCATTACCACCGCCACCATGGCGACTGCAGAAACTGAAGCCTTCTTCCTCATGGATGCAGCAGCCATCATTGCTAGTTTGCTACAAGAGTGATCGAATTGCTCGTGAGCCTGGTGGAGAGAATCGCTTGGTTTCTTCTTCGTGTTCTTGTGGATGCTGGGGAAAAGGGGCGGTGAGCGAGCGATTTATAGGGGATGGACGTGCCGATCGAGACGGGTTCGCTGGTTGCGTTTCTAGGAGTTTCTGGGTTGTTTGACGACGGAGGGGATGTCGGTGGAGCAGCGCGCGGGCGGGAAGCTCCCGGAGGCTCTCGAAGTCTCCTTGCAATGGGCTGGGCTGGGTCGAAGTCCTTGGGTCGTGCAGGCCCAGCCACGAAATTTAGTCCACATGGCTAGGATGGGTTCAGTCCAGCAAATTTGGTCCACACCTTTGTTGAAGGAACCTGGTAACTGGGCCTTCTAGATTCATGGGTCATCTGCCGTATATGTTCTCAGAGTTGCTCTAATCCTCTTTCTAAAATAAATTTTGAAGCAAAACAAGCATTAACCTTTTAAAAACAGTGATAATACCTATTTTCCTTTTCTAGGTGAATTTTTTTCAGAGAATTCATATTTATTTTTGAATTTTACTTTAGAGAGAACATTTTGACAAAATGTTCACTTTTGCAAATCGTCAGTGAAACATTCTTGTGCAAATTTCTAGGAAGTATGTTTGCAAAATCATCAGTCTGTTTTCGGTGCAAATGTCTTGCAGATCATTTTTTCCTTCTTTTTTTTGTATCGGATGGAAGAGATTTTTTTCCTCAGCCTTTGGATAGAAGCCGAAGAAATAAACAATAATATTGGTTACTTTTGGGATTTCTTGTCTTTTTTCATTAAAAAAAATGGGTTCGAGTTGGAAAAGGTTGCCACAAGCAGAAGATGGGCTCCTTGTGTTAAGATCTTTTTTCTCAATATCCTCTCAAAAGGTACTGCATCCTATGAACAAAGGCCCATTATTCTGTAGAGCATTGGCACCTGTACGTACATACAATGAAAAAAGAAAGTAACTAAAAAATGGAGAACTATGATAATCTTGAAAATTAAAGGAAAATAAATACTAATTATTGAAATATTGAAAATTATAAATTTATCGAGAACATAAATTTGCATGATTTACATTTACTTGCAACTCTTTCTATTTTGTTTATTTCTTTTTAAGAATAATCTCGAAGAGCCGTGGTGAGATTCTTCACAAGCTCAGCTGTCGGGGAAAATCCTTCTCCAATCTGCACGAAACATAAGCTATTACATGTCCGTAAAAAAACTAGCTAGTTTTGATGATGCAAATACCATATATTATGAAAAGGACTAATATTTTTTCTGGGAAAAAGTAATAATGAGATCAAAAATTTTAAGTATACATGTAAGATCCAATCCAATTAAGCACACTGACAAGGTCCATTGGGGGATATGGGATACTTGCCTTTGCAGTGATGTTGATGCTGAAATACGAGTCGCTGAATGGCATGACACTGGTGTTCATGATGGAAAGCTCCATTCTCTCAAGCTCGGAGATGATCATCACCAGTATTCCACTTCTCCTCTCGCAACAGATTCTCAGCAGGACAATGTCATCGTGGATTGTCGCTTCAACAGTCGGGATGGAGCTGCCAACACCATAGTTGCTCCCACTGGGACATGAGGTTTCCTGGCTGTCAGTTAAGGATATGTGGTCCTTGCCCTCAAGAACAGTGGCCTGAGACGATATTCTTCTTGAGCTCTGCTTCTCTAGTGTCTTCACCTTTTCTTCAAGCTGCTTCACATATTGGATGGTGCTCCCAAGAATAGAGATCTTGTCCGTCTGACTAATGCAAAAGGTTAATAGCTTGTTAGGGATACGTAATAAGGCGAGTTCACATTGTTTTGACTACAATTCTCTGCTAGATGTTGTTAACATTAAAAAAAAATCAACCATATTTCACACAGTCAACAATTTTCATGGTACATAGCCTTGTACCTCAGGGTATAAGTACTTCTACGAAAACCTTCAGTATTACAAGTTAACTTACATAGCTATTTACCTCTGAATCCGTTCCTACTATAAGTCCATAGTTCATGTTGGTGTAACCTGAATTCTAACTAGGCAACAGTTATGATGTATTACCGAAAAAAATCTATATAGCTTCAAATAGTACCACTATCAGCCATAATACAACATTAGATATAGCTGTCCTATCATACAATATGGTTGAAATAATGACCCTAAACTTAAATACAATTTAATATGGCAAACAATATCCAACTGTATCATTTGCAAATTGTGAAGAAAAAAAAACTAGCAGCCAGCATCATTCTGGATCCTTCTCAATTGTCTTTCTATTTGTTAGTGGCTAAGTGCTCATTATTATCTAAGACTTCATGAGAAGAGAACTGAAAGGTGGATGAGGCCATGTCGAAATATATTTGTTTTTTCAAATAATTAAGCAGATATATAATCTTAGTGAAGATCATAGGTATAGTACATTAAACTATACATCTTTTAACCTCTGCTACGTCGTGGCTTTTATTATATCACCCTAACCCATCTACAATATGATGTTTACATGTTCGTGATGTACTTGCATTTTCTTATTAAAAAAAACTAAAAATGAGTGACGTGATACCTAGTTACAGGTCATTTCAGGTCTTTCAAAAATAAAACTAGTAGGCCATTTCTTAACGTGCCTTGAAAACCGTCAGAATAACCGAGGATAATAAAGTTTGATGAGCTGTAACAATCTGTGGATTTATAAAATGTGCGCTTATCTGACATTCCTTTCATGCATGACTGACTAAATCTGACAAATAGACGATCAACCACCTGTGGTCCCAAACACGCCACACAAGTGATGATGATCATTGGCCTAGCCATGCAAATTTTGCTGCACTTTGACCTGGACTGGTGATAAAGCTCATGATTGAGGTCTTAAAACCCCATCGCCAGGGTGCATGAGAGTGTACTTGGATTATGTTAATTACCTTGGTTAGGTCAGGGACCATGTTGGCCAACGCCACGAACTGCTGCTGCATCTTCTCACGCCGCCTGCGCTCGGCGGCAACGTGCTCCGGCGTGGTCAGCTGCGACCGGCTCCGCCTTTCCGCCGGCTCCTGCGGCACCACCCCTTCCATGGCGCCGCCGCCGTGTGCCCAGTCTCCACCTCCAGAGGAGTTGATCGTGCTAGCCACCGGCAGCGCGCCGAAGGAGAAGATAATTGAAGAAGACGATGGCTGTCCTTGCTCGTTCTTGACTGTCACTGCTGCCGCTCCTGCAAACGACAGGTTCGGCAATGCCGGGGCACTACTCCCAAACCTCTGGAAACCGCCGGACATGGCCAGCGTGGGGTCTGATGGGTGCTGTGGGTCTTGTAACAGCTGGTGCATCCCGGCGTGCTCTCCTTGCTGGTACATGTATGCTAGATCGTCCTCATCTGGTTCCTGATGACATGGCCAGCATGATCGATAAATTGTAGCAAGTCAGGAAGAAATAAAGCTAAAACACTCTCACAATTTGAGCATAGAAATTAAATTCTCAGATTTTACACGGAGTTTAGTGATAACAGGAATGTTCTTACCGGCTGTGACTCTGAGTACCTTTGGTTTGGTTCATCCATCACCTCGATTCTACAAATCACGAGAAGATAATAGTAGTAGTTAGGAATCCGACATCAATCGCACGCAAAATGGAAATTAGGGCAATATCATACCTGTTGATTCTCCCTTCGGTTCTGTTGTCTCGTATGCTTCTCTGGACTACTCTTCGTGAGTTTATATATGCACAGAAAACCTAGTGTGGTGGAGACTGGAGAGGGCGCCTTACATTGGCAGATAAGGCCAAGGAGCGAATAATTGCATGATTGGATCTGCACACGCACGCACACACGTTCCTTTTTTATTTTATCATCAGTGCAGCCTTTCTATAATTTCATTACTCTTTATCTTTGGTCTCCTTTGGTGCATGCTGACCGTTGACATCACAGCTGTGATCCTTTTGGATTATTCTTAAAATCTTGTGATCTGCACTAGGTTTATAGAACTCCTTGTGCATATCTCAACAAGTTTTATCCGAAGATCCTGTAGGTTCGATGACAGTGACACCTGAATGCAGCATGCGAAGGTGTTCGTCTCTTCTGCAAAGGAGTGTGCTTAGTGCAGAAACCACTATACTTGCAGCTATGTATAAGCAACTTATTACCTGAATAAGAAGGTAGGTACGTACTGCTACTCAACTAATCATGTTGAGCTACAGTAGGTAACAACGATGGTGACAGTTCCGTAGGGTGTCTACGTCAGTTGTTGGAGTAAGTGAAATCGATGGACTCTACAGTATCCATAATTCATACAAATACATGATATATATGATCATGTCAAGTATGTTAAGAGGTCCATGTCATAGTGTAGCTGCATTTTTTAGCTAATCCTTTCGGCTTTAGATTAGAGATCGAAGCAGATCCCAAGAAATGGGTTCAAATCAGTGGGAATCTGAAGAAAATACTCCATTATTTTGTCTTGGCTTCATCTGTCAGGATATTAATTACTTGTTAATACATTACAATTTTCAAAGTGCAATTTTATGGCCTTCTGCACATGCAAAAGCCACAAGTTTGATCCAGGTGCGATACTATCATGTAGCACAAGCAAATTGTTGACGGAAACTAACCATATGATCAACTTCGTGTCTGTATTATCATAGTACCACACGTCAGTACTATATATGTTATAAGCGATGCTCTTGCTGTTTTCATTTACCTGTCAACAATGTGATTTTCTTTTGACGTCTATCTGTCTGTAAGTACATCTTCATGCTCATGCCTTAGTAGTATTTTTATTATGAAAACTCCGTGCCTTAATATTGCAGCAGTAGTACCTTGGTATTTAGCTTCTAGCTAGGAATAATATCACCACTCAAGTTTGGCAAACTTCTCAAACTGAAAAACAAAAAACAACCAAGATTTTACAGTTTTTATACCCTAGTGTTTGCTCATCGATTGAGGCTCAGTGATGGATAGATTCTAGTTCTATTTGAATCCTTTCTGTGTTTTAAATTTCTGCTTTTCAAAGTATTGTCTTTGATCTGAAATGCATTTCACCGTGGGTAGAACTCCCAAAAGTTTCTAATAAAAAAGAAAGCCTAATTGTATGCCTGTATGGGCTTGCCAATTTGCCACTGAGTAGTGATCCGCCATGCTTGCTGGGCTGAACATGAACTGTTCTTGGGCTTTCACATGCTGCTTGAAGCTACTTGCAGATGCATGCTTCCCCGTCCCACGAGGCCCACAAACTTTGCATGGGAGTAGATAGATCAGTAGAAGATGTGCAACATCAGATGATTTACCTGCTGAATCATCGGATAGTCGACTAATCTTGGGTGAGATAATGGTAACAGAGGACGTGCCATATAGTTTACGTACAACTCAATGGTGACATAGTAATTTCAGAAACAAAATAGTACTTGTTGAGACAACGTAATGGATTTCGAATACAAACATTGTTCATGTAACTCAATAATTTTAACACATCTAAAAACTTTTTTCTCAATAAAAAATATACCACCTTGCACCTGAAGAGAATTTTTACCGCCTCCTTTCTTAGAAATATAATACTGTTTTATTTCACCCACAGAGAACTAAATGTAGTTTGTTTTTACCAAGAGAAGGTTCCGCACTCAAA
Organism: Digitaria exilis; assembly: GCA_015342445.1. Classification (NCBI taxonomy): domain Eukaryota; kingdom Viridiplantae; phylum Streptophyta; class Magnoliopsida; order Poales; family Poaceae; genus Digitaria; species Digitaria exilis. The sequence goes on from JACEFO010001613.1 coordinate 1,056,221, forward strand.
AGAAGTGTTAAAAGCGATTTATTCGGGCGCGTACACGGTCCATGTGATTTGAACTCACAACCTACATCCTTGCACATAATCTCTTCTACCATCCCACCCACACTATACATGCGATCGACTGAGATATGCGATCCTTTTGGAGTAACATGTGGAGGACCCTTTAGTCTCGATTGATAACACCAACCGAGACTACAAGGTCACTTTTAGTCCTGGTTGAGACTAAAGCCTTCGAACCCTTTAGTCCCGATTGGAACCAACAACTAGGACTAAAAGTTACCCTTTAGTCTTCGTTGGTGTTACTAACAGGGACCTTTGGTCCCTCTGCGGACTACAAAATATTCATCCTCAACCTCTAGTCCACATTGTTTTTGGATCCGGGACTAAAGCCTCTTTGTTCCCGGGTTCAAAAACAGCCGGGACTAAAGATTGATGATAGAAAGTCATTTCTCTACTAGTGATACTAAATTTTTGACAGAGAAAACAAATGAAAACATGTATATTCATGTTGCATCTCAGTTATTGCATTAATCCTGGAGTAAAAAAGAGATGAGGTAGTTAAGGAAGTTCAGGATCCTATGATAGATTTGTTCCTTCAGTTTCTCTAAACTTCATGTAATTGGAAATAAAACACTAAAGTACACATACTTGAAACCATAATTACTAGAAAATTGAATTAATATGTATGATATCATCCTGCAAGCAGAGTGTAACATGCCATAGGTGCTTGACATATGGAACACCTTGTCAAAATACAATTAAACTAATGATGTGCGTGAAAAATAGAATTTTTTTTCTCTGAGGAGGAGATTTGGAGGACAGACAAGGATATTGTCGGGGAAAACAGTGGGCGTCGGCCCACCTAAACCAACTAGGGCTCAGCTCGGCATATGATTTGGCAGGGCCAGGGGGGAGAGGGCGGGATCGCCTGGCCCAATAAGGTCCACCTTGGCGCTCCTAGTCATAGGATCCCTGCCCCGAGGTCCCTCCACGTGTTCCAACCTAATCAGGAGAGGGGCGTAATAGTCTTTTCATGCCAGGCAGGACTAAGGCCTATAAATACCCATCCCTAGGAACCTGAAGGGAGACCTGAAGACCACATCATCTAGCCAAGAAGACCTAGAGACGTCATCTCTGCATCTCTGAGCCCACAACCACTGTTTGGGCTACAGTAACCACCAACAGTTAGCGTCGTCCGTGGGGACCGAGCAAGGTGCTAAATAGCGGTCTAAAATCATCAATAGCGGCCTGCAATAGCGGGTGCTAAGCGCTATAGCGGACAATAGCGGACGCTAAGTCTAAACTTGCTATTTCAGCTTCGCTACCTTGTAGCGGTAGCGGTAGAGGCCTGGTACCGCTATAGTGGCCGCTATTGCGGGCGCTACCAACGCTATTTAGTATCTTTGGACTGAGAATTACTGGGAAGCCACATGCCACCGGAAACCAGGAACAAGGGGGAGGCTAAGGTGGATGCAGCGGGCACTTCCATTGGCCCTGCTCAGGGCCCCCGGCCCACCTTTAGAGGAAACCGACGAACTGGGAGATCTGTCGAAGCAGGAGGAGGAGGAGCGTGATGTCGACTGAGTCTCCCTGGCTTTCAGAGAGAGCTTCGACCCGGAAGACGAGGACTCCGACCGCGCAGTGACTCGACCACCCCTCGGTGGCTACCCTTCCCGACGAAGTCATCCCTCTGGAAGCCCAAGCGCAGCGCCTCATAGAGGATGCAGATGTTGAAGCTGCGGTGCTCCAGCACATCCTCGACCTCGCCCCGAAGCCCGCTCCGTACACCCACAGGGACTCTCAGGAGCGGAAGGAGGGAAGCCCAACAACATGCGCAACAACTGAGGGTCGAGCTACACCAGCTGGAAACCGAGCGAGCGCGCTGGGAGCCCTCTGAAAGGGGAAACATCGAGGGACGAACGGCCCCACGACACAACAAGATGACCAGCACTCTCTAGGCAAGTCGGAAGAGCACAGTCTAGGACCTGAAGTCCCCGCTGTCCTATGGGCTGTAGGCGCTGACCTGGCCCTAGGGAAATGTTTAGCACCGGCTGGTGGTTACAGCCGGTACTAAATGCCCTGCACCGGCTAGAGCCATGGCCTGATACTAACTATGCGCATTTAGTACCGGCTAGAGCTACCAGCCGGTACTAAATGGTACTAGCCATTGCCCCTAACACGGGGACGTGTCAGGTAGCGCCATTTAGTACCGGTTGGTGTCTCCAACCGGTACTAAATTGTCCTAGTGGCGTCGATAGAGGCCTGTTTTGCACGTTAGTACTAGCTAAAAATGCAACTGGTACTAACGTGTCAGGGATGAATGCTCGTTTCTCTTGTAGTGTGCTCATATAGTATTAAGAGTTCTGGTTTCTACTCCTCCAAGGCTGGTCGCTTGAAGTCGTTTGCCTCGGATGGCAATGGTCACACTTTGGTAGATTTGTGGATTCATAGCCGCAAAGAAGTTGGTCAAGGAGTCCCGAAAGGGGCTTGACTCTATGATCGTCCTCATTCCATGGATGATTTGGAACAAGCGTAACAATAGGGTGTTCAACAACAACGCTATGTCGGCCCGACACCTATTCAACCTCATCATAGATGAGGCGACTACCTGGTCCCTTGCAGGCTACCGTCATATGTTGGATGCACGACTTCCAGGTAGTACATTATGTCGTATAATCCATGTAATTACTTCCACCATTTCAAAATATAGGTCTTTTGACTTTTTTGACCCCAAATTTTGACCGCTCATCTTATTCAAAATTTGTGCACAATATTATTATTTTTTTGTTATGGCTTTAGTAATAAAAGGACTTCAAGAGTGGCTAAAATTTGACTATGTTTGCACAAATATATATTTTGCATAAGACGAGCGGTCAAACTTGAGGTAAAAAAAATTCAAATAAAACTGTTCCAATTTAGAGAAAAAGAATATTCCATCTTTAAATGAAAGTTCCATTTTAAATAAAAAAAATTCTATCTCACATGACAACATTCCAGAACAAGGAAATATTTTAGGTTAAATACAAGTAATACCTATGCTGGGAGAGGGTTTGATCAAATAGTTTTTTCAAAACACTAATTAACATGTTTTTTCTAGGATTTTGGAAATCGTCCTGAAGTTCAACACCTCAGCCAAAGTTCCAAAAATAGCATTCCCGGAAGATTTTTCTTGTCCAATCTACAATAACTTTTCTTCCCAGTCAAACAAAATGGATTGCCCTTGATTTCTAGTATCAACATAAATATTTTTTGGAATTTTTGGACATCTAGATCGAAGAATACTTTTGGAGTTTGAAGCAAAGAAGGAAGTTTCTGAACAAAACCAACGAAGTACGTTACTTCCCACCGTGGAAATACTCTAGCTTGAGTGAAAATTGTTGTAGAATTATATATCATTTGTTTTGTACAATGTGCCTCATAAAAAAATGCAAAATGTAAGTCATATGAAAAGATAAACTTCAAAATATAAACATTCTTTCATGTAACTCAATAATTTTGACATGTCTATTTTTTTTGCTCAAACAAAACAATATTCCACCATCAAAGAGAACTTTTTTCCAACTCCTCTTTAGAAAGAGAAGACTGTTTTATTTCGCCTACAGAGAACTAAATGTAGTTCGTTTTTAGCATGAGTGAGTGAGAACGTATATCGGGTATAGAGGCATACTATTATTTTTTATAGAGAAGAAAATGAATATATGTACTTCCTCCGTCTGTGAAAGAATGCAATTTGAGTAGCATTAAAAATTTGTCCAAGAAAGAATGCAATTCTAGCACCTAGTACCTAGTGCAGGACCCATCAACAGATGTTCTATTCATGAGATGTGGTCTTATGTGGGACCAACACACTGTTTAGGTAGGACCCACATGGGACCCGCGTATTGTTTAGGTGGGACCCACGCATTGTTTATGTAGGACCCATGTGGGATCCGCGTATTGTTTAGGTGGGACCCACACACTGGTTAGGCGGGACCCACGTGGGACCCGTATATTGTTTAGGTGGAACCCACACATGAGATCCATGGTGGACCCACTTATTGCTATAGGGGTACATGCGTTATTTTACCTCTTTATTGGTATGCGTGCACAAACCTAGAATGGCATTCTTTTGCGGACGGAGGGAGTATATCCGTGTTTAGGCATCTCAATTTTTGCATTAATCCTGGAGCAAGCAATGAGACAGTTAAGAAAGTTCAGGACCCTATAATAGGTTTTATTTTGTGAAACTTCACGTAATTGGAAAAAATACTAAACTAAACATACTTGAAACAATAATTTGCTAGAAAATTATATTAATATATATATATATAGATAATGTCATCCTGCAAACAATGTAATGACATATGGAATACCTTGTCAAAATACAATCAAGCCAGTGGTGTGCGCAAAAATAAATTTTCATTACATTGGTAATGAGTTTTGCAAATTATGCAGTATTGCGTTCATGGAGCAAACAAGTGTAGTTATGTAAATTTTTTTTCCAAACATACACGTAGGCATTGTTCTGTGAATTAATATTTTTAGGAAAATAATTATCATCCAATAAGTGTGGTCTGCTCACCATCCTATATCCATGGATAACACATTTCAGTTGCGTATAATTAAATATATCATTGGACAAAGTTCTTTTGAAGCTGTGGGTGCTCTTTATACAAATTTTTTAATGCTAAAACACTAGGAGAATCACACGATATTAGGAGAAGTTTCAAATTCTGGCAGTGCAAGTGGTTATTAGCACACGGCAAAGTTATTGTGTGCTTGTTCTTCGCCGAGAGTTTTCCCTGAGGCCCTCGGCAAATATGATCTTTGCCTTGTGCCCGATGAGAAACTCTCGGCAAAGCGACGAGCACACGGCAAAAGTCAGGTTTTGTGTAGTGAACTAAAACATACATCACACCTCATTACAAATCATATTTGGCACCTCAAATATCAGTGAAATTTGAATTAGCCATAACAAGTCAAAGCATAAAAACATTAAGCTGGGTAGAGAGTTGTATATTCGCAGCCTATATGTGTGCCATATACGTTCACTTTTAGTTGATTTCCTTTATGGAGTATATTTGTTGGGTCACTATCTATTTTCCGCATATATGAAAAATAATATCTTCACGGTTGGCCATTGTTTGGTTCCATTGCCACAACAACTTTGCTTAGGCTGCAAGTGGCCAAGTGGGCACGGTTGAACTAGAGAAGAACCATTGCTAGGGTCTTTGCTTTGTTGGGGAGGCTGGGCATATGATTCAAATAAATTGAATCAAGTTTGAGCTAGTAATAAATTATAGAGCAATAACTTGCTTAATTTGTGTACCTCAAACATTAGTTTCCTGCATTCCAATCATAGAAATTTACTGGAGTACTACAAACTTCACTTGTTACACCATTCAATTAACTAAGCAATGAGAGACCAAAGAAGAAGAAGAATGCATACGATGGCAAGAGCGCACCAAAATGCTGCATGGAGGTGGCAATGAGACCAAAGGCCAAAAGTGAAACAAGCAAAAAAAAAAAGTTATCAAGGAGATAACTAAGAGAAGAATTGTTGGCTTATTCTCAGCTGAATGAAGACATAAATCCTTCAAATAAATAATTAGCCTTGCACACAAAACAAGATCAACAACAATAGATGAGAGACTGCCCAAATCCGGAGCATCCAAAATCAACACACACTTGGAATATATAAGTTGCAAGAAACTCCTACGACTAGCTTCTTTTGGCTGCACGGCTTTCCAAAGAGCGATCATCACCATCACCACCGGAGAGCATCAGCTTGTCATCTTCCTCGAACTCAACCCATACCGTGCTGATCGTCGTCTCCATCTTACTCGCAAACGTCAAACCCCCACCGCCACCGCCGCTGCTCTCCGCCTCCGTCTCCGGCGGCTCTTCTTCTTCTTCTTCCTGGATCGGCATGGTGGGGTCCATCTCCATGACCGCGGAGGCCATCGCCGGCGTGACGACCCTAACGAGAGGGTACTCGAGACCCTTACTCGCGTTGCTCATCCTCTTACACTTGTGGTAAAACTCCTTGAGATCCACCGTCTGGACACACGCCTTCTTCAGTACCTCATGAGCCGACACCCTCATCGTCGTCTTCCTCGTCGTCGTCTTCCTCGACGACCTCCTCATCATCATTGTCATCATGGCGTCGAGCCCTTCCGCGAAGGTTTCGTACACCTTGAAGCTCTCCCTGAGCACAATGCCGAACGCCGACCTCGCCGCCGCGCACCCGCTGCTCGTGTTGTTGTCCGGCAACAGCTGCATCGCTAAATCCAGCAGCCTCTGGCACATCCCCAGCTTCCACACCAGCCTCTCTCCCTCGCCGTCGCCATCGCCGCCGTCGTTGGAGGTCGTCTTCGCCGGCGCCGGTGAGGTCGTCTCGCCGCCGTCGTGGTTAGAAGATGGTTGTGCTCGCCGGCGAGCGGCGGGCTCGAGGTTGCCAGCCTGGTTGATCACCCACAGCATCCGCTCCTCGAGGTAGGCCGAGTAGCCATGGACGAACGCGCAGGCTCCGGTGGCCACGGCGACGCCGGAGGCGGAGGAGAAGGAGAGAGGGGAGCAGGAGCAGAGGAGGGAGTCGAGGCGGAGGTCACGGGAGGACCAGAGGGAGCGGAGGTCTTGCTCGAAGTAACGGTCTCCGGCGCGGAGGAGGCGGTGGACGAGGAGGAGGGAGCGGATGGCGACGGCGGCGGCGGCGCGGGGGGACTCGAGGCGGGAGGTGATGCGGCGGGAGAGGAAGGTGATGGCGCCGGGGGAGTTGGAGACGAGGAAGAGGATCTCGTGGACGTGCCGGTGGTTGTCGTCGTCGTCTCCGGCTCCGGCAGTGCACCGCTCGACGGCGGACTCGATGGCGGCGAGGAGAGCGCGGTCCGGCGGCGGCGGCACGGACGCCGAGGAGGAGGAGGGTTTGGTGGAGGATGGTATGGTGGTGGTGGTGGTGTGGTGGTCCATGAGTGAACCGATGGCTGCCCAAATCTTTCCCTTGAACACCTTCATGTCTTATATGGCCACCTCATGTGTCACGAGAGGAGAGGAGAGTAGTGGAGAAGAAGAAGAGAGAGATGGTGCATGAGAGTTATAGCACACTTCGGTTGGGCATGCAGTCACTTGTAAGTGGGCCTAGAGAGAGAAAACTAGCTGCAATAGATAGATGATGGCTATGACCATGGTCTCTCATGAGAGTGTCGTCTTCACAGGAAATTCTTGAGAGCAGCTAGCAGCCTCTGAGCAGCAAGAAGTCCACTACTATTAGCCAGCCTTATGACTTGTGGAAAAGGAAGGGGCAGCAAGAGGAAAGCGAGCTCCCACTATATGAATCAGAGAGATAAAGAGGTAGAGAGAGAGAGACAGAGATAGATAGAGGTAGAGAGAGTGTGTGTGTGCAAGAAATTATATTCGGAGGTCAACTCTTGGGTGGGGGAATCAAATGCCTTTGGAATGAGGTGCCACGCGCATCAAAGGCTTCTTCCATTGGCATTTTGGACGTACAGGAGGTTTGACTCAAACAGCAATATATACTTGTTTTTTTAGTATTAGCATATGGATTCCCACACATCAACATCAACACAAGGAGCTTTTTGAGAGGAATATGTAGGATTTGGAACTAATTAAAGGCGAGCCACAGTTGAAACACCCACACTGGAGTACCTGTCCCAATAGGAACATGCAACTATGCAAGTCACACCTCTCGACTCCTATAGCTAGCTTCATAGGTGAGGGATAATGTTAGATTTGCTTGCTTTATACTCAAATATATGTACTCGGAGAGAGAATGGAGGGTAGCACGCTTTCGAACTGCTCATGCCGCCTAGTTTAATTATAGTCTTGACGTTGCTGCTCCATTGCACTTTGTAGGACAAAGTGTGTCACTGGATGCGTGGGCAAATCGGATTGCGAAAAGTGTAAGCTCAATAGTTTCACCCAAATGATTATTTCCAAGGAAAGAAAAAAAAAACCCCGATGGTGCGTGATTCCTAGCCATTTGAAACAAACTCAACCCCACATATATTCTCTTTTTCTCTTGTTAAAGTGCTAGGAGGGATGGTTAAAGAGCAACAATTTCTTTTTCTCTTGTTGAAACAATAGGAAGGGGGAATTATGGAGGAGTTATGTCATTACGCAATTTAATTAAGTGCGCTCATAGTGGCATAATTTCTAGTTCAACTAATAAATGACTAAATTCGTAGAGCTAGTTATTCATTAAGAAAAAAAAGCATATATCTATGTCGACATTTTTAGGCCACTTAATTGCTTTGATCCACCCCACCATGCTTTCTTATTCACAAAGGGATCAATTACATGAGGTATTAACATCATCAAGATTTCAATCTGCATGTCCAAATGAGTTAAGTGCTCCAGTTTTACAAACTTTCTAGCTTCAAACAGAAACACGACAAACTTTCTGATCCGTTGATGGCTTCCTCTTCTAGTGGTGGGTCATTCTTCACATGGCAAAGCCATCTCCTTGCTTGCACTATTGCACAAGGAACATTCCAATGGAGAGGAGGCCAGAGGGAAAGTAAAAAAGGTGATACTCGACAAGACTAAAGGCAAAGGTAGCGTTTCTTGTTATAGTTTATAACTTGCTCATTAGTGGAAGACGCAGTGAACTTGAAATTTCTGTGCTAGATGTTATTCTTTCCTGGCCTCTGCCTGAGTTTGACAAATTCCACAGAAAAGATAAGGTAAAAGAAAAATAATGCCAAGGGGGCAAGACACAACCTTCATGTGGTGCACGCAACACTAGCTTAGAATCTTCAGCGATTACAATAGTGCAATTTGAGCCTGCTTTGCTACAGCATCAGATTCAAATACATTAACAAAGAAAGTAGTTTGCTCATTAACTAATTGACATTAGATTGAGAAACATATGTCCCAATAATTGAAGATAAACGTATAAAATAGAGATGGATCCAAAGGGTGTAGCAATACGCAATAAAGTATCCACCATGCATACTTTAAAAAGTCAAATGAAGCTATGGATTCTGTTTTGCCGACATAAATTTTATGTATTGTTGTTGTGATTCATGGAATTATAATATGAAAAATGATGAGATTATTCTAATGAAATAAATTGGCACTCCATTCAGTGAAAAAGAGTGTTGTTTGGGTGAATTATGAGTTATTTTCGGTAATATCATTGCAATGGGCAAAAAAATTGGGAAATGCGAAAATTAGTCTGGGAATGTACCTTCACAGAGGTATACATTTAAAATTTATAATTTTATAATTATTGCAATTGATGCCCAGAGATGTCCCTTTTTAGGGACCATGTTCAGCATAATTGTTGCAAATTCATAATTAGTCTTTGAAGTTGCCCCATATTTGCCATGCAAGGAAGTAATGAAATGATAACACATGTTTAGCATTATTCCATCTTATCATAAGTTGCAAGATGAAGAAACTGAAAAATCATTAGTTAGCACCATTGTCGACATAATTAGCTACTAAACATGATTTGTTAGCACAAACAAAATGATTGCAAGTTGTTAGCTTGGTTATGCAAAACTTGGCTCAAGGGATCCAAATGTACACCCAATGTCCTGGACTTACCAATGTACATTATTTTCCTTCCGTTTATAATGCTTTTAAATCCAAATTATCTCAATTGGATGGGTTTTGGTTGCCTTTAGTCACCTAAAGAAATCAAAACTTGCATCAGCATTTGAATATTATAGTCCTATTCATACTGCGGAAGGAATCGCTGAATTCTCAGAGGTTCCTTCCTCAAGTTTTCTTCCTTTTTATTTTTTAATTTTCCCAATTTCAAATTTCATTTTTCCTTTCTGTTGTTTTTTTTAATTGCATCTACCATCAGGTCTATGTAGGAGTGATGACATGTGAAATTTGAATATCGGGTCTCCAGTCCACTTCATGTTCAGCAAATGCACTATCTCCCCGGCAGGTTCTACGTGGATAGGGATTTCGCATCATTCGTGCCTCGTGATGATCGAGGAGTCAGCAGTCCATGTTGCCTTTATATTAGGTTTTTGGTTCCAAGGGCTTAAAATAGACCCTTCCACACCAAATGTTTCCATGCTATTTACAAGAATTCCCAGCAGTTCCTTTCGCAAGTTTTCTTCCTTTTTATTTTTTTATTTTCTCAATTTCAAATTTCATTTTCCCTTTTTCTTTTTTATTTTTTTAATTTGCATCTACCATCAGGTCTATGTAGGCGTGATGACGCGTGAAATTTGAATATAGGGTCTCCACTCTGCTTCATGTTCAACAAATGCACAATCTCCCTGGCAGCTTCTATGCGGATAGGGCTTTTTTGCATCATTCGTGCCTTGCCATGATCGAGGAGTCAACAGTCCATATTGCCTTTATATTAGGTTTTTGGTTCCAAGGTCTGATCCACACCAAATTTTTCAATGTTATTTACGAGGACTAAATATAATTTAATTATAACACTAATTGCATAAATCCTAGACTTTTTCGCCAAACCAACCTATTAAGGTTGATTAACTTATGATTAGAATATGCTCAGTACAACATCATATAAGTTAATCATGGTATAATTAGGCTTCATAGATTCATCTCCCGAAAAAAGTTTAGGGCTCATGGAATTCGTTACGTCATTGGTCTATATTTCATACTCCTAATTAGTATCCAAACATAATAGGTGTCTGGGTTTATTTTTAAGCCCCAGGAGAATCAACAATCTCTTATCTCACATTTTTCTTTTATGGTTTTATCTCACCTCTCACTGTTAGAAAAAGGTGCATGGCAGGGCGGCTCATTGTGCTTAACTATTGACATAAGTCTATACTTATTGGTGGAGTTCTACAAGGAGAAGGAGATAGTGAATAAATGTCTATATTTTCTAATAACTAGCCTTTTGCACTCTTTTGGTATAGAGTTAGTGCAGTATACCTCAAAATAAGATGCTTAGCGTAAAGGTTACGATAATATTTCAGAGACCACTTGCACATATTCCGGTCATATATTTATACTCCGAAGATATGTTGTTGTTGTTGTTGCTGCTGTTGATGTAGTTTTTATTATTTTCCATTTGCTTTTGAGTGTGTAATATATTACTTTAAAATAGCTATGAGATTATTTATAATATTGCTAATATAATATATGGTTATCCATTATTATAAATAGTAAAATATTGAAACTAAAATGCATGCATGATCATGATATTATTTTGTAAAAAAATGTCTTTTACGGGCGCAGCGTTAGCAGTTAGCACGCCTGCCATCCTAGTTATACAAGAAGCCAAATATAATCGCTCTGTTTTATTTTATCAAACCAGAGCATTGAAGAAAATTGTTTTGTCTAGATTCATGCCTTTTTTCTAGTAGTTCTTGCTCCATTTTAAAATAATTGAACTTACTAAAATGTTATATAGTTTTAAAGGCATAACTTTAGGTTCAATTTTAGATTTAAGAAAATGTTTATATTGTGCAAATTTTACATGATAAAAATAGGTACTTTGCAAAAACATGTTTTAGCGACCGAAAAATGTTATCCTTTTGCTTATTTAAATTTAATTTCTGACCTGAAAAACATGATGAACGAAAATTTGAGAGAAGCAAAGTGAACGCCAATTTTTTACTGGACATGCTTATAAATATTTCTATCCTATGTCAAACAATTGCATCAAGGCGCAACAAGCGCTTCAGTTCCATTCACAGCTTTTACACAGTTATTAGGACGTACACATCTCTTATCTTGGACATGCAAACATGTGGAGCAGCAGAAAAATGCTCCATGAGTCCATGACAACTACCTGGCGCAAGCCAGAAGAAGCTGCCGTGGCATCAGAGCTGCTGCACCACTTGAATCATAATATCTACCGCCAAAAACTCCTAGACCCCATTGTTGTCGCCAGGATTTAGCACGCCAGGGAGGCGCTGAAACAGACCACAAAAAGAATCGGGATAAACTTTGACAAGTCAAAAGGCAAGGTTGGCAGAGTGGAGGAAAGATAAAGCTTGATAGGCTGCAAATTGGACGGGGACATGAACACATCAGAAAACCAAAAAGCAGAGGAGCCGGGGAAAGTCGATGCAGATATGCTTGTAAACTACACAGGGCATCCGATCCGATGCAGTCCTCTCCCTCCCCTGCTGATATGTATGTAATGTTCCTTTGACAAGCTGCAGCACCGCCAAAGTCAAACCCCACTAGATTGTGGTTTACACCGTTCATAAGCTGCCTCAAAAAGTATGCAAAGATATGCTGCTGGATGGAAAGATGATGCATCAACTGCTGGAATTGAGACATGGGTTCATATGATCGACAAACAAATCTTACAGAAATGGGCAGGAACATTGTAGCTGGACAGATTCAGACCATCAGCTGGCAGATGCAGACTAGATTGAGGTGAAGTCAACGGAGTGTTTGGAGATGTGCAACAAACATGACAAGTCCAGTTAAGGAGTTTCACGTGCCAAAAACATATGAGTGCGGGTGGCGATGAAAATAGCAGCAGCACACAACCTTTATAACAAACTAACATGAATAGAAGATACATAATGCACAGCTGAGATCTAAAACTATTCCCCAGTACAACACAGGCCAACTGGGAGAAGCTTGAAGAAATACAGGCTACTACAGTTAGTCGCTAGTTACTAACAGAAGATCTAGGATGTCTTTGACATACAACAAACAGCACATCAAGACCCTACAGCTGGTCCTACACTGAAAGCAACAGCTGAATGTGCACCATGGCGCATTCGGTCCCATGTGGGTGTTTTACAGCAAGTCAAATTCTTGGTTCTTCATGCATGAGTGCTGGATATACCCAGCAGGATCATGCTCGGGCTCTCTTGCTACCACCGGTGCAGTTCGGACACTTGTAGTGCTTGATGTGCTCGGCCTTGGCAGGAGTGATCTTGACACACTTGCCATGGAACCATGTTTCGCAGGCATCACAGCATATCCAGAACTCATCCTGTCCGTAGTTATCGCCACATGAACCACACAATGTGTTTTCATGATCTTCCTCTTCCTCATCCTCCTCGCCTCCGCTGTCATCCTCATCCTTTGGAGGTGGCATCTTGGAACCCCTTGAGTTGGGTTCTGTCGGGCGTGGCGGCTGTATATGTGTTTAGTGCCACAAGGAATAAGGGGAATGAAGTTAGGACCTTATTTGAGGCTAAAACAGTTAAAAGTAGAATGAATGGAATCGTACTTTTGTGCCAGATTTATTGCTCTTGCTGCCGCTTTTTGGAGTTTTTTCTTTGGTTTGTTTCTTCGCTGTTCCCGTGACAACCTCATATATGGTAGGGAGGTTATTAATCATGACAAAGAGCCGCTTCCTGCAACAAAATCATAAAAGGTGTTTATATAGTATAAGACAATGATATCAGAAAATCCATCTAATTCCTTTAGATCATAGAACAGTAGAGCACCCAAAATGCTCCTACAGGCCTCTAATTTTAAGGAAAACAATAAAGCATAAGTTTAAAGAAAATATACAGTTTGCATAACAAAATCTGGTGTATACATCAAATTCCTTTAGGTTATACATAAAGAGCTTTCATATTATGATTTGCAGGCAGGATTTACACTGAAAAGCATCATATGTCACCAAACATGAACTGAAATGATCAATTGTGGTTGTGGCATGGCCCCAAAGTACAAACACTATTTACAAAGCTCAGAGCATTTTGACTATTGATGCATCTGTAGATATGATTTTTTTTTTTAACATGGGAAGATAATCCGCTATTTCAGGGGTGAGAGATACCACACTATGGAAATAAAGGAATTGTCCTCTGGTTAAGGAAACGGAGTATGTTGAGAATAATGAGCAAAAGAGAATTTGAGGCAACAACCACAGAAAATTCAAGGACATCAAGGTAATCATACAGAATAATATCAAAATGCTAGCCTGTAAAGCCTGAGTTGTAAAATATCAAGGACAAACAAAACAATTTATATTTTTCTCGAATATGGAGGAGAACTGCATATGGTTGCATTAAGATAGGGGAAAGGCCAAAATAGCCATGCAACACACCCACCCACTCACTTACCCCCAAAGAGGGATTAAGATACATTCGTGCTCGCAAAAATAGACAGAACGACTAAATGATGTAAAGCTGAAAGTTTTAAGGTCGAAATAAGACAATCAGAATATAGTAGTAAATACCAAATGATGCAACTACATTTTCATTAAAAAGTGTATTCCTCGGAGTTCTGATAAGCATGAACAGATTTAGGTTTACTATTCATACAGTAATTAAATTTCATCTTAGTTTGGCATAAAATTCTGAAAAGTGATTTTTTTTGTTATTAAATGTAGAACCAAAATCAATATACTTCCCAGTTAGATCAGTAATTAGGACAGCTTCCACAACACGCCAACACCTCAGGTTGCACTTTTTCTTTGCAAAATATCTACCTTTCTGCAATAATCACAATTTAGAATACTATAACTAACCGATGCTAGTACAAACTATGCTGAAGAGAAGGGAGACAGGAATACAACTTACTTAACAAGAAATGTTAAAAAGATTCACTCAGAACGCCCCTTACTTATAATGGTCAGTTAACTTTAGCCGTTTAGCGACATGCTACAAACTAGAATCATCGCTCCAGAAATTTAAGGAAAAGAAGAGAGACAGGAATACATGTTATTTATCAAGGAATGTTAAAAGACTGGTCAGGTAACTTTATCAACATGCTAAAAACTAGAATTGTCACTCCAGAAATTTAAGCAAAAGAAAAAAAAGACAAAATAGTACCCCACATTTATCCTAACAATGCCACCTAATTGATTCCCATTATCTTGTGATTGTAAAGACAAAATAGTTCTGCACCAAAACTAAACGGGAAGCTTGAGCTTCAAAGAAAGTTTGCATGCCTAACTAGGACAGGTAAGATCCAAAATCATGATCATAATATAGGCCTCCTATCTGTCCTAATGAAACTAAATTGATTGAAAAGAGAATGAAGACCAAGCATACACTGTAACCATGTGGATACATATCTAAAGCAGCCCAACAGAACATGTTGATTAGTGAGTATATGCATCAATGAAAAACAAATAAAAAAACATGAGGAAAAAAATACTGAGGTGAAAAGGAATTCAGTGCAAACTGCAAAGTGCTAATCTGTTTCTAGTTTTCTCATCAGTCTAGTTAAACTCAGTTGCTCTGTGGTCACTTGTGACCTGTCTAGCTTCTCATAAATCTGAGCTGCTGCTCTTCTGTACCATTGACTAGATGTTCGTATCCAAACAGTAATGGGATTCAATAATGTTTCAGTAATGGGATTTGGGGTTTCCACATTTCAGAAAGAAAAAGAAAAGGCAGGATCATGAAAATGAAATTAGGGATTTTCACATTTCGGAGAAAAATGAGAGATCGAAAACTGATAGAACAAATAATATGAGAATGATCATAACATGCTCTTGTTGCAGTGCTGTGACCAAGAAAACACACTCCACCTTCATAGAATGAGAAGAATACTTAGTTTACTCATGATGAGAAATAAGGAAACATTAGACATAATAGAACAAAATCAAGGATCAAAGCATGGTGACCAGGAAAAAGAAAGCACCCCATAGACTTAATACAGCTTGGATTGCTCATGAGGAGAAAAAAAAGGAAATAACAGGTGCAGTTCAAATAGGCTTTAAATTCACCCAAACAGCAACCTTGCAAGCCATATAGCAGAAGATTTTGTGTTAAACAGTAGGGGACCCAACCTCATCTCCAAATTGTGGTAAACATAACGAGTCAAGAAATAGAGTCTGAATAATCTCTGTGACATGACAATGTTGATTCTAAAATAACTCTACCGTAAGCATGAGAAACAACAAACAAAAATGTGGTGGACTGCAACAACCAGATAACAAATGCCTGAAAGAATGAGAAAATATGCATACAGCCTACAAGATCACCAACAATAACAGCTAGAGTAGCATCAACAATGACATGAGAGCTTCTGTTGGTATTCTCATGGAGCAATGGGATCACTAATGAAGGAGATAGTAGCAGAAGATAGGGCTCATGATCCATCTAACCATTATATCATGCTGACCATTTTTATAAAAACAACCACATGGTTAAAAAAACATCTTCAAACAGGGACTCTCATCATAATCGAGCCTATGGTACTAATCACACAGAACATCTTTTCGATGTTCAAGGTCTGCCTGTAATCATCAGAAAGATGCAAAAAAGCATCAGCTACGCAGACAAGCAGCCAAAACTGTTAGAGATGGAGTACCAATGACTACTATGGTATATTGCAAAGAGGCAGTTCAAATACAAGCGAACGGTTGTGTATGAGGTGGTTTGAACTCTAACCAAAGACATGATAAATGTTTCCAAACAATACTGAAACTTCTAAAATGCAAGACAATGCACAATTCATGCATACTGGGCATGGATATGGGGGGGGCCATTAATCCAATTGACAGCAAATGGAGCCACATGGACTGAAGGATTCTTCGACGTAATTCTGGTTAACTAGGACTAAACCGCAACAATGAAAAAGAGCGAGACAAAATGGCCAGAGATTCTTAACCAAAATGTAAATCAGATAATCCCAACCAAAGAGCCATCATAGCATCAATGCTCTGACAGCAATAGTACGAGTTTTGGCTTAATCAGAAAACTCTCCCTCCACTTTGCAAAATGAGTCTCAAGCTTTTGAATGGGACTATCAATAAGTCTCCAAAGCAGCATTTCCATTTAGAATCAAGAATGGTAGAAGTCCATTCTTATTACTTTCCAGTTAACTTCATGTCAACATTCTAGAGCCAAAAGGAGAGAAACCATGATGGAATAGAGAAACATTAGTAACAGATTATATGACAAGCCAGAAATCTTGACTGAAGGAATCACCAAGAAGCATTACCAATAGACCAAAAGGCAACCACCAAACACAAAGTAAAAGATAAACAACCCAGGACCAGGAGCAACTAAATGCGAGCCAACAACACCAATTTTGGTTGGAAAAGGCACCAAGATGCATGTGAAGATTATACAGCTAGTGAT
Source organism: Digitaria exilis (assembly GCA_015342445.1). NCBI lineage: Eukaryota > Viridiplantae > Streptophyta > Magnoliopsida > Poales > Poaceae > Digitaria > Digitaria exilis. The sequence goes on from JACEFO010001613.1 coordinate 1,073,176, forward strand.
GTTAGCACCAATGATGATCCAGAATTCCAGATCCAATATCCCAAACAGAGAATGGATGTATATTGTTAATAGCTGAATGTGCTCCTTAACAAGACATTTGTAACATTAAGATTATCAACGCAATGGACACAAATAATGATAAGGAACAACTGCATAATAACAACAATAAGAATGTAGACCTTACTAGTCATTAGCACACAAGCATAGTACAGTCACATATCACAGTCAGGTAAAGCAACATAAGAAAGAGAGAAGAAACATATCAATAATAAATACAATACCTGGATTCTTTGTCAAAACCAAATCTTGCTCCGAAGTAGAAGGCCACAGCCAGCAGCCAAGCATCACTATGCACCGCGACAAGTGACAGCCAATCTTTCTCATCCATCCCGTCACGTGCAAAGTTAATTCCCAGAGCTGGCTCTGGAAGTTCAGGAGGAACCTCTTCTGCAGGCAAGTTCACTTCCCATGTTTCATTGGGAAGGCCATACAAACACAGATTCTCTTTCTCTGCAATCAAAATACCATGTCTTAAGCTTCTGAATCTTTGACGAGATTCTCTCGTGTATGCTGTTTGAATGAAAAGAAACCAGAACCAAGAACATTTGAAAAAGACTGCAACTGTATGCTCACTGGATAACGAAACCAGAGGGGGTGCAAAGAACCAGAAAATCAGGAAAACAAAGGTACCAATGTGCAACTCAGGTCGTATCAGACAGTCAAGGTTTACAGGCTGCCAGTGTTCATTAAGGTATCCCTAAAAAGGATTACATGGGAAAGCACCTAGTAATAGCAAACTTACGAGTTAGGGTGTGTTTAGATTGTAGGAAAAAACACTGTAGCATAAGAAAAACACTGTAGCATTCGCTGGGAAACGTGTTTTGTGAGGGAGAAATAGTGAAAAGTTGGAATGAATAGTAAAAAGTTGGAATAAACAGTGAATAGTTGGAAATCTGAACATTGCCTTAAAACGGTTATACCAGGAGTAAAAATAATAACAAAGAGGAAGATTCCACTAAGATGCCAAGGAAATCTACTGGGACCATGATAAACGAGAAACCTTTGTGTCAGTGCTTGTCTTCTTATGCTCCAGTGACATCCCTAGTACTACTACGTAGTATTATTCTTTTTGCGTTGTCACTGAAAGCAACCCAGGGTTATCGCCTGGCCCATACGAAAGGCCAAAAATACCCCTCATGAGATCGGCAACGTGGTCACCTGCCACTACTTTACTCCCCTGCTGTCCAGTGCCCAAAATAACAGTACAGGTAAACGTCATCCAATTGAGGTAGCTCGACAGTCAACACATGTATATATATGAAAATAAAAATAAAAAAGTGTTCCCTCCTGTAACTCATTCGTCAACCTCTTTTTTTTTTAGCAACAAACTAATCGGGTAGCAGATCGAAAGCAAGAAACACCAAACCAGCAGAGAATAATCCCACCAAACTTTTCGGCAAGAGGCAAAAGGCACAGAAGCTTTCCCTTGAAGGCCAAACTCCCCAAACTAGCAAAGAGAAAAGGTGGGGAATTACAGCAAAATCCAGGGATGCATCGAAGCAAGAAGCAAACAAGCCCCAAATAGGACCAAAATCCAACAAAATTTTACCCCTCTCGGAAAATCACAGAAGACTTGACCCTATCATTCCGCCACGAAACAACACGAACGCGACCGAATCGCACGAATTCTAGCCCCAAGCATGGCAAATCGGAGGGGAGAGCGCGCGGGGGAGCTCACCTGGGTCGCACTGCTGGTAGAACTTCTCCACGTCTGCAAAACAAAGCCAACACAAGCAAAAAGACCAAATCAGCAACCCAGGAACCAGCCGATCGAATGCTCCGGAGCCTCAGGAGCCCCCGAAACGACTAAAAATCCTCCGTCGCGAGGGGGAAACGTACCGGTGGTGAGCGCCTTGATCATGCCGGCCCGGCGCGCGCGGAAATCCCGGAACACGTCCTCCGGCGTGCGGGGCGTGCCGCCTCCGTCCATGTCCCGGCGTTGACGCTCGGCGCCGGAGCTCGGGAAGGGGAGGAGTGCTAGGGTTAGGGTTTTGCAGGGGGCGCCGAGGCGAGTGGAGGGGGAGCTGAAGCGGAGCTTGAGGACACAGACAGCGAGAGCGACTGGGATTTTTAGACGAGGACGGAGGGAGGAGGGATGGGGGGACCAGGGTGCGGATTTTGAATCACGTCGAGGGGGTAGATGAAAACGTCCGCGTGGGCTGCTTTTGCCTGGAGGAATCGCATTTAAAGCCCTGATGGTACTGAGATTTACCATCTGCACCCCCGATTCGGAAACGGTCAGTCAGCCGGCAAGGCGCGGTGGTCAAAGTGTCCAACCGGGAAAGGCACGCCACTGTCGTTCCGGGCCCACTCGCCAGCGAGCGTGGATGCGTGGCGTGTCAGCTGGTACTTTTTAGGGAGTTGGGAAGGATTCCCCGAAAATACACAGTTCACGAAAAAACACTGTAGATGAATAGTGTTATGTGAGTGGGAGGGATGAAATGAATAGTGAAAAGTTGGATGAATAGTGTTTTTTTAGGAAGAATTTTTGAAACTAAACGGACCCTTACTCTGTCTGGATAAATAACGTCGTTAAGGATGCAAGACCGTAATTAATTAGTCGTAGTATGTACTTACTGTCGATGGTAGTGTTTGCTACTCAGGTTCAGGTGTGTTTAGATTGGAGAAAAAAACACGGTAGATCTAGGAAAACACTATTGGTCGTGCTGGAAAGCGTGTTAAGTGGAGGAATGTGATGAATATGAAAAAAATTAAATTAATAGTGTTTTTTAATCTTTTGTAATCTATACACACCCTCATATTAAGATGTTTTCATTTTCATGATTATTATAGATGAATATTTTCTTCTAGCATGACGAACAGAAGTGGAGAAGAGTGCTTTCAACCGAGGGGGCATAAATGGCAGCAAAGTTTGAATCCTATCTTTTGAATGCTTGTGATTTGGTTGCAAGTACAACGGTACAATGAAGCAGAGCCTTCTTCAAGTGGGGACAAATCAACAGTTGAGAGTTGAGATTGGTAGCTGGTGCTGCATTCGTTCACAGGCAGCCCAGCCATAGCCCAAATACAATTCCTTCCATGCTTTCATGCATCTTCAGTTCTTCACCTGCCACATGGTTTCATTCATGGCCATGTTGTAAATATAAGGCCAAGAACCAGGAAGATATGCAGAACTGGCGCAATTGACAGTGCTTGATTGTCATCATATCGCTATGCAAGATGATGAGTACCACCACCAGAATGGACCTTTCTTCAGTGTTTTTATGCTGCTGCATCCTGTAAACTCATAGGGATGGTCTGTTACAGCGTTTACTAAGCAGCCCGGTGTCACAATACTGATTACCGCCTTCCCCTAAGAACATTTCGATATGCAGCGTGCAAGGAGGAAAGTGCAATTTCCATCCAGAGAGCTTCAGATTGGTTTTAGGTTGTGCCTGACGTCCATGGACAAGATCCTTGTTAACTCTACAAACACGTTAAAATAGTGAGGAAGTTACCTCAAACATTTTCCCTTGTCCTCTGCATGTAGAAGTAGTTAGAAAGCAAACAAAAATAGAACACCACTAAATTAACAGTAAACTATATTAAGGTATCTTAAATTTATATGATAAGGTGGAGTTGCAGGGTAAGACAAAAGACCCTACCTTGATAACAAGAACAGTACATGTTTGTTTCAGGATCATTTTTAGAATGATTGGCAAGAACATGCAAGTACCAACACTCGGTACTTGTGATAATTTTACTGACATTAGTGTGTAGTTTTGAATGGAAATTTAAAAAATTATACACCGTGTCCACTAATTGAGTACTTGGTCACATAATTTTGATATTTTCTTGATACGTTTGTCTTACTACTTTTAGGATACTTAACATATTTTGCAAACAATTTCACCATACGATTATGAAATTTTGGTACTTAGGTACATACCAATCATTCTAAAAGACTTATTCTTTCATATAGAACTTCCTTTTTGAATTTTGAGGATAAGTTTCAGCAGCGCCTATTTGACAATTTTGTATAGTGCTGACACAATATTGTGCTTTATGCAAATCCATTAATAATGTGTTTAGCCAGAGAAAAAAATTATACCGACTCATTTATGTCTACAAAAAATCGAAATGTGTATTGAATCTTTATGGCTATCTATACAGTGGATCAGGAATACCAAAATGTCGTTCCTGACTTTTACTACCAAGATTTAAAAATGATCTAATTATTTTTCGTCATTAGTCAACTCCTGGCATGCGTACTGGATTGATCATTGAAGCATTGACTACTGAGTGGTTAGAGAAACTTGATTATTGGGCCATGTGCCAAGCATTACAATTATTCGGTTGATCATGTTTCACATTTTTCAGCCGATTTTTAATGGCTACTTTACTTAGATGGGTTATATTACAGAAGCCGGCTTTACAGGATTTGGTTGTTGCGGCATCGCTACGATTGGCACAGGTGGCCAAGGAGTTTTTTTATCCCAGCACATGGATGGCGGTCTAGTCTACGAATCAATTACCATTAGTGTGTTTGGTTGATCTTTATTATCTTTGCATCCCGCTATACAGAGGTCGAGAGTGTTTCTAGACTCTGTATCAATTCGATGTAACGCACTTGAAATTACTAAAACTTCCTTTATCGAAAAAATCGATTGATTTTGTTATATGCTTGTCACTCGTTTTTGGGTGCATTTAGTTTGGAAATTTTTTTAAAAAAAACATTATTCATCCAACTTTTTCTTATTCATTCCATCCGTTGGCGCAAATTCAAGGCCAACACATGAGAGCACTAGCACGTGCAGCGAGCAACGGCGCACAAATTAAAAGACCATAGTGGACCAAAATAAGGCATGCCGAAATAAGGCCCACATGTCATATGCATAGGCGATCCATATGATGGAGTCGCATTGATGTATCCTTTGCCGATTCCAACCATTGAATCGTTGCTTCGGAAATGATTTGGATTGTTTGGAATTTTAGGCCAACTTGCATCATTACATTGTTTTTTGGATTTAGCCAGAAGCTCTCAAAGAACAGGCTTCGGCTTTTCCTTTTGATGCTTGGGACGACCTTTGGATTCAACGGTTTTCCAACCACCTATCTCGGGTTTTTTGGGTTTAACCATCTTTGGTTTCAACTTGTTGCATTACCCTCTGAGTATAGGACTATTAGATGTGATCTTTATGCTTCCAGTAGATTCGGTTTGAGACGGCCGAATTTCTTGATCAACATTATGCTTATCATCATGAATTGGCAAATGATTGCAAGGATCAATAATAACATTAGTCGGCTTATCAATAGCCGACTCTTGATTAATAGAATTAGATCTACACTATTTTCTCTATTAAGCAGGTCATCCACAAATCAAGCAAAGCAGTTATAAAATCAGCTGTGCACTTATAATGCTTTGGTAGATCGTACATCCTCAACTCGTTGATGATAGATATCTTCATCATGATGACGCCTTGTTCTCCTACATGATAACAGTGAGGAAATAATGAATTATCCGTTGCCTTGAGTAGATCTTCAGGTAATCCTTTGAGTGCCATCATGTTACTAGGGTTTCATGGATCGCCATGATAGCTAGATCTCTCGTCCCCAGCGGAGTCGCCAAAATGTGCTGGTGCAAATTCAGGACCAACACACGAGAGCACTAGCACGTGTAGCGAGCAACGGCGCACGTTGCAGCGCCGTAGCTCAAAACCGGAACTTCTGGTTTTAGAAACCGGAACTTCCGGTTTCTGCCAGCAGCCCGGCGAGAAACAAAGAACGTCCGTCTGGGAGTGACACCGTCGGGGGTAGGCGCACTCTGGGTTGTCTTAGGGTCGGCAAGCCACCTAGAACATCCTCAATTGCCGTAGACACGAAGGAAGAACAACAAATATGGGGTTGGAAAAGATTAGGGTAAAGAGATAAAAGGTAAAAGGTAAAAGATAGATTTGTTTGTGTCGGTTGGCTACACTCAATCGGCCGTGACCCTTTATATTTAGGGTGAGAAGGTCTTGCCTCGTAAGAAATCATTTTAAAAATATGAATCTAACAAAATCTTCTAATTCTCTCAGACTCCCTGCCCAAACAAGAAGTTCCGGTTTTGACTACCTAAGCCAATTTTGGTCGTCAACACCATCCCTCCTCCTCACAGGTCATCTACATTGTTTTTTTTTTGTCTATGGTGTAGTTTCGAAAAATCTTTCCCAATCTAAACACACCCGTTGTAACTGCCACTGCTATGGGGCTCCAAGCTATTGGCATGGAAAATCGATTGATGGCGACGCCAGTACAATTTTTCACTCGACAGCGGTGGAGTAACAATTTACATGCCCCCTGTTTTAGCTGGACAAATTTGGGCCCAACGAACCAATCTCCAAGCAGGCCCTTCGTACGGGGACTGCTGCGACATCTCGGTCAGGGCCGAAATTCCCTTCGTAGACATGGGCCGTAGGCAGCTGGACTCATGGGCCGAAATTAAACTCATTCTGCATCTCGATCAGGGCCGAAATTCCCTTCCACCGCAAGCCTAAGGAAGGACTGAGGATGACAGAAGAGGACTCATGGGCCGTAGATAGCTGGATTCATGGGCCGAAATTGAACTGCTGCATCTAGATTCTCTCGCCCTCTCACCACCGGGCGCGCTTTGTCCTGCTCCACGCTGGCCAAATCAGCCAAGAACACAGAGCCGTTGACCTCGAGGCCATCTCATCGATCACCCCATCCCCATGGCGTCCGATGATTCACCACGCATGCCACAGGTAGGCATGGAGCGTTCTCGCAACCGATCCCATCAGGCAGCTCACTGATCACGGCGGCATCTTCCTTCGATTTGACTCCACTTAGGAGGTCGACGGAGCGGACGCGGCCATGCGGCCGCCGGCGCCGGCGAGCCCGAAGCTGAAGCTCTACTCCTTCTGGCGCAGCTCGTGCTCGCAGCGCGTCCGGATCGCCCTCAACCTCAAAGGTACTACCCCGCATACCTCTGTCAGACAGACTCACGATGAGCAGGTGCTTCAGAAAAGTGTTAGCTGAACATGAACATTCTGAAACATAATCTGCCGGCCTGGGCGAATTAGGACTGGAGTACGAGTATAAGCCGGTGAATCTCCTCGCAAACGAGCAGTCAGACCCAGGTAGTTCCATATCCGTATATGATTTCAGTATCCACATGGCTTCTAGTACTAATGTGTCCTTCAGAGAATACATGAGCATAAATCTTGGTCCGAAACTGTCATTTTCCTCTTTGGTTACAGAGTTTGAGAGGTTGAACCCAATCAAGTATGTTCCGGCATTGGTCGACGGCGACACGGTCATTGCAGATTCCTTTGCAATCTTGCTGGTAAGACATGAGATTTGCAGGTGCAGAGTTTGAGGAAAATTTCTGAGTTGGCATGGTTATGATGTATCTGTTCCTTTTTGTGTGCTAGTACCTTGAGGATATGTACCCTCAGCATCCTCTGCTGCCACAAGACCCTCAAAAGAGGGCTCTGAATATCCAGGTCCATTATCACTTTTGTGCTTACACAACCATTTCATCTGTCCTCTGTTTTCACTTAAATAACATAATTGAGTTTACAAGAAAAAAAATCATCACGACATGGTTTATACAAGAAAAAAAAAACTAAAATCATGTTCCACTGAAGAAATACTTTGCACCAGTGATGTGCAAAGATAAAAAGATGCACTCTATATTGACTACGCCTTGGCATCTTGCTCGTCTGAATTAAATGGTCATGGTTTTTTTACTTGTAGATCGCAAGCATAGTCGGTTCAAGCATTCAACCACTCCAAAATTATCCCGTCCTTGTGAGTTCATCCCTAGATTCTTTCTATTTGCAATAGATCTGTGTTTCATTGTTCCTTAGGAAAATGCTAAGTTTTCTTCTGCACCTTGATCACAGAATTTCATAGAGGAGAAGTTGGACTCAAATAAGACTATTAAGTGGACCCAGCATCACATCAACAGGGGCTTTACAGGTTTGCTACTCTCTAATCAATTTAATGGATTTTGCTATTTGGAATAGAACTAAATGTAATTGCACAGATCACACAAATCTGAAATATCATGGGGTTTTGGTTTCATGTAATGTTAACAAATAATTTCTGTTAAACAAACATTTTTTTATAAATTGGGATGTTTTAAATCCTATTTCTTTATATTTGAAATTTCTATTCCCGAGTATTTTCAGCTCTTGAGAAGCTGTTGAAAGGATGCAATACTACATATGCCACAGGAAACGAAATCCAGCTGGTTTGTACCTCATTTCCCTATTAATTTGTATATAATGATTTAATAAGGCATAAATCGAATGATATGGTAACATGTATTGATGTTCAAAACCCGGCAGGTTGATTTTTTCCTACAGAAATCTCTAGCTGAGCACACGAGCAGCTCGAAAGTACCATATCAAAGTTTTATACATTCACACGCCTATTTTCCTACAATTAAGCCCCTGTTGGGAAACAAAAAAAATGCACTTATGAAAAACTGATACTCCAAAAATGCACTTAATTTTATCTATGGATTGTGATATTTATTTAATTTGTTGTTGCTGAACAGGCAGATGTATTTCTGGAACCCCAGATATACGGTGGTGTTAAGCGCTTTGGAATTGATATGGTAAGTAGCAAAGAATTACATCTTTATTTTTTATTTACAGTCCCAGCTTACAATTGCAGCTATCCCTGCATTAAAACACAATGTTATGGTGGTTCAGTGGCACAATACCTTGTCATTTGCCGCCAAAGCATAAACTACTTGAATTTTTCTTAAACCAAACATACAGTGCATACTCGATATTAGTACTCTGCAGTTATTAGTAATTTCAGTATGTTCACCGCTTTCTATTGGAAGTACCTACAAAAAGAGGTAATTGATGACCTTCATAAATCATCATATTCATCAGCAGTTCCTTTTTTTTTGCCTTGCCTTACAGTCAATTTACCCTGTCCTGGCAAGGCTGCATGAAGCTTATATGGAGCATCCTGCATTTCTAGCTGCATTGCCAGAGAAGCAACCAGATGCGCCTTCCTCCTGAGCACATATGCAAAACCTATTTGGAACCATCTCTTTCAGCACTGTGTCATGGATTTAAATAGGAGAAAGTATCAATAGGTATACTTCCTGTAAAATCTAGTTGATGTGTTGCTCACGGTTATCTATTTATGCCTGAGTACAAGAAGTAAAGCTACCGGATGATAGAAAAGGAATATATGTCAAAGAAAATGTGTGTTACAACTAATCAACTATGTGCCGTTATTACCATTTTCCACTATATATTTTTTTGTACCTGATCATATTCCTGCATAATCCACAAATTTCTGCACTACAGTACAATGCCATTGCACATCTTATCCACATATTTTACTCTAGAGAAACCTTCATTATAAGTTACAATATAATATTCTCCACCGTCGGTGCAGCTATGACAATCCCAACTATTGAACTGAATATTGAGATTTACCAACAATATGACTATATGAGCATCCCATGCTCACTGAATTAATGAGTTGCTCTTCATCTCCTGACATCCGGCGTGCAATATAAGGAAAACAATAAAGAATAAAAGAGAAAAAAAAAGGTGTGAACCTCAGGCCAGTACAATCCATAAGCACTAGGGCGAGCAAAATCTATGCATTGTTTTCCTGTGTAGCTACGATATCATTATATTGGAGAAACCTTTCTATCTACAATGGCTTGCTCTGACAATCATGGCTGCTGCAGTAGTTTTTTTTTTTGTTCTAAAATGAAATTATATCAATTTGGAATAAGTCAACAAACATTTGAATCAATTAGGCTCAGCTTATAAGCTCAACACTGAAATTGTTTCTACATTAAAAGCGAAATGATAAATCAATATATTTCAAATTTGTTGAATAAATTGTGAGCTCCTAAGGTTGACATCCATAGCCAAGCCGTTTTGTACATAAAAGAATTGAGAATAAAACATTATTGGACATGGTCAGGCGCTGCGATTAACTGCCATATACTGATATATATAGTGATATACCCTAATTGACACTGAAGAAACTATATAATTTAACTATTCCCAGTCTGCTTTTTGGGTGACAGGGCCTCAATAGCATTTCCCAGAGGCCATGCGGCGTCAATGTAGTACTCTCCGTGCTTCACCTTGGATACAAATGTGATCTTCTTTTCTGGCTGAAGACCTGCAGCAGAGCATTGGAACCATTTCATGCATCTTAAACTTCAAATTCTCAAGAACACTAGTAACATTTAATATTTCTTCGCAGTTAAATTGATTCTACTCACCGAATCCATCAACGAGCAGTGTGTACGTGTAAGTAAGATCCAGGCATAAGTATGGCAAACTGGCGTCTTCGACCTTCGGGAATGCAACTTTAGCTTTCTTAACACCCAATCGGCAAGCCTTCCTTGCAGCATTTCTGAATGCAGCAGGAGCGGCCTTTGCACTGGGTGCTTCACTATCTATGAATCCAACCTTCAAGAGAAACAAACCAATTCGGTTTTCATAATATGTGAGGGTGTACAAAGTTAAATGCACACATGGGTTGAGAGATATTGGTGTTCCTACATGCGAGGCAAGATAGTGGAAGCTCGAAGTCACGTAGAGGTTATATTTTGGCCAGATCCACCGCCTCCGTTCCACACACCATCAAAGGTGCAGTTCTTTGTCTTGCATGGTGCTTTTAGGTTCAGTGCCTTGGCTACCTCTTCCCTGCACTTGTCATAATCTGCGCCATTTGGTGAAGCAGTCGCATCGTATTGCATCTCGTTGTAGATGTATTTATCTTCACATTTTTGAAAAAATAGCCAGTTATATATGCCCAGTATTTCTATTAGGAAAAATAGTCAAATACCTTTCTAATATGAAGTTGGCAACATACGTACCACTAAATCCACGCAGCATGCAGGAACTAAATGGCCCATTCTTTGCCTTCAAGATCTCTGCCCGTGCCGCAAGTGCACCAAAGTACAAGTAACTGCGAGGAGAAGGATTTGGCTGATAGTTTTTAGTGCCAAGTAGAAACAAAGGCTACATTTCTTGCCAAACTAATACGGTATATTCAACCTGTGAGCATAGACACTGTAATCTTTTCCTTTGAGATACTCTTTTGTAACATAATGATCCTTTCCATCAGGTGCTGCAGGAGCGCTCTCAGCGGCGCATGCAGATATAGCATAGGCCATTTGCACCGATCCCCCGCCCATATCAATAACACCTACCGTCTGGGAGTAGTCTCCTCCCAATCTATCCAACAGATAATTCATAGCAACCTGCACATATTATGGCATGCATGGTAAGATCATTGTTATATTAGGAGGCCATGAGAATGTGAGGCATATTTGTTCAAAAAAAAGAATGTGAGGAATAAAAAGAAGTTAATTCTGAGTATATAAAGATGAATTTAGGTGTTATGGGGCTTCTAAATTCATACCCATAAGTACTGTCCTTCTTGATATCCTTCAAGAACATTGATCCAACTGGGGTTGTACTGAAATTTGCTTTTTGTCTGGACAAGATCCCTAACCTGTCCAAACCATGCATGATATATTGATATTGCAGTTGCAGGCCAACTGGCCAACACAAAAGTAGAAAGTAACATGAAAGTACCACTTCTAGAATTTCTTCCGCTTTTTCTTCACCGATGAGTCTCAGTCCAGCAGTTGCCTGGAAGTTTGATAGGTAAGATACAAAAAAACAAAAAAAAACATTGATAGATTTAGTGCATGGTGGAAGTAGTTTGAGACCCATTTACTTTGACAATGGATACACACAACATAAAGGGTATAGATAGAAGGTTTTTGCTAAATCACTTCCGATCATTGTACGTGAATTAGTGCAGGCATGGAGTGTTTAATTGATGATCATTTTGTTAAATCCTTCCAGTCAATATATATTTGTACGTAGTTTGCAATACCGACATGGTCCACAATTCGACATATAATTAATTTGCACAAAAGAAAATATACTATTTCAAACAAAGTATGCATTGCCAATCTATCGTATAAAAGTCAAAACCTAAAATGTTTGACAAACCTAAATCCTAAGATGCCATCTTTTTTTACCATTTGTTCTTTTTTGTTCTTTTGATGTAAACTTAGTTTCTTTTCTATAATATATTTATAATCAGGGCCCCTCCTGTTCCATAAAAAAAGATGTCATCTTTTGGAATGCAAGAGGGTACCTGAAGACATGGTTCCCTGATTGTAAGACTAGATGCTAAACATTTTACAATTGGTTGCAATTATCTTGGAAGTGGTGTTCTTAATTCTTATGATAGGAAAAAGTTGTTTGCTTACCCCTAGCTTAAGGGGTGTTCTTTTCATAAGCTGTGTAGGAACAACGCTTTTGGCCTTCTCGAGAAGCGGCAGTATGGAAACTGCAGCACCTTGGGGTTGCCCAGCAAAGGAGCTCAGCCCAGGCTTCACCTGCACCGAAAATCAAATCAAATGTGCTACACAACTACAAGGCGAATGAAGAAACAGATGCGTTACTTCCAGCTTATAACTCTATACATACATTGCCGAAGACCTCGATGTCGTCGCCGATTCCGACGAGGTCCATCTGTCTGTCGAACCTGAAGACGTGCAGCCTGCTGCCTGTGCTGCCGGCGTCGAAGATGACTGCGTATCTCCCAGGCCCAGATGGCGCGTTCTTAGCTTCTGGCTTGTCAGCGACGCCTGCTTTCCGACCAAGCACAACAGGACCATTGGTGGCATGAACCATGCTGGTGTAGGGCGAGGACAGCTGCAGGAGAAGCAACATTGCCATGCCGGCAACACGAGCCATTGCTACTGCTGCGTGTTCAATGCAGGAAGAAGCAGCCATTGCCATGTTCAATGCAGGAAGAAGCAGCCTACTGAACTTCTCGTGATGTACTAGACTCAGCGACGTAGAGCTAGTGCTGCTGCTGCGTGGTCAAGTGGGCATGCAAGGGGTTCCCTTTTAAAGAGGGGTGCAGCTACGGTTTCACATGCAGCCTTGACTTCACAATTTCACATGTGTCTTCATGCACTATGATTAAATATATAGATGCATGAGCTTCTCGATATTGCAAAGAAACATACTTCTGAATTTCGTATGAAGTCGACAGAACATTCACAACAGTGTTTTTATATGACGACCATGCCTAGCTAGTGTGAAACATATGTTCCCTGTTCTAACTTCTCTGATGGCGCTTTTTTTTTTCTTGGAAAAAAGGACCCCGTGTGTTTGGTTGCTATGACTGTTCTTCCAACCTTCACCTAATTAGGTTGGGTTCAGAAATCTGCTAACTAATATGTTTTTGCAATTAATCTCAAGATCTGCACGCTAGTTTTCGACTTAGAAGATCTCAGATTAATAGGCCCCGCACCACCTGTCACGCCAGCATGTCAAACATGCTGTGCGGATGATTGGATTGGCGTGAATATGGATTTAATTGTTTCAGAGGTTTACATCACACAGATGAAGGCATGAAGCTATTACCTCAATTTTCTTGCAGATTAAGAAGCAATATGTTTTCTCGAGTGCTGGTTACTAGCAGCACATGAAACTTTGTAGTTACAAGAGAGGAGTCCTACCGACGCATATATACCAGCTATATACTCCAACGTAGTGGAAGGGTGACGCATTGATCGGTGTTGAGTATTGTTCCATTGGACATCTGAAGGGATTGACTTAATTATGCGATCATCTAAAAGCACACGCCAAGCACACGACTTTTAAGAAGAAAGCAGCACTGAGAATTAAATCATATCACCTATGGAAACACAGGAAGGGATTGGTATATGGCATAGTGGAGGACACGGCGATCCTGAGACGAAAGGTAAACAGAATTACTAATTAATTTCAGAGCCTTTCCTATATTTAACCATCCAGTTAGTATGCACAGGATGTAGGATCTAATAGCCTTTTCTCCCTTGACCAGCAAAGGTCACCGCGAGTGTGGAAAGCCAAACCGTGTTGAGGTAGTAATGAGAAGCATACGTCTTGAACAGCTGCAGCTGCAGCAGTGCTTTTTGTTATGGTCCTTTATTTAGTTTGATGGGATTCTCTTTCCTTTTCTCGCTGACTGGGATTTTGTCAAACCGATGTTTCCCTCCTTTACATGCTCGTCGTGTTCTTATTTTCTTTATGCGGAAGTTTCATGCATGCTTGCTTTTAAGATACTAGCAAATGTGTCCGTGCGTTGCTAAAGGGCTAAAGCTATGAATATATAATTACACTATATTATGTCTTTTTTGGATAAACATAATTATTTAAAACATGACCGAACATGTAAGTTGTAGTATCGTATTTTGGACAATTTAAAGGTAATAACACCTATATCTGAACTTTTTTTAGCTTGTGACACAGAAAAGTTTACCGGTTAGAATCTAACTTAGGCTCTACTGGAGAAATTCGAATTAATAACTTTCCATGTGTCTATGGGGTGTTGAACATAACTTTCCAAATTAGTTTTAATGTCCCACTTTGAGAGCATTACAATTTTAGAGAATTTTCTTAGTGCATAACTTAGGTATAGATTAGACCATTTTTCTCTTTTGTTTGAATATGGTCCGCATGGGATTTGATCCCTCGTAAACTCCTCAAATCCTCTCAAATACACTTAAGCTGAATAAGAACTTAGGTGGGGTTAAATTGAAAGATCATAATGATTCTTCAAAGAAATATATTTTTATGATTTTCCAAGGGTATGTGTTTTTTTACAAATAAGTTCCTTTAAAGTTGATTGGATTTTAACAATTTGTTTAGAGCATGTAAAGAGAACGATATTTTAAATGAGATGCTGACATGTATACAGGGAATCTGTACGTATGCTGTGATCATGAAGTAAATAAAATATTTTTGGATTTTCTTTTTTTAGAGAATTTTGGATTTTCTAAATTTGTATGTTTGAACTTTGAACCATTCGGGTAAAGGGGGCAATGGCGTCATCGACACTGCATGGGCGCGGCTCCCAGGATGCGTGGATTGGGCATTTGGGCTTGTCCGCGTGTGTGCTGGTTGATGATGCGCTGCCTGCCTGCATGGTGTGGTGAGCGGACGAAGGCCCAAAGGGTGGCGTAGCCCAAGATCGGCACGTTGACGCCCAGGGGTCCCACGCCGGCCTAAAGAGATCATCTCATCGCAGAGAAGGGAGGATGCGAGATTCATGGCCGCTTCTCGGCCTCTCCGCCCTCCCAACTTCTTCCCATCGTTCCAATGCGAGGACGCGAGATTCATGGCCATACCTTCCTTCGCGGAGAAGGGAGGAGCTTTGCCTCTGCGCCTGCTGCTAGTGTGCTAGTCTCCCTCTTCTTATTACCACGGCGACAAAACACATGCAAGATTCTACGGCCTGGGATCTAAACAGGTAGATAGGATGCGGCGATGGCAAGCTCGCCCGTGAGGCTCTTCGTCGATAGCTCCGCCTCGCTTCTCCTGTCCCGGGCACCACCTGCTCCGCCTCGTGTCACCGGTTCCGGCCGGCACCACCGTCACCTGCTCCGCCTCGTGTCACCGGTCCCGGCCGCACCACCATCACCTGCTCCGCCCTGTGTCACCGGTCCAGGCCGCCACCCGATCCACCTCGCCGTCACTAGTCCCGTCCGCCTCCTGCTCGCCGGCGCCCGTCCTGGCCGCCTCCTACAGTCCTTCTACACCTCACCGCCGTGGTCCCAGCTGCCGTCTGCTCCACCTCTCCGTCACCTGTCCCGTCCGTTGTTTCGCTGTTTGATTTGGATTTGGATTCTTCCTCTTTTTTAATAGTATACTTTGAACTTGATCGAATCGATGCTGTTTCTATTTTATTCGAGTTCTAATAGAGCCTTGATGTAATTTCATGTGTGCCGTCGCTGAGACAGAGAGAGACGAGAGGGGGGCGCCAAGGCGGTCTGGGCAGCCCGTCTCTCGGACATCCGGGCGAGTGGGCGATGATGGACAGTGCGGACCGTGTATGCGCATGAGTCATCTGACTGACGTGTGGGGCCCAAAGTCCGTACAACGGTAGAAAAAAAGTGGGCAGAAACCTTATGTGCTTTAGGAGTAGGTAAAGATTTTATGTTATCTATTTTTATCCTTCAAAAAATGTTATATGTTTTCTATTTTATATGTGGTTAGGGACCAGTGTTAGCATAAACACGTCATGAGCATGATCATGGTGTGTCCTAGGGTCTATCGTGTGTGTTAGAGTCTCTAGGTCACAAGTGAGTGTAATTTGGAACACGCATGCCAGTAGAACACCCTGGGCATGGTCTGCTAAGGGGATCGCAAGTTGGAGCCTAGTTGCCGGTCTGTGTGAGCTGGGGGATGAGCTGCTGGACAGTCGAGTGGTGAAGAAGTTGGTGCGTGTGGTCCCGAGGCGGCTAATGCAGGTGGCGGTCTCGATTAAGATTCATGAGGATCTCAAAGTGATGCCCATCGAGGAGCTCGTCGGGTGGCTCCAAATCACGGAGGACGCAAACGCCGAGTGCCAGGAGGAGGTGACTCCGACCAACTCAAGGAAAAAACCCCTCACGAAGGCGCAGTGGGAGGTGGCGTAAGTGTGCAGGCAAGGAGGCACACAACGGTGGAGCAAGACGCGGCAGAGGTGCACACAACGGCAACGACGATGGCAGCAGCAGCACAAGCTCGAGGCATGGTAGGAGCCGCTACAGAGGCAGGTGCTTTGATTGCAAGAAGCACGTTCGCATGGTATGTGATTGCTCGCTGAAGAAGAAGGAAGGGGAGGCATTGCTTGCCGACGTCGAGGAGGAACCGAGATTGTTGTGAGCTTGGAGTCCACCATGTTGTGTCTAGGTCATGTCGTGTTTAGGGTAAGTTTGTTAGCATAAACATGTCATGAGTATGATCTAGGTGTGTCCAAGTCTATCGTGTGTGTCGGAGTCGCTAGTTTAGAAAGATCATGTGCGTGTGCTCTAGAGCACCATGGACATGGTCGGCGTTGTGACGTCGCGTGGTGGGCACACGCTATTCTGGTCAGCACGGATCGCGAGTTGGAGTCTAGCTTCGCCATGATCATGTTAAGGAGTCATGGTAAAGAGTGTTGGTGTGCGTGGCGCGAGAGTGTGGAAGGGACCACCATGATCAGGTCGAGCAGTGGCTTTTGATCATGGCCGGGCCATGTTCCTACTTAGCTCCGACACGTTGACAGTCGTGGAGGAGTGCTCCCTTCTTGCCTACAAGTAGCCCCAAGTCCTCCCTGATGTAATTCTCTAGATATTGTGCCAAGATACATGAGCAAAGGGCTCTGCGGCATTCCTCAGGCTAACACACACTGTTCATCTTCTACCTCTGTCCATCGTCGAGCGTGAGCTATGAGAGTTCTTGTGAGAGCAATTCAAGGCAGGTTTTCCAACAATTGGTATCCAAGCAAGGTTATGAAGGCTGTAGGAAGCCCATCACCAAAGATCGGAGAAGGCTCCAATTCAAGCGCCGTTGAGGACGTCATGGCATACGTCGCTGCCGTTGAGCTCCGGCTGTTGATGAGGACCAACTACCATGAGTGGTCTCTCGTCATGCAGGCGAGCATTGGGGCACTGGAGTAGTGGGGCGTGGTGGAGATGATGACAAAGGATCACACCAAGGATCAAAGCACACTGGTGACGATCATCCACGCCTTTTCGAGGGAGACGAAGGTGGGCTCACCCCAAAGAAGTCAACGAAGGAGGCATGGGATGCGGTGAAGGCGATGCACACCGGCGACAACCATATGGAGACTGTGAGCATTCATCGCCTGTCAAGGTAGTTCAAGGGATTGGCATTCCATGTTGGGGAGAGAGCCGATGATGTTTCCATGCAAGTCAATGGCCTTGTTGCCAGTCTGTGTGAGTTGGGGGATGAGCTTCCAGACAGTCGGGTGATGAAGAAGTTGTTGCGTATGGTCCCAAGGAGGATGAGGCAGGTGGTGGTCTCGATTAAGATTCATGAGGATCTCAACATGATGTCCATCAAGGAGCTCATCGAGCAGTTCCGAATCACGGAGGACATGGACATCGAGGGCCAGGAGAAGGTGATTCTGGCCGACTCAGGGAAACTGCCAGTGCCCATCACAAAGGCACAATGGGAGGTGAGGCGATGTCAACATGGACACGACAATGACTATGACAGCAATGACGACGATGGCAGCAGTAGCATGAGCTCAAGGCATGGTAGGAGCCGCTACCGAGGTAGGTGCTTTGATTGCAAGAAGTGCGGGCACATGACGGGTGCTAAGGAGGAACCAAGATTGTTGTGAGCTTGGAGTCTGCCATGTCGACTCTAGCTGTGTTTAGGGTGAGTTTGTTAGCATAAACACGTCATGAGCATGACCATGGTGTGATTTAGGGTCCATCATATGTATTAGAGTTGCCAGGTTAGAAAGGTCATGTGCGTGTGCTCTGGGACGCGCGTGCCAGTCGAACATTATGGGTGTGGTTGGCATTGTGACGTCGGGTGGTGGGCACATGCTATTCTGGTCAGTGGATCACGAGTTGGATTCCAGCTTCGCCATGATCGTGTTAAGGAGTCATGGGAAGGAATGTTGGTGTGCGTGGCGCGAGATGTGTGGAAGGGACCACCATGATCGGGTCGAGCAGTGGCTTCTAATCATGGTAGGCCATGTTCCTACTCAGCTCAGACGCGTTGACAGTCGTGGAGAAGTGCTCCCTTCTTTTCTACAGGTAGCCCTAAGTCCTCCCTGATGTAATTCGCGAGAGATTGTGCCAAGATACAGGAGCAAAGGTTTCCTTGACATTCCTTGCCCAAACACACACCGTTCTCTGCTACCTATGTTCATCGTCGAGCGTAAGTGTTGACGCAAAAATCGGGAAAGACCTTCACGCGCTAGCACACGAAATCGGTTGTGACCGTGAATACCGGGGCATGCCAGTCAATCTGAACTGTTGATTGACAAGGAAAATCGGACGTTAATGTTACGGCGAAATCGGCTGGGTTTCCGATTTAGCGATGAAGACCAGATCGGAAACAGATTCCGATCTACAATAAAGAAACGACTAGATCAGCCGATTCCGATGCAAAGCAGAGTAAGATTACAAAAACATAACTTAACAAGCTAAGCAGAGCAACACTTAGAATAGATCTAAACGGCTATACCGGATCCAATAACGAAGTATAGATAACAGCCGATCAAAGCCTATTCTAAGCTGGATAGAGGTTGAATAAAATCTAAACGAAGTAACAGCGATACGCCGATTACTAAAGCCTAGAGACTTATTCGATAACTGTTGAATAACTTAAACGAAGCAACAGCGATGCGCCGGTTGCTAAAGCTTAAGGATTATTCGGTAAAAGACGGAACTTACGAGGCAAGCCCTGAGATCTGATCACCCTTGACGTGCTCGAAGAACTCGTGAAAAGAAAATAGCGAAGTCGCCGACAATTTTAAGATGAAAAAAATGTAAAGGTTTGTTTGATATTGGTGTGTACCGACTTCCATGACCACGCAGGGTCGACTTTTATACCCTGATAACAATAACTCCTAAACATATACAACAAACTTACTTGACGCAAAAGAAAAGGTTTTTATTACAACCGTTTACGACTCAAACTCCATAAAAATAACCGACTCTTTTATTTCGGTCCTTCTATAAGCTTAACTGGGTAACCTCCCAGGATTCCTTCACGCCATCATCCTCTTCTCCGATTCTAACTCTCATCGGATTCTGATTCTGACTCAAACTGTCTTTCTCATCGGACTCCGATTCCGATTTGTTATGCTCCTTTCTTCAGTCTCCGATTCCAACACTGTACCTATGCTTCTTTTGGCACCGGGGCTACCTGTTAAAAATCCGATGTCAACACATGCCCCCCTAGTTTCGCGGAAGAATCCAATCCTGACTCGAAACTATTTGATCCTTATCTTTAGGTCAAACATCTTAGGTCAAACACCTTCTCTTTCCTCTTTTACCCCCCGGCGAAACCTATATAAGGCCAACCCTTTTGTCTTCCTCATTCATCTTCCTCCTTCAGCCGCCGCCGCTTCGTCTTCCTCTGCCCCCATCCTTGAGTCACCGAGCACAAGCGGCCTTTGGCCAGGACCGATTTGTTGAAGACTTCTTCAACCTCCTCCATGGCATCCCTTTCAGAAATACCCGAGGTAAGTTTTCCACCCAGTCTTTTTAGATCAAGATCCATTTTACTCTTGTTAGATCTGTTCTTACTAGTAATGCATTTTTCCTTAGGCCGTCCGCAGTAGCATTATTATCCCAATAGCAGATAAGCTGGGTCTTGCCATACTAGGTCCAGTAGGCTCTCCAGATCCCACTGACTTCATCAACCAAGAAACGCAAAGGCTTCCTTACAAATCTTTCGATTCAGAGCACGACTGGAGCAATGCTTTCAGGTCATGGCCAACCCTTACCACTGGATGGAGGACTTGGTATAAAAGGGTTGCCAAATCCAAAATAGATGAATGGGAATCTTATGACCTTCGCCAATGTATTGCTTTCTCTCTGGCTGACATGGAATAGAACGAGCCTTTGCTAGCTGCCGCTTCATATTTCTGGTCTGATGCTCTGAATGCCTTCCTCTTCGGCCAAGGTCCGATGACTCCTACCTTAACCGATATACTGATGCTCACCGGTCTGAACATATCGGAATCAGACAATACCTTCCTTATTCCCTCCAAAGCCACTCACAAGATTGATACCAAACAAATAGGGGGTTGGAAGGGATACATAGAAAAGTACTCCAAAACATCAGGGCCTGTGGATGTAAGAGAACATTCAGCTTTCTTGAATATGTGGTTGGAGCACTTCGTCTTTTGTGGGAAGACAGTAGGCCCATCAATCCACTATCTCCGATTGGCAGAATATTTAGCCGCAGGCAACAATTTCCCAATCGGAAAACATCTTCTTGGATCAGTATACAAGCTTCTTCATGAGGTTTCTATCCGATTGAGGTCCAAGCAACAAGTTGGACATCTTGGAGGTCCATGGTGGTTCGTCAACCTCTGGCTAAACATGCATATGCAGAAACTGCTGGAGGCCTCAGTGATTAACAAGGTATTTTCCGCCGATCAGCTGAATGACGAAGAAGCTGAAGATCGGCGATGTATGTCCTTTAGCGAGGCTGCCTCAGGTTTTCCTGGAGAACGGCTCCCTTCTACTCGCACAGCCGAGTACTTTAGGGGATTCTACAATGGTTTTAAGGAAGAATCTATGCCTTGGCATGTGTATTCCGATCCTGATCATCACTTCGAACTTCCATTCAAGTTCCGATTTGACGATATTGATACAGATGAGGATAGCCAAAAGAACTTCAAGGAAATCATTATCCCCCAAATACTCCCTGCAGACATGTTTATGGGGGAAAAAACAGCAGTCCTTTGAATACTATCATCCATCACTGGCTGCTCGTCAAATCGGATTTGGCCAAGGGCCAATTTCCTTGTATTTGTCCGATATGGTGAAGCCCAGAGACATAATCCCCTCAGGCATAGCATATGATAGACTGATAAGTTTATCACCTTCTCGGGAAACCATAGATCTATCCCTGTGGAAATTCTCAAGCTTCACCACGGCCTCATTCAAAACATGGTGGCAAGAATGGAGGAATCACCTCTTCAGCCAACCTGCCCAAGATTATTGCATAATCCTCAACCCCGCCTTCGAAACCAACGATCAGGTAAAAACTCCACACTTAATCATTCCTCTTTAGTCACTGATTACTTTGTTTTTAACCTCTTTTTTTCTTTCTATCTTTGATTACAGGAAGTAGCAATAAACCTTCCTTCGGTTAGCAATAGCGGCCGTCCGATTGAATGTATTCCTCCCTCAGACAATCCTTACATCGGGAGTTCCAGTCCATCTGTGATGGATGTCGCTACTAGCCGGAACAAGAAATCGGCCAAGAGAATTCCTTCATCTATGCAACAAGGCACTAGCTCTTCCAAACACCTGAAGAAAAAGGCTCAAGAAACTTCTTCTTCTAGGATTAGCCAAGAAGAAACCAAGCCATTAGAGTTACAGGGCACGCCTTCAACGATAATCGGAGAAAAACGCAAGCTGGCTTTATCAAAGACACTTTCGAGGAAAATACCGAAAGTTGTCCGAAAAATCTCACCTTCAGAGGCTGCCAGGCGTATATCAAAGGCACGCTCAAGTATCGGTGGCTCATCATCCAACCCTGAACCTGACACACCAAATCCAATTCAAGAAAATCCATTGGGTACTACAGCAACAACTTCCCAGGCTTATGAACCAAGCCAAAAGGGAGCCGCCCCAACTTCTTCTTCACTGCCGACTCCTCCATCGATTAGCGTTCAACCAATTCAAGTCCCGGAATCGGCTCAAGAAACCATAGTAAAGATGATTCTTAAAATCTTTACTTTTGCGAACGTTGACTTATTCCATTCCTTATATCCGAATTTTTATGCTTAGGAATGAACGGCAATTGCTTCCATCCGAACAGCAATCTGTCTTCAACCGACTCAGTTTGATGAAGTTAACTTGAAGCAGGTAACTTCCTCTCTTCGTCCCCCTTTTTTATATATATATAGGAAGACAATATCCGATTCTTACTTTTCTTTCTTAGGCACAAGATTCTCCAACTCCCAGTGCCCTTGCAGCAGAACTGGCCACATGCAGCAAAAATTGATGCGGAGCTGGAAACTGTAGAAGCCAACCTGCAGCAAATCCCAGGGGCATTGACAACCTTTGAGCAAAATAAGCAAGTCCTTATTCAAAAGGTTGATCACCAGAAAAGAAACCTGAAGCCGATTGAGGGTTCAGCTGAGGAAGATCGGAAAGCTATTTCTGATGTAGATGCCATTCGCCTGAGCGCGATTAAAGCGATCCAAGACTTCCTTGGATCGTTGTAAGACTTATCCAATAACATCTTTTGTAATGTAATATATTCATTGAGGTTACCAAACTATTCTGCATGTGTAAATCTTTGACTCATCTTTTGACCGATCCCTGCCAAGCCTGTAACGTATTTATTGCCTTTAACCAATGCGATCGGCTTTTACAGCGAATCTTCTGAAAATAGCAACTTTTGACCAAAAATGCATCGGTCCTCGCACTCATCCATATCAAAAATTGAATGCTCTGAATTGGGTAGGTAGATCGGTTGCGTATAAATAGAACCATACGCAGAATCAACCATATCACCCCTCTTGCCATCAATCATGGCATCTTCATCCAATGAGGTACAAAATAATTCTTTTTCTTCATTACATCATTGATTAAAGCAAGCTAATATTTTCAACTTTCAGGTTCAACAAAGGCTTGAGCTCATCATCACTCAGCTTCAATCTGGCACTCCCCTTTCCTCCAGTCATTGGCTTTTCTTGACTACCCACAAATATGTGGTTATGAACTTACTCCCTGAAGGCCTCACTTTAGTGTCATCTTTCATCCACGGCCAAGGATCTCCAAGTAATGATATATCCAGGATTCAACGCCAAATCCTCAATCTTGAAGACACCTTGAACAGAGAGCAATCCCGACTTATCCATCTTCAGAGCAGAAGGAATCGACTTTTGGGAGAAATCCACACAATCAACCAATCCATATCTAGGTCTGAAGCCAATATCAGTCAGATTCATATGTCTCTTGATTCCAGAAGTCCCGTATGCAAGCTATTCAGACAATTCAAAACTTTCTGAACTCCTGTTAATGTTTTATATTTTTGCCCTAAGGGCGATGCATAACGTATCGGCCATGTATCCTTGAATATGTAATGAATTATTTTCACTTATTTTTTCTGCTAAAGTTGATACTCTGTATCGGCTATGATATGTTCCGATTCTCCAAAAATCGGCTCATGCATCAATCCCAATACTGGGATAGTATTTTTTAAGTACTTTCCATTCAGAGCTCGAGAAAACTCTTCTCCTTCCAAAGTCTCCAATATATATGCATTTCCTGGAGCACACTGATTTATTCGATACGGACCCTCCCAAGTCGGAGACCATTTACCGAATTTAGAATCTTTAGACCCAATTGGCAAAATTAGTTTCCATACTAATTCTCCTTGAGAAAATTCCTTAACTTTAACTTTCTTGTTATACCATCTAGCGATACACTCCTTATTAGCCTCTAGATTTTCAATGGCTTTCAAACGATACTGAGCCAAATCTTCCAACTCATCTTTCATAATAATCGAGTATTCATCGGCTGTTAACTTATTCTGAAACTCAACACGCCTAGAACCGATTTTCAATTCCCAAGGTAAGACAGCCTCATGTCCATAAACCAATTGATAAGGTGACATTTTAATTGCACCGTGACAAGCCATCCTAATCAGTTGCTACCAACACAAACTTGTGTCCTTTACTTGATGCAGGGTTAATTTGTCCGATTAAATCAATGCCGCTTCCTCGAAAAGGCCAAGGCCTTAAAATCGGATTCATAGCAGACGCAGGAGCCCTTTGAACATGCCCAAAACGCTGACAATCCTGACATCCCTTTTAATATTTAAAACAATCTTCAAGAATTGTAGGCCAAAAATATCCATTTCTTCTGATCATCCATTTCATCTTGAAAGCCGATTGATGTGCTCCACATACCCCTTCATGGATCTCTCCCATTAACACCTTAGCTTCCTCCAATCCAATACATCTGAGCAAAACTCCATCAATCGTCCGATAAAAAAGATCATCCTCAAGTATAACATATTTCACTGCCTGAATCCTTATCTTCCTTTCAACTTTTTTCGATGAATCTTTCAAATATTCATAAATCTCTTTTCTCCAATCGGAATCTTCTAACTCCAGACTTGAAATTTCTCTGATCGGACGATAACTAGATGCTCCTTGAGCCAATCGGTTAGCCTCTCCATTATGACATTTGGGAATATGCTCAATCTTAACAAGCCTGAATTCTTTTAACAACTGGAGACATTCATCATGATACATTCTCAAAATATCATCATTGCATTCATATTCACCCATCAATTGCTTCACTACCAATAGAGAATCTCCGAATATCTCAATAGCATCGGCCTCAATCTCTTTGAGTAGTTTGATACCTTTAAGGACAGCCCGATATTCTGCTTGATTATTAGTGGCTTCTTTCTCAATCGAAAAGGAGAATTCAAAGCTTGCCCCTCGAGGTGAAATCAACACAATTCTGATTCCAGAGCCAGCTCCACAAGAAGATCCATCAAAAAATAAAGCCCATGGAGCAACTTCTATTAATCCAATCTCCGGACCACAATGATGAGTGACAAAATCGGCCAAAACTTGACCTTTGACTGCTTTCAATGATTCAAAGCGTAAATCAAACTCTGAAAGAGCCAAAATCCACTTTCCGATTCTTCCATTTAAAATCGGCAATGATAACATATATTTTATGACATCATCCTTACTAACAACCACACATTCAGCCGATAGTAAATAATGTCTGAGTTTGGTGCAGGAAAAGTATAAACATACGCATAACTTTTCAACCGGAGAATACCTTGTCTCTGCATCCAAAAGCTTTCTGCTTACAAAGTAAATAACACGCTCTTTTCCTTCAAATTCTTGAATAAGGGCCGATCCGATAGAAGAATCATCAGCTGATAAGTATAATCTGAACGGCTTATTTTTCTGAGGAGGAACTTAAACAGGAGGAGACGCCAAATATTTCTTAATTCGCTCCAAAGCTTCTTCCTGCTCCTTTTCCCAGACAAACTCCTGACCGGCCTTCAACTTTAATAAAGGTGTAAACGGCTTAATCCTCCCAGAGAGATTAGAAATAAATCTCCTAATAAAATTAATCTTGCCGATTAATGATTGAAGTTTATTTTTATTTTCCGGAGCAACAATCTTGTTGATGGAACCTATCAGAGTTTGACTGATCTCAAATCCTCTTTCATGAACCATAAATACCAGAAATTGACCAGCAGAAACCCCAAATGCACACTTCATCGGATTCATCTTCAAACCATGTCTTCTTGTGCACTCCAGCGTCTTGCGTAAATCGGCTAAATGTTGTTTGTAGCTTTCCGAGTTAACCACCACATCATCAATGTAAATTTCAACAATTTTGCCGATAAGTTCATGGAAAATATAATTCATAGCACGTTGATATGTAGCTCCAGCATTTTTCAAGCCAAAAGTCATGACCACCCACTCATATAAACCAACATGACCCGGACATCGAAAAGCAGTCTTATGAATATCTTCTTTAGCCATAAAAATTTGATTATAACCAGCATTATCGTCCATGAAGCTTATAGCTTTGTGCCCGGCTGCAACATCAACCAATAAATCGGCAATAGGCATGGGATACCCATCCATCGGAGTTGCCTTGTTAAGATTCCTGAAATCAATGCAAACACGCAATTTCCCATTCTTTTTATATACAGGAACCACATTAGAAATCCACTCAGCATATCGGCATTGCCTAATGAATTTTGCTTCAATCAACTTAGTAATCTCGGCCTTTATATCAGGTAAAATTTTAGGATCACATCGTCGAGAATCTTGCTGATATGGCCGATATCCTGGCTTTATAGGCAACCGATGTTCAACAATAGATCGGTCTAAACCAGGCATTTCATAGTATTCCAAAGCAAAGCAATCTTTAAATTCTCTTAACAAAGAGGTCAATTCTTTCTTGTACTCAGGATCTAATTTTGCACTAATAAACGTCGGCCTTGGTTTCTCACCATCTCCTAAATCTATTTTTTCTAGTACATCGGCCGACGTAAAACCATATCCTAGCTTCCCTTTATGTTCTTGAAGAAATTCATCCATCAGGACGATTCTTCCGAGGCGACTGCTTGGATCGGCTGTAGACCGAAATTGGCCACTCTGAGGAACTCAGTATCCAAAACTCTTCCCGATATACACATCACTTGTTCATAATTCCATGGCTGTGCTTATGCAATAGCTATGCTGTATGATACATCCGCTTTAACAACTTCTACTGTATCCTCAATCCATTGAACCAAACATTGATGCATGGTTGATGGAATGCAACAATTAGCATGGATCCAGTCTCTTCCCAGCAACAGGTTGTATGATCCTTTGCCATTGACTACGAAGAAAGTAGTAGGCAAAGTCTTACTTCCAATAGTCAACTCTATGCATAGTGCCCCCCGAGCCAGAGAAACCTTTCCTTCATAATCTTTCAGCATCATATCTGTCTTGATCAGATCATCCTCACCTTTGCCGATTTTGCGAATAACGGCATATGGCATCAAATTAACAGCTGCTCCACCATCAACCATCATCCTGGTCATTGGCCTACCATCAACATGCCCTTTCAGAAACAAAGGTTTCAAGTGCACCCGCTCTTTTTCTTCTGGCTTCTCAAAAGTTGCTTGCATTGGTTCTAAGTTTAATTGAGCCATTGCTTCTTCCACCTCAAAATCTTCTTCATCACTAACCGATGCCATGAATTCCCTTGGAAACATGAAAACCATGTTAACATCGGCTGCATTATCATCTTGAGCACGTTGTTTAGGACGCCATACTTTAGATGACACCTTTTTGCTCCTCAAAAGCTGACGGGACTTTTCTTCTTGAATCTCATCAAATCGGAGCCTGTGCAATCTCCTTTTCTGTGACTTCGTAACTCCATCTGGGCACCACCTTGGTTGAGGTATTCTAATTTCTCGATGGATATTCCGATCCCGGTTTGGTAGAGGTTCTTCATCAGAAACCAAATTATTAGCACGCTCTTCTAATTCTCTACTCATAATCGGCTTATTTCCCAACCGATCATATACACTCTGCCTGCCTCCGATTCTTTCATGGACTGGAGTATGCTGATATTCTTCATCTCTATCTCGAATGATCGGCCGACGCTCCCTATCTTCAAATCTGGGTCTTTTGAATGACCTATCCCTTCCATAGCCTCCATTGCACTCTGGGCAATCATCTGGAGACGGTAATTTGATTCCCTCTTCCCAGCAGTAAATGAAAAAAGGACATCTCCAATGATCTTCATGCCGATATATCCTTTCCTCTTCCTGCCTTGTGCTCTCTTGTTGACGTTGATATTTCTTGATCAACCCTTGAGAAGTTACGCGTCTTTGAGGATTTCTGGGATAATTATTCTTTTCCATCTTTCCTTTATCCTTTAAGTCAGAAGCAGAAATTTGCACTCTAGGATCAACAACCCCTTTTTCTTTTGCAGACTCTGATGTCAAAAGCTTTGTCTGCAAAGCATTTTCTTTAACTGGGTCTACCATGTTCACTGGGAAAGGATGCCCATCAATCTTCATCGGCTTGAGTGGCTTAGAAGGAATCTCAAATTGCAACTTTCCTTGCTCAATCGCCGATTGGATTTGGTTTCTGAAAACCTTGCAATCATTGGTATTATGAGAAGTAGCATTATGTCATTTACAATATGTCATTTTCCTGAGCTCTTCTGTAGATGGAAGACTGTGATTGGCCGATAATTTGATCATCCCTTCATTAAGCAGCAGATCAAAAATTTTATCAGCCTTAGTAACATCAAAACCAAATCTTTCTGGTTCCTTCTTACCAAACGGACAAGCAATCGGCTTTTTACTTTTTATCCATTCTGCTAAGCCGATTTCTTTATCTTCATCGGAATCGGAATCGGATTCAGAACTATATCTAAGGTAATTTATCTTCTTATGATAAGGTCGCTTCTGCTCATACATCCGATTCTCATGCCTCGACATTCTTTGCACAATATGTCTTAAGCTTTCAAACTCCTGAGCATCATACTTCTCTTTGAAATAAGGAAGTAAACCATCAAAAGCCAACTGCGCTAACTGGGAATCTGTCAAGTTTAAACCGTAGCATCTATTTTTAGTCTCCCTGATCCTCTGAATAAAATTTGCTACCGATTCGTCATTCCCTTGCTTCAAGCTTGTCAAATCAGTAATAGTCTTCTCTTGAACACCAGCAAAGAAATATTGATGAAATTGCTTCTCCAGGTCAGATCAGTAGATGATTGAATTTGCTGGCAAAGTCATAAACCATGAGAAAGCTGGTCCAGATAGAGAACTTGAAAATAATCGGACCCTTAATGCATCAGTAGAAGCATCCTCTCCACATTGCACTAGAAATCTATTGACATGCTCAATAGTGGAAACATCATCGTTGCCAGAAAATTTGATAAAATCAGGGATTTTGTAACGATGAGGATAAGGTAGCGAATCATAAGCAGGTGGATAAGGAGTTCTGTACATCACATGTTGATTTTTGGGCTTCAATCTAAACTGATTTTGCATTATTTCAGCAATTTGAGTTGCCCAATCCACTTGATTTGCTCCCTGTGCTATGTCTTGCACTGGCTGAGGTGCTCTTGCTATCTCCTGACTTGGCTGAATCGGCCTTGCATATCCAGTTGGTGCCGATTTATTTTGCCTAGATGGCTCTAGTTGACGAATCATATGCCCTGAAAATACATTCTGGTTGGACATTTGACCCTGGACTTGATTTTGGTTATTGCGATAAACCTCCATAGCTGATGTAGTACCATGTGACTCTGGTTGAATCGTCATATTCATGTTAGGTGCTCTTACCGATTCTAGTTTTGGAGTCCATACTTGATGTATAATTCCTTTTTCATCAACTAGTACCCAATTAACTCCATCAGTGTGCGGTGCCCATGCCATCTTTGGCTCTTCAGGTTGAGTCTTCTGATTTGATTTAGGAGAAGTCACAAAGTATTAAGGAGGCATTCCCAACCCAGATTTAGGATCATATCCTCTGAAAAAATCACCTCCCCTTGACGCCGATGGAATCGGTGTTGACTGAGTGAACATCGCTGAGCTGTTTCGTGGGGTCTGAATTGGAGGTACAGTAAATGATGTTGTTGATGGAAACTCTCCTTGCATAATCGGCCTTGATGCCGATTGTGTCTGTCTGATCGATTGATCGGATGTTGAACCATTGAACACCTGAGAAAATGCATTCTTTGCAGCCCTTGCTTGAACATCCTTTGCTGAGGTATCAACTTCAAAAGGAGGAAGTTGTTGGTATGCTGGGCCTTTAAATTGAAGATCCCCCTCACGCAATGAGCGAATCACATGGTTATGTAACTCATTACCTAAGACTCTGCCTTGATTTGCAAAAGCATGATGGACTGCTTCATTTATCAACTCATGTATCATTCCAGGTGTCTCAGCTATCTTGACCTCACGAGGCAATGGAAATTTAGTTTTCTTGATAGCTTGGCCTTGTTTAGTAGTACTGAATGACTTTAAGCATAACAGTTCAAAATCTTCAACTGCTCTTGTCATGTCAGCTTTCTACTCGTTAGTGAGATCTTCTTTGTGGTATCAATGACATTCTGAAGTCCAACATCAAAACGACCACCTTCCTTTTTTGACATGATTGAAGTTGTTTGGTCCCACCAGGCGTGCCAAAAGTGTGTTGACGCAAAAATCAGGAAAGACCTTCACGCGCTAGCACACGAAATCGGTTGTGACCATGAATACCAGGGCGTGCCAGTCAATCTGACCTGTTGATTGACAGGGAAAATCGGACGTTAATGTTACGTCGAAATCGGCTGGGTTTCCGATTTAGCGATGAAGACCAGATCGGAAACAGATTCCAATCTACAATAAAGAAACGGCTAGATCAGCCGATTCCGATGCAAAGCAGAGTAAGATTACTAAAACGTAACTTAACAAGCTAAGCAGAGCAACACTTAGAATAGATCTAAACGGCTATATCGGATCTAATAACGAAGTATAGATAACAGCCGATCAAAGCCTATTCTAAGCTGAATAGAGGTTGAATAAAATCTAAACGAAGTAACAACGATACGCCGATTACTAAAGCCTAGAGACTTATTCGATAACTGTTGAATAACTTAAACGAAGCAACAACGATGCGCCGGTTGCTAAAGCTTAAGGATTATTCGGTAAAAGACGGAACTTATGAGGCAAGCCCTGAGATCTGATCACCCTTGACGTGCTCGAAGAACTCGTGAAAAGAAAATAGCGAAGTCGCCGACAATTGTAAGATGAAAAAAATATAAAGGTTTATTTGATATTGGTGTGTACCGACTTCCATGACCACGCAGGGTCGACTTTTATACCCTGATAACAATAACTCCTAAACATATACGACAAACTTATTTGACGCAAAAGAAAAGGTTTTTATTACAACTGTTTACGACTCAAACTCTATAAAAATAACCGACTCTTTATTTCGGTCCTTCTATAAGCTTAACTGGGTAACCTCCCAGGATTCCTTCACGCCATCATCCTCTTCTCCGATTCTAACTCTCATCGGATTCTAATTCTGACTCAAACTGTCTTTCTCATCGGACTCCAATTCCGATTTGTTCTGCTCCTTTCTTCGGTCTCCGATTCCAACAATGTACCTATGCTTCTTTTGGCACCGGGGTTACCTGTTAAAAATCCGGTGTCAACAGTAAGCTGTGAGAGTTCTTGTGAGGGCAATTCAAGATGGGTCTTCCAACAATTGGTATCAGAGGCAAGTTATGAAAGCTAGAGGAAGCCCGTCGCCAAAGATCGGAGAAGGCTCCAGCTCAGGCGCTGTCGAGGGCGTCATGTCATATGTCGGCGCCATTGAGATCTCGTTGAGCTCCCGCTGTTGACGAAGACGCCGAGGGCCAAATGGAGGTGACTCTTGTCGACTCAGGAAAATTGCCCCTCACGAGTATGGAGTTGAGAATTATTCCTTAGTTGGTCACCCTTCCATCACTACCACTTGTGTTGCCGATTACACTTTGGAGCCGGCGGTGATGGGGCTTTGTGGAGTAGTGAGAGTTGAGAACCGTGTTGGTCAAGGCTTCAACTCTGGTTTCACACCTCCGGTTGCAAGGAGTGTTTTATACTCTATGTACCTATCCTCTCACAATATACGAAAGACAAGAAAACCTATGCAGTTGAATCATGAAGAGAAAAATGTATGACAAAGAACATGTATGTGTTACAACTATTTATATTTATTACAATTATTTCTGTGAGCAACATTGTAGTTTGATTAATAGCATATGCAAAATCAAAAAATTATCAGCATAACTTCAGCATAATTGTATATTGCTCTCGGCGGCCATGGCGGTAGAGGCTGCTGCTCGAGGAGCGGACTGCGCGAGGAGCTCGGGTAGGCCGCAGCTCGCTTCCCCCGCCACCCGCCGGTGAGCTTGATATGTTCTGCGACCACGGCTGCGGTGATACCTACACGGCGCGAATCGACTCTCCCCTCGAGCAGATATGGTGTGGCAATGGAGAGACCAGCCGTCACCGGCATTCTTCAAGCGGCGGTGCCTCCAAGCAGTATGCGGGTGCGAGGAAGGACACCTCGAGCCGCCGCCACCGCCTCCCGCACAGGGCGACAACGAGCGCAGGGAGCCCGGGGACGTCGGAGCGAGGGGAATGACGGCGGCGGTGGATGCGCGCGAGCGAGGTGGTTGTTGGTGCCGATGCCCTTTCTCTCTCCAGTAGCGGTCGCTTGGAAAGCCGCTGGAATAGTGATGCAGGGGTGGGTCGCTAATTTACCGGTCGCCTACCTAAGTACCCACTGTGGAGAATTATACGGTAAAATGGCCTCCAGGTCGTTTTGCCGGCCGGCCGGCTCCCAGTACCCACTGCGGATAGCCTTACACTAGATGTCGCTACATCCATCTTAAATGTTGAACTGACAATCGAGATTTTCCAACATAACAGTGTCCCATGCTTAAGTACCGATGATGTCCCAACTCTTTTTTTTTTATGGGTTCCAAAGTGTTTCACCGAAAGCTAGCTGTTTAATGTAGCGTAACTCTTGGTTCAGTAATAATGTGACAAAATTTTATCAGCAAGCCAGCCAGCGGGCGCCTAATTGTAGTAATTTTAAACCAGAGAGGTGAGTGCTTTGCGACTGCTTTAAATTTAGGAAAAAAAACTCCAAGATGAATAGCTGATGCACAACTTGTTAAACACCAGAATCAGACATATTGAACAGGGGCGCACTAAGGTGATACATATCGTGACCGCACGACAATAATAAGTGACAAATGCCCTTAATTACTAACCTATAAATCAATAAATCGTTAGTTTCCTGGCTTCTTTTTGGGTGTCAAGGCCTCAATAGCAGTACCCAGAGGCCATGCGGCTTCGATGTAGTATTCTCCATGCTTCACTTTGGATACAAAAGTGATCTTCTTCATTGGTTGTAGACCTGCATTGCAACCAGATACATCATGAATCGATGCTGTCGAAGGGTGTCTGAAGTTCAGGTTGCTCTGAACACTAAACAGCGTAAAAGTTTCTTGACGCCTCAAGTTCTTAAGCAGTACTGATTACTTACCGAATCCGTCAACAAGAATTGTGTATGTGTAAATAAGGTCCATGCACAAGTAGGGCACATTCATGTCACCAATGTTTGGGTAGGCAACTTTTGCTTTCTTGACGTCCAATTGGCAAGCCTTCTTTGCAGCAACCATGAACCCGGTAGGAGCCGCCTGCCCACTGGGAGCTTTGCTATCTATGAACCCAACCTTTCAAAGTGAGGGAAAAAAATATCAGTCCTTGGACCCCCAAATTGAATTAAGGCATCAGTTCTTCTAGCAAAAGGAGAAAAGGTTGAGGCATCAGTTGTAGTGATTACATGAGAGGCAAGGTAGTAGAAGGTCGATGTGGCATAGATGTTGTTTTGACCAGCACCGCCTCCCCCGTTCCACACACCATCAAATGTGCAGTTCTTTGTGTGGCATGGTGCATTCAACTTCAATGCGTTGATTATCTCTTCCCTGCACTTCTCATATACTGCCCCATCTGCTCTAGCAGTCGCATCATATTGCTTCCCATTATAGGTGTATTTACCTTCACAAAATATTTATTTTCAGGACCTCATTATAGTGCCTGACAACGTTATTCTTTCAAGAAAAAATGATTGTGTGCCTTGTGTACTGTCTTCAACCTACGTACCACTAAATCCACGCAGCATGCAGGAGCTGAATGGCCCATTCTTTGACTTCAAAATCTCCGCTCTTGCTGCAAAAGCACCATAGCGCAAGTAACTGCATGAACAATGCATTGGCTGATAACTCTTACTACTTAGAAGGTTTGAGCTGCAGCACTTGTTTCACCAATTCCTATGATAGATAGATTCAAACCTGTGAGCGTAGACATGGTAGTCCTTTCCTTTGAGATACTCTTTTGTAATATAGGGATCATCTCCATTGTCCACCGGGGCTCTCGCCGCAGCATTTCCAGAGACAGCATACGCCATTTGGACAGAGCCGCCGCCCATGTCGATCACGCCCACTGTCTGGGAGTAGTCCCCTCCCAATTTATCTAACAAGTAGTTCAATGCAACCTACAACTCAGGCAATGCACAATTAGGTTTTGGTTTATGGAGATGGATTATGTTTTGTTGTGTAACTGGTAACACATACCCACATGTAGGATCCTTCTTGAGATCCCTCAAGAACATTGATCCAGTTGTGCTTGCACTGGAATTTGCTCTTTTTGTGGACAAGATCTCTGACCTGCAATAACGATCAAAGGTTCTACTCAGGAAATGCCATTTCATTCAGTCCCATCCATATTATGTGTGCCAACACAAGAACAATTGAACGTAAGATGAAGGAATGTACCGCATCAAGAATTTGCTCTGCTTTTTGATGTCCGATAAGGCGCAATCCTGCAGTCGCCTGCAAGTTCCATTGATCAGATGAAAAAAAATGAAAAAAAAAACTATGGAACAATAGTATTTATAGCATTTTTTTTATGAACGTATTTATAGCATGTCAATAGTGCCTAGAACAGTACTCCTAGCTTAAGTGGTGTTTTTTTCGTAAGCCGTGAAGGGACAACGCTCTTGGCCTTTTCAAGAAGAGGTAGTATGGATTTCGCAGCCTCCTTGGGTTTTCCAGCAAAGGAGCTCAGCCCGGGCATCACCTGCACTGGCAATAATTTAATCATTAACGATAGACAATCAAAATGCTCTACAAACATCTTGTAGCACGAAACCCGGCAGTCAAAAAGCTAACAGCCGAAAGCTGGACGCGGTTATCAATCAATACTTCGATCATATAATAAAATGACCTGACCACCATATAGTCTTCCTCTTTTTCTTTCTTTTTTTGCAGGGAATGCTTTGCATTTTTTTAAAAAGGCCCTGTTCGGCTGGCTGCACCGGAAGTTAAGCTCTAACTTTTGCATAATCCGGTAGCCTTCGTGTATCATGATGATCGTCTTACCTTGGCAAAGAACTCAATATCGTCACCGATGGGAGCGAGTTCCATCCTCCTGTCGAACCTGAAGACGTGTACCCGGCTACCAGTGCTGCCAGCGTCCAAGATGACGGCATACCTCCCGGGCCCACCCGGTCGGTTCGCCGCGGCAGGTTCGTCGGCCACGCTGACCTTCCGACCAAGCACGCCGGCGTCAGCATGGGAATGTACCACTATGGGGTACGAAGAGGCCACCAGCAGGAGGAGAATCAGCCTCGCCATGGCTGATGCAGCGAGCGGCAGAGTCACCAGCTGGCTGGCACTGGATACAGAGTCTCTAGTTATGGACTTATGGTCGACTCGACAGGCAAGGGTATGCATCTTTTATAGAGCTTGAGTTCTCAGGAGGACGTCGAGTGTGGTTCGTTGGAGTCCAATTGAAGCCCCGCCGGTCTGAGCTTGTACATGCTTCAAAGGCAGTTAAGTCTTGACATGTGTTCTGACGAGGCCGTGACGATCAATCAAGCAAGTAAAGATGCACTTTTTTTAACAGACACTTGAATAAAGTCAGAATAGGACACTTGAATAAAGTCAGAATAGGTAGAAATTAAGTACGTAGATTTGAGACGTTCCGTATAGGACAAGAAAGGGATAGAGGAAGGCGCAAGAAACACCACTGTCGCCCACGGTGAAGCAAAGATAGAGTGGTTGGAGCATATCCAAGAGTGCCTAATAAAGGATTCCAATAACAGGTTTTTTTTGGGGGGAGGGGGGAGTAAAAACAGGTATCCGGAGTTTAATACCGCTCTCCTAGTGAAGATATCCGCTCACAATACCAATTTTCTCTACCCTCTACAATAAATTCCATGGAAAAACGACTTGGTTACGCTGGGTTGGGAATGGGTAATAGGCTAATTGCATATATTTGTATTAGAGGTTTGTCACTATGCTTAAAAGGAACTGGCAATTTCTTTCCCAAAGGGTGTTTTCTTGTAAAAGGGTAGTTTACTCTCTTTTTTTTTCTCCCTGAGAAAGTGATCAGCTAAAAAAGAAAAAGAGTCATTTCATCTCTTCCGCCTCTCGACCTCCGCCCAATCCTCTGTGTCTGCACTGTTCTTCTGCTTCGTATCGTCATCGCCGTCGCCCGTTGGTCTATGTATGGGTCCTCATCCATGCCAGGCAACAGGGCATCATCGTGCCTCCCTGTCGTAGGCCCTCGGTCTACCGAGGCACTTGTCCTTAGGCATACTAGGGGTCTGGTAGCATGGCACGACGCCCTGCGCCTCGCCGTCGGCCGTCGTTCTAGCCACCAGCCATTTCAGTCCCGTTGCCAGTCGTCATTCCTTCCACACAACCATGCCCCTGCGGATCTCGGACTGCGGTAGTGGTGCATTCGGCCCTGGCGGGCCTCCCGCGGGGGGTAATGCCAGATGCTTGGTAGACACCATGAGGTCGGGCGGCGGCATCTCTGCACTGCCGTCGTCACTCCAAGGGAGCCTCCCAGAGCCTGAATGGCATCTCAAAGGTAGGTGCTGATGAGCCGGGGGATGAATTGGCTGGATTTGTGGACCCATATAAAGATTTTGATGTGTGGATAATAACTTAATAAATATTAAATACCAATATACCCTTTAGTTTATTTTTTTTAAAATAGTTCTTGGTCCCCCGGTCAGGTTTCTTATAATAGGATCCTTTTAGTTCTTAACCATCCAATCCAGGCAGATGAATGGTTCCTAAATTCTTAAGCACCAGAAAATCTTGTTTGTATTTACTGGGAGTCACAAATAATTTTTGGGCAAATTGCATAACTGTCTTTATTTTGAACTCTATTTTTTTTTAGATATTGCATATTTTCCCCTATTTTTTTAGATATTGCATATTTCCCCTAGTTTTGAATCGGCGTCGTCCGTTTGGCCTCGTTTCCAAACACCAGTAGTGAAGGCTGCTTTTACCCACTAAGCTTTGAAGAAAAAAATATTGAAAAAGAGAAAAGGGTAGAAAGTGATGTTATTGCCCCCTACATATCCAAATCACCGCACCCTCCCTTCCTGCGGTCCTGCCCCTTCCGATTCCCACGCTATCCTCAGATCTCTCTAGTGGCGGAGGCGGCGGGGCAATGAGGAGTCTGCCAGCACCCTGGCGAGAGGCAGTGCAGAGCGGTGGATCCCCTCGAGGGTATGGGTGGCGCGCAGCGCTAGGCGGCAACGGGACGAGCGTGGCTCCCCTTTGGGCATTAGGCTGCCTGAAGTGGTTCCCTCTAAAGCGCCCTTTAAGTACAGTAAAAAAAATGCCTGCAGAGGATCCCGCTACCCTTCCTCTATGGCAGAAGAAGGCGAATGACCCCGCTATTCCTAGCGGTGTAGAGGAGCCCCGCTACATCACCACCGTGGCGTGGGACCTAGGCGACCCAACCGCTCGGAGGCAGGGCGAGGCCACACGCCGTGAGGCCTCCTGCTTCGCCGTGCCACAGGCCGCAGATGCTCGGTGCCGGCGCGAGCTCGAGGGAGAGAAGGGACCGAGGTAGATGTAGAAGGGAAAAAAAGCCGGAACGAGGAACGAGGAGGCGACTACGACATGTAAGATGTGATACTTGTGTAAAATATGATTTTGGTCATTTATTAAAATTTATTCAGCTATTTGCTTATATACAGATAAGAATGCAAGGGTATATACGTCTTTCTATCTCTCCGTTAAGACCTTTAACCACTCTTCAAAACAGGGGCATATCACATGCCTAGGCTTAAAAAATAAGGGCATAATGCAAAGTCGAAAAAAAAGAGAGGTAACAGTGCGAATATAGTTATAACACGTGACACTAACACATATTTTTGTGTTCTCATCAAATTTCTTTGCAATATGTTATAAAAGCGTATTATTGCATTTTTTTATAGTACTAGTGATATTTTATTGAAAAACAGAAAGGATGAGAAAAAGTGGAAAGCAAAAAATAATAAATCTAAGCAAAGGACGACTGGAGTCTGGAGTCATCATCGACAAACAGCACCAAATTAAAGTGTCTGGCCACAGGAACAGCAGCATATATGCCAAAGTTAACCAGCTAGGTTTTCTGATGAACTCAAGAAGAACTTAATAAAAACAACAAAATAGAGTAGGACAGCAGCAGACTATTTGGCAAATATATTCCACATGGAGTTCACACAATCTCGATTGGATTCTTTCGCATCCAATTCTCAATCTCATCAGTGGAATCCATTCACGCGTTTTGATCTAGACTTCCTGCACTCTCGCTTTCGCTTTTTTCCCTTTTGAAAGATCTAATTTTTCGATTAGCGAACAAAGCAAGATTACATAATAAAGCAGTGGAGCGGTGGGGCCACCATAAGGCAACTTAATCTATCTCCAAATAAAGCAGAGTATGGCGGAGGACGCGGCAGCGTTCGAATTCAAGGTTCTAGGACCAATATTTCACTAACCCTAAGTAGAATACTATAGAGCAATATAATAATGCTGTGTAGCTAGCATATATGCGGACTGATGAGCAGTTCTTTTCCTGTTCTCTATTTTTTTGGTGAGTTTCTTTTAGTTGCTCCACTTCCACCTGTCTCAGTTGAATTTTCAGCAGCTAATATATGCATGGATCAGTATAATGTACTAGAAGGCATTGTACGGGCTTAAATTGCATCGTAGACATTTTTTTTTAAAAAAAAGAGTTTCAACTATCATCATTTGATTGAATTGGCGATCCATTGACATGTTGGCCTGGACAGCGGCGGCTATCCACTCACTTGGGCCCTCTTTTGATTCGGCCAGCTATTCAAGAGCCTGTTCATTTGGCCCATCGATCTCTTGGCCTTGAGATCGCAAATATGAGATGGCAACAAGTACAAACCCGCTGGGTAGTGCCATTCCATACCCGCACGTGGGTACAACTTCTTGCCCATACCCGCACCCGCGTGGGTATTTTTACCCGTTGGGTTATCCGTACCCGATAACTTCCCCACGTGCAAGTATGGTAGTTTGATAATCGATTATTTGCGACTCAAACCTTTTTTGTTTCCTATAAAAAATGATATCCCAAAATTGATGCTACTTTTCTACCTATATATTGCAGACAATTGAACTGCACCAGCTGGATGCTACAATTTTGCAGTCCTTTGCAAAAGGCAGAGTGTACGTACGCACGTACACTTCATACACAACAAAAGCACACATTCATTCCCGATCACTCATTCACTCACATAGTAACATAATTTGTATCTCACTTATAGCACTATGCAGTATGCACTCTCTTCCTACCAAAACCATAGTAACATAATATATGTACTTAGGCACAAACAACTAGTCAACTACACGTTCAATGGCCCACCACGAGATTCAGGTTCTTTGCCGTGTGCGAGGTCGCTGCTCGATCATATACCCACATGTGTCAATCAGACCTCGCCGGCGACGCGACCGGCACGGTGGCCTGCGCGATCTTCGTAAGCTTAGCAATAATCATTACCAGCTTACTATTAAGCCTACTAACAATGCACCGCGGCAGCCACCCTGCCGCCGGGTCAAGCTGCACGACGTACGTCACGACGCAGGAGGGCCCACCGCCACCGACATCACCGGCGTCGAGCTTCTCGACGACCCAGCCGGACTGCATCAGCAGGCCACGGCCGCCCTTGGAAGACGACGGGGGAAGAAGGCCGGCGGCGATCTCCTTGGGAAGCGACGCCACGGCGACGACCAGCGTCCCGTCGTCCATGGCCTGGCGGCGCTCGTAGACGACGAGGTCGCGGCGGCGGGCGGGGCGCCGCGTGGAGGAGGAGGAGGAGTCGAACTTGAGGTGGATGATGCTGAGGTCCTCGCCTAGCTCCCTGATGTATGAAGCCTCCACTAGCTGGTCCGACTCCCACTGCTGAACTTGCATAAAAAGATAACCAAAAAGCAGGCATGTTAATGTCATACAGTGCTAGCTATTAATTCCAGTGCAAATTGCAAACAAATGTTGCTATAAGAGGAGTGTTTCGAAACAAGAGAAAATTTTCCTACTCAATAGAATTCCTATGAAATTGCAAAGGTCATGTCCTTTTGTTTTATATATGCCCCAGCCTTCAGAGTTGTACATGTGTTCTACTTATAGTATGGAAGGTCAGTACATAATAACCAAGGAAAATTCAAAGAGACATATTGGTATGAGCCCATAATAAGCTTGATTGGCCCATGAGTGCATGAGCCATATATGGGCCCCCATTGCCTGCGCGGCCCTAAATATTTTGTTTTGGTTTTTGTTTCTTTTAGACAAGGCTTGCCTCGATTTAAATTTTGGTAAAGAAATATTTGAGACAAATTAAAGTTACTAACCTTAGCAAGCAGTTGTGATCTATCAACTAAATTATCGTAGTACGTAGCTAACTTGCTAGGTGAAGGACTAATAATAATACGACAGAGCAGGTGATTAGCTACCACCTCAAGGTGCCCAGAGCTCTTCAAGTGAGATGAGATTGGGACCATCCCAGCGACCCAGCTAGCCTGGTGGTTAGTGGTTACATACATGACTGCAGCCTTTACACTCATCCATTTCTCCATGTCTGTACTGTACACTCATCACTTTTCCAAGTGGGATCCTGTTCCACACTACACACTTTTTCTTGTAGTAGGAGTCTTATTATTGGTGTTGCATTCCAAAATATGCAATGCTTTGGGCAAGTCAAAATCTTGGTATGCTAATTTATTTGCTAAAATTAGATTTACACTTGATTGGGTGTTAAATTAACAGCCAAAAATATATCACAGAATGACTTTACGCTAATGTCTATGATTTAAGCTAGCATACATGTAGAAAATTGGTTGGGTACGTGTCAAAATATGAACGAGTTCAACATTATAACTACCTACATTTTGAGTTGGAATTTGAAATATTGC
Source organism: Digitaria exilis (assembly GCA_015342445.1). Taxonomy (NCBI): domain Eukaryota; kingdom Viridiplantae; phylum Streptophyta; class Magnoliopsida; order Poales; family Poaceae; genus Digitaria; species Digitaria exilis. Next base: position 1,114,052 of record JACEFO010001613.1, read on the forward strand.
TAGCCACATGTCCCACATAACTACCTACATTAACGAACTTGGCTAAAACAATTGGCTTCAAACTACATGAATGCCAATGGAAGGTTTATGGGCTTGGCAATTTTTGGCACACAATCAGTCAAACTCTAACTTCCAAGTGTCAAGCATATATATATAATTGGATCTAGTATCAGCTCAATTCAAAGACATATGCATGCATGGACAGAGACTACTACTACACAAGTACACAACCAGTGGTTTTCTTTTGTCAAATATTTGGGTTTTTGGAAAAAAATGACAGAACCTTAATTTAATAATAATCTAACAGGGCGTTTAATTGTGTGATTAGCTAGGTCCGTGGGCCGGTGCAACGCATACGCGCATGTGGCTCAACGTGCGACCACATGCAGACCTGCCTGCTGCAGCGCACGCACCAACTCCGATCCTAACCGTGCATCTAATCACCCATAATTAATCCTCGCACACGCACCTAAACTAACTACGCATGCACACACTTCCTCGTATACCATCACAGAGATCAGCAGCTTTCTGATGTGGACACACGCATGATCTTGCCTGTACTTGTGGGCTCACTCACCCATGCTCTCTTATTGCCTGCTGCCTCCTCTTGCTCCTGCTTTTGGCCACAATAATTCTTTGACCTCACTTTTAGTATTTTGTTACACAGTTACTGGTGCCAGAGGGACAGGTGTCAGATGCCCTGCACGCCACATGGGACTTATTGTTACTGTGCAGTACTGGCAGTGCCCAGCATATGCACAGCATGGTGACTGATGGACAACATATATGGCTCTGACATTTGTTGGGGGGCGGTTTAACCTGCTTCTTATTTTTTAATCTCTGTTAGAGGTGGTTTAATTAGCTTTTCAACACTACCACAAGACAAGAGACCTCTCTTTTATTTTGCGGTGCATAATGAGCAACTGTTTCAAGGTACATGTGGAGGTCATGCATGGACACGTACGGTGCTATAGCCTTCCAGCAGCTAGCTATGAAGAGGCTATAAGGCTCACGGGCGTACGTATGTCGCGGCATATACGTACATGGCTTTAGGACGGACGGTGAGTTTTTATTTGCGCTGGCCAGAGTCACGAGCTAGCCGTTTGCTTTGCCGCCATGTACGACCAGGTTTCATTCACCGTCACCGCCGGCTTTTACCACTAGTACTTGCATTATTTGTTCTCCTTTTTGTGCAAGCATTTGACCCTAAAACAAACCTAACAAGGATGTGTATGGACAATTCACTTATAATTTGGCTTTGACAAGGTATTATTAGCATTGGTTGGATGATTTGAACAGATAAATGACAGTACAAGCATTGCCATTAGCGAAAAAGGCGGTTTTGGTTATACCCAAATCGCATCCACACACAAAAGTGCTTGTACTTGAGCAAAGTTAACATAGCAAGGCCGGTTTTTACTTTACTGCGGAATTGATTGTGCTAGCTGTTTCCGACAGGCTTGCTAAGACCTTTCCCTTTACCATCTCCTCAACCATTTGACCAAAAAATTAAAGAAACTACAGCTAGTGGTGGACCGGTGGTGTTGCATTGGCAAAGAGGAAAAACAAAATATATATTAGCAACCAACAAGTTTCCTATATTTTGCCTTGGATTCCGCTATTACCCATGATGATGCACATGCTCAAACTAAAGCCTTTGTTTAACAATTCACAAATAAAATCGATATATCAGCGTGGTCGATCGACACATCAATGACGGCTAATTAACATACCTTGGCGGCGTCGACGGCGTTGGCGGCGGCCATGAACTGCTCGGGCGAGACGTCCTGCAGGAGCCACCGGCTCCGGAACACGTGCGCTGGCCCCGTCCGCCGCTTCGATATCTCCACCCCGTTCTGGTACACCAACACCTTCCACCCGTCGTCGTCGCCATCGCCGCTGCCCCGGCCGGAGTCTGACGCCGCCAGCAGCTCCTGGATGCAGCTCTCGCTCGCGTAGCTCACATACCGTCGCAGGGAGTCCTCACTTATCGACCTTCAATTCAGTCGAATTCGTTCCATGACCAACAAGTGTAAGCATCATAACAAGGTAATTGATCATGGATACTCCTACTTTATTATACTACTATGTTTGCAGGCAATGATACAACCAAATAGACCTATACATGTAGGGTGATTAGAAAAAAGAATGAAGTTCATTACAGTAGCAATTACCATGATCTGGAGCAGACAGCAGGTGTTGATGAATGGGAGGACAGGGAGCCGCCGCTGCTCATGCTGGCTCTGCTCTCAGGGCTCCGAAAGCCGTCGCCTTCCGCCTGATGAGCTTGCGGTGACGACACGCCGATGACCGAATGCGAAGGAAATATGGAACACATGAACGCAGAAGTGAAACTTGTTCCTCAGTGAGATGCTGATCGATATGAGATTTGAGGAAAGACGAAATGGAGGATGGGAGGTTTATTATAGGTGAAAGTTGTGGTTTGGACGGAGCAGGTGTGGAGGTGAGCCTTTATAAGACGAGGAGACTTGAGAGAGGTGGGTTTTAAGAGAGGGCGAGCTGGAGTTGCAGATCGAGGTAGGAGATGGAATGGTGGTGGAGCCAGATGCAGTGATTGGGGCACATGGAGAGGGGGCAGTGGTGACAGGCAGGGGCGGTGCCGCAGAGCCCCGGCCGGTCTCGTGCACACGCCACCGTGGCTGGTAAACGGTTGGGGGGAGAAGAATGGTAGGGTACTGCAAGCCATGGTCATCCTTTTTTTATTTTATTTTATTGAAGAATCACATGGAACTATGGGTTGTGGTTTTGTTTTCCTATATGTATTTTATGGAGGGTTTGTCGGGCAGTGATGAAGGGAAATTCTGTTCATACCCATAACGGTCATTAACGAATCGGACATTTGCATTTTAGTATAGGAAGAATAATAGGAGAGTGAGGAAGAAAATTGTGGTAAATGTGTTAAAAAGGGAGGTGTATAGGAGTTTTTCCCTCTTTTACTACTCACAAAAAAAAGAGTTTTCTTCTTTTTATGAAGAGGTACAATAGGGAATTGCCTTTTTTGTATGTTTCAGTGGTTGAGTGCTGTAACAAAAAGTTTCCTGTCCATTATGTGCACTGTTTAAGAAACCTTTTTTTGCACAGAAGTTGTGTGTAAGTTTTCCGTGGTTGCGTGATATGCGGTGTTTAAGAATACTTTTTGTATAGAAGTTGTTTGTAAGTTTTCAGTGGTTGAGTGCTGTAACCGTAGTGTAAATGCCAAAGGGAAGGATTCTTTGCCTTTGGTGATCATAAAGGGGTGAAGCAGAGGGAAGGTTTCTGCACATGGCATGTTGGCATGCACTTGGCAAGCCTGCCTACTCTGCAAAGGAAAGAATTGAGCTTTCATTAGGTCACCAAATCGTATTTGATGATATATTATTCTATATAAAATAAACTTACGAAAATAGAGGGGTTAAATGATGGCTTTGGGGGCACTTGTGACTTGTCCTTCCTCCTGTGGGGTTTAGGGCATAATGGCTTCTCATTGCACATACATGTGTGCCAACGAGGCTTCAAGAGGAGTAATCATGCCACGTCAGAAAAAAACAGGACCATTAGGACCTTTTTCGATGAAGAGTCTCGACTGTATAGTTCAAGGTACCACTTAACAGGTAGCAGTAGGCAGGCACCACAACCACATGCAATTGTTGTGCTTTAGTTGCAGGAGAAAGGTGAAAGGTGAGATGCTCTGGCCGAAAGTTCTAAATCATGTTTTCTACTACCCTTTAAGAAGGGTGAGATTGGATACACTTATACTGTCAGAGTTTTTATGTTAACTAAAAAACAAGGATCAAGATGACGTTTGTTAAAAGTATTCATCCGGATTCGGTAAGGATCAAGATAGATATTCTACCAAATTTTATTGCTTAAACAAGATGTTAATTAACTTCGCACCTTTCCACGGATACATTATATTAGTTAAACGCACCTAAATGACATCATTCTAGTGGTTTGAAGGTCACACAGCCACGTTGGATAGCTATATGTCTGACAGGCAACAGTAGCACATAGTCCTAGTTGGACTACAGATTGCATTCAAAGCAGCAGTAGCACGAGAAGCTGTTATTGAAGAAAATGTTGAAAGTGATCTTGCAGACCCAGGTCGGTTTTTCAAGTGATCGTAACAGAAATTGAAGCTTTTGTTGCTTGCTGTCCTTGGTACCCAGCTGTTGATTTTGCTTACTCTGAATCTGTTTCCATGGACTTGGGTTGTCCGACTTGAATGCTGCGGAAGATGGCGAAGTGCAGGTTATGCACTGTTATTCAAGTCTTTCAAGGCCAAAGTTAACGGAGCATGCTTCTTTCTTCGATTGTTGATTACCAAAGGACTTGATAATGTGTAATAGTACTGCTTTACTCATTTCATTGCTCAGTTGAGGTAAACATGCTTTTCAAATGGATCATTTGTGAGCTCATTCATATTTCTGTAAGCGAAACATGTCTGCAGTCGAGGTCCAATGCCACGTCACCACCAGGAATTCTGCGGAACGCGGTTGATGTTGCGTTATCTTTGGCTCTCATGCTGGAAGACTGCATACCTAATGCTACTGATCATGTGGGAGGTATGGATGGAGAGGAACGCACGAATCTTTAGATATCATACCCGTTTGTTCAAAAAAAAATTGTAAGTGTAAGCTTATTAATAAATCCTAGGCGACACACTTTGTCAGATTCTTGTGGCACCAAGAAAAACCATTTTGATTATAGTCAAGTGAGGGTATCAATAGAACACTGATCACATCTCACCCTTCTATTCACAGTTTCACACATACAAGCTTAGCTATAAGGCAAACTGTTGTCCTCTGAAACTGTGCTACTAGAGAATGAGTTACTAGATTCCTACTCCCTCCGTCCTAAAATTATAGTCATTTTGAGTGTTCGTGCCATGAGTTTGACTATATTTGTAGAAAATATATGTAACATTTTGATTTTCAAATATTTTTTATAAAAAAATTAGATCTTAATATCTATCTAATGATATTATATTTTTTTATATAATTGACCGTAGTATTTTCTCGGGAAGTGAGAAAGACTATAATTTTAAAAAGGGGAGAGTAGATTGTAGTGCATGGGTGATCTTGATTGCATTTTCCCTCCGATTTTATTGTAAACATGGGTGATGGTTCATTCAGTAAGGTTAGGGTCCCATTTCACATTTGCCCTCGCCACATACAGTGCATCCAAGGCTGGCCCTTTTTTGTTATACAAACAAATAATGGTTTCGCCATTGTTAGCTGGTAAACACTGAGGCATTGCGTGCATACATGGATATTCCTAGATCACATACCATGTGCGCAGAAATTAATAAAATATGCTATTACTAAAAATGACATAATATAACCCACTGAACACCTAATGGAAATCCAGCCCCATTAGCATATTTTGACGTGTTGACTTAATGAAGCACTTCGTGGCAAGCTATCTAGCTGTTGCAGCCACTTCGTTCTGCTGGTAGCCAGGTTGACCTTTTAGGGTGGATGCATAACTCATATAGCTGGTGTTCATCTTCTCCATGTGACGGTCTACCTTTTGGTTGACCAGCAGCTAGCTGGTGACCAAGATTGAATATAAATGCAGACGTAGGGTCATCATAGGCTAGCCAACTGTATCTCATCACTAAAAAAAAGTTGCAATCAGTGGCATCTACCCTGATTTGCTATATTTCTAGGCAGTACAGTGTGCACCACAAAGCAGAGGAGATTTAACCGACGGTGGATTTGCTTAATCACGAATCTTTTCTTTCTTAAATAACTACCATCCATGCATCTGTTCTTATTGCCAAACGAATAAGATAGAGATACAGGGTAAGGAAGCTGACATATAGTATACTCCATATACTACTTGGTGGACTCAGTGAAGCTGCAGAAGCTGATAACGTTTTATTTCCTTCAGTCAATTTGGTCAATGGGTGTAACTGGCCGTTCTTCTAGTTTGCTTAATGCTTGTTCCCTCGAGGAAGAACATTGACCAGACAGATTATCTTAACTGCAACGGTATGCATGCATTATGCTAACTGACTGCTCAATGATTCTGAACCTGCAGATCTCACAGTGTATATTTATTTCTGGGAGAAGTATATTTGTGCAAATGGTACCAGACAGTGACAGATCAGAGCATACATGCATGCATGCTGTAGAGATTGGTAGCTCTGACATAGTGTTAGCTGGTAGCATCACAAGTTAAGGCTCCGACAGGCTCCCAGCGGGGCTCACCTAATCAAAGATCTGACAATAGACGGTTATCAGTCCATCAGGACAGTTGCAGACTTGCAATTCACGCTGTCGTTAGTTACTCACTGCTTTAATGCGTTCCAGTTGCAATGCAACTGGAGGTTTAAAGGTGAAAAATTCAGACATGCATTTCACTCGCAACTACAACCTATAATGTTTTCAAATTCATGTTGAAATAGGATTGTGATAATTGTAATATTTTCATATTCTATCTAATTACAATGCAAAAGTACATGCTGAGAAGGATACAGATCATTCAAGGTTAGTAATTTTTACTAATGTCTTATTTCTATATGAGCATTGCCAGTATGAACTGATATTGTGATACTAAAGATGTCTTAGTCCCAAACCAGCATCATGTTTTTATACTTTTTTTTCAGCATCCAGTGCATATATGCCTCGGATACTAGACAACTTGCATAGTTTTTCAAAAGCACCTCGAGATTTATGTACATCCAGACACTTGATAAACGAGCCCTTCTTGTTATTGAAAAAGAACAAAACAACAGATCACGCTCCATTGAAAAATAACATCAGACAAAACGGGCATGGTTGGCTGGAAGAGAACGGATGGAGAAGAGAGTACCACGGACACATGGCGATCAGGATGCTGTCTTTTCAATTTATCAATTCCAATGCTGATCCAAGCAGGAATGGGTTTCCAATGCCGATCCAAGCTGTGGATCGCGGCATGCCACCCTGCATCTGCCTAATGAAGTGATGTCCAATGATATGATGAAGTGCTTCAGATAAGAGCGTGTTAGACGCATACATTGTGCAGGGAAGGTCGGGCTTGATTAGCTCTGTTGCCAATTTGGAATTGATCTCCTCAATGGTCTTGATATTTGTAGTTGCTTGTAAGCAGATATCTGATCAAGCACACAGAGGAAGTAGGATAGGCTGGCGTGTCCCAAGATCCCTGGGCACAGTCGCAGGATGCCCATGTTCTTCAGAGGATAAACTGTTACATTATGATTTTTCATATAGGAAAAGTATTAGATGGAAATCAACCGTGGAAATTATTAAAGCTTTAATATGAGTTGCACGATGTTGACTCAAGGGAGCGCCCCATTGGATCAACATCGTGTGGCCCAGATTGAAATTTCTATGGAGAGGTTGGTTTTCAACAGTGTGAGGGTGGAATGGGATCAAGAACGTGAATATAGTTCATCTTTTTTGTTATTAATCGAGAATTAAAATTTGTAATTGGTATTTCTCCCTCAGAAGAACTCCAAACTTGATGGTTTTTTTCTCAATTTTTGACAAACTCCTTAGCTTGGATGATTGTGAGGTCGTGGAAGGCTCCTTCAGCCAGAGCAGCGAGGTGGGCTCTTGATTTCGTTACATTTGTTATTGAGATCCTCTACACTTGGCCTCTCTACCCTTCAGGGGCTGAAAGGTGGGCCCCACAAGCTTTGGTCTCACATGTTAGAGACTCTATGTTAGAGGAACTGTTTCCTTACATTTGTGGAGAGGTAGTACAGGTTCCAGCTATGTACTTGGACAAACACACTTGCCCAGGTGTAGCCGAAACATCTTAAAGAAAAAAAATAATTAGCAACTTTTTTTATTCCATATGTAGATTGGATGCGTTATGTATGGCTCTTATGTTTCAGGATAGAGATAGTATTAAATATCAATGAAGAACTACTCTACTAGTGGCAAGTCATAATTATTTAATATATTCAATACTCCATGAGGATTCCATGACAATAAAATGGATATTTTTTATATTTAATAGACAATGAATAGCTATGTAGGTTCATTATTAATTAAATGATAGCATATCTAGCTTGCACCATGAGCATCTATCTTTAGCCATGTGCCTATTTTCACTCAAATATTTGGCATCACAAGCATTAAATTCGGCAATACCCTGCACCATGAGTACTTATATTTAACTATGTGCCTATTTTCAATCAAATGTTTTGAGCATCCCAGACATTAAATTCGGTAATATTGGGCTTGCTTTGCTTCCTATATATATATTCATAAGAGCACATATGCAGGTGCCGCAATTCCTCTCGAGATGTTACCTGGGAAAGTAGTTGTTTACTTCCTAGTTCTCACAATAATTTCTGTTGACCCTGTGGTTGGGGGATGTTGCTTTGGCACCAAATGTACAAATGAAGATAAAATGGAAATTCTGAATACATGTGCATTCTACCTCAAGAAATCAAATCCCGCTAGTCCCCCACCCAGAGGTGGTCAATGTTGTCAAGTAGTGAGACGGTTGCAGGGCACCAAAGGGAGTATGATGGTGTGTATCCTTAAGGTGCTTACGCATGAAGAGAAGGAGCAATATGATTCAATAAGGATCCTAGAGCTGAAGTCACAATGCGTCCTCCAGCCCTCATCTGCTTCTTTTGATGAGGTAAAAAATCACGAGTTGTTGATCCTTTCCAATTACTCATACACAATGTACAATTTTTTGGATAAGCTATATAAGTTAATGACATGTATTGTTTTCCCTGCTAGGCCATGGTGTAAAGATCTCAATGAACCTCATGATTGTAATAAGGAGTTTGAAGAAAGATGCATTTGCATACGTTGCGAGTTATAATTAACAAATCAAACGAAGCATGATCCTAATATCTTGTACTTTTCATTGAAAAAAAAAGTGTGGCATCAAGATCCCAACATTCTTGTTCAGTCTTTTATCACTAATTTGATAACATTATTATTTTTTCCATTCTGACTTCCCAACAAAACTATATACAACTTATGGTTGGGTTGGCTATAATTGGTTCAGAGTATATGCAATACCAAGCTAGGTAAAATCAAAACCAGTAATGAAGAAAAATCAAATCTCCATCTCTATCTTCTCTACAACTAAAAAACACGTCAGGGGGTCAAAAACTCTGTTGAACCTTCGCCCCCATCATGTACATCCAACCTTTTTTCTGTGGTCTGCCAGTCCGAGATATCAAAGCTTAGGTATCATTCAGTAAATTATGAATAAATATAGACGAAGCAACAACGATGCGCCCAAATGCTAAAGCCTAGATATTACTCGATAGCCGTTGAATACCTAAACAAGGAAACAACAATGCACCCAGAGATCAAAGCCCAAGATATTCAGTAATGAAAACTCACCAGCAGAACCAAGTCGCTCGAATGTGATACGTCCTTGATCAAGCTCGAAAAGCAGTCACCGCAAAAAATAAAAAGAAAAGGCGAAGTTGCCGAAAAATAAAAAGGAGTTTGAGTAGTAAGTTTTGTTGTATTGATGTGTATATTTTTATAATGCCTCAGGGCTCATGGAACTACGGCTCCTAGACAATTACAACAACTTACATTACTTGAATCTAAAGAAATAAAAATTCCTAAAAGATATGACCCAAACCGGGTTGGACTCGACACGATACAATTCGGCTCATCCGGATATCCTTTTTTCCCCTTGGCTATGACACCGTCGAACCAACCTTTGTCCTCTGATCAGTCTTCATTATCTTTGTCAGCCTTTATCGAACAGCTATCGGCCCACCTAGCCCAAATCAGCTGGAACTCAATCACCTGAGTATCCAAAGTCATCGGTTGACTTACCAGAATCAATGTTCGTTCCGGTAGTCAATCCGCTTCCTTCTCCTCGATGACAATCTTGACACGTGTCGAAAAACGGTGTCAACAGTTCCGAATCGCTCTGAATTATGTTTCAGTATAGATATAGTGTTAATCATTAATGATGAACTACTCTACTGGTGCCAAGTTAATTATATGTTATACTATATGTATATTACATTTGTCGTGAGGATTCCATGAGAATAAAATGGATATTTTAATATTTAATAGACATTGAATACCTATGTAGGTTCATTATTAAATGATAGCATATCCTGTCCCTCAGAAAAAATAATAGTGTATCTATCTTGCACCATGATTATGTATCTTTAGCTATGTGCCTATTTTCAATCAAATATTTTTACATCACAAGCATTAAATTCGGCAATATCTTGCACCATGAATAGCTATTTTTAGCTATGTGCCTATTTCCAATAAAATATTTTGAGCATCACAAGCATTAAATCCGGCCATATTGGTGCATGCTTTGCTTCCTATAGATTCATATGTGCACATATGCTGGTGCCGTTAATCCTCACCAAGTTGTCCAATACCTAATAAACTACTCCCTCTGTACCAGATTTATGGACGTTCTTGCAGCAAAGGAAAACGGCTAGGTTCATCATTCATTGAATGCATCTGGACACTAGCATGTGTGGCATGCAAAGATTCCTTGATGTACTGGAGTAAAGGCTAAAACGTTTCCTGGGAAAGTACTACCTCCGTTCTCTTTTATTTGACGCTGGATAGTTCAAATTTGAGCTACTGAACGTCAAATGTATGAGAACAGAGGGAGTAGTTATTTACTTCCTACAAGTTCTCACAATAATTTGTGTTGACCCTATGATTGGTGGATGTTGCTTCCGTGCGAAATGTACAAAGGGAGAAAAGTTCCATGTTCTGAATATCTGTCTAGTGAACATCAAGAAATCAAAATACCGCCACTCCCGCACCAGTAGGTGGCTCTGTTGTGAAACAGTGAGAGATTTGAAGGGCACCAAAGGTTGTATGATGAAGTGTATCCTTAAGTTGCTTATAGATAAAGAGAAGGAGCACTTCGATGCAACAAGGATCCTACTTTTGAAGTCTGAATGCTCTCTCCGCCCTTCATCTGCTTCTTTTGATGAGGTAAAAATCATGAGTTGTTGATCCCTTCCCATTACTCATACATAATGTACAAGTTTTGGACAAGGTAAAAGATATTAATTAGTATTGTTTTTCCTCCTAGGCCATGGTGTAAAGAGCCGAATCAACTGCATGATTGTAAAAAGGAGTTTGAAGAAAGATACATTTTCACACACATGTGAGTTATAATTAACAAAATCAATCAAAGCATGATCATTTTAACTTGTTGCATCTTTCAGTGAAAAAAAGTATGCCATGAATAAAGATTCCCAGCATTCTTTTTCAGACATATATTACGAATTTGATAACAACATTTTGGGTTCATTCTGACTTTCCACCATAACTGTATACAACTTATGGTTGGGTTGGCTACAATTGGTTCAGACCATATGCAACACGAAGCTATGTATAATCAAAACTAGTAATCTTATCGGAGTTGTTCTGGTTGGATTGGTTCCTAAGGCATAGATACAGAATTTATTTTTTTTTGTGATAGATAGAACGAGAGATCGAGATTTATTCAGGGTCAAAAACTAATTCACTCATGATAGGTATGATGAGAGACTGAGATTAATTCCCCGCCTACTGACTAGCGGATTGATTCCCGATCTCATGTCATCCATATCATGAGTAAATTAGTTTTTAATTCAAAATAAATCCCAGCCTCTCATTCTATCTATAACAATTTTTCTTTCTATATCTGTGCCTTAGGAACTATTCCAACCAGACCAGTGCTGATGGAACCGAACAAGGCCTAGAGGATCAAAAACTTTGTACGACCTTTGGCCGTGTTACTTCATCAATCATTGTTGGTTCATCTCCTGGAAATCCCACAATCTTTTCTCCCTTCCGGCCTTTCGTTTTCCCTCCCCCGATATCTCGCCCTCCCTCTGCTTCCCTGCTCCTGCGCCGTTTTTCCATATCGCTTGCCAAAAATTACGTCGTGTCGAGAGCCGATAACTCTGTTTCTCATACCAACGATTTCACCCTCTGCTCCACTCACTGGCCCTTTGGCGGGCAGACACCAGCAGTATCACCGCCTCTGCTGTCCTCTCTCTGGTGCTTCACTAGCTCAGCCTCCACCAGTCCACAGGTGGCAGTTCCCTCCGTGCTCTCCTCTCTGGTGGTCAACGGTGCTGTCCCTGCACGCTGCAAGGACCAAGGAGCCGTTGGCCATCTCCCTCCTTCTAATGGCAGTACAGATCCGCATGGTACCGTAGATAAGGGGTGTGGCCAGCGGGATGTAGTTTCATTGGATGGGAAGGGAGCAATGTGACGAACAACGGGGCAGCAGTCATCTGTGAAACCCATTATTGCAGCCAGCAGCTGATTGACTAGCCAATTATATCAATCAAGCATTTGTAAATCTATGAGAGACCGAGATTGATTCCCCACCTATTGACTAGCGGATTAATTCCCTGTCTCATGTCATCCATATCATGAGTATATTAGTTTTTGACCCGGAATAAATCCCGGCCTCTCATTCTATCTATCACAATTGATTACCAACAACAACATATAAAAACTGAGTTGATTCATTCTCCTCCATCAACACCTTTTCATGTTTCACTTGTTACTCGTATTGGCATGGTTGGGCATGCATTCTCAGTATCTGAGAGATGTGGATGAATCGATTTGAGTTTTTACCTTGCAAGGGATAACACAACGAGCATGACATGAGAGCGATTCCAAATCCTCTGGTGACCACCTTTCCCATCAGACTCCACACCTTCATCCCCATCCTCTTCTCCCAAGTGCAACGCCCAATGTTCCTCAAGACCTAGCTTGTGCTGCGGCCACAACTACACTTGTCTACTCTTCCTCCAAATAGGTGTGAATATAAGATTCAAGTCTCACAACTTTCAGGTACATCAGTTATCGATTCTATATAGTTTGTATGTCACTGGTATGTTCAGCACTTGTCTACCTCGAGCCAAAGACGACATAATCTTTAACCAGTTTTAACTCTAATGCATAAATGACAAACATCCAGTAGTATACCTCGCACAACCAAGCTCTGCCTGGCTTTTCCTTAAGATTTGAACACGAATTGAACAACAACTGTATCTCGTGAGTGATAGGAAATCACTTGGCATCTGTCAATCCTATTTAGTAATGGCATTGGCTAGCGATCCTATCCTGCTAGTAATGAACTCGGGTACCTATACATACATGCATCTAAGATTTCAAAGTAACTTCTTGAAACGCAAATGCACAGACATAAAGGTACTAGTAGATGTAACTTTGGAAATCTGGGTTATGCATGGTGCTTGACTTGCTTAGCCTTGGGCTCTTCCGAGACTAATCTCAGATCTTGGTCGTTCATGAAGATTGGTTGCTCACTCAACAGGTCAGCTGTTGACTCCACCAAAACGTAGATATTGTCGGCCAAAGTTTTCTCTACACGAGGATGCATGCGGTGCAGAGTTAGTCGCAAGAACATTAGTCGACCTAAGGTGCAACACTTTCTATTGGCCAATCACAACATACAACACAAGGATGCACTGTTTAAGTTTAGAGTTTGCTGGGGAAATTACCCATTGAGTTTAGCAATAGATATACAGACTCAAAAGAACAACTTGTCTTGTTCATTCTAGGTGATGAATAGATTATTTTGTAACTCGGTCAACAGTATTTTGCTGCTCTTGACCACTATTTAGTAGCAAGTATGTCTCTTTAGCATCTTTTAGATGAATGCAACACCAAATATGACATGCAGAGGGTGGTTAGGTTTAAGAACAAGAGAAGGGTCAATTAAACTGGTCGGGAGCAACATGCAGGGGTGAATGAGCAAGAAAGCTCACCACACGAATCTTGGGTCGGTCGGGAATTGCGCCTGAACACTAGACGCGAAGGAGGAGCTAAGGTGGGAATGCTACTTCCGTTGCAAGAAAACTAAGAGCAGGGAGTGTAGAAGAAAGGGCTCTGGTTTGTAAACTCTCAAGCTTAGGTTATGGAGGCTCTATTCTTGCTGCAGATGACATCAAGAGCAGGAGATGACAATGGCGCATGGGTGAAGCAGAGAGGCGCTAAGGGCCCGGTATTTATAGGCAGAGGCTGGGGGTGACATACATGATGTGATGATCGTGTGTGCACAGAAGACTCTTGACACACGTCATAGTATTGTGTCAAAATATTAATAGATAAAAGAGGGCATGAGGTAAATGTAGTTCAATGCCTATTTTATTTTAGTTTCTAATTAGCAAGCACATATTGATAGGATACTTTCCATAATAGAAAAGTGTTGTGCAAGGATAAGTTGTAGGTTTGTTTATGCCGATTATTACAAATTTTTCAATTTGTTTAATTCAGATTCAATGAATAGAGTTAAAAGGGGAGGGGGTGCAAATGATGTTTCCCACTTCAAAAGGGGAGGGGTAAAATAGTGATGCCAAAATCGAATTATGTAATGCACCAAATCTTATATAGATATACACATGTGTCTATAAAAATAAAGGAACCACTTATCTTTATCTGATTTAATAACCCATCAATGACCCTATGAAAATTATTTTAATGTAATCCTCTAAATTTACATCTAAATAACTGAAAGGATCAAGATGCCTAAGAGGGGGGGGGTGAATTAGGATTTTACAAAAATTTAAGCAATAAAATATTCCTATGCAATAAGCCAATTCACCCCATGTGCTTACAAGTGTGGTTTGTGCCTAGCTAGTGTTGAAAAGAGTTTAGCAACCTAGTTCCAATCCTACTCTAACATGGCAATTCTAGGAAAAGAAATGCTCAAAGTAAACTTGCTCAAAGTAAAGAGAAGAGTAGGAAGCCGATTTCTCCCGAGGTATCGAGGAGTCGGCAACTCCCCCTAGTCCTCGTTGGAGGACCCGCGCAAGGGTATAGCTCCCCCTTGATCCGCGCAAGGATCAAGTGCTCTCGTAGGGGGTATCCATTTCCCACTCCGGGACGGCGGATTCCCAAACCGTGTACACCTTCTTGGGGCTTCGCACAATCTCCACGTGAGCTCCCAAGATCAACACCACCAAGCCGTCTAGGTGATGCCAAATCACCATGAGTAACAAGCCAAAGATCTTCACTTGACCTAGACTAGACCAAGAGCTAGATGGATGCACACTTGCTACTCCCAAGCACTAAAGAGAGTCCTTAATCTTCACAAGACCAAGAACACCAATCAATCCAAGTGCCTCTCTTGCCCTCAAACACTCCCCAACAGCAGCTGGATGAGCAGTGAAACTCGTGTGGCAAGAGAGTCTTCAAGGAGTGAGTGAAGGGGTATAAATAGCCCTCACTCAAAAGACCAACCGTTATGCAAAACGCAGAGCCGTCGACTAATTCGATGGTGACACCATCGAATCAGTTGACGCTTGCTTTCCATTCAAACTTTGAACAATGCAACGGCTAGTTCCCTCACCGACTAATTCGATGCTTCCACCATCGAATCAGTCGGTGCTACCCAGAGTCATGCACCACATAATCTGCACACAGATTAGAGACCATCGACTTATTCGATGCCACGGCCGTCGAATCAGTCGGTGCTACTCAGAGCCATGCACTCTGGGGTCTTCACGTCTTCGAGCACCGTCGACTAATTCGATGGGTAGACCATCGAATCAGTCGACGCTACACAGAACACCGCACCACCATCTGGGTGAAACTGAGGGCCGACGACTAATTCGATGGACGCACCATCGAATCAGTCGACGCGACTCAGAGAGCTGTGCCAGTGTTTGTGTGAGAAAACTAGGGGCCATCGACTAATTCGATGGTGCCTTAGCACCCCGTCGAATCAGTCAATGCCTCTGAGTTTTGTGCAGTCTTCTTCTCTTTCGAGACCGAAACTCGTCCAAATCAACTTCTTGGAGTTTCTTAACTTCTCAGGGCTTCAATGCAACTACCTAGTACTAGATTTCACAAGTGTGCACCACACCTAACTTCTAGTCTTGCCTAGGTCAAGCTACCAATCCTCGACCCCCCTTAATAGTATGGCCAAAGGAAAACAAAGACATAAACTACTCTAAGTGCCTCTCATCATCCAAACGGCACTTAGAACTAGCTTATCATTAATCTTCGAGCATATCCTTTGTGCCAATACAATCATTCTCAAATGATGGGGGCCAAGAATACCGTGAAAGCCCATCATTACACTAACTTAAATTTTGTCTCTGCAAAACACTTGTTAGTCGCAATGATTATGTTGTCATTAATCGCCAAAACCGAATTGGGGGCCTAGATGCTCTTTCAATAACATACCCCACAATTATTAAGAATAACCCCCACAATCCAAATTGCCTACCTCAACAATCATTGAAAAAAAGTTAATTTCAAGCATCAAACAAAAACTTGGATTGGTCTAGCAACTTGTAAAATGCTTAATTTGGTATAATAACTTGTCAGGTGGGTGCAGATTGGTCCAACATCTTGTAAAATGCTCAATTTTGTGCAATAACTTCAAACATTGGTGTATTCAAAGTCCAAATGATACAACGGTGACATGTTTGCTAATGTCAAGGGTCGCAAAAGGCACATTCACGACAGAAAAGGTGTTGAGCATTATTTGCTACTAATATTCACGTCACAAGACTAATATATTGAGTCAAAACAAAGAACATTTAGTATTTAAAAATTATTTTATGTTTTTATATTAGTTATTTTATTATTTATATAGTGATATATTGTAATTAAAACTATTTAACCTCTTATGTTTCAGGATAGATATAGTATTAAAATATTAATGAAAAATATTAACAAAAGAGTAGAAACTTTTATTGATACTATATATAGATTGGATTTGTTCTGGATAGATCTTAATTATGTTTTAGGATAGAGATAGTATTAAATATATCAGTGAATACCTACTCTACTAGTGTCAAGTTAATTAATTATTACACTATATGTAGATTAAATTTGTCGTGAGGATTCCATGTGAATAAAATGGATATTTTTTATATTTAATAGATACCTATTTTGGTTCGTTGTTAAATGATAGCATATCCCTTTTCCTCAAAAAAAAAGTGTATCTAGCTTGCACCATGAGTATGTATCTTTAGCTCTGTGCCTATTTTCAATCAAATATTTTGACATCACAAGCATTAAATTCTGCAATATGCTGCAACACGAATATCTATTTTTAGCTCTATACCTACTTTCAATAAATTATTTTGAGCTTCACAAGCATTACATTCGGCAATATTGGTGTATGCTTTGCTTCCTATATATTCATAGCAGCACATATGCTGGTGCCGCAATTCCTCACAAAGCTGTCCAATACCTAATAAACTAGCTCCAAGATGCTGTCTCGGAAAGTAGTTGTTTACTTCCTACTAGTTTTCACAATAATTGGTGTTGACACTGTGATTGGTGGATGGTTTGGCCCGAAATGTACAGAGGGAGATAAGAGGGATGTTCTGAGTAACTGTGTATTGAACCTCGAGAAATCAAATCCCGCCACTCCGGCACCCGTAGGTGGTCTCTGTTGTAAGGTAGTGAGAGAGATAAAGGGCACCAAAGATGGTATGATGAAGTGTATCGTTAAGCTGCTTACAGCTGACGAGAAGGAGCAGTATGATGAAACAAGGATCCTAAATTTGAAGTCACAATGCTCTCTCCGCCCTTCATCTGCTTCTTTTGATGAGGTAAAAATCACGAGTTGTTGATCCTTTCCCATTACTCGTACTTAATGTACAAGTTTTGAACAAGCTATAAGATATTGACTAGTATTGTTTTTCCTGCTAGGCCATGGTGTAAAGAGCCCGATCAACCGCATGACTGTGTAATCAGGAGTTTGAAGAAAGATACATTTGCATACATTGGCGAGTTATAATTAACAAAATCAAACAAAGCATGATCATTGTAACTTGTTGTATCTTTCAGTGCAAAAAAGTGTCACATGAATAAAGATTCCTAGCATTCTTTGTTCAGAATTCTATTACTAATTTGGTAACATCATTTTGGGTTCATTCTGACTTCCCACCAAAACTATATACAACTTACGGTTGGGTTTGTTATAATTGGTTCAGAGCATACGCAGTACCAAGCAATGCAAAATCAAAACTAGTAATGAAGAAAAATAAAAATCTCTACAACTAAAAAACACATAAGGGGGTCAAAAACTTGACACGAGACCGGCTGAGAATCACACTCCTTCCTCCCGTCCCTTTCCTCCTCCTCTCGACACCTTCCACAGCAGGCGCATCGGATAATCATTTTTTGGTGTGTCATCTGCCCCTGTCGGTCGTCTTCCATCTGCCAACCGCCACCGTGTACATTGATTTTTTTTTGTCAGTCTCTCCCATGATGCCTCTGATGATGTGTTTCGTGCATCCACCCTCCATCGACGCCCTTCCCAACGTCACCATTTGACTTCGCCTCCTGCTCCAGTCTCCAGAGTGGACGGGTGGATCCATGCACCACCTGGCTCCTGGAGAGGTGCCACCGTGAGCCATCTCCTAGGGGCTAGTTCGGTTTTATCGGATTCAATCCGGGCCGGGAATGATAGATATAACAAGAAATTCATGATAGGTAAAGCTAGAGGCCGGGATTTGTTCCTGGTCGAAAACTAATTTACTCATGATAGATACAACTAGAGACCTAGAATTATTCCCCACCTCTTGACTAGTGGATTGATTTCCAGTATTTTGATGTCACTATTGTGAGTAAACTAGATTTTGACCCGGAATGAATCCCAACCTCTTATTGTACCTATCATACTTTTCTTGTTATATTTATCATTCCTAGCCCGGACTGAATCCGATGAAACCGAACAAGCCCTAGAGGAGATCCACACCTCCATCACACGGGAGTCAGCGAGCCCGTGCCTGCGCCGCCGGCAAGATGGCTCTGCATCCCCACCACCCTCGCCATGCTGCACTGTGCCACCGTTATCATGCTATCTGGGAACCACCTCAACACCGTTATCATGCTATCTGGGAACCACCACAGCGGTGACCAGTGAGATCGATACTGGCTCAGTCGCCGCTGTGCCCCGCCTCACCTCGCTTCTCCCTGACCGGGAGTGGTTGGCACCACTACTACAAAAATGATTTTCGGAGGTGGGTATTTTGTATTTTTGGAGACGAATTTTGCGTCTGCCTCCGACCATGCGCTTCTGTTAATCGAAATTAACAGAGGCGTTTTTTTTGCCCGCCTCCGAAAATCAGACAAAAAAACAAAAAAAAAGAAAATCCCAGCAAGCACATCATGGGCCCACCGAGCCCATTGACACCGCCTTCGCCAGATCCGCCGTCGCCACTGCCGGATCCAGCCTTCCCACCACCAGATCCGCCATCGCACGCCGGTACCTCCACGGGCCCGTCCCGCGAGCTCCACCTTCAGGAGCTGCGTCACGCCGAGAGCTCGAGCTGTAGGAGCTCACGCCACCACGTCCGCGCCGGATCTGGGAGCCAGAGGAGGAGGGCCATCGGATCCGGGCTCCGCGCCGCTGGGGAAGGAGGCGCCGGTGGAGAGATGCGGCCTCCTCCGCATGCGCGAGATCCTGCTCCGCTCAGCTCCTCCATGAAGGAGATCTCGAGCTCGAAGACGGAGGAGGCTGACGGGGAGAGAGAGAGAGAGAGAGGGAGGGGCTCGCACGGGAGAAGAGGAAAGGGGTTAGGGTTAGATAAAGATGAGAGTTTGTATATATAATGTGAAGATTATCGGGCCGAGCTCGGGTTATTGGGCTTTTGCATT
The DNA here is from genome assembly GCA_015342445.1 of Digitaria exilis. Taxonomy (NCBI): domain Eukaryota; kingdom Viridiplantae; phylum Streptophyta; class Magnoliopsida; order Poales; family Poaceae; genus Digitaria; species Digitaria exilis. The sequence continues at coordinate 1,133,629 of JACEFO010001613.1, forward strand.
TTTTGGAGGCGGTCCATATAAGCGTCTGCCTCCAAAAATCAATTTACAGAGGCGGACACCTTAAGGCGACCGCCTCTAAAAATAAACGATTTTCCAAGGTGGTCTTTTATAGTGTCCGCCTCCGTAAATCGATTTTTGGAGGCGGACATAATGAAACGCCTCCAAAAATAAAAAAAATATCCGCCTCTGAAAGTACCAGGGATTAACGGAGGTGGACGGAATTTGTGTCCGCCTCTGAGGGTGAATTTGAAGTGTCTCGCAAAACGGTTTTTGCAGTAGTGCAAGGAGGAGCTGCGGCGGTGGGTGTGACACCCAAACGCGGTGCCAGTGGCGCTGCGGGCATACTTCAAAGCCGAGGAGCGCCTGCAGGGTCAGCCTCTCCTTCCTCTTGCCTTGCCTTGTGTGATTCCATTATTGCCCTGCGAATTCAATTGAATCCCCAGGAGCATAGCAGCACAAGAGTAGGAAATTCATGCATCAATGGAATGGAAAATGATCGAGCCATGGACGGTTTATTCTGAGCACGGAGAGAAACAAGCGCGGTCAAATTTATTTGCTAATGACATTAATCGATCGGTCATATGTTTCAAGAAGAATGCTACTGATTTACTTGTCTACCTTTCTCTTGATGTTCCAATAATAATCGATCTCTGCAATAAGCTATGTTATAACAGGATGCTCAGGCAATACAACTCTTTTCACAATGATGTTGGTTCAACAACATTGCTAAGGTTGCAGTAGGGCACTGATCGACCATGCGGTGCCACGGTGCATGCTCACCATGGAGATCACGGCCAACATCGTGGTGACAAGATTTTAGCTCTGCTGCGCAGTACTCCTATCAATTAACATCTTTTTCGCTGGTGCCTTTCTTATTCCTAAAATACAAGATTGATAAACATGCAGATGCTGATGGTTCTATAATTTGAGTTGTGTTAGAACTTAGAAGAGATGATATATTCCCAGATATATATTATCTTTGCCTAATACTGTACATGCCATACCATATTACTTTGCAGTTGGCACACAGATGAAGTACAAAATTGAAGCTTTGCGTATTATTTGAAAGTTCCTTTTTGGTGAAATTCAGGGAAATGAAATCACGCTACAATGTGCAATTTCAAGAAGAAAAGGACATTCTTCAGAGTTGGAACTATGGTACTAGACGCTTACACACGAAGATACTAACATGCCTATAGTTTTGACGAACCAGACAGGATTATGCATATGCCAGTTTTGAAAGTTTGTGAGAGAAAATCACGGTTTTCAATAGAGTGAACAGTGTAAATGAATAGTCAATATCCAGGAACTAAGCACCCCTCAAAGATCAGACAATAGATGGTTATCAGTCCATCAGGACAGTTGCAGACTTGCAGTCCATGCCGTCGTCGCTTGTTACTCACTGCATTGATGCGTTCCAACTGGTGGTTGGTTTTAAAGGTGAAAAATTCAGAAATGCATTTCACTAGCACTACAACCTATAGATTTTTCACATTAATTTAGAAATAGCATTATGATAATTGTAATATTTTCATATTCTATCTGATTACAGTTTACAGTGCAAAAGTACATATTGAGATTTTGAGAAGCATACAGATCATTCATTGTTAGTATTTTTTACTGATTTCTTATTTGTACATGAACATGGCCAATAAGAACTGTACTGTGATACTAAAGATGTCGTAGTCCCAAACCAGCCTCATGTTATTATAATTTTTGTTCGGCATCCAGAGCATATATGCCTCGGATACTAGAAAACATGCATAGTTTTTTGAAGGCACCTCGAGATTTATGTACATCCGGACACTTGATAAACGAGCCCTTCTTGTTATTGCAAAAGAACAGAATCATGCTCCATTGAAAAATAACAGCAGACAAAATGGGGATAGTTGGTTGGATGAGAACGGATGGAGAAGAGAGCACCACGGACACATGGCGATAAAGATGCTGTCTTTTCCATTTATCAATTCCAATGCCGATTCAAGCAGGAATGAGTTCCCAATGCCGCAGAGCCGTGGATCGCGCCATGCCACCCTGCATATGGACCTAAGGAGGTGATGTCCAAATCTCCAATGATATGATGAAGTGCTTCAGATAAGAGCGAGCAAGATGCATACATTGTGCAGGGAAGGTCAGGCTTGATTGGTTCTGTTGCCTATTTGGAATCGCTGTGCTCAATGGACTTGTCGATCATTTGTAGTTGCTTTGCAAGCAGATGACTGATCAAGCGCGGCCAGAGAAGGAAGTAGATAGGCTAGCGTGTCCCAAGATCCCTGGGCACAGTCGCAGGATGCCCATGTTCTTCACACTCAGCTCAGGACTAACGGTTACATCACGAGTTTTCAGATAATTAACTGTTATACTCTGAATTGAAGTATTTTATGGGACTTTTACTAACCTACCTTTTCTTTGGCACTTCCATTTCCACCTAAGGTCTTTCCAATTGCTATTAGGATCCAGCCGAAAAAGGACCCAATGCACTCCCACCCATCATCCCGTATGCCTAAGTTTGAAACAACCATTAGAAAAGGATTTTTCACGGACGAAGGCAGGATTTTTCTTGTGGGTGAGGGGGGGAGGGGTCAAAGAGTTAATGCAAATATTAATGGGTGACAAATAATACTTTTCTATCTTTTTTACCTAAGTAAAAAAGATAGAAAAGTATTATTTGTCACCCATTAATATTTGCATTAACTCTTTGACCCCTCCCCCCCTCATCCACAAGAAAAATCCTGCCTTCGTCCGTGTTCCTGGCGGTAAGCCAGTCAAGCAACAGTTGTATCGCTTCGACGATGAGAAGTGGAAGGCTATTAGCTTCACCAAAGAGGTATTCTAACTCGAGTGGATCGCCAACTATGTTCTTGTGTATCGACTATACCGATCCATCAAATTTGTGCCCAAAGGTACCATACCACCTACCACTGATCGACTAGGTGGTCGACTCGAATACGTGGTGCAAAACGCCAAAACCATGGTTGTCCTAGATGCGTATTCAGGATATCACTAGATTGCGTATTCTGATGACCTCCTTTATCACCCTGTTTGGTTCGTACTGCTATGTCACCATGCAATCTGGGTTGAAAAATTCAGGGGTGAGCTACCAACGGTGCAGGAACAGGTGCCTTGTCAAGCTCATCAAAGAGATTGTTGAGGTTTGCATCGACAACATTATTATAAAATCTAAGAAGGCTGACCAACTTTTTGGCAACCTAAAGGAGATGTCCAGATGCCTCTGTGAATTCAAGATCAAGGTCAACACCGAGAAGTGCATCTTCATGGTGCCTAAGGGAAAGCTTCTAGGTTTCTTTGTCTCCGAGGGAGGAAACAAGGCCAACTCGGAGAAGATAGCAGTAATTAGGAATCTGTATCCCATCTCCAACCTAAAGGGGATTCAGAACAGATGGGGTGAATGCCCTCCTCCCTCAACTATTTGATTTCACGGCTTGGAGAGAGGAGCATGTACAAAGCTGCTGGAGAAGTTCAGCCACTTAGCTGGAAGGATGAAGCGCTGGAAGCCTCGACAAGCTCAAGACATTTTTAGCAACTAACCCGATGTTTGTTCCTTGCAAGATGGGCAAGCCTCTGCTTCTGAACATCACCACAACCACCCAAGTGGTTATTGTGGCCCTCTGTCACCGAGCGAGATGAACCGAGCGATGTCCTAAAGGTGCAGATGGTCATCTATTTCGTCAACAATGTCCTTTCAGACACCAAGAACCATTGGGCAAAATAAATAATCCAAAATTGTAAAGCCTCCAGGCGTGTGGTGAAGTGGACAATGGAGCTCATGGTTTTCCACATCCATGTCAGAGGACCACAAAGCTGATGGGGACATCGGCACCTCAAATTCTTACTGGCATGTTGTACAATATGCGGTTGGGTTGACCGACAATCAGGTTGGATAACTGAATCGAGATATATGTTGGAGGAAGGGTTAATTGGATGTAACTATGTAAGTTTTGGATAACTGAATCCAAACTCAGTTTTGGATCTAAATTTTATAAGCATGACCAAAAAAAGTTCCATATACTCTTTAATGTTTTATAAATATTGTATTTTTAATTTTTCCTTTTCGTCATGTATAAATATTTCAAGCTGATATCTTCCAAAGCTTGTTTAAATCGATCTCAAGGCATTTTCGGTTCTATTTCAAAGTATTTAGATTTGATTCTAGTCCATGGAAGAGCTCTTATGGTTACTGAAAAGTGAAAAAAATAAAGATCTATTCTAGTGTTGGTAGTAGTGCAACATTGGAGTCTTGCTACATGTTCCTAACTAGGGATGAAAACGGATTGGATACGGACGGATATGCTCAGATACGAATACGGATATTTATTTTTTTGCCGGATCGGATTCGGATACGGAAAGTACAAAATATGTCGGATATGCATCGGATATTGATATACATTACATGTCTACAATAGACATTCAACTTTTGTTACGCGGATACGGATACGGTCGAATATTGATTTTTCGGTTCCGGATACGGAATGTACCATTTAAGGCCTGAGGGCCTTCGGTCGGTCGGTCGGATGGGAAATATCCATACCAGTTTCATCCCTATTCCTAACTATTATTGTACAGTTGTCCTAACAATGGGAATATGGTAACCCCGGCATCCATGTTTTTTTTGGGAAACTTGAAATAAGTGTTAATGTTATGAATGATTACATGAAATCCATCCTACTCTGATGGATTAAGCTAGCAGTCATTATATGTGTGGAGAGGGAGCAAAGGTTCCAGCTATCTACTTGAACACTTGTCCAATTGCGTAGTCAAAAATCTTCTGTTTCAGGGTAGAGATAGTATTAAATATTAATGAAAAATATTAACTAGAAACTTGTTTTGATATATACTAGATGTAGATTGGATAATGATGTGTTATGAATGGCTCTTATGTTTCAGGATAGAGATAGTATTAAATATCAATGAAGAACTACTCTACTAGTGCCAAGTGATAATTATTTAGTATACAATATATAGATTACCTTGCGCAAAAAAATATAGATTGAATAATGTGCTGTGAGGATTCCATGAGAATAAAATGGTTATTTTTTTTATATTTAATGGACATTGAGTGATAGCATGTCTAGCTTGCAACATGAGTATCTATCTTTTGCTATGTGCCTGTTTTCAATCAAACATTTGGACATCACAAGCGTTAAATTCGGCAGTAGCCTGTACCATGAGTACCTATCTTTAGCTTTTGCCTATTTTCAATCAAATGTTTTGAGCATCACAAACATTTAATTTGGATGCGTGCTTTGCTTCCTATGTATTAATAGGAGCACATATGCTTGTGCCCCAATTCCTGCCCAAGCTGTCCAATACCTAATATAAACTAGCTCCAAGACGGAAAGTAGTTTTTACTACCTAGTTCTTGCAATAATTTCTGTTGACCCTGTGTGAAATATTAATGAAAAATACTCTACTAAATTATGAGTAGCAATTCTTTTTGCACTATATGTAGATTGGATGTGTTCTGAATAGAATAGTTCTTATGTTCCAGGATAGAGATAATATTAAATATCAATCAAAAGAACCACTCTAATAGTGGAAGTTATATATATTTATTATATGTACTACATGTAGATTGAATGTGATGTGAGGATTTCCATGAGAATACAATGGATAGCTTCGATATTTAATAAACATTGCATACCTATGTAGGTTCATTCTTAAATGATAGCACATCTAGCCTGCACCATGAGTATAAATCTTTAGCTTTGTGCCTATTTCCAATCAAATATTTTAAGCATCACAAGCACTTTGGCAATATTGGTGCATGCTTTGCTTGCTATATATAAATCGGAGCACATATGCCAGTCTGCAGTTCATCGCCAAGTTGTCCAATACCTAATAAACTACCTCCAAGATGAAACCTGGGAAAGTAGTTGCTTGCTTCCTATTAGTTCTTACAATAATTTGTGTTGACCCTGTGATTGGTGGATGTTGCTTTGGTACGAAATGCACAGAGGAAAATAAGAGGGAAATTCTGAATACATGTGTACATAACATCAAGAAATCCAATCCCCCCACTCCCCCAGCCAGAGGTGGTCTCTGTTGTGAAGCAGTGAGACAGTTGCGGGGCACCAAAGGGAGTATGATGAAGTGTATCGTTAAGCTGCTTACAAATGAAGAGAAGGAGCAATATGATGCAAGAAGGATCTTGTATTTGAAGTCACACTGCACCCTCCCTACATATGCTTCTTTTGATGAGGTAAAAATCACGAGTTGTTGTGATCCATTCAAATTAATTACTCACAGACCACATACAAGTTTTGGATAAACTATATAATTAATGACTAGTATTGTTTTCCTTACTAGGCCATGGTGTAAAGAGCCCGATGAACCTCATGATTGTAATAAGGACGTTGAAGAAAGATGCATTTCCATACGTCTGAGTTATAGTTAACAAAATCAATCAAAGCATGATCCATATAACTTGTATCTTTGATTGAAAAAAAAGTGTGACTTCAAGATCCCAAGCATTCTTGTTCAGACTTCTATTACACTATACGAAAAGCATTTTCCAAGACAGTGCCAAAATATTTTCTGAGGTGCTAACAAAAATTAACCGCCTATGTTAATGTGAGTGATTAATGAAGGCGATTACATTCATTTTAGGAGGCAGTTGTATATTGATCTCCTAAAATCGATTAACGAAGGCGGTTATAGAATCAGAGGTGGTTGTGTTACAATAACCGCCTTTGCAAATTGATTTTAGGAGTCGATAAATGTAACCACCTTCTAAAATGAATATAATTAACAGCCTCCATAAATCCGTCTCGGAAATTCAAGAATTTCAAATTTAAGTTTTTCCAAACGACCTCGGATGCATAAAAGACCAATATGAAAGTTGTAGATCTCGAATAGTTAAAAAAAGCTTTACAGTTGGCAATGTTTTCATTTGAAATCATCTTTGTCCAGTAAAATTATGTTTGAATATTCTCAAATTTGAAATTCAAATTTTGCAAAAGACCTCGGATGGAGAAATGACCGATATGAAAGTTGTAAATCTCAAAACGTTTAGAAACTCAGTAGTTGACAACTTTTTCATTTGACTTCGTTTAGGTCCTTAAAAATGCAATTTACAATCAGTTTGGTATAATATGGTAGGAATCAAAACAGAGTATGGACACAAGAGAGAGTGTGGTGTAGAGGTAGAGAGGGACACGTGTGAGGGGGAGGTCGCAGGTTTGATTCCCACCGGCCGCAAAGTACTCAAATTTCCGTGAAAAAAAGACACGGTTGGGACAAATCGTTGGTGGCTGGCTAGTGGGGCCTCCCCCAATTAAAAAAAGAATTAGCTATTTTTCCTCATTTTTTATTTCGGCTGGAACGATTAACGGAGGCGGTTATTTTAACACAACCGCCTCTGTTAATATTCTATTAACTGTGTCCCCAGCTGATGGGCGGTTGGGAAAATCGCCTCTGTTAATCCATTTTAAGCGCCTTAGTTAATAAATTTTGTAGTAGTGTTAGTAATTTGATAACATTATTTTGCATTCATTCTAACTTCCCACCAACACTATATACAACTTACAATTGGGTTGGCTATAGCGGGTGCTATTTACTCTTATATCTAATAACTAACAAACTACCCTTCCGTCACTAAATAGATATCGTTTAACATAAGTATGTTAGGTTAAAAATAAACTAATCTGATTGCCCTAGATGACATATATTCAAAGACGGAGGACTTATTATTTTTAATAGAAATGGTAATATTTACTAGAAAAAAAATCCAAATTACTCCCCTCAATTATAGCAAATGTTTAGATAACCTTCTAAACTATTTTTAGTTTAGATAACCCCTTAAACTATATGATGTGGTTCACTTTACCCCCTAATGCCATTTGTCCTTTTTATATCTCCATACATAAGTTGAACTTTAATTCAAAATTTTGTAGGAGTTAATTAAGGGACATCATAATGCATGTCAATAAAATAGATTATAATTTTTTCATTATCATTTTTGTATAACTTTATATCTTAAGTGTTAATTTCATATTAAATATTGTTCCATGTCAAAATAATTAAAAAAATATGATGTAACTTTCTAGCATATGTTATGATGACTAGTATCATGTTGCAAAATTTTAACTTAAGACTCCAATCAAGCCCGGCCCTGAGGGAGGGGGAGAGGGGCGGCTTGCCTGGGCCCCTCATCAGGTAGTATCTGTGTATTGGTCAGCTGCAAACGAGTTACACGTCTCCTCGCCTGCTGCGCCATCCTATCTGCTCGTCTTTTTTTTTCTTCTCGCGTGAATATTGACGGACGATAGAGGATCTCATTCCATAATCCATATCAATCGGAGGCAGAATGACTAGGATAAGGACTAGCGCAACTATGCAGGTAAGGAGGCAAGAAGCAGCCAGCAGAGGCATCAACCGGAGTCCGGAGGTATGACTTTTTTTACCTTGAAAGAGCATCTATGCCCCTAATTCGGTTTTGGCAATTAATGACAATATAATCATTGCGACTAACGTGTGTGTTGCAGTTGCAATTCTTAAGTTAGTGCGATGATGGGCTTTCACGGTATTCTTGGCCCGCATCATTCGAGAATGATTGTATGGGTGCAAAGGATATGCTCGGAGATTAAGGATAAGCTAGTTCTAAGTGCCGTTTGGATGATGAGAGACACTTAGATTAGTTTAAGTCTTTGATTCCTTTAGCCGTACTATAAAGGGGGGTCGAGGATTGGTAGCTTGACCTAGGCATGACTAGAAGTTAGGTGTGGTGCACACTTGTGAAATCTAGTGCTAGGTAGCTGCATTGAAGCCCTTGAGATGTTAGAAAACTCAAAGAAGTTGAATTCGATAAGTTTCGATAACGAAAGAGAAGAAGACTGCACAAAACTCAGAGGCACCGACTATTTTGACGGGGTGCTAAGGCACCATCGAATTAGTCGATGGCCCCTGGTTTTCTCACATAGATGCCGGCGCAGCGTTCTGAGTAGCGTTGACTTATTCGATGGTGTGACCATCGAATTAGTCGACTGCTCTTAGTTTCACCCAGTTGTTGGCGCAACATTCTGTGTAGCATCGACTGATTCGACGATGTATCCACAGAATTAGTCGATGGTGCTTGAAGATATGAAGATCCCAGTGTGCATGGCTCTGAGTCGCGTCGACTAATTCGACGGCAGTTGCATTGAATGAGTTGACGGTCTCTGGTCTTTGTGAAGATTTTGTGGCTTATGACTCTGACTTGTATTGTTTTCCTTACTAGGCCATGGTGTAAAGAGCCCGATGAACCTCATGATTGTAATAAGGACGTTGAAGAAAGATGCATTTCCATACGTCTGAGTTATAGTTAACAAAATCAATCAAAGCATGATCCATATAACTTGTATCTTTGATTGAAAAAAAAAGTGTGACTTCAAGATCCCAAGCATTCTTGTTCAGACTTCTATTACACTATACGAAAAGCATTTTCCAAGACAGTGCCAAAATATTTTCTGAGGTGCTTACAAAAAATAACCGCCTATATTAATGTGAGTGATTAATGAAGGCAATTACATTCATTTTAGGAGGCAGTTACATATTGACCTCCTAAAATCGATTAACGAAGGCGGTTATAGTATCAGAGGTGGTTGTGTTACAATAACCGCCTTTGCTAATTGATTTTAGGAGGCGATAAATGTAACCACCTTCTAAAATGAATATAATTAACAGCCTCCATAAATCCGTCTCGGAAATTCAAGAATTTCAAATTTAAGTTTTTCCAAACGACCTCGGATGCATAAAAGACCAATATGAAAGTTGTAGATCTCGAATAGTTAAAAAGCTTTATAGTTGGCAACGTTTTCATTTGAAATCATCTTTGTACAGTAAGATTATGTTTGAATATTCTCAAATTTGAAATTCAAATTTTGCAAAAGACATCGGATGGAGAAATGACTAATATGAAAGTTGTAAATCTCAAAACGTTTAGAAACTCAGTAGTTGACAACTTTTTCATTTGACTTCGTTTAGGTCCTTAAAAATGCAATTTACAATCAGTTTGGTATAATATGGTAGGAATCAAAACAGAGTATGGACACAAGAGAGAGTGTGGTGTAGAGGTAGAGAGGGACACGTGTGAGGGGGAGGTCGCAGGTTTGATTCCCACCGGCCGCAAAGTACTCAAATTTCCGTGAAAAAAAGACACGGTTGGGACAAATCGTTGGTGGCTGGCTAGTGGGGCCTCCCCCAATTAAAAAAAGAATTAGCTATTTTTCCTCATTTTTTATTTCGGCTGGAACGATTAACGGAGGCGGTTATTTTAACACAACCGCCTCTGTTAATATTCTATTAACTGTGTCCCCAGCTGATGGGCGGTTGGGAAAATCGCCTCTGTTAATCCATTTTAAGCGCCTTAGTTAATAAATTTTTTAGTAGTGTTAGTAATTTGATAACATTATTTTGCATTCATTCTAACTTCCCACCAACACTATATACAACTTACAATTGGGTTGGCTATAGCGGGTGCTATTTACTCTTATATCTAATAACTAACAAACTACCCTTCCGTCACTAAATAGATATCGTTTAACATAAGTATGTTAGGTTAAAAATAAACTAATCTGATTGCCCTAGATGACATATATTCAAAGACGGAGGACTTATTATTTTTAATAGAAATGGTAATATTTACTAGAAAAAAAATCCAAATTACTCCCCTCAATTATAGCAAATGTTTAGATAACCTTCTAAACTATTTTTAGTTTAGATAACCCCTTAAACTATATGATTTGGTTCACTTTACCCCCTAATGCCATTTGTCCTTTTTATATCTCCATACATAAGTTGAACTTTAATTCAAAATTTTGTAGGAGTTAATTAAGGGACATCATAATGCATGTCAATAAAATAGATTATAATTTTTTCATTATCATTTTTGTATAACTTTATATCTTAAGTGTTAATTTCATATTAAATATTGTTCCATGTCAAAATAATTAAAAAAATATGATGTAACTTTCTAGCATATGTTATGATGACTAGTATCATGTTGCAAAATTTTAACTTAAGACTCCAATCAAGCCCGGCCCTGAGGGAGGGGGAGAGGGGCGGCTTGCCTGGGCCCCTCATCAGGTAGTATCTGTGTATTGGTCAGCTGCAAACGAGTTACACGTCTCCTCGCCTGCTGCGCCATCCTATCTGCTCGTCTTTTTTTTTCTTCTCGCGTGAATATTGACGGACGATAGAGGATCTCATTCCATAATCCATATCAATCGGAGGCAGAATGACTAGGATAAGGACTAGCGCAACTATGCAGGTAAGGAGGCAAGAAGCAGCCAGCAGAGGCATCAACCGGAGTCCGGAGGTATGACTTTTTTTTACCTTGAAAGAGCATCTATGCCCCTAATTCGGTTTTGGCAATTAATGACAATATAATCATTGCGACTAACGTGTGTGTTGCAGTTGCAATTCTTAAGTTAGTGCGATGATGGGCTTTCACGGTATTCTTGGCCCGCATCATTCGAGAATGATTGTATGGGTGCAAAGGATATGCTCGGAGATTAAGGATAAGCTAGTTCTAAGTGCCGTTTGGATGATGAGAGACACTTAGATTAGTTTAAGTCTTTGATTCCTTTAGCCGTACTATAAAGGGGGGTCGAGGATTGGTAGCTTGACCTAGGCATGACTAGAAGTTAGGTGTGGTGCACACTTGTGAAATCTAGTGCTAGGTAGCTGCATTGAAGCCCTTGAGATGTTAGAAAACTCAAAGAAGTTGAATTCGATAAGTTTCGATAACGAAAGAGAAGAAGACTGCACAAAACTCAGAGGCACCGACTATTTTGACGGGGTGCTAAGGCACCATCGAATTAGTCGATGGCCCCTGGTTTTCTCACATAGATGCCGGCGCAGCGTTCTGAGTAGCGTTGACTTATTCGATGGTGTGACCATCGAATTAGTCGACTGCTCTTAGTTTCACCCAGTTGTTGGCGCAACATTCTGTGTAGCATCGACTGATTCGACGATGTATCCACAGAATTAGTCGATGGTGCTTGAAGATATGAAGATCCCAGTGTGCATGGCTCTGAGTCGCGTCGACTAATTCGACGGCAGTTGCATTGAATGAGTTGACGGTCTCTGGTCTTTGTGAAGATTTTGTGGCTTATGACTCTGACTTGTATTGTTTTCCTTACTAGGCCATGGTGTAAAGAGCCCGATGAACCTCATGATTGTAATAAGGACGTTGAAGAAAGATGCATTTCCATACGTCTGAGTTATAGTTAACAAAATCAATCAAAGCATGATCCATATAACTTGTATCTTTGATTGAAAAAAAAAGTGTGACTTCAAGATCCCAAGCATTCTTGTTCAGACTTCTATTACACTATACGAAAAGCATTTTCCAAGACAGTGCCAAAATATTTTCTGAGGTGCTTACAAAAAATAACCGCCTATATTAATGTGAGTGATTAATGAAGGCAATTACATTCATTTTAGGAGGCAGTTACATATTGACCTCCTAAAATCGATTAACGAAGGCGGTTATAGTATCAGAGGTGGTTGTGTTACAATAACCGCCTTTGCTAATTGATTTTAGGAGGCGATAAATGTAACCACCTTCTAAAATGAATATAATTAACAGCCTCCATAAATCCGTCTCGGAAATTCAAGAATTTCAAATTTAAGTTTTTCCAAACGACCTCGGATGCATAAAAGACCAATATGAAAGTTGTAGATCTCGAATAGTTAAAAAGCTTTATAGTTGGCAACGTTTTCATTTGAAATCATCTTTGTACAGTAAGATTATGTTTGAATATTCTCAAATTTGAAATTCAAATTTTGCAAAAGACATCGGATGGAGAAATGACTAATATGAAAGTTGTAAATCTCAAAACGTTTAGAAACTCAGTAGTTGACAACTTTTTCATTTGACTTCGTTTAGGTCCTTAAAAATGCAATTTACAATCAGTTTGGTATAATATGGTAGGAATCAAAACAGAGTATGGACACAAGAGAGTGTGTGGTGTAGCGGTAGAGAGGGACACGCGTGAGGGAGAGGTCGCAGGTTTGATTCCCACCGGCCGCAAGGTACTCAAATTTTCATGAAAAAAGACACGGTTGGGACAAGTCGTTGGTGGCTGGCTAGTGGGGCCTCCCCCAATTAAAAAAAGAATTAGCTACTTTTCCCCATTTTTTATTTCGGCTGGAACGATGGCCTCTGTTAATATTCTATTAACTGTGGCCCCAGCTGATGGGCGGTTGGGAAAATCGCCTCTGTTAATCCATTTTAAGCGCCTTAGTTAGTAAATTTTGTAGTAGTGTTAGTAATTTGATAACATTATTTTGCATTCATTCTAACTTCCCACCAACACTATATACAACTTACAATTGGGTTGGCTATAATTGGTTCGGAGCATATGCAATACCAAGCTATGTAAAATCAGAACCAGTAACAAAGAAAAAAAAACAAATCAAGGTATTAAATTGTTTCCAATCTAGCTAGTGCATGTACATGTTGCAGGTCCTATCTCCACAAAATCCATGTGAAAAGAAAAACGCCAATGACGATGAGCAACCATTGGTGGTTACCTTTTGTTGTTGTCTTACCACAGTGGGGCCTCCCTCGCTGCACAGTTAAAAAAAAAACTCCATCGGTGACAAGCATCATGCTCATCAGTCATAACCATTAACGCACCACTAATTACAGGAGTGTCGAATAAAACTGTATTCATCCTTGACTCATAATAGTGACGGGCAGCAGCTCTGACCTGCTACTGCATTGCGTCACCAAGAACCTCGGTAGGTGACGGTTATTCATGTTCCCCAACATTATGAACTACTAGTACATAAATAGTGATGCCCGTTAGGAGTAATATATCTGCCAGTTTCTACATATTAAGTGGCCTTGGTCCCCCTGCTGGCAAAGTGGTAGAAGCCCAAGGTATAGATCGGCAGACTGCTCAAACAGGAGATGGTAAGGATTAGTCTGCCACAGGCGCTGCAGCAATCACACCACACCGCACAACCACCCTCAATCGAAGACCCAAGCTTGACAGGATCGAAATCGAGAGAAAATAGAGAGTGGATCGGAGAGGAGAGGAAAAGTGAATTGCTCGTACTGAGGAAGAGGAACTTCCCCCAAATATGTAGGCGAGGAGGAGGAGGAGAAGCCGCCAGCCCTGGGCCCACGCGCCCCATGAGCTCCGAGAAGCTCGGGCGCCGTTGGCCGCCGCCAGCGCCACTGCCGCTCAGTACGCTCGCGAGCGGAACGCTTGGTCGAGCGTTGACGAGCAACAGCGAAGGGATAAGCTCTATCCCTTGGCTTGCGGCTGGCTCTGGCCTCTCGGTTTTGGCGTGTTGTTGCTGACGTGCTGGGCTGCTCGGCCCAGCAATGGGCCTTGTAGCGGCCCAGTTCGCCCAGCAGCCATTCTCCTTTTTTTATTAATCCATTTACTAAAAGGGAAAAACCCCTAAAATGGACAACAATCCCCACCTTTTTCACTTTTAATTTTCTGTTCGATGTCATTGAGTCTGCATACTGTTTTATATACTATTATTCGGCAGAGGTACTTGTTAGGTTTGAACCAAATCCTATCCTGATGATCTCCAAAAACCCACAGGTAAACGAAGGACTACGCCTTGATCCATAAACCTCAGTGTGAGAAATTTTCGAACAAATAGGCAGTAAATCTTTTCCTCTAACGGGGCAGGGCATTACAGTCATGCCCTTTGTATCCATTAACAAGCTCACTAGAGAGAAAACCCTGTACTCTCACGGACTGCGACCCCAGTCAGCTCGCATAGGTAAACTCTTTCAGGAAATTCTGTAGGACAATTTCCGCTTAAAGCTCAGAGTTTATTAAAAGCATATTGCTTAACCTGCCATACAGAAAGAGCACTGCAGCAAATGAGACTCGAATATAAATTGTGCTCTTGGTTTCACAATGCTTCGTTTCCTAGAGCCTGCGTCTCGGGATCTCCGGTCAGTCAGGATAGTTATCCACAGTTGAAACCTTTAACAGGGTATGAGTCCCATACCTGTACATGTTGCTTGGATCGGCTTTTGAGCCAATCCCTTGGTGAAAGGATCTGCAAGATTCCTCTCAGACTTGATGTAATCTATCGTCATTACACCAGTCTCTCTAGCACGCCGACACGACTTAAGTCGTCTTTTAATATGCCTCGAGGATTTGTTGTTGTCTTTTCTACTGTGCACTTTAAGTATCACAGCTATATTATCACAGTCTACTAAGACAGCAGGTATCGGCTTTGCTATCATTGGAAGGTCTGACAACAGGTCTCTCAACCATTCAGCCTCCAATGCTGTTGAATCAAGCGCAACTAATTCAGCCTCCATGGTGGATCGTGTGATTATCATCTGTTTAGACGATCTCCATCACAGGGCCCCACCAGCTAAAGTGTACACATAGCCACTTGTAGCCTTCATCTCATCTGAGTCTGAAATCCAGTTTGCATCACTGAATCCTTCCAACACAGACGGATATCCAGTATATTTAATACCAAAATTCATCGTACCCTTCAAATACCGAAGTATTCTTATCAGAGCAACCCAGTGCCTCTCTCCTGGTCTGGATGTATAACGTGCTAGCCTGCATACCGCATATGAGATGTCTGGTCTTGTTGCTCCAGCAAGATACATAAGTGATCCGATGATCTGAGAATATTTTAGCTGGTCTGTAGGCTCGCCCTTATTTTTGGATAGCTTATATGAGGGATCATAAGGTGTGGAAACTGACTTGCAGTCCATATGCTCAAAATGAGTTAAGAGCTTTTCCACATAATGAGATTGAGTCAGAGTAATCTTATCTTCACCTTTTAATAGCTTGATGTTTAATATTACATCAGCTCCACCTAAGTCCTTCATATCGAAATTCTTAGAAAGGAATGCCTTTGTCTCCATGATCATGTCTAGATCAATCCCAAATATCAGTATGTCATCCACGTATAAACATAGAATGACACCTTTGCCCCCAACATATCGATAATACACACACTTGTCGGCTTCGTTTACACAAAATCCGGCAGAGGTCAAAGTATTATCGAACTTTTCATGCCATTGTTTGGGAGCTTGTTTGAGACCATATAAAGACTTAATCAGGTGACAGACCTTGTCCTCTTGACCGTCTATCACAAATCCCTCAGGTTGCTGCATATAAATTTCCTCTTCCAGCTCTCCATTTAGGAATGCTGTCTTCACGTCCATTTGATGAACATGGAACTTATATGCAGCAGCCAGTGCTAAAAGCAGTCGAATTGTGGGAAGTCAAGCCACCGGGGAATACGTGTCAAAGTAGTCCTTGTCCTTTTTCTGAGAAAAACACTTAGCCACTAGACGGGCCTTGTACTTTTCTATAGTACCATCAGGTCTTCTCTTTCTAAGATCCATTTGCAGCCCACGGGCTTACAACCAGCTAGGAGTTCAGACAGCTCCCAAGTTCCGTTAGCGGTGATGGAATCCATCTCGCTACGGACAGCCTCTCGCCAGTAATCTGCATCGGGTGATGCATAGGCTTCTGCGATAGTGCGTGGTTCTTCATCCACTAGATAAGTGATATAATCATTTCCCAGAGACTTTTCAGTCCTTTGTCTCTTACTCCTCCTCAACTCTATATCAGGAGTTGGGTCATAGACCGACGAGGTCAGAGAGTATGTCCTGTTTGGACCATATGGGGCCACTACTTCCTTATCCTTCATAGGATAAATGTTCTCAAAGAATGTCGCATCCCAAGACTCCATAATGACATTTACAGCGACTTTGCTCGTCTCAGAGTGGACCACTAGAAATCTGTAAGCTGCACTGTTATGTGCATAACCCAGAAAAACACAGTCGATGGTCTTAGGTCCCAATTTTCTTTTCTTCGGCAACGGCACATTTACCTTTGCAAGGCAGCCCCAAGTCCGAAGATGAGATAAATCAGGTCTCATTCCTCTAAATCCTTCATAGGGAGTCACCTCGCGATTACGGGGCGCCACCCTATTCAAGACATAGCACACAGTGAGTACTGCCTCGCCCCACCAGACATCAGGCATTCCCGAACTTTGCAACAAAGCGTTAGCTAAGTCACAAACCGTTCGGTTCTTCCTTTCAGCAAACCCATTAGACTGAGGCGTATATGGGGCTGTGGTTTCATGAATGATCCCACACTCTTCACAATACTCATCAAATATCTTAGAAAGATATTCTCCACCTCTGTCAGACCACAACCTTTTAATTTTCGTATCTAACTGGTTCTCAACTTCAGCTTTAAAAATCTTAAAGTATTCTAGTGCTTCATCTTTGGTTTTAAGCAAATAAATATAGCAATATCTAGATGCATCATCAATCAAAGTAAGAAAGTAGCGTTTACCACCTTTAGTAATTATACCATTCATCTCACATACATCCGAGTGTATTAGTTCTAAAGTAGTAGTATTTCTACCCTCAACCGTATGGAACGGCTTTCTGGGCTGCTTTGCTTGCACACAAATACCACACTTTGAACCTTTCACGTGCTTGTATTCAGGAATTAAAAGCATGTCACTTAATCTCTTAATGGCATCAAAGTCAACATGACATAAGCGGGAATGCCAAACATCATTAATGTAACTGTAATTATTACAAACCACATTAAATCCAAAAGAAGAATAATTGTTCAAGACTGAAAGACGGAACAAACCGCCTGACTCATACGACTTCCCAACAAAGACATCAAATTTAGACAGGATCACTTTATTAGACTCAAACACTAATTTAAGACCCTGTCGTAGCAGCAGCGACACTGAAATGAGGTTCCGGTTCATCGAGGGCACATAAAGCACATCCTTCATGACAAGTGTCTTGCCTGAAGTCATCTTCAGACACACCTGTCCTATGCCTCGAACAGCAGCCGGAACGCCATTCCCCATCAAGACTGGCCCGCTGGAGCATCCCTGTATAGAAGAAAACATAGACTTGCCAGTACAAATATGGACAGTAGCACCTGAATCAATCCACCAGTCATCTGATGAACTTGCCATAAAGGCCTGAGGTACATACCCTACAGGGGTGGGTTTAACCACCACATTTCCTTCTTTGCGCTGAGGATGAGGACCTTTGCCCTTTCTGTCACGGCAGCGCCGTGCAAGGTGTCCAGATTGGCCACACACATAGCAAATAAAGTCCTCTGCTTTCTTCTTCATTTTCTTGGGCTGCATCTTATTTTGGTTCTGTGCAGAGAAGTTACCCTTCTTCTTCTTCTGGCCTTTCCCTCCTGCACCCCTCTCCACCATGTGAGCCTGAACCTGTTGAACTGGCTTGTTACTAGCCCTTGCGCGCTCCTCCACATTGATAGCCGCAGTCAACTCAGGGACAGTCAGCTGCGTCTTCATATGGCGGCGCGCGGTCACAAAGTCCCGCCATGACGGCGGAAGCTTGGCCAGTATCGCGTTCACCTGAAAGCTGTCTGGCAGGAGGCAGTTGTATTGGACTAAATCCCACACAAGGAGTTGTAACTCCTGCAACTGCTCCATAACCGACCTACCCTCAACCATCTTGTAGTTGAGGTAGCTCTCAGTGGCAAATGACTCATTGCCATTGTCCACCTCAGAGAATTCGGACTCTAGCTCAGTCCAGAGGGCTTTAGCAGATTCAAACTTGGAGTACAGATCAAATAAGCGGTTCGAGATGACGTTCAGCAGTCTGGACAAGCAAGCCTGGTTGGCCTCATCCCACTTCTCCTTAGCCTCTTTGGCAGTGGCCTTGGCTGCACCATCAGCAACTGGTGCTGCAGCCTCGGGAACAACCCCTGCCACTACCCAAAAGAGCTTAAGATCAGTGAGCCACATGCGAGTCTTGATCTGCCAGCGCTTGAAGCATGCGCCATCTAACACTTCAGGCTTAATGACATCAGAACTGGAAGCCATTGCACAAATTGGTTTTCTGGATTGTTGTAATATTTCAAGAATAAGAGGCATGCTTTCAAGAATAAATAAATTGCATATAACAATAATATTGACAATTCCTTGAATAAAAATCATATTTCTCAGATGATACACATGTTTATAGATTACATACATGAATAAGTACATTTCAAAATAATAGAAACATGAGCCTACTTTATCCATGGTCGTTCTCAAATCCATAAACAATTCAAGTAGATGAAGAAAATAGATCAGAAACCAAAACATAAGAATTATGTTCATGCATTACTCTCAGATAGTGGGTTGCTTTTACCATCCTTCCAACACTAGGTGTTGTCAAATCCTCGACTAGTGTGACACTCCTATTCAAAATGAACTTAATTCTGTACTTCGATTTAGATCAAAACAGGATTCAGAGACAAATCATACTTAACAATGGCAAAGACCAGAGTCATAGATATAAGAAATTTTATGCAGGGAACTAAAACAACATGCGTATGTACAGTGACACGGCCAATAATGAGCAGCAATGAACTCACAGGAACACGACTCAAAATCACTGATCCACCAACGTTGACTGCTCAAAGTTCCCAATCTCATAAAATAACAGGAGTGACTCAGAGAGACTAATCAAATATAGAATTCAAAGGATAGGCCACACTAGTCTCACAATTCACCACTAATCATCATAGAGTATATCTTAATCCGTCTAACCATGCAATCACACCCAAGATTGAACTAGTAGATTGCACGATATTAAAATCGAACGAACAGAGAGAGGCAATGAAAACTCACTGCATGTAGAGAGTCTACGTGGGAAGACAAAGCTTATTGAACAATTGTTCTGTCCCAGAAAACCAATTTCGCCGTTCACGTCCGAGTCATCGAAGCGGGAGGTTGACGGAGATACTGAGCCGCTGTCGATGCCGGCGGGAACGTCGTCGGCCGCAACCCGAGGAGTCGATGTGCACTGCACAGCACCGGACGCAAGCACCTGGCCAAGGTCGACACCGAACGAAGCAGAGACCGCAACACAGCACCACACAGGCGCTACAGCAATCACACCACACCGCACAACCACCCTCAATCGAAGACCCAAGCTTGACAGGATCGAAATCGAGAGAAAATAGAGAGTGGATCAGAGAGGAGAGGAAAAGTGAATTGCTCGTACTGAGGAAGAGGAACTTCCCCCAAATATGTAGGCGAGGAGGAGGAGGAGAAGCTGCCAGCCCTGGGCCCACGCGCCCCATGAGCTCCGAGAAGCTCGGGCGCCGTTGGCCGCCGCCAACGCCACTGCCGCTCAGTACGCTCGCGAGCGGAACGCTTGGTCGAGCGTTGACGAGCAACAGCGAAGGTATAAGCTCTATCCCTTGGCTTGCGGCTGGCTCTGGCCTCTCGTTGTTGGCGTGTTGTTGCTGACGTGCTGGGCTGCTCGGCCCAGTAATGGGCCTTGTAGCGGCCCAGTTCGCCCAGCAGCCATTCTCCTTTTTTTTAATCCATTTACTAAAAGGGAAAAACCCCTAAAATGGACAACATACTATGTGGTTTTTGGATACTGCTTTGTATAGGAGGACAGTAAGGGTGTCAGCTACGAGGTTAAAGTTATCACAGCCGGTTCAAATTGGAACCGGTTGAAATGCAACTCATTACAGCCGGTTTGTACCCACAACCACTTCAAACTTAATGACCCATACTACAGTGGGTTAGTGGTTGAACTAGTTTGTAATGACCCATATTCTGTCCGGAACTGAAAAAACTGAATCTGGATTATCCTTCTATTTCTGCCGGCAATCTTCGTCTCTCTCGGCCTCCTGCATCCCATTTTTCTCATACACGAAATGGAGGCTCACAACGTCAATCTGCGATCAGTTATTTCTCCCCAAAATTCCATCTTTTGATCCTTTCCTTTCTTGTACTACAACCTTTGTTAGTCACGACTACTGCCTGATAAGGACATACCTAGGACGTTCAGAGTTCTTCCTAATCTTTCACGGTACCAACAACAAGTAAAACACGTGATCTCTAAATTTTTATCAAGAAAGGACAACAAAAGTAATTTCACTATGTTCACAATAATAATAAATAGCAACATTAGCAACTCCCACTATTGAACTATCACGGCAGATCAATATATTCTGTGATAATCAACCAACCAAATTACAGCAACAACTGATAGTTCTCACGTGTATATAAATTACGAGACTTAGCGGAATGGTACTGAGGCAAACAAGATAGTAGGATAATCCAGGAGGACAAGATAATTCCTATTTGATTAATCATGTAACAGCAGCAGCAACAATAGAGGGGAATCGGCTTACAACTGAAGTGCAATCCAAATCCTAGATAGATCTTCCGGGCCGCAGCAGCAGCAGCTCAATCATTTGTGTCGCTATAAGCCGTTGGTAGCCGTTGTACCAACGTATCATCAGTCGGTATAGAGTTATACCGGCACTAACTAAACATCGGCAAAAGTGACGTCGGTATAAATGGCAAAAGTGGCGTCGGTATAAATTTATAGCGACCGACAGATCTTTACCGACGGATGATCAGTTGGAACATAGATTCTTTACCGACGTATAATCAGTTGGGACTTTAGAGAATTACCAACCAACAATCAGTTGGAACATAGAGAAATACCAACTAACAGTCCGACAAAAGTATTTAATTAAACACAACACGTATATATTGTTATTCAATATATAATGCCTAAAAAAATACTCTGTTTATAACATAGTCATCACAAGATACATTAATAGTAGAATATGACATTGATTCATAAAAAATAACCATATATCATTGATATTTAGTCGTCCATACGGGACAAAAGCTTTTAGTCTAATGTAACTCCACATTGTACATTGCAACCGATAGCATGGCCTCTGTTCAAGTCTGCCACTGCAAGAAAACATTGATACATCCATCATTTCTGACCAAAAACCATCAAGTTTGCATATGACCATGCTATCAACATTTCTACATCTACCATTTGTGACGAAGATATACTTGCAGCCAGCTTCATGCGCCGCATCCAGCATTTCTTCCGAAATTTCCTGTAAGTCAATATGGAATGGAATTAGTGGCAATTTTCAGCAACAAGTATCATGAAAGGAAATGTCATTCAGTCACTCTAAATGCTAATAGTTCCATATTCATGGATGGCATAAAAGATAAGCAGCACCTATGTTAGCACAAGACAGTAGGAAAAATAAAAATTACTAATATGTTCAAATGCTCATATTGAATTTGTTTAGGCAAACATATTGAACAGACTGATGAACTGATACAACAGTGGCCGTAAATATATCCATGTCGATGATTCTCACTCTAACAGAAGGTCTAGATAATATAAAGACATAACATTTATTAGCAGCAGCAAATGTTATCAGAAACAGGAAAGGTACTCTCCAGTTAACTTCTTGCTCTGCATTTGGGTTGAAGCAACATGTTAGGATATAGTAGTGGTAGCCCCTTTTTCTCCTTTAAATCTCAGAAACAGAAATATTGATTCTCCTCAATGCATACTAAGAGATGGCTCTCTCTCCCTCTCCCTCTCCCTCCCCCTCCCCCTCCCCCTCCCTCCCTCCCTCCCTCCCTCCCTCCCTCTCTCTCTCTCTCTCTCTCTCTCTCTCTGTGTGTGTGTGACTAAAAAGGTAAGACATTGCATGCTCCATTGTTTCTCTTCCATTTTTCTTTCTTACTAATGTAATTTTTCCTTGGAGACATACTATGTAAACTCTTGTTTTTTTAAACTTTATGAAACATAGTGTGGCAGAATTCCAGATGAGGCAATACCTAATAGTGTCATTTTATTATCAGAAAACATACAAGGTGTTCTCGAGGTCTTAAAACAGAGCCCAATCAAAACAAAACAAAAAAAAAGTAAATTACAGGGAATGTATTAGCCTGATGTAGAACAAAACCAGAAAAATCACTATATATTGATCTGTAACTTCCATTTGCGTATGGGCACAGAGAGAAGATAGGCAACTTCCATTTGCATCAATAAAATCGTATCAGGTATACTAGTGATAAGCAGTCATTTAAATCATACTCGATGCAAGAAAAAAAAGGGACTGATGGAGGAGAATGGGAGATGAACCGTGTGGATATTGCAGGCCAGATGTGTGCACATCAAGCACCACCGTCGCCGCCTGCTACCACTTCTTCAGCCGTGTGCTGTTAGGACGAACGCCGTCGAGGAGAACCATGGCATCGTCTAGGAGTGTTATCCATGCGCAGATGAAACCACCAAAGCTCGTGCCTCAGATCTAAGTGGGAGATGAAGCCAGCGTGAGAGGATTGGGAAATAAACATGAATCAGAGGAAGAGGAAAGTGATATATATGCGGCAAATCTCTCACCTTGCGCATGTCGCCACATCATGCAGGCTGCAGATCTCCGGCCACCGCATCGAGCACGCCGTTCTCCGCAGTGGTGCGCTCCAATCGGCCGCCGAGGAGACGAAACACGCCCGTGCAGTGTGCTGCCGCCTGCTCGTGCAGGAAGAGGAAGCGCGCCGGGGGCCGGCAGAGAGCGAGCGTGATTTGGGAGAGGAAGAGGGAGAGGATGGGCTGGAGGCGGGGGATGGGCGGCGACTCGAGGGAGGACGGGGGTGCCCGAAGGGTTGGCGGCGCGAGAACGGGCGGTAACTCGGCAGAGGAACAGGGAGCACGAGGGTGCTGGCGGCGGGCATTTGGGGAAGACGGCGTGCAAGTGTGGCGTTGCGGGATGGGAGAAGAGGAAATAGGGTTTGGAAGGTAACAGCCTGACTAGCGCGTAAGAGTGGGCCGTTGGTGGGCTGCCGTGCTCCATCTAAGCCGACGGACAGTTGGATGGTATACGTGCATATACCGACACAGACTAGACGTGATACATATACCGACGGATAGTTTGATTCGAAAACTGGAATTACCGACCGATGGTTCGTGAGCTACTTATACCGACGCATCATTCGTCGCTAATCTCATACTTTTACCGACTTACGTCCGATGGTACTTTAGGGTTGTGGTATAGTGTCACAAGCAGTTGCTGTGCGCGTCGTCGTCGTTTGCGGCGTCGGCTGACGTTGTGCCTTGCTGCTTCGAGGAGCATGTGATCCAGGCGCCAACACCGGCAACAGAGCAACAAGAGCTCAGGCACGCCATGAAGATGCGCCTGCCGATGTTCCAGGAAAACCACCTGCAAGTTAGAGCTGTTGGCACCGATGGGCATCGGTGCATACGGTAATTTGGGGGACATACTGACATGGCAGGCATCGGCAACATGATGCCATGATGGACACAAGAGCACAGCCGGCCGGTGTTTTTCTTTTTTTGAACAGGAGGGGTGTCTCCTACTGATTATATCTATTAATTATAAGAAGAGTAAAGCTTTACATAGAAGTTCAAGAAATAAAGAAAGAAACAAAGAAAATATCATAACAGTTACTACATCATAGCGTCTATCCATGTGGACATCAATTCGGGGTAGTTTCGCTTTGCTCTAAGCGATGCATGAGCAAATTCTCTCCTGGAATTGTTACCACTTCTAGTAGGAGATCAATAACTATTTCTGCTCAAGAACTGTCACCATGGTTGTGCATGTAGGCATGTAGCTTGTAGCAAAGTACGTAGCTGCAGAGCCTTTATCTTGTAGCTAGGTATTTGTTCCCGGCTTGTGCATTCTCTTATTGAAACAATAGATACTTTAACAATGTTTATTTTTCTGGTGAAAATTAACAAGATCAATTTTGTAACCAGCTAATGTTCCTGCTTAGATAACCTAAGGCTCCTGCCTTAGATAACCTTGTAAAGCCCTTATTTTATTTTCTCTTTCACCTCAACCTATTTTTAACGGGATAGTATCAAACGTACATTATGTACCTGTGGTACAAATTATAACTGAAACAACGATGTTATAAGCTCAAACTTCATACCATGACGGTTTGTCGGTTTGCTCCACATTTTTACCTTAAACCAACCATATAGAGCACAAACTGGCAAAATTATAACCAAACAATGTACCAGACGCATCCAACAATGCAAGTCACATGACCAAGTAATAGAAGATTGAACATTGCACAAAGAACAGAATAGAGCTCGGTACACTAGGTTATTTATGAGCAAGTTCAGGTATTTTTACGAAACAAATACAGATACTCTACACAACATCTTAGCACAAAGATCAGGTGCAAATTTATCCCTCAGTAGTCAGAACAAATATAGAGGCATAGAGCACCAACAAAGCAACCAAGCAAACATCCAAAACATAAATGAAAAAAAAAACAAAACTAGAATCTCTCCTAGACTAATAAATTTTGTTTTAAAAGGTTCCTGCACTAATAAATCAAATGGTGTATCTTTTGATCATGGGGCGGGCTATACCTTTTGTATCACGTGCGTGTTGCATGTGCATTTCTGCTAGTGTCTTTAAACACCTTGGTTGATCGAAGCAAAGTCTTACTATACTTGAAAAAGGAAGCCTTTTCTATTATGAATTCAGTGGCGGAACTGGGGGTGGGGGGGCAGGGGACATGGCCCCCCCTAGCGAAAACCACAATTATTAATACATCTCGTCAATATTTTATCTCTAGTTTCAAAGTTGTATATGTTACTATTTTTTCAGATCAAGAGAAATCCAATTTAAATTTCAGTCATTGTTTCAGTTCTAAATTAGGTCATTCTAACTTTCTTGAAGAGACAAAGCATCTCAAGTTTGACAAAATTTATATAACAAAGTAGTAACAGATATTACTAAATAAGTACAATTAGTTTTTTCATTAAATATATTTTCATAATATATCTATTTGGTGCCATAAAACTTTGTGATTCCCTCTATAATTTTGTTCAAACATAAAATTAGATTCCAGTGAATGGAAGATATATTTTCACACCATTGCTTTGTACTATGTATTGGTTGAATTAGCTATAACATTGTGACACTATAAAGAAACCCGTTGTTTATATCGCCTTGCCAGTCACCAAAGGACCGAAACTGAATAAAATATCTTCCCATAGTATTATTGAGGGTTGGAATATGTGAAACATTCCACTTCTTTACAAAAGTAGTTGGCAGAGTAATTCGAGGAGCCTTGGGCTCATCACCGCCTCTGCACACCCTAGCTCTATGGTGATGGGTTGACACGTCGAGGCTATACCTTGCCTCCAACGCCCATACATCTGTCGCGCCACATAGTTGTGTAGTGGTTATCTTTCACCTAAAACTACTTGTTTCTCCCAACACCAGATATCCATCATGTTCACTATTGTCAGGTATTTTCCTTGTGACTCTGTGTCAATTCGTTGATCCATTGTGTTCACTTTTGCCATGTGTTTTTCCTTGTAACTCAGGGTCGATTCCTAGCCTTCATGATTATGTTAAGCCAGAAATATGAATATGGGAACCTTTTAAAAAAGGTTTATCATGTTGATTATTTCTCCTAATTGTTCTAAAAATCCCATCCTCTCATGTGTAAAGTTTTTAGAAATCATGTTTGAATATAAACCATCTTAAAATTTATCGAATCATAAATTTTCTTCGCTAGATTGGAAAGTTTGTTAAAATTGATCCAAAACTTGTTTAAATCCATCTCATAGCATGTTTGGTTCTATTGAAATATATTTAGATATGATTCTAATCAGTAGAAGAGGAGCTCTAGATCTATTCGAGTGTTGGTAGTAGTAGCAACACTCGAGCGTTGCTACATGTTCCTAACTCTCACGCATGTTTGACGGTTATGTTCAGTTCGCAAAAGTACCTTTTACTTCCTATTCATCTCCCTCATAGAACACGCATCCCCAAAAATTCTTTTTTCACCTTTCCTATTCATCTCCCTCACATAACACGCATCCCAGAAAAAAAAGTACTTTTTCCCACACTCACCTGAACACAGCGTCCTATAAATGAGAATGTGGTACCCCCTCCATCACAAATGTAAGGGCATCAAAGATTTTTAGGGAAATTAAGTAAGGTGCTTATGTTATGAATGATTACATTAAATCCATCCTACTCAGATGATCTAGGCTAGTAGCCATTACATTTGTGGAGACGGAGTAAAGGTTCCAGCTATGTACTTGGACAATCAGTTGTCAAGGTGCATATCCAAAACATCGGTAGTGTTAAAATAATGAAAAATACTCTACTAAACAAAGAGTGCAATTTTTTTCATACTATATCTAGAATGGATGTGTTATGAATAGAATAGCTCTTAAATTCTAAGACAGATATAATATTAAATATCAATGAAAAACTACTCTAATCGTGGCAATTATATTTGAAATGTGATGTCAGGATTCCATGACAATAAAATCGGTAGCTTTAATATTTAATAGACATTGAATACCTATGTAGGTTTATTCTTAAATTATAGCATATCTATCTTGCACCATGACTATATATCTTTAGCTATGTGCCTATCTACAATCAAATATTTTCAGCATCACAGGCATTAAATTTGGCAGCATTGGTGCGTGTTTTCCTTCCTATATATACATAGGAGCACATTGGTAGTAAAACAGTTCCTCACCAAGTTGTCCAATACCTAATAAACTAGCTCCGAGATGATACCTAGTAAAGTATTTGTTTGCTTCCTACTAGTTCTGACAATAATTTGTGTTAACCCTATGCTTGGTGAATGTTTCTTTGGTACAAAATGCACAAACCAAGATAAAAGGCAAATTCTGTATAACTGTGTATTCAACCTCAAGAAATCAAATCCCGACACTCCCCCACCCAGAGGTGGTCTCTGTTGTAACGTAGTGAGAGAGTTGAGAGGCACCAAAGGTAATATGATGAAGTGTATCGCTAAGCTGCTTACGAAGGAAGAGAAGGAGCAATATGATGTAACAAGGATCCAAAAGTTGAAGTCGGATTGCTCTATCGGGCGTTCATCTTCTTCTTTAGATGAGGTAAAATCATGAATTGTTTTTATCCTTTCAAATTACTCATATGCAATGTACATATTTTTTTATAACCTATAAGATATTGACTATTGTTATTGTTTTTCCTTCTAGGCCATGGTGTAAACAACCAGATGATCTCATGATAGTAATAAGGAGTTTGAAGAAAGATGCATTTGCATACATCTGCTAGTTATAGTTAACAAAGTCAATCAAAGGATGATCCTTATAACTTGTATATTTCAATGAAAAAAAGTGTGTCATCAAGATTCCCAGCATTCTTGTTCAGACTTTGGTTACTAATCTGGTAACTTCATTTTACGTTCATTATGACTTCCCACCATAACTATATTTATCTTACAGTTGGGTAGGCTATAATTGGTTGGGAGCATATGTGATACCAAGCTTTGTAAAATCAAAACCAGTAATGAAGAACAATTCAAATCAAGGTATAAAATTGTTTCCAATCTGGTGCATGCACGTGTTGACGGTTCTATCTCCAGAAAAACCATGTAAAAAGAAAACACAAATGGTGACGGGCCATAACCATTATTGACCTGTATAATACGCATCACCCATAAGGCAACACTAATAACAAGTAAAAAATATTGGGCTATCCCTCCACATGGAGGATGATTTGGAGCCCAGCAATGTGCAGCAAAACAGCCCACAAGCCCAGTGCTTGTGTCCCATTGAGGCCTTGTTCAGCTCAGGAGGGTCAAATCCAATGCCTGAAATCTTCCACCCCGGTAATAAGTGGATCCCCTTGGTGCCACTTGACCCCTATTGAGGATTAATCCCTCTGCGGGTTTGATCCCTGCTCCTAAAATCATGTTCCGTGAAACCATGCGCAAGCCAAGCAACATCGGTTCATCATCTCAGTCAATACATGTACTCTACAATACAGGACTGGAGGGAAACATACATTGCATTTAGAAAAGATAGTTATGTGTCTAAGCCTCCATTGGCAGTAATCAAATCTTTTACAGAGAAAGAAATGCATCGCAACATTTTGATAAAAAAGCCATCCACCAAAAAGTAACAAGTTTGTGAGGCGAGTCTGAAGAAGTGCAGTCACTTGATTGTCTAACAGCTGAAGTAACAACCTGATATAAATAACATAAGTAAAAAAAAAATCAAAACTTCTGTAGTCAATGTCTGAGATCATGGTCTCGTAACATGCTGTGCCACCCAGCAGTCTTGGCCTTGGCGGCCTCCTACAAATCATACATTGGTCAATTAGTAAAGCAGTAACACACTTAATATATGCAGCTAGCTACTAGACTTTAACAATCTATCCATTGCCCAGAAATTCAGAAAACAACATGCCTGAAAAAGGGACAACATGCTAGTTATGCTTTAACTAGGATTTGTGCTTATCAAGCATCATGTCTGTACACTGCCCATTGTTAACGTAAGATCACACAACACCAACAGTTTAAACCAACAGGGGATGTTGCAGATTCAGAAGCCAGCATCATGTTTTCTACACTTTCTGTTATGCCATAATATGCAAATTGCAAGAACCCAACGAGATTTATCGGTTGGTTATTAAAGACCTTAATTTTCTACACTTTCTGACTGTATATTTGATTACTTGTTATCGTAGTTTTCAAAGAACTGAATGTGGGAAATATATCTTCAACACTTCATGCTATTGGCACCTGGTTCGTAACCATGGAAGTGTCTGCTAAGCAATCACTGTGCCTTGAGATCACAAGCAACATATCGACGCCATAAGCCATGCATGTAAACTCTGCACAGCAAAGCTTGATATGGGACAAATCCTGCTGTATTTGGCGCTCGTCCCCTACCTCGCAGCGACTGTCAGCTGATGCAAGAACTAGATCTTCAAGCAATTCAACATCCAGATCTTGCGAATCAAGAACCCCAGCTAATCGATATCTAGATCCGGTCATGTGCATCAAGAACCCTAATATCAACGAGAGAGGAGGTGAAAGGAGAGGAGGATATGTGAATCACCCGAGAGAAGATGACCATGGGCTGAGGGGAAGAGCGCTTCACGGGAGAAGAGCACGCCGTCGCCGCCGAGTTGCCGACACTACCGGGAGGAGTCGCCGTCGGGGGACGCCGCCGGCGCGAGGGGACGCTGACAGCCAGAGGGAGCTCCGTCGCCGTCACAGCCGGCCGTCGACCCGCGCTAACGGCAAATGAAGTCACGCAGATCTGCGGCGCCAGGAGCCTTCGCGCTCGTCCTTGAGGCTCGAACGTGACTTTGTAAGGATCTGTCCCCGTCCGACTGGACGATTTTTCATACCCCGTCGAGTATGGGAGGAAATGGGGGATTTCGGCCGGGCTAGGTCCCAGACGGGGCTAAACGAACGCCATTTTTTTTGGTGGGTCGGGGTCAGAACTAGGCTAGGATGATCCCCGTGGGTTGGGCCTCATTCCCTGTCGGGAATGGGCTAACCGAACAAGGCCTGATTTGGTGCTTGAATCAATAATTGAGATCACTCCAAAAGGGAGTGTGAAGCAAAGGTAACCCTAGTCGTCATCTCTCCAAAGTTTAGGTAGTCGCTTTGGTAGAGTGAAAGACCAGAGCACACACAACACAACCAAAAGAGGAGAGGAAGAAGAAGGAGAAGCAACTCTGTTCGGATTTGGTGGTTTCGGGAAGATCTGCCTCAGGCTTGTGACTGGAGGCTCAAACGTGCTTGGATTTGCACCAAACTTAGTGAGCTCATTCTACACTTAGAGTAATTCAATGTGGTCAGTTGGTTTGATGTTTGGTTCAGTAGAGTATCTGTAACACCCAAGAAAATTTTTCATGTTAAAAATTTTCTATTCTGTCATCACCATGGATTGGTGCAGTCTCTGACCATGGTTAACTCATGTCCTTCATCGGTGAAGACAAGTATTTGTAGCAGTTGTCTGCTACAATTTTAACATGTTATTTTCATCCCCTACACCTTAGTTTCAGAACCATATCTACACAAGATCGTAAGTATTATTGATTTAAGGAAAAACTCTATTTTATTCCTCCTCCTATTCACTTTGTCCATCTCACCCCCTCACCAAAGCTAGAGCTCAATTTACTCCCTCCTCCTAACAAAAACGGCCTCATTTACCCCCTAAACCGTTTTTCCACACCTTGATTTGCCTACGTGGCACGGTTTTGACCAAATCAATTATGAGTTAAAGCCAACTAATCAAGTGACGTGGACACTCATAGCCGAGCTGCAGCCCACATGCCCAGTCCCCAGCCCCGCCCCGTGCGGTCGTGCCTGATTAGCTTGTCGCCCGTTGCCCTGCGCACATCTAATCAGTCGTTACGTGCTCAGTGTAGCAGTTTCTGCACACAGGGCATGGCACGCCTCATTTACCATTTACATAGCTAGGCATAACCATTTACTTGCATATGTTGTTGTCAGCTTGCAATGAATAAAATTAAAGAACACGAGAGGATGAAGATTATTTTTCAACAACGGCAAGATAATTGAACCAAGTGATTGCAACCAACTAATCTCGTGTTCTAATTTTCCCATGCAAACCGTGAGAGGGAGAGAAACAAAGAAAGCCTAGCAGGAGGAAAATTCTAACTGCGATGCGACCTCTCGGCCTGAACTCCGTGGAGCTGGCGTCAAAGCATGCAGTCCACGTCAGCTGAGACTGGTCAAAACCATGCCACAAAGGCAGATTAGGCTGACATTCCGGTTTAGGGGGTAAATTAGGCCACTATTATTATGAAGAGGGAGTAAATTAAGCTATGATTTTGGTGAGGGTGTAAGATGGACAAAATGAATAGGTGAGGATAGTAAAATAGACTTTGGATGACATGAATGCTTAATTAAATTTATATTTATCTCTTTATTGATATTGGTGTCGTGATATGAGGTTTGGCATACGTTCCTCATATGCACATGCATATCATACCATTTGCGTTGAAGTAATGTTATCGTTTGATGGTTTCGATTTGTACCAGTACAACATCGTACAGTGTCCCCTGGAGGGATACGATGTACACTCTTACAGTCTCCCGTGGAGGGTTCAGAATGCAGAAGAAAATGCCATTTGCATTGCACATGCATTTGTTGGTACTTACATATTCATGTCTTGGTGGATATAAGGTTTATATATTTCAGAAGCGGTTGTGGTTTAATTATTTATTTCATATGAGCTGGATGTAAAATGTTTTGTCTCTTATAAATTATTGTCTAACAAATTTGTGGTGTAAATAGCTTGTTAAAACAGTTAGCTTCCTGAGATTTATTCTCACACCCATTATCTTTTCATGTGCTTGAATGGATGTTATGCTTGAAGGGAAGGGATTAGCTAGACATCACCACCTCTTTGTCCACAAGTTTTCATAAGAATAATAGTAACTTTTTTCTAGATGTAACGATTTTGGTTTAGTAAACCTCTCGTTTCTTACGTCATTTCTTAAGGTTGTGTCCCTGATTGTGTTGATTCCAGCTACTTTAAAAACAACCGCTCGAGCACCGCCACGCCACCCACTAGAGCACACCCAGCTGCACAAGATAGGGACTTGTAACCTGACACTCCCCAATTCGGCTATTCCCTTGCCCTCTCCAATTCGGCTATTCCCCACTGCTTGAACTTGCAGTGGCCTTGGCGCCTTGGAAAATCACTACCACAGCAGTGATGAAGATCAGAAGGGTGGCTACAATTTCAAAAGAAGCCGCTACTCCATTCCCAATCCCGTGGATGAACCCGTTGTTGGGGCATGCAGCTTCTGCCTTTGTAGGAATGGCCCACAGGAGTTGTGTGCACGTTGGATGAATTGCAGCTCGGAGTCGAAGAAAAAGGCTGTCTAGCTCCAGCACCTCGAGGGTTTGCTCGGTTTCATCGGATTCAATCCGGGCCGGGAATAATAAATATAACAAAAAATTTATGATAGATACAATAAGAGGTCATGATTCATTCTAGGTCAAGAGCTAATTTATTACAATAGTGACATCAAAAGACCGGAAATCAATCCACTAGTCAAGCGGTGGAGAATCATTTCAGGTACCTTGTTGTATCCATCATGAGTAAACTAATTTTCAACACGGAATAAATCACAGTCTTTAGCTGTACCTATCATGAATTTCTTCTTATATCTATCATTCCCGGCTCAGATTGAATCCGATGGAACCGAACAAGCCCTGAAGGATCCGCCATGCACCTCCGCGACATGGGGCTGCTGGCAGGAGGGAGAAGCGCGAGCCGCTCGCGTCCAAGGGAGTGAGCTCTGCGGACGGGCCTCCCGAGTGCCGTCGGGCCAGAGGATGGGTGTGCCCGGGCAGGAAGAAGAAGGTGGGGGCGCCGATTTGTTTCTGCGCGAGATAGCGATGGGTAATTAGGCTATGCCGATTGGATCAGGCAGCAAGGAGAAGGGTATTCTGGTCAATCCTAGACTTTTGTATTATAATTGAATACAATAATAGATCTAAGTGTCCTACAGCAAATTAACTCTGAATTGTAGTGTCTTTTAGCAAAGACATCACTTCTTAGTGGTCTAGAGCAAATACCACATTTGAATGGTTTCCCGTGGCAAATTTTCCCATCATGGATTGATGGACATCCATTTTTGCCTGGTAGGTTTAGATTTGTTTATCCCATTATTATGAAAGGTTTTCTTTTAAAAAAATTAATCCAGTTTTAATGAACAGAGTAAAAAAGGGCCGGGGGCGAAATGATGTTTATTAGAGTTAAAATGGTGAGGGGAAAATCAAACTAGGGTGATTCACCTAAACTTTGTATGAATTATACACATATGCCATACAAAAATAAAGTAATCATTTATCTTTATCTTATTTAATAACATATCAATGACTATGAAAATAATTTTAAGCAATCCTCTAAGTTCACATCTAAATTGCACACCCCCACCATTATTATTCAGAATAGTCTTCAAATGCGCATCTAAATTACTTATCTCTACATTCCCAAAAAAATTACTTATCTCTACAACTTTTATTAAAAAATCCCAAATTTGAAGTGTATAAATTTCAGTGAATTGATTGTCTATAAGCGTCAAAAAAACTCTGTG
This sequence comes from Digitaria exilis, assembly GCA_015342445.1. Classification (NCBI taxonomy): domain Eukaryota; kingdom Viridiplantae; phylum Streptophyta; class Magnoliopsida; order Poales; family Poaceae; genus Digitaria; species Digitaria exilis. The sequence continues at coordinate 1,167,363 of JACEFO010001613.1, forward strand.
CACTACCACACTGTGGCAGGGGGTACTTTTTGACACATATCATACAGCAACTTAGAGAATACACAACATCAATACTTGTATAATACATCAGATCCATCATACAGATAGTGTTGAACTGAAATTAACGATCAGATTTATGATTGAAGAAATACTACACATTATATTGCTCTTTCATTGTACAAATGTATCATCCAAAGTTAATCACAGCTTCCAATAAATCCCCAGTTTGTGCAAGACGCCTGCCGCAACACCCCAGAACACAATCTCACAGAATATGACATACAACAGAGTTCCCAGCCTCTGTGAATGCCAGACATTGACAAACACATGCTTCACGATCCAATGGACCTAAAAAATAAAAGAAAAAAACAGGGAAACAAAATCAAATGCATTAGGTGGCTCGCTCCGCTGGGGACAAAGAATAGAGACAAACCATTTTCTTAAGCCAAATTAACCTCCACCCACTACTTACGAGAGATTTATCAGGTGACTCGTAGTACCATCCATTCACAAATGCAGCCAATATTCCCTGAGCTCCCAGAACAAAGACAAGCATGGCGTTCATGCCGATCCACTCCAGGAACAGGAATGGAGTCCTCAGGCCCCAGATATCAATCTGTCCAACAAAAAAAAATGGATACGATATTTTATTTTTGTTTTGGTAGCCTGAAATTGAAGAACTTCCTTGTAAAAAAAATTACACATAAACCATACTAGTATATAGAAAGCTGAGAGAACAATTCCTGCCGCGCCGCCAGTGAAGCAGACATAACTGAAGCTGTAGAGCTGCTTGTTGATTGGGATGGCTGCAAGAGCAGAGAAATGCATATAAAATCTGACCTCAAGGACTATAAATAGCGTCCCATGTTGCACAATAAATATGCATAGATATAGTACCATTCGTGAAGTGTAGGATGATGCCGAGCACGAGGAGCGCAAAGCCCATCAGAAGCCAGTGCTTTAGTCTCTCCTTGTGAGTCTGCGGATCAGAAAAATCCTTAACCACATTGTATCTCACAAAAACTCACAGTTGGAAGCTCGAGTGTCTGGCAATAACCTTGAAGTGGATTAGAACATGGCCATAATGTATTCCGATTGTCCCTGATAGTATTGACGATATTGAACTGCAAGTACAAAAGATTGTCAAAATCTTGAATTGTTGAGATGCAAATATTCAGCTTCATCTGTTAATGTTGTCAGACTTCCACCTTAACAACCCTTCTGGTTCGAAAGGTGCAAGGCACCAGGCTGGTGCATCAGCTCGCAAGGGACCCATGTTTGGTGAGCTGAATGTACAGTCCTGATCAAGGAAATTATAAGTACAGGCTTTGTAATATCCATATAAATAACCAAATAATTGTTTAGCTAACAAATTATTGCAGTCTGACTGAGGAAAAAAAGATTACTGCCAATGACAAGTGCTAAGAATTATGTTGCACCTTTGATCGTATCCAAACTGGCTGCGTATAGAGATGATTAATCCCCCAAACCTGCCTATCAATATAGCCAACTGCATTGCAGGCTTGGTCCAGGCTGGCCCTCACACCACATTGTACCTGCAGGAAAAAGCAAGTACTGTATCAAATACGACAAATTTCAGTGATTACCGTATAGCCAGGGAAAGTTGTAGATACCGTAAATTGCTTGCCGTCATTGACATCTCCGTCATTGTGGTAAACAAAGCTCCAATCCGGGACATATAGCGAGAATGTTGTAACTATGTATATAACAAATGCAATAAAACCACCTAACCTGTTGGTTTCCAGAAAGGAACAGGGATCTTCGTCATGCTCAGAATCAATAAAAATTGTAAAGATATGTGCAGTCAGTCTTACTCAAATTATCAGGAAGAAGAAAAATTATTTACCATTGCCATCGATACGCATCGAAAATGGCACAAGGACCAGACCGGACTGTGGTAGGCCTTACTTTTGTGGTGAATGCCTCTATCAGAGCAACCACGAAGTACACCAAAGCTATTCTCTGAAGAACCAATGTGAAGCAAAGAAATGAATTCAAACTTAGTGCCTATAGATACATAAGAAGGTGGTAATTTTTTGTTATTTGGATGAACTGAAACCTGTAGGATGCCACACCATCTGATCTTTTTCATGTCCACTCCATAAGAGAGGTCATCCGGAGCATGAGAATATCCACCTTCATACATATCATCAATTCCAACAGTAACAATGAATGTTTCAACCAAAACAAGAATTTGAAATCAAACTGAAGCAAAATCATTTTAATAAAAGAATTACCTTGCAGAAGTACACCCCAGAAAAGCATTTTCAGTGTTCTGAGGGCAATCTTCTTCACGGCGGCACCGATATTTGGAACTCTCTGAAATCATGTTTACCTGATGATCAGTTCTCTCTGCTAGCATGAAACATTTATTTGCAACAGAGCAACAGATTAAGTGTATTGATGCCTGTTATTTTCCTCTGGAAACTTTAATGCATTTGTGACCAATAATGGACCTGTGCAAGAGGCTCTACATTATTGAAGTGTCAACTGTTGGAATAAACCACGCCACTGTGTGTGCATGGCGTGGGTGTGTGTGTTTGCATCATGAACGTGGTGTCTGTGCGTGCGTTCATGGTACGTAGCTTGTTAGGGTCTACGTGTTTGAGTCTGTTAGGGTCTTTGGGTTGCTGGGTCGGTGTCAGTAGATGTCCGTGGTGCACGAGTTCGAGCTCAGGTCGCATCATGGACAGCGTCAAGGTCGGAACGTCGTACGGGCGCATTCCAGTGGTGTTCGGCCGGGATGGCGCGTGATCGAACTCGCGTTCGGGTCCGTGGCCGAGTCAATCGCGTGCGGCGCGAGGTTGTTAGGATTGCAGGGCTGAGGATGGCTGGTGTAGTGGCTGGCGGCTGCAGATAAGTGCTAGGCTCGGATCAGAGCAGGGAGACCGATTCTCCCGGTGCATTCGTGGCCAGAACGTGTGAGAGTCCGGGTCTGCAGGAGCGCGTGCGTGCGCGTCGTGCTCTTGATCATGTGGGCGCTGTGTCGTCGAGTGTGGGCTACAAAAGGCCATGTACAACACCTGTAAGCGTTGAGTCCAGTCCTTTGATTGAATAAACAAGCCAACATAGAGGCCGTTCGAGCGGCCGGGGCGTTCGTCGCCAATCTCGTGTGTGTGCACTGTTGTTCTTCCACCTCCGTCCGGCGTGAGTTAGAAGTGTTCATAGGACTAGATTCCAACATCAACTCGAGTGAGGATGTGCTTACTCACCTTTAATGCGAAGGCGATCGCAACACCAACAATGAAGAGGAAGAATGGCATGACGAAGTCAGCCAGAGTGCACCCGTTCCATGGTGAGTGGTCAATCCTCTCATAAGCTCCACCACCATCGTCGACCAGGATCATAATCTGCATGCAAGGAAATTTAACAATTTATATGAAGACACTTAACATTTTACAACTAACAAAAGAAAGCTGAATGGATCTGAGGCAACTTTCGTGAATAACTTTTCAGATCATAGAGGAGCTTTGGAAATTAGAAATCCTGGCGCCAAGAACAAAATCAAACTTTTCAGATTTAAGATCCGAAAAAGATATATGAGCCGAAGGGTGTATGTACCACAATGGTTAGCCCCCTGAAGGCATCAAGAGCTGCTACTCTCTTGCTCTTCCTCTGCACCTCCTCAGCCACAGCCATTCTCTCCTTCCCCATGTCCTCCCCTTCGCCATCAGCATGCTCGACATGGGCAACGTCAATGGCATGCTGTTCTGGACCTTTCTCGCCATCCGATGCAGCTATCTCCTGCCCCTTCTCCATATCCACCGTGTATAGCTTGGTGGTTTGTATGTGCAGGTTTAACTTGCTTTGATTCTAGCTACAACTTGAAAGATGCAGTAGTATCAAGCTAAGGTGACTTGTATGCTTGATATGATTAATGGAAGTTCAAGTCTGTCATATGTGTATATATTCAGCTCTCTGGTTCCAAGAACTGTCTCTCTTGGTGTGTATAAAATGTTGTTTATTATTTGATTACTAGTTTGGCGGCTGGCTGGATTAATCTGGCGTTAACGTTGGGCTGCCGTCCTGTAGTAGGTGATGCAAATGTTTTCCACGGGCGTCTGTCGCTTTCCATGTTTTCTTGGAGTGGCTTCATGTCCTCTGTTTCCAAGTGTCCAAGCCTTGCAGATTCCACCAAGTATAGCCTGCATGTGAAAATATAACTATGCAGGTCACTGAAGTCATATGTGAAAACAAACGTAACTTATGAAATACTCCCTCTGTCCCAACAAGAATGCAACTATGGGAATTGTGTCAGTCAAGATATTTTATGTTTGACTAACTATATACTAAATTATATAAGTATTTATATTTCTAAATAACTTAATTATGAAACTATATTCTATAACTAATCTAATGATACATATTTTATATGATGAATGTCAATATATTTTTATATAAATTTAGTCAAAGTTAAAACTGTTTGACTCCTGAAGAAACGAGAAATACATTCTTTTTAGGAGAGAGGGAGTAGGAAGGAAATGGCCCTAAATTCTTGCAATGACTTTATGAGCGTCCTCGTCCGACGCTCATTGATAGTTACAACTATAACTTAAAATTATAGCTATAACTACGCACATATCATCTATAGATTATGATAAAATATACTTCTTAGGCGTTGTTCCGTCAGAAGGGGGTTGGAGACATTGGGAGGGGTTAAGAGAGATCAAATCACCTATAAGGCTACATGTAAACAAAGTCCTCATCAATCTCCTTGGAAGGGATTAACCGAATAAGGCCTTAGTGGTTTATATACAAACTTGTCTCACTACTAGGGAAAGTATATTTCATCGGACCCTCTTAGTCCCAAACGTTTTTTTTTTCATGACTAAAGACCATTTAGTCCCGGCCGGTATTACTAGCCCAGACTAAAGGGGGGATTCCCAATCTTGAAGCCTATGAAGGATCCCTTTAGTCCTCGTTGGCAACACCAACCAAGACTAAAGGAACACGGGATATTTCAAAATGATAGCATTTCACACTTAGTTACATGTGGTGTATTGTGCAGTGGTAAGGAGGCTTCGTGTGAAATAGGAGGTCGTGGGTTCAAACCCCATGAACCGCACATGATCATTTATGAGTGAAAAAATTGTTGCTATGTGCGCGTGTATGGGCCCTCCTGAGTGGTTCAGCATTTTTTTTTTTTGCACAAAAACATTTAGGTTGGGCAGTTAGTAGGAAAAGGCCTTTCCAACCGGGACTATAGGCCTCTTCTCCAGTAGTGTCTCCTTTCTGCTATTAAAGCTTTCATATGCAATGGCAATGTAGTGAAAACTTCTAGTTCTCTGCTGAAGTCTAGCTCTTCAACAGCAACTTGTCGTATTCTCCCTCTTCCATAGAGGATAAATACTATGTGATTAGAAAACATGAGAACCATTAATTTCTAAATATCCAGTGGTGGTAGGGTTGTCAGTACCGAGAGGTACCAAAGAAAGCTTTTATATAAAGGCCAATGTAGTGAAAAGTTCAGGTTCTCTGTTAAAGTCTAGCTCTTCAAAAAAGCTTGTCGTATTCTCCCTCTTCCACAGAGGATAAATACTAGATGGTTGACAAAATTAGAACCATAATTTCTAAATGGTATAGGGTTCGCGGTACCGGATGTACAAAAAAAATGTGCCACGAGGTACTGAATGAATGTATTTTTCTACATTAAAATAAATACTCAGCCCAGTCAGCGGCTAGCATTGGTCAAACCAAAATGTATCCTGTTTGATACATTGTCACCAATGTAAAACTCCTCTAAAGACTAACGTGTGGATTGGTGCTTATATATTACCATTGGGAAATCAGTCCAACCGTGTGCTGCTGAAAGGCGCTGCCGGCTGCGTTTGGACGACGCTACGCATCCTTGTTATTGTTTTGGAGCGTGCAGTTGACGGTGTTCCTCCATTTGGAATCATACGAGTGAATTCAGAGTTCTATCAAGTGACACGATAAAGAATAGTATTCGGTGCCCTAACATCCAAGCAGTGATGTCAGGATTACTATATGTTTGATGTCTTGGACGATGACAAATAATGTTTTTGTTTCATCGAGGCAATTAGCCATCAAGGCATCAGTGCATCACACATCAGCAGGAAGTAAGAACCCCATATTGAATAGAATTCACCTATTGTTATTTACTTATTGTATTAAATAATATTGATGAGTGTGCGTCTGCACTCATTAATTTTATTATTTTCATCTCATTTGGGATTTCATCGCATAAACAGGAGAGGCATTGAAGATTTCATTTTATATTTTCCTGAAAAAAAGATTTCATTTTATAGAACACTTCAAGAACATTTCTTTTTAAGTGAAGATTATGCCATACTCAAGAGTTTGAAGATATGTGTTCAAGCAAAATAATTACAACTTTGGTCTACCTATCCAATTGCGGTGGTCTACTACGACATCAGCACTGAAGTTTAACTTAGTTTGTACACTAGCCACAGGGCCAAAAATGTTTCCGAGAAAGTCCTAGCTGGCACCAATGCTCCACATAGTACCAGAGCTTGCATAGAATTTCAAAGTCAACACACTGGCACCAGGCGTTGTCTGATTGTTTACACGCACATTCCGTTCTTGTGAGTTTGTCCCACTTAAACCTCATCCACTTGCAGCCCTAGTCACTTTCCACCTTCCCTACTCTGCTACTCATAGAAGGGAAAAAAAAGTATTAGCAACAAAAAATTAAATATATGATGAAAATATCTTTAATTTTTAGAATATATATTTTGAAAAATCTAGAGCAAAAACAATTCAACAACTTATCATAAATGTATTAAATCCACACAAATATTGTTTATTTAAATATTTTTAAAAACTATTCAGAAAATCTTTTGTGCAAAAGGTAGCTAATAACTTATCTAGAAATGTTTTAGATACAAAACATTTCTAGAAAATAAAAGAAATACAGCCATGGGCTATCGACGCTCTATCACGCGGGAACCTTGCAACCATTGTTGTTGCACATCAGATTTATCCACCCTCATACAGCTGTGCTGCCCTACGCACACCGTAAAATCTCACGTCTTGATGGGACCTCTTTCTGTCAATGTGCCTCGCCAAAGGGTCAGTTCATTATATTTGATAAATTGACGTTGTTTAATTACCAGATGATCACCAAATGAATTCTTGATAGCAAAGGGGAACTTTGGGCCCAACAAGTATTCTCCACCCCATCGCTATATTTAGCCCAATTTCTACAGACCAACTCTTAGGCGGTATGAGGGCTGAAGTTCATTAGATTAGAGAGATTAGAGAATGTAAGAGGGGCCATGGATCTTACGCCGTATCGAAGTGAAAAAAAATCGCAAGAATTACAAAAACAAAACATCTATTGAATTGAAAGATGCATTACAAACCACTACTTATTTGGCATGATATTAGATCTAAGACTTTGTGCCACACACACGATCAATCAGTGAAGAAGATCGTTGTTGCCGGGGGCACCGACAGAGGTGGACGGTTTCATGATGCAACAGCAAGAGGAGACCCCACCATTTTTCTCGCACACCCCGACGCCATTGATGCACGTCGCCCCGCACGTGTCTGGGTTGCAGTTCTTGGACTTGGAGCAAATCGGCGATGCTTCCAAGCTGCGCCTGCTCGCCGGCACGGCCGTGGCGACGAGAGACATAAGCGCCATGATGACGAGGAAGGTCGTGGTCTTGTTGGAGAACGCCATGAGGCTTGGATTGGAGGCAAGCAGCTAAATCGTTACCTACGTCGAGAGAGAAGAATGTTGGTTTCTGGATGCTCATTGTTCGTGTTGCCGATGTGCGTGCTTATATAGAATTGAGGGACGACCCAATGCTAAGTAATCAGGAGCAATTAATTCCGAATTTATTTGTTTACGTTTTGGTAATTGTATAACGTGATATATTTCCTTTCAGTCAACGTTTAAATGGTAGTAATGGTGTATTCCAAATTTCAAATTTTATTGCTGGATTTGGAGTTTAAGGATTGATTAAGGGGTGGGATTAAAAGACTAATTTGACATTGACCCTGGTGGTGATGAGCTGGTGATAATTACCCGGACGGGTAGTATTTCCGCAGTGAGAAAAATTGCAATCTAATTCAAAACTCAGAAGTAATTGTATTCGAGACAAAATCTGCAAGCTAAGTGTCCGGTAGGGCTTTTTATCTCCATTGGTTTTGAAAAAGCCAAAGCCCCAACAGGATCTCATTTCGGATCTCATCGCATAAACAGTAGAGTCATTGAAGATTTCATCTTATAGAACACTTCATGAATAATTCTTTTCAAGTGAAGATTATGCTAGAATCAATACATGTTCAGCCAAAATTACAACGACCTTGGTCTACCTATCCAATTGCGATGGTCCACTACTACAACATCAGCACTGGAGTTTAAATTAGTTTGTACACTAGTCACAGGGCCAAAAAAACAGTTTCCGAGATACTCCTAGCTGGCACCAATGCTCCACACAGTACCAGAGCTTCATAGAATTTCAAAGACAGCACACTGGCACCAGGTGTTGTCTAATTGTTTTACACACAAATTCCGTTCTTGAGAATGTCTCCCACCTAAACTTCATCGACTTGCAGATTGGCAACCAAAATTAAATATATGTTGAAAAAATTCTTTATTTTTTATAATATACTATATTCTACTATATTAAGAAAAAACTAGAGAGAAAACAATTCTACAACTTATCATAAATTTATTAAATCCACAAAATTATTCATTATTCAGATACTTTTTTAAAAAAATATTCAGAAAATCTTTTATGCAAAAGGTAGCTAATAACTTATCTAGAAATGTTTAGATACAAAACATTTCTAGAAAATAAAAGAAATACGGCGATAGGCTATCGAGGCACCATTGTGCTCCATCATGCGGAACGTTGCAACCATTGTTGTTGCACATTAGATTTATCCACCCTCGTGCATATACAGATGCGCTGCCGCTACGCACATCGCAAAATTGCACATCTTTATATGACCTCCTCCTGTCAATGTGCCTCGCCAAAAGGGTAGTTCATTAGATTTGATAAGTTGACGTTGTTTACCAGATGATCATCACCAAATAAATTATTGATAGCAAAGGGGAACTTTGGGCCCAAGTATCCTCCACTCCATGGCTCTACATAGCCCAATTTCTACACACCGCAATGCCTCTTCATTAGATTAGAGAATGTATGTAGTAGAGGGCATGGATATATCTTATCGGAGTGAAAACAAATCGCAAGAATTACAATAAAAAAGAAAACATCTATTGAAAGATGTATTACAAACCACTACTTATTTAGCATGATCTTGGATCTAAGACTTTGTGCCACACGTTTTGCACCATACAAATCATTCACTAACCTACACACACGTCCAATCAGTGCGGAAGCTGGTTGCCGGGGCCACTGACAGAGACTGAGGGTTTCGGGATGCAGCAGCAGGAGGGGACCCCACCATTGTTCTTGCACACCCCGACACCATTGATGCACGTCGCCCCGCACGTGTCTGGGCTGCAGTTCTTGGACTTGGAGCAAATCAGCGATGCTTCCAAGCTGCGCCTGCTCGCCGGCACAGCAGTGGCGACGAGAGACATAAGCGCCACAACGACGAGGAAGGTCACGGTCTTGTTGGAGCACGCCATGAGGCTGGATTGGAGGCAGGCAGCTAAAGCTGAAAGTTTCCTACGTAGAGACAAGACTATTGGTTTCTGGATGCTCATTGTTCATATGCCGGTGAGCGTGCTTATATAGAATCGAGGTACGACCAATGGAAATTAATCGGGAGCAATTAATTCCTGATTTATTTGCTTACGTTTTGGTAATTGTATAACGTACGTGATATATTTCCTTTATGGGTCAACGTCTAAATGGTAGTAATGGTGTATTCAAATTATATTGATGCGTTTGGAGTTTTTAAGACAGATTAAGGGGTGGGGTTGAAAGACTAATTTGACATTGACCCTGGTGGTGATGAGCTGATGATAATTACCCAGACGGGTAGTATTTCGGCAGAATGAGAAAATTTGCAATCTAATTCAAAACTCAGATGTAATTGTGTTCCGAGACAATCTGAAAGTCATCATGGGTCCGGTTGGGCTTTTTATCTCCTTCGGCTTGTGAAAAAGCCGACTGCCCAAAGTTCGAAGAAAAATGCCAAAAGCCCAACCAACCAAAGGAGTATCTCATGTCAATTGAGACTTAAGAGAAAATATGTTTTTTCGCTGGTACAAATCCCACCGCCGCCTCCTCATGCCTCCACCTCCTCCAGCCCTTCCCTGGCGCCTCCACCTCCTTTGGCCCTCCTCCTCCGCCCTCGTAACCATCACCGATGTATAGTCTCGGCACACAGCTCCCTGATTTGGCTTGTTCCCATTGGATATGTAAATTTGAGTACTCAAATAGATTTGCAAGACATCAACGGAGCTTTGATTGCAAGTAATTGAGTTGAGATGCAACATTGACGACGCATTTCACCTAAGACTAGATGTATTATAGGATAGGAGCATGTATTATTGTATCTATTTACATTTATATAACGTTTTAAATTTAGTCCTGGCGAATAATTTTCAGATAGGTATGCATGTATTAGCTACTATATATACTTGTTACGTATCCTTTTTAATGTAGGTGCATTTTATTAGCTGCTAATACATCATATCAAGTTTGATCCTCGACAATATTCATCTTGATTGCCAGCTCGGTTTAGAGCTGTCATGCATGAACACATTTAGGGCTTGTTCGGTCCATCGGATTCAATCCGGGCCAGGATTGAAAATATAACAAGAAATTTATAATAGGTACAATAACATACCCGGATTAATTCCGGGTCAAGAGCTAATTTACACACGATGGCGACACCAAAAGACAAGGAATCAATCCACTAGTCAAGAGGTGGGGAATCATTCCGGGTCTCTTGATGTATCCATCATGAATAAATTAGTCTATGACCCGGAACAAATCCCGATCTCTATATGTATCTATTATAAATTTCTCGTTATATTTATCATTCCGGACCCGAATTGAATCCGATGGAACCGAACAAGCCCTTAGCTGGAGGGAGAAGGTATTTGGCTTCTCAAGTCCACTTTTGTTTCGATTGGAGCCCAGATTTCATCCACCCCTTACTACATCTATGACTCATCTAAAAAAGACAGGGAAACTAGGTTTTTATGGAAACTATGGAAACTCCACTCTGGATCCTAGGATGCTTATCCGATGGATATAAAAAGAGACGGTTCAATTTTCCAAATAACCCCTCCCACCTGTCCCCCTCAGTCACCTCCGTTCCCTTCCGTAACTCCGTTCCGTCGCCCCCTTCTATTCCCAATCGCGACTCCTGTCCCACGACGGAATCCAGCGTCGACATGCGAGCTCGCCGGCGCGAGTCCCTGCACGGCGCGGCCACGACGCAGGCCATGGATGGGCCACGACGAAGCAACAGGCAACCCCCCACGAATCTCCCCCCAGCCGCCGGAGACGAATAAGCTCTTGCAGCACAACGATGCAGTCAGCGATGGTTTGCACCTGTTCGGTTTGCCATTTTTGACGTAGCAGGAATATGTGGTAAGGTCCTTGTTGATAGTCCTTGCAATGTATTTGAGCAGATACACGCAGAAGGTAATTCGTACATCGCCCATCACCGCTGTCGTCGACGCTTTCCGCCACCGCCGTCGTTGTTGTCAACGACATCGCTGTGACTGTCGTCGTCGCTTCCACCGCAATCGTTGCCGCGGTCGTCGACTCCACCAGATTTCCTGCATGCTCCTGTTCACTCCTGCATGTTGCCTGTCGTAACTCCATCGCTGGCGATCTAGGCGAGTGGTGTGTGCAAGCTTCGAATCCACGGGCGCCCTTGCTCCAGTGGCCTACGGCGCTGTCCTTGCTCTCGTGCCGTGCCGTGCGACGTCCATGGCCTGCGTCGTGGCCGCGCCGTGCAGGGACTCGCGCCGGCGAGCTCGCATGTCGACGCTGGATTCCGTCGTGGGGACAGGAGTCGCGATTGGGAATAGAAGGGGGCGACGGAACGGAGTTACGGAAGGGAACGGAGGTGACTGAGGGGGACAGGTGGGAGGGGTTATTTGGAAAATTGACCCGTCTCTTTTCCTGTCCATCGGATGGGCATCCTAGGATCCAGAGTGGAGTTTTCATAGTTTTCATAGGAACCTAGTTTTCATAGGATACGCTCCCAAAAAGATATAATTGGATATTTACCATATGAGAAATTGCAAAGTTAGATATATATATATATATACCATCATGACCCGCATGTTACTGACAGGGGCGGATCCAGGGCCCGGGCTGGGGGGGCTGCAGCCCGGGCCCTAGCCCATTAACCCTAGTATCACCATGGATGAGCTCAGGTCAAGCTAAGAGGCACAGCTGACAGCCTGCTTACTATTTCCTCCAAAATCTGCGCTAGGAGCAGCCTTAAAACAGAGATGATGCGACTCTAACCTGGTGCTCCGATGTCCTAGGTGCTCGTCCAATTGAGTGGTTATGTGCATATGCAGACTGCAGCGTCTGCTCTATGCCTCCAAGCTCCGCATACATCATCCTCGTCTTTTGTTGTTGTGTTGCTTCTAGTCTACAGGTTGCCTGCATGTGCGTCCGTGTTATGTTGCTAGGCTACTTACTTTGCTCAGTAATGCATAGTATAGTACTGGACTAATGCTACAACACTTGGATGCTTGGAGGCATGGAGCAAAAGCTCGGCCTCTAAAAGCAATCGGGATACAATTAAGCTTACTGCATATGCATCCTTGTAATTTTGAAATAAGACCTAATTAATAAAATAAAATACCACGTGCTCATTTCAAAAATATGGTGGAACCTGTAAAGAATTTCATTACCACTATGGTATAATTTTTTTCGAACTTCATTTGATTTTTGGCCTTTACTATTTAGCCCCCCCTTTAGGTCAATCCTGGATCCGCCACTGGTTACTGACTCATGTGAACCCTATGTGTAAGTGAGACAGTGATGGTATATATATAAAAAAACATTCATATCTTAGACATTAACTTGTCCCAAAAAAATTCGGTTAGAAAAGAACAGCCTTATCGGAGTGAAAACATCGCAAAGAGATCGCAAAGAGATTGAAAGACAAACATGATCTATTGAAATATGTATTACAAATCACCACTTATTTGGCACGAACTTGGATTCAAGACTTTGCGCCACACATTTTGCACCTTACTAATCGACCACGCACTATAACATCACTTCGTATAATTATAATGAAAAAAAAATCGGTTGCCCACACACTCATCATGCATGTATCAAACAATCTGCACGCCAACGGAGGCGGAGGGTTTCGGGACGCAGCAGCAGGAGGGGACCCCGGCGTCGTCCTTGCACACCCCAACACCATTGATGCCGAGGACGGCGCAGGTCGCCCCGCAATTATCTGGGTTGCAGTTCTTGGACTCGGAGCAATGCTCGCCCGCTTCCAGCGGGAAGCTCCGGCTGCCCGCCGGCACCGCCGCGGCGACGAGAGCCATGAGCGCCACGACGGCGAGGAAGACGACGGTCTTCTTGGAGCATGCCATGAGGTTGAACCTTGGAGGATAGCTAAGATTTCGTAGTAGGTAAAGATAGACTTGGTTTTCTGGATGCTCACTGTTCGTATTGCCGGTGCGTGCTTATATAGACTCGACGCGAGGTACGACCAATGAGAATTAATCGGGAGCAATTAATTCCTGATTTATCTGTTTCCATTTTGGTAACTGTATCACGTGATATATTTCCTTCTTCAATCAACATATAAATGGTAAGGGTATATATATTCAAATTATATATTTGGGTTAAGATAGATAATGTGTCGGATTAAATGATAATTTGACATTGACCCTTGTGGTGATGAGTATGATAACTATCCTGACGAGTATTTCTGCAGTGACAAAAGTGGCATTCTAACACAGAATTCGTAAGTAATTGTATTTCCGTGACAAAATCTAAAAACCAAGACTAGATGAATTCTGGGACAGAGGAGTGTGTAAGGTATATTTCTCTAAGAGGTACTAGTATTCATATATCGTATCAAATTTGATCCTCACGCATATTTTTCAGATAGGTATGCATGTATTGGCTACTATACTTACGTATCTTTTAATATGGAGGTATATATTTTTTTACTGAAAGGAGGTGTATTTTATTAGTTGTTAATACACACCATATCTAATTTCATCGTCAAGAATATTGATATTCACTACGCCACAGTCGGGTATTTAGTGACGGGCCCAGACACCAATTAGTGACGCCAAGACCCGGCGTCACAAAATTTTCGTCACTAATGTGAATCAGATTAGTGACGGTGCGAAATCCGTCACTAATGATTACCAATTAGTGACTAGTGCATGGCGTACCGACGTCAGTAATTATAATAACTAGTGACAGGCCTATTATTTACACATCACAAATTCTAGCAAACAGTGACGGTTCCCAATCACAACGCGTCACTAATAACCACATACAGTGACGTGATTTAGTCTACACGCGTCACTAATTAGTGTCAATAGTGACCGTTGTTATCCTCCATCCGTCACTAATGATAGCATACAGTGACATGTGTTGGTCAACACGTGTCAAACTACATAACAGTGACGCATGTTTGTCAACACGTCACTGTTGAGAATGAATGGACGTGCTCATAGGGCTCGCATATACAAATTCACATTCACATTTTTTTTTCACGTCAGGATATAACAAAGGACATCCACGGGATGTTCACTGGCAATTCACAACATAAATCATCACAAGATCAAAGTTTACATCAGCCATACATTCATACATGTTCAAAGTTTGGTTCACACCAGCCATGCTTACATGTTCAAGGTTTAGTTCACACTAGGCATTCCTAACTAAAAGTCAGCCATACAAGTTCATATGAATTAGGCCATGGAGGCCGGATTAGCACGATAGAACTCTCACTTTTTGTTTGATCACCTGGGATGTTAAGAATCCAGCAAGTTCTTCCCTAATGTTGGCTAGCATGTTTTCATCAAGGACATCGGTTGGCACTTCAAAGTCCTGCATTTTTTTTTTTGGTAAGAATACCATGGTCAGACAGAATTGTGCACCAATAAATTGAGAGTGACAGTGAAGTTGCAAGAAAAAGATAAGGCACTCGCCCCTATATTTTTCCTTTTGAGCAAGTTCATGCATTGCTGTGGTTGATGGAAAATTGGCAATTGTGGTTTGGTGACTCGGCACATGCCCAGGACTTGGAATTTTTACTAATAAATTGTCATCGTTTAGCCTATGCACATGCCCAGGCCTGGAGCAATATAGCAATCTTTTTTAAAAAAAAAAAGAAAGAAAGAGCCTAGTGCTGTTCAGCAAGCATAAATCAATTCCATATAGCTAGAGAACTATAACTTCATACAAGTTGAAAGGGAGTAGTATCTTTATAGCAAATACCTCAGGATCTTTCAAGTTTGTCTTGCTCATAGTGATCATCAAATGATAGGCTTCATAGAAGCCACTGAAGTTACCGGACCTTTGCTGTTGGTGGCACTATTAAATAACAGTGACAGTAGTTACTGATATGACATGGTCATTAAGATGAACTTTGCAAAGAAAAAAAAACCCTACCGGTGATTTAGTTGCATGTGTGAGTTTGTCCATGTTTGAATTGGCATAAGCCCTACACAAAGGTCAATAAGATGAAATGTAAGTTAGTGATATGACAGTTAAGATGAATTGACACTGTTAAATTAGAGTGACAGTAGTTAGTGATATGACAGTTGCTTTCAAACAATTCAGAAAGCTTAGCTATGCAAATTATGGACTTGTACAGAAATGGTATTCCCTTATAGTATTAGCTTACCATTTTGATGTCCTGGAGCTTGACATGATAGTACCACTTTATCTACCTTGCTTCTTTCTCTGACACAAGGTGAGGTAATACAAAAATGAAAGAAATTATCAGTATAGGGAAATCACTAACTGAAATATACTAACTAATAAAAGCTTCAACCTGTAACAGATTGAAAGCACAACTAGCATTATTAGTACTGAACCAAAAAAATTGCACTCATCACATTCTTATATATAAACCAATTACTGGTGGAGAAAGATAAAGGCAAAACAGAGAACAGATGGCATTAGCAGATATTCAACAGTGGCGAATTACAAAGGTTTTGAGTTCATGAGATAGTACTCCACCTAGCCTCCATCCACCTAAGTACCCTCTTGTAAAAGAAATCACACTGACTGAAAGATACAGATTAATAAAAGCATCAACATGTGACATATTGTAATCACAATTCACATTTTGACAGTTTTACAAGAGACAAATAAGCAATCTAGAAGCAATTTCAAGAAACTATGCACCATAAAGCTTGATAAAAACCAAGTGGCCGCTGGCATATCATGGTAAATACATTACAATAGTGAAGGAACAAATCCATCTATAGCAGCAAGCTACATTTACCAACAAGAAACTAAGTCGCACAAATTAAACCAGTAGATCTATTCATGACAAGAACAACATGAACAAAAGCAGTAGCAGACCGAAAATACACACTACGCTCCTAATCTTGAACACTACTGCAAATGATGAACCCTAACAGCAAAGAGCAGTGTACATCTGCGCTACAGCAGTACTACACAAATAATCTAGGGTTTGCATACCTTGGGTTCTCTTCGATTAGGGTCCCGACCTATCGCCCGAAAAGGTCTCGGAGGATGCGCAGCGAGATCCCGACATCTCACCCGCGGAGGATGCGCAGCGAGATCCCCATGTCGCGCTTACGGAGGATGAGAGGTGGGATCCCAGCGTCACACCACCGGAGGTCACGTGGAGAGATCCCCTCATCTAGCCTAGGGGGTCTGGCGGAGAGCACCGCCGCGCGGCAGCGGCGGCCGGCGGAGATGCGGGGCTGAGGAGGATGTGGGGAAGAGAGGTCTAGGGTTGAGGAGGATGCGGGGGCGACATATGAGTTGTGTTGCAGCGCGTTCCTGTGTAGCGAGTGATATTGTAGCGAGCGACTGGCGAAGAAAAAAAAAAAGCGTCATACAACATAATTTTCAAGGATGGTTTGATAGCGCAGTGGTTAGTGCTTCTTTTGTTGCTGGCGGATGTCATGGGTTCAATTCCGGAGAACCCTCCTTTTTTTTCCCCCTTTTCCTTTTTTCTTTACCTCATAGATCACACAGAGCACAAATCAGATCACATAGATAGCAAAATTCGTGACTCAAGCATTATACGACTTTGCATTGGACTTGAGAGTGCATCAAAGACTCATATAAGCTACTGACATAAATCATGCTGGCGAGACACAATCTTTTTTTATACTTAAATAAGTTTATTCAATTTTCAGTCACATGATAAAGAGACACTTTTCTTTCATCTATTAGTTGATCATGAGTACCAATTATTAGGAATAACCCCCGCACAAGTATTACAGTTTATCAACCTTAAGGTAAACAGAGCATCATTGCCAGGCCAGTCACCTATTTGGTTTTCCATAAAATTCAGATTCATGGTAGTGTGGATACAACCAATCGCGAGGAGGGCTCTTTGGCTTGAATTCAGATTCCTGTGCAGCTGCTTACGGCCACTGGTGTTCAGTGCTGCTTTGCTTGAGATGGTGGAGCCTCCTTGATGTGATTGAGCTCCAAGTGATTGAGCAAACATTGACAGGAAACTAAACAAGTATACTCTTGCTGAAGTAATGTGTTCTTTAGCTGTCCTGAACAGAGCCCCCTTGAAGCAGGATAGCAAGCAGCAGCGCCTTCACCTTGATCTCCTTTAAATACAGAATTATCTCAACTGTCAACCAGGAAATGCCGTCCCTTGTTACATACCCTGCATATTACATGAGATAATTTTATCAGGAGCATTACATCAAACACCATGTATGCAGCCAAGGAGTACACAAGAACACCACAGGAAGCACTATCGAACACAAGGAGCATTGTCACATGATGCAAACACAAGGAGCAGGACGCCGCACGCATACGATCTGTCACTTGAGCATGGCAGAGCAAGCTCCTGACGCGCGCACGTGTACGGATCACACGAGAGCGACTTTTGTGGCCCGATCTTCTCAAAGGATCCTCACACGAACTTGATAAATATCGTTGCTAGACCTGACGACGAGGCTGCGCACCGCGAGATCTTGCACACGCGACGAACAACCGAGACAATCGCCCTTCCACGTACCGACAGAACCAGACCACGCAATCATGCCGTATAGACGTGAAGGCACGAACTGGGTGAACCGCAGTTTGGCGTTCTACAACTCCCTCAGGAATCGAAAGAACAACTTGGTAAGCCTCTCAAGACTCACGTGTATTATCTCAAGGATGAGTGTTCTGGAAAAATGGTAGCCAAAAAGTCCCCTCTGGTCATCTATTACATGGATACATATAGCACTAGTGGAGTTCTCAGTTTAGATAATATAATGGAGAACATGCACTGAGAAGTTGTAGCACTCCTATTAATAGCGTGGTCTAGTGGAACTCTTTGGATGGTTGGTTTTCTTATGCATGCCGCGAATTTTATTGCTGGTACATCCACGAGTGTTTTGCATGGTAGCTGAATGGTTCTCCTTCTCTCTTTATTCTTTCACTAATACAGCACGTCCAAGCATCTAGGTCCTACAATATAAATATAGCACACAATATAATATTCTTAAATACAACTAGTATTTGATATTTAGGGATAGCTTTCACCTATCATTATTCTTCCAAGATTCACACGTCAACCTGTTCCCACAAATAGTAAGCTGATTACCACACTGTTGGAGGATTAAAACCTTCCTCGTCCCATGCCTTTGCCCAGATGCCGTCGTTCCTGAGAATGCATTTCCTTCTCTAGTTGTTTAGCCCGCATTCGTGTAACTGGACCAACAATATTATTTGCATCCTTATTCTTAATAATATTATTGTCGATGCTAGGGATGTCCTCATCAGCCTCCCCCTCTTGATAAGGAGTCGTCCTCGACTCAGACTCACCGACAAATGGAAGCAAGTCTTTGACATTGAATGTTGCACTCACATTGGAATACTCAGGGGGCAACTCAATTTTGTAAGCGTTATCATTTATCTTTTCGAGAACCTTGAATGGACCATCACCCCGTGGGGATAACTTACTCTTGCGTTGGTGAGGAAATCGATCCTTGCATAGATGTAACCACACTAGGTCACCGGGCTGGAATAAAACTTTTTTCTTACCCTTGTTCGCTTGCTTTGCATACTGTGCATATTTCTTCTCAATGTTCCTCTTGGTGTCATCATGGAGCTTCTTAATAAATTCAGATCTCTTTGCAGCATTGAGGTTAACTTGTTCCTGTAATGGTAAAGGCAAAAGATCCATGGGTGTATGTGGCTTAAAACCATAAACAATTTCGAATGGACAAAAATTTGTTGTTGAATGTACTGCCCTGTTATAAGCAAACTCGACATGTGGAAGACATTGTTCCCATATCTTCAAATTCTTTTTCAGTATTGCCCGCAACATTGTTGATAGAGTACGGTTGAGAACCTCGGTTTGGCCATCTGTTTGCGGGTGACAAGTAGTAGAAAATAACAATTTGGTGCCAAGTTTACCCCACAATGTCTTCCAAAAATAGCTCAGAAATTTGGCATCCCTATCTGAAACAATAGTCTTTGGTACTCCATGTAAACGAACAATCTCCCTGAAAAACAAGTCAGCAATGTGTGAAGCATCATTGGTCTTATGACTTGGAATAAAATGTGCCATCTTAGAGAAGCGATCGACAACAACAAATATGGAATCACTCCCCCTCTGAGACCGAGGTAACCCTAAAATAAAGTCCATGGATATATCTTCCCAAGGTACATTTGGAATTGGTAATGGAATGTATAAACCATGGGGATTAAGGCGAGACTTAGCTTTTAAGCAAGTTATGCACCGCTCAACGTGTCGCTGGACATCACGTCTCATATGTGGCTAAAAGAAATGGTCAGCAAGCATATCCAATGTCTTTTTTTATGCCAAAATGACCAGCTAAACCACCTGCATGTGCCTCCTGCAAAAGAACATGTCGAATCGAACAAGCTGGAATACATAGTTTGTTAGTCCGAAATAAGAATCCATCATGTATATAGAACTTTTCCCAACCTTTCCCAGCTATGCACTGAGAGAAAGCTTCTTTAAAATCTGAATCAGTAGAATAAAGTGTTTTAATTGAATCCAAACCAAAAACCTTTGCATCAAGCTGAGTAACCAACATACATCTTCTTGACAAAGCATCTGCGACAATGTTATCTTTACCTTTCTTATGCTTAACAACATATGGGAATGTCTCAATAAACTCAATCAATTTTGCATGCCTACGGTTCAGCTTACCTTGAGTCTTGAGATATTTTAAAGCTTCATGATCAAAGTGTATGACAAACTCTTTAGGAAACAAGTAATGCTGCCATGTTTCAAGAACTCGAACTAAGGCATAAAGCTCTTTGGCGTAAATAGAGTAGTTCAGATGTGGACCATTTAATTTTTCAGAAAAGTAAGAAATGGGTTTACCTTCCTGCATTAGCACACCACCGATGCCAACACCACTTGCATCACAGTTAATTTCAAAGGTTTTACCAAAGTCTGGTAGTTGTAGTAGTGGTGCTTCACAAAGTTTTCTTTTTAGCTCTTCGAATGATTGGTCCTGTTCAGCTCCCCACTTGAAGGGGACATCCTTCTTTGTCAAATTGTTCAGTGGTGCAGCAATTGTACTAAAATCTTTGACAAATCTCCTGTAGAAACCTGCAAGTCCGTGAAAACTGCGAACTTGGCTCACATTTGCAGGTGTAGGCCAGTCCTTTATTGCTTTGATCTTCTCTTCATCAACACGAATGCCCTCTGCAGCCACAACAAAACCAAGAAAAACAACACTATCTGTGCAAAAAGTGCACTTAGCAATGTTCCCATACAACTTTTCAGCCCTCAAAACAGCTAGTACTTGGCGGATATGATCAATATGTTCATCAAAAGACTTACTATAGATTAGGATATCATCAAAATATACAACCACAAACTTGCCAATAAATGCTCTCAAAACATGATTCATTAAACGCATAAAAGTTGAAGGAGCATTTGTTAATCCAAAGGGCATAACAAGCCATTCATACAAACCAATTTTTGTTTTAAATGCTGTCTTCCATTCGTCTCCAATTTTCATCCGAATTTGATGATAGCCGCTACGTAAATCAATTTTGGAGAAAATAACAGCGCCACATAATTCATCTAACATATCATCAAGCCTTGGAATAGGGTGAGGGTATCTAACAGTTATAGCATTTATAGCACGACAGTCAACACACATGCGCCAAGAACCATCTTTTTTGGGGACTAAGAGTACTGGAACAACGCATGGGGAAAGGGATCCTCGAACATACCCTTTGTCCAAAAGCTCTTTTACCTGTCGCTGAATTTCTTTTGTTTCATCAGGATTAGCACGATATGCTGGCCGATTTGGAAGAGAAGCACTGGGAACCAAATCAATTTGGTGTTCAATGCCGCGTATAGGAGGAAGACCAGCCGGCACCTCATCTGGGAACACATCTTCATAGTCCTGCAATAAATCAAGAACCACACTGGGCAATGCTGAGGGTGAGTTGTTAATTGAAACCAAAAAATCCTTGTAAAGGAGCACAAATGGGGTTGTTGAGTTTCGCACTTCTCGCAAATCACTCTTGCTCACCAATAAACATTCATTATGTTGTGGCACTCTCTTATTTTTTGTAGGCTTTATAGAGTGGGATGGTTTAGGATTCTCTCCCTCACTATTGTTCTGTGTGTCACTCATTTTTCTCTTGTCACTCTCCTCTCTTTTCATACGAGCAATATCGGAAACATGTATATCTTCCGGAGTCAGTGGGACAAGAACCACCTTCTTCTCTTTTTGAATAAATGAGTATTTGTTTGAACGGCCATAGTGCACAGAATCGACATCAAATTGCCATGGACGACCCAAAAGTAAGTGGCAAGCTTGCATTGGAACAATGTCACAATCCACCTCATCATGATAGTCACCAATAGAAAATGATAGTCTGACCATGGAAGAAACCTTCACCGTCCCTGAATTATTCAACCATTGCATATGGTAAGGGTGTGGGTGGCAACGTGTTTGCAGCCCAACCTTTTCAACAAGCATGGCACTAACAATATTGTTACAGCTTCCACCATCAATTATGAATCGACAAACTTGTCCTTTGATTTTGCAACGTGATTGAAACAAGTTATGACGCTGCCCTTGTTAGCTGCAACTAATTGAGTTGAAAGAACACGACGCACCACCAAAGAATGATTTGGTATACTCGAATATGGAGGTGGACATTCAGTTGGCAGTAAGCATGTAAGAGTATTTTCAAAAGGGAATAATTGCAGCTCATTTCCATATTCTGGAGCACAAATAACTTCTTGTATTACTTTAGGTTTCGTAGGATTCAGAGTATCATCCTTCAAGCTACTATCAAAATGACATGGAGCTTCCTGTAATGTGATAGAAGCACGCTTGGAGGAATCATGAGTGTCCCAATCATTCAAATCAACAAGCACCTCATCAAAATCAGCACAAGTAATTTCTGTCGTGGATCTTGGGAAAATAGTGTTTGTGTGCATTTCACCAACATGATGAAAAGCTTGTAGCGCTAAACAATTCAAGCCTAATTCACACTCACCATCCTCTGCTTCATATTCCAAAGTTTCTACGCTGCCATCATGGAAATCCATGTCATCATTGCCATCCTCCTCCTCACTTTGTGAATCATAAGAACCATCCGCAAGGGCAAGAATAACACGTCGATTGGGGCATTCAGCCTGCTTATGCCCATGGCCACCACACTTAAAACACTCAATTGAACTTGTTTTCTTCTTGCCGAGAGCGGTAGAAGAGCTGGACTGACTTGAGCCAATGGTTTTTCTTTTCACCTCAGGTTGTTTTGTTGTTCTAGAATCTGCACCAGGTGTAAAAGGTGCTTGGGAACCTGACCCTTGCGGTTGTTGGTTGCGCCATGGGGAATTACTGTTAGTAGCAGAAAATGAAGCTCGATTTTTGTTATAAGATTCAGCCAACTGTCGTTCTGCTCTTTTTGCATAGTGCACCAATTCCATGAGATTAGTGTAACTGGTCATGTCCACCTTGTTAGCAATTGGTTTATTGAGTCCAACTAAGAAACGGGCCATAGTGGATTCTTCATCCTTAGTGATTCCAGTACGAAGTAGACACATTTCCATTTCCTGAAAATACTCATCAACGCTGCGATCACCTTGCACAAGGCGTTTCAGCCGCAAATGTAAGTCACGAGAATAATATGCAGGAACAAAGCGACGTCTCATTGCCCTCTTCATGTCTTCCCAAGTGATACGATCATGTCCCACACGGTGGTATTCTGTACGTATTTGATTCCACCATGTAATGGCATAGCCTTTGAACTCAATTGCTGCCAATTTTACCTTCTTCTCAGCAGGGTACTCATATGAGTCAAAAATCTGATCCACCTTGGTCTCCCACTCATAGTAAGAATCAGCATTTTCCTTGCCATTAAATGAAGGGATTGAAATTTTAACTCTACCCAAACCATCATCATCGCGGTGACGTTCATGATGACCACGACGCCGGTCACGGTGGTCATCAATACCACCAAAATGATGGTCACCAAAAGCACCAAAGTGACGAAAGGGAGCACCACCACGGTCATTGTAACCAGCACCATGAGCAGCAAAACCATCATGCCGACCCTCATCACCATAATCAGAATTCTCATCAATATTAAAATCTGCAGCACCGCCAATTGGGACTCGCCGTGCACGACCAAAATTTTGCGGTCGTAGATGAGCTCCAAAATTACCAAAGCCAGCAGCATGTCCCTGGACACTACCACGACCACGGCCACGGTCAGCGCCATGACCATCACCACCTGCAGTAGCACGGTATGCTGCTTCAGCCCGAAGACGTGCAGCTTCCGCCGCCGACGCAAAAGGATTCTCATCCTCAATATGGTCATTCTGAACAGGCGGAGGCTCCCCGCGTTGTTGGTGTAGTGATAGTTGAATTGCTTGCATCCCTTGCATTAGTTGACGCATTTGTGCACGCACCTCCTGTAAATCTTCAGCAGAAACAGTGGCAGAAGAAGATTGATTGTCTCCTGTCATATTAGTAGAGAGGCAAAATAATAATAATAATAGGATGATATATGTGGAATGTATGTAGAATATATGTGGAGTCACTCCTCACCACTTACAAACAAATTCTTTGTCTCCCTAAGAAAGTGAGAACCGTGGCAGCAAGTAGTAATGGTAGAACGATTGTCCCAGAGACGACGGTGTACAACTCGCTGATGCTTTGAGTGTGGCTTGGTGGGGTGAAATTTAGTGGACAGCAAGCTGACTATAGGGATGCAAAATCGAATATTAATCCAACAAAGCACAAGTCTAAGTTGCTGATTAAGAAGGAAGAGAAAAGAAATGGACAGGGATGCAGAAGAGTGAACAAAGAAAAGAAAAACACAACTTTCACCAACGGAACTGCACTTCAATCTTCTTACTCTTGCCAAAGCTCGTTTGTCTCTTCTATATTTTTCTTTACTCAATTGCTTCTCATTTTTTTTTTCAGGATCTCTTTTTTTCTATTTTTTTTAACAAAATTACTGCTCCTTTTTCCTCAATACCACATGGATAAACAGCAAACAACTTCAAAAGATAGAGTGGCGCAGAACTGCAAAGGGGAAAGAAAACAAGGGAGGGATGGGTGGGGATTTTTTTTTTTTGTGTATTTCCGATGAAAGATATGAAGAACAGAAGGAAAAACTTCAGATAAAAAAAAGGGAAGAAAAAAAAATGAGCAAAGAGTGTGTACCAAGGAAAATCAGCAACTAGACAAGACTCAAAAGGATTCAAAACTCGAAAATGCAAACTATAGATCAGCGGCAAAGAAAATGATATAGGTATGATATTTTTTATTTGACTGTAGGTCTGGGAAAAAAAATCTATCCTACCAAAAACAAGATCGATCCTACCGAGTAAACGTAGGCTGTGATACCATATGACGCGCGCACGTGTACAGATCACACGAGAGCGATTTTTGTGGCCCGATCTTCTCGAAGGATCCTCACACTAACTTGATAAATATCGTTGCGTGACCTGACGACGAGGCTGCGCACCGCGAGATCTTGCACACGCGACGAACAACCGAGACAATCGCCCTTCCACTTACCGACAGAACCAGACCACGCAATCACGCCGTATAGACGTGAAGGCACGAACTGGGTGAACCGCAGTTCGGCGTTCTACAACTCCCTCAGGAATCGAAAGAACAACTTGGTAAGCCTCTCAAGACTCACGTGTATTATCTCAAGGATGAGTGTTCTGAAAAATGGTAGCCAAAAAGTCCCCTCTGGTCATCTATTACATGGATACATATAGCACTAGTGGAGTTTTCAGTTTAGATAATATAATGGAGAACATGCACTGGGAAGTTGTAGCACTCCTATTAATAGCGTGGTCTAGTGGAACTCTTTGGATGGTTGGTTTTCTTATGCATGCCGCTAATTTTATTGCTGGTACATCCACGAGTGTTTTGCATGGTAGCTGAATGGTTCTCCTTCTCTCTTTATTCTTTCACTAATACAGCACGTCCAAGCATCTAGGTCCTGCAATATAAATATAGCACACAATATAATATTCTTAAATACAACTAGTATTTGATATTTAGGGATAGCTTTCACCTATCATTATTCTTCCAAGATTCACACATCAACCTGTTCCCACAAACAGTAAGCTGATCACCTATCATTATCCTCGTCCCATGCCTTTGCCCAGATGCCGTCGTTCCTGAGAATGAATTTCCTTCTCTAGTTGTTTAGCCCACATTCGTGTAACTGGACCAACAATATTAGTTGCATCCTTATTCTTAATAATATTATTGTCGATGCTAGGGATGTCATCATCAGCTCCCTTCTTTGGTTGCTTGTCGGCCGGCTTTGGTTGCTGCTGCGTGGCCAGCCGTGGGCAAGATGCGCTCCAGGTGGTCGAGGGCTCGAGGCGGAGGTTGCGGGTGCAAGGCTCTTCTTGCACGACGGCTTCCTGGGCACCGGCTGCGGTGGTGGGCAGGCACCGGCGGGACAGACCGGAGCTGCACGACGGCAACGGGCAGGCGACCGGGGCGGATTCGAGCAGCATGTGCGGCAAAGAGGCAGGAGGCAGCGGAGAGGCGGGCGGACGGCGGCGCATGCGGCGAAGAGGCGGGAGGACGGCGGCGAACAGGGGGCACAGCGCGCGGTGGAGCGCTGCACGGCACGAGTGGAGGCCGAAAAGGCACCGTTCGTGCTGCTTCTCCTCTTCAGTTCACGCCTTCACGGTACTAATTAGTGACATGTCTAAACACCCACGTCACAACAAATAATTAGTGACGCGTCTAAACTTCGTACGTTATTGTTATCGTTGGTCATTAGTGACGGATTTAATTACTGTCCGTCTCTAAAAGTTGTTCACATATTATTAGTGACGTATCTCAATACCATACGTCACAAATTTATTTGCGCTCGGGAGCAACTGAAGCAATAGTGTCATGTCCGAATTGTGTCCGTCACTAATTTAATATTAGTGACGCGTCTAGTTTTCCCGTCACTGATTTTACGTCTCCCTTGTGCCTTTTTAACATAGTGATTGCCAGCTAGGTTTAGATCTGTCACGAATACTTATTTTTTTTAGAAGTCATGAATATTTATAGAGTTAATTGCGTTGCTAATACATAAACTTGGCGAGTGGGTGCATTTAGGTACATCATCTTTTAAATTGCTCATTTAGAAACAACAACTTGGCATTTGGGTGCATATAGGTCACCTGGATGGCATGTGGGAAAAAAATCCATGTGGATGCTTATGTGTACATTTAGCGCTTATGTGTACATTAGTCATAGTGACAATTATTACAATTAGACCTTTAGTTTATTTGCTCATTGGTTTATCCGCCCATTTCTCTTCGGGTGTTCACGGAAGATGGTTTTGACAGAGGGTTTCGGCCTCACGTAACAATTTCAAGGTGAAGACAGACGTCGCACAATACGTAGATAAACGATCTTTCACGATTACATTGAGTTTTCGATTCTCTTCATACTCCGCTAATTAGGATTTTGCAGATTTCTTTTAGTGTTGTTGATAAAAGAAAATTTGGTTTAGGGTTACATCACCAGTTGTAATGTCTTTTTTTCTTTCCACTAATTGGAATAATAGTTATCTAATTTCTTCTCTAATGAAAAATAAAGCAGAGTATGAGTGTGCCATGGTTAAATATAGACTAAAAAGAATGGAACGAAGAGTAGAATCGATATCTCAAGCTTGAGAAGAAAAATGATTAGGAGAGGATAAGCTGATTTTTTTTTATGATAAACAGGATATGCATGACTTTTTTTAATAAAGTACCAGATAACATGTAAGCCTCCACACGATCTTTTTTCCCACATGCTATCTAGGTGATCTATATGCACCCACATGCCAAGTTGTTGTTTCTAAATAAACAATTTGGAAGATGATGTACATATATGCACCCACATACCAAGTTGTTATTTCTAAATAAGCAATTTGGAAGATGATGTGTCTAAGTGCAACCACTCGACAAGTTTATGTACTGACGACGCAATTAACATATATTTATATGGAGGGAAAAGGTACTTGACTTCGAAGTCCTGAGATCGTGCACACAAGAAAATAAACTAACCGAAGAATTGATGGGCCAAAATTAGACATCTGTTTCGATTGCAGCCCAAATTCATCGTCCCCGACTAACACATCCATATCACTAGACAAATACAATAGTTCTAAAAAAACTAAACAAATACAATTGTTTCTAAAAAAAAGCTAGACAATACAATGGCCCCAGAAAAAAAAACACTTTATTGTCCCTAAAATATAAGACGTGAATATTTTAGATGGATACAGCCCTAAACTAAGCTCAATTTCGTTCCTGAACTAAAAAAAAGAACTGGTGGCACGTCTTGTCATCGCCCAATGAGCTAGGAGTTATAAATTTTCATTTTTACCCTTATGTCATATCTTTCCCATGCCAAAAGCCTTCCTTTTCACATCCAATCACTCGCCTGCCATCGCTGATCACCGCGCCATCCACAGTGGCGCATGGAGATGGTATGGGATTCACATCCCCTAATTGATTGAGTTGTGCCACTTTGGCTGTCCATGTCAGAGTGTCAGACCAAAAACTAAATTAAGTTGGATGCGGAAGTTTGAGGACGAGAACCACCATTTTTATAGTTCAAAGATGAAATTAAGTTTTCGACGATTAGCTCAGGACAAATTTGGCTATTCCACCAATATTTTGAAATTTAAGATTCAGACTTTGTAGCTTTGTTACCAACAGAACAGTTAGTCTAACAATACAAAAAAAAAAGTATGTGCTCCAAATGTTGTTTACTACGCTTGTCTTGTTTAGAAATAATTTCCAATGATCAAACTCTTGTCGACATAAAGATATATTTTAAAAGAAAATATGGTCAAAGTGTGATTTGAAGTTAGTGCCAATGCGAGTAACAGCCTGGCCTTATATATTTCAATACAAATTGGATATTTCATCTGTCAATCATGCTACTCAATGCCCATTCCCACAGCAGGGTCCTAAAACTCACTTTTTTTTAGCACAAAATTCACTTTCTGTTTGACTTCGTGCTTTCTTTTGAGCAATTTGACTTCGTCCGTTTTGTGCATGTATTGTGCTCCATATATCACTTTGACGCCTGCACTTGCCTAGCTAATGTGGGTTGTGGGCTCGTCCTGATGCCGAGTTTGGCGGAAGTTGGCCTCGTCCTGATGCAGAGTGCTGCCAGCCCAACCTCCCTCATCCCTATGTTGGCCATATGGCCAAATCCAACGCTGTTTGATTTTTGGGCTTGTTTCTCCCGCACCACTTGGCGGAGGCTGCCGGCGGACATTCCAAAGCTCGTAAGATTGGCCAGGAAGGCAACAAGCCGTTGCGCCTCTCCGGACGCATGAACCATCCACCTACAAAACATCCATATTTTTCAAAGGGAAATACTAAAAAATTCTTATGAAAAAACATTTTTCCAATCTATTTTTTTTACCAGACGATCATACTGTTTCACTAACATGTGGAGCCGTCGCTGGGACTCACGAGACACGCCGCCGCTGCTGCTACAGTTCGCAAGTTCGTTCGCCGCGGCGAGCTTTCGGAAAAGCAAACAAGGCAGGGCGTGCTGCCGCCGTGTCAGCAAGCCGCGGCAGCACACTCGTCGTCTTGCCCCCGGTTGGCGAGCTGCGCACGCCACCACGTCCACCACCACGGTTGGACCGCACTGCATCCATCACGGACCACCACCATGCATGGTGATATGGAGGAGGATACGACCCTGCCATGTTATGTGTGAAAGAAGAATAAAAAAGTTGAAAAAGTTAAAAAGAACTTTTCTGTAAAACGTGTTTTCTGAGAGGGATGAACTGTAAAATAACTTTTGGATCTCAACACGACCTTGGTGCGTCACCACCAAAGATATCTTGACCGAACGAACCGACGGGAGGCTTTTTCCTAAGCTCCCCAAGCTGACACAAAATCACGCGCAAATCGGGCTGGAAATTTGACGCGTCAATTTTGATGAACGGAGAATCTCAGCAGAGTAGTAGCACTCGTATGTTAGGCACGCCGGATTCCATCTGCCCTGCCCTGCCCAGCCCGTGAACAGGAACGGGGAACGCTGGAACAGTTGAACAAAACAGTGGTAGGGATCATGCCGGCGACACCACACCAAGGTCTCCTCTCCATCTGCCTGCCCGTCCGTTCCACGGAGCTTTCGTCAATTTCTAGTCCCAATCCGTGGACGGTGGGCGCGATGAAGAAGATGGACGGTCGATGATCGCGATCCAGGGCCATCCTGCCTGTCCGTGTCAATCACAAGCGGCGGCCCACCCACAGCTTAGCTCTGGACGCCAAAACCGATGGCGGGTGGTGAGCATGAGGCTATTCCTATCCCAAAACATCATCAACTAGTTTCTATACATCCATGTCATATGGACACTAACTATAAACTACCTTCCCAATACATAGTTTTTTAAAAATAAACTACCATCCAATCACATATGTTCTCTTCTTTCATCTCTCTATCATTAAGTTTTATTTCTTGATTCTTGTGTAGACATAGTTTCTCATGCAAGACACCATGTCCTTCTCCCCCTTCTTTAATTCCCTTGCCACATCATCAAATTGCTTATGTGGCTGGCTATTTAATGCTATGGACACCATCCTAATAGATGGGTTAGGGATAGCCTTATCTTTTGCCATGCCCGTCTTGTTGCTTGGCTTGTCGGCCTTTCCTTCCTTCCCTCCTTTTTTTTTTTTAAGACCAGAGAACTGGAGAGAGGAAAAAAAAAAAGAAATGGCGGATGGAGACGTGCGAGGAGGAGGATGATGATACGGATGTTGTGGCTGGCCGCTGGCTTGGATGGCTCTCGGCGGTTTGAGAGGGAGGCGAAGCTTCACTTCAGCTCCAGCTCCACCTCACCCAGTCATAACCCGCTCCTCATCCCCGGCTAAAATATCGGGCGGCGCCGCGGTGTCGACTCTTCTGCCTCGGCGATTGATTCTCTGATTGACGACGATGGGCGCCGCGCCACCCAGCGAAGGTTGCAATCGTTGTTGTTTACTAGTCATAAAAAAGAAAAGATAAACAATATACTACCATACAAGCTGATGAAGAAGTGCGCAAGATGCTCCTCCGGGAAAGCTGCATCTTGTTCAACGCCTGCGAACCGCCGGCAAATTGAGTTTCAAAATCGAATAGCTGGAATCTGATGCTGTGCTCGAGATTAGATCTGCTTCTCGTATTGCTCAACAGCAATTCATGGATACAGATTGGAAAACAATAGACGAGCTTGGATCTTAAAATAACAGTAGAGGTAGTAGTAGTATATACAATAGCTGTTATTACTCGGCTAGCAAAGCATGGTTGTAGGACAAGAACAGCAAGAAAAAAGTCTGTGTCCTTCACCTCGGGACAAAAACACCACCACCACACTCGTCGTCTCTCATCTCCTTCATCGGAACACTCACCACCACCAACAAAAGAGGAATCTTTTTTTGCTTTTTAACAGCCACATGGCTCCAAGATCTGATCTGGCATCAATAGAGAACTCATTCCTTCAACTCCAGTAGCAATCAGATCCTGCGGCGTAGTAGATCCATGGTGGACGCGCGCGCAGATCTCGGATCCAGCAATGGCGGACACGGTGCACGGAAATACCTACTAATACTTTTTTCTTGCTCGGCGACGGATCGGTGGATGCATCGGGGGAATGAAGCCATGCCCCGAGATCCAGATCTTGGTCAGATGCGGACGGACGCGACGGAGAAGACGAACCCGGCGAACTCCGGCGGCGGGCGCACCACGGTCCACTTCTTCGTCTTCACATCGAACACCCACAGCGCGTGCCGCCCACCACCACCCTCGCCGTCGAGAGCTCCGGTGACCACCACCTTCTCCCCACCACCGACACACACCGCCCTCGCCGTGCCGGCCTTGAGCCCCGGCGGGTACGGCCCGACCTCGCGCCACCCGCGCCTCGGGCTGATCCACTCCATCACGGCGTTCCCTTCGATGCACCACACCCTCCCCTTCACCACGACGTGCGCCGCCGACGGCGGAGCCCTGACGCGCTCGAGCCTCCTCCACGCGCGCGCCGCCGGGTCGAACCACTCGGCGTCGCGCTCGAACCCGCCCTGCCTCGCCGTGCGGTACCCGCTGACGGCGAGGAACCTGTCGCCGGCGACGGTGGCCATCCCGTCGCACTCGTCCCGCTCCTCCGACATGTCCGGCAGCGGGTCCCACGCGTCGGCCACCGCGTCGTAGGCCTCGGCGGTCTTGAGCGCGTTCTTGTGCTTGTCGTGGCCGCCGGCGACGTAGATCTTCCCGCCGGCCTCCGCGCAGGCGAAGAAGGAGCGTGGGGACCTCATCGGAGCTCCACGCCGCCACGAGCCAGTGGAGGCGTCGAGGACGTGGACGTCGGCGACGGGCTCGAAGGTGCGCGGGTCCCAACCGCCGAGGACGGCCACGCGGGTCCCCACAGCCGCGCACTGCGCGAACACCGGGATCACCGGCGGGGCCCCCCGCTCGCGCCGCCACTCGCCGGTGGTCACGTTGTACACCGCGACGCCGTACGCCGGCGTGTTCGCCGGGGCGTCGTCGGCCTTGGGCTCGTCATCGGAGGCGGCGGAGGGGTTGCCGAACTGGAGCATGTAGACGAGGTCCTCGTTGGCGCCGGCGGCGGCGCGGGCGGAGGCGAAGGACGGAGCGGCGGCGGCGCTGCGCCATCCGCGGCAGACGCGGCGGAGCGCGCGGTGGGAGGCGTGGGGGACGCGGGCGAGGCAGTCGACGGCGACGTCGTCGGGGATGCCGGGGATGAGCTCGACGTGCTCCATGGCAGCGGCGAGGCGAGCTCCGCCGCCGGTTCCTCCTCTTGGGCTCCGCATCTTTTTCTTCTTCTCTTTGCTTTGCGTGTGAGCTGAGCTTATCTCTTTCTCTTGTTCCTCTAGAACAAAGGGGAATGGGATGCGATCTCGCAGTCGAGGGGAGAGGAGTTATATAGACGGGTGAGCACGCGACGTGGCGGATGGGGATTGGACCGAACGGCACAGCTAAGCGGATATTAAAATGGCAAGCTGATGGGGGCCATTATTCTAGTAGCTAGCAGCTGCATCAAGTATTATGACAAGAAAAGCTTTGGCAAAAACTGGGGTGCTGTTTTCTGCCGGTTTCTGATGCTGTTTTGCCTGGGCCTTTGTTCGTGGAAGCAAAAGTGAAAGGGTTGCATCTTTGGTCTCAGAAAAATGCAAAGGAACGGAAAAGATGATGGGACAAGAGTTAGGAACAAAATGTTTTTTTAAACATGTGTCTAGAAGAAAGAGATGTGATTGCGCACAGTGTGCGGATGAGCACAATGTGGTGGCAAACGAGAGTGAAAGGGAGGAGAGCTGTAAAAGTAAAACTTGATCTTTTCGACCGGCGATGACGAGATCAGACAAATGGATGTATCCGAGCTGTGAGATTAAAAGGGTGACAGCGACGCTGACCTGTGTATTCGCAAGGAAAGAAAGGAGAAACCAGGATGGGCTTCCAAATGGTTAACGGCCAGAAAAGAGAGACTTTTTTTTGTTCTTTATTTTTGCTGTGCCGTGATCTCATCCGGCTTCACAGTCGCCCCCATGACAGAGTCTCTGGATGGGATAGCAGCCTAGCAGGGTCTGATATTATACTTGTGGATTACTACAAGTTTAAAGAATCATCATCTTGTGGAATATTGCTAGGGTCATACAAAGTCCATTTTCCGTTCCGGAGACATGCCTCTCCGTGCGTGGTTTCTTGTTTCAAATTTCGAGACTTGTGATGAACGCGTAAGGAATGGCAAATTAGAACCAGTCCAATGAAGCAGCTAGCCTTGAGGTGAAAAGGCTAGAGAAGGTTCGATGCCGGAGTTGAGGTTGAGGTCAGGTCATCGGAAGCAATGAAGCAGGGCA
Source organism: Digitaria exilis (assembly GCA_015342445.1). Lineage (NCBI taxonomy): Eukaryota > Viridiplantae > Streptophyta > Magnoliopsida > Poales > Poaceae > Digitaria > Digitaria exilis. Next base: position 1,200,828 of record JACEFO010001613.1, read on the forward strand.
TGGCAGTTCCCATGACAGAGTCTCTGGAAATGAATCTGGATGGGATTAGCAGCCGAGCAGTCAGATAAACTTGTAGAATTTTAAAGAATGAATATTGCTAGGGTCATGCAATTGCAAAGTCCATTGTCCGTTCTGGAGTGCGTGGTGGTGGTTTCTTTGTTGCCCTTTTGTTAGATCTCTGATTGTTGAATCCTGCTTGAATTTGTGATGGACGCTTAAGAAATGTGCAAATGGGAACAGGTCCGATGAAGCAGTTAGCCGGCCGGTCTTGAGGGGAACAAGTCCGATGAAGCAGCTAGCTAGCCGGCCTTGAGGGGAACAAGCTAGAGAAGGTTCGAATCGAGAGTTGAGGTCAGGTCATCGGGAAAAAAGCATGGGAATTGACCGGGGAAAGGAACTGATCCGCTGACTGCTTGTTTTCTCCATAAACATATCAACATAGTACTATCAAACTGGTACATCGATGAAACACGCAGGGTGGAAATGGTTTGGAGATTGTTTGGCTGTACCAACAAGAGAGCGAATTCTGACCGATCAAGGTGAAAACACACTAACATAGTACGTTGATGTCGATGGGAGTTTCTGTGCTCGCCGACTGCATATGGGCCATCCAGGCTCTCCAGATGCAGCGTGGTCTAGTTTGGTTGCATGTACGAGCTGTTGGGCCAGGCTCCGACGATGTAAAAGGAGGCTCTGAGCCAGGCTCTGGTCATACGGCTTTTTTGGCGTATCTCGGGGTGCAGGCTCTGCTGGTGTGGGCAGGAGCACTTTGGCTCCACGGGTTAGAGATAGGTGATGCAACCATCCAGGCATCCAAACAGTTACTCACTACAGCCTGCATGAGAGCATTCAGATAACCAAACATTGCATCTTGAATGCACTCATCCTGGCTCCCACGAGCCTGGATACTTGATGCAATCCAGGCTGTGTAGGTGCAGGCATCCAAACAGACTCTGAATCGCTGTCTGGATGCTATTTTAACGTGCTGTTCATCATGCAATGCATGGATGGAACACAGGATTACACCTGTGGCAAAGGCTGACGACTGAGGGTGTGTTTAGATTGTAGGAAAAAATACTGTAGCATAAGAAAAACACTGTAGCATTCGCTGGGAAACGTGTTTTGTGAGAGAGGAACAGTGAAAAGTTGGAATGAATAGTGAAAAGTTGGAATAAATAGTGAATAGTTGGGAATCTGAACATGGCCTGATGCAACAGAAGAAATCTTGTGTCCTACAGATTTTTTTTAATGTATGTACTATACGATGTGTGTGTCTAGAGAATAACTATTACTAGTTGACGAGTTTCTTTGTGAGTGGTCTGCTGTATAGATAATAAGGTGTGTAGGGCACATACAAGTGGATCGATGCTGTACGCAAACAAGTGGCGTTTTTCATGGAGCGAATAAAATGAAACCGTGAGTGTCCCCGATTGTCAACTGGCAGAAAAGGTGACATTGTTACAGGTTTTTTCCCTTCTTCTTCTTCCCGGCCGCCGTGATCTCATCCGGGTGCACACAGACACAGTTTGGTCCACGCTGACAGCGTCTCCGGATCCGGATGGGAACGGGCCGGGATATAGCACGCACCACGCAGACAGCGATGCAGATCGAAGAACAAGTAGTAGGATCTGATTCGTTTTGGACCTCAGGTAGGCTTACTCGCGTCGTGAGTCGATCAACCACGCCATGTCGTCCTTAATTAAATTACTACACGTTAATTACATTATCATCGTCGTGTCATCTCGTGAGGCACCTGTGAATGAGAAGGCTTTTTTACCTCTCGTCGTCGTCAGTGAGTAGATCAGTACGTTTTTTTTTCTTTTTTGATGAAAGAATATCGATCGACGAGGGATAATATGGGAGCAGGTCAACGCACGAGAACCGGGTGCCGGCAGGCTGCCGTGCAGCCTTGAGGGGCCGAACCGGACGATCGGAGCAAAGGCAGACGATCAACTGGACTGGAGTCGCCCGAGAAGCAATCCAGGCAATTGGCCGATCAACTGGACTGGAGTCGCCCGAGAAGCAATCCAGGCAATTGACCGAACATATGTATTCTGTTGCGTGGCTGGATGGATCAATGCAAGGAAGGAAGGATGGATTGGAAGAAGATGCGGCTTAATTTGGTCGGTCAGCGAGTATCCAATGCATCATCACCCGATGCGCGATTAATTGGTCCCCAAGGCAGTGGCAGGCAGGGTTGCGTTGCGTGTGCTGATCAGCATCAGGATTCAGGAGGACCATCCGGAGAAGAGGATGGAGAAGAAGCTTATCCGAGAGAGAGACAAAGGAAATTAGGGGTTGTTTAGATTGGAAAAGATTCTTCGAAAAAACATTGTAGGACCGAAAAACACCATAGATGAACAATGTTATGTGAGTGGGAGGGATGAAATTAATAGAGAAATGTAGGACCGAAAAACACTGTAGATGAACAATGTTATGTAAGTGGGAGGGATGAAATTAATAGAGAAAAGTTGGATGAATAGTGTTTTTTCGGAGTAAGGGTGAGTTTAGTTTAGGAAAAAAACACGATCCAAAAAAACACTGTAGGTCGTGCTGGGAAGCATGTTCTGTGAGTAGAAGGGATATGATAGAGAGAGAATAGTTGGATGAATAGTAATTTTTTGGGAGAAGTTAGGTGATCTAAACACACCCTAAGTTGGTGAAACTAAATGCACCCTAAACTAGCTGAAGCAGCAGCCACCAAGTGGACGGGTCCAGACGCTCTGATCTCTCTAGCTAGTTACTGCCACCGCGCGATCTTTTGCCATCGGATCTGTTTAGTTCCCAAAAATACTTTTTACTTCCTATTCATCCTCTCACAGAACACGCATCCCTAAAATTTTTTTTTCCCTTTTACTATTCATCCCCCTCCTATAACACGCATCCCAGAAATTTTTTTTTTCCAAACTCAACTAAACACGCCTATCTGGTTTTTAGATAAATGTACGACGACGGGTCGACGGCGCGTTGGATTTGGTTGCTCGGCGACAAACAAAAGAGGCATGGCATGGTTTCATTTCATCGGCGCCGGCGCCAGGTTTTTCCATAGAAAAACGGGGCCACTGCATCATCCGATATCCATCTAGGCAGCTGGGACAAGGAGGGCGCAGCTGGGAAAGGAGGGTCCGTGACAGGTCAGTGCCTACGGGGACAGTAGTATCGCCTATCCTCCGTGGCACGGCGATCGTTATCCACTCCTCATCCTCCCTGTCTCTCTCGAGAGATGAATGAACGAACGAGCAGGATGGACCATCGTCGGCAGCGTGCGTGCGTGCGTACGGCCGGGTCAGGCTGGACCGGCAGGAGTGATCATGCCATGTCCTTCATCAACCTGTGTGAGTTAGCGAGATCTTTCCATGGAACGAAGTGGATAAGGATGAAGAGGACTTGGTGGGGACGACAGACAGCGGCACATGCATGCGCGTGTGTGTGGGCGGCGGGGCGTCGCCGTCAGCGGTCGTCCTCGGCGTTGGCGAGCGAGCTGGCTGGTGGTCAATCATGTACAGTACTCCTACGTGCCAGCACAGCATGGCACCACCTGCACTGCTGCGCCCACCGTGTGACTGTGTGAGCGAGCGATCCCATGCAGCGCATCGGATCAGGTGATGAGAGGTGGCTGCCGGCTCACTCTCACTGCATCCATCCTCGGCGCCGTACGCGACGGACCGCTTCTAGAATCTCTTGGTGCCCTTTTTTATTTTTTTCCTCCTGCTCAGCTGAGCTGCACTACCGCTGGTCGGCTGCCCCCACACACTGCTGCCAGGTTGGTTTGGATGTCATCGGCATTTCTGCATCAGGGTGTGTTTAGATTGGGGAAAGATTCCCTGAAAATACACTGTTCACCAAAAAACACTGTAGATGAATAGTGATATGTGAGTAGAAGAGGTGGGATGAATAGGGAAAAGTTAGATGAATAGTGGATTTTTAGGGAATCTTTAGAAAACTAAACGGGCTGTGACCGTTGAGGTGTCGGTGTCAGGCACTCCCGTGCCGTGTGACGTGTGCCCGCGCCGCGGCTTTAGCTCGCGTCATGCATCAACGGACGATAGATCCGGCCTCGTCCACCTCTCTCGGACAACAACAAACACCATGCAGCAAATAAAGGCCGTTCAGATGTGAGATGGATCCATCGCCGGGCTCCTGGAATACAGTATACTCTACGTACTACAAGTTGCAACTGGACAAGTTGAACGTACGTACGGATGGATGGATCCCCGGCTCCTGCCTGCCACTACTGATGTCGTTTGCCGATGGAATGGGAATCGAAACGACAGAGAGCGCAGCGGACAGCGGTTGTGGGGTGTTTGTATCTGGAAGAGCAGAGGCTCAGCAAGACACGAGCTAGAACGAGATGCCCTGTCGTCTCTGCTAGCTCAGCTGCCGTATATGTACAGAACAAATTTGTGCTGCGCGGTCTGCCTCTCTCGCGCTCGGCGGCCGAAGGTGTGTTTAGTTGAGGTTGGAAAAAATAATTTTGTTTTCTAGGATGCGTGTTATGTGAGAGGATGAATAGAAAAAGAAAAAATAAAATTTTTGGGATGCGTGTTCTGTGAGGGATATGAATAGGAAGTAAAAAATACTTTTGGAAGTAAACATGGCCAGCCATGTCGACAACGCGGTTCCGTCCATCGGGGACCGTGGCATCGTTTTCCTTGTGCTTGCAGCAGCTTCTCTGCTCGCTCACTAGATCGGTGCGGTGCGAGTAGTACGTGATCGTGGGAAATCCGCGGGGCGCGCCTGGTTTTCCGCCAGCCGGGTGGGTTCGTTCTCTTTGCGCTCCAGGTTGTGCAGTAGCTTGACCTAGATCCTACTAAGCGTGTTGTATAAAAGGGATACATAATAACATAGTAAAAAGTTAAAATAGATAGTGTTTAGTTTGTAATTCGAACATGGTGTTATCTGCAGTAGCAAATGGTCTCTGCAGGGTTTCCGTTTGCTCACGCGAGCTGACTAGCTGAGCGAGCACGTGTACTATACTCGCAATAATTAAATCAATAAACTAATAACCCTACAGCATGCTGCGTGTGATGAGTTCACTGTGCTGGATTAAACTAAGGCTTGTGGTTGTAGCTATGCTGAACCATAATAACCATCGACCTGCTGTTGGCTACCTTATACGTACAGTACACTAGATGCAATTAGCAGGAACGTGCTAGCTAGCTAGCTAGCTAGAAGCTTGCAAAAAGGGCAACCAGGACCGAGAGCTTGATTCTAGAAGCTAGCAGCACGGGGGGAAATAACCGGCCATCTAGGGAAAGTGACATCCTTCGATCGTTCATCCGTGTGGGTGAATGTGATGTTGCCGATCGATTTCAAGCTGGCGGGCGACCTATATATCTATATAATCACACGCTAACTTTTGTGAGGCCAGATTACAAAAGCTTTCTCTGGAAATTTGCAGAGCACGATGACAATGAGGTTCAGGATCGGAAGCACATCGCGTCAACCAAATCAAAGAGTTCCATTTACCCAAAGCAAAAGCAACATGATGTAAAATCATCGAGTCTAGAAAAGAAAAGAAAAAAAAAATGTCCTACCGTATGCACCTCGTGCCAGCAACTATTGTGCACGTGAAGAGAGGAGCTAGCCAACGAGCTCTTGGCACGTACGTACGGTTGCCCGTATAAACTTTTGCTCGTCATATGTTCACTGGTCGCCGCAATCTGTCGGTGTCATTTCCACAAGTTGTCGTCGCCTGTATTTAATTAACGATGGGTTATTATTCATCCTGTCCTGCACGTCTTTGTTTTGCTTCTTTTACATTGGATCGCTCTCTGGGATATATAGATGATGCCAGGTTGGGGTGTGCATCTCGTGAGGATTATACATATTGCAGAGACATGAAGCTAAACGGCGGCAAGCTATCCCGCCCGCTTGGCACGGTTGACCACCAATTGTCGTATGTACTCCGTATACTGTAACGACTAATTAAACGAGTTCGTGATGGCATGCATCAGCAGCTTATTATCATTCCCATCGATCAATCAATATAATCCATGCGCGCGCTAGCTGCCTAGGCTGCTACCTGAACTGCATGTCTTTGTTTTTGTTTGACTTAATTTGTGCGCGCGGTCCATGGAACTGGAGTCCGTTCCATTGGGAGTCAAATAAACCAAAGTCAACGGGGTTAGTGGCAAACTGCTTTCATTTAATTGGCGCAACGTACGCACCGGGTGGTGTGGCGGCTACTCCCTCTGTTCCTATTTATAAATCGTTTGGGCCTAAAACATCAGCAGAACTCAGAATCAAGACACATACGTAACATTTGGTACTTTAAAAATGCTCTGAACCTGGACAGTGGGAATCATAGCCAAAACGACTAATAGAAAAGGAACAGAGGGAGTACCTAGCTCTGGTTTTCTTTCCTAGCTCTGGTTGTTTGCTTCTACTAATAATGGACTGGCATTGCAAGTTGTCTGCCGGTGAGGCGCTGACCTGCGTGCTGTCCATGCCCGCCCGATCTGATGGGTATGGATCCACTTGCGCACCACGCGGGTCGTCAGCGGCCGCCCACAATCTGTACTATGCTTCAACACTCACGCTCATACACGGATCGGATCGAATGTCAACGTACTTACGTAGATCTCTGCCGGCAGCGCGGCGCGAGTTGTGTTTAATTTGAACAGTGTAGTGAGTCGCACGGACGAGACCGAACATGCATGCATGTCGCGAGAGGCGGGCTGCCAGGCCATGTGACTATGTGAGGCCGCCGCGGGCGATGACGGGTACATAACTAGTAGATTTCTTTCTTTTCTTCTTTGGTGATCGATCCAGTAGAGGACCTTGCATTCCCCGTTCCATTCCGGCGTACGTCTGCAGTTGGAAAAATTTATAGTTTCCTTGGAACATCTTTCGAAAAACTAGTTTTCGAAAGATTCTTTCTTTCGAAGCTTCTTCTTCCTGCAGGCAATATATAGATAAGCAAGCAGCTTAAGATAACCGTTGGCCCCACGAAAGCCGGCTCTTGACTTGCCTTGGAAGGCACAGTTAGTAGCAGTTGACTATTCTCTGACACGCGCGGCCACGCAAAGTCGGAGCGGTGCGCCCGTGCCGGGATGGTGGCCGTTGACATGACCCAGCTAGCTGCCCGCCCGCTGGTACTGAAAGCGACGGACACACCGAGAAGGTGATGGACATGTTTCCTCTTAGGAGGGCAGACATGGGTGGGCGGCTTTCAGGAGCAAGCATCGCTTGATCGCTGTAATAGTCCAGTAAGTGTGTGGTAGCGTGGCTCCAGCCCGCGTTGTAACAAAACTCTATTACATTCTTCTTAATACAGTGATACGCAGCTCTCCTGCGTATTCGAGAAAAAAAAGTGACGGACACAGAGCTCTGTTGCGTCATCAAGCGGCCATGGCGGGTGGTTTCGATCAATTCGCGCGTCGCGTCGTCACGTACGGAAACAGAGGGCGCCGTGGCGGTGCCGGAGCCAGGGGCGCGTGATAGAGGCGGAGTGACCGATCTTTCGGTGAGTGGAGGTAATTTCGACTTGGGCGGAAGTAGACCCTCACGATCCGACTACGACGAGCGAACTCGAGGCGCCAATGCAATCGCTGAACCAACTCCCTGTGGTTACTGAACTTGCGGATGCAAGGTCGGCCTGATCACAAAGATCAATCCCTGTTTGCAATCGAAGAACAAACAAGAACAAGAGGCGAGCAATCTTAATATCACTCGAAGGTGGAGTCTCGAATTACAGAGATCAGCGCGTATTTGCGCGTGATCTGTTTAGCAGAGGCTAATCGTAAAACAAAACTCAAGTTGCAAATGAAAATAGTAGTCTAACTAAATAGAGGGGGCGCAGCCCCTGGCGGCTACAGAAGGGGCGCCCTAGGGTTGGGAAACCCTAGGCGCCACTAGCTGGGCCGCCGCAACCATAGGCCTCCAAGTGGGCTGGTCATCTATTCTCCTGGGTCTTCATTCTTCAGTACCATGATGTAGTTCAACTCTCTTGTGCGAGCCCGCGTAATCGGCCCAAGTGGAGGGAGCTCCTGGGCCTCTAGCGCTGGAGGGGAAGGCGCCTGGACCAGAGGCGCCTGATTTTCTGGCGCCGTGCCTGCTGTCGTTGTACTCGAAGTGTAGTCGATGCCCGCATCATCCTCCCCTTCTTGAAACATAGTCGTCCTCGACGGCAACTCCTCATCCTCGCCCGCGTATGGTGTCAAATCTGCAACATTAAAACTAGTGGAAACACCAAACTCCGCAGATAGGTCAAGAATATAAGCATTATCATTAATCTTGGTTAGCACTTTAAAAGGACCAGCGGCGCGAGGCATCAATTTAGAACGGCATAAAGTAGGAAAGCGATCCTTGCGCTTGTAACCAAACCAAATCACCAGGTGCAAAAGTAACATGTTTACGACCTTTACTACCCGCAACCTGATAGCGAGCGTTCGCAGCAACAATATTTTGATGAGTTTGATCATGCAACGTTATCATATGCTCAACATGTGCAACAACATCTAAGTGGGGAGCATCGGCAGCATCGGCGGAAAATAAATCAATAGGCGCACGCGGAACATAACCATAAACCACCTCAAAAGGGCACATCTTAGTCGAAGAATGCGTAGCACGGTTATAAGCAAACTCAACATGAGGCAAACAATCTTCCCAACGTTTTAAGTTCTTGTCTAAAACAGCCCTAAGCATGGTAGACAAAAATTTTCATAGTGTGCAAGCCAAAAATTTTGAAGTCTAGTTGTGAAAGCATAGTATACCGGCGAGACAGAGCATCAGCAATGACATTTTCCTTCCCACTCTTGTGTTTAATAATGTATGGAAAAGACGCAATGAATTCAACCCATTTAGCATGATGACGATTCAGATTTGTTTGGGTTCGAATATGTTTTAAAGCTTCATGATCAGAGTGGATAATAAACTCACGATGCCACAGGTAATGCTGCCATGTTTGTAAAGTGCGCACGAGAGCATACAGTTCTTTATCATAAGTAGAATAGCGCAAGCTAGGACCACTTAATTTTTCACTAAAGTAAGCAACCGGTTTACCCTCTTGTAACAAAACAGCACCTAAACCAATCCCACTTGCATCGCACTCAAGCTCAAAGATTTTAGTTAAATCAGGCAATTGTAAGACAGGAGCATGTGTGAGCTTATCTTTGAGTGTGCAGAATGCGATCTCCTGTGCATCACTCCAAATGAAGGGCGTGTCTTTCTTTGTAAGCTCGTGCAAAGGTGCTGCAATGGGGCTGAAATCATGCACAAATCTGCAGTAGAAACCTGCAAGACCAAAGAAACTCCGAATCTGCGTGACCGTCGTCGGCGTGGGCCATTCCCGGATGGCGTCGATCTTGCTGCTGTCCACCTCAATACCCTGTGGAGTAACAACATAACCAAGAAACGAGACACGTTGTGTGCAAAACATGCATTTTTCAATGTTGCCATACAAGTTAGCCGCACGTAACGTGTCAAAAACAGCACGCAAATGACCCAAATGTTCATCCTTAGACTTGTTGTAAATCAAGATATCATCGAAATAGACAACAACAAACAAGCCTATAAAGGGTCTGAGAACTTCATTCATCAAGCGCATAAATGTGCTGGGTGCATTAGTCAATCCAAACAGCATAACTAACCATTCATACAAGCCAAATTTCGTTTTAAAAGCCGTTTTCCATTCATCTCCTAATTTCATACGAATCTGGTGGTAGCCACTACGCAAATCAATCTTAGTGAATATAACGGCACCACTAAGCTCATCTAGCTTATCATCAAGGCGAGGAATAGGATATCGATATCAGATAGTAATGTTATTAATAGCACGACAATCGACACACATGCGCCAGGAACCATCTTTCTTAGGAACAAGTAATACTGCAACGGAACAGGAGCTGAGCGACTCACGAATGTAGCCCTTGTCGAGCAGTGCTTGTACCTGGTGCTGAATTTCCTTCGTCTCCTCCGGGTTGGTGCGGTACGGTGCGCGGTTCGGAAGCGGTGCACGCGGAACGAGATCAATCTGGTGCTCAATTCCTCGAAGTGGGGGAAGGCCTGGCGGCAAGTCCGTCGGAAAAACATCCGCGTACTCCTGCAAAAGGTGAGTAACCCCAGGGGGAATATCCGAAGGTGGTGCATCATCAAGTGAAACAAGCAAGGCAGCGCGCATGAGAGCATAGCAGCAGGGTGACTGTGATGCAAGTAGCTCATCAAAATCAGATCTAGTGGCCAGCAAAACAGGAGCATACAACTTAATTTCAGAATTAGCAGAAGGGGCCGAAGTGGGTGCATGCTGAGGTTTTAATTTAGCAGTGCGAGCAATATCATCTTTAACAATTTGTTCAGGCGTCATGGGATGAATGATGATTTTCTGGCCTTTACTCATGAGAGAATATTGATTTGAACGACCATGATGCAAGCTATCAGTATCATATTGCCAAGGTCTACCAAGTAACAACGAACATGCTTCCATAGGTATAACATCGCAATCCACGAAATCAGAGTAAGTGCCTATGGAAAAAGGAATGCGTATCGACTGTGTGACCCTGATCTTGCCACCATCATTAAGCCACTGAATGTGATATGGGTTTGGATGCTTACGAGTGGCCAGGGACAACTTCTCGACCATCACGGTGCTTGCCAAGTTGTTGCAACTGCCACTGTCGATGATGATTCGAATGGAACGATCCTGAACAACGCCCTTTGAGTGGAATAATGTGTGACGCTGGTTCTTCTCGGGCCTGGCAACCTGTGTACTCAAAACACGCTGAGCCACAAGACTTTCGTAGCGATCAGCATCGCCTGGGTTGACGTGAACCTCCTCCCTAGCTGCATGGTCAGTGGAAAGCAGGGTATGTGTAGGTTCATCTGAATCACGAATGATCAGGGTGCGCTTGCTAGGACAGTCTCGAAAGACATGTCCAAAACCTTTGCAGCGGTGGCACTGGATGTCGCGCGTACGACCAGTCAAAGTAGTAGAGCCAGTGGCCGTAGGTGCTGTGGACATCGTCGCACGGTCGCGGCCAGGTGCAGGTGCCGGTGTCGGTGCCGATGTAGGCGCAGGGGCAGTAGGGGTGGCGCTAGAGGAAGAGCGACGTCCTGCAAAAGGGTTAGAATAGGTCTTCGAGCGGAGCCCCTGCACTTGCCGTTCAGCTTTACAAGCAAATTCAAACAGGATGGTGATATTATCATAGTTCGTAAAATCGAGGATATCCTGAATATCGCGGTTCAAACCACCACGAAAGCGTGCCATGGCTGCGTCGTCCGACTCAACGAGGCCGCAGCGAATTATACCTTTTTGCAGCTCCTGGTAATAAGTCTCCACAGACTGTTGGCCTTGTTGGAAGCACTGCATTTTGTTAAGAAAATCGCGAGCATAATATGATGGCACAAATCTACGTCGCATAGCAGTTTTTAATTGTGTCCAGTTGGTCGGAAGCTTATCAGGATTTTTTTGCTTAAACTCACGCCACCAGAGCAGGGCAAACTCTTGGAATTCACTAATAGCAGCCTTAACTTGCGAAGTAGCAGGAATATCATGGCATGCAAATTTCTGATCGACCTCTAGTTCCCAATCAAGATATGCAACAGGATCATATTTGCCAGTAAAAGGTGGAATCTTGAATTTAATTTTAGCAAAGGAATCATGCTGCGGGGAATACGACGGGCACGAGGAGGGTGATTACCGTCCGGTTCGGAGTCACCGCCGTAGTCCCTCTGGAGGTCTGTGATCGACGCGGTGAGGCCGTCGAGGCGAGCCATGATGGCGTCGAGGGTGTTCCGAGTAGCAGCTTGAGCGAGGTCGATCTGATCGAACCGCTCGTTGGACGAAGTGACCGTCGAATCTAGGCGTTCGTGCATTGTCTGGATGTCCATGGTGATGCCATCAACCTGGGCCTGCATGGTTAGCAATCTGGCATCCTTTGCCTCGTCGTCTCCTGCCATGGTTAGAGAAAATGCAGCTGCAAATAAAAGACAACAAGGTGTATCACAGGCTCACAAGGCGCTCAACTATCGTGCTGTTATCAAGTTCTTATTCGTTCTTACCAAGCACACAGAGGGGACCTGCAACCAACAAGTAGTACCGGTGAAAGATTGGAGGAGCGATTGCCTGGGGACCCTAAAATCCGCTCGTCGGAGAAATATGTGGAGTTCTGGGTAGGCTGCACTCAGTCCAAGGGTTAGCATAATCAAAACAATAATGCAAAGTTGAATTATAGTGCTAACACGGTACGACTTGTTGCTGAACAAAATATCACGAACGGGGGTAAGCATGGCTGCAAGGATCACGGAAGGAAACAAGGCACGACGGTGAAACTCAGAGAACTAGCACAATGGCAATGTCGTAAACAGTACAGCAGATTTCCCCGAAAAGGCACTAGTAGGAATCACAGTTCATTTGGATTTTCTTTTTTTTTCTTTTTTTTGATATTTTTCTCACAACTAGGAGCACCAGAATAGGAACCACAGCAAGTTTCAACTGAAACAGAGATCGGATATGGTCTACAGAAAATCAAACGTGTTTGCCAGAAAGGGTCCAAACACAGTAATTAATTTTTTTAATTATGCTCCCGATTTTTTTTTTAATTTTTTGAGAAACTAGTGTGGGGAGGCCTGTCTCGGAGTTGGGAAGCTGCTGTAAAAATCTGAGCCAAAACGGAGTTACGAAGGAAAAGTTATGCCCGTTTTACCGAAGGTACCTCAAGTTAGGGTTTCGGCGGCACAACTCGATGGCGAACGCAGCGGTGGAATCTGGTGGGGTGGGGGGTGTGCTTGGTGGGTTGCGCGTTGGAACTGGTGGTGGAGTTTCCTATATGGAAGGCTCAGTGGATCTGGTGGGGGGGTGTGCGAAGGGGGGTGTCGATCTGATGTTGCGCAGGGGTAGGGTTTGATGGTTGGCGGCGCAACAGCGATGGCGGCAGAACGGCGATGGCGGCGTACTGGTGGCGAAACGGCGATAGCGGCGTACGAGATAACTCTGAACAGCAACAAAATAAACACGTGAAGCACACAAATTCAACAACGCAAATTATCGAATGAAATTGTACGGCTTAAAAGGTGCTGGGATAAGGTCTAAACCTGAATATGTATATGGTTTTGTGGACGATAGGAGATTGAAAACACTCGATAAACTCACCGATCAACCTGGAATCCTGATACCACTTGATAGAGGCGGAGTGCCCGATCTTTCGGTGAGTGGAGGTAATTTCGACTTGGGCGGAAGTAGACCCTCACAATCCGACTACGACGAGCGAACTCGAGGCGCCAATGCAATCGCTAAACCAACTCCCTGTGGTTACCGAACTTGCGGATGCAAGGTCGGCCTGATCACAATGATCAATCTTTGCAAACGAAGAACAAACAACAAAAGAGGCGAGCAATCTTAATATCACTCGAAGGTGGAGTCTCGAATTACAGAGGTCAGCGCGTATTTGCGCGTGATCTGTTTAGCAGAGGCTAATCGTAAAACAAAACTCAAGTTGCAAATGAAAATAGTAGTCTAACTAAATAGAGGGGGCGCAGCCCCTGGCGGCTACCAAAGGGGGCGCCCTAGGGTTGGGAAACCCTAGGCGCCACTAGCTGGGCCGCCGCAACCATGAGCCTCCAAGTGGGCTGGTCATCTATTCTCCTAGGCCTTCATTCTTCAGTACCATGATGTAGTTCAACTCTCTTGTGCGAGCCCGCGTAATCGGGCCAAGTGAAGGGAGCTCCTGGGCCTCTGGCGCTGGAGGGGAAGGCGCCTGGACCAGAGGCGCCTGTTCTTCTGGCGCCGTGTCTGCTGTCGTCGTACTCGGAGTGTAGTCGATGCCCGCATCAGCGCGGCTGGCCTAGTAGTGTCCTTGCTGGGGAGAACCGTGAGGCAAATGCAATTAATTAAAGGCGACACCAACAGATGAAGTGATGAACACAAGCCCATGCGGCCATGCCGGTGCCTTCTGGACGATTCGATTCATCATTCATCACGCCATCCTTCCTTCATTCTCTAGCTTGGTTGGTCTTTCTCGCCGACGATTAATCCCATCGCCTTCGTTCTCACTAACTCTTTCTCTGCTTAATTAGTTTTTGTACGTTGTGCAATGCGCGTAGCATGGGATACTATGATCGATCGACCACGACACACCACGACGCGCATGCTGCAGCGTGATGAAATTTGGGAGGGGCTCGGGCCGGGTGGTGTTCTTGTGTTTCCCTGATCTCTCCTTGCGGCGGCGCGGCGTGTTCGTCTAGAAGCTTTGCGGTTCAGCATCATACCAAACTTTTTTTAATGAAAACTATAACTAACTAGGATGTGATTAAATAAAGGAACAATAAAAAGGAAAAGGGGCCAGAAGGGGGCTCTGCGAAAGCACCAAGAAAATTAGAATAATCCGAGATGAGCTCCGTCCATGCAGTGCCTTTACTTTGTTTTGCTTCTAGAACCATTTCTCTTTGTATTGCTGGTGGGTGTGGTGCAAGCACTCACGCCCATGTACATTGTTTCTCTTTAACGGAACAAATCGTGCTAGTAGCTTTTTTGTTGCTTCTAGAAGGAAGCTGCGTCTCGATACTGACCGTACGAAGACAGATCAGCGAATCATACCTATAAGCTATATAGAAACGCAAAAAGCTTGTATGCATCGTACCTGCTGTCTTTATACCGGATACAATCCGTCAATCCCGAACACGTACGGTACACGATCCAAACGCAAAAGCAGGGCCCCAAACCGCACCAGCCGAATCACAGAAACTAACCAAGCTGTGCGCCACTTACTGATAATCATGTCCAGCCGTACTACGCTGAGAACGAAATGTAAAGAAACATTATCCACGCACTACTACACAGATCAGTTTACTGCCTGTTCGTAACATTGTTAATTCGTAAATAAAGAATCTAGTGGGATAATGACCTGTACTCATGCACGTAACTCATGCACGCACGTAACTCCGCCTTTCCTCCTCGATCGGATGGCCTCTTGTACTGTGCTTCTTCCTGATGCATGGAAATCTCAGCTTATTGTAACACAAACAAGGTCTTTCCTCAAAAGGATTTTTCTACTTTTCCGAATGATGACTCGATGGCCAGGAGAAATATCTCCGATGCCCAAAGATCTCTCTCCTGTTATACATCTACAATTAAACGTTTCAGTATTGTAGTACTTACTTGATATAAACAACACATTGGTGGAAATGTAGTGGAGACATGTCAGACATCATATCAGAGCCCCCCACCACCGATAGTTAATCTAACAACAGCATCAATCTAGTCCCCACTAGAAAATCCAAAGACAAAGGTCACCATTTAGCTCTTATCATGGAATCATGTTTTCTCTTATCTCTACACCTCTGGTTTAAACAAATACCAGGCAAGGAAAAGGTGACAACAAATTAGGTAGACAACAACACATGCCATGCATACTGTCAAAGCCTAGCTAAAAGGTCTTTAATTTGCACTCGGGATGGGAGCAGCGTCGTCCTCATTTGTTCGCATACTTGTAGTATAGTGCATACATTTTTGTGGTATATAGCGCGGTGCATCATGGATCCATGTGGAGGCGAATGCAGACAACACAAGGAACCTGTAACCTATTGACCGTACAGTATACATGCACCCAATGTTAATTAATTGTCGGTGCTTGCAGTTTGCCGTAACATCATCAGTGAACTACTAGTATATAGGTAAAAATAATTAAGCAGTGTCTCCTTGTCTCTTTGCATTTTTTTTCTCAACAAGACAAAAGAAATGGTAATCTTTGATTTGATTCTCTGATCGATCTAATATATCAATCTTTAGTGGTGTGCCATTGGTCTGATAACAATGCGCAAGAGTTCCGTCAGAAAAGACATATGATGCACAAGATATGCTGTTTATTTTTCGTACATACATGCCATGGAGAATCTCGAAGTTAAATACCTACCTACCTACCAGTGCACTATACCTTTCATTTCAAACGACTCCATATAACAATATTATTTAGCGAAAAGTCTATTTTTCACTCTCGAACTGTTACAAAATTTCGATATTCAACCTACAACTACAAAACTGAAGACCATCCAAATACCCAAACCGTGCAAAATTGGCTCTTTGTGTGGTTTTAAAGAGGGTTTTTGATTTTATAAAAATAGCAAAAATAATATTTAAGCCTAAAACACCACTACAAATAGCATTTCTGGAGGCAGTCAAAAATGGTTTTCGAAGGTGATTTTTGCGTCCGCCTCCGAGTTGGGGCTTCTGTTAATAGAAGATTAACAGAGACAATATTCTGTCCGCCTCCAAAAATAGGGCAAACAATACAAAAAAGTAAAAGAAACCGCTGAGCCCATTGGCACCGCTGCCGGATCCGCCCACGCCGCTGCCACCTTGGACCTCGCTTGTGCCGCTGCTCTGCCGGCACCATCGGATCCGGCCGACCGGCTCACCACTGGATCTGGTCACCTCGTCACCGCCAGTGTCGATGGGAGCCCGGCCGCCACTGCTTCCCGACTCGCGCCACCACCGCCACTCCTCAACTCGCGCCGCGTCGCACATCTGTGGAAGAGAGAGGGGGGGGGACAGACGGCACTGCTGGATGGCTGCTGGAGACAGAGAGAGGGGAGGGCGTTACTGCGAGAGAGAGGTAGGGACGGGCTGCCGCCTGCACGGCGGGAGAGAGAGGTGGGAGGAGGAGAGGATGAGATTAGGGTTTGAGAGGCGTGATGTTGGCTTATGTATTACGAGGGGTTAACGGCCCGAGCTAGGTCTGCTGGACCTTGGCCTTTTAAGGAGGCAGACTTTATAAGCGTCCACCTTCGAAAATCGATTTATGGAGGCGGACACCCTAAGACGATCACCTCCGAAAATATATGATTTGTCGAGATGGTTGCGTTAAAAATGTCCGCCTCCGTTAATCAATTTTCCAATGCAGTTAAGTGTGATTGCTTCCGAAAATAAAAATTGTCTGCATCTACTAATTGCTTATATTAACAGAAGCGGTTAGGATTCCTGTCCGCATTTGATCCCAAAAATGCAATGTCTCCTAAAATTCTATTTGTAGTAGTGAAAATCCGTAATTAATTCATTTTAGACATATGAAATCAGTGCTAAAAGTTCACTTCAAATGTAACCAACTTATTGGCACACTATTTAATGTTATTTGGTTATTATATGTTTATATTACTAGTGTCTTATTATTTTTCTAAAATAATTAGAATAAAAATAAATAATATGCAAATAACTTCTAATGCTGCACCAACATATAGATAACATTTTTAGGAAAAAATTGGCACAAGAATCATATTTTTATAATTCTAAAATAAAGTAGTTATGAATGTTTTAATACAAAATTATTTTTTTTAATTTTTGGAGAACATGAGACCACCTTCAAAACCACCCAAAAGGCCAATTTTGCATGGTTTGGATAGTTGGATAGTGTTCAATGTCTGATTTTGTACTTATTGGTTGAAATTCAGATTTTTGTAATAGTTGAATGGTGAAAGATCGTAAAACTAAGCGTGTACGACCATGAGCTAGCTAGGAATCCATCAGTGGACGGCTAAAAAAAGAAGGAAATTTTATAACCTAGCTACCTAGTGCAAGTGCGGTGCGGTGCAGTGCGCAAGATGCGATGTACAATGGTGGTATGTACTTAGGATATCCTCACTCGCATGACCTGCATAAACAACAGCCTTTGTCCAGTTCGTCAAACTTAAATGTTAAAGCATAAAAAAAGGAACATACTCGCCTCCACCATATGGGCATTGCTGCATTATGCAATTTACATAGAGGATAGTAGTAGTGCGTGGCATCGATCGATCAGGCCCACTGACAATCCGGATCTCTGCCGCCACCAATGGCTGCTCTCTCGTTCCAATCCGCGCGAGGATCTCGGTATGCTCCCTGCATCATAGGTACTAGTTGAATTGAATTGAAGTACTATACTGTACTATACTAAGGCGCCAAGATTTTGAGTGCTCCCGTGAGCTTTGGCCCCACGCGGGGCCCATACAGTACTGTGCAGCACTGTTCACAAGTGGGTCCCACATGGTACTGTTCACAAGTGGGTCCAGCATAACACTGTTCACAAGTGGGTCCCGCACACACGGTTCATAAGTGTTTCCCACCTAATACTGTTCATAAAATTTCGCATGTGAACCTTCTATCTTTTTTAAAAAAATTGTTCCCAATATTTGATTTCTAATATTTGGAGCACCGAGTATATAATATACACTTATGCTCTTGGTTAGTTAAACTTAGGTCGCTCACAAAACTCAAGTTCTAACAATATTATCTGTATGAAAGGTTCAACGTATATTACTTTTACATCAACTTAGAATTTTAGACCGTTCAAAATATTTACCATCTAGCTAAGTAATTACATTAAACCAAACTTTATAAAAAAAACATCAAAACATCTTAATCCTACTATACAACCTCATAAGTCTATGATGCCCATAAAAAACAATACTATCTATCGTTACGAACTAAAATACTTTTATAAAAAAAGATATATTTTTATGCATATAATTTAATTCCATATTTCTCGATAACCTCAGAATTTTAAACCGTTAAAAATATTTACCATCCAGCTAAGTAATTGTATTAAACCAAACTTAAAAAAACATCATAACATCCTAATCCTACTATACAATCTCATAAGTTCATGAGCCCCATACAAAACAATACTACCCTTCGGTACAAACTATAAGAATTTTGTAAAAAAGATATATCTTTTTGTACTTAATTTTCTTATATAATTTGATACATGAAAAAAGTTACTTGGGGTTAATTATTTTACGGGCGCGCATGGCGCGCCTACCAGACTAGTATATATCTACTGCGTCCTCCGACCACAGCTCTCTTTTTTTTTGCCGTAGAGTGTGCACTGTTTTTTTTTGTGTGTGTGATGAGAACGAACGTCGCGTCGCCGCCGTATACACGATTCTGCTGGTGCACCATGTGAATGCTCGAGATGCTTGATGCAACAGTGAAGGGCGTCGGCGTCGGCAGGTGGAAGCCAGTGTCGCACTATGCCAGGATCGCTCAAAAGAGACTGGTTTAGAGGTTATGGGAGACGCGGGTCAGACGCGTCTCCAAATTTGCGTTTCCCATAAAACAACAAAGGAGTCTTCTATAGCATCGGCATTGGAGACATGGATAATCCGCGTCTCCTTTGTACCTAGCCCACGTCCCTCCAAGTATGTATAGGAGACGCTGTTACTAGCCGTGTCTCCTATCTTTTAAGTAAAGGAGACACGGTTAATGAAGCGTGTCTCCCATATATGGCACTATGGGAGACACGGTTAATGAAGCGCGTCTCCCATATATGGCACTATGGGAGACACGGGTTTAGCATAAGCGCGTCTCATATATATGGTGCTATGGGAGACGTGGTTTAGTAGAAGCTCGTCTCCTATATCTGGTGTTCTGGGTGACGCTGTTAAGAACCGCGTCTCCCATGTACCTAGTACACGTCGCTCTAGATGTGTGTAGGAGACATGGTTCAGTAAAAGCGTGTCTCGTCTATGTGATGCTAAGGGAGACGCTCTTCAGTACAAACGTGTCTCCCTTAAAGTTGTTATGGGAGACATGGTTTACATATGCGTCTCCTTTTCTAGTCGTTATGGGAGACACAGTTTTCAGAAAGCGTCTCCATTTGCACATCATCAGCACAGAAAGCACAGAAAGATCCCAGCCAACATAATCGGTACAGAAATATATACATATATATATATACAGTACATAATCACAGTTTCAATCAGTTACAGAATATCAGTATACAGTACAGAATCACAGATCCAACAGCATATTGAAACAAAAGGTTCAAGTTCATGATGACATGATGGCCAAAGTTCACAACCAATTAAGAGCAACTTGTTGTAGTGGAACTCTCGTTTCTCCGAGATCACCTGATCCATGATGAAGGAAGCAATCTTTTCACGAATGGCACTTAGCTCATCAGCATTTAGCGGGCTTGTAGACACTTCAAAGTCCTGATTTGGGAAATGTAACAAAATCAGCAGGGGGTTTAATAAATTGGCTCATAATGCAGAAACATGCAGAATGGGTCATAAAACTCATAAAACATGTAGAAAACACATGGAGAACGCACATGCAGGTCATGCTATATACTACATTGGCTCATAAACAGCAGCACAGCAGCAGGGAATACACCAATTCATTCATTCATCCATATGTTTACCTCAGGATCCACACTTCTTAATTCCATTGCATCCATCATGTGATTGACCACATAGAAGCCACATGCGTTGCCGGGAGGTTGTTGGTGGCACTGGAATAAAATAAAAAAGAGCAAAACGAGTGAGAAGAAATAAATAGACAACTTCATTACCAGCTCTGAAAGCATTCCACCATACCGCGAACTTCATTACATGCTTCAATGTAGTTCTGTCGTCGCTGGCCTTTATTAAATTGCAGTGTGACGTAAAAACCCTACAACCAACACAGCCCACAACCATGGGACATATTTTTAGTTTCATATATAGTGAAACAAGAAACACAGCAACACAACAGTGGGACAACACAGCAGTGGGACATATTTTTAGTTTCACTATCAGTAATCAATCAATATCAACACTACAACCACTTCACTATAAACACATGCAACACATATAGGTTATGCAAGAACTCACTCATTAATCACCTCTTTCAACAATGAGAGATCGGGGGGCTCGGACCTGAGTGAATCAAGATACAAGACAATTTTCTTCCCTGGAATGATAACCACTAGAATTCCGTGGCCAATTGTGTTGTGTGCAAACATCAAAACTTTCTTCCTAGCATGTTTTGAAAAGGCCCTTGTCATGAAGTCCACCACAAAAGATTTGTCACCTTTCAGGTTACTTAAACTCATAACCTCTGGATCAAGAAAGGCTACAGACATGGCCTTTGCCTTTGTTTCCACAATCATTGACCTAAAAATTGAAGGAAAAGAAACATTGGAAAGTCACAATTCTAACTATAATAAAGCATGAGGACAAATTGGAGTAGCAAGAACCAGATAGAGATAGATAGAATCAAATTATAACTAACTTACAATGTGAAGCAGCA
Organism: Digitaria exilis; assembly: GCA_015342445.1. Classification (NCBI taxonomy): domain Eukaryota; kingdom Viridiplantae; phylum Streptophyta; class Magnoliopsida; order Poales; family Poaceae; genus Digitaria; species Digitaria exilis. The sequence continues at coordinate 1,221,805 of JACEFO010001613.1, forward strand.
TAGAAGTGACACATCCAATGCATCAACAACGAAAAGGTCACACAAGTCCTCAAAATTCAGAAAGAAAAACCCTAAGTCCTTTGTTCGGTGAAAATGGACACGCTTGTACTCGACCAATATGGTCTTCTTCTTTGCAGCACAACCTTTAAAATGTATCCTATGTAGTGCAATGGTTCCAGGTTCGGCACTCTTAAGTTTAATAGCTATCAACATTGGCTTTCCATATATGTAATTTGGGTTAGCTTGAGTCCATGGTGACGATCCTGCAGCTTTCTGCTTAGGCCAGTTCTTACCAGCCGTGCTTCTAGTGGGCTTTTGCTTCTTTGAAATGACAAGAACCTCCTTTGTAGCCTCAGGAGCCTTCTTACAAGCAATCTCAGGAGTCTTCATTGCATCATTTGCAATATTGGCTGCAACAGTGATGGCAGGACTAAGGCATCATATAGATTGGGGATCCCTAGAGGGCTACCCATAGTTAAGGCATCATATGGACTGGGGATCCCTAGAGCAGTTGACTGGCTGTCCTCTTGGTCCCATTTTTCTTGCATCCCTTCATAACCCGCTGATCCCATGCGGTGCTCATGCTTGTATTGCTCTCGAAGCTTCTTGAATCTTTGACACTGTGGCGGACGGCGAAGTCTACCAAGTAAGGAAACTCTCAAAGAATTGTCTTCTTTTTCCACCTTTCCTTTTTCTTTGGAACATCTTGGTTTTTGCGTTTTCGTTTCCCAAGTGTCATGCATTTCTTCTTCTTTTTCCCATGGGCAGTGTTGAGGTCCTTGACCTGGTTGTAGACATGTTGACCACTGAAATGCTTTGGAGCAACACGTGTCTCCCTTGTTCCATCAAATTGATGTTTCATGTTTTGGTACACATGTGACTTGGGGAGAAAACGTCGATGTCGCGCGTACACCCGTTTTTTGAGTTGTTCAACCAAATTGTCTCTGTGTCATCTAAGCAATGAGCACATTCCTTTTCCCCTTTACACTGTCCGGACACAGAGCGACCACCTGGTAGGTTAGTAATCGTACAAAACAACAAGCCACGCATTATGAATGGTTCCCTCTTGTACCCGTCGAAGGCAGGAACACCTGGTAGCCAAAGTGTTTTGAGATCATCCACAAGAGGTCTCAGATACACATCAATGTCAATTTCATGTTGATTTGGGCCAGAGATAAGAATAGACATCATCATGTACTTCCTCTTGTTGCACAACCATGGCGGAAGATTGTAGATCGATAACAACACTGGCCAAACACTGTGCGAGGCACTCATCTGACGAAACGGGTTCATGCCATCCGTGCTTAGTGCAAACCGAAGACTCCTTGGGTCCTTTGCAAACTGCTCGTTCTTCCAATCAATTTGATGCCATTGAGCTGAATCCGCTGGGTGGTCTATATAATCATCTATCTTGCATCCTTCCATATGCCAATGTAAAAGTTTGGCATCCTTTCTTGATTGAAACAATCGCCTGAGCCGAGGAATCGGTGGAAAATACCAAGCCACTTTCTGAGGAGCTCCAAGCACCCTTTTCTCATCACCCCCATCCTTCCTTGGTTTGTATCGTGGGGTTCCACACTCTGGGCATTCGGTCAGATCTACGTAGTCTCCTCGGAACATGACACAATCATGCTTACAAGTATGGATTTTTTTCAACCTCCATTCCTAAAGGGCAAATAATCTGCTTAGAATCGTAAGTGTTAAGGGGTATCTGATTTCCCTTAGGAAGCATGTCCTTTAGCAAATCTAACAATGCCTTGAACCCGCTATCGGTCCAATGATGGGTGGCCTTTAGCTGAAGAAGCTTCAATGATGTGAAGAGTTTTGACCACTTAGCCCTGCAGCCCGGATACAATGGTGTCTTCATGTCTTCCACCATCTTTTTAATTTTCTCAATCTCCCCACTTTTATGCCTCCCATCATATGAAACTGCATCTCGCAACATTTCCTCCATTTTCTCAGCAATGTTGACATAACTTTCATCGATATCACTAAGCTCCTCCTCACTCATGTCATGCCCAACACTCTGGTCATTGCCACCCAAAGCTCCATCACCATCATCATCTTGCATGTAGGTTGGATCTTCGTAGGTAGAAACATCACGGAGTCCTTCATTATCACTTCTTCCAGAGATTCCACCATCCATCAGACCGCCCTGTAAATCTCTATTATTAACGCCACCCTCTCCATGATGGTTTCAACACAAGTAGTCATCCATGAAACCCCGGATGATCAGATGAGCATGCACATTCATTGAGCTTGAGAACATCCTCACATTCTGACAATCAATGCATGGGCAAAATATGGTAGACATGCCTCGATTCGCCTGTCCGCATCCGCTGCATCAATAAATGACTTTAGGCCTTTCAAATACTCTGTACAAGTACGATTCAGAAGATACATCCACTTTCGGTGTGCCATCTATTGTTAAGACAAAAAACAATTATCAATAATCCATATCTTTGCAACAAAATGAGAGACTTTTTACAAAATTATTGCTAATTTGAGGAGTATATAGCTGGCCGCAGCCTCACCTCTGCTTTCTTTTGCGTCAAAGACCAGCACTGCAGGTCGTGTGGCAGCTCACGCGCGCCTCGACGAGGCAGAGCAGCAGCTCGCCAGACGGCTGCGGACGTGGCTCGAGCACCAACGGGGGACGCCGGCTGGCGTGAGCGCGGGAAGTGCACAACCGGCTGGCCGGGGCCACGGTCAACGGGTGCGGCGGCAAGAATACGTCCGACGTGGCAGCTAGGGCGCGACGGCTATGTCGTGCACCGCAGGAGGTTGCCGGTGCTCAATCACCGTACGTAGCGTGCTGCTGTGTGTGGGATGCATGTGTGAGTATGTGCCACTTGTCGACCATGCAGTAGCTGGTGCTTTTTAGAGCAGTGAGCACAGAGCAATAGGAGATGCGGGCTAAAGGCGTCGTCTCCTTTGGCACCAGTATAGGAGACGCGGGCACACGAACGATGTCTCCTTTCTCTAGCAAGTTGTACGAGGCGCGTAACAAAAACCAGCGTCTCTGTATAGACAACTATAGGAGACGCGTTTCGTAGAACCGCGTCTCCCATAGTTCATACAAACGAGACGCGTAAGATAGAACCGCATCTCCCCAAATAGGGGAGACGCTTGCCAGTAAACCACGTCTCCTTTGTAGTACATAGGAGATGCGGGTTACCTGGGCGAAATTAGGAGAGACGCGCGCCGTAAACACGCGTCTCCTATATGTATTTGGAGACGCGGTTTTAACCAGCGTCTCCTATTAGTGTGTCTCCTTTGACCGTTTGTTACATAAACGGCCATCCTGTTGGATTTTGATACACTTCAGAAAACTTGCTTCGATCAATCGTTTGAGTTTTCAAATAGGCACCATCTCACTACCGGAAAATCGTTGTTTGCCGTGAGCCAAAATGTTTGCCGTGAGCAAAAAATGGGGCTCACGGCAAACACATCTTTGCCGTGAGCTTAAAATAGGAAGCTCACGGCAAAGACAAACTCACGGCAAAAGCTTTCTTTGCCGTGAGCCTAAAAATAGAAGCTCACGGCAAAGATGTGTACACGGCAAAAGAGCTCTCTTTGCCGTGAGCTAAACAAGAGAAGCTCACGGCAAACACAAACTCACGGCAAAAGCTCCCTTTGCCGTGAGTTAAAATAACAAGGCTCTCGGCAAAATGATTTTAAATTATTTAAAATGTCGCCTCCCGTCACGGCACTAACGGTCGTTAGGGCCATAGTTTGCTGTGAGCTTTATAAGGCTCACGACAGAGAGGTTGTTTGCCGTGAGCTTTAGAAAAGCTCACGACAAACAACCTCTTTGCCGTGAGCATTTATAGAGCTCACGACAAATATTATGTTTCATAATTATTTAAAAATATCAAAACAAAGTCTAAAAATCATAAAATTTGTGGATGTCTACTTGTATCAGACACATAGGTTGTGGAGAAGGTTTGACATGGTTTCGCATAAGTTTGTTTCGTACGATGCACAAAATTGAAAATGTCCGTAGAAGTTTCATAAACATGAGAAATGATTTTTAGTTTTTGAAGTCAAAGTGAAGCTTAAGTTTGAGTTTGAGTTTAAAAACATTGTGTATATGATATAGACACTATAATATGGTCTTTTTTAAAGGTTAGTAATTTTTTTAGATATATTTGATATATATTTGTATTTAAAATATACATGAAATAATAAAAAATTGTTAAGACGTGAAGAAAATAATAAAATAATAAGCAAACAAATATGAATAAAGTAATTTAAATGAAAGTCCACGAAATAGTTTGATCATTATAGTGACCTTATAAGAAAGAAAAAATATGAAAACATGTGAAACGAAAAATAAAAAGTACAGTGTTTTCTTGTTTGCCGTGAGTATTTATAAAGGCTCACGGCAAAGGTCATGTTTGCCGTGAGCCTCCACTAACTCACGGCAAACATTGTTTTTCGGAGGAGAAAAAATAAAATTTAGTAGGAGAAAAAAAATAACACGTGGGCAAGCTTTGCCGTGAGCCAGATCTGCAGCAGATCTGCAGCTCACGGCAAAGGCGCCCACAACCCTTTAACTCTCCCTCCCACCCACAAACTTCACACTTTCACACACGCCAGCCGTCGTTGCCGCCGCCGCCGCCCGCGCTAGCCGCGCCGACTTCTTCCTCCGCCCTCTCCTCTCTGCTTCCTCGAGCAGGCCGACGCCGCGAGGGGCCGCCACCATGGCACCATGGGTCGCCATCTATGCGCATCCTCGTCGCAGGGCTGTCGCTCCCCCAGATTCGCAGGTGAGCCACCTCCGTCCTTGGCCTTTAGTCCACGGGGAGCAGACAAAACCCCATCTAGGGTTTTGTGGGCCGACACCGCCGGCCGCCTTCTCCTTCCGGAGATGCCGACCCTGACTCCCTTAGCCCCCCGGTCTAATTCCCGACGCTCCCGAGTCCAGCGCCCTGCCTTTGAGCCTAACCCCGAGCGCTCCTTCCAAGCCTTCTTGTGAATCCATCTCGCTGGAGAGTGACATCAAGAGGTAATGAACAACGACTCCATGGAATGCATCAGTTTCTTTGTTCAGGCCCAAGGAATTTTTATGGTGTGTTCATCTCCTAGTCTTGTGGTGCTACGATTTTGCCTACTGCAGGTAATCCAGTCACCTCCAGGCCCCAATCCACGAAGGCCTTTACTGGATCTGTACGTTACTAGACTGAAGGTTCAGGATCTACAATCCTTTGGTTGTTGATGTTGTGTTTTTGCAAATTTCCTCTGCACTGTTGAGGTTGTGAACATGATAATTATAATTTATACAAATCCTTGCTCACATTTTATTGCCATGAAGTTAATTATTATTGATACAAATCTTCTTTGCGGTATGTCTTTTATATCTTCAACTGTTGTTGCTATCCATACGGTGTTACGAATAATTTTCAATGCACTGTAACAGTCAACAAAGGTAACAGTTAGTGCCAGGTAGCTTCTGTCATGACAATAATCTGTTTAGTAGCCAATGATTTAAATTGTTTGCAATCTCAAGCATGTTATATTCTGATGCATGCAACTTGTGCCTTCAGTTTGTCAAGTATATGGTTTGCAATGCAGACAGTTAATGTTTCACTGTGATTACTAGGCTCTGAAATTTTATATTCAGTCTGCTAACTAGTGTTGTACTGCTCTTGTTTACATTCACTTCATTGCAAATTGCAGTTGTAAATGTACTGACAAGAAATAATTTTTCAACTTGAGATATGTTGCAATTGCCACCGTGTTTATATTTGTTATTTTGGTATGCAGCATTTCATTCATGCCTTCTATGATTTTTTTTTTAAAAAAGTATAGAACCTTATATTTTCTTAATGCAGATGTTGATGAACATTCGTCAGTGCTGAAATGGACGTGAGCAGAGTAGCACTTGTGTTACAAACTCAAGTGAAAGCACTGGCAGCAACACTGGTAACAGCAATGACACATTCAGCATTGGCAAGTCCTGATGGGTCGTGATGGTACGAAACATTGATCGACAGCAATGATGGAATTCTGTATAGCAACACTGGTAACAGGAATGACACATGGCTGTTAGCTGATCATGGATGACTAGTTTGTAGATTAATATACAGTGTGTACTATTGCAATGTTGCTGGTAGATGACTTTTAGTTGTAGCATGTCATTTGGACTTTAACTGTGTGCTTTGTGAAACCAAAATCATTACTATGCTGGTTGTCCAGTCAAAATGAATCTCAGATTTATATTCTATAATATTTGGATCTGCAGTGTTGTTTATAATCTGAGATGAAACAATATTTACCAAAAACAGAACCTATTATTCCTGTGATTATCTTCTGCTGACAGTGGTGGTCTCCTACCGACAAAGGGAGCATTGCTGTGAGCCTGGAACCAGTAGTGCAAAGAGTCATTTCTGGGTAATTCTGGGCTCTTTGCCGTGAGCCTGGGCGCTGGCTCACGGCAAACAACCAAGCGGGCCCCACTAACGCCGTTGCTCGCCGTCTTCGTCAAATTTGTTTTGCCGAAGGGGTTTTTTGGCTCACGGCAAAGGTTTGCCGAGAGGGTGATCTATGGCTCACGGCAAAGGTCCCTTTGCCGATAGGTTTTTTTGCCGTGCGGGGTTTGCCGTGAGCCGACTCACGGCAAAGGCTTTGCCGTGAGTTTTTGGCCCTTTGCCGTGAGCATTAGGCTCACGGCAAACAAGCCGAATCCGGTAGTGTCTCGTACCATTCGTTCAATATAGAAATTGTTTCTGAGTTTTCTTTCTCCTGTGGTTGATATATGCCTATGGAGGACCCATGTATAGCCCAGCTAGAGCATAATCACAGCTCCACTTATGATTTTACTGAGTTCTACTCCGTCCGTTCCAAACTACGAGTCACGAGTCATTCCAATTTTATTGAAAGTTAAAACATCTCAAATTTGACCACATTTTATATAACAAAGTACTAACACTCATGCTACATATCGGTTTCTTCGTTAAATATAGTTCCATAGTATATTATATGAAATAGTGTCATAAATTTTGGTGGTTCTCTATAATTTTGGTCGAACATAAAATAGTTTGATTCTTTCAAAAAAGTTGAAATGATTTATAATTTGGAATGGACTCAGTACACATATAGTGTCATAAATTTTGGTGGTTCTCTATAATTTTGGTCAAACATAAAATAGTTTGATTCTTTCAAAAAACTTAAAATGATTTATAATTTGGAACGGACTAAGTATACATACAGATGTGAAGGATCGGAATATAGTGGCTACAATTAATCAAGGAGGGTTGGATGGAAGTCCGTTAAAGTTTTTTCAAAGGAACTCAGCCCACATGTTGAGACGACCTGCATGCCTCTTCTCTACTAGTCGTCATAAATCACTCTGCAAAACTTCAAAGGTTTCTACCGTGCACAATGTTTCGAAGAAGCACCCATTCGCATGCACATGCTGAGCTCCTGCCTAACTGGGCATATACTACATAGATGATGACAAGGACTTTACGATATATAGCTCTCTACTAGACTGTAGCAGTAGTTTTTGTCATTACACGCACGCCATGTTCCCACGTAACTGTTCGTCTATTCTACTGTTCACGATTGGACTTGAGAGCAACGCATGAAGTGGACAAGCATGACTCCCAGCACACCATGCATGGAGTATGTCGCAAGAGGATTGATCGCGTACTCTTCTAGTCTGGCAACTAGCCGATAAGCAAGCTGCAAGTGTGTGGATCGTCTCTGCTAGGCGCTGCCATCCACATGAACCACATCCACAAGTCCAGTTAATAGAAAAAACGTCCGTGCCTGCCCGACTTAATTTTCTTCTACGGCCATGCCGTCAACGAAGAACAGTATGAGTTCGACGTCGTTGATCCTTCCCACTGCACTGGTGGGTAGATCCTCTAGAGCTGGACAACGACCTATGAATAGTTCATTCCGTGCACAACACGCCGAGAAGAGTCCAACTCAAAGGCTCAAAGATCCAACCATGGCGAAATGAAGAGAGTTTGTTTCTCCAAAGCCAAAACCTTGACAGCGATGGTGTCCAACGTCCAGGGAACAGCATCTCTCTAGATCTCTCTCTCTCCCTAATATTGTCTTTTTGGAAAAAGAACATGGAAGAGAGTACCTATATAGGAGTATATTGTATTGAAAAGACAAGAGAAGCCTGAACATGCTACGACAAGTTCATCTACAACTAGGGCTGGACAAAAAACTCGTGGCTCGCTAGCTCGCTCGGCTCGGCTCGTTAGTGGCTCGGCTCGGCTCGGCTCGTTAGGAATTTATCACGAGCCGAGCTAAGGTTTTAGCTCGCTACCTATAACGAGCCAGCTCGAGCTGGCTCGCGAACTGCTCGTGAGCCATAACGAGCCAGGGAATTAGAAAGGCGCAGTAAAAAAGAGACCCAAGAAAACTAACAGCCCGGCCCAAGAAAGAGGCCTCACTCGGCCACTCCCTCAAACCCTAGCACATCTCCCTCAGTTCAGGATACGGGGGCAGGCGGACTACTGACCTGAGAGCGCAACGGCGGCGCGACTGGCGGCGCGCCCACGGTGGGTCTCTCTCCTCCGTCCTCCACTCCTCCTCCTCTGGTCCTCCCCTAGCTCTCTCTCCCTCTCGTCTCGACTGCTTCCTGGCCGGCTGGCCCTGACCCCTGTCCCCTCCTTCCTTGGTAGTTGGCTTTGGCTCTCTACGGATCTCTCCGTGGTTCTCGTCCTGCTCCTGCTCTCCTGGTCCTGTGCGAGCAGCAAGCTGCAAGCGGCAGCCTGCAGCTCCGTCCATGGAGAACAAGCAAGAACGCCCGCGGCCGCCTCGAAGCTCCGATTCAAGAAGCAGGAACAAGCGCAGCACAAAGCGCCATGGCGAAGGTAGCATATCTGCAACCGACCGATCTCCTATCCCGACTCCATTGGCGTCTGCTTCTGCTGCAGCCTCCATATCCGTACACAAAGACAAAGATAAGGTTTGTGTAATTTTGTGACTGTCAAAAATTAAAGTCATTCTTTGTTGATAAAGGACTGTAAACTAAAACTATAATAATGCAATTGATGTACTTTATTGTAGGTTGTAGAAATTCTGGAGCAGGAGGCAGAGGAGGAACAGGATGAGGAGGCAGAGGAGGATGGTGATGATGATGATGATGAGAATAGCTTTGACCATGCTGATGAATTATCCATGAGTGAACCTTCAGCTGATGGTGGAAATGGAACTGAGGAGGGGGATGGAGATGTGTCACAAACTCAGAAGACAAAGAAAGGACAAAAGAGATCTAAGCCTGGTACTCAGTCTGCATCCAAGGCCAAGCTTAAGAGAGGAAAGCGTGCTGATTGTTGGAAGCATTTTAAGGAGATCACTGTTCCATCAAAGAAAAAATTTGGGGTTTCAGTGACAAAGGCCAAGTGCTTGTTTTGTCATAAAAGTTATATTTACCATCCAGGGGGGACTACTTCTCAGCTGAACAGACACCTGGACAAGTGCACACAATATTTGAACAAGCTAGCTAAGGCTAAAGCTGAACTTGCACAAGGTACACTCACCTTTTCTGCAGATGCCGGGTCTATTATTGTTAATCCAACAGAATACGACCATGATCACACTAGACTATTGATTGCCAAGATGATAATTGTCCATGAATACTCATTTAGGATGGTAGAGCACAAATGGTTTAATATATTGATGTCATGGATGAACAACAACTATGAACATATTGGTAGGAAGACTATTAAAAAAGAATGCATGAAGGTTTATGAATCTGAGAAAGAACTACTCAAGAAGAGTCTTAAAGAGGTCGATTCGATAAGTTTAACTACTGATTTGTGGACATCTAATCAAAATATCCAGTACATGTGTTTGGTGGCACATTACATAGATGCTGATTGGGTTTTGCAATGCCGTGTGCTTAACTTTGTCGAGTTGGATCCTCCCCACACCGGTATTGTCATAGCTCAGGCTGTTTTTGAGTGCTTGGTAGAATGGAAAATAGAGGATAAGATTATGACAGTCACTCTTGACAATGCTTCCAATAATGATGGTGCTATCACAAATTTGAAGGCCAAGCTGCTTGCTAGAAAGAATAATTGTTTTGAACCTATGTATTTCCATGTTCGTTGTGCTGCGCATATTGTCAACCTGGTTGTTAATGATGGACTGCAGCCAATAGACTCTCTGTTAACTGACCTTAGGAACACAGTAAAATATTTTAAGAGGCCTCCATCTCGGATGTACAAATTCATGGAGGTTTGCAATAAGTATTCTATTGAAGTAGGAAATGGGCTTTGTCTAGATGTCAAAACAAGGTGGAATTCGACCTATAGAATGGTAGATTCTTGTTATGGTTACAAAGAGGCATTTGGTTACTATTATGAAGTAGACAACAACTATGAATGGAATCCTACACAAACTTAGTGGCAAATGCATGACAAAATCAAACCAATATTGGGAACAATGGCAGAAGCAACCAAAGCATTTTCAGCATCAACCTACCCCACTGCAAATGTATTTTATCCTTACATAGTGAAAGCTAAGATTGCATTGAAGGGGGCACAAGGGTCTGGAGATGCATATATGATGAGTATGGCTGATGCAATGTTGGAAAAATTTGACAAATATTGGGAGGAGAGAAACAATGTCATGGTTATTGCTACGATTCTTGATCCTAGGTTCAAGATGAGGTACATCAAATGGTGTTTTGCTCGGATTTATGACTCCCTTAGGCAGCAGAGAGAGATAGATGAGATAGAAAAGGAGTTAGAAAGGTTGTACAGGAAATATGATCTAATGCATCGCAACAAGATGGGTGAGACTAACACAAGCAACGCTCAAACAACACCATCTTCAAAGGATACATGTAGTTAAGTGGCTTCTATTGTTCCAAGTGGATTCCAATCCTTTCTAGAATCTAATGCTACAGAATGTTCAAAATCTGAGTTGCTCATATATTTAGATGAACCAAATATCTCCACCAATGACAATACTTTTGACTTGCTTAATTATTGGAAGGTGAATGCTCATAGATTCCCTGTGGTGTCTAGTATGGCAAAGAGATTCCTTGCAATTCCAGCTAGCAGTGTATCTTCTGAGTCAACTTTCAGCACATCAGGTCGAATTCTTGATGATTATAGGAGTTCTTTGATGCCGGATACTGTCCAGGCTTTAGTTTGTGCCTCTAGCTGGATACGGGGTTCTAAAGACTCTCCTATTGTTGTGGTATGTGAATATATGGTATTTGGGCTTTTTTTTTTGCAGGCTTTACTTGACTATTTTACCATATGATGCTCATTTGGATTGTTTTTTCAGGGGAAAGGTGATGATGGTGACATAGAATTAATCGAATTTCCAAAATGTGTGGTGGCAAGCAATTAGTGAAGTGTAAGTGTGTTGTCTTATGAATACGATGTGCTGTCCAGATTTCTTCTATATATTAATATATATGTGATACAATTTCTTTGCCCCTTTTTTAGTTGCAGTCTTCTTTTGCCTATCATCAGAGAGTAGATGACAGGGGACTAGGGGAGGTAGGACGTAGGACTGTAGGAGAGGCTTGAGATGAGAGTCAAGAGATGGAGAGGACACGTGAAGCATTGGTGACTGGGCAAGAATTTGGCTTTGATGTGATTCTGTGAACTTGATGGAGCTAACATGTTTTTTAATTACGTGATAATGTGATGTCCTGAACTCTGAACTCTAAACTCTTATTGGCTTGATTGCCTGAACACTGAACTCCTATTGTCCCACTGGCTAGTGGATACTTTAAACCTAAACCTTGCTGGATATGTTCAAATTTGGATGACTTCTGTAATTTATTCAAGAGCACATGTGTGATGTGTCGTGTGCTAATGTGCTATGTCGATGCTTTTGTTCTTGTGAGTTTGTGACCTGTCATTTGAGTCATGTCCATTACGATATTACCCATTGGTTTAGTGCAATGTTGTACTTTTATGCATTACTAGTTTACTGCATATCAGGTTATCGAGCTGGCTCACGAGCTAAACGAGCCAGCTCGAGCTGGCAAACGAACCGAGCCAAGCTGGACTTCTAGCTCGTTGTGATAAAGAGCCGAGCCGAGCCGAGCCAGCTCGTTATAATAATGAGCTGAACCGAGCCGAGCTATAACGAGCCGAGCTAGCTCGATATCCACCCCTATCTACAATACATGAGGGCGAGCTAGAGGATTAGCTATCGGGAGAACAGGCGAACAGCACCCTCTTGACCGCTGTCGTCGTGTCACAACTAACAGTCGCACCATTTAGGGTGAGTTTAGATGGGAAGAAAAGACACTGTAGATAAAAAAAACACTGTAGGTCGTGCTGAGAAGCGTGTTTTGTGAGTGGGAGAAATGAGATGAATAGGGAAAAGTTAGATGAATAGTGTTTTTTGTGGGAGTTGGAGGAACTAAACGCACCTTTAGTCTGGCTCGTGCCAGCAGGAAGTTTTACTTTAGTGTTACTGATGGCGAATGAATAATTCGTGTCGTGAACTCGTGATCACCTGATGCCCATCGATCGCTATCAGCGTTGTTCACACTGTTACTGTTTGATTGTTCACGGATCGAAGAACAATCAGGTGCAGGCGGAGGTCGATTCTCCATGCGCGTGCAGTGTGACATACTCCATGCTGAATATTGTCGGACTCGTCAAATTGGCTGGATGCTCGAGCAGGTGAGCAGACGCCGTCCGTGGCTTTGTTGTGTGCATGCCTTGACGGGACGACCACGGTGACTAGATTGGTAATGGTCAAATGCAGAGCTAGCAATGAGACCATTGAGACGACCAATACGTCTCCAACTAGAGCTAGAGCTGTAGTGGCAAGCTGTCCTTCTAGAAGCTTTAAGCATGCATTGGCAAGCTATCCTTTCAATACAGCTACATGATGCATTGGTCGATGTAAAGATCAGATTATTAAAATATATTTTTTATTTCTAAAAAAATCCCTTCCAGAAGCTTTAAGCTAGCATTCGAACTTTCAACGGCCAGCTAAATCTACTGCTAGCCTCGATCGAGCACACAGGGACGGCCGACCGTATATGCTCCCCAACACTATACACACAGCTAGCTGAACGCCTGCCTGAACCAGTGCAAATTAGATGCAGATGCGAGATGCGCCTGCCCAATTGATTGGGAAACATAGCATGATGGAGTAAAGCTAAAGCGCAGACAAAAAGAACTATCACTACACGCAGGCAGCAGCTAGATAGTGTTATCTGGTATCTATGGTCGTCAAATAAAGCAGGCTAGCTCTTCATCGATGTATCTGCTCTCATGTCCCTTTCCTTGTGGCACTTCACTCAGACGATAAGTCCCCTCCGATCCGGCTGATAAAAGTCTATGCATGGTGATGTGTCTTTTGTTCTGCTTCTAGAACCACTATTCCTGTACCAATCATCAGTAGCGGTCTAGAGGAAAAAGCTAGGTCGGTCCACGTACCTCCATCTTATCATATCATGGGTTTTTATCACAACTCATGGCATCGATCTCCAAAGACAAGATATATAACATTATATACCAAGCAATCATGCATCATGGCTCATTCACAAAACTTGAAAGATCAAGCACAACGTAAAGCAAATTTGGGGACTATATTATTACTGCTTATCGAAACTGCAAATGAAGTATTGGCCATGAAAACTGCCAATGGATGGTCCAGCTAGGATGCAAACAAAGCACGGTTGGAGTATCGAAAGTCAATGACATGTGGACCCACACCTAGTGGCTTCGCCGAACAAAACACTACTATATGACCTTGACAGGCCCCATCAGTCCCCACCTTCGCACCAGCTTGCTGTGCCCTTTTTCTTGGTTTTGTCTCTATATCTTGCTCCAGAATATCCAACGGTGTACGTCATCGTCCTCTTGACTCATCCGTCCACGTTAGCGCTGGTAAAAAGAGCCATCTCCATGCCCAGATAGTTTTGCTTCTAGAAGCTTGGCATTCTGACAGCAAAGTTAGACCATCCACATTAATAATCCGTACATATCTTGCTGAATGGTATCTGCACTATTTTCAGTTCGACCCAAACACAAGGGCTCCACCACAGCCGAATATATCAGAGAGATGAACCATACGTACAGATGCATGTGCCACTTGAGAGAAAATTAGGACCAAATGTAAAGCATTACATACACAGGCTTTATGACGCACGAGTCCATGACTCATCCGGTGAAATCTCAGCCTATTTGCTTCTCCACAAGCCCATAGGTCTTAGTTTGATTCTAGATACAGTATCATTTCTGCATTATTGCCGATCCCCACTGCATGCAACAGAAAACTAGCTGGTATAGTACCGGCTAGAAAGGCCCAAATCTTGTTTTGCTTCTAGAAACCATTTCATCCAACGGCATAGTTGAAATGAAATAAACGACACGCTGATGGATATAGTGCTAACATCAGAGGCCGGCCCCACCACCGACAGTTAAACTAACAATCAATCTAGTGCCCACTAGAAAAATCCAAATAAAGAGAATAATATAATGGTCGTCATTAGTTGTTAGCTCTTATCATGGAACCATGTTAACCTCCAGATTAAACAAGTATACCAATAAATCCTGCATCACTCAGGGGGGCAAGATATACAAATTAAATGAACAAAATATTAAAGCTATTAGCAAAAAAGGCAATATGGCCAACACAAAATTATTCGATCTGCAACAGTCATTGGCTCATTGCACTTTGGAACAGAGCAACTCCGGCTTTATTTGTCCCTATATAGTTGTATTGTTGTTATGTATACTTTAGCCTATAATGAAGTGCATCATTTGGGATCCATGTGGACACGAATCTATCCAGACAACCTAAGAACATTCTAACCTAAATATTTCCTGATAACGCACCTGATGTTAATAAATAGTATTCTCTGTGGAAACTGCTCGATCTCGCATGCATCGTCATCTATGAATTCTATTGTATATATGAGCAGCGTCATGATGTTCTTTGAAGATAAGCTAAATGACCTGGCGACCTTGATTCTTTCATCCATCTGTCTATCTTCAGTTGCGCCTATTCCACATCTGACAGGGATGCACAAGATGCATTGTTTGCACAAAAGGTATACTGGTCGCTTTCATTTCAGACGACGGTACATCAAGTTGCAGTTTTGTTTACACTGCAGAGGATCACTAGATCAGCTTGCACTCAAGAGTCGTCTCCTGGCTATCTACTTGATTATGTCTCTATCCCTGTCGTCCACCCAAACGTCGACATCGTGACTACAAAACAAATACAGGCGAAATACAACTGATTTTGCTCTACAAGCAAAGAAATTGAAAGTTCATTAAACATATTCATTGATCCCTCATGATCCACGGAACCATGCATACATCGGAAGTGTTCTGTAACCTATAGTGCGGTAATCAGAAACCGATGTATTAACGGTTAGTATATACGTACTAGCCTGCATAAACAACGCCCTCCTCGCACAGTTTGTCTAACGTAAACATAAAAGTACTCCCAAAGTCTTTGCACTATGGAGCGGCTGATGCTAGGCACACTTTAATTTGTTGTCTGCACCCAACGTAGAGACTGCATTATATGATTTTCTGAAGCATGCATAGACTAACAAAGGTGGATGTGCACCGGACACTCTGGGGATGAATTCAGTACCAATATTAATGAGCCGGGCGTCTTATTCCATGACATTAACCTATAGTTATAGTAGTACAGGATAAGCGAAACCCTGATCTGATGAGGTGGACGCCGATGTGGTGAAGAAGATTGACCATTTATCTCTTTGGATTGAGTCTTCCCAATCCCCCTATCACAAACATCACCGCGCCATCGTCTGTCGTCTCTCTCGTGTATCGTCGCCTTGCAGGACTTTGAAGGTTTGATCAGTCCTGATCCTGATCACAGCGTATGGACAGAAGTGATGTTCGAGCCGTCTCTGTTGATCGCGTCCATACAGAGACAGCCACGGCGTGTGCGCGCGTGCTCCGCCGCCGGTCAGCATCGAATCGAAGGAAACAGAGGCCGTCATGTGCTTGATAGATGCTGGGGGCGTGTGTTTAGTTCGTACAAGTACTTTTTACTTTCTATTCATCCCCACGCATCTCCAAAAATTCTTTTTTTACCTTTGCTATTCATCTCCCCCACATAACACGCATTCTAGAGAAAAAGTACTTTTTCCCACCCTCAACTAAACACGGCCTGGATCTATATGTCTACTCGAGCTGACTCGATCGATGCAGAACGGATTGGAGACATCTGTCAGTCAGTCTCAGTCAGCCAGCCAGAGAGGCCAGACACGCTGGCGGCTGGAGACTCATCCATCGACAGCTCGACGCAGTTTCAGTCATCTGTCGATGGGCTCAAGGCTGTGCTAGGCAGCACGCCGACGGGCTCGATGTTAAACGTACGGCCCGGCCCAGATCATCGTGGCCCGTCATCCCCCTGGGCCATAGAATGTTTCGATAAAACCACACCGTCGAAACCCACCATCTCCATCTGCCGCGATTGACAATAACCGTCCGTCTAGCAGCGTGTGGGCTTCGGTCAGTTCGTCCCCGGTTTTTGCACGAACAAGACCCGAACACACGTCGGTTTTCTGTTTATCTAAAAAAAACATCGGTTTTCTGTCACATGCACCCTACTCCTATCTGTACCTACTGTATTTCTAAAGCAGATAATTAAGGTTTCTGTCAAATTTTTCGTCCAATAATTCCTCTTGCCATGAAGACGAGGTCTTGCTCCGGTGCTGATACATCCAATAATTCCTCTTTCGCCAACTAGCCTGGACAGGATAAGTAAGTTTATGTTCATGCCACCAGCTGATGATGCTAAAATTATCACCAAATTCAGAGACAGTGTCACTGTCCAAGTAGGTAGTCAGTTCATTACCAATACCCAAAGAAGCTCCAGCTGATGCACTAGTGGTTGCTGCTTGCAGCAAGGAACCAGCACTAGTTCTTCTAGATAGAGAGAGAGGAGTAGACAAAGAGTTACCACTTCCAGGAGTAGAAAAAATATCAGATTCACCTTCATCATCAGCATAAATGTCATCCCAAGCACTTTTTTTCTTACCAGCAGTGGGGGGTTGAGTAGGTGTTCTCATTTTAACTGCACCAAACTTGTCATCGTATCTCTTAAACATGGTATTAAGTTGAGCCTTACCTCAGTCAAGTAACAATAATAATCAACACCAAGAAGCTTACCTAGCAACTTGAGAACACCATTGAAACCCTTCAATTTAGCTCTAGGATCCAAGATGAAAGCAAAAGAATAAAGCATAGGAATGTCCTTCCAGTACTTAATATAAACATCTTTCATGCGAGTAACAACAGGCCTAAGCAACGAATCATTCTCATTGCTCTTGAAGTGCTTGCATATCAAAATCATATGATGCAACATAAGAGGAGAGGTAGGGTAATAAACACCAGAAAGTGCAACGGTGGCGTCATAAAACAAATCAAGGAATTCAAACATTTTCTCAGCAACAATCCAGTGATCATCTGTTAAAAGTCTAGACTCATTCTCAGCTCTAGGATAGTTGCTGTTAATGAAGACAGAAAAATTTTGCTTATAAGGGAGCAAATGCTTAAGCATGAGATATGTTGAGTTCCACCTCACATCCATATCCAAACCAAACTTTCTAGGACGAGCATTAACAACAATACAAAACCTCTTAAAGTTTGCAATGCGCTGGTTTGAAGAATTCAAAAAATAAACAGCAGAGCGAATGTCCTCAAGATAGCTCTTAATCACATCCAGAGCACTTTTAACCATTAGGTTCAGTATGTGACATGCGCAACGCTGATGCAAGAAGAGTGTGCCAATATAACCAGAAAGTTTAGGAGCTAAAGATTCAATGGTGCCTTCATAGGAACCAACATAACAAGACAGTTCAGGAGCTAAGTTTTTCATAGCTTTGGTATTAGAAGAAGCATTGTCCAAAGTAACAGAAAAGACCTTAGGAGTTAAACCATACTCCTCTAAAACAGCAGAAACACGCACTGCAATGTTCTCGCCAGAATGAGATTCATCAATCAACCTAAACCCAATTACCCTCTTCTCCAATTGCCAATCAGGATTAACATAGTGAGCAACAACACTAAGGTAATCCTCCTTAGCATTGCCAGACCAAATATCAGAAGTGAGAGCAACAGATGAAACACCAACCAAATTTTCAATAAGCTTAACACGCAAACCATTAAAGTACTTGATTAAATCTCTAGTTGTGGTTTGTGCAGAGACATGATTAAATCTAGGATTATGAGCACGCTTTATATACTCCTCAAAAGCAGAAGATGCACCAAAACAGAGAGGAAGATCCAATCTAGCAATCAAACGACATAACTCAGTACGAGCTACTTCAGCACTATACTACCAGTGACGAACACTACCATCAGAACTGAACGAAAGCAGAGACTGAGATTGGCGAATGCTTGCCTTTCTAGCATCGCAAACCTTAACATGCCGCAAGAGATGGCCAGTACCAATAGTAGAACGACCAGCATAAACATGGCCACAATGAAAGCATTTGGCACCGGTTCTTACCCTCTTACCATTGATGACCTCGTAGAGCTTCTCGAAGTCATTCCAAGCGTCGGAGGTAAGCTTCCGTTTCCTCCTGCCTTCGCCGTCGACAGGAGGGACGGCGCCGGTGGGCGAGGGAGGGACGCCTTGGCCGACGGCGGTACCGCCATCGCCATCACCGACCTCGATTGGAACACTAGCAGATCCAAAGAGCTCTTCCCGATCCGCTTCGAGGTCACTCTCGTCATCGCCACGCAGGCCTTGCATATGAAGGTCCTCGTTGATGGAGTGACCCTGCTCCTTGTCCTCACCGTCGCTGGACATCGTTCGAACGGAGCACCAGAGCAGCCGAGATCTAGGGTTAGGGTTAGAGGATGAAGCTCTTACCGATGATTCCGGAGCACCAGAGCGACGGTGAGGTCGACGAACCACAGATCCAAGCAGGCGATGACGAGAATCGACCGGCAAACTACTGGATCTAGAGTCAAACGAGTCGAATCGAGCTCGAGCTCGGGCACCATCAAGAGGAGACAAGGAGTCGAGGAGTGGAGGACGAGAGAAAGAGAGGGGCAACGGCCGGATGCGAGAGACGGGTAGGGTTTCGGGGGGCGCCGGTGGCTTGCGGCTTTATATAGCCCCCCTCCAACGGCCGGATCCAACGGTCGGAATGACCTGGATCCAACGGCCGGGAGAAGGGGAGGGGGAAGTAGGCTGCTGGGCCGATGGGGGTGTAAAATTTAATGGGCCGCCATCGGGCCGACCCATTTTCGGGCCGTGCCTCGGGCCGGCACTATGGGCCGGGGTGGCGGCCCAAGCACTAACGCCACATTGGGCCGGGCCGGCTCGTAGCGCGATTGACCATGCCTCGGGCCGGGCTAGGGCCGTGCTTTTTAGTGTCGGGCCTCGGGCCGCCCATCGGGCCTGGCCCATTTGGAATACTATACGTACGGTTGGCGAGGAGGAGGTGCGGCCACCATGGCTGCCGCCTGGGCCTTCCCCGCCATGGCTGCAGCCCGATGCTCCTCCTACACGACCTCCGTCGCCTTCCCTCGCCAATGGCGGCGCTCGGAACTCTACCACCTCGGCTGTCGTTGCCGCCTGGAAGCTTGTGCCACCGTCGCAATGGATCTCCCGCAGCCGCGCGCCCTCATGTGGAGCGACCTTCTGATGCCCTACCTAGCTCCCGCTCACTGCGGGGCGACCGACCCTAGCGCCTGGACATCACATCCTTCAACCAAACACTAAATGAGACGATTTGGGTCCATCATATCCAAATACCGTCTTAAAACCAAACACATGCTTAGACACCAGCCCCTATCGGCTACACTAGGCCCTCCTGTAGCGCGCTGGACTCCGTGCTGTAGGTGATGTAGGTCTGGGCGTTGTTGCCAGGTTGGATAGATCGAGCACATGAGGGAGGGAAGATGTTGATATTTACTGTATGCCCCTTAATAGACATAAAAATATTTAAAAAGGTTAATTAGGTAAAGGAAGAAGGAAGTTAAATAAAACAAAAATAATAGTTCTTACCACATTGAATTCTCTCTAAAAAGGCATACATCATGTAAACCCACCTTGATAAGTACAATCATGCCCTAAACGGCTTCTAAACCATATACAGAGGGAGTACTGTTAAGATAACCTATTATGACCGATAGACGTACTCGATCCTCTGTTAGCGACTATCTCAAGCTCCTTACAATCATAAGCAGATGGCGTCATTGCCTGCTCACTTCAGGACTAAAATCTTCTCAAACATAGATTAAAAATACACATTCTTAATATAAAAAAAATCCTCGCTTTGTTAGACAGACAAATAAAATTAATTGCGGAAACAAAAGCACCATGCACACAGAAGGTCCATGATTATTAAACATACTCATATGATTATTAGCACCACAATTACGTCGGGCCTGGAAATATACTATCCACTTCTTAAACAGGTCCATGATTATTAGCACCAGAATTACATTAAAGTCACACAGATAGATCACTATTCACTAGATCAGACGTCACAGCACATATAACATGATAAAAATTCTTAGACGACGTACGTACAAAGCAGACAGCAGGATAAACATTAATTCCCCTGGAGCGAAACCCAACCTAGGCAGTGTCTCCCTCGGGAAGACGAAACAACCTCTTGAGGCCATTGTCGAGGTACTCCACGCGCACCATCGCGTACCCCTTCTCCTTGTACTGGTCCAAGATGTCCTGACGCAGATCGACCAACTCGTTGGTGTTAGCATCACAGGCCAGGTAAGCGGCTACAAGGCTGTGATCGTGGGTTAAGCGTTCAGGGATAGGAGACGGCCTCCGCAGAGGATTCTTGATGAGCCACTGGATGTACGAATCCTCCAGCTTCTCGATCTTGACAGCCACCACCGTCGGCTCCGGCGAGCCCTCCGTCAATGACAACGGCTTGCGCTTGCCCTCCACTACCTTTGCCGCCTTCACCGCGGCTGTCGTCCCCATCGCCGAATCATCCTTCATCTCCAGCGCCATCGCCTCTGCCATCCTGCCTTCCTCTGATCCTCTCTCGGCGTCGTATATATAAATATAGTCCTGCAACCCTAGAAGGAGATACCGGGTCCCTTGGCAGACAGGGACTCTCCCATTGGAAACGGAAACTTGGGCCAATTGGGTGAACATGGGCCTGGCCCAATTTGAAGAAATAGTTTGCTGAAATTTAGAATTTGTTGGGATCAGAGTCGGGCTAGTCCACGGTTGTTTCTTCATAGAGTTTACAACAGTTGGGATGACTCAAATCGTTAGGTTCTTTTCTAGCTTGAGACAACGAAGATGGTTGGAACGGATTAAGTGGTATAATTTCTCTATCCATATATATGCCAGGCAAAGAGAATGTTCTAGCCGATCTTTGAGCCGCAGGTCAATGCCCTCTGCATTGATTTGCTTGATAAATGGTTTGGAGCAAATGGACACTCCCTATTGTTTTGTTGCAACGTCATATGCAATTCTTGAGTCTCCTATTTAGAGTGAATGTTTAAAGTAGGACTACCATGATCGATTATATTACAAGATGTCAAGAGGCTGGAGAGTTTCTGATTTAACTTTTTTTTATTATTTTTCCCCGATCAATGGATGTGGACACAAAATCGCCTTTGTTAATCTCCGATCAATAGAAGCCCAAGTTCAAAGGTGTGACATCCCATGTCAATTAAACGGGAAGTTTGACCAAAGTCCAACCTTGGTCAAAATTCCATCAAATTGGATGACAAGAGATTCCTAAATTCTTCTAGTGACCTATGGAGGGTGATGGAATCCAAGTTGGTACAAGAATCATTTGGTTTATGTATCAATTAAATCAGAGAAAGAAAGAGAAAGGCCACTGTTCAAAATCCAACAATAGGAGTCAAGTTTCAGATTTTGCCATGATACTTGGCGATGTTGGAGTGTCTATAAAAATTTCTAGGTTGACTTTTTTACAACGGTGATAAAACGGAAGTTGTTGAACAAGGAATTCTGAGAAACTTTGTGTCTGGGTTAATTGAGTTTAGTTATAAATCAAGGAGAAAATTCAGGAGGAAAATCTAATCAGAGTAAAATGCAAGAAAAATTCAGAGTAAAGTGGCTGAGATGGAATTTCGAGAATTGGATCCAAACTAGTGAGAATCTGACAATGGTTCAAAAAGGAAGAATGAAATTCAAACCAAGCCAAAGAGCTTTTGTATTTCGAGCAAAGTCAAGTTTTATGGTAAATTTTGGAGTAATTTGAGTTTTTGTTTCTGAACCAAGAGCTAGGGTTCAGCTGTTAATGAACTTTGGTTTCGCATAGGGTTCAGGGCTCCAAATCGAGCATTTAACTGAGAATCTGAACATGGCGTTAAAAGAGAAGATGAAATTGAAGGAAATTCGGACAACTTTCTGTTGGGCAGCAAAGGGAGTTTCCATACGAATTTGAGAGTAATGGAGGAATTCAAATTTGAAGTCTGAAAAATGGGGAATAAAATCACCACACTTTGGAGCTTTGATTTCTCTCTGTACACAGCTCGAATCGAAAAGGTCAGAATATAAAAGTTGGAGTTCTATGATCCATCTACGGGTTTCTTCTTTGGAGTTTTGTGAGTTCAGAAGCGTTTTTGTGAGAAAATCCGGCTGCAATCTCTCGGTTCTTGAGCACGGCCGCGAGGCAATGGCGGTTCAACGTCGGTTCACGGGCGAAGGCGGCATCTTCTCTTCCACGCGTCACCGTGCATGAACTCGTGTGGCAATGATTTCAGCAGGAGGTGGCGATCATCCGGGTGCAATTCTCGTTGATAAATAGCCACCCATGGCGTCGCTGCTACTTTTTTTCCTCTCTTCGCCATTTCCGGCTCACTCCGGCCGCCGCCGGTTTCCACAGTCGCGCGCCGCACCTCGACCATCTCTGATCGATTCCTTCCGCTCAAATCACCGTCACAATCTCCTCTATATTTTGAGCCAACCTTTGTTGAGTTTCGTCCACTCTTGAGCCTTTCCGAGCCGTTTTTCCCCATCGCCATCGTCGAAGTTCGTTGGTAAGCGCCGCCGCTTCCAATGTGGGTTCTGGGATGGCTTCGGGAGGGTTTGTTAGGCGCGGTGAGCTCGAGTGTGGGCTGTGGCGGGCGTAGGATCAGTTGGTAGGTGTTTTAGTGGATTGGCTTCGCATAGACGCGTTGTTGCCGCCATGTTCGCCGTCGTGCGCGCTCCCGCCATGCAGGCGCACGTGAGCAGGCTGCTTGGGGGCATCGCGGCTAGTGCTAGTGGTTGCGTTGGGTTCGCCTCGAGCCGCTGGTGCTTACCGGCATGTTCTCATCGTGCGTGTCTCCGTCGGCTGGCCGGGCAACGTCTCGCCGTGGTGCGCCGCCGCCGCGGTCGTCGCGAGGAGCTGCTGCGAGGGTCGCCGAGGGGTTTTGGGGCTAGGCGTGTGTGCAGAGTCGAGGCGGTGCCGTAGGGCTAGGTGTCGGGGTCGGAGGACCTCGCCACCGGCGGGTCTGCGCCGGTCAAGTCCGACGGGGCGCCGGTCAGCGCGGCTCACCTGTTAGAACGGGGGAGGGACCGCGGAGGTGAAGATGAGGAAGGCTAGGGGGTTTTGTGCAAAAGTTCCTTTTAGATTTTGATAATAGGTTTAAAAATTAGACCTTTCACCTTTTAATTCATAGAAAATTGTAGGGGTGTCCAAAAAGAATGAAACCAATTTTGTTAATCTTATTTTTAATTCAGTTATCCTTTAAAAATGTTAATTAGCTAACTTAGATAAATTCCTTAAATTTCTTTTTATTTAAATAGTGCTTAATAATTGATAAAAATATTTTTAAAAAATTTGGTTAATTCTTTATTGAATAGAAATGAATTTAAAATGGCTTTATTTATTTATTGATTGCTTTTACTAGGTATAAGTTCAATTTATTTGTTAAAAATCAATTAAAATTCATTTAAGGCAAGATCTTATTAAAGAA
This sequence comes from Digitaria exilis, assembly GCA_015342445.1. Taxonomy (NCBI): domain Eukaryota; kingdom Viridiplantae; phylum Streptophyta; class Magnoliopsida; order Poales; family Poaceae; genus Digitaria; species Digitaria exilis. The sequence goes on from JACEFO010001613.1 coordinate 1,245,678, forward strand.
AATTCTAGGAAATGCTTTGAAAGGGGTTGGTGTTGCTGTTTTGGCTTGCAACTCTGTCGAGAAGGGTAGTTGTATAGCTCTTTTTGGAAAATTGTTGCATATCATCTCTAACTTGCATTCCGTTGTAGAAGTGGAAGCTTCTGAAGCGGAATACGTTGAGTTGGCCGAAGATCAAGCTCAGCTATATGAGGAAGTTGTTGTGGTTGCCCCCGAGTCCGAGGAATTCACTGCTGAACCTAATCTTTTTGTGAACCAAGGCAAGCTCTGGTGCATGAATCTCCTATATTTATCTATGAAAATTCACATGAGTCCACTATTTATATCCATGTATGTGCATTTAGGTTTAGGAGTTGAATGTTAACCTACTTGTTGCATCGAAGCCATCCTTGCTAAGGACATTCTTGAAACTTGCCGTTAACACCTAGATGTTATGTTACATCTTAGTTATGCTTAGCTAAGCTAATGTTTAATCATGAAGCTTAAGCTAAGTTGAATCATTCATGAATATGTTCCTTCAAGTTGATGATGGCATATAAGAATGAGTTAAGGAGTTGTCGTGGCTTAACTGAGGATCAAGTGATTCTACTTGGTTGCTTACTGGGTATGGGACCAGTAAAGTTGATTAGGTTGGTTGACTCCTAGATTGGAAATATTGCTTACCTGTGCTTGCTGGGTCGGAGAAAGGCGGGGACGTAGCCTGAAACTCATGGGGTGGTCGCCAGACGTGGGGCCCACGTGGGGGTGCGTTCCTGGGTTCGAGTAAGGATATTTTCGGTCTTTGGCTCAATCAACTGAAAGATTGTGCGTACAGCAGAACCCCCTGTACGTGGCTGGGAACTAGGTATCCCCTGTAGGGTGTAAATTGGTCCGGATCGCCACTAGTCTTGGTTATGAGTGCACTTGATCAGCTGCTAAGTTTCGTAGTAAAAGAAGTGAAAGATAAGGTTCATGATTCAATATGTTGGATTGTTTAGCCCCACTTGTATGCAAAAGCTTTCAAAGATAGCTGGTTGGGTAATCATTGAATGAGAACTAAAACTTGAAATTTAAGGATAAAGAAATAGTAAGCTTTTGGCAAAGCATGAGCAACCAGCCCACTCTAAAGCCTAGCATCATCCTTGAAAGTCTTTTATTTTTATTTGTCAGGTAAGTCTTGCTGAGTACATTTGTGCTCAGGCGTTCCTTCTATGTTGTTTTCAGATGTAGTCTCCGAGGTGATTGAAGAGGAAGTCCCAAAGGTCTAGAGTGCATCTATGGTCTCGATGTCTCTAGAGATGATCCGGAGTTGTAGAAATATGTGTAATAGTATTCCCTAGACTGGTTTGTATTAAACTATTTGACTATGCGCTTAAGGTTACTTCAAACTTGGCTTGTAATATTTCGTATCTCATACCTTGGTATGTTGACATAAAAATGGTGATGCTCGTTGTGCTTCTTTTTCGAAAACGATTCTGTTGCATGGTAAAGGTAAAAGTAAAGTAGTTAAATGAGGCATCCATGGGACACTCGTCGGTTCTCTAATTTAAACTGCTTGAAGTGCGTTTATTGTCCTTAATTGGATGATTTGGCGCACTTGAGCCAGTTTAAATTGGGGTACTGCTACAAAAGGAAGATGGGATATCCGTCTTTGAAAACCCAAAGTAAACGCCTCCAAAAACCTTTCTTGTAGTAGTGAAACTTCAATATGGACCATACGATGTTGATCCAAGGGGACCCTCAGGGGAGAAGGTTTTGCAAATCACCCCTCACACCTCTCCTGAGCACCGCCTTGGATCAATATCTGGTGGTGAAGATTAAAGTTTACATGGTTTGCACGGAGAGATTGATTTGCTTCTAATACGGTGTCAACAAACTGATGACCCATGACAGAGGAAGTCATGCTTGTCGAACTCAAAAAAGATGAGCCCTTGCTCAATAGTTATCTCATATTTCAGTCCCTACCCTATTTTTATTTTTTAACTTTTTTATTTTTTCTCACTACATACATGGATTCTCAAACACCCACTTGCATGCTAGAAATTGATGCCGAGGGGATCATCCATGGCAACAACACGAGAAGAAGAAGGTCACCACATAGCAGAGGACCCAAGGAACCAGACCACAATCGACGACGAGCAGATCAAGGCCGAGCGACACAACGCAGGTGACCCCCTGACAGCAGCACAAGGCACATCAGTGCCTCCATCTCACGCACACACGAGTGCGCAGCAGCAGCCCCTCCAAAATCCCGTTAGAGGCCGGCAACACAAACCCCACCACAGACAACTTAGGGGCCAAATCCAATACCACTAAGAGTTGGCGCAGCAGAGAGACAAGTCACCAGAGCTAGAAGACCCCGGGGATAGCGGGAGTTTTGCTGGAATCAAAGGGAACCGAGAGAGGGAGGCAAGAGATCAGTGGAAGGCGTCTGGAGAAGGGGAACCTAGATCCGCTTTTGTAGACCAAAGGGGGAAGTGGCGTCACCCTCGACGTGCATGCGGAATACCACGTTCGTCGTGAAGGGCGGCCCCACCTTTGGCTGCCGCCTCCTTGCTTAGTCGCCTCCGCCCCCGTCGGGCTCGGTGGACCGAGCAAAGGGGAAGAAAGGGTCTGAGCACACTGCCGGCTGGCGGGTTGGGCTGGTTGGTCCATTATGGGCCTTGTAGCAGCCCAGCTTGGACTCTCCCTTTTCCCTTTTTCCTTTTTTTTATCCATTACATAAAGCAAAAAACCTCAAAAATAGACAAAAAAAACCCACTTTTTTCTGTTTATTTATTTTCTTTTATCGATATCATTGACCTCACATATTGTTTATATGCTACTTCTCGGCAGAGGTACCTATTAGGTTTGAACCAAATCCTATCCTAGTGATCTTTGATCCCCACAGGCAAATGAAGGACTACGACTTGATACAAAAGCCTTAGTGTGAGAATCTTTGAATAAAAGGAACATAGCCATCTTGATAATTGCTATAAGAGAAGGTTGTGAGTCAAGTTTATAGAACATAGGCCAAGTTTCTCATTGTTCAAATTTTTTTTGGCTGACTCCCGTTTAACCCTTAGTGGTTGTCTACTCGGTCCTACAGTTTCAGCTATGCTTTCATTTGGGTTTTGTTAACGTGGCACTGTTGAAAACAACAAAATGGAACTATCGATGGGGATTCACCTTAAAGAGGAGTCACTATGAGCAGAGATGTTCCTTCAATTTCTGCATTTCCGTCGAAAACACAAAGCTCCACATGGAACGAGAAAAAGAAAAATAATAGCACAATACAACCTGCATTATACTTTTTCGGGGATAAAATCCAACCTGTTTTATTCTGCCTTCAACTTGAAACACGTATCAAAATACATTGCTTTATTGATTCAACCCCGTACAAAACACAACCGCATAGTCTAATGACTGAAACGTTGTACATGGTGTAGGACATCAAACACTGAAAGCAAATAAACTATGAAAGCACATGTTGCCGCTGGCAGCGGCTACCTGCCTCCGGCAAAATGAGGGACCAAACACAGAACGCGTATTATTATGACGATGCGTGATAAGTAAAATGGACACGTACAATTCTTTGCATAGCCGGCCTGAACAGACTACACACAAAACGCGACAATGCATGTGCCGCAACATGAACTAGAAGTTAGGAAGCAAGGAGAACCTCTTGGGAGGCAATCCAGTAACTTTCTTGACCCCAGATGGTTGGACTGCGAGAAGCGCATGGCCGAAGCCGACCCCACAGCTGCCATGAGGAGCAGCGCCGCCATGATTACCACCAATGCCATCTTAGTAGTCGCCATTGTGTATCCTCTCTCTGTGTGTTCTTGCCTGGCCGCACGGCTACACGCTACTTGCTTTGGGCTTGCACAGACTCCGTCCCTCTGGTGCTTCTTATAGGCGATGGGAGCTATCTTTGCTCGCCCGTCGATGGACCAATAAAATGAAGATAATCTTAATCACATGTATGAGTCACGCATGGCTTCTATAAAATTAATATAAATTAAATGTAGATGTATGCTTGCAGCTCTATGCAACATAGTTTAAAACAATTTAGTTAATGATGAGAACCATTTCAAGACGAAGGCAATAGGGTTCCCATCAGTGGCAAATAAAAGTAAATGCTTGTAAGAGCTCTTAGACAGAGCATTCGATTAATTCAAAGTTCCATGCATGGACATACGTGAATTTTGTGAATTTGTTTTCAAGTTATGACTCAGTTAATAAGGACGTATGGACGTCGTTTTTCTGCATTAGTGTAATATCGTACTCCTTCAGTTTTGAGTTTACATCATGGCGCGCACTCTCCAACGCTGTCTACTACAGTACATTGGTCCAAAAAATCAACGCCATACCGAAGTGCTTTCAAATATTAAATCTACTAATATGAATGTTGCATCCCACATTAATTTATAAACTCCTAGGTTAAATATATATACTAAAAATAAAGTTGAAGTCGCAATATATGTAATAGGTAGTAAAATAGATAGCGTAAAATCACCCCTCGAGATTTAGATCATGGAAGGGTCGGTTCCACAGGGATTCGACTTGCAGTTGCATGTGGCAAGTATGTAAATTTCATCCTCCGATGCTTTGCACATGGGGCAAACACAGATGTAGATACTACTGTAATCAAATATGTACTCCCACCGTCCTTTAAATATATGTCGACGGAGTACCGTTTTAAGATTTCTACTGGTTATTAGAGTTATTGTGAACATACACATGTTCTTTTTTTTTTTCTTTGACAAGGAACTATACACATGTTATGAACATCCATAGAGGCGCTTTTCGACCTGTGTGGCAACACTAGCGGGACAAAAATTTGCAAGAAAAAACTCTCCTCTTTGATTGAGACATTTTTCGACAGTCATATGCTCTTTCATGGAGAGTTTTTTTTTGCAACCTTTTGCCACTCTGGAATTGCCATGTAGGCAAAAGGTAGCTTCATGGAAAGCTTTTGGACCTATGTGACCACTCATAATATAGATTGCGGACCTAGATGACCACTTTTTTAATTCATGGACTCAGATAAGACCTCAATAATTGTTTAAGGACATAGATGACCACTTTTTTAATTCCCGGACCTAGATGAGATCTCGTCAATAGTTTAAGGATCTAGAGTGAAATTTACTCTATTTTTTTAAACCGGAGGTAGAGCATAGCTAGGTAACAGGGATGAATTTTGAAAACAATCAAGTACTATCGTCAGCTGGCGGTCCATTGACTTCGATGGAGGGATCTGATTTGATTTCCTACAGGATGGAGGTCGAAATCCTCGTGCAGTACCTGTTTACTCTTGTGGAGGGATAAAGAAAATCACATCTGGTCAGCTGGCCTCATGTAGCATTTGTTTACTGATGAGGGAGAACTAATTAATGCAAACATATCTGAAATATCGAGAACATATCTTTGAAAAAAATAAAAAATTATTAGCAGATGGCGTCCATTGACTTTGATGGAGGGCATCTGATTTGTTTTCCTAGAGGATGGAGGTTGAAGTCCTCATGCAGTACTTTTTTTATTCTTACGGAGGGAAAATCACATCTGCATCGGCTGGCCTCGTGTAGCACTTGTTTACTAATTAGGGAGAAGAAGTAATTAATGCAAAGATATGTTTTCGATATTTCATACTCCTACATACAGGTGTTCACCTACCATTGCTTTATAAATACATTGTTTCATTCAATTTAATATAGAAAATACATTGTTTCATTCAATATTATTTAGAAGAGTCAGTACAATGTTGCTGGAATGAACAACCTCCTCCAGAAACAAAGTGAAACTTGAGTGGCCTCTATAAGGTTTTCTTTGGTTTGCATATATTAGAGGGCCTTAAGGGAGACTTTAACTTGTTGGAGATTTTGTCCCTCCACACCCCTTCAATCCTATACAGTATGTTGCAAACTGAACAAGTCCTAAAGCATTTACAAGAGGCTAAAATCCACTTTCCGATGTGGTGCGACATAGGCACATAGGCAGCATCTAGGCAAACTGTTGTGAATGCCTTTTCATAGGCGGGCTAGTGACCGCATCTTTTTCTTTGTGGGGGCAGGGGCAACTACCATTGAAATCTTCACGTAAATAAAAAAAATAGGTTATATGATCACGAATGTCCAGGTCCATGGAGCTATTGAAGACCTTAAATCAGCCTGGATGATTAATTTGATACTCGATGGGGTTGAAATACAAATTATGGCTCTAGTCTCTAACACTACGGCAGTCGGGCAGTTTGCCGTGTTCCCAAGGTATGAGTACACGGCAAAATCCCAAAAGCATATGACATTTTTTTTTGCCAACGGTAACACACGACAAAGCTCCGACGGCGACCATGTGAGAGCTCGGGCGCAAGGCAAAGTATTTCTTGTGTGCGAAAAGGTGGCACATGGCAAAATAAAGTAGAAGACCGAACTCCAGCCACCAGACGACGCTGGGCGTGATGGCGACAGTGCTGGACAGCATGGTGACGATGACGGCGTCAATGCTTTGTCGTGTGCCCATCATCCAGCACATGGCAAAGATCCTCCTCCGGCACATGGAAAAAAGAAGGTTGTGTGGGCCCATGACTAGGTGTCCTAGCTTGGCACACGGTAAATAATGGTCACTTTACCGTGTGCTGCATTTGGCACACGGCAAGGTGGCCATAATCGCATTCTAGAGGGTCACTTTGTCGTGTGCTTTATTTTGTCATTGCACACTGCAAAGAATTTTTTTTTCTATTTTTTTTTTTGTTTTTTCAGGTATAACGGACTCTCTGAAGCAAAAATCATAGAAATCAATAATATTTCACAACCAACATGACAGACAGCAGATATATAAGTAAAAAACCACAAGTTCACGCACAACGATCCATGAGTTCACAACATCCACGAGTGATGAGAGGTGATGTCGAAACTCTGTGTTGGATACACGTAGAGCATGGAAACTAACCCCGTTTACATATCCTCGGGTTGTCCAAAAAAATGTAGACAATTTGAAACATATATGGTTTTAGATATGCAAGGATCTGAATATTTCCAAACGTATCTCTTTTGAACCGGAGACGCCTAACAAGGTTTTGTAATCTAGATAAGGAAAGAGGGGTGTTTGGTGCCTCACCTAGCTCGAGGGCTCGGGTTTCGGAAGCGAGTGTGTTCTCGGCCCATGCAACTCACAATATTTTCTTTTTTCCTATGCATAAATTAAGGATTATGCATTTATTATAAGATAACATATAAGACAACCCATTGTTCGAGTTACCTATTATATCGCCTCGAGATGATGTGGCAATGCATGAGACTGCCTACTAGAGTATACCAATGTACTTGCCCTAATGTGGGGCAATCTGGTCTTTTCCGTAGCAACTTAACAGCAGTTAACCCTTCGTGGACGGAAATAGCATTGAGATAAAAAAAACTAGGACTTCCATGGCATCGAGGGAAATTCATGAAAAGTTGTGGCACTAAGGGGAGTGGGTCTAGTTTTTGTGGCACCGAAGATATTTTCTCTATCAATATATCACACGCCATAGCCAATTGTTAGTAATGGAGGGCACTGTCTTGTGGTAGCATATGATAGCAGGCCACTTCTCCCATTTTCTTGATATTTATTCTTTTTATATCTGAGGATTGTATATGTAGCAAAACTTAAATCGCAGACGCTGACAGTTTATGTGTCGCGTCATGCTTTGATCATGTGAAAAACTTAATTGTGTTTTACCATAATCGGGACCTCATGCCCTGAGGGGCATTTAATTCACTATTACATAAAAATGTTTTGCGAGACACCTCAAATTCGGCCTCAGAGGCAGAAACAAATTTAGTCCGCCTCCGTTAATCCTCGGTATTAACGGGAGGCGGATATTTTTTATTTTCGGAGGCGTTTCAATATGTTCTCCTGTGAAATTCGATTTATGGAGGTGGACATTTTAAAAAACTACCTCGGATAAGGTGTCGGCCTCCGTAAATCGATTTTCATAGGCGGACGCTTGTATGGTCTGCCTTCAAAAAAAGCCCGAAGCTCAATAAGCCCAGCTCATCTTAATAACCTTCATAATATATATACAAACACTTCTCTCTCCATAACCTTAACCCTCCCTTCCTCACTTCTGTCTCCGGTCACCCCAGCGGTGCCCTTCCCTCTATCCCGTGTGAGCCCCTCCCTCTCTCTCCTTCACGGTGGCGTCTCTCTCTCTCTCGCGCGGCGGCGCTAAGGCTCCTTCCCTGTTCTCATCAATAGTTTAAGGACCTGCAGTAAAATTTACTTTATTTTTTTAAACCGGAGGAAGAGCATAGCTAGGTAACAGGGATGAATTTTGAAAACAATCAAGTACTATCGTCAGCTGGCAGTCCATTGACTTCGATGGAGGGATCTGATTTGATTTCCTACAGGATGGAGGTCGAAATCCTCGTGCAGTATCTGTTTACTCTTGTGGAGGGATAAATCAAATCACATCTGCTCAGCTGGCCTCATGTAGCATTTGTTTACTGATGAGGGTGAACTAATTAATGCAAAGATATCTGAAATATCGAGAACATATCTCTAAAAAAAAAACTATTAGCAGATGGCGTCCATTGACTTTATGGAGGGCATCTGATTTGTTTTCCTAGAGGATGGAGGTTGAAATCCTCATGCAGTACTTTTTTTATTCTTATGGAGGGAAAATCACATCTGCATCGGCTGGCCTCGTGTAGCACTTGTTTACTGATGAGGGAGAAGAAGTAATTAATGCAAAGATATGTTTTCGATATTTCAGACTCCTACATGCAGGTGTTCACCTACCATTGCTTTATAAATACATTGTTTCATTCAATTTTATATAGAAAATACATTGTTTCATTCAATTTTATTTAGAAGAGTCAGTACCATGTTGCTGGAATGAACAACCTCCTCCAGAAACAAAGTGAAACTTGAGTGGCCTCTATAAGGTTTTCTTTGGTTTGCATATATTAGTGGGGGTCGAGGGGATCAAGGGAGACTTTAATTTGTTGGAGATTTTGTCCCTCCACACCCCTTGAATCCTGTCCAATGGAGTATGTTTCAAACCCAACAAGTCCTAAAGCATTTAAAAGAGGCTAAAATCCACTTTCAGATGCGTTGCTAAATGTCTTTTCTTAGGCGAGCCAGTGACTGCATCTTTTTTTTTTTGTGTGTGGGGGAGGGGGGGGGGGGGACATAAAGTGTTTGATGGATTGAAATCCCGCATATATACATAAAATTGTAGGTTGTATGATCATGAATGTCCAAGTCCATGGAGCTATTAAAGACTTACAAATCAGCCGGATGATTTTACCGTTTATCCCACTGTTTATTTCTGCAGTAGTGTATAATTTAATACTCCATGTACTCGATATGGTTCAAATACAAATTATCGCTCTAGGCTCTAACCTTATCTCCGTATGTTAGTCCATAAAATATGTTATCATGGATATAACCCCAGGGTTACCCTACGTGTCAGATAGAAGATATAGTTCTTCTGATACATAGTTGTACTCCACCTAAGTTTCTTACATTATACCCGAACAACTCGAAAAGTTGTTATGCTTTTTTTATTATGCATCTGAGCTCTAGCAAAACCTCAAGCTCTCCGACTTTTTTTTTAGCTTAGTTTGTTTACCCCATTTTTTGTGCTGTCGAAAGTAATAAGCTAAAAATCTGAACCACCCTTTGCAAGGTGGGAGGAGTGATCACCTTCCCTAAGCGCCCTTTGAATCAATATGAGTGGCTTATATTAAAGTTTTCATAATTTTAACAGAGATGATGATTTCCACATGATACGTTCCTTAGATTTTTAAGTCAATAGTTGTTAGCTGACGTAATATTTTTGCCCGTTAAGTCTGAAATATATCATGCTTGGTGTTGGCTCCTTTTAGGTCAATAGATGTTTCACTGACTTAATATGTTTGCCTGTTAAGTTAAGTTTGAAATAAATCATTCTTAGTGCTTGGTTATTTTAGGTCAATCGTTGTTTTAGTGATGTAATATATTTGCCCGTCATTTGAAATAGATCTTGCTTGGTGCTTGTTTCTTTTAGCTCAATATTACGTAGTAAGGAACAAGATCCTCTGCCTTTGCTCCCATGCAGTTGAGTGGGCAGCCACTCAACTGCAAAGGAAGTAAAGTTGGACAGACATCTTCCACGTAGTAAGGTGAGGGCTATTCAAATACCCTAACTCTTTTCTCATCGGTTTTAGCCGCTCGTCGGGCATGGACCTATTTTTGAAAAAAATAATAAATTAGCTGGGCCGTTCTCCCATGGTTTTTTACATGAGGCCCATAAAATCACTAGCCGCCCAACGCGCGGCCCATAATGAATGTAGCGGCGCCAGACCGGGACAGAAAAGAAAAAGAGAAGTCATCTACAAAGCCCAGCAACTGCAAGAAACAGCGGCCCATTTCCTTCGTCTTCCGCAGGCGCTTCCCGACGCCAGTTGCTGTCTCTCTCCTTCCTCGTGTGCTCCAAGCCAAGCCAGCAAGCGAGCACCGCGCCGCCCCCGCGATCCTTCCAGAATGCTCCTCCGCGGCGGCCGCCGCGCCGCGCTCCTCCTCTCCGTCTCCGCCGCCGCCAGCGTAGCGGGAGCAGGGGCCCTCGCGCGCCGCGACCCCGACACGGCCGTCTACGCCTCGGCCTCGCCGCCGCTCCGCCACGCCCTCTCCGCCGCCGCCGAGGGGCTCCTCTCCGGCACCCGCCTCTTCTCCCCATGGCCGCTTCCACCTCCTTACCAAGGTCCGTCTTTTTTTTTTCTTTTCCTTCGGCCTGGTGTGCGGAGGAACCGCTTTTGCTGCGGGGCACATTTGTTTTTGGGTATGCTGTGTACTTGTGTTGTGGGCAGCGATTGCGTTGCGTCTCAGTGAACGCGAGCTTGATTGCCTGGGATTGCTGTACACGCTGAAGAAAATGGCATTATGTCAATCGGGATACGGTCTTTGTCTTTAGTTCAACTTAGTAGAGACTTGCCGTTGGGCTCTAATTTTGTTTCCCCCCCCCCCCCCCTTCCTGAGCTGCACTGATAGTCGATGGACCTATGTCTGTCGATACGAATGCATAATGTACAAATTCATATCTCGTGATAGCTTGTATGGTTGGATCATTAAGATAGTGGCAAATTTGCAACTATCGTCTGCAATTCCTGCCTGCGTGATCATTAATTTGAGTCGTTCAGTAGGGGGAGGCAATTTGTTTTAAAATTATGATTTGATGATCCCTCCTTGTTCACAAATTCCTTGTGATTGCCTCGGTTAAAACTTCTGTAATGATCATGGGAAGTTAAGTAGATTTTCCCCCTATTCAAACCAATCATCTTGGCCTTGAATAACATACAGTTTTTTTATGCTGAATATCTTACTGTGTTGAAATGTTTTTGTAGGGTTCCCAATAATAAATTCCTTTGCGTCTGCATCAGTATCGCCTGCTAAGTTAAGCGACCAAGGTTCTGCTGGAATCTCAGATGATTCAAGATGTGGCCCGGGGTGTCTAGGCAGGAATTCGATTGCTAAAGCTGCATCTGCAGTTGGTCCTGCTGTTGTGAACATTTCTTGCACGCAAGGTGACAACATTCTTGTCTGATGAAATCATCAAATCCGTTATCAGTGTTGTAGCTGTGTGCATTGAAATCGTCAACATCATTTTTGTAGATGCTCATGGATGGCTCCTGAAGGAGAGCATTGGATCGGGAACTATAATAGATCCAGATGGGACGATATTGACATGCGCACATGTTGTTGCTGATTTTCAGAGCACAAAAGCAGTTGTCAGGGGAAAGGTTGCTAACTAGGCACTATCCTATCTTCTCATCTTGAGCTGCCTTTTACATGCCTTTGTAAATACTGTCAACCATTTATCTGCACCAATGGGACAATGTGAAGCATGAATTTTGACTGCTTAATTCCTTGAACAACCAATTTTCTAAATTTAATAGCTCTTACTTTGGTAAATTTCAGCTGCAAGATAAAGTCTGGTTAATATCTACGTATATCCTCGGAGGCTTGGAGAGAAGTTTAGCACTTAGCAGTAGTGGATGATACTATTTTCTTATTTCTTACCTAGTTATAGGACAGTGGTGGCCTGCATTTATTTCATAGTTGTCTCATGACTTTGTAATTGAACTAAATCAATATCCTTGGTCCTTTACCTTTGTTTTAACATAGATCAAACAACAACAATATATCTACTTAGTAGTAGTACTAGGGTTATATTCTAACCTTTAGTGACCCTGATCCGGTGATCCCCAAGCTACAAAGGAATGGATAGTTACAGCATTTTCTATTCTTACATAATATGATGTAGTAGTACTAGGGTTATATTCTAACCTTTAGTGACCCTGATCCGGTGATCCCCAAGCTACAAAGGAATGGATAGTTACAGCATTTTCTATTCTTACATAATATGATGCTTATCTGTTCTTGAGATGATTGATTGTGAATTTGTGATTGGTCGAGGTGATTATTTCTTACATGTGTTTGTTTCCTCATCTTTCCTTCAAAAGGTTGAACATTGTAAGTTTGTAACAGGTTAGTGTGACTTTACAAGATGGCCGTGAGTTTGAAGGTGTTGTCCTTAATGCTGACCGCCACTCTGACATTGCCGTTGTGAAGATTAAATCTAAGACCCCGTTACCAGCTGCCAGGCTTGGATCGTCCTCTAGACTTCAGCCAGGTGATTGGGTTGTCGCTTTGGGCTGTCCGCTTTCACTTCAGAATACAGTTACAGCTGGTATTGTCAGGTTAAGACCTAAATCATTTTTACTTAATTTACTCTGATGATGATTATCATAAAGAATACTTGTTTCTTGTAAATTTGCAACTATGATGTTTATCTTTATTGACTAATATTACCTACATCAACATTGTTTTAGTTGCGTTGACCGGAAAAGCAGTGATCTGGGTCTTGGAGGATTACGAAGGGAGTATCTGCAAACAGATTGCGCCATTAATCAGGCAAATCCATTTTCTTTGTGTTGCTAAGATGTGAAATCAGTATGCAAAGTAATTGGTTTTTTTTGTGGTTTTCTTTATGCCTCATCAGTTGTCACCTTGTCACACCATGAGAAAATGCAAAAGATAATGTAGCTATAAATCCAAATAAATGTTAAAATTTTACAGTGGTGGCATGCATATATACATTGTTTATGATTTTTTAATTTTCTTGCATCTTCTTTTTTTGGCTTTTCAATATCTATTGAACACACTTTATGACACATTTGTACGCTGCAGGGGAATTCTGGAGGCCCTCTTGTGAACCTTGATGGTGAGATTATTGGAGTTAATGTGATGAAAGTCAGGAATGCTGATGGTTTGAGCTTTGCAGTACCAATTGATTCTGTCGTTAAAATAGTAGATAACTTCAAGAAAAATGGGTACACCTTACTCATATCATAATTCTGCTTGCAGTTTATTATTATCATGGTATCGGCTTATTTCTGTCTGCTCTTCGAAACTTCTTTGTATACTTTGCATGTCATGTGTACTATTGGACTGGTCAAGTGATCGGAAGTTGAAAACATGTAATGCATTTGATAACCTACCTCTGTGAACAAGGCAATAAAAATGAAATTTGGTTAGGGTTTGCAAGTTATCCTCTGCCTGATAAAATGAACAATTAGTAAGTCAATTGTGAAAGTAAGACCGTGTATAATAACCTTTTGTGAGTAATTCATTTCGGATGGCTTAAAATTTACTATATATGTTTGTTTACCTGCACATCTGGGAGCTGCTTATGCTTGTCTGTGATGTAATGCAGGAGAGTTGTGAGGCCATGGCTTGGTTTAAAGATGCTTGACCTGAATCCCATGATCATTTCACAACTCAAAGAAAAATCAAGTACTTTTCCAGATGTAAGAAAAGGAGTGCTTGTTCCTATGGTAAGTTATTTGTATTTCATTTAATAAAGTAATAAAGAAATGTCGATTTTTTATAATCTATTGTGCTCTCTGAACTTCTGAAGGATATATGTCTCTTCTTTTGCCATGCTTCTCTTTGATAAAATGATGCTGTTAAGTGGTAAAACTTGAACTGTGGTGAGAGTGCTGACACTGAATTTTCAATCAGGTTACACCAGGATCTCCAGCTGAACAGGCAGGATTTCGTCCTGGGGATGTGGTGGTTGAATTTGGTGGCAGATCAGTTGAAAGCATCAAAGAGGTAACCAAGATAACTACTGGTTTCTTGCGCTTATACTATATTCTGTACTTGCAACATCTATTTTCCCTTGAAGTATTAAAATCAGATCATTGGGCGGTAATATCTTACTTGAATTTTTATTAAATAGAACCTGGTTATGCTGAGTGCTAATCATGGACTCAGATATTTTTTTAAAAAAATCATATTCTTCTCTTTTCGAATCCTCAGTTCTGGAGGAAGATTATATTCTTTTCTTGATTTGTACAGACACGCTAATAAGCTTTTTACGGCAGATCATTGATATCATGGGGGACAAGGTGGGAGTGCCTTTTAAAGTTCTTGTTAAAAGGGCAAACAATGTGACCGTGACTTTAACTGTGATACCAGATGACGCAGATGCTAGCAGATGACCCAAAATCAATCTGCTGGGAAGCTGAGCTAATGCCGTAGAACTCCTATTTTCTTTCGATTTACTCTGCCTCGAGTTTATGTAACTAAGCATGGGTGACAAGACCATCCGAAAAGAAAGAACATGAATACATGGGAAATATATATATCGGCGCAATGTTTCAGACATCGTCTGTACCAGCTTTTACTTTGTTCTCTGCAGCATGTTTTTATAACCGATGATCGTAGGTTTCATCTTACCAGTATTTCATTGAATAACGCTGTAGGTTCAGAAACACCAGTTCTTTATGTTTCCTGAAAGAATCTTATGTTTCCACCTATGCATTGCGCTCGTGTTCGTTTCTGGTGGCTGTGCAGCCGCAGCAGCCCAATACTACTGAGCTCACAGCCCAGCCATATGTTCTTGTTAGGTTGCTGCAGGTGTTGCTGGACAGCAATCTCTACCGGATGTCAGCTACTATAGCTAACTTACATGTGCAAACTGCATAGTAAAGCGAACAGTAACCAGATAAGCTAATTGAGCCAAATGATGAGCCTGTAAGTATCATGGAGGTCAAGGTTTCATGGAATCTATGAATTCATCTAATCTTGCACATACTCGACACTGCAAAGACTTCAACGGCCACATGATGAGCGTGTACGTCTGTCTCGGAGCAACGCTGTAGTACGGTGTACGTCTGCTCGTTGATTTGCTCGCGTTTTCAGGTTGCGCATTGTTGCTGTGGGCAGGCACACATATACATGGGGTCATATGGAGATGGAGATCCTCTGCCTTGTACAGCAGCACCCAAAGCCCCTATTGGTTGTTGGATGTTGGATGACAACATCATGGCCTTTTTTGTTGGGACGTCCCTCTCATGCTTCATCATTGGGAGATGCTATATATTCTTTTGTTTCGCTGGTCGATGTACACTTTTGTCTACCTGCTTGTTGTATGGTGTACCAGCAGCTAGCTGATCAGTTCTGTGTCTCGCAGGGGAATCTTTCTCCTCTTCTTTACTTGGATATATAAATATGTAAATGATTTGAAATCCTGTTTTGTTTTGTGCTAATCAACCATATTGCAGCGGTATTGGTAGACTTGATCGTGTAGTTTTTTCCTTTATGTATGTGGGGCCTGTTAGTGTGTGCTGTACACGTAACCGAGAGATCTTGTGTGCTGAATCAGGAAGTCTATTTTGGCTTTCTTTTCTTTCTTCTTCTTTTTTTTTAAAAAAAAATATACAAAATGATGCAAGGGTGCGCGTATGTTGTCATTCCTAGTAAAGCGTCTGAATCAAGCAAGTTTGAAAACGGGGGCGTAGGTCGCCGTGACATGTAGGTGTATGATTGGCAGCAATCATGGAGAGAGAAATTAATACTAGTCATCGTTGTAACTGAGGTGAGGTGAAGTGACACAGGCGTTAATTATATTTAGTTTGTCATTTTGGGAAAAAGAAGGGGGAAAAACACTTTGCCCATGGACAGATGATTTGGACTTGATTTTGATTGCACCTGTTTTGTTACCAGAGACAAGACGTGCTGCGCTGACGATGTGTTACAATCCGAGGCTTTTCAAGAGTGGCGGCCTGTGGAAAGCGCATCTTGTAAAAAGAAATGTACAACTCTCAACTTTTTTTTGGAACAAACAATTGTGATCTTTCGAGAAAAAAAAGAAAATGGACGGCAAACAATACGAAAAGGACGGCTGGAGACACTTGCTAACAAATTGCATGAACAGAGGGTATCAAAATTCAGAACCTCCACAGCTTTAATTCCAATATATTTTCCTTGCTTTATATATAAATAAAAATGCCTTTTTTTGCCTCGAAAAACAAGGTGGGTGTTGTGGCATGGCCTTAAGCGCAAGGCCTAGCGTCACTGACTCAGCTAGCGCTCTTCCACTGAAGTAAACCAGCCAGCCAGAGCCAGGGTTCATTTCATTAAGAGTAAACCCGCACTAATTAACCCAGCTAATCAATCCAATCCACCGTGGGCGCGGGGCCCACGTGTCAGCCTGCCACGGGAAAAAGCGCGGTGGTGTTGTAAACCACCAGACAAGGGGCCCAGCCGGACCACCGCCTGCTATTCTTTTCCCTCGCCGCCGTTTCCCCGGCGGCCAAGTGTGCGGTGGTGGGTTCGTCCGCCGGGCGCCGCCGCACGCCACGCCACGCCACGGGGATATTTGGAGGTGGTGTACGTCGTCGTCACGCCGGGAGCCGCCGGAAGGGAGGGCGACGCCGACGGGCGCCGGAACCGCGTGCACGGGAGAGCAGAATCTCTGGCGTCGCGCGTCAAGCCACCTGCACAAACACACACACGCCACCTGCGCCTGATCCTTTTGTTTTTATTTTTCTTTTTTTGTTTTTGTTTCCTCCTCGTTTTCCTGCTTCCCTGCCTGAGTCTTGAGTGTTCATAAATATGGGTGTGTTTAGACTAGGAAAAATTCCCCAAAAATACACTGTTCATAAAAAAACACTATAGATAAATAGTGTTACGTGAATAGAAGAGGTGGGATGAATAATAAAAAGTTTAATAAATAGTGGATATTTGGGAATCCTTTTGAATCTAAACGGGGCCTATATATACGAGTTCCAATTCTAAAGAACGGCACAGAATTCACCAACTTTCTAGTTACATCGAGTCACATCTTCTCTCGCATACACGCTTGTCAATGCACTATTCACACCTCCAACTTTCTCAACTAAACAAGGCCTGGATCCAGCCTTCCACCGATCGATTAGTAGCCGATTCACATAGCAATGACGAAGACACGCAGTTTTTACAGCCACACGGGTCTTTGTTCTTTGATTTTTAACTTTTTTGCCTGGATGAAATTCCTGTGCTCCTGCTAATATTTCAAAAAAAAAAATTCTGTGCTCGATCCACACGCGGAACTGGATCCTGGATCCAGCGTTCTGTCCTGCCGCCTGCGCGATTGTCAGAGGGCAGGGCCACCACGCTTTAAAATATGCCTCGGCGTCGAGCGACACAGGACGGCCCCACACGAGAGCGCGCGCAGAGGATCGCACGATGGAGGGAGAGCCTGTTGTGGGGTTGCAGACTTGCAGGCGGTGTAGGCATCGCGCGGCATTGGTCAGTAAATATAATAACCGGAAAATGTTTTCTGCAATTCTCTCAAAATGTACTATAGATCCCTCGCGCAGACCAAAAGCTGGAATTTTCTGTGGTGCCCGTGTGAGGCTGCCTCCGGGTCCTCCCCACGCTTTTATTTTTTTTTTTCAAAACCCAATAAACATACATGTACATACTCGAACTAATTGTTTGGTTGCTAGCACTAAACTTTAGAAAAGTGTGACAAGCAACAAAAAATGTAGCAAAGAAATTTGCCACAAACATGTTGTCTTGACTAATAGAATCTTGCCCCACTTTCTTTACTCTATGATATGTCGAGCCTACAAGAATCTTGACTAAGGTAAGGTGTCAACCAAACACTGGCTAACTTGATCAAATTTGCCTAAACTTAGGTGTGACAAGTTGTGGCTACAAACCAAACAATCCCTAACTTGCCTTATATTTTAAGCGTGCAAAATGTTTATGAGAAACAAGAATGTATGTGTGTGTGGAGTATTTCTGCAAAAGACAACAATTGCATTAATAATAAAAACCCAAAATTATTGTAAAGTCTATATATTTTATTCACACATTGGATCTTAAGAAATGTATTAGGTACAAATTCAGGAAAATCTATTTTCGAGCATCTTGTCGGAGTTTTGTTTTGACTACCAAACTTGAAAACGAAACAACTTTGGCCACCTCTCCAGTTTCAAAGATGGTTCAGTATATATCTTTATTTTAAACAATAATAAAATATGATTTAACATCTAAAAATCATAACTAATTTATTTTTAAATAACAACAACATGGAATTAGTACAAACAATTCGTTTACAAAAAATCCTTTTGGTCAATCCCCTAATCTAATATATTATCAACTAATAACTGAAATAAACAATGGTCATGGCAATAATGAATAAAACACAGGCAAAGGGATAAATAATATTCAAATAACTTTTAATAACAGCATGAGCCGGTATATTATATTTTTTTAGAAACTTTGATACATGTTTTATATTTGTCAAATTTAAACAAAATTAGTTATAGACTTTTAGAGATGAAACTAGATTTTATTAGCTTTACAAAATACATATGTATGCAAAAGTATCATTGAAACCATGTAAATGACTAGATTTAACTGATTTTGTAGTTTAATGGTCAAAGATGGTCTAGAAGTTCCATGGCTAAAACCAAATTGTGGCGATAGTTCTATAGACCGCAATGGAATACTAGTCAATTAGAAAAGATACAAAAATTAATTATATATTACTTTTATTTTTCATGATACTCCCTCCATCCATAAAATAATGCAACTCTCGCTTTCTGAGAAGTCAAATAATTTCAAGTTTGACTAATTTATACAAAATAATACTAATATTTATGGCATAAAATAAGTACTATTAGATTAAACATAAAATGTAATTTTGTACTAAATCTATTTAAATACATAAATATTCATAAATTATAAATTTAGTTAAACTTAAAATTATTTTACTCCTAGGTAAGTTATAGTTGTGCTCTTCTATGGACGAATGGAGTACTATGTTATTAACGAGACAAACTTCCTTCAGAGGTTAAAAAGTATGGCGAGATCCTTGTTTCCAATCTCTCCTATTGATATATTAGAAACATGTAGGTTCGGCATATAAAAAACTACTTCCTCTGTTCCAATAGTCATCCTGACATTTTACTAGATTCGTTGCAGATGTTATGAATTTCGACAACTATATGTCTAGGTTCATAGAAGATGTCATGAATTTAGACACTTAGAATGGCACCCAGGATGACTAATAATTTGGAACGGAAGGAGTATACGTGTAAAGATTGCTTTTGAAAAATATTTGATATTACACAATTACAAGACTTTAAAACTAGAATGAAACCACCATTGAGAGCAGTCGTCTAATCTCCATGCCTTTTTACCCATCTCGCGTGGATGTGGCTAGTATACTAATATTTGCTTCAAATAAAATTGCAAGTATTTACAAAATTGCATTTAAGGGGCCATTTTCATCCCTTGGAAATATCAGCTTCTGGCGGCAAGATCTAGCAACAGCTTAAAAATGAATTAATTAATAAGATTGATCATCCAATTAAATGGCTATGACAAACTGAAAAACTAACACTTGTAGATATCCAATTAAGGATCTGAGCTGATCTTTCCAATTTTGTAACACTCGAATGATCTTAGATGTTGAAATTCCCCCCCTCATTTTGCTTTATTTGCACCCATTTTTTCTCGACCACAGGAAGCGAGCCATGGCAGCTCGGGCGTAGACGATGACAGGTTCTGAAAGAGTAGCAGCGTAATTATTGAGGTGGGTCCAGAGGGTACCTAAAGGAGAGGAGTGGGCCCCACATGGGAGAGGGACCTGTGTTTGGTGCCCGGCCCTGATGGGATGCGACTCTCGCTTTCTCGAGCCCAATGAGAGCGAAATAAAGCATGAAAACGCCTCCTCCCTCCCATTTGCGCACTTTTTTTTATTTTATTTCTATTTTTCTATCTTAATATTCGAGACCCATCATCACTGTCTCCAAGTCTCTCAATTTCTTGCCAGAGAAATGTCTTATAGAAACAAAAAGCTAGAGAAATGCAAGCCCAAACGATGGACACATCGTATCACCTAGTCACCACCCCGTGCCATTATGCCATTCGATCGATGCTATTGGTGATAATACTTTATGAGATTCGTATATTTAACCATGATATTAAAGTGATGGACATCAGATTTGATGATTAGATGCCTACTTTTATTTGTGAAAATGTTGAAGTAAAATATTAGGGTGTTAAGAGTACAAAAAATTGGATTACTTAAGTTCCTTGAAACCTTGAAATTAACATTAAATTTTTGGGGTGGCGACATGGACAGAAAACATACCACAAATTGCTTAGAACAATGCTTATGTTGTAACCAAAGATCAACCAAATAGGGAAACTTTGGACGTTTGGCCAATTGCTTTGTATATGCAGCCTCGGATTGCGACATATGTTGATCTTTAAGTACATACTAGCAATTAACAACAACTGCACCAAAGCAACCTTATATTTTACCAGCACACAACAACTCGAATCATGGAGAAAGCTAAATTATTCCAACTCCCATCAAAAACAAAAAGGAAGAACAGATGCTCCTGATCTAAAATAAGTGTGACCAAAGTTGCCCTCCGTGTTTTACAAGGAAAGGATTCTTTGTAACAAGAAATGTACAGATGATTAGTTTTGAGATGAAAGAAATTTAGGGTTTAAAAAATGTTCACTTTTAGATTTTGTAGTGATAACAACATCGTCCAATAATAATAAGGAAAGTCTAGAAGAACTTTTGATCTCACTGTTGTTATTCTTTCTTTTTTAGACAACCTAGTCACCGTGGATGCCGATGTGACATTAAGAACAATGAAGATTTTTGGCAGAATGCTTAGCCACACAAACCCAATTTTACTGTTTGAAATCACACATATTGGAAAACATATTAACCAGATGCAAGCAATTGGTAGAAACTGCCAACAACAAACAAACAAAACAACAAGGACATCCTTGATGCGAGGATGAAATCGAATAAGCAACCAGTTAGCAACTCCTTAGACAACCTAGGTACCTTGGATGGGCCGATCCTAATAAAACAATGCAACATTATAGAGATCATCATTGATTATGCAAGCCATGTGAGATTAGACTCACTCAACAAATTTAATCACGAGTAACCTGCATCTAAGCACGCTCAACCTCACTATTCTGTTCACCCCAAACCAACATCCTTGTTTAAATAGTGCTAGTAAAAAGATCCACTGCTACAAGATCCTCAAAAGCCATGGAGTCTTCCATCTCTGCAATTTAGGGTGACACCACAAAATTTACATTAAGCATAATAAGGTCTTCTAGCTCCATGATTAAACGAGCTTTCGAGTATCTAGAAAGTACTCCACTTTTCATTGGGTTTTAAAAAGTTAAAACCGGCCCTGCAATGCAATGTCACACAGAAAAAAGAATTGCAGAGCAGCCGAATCCAACACCCCTAAAAAAAGCTGAAAGAAAAGTGGAGAGAGAGAGAGTGGTGGTGTGTGAGTCTGTGTGCGCGAGCGCGACAGAGAGAGGGGAGAGAGAGTGAGGAGAGAGAGAGCGTATTTCTTCTTCCTCCCCCCCCCCCGAGGAGAGAGAGAGAGAGAGGGCAGCTCCGGAGTCCCAGGGCCGCGAGGCAGGCAGGCGGTGTCTCCTCCTCCCCTCTCCTTTCGATATCAGCTCGTCAATTCGTCCTATAACCCCGCTACCATCATCCCCACACTACTCCTCTTTTTCTTTCTCTCCTATGCTTCTCCTCCAATTCATCTAGGAAAAAGAACAAAAAAAAAAGTTCTTGGTGTATCGGTTTCTGGTATGGTTTCGAATCCGCGCGTCGTCTTGTTTTCGTTTCGGTTCCGCCCTTTTTTTTTTGCCCTTCCCGAATCCAATTCCTCCGCCTGCTGATTGGTTTGGTTTCGATCTGTTCTTGCAGGTGGCGGCTTTTCTAGGCCGGTTCTTGATTCGCGCGGAGGCGGATTCGCTGTCCATTCGGGGTTCCGCCGCGCCGCGCTGAGTCCTCCTGGTGTGTTCCCTGAGGTCGGCTCGATCTGTTTCGCACTCATTTATCTGCTCCGGCTCGATCCGTTTGCGCGATTTTGCTTGAAGGAATTTCCTTGGGATTGGATCGGTGGCAGAAGATGGAAGTGGAGCGGAAGAAGAATTCGCAGGTGGGTAGTGATTCGATTCGTAGGTAGAGATTTCAGATTTGTTTGCACGAGTTATTTCGATTTCCTTCAGTTTCCCAATAAATTTTCGTTTGGATTCCTAATGGGTGGCTCCTTCGTTGCAAGTAGATTGGATCCAAGGGCAAGGAGGTTCAGAGCAAGAATCTGAGGAGGGAGGAGCAAGAATCCGAGGTTCAGAGCAAGAATCCGAAGCTGGAGGAGCCCCTGGCATCGTCAGAGGTGGACGTGGATGAGCCAGCTATTACCGAGGTTGGCGACGCGGTTGATGATGCCAATAATGGCAGCTCCAAGGAGAGCACCTTGCCAGCCAAGGATTCCAAGAACTCCAAGGGTGGCAAGAAGTCGAGATCAGTGAGCTCCGACTTTGAGGAGGAGCTGGATTTGGAGCTTGGGTACGGGGACAAAGAGAGTGGGAGGCAGCAGGAGAGGAAGCTCTCGAGGCAAGACCGAGTTGAGCTTTGCCAGCTATTCCAGCATGCGGTGAGCTCGCACGACTGGGAGAGTGCCGAGGGGCTGGTAGGGAAGGCTGATGCACACGGCCTCAATGATGTGCTCTGCGTGGCAGTGGATGCGATTTGGTTCTTGAGCAACAGGAACGAGCTGCAGGCTGTTGTGGGCTTGATCAAGCGGATTGTTTCAGAGGGTGCGAAGGATTTCACGCGTGCTGCGCTCCGGACATCGTTCCTTGCATCATGTGTATCAGCATGCAGGGGACGGTCGACTAGCCTTGCAGATGCTGTTAGCTTCATGGGTCAAAAGTAAGTTTGTGAGAAGCGCCTTCAACGGTTACATTTTCACTGGAATTTGTGCTTGAAAATTCCAGGAGTCTTAATGAATTCGATCATCATTCTACTAGATTTTACACCCTATATGTTTGGACAACTGTGAATACTTGTTCTGTATGTTTCAGATTGCATGAACGACTACAAGAGTCCCAAGGTGATGAGGTATTGAAGGCAGAAGCAAGTGCAAAAGTGCACAAGTTTACTGAGTGGGCTCTAAAGTGCATTGGGCTACATTCACGTGTGCGAGAAAATAAGGGCAAAGGAAATCAAGACACTGTCATCGAGGTTCAGCTTCAATTATCTGCTTTCAAGATGTTTCTGGATCTTGCTGATAATGAGCTTACTGGGAAGGATTTCACAGAAGCATTTGATGCTGCATGCTTCCCTCTTACACTCTTCTCAACCACTTTTGACCAAGGATGGGCATCAGGAATATCGGCAGCTGCGATACAAGGGCTTTTGGAGTTGTTGGTAGAGGGTGGCGCAGATAATGTGAACCAATGCTTTCTTGAAGCTGCACGATATGGAAGCACTGAACTTGTGCGAATCTTGCTTCAGGTAATAATAAACGAATCTTCATACAGATCAGTTTTACAATCCATCCATTGAAAGATATATTAGTCAGAGTTTTAAAATTTTGACTATCAATATTTAGTTATATACAGGTTAAGAGCCTAAAATTGATATGACTAGATTCACCAATTGAAAGAAATGTCACAATAACAAGTTAACTACTGCCTTCGAATGTAATTCATGTTTGGATATACTACTTTTGATTTGAAATAACATAGTTTTTAAGACATCACTTGTACAAATGACATCTGAGCGACCATGTCAATGTCATAGATGACTAATGTTTGCAACCTGAGGCAGGTAACCTCTGTTGAACGCACAGTATAGATGCAGCATTAATTATGGTTTTGATTTCATACACCACCCGATGGTCCTGCTGGTCAGTAGGTCACGGTTGGAGACAACCTTTTTTTTTGTGGAAATTTGTACAGTAGCTGGTAGGATTCTTAACTGTGGACTGACCTGATCTATGTCCTTGGTGACTTACAATTTGCTAATAATAACATTGGCAATTCAGGTGCTAGGTCTAATGCTTATCTCAGAGAACATCTGAAACTTAAATGACTAAATGCCATCACTGTAATAATAATTCAAGACATTATTAATTTGATCTGAAATCTTCATATAGGATAGTTACAAAAACCAGTTTCTGTTGTACAAGCTTATTAGGGCCATGATGAAAGGCACTCTTGATTGAGCTGACTATCATTGCCTGGTGATATGGTATCAAACAGAGTAGGCCATGCTACAAGTAACACATGACAAATTATGATGTTGACTCATTTGCACTTTAGGAAATGTAATAAAGCTTTACAACCCAGTTTAGCATGGTTGGGCCGCTGTTCATATATGAAAAGGGAAAAAAAATTACACACTAGACAATTTCTTCCTTTCCTTTCTTCTGTAAGCCATAACATTTTGAACGTTCTAATTTAGAAGCTATTTCTGCTCGTTATGAGGTCTTCATTTATTTTCCCAGTGTTTACTGCAAATATATATTCAGCCAATGGTAGTTCAGAGTATTTTAATGCATTTAATTATTTGTACTTCTTTTCAGATTGCTCAAAGGAACAGCTTGGACATTGATGTGGATCTAGCCCTTGGTTTTGCTGCTCACTATGGCAAGATTGAAACCATGGGATGCTTGGTTGAAGAAGGTAACGCTGTTGGCTTTCTTGGACCTTTAATGCGAGCTGCTGAACGTGGATGCCTCCAAGTTGTGGAATGGTTTGTCAACCATGGGTGTCGAGAAATGGAGCTCTGCTTAGCCCTTACTGCTGCCACCTCCAGTAGCCAGATTCCAGTGGCTGCTTATCTTCTGCCTCTTGTCCCGCAGCATGTTCTTGCCCCCCTCAGCATTGAAATCATCAAGGCTGCTGGTGAGAGGACCACAGGTTCCCTGCATGGTGTGGATTTTCTTCTCCGCTCAGACTTCCTCAATGACCCAGCTGCCACATATGCTGTGGCAGACAGTATCACATGTTCTGCTGATGAGGCCGTGGATGCAAAGCTTAGGTCTTTCATGAACGAGCACTGGAGCGAGGCAGCTTTTTCTGCAGGATTTGAATCTGCACAACAGCACTTTGTTAACTTCATGAGGATAATGGAAAGGGGCGAATCACCAATCTGCCTAAGGGACCTTCCGGTTGAGCTTGTGATTGCCATGGCCTATCTGCCACTCTATAAAGAATGTATCAACTCCAGTGGGCGACTTTTGCCACAAAGGCTTAGAGGTCAGCTTGTGGAGGCTGCAAGCAGGCTTGAGGGCCGGCAACTTGATAGGGGTAGCCAAAGCAAAGAGCTCTTGGCCATCTTGGAGCACCACATCCCACGTTTTATGACTCAAACCTGAAGGCAGGCAGGCAGGCTGCCTTTCGAACCTATCTGTCTATGCCAGCAAAATGCAAGTAACAAGGACAGTGCACCGTCTTCAGTGCCGTCACCGTGTTCCTGCGTTGGGACATCAGGGAATGATAGCAACCTGAGAGAGATCATCTTGAGTTGGCTCTCCTGGAGGCGCCCTTCGGAGAGTATATAATTTTGGGAAATGGTGTGTGCTCTTTCTTGTCAAGGCATGTTTCGAGTGTTTTACTGGGATTATTATCTTCCACAAAAAATGATATAAGCCTTGAGCAAGTAATCCCGAGTTTTCGATGTTGTACACCGCTAGTCTTACGGCGCCATGCCGCTAAGTTTTGACTAACGACTCTTTTATAATGAACTGGCCATCTGTCTTGGCTTCATGAACATAAACGAAGAGACGAGAGTATATTTCTTGTGTGTGCCTTGGTCGATCGATGCGAAACATGGTTCTGAAGGATCAGGTTGAGCAAGTTTGATAGCTTTAAATTATCCTTCTGGCGCGTTCTATGTTTTTGATGAAATGGTTTGCTTGGATTGTGCAACTTGTCCGGCTGTCTTTTCTTCTTTCTCAATTTTTATTTCCTTTGCTCTCCACCGTTATGACCTTATGGACAAGCAAGGCCCTGTTCAGATTCCATATGAAAACACCATTTATTCCAACTTTTCACTATTTATCTCTCATAAAACACGCTACACGTTTCCCAGTAAGTGCTACAGTGTTTTTCTTCGGTTACAATATTTTTTACCCAATTTGAACACAACCTTTGTTTCTTTTTTTTGGAGGGGAAAACAAGTAATTCTTCTGCTTCTATCGCCCTTGTGGATTGAACTGTTCTGAATTTGGCCTGAAATATGGTTTTGCATCTCGAATTTTTAGGTTCAGCTGGTGGAGGAGCAGTTCTGGACTTTTTTCGGCCAGGGCTTTTTGGGCCGCTCGGCCCAAGATCTCTTTCGGTCTTCGGAGAATCCAGAATCCATAGAATTAGCTTGTTTATGGTTTGATATTTTGTAGAAAATAATATATCTCTGTTTATTTACATAACCCCATAGTAATAAATGCGAATTAATTTTTATGCTCCACCCGTAAAACAAATTACGAGCAAGGATTCCAATTAAGAAACAAAAATGGATATCGTTCAGGATTCTGTCAAATGGAAGGTGGATATTGATATAAATTCATCCTGCAATATTTCTACACAATATCTTCCAAGAAAGGACTATATATAGTTAATAAATTGTTAAAAGCGTATAAAAATCTGTTATCATAAGCTACATCATTTATTGCCTTAAATATAGGAGTATCCATCCAGCACTGTATCTAACCAAAGATTTCTTTTTTTAGCATCCCAAGCAGTAAATGATTTTTTTTTGTATACTGAGCACTATATTCATTGGTGAGGCCCATTGGGTTACCTTCCTCTATATAAGAGCAGAGATACAATGGAGTTCCCAAACCATCACTCATACACTAGCTAGGTTCATTGGTCTTCACCACCTTCTTGCTATTTCCAGAACAAAAGATGAAGCACCAGACAGTTGCAGTCCTCCTCTTGATCGTTGTGTCCGCCTTGGTTTCTCCCCACCTGGTTATTGGTGTGAAAAGGCCAAGATGCACCGTGGAAGACAAGAACAATGTCCTGGCTCACTGTGGACACTACACCATTCATGGCCATCCCAAGGAGGTCCCCCCAAAACATAGCTCTTGCTGTAAGGCGGCGGAAGGCCATGACATGCAGTGCATCGTGGATCTGCTCAATGTTACAGAAAGGAAAAATCATGATCAGCGTGCCATCATTGATCTTGAAACAGCCTGCAATTGAAGAAGCTAGACTCAGAAAAGGTACGGATTGATGATCCATTTTATACTAGCCTAGTATACTACTCCTGTATGTGAACGTACGTGCATTCTGAGAGATGGATTGATCCTTCGATCTAACTCTTGTCCTTTGATATTTTCCTTTCCAGGTCGTGCGTTCCTGTAACACCCTAAAAAACCATCACTTTAAAAATAAAGTTAGCAACATGTTAGTGTAGCTTTTATAGTGAATATATTAAAATGTGTGCATACATGTTGGTGCATGGTGTTTTGAGTGAGGTTTTAAATCTGAAAAATGTTGAGAAAAATTTGCAAAATGTTTAAACCTTCTCTTTTTCCCTCTCTCTCTTCTAGCCGGCCCAGCCCAACCCCTCTCTTTCTCTCTTTTCTTTTTCCCCCGAGTCGGCCCAATCCTCTTCTCTCCTTCCCTCCCCGCGCACGCGGCCCAGCCGGCCCAACCTCGCGCCAGCCCTTCTCCGCGCCGAGCGTGTTTTCTCCCGCTGACAAGCCGGGCCCACCTGTCAGCCGCCTTCCCCTCTCTTGCTCGCGACCGCGCTCGCCCACGCGCTCGCTGACGGCTGGACCCCACCGGTCAGAACCGTCTCCTTCCTCCAGCCACGGACAGAGCCGAGCTGCGCGGGTCTTCCGCGCCACGTGGAACCTCCCTCTTCACTCCGCTTTAACTCCAATCATCGCCAATCAAGTGCCTTCACTCTCTCCTTCACTCCCTCGGCCGCAACCGCCTTAAACCGCCACAACGGCGGCCATGACCGCCATTCCCCCTCCTTCAACGCCATTAAGGCCGTAATGGCCCTGCACGCCAAGGGCAACCGCCTTGGCCGGCATATAAAGCCTCAAGCACATCCAGAGCTCAGCCCCTACCTCGTTTTTCACTCGCTCGCGCCCACACTGCTGTTTTTGGAGCTCGCCGTCGCCATTGCCGCTGCCGGTCGGAGCTCGGTCATCTTCCTCGCCCGAACCCCTACTTCCTCTACGGCCGCGTCGTTGTCACCGCGTCGTCGTCCGGAATAGAGTGGTGAGCACACCGTTCGCCTTGCCTCTGTGTAGTTTTCTGTCAAGCTCGTCGTGGAACCCCGAGCCGCCGGCGAACGTCGCCAGGCCTCTTTAGAGCCCAAAACCCCAAGTTGAACCCCTAGTAGCGATCTAGGGAACCCTAGGATGCTCCTTTGGCCTTTTTCTCGGCAAATCGATGGCCACTAGTCCCGGTTCCCCGTGAACCGTGGGCAGCCGTCCGCCGCCGCTCGTCGCCGGCGTGTCTCGTGGCCGTAGCTTCAATGTGACCTAGTGCGCTAGATTCGCCTTGCTCACAGCTTTCTCGGGAGCTTAGTCCCAAGGTGAACCGTGGTCGGTAGCCCTTGTTTCCAACCTCGCCGTGGTTCACCTTCCGCCGCCGCTCATCGCCGGCATGTTGTGTTGCCGGAGCTTCGATGAGAGCTAGCCCAGTAGCTTCATCGCGAACCCAGGGTTCCTTAGAGCCTAACCCGAGCACGAATCGTGCCCCCTAGCCCTAGATCCCACCTCGCCGTGGCAAAGCCGGCCGCCGCCGCTCATCGCCGGTAGCCACTGCCGTGGGTCTTGCACCCCAAACCGCACCAGAAGACTCCGGGTGTCGCAAACTTGCCCCCGAGCCAAAAACCCCAGAGAATCGTGTAGCCTCGGGCGCAACCCCGCCGTGGTTCGCCACCCGCCGCCGCCCGTCGCCGGCCATCCCCGATGCTCAAAGTGGATCTCCGACCCCACCTTTAGGTTCTCCGTGGCCTTAGCTCACCATAGGACCTCGAGTCGAGCGAAACGGTGCAGTCTAGCACCGGATCTGCTCAACACCGGCGAAGCGCCGCCGCAGCGCCGCCGCCAGCCTCGTCGCCGGCGACCTCTTTTACCCCCTTTCATCGTGACCGTTAGATCTGGATCGGACGGTCCACGTCAACCCCGAATTGGGTCAAAGAGGGAGACGACGGTCAGCCGAGGCACCTTGGGGAGTACCCCATTCCGAGAATCGAAGACCTGTTCGATCAGATGAGAGGTGCACTGTTCTTTTCCAAGATTGATTTGAGGTCAGGTTATCATCAGCTAAAAATTAGAGCAGAGGACATACCAAAGACAGCTTTCACCTGCAGATACGGGTTGCATGAGTTTCTGGTGATGTCTTTTGGCCTGACGAATGCACCTGCGAACTTCATGTACTTGATGAACAAGGTGTTCATGGATTACCTAGACAAGTTTGTGGTGGTATTCATCAATGACATCCTAGTGTTCTCTAAGAGTGAAGAAGAGCATGAGGAACATCTCAGACTTGTGTTGTAGAAACTGCGAGAGCATCATCTGTATGCCAAGTTCAGTAAATGCGACTTCTGGTTGGAAGAAGTCTCTTTTCTGGGTCATGTCATCACAAATGGCGGAATCATGGTAGACCCAGGCAAGGTTCGCGATGTGCTCAAGTGGGCACCACCGCAGAACGTGTCGGAAATAAGGAGTTTCCTAGTAATGGCAGGATATTACCGCAGATTTATTGAGGGGTTCTCCAAGATAGTGAAACCTCTTACCTGATTGTTAGAAAAAGGAAGAGAATTCCAATGGGATGGTGCGTGTCAGCAAAGTTTTGAGGAACTGAAAAATAGACTGACCACAACACCTGTGCTAGTGATGCCTGATATTCACAAAGGGTTTGATGTATATTGTGATGCTTCCCATCAAGGTTTGGGTTGTGTGTTGATGCAAGGAGGCAAAGTTGTGGCATATGCTTCCAGACAATTAAGAAAGCATGAGAAGAACTATCCCACGCATGATTTAGAGTTGGCTGCAGTTGTGCATGCTCTAAAAATTTGGAGGCACTACATGGTTGGTAACAGATGTCAGATCTTTACCGACCACAAGAGTTTGAAATATTTCTTCACCCAAAAGGAGCTGAATTTGAGACAACGGAGATGGTTAGAACTAATCAAGGATTATGACTTGGATATTCAATACCATCCCGGAAAAGCTAATGTGGTAGCAGATGCTCTTAGTCGGAAGAGCCAAATCAATATGGTTTTCGGTAGAGTGATACCACAGGAACTGTGTCTAGAAATGAAACGACTCAATCTAGGAATCCTTGCCCATACCGAGGCTATGGTTATGGAGGTCGAACCAACCCTAGAGCAGGATATCCGAAAGGGTCAGATGGAGGATGAGAAGATAACGGAGATTAAAGTTTTGATTGGTTCGGGAAAAGTTTCCGATTTCACTGAAGATGACCAAGGAACCATTTGGTTCAAAAATAGGATATGTGTGCCAGAGGATGATAAAATTCGTAAGCTCATCCTTACCGAAGGCCATGATTCAGCATACTCAATTCATCCAGGGAGTACCAAGATGTATCAAGATTTAAAAGAGAAGTATTGGTGGAGTGGTATGAAAAGTGACGTGGCCACCCATGTCGCTCTGTGTGATGTGTGTCAGAGGGTAAAGGCAGAACACCAGAGGCCAACATGTTTGCTTCAACCCCTAAAAATTACTGAATGGAAATGGGAGGAAATTGGTATGGACTTTATAGTTGGGTTACCCCGTACCAGTTCCGGCTATGACTCTATATGGGTTATAGTAGATAGACTGACCAAATCTGCGCACTTCATACCAGTCAATACCACCTACACCGGAGCTAAGCTGGCTGAACTATACATGTCAAGAATTGTTTACTTGCATGGTGTACCGAAAAAGATCGTGTCAGTTCGGGGCACCCAATTTACATCCCGCTTTTGGCAGAAACTGCACGAGTCGCTGGATACAAAGCTCAATTTTAGTTCTGCCTATCATCCACAAACAGACGGACAGACGGAAAGGACCAATCAAATACTTGAAGACATGCTTAGAGCTTGTGCTTTAAAACATGGTCGCAGTTGGGATAAGAGTCTACCCTATGCAGAGTTCTGATACAACAACAGCTATCAAGCTAGTTTGAGAATGTCGCCTTTTGAAGCATTGTATGGAAGAAAGTGTAGAACACCTCTATACTGGAGTCAAACCGGAGAAAATCAAGTCTTTGGTCCCGAAGTAATACAGGAAGCCGAAAGACAGGTGCAAATTATCAGAGACAACCTTAGGACTGCACAGTCAAGGCAGAAGAGTTATGCCGATACGCGGAGAAGAGAGTTAACCTTTGAAGTAGGAGATTTTGTCTATCTCAAAGTATCACCTATTAGGGGCCTCCGCAGATTCAAAGTAAAAGGAAAGTTGTCACCTCGTTTTATTGGACCTTTCAAGATTTTGGAGAGGAAAGGTGAAGTGACATACAAACTAGAATTGCCTACTCAGCTGTCTGAGGTACAAGATGTGTTCCATGTATCATAGTAGAAAATGTGTCTGAGGATACCCGAAGAACAATTGACCTTAGAAGAGCTTAATGTGAAGGACGACTTAACTTATTCAGAATACCCGATTAAGATTTTGGAGACATCAGAAAGGGTCATAAGGAATAAAGTGATAAAAATGTGTAAAGTACAGTGGAGCCACCATACAGAAGATGAGGCAACATGGGAGAGAGAAGATGAACTGTGTGAAAAGTTTCCTCAGCTGTTTTCCAGTCTTTCCTAATCTCGAGGACGAGATTCTCTTTAAGGGGGTAGGATTTGTAACACCCTAAAAAGACCATCACTTTAAAAATAAAGTTAGCAACATGTTAGTGTAGCTTTTATAGTGAATATATTAAAATTTGTGCATACATGTTGGTGCATGGTGTTTTGAGTGAGGTTTTAAATCTGAAAAATGTTGAGAAAAATTTGCAAAATGTTTAAACCTTCTCTTTTTCCCTCCCTCTCTTCTAGCCGGCCTAGCCCAACCCCTCTCTTTCTCTCTTTTCTTTTTCCCCCGAGTCGGCCCAATCCTCTTCTCTCCTTCCCTCCACGCGCACGCGGCCCAGCCGGCCCAACCTCGCGCCAGCCCTTCTCCGCGCCGAGCGCGTTTTCTCCCGCTGACAAGCCGGGCCCACCTATCAGCCGCCTTCCCCTCTCTTGCTCACGACCGCGCTCGCCCACGCGCTCGCTGACGGCTGGACCCCACCGGTCAGAACCGTCTCCTTCCTCCAGCCGCGGACAGAGCCGAGCTGCGCGGGTCTTCCGCGCCACGTGGAACCTCCCTCTTCACTCCGCTTTAACTCCAATCATCGCCAATCAAGTGCCTTCACTCTCTCCTTCACTCCCTCGGCCGCAACCGCCTTAAACCGCCACAACGGCGGCCGTGACCGCCATTCCCCCTCCTTCAACGCCATTAAGGCCGTAATGGCCCTGCACGCCAAGGGCAACCGCCTTGGCCGGCCTATAAAGCCTCAAGCACATCCAGAGCTCAGCCCCTACCTCGTTTCTCACTCGCTCGCGCCCACACTGCTGTTTTTGGAGCTCGCCATCGCCATTGCCGCTGCCGGTCGGAGCTCGGTCATCTTCCTCGCCCGAACCCCTACTTCCTCTACGGCCGCGTCGTTGTCACCGCGTCGCCGTCCGGAATAGAGTGGTGAGCACACCGTTCGCCTTGCCTCTGTGTAGTTTTCTGTCAAGCTCGTCGTGGAACCCCTAGCCGCCGGCGAACGTCGCCAGGCCTCTTTAGAGCTCAAAACCCCAAGTTGAACCCCTAGTAGCGATCTAGGGAACCCTAGGATGCTACTTTGGCCTTTTTCTCGGCAAATCGATGGCCACTAGTCCCGGTTCCCCGTGAACCGTGGGCAGCCGTCCGCCGTCGCTCGTCGCCGGCATGTCTCGTGGCCGTAGCTTCAATGTGACCTAGTGCGCTAGATTCGCCTTGCTCACAGCTTTCTCGGGAGCTTAGTCTCAAGGTGAACCGTGGTCGATAGCCCTTGTTTCCAACCTCGCCGTGGTTCACCTTCCGCCGCCGCTCGTCGCCGTCATGCTGTGTTGCCGGAGCTTCGATGAGAGCTAGCCCAGTAGCTTCGCCGTGGACTTAGCTCGCCGTAGAACCTCGAGTCGAGCGAAACGGTGCAGTCTAGCACCGGATCTGCTCAACACCGGCGAAGCGCCGCCGCCAGCCTCGTCGCCGGCGACCTCTTTTACCCCCTTTCATCGTGACCGTTAGATCTGGATCGGACGGTCCACGTCAACCCCGAATCGGGTCAAAGAGGGAGACGACGGTCAGCCGAGCCACTTTTGCTAAAGAGCCCCTGTCCTTTCCGAAAATCAACCCGCGGTCCAGCCGCGTTCAAAAATAATTCCATATCAGTCCTTCTTTTTATGTTTAAGCCCCCGTGCTTTTGAAATATAGAACCCGCGGTCCGAGCTGCCAGTTTTGCGCATAGAACCCTCTGTTTATATACAAAATTATGTAAAAGCCCTTGGTTTCTTCCGTTTTAGCCCCTGAGAGGTTAGATTTATAGCAGAGAAGTCCCTGAACCTTGTTTTAAACATATTTTCACCGTTTTAAACCCGATTTGAGTGATTTTTGCGCTCACGCGTTCCGCTCTGCGTCAACAGTAGATGTAGAAACACTTTGGCGACTTTTCTTAATGATTGGGGTATTGCTTTGCCATTCATTTGTTGTATGCCTTGATTGCCGTGTAGAGGACGTACCGGTTGGGGAAGAGGAAGACCAGAAGCAGTTGGTTGAGGAAGAATAGGAATTCTTTGCTGAGGAAGGCAAGTGGCTTCCCCCTCAGCATATTCTATTTTGATCCCATGAAACATCATGCCATACACACTTTTACTTTATGTCAATATTGCATTAATTTTGATGGGAACCAATAAGGACAACTAGACTTTTTACCCACACCCTTGAACTACCTTGGTTCACTTTCATACTAGAATAAAGGCTAGTTGCTTACTACTAGTTCATGAAGGTATGACATTTTGATGGATATGGAATGGGTTGGTCTTGTAAAGCAAGAATACTTGATTTAATTGGAACATAGAGAACCACCCGGGATTTCCCGTACAACCACAATGTCATATGGCTCTGACCTAGGCCAAGTAATTAGATGAACTATGCGTGGTGTTTGAACTGCTTAAGGGTGGTTTCGAGTATGTGTATGGAGGGAGCGGTGAATGGAAGCTTCGGCTTCTGAGGGACCGCATGTTTTGGGGTCAAGCATCCACGTATAGAAATTCTTTGGAAAGGCCTAGTAGTGAATCCCTCGCCACTCACCTCGGAAGTGTTTAAGGGCTTTGCAAACCCGGGTGAAAGGGGAGACACGAATTGTGGGTAAAGCTGTACAACCTCTGCAGAGTGTTAAGATATATTGCAATAGCCGTGTTCACGGTCATGAACGGCCCGGACTCTCATATGATAAGATGATTGAACTAAAAGTTAAATCGTGGTTCTATGGTTATGGAGATATATAGCTATGATGCTCTCTCTCATCATGCTCAATTAGGGTTGGTATAAACTTCTACCTTAGTAAATAGGTGCTTGTTAATAAAAACTTGACCAACTAAAATGCTAACCGTTCATAGCTTAGCCTCACCTTGATGCCCTGCATCTTCACCCACTGGCTGAGTACCAACCATAAGAGTACTCACCCTTGCTCAAATTTGGATTCAGAAGAAAACAACGATGGAGAATACATTGAGGAGCTCGATGATTTCTAGGCGAGTGTTCACCAGTCAGATGCCTGTGGGCGTTCCGCTGCTGAAGACTTGTTCTTTTATATCGTTGAGAACTTGTGTAGGCCTTCGAGCCTATATCGTGAGTGTAATAAAGACGATATTTCTCTTTTATCGAATAAAGTACTGTTTCTGTTATACACTTATTGTCAACATATGTGTGTAAATGATCCTGGCGCACATATGCAAGGCATCTGGTTCTGCTATCAGAATCGGGTGTGACAGTTCTGAGAGTTTGAATTACTTAAGATGGACGGAATAGATCATCATCAGTCGTGACAACATTAATTATGAGATGTATATCTTTGGCAAAAATTAAAATAAAATAAAAATTATGGCATGCATCTTCGATTAAGGGAAAAATGTTTGCGTGCTGAACCCTTTCCAGTGCATTTCGTTTCTCTGTTGACCATATGTATGTCTCTTCAACACTATCTGCCATTCTCTTCTTCGTTTAACTTTGGAGGGGAAATAAAGAAGTTTCAGTTAACCTGAACCAATAAAGTTACAGTCGCTGCGTTGGATGCAACTGATCATTAGTACGTGCAGTTCAATATGCATTCGTCTCTATTTTACTGCCAAACCTGCAGCGATTCGTGAAAACTGTTATGCTTGAATCTTGATTGCGTTTAAACCAAATCGAAGAAATATCAAGCATCATCGAGAGATGCAGTCATGACAGATTTATTCGGTATTACTTGCGACGGTCCCTCCTGTTTTTGGCGCTGTACATCTGCGCCGTCCTGTCGATGTTCCTAAATGGTTTCGCCTCGCATGCATAAATGTTTTTTTTTTCGCTGTGTGTGCCAATGCAAGGCAACAGGTAATTGGGTTCATATTCCACAACCTATTCACATCTATAGTATTATGCGCCAATATCTTAGGATGACACATATGATGGACTATATTTATATGTTGAGAGAGTATAATATAGTAATCATACTCCATATTGAAGTATGATACTAGTAATATATCCGAGATAATTAAATTATTGTAAAGATGTATCTATAAAAGTGTACCTATGTTATTACATTAGGCCAGTCTCAGTGAGGGTTTCATGGACATTAAATGGCATGACACATCAGCAAATTTGCTTATGCGTGGCAGGGTAATTATGAGAAAAGAGAAGGGAGTGTCATCACCATGACACTCATCATGTACAATTACCAAGGCATGAAACTTGCATTGAGAGCTATATTATTTTTTCCTAGACATATTTGGCCATACACCATACAAGAATTAAATGTTGCAGCTTGTATATGAAATTGTGACATGAAACTATGCAATGCGAGAGAGAGTTTCATTCCATGATAAATGTGACGTGACAGCTTTGGTAACTGTATGATAAAACTCTGCATTGACACTGACCTTATATGCATGCGCATAGGAGAATGTGTCAAAGTTGTATTGTAGTTCAAGATACTATTCCTTTCTTATTATTAAATACTCTACTATGTCCCCAAAATATGCTAATAAATGAGTATGATATTGTTGATGACAGAAAATGGCTTAAAGCCAATCAGGCTGAGACAGCCGGTCTAGACCGCCTGTACTTACGGTTAGACCGGCTGGGTCCTGAAGCCGATCTGGCAATGAGCCAGCCGGTCTGACCGCCTGTCTCAGGCGGTCTGACCGCCTGTCCCCGAGTCCGAGTAGAACTAGGTTTTTCCACATTTTTAGATCTGTACAAGGACTTCCTTGCGGGGCAAGACCTCCCCACCCTATAAATATAAAGGGCCGTGGCCGATTGAGGACCTCTACCTAATCGTACAGATCATTGTCTTACTTTCCTTCTTCGTCTCTACGGCGTTTTAAGACGTTCTAAGTGGCCTTGCCGACCTTAGAACAACCCTAGGTTCGCAGCCTCCGACGGGGTCCCTCCCGAGGTTGTGATTGTAGGCTTTCGCGGCACATCAGCTACAGGCGGTCTGACCGGCCCCTACAGGCGGTCTGACTGGCTATGTCCAGAAGCTCCGGCGAGGAGAATTCGACGACCGCGCGATCTAGCGCTTTCGTGTGTTGACCAGAAGTGCGTCAACAGATATAATACATTAGAATTAGCCTAAGAGAGAGAAGAGGATCTTTAATAGGCATCGATGATGGCAAATCAGACATGCATGTCCTCGTGACCTCTCTATGCAAAGCGACCATGTTCATTAAGAAGTGAGTTGAGCACATGATTTTTCCCAGACATTCTGTTTGGCACAGCATCCATCTAATTCATCATGTGCCCCTTTTACAGGAGACCACCAGATATTCCTCTAGTGCAGGTACCTGAAGATCTCGTTGTGAATGTTGCACATGCATTGCGTAATGACATTAACAGGATGCTTCACATGTTGCGGGAGATCGCAATGGGGCATGACCTAAAGAAGTTTCTTGGTGTATGTTCCTGACTTTGTTTGTGACACTGATTCAGTTCATCATATGCAACTTTGCATTAGATCATAATGGTAAAGGAGTGAATATTGGTGATTTGATTCAGTTCTCAAGATTGTGGAATGTAGGTAAGTAGAAACTAGAAAGATTGTGGAATCTAGATTTGAAACTTCACAATTCAAAAGCTGAAATAAAAGGGGTTTCATGGTTTTTTTTTTTTGCCATTGTTTCCAATGACATTCTATTTTAGAGGTGTCCGTTTCTATAAGTTGCTGAAGTTTAGAACCTAAAGTTGAGACTAAACTCTTGCACCTCTTGCCTCTTGGGAGATAACGTTAACCTTCCTTTTAGCATATTTTTCTATCTTATGTTAAATTAATAACAAACTTTGCCAACTCGCCCTTCGAGAGCCGTCCATTCGCGCCAGCTCGCCCTGCCAGAGCCAGGTACTCCTCATCAGGGATTTGGGATTCGGGCTGAATGGGCCGAATTTCTCCGAAATTCGCCCATTTCGGTAGGGCCTGAGACAAAGGTAAACCAGTCAAAAAAAATTTGGCCCAATTTAAATTTTTAATCCGGCCCAAGGCCCGTTATAGCCCATAGATATCTTCCCCTGCTATAAAACCGTGAGCACCAGTCTGAAACCCTAGCAAATTCATTTTCACTCCCTCCCCTGCCTGGCTGCGGCGGCGGCTACCAGCCACGCCAAGAGGGAGGCGAGATCCTCCCTGAGCCCCAGGCGGCAGACGGCCGCCACCCAAATCCACTCCCCTCCTTTGATTCCGGCGTTCTCCATCTCCACCTGCTCATCCTTGTCATCTCTACAACTCACAATCATTGGCGCCGAGCCCAGTCTGTAGGTATGCCATTTCTTTGTTGTGATGAAAATGGAGTTCGTGAGTCTTGTCATGCTTTGAATCAAGCTGATAGCTCATGTACCCAAAGCAGCTCGTCAAGCTTGGTTGCTCATGGAGGCTTCACGCAGTGAGGTGGTCAGTGGCAATGTACGCAGTGGGTTCGTCGGCGGCAGCGGCGCTGGTGGCCAAGTCGCCGGCAGCACGGGAGATCTTTTATGACAAGTACCAGGACAAGGTGGACCACTTCGCTTGAAGGGCACACACCGAGGCTTGCAAGCAGTATCAGGTGCTGGACGCCAAGGTCTTGAGCATGATGATCCCTAGGGGCCCAGCGAAACCCAAGAAGCAGAACTAGAACCTGTATGTAGAAGGCTTGGCCCCGGAGGCTGGCATGGTGTTGGGCTTTTGGTTTCCAGATTACCATGGTTATATGTTGCAGCACTGGGGGTTGTTTTGGCACCACCTGTGCTTGGCTGTGCAGGAGGATGCTGCTGCTTGTGTTGTGGTGCCAGTTCTAGTCTACTCATAGTCTGTTTGTAATGTGCTGTATCTAAACGCGACTGAACAATGCTGGAATTCTACGTTTCTTCTGCCTCAAAGGCTTGTGAATATCAATCGTAAATAAACCCTCGTATGACTGACCGTTGTGTTCCATTGTATCATGTGGGCTGGATTCATATTTGACTTGGCCTTTTCTGTTTAAGTTAGAGATTGTGGAGATTATAAAAATTTTAGAGTAAAATTCTGAGAGGTGATTTTTTTTAACGAATTCTGAGAGGTGATTGTTTGTTTGCAACTTTGCATTAGATCATAATGGTAAAGGAGTGAATATTGGTGATTTGATTCAGTTCTCAAGATTGTGGAATGTAGGTAAGTAGAAACTAGAAAGATTGTGGAATCTAGATTTGAAACTTCACAATTCAAAAGCTGAAATAAAAGGGGTTTCATGGTTTTTTTTTTTTGCCATTGTTTCCAATGACATTCTATTTTAGAGGTGTCCGTTTCTATAAGTTGCTGAAGTTTAGAACCTAAAGTTGAGACTAAACTCTTGCACCTCTTGCCTCTTGGGAGATAACGTTAACCTTCCTTTTAGCATATTTTTCTATCTTATGTTAAATTAATAACAAACTTTGCCAACTCGCCCTTCGAGAGCCGTCCATTCGCGCCAGCTCGCCCTGCCAGAGCCAGGTACTCCTCATCAGGGATTTGGGATTCGGGCTGAATGGGCCGAATTTCTCCGAAATTCGCCCATTTCGGTAGGGCCTGAGACAAAGGTAAACCAGTCAAAAAAAATTTGGCCCAATTTAAATTTTTAATCCGGCCCAAGGCCCGTTATAGCCCATAGATATCTTCCCCTGCTATAAAACCGTGAGCACCAGTCTGAAACCCTAGCAAATTCATTTTCACTCCCTCCCCTGCCTGGCTGCGGCGGCGGCTACCAGCCACGCCAAGAGGGAGGCGAGATCCTCCCTGAGCCCCAGGCGGCAGACGGCCGCCACCCAAATCCACTCCCCTCCTTTGATTCCGGCGTTCTCCATCTCCACCTGCTCATCCTTGTCATCTCTACAACTCACAATCATTGGCGCCGAGCCCAGTCTGTAGGTATGCCATTTCTTTGTTGTGATGAAAATGGAGTTCGTGAGTCTTGTCATGCTTTGAATCAAGCTGATAGCTCATGTACCCAAAGCAGCTCGTCAAGCTTGGTTGCTCATGGAGGCTTCACGCAGTGAGGTGGTCAGTGGCAATGTACGCAGTGGGTTCGTCGGCGGCAGCGGCGCTGGTGGCCAAGTCGCCGGCAGCACGGGAGATCTTTTATGACAAGTACCAGGACAAGGTGGACCACTTCGCTTGAAGGGCACACACCGAGGCTTGCAAGCAGTATCAGGTGCTGGACGCCAAGGTCTTGAGCATGATGATCCCTAGGGGCCCAGCGAAACCCAAGAAGCAGAACTAGAACCTGTATGTAGAAGGCTTGGCCCCGGAGGCTGGCATGGTGTTGGGCTTTTGGTTTCCAGATTACCATGGTTATATGTTGCAGCACTGGGGGTTGTTTTGGCACCACCTGTGCTTGGCTGTGCAGGAGGATGCTGCTGCTTGTGTTGTGGTGCCAGTTCTAGTCTACTCATAGTCTGTTTGTAATGTGCTGTATCTAAACGCGACTGAACAATGCTGGAATTCTACGTTTCTTCTGCCTCAAAGGCTTGTGAATATCAATCGTAAATAAACCCTCGTATGACTGACCGTTGTGTTCCATTGTATCATGTGGGCTGGATTCATATTTGACTTGGCCTTTTCTGTTTAAGTTAGAGATTGTGGAGATTATAAAAATTTTAGAGTAAAATTCTGAGAGGTGATTTTTTTTAACGAATTCTGAGAGGTGATTGTTTGTTTGCAACTTTGCATTAGATCATAATGGTAAAGGAGTGAATATTGGTGATTTGATTCAGTTCTCAAGATTGTGGAATGTAGGTAAGTAGAAACTAGAAAGATTGTGGAATCTAGATTTGAAACTTCACAATTCAAAAGCTGAAATAAAAGGGGTTTCATGGTTTTTTTTTTTGCCATTGTTTCCAATGACATTCTATTTTAGAGGTGTCCGTTTCTATAAGTTGCTGAAGTTTAGAACCTAAAGTTGAGACTAAACTCTTGCACCTCTTGCCTCTTGGGAGATAACGTTAACCTTCCTTTTAGCATATTTTTCTATCTTATGTTAAATTAATAACAAACTTTGCCAACTCGCCCTTCGAGAGCCGTCCATTCGCGCCAGCTCGCCCTGCCAGAGCCAGGTACTCCTCATCAGGGATTTGGGATTCGGGCCGAATGGGCCGAATTTCTCCGAAATTCGCCCATTTCGGTAGGGCCTGAGACAAAGGTAAACCAGTCAAAAAAAATTTGGCCCAATTTAAATTTTTAATCCAGCCCAAGGCCCGTTATAGCCCATAGATATCTTCCCCTGCTATAAAACCGTGAGCACCAGTCTGAAACCCTAGCAAATTCATTTTCACTCCCTCCCCTGCCTGGCTGCGGCGGCGGCTACCAGCCACGCCAAGAGGGAGGCGAGATCCTCCCTGAGCCCCAGGCGGCAGACGGCCGCCACCCAAATCCACTCCCCTCCTTTGATTCCGGCGTTCTCCATCTCCACCTGCTCATCCTTGTCATCTCTACAACTCACAATCATTGGCGCCGAGCCCAGTCTGTAGGTATGCCATTTCTTTGTTGTGATGAAAATGGAGTTCGTGAGTCTTGTCATGCTTTGAATCAAGCTGATAGCTCATGTACCCAAAGCAGCTCGTCAAGCTTGGTTGCTCATGGAGGCTTCACGCAGTGAGGTGGTCAGTGGCAATGTACGCAGTGGGTTCGTCGGCGGCAGCGGCGCTGGTGGCCAAGTCGCCGGCAGCACGGGAGATGGTGATGATGTGCCGGCAAGAGCTGCACCGCCACACCCGACACAAAATGGTAAAACAACAGACTTCCTCCCTCTTTAGTGCGGTAGTACATTCATATACACGTACATACTATTGCATAGTTGGACACCACAGTTAAATGGATGCTTATGTTGTTTGATCTTTTCCTCCGTTGATTGGTTGCAAGCACTTTTAGCCAGGTCGAGTCATTCAAATGGTGCTGGTTTATTGCAGTAGTTTTTGTGAGCCACTAGGATTACTAAAGTAGGATGCATATAGGTTGTAGCGTATTAAATCAGTTCATCATATATATTCTGAAGTTACCTGATAACAATTTCAGCTTGGCACTAGTACTTATTTCAGTCTATATGTTCTGAAATTATGTGAGAGCAGTTTTAGCTAGGAGTCTTCTAGTTCAGTGCAAAACATAGTAGTCTTCCGATAGTCATTCAAATGGTGCTGGTTGTTGCAGTAATTTTTGTGAGCCACATGGATAACTAAAGTATGATGCATATAAGTTACTGCATATTAAATTAGTTCGACGTATAAATTCTGAAATTACCTGGTAACAATTTCAGCTTGGCACTAATACTTAGTTAATTCTATATGTTCTGAAATTACCTGAGAGCAGTTTCATCTAGTAGTCTTGTAGTTCATTGCACAAAATAATTTTCTGGACAGTAGTCTGTGCAATCTACACAGACTGCCAATTCATATATTTATATGGCTGCTCTTTTATTTTTTTTATATTCACCTTTGCTGAAATTTTGCTTGTATTACTGTAATATAGGGCATAATAATGGATACATCAAGAGTGTATGGAACCATGGAACGAAGCTTTCTGGCCAAGGCTTCAAATGTGGGTACTGCAGGTGCACAAACAAAGGTGGAGGTGCAACTAGGCTAAGGGACCATCTCGGATGCATAGTTGGTGAAGTGAAATCGTGCCCCAGTGTTCCTAGAGATGTGAGGGATGCAATGAGGGCATTACGACAGGAGAAGATGGCTAATAAAAAGGAAAAAGAACAACGCAGGCTTAGGTTGGAGAGAGATCTTATGCAAGGGACACTAGGAGATGATGGCGTGATTGATCTCGCAAGTGATGAAGAAGATCAAGCCCGCATGGAAATCAGGAAGAAATGGAGAGAAGGGGAGGGAATGGCAACCCTGTTCGTATTTCAATTGGGAATGGCAACCCTGAGCTATGATAAGCTGCATAAGTTGGTCTATGTCCATTATAACCTGAAGGAACGTATCCAAGAGAAGGGTGGACAGCAGCAAAAGGAAGTTGATCTGTGTGCCATGATGTTGGATGCTGCACAGTTGGATGAGGCAAATCCAATATGGGATTGGCTTGACAAGGCTATGAGTGATGTTGGCCCTAGTTTGGATGACCTTTATCCAAGCATGCTGGATAAGTCTGCATGTGGAAGGAGTGAGAAGAGGGCAAGAGTGGAGGAAGAAGATGAGATTGAGTTTCTGGACAGCGAAACTGGTGAAGA
This sequence comes from Digitaria exilis, assembly GCA_015342445.1. Lineage (NCBI taxonomy): Eukaryota > Viridiplantae > Streptophyta > Magnoliopsida > Poales > Poaceae > Digitaria > Digitaria exilis. The sequence goes on from JACEFO010001613.1 coordinate 1,288,732, forward strand.
AGAAGAGTATGAGGATGCCTTCTCTAGTGATGAAAGTGCAAGAGCCAATTCTGATGATGATGGCAATAGTGGTGAACCTGCAGAAACCTCCCCATTGGTTGAAGAAAACAGGGAAGCTCCTAATGGCCGCAGATCTAGTAGATTACGGAAGAAGAAGAGGGTTGACACCCTCTACTAAGAGTAGCATGCCTACTATCAAGGTACAATTTTCTACTCATATATCTTATATCTATTGATATTGTGGAAACAATCTAGATGTTGGCAAGGTATAATTTTCTACTCATATCTTATATATCAATTGATATTATGAAAACAATCTAGATGTTGGCGCTGAGAAATATTTAGATGTCTTCTGTATTTGATTGTGCCTATATCCTATATATATATATGAACAATGATACATATATGCTCTTGTATTTGTCTTCTGCAAGATTTTCTAAGAGCGCTATTTTGTTTTTTATTCATGAATGTTTATCAGGTACAGACGTACAGTCCAGCTGTGGACCAATTTTTTGGGTGTATGCATGGTGGTGATTGGATGCCATGGAACACAAACAGTGCCAGTGGCAATCGATATATGCTAACTGACCGTTTCTTTTGGGTGACATATGTATTAGTGTATGTATGGGCGGCTGGATTGTAACTATTGAACTTTGCAGTTGTTGTGACGTGATGGAGTGATAAACTGGACTCCTAGAGACTTTGAGAATGTCTCTTAAATGTTTGTGTAACTATTTTGGACTCTGGACTATTTGTGTTGGATTGACGGCGTACTGTACTACTGTTATTCTCTATGGGACTATTAAATTTATGTTAATTGGACTAGTAGTAAATCTGAGGTGCATCTCTATTGCTGTTCTTATCTCTTGTTGTTTAAATTATATGTTTTTGTGGTTTTATAAAAAATTCGGTCAAAATTCGAATTGTTTGACTGGTCAACTTAAACGGTTCCCGGTCCAAATTTTTTAAAAAATCCGAATTTTGCCCATTTCAGTGGGCACCGAAATATTTTGGAAATCCCAGAACCCTGCTCCTCATATCCCCGTCGTTTCTTTCGTTTTCTTCGGCAATAATCGAACCCGCCGCCTCTCTCATTCGAAATTGTCTGCGCGTCAAATCGCGCCTAAGACGGGTGCCTACTTCTCGTAGGATGTGCTCATCTTCTCCGTGGCCAGTTGCTTCATAGCCTCGTCCCTGTTATTCAGAGCCTGCTAGTTCAATCCACGCTATAGGCTTCAGATTCAGTATCCTCGAGGCCTGCCTTGCTCTCTCTGGTAGCTGTAGCCTTACGGTGCGCACCAACTGTTCGATACAATGCCTCTTAAGTTTTTGTCTCTTTGACTGTTTCTTCATATTTGTTGCAGCAATGGCAACGCCGGTCTCCAGTGGACAGTCACTGCGGACCGCTCTGCCACTGAGCAATGGTATAGACATCTGTTCATGTTAATGTTCTCGGATTCTGTAGGAGGTTCGCTGATGGTGATATTTATTTATTTTTCCCTGGTTATTGTCTTCTTGTATCTTTAGTTTGTTAAAACACTTCTATGTGTCATCTCAAGGTTTACATTCTCCTTGTTCGGTAGTTTATTCTTTAAGAAAGTGTAGCTTTGAGTGCAACAAATGTTTTCATTTCCTTGATCTTGAGCCAGAAAGTAAGCAGAATACTTGTATTAATCTAGATTTTTTATTTTGGATACTTGAGATGGATTCAAATTCTCTGGATATGTTAAGAGACATCAGGAAAATGTTTTGGTACTTCTTAACTACAAAGCTGATGTCTCCTTCATGTTATAGGTTGTTCAGTTAGTGTTAATAAAAAGCATTTGATTATTTTCATTATACAAGATATGATATTCTCAATTATCTTTCCAGGACCTCCAAGGTTGCCAGTTAAGATGGCACGTTATGCTCGGCAGCAAACCACTGTTGCTGCACCCTTATCATCTACTTTAGAAGACGTCAAAAGAACCGAACCTATTGTCAAAATGTGCGGCATTACATCTGCCAAGGATGCTGAAACCGCTGCAAAGGCTGGAGCTAAACTTATTGGGATTCTTTGGCCCAATTCCAAACGCTCTGTCCCATTGTCAGGAGCCAAAGAGATATCCAGAGTAGCAAAGTCATATGCTGCTGAACCTGTTGGTGTGTTTGTGGACGATGATATTGAGACTATATTGAGAGCTTCTGATTCATGCGATCTTGAACTTATTCAGGTACATCTCCCTTTCTTGTTGTCTACTATCTGCAACTGCAGTTGCAACGACCTATTTTTTACTGACACACTTTCTTACACATAGCTTCATGGAGATAGCTCCAGAGAACTACTTCTTGTGCTTTGGAAGAATAACCGAATCATATATGTCCTAAATGCTGATGACAATGGGAATCTTATTAATGCTCCTCCAAGTGAAGAATTTATCCTCGACTGGTTCTTAGTGGACAGTGCAAAGGGTGGGAGGTACAGAGTTTTGCCTACCGCTGTTCAGTTAATTTTTACTGCCTAGATGTTTGTTATTTATTATCTAAAAAAATATGTTTGTTATTTGACTAGTAATTATTAGGTATTTCATAAGTTATGTTTTCCTGCTGCCAAATATAACATAAGCAATGCTGTACTTTTCAGTTTTGATTCTTATGTTGAAACCTATTTCTCAAGATGCTCTTTCAGCATTATTTCTTTTGAGCCAAATAAACTTATTGTGGAAACCGTAGCTGGATTGACTGAGTAAAGCTGATGAAATCCTCTGAATCCTTTTGCAGCGGCAAAGGTTTCAACAGGAAGAAATTTCAAATGCCATCTGTCAAAAGCAAGCACGGCTGGTTATTAGCAGGCGGCCTCCATGCGGAATATGTTGCTTCTGTTCTAAGACCAAATGGCCTCGATGTTAGTTGTGGAATATGTTGCCCTGACGGCCTACAGAAAAATCCAGAGAGTATATGCTTTCATGAGTAGTGTAAAATCTTTGAGTTAGTAAGAAATCAATAGACATGTAGTATCTAATCCTATTAATATTATTTGTTTATTTGTTCGATGTACCAAAATCAAAATAAAAAGTAACTGATACAAATGGTATCAGATTCAGAATGATCACGGTACTATTGGAGAACCTTAAGTGCCACGCTATTGAGCATATTTTGATGTTGATTCATTAGGAAATAAATTCTAGAGTGACAACTCTGCTTCCAACTTACTAGCACAAGTAGGAAGATCCTAATGACAAGTTCTTTTGGGGTTGTCGTGCATTGGCACTGCCTTCATTGCAGAAGATATGTTTTGCAAGCATTAGCATTGCCTTCATTGCAGAAGGTATGTTTTGCAAGCATTAGCATTGCCTTCATTGCAGAAGGTATGTTTTGCAAAGGGGAACTTTGTTTTTTTGAAAATGAAGGGGGGGAGCTTGTTTTGCAAGCATTAGCATTTTTTTTTTCATTGCAGGTATGTTTTGCAAAGGGGACTTTCTCTAATCGTGTTTTATACAAGCGGTTAAAGCAGAAACATTCGAGCCAGGTGAGTTCCGTAATAAAAAAAAAGATTTACATTTTTGCAATAAACATATGTACTTCACAACTTATATAGATAAACTAGAGTTTTTTTATGACTCAGAAACTGCAGCATCATTTAGTAATACTGTTTGCTAATCCAGGCCTTAGTAATCACATTTCTTTAAAAGGGGCTTGGACGCCTCGTTATCCAGCATGGACGACTCGATCTCCTTCCACCCTGGAGCATAAAAGTCCAATTCAGAAAAGCACTAGGAGCTCAGCGAAGTTATTGTCTTTGATTGTTTCTCTTCCTCCTCTTCCTCCTCTCTCCTTACAATGTTCTTCCAGAACCAGTGCTTCCTCCAGAGATGGTCCATCTGCTCTATGGGCACCTTCTTTGTCTCCGGAAGGAAGAGATAAACAAATAGCGTCACCAAGCAGATCAAAACACCGAAGAAGACGAATGTTGCAGACTTGATGTGGCACAGAATCGCAAGAAACGTCTGGCCGACTACGAATGTCATGAAGAAATTCACAGCAATCACGACGCTCTGCCCTGCTGATCTGATCTCCAGCGGGCAAACCTCAGCAGGAATCAAGTATGTAAGAGGCCCCCACGACCATCCATAGCCTGCAACAAACACACACATTACGATCAACACTAGGTAAGCATAGCCCTTGTCTAGATCCTCATGTTCCTTAAACTTTGCAGCTAGGATTGCACACACGGTGAACTGTGACAAGAGCATCACGATGCCGCCTCCGAGTAGGAGCTTCCTGCGCCCAGTCCTGTCGACCACAACCATTGCTAAAATTTTGCACATGTTGCACTGAGGCGTGTGACCATCGCGGAGAGGAGGGACGCACTCTCCTTGAGGCCGATTGTCCTGAACATGACTGGAGCATAAAAGTTGATCACATTGACACCGCTGACCTGATTGGCGAAAGGGGTCATGATCGCAATGGCAAGCTGTGGCCTGTACTTCCTCTTGAATACTAAGTCTCTGAATGGATGCCGGCTTGTCCTTGAGATGTTGGTCGCACAAACCAAGTCATCGAGCTCCTTCTGGACTGAGGTTGTTCCACGCAGCTTTTGAAGCAGGACCCTTGCCTGGTTGGTGTTACCGTCGCGTTGGATCATGAAGCTTGGTGTCTCAAGGAGGAAGATTGCACTGATGGTTAAGAATGCAGCAGGTACTGCAGCCATGGACAGGGATATCCTCCACCCCCACCCTCCTTTGATTTTAAGAACAAAATAGTTGACCATGTTTGCAAAGAGAATGCCAAGGCTGAGAGAAAGCTCAAAACCACTGTTGATTGCTCCACGGTACTGTGGTGGCGCCATTTCTGCCAGGTACAATGGGATTGTCTGTAAACATAATTTTTGTAGATAGATGTTAATACAGTTCCCCATGCATAGTCTCCTGGAAAGGAATGACTATCCTGTTCAGAAACAGATATGCATCTAGTAGTACATCCTAAAAAGTCACATTTTATTAGTAACTAACTTACAACGGAGCATGAGTTTGTTGCGGACACAGAGACAACCACATAACTCGTCCGCCCTGTAGTGGTTCGATGCAATAGTTGATCCAGATATAAGGCACTAGAAATTCTTTTTAGAATTCTAGGGACAACAAATCCATATTCATTGCAACACAGGACATAAATTGTACTTCCTTAGTCCAGGTCCAGGGTGTCCTTGATTTCATTTAGTCAGCAGTAGTATTCTACATCTTTTCTTTTTATTTTAAATACCACAGTATTCTACACATGCTTTCAAGCTCACTACACTGCTGATTTATGATTTCTTGAGCTACTCATATGCATACTGCGTACTTATTCTAACCCATGGTTACCTACCTGGTTACTGAATCCCAGACCGATTCCGAGGAAAATCCGGTTAAGGAGCAGCATGGGAATATTGATGGCTGCGCCACCGAATGCTGAGCCAACGATGAAGAGTACGCCACCAATCAGCATTGAAGTGCGGCGGCCAAACCTCCTTGTGACAGAAGATGCAACCAGAGTTGCGAGGAGGCCCGCAATATAGAGTGATGATGTGAACAGGGTAAGAAGCTCGCTGTTGAACTGACAGTAGTGGCTCATTTTGCTGTTCTGCTTACGGCGGTACACTTCAGGGAAGAACCTCTTCAGGAATTAGTGCGTGAACTTTTTGGACCCTCACGTAGGAGATGAATTCAGGACATTGTCTAATGCTGAATCATTCTATGGTTTGAAAAATATAAAGGTAGAATTGGTCCCTTTGTTTCTGCACGCCAATGAAAATATGATTGGTATTGCTAACTTCTCTGGTTCACTGAGCTGATAATACATCACTGATATAAACATTTATAATTAAAACGTTAGGAACACAAATTTTCTGAAGCTAGACCATACTACCGAGATGATAATACATCAATTCTTTTTCAACCTAACGAATAATATGATTGCACAGCTAGCACTGTATATGAAATCAAAACTACAGTAGCATTGGTTCCCTCAATTGAAATCTTCTCATCCATTTTTTTTTTCAGGAGGTGTTTAGATTCTAGATATTCACTATTCCTCCCATCGCATCCATCACATCATTTCTCATCCATTCCTCACTGTTCATTGCTACAGTACCTATCTGCTATAGGAAATCTCCACCTATCTCCACCAACTAAACACCCCCTCAGGCAAATACAAACCGGTACTATGGAAATCACGATGAAGGAGAAGAGTCCCTCTTCTGCTCCTCTGTCAGTAACGAATGCACAAGAGGTAGGAGCAGCAAGTTGGCAATCATTTTTTCCTAATGAGCGAGAAAGCCTAAGCTGATAAAAAATTCTCTTTCAGGTACATGCATCTTCTACTGCTTAATCAACTAATCCTGCATACAGATTTCCCCGTGATAGCAATACCAAATTGCGCGCAGCAATACACGGTGTGGATGGAAGTGGGGAACTGACCGGAGACGCCGAGGTCGTAGCCGAAGAGGAAGCCGCCGCTACAGGCGACGACGCAGGACAGCACCACGAACGTCGTCACACGGCCGCCGTACTCCTCTCCTCCGGTGGCAGGTGAAGCAGCCGCGACCGCCATGAGTGAACCTCCGTCTATCTTCTACTGTAGCTCCTGCCTCCTGCAAGTCCTATCCTCCTCCTTCAGTCTGGGTGCCTGCTTTCGCACTGGCAGTTCGGCAGCACTAACAATAGAAATTTGCTACTACTATGTGGATATAGAAAGCAACCAGAAAAGGTCCTCGCGCTTGCGCACTATCCTTTCACCAACCTTTTCAAAGAAATCCATGGCAACGAATTCTTCTCCGAACGTGCTTATGTGCCATCATGATCTCAGTGCTTAACTAATAGGCCCATATGTGAATATAGTATAGAAAGCTGCGAACCCAAAGGTTTGATTGTCAGTGCTGCAGAGTACTGTAGGTTTCAGCCTTGTATGTACCTCTTTTTTTTTTTTGCGAAGGATAATTATTAACTTCATTCACTCAGTTCGAGTGACGTGTCATCTTAAGAGTGCTTTTTCAGGAACTTAGACATACTGATTTATCCAGAGTTATAGTGATAAATAATTTGAGACAAAACAAGTACTCCCTCTGTCCGAGTATAATTGTCATCCTGTAGGTGTTCTTTGATGTCCAGATTCATTGAACATTCTTTGGACTTGTACAGGTTTTACAGATTCAGAAAATGTTCAACGAATCTAGTAAAGAGACAGGATGACACGTTATCGATACTTTGCTCATTTAGCCCTAAACAATTTTCGGACTTAATTTTCCTCCACTTAGCAAACCTACGTCCGTGAGGATCAATACCATAACTAACCCAGCTCGCCCTTCCAAGGTTTCTGGTGGGTGATAACGTGTGTGCGCACAAGCTGAGTCCGACAGCTACCAATCCATCTTTTGGCCACCGCAGTGCAATTCCCACCAGAACCAAGAATGAGGGCGCAGTATGGGCGAGCAAAATGGTCGCTAAATTTTGGCGTGGTGCTTCTCACTCCCCTCGCTCCATGTTGTGTCAACCTGTGAGTGGCTGCATTAAATGCTTTGTTTAGTTGATTTGCATGTTTAAAACAACAATCTCTTAAACGGTATATTATTTTATAAATCCCTTTAAACTATCATACTCCTTATAATTAACTCTACAAAACTAGATCAAACTTGACTGTATTATATTGAAAATGTATTATTTTAAAATAAAATACAAGTATATAGTAATATACCCTATATATCATTCATATAAAAGAATATATTTTGGTAAGACTGCAATCCAAACATCACTTTACCAATTATTTGGCATTACCAGCATTTTGACTCTACCAAGATTTGGCAAGGTAAATATGGTCACAAACCAAACACACCCTTGACTAGTTCAATAATGCAGTCAATGTATACTGAATGAGGTTTTCCCATATAAGCTTCACACTTTCAATCTTTCTAAATTCACGTTCTTCATGTGAACCTTGTTCTTGTTCCATTGAAAACTAGATTTGTCTTTCACAAATCAGCGACTGGAACATCAACATTTGGTAAAGAATAATCCACAATATCAACAGTGTGATCCAAAATCTTCAACATTTCATAGTGAATAGATGTAATGTCTCCCATTGCTACAAAAGAAAAATCTTTGGGGAGAGAGAGAGAGAGAGAGAGAGAGAGAGATAAGGAGGAGGTGTCGGCCAGGTCCAGATGGTATAGAAAAGACGAGAGGGCGTTTGTTGCAAGAAGAACAGTCAAAAGAGGTACCAGCTCCCGACCACCAAGTTTTAATTTCCATGTGTACAAACAAACTCCAATTCACCTATTGACACATGGCAATTATTAAGAATAAAAGTGGAACCATGTATAGAGTGACAGATCCTCTTTAATGATAATGATGGTTACACATTTATAGTAGTAGAAGGGATGCCTTGAAGGGTTGTGTCCGTACAGACGTGTCCCTAGGACATGTCCCAAAAGGCATGGGCTAGTGGAGATGGTGCGAACAAGTTGATCACACTTTAGATTCTCAACACCCCCTTGATCAACTTACCGTTTTATATCATCGAACCTCCTCCAAAACCCTGTGGGAAAATAGGAGATAGAGCTTAGTATAATGTGAAAACCTCCTAAAAGCCATTAGGAAAAATAGGAGAAATTGATGCAACATAGACTATGTCTTTGATATCCCCTTTGAAAAACCCTGGTAGGGAAAAATCAGGATACAGACATAACCTTGTGAAGATATTGCCTCATTAATACCTAATAAGAGAAACCTTATGAGTAAAACTCATACAGGGAAAAAAGTAAAATATGATGTTTGATAACAGATTATTTGTCCTAAATCGTATATCTTTAAGTCATGGTATACCAATCCTATCGACACATTTGAAATGTCGAGGCTGGTAGGGACTTCTGCAAGATTTAGAGCGACATAGTTATGTTGCTTTTATATAACATGTTTGCATCCGTGCTATACAATCAACGTTATGTCTCTTCACCACGCTCACACATTTTTCTCATGGTAAAAGAAGATCACAAGGTGATCAAATATGATACTGACTATGATAGTGTTGATGCTAGTACAATCCTAGTGATGATCACTATGATGATGATTCTCCCTCATATGATCAACTTGTTGATGTGATCAAAAAGTATACTGGCATCACTAGGAAAACTAATGAAAAAGTTGATAAGCTTAAGCTAGAAAAGAAATCTATGGTTGGTAGTTCTCAAGATCTTGAAACTAAGTGTAGTGAGATGAAGCTTGAAAATGATAAACTAGTTGCGAAGCATGAGATCTCACTACCTCATATGCCAACCTTGAGCAAATCATTGATGCACTATCAAATGAGAAACATGACAAGGCTAAGGTTGAAGTGATTGAGAAAGTAATGGTTGATTGTGCTATAAAATGTGATGAATTGGTTGTCAACCCCCCTAGTGGATAACCATCAAGAGGCTAATCCCCCAATGAAGCCATCTATTTGTGCTAAGTGCAAAGGCAGGCAAGTTGACGATGAATCTCCCAATGCCAAGCTAGATCAAGACTATCAAGAGGTTATGCATGAGAACAAGCTTGCCATGAGAGAAATTCAAAGGCTCAAACAACAAGTGGTTGATCTCAAATCTGGGTGCAATACTCTCACAAATTGTCACACCAAGTTTGCAAACATGACGAGTTTAAGGGCCATCAACTATAACAAGCAAGTTCTTGGGTTTCCTTCTCCCAAGATAGTTGAGAAAGCAAGAAACAGGAACAACGGTCCTCCCAAGCCCAAAGTCAGATATTGTATAGAGTGTCAACAAGAAGGCCATTTTGCTTTTGATTGCAAGACTCCAACTCCAACCAAGTTGAAAGATCAACTAAGGACCAAGGCATTCAATGCACACTATGGTCTCTCAAGGACATCAAAGGGCAAGGTGGTGAGATTATTTGGAGCTAAGGAGCCAACTAGACCTAGACAACTATGGGTACCCAAGAACCTCATCACAAGCTTGAATGAACCACACATGGCCAAGAATACATCATCCTCCACCTCTAGCACTCAAACTTCCAACAAGCAAGGTTTGGGTTGCTAAACACTAAACTTGATTGTGTATGTGTGTAGGTGAACTACAAGACCGGAGGACACCATTGGGTTTTGGATAGTAGATGCACTCAACATATGACCAGTGATCCCCGGATGTTCACCTCACTAGAAGAAAGTCAAGGCCATGAAAATATAACATTTGGTGAAAATTTAAAGGGCAAGCTTGAAGGTTTAGGCAAGATTGCTATATCCAATGATCACTCCATTTCAAATGTTCTTTTTAGTTGATACTTTGAGCTTCAATTTGCTATCCATTAGGCAACTATGTGATTTGGGTTACGAGTATACATTCACCAATGAAGGGGTTGTTGTGACAAGGAAAAATGATGAAGAAACAATCTTTAAGGGCTTTATATACAATAACATGTATTTGGTGGACTTCAACTCAAATAATGATAGCATGACTATGGTATAGAAGGCTAGCACATATTGGTATGAGAACTCACAACAAGCTTGTCAGGATTTGGTTCTAGGCTTAAAGGATTTCAAGTTTGAGAAGGACAAGTTGTGTAGTGTATGCCAAGCAGGAAAGCAAGTTGCTAACACTCATCCAACCAAGGCTTATGTTTCAACATCAAGACCTCTAGAGCATATTCACATAGATTTATTTGGTCCAACAACATATGAAAGCATCGGTGTGAATCTCTATTATCTTATGGTTGTGACTGACTATACTCTAGAGACACTTGGGTATTCTTCTTGCATGACAAATCTGAAGTTTCAAGCATCTTCAAGAAGTTTGCCAACAAGAGGATCAAAATGAACATCAAGTATCTGTTGTGGAGATAAGAAGTGACAATGGGACATATTCATGGGTTGAAGAATATTGTGATGAAGTGTAAATCAAGCATGAGCTCTCTGCCACCTACACACCTCAACAAAATGGAGTTGTAGAAAGGAAGAACCGCACATTGATCACCCTAGTAAGAACAATGCTTGATGAGTATGATACAGATGAGAGGTTTTGGGCCCAGGCTATCAACACTGCATGCTATGCATCCAACTGGTCGTTTCCTCATCGCCTATTGAAGAAGTCACTCTATGAGCTTCTTGTTGGGAAGAAACCAAATATATCTTATTTTTGGGTGTTCGGTTGCAACTTGCAAGTACTACATCTACAAGAAGCGACAACACCGAGGGACGTTCTAAAAACATTATGATATTGGTTTCTTATTTGGTTACTCATTGAAGTCCAAAGCATATTCAATATTCAACAATGCCACCGGCTTAGTTGAAGAAACATATGATGTGGAATTCGATGAATCTAACGGCTCCCAAGGAGCAATTGAGAATTTTGATTATGTAGGTGGTAAACCCTTGAGGGAGGCGATGAAGAATATGCAAAAAAATATTCGTCCTAAACCTACACATAACCGGTACATTTTATATTGTCTGTATCCGAATCCGATCCGGCAAAAAATAAATATATGTATTTGTATCCATATATATCCGTCCTTCTCCAATCCATTTTCATCCCTATAATCAACGATACTGAAAGGGAAAATCATGACTTGCAGGCCTTCGTAGATGTTGAACGTGCCTGCAATTGAAGGAGATTCAGGTTAGGATTGATGATCCATTCATACTAGCATAGCAATAGTATGTGAACATGCATGTGGAGAATCCTTCCACGTAAGACTCGTCTTTTGACAATTTCCTTTAGATGGATATCATAGCCGTCATGTTTATTGGAGCGAATTGCTGTAATTAAGAATCTTGAATAAGAATTGCTGTAATTAAGAATCTTGAATAAGATAGACGAAATCGTTGATCACCACTACATCATAAGAGATGTTCTCTTTCACAAATAAATAAATAAATAATAAAATAATATTTATGTCAGTATAATAGAGGTGTATAATGTATAAAACCTCTAGGGTTAACCACATCCACATCATATGGAAATGGAATGTAGGCTCACTTTTTGACATTTGTTGGACTGATCGAGATGACTAGGGATGAAAGTGGTATGGATAACGTAAGGCCCTAGACCTTAAATGGTATAGTCTATATCCGGAACTGGAAAATCAATATATGACCGTATCCATATCCACATAACAAAAGTTAAATGTCTATTGCAGATATGTAATGTATATCAATATCCGATACATATCTGACATATTTGGTATTGTCCGTATCCGAATCCGATCCGGCAAAAAAATAAATATATGTATTCGTATCCAGGCATATCCATCCGTATCCAATCCGTTTTCATCCCTAGAATGACATAGTTTTCCGCAATTCCTATCCATCTCCACAAGATTTTAGTTTTCACCTCTTTTAGTGTTTGAGATTCCAAACAACAAAAACGCTTGGATTCCACCAAACCTAACCCACGTCTCCCTTATCCCTCCCATGCCAGCCCACCTCCTCCCCCCAAGCTGGCGCCATACCACCATCGGCCAGCCTCCGTGCTGCCCTGAGCCACAGTGCCACTTCCACCGTCGTGCCTGCGTAGCCTCTCCGTGCGAGCCCGCGTGCCGCTGCTCCATGTAGGCCACCCGCCACTGTGCCCCGTGCATGACGCCGCCTAGGCCCGGGTCCAGTACAGGGGCAGCCATGGTGACGGTTCAGGGCCCCAAATTCAAGGGACCCCCTAATTTACACAGTTGGCCTAATTTTCTATATGTTTTACACTTTTTCTGGCCCAATCATATCGACTACTCCGCATGCGACTCGCTCGGCGACTTCTCGTCTTCTCATCTTCTTGCTGGGCAGTGGCCGATCGATTCAAGTCAATCAATTGCCTCCCTCTCTCCTGGGGCCTCGAACACAGCAGCAGCCAGCAGCAGCAACCAGCAAGGGTGCACAACACTTGGCAGCAGAAAGGGCGCCAGCCACCAAGGGCAGCCCGTACGGCCGTGCAGCCGTGTAGTAGGTTTAGGTATTTTCCTTTTTCTGATTCTTATCTCTTCTAAAGTATTAATATTTGCTAGTAGTTTAGTTTATTAGCTATTTAATTATGGATTAATAATTACATTTTAATTTCTCCTGGTTATGTTTCGCACGATTGAAGCCATATCTTCTGCAAATTGATCTAGAAAATATGATTATGGTTATCAAAATTGTAAAAAACAAAGAATAGATGATTTAACTCAATCTCAGCGAGGTGCCATGGATAGATTTATTTTAAGAGAATCACAAGTGTCATCACATGATCATACTCTTGGTCAGGGCCTTGATAGCAATGTTAAGACAATGATACTAGGGATGTTGATGAGACACGAACAGGAAATAATATTGGAAATATGAGTCCGGTTGAAATTATAAAGTTCTTGAAGCAGCATTATTATTTTGGGAAAAGTCTATTTTTCACCCTTCAACTGTTACAAAAGTCTGATTTTCAGCCTCAAACTACAAAACTGGATACTCAAGGCCCTCCAACTATCCAAACCATGCAAAATTGGCCCTTTGGGTGGTTTTGAGTTTGGTTTTGGATTTTCCAAAAATAGCAGAAATATTATTTAAACTTTAAAAAATCATAACTAATTCATTTTGGACCAAAAAAATATGAAATCAGTGCCAAAAGTTCTCTTAAAATGTAACCAACCTATTGTCACACTATTTAATGTTATTTGGGTATTATATATTTATATTACTAGTGTCTTATTGTTTTTTAAAAAATAATTAGAATATAAATAAATAATATGCAAATAACTTCTAATGGTGCACCAACTTGTAGGTCATATTTTTCGAAAAACATTTGCATGAGATTCTAATTTTTCTAGTTCAAAATAAAATAGTTATGAATTTTTTAATATAAAATTATTTTTTAATTTTTTTGGAAAATACAAAACCACCTTCAAAACCACCCAAATGGCCAATTTTGCATGGTTTGGATAGTTGGAGGGTGTTTAGTGTCCGTTTTTGTAGTTGTGGGTTGAAAATCAGACTTTTGTAATAGTTGGAGGGTGAAAAATAGACTTTTCCCTATTATTTTCCCAATGCAACTATCGCATATAGAATTCTGTTGACCATTCCTGTGACTATTGCCTTGGGGGAACAAAGGTTTTCTAAATTAAAGTTATTGAAGTCCTACTTGTGTTCTACAATGACACAAGAAAGACTTAATGATTTGGCCATGATAGCACTTGAGATGGCATGTTAGAGAAGATTGATTATGAGTTTATTATTGAAGATTTCATTTCAACGACACTGCAAGAATAAAGTTATCCAAGTAAAGATTTTGCATACAAAATTAAATAGGTATAATTTCGATGTATTCTATTTCTACGTAATATATTAAACACCATCCGTTATTTTATTATTATATTTTAGGCTAATAGGCCCCATCCTAGAGTTTCGACCATGGTCCCAGATTATGCCGGCCCGGCCCTGACGCCGCCATGCCTTGTGCTGCTGCCTTAACGCGCCCAGCTCACTGGAAAGGAAGGCTCCCATCTTGCCTAAGAAAAGTCCTCTATTCAGCATTTCAATTTTCTATTTCAACCTTTGTTTCTTATAATTTCAATGTTTAATCTATGTAGTTTCAACATTTTCAGTGTTTAATGTTGAACATGTTTAAGCAAAATATTGAACATATTTAAGAAAAAATGTTGAACAATACATTCCTTCCTCAGGAGCTGACTGGGCTAAAGTGAATTTTAAAGATGGATAGCCCATCTATGTTCCACAAGATAGGTAGGAATCGATACTAAGTTTTTCAATAAAAAAATTGCAGGAAATCATTTCAACTCAAACTAGAAAGTAATTGCAAATTTGATAGCAGGGAGTACTTGGTTAAGTGGAAATTTGTTAAGACTTTATCCATAAGGAAAGCATCCTCATGTAGGAAATTTGTGAACATAGCAACAATACAAAATTGCGCTGCAATTTCATAAGAAACTTGGATCACTGATCTCTGAACCAAAATCAAATTGCATACTGCGAGAACAGCAATTAAGCAGTCTGATGCCAATGTGCCTACCAGTCCTAATTGTTCGTCCATGCATTCCTAGACTAGACGTGTATTCTCAAGTTTATTATTTGTCATAACCTAGAGGCTAGAGTAAAGCAAATTTACAGGTGTTTCTTAGCATGCAGAGGGTGAATTGTATTATTACCTAATTTCCATCCCTTGGAAAATGTTCGCAGACATTTGAGACATAATTTCACAATGCATAAATACTGACGGCTAGATTGTCATACTGAATGGCACTCTTTACGGCGTTCAGATGATCTGCCTGCACTGTGTTGGTAAATGAAGATAACTGCCAGTTGTGAAGAGCTCAATGGACCCAAATCAGAGACTCATCTACCATTTTAGGTTGCATATAGTGAAAAGGTGTGTGACCCATAAACCTTCTTCAGTTCATCTCCAACAGACGACCCATCCTCTTCCCTTACTCCTCTTGCGAGCACGCCGAGGCCAGCCGTTGCGCCGCCGCGGGAGCTCTACCGGCCAGTTCGCGATCACGCGAATCGACCCCAGCCGCCGCTCCGCTCCACTACGCAAGGAGTCGACGAAGGGCAGCACTAGTGGATCTGGTAGGAGGGGTCGACGGAGGGCAGGCCGCAAGCGTGATGGCGAAGTTGGGAATGATTCCTCGCCGGAGCTCGATTTGCGGCACCTCAAGCTCACCGCGAGACCCCGCGTCCGCCGGCCGCGCGCTTGCTCGGCTGCAGGCCGTGTCCTCGTCAACGGCTTCTGCCTCCCCTACTGCGGCCTCTACACCTTGTTGGAGCTCGATTCGCGATTGTGCCGAAGATGTTGGAGCTCACCGTGCCGGAGCTGCTGCCTGCCGGACCTCACCATGCCGGAGCTACTGCCTGCTGGAGCTCACCGTGCCGGCCGCTCGTCCCTGCACGACCTTGGCGGCGCAGCAGTGCTGCAGCCTGCTCGCCGGTTGCAGCTGTTGCACGACATGGGGAGCTCAATGTGGCGACCACGCCGGCCATGGGGAGCCCGACCCACTGGTCCCACCTGCTCACGCCCAGCCACGATGCTCTCAATTTGCATCGTCGTCCACACGAGAGGCATTGTTGCCTCTCGTCATGGTGGGTAGGCAAAATAGGTACTCCCTTTGCGTATGCTGTCCGAGCACGGTTTGGAGATGCAAAACCACTGTGCACGGCCTATTTTGCATTTGGGTCACCGCTATGCTGTTAGAGATAGCCTAATGTTTGAAATTGATGCATCTTCACTATGAGTGCAACAAGTCAATCTCTTGAAAAAAAAAACTAGTGCCGTTAAAGAGAGAACCTGCATATCAGTTAGCACATTTGCATCTAAATTCCAAATCCCATCCAGTAACATGTATATCTGCCAAACTTTTTCACTCAAAATCTACTCCTGATCTGAAAATGATGTTCCCCATTGCAATCATCTTATATCCAAATACCAAAAAGAAAAAAAAAAGAAAAGAAATTTGTTCGGGGCAAGTAGTGCCTAGTATTTACAAGTAAGAGGAGGCCATGGTCCTCACGTCCGTTGGCATGAAAGCCAGCACAACCAGCAAGATAAGCAGGCACACTGGCAGCCATAGCAGCAGCGACGGCGGTGGCGGCAACGGAGGCAGTACCAATGGCAGTATCAGCAAAGACACGGTAAGGCAAGCGAGAACGAGAAATGCTCCGATACTGAAGTAAGTCGACGCGATGACCTTCCTGTCGTTGAGATCAGCCTCGTGCTGCCGCTGCTGCTGCAGATGGCGCTTCGTGGCACTTGGTCTTCTGACGAACTCTGGGTTCCTCCTCTGTCTGCTAGTGCCTACTCCATCCATGGCGTCAGATCAGCTAGCGATTTGTTCTTCGTTGTGTATGCAGATCGACCACAGCGAGTGCCCAAGAAAAGAACTGGCAAGGATGGGGATTTTTTGGGCTCCTGAATGCTGTATAACCAGATCTGTTTCTTAGTGACCAAATTGCTCGTCACAAACTTGAGAAAGATTTCACCTTACAGGAGAATACCCTGTCAAGGTATTAAAGGATTAGCCAATCACACCAATTAGTGTCATTTTTGTATACAGAATTAACACCCCCAAAATCTGAAGAAAAGCTAGCCAAGTTCACACTTTTGTTCACAAATTTCAGCAAAGCAACTATTTTGAACAACTAGCTACTCCAAAGAATCCGATGAACCCAATCAAAAGAAAGATCACGAATCACCGAAACATACTGTACTTATTCAAAACCACACAACAAGGAAAGGTACCTTGAATCCTGAACTTGGCATTGCTGATTTCTCCCCTCAGTCAGTACCGCCCATCCACCTCAAAGTCCAACCCTTTCTTGCCCCTTTCAAGAACCAAGAACACTCTCTTCTCCCCCCACACCCAAGAAATCCTCGGCAGCACAGCCTGCCTACTACTCCAAGAGACCAAGCAAGAGCCTTGAACTAGAGTGGGTGGGGAAGAGGACAGAGCAGAGGAGGGGAGGGGATCCAGCGATGGCGAAGCAGCAGATATCTCCAGCGACGCCGACTCCCGCACCCTTTGTGGCGACGCTGGCCGCTCTCCTGTTCCCGGGGGGGATGGATGGGGATGGAAACGGTGAGCGCATGATGACGGACAGGGAGGACGACGGGCGGTCAATTTTATGAGTGGGGTTTGGAGGCCGGCGCGGCTTCAAATCTCGGATGGCCGGAGGAGGAGGACGAGAGGAGGCAGGGGCGGATACATTGCATCCAGGACCAACTTGGTCTTGGGGGTAGGCAACCCATGCAGCCAAAGCAGCCAAGTGGTGGGGGGCAGCGCCGGTGGGCCCCACGAACCCCCCCTTCTCACTCCTTTGGCATTTGGCAGTAGAGCAGCTGCTGATTGAGGTCTAGTACTAGCTTGTCTAATTGCGATTAGCGATTGCGTCGTCTTCTTGATTAGTACACGTCTCGTCTTGACTAATGTGGTTGGGTAGAAATCTAATACTAATGGGTTGGGTCCAAGATCACGTCGACACGGCTTTGAAATAAAACCCTGAGTTTACTCATCAATTTGTACCGAATATGGCTTTAATAAGAAAACAAAATGTTTTTACCCGCGTACATATTAATGCGTACATGTACAAACTTTATAATTGTAATGGCAAGTAGTACTACTTGTCTTTGACAGATCTACGTATGCATATATGCTTCTACGCAAAAAAAAGTATACATATATGCTAGCTCCATCTTTGTGCATATATAGGTTGATGGAGGAATCGAAAAAGGACGATCACGCTTTCTCTGAAAGGAGAATTTTAGGCTAAGAGCGATGTGTGACACGCATATGAATTATCAGGTAAAGAGGGGTCATTACTGCCTAATTGCCACCGTTTACAAGTCGAATCTATGATTTTGCAAGGGCATAATACCTTCTTTTTTTTTTGCAAGGGCAAGCAGTACTTTAGCTGTTCTTATATCTACCACCCCTTAAAAACACCATTTCAAACTTTCTTATGGCCACCCAAAGTTATGTCCCCAGCAGAGATGACTAATCCTAATCCCACCTAATTTTGTGTACCCCATCAAAACCAATGGTCAAGATCTACTCTAGTGGATCCTCACTCAAATCTAATGGCTCATGTTATTTGGTTAGTCCTCCCACCTTCCCATGCCTACCCGCACGCCCTCAATTCCCGCGTCCTAGACGGTTCGTATCAGCCTAAAAAAAATGCCGACCGCCCCTCACGCCGAGTGGCCGTCGTGGATCAAGGCGCGACACGGATCGAGATCAAGGAGCGCAGCTCGACGGTGCTTCTTCTCTCACGAGTCACGAGATCAACTCCCATTCGTAGCAGACCCGGCAGATGCAAGCTGCCAGGAGGCCGCTGCATACTTGGCACGGCCGCTGCCCTAGACAACCTGCGGCCTGCTCCGTCGTCTCGGTACCATGCCAAGGTCGCCACGCTTGGCCAGTGGCCCTTGGCCTCCACGTCCACCATGCGCTGCCTCACGGCCCCTGCTGCAACCGCTCGATCCAACTCCATCAATTCGCGCTCGCGTCGGCGTCCATCAGGAAGCAGGGGATGCTGGTGCTACTGCTGCCGGTCACACGCCGAGATAGTAGAGTTGCTGAAAACTGCTCCCATGCATGGTCTCTTTGGCATTTTCTTCTCCACTTCGAATTTTTTATTCGATTGATGCAAAGCTTCTACTTAATATCTTCCATTGCAGCAAGTTGAGAGATTACTAGAAAAGCCTGTGGCGTTGCCGCGCATGGCCAATAGATGTAACCCGTGATACTTTTTTTCTTTAATATTTTGTTTTGAAGTATAGCTTTTGTTGGATTGTAAATTTGCGGAAGAAAAATTGATATAAGCATTGAATTTTATTTTTTATGTATGGATTTTGTAGATTTTGATATTGTGTAGCTTTTATGTTGAAAAATTATTAGTTTAAATATGTTTTAGGCTAATTTTAAAGTGAGTCCAATTTATTTTAAGTTTGTTGTACAATACATTTGTTGATTTTTAAATTCATTTTAATGGTCGGATGTAAGCTATAATGGGAGAATTGAAAAGTGAGTCCAGTTTCATTAAGTTTGATTTATAGTATGTTCATTGATTTTTAATTTCGAGGTGCGTCTATATTTAATATATTAAATTTTAAAGATGTTTTGGTGTCCAAATCGTATGCAACTGATGTCATGTAATCATTTGCGCACGTATATAAATTTAATAGAAGCTGAGGGGTTAGTGGGAATGCTTAGAATTAAAATTTTTGTTGCATACCAAAGACATGTTTTATTTTTCAATTGTTTTTTATTAAAAACTTCTTGGTTTGAGGACATTTTGATATCAAATCGTAGGTAAGACGGATAGTACGTAAACATTTGCATGAATGTAGGTTTTAAAATTATAAGCAAAGTTTATGTTGGATATATTTTGGTTCGAACGCGTTTTGGTAGTCGAATTGTACATATAATGTTCCTTGTGTGAAAGTAACTAATAGAATAAGCTATTGTGTAATTTAAGTTGAATTCGATGGCTTTTCCAAAAAAATTCCTGAGAGAGAAAAAGGACGGCGGGTTGATTTTATAAAAGTTTGGGGTTTTTTGAAAATGTTCTCTAGCCGGTTGGGGGTGGAGTGCGGGTTGATTTGGTGGAAAGTCGAGGGCTTTTCTATAAAATTGCATGTGAGAGGAGGTGGACGGCGGGTTCTATTTCCGTAGAACCCGAGGTCTTTTTTGTAAAATGCCAAGGAATGGCTTGATCTCAGCCCTCCGTCCGGCCGATCTGACGGCCGAGGGAAGCCGGCGACGTGGCCAGCTTCCCTGGCCTCGGAATTGGCCATGGATCGTAAGGGGAGATGCGTGCGTAGTGTACTGGAGAAGAACGGTGGCTGCATGTGCTTGTTGGATTGTTGGAATATCACGGTGAGAGGAAATATCATTCCTTCCATGAGATTAATTAATCTTGGTCTGCATACAATTCTTTTTATTATATATGACAATTGACATGTGGATAAAAATCTATAATTCTTTCTTCTCTCAGGTGCCAAACCCTCTGTTTGGCATTGCCGGTATGCTGTGTGGACAATTTAATATACCTTTATGGAATTTTTTTCTAAAAACTTTGATTGGAAAGGTTGTTGTAAACATTTCTTTCCAGGTTCGTTGAATTTCTTGGTACAATTCTTGGAAAAGATAATTTTAGGTGTTGTCAGTTTTTGTTGGTGCTAATATCATTGTTTGCTTCATTTTTTAAATATATAGCATCTCTTGGCTGAAACCGTAGCGTTAGCACGGGTAATATGCTAGTCAGATATAACGCAATGGAATCTACTGTGCTGATTGAGGTTATCTAGTTGCAATTAGCATTTAGTTTCTTCACTCACTAGGAATAAGTAATGTGAAAGCTTCAAATGGAATGATTCTTTTGCACGTGAAGCTCCTATTTTAAAACATAATTAAGTGATGTCCATGCCCTTTCTTCTAAGATATTGTCCCTACATTTGATCTTGGTAATGATGAATACGTTGTGGATTGTAGAAAAAGCTTGTTTATAAACCTCGACTACACATACTATCCTAAAACGTCAGAAGACGTGGGCCAATTTGTATGAATGAAATACTATGTCTGGATTTATCCATCCACTATAATCAAGCCAAACTAAAAAAGTTTGCTCAATGTCACAAAAATCAGCAACTGCTTTTTTATCACAATTCTTGGTCTCTTCTGG
Source organism: Digitaria exilis (assembly GCA_015342445.1). Lineage (NCBI taxonomy): Eukaryota > Viridiplantae > Streptophyta > Magnoliopsida > Poales > Poaceae > Digitaria > Digitaria exilis. The sequence goes on from JACEFO010001613.1 coordinate 1,309,885, forward strand.
TGTATGGTAGTAACGCTACATATTCTTCAAAGCACTTTTTGGAAAGTTAGAGAGGAAATTTTTGCTGCTCAAGGGTTCATCTCCCCTGGCCACCTTTTTTGGTGCATCTAGAGACAACTTTTTTTTTTCAGGTGAAAGTCGCTCGCTTTGCTTGCATAATACAGAGCCCTTGCTTTTTTAGCAATTCCATGTCCATGGGATAGGATCGACATGGAGATGTGCCAAATCCTCCTCCACAAGAACTCAAATCTAATGTACTCCCTCCGGTCACGCAGATAATCAAATGACGCTTTGAACATGGACATAATTATATATATATATTAATTTTTGTTGGGGCATAAGTATTTTTAACGTGGAGAAAAAAATATTTATTTGTTGCAGGCTAATTAAAATTTATAATTTTCAAATATATTTCATTTAGTTATGACCGAAGGGACTAATACATTGAAAATAAGTTTCTTGAAGGTCGCTCCAGAATCCTTCGTTAGCGATTCCATCTCCATAGGCTGGCATCCACAATCACAAGGACTTATCCAAATTCCTCGCAAGGGCGCAAATCCAAACTACTCTTTCCAGGTCACAAAGATAAATGGCTGTCTCAAACGTGAACAAGGACATGGTTTTCAAAATACAAATTTGACTACTCATTTTTTTGTTGCAGCATAATTATGATATCACTTTTATTGAAAAATGTCTTTTATTAGTTTCATACTAATCTAATTGCATAATTTTCAAATTGAAAAATTCAACCATGTACCCAAAACTTCACTTATTTATGAGTGAGGGGGTAGTACATTGAAAAATAAGTTCCTTGAAAGAGTTACACTGAAATTTCAATTATTTAAGACGAATTAGATATGACTAAATCTATTTATAATTTTTTATACATGTCGTGGAACCGTAATAGGTTATTATGTCATTTACTAATATGAAATTGAGTAGAACACATTTATATGGACACTATTTTTCAACCTCTAGCACATACTATGCATTCAGCAAAGTTTTAAGGTGTTGATTGTCGTTGTCATCTAGATTTTGGCGGAGTTCTATGCATGGAGGGTCGTGTTGGATGACATAAAAAATCGGTTCCCAACGGACAATTGGTCACATGGGGCTGTTCTAACAAGCAGCAGCAAACAAACATGCATGGCCAAGTTTCAAAAGTTGCTGGGGAGACAATTGCCAATTTGCCATACATGTCATGGCAGAGGAGCAGCTAGTGTAGCTACAGCACAGGTTTCCCAACTTTTTCTATGAAAATGACCGGTATATATATTGAAATTCCACAACGGCTCATCATCACGAAAATAGGTAACAGTAGCTACATAGGCAAACCACACCCAAACTATTAGGAGTCCTCCAATATTCGACGCTACTGAAGAAATCATATATTGCACAACTCAATTAGGTCTGGCATGGTAGACTATTCGATGTTCCTTAGAAAGTGGAACATTTAGCCATACTAGCTATTTTCAGAAATTCATGTGTGAAATATTGAGAGAGATGTTATTAACGAAACCTAAAATGTGTGACCGCACACATCATTAAAAATTCGTTTTCAAAGAACGATGTCAGTACTAATAGAAATAAACACTATGCTTTTGCCAGTAAATACATAAACACTACCAAACACGGCAATTGTGCAAGTACAGTCTCGAAGCTTAAAAACTGAAATCAAATCCCCTCTCAATTCGAAAAAATTCATGCAAAGGAGCCCCTCTTAGAAAATATGCTAATAGCCTAATTCTATATTAGTTGGAGTACTAGCTAGAAACTAGATTAGACTGCCACGCCCCCTCTCTGAGGCTCTTAAAAATCAATGCTAGTAGACCTAGATAAAGAGAATCAACCAAAGGCAGCGTAGCATTTACACGCAATACCCTGCCTGCTGGGCAAAGTGTGACGTACACCGATTCTGCACGCCCGGACGACGAATCCGACCGTCATCCAAGGTTCAATGCACTGGGAGCGGCATCAGTGCTTCACCTTTACGTATCCGGAGTGGGGCCTCGGAGCCTTCAGTCCCCCAGACGGCCATACCTCCATGGTGTGTAGTGTGTACTATTTTGGTCCGTTTGGTATCCTTGCCGGCACTTGGCCTAGCTGAGTAAAGGCCGGTACTGTTTTATTCACCACATTACCTAAAAAATTATAGTAAAAAGAGGAGAGAAGGGGGTTTCATCTAAATAAAACTAGGTGAACTTTGTTTTCAGAATTTAGAAATCTACTCCGTCCGTCCCAAAGAGGGTAGTTTTAGGAGTTGGGCGCGGGAATTAAAAAGAGGTAAAAAATTAGAGAGCAACAAGGATGAATAAATGAAGAGAGATAGTGATAGAGTTGTTAGAACTACTCTTATTTTGAGACAAAACTTAGGCTTTAGAACTAGTCTTTTTTATGGAGAGAGTATACTGTAATGGAAATTTTGAAACCTATCCTGCTCATGTTTACTAACTACACCGTACCATTATATGCATCCAAGACCTTTTACTAGATCGCAAGTGCATTGAATCATTTCTCTTGGAGTTTTTATTCCAACGAAAGTTATGTCAAATCCCAAAGGAACAAAATTGTTCGACATTTTTTTATCAAATTATAATCAATGCACCTAGTTTGATCAAATTATACTAATGTGTCATGGACTTTTGACCGAGGGAATAATGATGAATCCTTGCGTTTTTACTTCCATTTGCACATATATAGAAACTACCCCCTCCGTTTTAAATCATAATATATTTACACTTTTAAAGGTAATAAGTTTGATCATTCGTCTTATTCAAAAAATTATATCAAATTTTTTTGTTATGGCTTGCTTTATTAATAAAAAAACTTCAAGAATGACTGACATTTTACTATATGTTTGTATTATTTTTTAAATAAAATGAGTGATCAAAGTTATGGTTAAAAAATCAAACGAATTATAATTTAGAACGGAGAGAGTAGTTGTGAACAACAATATAAATATACTATGCGCAGATAGTGGGGTCAACCAATAGAAAAAAAATCAAATAATGTTCATTCACGAATGAGTCACTTGACGTTCAGGTGGACGATTCTTATCTCGTTAGCTGTTGACCTGGGCTCGAGAAAGGACAACTAATAATTGGGAATAGTATCTAGCATCCTTGCTTTTAATCTTGTCAAAGCCCAGATGCTGTTGATTTTGCATTGCTTCTGAAGGTCAGCGCCCAGGAAACTCTTATGTTTGGTCAAAGTCAATCAACATGGCCATGTGATGAGAATATGCGATTAGATGCTCACTCACTGGTCAGATGTTCCATTGCTGCCCTGAATTTCTGAAATTCACTTACAGAATGCGCAAGCCCGTGTGTTTTATTTTGCACATAGCTGTACTTCGTTCCATGTGATCATTCCTTTTAATTATCCATGCCCTGGTTCGAAATCAAATGGACATTTGATTCAGCATCGCTCTGTACCAATTGAGCAGACGCTCGGTCTAAGCATTTGGAGTCAGTTTGGTTTCTTCGTGAGTCTTACCTGGTCTTGTTTTGCTAGGCAAGGCTTGCCCTGCTTCTCGCAGAGAGCCATTCCGGCTAGCCTCCTACAGCAAAAAAAAAAAAAAAAAAAAGTTGCTTACACAAGCCATCGAACTATTCAAACCGTTTAATAGTTTTCAAGTTGAGTGGTCGGCAAAATAGATTTCTTCCAAGAAAAAAAAAACACACACACATACACGACGTCCTGAGTTCCCTGGTTCAATGCACCCGGCTGATCGAGCAGAAATGCTGCCGTCCACTGCTTTCCCATTACCTTCGCCGGGAAACCAAAAGCTGTGCGCGCCAGGTGGTGTCCGGCGAGGTGCGCCACCGTGTGGTCTCGGAGAGGACGACGTCACGGCGCACAAGCACAAACGTATAGATGCTGGGCTGACCAGTCGCGGCGGGAGACGTGTGCTGCGTGGTGGTGGGTGGCACACAGGAGATCCTCGTACGACATGGCCAATAGGCAGACACGAACACGACTCCGTTGCTTTGCTCGCGTGATCTGCCGGGCAATCAGCGCAGCGCCCCTGATGGGACGGGCCCGGGTGCGGTGTACCTGCTCGCCAACCAGCTGGACGTGACGAGCGTACGACACCGTCTGTCGCAGTGACTGTGAACGAAAATGAACGGATGCAACACGCATGCACCGTCCCTCTGCTCCGCCTTATCCCAGCCATTGTATACGTGTGTTCATAAATCTGGTCAAGAACCTAAGATCCTCTAGCCGTACCAACACAACTTCAATTCTTTACGGAAGTAGATTTATAGGTTGATTTTTTTTTAAAAAGAAATCTCTCATCGGGGTAACCCGGGGTTTAGAAATTTTCTAGACTCGGAGAAGATCTTCCATCCTAATAAAAAACTGTAAAACTTATCCTGGTCTAATCTAGTTTTTTTTTTAATCTCTTCAAGAACAAAACTTTGACCACCGACCGACCATTTGTACTTCTGCACAAGCTTAGCTGAGGGCTGAGTATCTTCCAGAAGCTTATCAGACACTGGACCATGTAGTTGTAGTAGATTTTTTTTTTCTGCAGGTATGTGGATGTAGTATATGGTAAATGCGCTGAACCTAGCTTCTTTTTTCCTCCGTCTCTATCTCTTGGATCCTTTTTGACGCAAAGAACCAACCTTCATTCATTCTTAAGTTGACAAGCATGTAGTTTCAGTTCGGTGCACCTTGGACGATCAGAGCTCGCTCCATGCATTATATTCTTCCCAGATGCGATCTCTGGAATGTAAAATCATTGCGAGCAACAATTGTTTCTTGTAAAACATTCTATATGAATTGAATTAGCCCTGAGTATTCGATTGGCTGTGAGTGCAGTACCAGTATTGGATTTGCAAAAGAAAACACATGCCAGATCCTGAACTATCTTTATTCAAATTTACACAAGGAACCTAGCTGTACAGTCTGCATGAGGCATTTGACATTTGACATTTGACATTTGACATTCAGGTAGGTGGTTTCTTTTGTGTTAGTTGTTGACTCTTGAACAACTTAAGTATTATCTATCACCCCTGTTTATCTTGTCAACGCCCCCCTTGTGTCCTTTGTATTATTAGCTCAGAAGGTCAACACCAAGGGAATAGAACTCTTATGTAAAAAATTAGTCCAGTTGCATGGCCATGTGATCAGATGCTCAATGGGGGTAAGATATTCCATTTTTTATGCCCTCAATTCCCAGTCTAATGTATTTTGGTTAGTGTAACAGCACCACTAGATACCTTTTTGAAGCTCTCTTCTAGAGGAAACTTATCAGCCAGATTAGTTAGTCAAATTTTATACAATGGGTGATGCATGCAAATCTTATTTGACCCTTGACCTTCTAGAGGCTTATATGGTATGCCTGAATTTAAGCGTTGTTTGCCTTGCGTTGCAATTATAAGTATCTTATAAGAGCTGGATTTCCAGTGCATTTTTCTATGCACCAACCTTACACTATCTACTGGCCACTGGATTCTTAACTTGGGAAAAGAAATACAAAACTAGTCGAATATGCTTGTACAAATACTATGCCAGCCCTCCAAAAATGGCTCCAGAGTTGTGCACGGACTGGAAGGCAGGATGCTGGCTATATGCATTGATCGTAGACCTCCAAATTACATATTGGATCTTATAAGTGCATGTGTTCCTTTTCTCATTGGTTAATCGGTTAAGTGGTCAGAGATTCATATTAGCAAAATAAACAGGGGCACAGAATGCAGCTAATGCATATTTTCCTGGAGCAAGAGCATACTGCATGCAAACCCCTGAACAAATCACTACCACAGACCCTCATCACCGCCGGCTCCAAACTCACAACACACCCGTTTAGGCTACGATGCTCTACAATGAACAAAGGCCGACCATTCTCAGCGTGTTTGTCCTTGGTCCCCCAGGGAACAAGTCGACCCTGAAACTTCCGAATTAAGTTCTCCAAAATTTAGTATCTCCAATAAGTATCAACAGAACTTTCCACTACGACTCCATGTCGAACTTCCAGATACTTCATGGCATGTTCTGATTGATGATAATCCTTGGTTACAGGTTTCAAGCTGCATTGCCTGTCATGCCTTCAGCGTCTGCCTTTGTCTCTACTTCTGGTTGTGATTCTGATACTGGGATCCTGTGGAAGCAAGCAAGAAACTCTTTGTTCCCTTCTGCGCCCTTTATGGGAGATTCTATCCAGCCTTTATTGCAGAATCCAAACTCTTCAACGCCGGAAATTATTCTATCCAGTACCTAGAGTGAATAAATCAGCATAGCGTGACTCAGAGGGGAAACCATATTCAAAGTTAAAGCAGACAATAAAGAAACACCATGAATGCGATTCTGATTAAAAGCATTTTACTGTTTGGATATACACCAACTTATCATCAGATTTCCAGTAGTTAACAGGCAAGCTATAGCTATTACAAGGAAACATAATATTCATATAGCACTATTTGCTGAAAATAATAAGAATTGATAAATTTATCACTGAAATGATTATGACATTATCAATAGGAACACGTTTGATAGCAAAGCTGTGGATTTTTACCTCTTTATGAACCAGAGGATCTCTAACAATCCCACCACTTCCTACCTGAGAATGACAAAAAAAAATTCAGTGAATTACCTCTGTCACTGTGAATATAACAAGTAGCTTGAACTCCATTTACAATGAATCGGTCTTTCCATTCAAACACACCTGTGATCTACGAGCTTCAAATTGAGGCTTGATAAGAGTTATCAATGTAGAGTCCATTTTCATTACCTTGATAACAGCAGGCATAACCTACATTGTACAGATAGTATGAATACGCTGGGAAAAATTTACGATTGTTATAACTTCAGAAACAAGCAAAGTGGAGATAGAATAATAAATAAAAAAAACAGAGCAAACTTGAATAGTTATACCATATACTCACATGGAATGCACTTTATTTTCCTAATGCATAATTTTTTCCTCTACTCCTTCAGTGAATATGATCTCATGCCTAATAACATCTGAAAGTTGGTGCTTCTTATTTGTGCAGTTGCTTGAGCACAAGAATTTAATTTTAAGGCCCAACAACTTTACATCAGGCTAACTATACCAAGAATGAGTTTTGTGAACAAAACCCAACATGTTTTATACTCACTTCATGAGCAATTCATTTCAAAGCCCAGTAACTCTTTATATCACTAATTGCACTAAGAAAGTACTACTACAAATAGAAAGGAAATTTTGAGTGCAAAAAGAATAGAACATTATAACAAAAGACAGAGAAAATCCAATGCAGTATTGCAATAACGAAGTTAAAAGGCATTATTTACTTTATTTTTGTGCTACATGATACAGATTTTTGTTAGAAATATTATCCAAGTGGATAGCCTTCTGGCCATGAAATACGAATAATAATACAGCACACATGAAATCATACCAAAAGAATTGAGATAAATGACAGGTCCAGTGTCACCAAGTCAACAGGTTGTGGCAATTCAGAAAGATATCTCAAATTTGTGCGTTCAATCACTGAAACGCATTCGTGTGTACGAATTTTTTCAGCCACCTGAAATCGAGTAGGGCACAATGAGTTTAGAGACATAGCGCTGCAGTGAATCACAACTACCCGTAACTGAGTATCTGACAGATAAAGTGGTGATAGCTAGATAATTTCAAAGAAGTAATCAAACCTGTCCGTAGCCAACATCTACACCATAAACATGTGATGCTCCATGCTGAAGTAAACAGTCAGTAAATCCACCTGTGGATAATCCCGAATCGAGGGCTATCTTTCCATCACAATCAATACCAAATTCTTTGATAGCTGCCTCAAGCTTATGCCCCGCTCTGAATTTGATTTTTTTTTAAGGATACAAAAGAATGATTGTAAGCATTAGAAAGAATTAATATTGTATATTTAAAATCTCAATAGTTCATAAGCCAATTTATTAGAGCATCACCTACATACATATTTTGGAATTTCAGCCTTAATTTCAATGACAGATTTGTCAGATACTTGTGTCCCAGCTTTATTCACAACTCTTCCATCCACAATGACTTTACCTACAAAATTTGAAGAAGGTTCAATGAACAAGGATAATTTATGAAGTATGGTTTTGTATACAAAGCAGGGTTCAAATTGGAATATGTCCAAACAATTTCAGAAACTGCTTGTACATATTGAATGCAGCAGCAGCATGAGAAACACAACAAAAAAAACTCATCCTGCAGGGGTTAAGACAGCTCCTGGGCATTTGCTGAGAAAAGTTCTTCTCACACAGGTCAAGAATACCCACAAACCCTTGCCCCACGCACAACGGCACCATAGCCCATGTAAGATGACCAACGACCTAGCCCAGACCTTAGACATGTGCTTTGGCATGGGACAGACGATGGGATTGTTTTAAACCCAAGCCGGAAATTTTGCTCCCACAGGTAGTGGAACCCAGGACACAAGGAGTTCTATGAAGGAAGGGAGCCTAAACTTAAGGCTTTTCCAAGCCTTGCCGATAGGCGCCTCATGGTTCACTCAGTTCGCTCGCGGAGTTCTTAGATCAAGTAGATCTGGATAGAGTCTCGCTCATAAAGGAAGAGTAGCGCGCTAGCGTGGCTCGCTTCTCTTTTCGACACGGAGCTCGCAGCTGTCGAAGCCTGCTTCAAAACTACAGGGCGTGCGTTAGCACTACGGCTTTTCAGCCTCCCTTTGCTGGTTCTGAACTATCACTGATCCCAGAGATCAACCTTCAAACCTTTTTCTTTTAATATCAGGAAGGCTAGAGACATCTAACCAACGCAGCTAGAGGCCCGTTCGCATGAATACACAAACAAGCATGTGGCCTCTCAATGAACCAATATCAAATGCCACAGAAGATATCTAATCATCAAGGTGACTGACAACAAATTCAATACCAAGCAAGGACCTTTAAATTTCAATAAAATCAAATAATTTGCTCAAGTACTAAGGGACAAGCAGAACAAACAGCAATGCCAGAATAAGAATAATGGGTTATTTTCTTGCATATTTTTATTTTTCTAATCACGGCCTTAAAAACCACATTTACTGACTTTGTATAAAATCTTAGATCACTGCTTCTTTTTATGGAGATATCATACTACTAAAAATTATTTGAAGTAGGGTTGTTGACAATCCATTAAGCAACTGGATGACAGGTTTTAGGTTTGGAGCACTGTGGTCAAGATACTTATTTGTCCAACGGAACCAATAGGTTGGAGAGAGGTGTTCAGCTAATAGCATGTTAGAATATAATTAGAGAAGTGACAACAGTTAACATGCAGTCCCAAAAGCAAGTGTTAGCTTATCTGGCCAGCTCTTAGCCTCTTATAAGCAGACATTCTCAATATGAAATATCTTGAACCAACTTACAAACAATATCGAAATGCAAAGAACTATCAGAAGAATGAACCAACCTTGAAGAATCCATGATTGGATGTATGTTCTACTGTATTGTTGAAACCTTTCCAGGCACACTTCATCCAGTCGTCTTTTTCTGTGTCAGAAGAATGAAAGTGAGACACAATTCGCATTATTTTCTTCACCACATTCAACAAAATAATCTCAAAGAAAGAAAAAGTCATACTATAGGCATTTAGCATGTTTTCTTCACCACGTTTAATTGAAATTTTCATTTTTTTTGTCAACAAACAGGAATAACTAACTTTTGATTAATCAGTGACCAATAAAGCCAGATCAAATAAAAAATTCAACAAAAAGGTAGCAAGAAACACCCAGGAGCTTCCTGAATATTATTGTCGGAACCTGGAACTTGGGCATTCCACTCCCAGGGTCCGTCAATCATGACCCTAAATAAACATCTGCGAGGTTAGGTTGTGTGGGTGTAGAGTCCTGACGGACTAAACAACCCTGGCGGACCACCCTGTGGGCCGGCCCACGTACAAGACTTGACGCACAAGACAAGGATTAGTCCTAGTCGGTTTGGATAAACTGTATCAGGGAATTAGAGATTAACTTGTAAAAGTCTCCTAGTCCTATACGGTCTCCATGTAACCCTGCCCTCCGGCATATATAAGGGGAGGCAGGGACCCCCTTCAAAGCATCGTTTTACACCAGATCAATACAAGATACACCATACAGGACGTAGGGTATTACGCACATTGCGGCCCGAACCTGTCTAAATCGTCTCTTGTCACCTTCGGCTCTAGATTCTCGACGACTTCTCCCTAAACCCTTCTCTCGGGGCACCCCCTCGAGAACGTTGTCAGCATAATTCGCCGACAGGTTGTAACTGCACCTCAATGGCAAGTGTGTTCCTGTTCCAAATACACTACCAGGACAACTCTCCTGGAGAAGTAAAATAAAAACAAGTTGCTGAACCTAAGGATGCAAAGTCACACATTCAAGCACAATCATAATTAAAACAGTGTACATGCTCCGTGCTATGTGCCTATATGCAATAATAGAATTCGACAAGTCCATGACCAACTTATAAGTTGGCATCTTATTTGTGAGAGACAAAGCCCCAGTAACCACATACAACTTCATTTTACAGTCTTCATCAATTTGAGAGTGCCCATATAGTAATATACACTTTTTGGAAAAGAGCAACTAAATATACATTAGAATTTTCAGAACACTTACTTCTTGGGGAGCTGAATCTTTTGAGCTCTAACAGCTGCAAATGCACGGGAAGGAGGACAGCAGCTTGGCCGAATCCCAACCAGTCTAACTATGAAAATGAACAACAAATAGATTGGATTAATCCTATCAGCTTGGCCATCCCCTGGATTAAATCAAAATTCGAACTAAATACTACTAATTGTTAGAGAAATAGCCTTCCAACAGGAAAGCTCAATGAACTAGACGGTCACAAGTAAACAAACCGAAAAGAAGAAAGGGGAAAAGATGACTTCTTTGAAGAGAGAAATGTATTGAAAAAAAAATAACTTCTTCCTTTGAATTAAACGGGGTTCGGTTGAGATTCCTTGACCTCCCCCTTGCTGCTAGCTACGGGGACAAGCCATCGCCGCCGCCGCATTAGAGGTCTTGCCTCGCGAACATCAAGTGGAATTGGAATAAGAGAGAGGGGAGAGGAGTGGATGAGCTCTTACGGTGGAGTCGGAGCCTGGACGCCATCATCGCCACCCCACTCTTCCTCGTTGGTGCTCCCCAGCGGCGGCAGAGGAGATGAAGTGACGAACCCTATCTGAGCCGCTCAGCCCCGAGCCCCCGCGACGCGGAGTCAGTGCCGTTGCTCAATAAAGGCGTGTGGTACCTTTCCTTCCATCCCCTACGTCTATTCTTGATCCGACGCTTTAGTTCTTCTTCAGTAAAAGGGCCCATCGGTCAGCCACAGAGCTGTCCTCTTCCAACTTCTCCTTCCCCGTACGAACGCGCGCCAGCGCCGTCGCCGTCCGGCGCCAGCGCCTGCTCCCTAGTCCCTCCCCTCCCCGACTGCATGCATTCGGATAGCTCGGTCAGCACGGCGTGCAGGGGCTGGTGAAGGCGGCGTGGCGTGCTTTGGGGATTGGGGACCTCCATGTTGCAGCTACAGATCTTTTCTCCTCCATTTTAATCCATTGGGCATTGGCCACAGTTCAGAGCAATCACGGGTTCATGGACGTGGACATCACGTCCTTTGCAGATGCAGATACAGATCCTTTGCTGCTGCTAAACATTTGACCAAGGGAATAAATCGTTGCAGACCGCTTTTTATAGAATAAGGAAATCATCTTATGACATTGAGTTCGTTTATTCTTCTACGCTGTTTCAGAATTTTCTTTGTACTGCTTAGTAGCAGGTTCGGCAAATGTCAACAGCTTACAATGCCACAACCAGCAACCCAGAGTTAACACACTCTAAATTATGAACTGATGCTTTGAACAGAAGGAATTTGTTTACAAAGTTTAGAAAACAGCATCTCTGCTGTGCTCATGTTGCTTTCTGAATTATGACCAGTGGACTAAAAGGGACCACAAAAGGGTTATTCTAGAAACAAATCTATCTACCAACATGATTTACATGTAATACTGCCGAAGAATGTGAAGCAAAACTTCAAATGCTGAAAGAAAAAAGGTACAAGGTTGAGGCAAACACAAACGCGTGTGTTTGCAAGGGTTCTACTAGTACAATGGTACACAACATCTGAACAGAAGATGCCCACTGCAGTTCAGAGTTCAGAAACTCATGATTCAAACAGGTTATTCTTGTAGAAGAGAGTCCAATCGGAGTCATCAGATGAGATGAGCTCGAATCCTTCTGTTCTTATGGACTCAGCAACTGAAACTGGGTTTGGCAAAGCCTTGCTGCTATCATTGTTCAGTTCATCACCGAAGCAACTGAATTCAACAGAGCCAAAGCCGCATGCTTGCACCTGGTCACCACCTGGCTGAGAATTGGTACCATCAGGCAAAGCATCGTCGTTGTGCGAAAGTACTGGTGAATCTTCATCATCAGATAGCCATTTGCAGCAATCTAAGTCGCGGATATCAAACATTCTGCTAACCAGCCCTTCTCGCCAGGAGATCCTAGTCTCTGCCATTGCTGATTTCTGGAAACCTGTCTCTTTTCCCTTGAATTCTATGTCACGAGGAGACCTCTTAAAAGAGGTCAAGTCTATTGATTCCAAAAGCATAGGAGCTCCTGCGAATTGGAAACTGAGCTCAGGCACTGGCGCAGGCAGCACGCTATTTCCGTTGTAGTCGTCGTCCCCAGGCATTGGGGACAAACTCATCATCTCAAGACATTCCAGCACAGGATCCATCATCTTCATCGGTCGGCTGCCCGTTCTTGTCAATCCTGACCTGGTGCCATTGCTGACACTTCCAGACCATGCCTCACCAGATACCCGTGTCGGATCTGCCGCTGAGTTGGAGCCGGAGACGGACTGGTAGCTGCTGCCCAGTCCCTGCTGGGCACACAAACCGCGTAACCTGGCAGAGGACTCCGACGCCCTCTTGACAATAAGCGAGAAGGGACTAATGCTGTCTCCACTGCTCGGAGTCTTCTGGACGGGGAGAAAACCGGAGGACGGAGTCGTCCCGGACATGTCGGACAACGGCGTGCCCAAGTCCAGCAAGCTGCCGAGCAGCGGCGAGCCTAACAGCCCCGTGCAGTCCGGGGAGAAGCGCCAGAACGCGTCATCAGAGGAGCACCTCGGCACGAAGATCTCGTCCTCGAGCGGGTCCACCCCGCCTCCGTCGCGCGGGGACACCAGCCAGTTCACCGACGCCTCCTCGCCATTGCCGCATTTCGTCGAGCACGTGCCGGCCTCCGCTCCCGACGGCGAGGACAGCCAGCGGATGGACGCGCGGGACGGCTCAGCGCCGTCAAGGTCCTCGCTAGCGAACCCCTCCTCCCCCGCGATCGCAAGGATGCCCCGCGGGCGGCACTTGCGGCGGTCCCCGACGCCAGGTAAGACGTGGTGGCCCGCCGCGAAGCACGCCGGCGTCGCGGACCCGCACGCCGCCGCCACCTCGGGCGAGATCGACGCGTGGACCGGTGGCGTCACGCCGGTCGACGACGACGGCGTGGACCCCGAGCCCGCCTTCTTCTCCGGCGTCAGGGCCTCCAACTCCTCCACCCGCCGCGGCGCTGGCCACTGGGGCTTCTTGCCGGCGACGGCGGCGGCCGGGTCCGCCGCCTTCTTGATCCGCCCGCCGCCGATCGGCTCCGCCCCCCGCCTCCTCGGCTTCTCTGCGGCGCATCGCTCGGACCGGGTCCTCGACTCCTGATCCGGGAGCCGGTCGTGCCTCCTGGGCCCGAGGCGAGGCTTGGGGTCGGGGCGCTTCGGGGTGCGCGGGGTGGACGCCGACCTGCCCCCCGAGGCCGCGCCGGAGGAGGAGGAGGGGAGGAGGAAGCGGAAGCACCCGGGGCGCTCGCGCGTGGCGGAGGGGTCCCTGGAGTTGAGATCGGTGAGCGGGCTGCGGCGGCGCGCGGAGCTCCCCGCCGCTTTGGGCTTGGGCGCCGTCGCGGGGGAAGCGGACCGGGACGGGGATGGCTTCCGTGGCCTTGAGGCGGAGGACGACGGCCGCGGCATGGCGGCGGCGTAGGAGGAGGGCATGGTGGAGAGGAGGCGGCGGTGGCGGCGGCGGAGGTCACGGGGTTGGGTGGGGTAGAGGTCGCCGCATTGGGGATTGGAGAGTGGGGAGGGGAGGTAGCCGTTGGAGGGTGGATGGATGGGATGGAGTGGGGTGGGACGGAACTGAAGGTGGTTTTGAAAGGGGATGGATGGAAGGTGGTTTTGAGATGGCTGCGCCTTTGTCAGTCTGCGTCGACTATGGACAGGGAGCATTCAAGGGCTGATCGTCTGTAACGGTAATCGCGCCCACGGCAACGGAACTGTGGCAGAGTCACAACGCCGAGGATCTTTTGCAAGATTAACCATGCAGGCTGTATGTTAAAGATAGATATTATACCATGTGCCAATTGTATATCAATGGTGTTATCTTGAGAGACGGTGTACAGATATATGATCAAAGTATTGATTTCCCATATGATTGTGGGTCTATCAACATCTTACGGGATTAGATTTTGAACATTCAAGTAACAATAAGTTTGGTTTTTTTCGACTCTACTTTTTCTATATTTATGGGGTGTTTGGCTTCGGAGTTTAATTTTTAGTCTCACATTTAGAAACTAATTAGAAAAACTATATACTTATAAGCTAGTTGCAAACTAATTATTTAGGTCATGCTAATTAGTGAGATGGACCCGTTGATTCTAATTGGCTCATATGCTGCCACAGTAAATACAAGCTAACAATAAGATAATTAGGATCAATGGCTTCGGCTCGTCCATTAGCTATGATTTATGCAATTAGTTTCGTAATTGGTTCATTAGTTTTCCTAATCTGTCTCCAAGCATTGGGCTAAAAAGTAACTCCTAGGAGCAAGCAACCTCTCTGGGCGTGTTTGGTTGGTTGAATAATTTGATTCATGTATGGAATGGTATAAAATAATAATGATTCTTTTGTTTGGTTGGGTGAACTGTACCAACTCATCCAGGATGAAGTCATCCCACTTAATACATTTGTTACTAGCTAGAGTGAACCAAGTGGTTCAAGCAAATTGGTTGAATCATTCCATCTAGGATCATCCACTCATGCATCAAGTAGTACATGCAACCAAACACACCCTTACAGCATCTCAAAGAGTCTTTCTAAATTTCACTCTCTAAATTATTATTTGGAGTCATTTACGTAAAAGTCCAATTGGGCAATGCTCTAAAAATCCAATTATCTATTTGTCTTTTTTTTTTACCAATGCTCTATAAATCCGCCTTACTCAACGAGTTCCAATGCTCTAAAAATCCAATTGGGCAATGATTTACCCTTATTCATTAATGGAAAATAAAACCCAATATAGTATAAACATACAAATGGCGAGTCTCTCCAATAATTTGTCAAAAGACAACACACCAACAAACATAACCATTTTACAACGTTCCATTTCATTTCATCCTTTTTTTTAGCATGAGTTTGAGCAGAGTCTTACACCCAAAAATGCGAAGGGACAAAAAAAATGATCTTACAAAATGGCCGCAAACGTACTAGTCGCAAACCAGTAGCGCTCTGCTGGTTTTCGAAGTACACACAGCACATGCATAAGAGTGAAGGTCCATAAATTAGAAAGCCAACCTCCCAAGGACAGAC
The DNA here is from genome assembly GCA_015342445.1 of Digitaria exilis. Taxonomy (NCBI): domain Eukaryota; kingdom Viridiplantae; phylum Streptophyta; class Magnoliopsida; order Poales; family Poaceae; genus Digitaria; species Digitaria exilis. The sequence continues at coordinate 1,325,464 of JACEFO010001613.1, forward strand.
TTCAAAAAGGCAAGTCTCTCACCATATCTATCAACATGGCAAACAACAATCCATGCTTCTTGTCTGTCAACCTGAGCGATTCAAATTCAAGGTTCAGATTCAGAAGCAACCACACTGGGCACTGATGATAGCGGCTTCCCTCTGCCCATGGTGAATCCACGCGAGCCATCCGGCATGCGAGGACCTGGAGGCTGTTTGTTAGCTGCTGAGGGTTGCTGTGGCTGTGGTTGTGTCTGTTGCTCATTCTTGACTGGGTATCCAGATGGTGGCGTTCCGACTGGATGGGTAACACTACGGTTATTACCATGTTGACTGCTATTTTGGTGCTGCTGCTGATTTTGGTACTGTTGATTGTTGTTGTATTGATGGTAACCACGGCCACGACCTCTGCCACCACGGCCACGGCCTCTGCCACGCCCTCTTCCCATATCTCCAGTACCATCCTCAGTCTGTACAAAATCAAAATGCTATCAGGTGTGCGACAAAATAAACGCCTTTAACAAGCTTTGGAGGAACACAACTAAACACACTAATGAAAATCTACACAACCAAACGCATATTGCTGTCTCTAAACACCAACGATCCTTGTTACAGTGACAAGCGGGAATAAAAATCTGTGGTATGCAGCCAGTATAGACAGATGTGATACTCCCATTCATGAAACTGGTAAGCGGTACAGAAATTATTTCCCCCCCTTTTTTCAGTTTGGCTTTTGGATTTTCAATCCTTGGTACAAAGAATAAGCAATATTGGTGTTGCACATAGTACACGTATTTCATTCCCCTCACTTACAATGAACGAGACTAGAGAGAGAAAGGAGGATGTACCATGTGTTCTCCAGCTGCATCTGATAGTTGAGGTGTCTCTTCTAAATGTTTATCATTTCGTTGATCAGAGGTTGAGACATTCTCCTCTTCACCATACCCGTCAGCTTCATGACCACCCTTTCTCCCTTTACCTCCCTTTGTCTGAACCCCAAAGTGAAGCCGACAATAAATTAGAGAGTTGAGACAATTGTATACTAAACAAAATGACTTTTTTTAAAAAAAAAATACGTTACACATAATTGTATTGATATACACACAAGTTTAAAATAGCATAGTTAACATAAACAAAACTTCAAGTGATTTGAATTTCTGATAATATGTCACAAATGTTTTACTACAGATGACTTATTTCCTGCAGTTCAGTGTCTGAAATGCTATGGATTGTAATAAAACAATTCTGATGCATAAGCTAGTCTAAAGAATGCTTCCACCTACGTCCATCCTTTTGTGTGTGTTAGTGTATGGATTTTTTTTCCTGTATCAATAGGTTTTATTCCTTCTTAATATAAAGATGGGCAACTCTATACTTGCTTGTTGTTTCAGAAAATAGAAAATAGTCATTTTACTATAGAGGTTCAAGTACATCAATCTAGTATATCCAGCAAAAAAGTGGAGGAATGATTGTATTCATTATTGACTGACATGATCTCTATTCTGCTAAAATTGACGTTAGTAAAAAGGACATAATACATACACTAAGAGCAATGCAACTCCCTTTTGAATTCATTACACTGAAATATGTTAATAAGTGGCCCCTAATTGCACTTTGCAGTAGACAGTAGACCCAACCATGTTGGTTAGAGGATAATACAATGTCTAAATGATGATGTGTTCATTGTGGCTTTATGAATCTTCCTAAGACATAGGTCCTACTTGGTTCCCCGCTATAATTCGCCAAACCCAACTTCCGGCTTCCACGGAAGCCTGCATCTGGGGCTTGGTACAAAGCTGTGGCCCGCCATACATTTGCAGTTGCTGGCTTCAGATTTTCTCGCAACAAGTGTGGCGTGGGTTTTTGTTGCCACAGCTGCGGTGCTGCCACAATTTGGCGTGGCTCTCTGTGGCCGGCGTCCAAAAACACACACGATTTACAAAACAAAGGAAAATTGTTCTATAGTACTATTTCAATTACAATAAAGTATGAACCCTGACATTGCAGAATGCATATATCATGAACTGCGAGTTTATCCAATGCTGCAGATTCGTTGAAAAATGTTAAATATATATACGGTATTTCATTGGAGGGATTTAGAAAATGTCACCCACAAATTATCTATGATTTTATAATTGGTAACAACATTCAAAATTAAAACTCAAATTATCTGAATAGAAGTTCAATAAATTCATTAATTTTTCATATAAAGTATTTTATTCCAGTGCAAATAAATTCCAAAGATATATAAGTCAATATAGTTGATAATAGTCACAGGAAGCAACAGCTTTCAAATCGACATATCAGAAAACTAATTTAAATTGACACCACACAGAAGCATGCTGAGGTGCTAGACAAGTCAGAATGTTGCTTATGTAGCATATCACTACAATTTACAAAATCACAGCACAGAAGTTCAAGAGAAATTCTGTTTCTCTAGAAGCAGCATTTTCCTATCAGTCTGGTCCTAGCTTTGGGTTGAAGTTGTTGAGTGGCTTCTGTTGCACTATTGTAGATTCAAAAGCAACCTATTTCTGGACGCATCTAAAGTTTCAAAATGGCTATAGTGCCATGTGTATAGAAAAAAAAACATGCACATGCTCCATTTTGCAGTATGCCATCTTGAGGTACTATTGCAAGCACCTACTATCTTAATGTATGTATATGCAGTTGACCAACAATTAAAGATCAAGCCATCCTAAAGTGCAGTTGATAAAGCCAAAAAGATAGTTACCATGCAAGTGCTCAACAACCGTACTCTGAGCCCACTTCTCCAGTTCCTCTCATCATTAAGTTCCACAATCTATATCACACAATGCAATATAAGATAACGCATATACAAAAACAAATATGTTCAAAATGAGATAAAGATGCATACCGCTCTCGCAGCATCTTCCAGAGTATCATACTCAACAAAAGCATGCAGCTGCCATCAAGGGAAAAAAAAATATTATTCTGGAAGGACATAAATGCGCGAAAGGTGCATAATCGTATGACAAGCCTATGACAAAAAGTGCGATAAGAGATAAATGCCTATTGCATAACTTAAAATGGTTCAATTTAACCAAGACGCGCATCTTATTTTTCAATATGTTTAGCCATTTGAAGCAATGTTCTATCTCTGGTCGGAATCAAGCACGATACTTGAATAATATTGAGAATATTATGCAACTGTATATTTCCAAAAAGATATAAATGAAAATTACATCAGAATTTCCAAGGTTTTGCTTTTTCAGGGTACTGTGAGGGAGAAGGTCAGGCTTCCCAGATTTTGTATGGCACAAACGAAGATTTCATTCATGTTCCAAGCACAATATGTGTTGTCAAATGTCAGGATGGAAGCTTAATCTCCAATTTTCACAGCATACTCAAACCATGAAACCCATAAATAAAGGGTTGCCTCTCAAACGGCAAGGTGCTGTAGTGTTGCTACACATTAAGGCCTTCTAAAATCACATTAAGCTATCACATATACATAGAACCATAACTACATATATGATGCTCAATTCTTTGCATTTTCCTAGGTTGCAGGATTCAGGGAAGATTGAATGCACAGAGCAGTTATTTGCTAATAGCACTACGATGCAGTTCACAATAAGTTCCCAGAACAGGAACGACAATTAGTTTGTAAAAAGCACATCCAGTTTTGATTCAATAAGTACCCAGAACAGGAACGACAATTCCTGCCACTGTTTCCTGTACGAAATCTGACACTGTTTTGGTACTGTACCATACACTGTTTCTGGCGTTTTTTTTTCTCGCTTCCACACTGTTAGCCTGCTCCCTTTGTATTTATTTCTTGATTTTATTTCTAAACCTCATACAATAATAGAATTGAACACTGTAGCTGATACTGTACAACACTACTTCCTGCCACTGTTTCCGGTACGAAATCTGACATTGTTTTGGTACTGTACCATACACTGTTTCTGGCGTTTTTTTTTCTCGCTTCCACATTGTTAGCCTGCTCCCTTTGTATTTATTTCTTGATTTTATTTCTAAACCTCATACAACAATAAGTCTGTCGGTAAAACGCCTATTTACAGTAAGTAATAGAATTCAATATGCAATAACAAGATGTTATTTAAGTAGAAACAGAAAAGGAAATTACCTTGTTGGCGAAAAGCATATCTAGCTTGGCAGATCTGTTAGTAGCTGGACCAGTGCCATTTGGGGTCTGAGGGTAGCAAGTACGAATTGTCCTCACACTTGAACATGGCACAAAAATGAAATACAAAATTAGAAATGGCATATGGTTCTTCCAATTTTCATGACTGAAAGGTAAGCTGTGCATGTTACATAAACCTGCATTAATGTTTACCTGCCAACAGCTGAAAAGAGTCTCATTAGATTCTGGTAACAATGATCGTCTGGAAGATTTTCTGCGACGACAATTCGGGCCTACACAGAAGAGCTGTTCCTTATCTGACAGTCTAGCATAGATTTTGTACCAACATTAATGTGGTAGTGCCATTCAATGTATAAAGAGTTGATAATCACCTGGAGTTCTTCTAAATCTGATTCTGTAAATGGCTGCAGGCGTTTTACTCTTGTTCCATCGTCGCTAATGACCTGTATTTATATATCCACAATTAAAAAAAGCAGATATAATTAAATATCAATTTAAAGGGAAGCATAATGTATGATGCCACTAATCTTATGCCTATGATCAACGGAGGATTAAGCGATCCTAGAAACTTCAGAACAAAATAATCTATGCTAACACCAGGTGTAACTATCAATTTGATTGTCATGGAACTCACAAGTTTCGATGAAGTCCGAAGAGCAGAAGCAAGCATGGAATTACTTTGAACCAACGCCTTGATTTTCTTAAAGCCAGCAACAACTGATATTGGCACTGCATTGGGTGAGAAAGCCCATCGATATTTTAGATAAATAGCCCATGCCTATATTCACACTGCAACCCTTTGATTCTCAGCATCTTAAAATAGTAAGACCTCAAACATGATTTGATTTCTAGTAATGGAAAGGAAGCTACAAATTTTAAATAGCAAACATTTTCTTTTGAAAAAGAATATTATTAAATTCAACACCAGGTATTGATTTGCCACTTCATAGTTCATTTATCAAAGTTCAATGGAAAACTTCAGCATACAACTCACCATATCCTTCAGGGTCTTTCGAAATAAACCTCATCAAATGTTCAGTGGTTGCCAGGTTTATATCACTGAAATAATACTCCACCTACAAGGTTAAATTTCATGAAATTAGAAAATATAGAAAGAAAAAAGAATGTTTATTATAACACACTTTAAGATAGAACAACTTTGCCTTTGTCTGGATTTTCTAGACCACTACCAAAATCACAAAGGCTGTATACCTCGGATAAAAACAATAAAAATCATCACTCTCTGAACTAGAACATAAACTGAAGCACTGTCAGACTGGAAATAGAGAGCACAAAGCATTGAACAAACAGAAGAATACAAACTTCAGCTTAGTTACAACTTACCCAATACACAATAGGAAACTATTTAATTGGTATGTTTTTTTATATTTTAAGTGTCCAAGATTACTGCTATAGTATTTTTACAGCAGAACTAATCTACTGCCTGCAGCCTAGAGTAGTTCAACATCGCAAACGATTAGTACTCCTTTATGTTCCCAATTTGAATTTAAGATGATGCATTAGTTTCTAAAGGGACTAGGTAACACAATTACAAACATGGATGCCAACTTGTTTCACCACCAGCATGCTTCATAAAATAGGTTATCCTCTGGATGTCACAATCCTGGCTGCATGAGCTGGCAGGCCATGGCCCGGCTCAGACCAACTGAGTGAGCTGACCCAGAGGCAGCAGCCAGCAATGCAAGGACAACTGCCACTGCAAGAACGGGTATGAGTGCCCTTTCCTTTTTTTTCCCCCTCAAGTGGGTCCTGCCGGTTGCCGATAGGTTATCTTTTGCAATATTGAGTTGGCCATTAGGAAAGCTAAGACCGTTAGCAATTTAAGTTAGGAAAGTTTAGATTGTTTAGGAAAGGGTGGGTCACTGGGTCTAATCTATGAATCCCAACAACTAGTTACTTGAGAGTCAAGTCAAGCATGGTTCTTATGGCGTCGAGTAGGTGTCAAGGCGGTTTTTGAACCGTGGCATCCCATCCGCCGCGACATGTCCGCGTATGGCGTCGCCTCACATGCTTTAGGTGTCGCCTAGCCAGCGGCGGACACCACAGGAGGGGAAATTGGCTGCGCGGGAAAAAAAGCATGACACAACGTACGGCAGAAATTGCCCGCCTATACCTCGTGGCTCGTGTGTATGCCGCGACCCATCCCAGCAGGGGCAGCACGGCAATTGCGAGACGGGAGGGAAAGAGAGGTGAGAGGGGAAGGGAAGAGGGTGGCGGCAGCACTTGAATCCGGCGGGCGGTGGCGCACCACTCCGCTCAGCCACTTCCAGCCCATTCTGCTGTTCCACAGCCCACGGTCTCCATCAATTAACGCTGTGATTCGCTCCTCCAACCTCCGCTTCATCGATTCGCGCCTCTGATTCGTTCCTCCGACGTCCGCTCCATCGATTGAAATGCATATTCACTAGTCTGACCTCCGCTCCGTTGATTCACGCTTTCGACATCTCCTTCTCTTCCATCTCTCTGCCTGCCCCCTCCTGCAGTCCATCCTGCCCTCACGTGTAGTCCAGCATGTGTGCGTCTTCCTCTCCCCCTCCCTCCTCTGCTCCAATCTATGTTGATTATGCATGATGAGATCTTGGACTTGGTCTGCCCTCTGGTTCTTTTAGTCTGAGCATACTGCGTCTAAGTCTAGCTACTAGATAGCCTTGTTATTTGCCTAACCTTTGGTTACTTTATTGATCTGCGCCTCTGTGATCTGTGGAAGTGGGAGGATGATTGCCACATGGACTCCAAAACTTGCAGCAACAAGGTATGTTTGTGTCACGCCATCTAGATTATGGTACGTGTATGGTGTCGCCTCACCGCACCATACTCGCCTAGGCATCTGAAAGGGGGTGGGTCGGCATGCCTCGCCATAATGCCGTAAAAACCATGAAGTCTTGCTATATAATGGAAGGTGATGCCTCTTTGCATCATCATGCAAGAAAAGACAAATCAACGTCATCCAAACAACACTTGTACTGCACTGAAGATCACAAAGCTCCAACAGTAATCTTGCTGCGACAAAGAGCAGATAGCTCAACGGTAGCAATATTTGCCTTCTCAATCAATTGACAACTTAGACTGGTAGCAGCTCCATTCCACCTCAACTAAACAATACGTGCACACAACCATTGCTAACTACAGCTAAGAGCATGCAGCTTAATCCAGATAATGCTTGCATATTTATTCAACCTAAATGTATCTAAAGCAGCAAAGAAGCTATGACATCTCTGAGCATAGAAGATGTAGTAAATTTTGCCCTGATGCAACTGCGCCAGTGGAATTGACTCAGCCGAGCAGCACATGGAGAGACTGGGCTAAAGCGCATAGCTTCTGTCTGACTAAAAAAATCGCATATTGAGCAAGTTCAGCTCCTGATCTAGCGATCTAATTGGGCATATCGAATCAGGTAGAGCAAGAGGCGACGGAGGAGAGCATCCACCCACCTGCTTCCTGATCTTGTGCACGGGGTCGTCGAAGCTCCCGTCCCTCGCCGGCGGCTCGGCCTCGACCTCCAGCTCCGCCGCGGGGGCAGGCGGACCGAACCTGGCGCCGCCGCCGGCAGCAACCGCATAGTACTCGAACGGCGGAGGCGGCGGCGGGGGCCCCGCGACGAAGAACGCCGCTGGGGGAGGCGGCGGGAAGAGGCGCACGACCGCCTGCGGCGGGGGCGGGGGAGGAGGTGGCGCCGCCGCCGCGGCGCGGGGCACGAACTCCGGCGCCTGCGCGTTGAGCCGGCTGGCGGAGCCACTCCGCGGGAGGCCCTCCGCCGTAAGCCTCTCCTCCTCCACCGGCCGCTCCTCCATCAGGCGTGGCGAAGAGGGCTAGGGTTTCGGCGGCACCAGCAAGCAACAGCGGCCGCGGCGCGGTAGCAGCAGTAGCTTGGAGCAGCAGCAAGCGAGCGAGCCAGCGACAGATGCAGCAAGGTCAGCTGGTAAGGGTAGCGGCGGCGCCGGCGGAGAAGGGAGGGGATCCTCGAAGCGAAGCTCGCGGGCGCCGGCGAGGTCGGGTACTTATAGGAGCAGATTTTTTTTTTGTCTGCTGGTCGGCGCCGCGGCGCTCCGCCTCCTCCGATCGGAGCGGGACGGAGGTGGACGGGGCTCGGACACCGCGTGGACCCGGCGTATGGAGCACCGGGTCTGTCCTGCTTGCGTGGGAGAAGGTATTGTTTGTCTCGCTGGGAGGCGGCGTATGGGCGCGGTGTACGCGAGGAGGGTTTGACTAGGGTGTGGAGCCCGCAGGGGAGCAGCGAGACAGGTGGCAGCTTGCAGCAGGATGGGATCGAGGCGGACCGCACCCGTGGATGTCGTGTCCGTATGACCCACAGGGAGGTCCGTGCCTCGTGCCCTGCTGTTTTTTTCAGCTTCTTTTTTTTTAGGAACAATGTCTTTTCAGTTCACTTGCTTGAATTGAAGGAAATGGGGAATTTGCATCTGGCAACGGACGCGTGGTTTGTTTCAGTTATGGATTAATTTTATGATTGGTAGGTTAAGGCCTTAAGGGTGAGGATTTATTTCAAAAGATAGAATCATTGTGTTGGGGGCTAAAGCATTATCATATCTGGGTCGGCTGATGATATTTGCCTATTTGGCATGTCTGGAACATGGCAAACCCATGTTGTCGATTCGAAACCTTGCAAACCATGTTTGCCAGGACCCATCTGCAAAAAGAAAATGGATTGTTCTAACTTAAACATAAGCATACAAAGTTTTATCCAACAATGATCCAAGTCTACCATTAAGCCGGCTGATTTGGGAAAAGTCTATTTTTCAGCCTTCAACTATTACAAAAGTCTGATTTTCAACACACAACTACAAAACCAGACACTAAACACCCTCCACCTATCCAAACCGTGCAAAATTGGCCCTTTGGGTGGCTTTGAAGGTGGTTTTTATTTTCCAAAAAAAATAAAAAAATAATTTTGTATTATGAAATTCATAATTAATTTATTTTGAACTAGAAATATTAGAATCTGGTGCAAATGTTTTTCTAAAAATGTGACCTACATGTTGGTGCACCATTGGAAGTTATTTACGTATTATTTATTTTATTCTAATTATTTTTAAAAAATGATAAGACACTAGTAACATAAATATATAATACCCAAATAACATTAAATGGTGTGACAATAGGTTGGTTTCATTTTAAGACAACTTTTAGCATGATTTCATATTTTTTGGGTCCAAAATGAATTACTTATGTTTTTTTAAAGTTTAAATAATATTTCTGCTATTTTTAGAAAATCCAAAACCACCCTCAAAACCACCCAAAGGGCCAATTTTGCATGGTTTGGATAGTTGGAGGGCCTTTAGTGTCCGGTTTTGTAGTTGTGTGTTGAAAATAAGACTTTTTGTAACAGTTGAAGGGTGAAAAATAGACTTTTTCCCCCTGATTTTGGCACTCCTATAAAATGCATGTCCCCACAAGGTCGTACAAGTTGGCTTTGAAATATCTTAGAATGGAGCGAGTACGGAGTCAACCACAAAATGAGATTCACCTATCTTTCAATGACGATTTGTTTGTCACGTAGTAACCTCAGGGGATTCAACTGGCAGAGACGCATAATAATATATCTTAAGCTAAGTATTTAATTTTTACCTAATTTGCACTATGATGTTTTCTTTGCGATTCTTTCAACATAAAAAAATTCATGCTGATATGTTTTGACTGGAAACGTCTATATAATAACTACTTGATCTTTAAAAGGTAGACTACATCACCCTCTAACATATAAAACTGGGTATTAACCCACTCACCTTTGTAACCATGATAAATGACCCTTTAGAGTGGTTTAACACGATGGTTTTATCAAGTTAGCACGCTAACATGGCCGTGACGATGATGTAAACTGTATGACACATAGGCCTTGTTTGGATCTTTTAGCATAGGGGGCGATTTCAAATACTGTAGCACAAGCTGGGCCTTTGTGATGGGCCGCTCTACTATGACCCTAGTGGCCTTTGGACTCCTACATCGACTACAAGGGTAACACCTGCTTGAACCCCCATCCCTGATTTGCTTACCGGGCCTCTGTGCTCTGAATCACCACCATGTGCAGGCCAACTCTCCACCACCCCCACCTCCTTGATATGGATGCTGAGCAGGCAGCCTTGCCTTTTGGGTTGTTAGCTTCTCCAACTGAAACCCCACCATGTACTCCACCAGCCCCCTCCACTTAGCTCGTGAAAAACAACCTCGTGACACCCGTGCCGCCCTCGCCACAGCAAACCTTGCCTGTGCTTCACCCAGAATACGCTGAGGAGAGGGAGGATGAGGACCTTGACGCTTACCTCGACAACCTCATCGCTCTGCCCCCACAGCCTCGTGACCCAACGCCACCACTTGCTCCAGCACTGCCTCAGGAGGATGATGTTCTGCAGGCCTTCCTTGCTTAACCGGTCAACCCAGGTCTGGTTCCACTGCTCGCCCAGCCTCCTGAACCTAAGCCGGTTGCTGAGCAACCTCGCCGCAGTGAGCGCCTGTCTACCAAACCCACAACCAAGCTGTCGTCGGTTGACAAGGCACGTATGGTCCTGATGAAGAAGCTCGACATTATGATAGTGCAGCTAGCACTCAAGAAGCGCACAAACAGCGCCTGCTCAGTATGTTCAAGGGACCTGCCCCAGCTGAGGCAGTTGAGGCAATGGAGGAGCTGCTCTTTGATGTGAACACAGAGGTCCCCAAGATGCTAGGCCTTCCTGCAGCGGTCTAGAATGCTATGTCACTAGCTGAGTAGCTTATCTAGTTTCTATGTGTAATTTCATATTCAATAACAGTAGGGAAGTGAGGTGGAATTATGATAGGAGGAAGCAGGGGTTAGTGTACTTGTTGGTGCGATCACTGCATCACAATGTTAGTTCGGGAGAGTGGAAAGTGCCTACTGGCTTTGTATCTGTATTGCTGTTTGATTTGCCTGAGTGCAAACAACGTGTTGCACTATCAGTTTGCAATGAATGACAACAATTGTATTGTGTTCAACTGGAATGTCAGAGGTCTGAATGGGGCTGCTAGAAGACATGTGGTTAAGGGTTTTGTTGCTGACCACGGCGCCACTATAATATGCTTACAAGAAACTAAACTACAACATGTAGATGACTAAATAATTACTGAGACCTTGAGGCAACAGTTTGTTGGGGGTTATGCGGCTCTCTTGGCAAATGGAGTTCGTGGTGGCGTGATCATAGCCTGTTTTGTAGACTACTATTACCTCCAGGATATACATGTTGGAGAATTTACAGTATCAGCCACTATTAAATGTAGAGAAAATGGTATGGTCTCAGGCCTCGATGGTGTTTATGGGCCACAAATGGACAGTGATAAACAAAGATTCATGCTGGAAATGAGGGATCTTCAGCCGACCCTACTACCACAGTGGTGCATTTTAGGGGATTTCAATCTCAATTTTTGGGCAGATCAAAAGAGCAACAGTCAAATCAACATTAGACTCATGAATAGTTTTAAGGCTGCTTTGGATGACATGGAATTAAAAGAAATGAAGCCACACGGCCGCAGATTCACTTGGTCTAGCGAGGCAGATACTCGAATCTTTACCAGAATTGATCACATCTTCGTCACCAAAGATTGGGAATTGGCAACACCAAGCTCATATGTGCAAGCGCTCTCCACCTCGGCCTCATATCATTGCCCACTGCTGCTCACTGCACTGCCAGTGCAACGACAGGTCAAATTAAGGTTTGAGGCCTTTTCAACTAGGTTACCGGGCTTCCTAGAGTTTGTACAAGCTAATTGGACATGACCTGTCTTCTCAGTGGACAAGGTTCGAGCCCTGCATATCAAGCTGTCTAGACTGGGAAAGGCGCTCAAAAAATAGAGCATGCAACAGATTGGACCACTAAAATTGAAAACGGCCATTGCAATCAAAATTGTCTACCAGTTGGATCAGGCGCAAGAGGTGTGAACCCTCACACCTGTAGAGTTGAGATTGAGAAAATTGGCAAAATCCCGTATCCTGGGGTTCACAGCTTTAAATCGCATCAAAATCAGGCAACGTTGATCTGGCTGACGCCAACACCAAGCTGTTTCATCTCCAGGCAAATGCAAGGCACCAAAAAAATTTCATCCCTAATCTTGAAGCTCAGGGACGTACTGTGACCAGTGACCAAGACAAGGCAAATGAACTGCACAGATACTACACAAAACTGTTGGGCCTCCACACAAGACGTGAAGAGCAAATTAATCTTGACTTCCTACAGGTGCCGGCACTTGACTTGCAGGAACTGGATGCTCCTTTCTCCGAGGAAGAAATCAAACATGCAATTATGCAAGGGCCAACAGAAAAGGCACATGGGCCTGATGGTTACACAGGGCTATTTTTTAAAAATGTGGGTACATAATTAGAAGTGACCTTGTACCGGCACTACAGCATATATATGAATTGAGAGGTCAGCGGTTAAACCTTCTGAACAATGCAAATATTACTCTTCTAGCCAAGAAGGAAGACCCGGTTGCAGCAAATGATTACTGTCATATCAGTCTCATCCATAGTGTTGCCAAGCTGCTCAGCAAGATCATGGCCAATCGGTTACCACCGTTACTTCCGACTTTGGTATCTCCATGCCAGAGTGCATTCATCAAGGGAAGGAGTATCCAGGATAATTTCCAATACATTCAGGGGGGCTGTTAATCACTTCCACAAGAATAAAACACCAATGTTACTTCTCAAGTTGGATGTGGCAAAAGCATTTGATAGTGTTAGATGGGACTATATCTTGGAGGTGTTAGAGAAATTGGGATTTGGGCAGAGATGGCGTGCCATTTTATCTATTTTGTGGGGCAGCACTTCATCGCGGATCTTACTCAATGGCATACTAGGCCAACCAATCAGGCACCGGCAGGGTCTTCGCCAAGGCGAGCCCCTATCACCAATGCTTTTCATCCTGGCAATGGATCCATTAGAACGAATTCTACATCGGCAACTCAAGCTGGACTCATCAACCCAATAGGTGCAAACCCAATCAAATTCATGACAAGCTTATATGCCAACAGTCACATATGTTGGACACGTACGCCGACTCCTGGAAGTGTTTGGGAAAGCCCCTGGATTAAAGACCAACATACAGAAGTCACAACTGTTTCCAATGTGTTGTGATGAACTTGATATGACACTTCTCACGGCCAACATTCAAGGACAACAATGCTCATTTCCTTGCAAATACCTGGGGCTACGACTGCATATTGGGAAGACGCGAAGAGCCGACAAGCAAGCACTCATAGACAAGATTGGCGCCCGTTTACCAGGATGGAAGGGCCGACTATTAAACAAGGCAGGGAGATTCACCTTGATCAATGTCGTGCTATCCTCAATACCAGTCTACTACATGACTTCTTTCACCCTGTCTAAATGGGCCATCAAACGTATTGATAGGATCCGCCGGAATTTCTTATGGTCAGGCAATGAAGTTGCTCAGGCTGGCAGATGTTGGGTGAACTGGCGGCGAGTGTGTAGGCCAAAACGGTTGGGGGGACTGGGAATTCATGACATTGCTGCCTTTAATCGGCTTTGAGGCTACGATGGCGATGGTTCAGGTGGGCAGATCGGTCTAAACTTTAGACAGGGATGACAATCACAATGACACCTACGGAGGAAGAGTTATTCAAATCATGCACCGCCATCACTATTGGGAATGGGAAAATGACTAGCTTATGGAAAGATAGATGGGTACAAGGGAGGGAACCGAAGGACATTGCACCTGAATGTTTCAAATTGGCATGGCCAAAAACCGGATAGTAGAGGTTGCACTGACAGACCGGAATTGGATGCGAGGTCTGCGCCGTATGAATACTGATAGTGCCTTGCGTCAATTTGTCGAGCTATTACAGAAACAAGCTGGGAAGCAATTTGGAAAGCTAAGGTGTGGACTAAATGTAAATTCTGTCTAGTTGTTGCTACAATGCAGATTGCCAACCAATGATCGGATAATCAGAAGGGGAGGTCAGGCCGATCCCCTCTGTACAATGTGTCATGCTGCAGCAGAAAGGACACTACACATGATATCTAAGTGCAGTTATGCAGTGACGGTATGGAACATCATGGCCAACTGGAGCAATGTACAGATAACGAGGTTGGGCAATATTAACCGAGTCATGGCTTGGTGGGAGCAAATGACCAATGATGGCCAGGACCATACGTTAGAATTATACCAGATATTATTATACACAGCGTGGCACATTTGGAAGGAGAGATGCAGGAGAGTATTTGACAACAAAACCATGGCCCCTACAGACCTGGCAACCATCATCCAGGGTGACATTCTAGCTCAACGAGTGGCGTCCTCTAGTTTTAGCGAGTACTCCCGTGTAATTGTTACAGTTTTTCTTGTCTTTCTTTGTTTTTCATCCTTTTAGCTCCTCTTTGGAGTATGTAAAACACTGCTTTTTTCTATAATGAATGGACAGAGCACCTGCCGTAACTTGCTAAAAAAAATTCTGTTCCTCCACTAAAAATAGCTGATCCTGTTCGGCTTCATCTAGTTGGATACTTGGAGCCGGCGCCTGGGCAAGGCGATGCGATTGGCAGGGAGCGGAAGCTCGCAAAGGATGGACGTGGCGGCGGCTGAGCACGCAGGCACTTGCACAGTCGCACGCACAGGGGCATTGCAGATTTCCGTGGCTTGGCTGATGGAGGCGCGTGGCCGCGGCCGGTCTGATCGGCTCATGCGGCAACACGGCGTCGGGCAAGCCTGCCTCCGGCTTTTCGCTCGACCTGCACGACCTGTGCCTGGAGATCACCATTCCCAGCCAAAGGGCCGGAGCTTGCGAGCTTGCAGTAAGCAGCGGTGGGCTCAAGGGCATGACGGGGATCTATCGATCAAATTTAGCTTGGAATGCTTCTCGTTGTTATGAGTTTGAAATGCTAGAATTACTGGAATAGTAGAAACGAGGAGCCTCCAGCGAATTTTAGGTGGTTAAAAGATCATTATTTTAAATTCTGAGTACCCATGTTATAAATCTTGGGCCAGTTCCACCATGCTGACCACTACAAAACCACAAGGCTTACGCAATAAGCACTTCAAAGCATGGTTTAAAATCTTATTCCTTACTACTATTTATTCTTTCAATAGAGGGAGAAAGAGAGAGACGGCTGTCCTTATTTCAGTCCATTGATGGCAAGCTTTGACCGTCTGACCACAAGATCAAGTTCGATTCATTCCTTCATGTGATCGACTAGCAGATGGTTTTACAAAGCCTCCCCTAGTTTGCAAGTTTAAAGATTTTTGGAACAATATCTAAATCTGTGTGCCAAGACGTACGAGCTTCGATTGAGAGGGGCTATTAGAAATATAGATCATGGATGTATACCGAGATCCAGATTGTTAGGCTCAGTTAGACTAGGAGGTTTATCGAGGAGTTGTTGACATGGTACGATTGATAGATAAGCATAGGGAGTTTTCCATGTAACAAAAGAACTGGTGAACCTAGATCAGAACAAACCTGCCGATGTAATCTTGAGGCTGTTTGCCTCCTATATAACATGCAACCTTGGCAATGCCGAGATAGGCAACCACGTCAAGTAATTTTGCAGCACCCAATTTAGCTACAATAAAAAAAAAATACTTTTTTGTTGACCATGTTTAGCCTTGCTGCTCTGATTTATGACTGTCATTTTTTTTTCGATTGCTCATGCTGCCACGAACCAAAATGGACAAATAGAGTCCACCATGCTGAAAACAACAGAACCACACCCCCTTGCAATTTGCAAAGCTTCCAAAATGGACAAATCTTATTCCTTACTACTATTCGATAAAAAACATGTCCTTATTATTTAATTATTACAAGTGCCAGTCGAAGGCTAGCTCTGATCATTTTACTACAAGATCAATGGTTGGCGATGATCTGCTGCGCCTCGGTCTCGTACTTGAAGCCGTAGCTGCTGTTAAAGGAGCTGTCCGCTGAAAAGATGAAGAGCCCCGGCAGCTTGTTCTGCTTCTGCAGCTCCATGGCCGCACTGATGCCGAGGTCCGGCGAGATCAGCCCGGTCACGTTGCCGGTCTTGAAGCTGGCAAGAACCTTAGCACCAGGGTAATTCGCCGTCTGGTTATCATAGAACTGCACGTACAAGTCAACGTCCGTGTTGGCACCATATGCATAGAACTGGAAGTTGACGTAGTCAATGACCCCGGAATACTTGCTCCACAACGGCTGGTAGTACTTCTGGATCACCGGGTCCTCAAACGGAGCAATGGAAGTGGCAATATTGGGCATCTTGGCCTTGAGCTGCGTGAGGAGCTGGCCGATGCACTCGACGAACGTGTCCACGTCAGCGCCGGGAGCAAAGTGCTCGTAGTCCACGTCGACGCCATCGAGGCCGTACTTGTTGATGATGCCCGTGACCGACGACACGGCGTTGGACACCCATGAGTCGATGGATGTTGGGGTGAAGTTGGCCTTGACGATGTCCTGCACGCTGTCGCCGCCGAGACCCGCCATGACCGCCACGTTCGGGTGCGCGGCTTTGATGGCGGCGACGGCGGAGGGGGAGAGGTTGCCCGTGTCCCAGAACGGGGAGAACACCCCGTTGGTTGGTGTTGGGATGGGTTTCTGGTTTACCGGTGTGTAGTCGATGGCGAAGGCGAGGATGAAGTGGAAGCTCAGCATGGCGTTGATGGGCACGCTGGTGAACTGCACGCCGGTGAACTGCGCGCCGATGTACTCCCGGAACAGGTAGCCATTCGTCATGGCTGGCGAAGACGATGGAGGTTACCTCTCTGAATGATTGTTTTCTTTCTACCTCTTGAAGTGACTCTGGATGCAGTGCCGTGCACACATTAATGGAGGAGGCGAGGTGGTGAATATATAGGGGTTGTGTTTGGCTGATTGGCTCAGGTCGTTGTCAGGCCAGCAGAGAAGAAACAAAGACATGTCACCATGTTCTAGAAAATGGGAATTTGGGATTTTTCTCGCTGCAAAATTTAAGGAATAGGTCAGCTTTGGCTGCTGGACTGTAGAATTCTATTGAATATTTGACTACAGGCTGACTATGTCGCTCACCGAATTTGTTGTCTAAGAGATAGATACGACTTCACGTCCTGTTTAGCTTCTTGAGGCCTTGAGAGTCGTACTACAACGCCACCGCTAGTAGACTGTCAGTCCCGACCTCCAACGTCTTCTTACCATCCTCCTTCTCGAGTCCTGCCCAATAGGATGAAAAGAGCAAGCTAAGCAAATTACTACATTAGGATATCTTGAAAGCTTATTGTCAAATCAAGTATTGTTTATTTCTAGGGTCCAACAAATCGCAATCGGTTCATATATGCAATTGTTTATTCATACTGTATAACTTAAGATGGATGATATCTTCAATGATGCAAAACATAAGTTAGATGAACGATCCAATCTTTCAAAGGAAAGGGGTACAAAGTAATGTGATACACAATAACTATATAAATGAATTGGTATTACTAGTCAACTCAGTCCCAAATTGGGTGATAAATTTATCACTACCGTCGTTTTTGACAAGTGCCAAAAGGTTTGCCTAGTGCATTCTATTGTGCACTCAGCAAACAACCCTTTTCCCGAGCACTTTTTAAAAAACACTCCGCAAATTTGGTGTATTGCCAAGTGTTATTCTAAATACACTCGACAAACACGTTGTTTGCTAAGTGTTTTCCTTGACACTTGAAAACCCCATTGTTTGCCGAGTGTCAAAAAGTTACACTCGGAAAACACTCGGTTTGCCGGCTGTATTCGTAAGAACACTCGGCAAAGACAATTTTGAAAGCATATTTTGAAGCCTTAAAGAATTCAAATTAAACAGATTTTGAACTACAAAGTTGTATAACTTATCAAGATGTACAACTTATATATTGGTCATATCTTCATTCAAATAAATCGATAGAAATGTTGTTCACAAAATCAACATCTCTCATATAGTTTCATGAAACTATAGAAGAGATTATATGATTGGTGCACAATGTTACTATCACTTTGTCGAATGAAGAAATGATCATAATAAAAGTTGTAGATATTCATAAGTTATTCAACTTTGTAGTTTGACACATTTTCATTTGAACTCAATTTTGCCAACGGAAAGTGGGGTTTGAACTTTCTATAAATTCGAATTTGAGTTTTTTTTCTAATGATCTCAGATGGAGAAACACACATAATGAGTTGAACATTTCTACAAGTTAGGAACTTTTGTAGTTGATAACTTTTTTATTTGAAATAATCTTTTCAATGAAAACTAAGTTTCAAATTTAAAATTTGAAATTCAAAATTTTGTAAACGATCTTGGATGAAGAAATTTGCATAATGAAAGTTGTGATTTCAAAAAGTTATGGAACTTTGTTATTGACAACTTTCATTTAGAGCTTCAAACAAGCATTTTAAATTTGATATAGTATAATATGTGGGGAATCAAAATAGAGTTTGGATGCGAAAGATGATGTAGTGTGGTGGTACAGGAGGTTACATGCGAGAGGGAGGTCACGAGTTCAAATCCCATCCACTGTGTAGCACACGAATTTTATGCAAACATTGGCGCATGTGACTCGGCAAACTTAGCTTTCTTGACAAATCTTTTCCATCTGTCATTACACTACACAAACCCTTTGTCAAGAGTATTTACGGCTTTGTCGAGTGTTTTTGGTACTCAGCAAACTCACAAAATCTGGTAGTGTATTATACGAGACAAGAATGTAAGCTTGATGAATGACTGATCTATTGACAAAATTGCATGAACAGAGGATTTATAAGATGCTTAAGGCGTTGTTCGATTTCTAGGGATCAAGGGGCTAGGACTGATTAATTCCCTTACAAGTGAATCTCATTTAATCCTTCTAATCACTCTCGGTCCCCCTTAGACCTTTAGTTAGGAGGGGATTGGCGGGGGTTGGAAGGGATTATATCTCCTAGTCAAAATCCTCTCCAATCCCTCTAAACCCCATTTGGGACGGGGTTAAAAACCGAAAAAAGGAAAAATAAAAGAAAAAAAGCAGGGACGTTTAAAGAAAAAAAATAGGTTGTATATTTAGTACCGGCTGGTATCACCAGCCAAAACTAAGTGAACTGGGCCAGGGCACCCCTAGCCTCGCCACGTGGCAGTCTTTTAGTACCGGCTGGTAGCCGGTACTAACTTGTGGTCTTTAGCACAGGCTCGGTCAACCGGTACTAATGGGCTGCCCATTTGTACTAGTACTAAACCGGCTATGTGCCTGGTACTAATGCTCGATTTTCTACTAGTGTTGTGGCTATGTTCCCGGTACTAATGGTCGATTTTCTGCTAGTGCTGGTCAAACTTAAAATGTTTTGGCTCTCAAAGAAAAAAGTTGTAATAACTTATAATCTGTAGTGGACGGCGTATTTGATAAAAAGAAAATCTCTCTTGTGCACGCAAGCATGGGGTGGCGTATTGGTATCCAGTGAGCGCACTCCATGCGGCTTCACCGCTTGCTTGCTCATAGTGGTAGCGTAGAAAATGGCTATAGCGATATCTGTGTGTTTGTTACCTGATCTGGAAGAAACCAAACGAAAGCTGTTTTTTCACTTTGCTGTCTTTTTTCCATTATTACCATTACCAATGATGTGATCCATTGATCCAATACCATTGCCCTTTGCGTCTACACTACGTGCAATGTTACTATCACTTTGTCGAATGAAGAAAGTTATAGATATTCATAAGTTATTCGACTTTGTAGTTGAACATATTTTCATTTAAAGTCAATTTTGCCAACGAAAAGTAGGTTTGGACTTTCTATAAATTCGAATTTGAGTTTTTTTTCTAACGACCTTGGGTGGAGAAACTCACATAACAAAAGTTGTAGATTTCGACAAGTTAGGAACCTTTTTAGTTGATAACTTTTTCATTTGGAATTATCCTGTCAACGAATACTAAGTTTCAAATTTGAAATTTGAAATTCAAAATTTTATAAACGATCTTGGATGAAGAAATTTCCACAATGAAAGTTGTGATTTCAAAAAGTTATGAAACCTTGTTGTTCACAACCTTTTCATTTGAATTCATTTAGAGCCTCATATAAGCATTTTAACTTCGATATAGTATGATATGTGTGGAATCAAAACAATGTTTGGATGCGGAAGAGAGTGTAGCACACAATTTTACACAAACATTGCATGGCGTTTTTCAACCTTTTTTCTGTTCACCACAAAAAAGGTTTACCAAGTGCTTTTAGGCACACGTCACTCGCAAACTCAGCTTTGCTGACAAATCTTTACCATCTGAAATTACACTCCACAAACTTTTTGACGAGGGTATTTAAGGCTTTGTCGAGTGTTTTTGGCACTCAGCAAACTCACGAAGTCCGGTAGTGTATTAAATGAGCAAACCCTATGTAAGCTTGATGAATGACCGATCTATTGACAAAATTACATGAACTGAGGATTTATGAGATGCTTAAGGCGTTGTTCGATTTCTAGGATCAAGGGGATAGGAGTGATTAATTCCCTTACAAGTGAATCTCATTTAATCCTTCTAATCACTCTCAGTCCCCCTTAGACCTTTAGCTAGGAGGGGATTGGAAGGGATTATATCTCCTACAAGACAAAATCTTCTCTAATCCCTCTAAACCCCATTTGGACGGGGTTAAAAACCGACAAAAGGAAAAATAAAAGAAAAAAATAGGGATGTTTAAAGAAAAAGAAAAAAATGGGTCGAACATTTTGTACTGGCTGGTATCACCAGCCGGAACTAAGTGAACTGGGCCAGGGCGCCCCTAGCCTCGTCGCATGGCAGACTTTTAGTACCAGATGGTAGCAACGACCAGTACTAAACACGTGGCCGGCTGTTAGTAGCCGATACTAACAAATGGTCTTCAGGGCAACCGGTACTAATAGGCTGCCTATTAGTACCAGAAATGGAGTATCTGGCGCATGACCGGTACTAAACCGGCTATGCGTCTGGTACTAATGCTCGATTTCTGTTAGCGCTGGTTGTTTTGGCTCTCAGAAAAAAGTTGTAACAACTTATTATCTGGAGTGGAGGGCGTATTTGATAAAAAAGAAAATCTCTCTTGTGCACGCAAGCATGGGGTGGCGTACTGGCATCCAGTGAGCGCACTCCATGCGGCTTCGCCACTTGCTTGCTCATAGTGGTAGCGTAGAAAATGGCTATAGCGATCGCTGTGTTTTGTTACCTGATCTGGAAGAAACCAAACGAAATATGCTTTTCACCTTGCTGTCTTTTTCCATTATTACCATTGGCCTTTGCGTCTACGCTGCGTACGTAACTGCGTGTACGCTGTGTGTGCGGCGTGTCTCGATCCACTATGTAAGAAACCTTAATTGGAGACGCTTGTTTAGGTACATAGGTGACGCGAGAAACTAGCGTCTCTAAGTTTTCGTCACTAATGTGGATAATATAGGTGACGTGTATCTGCCGCGTCACTAATAAGTGTCAAAGGAGACGCGTAAACAGTAGACCCGCGTCTCCTATTATACCCAATCAGAGACACATCCACGTAACCCGCGTCTCCAATTACCCTTATTGGAGACGCATTTTGGCAACCCGCGTCTCCAATGACTGAGTCATTAGAGACGCGTTTTTCCAACCAATGTCTCCAATGATAAATTAAAAAAACAAAAAAAAACAGGGACAAATACACATTTTATTTATTAGATACATTACAATACACATGCTTTATCCATTACATATTTATATACATCACACATCTCATGTTCTCGTGAGGTGAAATATCAAACTACTACTATGTTCTCAAGGGAAACTAGAATGATATGCTATAGAAGAAAAGGTTGATCAAAGACTGCCATGGTCTTTACTGCTTGACTTTGAAATCTGAAATAAAAAGGAGCTCAAGATCATCAGTGAACAAGCTAATCAAGTACTCAAGTGAACAGCCAAATCAAGGTAAAGAATGATTAAGGCACATAGAGTCTGCAAAGCTATACCATATAAATCAGTACCAGGAATTTAACCTTGCTGAATGAGCTCCATGAATATGAGGGAAATAGCCACACATGACACAAGTCATCAGACAAAACATAGATGACTGTTTCGATGACAAATGCTTAGAAAAGATAATACCCACCCTTTACGAACTAAATAGTGTGATTTGCTTCAACTAAAATTTGAACTTAAATAAATTGGCACAGGGAAAATACAACACCCTTTACGAAAGTTTAAAACTATCAAGCATCTCCGAACTGTAACAAACTGCACATAAATAATATCTCTAGTTCAGCACTCTCTTCAACAGGGAGTAAAAGCTATTGTGTTCACATCAGAGACTGATATGTTAGTGAATATACTTACTGAGATCATCTCTACTAAACATGATATCCTTTCTAAACATGAGTATAGGGAGTAAAAGCATAAGAACATAGGCATTTTTTTTGTCAAGCTTGCAGTTCTACATCATTATTATAATCAAAAGATTCAACTTTTGCCCTGAACAACAACAATTAGGTCTCTGTAATTGTGCTGTTAAATTGCCAAAAACGCTGTAAAATATAAATATAACTATGCAAGGGTACTCCAGAATGAGGTTGACGAAGGCAAACAAATAAAATGCAGAAGCAGAAAGTATTCGGTCTAGAGGAAAGTTAAACTTCACCAAGCAATGGTGGGTTGGTTCCATTGAGCGCTCTGCAATTAATACAAATTGGCACATGGCTTAATTTACATGTTTATATAATCGTTGTGATAGAAAAGGAACCAATGGCACTCAATTTTTTTCTATACTTATTTATACTGAACTGAACTTCTCCAGCAATGGTGGGTCGGTGTTCAGTGGAACTGACAACCTAGAAAGTCTGCCAAATATAAGAAAAACTGAAAACCACATCGCCACTAATCTAGTGGAATCATTCCAAAGGCATTTCGGCAAAAACAGGAATCCAGTTTCTACATCAGAGAAGGCTACGGTAATTAAACTGAATAAAATAAAAGAACTAACTACTTTGTTATATCAAGCAAGATAGCATAAATCATAGTCGAAGAAAGATTGAAGTATTTACAGAACAGAACCAGGACATAGATAAATGTTCTGAAGACAAAACACCAAGCCATAACTTTGCATCAGCATGAACCGGATGAACCGGAAGAGGAGCGATGGTGGGTGCGGGTGTACCTGGAAATTGAGGGTGCGATGAACCCGCGACTAGGACCAGGCACCTTAGATTGCCCTCTTCATGGCTGCAGCTCCTGAGGCGACATTGCTATCGGGCATTACGTCGAGCAACTGAGGCGCACGTTCATATGCGAAACATGATTTCAACATGTAAGCACATGGTCTCACGGGCATCAAGGGAAGCAACAGAAGCCATTCAAACCATGAAAGAGAAAGCAGCACGAGGACCTTGTTGAGCGCGATGGGCACGACGCTGGAGTCGGCGCGCATGTTGCCAACATCTGCTCCAGCAGCGCGTCGGCGTCCTCCTTTTGGATGCAGAGCTGCTCGAGCGCTGGCGTCGGCCATGCGCCCTCGCTCCCTTGCCCTCCCACGCAGGGGGACGACACGAGCACGAACTCATGCTGCTGACCGCTGCCAATAGGGTTGGCCGCCGCGCCTGCTGCCTGAGGAGAGCGAGAACTCGGGACAGGAAGGGAGAGCAGAGAAATATCAAGAGAGGAAGGGAGAGAAGAGAAACATAGGGAGAGGAAGGGAGCAGTACCGGCCGCCGACGCAGGGTCCCGGAGGTGGCCGGCAGATCGCGCATCGCACGGGCACGACGCGCAGTCGCGCTGCGGGGCGGCGGCTGCTCGTGTGAACTCCTAGCGAGCCTGGGAGGTGAGCAGTAGGATAGGGAGGGTCAGAGGGTGGGAGGGAGATGGGCTACGGCCAGGGGTCTAAGTTGGGCTGCTATCAATTTCCAGGCTTCCAGCCCATTTCGAGATGAAGATATGGGGAGATGCTTATTGTTAAAGTCAGGTCTCCTATGTCACACGAAATTAAAGACGCGTCTCAACCATGAGTGTCTTCGATGTTATTGGAGACGCGGCTTGTTTACGAGTGTCTCCTATGTGACGTGTAATTGGAGACGCGGCTCAGCTACCAGCGTCTCCGATGTTATTGGAGACGCGAATTGTTAACCAACGTCTCCTATGTGACATGTAATTGGAGACGCGGCTCAACTAACCGCGTCTCCAATGTGATTGGTGACGCTTTTGCTTGTCCGCGTCACCGATATGGAGACACATAGGAGACGTGTTTTATTCAGCCGCGTCTCCTATGTCATATTAGAGACGCGTTTTAGTCTGGTGTCTCCAAAGATAGTGTCTTTTTTGTGCGTTTCTTACATAGTGATCGCTGTGTGTGCGGCGTGTCTCGATCGCTGGCCTCCACCGCGTCCGCGCGCCATGGCTGACCAGATCGTCCTCACATGCATGCACCCCCGGGCGGCCGCCATGCGTGGCCGACGTACGTCCTCACCGTGCACGTGTCGCGTACAACTATATATATATACTGTTCAACGACGGCTTGACTAATCTCGATACGAGAGCTACTCGATCGATCTTCAAGGATCGATCGGAGAACGAGACGCGGGGGATCGGATGATCAATTCAAAGTTGGAGGGTAGCTACGCGTCTTGCGGCGAGAGACGCGCTGGTTGCATTGGGCATCGCCAAGTCCTCTGTCGTCAGAGGCGAACGTTCATTCCCATGTCTTCTAGCGCACCGTCGTCGCTGTACAGTTGCCATGTCGAGATCTACAGGAAGAGACCGATCAACGACTATACCGGGGACGGAGGAGCGGTCCCCGTCGCCATCTCTCTAGCCAGCTAGCTGGATGCATGCATGCAGCTGGGTACGTGCCAGACACGTCATGGTCAAGCCTCTTTCATGCCTTGGCCGTCAGTAAGCCCTGGATAGCTCGCTCGGCTTCCTAGCTCGTTCCTTCTAGTGCCAGATCAGGAACGGTCATCTATTATTTGGCCATCAATAGCGGCATTGCGTCTATGCTACTTCTACGCATCAAGTCCACCTTGATATGGAATAATCCTTTTTGACACTGACGTTTACCTAAATACATAAGTGATATATCCCGAGAATTGGAGATAGATATATGGCCCTGGTCCATCCTGGTTCGTTGCATTTCATACAGTCAAAGGCATGCATGGATGTCATCAATGGTACGTCCAGTCGTCCACTATATCACTCAGTTGCAGCAGAAAGGATATTTCTTTGGTACCCGCAAAAAAAAGAAAGATTGTTTGCAGGCTACAGGTATATCACTATCCACGCTCGTGTTCTCTTGTTCTCCATCATGTTTTTTTCCCCAAGACAGATATTTAGATGCTCGCTGCCCTATATGCAGGTCGGCAACATGGTGATGGTTTCAAATTAAAATGAGTGTCTATCATAAGGAAATCACAAATTGGTGAATAACGAAACGATGTTTGCGATATGTTTTGGGTACAATAAGCATTCGATGACTTGCCCACAAAAAAAACATTCGATAACTACACAATAAATAGTAGGTATTATACAAGAATTAGATTTTGCAAAAAAAAATTGTCCACATAATCTCAAGAACTATATATATATATGAAATATACACATAACGGCCCACTTAAAATAAAATTTGAAGTATAAGAGCACCCGCTTGTGTTGTGGTTTTAAATTATAGCACTATCTTATTTTTCTTGAAGAAACACTGTAACATTAATATAACAAGTTTAACATACTGTTTTTATATTTACACGGTGCATGCGTGTGCCATCAAATATCCTTTTGGCATCCATCATGCAAAGTCGTTGGCAGATAAAGGGCATATTCCTTGTTAACATTCATGACTGAACAAAGAATATTTTAGTGGTATTGACTGGAAATTCAGTGTTTCACGGACGCAGCATGGCTTGTTAATTCTCAGCTTGCTTCCGTGCAGGGACCCACAAGCAAAACACAGCGCCTATAAATACATGCCCCTCCCTTCCTCCATCGATGTGTGCACGGCACAACTTATTAGTTCCTTCAGGACACAGCAACCAGAGCTCTCACCGATCTCAGTCAGCCATGACGAATGGCTACCTGTTCCGGGAGTACATCGGCGCCCAGTTCACCGGCGTGCAATTCTCCAACGTGCCCATCAACGCCATGCTGAGCTTCCACTTCATCCTCGCCTTCGCCATCGACTACACACCCGTAAACCAGCAGCCCACCCCAACACCAACCAACGGGTTGTTCTCCCCGTTCTGGGACACGGGTAACCTCTCCCCCTCCGCCGTCGCAGCCATCAAAGCCGCGCACCCGAACGTGGCGGTCATGGCGGGTCTCGGCGGCGACAGCGTGCAGGACATCACCAAGGCCATCTTCACCCCAACCTCCATCGACTCATGGGTGTCCAACGCCGTGA
Organism: Digitaria exilis; assembly: GCA_015342445.1. Lineage (NCBI taxonomy): Eukaryota > Viridiplantae > Streptophyta > Magnoliopsida > Poales > Poaceae > Digitaria > Digitaria exilis. The sequence goes on from JACEFO010001613.1 coordinate 1,351,864, forward strand.
CGTCGCTCACGGGGATCATCAACAAGTACGGCCTCAACGGTGTCGACGTGGACTACGAGCACTTTGCTCCCGGTGCTGACGTGGACACGTTCGTCGAGTGCATCGGCCAGCTCCTCACGCAGCTCAAGGCCAAGATGCCATGGATCACCACCTCCATCGCTCCGTTCGAGGACCCAGTGATCCAGAAGTATTACCAGCCGCTGTGGAAGAAGTACTCTGGAGTCATTGACTATGTTAACTTCCAGTTCTATGGCTATGGTGCCAACACCGACGTTGACTTGTACGTGCAGTTCTACAACAACCAGTTGGCGAATTACCCTGGTGCCAAGGTCCTCGCCAGCTTCATGACCGGGAACACGACCGGCTTGATCTCGCCGGACCTCGGCATCAGCGCGGCAAAGGAGCTGCAGGGGCAGAACAAGCTGCCGGGGCTCTTCATTTGGTCAGCGGATAGCTCCTTTCAGAGCAGCTATGGCTTCAAGTATGAGATCCAGGGGCAGCAGATCATTGCCAACCATTGATCTCTTCTCGGATTGGATGCTGCATCTACCTGCTACCGGTGGATGAAATCATATACGCTATATTTAGTAAGGAATAATCACGTTGCTACGCCTGCACCTGTGGTGTACTACGATGTAGTCTTGTTGTGATCTGAATAAAGGGAATAAATGCAATCCCTCAGTGCAAATCTAAGTCTTGGTGCGACCCACATGTTCTCATTTGTTGGTCGTATACGCAACTAATCAGCTTTCCTAAAATGACGGTTCTGAAGAACTGAAGTTCGGTATGCAAATCAGATATAACTAATTAGGTAGGCAGTTAGGCACTTGTGGTCACATGGGTGGAACTGTACACTTTGTGAGATTTTTTTTTCAAATGTCGTAATTTCATTTTTCATGAGATAGGATTGTGTTTTCATGCCTAAATTATACTGAGCAGTTTGCATGCTAATTTTTCCTAAGGTCGGTGAAGTACAATCAAGAAATTGAAATGGACATTATATGAAAATAAGTAAACGAGCATAAGAAATGCATGACTGAGATGTTTTTATTTATTACCACATCCCATAGGAATTGAATTGAATCCTTTGAGATCCCTTTCCCCAAAATTCCAACCACTACATACTATTCCTTTTCTCTCCGCTTACATTATGTATACTATTACAGAAAATGATTTCTATGGCGTCCAGGAGCAGGGAGGAGCACGTGGCGTCTAGGAGAGAGAGGCGCGCGGAGGCTAAAGGAGGCAGTGGCGGCCAACAGGGAGGAGGGCGTGGTGGCTAGGTGGAAGGAGGGGTGTGCGGCGCCAGGGGGAGGTGGCAGAGCCATGGGAGGGACTAGGGGCCTAGTTATTTGATATTAGGGTTATAGAAAATACATCATGGTTATATATCCGAGGATTATGCGCCTAATGGGGCTAGCCTCTTATTCATGTGGGGCTAGGCTAGCATGCCGTGCTAAACCTTAAGCCCAGGCATGGCACTAAGTATGGACCAAGCCGGCATATGCACGAAATATGTTGTGCCGTGTCTGGACCTGGCCAAAATGGCATGTTCCACCCGGCACATGGGCCTCGTGCCTTTTGGCCGGCCAACTATGCTATCATGGGTAGGCAGGGATAGCTCTCCCTTGAGGGCCACTTTGGCAGCAGGTGTTCGCTAACCCAGGGAAAGAAATCCCTCACGAGGAAATTCCTGGGATCATCGATTCCCCTTCCACCCTAGGAGCGAGATCCCCGAATGAGGAGAAACAGCCGGCTGCTATTTGGAAACTCTTTTTCCACGAGGGGCATTGCCGTGGCGGCGGAGCCGCGGAGCGGCAACGGCTGCGGGACCAGGAACTGGAGGCGGAGCGAACGACGACGAAGTCACGATGAAAGGCAGCGGCGCGAGTCGGGGAAGCCGCGCCCCATGTGTCGAGGCGGGGAAGCAGCACCCCGGGGAAAACACGATGAGCGGGCTGGCCAACCCCCTATCGTGGGCTTCCAAACGGCATGGTTATTCGGCCCGTGGCCCTGTTTCCACGCGGTCGTCCAGCCCTGGAAAAAGGTCGGTTCCCTGAGGGGATTGGAGTTTCCAAAGTGACCCTGAATGTCTTGATGGTTAGCACGCAACCGGGGGGGGGGGGAGGTAGGGAGGGAGCGTTGACTCGTTGAGGGTGAGCATCGCTCTGTTGGCTCTGTTGCCGCAGCGGGAGCCCAACAATCTCATGGTGCAGGCACGACCAGCCATATTGGTGGCAGCGCACCACGAGTTCTGCTTGCTGTAGATAGGAGCGTATCTAGCCCCGACATGGCGGTATTAAATGAGACTTTGGGGTTTTGATGAATTTAAAATACATTATAGGCTAAATACCAAATGAGTCCAAAGTTTGATGGTTTTTGTTAAATAGGGTCCACATCTTCTTTTACACTCTTCCACTACCTATGCACTCTATCCGGCACGACAGCTATGCTCTTTGAGATCGACGATGACCTGGTTCACAAAAGAGTATTAAATATTAATATCTGTTAGCTTATCAAACAAGGATATAGACTCCACTGCAGTATATATGAATTGTCAGCTTAGAAAGGCTTTCACCTTGATGATGATGAGACCAACCGCATGCATCTTTGAAACCACAGATTTTTACTACACTGTATTTGATCCTCTCACGCCGTGTAAGTATTTGGGCAATGCAAATCATGTTGCTGCCTGGCACCTTTCTCACTGCCTCACAGCAGAGACTATCTACGGGTGGACTAAAAATGGGTGTTGACTTCAATGGATCACACATGACTAGAATTTTACTCTTCTGATATTCGTTACATGGAAGACCACCAATCACTGGTTGGTGAACAATCAGTGCCCAGGCTAGGAGGGCTGCTAATTTCCAAGCAAACATGTTGTTAACGCTGGTGATTATGGACATGGGGGAAGGAACAAGGGCCCAAACTCAATGCCCTCTTTAGATTCAAGCACACTGTGTGCTCTATTTATAGGAAAGTATCTACTCGCTATAATTTTTTAAATCCTAATGGTAATAATCTTAAGGGATATGAATATATCTATATACATGAATGTAATATGACTATATGAGTATCCAAAGTTCCAAACCTATGATATGTATATCCAAGGTTGTTATATTAGTTCTACTTCACCCATTCCAAAATTGTAAGTTGTTTAAATTTTGACAGTTTTAGGTATATAGGAATTAATAATATACTAGTACATTTGTATATAAAATGCCAAAATGAATTACAATTTCGAAATGATGAAGAAGCATTTATGTACATAATATGACTATATCAATGTCCAATGCCATTGTATGTATATCCAAGGTTGCCCAAATTTATGATGTCTAATCTGAGTATATATATATGCCATACGGTGTAAGATACGTTAGCATTTACACATGTAAATGACTACTCCCCCGTCCCTAAATAACTGTCTTTCTCACTTCCCGAGAAACAACTTTGATCAATTATGTATAAAAATATATTCAAGTTTATGGTACAAGTTAAATATCATTAGATAGATATTTCAATCTAGTTTTTTATAAAATTTATTTTGAGACTTAAATGTTGCACGTATTTGCTACAAATCTGGTTAAACTTGTGGCATGAACACCCACACTTAATAAGGGACGGAGGGAGTATCTGAGTATCAAATTCTATTATATGTATATCGAAGGCTATCTATGTAACATCTTGGCCCAGAGCTTAATATGAATGATATAATACTAATACCAACTGTAACACCCGGAATTTCAACGCATGTTTTAAATAGTAGTCATTTAATTTTTTTTGGAATTTATTTGTAATCCAAATTTAGTTTGTAGGAATACCGCTATGAATAGGTATTTAAATCCTTTTTATTAAAAAGAACTAAAATTAATATAAGGTCAGCATTCGTTTGAGTGCATTTCATGCTGGAGCATTTTATTTGAGTGTTGAATTCAAATTGTTTTGAATTCAAACTTGGTTTCTTATTTGAATTTCAATAAAAGTCTTCAAAAGGTTCAACATTCCAAAACCAAAGTTTCAACATCCATGTTGCTTTCTTTAACATTTCAAAATCTCTCATAATCCCCTATCGGCCCAGCCCAGCTCACCCTTCTCCCTTCTCTTTCTCTTCCGCAAGCCCAGCAGCTCATCTCCGGCCCAATCACGCAGCAGCCCAGCAGCAGCCCAGCTCTCCTTCACCCTCTCTCCCTCTCTCGTGGTCGCTGGCAGGTGGGTCCCGCCTGTCATCTCCCTCCTCCGACCACATCTAAGCCAGGCGAGCCCGAGCCTGACCTGTGCCCGACGCGCCGCGCGGTCGTGCCCTTTCCTCGGCGTGCGCGCCACGCTAAGGACCCCTGTGTCGGCCTATATAAGGCGTCGCCGCCCCTCTTTGACCCTTCTTCATCCAATGCTCCATCCCTAGCCACCGAGCTCGCTCCGCGCCGCCCAAACCCTAGCCGAACCGAGCAGCCACCGCCGGCATCAATCTGCGCTTCCACCACCTCTCCTTCGACGAGAGCTTGCTTTGGAGCTTCGGGGGAAGGTGAGGAACACGCCACGCCCGATTTCATCTCCTCTCTCGCTCTCGCTCGCTCGTGCCGCCTCGCCGAAGTTACCGAGCCGCCATAGCCCGTTGCTGGTCGCCTCCGCCAGCCAAACCTCGGTGAGAACCCCCTAAACGAGATCCCCATGTCCCAGGCTACGTCCTGGCCTTCGAATCGCACGAAACGGCGGCCCGTAGTCCCGGATTCACTCGACTCCGGCGACGTCCCAGCGAAGCGCCGCCGTGCATCGCCATCAGCTCATCCTCTCCGGCGAGCCGATCCGCTCCGGTGAAACCGAGCCGTCCGATTGAAATCCGATGGCCAGTAATAGATCCAACCCCGGTCAGCACAGGTCAACCGAGCCAGCCATGGATCTTTTGTAAAAACACCCCTGTATTTTGTTCTTATCAACCCGCAGTCCAAAAGTAATTTCATATAGGTCCTTTTCTTCACGTCTGGCCCCTGACCTTTCCTGATTTTGAACCCGCCATCCCTGGCCGCCTCTTTTGCATGTGAGCCCTCAGGTTTTCATATGTAATTATGTTTTAGCCCTGAGTTCTTCTGTTTAAGCCCCTGTTAAGTTAGTTGTCTCGCAGATAAGCCCTTCAGCCTTGCTTTATCCATAGATTCCATGTTTAAACTCTGTTTAACCTCGTTCTTGATGCATTAACTTTCTAAAAGCACAGAGTTTAGCTTAACAGTGTTGTTTCTCCAAATCTAGCGTTTTTGAAATTAAATAAATATTAACTTGCTTAATGCTAATTGCTTAATCTAGTTTTCTGAATAAAACAAGATTATGTTTATACATGGGCTTTTATAAATAAATGTCAACTTGATTTATTCTCACTTAACTAGCTTTTCTATTTAAAAGCCAACTAGGGTTATAGCTCGTGTTTTATATACAAATGATGTTTATATGATTAATTACCAACTTGAATATTCTTTTAATATAACTTGATTAGTTGAATCTTATGCGTAAATCTATGCGCTAGATGCTCATATATAATTCTTTTCAAGAATTTAATTGTTTAATTGATATAATTTATATATAATATTTACAAATATAATTGATTATGCTTTAAGCCGCCTTTTCATATGAAAGTATAATTTAATTAATTTAGATATTGAATATTCCTCTGAAATTTTCATCGCATGTCTTTTCTTAATTAAAACATATCCAGCGCATAGTGTGTTCTTCTTCTATCATCCAAATCCTTCGATAGATCTACCGCTCTCTCCGATCTCAGCATTTCTCGTGATCCTGATCTAGACCACAACCCGTTTTCTATGCTTGCTTAATATTGTTGCCCATGTTTGGTGTACTGCTTATTTATTTGTGCATATGTTTGCTTGTATGTGCTCATGTGATGATAGACGTTGTTCAATCTGAATTGGAAGATCAAGCTGTGAGGAGTTCAACGAGTTCATTGAAGATCAAGTCTAGGAAGGAATTGAGCTTTAGCAGATATTTTTAGGATTTAAGGCAAGTGGATTTTCCCCCTCTGCATACTCTCTTTTGTCCTATGAAATATCATGTTAATTAAAGTTAACTATATGTTATGTATTGCATCAATTTGATGGGTCCTATATTAAGGATGACTAGTTTTTATTGACCATCCCTTTGATAACCTGGATCTCTACATTCATGTTGGGTAGCTTTGCTTAGCGGCTATACTTGGGAATGGTTCACACTAATGGTGAAGATAATAATTTTGTGCTACCATTTATCAATATATTTATATCCATGTTCTGATGATAAAGTTAAACAAGATCACTTATATTAATTGGAACATGGAGCGGCAACCTGTGATTTACCCGTACAACCACAGTACCATATTGGCTCTAGTCTTGGCTAAGTAACTAGATGAACTGTGTGTTGTGTATGCACTGCTAGTGGTGGAATTTGGGGGCATTACTGGCATGACAGGTGAGGGGATCAGAAGGCGAGAGAGGCCTTGCAGTTGTAACCGTGGTCTTCGGGGAGCAAACACATACATATATGAATTCTTTGGAAAGGCCTCGTAGCGTCCCTACGCAGTCAGACCTTGGCAGTGTGGTACGTGCCTGATCAACACAGCGTGGTTGGGTCTAAAGTTCTTTGGAGCTTTTACGCGAATTGTGGTGAAAGTGTACAACCTCTGCAGAGTGTAAAAACTGTTATAACAGCCGTGTTCGTGGTTATGAACGGCCCGAATCCTCACATGATAATTGAACTTGAAGACAAAAATAAATTGTGGTTCCTGGTTAAGGAATAAGTGCTTTGGCACGAATGATGTGAAATAATGTATATCTCTTTATATTATTAATTGGGTTGGTATATACTTATATCTTAGTAATCAGGTGCTTATTAATAAAACTTGACCAACTAAAATGCTGACCGCTCTTAACTCTTAGCCTTTCCTTGAAAGGTTTGCATTTTCCTCCACTTGTTGAGTACCAACCATAAGTGTACTCATCCTTGCTAAATATTGGATCAGTAGGAGAAGAAGGTGTGAAGTTCTTCAGTGACTTCAATGAAGATAGCTAGGCATACGCAACCCCCAGTCAACTGCCTGTGGTGAAGAGTTGAAGATTCCGCTGCTAGAATATCGTTGTAATGTATTTATTTCATTATTTCCGCTATAACTTTGTGTTCTGTATTCATGGAGTCTATCATATGTGTGAAAACTTGATCCTGGCGCACATATGAGATGCATTCGGTTTGTCTTTATAAAACCAGGTGTGACACCAACAAATTGCAATTATTTTTTTCGGAAGCTCAATCCAAAAAAACTACGAGGTTAAGCGTGAAGTTTTTCCTAGATGGGCACAAGTGAGGACAAAGTGCAGAGAAAAGATTGGTATTGTTTGTGAGAGAAGCCTTGATATCCTAGAGAGTTGCTAGGCGTAAGCGGGCCTGACCCCAAAGGGCGTGACATTATAATTGGTACCAGAGCTAACTGTCATGGTTTCACAAACGCATGGGATCGCAGTTGAGCAGGTATGATGCAGTGCACATGGCTGGTGTGGGGCTGGAGTGGTCACACAACATGGCAAATGTGTTTGTACTGGGCACATGCATGGACGTGACCAAGAGAGTGGCTTGCGGTTGTCCTACGAGGACGTCAGTCTTTTAGGGGGTGAGTGTGACATCCTAACCTAGGGCATAATAGGAACGGTAGCTACAAATTTTTCTGGAAGCTAACCTCAAAAAAATTATGAGGTTAAGCGTGCTTGGCTCGGACTGATTTCGGGATGGGTGGCTGGTCGGGAAGTTCTCACTACTACAAAAATGATTTTATGCGCTTGGAGGCGGACACAAAATTTGCCCGCCTCCGTTAATGCGAGGCATTAACGGAGGCGGGCAATTTTTTTTATTTAAGTAGGCGTTTGTATTTGTCCGCCTCCAAAAATCAATTAACAGAGGCAGACAACCGCCTCCAAAAATAGTATATTTTCGGAGGCGGTCGAGGCGATCGTCTTAACCTGTCCACCTCCGTAAATCAATTTTCGGAGGCACACACTTATAAAGCCCGCCTCACAAAAACACCAAAGCCTAGCCGGCCCATTAGTGAGTCTGTGTATATATAATCCCAACCCCTAGGGTTTTCTCTCACCCCTCTCTCCCAATCCCTCTTCTCTCTCTCTCACGGTTGCAGCCGGCGGCGCCTCCCACCTTTCTCTCTATTTCTTTCTCCCTCCTCCATATGCGCTCCTCGACCACAGCGCAGCCCGCGGCGCTCCACCTTTCTCTCCCTCTCTTTCTCCCTCCTCCGCATGCGCTCCATGACCACAATGCCTCCGCATGCGCTCCTCCACCATAAAATCTCACGTGTTGACTCCCCCCTCTCCACCTCCTACCCCTGGATCTCATGCGCGTGACCCTCTCTGCCTCCTACGCCAACTCGAGCCGGTGGCGGATGGAGGCGGCGTGAGGAGGAGCGCATCTCGCGCGGGCGCACGTTTGGATCTTAGCGATGGATCAGCACCTGGATCTCGTGTGGGCACACGGAGGAGCGGAGGAGTGGAGCAGCGGCTCCGGCCGGTGGCGTGGATCCGGAGGAATCACGTGGAGGCGGCGCTCGGAGGCTGCGCTCGGAGTCGGCGAGCAGCAGTGTGGGGCAGAGCAGCAGCGAGCTGCGACGGCGGTCGGGCTGTCGATGGGCTTGCCCGTGGATCCGACGAAAGGGACCTCGTGCAGGTACAACAGGGCAGCGGCGGCAGCGGCCTCATGGATCCGACGGCGACAACTGTGGATCCCGCTGTGGCGGCTGCGGATCCAGCCCCGGTGGTCGATAATCCGGCATCGGCGCCCCGGATGGGCTTGGCGGGCCCAGATGGGCTAGTCGGGCTCATCTAGGGTATTGGATTTTTTTTATTTTTTTTTCTCCGATTAACAGAGGCTGTCGCATGTCCGCCTCCGAAAATAGCTCGGGCGGACGCAAAAACTGCCTCTGAAAATGGTTTTTGCCCGCCTCCGAAAATGTTTTTTTTTTCTAGTAGTGTCTTCTCGGGTGCGAGTGAGAATAAAGTGCATAGAAAAGACTTATGTTGGTGTGAGAAAAGTCTTGATGGAGAGCTTCTAGACATAAGTGGGCCTGACGCCAGGGGTCGCGAGGTTACAATCCAAATTAATTTTGAAACTACCACACTAATATGCCAACCACACTAAGTTGCCGTACCCTGCATAGTATTCGTACCCTGCATAATATTCCAAGCTGCAACAACGACTCAATATGACTTATATCGGAAACAAGGTAAACTCTTCTCTTAACTACCACAACATGATACAAAGGAAAATAAACAAGTCGTGCTTGTATGTATGCTCACACCTGACATACAAGAAAAATAAATTACGCACTAATAAGTCAGGCTAGTAGCTGTAACACCTAAGAACATCTCCAACAAAGGATGTAAATCAAGGTGGGTAGGTAAAAAGGGCACGTTTGGATGGTTACCAAAAGCAACCATTCCAAATAATTGGTGAGCCAACAAGATTTGGTAGCAGTTTGGTTTATTGCCTTTTGTAGGCGTGCCAATAGAAATTTGGCAACCGCAGTAGACCAGGAGGGCAAGAACGGGGGCGAGCAAAAGGCTCGCCAAAAATTTGGTGACGCTGGATGCCATGCATGCTGAGGTGTCGATCTCTCAATGGTTGCACGAAGTACGAGTTTTCTTGATTTACAATCTTTAATAGCTAATATCTCTCAAATGACAAATCCAATTTATGATTTGATTTCAAATATACAATCTTGGCAGTTAAATCTACAAAACAAGATCTCACTCGACTATATTTTGATGTGAAAAAAAATATTAACATATGGACCCCACATGTCATACTAACGGATTGGCAAGATTTGGCAAGGTTACAATCCAAACGAATTTTCACCAATAATTTGGCGTTACCATCGATTTGGTCACGACCAATATTTGGTAGGGTAAATCGGGCCACAAACCAAACATGCCCTAAAACTTTCCCTAAAATCAGCTTCCAACCTGGTGCTGTATCTTCCTCTGGTAGCTTTCTTCTTCTTCTGCATCCCATGAAAGCCGGTAGCGTTCTTTGCCGATCCATTCCGAGTCGCCATCGCACAATCGCGCGCGCTTTCTGTCCCGTTCCCGCGCGCGCGTTGTCTTCCCGCCGGCGTACTCCCAATTACCGCGCCGCGCCTCTCCCTCACAAAAGCCCGCGCCGTCCACGCCCCTCGAACTGCAGCCGCAATTTCTCTGCCGTCGTGGATCCCTGTCCTGGCCCGTCGCCACCCCTTGTCGCTGGTCCTGCCCCCTCGCGCCAACAGCTGTTGTAGTCGCCATGTACAGGCCGCCACACGCTGCCGGAGATGCGTCATCGCGCCGCTTCCACCCCCTTCCACCAATGCCAGTCCCACGCCATTCCTCCCTCGCGCCGGAGCTCGCGGCGGTGCCTGTCCCGCGACCTGCCGCCCTCGCGCCGGTGCTTCCCCCGCGACCTGCCGATCTCAGGCCGGCGCCGCTCGTGCACCCCGCCCTTCTCGTGCCGCCGCTGGTTGTCTCCACGCCTCCAGCTCCAAAGGAAACCGGGTTTCCTTTTTCTGCATCGACCATGGATAGCCGGTGTGATGATCTGCTGGATGACGAGCAATTCGTAGAGGAGGAAGCCTACAATGGTGAGATTGTGGTTTGGCCTGCCTGTTCTGTGTGTCTTCGTTTGTATGTTTGATCTCCCAATTCGCAAATCTGTGTCTTTGTTTGTATGGAACTTCATGGTTACACTGAATCGTCATATATGTTCAAATTGGTGATGGCCATGGGCACAAAATCTGTGCATTCAGTCAATGATTAGCTGTAATCTTATTAGTATACAATTCGTACAAGATTAGTCTGATGAATTCGTACAAGGAGTTGATCAAACACAGGGGACTTACTGGGCAAGAATATATGACTATTTCCATACAAACAAAGAGTTCGAGTCAACTCGTACTGAAGTTTCATTAATTAATCGTTGATCCACTATACTACGTGAAGTGAATAAATTCTGTGGATGTCTAACTAGGATACAAGGTCTGAACCAGAGTAGTTCCAGAATTGATGATAAGGTATATACATTATTGTTTTAGGTTTAATCATATGGCTTACTCTACCTATTCTGGTAATTTTTGGCTTCAATTGTGCAGATTGTTGGTTTCCAAACGTTTTTTAGGTACTTTCCATGTTATACAGAATGTGTAAAAGCTTATATTTAGCTAATAGAATAACTAATCGTGGAGATGCTCTAAGTCAGGCACCTAACTACGCAACATTGCTAGTGCTTGGCCTAGTAGTTGTAACACCCTGGCCTAGAGCTTAATAGGATTGACAGGAATACTGACACCAACAAGTTGTAGCTTATTTTTTGGGAGCTCATCCCGAAAGAACTTTGAGGTTAAGTGTGCTTGGCCTAAAGCATTTTCCGCATGTGTGACTGACTGGGAAGTACTTTCTGGGTGCGTATGAGTGATGACAAAATACGCATAAAAGATATATGTTGGTCTATGAGGGCATTCTTCAGGTCCTATAGAGCTGCTAGGTGTAAGTGGACCCGGCCTAGAGTGGCGAGACGTTGCATCATGGGAAGTCACACGAATCTGGCGTTCGCTGCTGCTTACCGCTGCCCTGATATCCCCGAAGCCGCCTATGCGGAGCTCGCCACTCATGCCCGCCCAGTGAGCGCTCCGAGCTCACCGTCTACGCAAGCATCATGGTATATTGTTGCCTTGATGTTTTGCTTGAGCTGCTTGTGAGACATAAATCGAGAGGACTAATGGTGATTTTGTGCTTGTGTGCATCTGCTATTTGAGAGAAAATAGGGCGAGATCGATGGTGGTCTGGATCTGCTCTGATCGTTGTTGGAGAGAGAGAGTATTGTTGTAGATGCTTGCTCGAGGAAGATGGCATTGGCAAATTTGGGGAACCGGTGAAAGAGAATTATGGGTCGGATAGTATAGTTTCTACGTTGATGTCTACTTGACGTGGCATTTTAGACACTATTTATGGATATCATGGGTTGGATCTGCCCTTGGCTCGATGGTAGGGGCGGGGCTCATGTTCCTTTTTTTTTTCTCTTTTCTATTGCCTTTTTCTATTGATTTTTTTCATACTTTTTTAACATTAACGTGTATAAGTTATATAACAATATTTTCAGTTATAGCATGCATAAGTTATATATGACACGAAAACTCTGCTACAAATTTATCATATAACAGATATTAATGAAAAGAATTGTGTATAAGTCATAACCTGTTGCATAAAAAAACTTTGTAAGTTATCATTTTGAAATTTTTTTGGAGAAATTATTTGCATAAGTTGTGTATAACTTAAAAGTTGTGCTAAAAGGTTTCCCACAAACATTATCAGCCAAAGGTTATGTGACAAAGTTCTATGTATAAGATAACAACCCAACTAAACTTATTATCTATACTGATTTTACTTAGATGTGGTCATCACTCCACAACTAAGGAGCAATCATTACAAAGATCCAAAACAAACAAGGACATAATAACAAGCAATCAAGATCATGACAACAACATCACAAGCGATGCTAAACAATTTTATTGGCCACAGGGTGATACTCCTAAGTAGGTGCTCTATGTTCAAGCTTTGATATTCTTGGAACAAGCATCTTCGATCTTCTTGAGCTTCACCCTTCTTTGAAAGAGTACTTCATTCTCAATGTTGACTCCGTTGAGTCAAAACATGGGTACGCACTGTCTAATAGATCGAATAAAGAGAGAGTACAAATGAAACTTTGGAGTTTGTAAATCAATGGAAAGAATCCAAAGTAATAATATATAAAACAACAAGGGGATGAGTTTCAATCTATTGAATGAACTTAAAAATAAAGGAGGAGATAAAACCAACATCAAGGAAGTGCCAATTTAAAAGAAGTAGATAGACAATAGAAATATTCAAGAGATGAGAGTGATGAGTTAGCAACATCAGTAATAAAACAAGGAGGTGATAAAATGAGTTAAATCATTCATCAATGAAATGATAAACAGTCAATTCTAAGAAGATATCAAGGATGGATTAAATAATATGAACACTTTTTGATATTTTTAGCATTTGCGAACAAGGACACGCAAATGAATATCATATAAGGGTAGTCAAGGAGAAGATCAATAGACAATGAGTGAAAATAACGATCAGAAAAGTCAAAGGTAAGGTAAGGTAAGGGTGGTTATACAAAAAAAAGAAGACTTAGAAAACGACCATTGCTATCTAGGCTTACGTCCTACAGTCAACCTCGGCTCTGATACTATTTTGTCATACCCGGTTTTATAAAGGAAAAACCAGATGCGTCTCATATGTGCGCCAGGATCAAGTTTCACACATATGATAGACTCCATGAATACAGAACACAAAGTTACAGCTTAAATAATAAAATAAATACATTACAACGATATTCTAGCAGCGGGATCTTCAACTCTTCACCACAGGCAGTTGACTAGGGGTTGCGTACGCCTAGCAATCTTCATTGAAGTCACTGAAGAACTCCACACCTTCTCCTTCTGATCCAATGTTTAGCAACGGTGAGTACACTTATGCTTAGTATTCAACAAGTGGGGGAATATGCAAATCTTTAAAGAAAAGGCTTGGTTAAGAGCGGTCATGAAAGGACCGTGACACCCTAAGAGGGGGGGTGAATTAGGTGTCTCTAAAAACTAAGGCTCTAATTGCACATAAGAAAACCTATTTCAATTTCTATCTAAATGTGCTCTAGGTTTTCTCTATGTGTTGCTATTTCTACCGCTACAAAGTTTTGCACCCTAGGTCCAATCCTATACTAGCATGGCAAGTCTAGGAAAGGTAAATGCGGAAAGTAGTGCGAGTATGAAATGCGGAAGGTAAAGGGTAGAGAAGAGCAAACTCCCGGCACGGCGATTTTTACCGAGGTATCGGAAATCTCACGAGCTTTCCACTAATCCTCGTTGTTGGAGCCTCTCTCAAAGGGAATGCCCGCGCAAGGGCATAAACTCCCCGGTCGAGTAACTCCATGGGTGACCACGGGACTTCCCCACGCGCAAGTGGGTCTCCGCTCGTCCCTCCCCAGATGCTCCTCGCCGCCTCCACTTGGTAGAGCTTCGGCCAAACGCCAAGGGCCTCTCCTCCCTTGCACAAGCACCGGCGGCCTCTCCACAAACTCGGTTGGAGGGTCTCGCAAGACTACAAGCCCCGGATTACAACACTTGGTGCGTGCAAGCACCGGTAAGCAAAGAGGTATGTAAACCTCGCTAAACTCTAGGCTAAACACCTAAGAGATGCGCTAAAGGGTCTAGACTAGCACTAAGCACTTTGCTAATCACCTAGATCTTCTATTTAGCACTTTGGTAGATTGAGCACTTAAGAATGTGTAGAACACTTGCCAATAGCTTCTCCCAGCTCAAGCACACTTCAAATGGCCTAGGCAACCCATATTTATAGCCTCAACCAAAGAAACTAGCCGTTGCCAGTTTTCTGCGTACCATCGACTAATTCGATGGGTGCAAATGAGGGACCATCGATTTAGTCGTCGCCCCCTTTTTTCTTTGAATCTTTGAACTCCAACTTTTACTTGCACCATCGACTAATTTGACGGGCACCCCGTCGAAATTGTCGTCGCCCACCAGAGACGAATGCACGCCGGTCTTCAGTCACCATCGACTAATTCGATGGACCATCGACTAATTCGACGGGCACACCATCGATTCAGTCTGTGCCCACCAGAGACGAACGCACACCGGTCTTCAGTCACCATCGACTAATTCGATGGACCATCGACTAATTCGACGGGCCACCATTGATTTAGTCGGTGCCTCTGCGTTTTGCAATTCTTCATTGCTTCTTTGCGGGTCTTTTCTTCTATCTTCATTGCCATCTTTTGGATGTCCTTGAAAGGACACTTTTCTACGTGAATTGGATGGCCTCAATTTGGATAACCATCATTTGGATATTGGTTATATAGGCATTTGGATGGCTTCCAAAATATCCTTGGGACCTAGAAATATCTACAAATATCATCTCGACAAATTGTTAGTCCCAATAATTATGTTGTCAATCAATTGCCAAAATCACAAACTATGGCCTAGGGCCATTTTCCTTACAGGTCAGCATTTTAGTTGATCAAGTTTTTATTAGCAAACACCTAACTATTGAGATATAAGTATATACCAACCCAAATTAAGCATAAGAGATATCCATCATTTCACATCATTCATGCCAAAGCACTCATTCCTTAACCAGGAACCACAATTTATTTTCGTCTTCAAGTTCAATTATCATGTGAGGATCCGGGCCGTTCATAACCACGAACACGGCTGTTATAACAGTTTTTACAGTCTGCAGAGGTTGTACACTTTCACCACAATTCGCATAAAAGCTCCAAAGAATTTTAGACCCAACCACGCTGTGTTGATCAGGCACGTACCACACTGCCAAGGTCTGACTGCATAGGGACGCTACGAGGCCTTTCCAAAGAGTTCCTATATGTATGTGTTTGCTCCCCGAAGACCACGATTACAACTGCAAGGCCTCTCTCACCTTCTGATCCCCGCACCTGTCATGCCAGTAATGCCCCCAAATTCCACCACTAGCAGTGCATACACAACACACAGTTCATCTAGTTACTTAGCCAAGACCAGAGCCAATATGGTACTGTGGTTGTACGGGTAAATCACAGGTTGCCGCTCCATGTTCCAATTAATATAAGTGATTTTGTTTAACTTTATCATCAGAACATGGATATAAATATCTTGATAAATGGTAGCACAAAATTATTATCTTCACGATTAGTGTGAACCATTCCCAAGTATAGCAGCTAAGCAAAGCTACCCAACATGAATGTAAACACCCGGGTTATGAAAGGGATGGTCAATAAAAGTTATTCATCCTTAAATAGGACCCATTAAATTAATACAATATATATACATAAAGTAAACATTAATTAACATGATGTTGCATAGGTCAAAAGAGAGTATGCCGAGGGGGGAAAACCACTTGTCTTAAATCCTAATATCTGCTATTGTTCAATTCCTTCGTAGACTTGATCTTTACTGAACTCCTCAAAGATTGATCTTCAGACTCAGCTTGAACAACGTCTATCGTCACATGAGCACATACAAGCAAACATATGCACAAATAAATAAACAGTATACAAAACATGGGCAACAATAGTAAGCAAGCATAAGAACGGTTTGAAGTCTTGGTAAGGATCGTGAGGGAACGAACAATGCTTAAAACGGGCTATGGTTGTAATGGTACAACTATCGAGATATTAATATTATAAAATAAAGCAAAGACTATATGCTTCATTAGTTTTAATTAATAAAACATATGAATATTTCAGAGAGATATTCATAATCGAATTAATTCAAGTCAAACCTTTCATAAGAAAAGGCAAGTTAAAGCTTAATCAATTTTATTTGTAAATATTATATATAAATTATATCAATTAAACAATCACCTTTAGAAAAGAGTTGTATATGAGAACCTAATCGAATAACTGTGTTATCCGTGTTTAACTACTCAATTATTATTTATGAAAACATTTATATTCATATTGTCAAGTTAACATGTAATTATGAAAAATCGAGATATAGCCTATGTAGCTTTTATTCACAAAACAATTGAATGATCATTAACCATATTAAGTTTAATTTATGTAAACTGAGGTATATTTCTATATAGCTTTTAATTGGAAAGACTATTTAAATAAGTATTCAACAAGTTCACATTTATTCATAAAAGTCGATGTATAAACATGGTCATGTTGTATTCAGAAAACAAGATTAAACAATGAGCATTAAGCAAGTTAATTATTAGTTTATAATACCACTATACAAGCTGATTATATTTTAATTGGAAAAGCATATGAAATAAGCATTAACCAGATTAACACCTTTGTTTATGAAACAAGATATAACTCTAACCATATTTTAATTATAAAATGAGGGTTAACTAATGATTATGAAATTTAACTTTCATCATAAAACATGAAGGTGGAGCTCTAATTAGCTTTTAATTTAGAAAACTAGTTAAATAATAATTAGAAAAATTAATATTTATTTTTTTATTTCAAAACATGCAACATGGTAAGCAACACTGTTAAACTAAATTCTGCGCTAAACTCTGTGCTTTAGAAGATTATCGCAATAAGAATGAGGTTAAACGGAGATAAAACGTGGAATCTAGGAGCTAAACAAGTCTTCAGGGGCTTAGCTACGAAGAAACCAAACTAGCAGGGGCTATGTTTAAAGAAATCTAGGGCTAAAACATAATTTCACATGAAAACCTGAGGGCTCACATGCAAAAGAGGCAGCCAGGGACGACGGGTTGTATATTGGAATAGATCAAGGGCTTGAATGAAAGCAAAAGGACCGATCTGGAATTACTTTTGATCTATGGTGGACTACGGGTTGATTCGGACAAAGAATAGGTGTCTTTTGCAAACGTCAAGAGCTGGCCAGAATTGACTTGGTTTGGATCTAATCCGACCGTTGGATTGGAATCTAGCAGCTCGGCTTTCACTGGGCTAAACGGCTCGCCGGAGGGGACGAGCTGTCGGCGGCGCTCGGTGCGCTACGCCAGAGCTCGTCGAATCTAGGGCTAGGAGCCATGGTTTTGAGCGATTATTGGACTAGGAGAAAGCTTGGGACACGGGGAGTTCACTAGTGGTGTCCTTGTCGAGGATTAGCAGGTAATGGAGGCCGGCGACAGACAATGGCGGACGACCATGTCTGGTGAGGCCGTGCGGCCACGGAGAAACAAGGGAGGAAGGGGAAAACGGGCTCGCCGTTCCTCACCTTCCTGCGGACCTCTGAAGCAAGCTCCTGGTGCGTAGAGGCATCGAGGATGGAGTTTGACGGCGGCGGCGGAACGGCTAGGGTTTGGTGCTACGCGAGCTCTATGGCAGCACTAGGGTTTGGTGTTGCGTGCGAAGGGGGTCAATGAGGGGCGGCAGTGCCTTATATAGGCCGACACATGGGTCCTTGGCGTGGCAGGCACACCGTGGGAAGGGTGCGACCGCGCAGCGCGTCGGGCTCGAGCCTGGTTCAGGCATAGGCGAGAGGGAGGGGATGACAAGGCGGGTCCCACGCGTCGATGAGAGGGAGAGAAAGAGAGCTGCGGGCTGGAGCTGGGCCGAGCGTGAGGGAGATGGGCCGAGTCGGGCTGAAACTAAAGGGCTGGCGCGAGAGGAAAAAGGCAAAAACTGTTGCTGGGACCGAATAGGCCGCAAGACCGGATAGTAATTTGGGACGGGAAGAGAAAAAGAGAAAAGGAGAAATGTTGAAACAACAGTGTTGGAATGTTGAAACAGAGTAGAAGAGATGTTGAAACTTCGGTTTTGGAATGTTGAACCTTTTAGAAACTTTTAGTAAAATTCAAATAAGAAACCAAATTTGAATTCAAAACAATTTGAATTCAACACTCAAATAAAATGCTCCAGCATGAAATGCACTCAAACAAATTGTGACCTTATATTTATTTCAGTTCTTTTTAATAAAAACTATTTAAATGCCTGTCCGTAGGGGCATTCCTACAAATTAACTTTGGATTACAAATAAATTCCAAAATTTTTTAAATAGTTGCTATTTATATCTTGTGATGAAATTCCGGGTGTTACACTCTGTACGAATCTTTGCATCTATTCAATCATTCATGGTTGCTTCAATGGATTCTCTCCCGTTTTTCTATTTTCGGAGCTATTTTTGAGGTATTTTCGTTCGTCCTTCTTTGCTGCGATTTGGCTCGAGTTTTCTGGTGGAAAACGAAGCTAGGACATGTCGAAACACATCTGAAGTGATTCCTCACTTAAATCCTGCACGAGCTTCGCGAATCTTGGATTTTGCCAAAACCCCATCTCTCTTTTCCCTTGTCAAAACTCATGAGATTCGTAGTGAAATATTGATCCTTTTGGATAGATCTTTTGGGAAAAGAACATGTATTTGCGCATCTCTGGTCAAAATTTCGTGAGATTTTGAGATCGTTTGCTCTGTTTTAAAGTTTGACTTTGTGTGCTGCGCCCAGGAAACCTAAAGTTCCGGTTTCGGAAACCGGAAGTTACGGTCTAGGAATCTTGCCTAGATACCTAGAACCGAAGGTTCTGGTTTCGGAAACCGGAGGTTCCGGTTTGTCTGGCTAGGGTTCCCTACTTCGTCATTACTGCGTTTTTCTGTAGTGCAACTGCCTATGTTGATCGCATCTGTTTCAGCTGTGCTTCCTGGTATCACTCTTAGGATCAGTGAGTCCGTTGTGACCATGTGATCTTGGTGATTCCAGAAGAGAAGGTCGAGGATTGAGTTTTGGGACATAGGCCAACTTCTTCATTGGAAGAAATTTTATCGGCTCCCATTCAACCCCCCCCCTTCTGGTCGCCTTTTCGATCATTCAATGTCACAGTTAGGCGGAATAGCTTGCCCACGAATGTCTGAAAGTCTAGCAGCCACCAAGTGGGTGGGCGGGTGTGGGTGGGGCGCAGGGGTGGGGTGGGGTGTCAAGGGCTCACGGTGCGGGCACGGCCGGCCATGGTGGTGATGGAGACAGGTAGGGGCAGCGCATCTAGCTAGCCCGGGTATGGGGGTATGAAAGGGCAGCACATTTAGTTGATTTATTAAATTAATTATTGGCTAAATACCAAATGCATCCAAAGTTCAAGAGATACTTTATTATCTTAATAAAAAGATATTGGAGTACATGTCTTGTTGTCACACGTTGATGGTTTTTGTTAATAAATAAAGTGTGCGTCTTCTTTTACATTATTATTTCCACTATGCACTCTATATCTACCATGACATATTGTTGACGCTTTTTCTGGACAACACATAGCAAGCGCTAGATCGCGTGGTCGTCGGAATCAACTCTCAGCAAAATCCTGCACAAACCGGAAGTTCCGGTTTAGACAAACTGGAAGTTCCGGTTTTATCGGGTTTTGCTAGAAAACCTAAAATCACCACCCCGGGAGGGACCCCGTCAGGGATGATGCGTCTAGGGTTACTCTGAGATCGGTAGGCCACTCAGAACGTCTTCGGTCGCCGTCGAGACGAAAGAAGAAAGCAAAAGGAGGTTGGAAAAGATTTAGGGTTTGGAGATAAAAGTAAATAATATATTTGATCGATTGTGTTGTGATTAACATCAATCGGCCGCATCCCTTTATATTTATAGGTGGGGAGGTCTTGCCCCGAAAGGAAATCCTTTTACAAACCGAGAACCATCAATTTCCTTAATTCTACTCGGACTCCTAGCAAAACCGGATGTTCCGGTTTCAGCAAACCGGAAGTTCCGGTTTGTGTCTGCCGGATTCTCTGAATCGGCTATGTGTCATTTTGACCATCAACATATGCCCCCCTGTTTTTTGGTGAAGTTTACGTACCAGAAAACATATTTCCACCATAAAAACCCTAAGGGCGATGTTCATCAACCATCGGCCATAACTCATTAAGCATCTTGCCATACACTTGGATAATATTTCTTCAAATACCTCCCATTGAGAGCTCATGGTAGCATCTGACCTTGTAACGTTTCCAGCATATAGGAATTCCCAAACATTACTCTTATTATCCGGTACGGCCCTTCCCAACTTGGAGACCATTTGCCAAATTTATTGCTCTTCGCTCCTATAGGTAATATCGTCTTCCAAACCAAATCTCTAACTTGAAATGCTTTTGATTTCACCTTCTTGTTATATGCTCTAGCAACTCGAATCTTGTCTTTCTCAATCTCCTTCGAGGCCTCCAATCTCTTATCAGTGACTTCATCAATGTTATCCATCATCAAATCATGATAAACAATAGCATCAAGATTATTTTGCTTAGCTAGCCTATATGCGCCAAGATTTACCTCTATGGGTGAAACGGCCTCTT
This sequence comes from Digitaria exilis, assembly GCA_015342445.1. Taxonomy (NCBI): domain Eukaryota; kingdom Viridiplantae; phylum Streptophyta; class Magnoliopsida; order Poales; family Poaceae; genus Digitaria; species Digitaria exilis. The sequence continues at coordinate 1,372,721 of JACEFO010001613.1, forward strand.
GCCCATATACAAGCTCAAAAGGAGTAATTTTAGTAGCACCATGCCTAGTTATCCTATGAGCCCCTAAAGCTTCAGATAACAACTCATGCCAATTTCTAGGATTCTCCTCTATCTTTTTCTTGATGAGCTTTATCAAAATCTTATTACTAGATTCAGCTTGACCATTAGCTTGAGCATAATATGGAGATGAATTGAGCAATTTAATTTCATAAGACCCAACAAACTCACGCACTTCTTTAGATATGAAAGACTTACCTTGATATGTAGTCAGAGTTTGTGGAATACCAAATCTATGAATAATATGCTCTTTAATAAACTCAATTACCTCCCTATGTGTCATATTCTTCAAAGGAACTGCTTCGGTCCACTTAGTAAAATAATCAGTAGCCACCAATACGAAGCAATGCCCTTTTGATGATAAAGGATGAATTTTTCCAACAAAGTCCAATCCCCATCCTCAGAATGGCCATGGCTTGATAATAGGATGCATTAATGCTGCAGGAACCATCTAAATATCCCCATATTTTTGACATTCTTCATATCCCTTATAGTAACGAAAACAATCGGCAATCATATTTGGCCAATAAAAGCACGCCCTTCGAAGAAGCCACTTCATTTTAGGAGCCGATTGATGCGTACCACAAATACCTTCATGAACTTCACCCATGGCCACTTTTGCTTGATCATTATCCAAGCATTTCAGTAATAAATCATCTGCGGCCCGACGATATAATTCACCATCCACCAAAGTGAACTTAAATGCCCATCGTCGGACTTTTCGATCAACCTTCTGATTAGGATTTTACAAATAGTCAATCAAAGGCTTCCTCCAATCTTCCGCTTCATTTATGAAACCGGTACTTCCGAAGCAACATTTTCAGCAGTAAAACCGGTACTTCCGATTTCTGAAACCGGTGGCTCCGATTCTGCCAATACATCAACGTCATCCCCAAACCGGAAGTTCCGGTTTGCTGAAACCGGAAGTTCCGGCTTTTCCAGCGAACAGCTTTCAGCATCACAAACTATCGGTTTCTTTTCATGAAAATTCTTCTTCTCAACATTATAACCAGATGCTTGTTGTGCCAGAGCATTTGCCTTTGGATTCTCTTCTCGTGGTACATGATAAATAATGAATTCATCAAAAAAGGATATCATATCTAAACATTTATCAAGATATGCATTTAAAACCCCATCTAAACATTTTTATATCCTAGAAACTTGTTGCACCACTAGTAAAGAATCACCATATGCTTCTACATGCTTCACTCCCATTTCATGCAAATTTCTAATCCGAATAATAAAGCCTCATATTCGGTTTGATTATTCGTGCATCTAACTTCCAATCGGTTAAGTGCCTCAAAAACCACACCATTCGGTGATATAAGAATAATACCGACACCACAACCACTTCTACAAACCGATCCATCAAAATGCAATTTCTATGGAGTAAAAGCAATAAGACCGACATCTAATTGAAGCTTATTATCAACTCGATGCTCCACAATAAAATCCGCTACAATTTGGCCTTTCATAGATTTTAAAGGTTCACAAGCCAAATCATATTCAACAAGAGCATAAGCCCATTTACCAATCCTACCACTCAAAATTGGTCTATGCAACATATATTTAATTATGTCGGTCTGACATGCTACTATACAAGAACTTGATAATAAATAATGCCTCAATTTAGTACAAGCATGATATAATGATAAACATAATTTCTCAATAAACATGTACCTTATTTCAGCGTCCAATAATCTTCTACTCACATAAGCAATAATATGTTCCTTACCTTCGGTTTCTTGAGTCAAAACAGCACCAATAACAATATCTTCGGCAGCCACATACAACTTGAAAGGAATTCCCCTCGTAGGCGCTTTAATAACCGGTGGCAAAGATAAATATTCTTTAATCTTATCAAAAGCTTCTTGTTGCTCTGCCCCCCAAGCAAAATCCACTTCATTCTTCAACCGAAGGATAGGAGTAAAAGCACTTACTTTCCCGGACAAGTTACAAATAAATCTCCTCAAATAATTCACCTTGCCCAAAAACTTCTGCAAATCTCTCTTACATGTAGGAGCTTCTACCTTTTTAATAGCATCAATCTTCTTAGGATCAATCTCTATGCCCTTCTCATGAACAATAAAACCCAAAAACTATCCAGTCGATATACCAAAAGCATACTTGAGTGGATTCATTTTCAATCCATACCGACGCATTCTCTCAAAAGCAAGTCTCAAATCAGCTAAATGAGAACCCAAACCAGCCGATTTCACAACTATATCATCAATGTATACTTCAAGAATAACACCAAGCAAATCATGAAAGATTAAATTCATTGCCCTTTGATAAGTAGCGCCAGCATTCTTTAATCCAAAAGTCATAACAACCCACTCAATTAAACCAACAAAACCCGGACATATAAAAGCCGTTTTAGACGTATCTTCTTCGGCCATAAAAATTTGATTATAACCAGCATTACCATCAAGGAAACTGATAATTCTATGTCCAGAAGCATCATTAACAAGCATATCGGCTATAGGCATAGGATATTCATCTTTAGGACTAGCTCTATTGAGATTTCTAAAGTCAATGCAAACTCTAAGCTTAGCTGTCCCTTTTTTCTCCACAGGTACAATGTTAGAAACCCAATCAGCATATCGACAAGGCCTAATAAACTTTGCTTCCAATAACCGATTAATCGCTTCCTTAATTCGGTCATACATACTAGTATTAAAGCGCCTAGCAGGTTGTTTATATGGCCTAAACCCAGGTTTGATTGGTAGCCGATGCTCAACTAACTCTCGGCTTAAACCAGGCATCTCAATGTAATTCCATGCAAAACAATCAACATATTCCTTCAAGAGCTCGATTAATTCAGACTTATAATCGGCTTCTAAATTCTTATTTATAAACGTCGGTCTAGGAACAGTACCATCACCAATATCAATCTCTTCTAAATCATCAACCGACGTAAACCCCTGTCCTAACTTGCTCAAATCATCGAAATCTTCATTAGCTTCACACATATCGTTCTCATGTGCCCGATAATGTTCAAGCCTTTGTTGTAACCAATCTAAATTTTTATTCATTACATAATATGGTTCAACCGATTATCAATCGGCTTTAAAACAACAGGTACAAAGCCATCCTTGGTACAACTAATAAGATCAAAATCCGAAAGATCTAAACCAGAAATACATTTGAAGCTATCATGCACACCTATGGTAGAACTATCAGCTATAGCAACACAGGCCGATGTATCACCATGTACTATCTCAATATCATCATCCACCCATTGAATTAAAAACTGATGCAAGGTGGATGGCACACATCTATTCGCATGTATCCAATCACGCCCAAGGATCAAGCTGAAATTACCTTGTGTATCAGCAACGAAGAAAGCAGTAGCCAATGTCTTGCTTCCAACAGTAAGCTCCATGGAAACAACGCCCTTAGCACTGATGGGCTCGCCTCCTCCTACACCACTGACAGTTATGTTGGTCTTGATCAGCTCGTCATCTATGCCTCCTAACTTCTTAAACAAAGAGTAAGACATTAAATTCACAATAGCACCTCCATCAACAAGCATACGAGTGATAGGCCTCCCATTAATATGCCCTTTCATGTATAATGCCTTCAAATGATTAACATCATCATCTGGCCTCTTGAATATTGCTTCTTTCGAACCAAAATCCAGATGAGCTAATTCTTCTTCTGGAACAACATAATAGTCTGAAGACAAATGAACGACATTAACATCAAGATTCATGCGTTCAGGAGAGGAATCATAATCAACAAGCTGCTCATCATCTTTCTCTTCAGGATCAATCACCATCTTGTCACCTTCTAAAGCCTTGGCATCGATATCTCATGCTGTCTCTGCCAAAATCGGAACTTCTTGTTCCAAAACCGGAAGTTCCAGTTCCAGCCCTGTCTGTGACACTTCTTTTGAAACCGGTACCTACGGTTCTGAAACCGGTACCTCCGGTTTCTCCTCTGTCCGAGCAGCAACCTTGACCCTCCATTGCTTCAGAGGAATCATTGGCCTATAATCATTAAAGCACTTGTCCTGTTGTCTTTCTAGCTCTCTTTCCTTCTGCTCTTGTTGACGAAGCCTTTGTAACTTTATCTTTTGGGTGCGAGTCAACCCAGTAGGATACCACTGTGGAAGGAAACATTTATCATTTGACTTGCTACCACCAGCTTCCTGATCTTTGTTAATGGATGTCTTTGAAACAGGAGGCACGACTCGATTACCAACTCTAATCGGTCCCTTGCCACTATCCTTCATGGGAACATCCATCTGACCAATCTGAATAATGTCATTGCTTGTGGTCCTCTCAAGATCAATATCCATCTTCTGAGCACCAACAATTTTCTGCTTAGGACGATAAACCCACCTTGGTGATACTTCCTGCTTCTTCTGACCAAACCGGAAGTTCCGGTTTTGATAAACTGGAAGTTCCGGTTGCCTCCAGTCAGATCGACATGGTGCCAACCGATCTCGCATAGGCATAGCCAACCTATCCATCACAGACCTTCTTGGTGATTGCTGCCCTGGGTGAAATGATGCAAGCTCTGCAGGATAATAAGGCATCCACATCACTCCATTATCATCCCACACAGGTCCAAGTTCTCCCCTCCGTCTAATGGCAGGCCTTGGCGGTGAAATACTCCTATTCCCATACTCAGGAGATCGTGCTCTTTTTTTTAATGGCCGATCACTTGTAACGGCCTTGCTTTGATAGGAATATTTAGCAAGAAGTTGATCAAAGGTTGGTCCCGACTTGAACTTCTTGCTCTGGTTCTTAGCTTCATTTACTTTCCACTTTCCAATCTCTGGACTTTTGGGTTTTAACATTTTGGGACGTCCAGAGACAAAACCGGAACTTCCGGTTTCTGAAACCGGAACTTCCGGTTTCTGCGGTGCATCTGACTCAGCTGCGTTTTCAATCCTTTTTTCAGGTAAAGCATGCCCCCCGAAATCAGGAGCTCTGAGAGTAACTCTGAATGACTCTCCACCATTAGGAGTCTTCGCACATACCACCTCTCTAGTCAATGCTTTATTTCGTACATCTTCCGGCCGGCCTTCACCAATCACCACATTCTTACCCTTAGCCTTTTCGGCCTGATGTGGCCGAATCAAAACTTTAGGCTGCTGCAGATCCATAGTGTTGACAGGGAAAGGTGTCTTGTCTACTTGCATTGTATGGATAGTCAACCGTCTTTCATTTAGGGCCGATTGTATCTGTCGACGGAAAACATTACAATCATTAGTGGCATGCGAAAAAGAATTATGAAACTTACAATATGCACGTCTCTTCAATTCTTCAGGTGGAGGCATGGTATGAGATGTCTTGATGTTCCCATTCTTAAGCAACTCATCAAAGATACGATCACATTTAGAAACATCAAATGTAAATTTCATTTCCTCTTGCCGACTCTTATGAACTGGCTTTAATGAAGTGCAAGAATAAGATTTAGATTTAGATGGCCAAACAAACTCAGCAATATAAACATCTTTGTCCTCATCGTCTGTGCTATCGGATTCATAATCAACAACATGAAAATTAGACCGATGAGGCTTAGAACTTTCTTTGGCATTTTTAATCCTATTTTCTTGCAACAAAGCTTTTATTTGCACTTGAGCAACTGAAACAAAATCATGGTTCTCTAATTTCTCTCTAATAGAAGATCTTAAGCCCTTAATTGCAACATCAGCAAAATCAACATCAGAAATCGACAAATTAAAACAACGATTCTTTGTATCTTTGAGACGTCTAAAGTATTCAAGAACCGTCTCCTCCCTTCCTTGCTTAACCAATGTTAAATCTGTCAATTTCAACTGAGGACTACCACTACAAAAGTGATCATGAAACTTTTGCTCTAATTGACTCCATGAAGTAATTGAACCAGGAGCTAAAGATGAAAACCAAGCAAAAGCAGTTCCAGTCAAAGACAATGAAAACAAACGCACTCTTAATGCCTCGTAAAAACCTGCTTCACCTATCTGAGCCATGTATTGACTAATATGTTCCCAAGTAGTCCTATTATCATCACCACTGAATTTAATGAAATCAGGAACACGCCAACCAACAGGATAAGCAACATAATCAAACTCAGCACTATATGGTTTTTGATATAACTTAGAATTACCAATATCAACACCGAGTTTATTTTTCATCCAACCAGCCAAATCATCATTAAATCTAGCAAACTCAGTATTCCAATTAGAATTATTTGGATGCTGTGGCATATTATTAAACCTTTGGTTCAAAGGAGGAATATAACTAGCCTGAGTGCGCCCTGCATACCCCCCATAAACAGCATTTGAAACACCATGTGTGGAAATTAAAGTACTTGGAGTATGTGACACATGTGCTGCTACTGAATTAGATGGTATAAAATTTGCTACTGCATTAGTCCGGCTTGGAACAACCGAACTGGGCACAACTGATAAAGGCAAGGGTTGTTCAGGCACCAAAGTCATAGAACCGGAACATCCGGTTGAAGAAACCGGAACTTCCGGTTCTGCCTGGCTCGGCAGCGGTGTAGCTCCTGGTGCTGTTTGTCCTGGATAAAAACCCAACGACATACTGTATAATGGATCCTGAGGAACACCATCTAGTGTAGCCGATGCGTTTTGTAGAGAGCTATATTTTGTTTGTAAGCTAAAAATTCATTATTCAATTCCATATTCCTTTTTTTCCATAACCTCTAACTTATCAAACAACATAGTAACCATCTCTGGTGATATATGATCAGGGAGAATACCAGGTTTACAAGAAGATGACTCAGAATTTGGATTGCTTAGATTGTGAATTACCTCTATCTGGTCATTGTTCAACTTGAAGGCGGGCATCACGAATTCTTGTACCCGTTTGGCTCAACGATCTTCCCAGCCCTTCCGGAAGGTCTTCAAGAATTCGCTCTGGAGGTGCTTCTCAAACGCCATGTACTTTTCATGATCCTCCGGGCTGAGATCCTCCATGACAGTCGCAACGATGTTGTCTTCTCCAACGTCGAAGCCCATCATGCTAGGGTTTAGTAGATCGGTCTCAATAACGTGATCTCTTGTCCCCAGCGGAGTCGCCAAAAGTGTGTTGACGCTTTTTCTGGACAACACATAGCAAGCGCTAGATCGCACGGTCGTCAGAATCAACTCTCAGCAAAATCCTGCACAAACCGGAAGTTCCGGTTCTATCGGGTTTTGCTAGAAAACCTAAAATCACCACCCCGGGAGGGACCCCGTCAGGGATGATGCGTCTAGGGTTGCTCTGAGATCGGCAGGCCACTCAGAACGTCTTCGGTCGCCGTCGAGACGGAAGAAGAAAGCAAAAGGTGGTTGGAAAAGATTTAGGGTTTGGAGATAAAAGTAAATAATATATTTGATCGATTGTGTTGTGATTAACCTCAATCGGCCGCAGCCCTTTATATTTATAGGGTGGGGAGGTCTTGCCCCGCAAGGAAATCCTTTTACAAACCGAGAACCATCAATTTTCTTAATTCTACTCGGACTCCTAGCAAAACCGGATGTTCCGGTTTCAGCAAACCGGAAGTTCCGGTTTGTGTCTGCCGAATTCTCTGAATCGGCTTTGTGTCAATTTTGACCATCAACACATATATGCTCTTTTAGCTGGACGGATGACCTGTGATTCACAAAAGAGGATTATTATTTGTTAGCTTATCAAACACGAATATATACTCCACTGTAGTATATGAATTGTTAGAGCTTTGAAAGGCTTTCACCTTAGATGACGTCCAATCGCATGCATCTTTAAAACTGCAGATTTTGACAGCACTGTATTTGACCCTCTCAAGCGGTGAAAGTAGTTGGGCAATGCAAAGCATATCCCTGCCAGGCACCCTTCTCACTGCCTTGCAGCAGAGACCATCTCGGGCTGGGGTAAAAATGGGTGTTGAGTTCAACGGATCACACATGAGCAGAATTTCTTGCTTCTGATAGTCGTTACATGGAGCACCACAAATCACTGGTAGGTGAAAAATCAGCGCCCAGGCTAGAAAAAGAACTGATGCTACTTTCCAGGCAAACCTGTTAGCACTGGTGATTATGGACTCGGGGAAGGAACAAGGGCCCAAACTCAATGCCTGGCCTCTTTAGATTCTGTTAGAACTAAATGTAAAATGAGAACTGTGAATGGATGAATGATCTTGTTGTTGTTATTGATTGAAGAATGAATTACATATTTATACCCTTATGAAGGGATGTGAATCTTGCCCGTTCGGGAAGGGATGCAACCCTCCGAACGTGCCTGTTTGTGTATGGTTGTCTGTTCATGAGCAGACGCCCGTTCGGGGGGACATGACCCTTCCCGATCGGGTGTTACATTGACTTGTCATTAGGTAATGCTAATGACAAGATTAACTAACTAATACACTGCTAACCTATAGTTAGATACTAATTGATCAGACACTAATGTAATCTTAACACTCCCCCTTGAGCAATTGGTTAAGTGTATTCTTCATGTAATCCTTGTATTTCTTCTTCTTGATGATCATCCAAAAAATTATGGGAAAAACTCCTCCAAAAACCTTGTAGGAAAAATTGAGGAGAAACCATCGTGTAGTATATATGCCATGAAAAACTCCTTTAAAACCTGATAGGAAAAATATGGAGAAAATAATACAGCATATACTCTTACTAACTCAATGCCAATCCATATGAGATTAGTAATATCCTCCCCCCAAAACCCACTGGGAAAAATATGAGAAGGATCAATATATCTTTGATATCTTGTGAAAAACCCCTGTGGGGAAAATAAAAGATAGATATATATGTGTTTGTTTGCATAGATATTGTCTCATTAAAAACCTTTTATGAGAAAATTTATTTAAAACTCATAAAGGAAAAGAGTGCAATATGATGTTTGTAGAGGTTAATTTATTATTTATTCTCCCCCTGATTCTTGTAAATCTCTGAGTCTTCGCATACCAATACCATGCACCAATTTCTGAAATATTGATTTTGGTAAAGACTTTGTGAATAAGTCAGCGAGGTTGTCACAAGATTTAATTTGCAAAATGTCTATTTCACCATTTTGTTGTAATTTGTGAGGGTAGAATAATTTAGGTGCAATATGTTTTGTAATATTGCTCTTGATATAACCTGCTCTCATCTGTGCTATGCAAGCAGCATTATCCTCATAGATAATTGTTGGAGAATGTATTGGTCCAATACCACATGTTTGTTGTATGTCATTAATCATTCTGCGTAACCACACGCATTCCCGTGTAGCCTCGTATAGAGCAATTATTTCAGAATGATTGGTGGATGTAGCTACTAATGTTTGTTTGGAAGATTTCCAAGATATAGCTGTTCCACCATTAAAAATACATATCCTGTCTGGGATCTGGCTTCGTGGGGATCAGATAAATAGCCAGCGTCAGTGTATCCTATAATATTTGGTTCTTGGTTTTTCTTATAGAAAAGACCAAGATCTCGTGTACCATTGAGATATCGAAAGATATTCTTAACTCCTTCCCAGTGTCGTTTTGTAGGAGTAGAGCTGTGTCTAGCTAGTAAGTTCACTGCAAAAGCGATATCCGGCCGGGTGCTATTTGCAAGATACATTAATGCTCCAATGGCACTTAGATAAGGGTATTCAGAACCCAATATCTCTTCATCATCATCCCTTGGTCTAAATGGATCTTTGTCCATCTCCAGTGAACGCACAACCATGGGAGTTTTTGATGGATAGGATTTGTCCATATTGAATTTCTCCAATATTTTCTGGATATAGGTAGATTGATGTACAACAATTCCTGTCGGAAGATGTTCGAGTTGTAAACCCAAACAAAATTTGGTTTGACCCAAATCTTTCATCTCGAATTCCTTTGTTAGATGATTACGTGCTTCATTTATGTCTTGTTCATGACCAATTATATTTAGGTCATCGACATATACAGAAATAATGCAGAAACCCATGTCTGATTTCTTAATGAAGACACATGGTGAATCATCATTAGTGGAGTATCCTTTTTGTAGAAGGAACTCGCTTAGTCGATTGTACCACATTCGACCCGATTGTTTTAAGCCATAAAGAGACTTGTTAAGTTTTACACAATACATGTTGCGATTTGCGTTAGGATTCGGTATTGGGATTCCATCAGGAACCTTCATATATATGTCAGAATCCAGTGACCCATAGAGATAGGCTGTCACTACACCCATCAACTGCATAGATAGATGATTTTGTACTGCCAAAGATATTAAATATCGGAATGTGATTCCACTCATAACTGGAGAGTAAGTTTCATTAAAATCAATACCAGGCCTCTGCGTGAAACCTTGGGCTACTAGTCTCGCTTTATATCTCACAGGAAAACCCATTCTTTTCATTCTTTTCATTCTTTTCATTCCGCTTGCGGACGAAAACCCATTTGTATCCAACAGGAAAGATACTGGGAGGTGTAGTCATTACTGGAGTGAAGACTTCCCTTTTATTAAGCGAGGCTATTTCCGATTTAATTGCTTCTTCCCATTTGTGCCAATCCGGTCGTTTACGACACTGTACCATGGTTTTAGGATCCGGATCATGGTTGAAGTCGTTACCAATTTTTTTGGAAAAATATATGTCGACAACTGTAGTCTTTCTATCAAATGTTTCTCCAGTATCGATATAGTTTATTGAAATCTCTTCTATCCTTGATGACTCATTGTGGTTTCCCGTCACAATAGAATCTGGATAGTCCGATGTCCTAGCTTCAGTATTTTGGTGCACCGTTGAACTAGGGTGTGGATGTGGCCCATCCACGGGATTTATTGTATCCCTTTGGTGTCGATCAACATGAGGTTGATTTGCATTTACTGTAGAAGACTGATTCTTCTGTCTCCGGAGACGCTTGTAGGAAGCTGGTTTCTGCTCTGTGGCAGATTTTCTAACCCTCGTATTCTGTTTCGGGGTTTGTTCTTGTTTTGTGGCGGTATTCCTCCCCCTCTTGCTTTGTTTCGGAGGTTGAGTAGTTTGTATTGGAGGTTCTACTCGAGCCGGCACATTGTGAACAGGATTATATGATTTAGTGACACCTTTATAATCAGTAAATGCATCAGGCAAGTTATTTGCAATATGCTGCAAATTTATTATTTTCTGAACTTGAAATTCAGTTTCTTGAGTACGTGGATCTGAGGCGGGAATGCCTTGGACATTCCAATCTATTTCCGGACTTGTGGTTTGGTACTTTGTTTCTCCCCCTAATGCCGGGAAATGTGCCTCATCAAATATACAGTCAGCATACCGAGCCGTGAATAAATCCCCAGTAAGGGGTTCGAGATATTTTATGATCGACGGGGATTTGTATCCCACGTAGATCCCGACTTTCCTGTGAGGGCCCATGGATGTACACTGTGGTGGTGAAATCGGTACGTATGTAGCGCAACCGAATGTACGCAGATGGGAAATGCTTGGTTTGTTCCCACGTACTAACTCTAAGGGGGAATTAATATGATAAGCAGTTGGACGCAATTGAATAAGATCTGCAGCGTGTAAGACTGCATGACCCCAACACGAGGTTGGTAATTTGCAATTCATAAGCATTGGTCTAGCAATAAGTTTAATCCTTTTAATTAGCGATTCTGCTAATCCATTTTGAGTATGGACATATGGGACTGAGTGTTGTACTTCGATACCTAGAGCCATGCAATAATCATTAAAAGCTCGTGAAGTAAATTCAGCAGCATTATCCATGCGAATGGATTTAATTTGATTTTCAGGATGATGTGCTTTGAGTTTGATAATTTGAGCAATTATCTTAGCAAATGCATGGTTTCGTGTGGATAGTAAGCACACATGTGACCATCGTGTAGATGCATCAATAAGAACCATGAAATACCTGAAAGGTCCAGATAATGGTAGGATAGGGCCACAAATATCACCTTGAATGCGTTCAAGGAATTGAATTGGCTCCGTTTGAATTTTAAGATAAGATGGTCTTAAAATTAGTTTTCCTGTTGCGCATGCTGTACATAGGAAATCAGAATTTTGAGGGAACTTTGCTATATTATGACCAATTGAATTTGTTATAATTTTCCTCATCATCCCTATTCCAGGATGACCCAGGCGATCATGCCATGTTTTGAATGTATCCGTATTGTGGAAAATTACTTTGTAAGCAACATGTTCGACGGGTTTAATGTATGTATAGTACAATCCAGATGTTAGTGAAGGAATTTTTTCAAGAATTTGTTTGCCATATCCAGTATCTTTAGTAAGAAGAAGACATTCTTCTCTATTTTCTTCGTGTGTTTCAATATGAAACCCATTGGTCCGGATATCTTTATAACTAAGTAGAGTACGAGTAGATTCGGGGTATAGCAATGCTTCCTCGATTTCTAACTGAGTACCCATAGGGAGTGTGATAGTAGCTTGTCCAGAGCCTACTATTAGTGCATCGCGTCCAGCGATTGTTAAAACATTTCCTTCTCGTTTTGTGAGAGTGCGAAAATATTTTATTTCCCTAAGAATAGTATTTGTGGTACCGCTGTCCACTAGGCATAATTCCTCCTCCATTGGATTGTATTTTGTGAAAAACTATATATAGAATAAAGAATTTGAAATAAGCAAATCTTTTTCACATATATATAATACATACTTTATTGAGTATAGATAAATTTGGATACAGATATGTCAAAAGACATTATTAAAATATCAAATGTGGTTGATATTATTATTACATTGGACAGTATTAAGAGATATAATTAATATTATTACATAAATATCTAGGACATTGAATATTACTATGATGGCAAATGGAATTTTAATCCATGTCCCCAAACAAATCGTTTGAGGCGAACTCAATAATCATGTTGTCGGTATTATCCGAAGATTTTCCCAACTGATCGTTTGTCTCCTTGTTGCTTGTACCTTGTGGTACGACTTGTGTGGAGCAACTTGTCTCCTTGTTCAAAGTAGGTTGATGACTGAAGTGAGCTTCATATCTTGAACCTTGGCTTTTTCGTCCACGACCCTTTGATTTGAGGTACAAGTCTACCAAATGCTTAGGAGTGCGACATCCTTTTGTGGTGTGTTTGTAACACCCACACTTGTTGCAAAGTTTAGATTTATCAAATCTAGGCTTTGATTTATCCCCGATTGTTGGCTTTATACTTATTGTTTCTTTTGAAACTCTTGTTTCCTTTAAAGTTCTTGTATGGCCTCGATGGGCTATTGAACCTATTGGAATTAGAATTCTGAACATTGTTGTGTACCTCAGGCAAAGGTTTTGTACCCGGGAGGGCCTTGTGATGATTCTTCAAAAGAAGTTCATCATGCTTTTCTGTCTGAGTTAATATATGTATGAGTTCAGAATATCGTTGGAATTTCATTGCACGGAATTGATGTTGTAGAACCCTATCTGCGGGAAGCATGGTAGAAAGAGTTCTCTCTATTTTCTCTGCATCTAGTGGTTCTTTGTCACAGAACTTAAGTTTAGAGCAAATTGTATGAACGGCATGGTTATATTCTTCAACACTTTTAAAGTCTTGAATACGTAAATTATTCCATTCATAACTCGCTTCTGGATAAATAAGTTCCTTTTGTTTTTCATACCGTGTTTTGAGTGAATTCCACAAGTCATGCGGATTTTCTTCCATTAAGTATTGTGCCTTAAGATCAGGGTGGATGTAATTTCTAAGCAATAGTAAGACACCTGAGCGTTGGCTAGGTGTGATTGTAGTATCTCCCGTTGCGGGTTCATTAATAACGTGAAGTAAATCACGTGATGTGAGACTGATTTTCATGTCCGATGACCATGCTGGATAGTTGTGTCCATCCAATGTGAGTTCAGTTAGGGTTACTTGTTGAGTGCCCATTGTGTCTGCATGGTATATTCCAAAGATTTTATTAATTTACACTATGTGCAAATCAAATTGATATTGGAATATGTAATAATAATAATTATAGAATGCAAAATATTTTGGGAAAACAAGTGGAAACTTGCTAGTAGTGTGGACCTCAATTTTTGTAAAAACAATATTAATTGGTGGTATGGATAGTCACTTTGAGAAGTGTAGATCACATATCACATTCCATGTAATATATCAGGTACGTACGTCGAAGATTTATCTCACGAAGAGTGTATCTCACAGTAGTATTTGTTACTACCTTGTATATGGCCGATATGGATGGAATAAATATTGTTATGTGTACTTTTGTTATCCAAATTAGATTATTGGGTACGCACGTAGAGGGTAGTCACATGTATAGTGTAGACCCGAGTAGAATATCCATAATTCTACCTTGTGTATGGCCAATAATAATAATGGATTAGGTAGTCACATGTATATTTGTGTTATCCAAATTAAGTTGTTGGGTACGCACGTAGAGGGTAATCACATGTAAAAACATAGTGTAGACCCAAGTAGAACATCCATAATTCTACCTTGTGTATGGCCAACAATAATAATGGATTAGGTAGTCACCTAGAAAGGTGTAGATCTTTGAAAAATATACACCTTTGAAAAATATACATTTATATATATGTGAGGTTATCACTTGATTTTTGCATTATTCATAGATCCTATATGTGATTTTATAGGATTTGTTTTGGTTATTTATTTGACTTTAAGCATATACTTGATAATATGGCATAATGAAAATAACCAAAATAGAATTTGCAAGTAAGTAAATTGCAAAATGTAGAAAACGATAATGAAATTTGCATGCGATAGGGAATTTGTAAAGACAAACATATTGAACACACAATAACTTCATTAATCTAAGTGCCCTTATTTAACAAAGGCAAAGTTACACATATGCAGTTCTACTGTTACATTGAAGCATAGGGGCTAAAACGTGAAGTAAATGAACTACACAGTGCCTCTGCAAGGACTTATTCGTTAAACAGTTTCAACCTAAGGGCTAAACTGCAATATGTTAAATGCTAAAGTTTCCTAGCCACGTGAATGAGTGGCTGCTGTGTTGCAACGGAACAGGCAAAATAAAAATCTTGACTTTAGCTAAACGGGTCATGCGGTGGGAATAGAATAAACTAGTCTGTGTGCTAGTGAAAAGATAAGGTTCATCTACTCGTCAACCAGCGAACAGATAAGCATTCGTCTGCCGCTTAGTCTCCGTACGAGCTCTTCCGCCGCCGCTCCCTGATCCCTGCTCCGCCGCGCTATGCTGCCGGCCTAGGCCGGCCTGTTCCCCTCCGCCGGAGCGGAGAGCCTCTGGTGGAGGGCTGCAGCGAGCCCGGAGTCCGCCTCGTCGATCTCCAGGCCCAAGGTCGGGAGGAGCCCTGGCTGCCAGGTCGATGCGAGTCCTGGCCGGTGGTTCACCGCCGGCGTGGTGTTCCAACGAGCAGCGGGTGAAGGCGTGGTGCTGTTGGATCCGTTGCCCAAGGTGAAGATGGGGGCCGCACCATGTCGAGCCGCCATGGTCAAGCCGTTGGGGAAGCCGCTGCTGCCGGGTGTCTCTCTGTGGAGTCCGGCGAGGCTCGATCCGCCTTGATCCGGTGGACTGAAGCCCGGTGGTGGATCTGCAGCAAGGCGGAGGTCCGGGATGTGGTCGTCGATGTGCATCCAGTCCGGATCTGGGCGACCGAAGCCTGGAGGAGCCGGTGTCGGGGGCCGGTTCGCCACTGAGCGGAGGCCCGGGATCTGGTCTGGCGACCATGCCCCCAGTGATGAAGACGAAGCCGGGGTCGGCGTCGGGAGGCGGCGATGTGGCGGCGTTGGTGGAGTAGATCCGCGTCCTCCGACGACGCTTGGACCAGCCATGGTGGCCGCCGGGACGAAGTTCGTCCATCCATGGTTGGGGCAAAGCCCAATCATGCTTTGTGGTGGCGCGACGGTTCCCTGGCGACGCAATGGTGGCGGTGACGGAGTACAGTGAAGGCGTGGCGGCCCATGGCGAGGCAGTGGAGGTGCAGGCGCTCCCTGGCGAGGCGGTGGTGGCGGCGGTGGAGTACGGTGAAGGCATGGCGGCCCATGGCGGCCGACGCGTCCTCCGACGCGCATACCGTGAAGACGACGTCCACGGCGAGGTCCTTCCACTGGGCCATGAAGGCGAATCACGTGGCGGTTGCCACGGAAGTCTTCAACCACACGGAACCTGGCGTTCTGAGTGCGGTGAAGAGGACGGCCATGGCGACGAAATCCCTGGCGGTGAACGCCAAGGAATGGACCACGAGTGATGCGCCCATGGCCACGAACTCGCCGAAGAAGGGAGGTGCAGAAGTTGCGAACCAAGATCTCGAAATCATTGAAAGGTAAGTTTCCAGACATCATACCGATGAGTGGTGGAGGCCGACGGCCTCCCCCTGTTCTTCTTCTCCCTGGTTGTTCTCCAATCCGAGCAAAGTGCTGATAACGTGTTAGAACTAAATGTAAAATGAGAACTGTGAATGGATGAATGATCTTGTTGTTGTTATTGATTGAAGAATGAATTACATATTTATACCCTTATGAAGGGATGTGAATCTTGCCCGTTCGGGAAGGGATGCAACCCTCCGAACGTGCCTGTTTGTGTATGGTTGTCTGTTCATGAGCAGACGCCCGTTCGGGGGGACATGACCCTTCCCGAACGGGTGTTACATTGACTTGTCATTAGGTAATGCTAATGATAAGATTAACTAACTAATACACTGCTAACCTATTGTTAGATACTAATTGATCAGACACTAATGTAATCTTAACAGATTCAAGCAGACTGTGTCTATTTTATAGGAAGGCATGTGCTCACTATCATTTTTTTTAAAAAAAATCTGATGGTAATTTGGAGGGATAGAAACATAACTGTATTATTTATGTATGTAAATAATATAACTATATGAGTGTTCCATGATACATATTTAGATACATGGCTATTAACATGTACTTAGATATATACTGTGTCTAAGATACATATTAATACCTATGTATCTACATATATGCCAAAAACAAACTTACAATTTTAAACAGAGGAAGTAGCATTTATTTATGTAATATGACTATATGAACGAATGTCCAATGCCATTATATGTATATCGATCTAAGGTTGCCCCATTAATGATGTGTAATCTGACTATATATATACGCCATATGGTACAAGATACGTTAGCATTTATATATGTATGTAATATATGACCATATGAGTATCCAATTCTATTATGTGTATATCGAAGGTTGTCCAAATAAAAAATAAACTTAACTTGTGGGGGTAAGACCACCTCCATGACTTTCTTTTGCATGAGAAGCTCAACCTTTTCAGGTCGAGAAAATCCACGAACCTTGGTCCCATTCTCAAGGAGTCGCCCCCTGTGGTTTGGGTATTAACTCATGTTTTGAGCCCACCCCATACATGAGGGCCCGCACACCATAGGTCGGTTTTAACCAAGTAAATGGGATGTAGCGAGTGATTTTTTTTATTTCCCCAAATTATGCTGCACCCAGGGATTGAACCATGGGTGGGAGCTCCCCAGCCAATCCTCTTTATCATTGCACTGTGAGCCCCTTTGTGAAGGCTGTCCAGTTTAATGTGAAATAACCACACCAAGAGGCTGTAACACGTGTAGTATAGTATTCCAAGTTGCAACTTTATTAGTGACTCAATATGACTTATTGGACATGAGATAACCCATGATTCATGGGTAATATGACTTATTGGACACAAGGTAACCCATGATATATATATGGGTGTCGCAAATGAGGCAAAACGAGGTCCCTCTAAAGATCGATGACACATTGACACCATACAAACGAAAATAACTGCGTCCGCTCACACCTGACACACAAGAAAAATAATTAAATTATCCACTAAGTCAGGCACCTAACTAAACAGTGTTGGTGGTGCTTGCCTCATCTGAATATGGCATTAATATTCTTGGAGCCTCATCTGGTTGGCGTGGGGAAGCATGTAATGGTTACTGTAATTTTGCACAACCAAACAATCGATAGATATATGGTGCAAATTGAATGAACGACGAACGCATAGCAAATGTGAACCATGTAAGAGAATTACCAGGAAAAGGAGCTCGCTGGGACCTAATGGAGGATCTCCAATAATGCCACGAAGTGTAAGCTCTTCCAAGTCTATTGGCCATACTGGACATTTGATCGGTGAGCCTGATTGCAATGGCTGATGACACCATGTAAGCATGCATACATGTTAGCTTCTGATCAATGCAGCCCAAGTATATCTGAAGCCATCGATGCCACCCACATTCTAAAATGTATCTCCTTATCCAATCGTTTAAGATTGTTCACTTAGTGTCCTATTGGAAGTTTCCTAATCATGTGTTTGGTTTAGTGACAAACTGGTATGTGATATTTCTGTCCTAGTTTATTTTTGTGAGATGATCCCTCATGTTCTGTTGAAAGGATAGGTGCATTTCAATTTTTTTGGTAGGAGAGAGGTCCACATCGATGAATGATTTTTTGACAAGGTAAGATCAACTGGGGATCTCACGTGCCATAATTCTTTGGTTTTACCTTTTTTTTTGGAAAAAACAAAACCGTGCGCGAGCAGGCCTTCACCAAAAGTCCAAAATGGCCCGGCCCAGCTAGAGGCCTGCTCGTCCCGCTCGATCAAGCCCGCATTAGCTAGCGCACTCGCCCACACGCGGCCCGCTAGAGCTCCCACGCCTGGGTCTTGGGCTTTTGGCCCAGCCTGTCATGCCAATGTTCTCTCGGGGGACACTTCCGGCGGTACAAAAGGGAGCCAGCGCTCCATAGACCCTAAACCTAACATTTCTCCTTCCCTCTCCTTTCTTCCTGCTCGACACGACCCCACGGCGCCGCCTCCACCACCGAGCTTCCGACGCGTGCGCATGCCCAGGCCACGCGCGGCTCAGTCCACCGCCGTCCAAGGCTAGCGGCCCCGAGGCTTCCTTCTTCCCTCTTCCTCTCGGTTGCCAAGGCACTGCGAGCGCCGTCAGTCTGTGCCAGTATGCCACCACGCCATGGTCGTGTGGAACCGTGCCGGACTTCTCCCCACACCGGAGGATGCTTGACTGATCTTTTTTGCCTAGTTCGCTTTGTCCTATTTCAGGATAAAGAAATTTGATCTTGTTGCAATGGACGTCATCTTCAATTTCAGTTCTAATTGAGGCTGGTCGCTGCTCTCATATGTTTCCCTGTAATTTGTTTCTCCAGTTCGTTCCCAACTCGGATTGTACAAAACGATTTTATGGTTCCGAGTAGTACTAGGATCGCTGCTAGCATCACCACCAGCAATCGGAAGGGCATATCCGCCGCCACCCGTAACACCGGCGGCCGGAAAATGATCTAATAGATGAAAAAATATGGATCCAATCGCTCCTCGAGGACTATGCCAACATACCTTGATCTCTCCGGGAAGTGCACGTCACCGGAGACCTCAACGCATCCAAAGAGATCTGGTATGAAAGAGAAAGCGGGAAGGAAAAAATCAATCCGGCCAATAAAAACCGAGCCCAAATTACTGTGGAGGAAAGGAACATTAAAAAAGAAAGCCTAAAAAAATAATAGATCTGCTAAAAGATCGGACCCCTCGGACCCCGTTCCTCCTCACCACCCACAGGAGACCGGAGGCAGGGGAATGGGGGCCAATGGCAGTGACGGCGGGGTATCGCCCCTGAGAGAGGGCGGACGGGTGGCTTCTATTCTTTCTTGGAGTGTGGGAAAAATATTTTTTGATGATTCCTTGAGCAGATTGCACAATCCTTTTCCTTTATACATCCCTTGTACTGACTAAGCTCTTTGCAAACTTTGTAACTTTGAAGGTTCTTATGATATGGAGCATTTGATAATAAGAAAAGAAATGATCTGCCATTCATCCTTCAGTGAAACACTGCAAAGCAATATTGCTGAAAGAATTTGCTCTAATTCTTCATAGAGCAAAACCTATTTACTAGCCACTTAATAATAGGCAGAACTACTTTCATTTAATTGCATATATGATCTTTTTTCTTGATTTTCTCTTTGTATTTGGCATCTTTTTAACTTATAAGTATATTTAACCAGTAGCAGAAAACCCCTCTTGTTCCTTCACAAAACATGTTCTTCATTAGACCTATGTGCACCAAAATATATTTTACAATCTTAACAATTCCCTATGCCTGTGGATCGACTCCATGCTTGGTGGTGTTGGAGTTTTGCTCCAGTAATCCGCAAGGGAATAGCCCAAGTGGTAAAATTTAGGCGGGGGAATGTAGAACCAAGAGCATAATGGTGACACGGGAGATGTAGAGTTTATATAGGTTCGTGTTGCCAGAGCGTAATATCCTACGTCATGTGTCGGTGATGTTATATGATGCGATAGATGCGCTTACAAAATCGGAAGCTTTAGGCTTGATGGCTAGAACCTATCTGGAATGATCTACCTTATTGGGGTCCCTAGGCCGCCTTGCATAGCCTCGTGTCCTAAGTTTTACAAGTCAGATCGATCTAACACTAGTCGGATACAAGGAAACTAATCACCTAGATCTTCAGGGTATCTTGACATCAGTTGACTAGAGTCTTGAGTTATACCACTGTCTTAACTTGGCCAGCACGACATGGAATGATCCATGCACCAGGGTCTTCGTCAAAAGTGGGCTTCGGTCCATGGGACTCAGCCTGCTTGTCAGAGATGGGCCCAAGACCACCTTGTCAGAGTGAGCTGCAATGGGCCCCAGGGTATCCATATCCGTCAATCGTTCCGATAGGTTTTACTCTTGATTATGTTCTTAATTCGATATTCGCATTTTTCCTAATATTCAAGTACTATATCGATGTATGACTTCAAGATTCATGTTTCAAGTCTTTCATTTACTTACTATTTCAGTACTGGATATTTTTCCCTACAATTTGGTTTTTATATTTAAGTTCTTGTAAGTGCTAGTCCCACTTGCTTGTCTTTACTGGTACATGTCAAGGTTGTATTCAAGTATTGCTCGTTTCAGACAGAAACTAATAGTTTATTGTTTTCAAGTGAAGTTCTATGTTTTGCTCTAACAATTCATGGTGTTCCAATCGATCTTATCGCTCTAATTGTATTTGCTGAGTGTTTTCACTCACCCTTGTATTTATTTGGTTTTTAGGTACCCGATGATCAAAGCATGCATGGGAAGGGACTAGAGACATTACTTGGAGCACATACACATATTCTGCTTTGTAAACTCCCTCATCGGTGGGCAAGCAACACATATATGAGCATGACGCATAGAAATAAACGGAATCAAGCGCACCCAACCGCTGTCAACAAGGGTTCAACCACATAATGGAACTTAACAGCACAACCAAAAGTAAGAAGTCTATTTAGAACATCACCTAATTATTACAATTTTTATGCTTAGTAGAAATTTTAATTGCTTATGGTAACCTCCAGATAGGCAGATATCTTGGGCATTACAGTCTTCCTTAACATTATTATATATTTCCACTATGCACTCTATATCTGCCACGACAGCTATGCTCTTTTAGATATGGACGACGATGGCATGGTTCAGAAAAGAGGATTAATATTTGTTAGCTTATCAAAGAAGAATATAGACTCCACTGAAGTATATTTTTTTTCAGATAAAGGATAATATCCAGCCTCTACTCCACTGAAGTATATGAACTGTCAGTTTAATTTGAAAGGATTTCGATGATGAGCCTAATCGCATGCTTCTTTGAAACCAAGGATTTTGACTATACTGTATTTGATCATCTCACTGTCTGAAAGTATTGAGGCAATGCAAATCATATTGCTGTCTGGCACCTTTCTCACTGCCTCACAGCATAGACCATCTCGGGGTGGACTGAAAATGGGTGTTGACTTCAATGGATCACACATTTGCAGAATTTGTCTCTTCTGATAGTGGCTACACGGAAGAACACCAATCACTGGTTGTTGAAAAATCAGTGCCCAGGCTAGAAGGAGAACTGCTAATATCCAAGCGAACATGTTAGCGCTGGTGATTATGGACACGGGGAAGGAACAAGGGCCGAAACTCAATGCCCTCTCTAGATTCAAACAGACTCTGCTCTATTTATAGGAAGGCATGTACTTGCTATCATTTTAAAAATTTCTAATTGTAATCTTAAGAGATATGCATATATCTGTATATACGTATTCAATATGACTATATGAATATCCAAAGCTATGATATGTATATCCAAGGTTGTCCAATTTATTCTGCTCCATCCAGTTCAAAATTGTAAGTTGTTTTGGCAGTTCTAGATACATAGACATTAATATATTGAAACTAATGTTATAAAAATACCAAAATGACTTACAATTTCGAATGGAGGCAGGAATATCTCGCCCTTGAATGTGTGCTTGGCCAGCACGTTTCTGGAGCGGGTGCCCAGCGATCTCACGGTGGGGCACGACCGGCCATGGTGGTGATGGTGGTGGCGCACCATGAAGTCTGCTTCCTGTGCTTCCTGTGGATAGGGGCGTATCTAGCCCTGGTATAAAAGTGACTTTGGGATTTAGTTGATTTATTAAATAAATTATAGGCTAAATACCAAATAGGTCCAAAGTTTTTTTTAAAGGAGCGACAAGAGGATTGCCGTAAATTTTATTAGATCAAAGGAAAAAACAGAACAGGTACAATATAGATCTGTTGTGGAGCGCAAAAACAACTACAACAACTAAATGCTCCAGGCCGAACAACTCAAACAACTTCCACAACTCCAGACAAAAAAGGAGAAAAAGGCAACTCAGGAAAATCGTGGAACCCACAAACTACTAAAGGAGAAAAGGACACACACTAAGCAACTCTTGTCCATGCTTTTTGGTAGGACTCAACAGCACAGGTAATCAACGAGGAAACTTCGGCCACATCAAGGGAGCTATGTTGGAAGACTCTTCTGTTTGGTTCCTAATGTTCCACCAAGTAGAGCACTAGGCCATCAAGGTCGGGCCTCTGTTTCTTGTCGGCCACTCGTCGAACGAGCTTCCATCAGCCTATAATGGAGTGCATCGTAAATGACTGTAGGTCTTGTCTACCGAGCTGGGTTTGTCAGATGCGCCCAAACCGCATGAGTGAAAGGCCGCACAAAACAAAGGTGTGTTGGGGTCTCAGGGTTGGAGTTGCAAAGTTGACAGGGGGGCGGGGGGGGGGGGGGTTTCATGTGGCCATCCTCACTTAGCTGATTCCAAGTTGTTTACGATGAGAATTTTGTGATGGAGTAGGATCTAAGAGAAAATCTTGCATTTCGGCTCCGTGTGCACTTTCCAAACTGGGGTAAAGTGTGTCTTCTTGATCTGCCCCGAGAATTGTATACGGTTTGCACTTTGTGTCATGCATTGTCCACCCGCCGTCCGTTTCCAGGTAATATCGTCCTCCGAAGTTAAATCTCGGCCCATTGTATGTATAATTCCTCCCATAGGAATATAAATTCTTGCAACTCTTCACTGGAATTGATGGGGAAAACATGTGTAACCCACTTCTTATTATCAGTTGCCTTTTGATCCGATATTTTCGTCCTCTTTGTCTTGCTGTAGAAATGTTTTTGGTGCGCTTCCGTAGAGCCAGTTGGAATACCAAAAACTAGCCTTGTCGCCTCTACCAACTGTAACCACTATCAAGGCCTAAAAAAGTTCTCGATCTGTACTATCACATGGTACCTCCAATCTGGTCCAGGGTCTCTCCAGGTATTTCCATTTATACTAGAGCCAGCGCAATCTCAGAGCGTGTGCGAAATGTTTCAGGTCTAAGATACCATTGGCCAATTTACAGGATAGTGACCTCCGCTTCTTCTCCTTTATCTATTTGCTCCAATAACCATTTTTGCATTGGATATTGTTGATGGCAGAAAATGGATTGAAGCCGATCAGACTAGGACAGTCGGTCTAGACCGCCTGTACATGCGGTTAGACCGGCTGGGCTCGGTAGCCGATCTGGCAATGTGCCAGGCGGTCTAACTGCCTGTCACAGGTGGTCTGACCGCCAGTTCCCGAGTCCGAGTATAACTAGAATTTTCCACGATTTTAGACCAGTACAAGGACTTCCTTCCGGGGTAAGACCTCCCCACTCTATAAATATAAAGGGTCGTGGCCGATTGAGGACCTCTACCCAATCGGACAAATCATTGTCTTACTTTTTATCTCCAAACCCTAGCTTTTCCAACCCCTTTTGCTTTCCTTCTTCGTCTCTACAACGATTTAGGACGTTCTGAGTGGCCTTGCCGACCTTAGAACAACCCTAGGTTCGCAGCTTCCGACGGGGTCCCTCCCGAGGTTGTGATCGTAGGCTTTCGCGGCGCCTCTGCTACATGTGGTCTAACCAGCCCCTATAGGCGGTCTGACCGGCTGCGTCCAGGAGCTCCAGTGAGGAGAATTCGACGACCGCGCGATCTAGCACTTTCGTGTGTTGACCAGAAGCGCGTCAACATACTTTGGCGACTCCGCTGGGGAAAGAAATCTGGTTTTTGAAGACCGATCTACTATCCCTAGCACTATGGGCTTCGACGTTGGAGAAGACAACATTGTGACGCCAACACTTGAAGATCTTAGCGCTGAAGATCATGAAAGTTTCATGGCGCTCCAGAGGCATCTTGAATCGGAGTTTTATGAAAACATTCCGGAAGAGTCGTGAAGATCGTCCGGCAAAAAGCGTTCAAGACTTCGTGATGCCTTCTTTCAAGATGAGTAAGGGGCAGATTGAGGTAATCAACGATGTAAGCACTTCTGCGCCTCACCCTACTACATCTACTCCTATGGCTCCTTTTCCGGATCGTGATGCATTAGTTGAACAATTGCTAGAACGACTCGAAAAACTAGAAGGTAAGTCTTTAAATACTTGTAAATTACCTGAGCATAATATCTTTTATGGCATGCCACCAAATTACTTGGACAAACTCCACCACCACCCAACATGCTCGGACCGAAAACGGTCAATGCAGATGAGTCGGTAGCGGTTGGATCTGCAGCCGGTCAAACCGCCAGCACGGCCGGTCTAACCACGACAGGTGGTCAGACCGCGTGTACAGGCGGTTAGACCGCTGGTTCTGGTGGTCAGAATAATTCTACTAATGCTATGGTATTCGTGCCGGATCAACCTTTGCTGTTGTCTATTGTTCTAAATTCGGTCTCCCCTGGCCGTGCTGGTGCATTTGCTACGGCAGGTGCCACGTATTCTACAACTATGCATACTGCGCAATCGGGTGGTATTCCCGAGGAATTTTTTGATGCACATAGAAATATGCAGAATAGACACGCACCTCACCTAAATTATATAAATGTTATGCAGACATCAGCACAACAAAACCCCCAAAGGGCCGAATTCACTAGATTCAGGGATGAATTGTCTGATGTGATGAGAAATAAGCTAGGTGTTGATTTTGGTAACACTAGAATATATCAGAAATCTTATCATGCTAGCTTTGATACTGCTCCTTTTTCCAATGGGTGGCGCTTGCCTAATTTTGTGAAATTTAGTGGAGATGATGAGCGCACCACCTGGGAACACATTAGCCACTATGTTGCTCAACTAGGAGAAGCAGGAAATATGCAAGCAATTAGAGTATGATTGTTTTCATTATCACTTACCGGTACTATATTTGCTTGGTTTTCTTCGTTAGCTCCTGGTTCTATTATGAGTTGGGATCACTAGAGCGTAAGTTTCATGATCATTTTTATAGTGTAAGTCATGAGATGAAGTTGGCAGATTTAGCATCGGTTAAACAAAGTCGGGATGAGACCGTCTCCCAGTTTATGAGAAGATTTAAATATTAAAAACCGTTGCTTTAATTTGTCAATTTCTGAAGTTGATCTTGCTGGCTTATGTTTTAGAGGATTGAAATCCTCCATTAGAAAGAAGATTGACAATTCCGATTATTATTCGGTCGCGCAAGTGCATATTAGAGCCGATGTGGCTGAAGGCCGAATTAATAAAGAGAAGGAGGGTTTTAAGACATGTCGGTCTAATGTTCATTTATTTGACTATGAATCCGATAATTCGACCGACGATAATAATGATGTTTATTTAGCAGAATTTGTATGGCCTACTAGTAAGAAAACTGTGTCATGCCAATCACTTAAGCCGATTCATAAGAATCGGCAAGAAAATATAAAATTTACTTTTGATGTGTCCAAATGTGATCGCATATTTGATGAATTGCAGAGATTTGGTTACATCAAGGTTTTTCATGCTATACCACCTATGGAGGAATTGAGGAAGGGTGCTTATTGTAAGTTTCATAATTCTTTCTCACATGCTACTAACGATTGCAATGTCTTTCGTCGGCAGGTTCAATCGGCTATTAATGAGAGCCGTTTGAAGTTTCATGAGATGCAAATTGATGAAACTGCTTTTCCGGTCAACACCATGGAATTGCAGCAGCCCAAGGTCTTGATTCGGCCGCATCAAGCCGAATCTACCAAAGGGAAGAACGTGGTGATTGGAGAAGAAAAACCGTCTTCAAAATAGTCAGTTAGAGAGGTGACTTATGAGAAGACGACTGATGGCAAAGATTCGTTCAAGGTCACTGTGAAGTCCTCTGGACAAGGGGGCAAGGGTCGGTCGCTATTCCCGGATTGCGGGCGCCCGGGTCTGGTCTGCTACAGGCAGTCAGACCTCCTGTCCCTATGGACACCCAAAGATGCTAATTCCGAAGCATCCAGAAGTTGGTACTTGGAAGATAAATATGGCAAAAGAACAGGAGGTTCGAAAGACTAAAGTCACGTTTGATATGCTTTATGACAAGTACACCAAACAAAAGGTCGTTCCAAGCGATTGGCCGTTAAAAAAAAGAATGAGATCACCGATTCAGCATGAGAGGATTCCTTCGCCTCCTCGCATGAACTTGGATCCGGTGTGGGATAACAATGGAGTGATGTGGGTGCCATATCATTCAATAGTGCAGCCTTCGTTTCATCCTAGCTGGGAAGGTCCAAGAAGGCACGTACAGGACATGATTGTACATCCCGGACATGATCGATCGGCTTTCCACCAATCTGGTCGAGGGCACTGGTCACACGTGATTAGACCGCCCGTCACGGTCAACTGCCAAAGGCTCCTCTGAAGCAGGTTTATCGACCCAAGAAGAAGGAGGAGGTGCAAAACATGGAGGTGGACTCAGAGAGGACTACTGGGTTTGATATTATTCAAGTTAGGACTATGAATGTCCCTATTGAGAAAAGTCTGGCTACAAAGCCGACTTCCAGCGGAAAGATAGTGGAAGATCAGGGGTCTAGTGGTAGTAAGACTCAGCAGCGCTTTCTTCCGACGTGGTGTCCCGAAGGCTTGACTCGTACATAGAAGAGGAACCTCCAGAGGCTCCGTTTTAGGGAAAGGCAAGAACAAGAGTTGGAGAAGCAGAGGGATGAATTCTTCAACCAGAACAGGCCCATGATTCCCTAGAAGAAAGAGTGGAAGCCGAAGGAAGACCTACAGGCGGACCAACCGGCTATACAGGCGGTCCCAGACCGCCTGTCATTCAGAGCCAGCGGCCCAGGCGGTCAGACCGCCTGTACAGGCGACCGGGTGATGTAGGAGCACCCGGTGTTTCTTTCTTCTGATTCTTCGGCTTGTGGCAGCAAGTTACCATCTGTTCCCACTGTTGAGGACGATGAGGAGCTTGTTGATTACAATTCTTCTCCAGAACGCATGACTCTTGATGTGAATGTGCTGCACAGGTCTATGAATGGAGACATGTTGTCGAAGGAGGAAGTTGCTCATCTTGATTTTGGTCCCAAGGAAGTTATATTCCAGAAGCCTAAAGCTGAAGACAATCACTTGAAGGCTTTGTATTTGAAAGGACATATCAACGGGAAGCCAGTCTCACGGATGTTGGTCGATGGAGGGGTTATTGTGAACTTGATGCCTTATTCTTTGTACAAGAAGCTTGGTGGTTCAGATTCGGAGCTAATCAATACCAACATGACCATCAGCGGTATTGGAGGAGGAGAGCCTATTGGTGCTAAGGGAGTGATTTCTATGGAGCTTACTATTGGGAGCAAGACCTTGGCCACTGCTTTCTTCGTCGCTGAGACACAAGGTAACTTTAGTTTAATCTTGGGTCGTGATTGGATTCATGCGAGTCAATGCATTCATTCTACTTTGCTCAATGCTTGATTCAGTGGGTAGATGATGATGTAGAAGTTGTGCATGGTGATACTTCTGCTTGTGTTGCTTTAGCTGATAGCTCTTTGATTGGCATTCATGATGATGTTAGATGTTTGTCAGGCTTAGATCTTTCTGAATTTGAGTTTATCAGTTGTACTAAGAATGACTTCATCCCTGCTGTCATAGAGCCGATGAACAATCGGCTGAATCATCTCATATGATTTAATGGATAATCGAGAGTGGTTGTATTAGAGACTTGAACACTATCGGTTGCATCAGAACGATATGTGTGAAGCCATTGAAGACTTTGATGATATAAGCAAGTTAAGATGTGGTTTTACATCGGCCGATCCTCTTGAGGAGGTAGACATTGGTGATGGTTCTATGCCTAGGCTGACATTTATAAATAAGAATTTAGATCTTGCTTTTAATTTGAATTAATAAAGTTGTTAAAGGAGTATGTTGATTGCTTTGCTTGGAATTATCATGAAATGCCTGGTTAAAGATGAGAGCTTGTTGAGCATTGGTTGCCTATTAAATATGGTTTTAGGCCTTATAAACAACCACTAGGCGTTTTAATCCTGAAATTTATGACCGAGTTAAAGAAGAAATAAATCGGTTATTAGAAGCAAAGTTTATTAGACCTTGTTGATATGCTGATTGGATTTCTAATATTGTGCCTATAGAGAAGAAAGGAACTGGTAAGATTAGAGTCCGTATTAATTTTAGAAATCTTAATCGTGCTACTCCAAAAGTTGAATATCCTATGCCAATAGCCGGCATGCTTATTGATGCTGTGTCTGGACATAGAATGATTAGCTTTCTTGATGGTAATGTTGGTTACAATCAAATATTTATGGCCAAAGAGGATATATCCAAAACGGCTTTTGTATGTCCAGGCTTTGTTGGTTTATTTGAGTTGATTGTTATGACTTTGGTTTAAATAATGCGGTGCTACTTATCAAAGGGCGATGAATTTGATTTTCCATGATTTACTTGGTATTATCTTGGAAGTTTATATTGATGATAATGTAGTCAAATCCGCTGGAAGTGTTTCTCATTTGGCCAATTTAAGACTTGCATTTGAAAGAATGCGCCGGTATGGTTTAAAGATAAATCCACTCAAATGTGTTTTTGGTGTATCAGCCGGTAAGTTTTTGGGCTTTATAGTTCATGAGCATGGCATAGATATTGATCCGAAAAAGGCCGATACTATTGATAAGTTGCAGGCGCCTAGATCTAAGAAGGAGTTGCAAAAATTCTTGGGCAAGGTGAATTATTTGAGGAGATTTATTTGCAATTTGTCGGGGAAAGTTAATGCTTTTACTCCTTTTCTTCGGTTGAAAGATGATGCTGAATTCACTTGGGGGGCAAAACAGCAAGAGGCGTTTGATGAGATCAATCATTATTTGTCTTCGCCTCTGGTTCTTCGGGCACCTAGGAGAGGGGTTCTTTTTTAAATTATATATTGCAGCCGAAGAAAGTGTTATTGGAGCTGTTTTGATCCAAGAGACCGAAGAGGGAAGGAATATATTATTGCATATGCAAGTAGGAGATTGTTGGACGCCGAAACAAGATATACCTTCATTGAAAAGTTATGCTTATCATTATATAATGCTTGTACAAAGTTGAGGTATTATTAATTACTAAATACTTGCATAGTTGCTAGTTAAGCCGAAATAATTAAATATATATTGCATAGATCTATATTAAGTGGTAGAATCGGCAAATGGGCTTATGCTTTGATTGAAAATTATTTAGTCTTTGAGCCATTGAAATCTATGAAAGGACAAATCGTTGACGGATTTATTGTTGAACATAGGATTAATGAACATATTGATTTAAATGTCGTCTATATTACTTTTACTCCATGGAAATTGCATTTTGATGGATCGGTTTGCAAAAGTGGTTGCGGAGGTGGTGTCATTCTTATATCACCAAATGGTGTTGTTTTTGAAGCTCTTAATCGATTAGATCATAAATGCACTAATAACCAAACCGAATATGAAGCCTTATTATTCGGGTTGGAGATTTTATATGACATGGGGGTAAAGCATGTAGAAGCATATGGTGATTCTCTATTGGTGGTGCAGTAAGTATCTAAGGTTTGTCAATGCTTAGATGCATTTTTAAATGCTTATCTTGATAAGTGTTTAGATATTATATCTTGCTTTGATAAATTTGTCATTTATCATGTACCAAGAGAAGAGAATTCTAGAGCTAATGTGTTGGCACAACAAACATCATGCTATAATGTTCATAAAATAAATTTTCATGAAAAGAGGCCGATGTTTTGTGAAGCCGACATTTCAGCTCTGGAACAGGCGGTTAAACCGCCTGTTACAGCCCGTCCGACCGGCCGGGCCGGTCTAACCGCCAGCACATGCGGTCTGACCGCCTGCTCCTCTGAAAACACTGATTCCGCTGTTAACGATTTACAATATATTGTGGCCGATGCTGGTGATTGGAGGAAGCCTCTGGTGGAGTATTTGCAGAATACTAGTAGGCCAGTGGATCGAAAAGTCCAGCGATGGCCTTTCAAATTTACTTTGATTGATGTTGAGCTATATCGTCGGACCATGGATGGGTTGCTTTTGAAATGTTTAGATCCTGATCAAGCTAGATTGGCTATGGCAGAGGTTCATGAAGGAATTTGTGGTACACATAAATCGGCTCGGATGATGAAGTGGCTCCATAGGCGGTCTTGCTTTTATTGGCCTACAATGATAGCCGATTGTTTTTGTTACTACAAAGGATGTGAAGAGTGTCAAAAGTTTAGTGATATTCAGTTAGCACCTGCTGCGTTGATACATCCAATCATTAAACCTTGGCCTTTTAGAAGATGGGGTTTGGATTTTGTTGGTAAGGTTCATCCTTCGTCATCCAAGGGGAATTGTTTTATGATTGTGGCTACTGATTATTTTACTAAGTGGACTGAAGTTGTTCCCCTCAAGAGTATGACACATAGAGAGGTGATTGAGTTTATTACTGAGCATATTATTCATAGATTTGAGATTCCTCAAACATTGACGACAGATCAAGGGACGTCGTTTATATCTAAGGAAGTACGTGAGTTTGTCGAGTCCTATGGTATTAAATTGCTCAATTCATCTCCATATTATGCTCAACATAATGGTAAGCCGAGTCTAGCAATAAGATTTTGATCAGGCTCATAAAGAAGAAGATTGACGATCATCCTAAGCGGTGGCATGAAGTGTTATCTGAAGCATTATGGGCGCATCGTATTGCTTGTCTATGGTCAAGAGGTCGTTTTGCCCGTTGAGATAAATCTGGCTGCTTATAGATTGGCTAAGCAAAATGATCTTGATGCTAGCACATATTGTGCTTTGATGATGGATAATATTGATGAAGTGTCCGACAAGTGTTTGGAGGCCTTATAGAAAATTGAAAAAGATAAAAGAAGAGAAGCTCGAGCATATAACAAGAAGGTAAAACTTAAATCCTTTCAAGTTGATGATTTGGTTTGGAAGACTATTTTACCTATAGGAACAAAGAGCAACAAATTTGGCAAATGGTCGCCGAATTGGGAAGGACCATATCGTATTGTGAAGATTTGTTCTGGGAATTCCTATATGGTAGAGACTTTGCAAGGATTTTAGTTCCGAGGGCACTCAATGGGAAGTACTTGAAGAAATAATATCCAAGTGTTTGGCAACATGCTTGAAAGGATATGGCCGATATATGATATCGCCCTTAGATAAAAAAAATAGCCGACAATAGAGGGTCGCCCTTAGTCTGATTAAATGTTTTGTGGTAAGCAAAGCTTTACCAAAAAACGGGGGGGCATATGTTGATGGCAGAAAATAGCTTGAAGTCGATCAGGCTAGGATAGCCGGTCTAGACCGCCTATACATGCGGTTAGACCGGCTGGGCCCTGTAGCCGACCTGGCAATGTGGCAGGCGGTCTAACCGCCTGTCACAGGCGGTTTGACCGCCTGTTCCCGAGTCCAAGTAGAACTAGAATTTTCCATGTTTTTAGATCTATATAAGGACTTCCTTGCGGGGCAAGACCTTCCCACTCTATAAATATAAAGGGCCGTGGCCGATTGAGGACCTCTACCCAATCGTACAAATCATTGCCTTACATTTTATCTCTAAATCCTAGCTTTTCCAACCCCTTTTGCTTTCCTTCTTCGTCTCTACGACATTTTAGGACGTTCTGAGTGGCCTTGCCGACCTTAGAACAACCCTAGGTTCGCAGCTTCCGACGGGGTCCCTCCCGAGGTTGTGATCGTTGGCTTTTGTGGCGCCTCTGCTACAAACAGTCTGACCGGCCCCTACGGGTGGTCTGACCGGCTGCGTCCAGGAGCTCCGGTGAGGAGAATTCGAGGATCGCGCGATCTAGCGCTTTCGTGTATTGACCAGAAGCGCGTCAACAGATATACAGTTAAGTGGTAGATTGGTTGCGACGTAAGACACTTTTGACCAGTGTATCCCTACCGGCCATGGAGAGGAGTTTGACTTTCCAACCCGGTATGTGGTTGCCAATCTTATCAAGTAGCGGTTAAACATCCACTCGTGAGTTTAAGAATCACTTTATCTTGATAAAAGGATAGGAGTAAATGTCACGGTTATCACACTTTGATGGTTTTTTGTTAAATAGGGTCGGCATGTTCTTTTACATTCTTATTTCCTCTAGCTATGCACTCTATCCGCCACGACAGCTATGCTGTTTTCGATCGACGATGACCTGGTTCACAAAAGAGTATTAAGTATTAATATTTGTTAGATTATCAAAGAAGGATATAGACTCGACTGAAGTATATATGAACGGTCAGTTCGATTAGAAAGGCTTTCACCTTGATGATGACGAGACCGATCGCATGCATCTTTGAAACCAAGGATTTTCAATACACTGTATTTGTTCCTCTCACTTCGTGTAAGTAATTGGGCAATGCAAAGCATATTGCTGCCTGGCACCTTTCTCACTTCATTACAGCAGAGACCATTTACAGGTGGGCTAAAAAAGGGTGTTGACTTCAATGGACCACACATGACTAGAATTTTACTCTTCTGATAGAGGTTACATGGAAGACCACCACATATCACTGGTTGGTGAAGAATCAGTGCCCAGGCTAGAAGGAAACCTGCTAATTTCCAAGCAAACATGCTGTTAGCGCTGGTGATTATGGACTTGGGAGAAGAAACAAGGGCCCAAACTCAGTGCCCGCTTTATATTCAAGCAGACTGTGTGCTCTATTTATAGGAAAGCATATGTATTCGCTATCATTTTTAAATTAAATTCTAATGGTAATCTTAAGGGATATGAATATATATGTTTGTAATATGACTATAGGAATATCCAAAGCTATGATATGTATATCCAAGTTATCCTATTAATTCTACTCTATCTATTCCAAAATTTTAAGTTATCCTGGCTGTTTTAGACACAGGCATTAATATACTAATATCTATGTGTATAAAAAAAATACCAAAATGACTTAAAATTTCGAACGGGAGGGAGTACCATTGACTATATGAATGTGCTTATGTCCAATGCCATTATGTATATCCAAGGTTGCCCTGATTAATGATATGTTAGCATTTACACGCGTAAATTGACTATCTGAGTAACCAATATTATATGTATGTCCAAAGGCTATCCAAATTAATTCTGAAACAACCACAACAAGAGGCTGTACCCCGTGAAGTATTCCAAGTTGCAACAACGACTCAATATGACTTATTGGACACAGGTAAACTCTTCTCTTAAGAACCACATGATACAAAGTAAAATAAACCAGTCGTGCTTCTAGTTCTACACGTACACTCACACCTGACAAACTAATAATAAGTCAGGCACCCAACGAAGCAGCATTGCTGGTGCTTGGCCTAGTAACGATCCCAGCATGGGTGAGCAATGCCCAGATGAGTGTCACCAGTTCGGTGCCATGGGCGATCGCCTTCTTGTGCGCCTTGAGGTTATCGGAGGGAGCAGCATACAACAAAATCTGGCACCAGAAGCTGGCCAGCAGATCCCACCTTTCCTCCTCATCTGGAATCAGAACCATCAGCTGCTTCCCCAACCTCACCCCTCTCTTGACCACCTCATGTTTGGACATCTCTTCCAGACGCTCAGCCAGGGCGTCGACATCCGCCGGTTCACCCTCAAGAGCACACTTGATGTCTCTACTCACAGTCTCGTGCAGTTTCCTGGACCATGCCACTTCATCTAGCAAAAGTTCAGGTGCTGCTGCCATCAAGTAGACGCAGTACCGAGACAGATTCTTGGCGACGACCATCTTGTTGCTGGTTGAGGAGGATTCACAATGTCTGACCACCAAGATGCTGGTGGCGATGCGCCAGACGAGGATCACATCAGATGTGCCTCGTCCTTGGCACGCCCATAGGATGTCGCCGCCGATGCTACTTTTGTGGAGCGTCGCCGTGCCTCTGCTCAGGATACCACCATTGCTATTTCTATGTGCTTCAACAATGGCAGCCTTCACCTCTGGAGGCACTTCGACGACGTGCAGCACTGGGTCGGTGAAGCAAAACAAGAATTGGCGCAGTGAAGACTGGGTTCTTGTTGTCTGTTGCTGATGTGCCAGTAGCAGCGAGACCTGGCCCATCTGGTCGCTACAGCTCCTTCTGTTGGATTTTAACCTCGATCAACAACCGAGAATGAGAAGGAAACGGGGATAAGCCCGAATCCTCTCTAATCTCAGTTTTCCAAATACAAGTCCTTGCCTTAATCGGGAGGCAATCTTTTTCCATCTATAGGACACGGCCCCAAGCCTACAGCGCTATATAAACTAAGGGAAACCTCCAACGAGGCATCCAATCACGCATCCCTAGGTTCACCGTAACCTAGCCACCCTTCACCGATCACTAAGGGCGCTGGAAGGCTCGGAAGCTTGTGTTCCTCGCTAGGGCCAGTGCCGTTGGCGTCCAGAAGGCCGACGCTACCCCGCCAGGAGCCTCAAGGAGCGTCTGCGCTACATCCCCGACGCCGTCCACGCCATCAACTTTGTTTCCTCTGCACCGACCTCCGTCGACGATATGGACACCACAAGCGCCGGTATAAGCTCACTGGCGAACCCTTTTCCGCATTAGCTTCATGTTCTAGGCGAGATCTACTCTAGACTAGAGATCCTGGTTATGTTCATGCTTATGTATTGTTAGTTTGATCTAACAATTGGTATCAGACGCCTAACACTAGTCAGATTAGATCCCTTAGCCTCAAACCTAAGCCGCAGAGGAGATAAGGGTAGCATAAGATGAGATTAGAAGAACTCAGTGAAGAAAAGATGAGAAAAAGTTATGTTTTAGTCTTTGTTAGCGCTCATTCATGCTTAGATTCAAGTTTTATGTTCATTCATGCCTAGATCTACTAGCTCAGTCACGGATCTAGGGTGTTCATCATGTTTTAGGGTTAGATCTAAGCTCTAGGGTTTCGGATTCACCTTTTATTCATGCCATGTCACACAAAGAGATTAGAAAGAGGGGATTTGCCACAACACCGAATCAATCAAGCACACACACACGCAAACCCCCAGATCTGAAATCCTAACCCTAACCCTAGCCTCAGTCAGATGACCTACCTCGGTCATGGCGGCCGTGCACGTGCAGCTTCGGCCGCGCGCGCCACCGCCTTCACCTCGGCGACGCCTTGGCAGCCAGCTCGCTCCACGCCATTAGTTGGCCGAGCTGAGCCGGCTACCTTGGCCGCGCGCGTACCTTCGGGTGCGCGCCTCCGCCCTCCTTGCGCCACCGGCCGTGGAGAACCGGCACCGCCGCCGTTGAGCACCGGCGAGGCCCCTCGACGAACCGCGCACGTCAAGCACGCGGCGCGCCGAGGAGTCTCGTGGAGCTCCGGCGAGGCGGCACCGGAAGCGCGGACGAGGTCACGGCCCTCTCTCTCGCCGGATCTGGGGGAGAAGAGGGAGGAGGAGCAGCCTGCGACGGCGGTGGCGCGCGTGACGCCGGCCACCGCCGCGGCTGCGCTCGGAGCGGGGGAGGAGGAAATGAGCTAGGGTTTCCTCCCCCGACGCGATTTCGGCCTTTTATACGGCCGGAACACGCGCTGAGCCGTCCGATGCGATGGACGGCTCAGATCTGAGCGGGCGCGGGCGGACGCGAGCTGGGCCGAATCTTGGCCGGTCCGTTTTCGTTCGCCCTTGGGCTCAATGCCCGCTAAGCGCTGGCGGGCCGCGCGTTCGCTGCTGGGCTGGCTCTGCGCTGAGCCGAGCTGATCTGAGCCGAGCCGAGATGCTGAGCCGAGCTTTCGAGCTTAGAAGCCGAGCTGCGAGCTAAGCGGCAACTGCGCGAGCCGAGCCATGTGCCGCGCGCTGTGCGCTGCTGGGCCGTGGCTGATGGGCCGCGCCTTGGGCTAAGTTGGGCCACGCACACAGTAAGGGTTTTATGGGCTTTTTTGGGCCGTTTTCAGTTATGGGTCGAATTTTCTCTATAAATTCGCATTTTATTCTCAGTTTTTAGTAATTGATTAAGTAAATTACTGTTTTAAGTTTTAATTAATGAGTTTTAAGCATAAGTTGATGAATTTCAGTGGTTGATGTTAATATTTAAGTTTAATCCACCACTATGCTTTGAGATGCCTCTAAATAAATGGAACCAACGGGAAATTTATTTAGAGTAAACTTGTGATTAATTCTAACCAACGTTGTTTAATCATGAGTGTTAAGATGGATTTCAATTGTTTTCCCCAACGGTGATGCAACTTGATTTTCAATACATGCTTTTAATCTAACCAACGTTGGGTTATTGTCATGTTCTTTATGTGCATTTCATTGTATATGATAATTATGATTATGATACTAAGTCCACTTTATGATTGTTTTGCAGTTAACAACGTCAACCAAGTGGCCTCTCACCTCAACAACGTTCAGCCGCTCAATGGAGCGAACTTCCATGAGTGGAAGGGCAAGATCATCACCTGCTTGGCGTGGAATGATCTTGACGTCGCGCTGAGGGAGGACAAGCCTCCTGCTCCTGCTGCTGGCCAAACTTCCCCTGCTTTGGAGAAGTGGGAGAGGTCTGACCGCATGGCTCTCATGGTGATGACTGAGACTATCAGTCCTGGCATCAAGGGTGCCATTCCGACTAAGAATGATGTTGGTGTTGACTACAACGCTAAGGAGTTCTTGGCTAAGATTGAGGAGAACTTTAAGGGCTCCTCCAAGACTTATGCTAGCACCCTCATCATGAGGTTAGTGTCCTCAATATGTGTGATATGGCAAATAAGCTGAAGGAAATGAAGATGGAGATCTCTGAAGGTTTCCTCGTTCACTTCATCCTGACCTCACTGCTCTCACCACAGCACGCTGCCTTCAAGATAAGCTACAACACCAACAAGACCATATGGTCTCTCAGTGACTTGATTGGCTACTGTATTGAAGAAGAGGAAAGGCTCAAGACTGAGAAGCTTAAGGATGTGGTCAACATGGTCAGCAACCTTAGTCTTAATGGTACTGCTAGAAACCAGCATGAGTCAGGCAGCAGCCAGCAGGGCCGCAAGAAGAACAAGAGGAATGGGAACAAGAACATTGGTCCCAAGAACAACAAGAAGTTCAAGCGTGGAGGTGCACCCCAGTCTCAGGGAGGAAAGCCGTAGTTGTGCCATTTCTGCAGGTCTCCTCTGCATCTCCAGAAAGAATGTGCAGGCTTCAAGGACTGGTTGAAGCGGCAAGGTAATGATAAGCTTGATGTTGTTTCTTTTATTGATGAGTTATTCTTAGCAGAATTTTCCCCTAATACTTGGTGGATTGACTCAGGTGCCACTGTGCACATATCTAATTCATTACAGGCATTCCCTTCGAGCCGAACTATGAGAAGGGGGGAGCGAAGCCTAAGAGTGGCTGACGGGAACGTCGTTGAAGTTGAAGGCATTGGGAGCTTCCACTTAGAGTTGCCGGGCGGCTTCCAGCTTCATTTAGATGATGTCCTTTACGTTCCTAGTTTAAAGAGAAACCTTATTTCTGTTTCTGCATTAGATGATTCGGGACATATTTGTGAGTTTGGCAACAAACAGTGTGTGATAAAGTTTAATTCAATAAGTGTGGGCCTTGCTATCAGGCAAGGTAAACTTTATATGCTCTCTCTTAATGATTCTGTGATGAATGTTTCTAATGTTTCATGTAAACGTAAGCGTTTTAATGAGAACTCTTCGAAATTGTGGCATTGTCGCCTTGGTCGCATTTCGAGGGGGAGAATCGAGCGTCTCATTAAGGATGAGATACTTGATCACTTTGACTTTTTAGATTCAGAGCAGTGCATTGACTGCATTAAGGGAAAATATGCTAAGACTATTAAGAAAGGAGCTACTAGGAGTACGGGCGTATTAGAAATAATACACATATATATCTGTGGCCCGCTCTCAGTAACATCGGTAGATGGTTATGATTCTTTTATAACATTTACTGATGACTATTCTCGCTATGGGTACATCTATCCCATTCGTAAGCGATCAGATGCGCTAGAAATATTTAAGATTTATAAGTTAGAAGTTGAGAAACAACATAACACCTCCATTAAGATAGTAAGATCAGACAGAGGAGGTGAGTACTACGGCAAACATGCTCAATACGGTCAACTAAAGGACCATTTGCTAAGTACTTAGAAGAAAATGGCATAAAAGCGCAATACTCCATGCCTGGAGAACCACAGCAAAATAGAGTTGCTGAGCGGCGCAACCGTACGCTAATGGATAGGGTACGGAGCATGCTTAGTCATTCTAGCTTGCCTGTGGAACTGTGGATGGAAGCATTAAAGACAGCTGCTCACATACTCAACAGGGTTCCATCTAAGTCAGTTCCTAAGACACCTTATGAATTGTGGACTGGGAAGAAACCAACACTCAATTACTTTAAAGTGTGGGGTTG
The DNA here is from genome assembly GCA_015342445.1 of Digitaria exilis. Classification (NCBI taxonomy): domain Eukaryota; kingdom Viridiplantae; phylum Streptophyta; class Magnoliopsida; order Poales; family Poaceae; genus Digitaria; species Digitaria exilis. The sequence goes on from JACEFO010001613.1 coordinate 1,411,543, forward strand.
TCCTGCTGAGGCTAAAATATTTGATCCACAACATAAGAAATTAGACTTAAAAACAGTGAGTTGTCACTTTATAGGCTACCCAGATAAGTCTAAGGGGTATCGATTCTACTGTCCTAGACGTTCTACTAAGTTCATAGAAACAAGACAGACAGTATTCTTGGAAGACTCAGAGATTAGTGGAAGTTTTCCAAAGAGGGACATTAGTCTTGAAGAACTAAGGGTTGAGCTTCCTAACCCAGAGTTTGTAGAGCCTACGGAGGTATATCAGTTTGTACCACCAATTGTTCCTCAGAGCGTCATGGTAACTCCTATTGTTCAGCAGGGGAACGTGGCGCCACCTAATGGGGTTCAGGTGCCAGTGGCAGAGGCTCCTCTGCTGCAGGCACCACCACCAGCAGTGCCGGCACCATTAGTTGAGCCCCAACCAATTCCTGAGCCAGTTGTGAATGAACTAGTAAGACGTTCACAGCGAGAAAGGAAGTCGGCCATTCCTGACTGTTATGAAACATACTTAAGTGTAGATATGTATGATGTTGGGAAAGTTAATGACCCTGCCACCTTTAAAGAGGCAGTGCAAAGTGAGAATTCCACTAAATGGATAGAAGCCATGGAAGATGAGTTAAGGTCTATGAGCTCTAATAAAGTTTGGGATTTAGTAGAAATTCCTGATGGGATCAAACCAGTAGGCTGTAAATGGGTCTACAAAACTAAATGTGATTCCAGAGGGAAGGTCGAACGATTCAAGGCAAGACTCGTAGCAAAAGGTTATACACAGAAGGAAGGGATCGATTACAAAGAAACCTTTTCTCCTGTGTCTACCAAAGATTCCTTGAGAATCGTCATGGCACTTGTAGCTCATTTTGATATGGAGGTACATCAGATGGATGTTAAGACTGTATTCCTTAATGGAGACATAGATGAGGATATTTATATGGCTCAACCGGAAGGTTTTGCCATTAAGGGTAACGAACATATGGGATGCAGATTAAAAAAAGTCTATTTATAGACTTAAGCAAGCATCTAGGCAGTGGAACCTTAAATTCGATGAAGTCATTAAGAGATTCGGGTTTAGGGAGACTCTAGTCGATAAGTGTATCTATGTCAAAGAAAAGGGTGGAAGATTAATGATCCTAGTGCTATATGTCGATGACATACTATTAGCCTGTAATGATAAGAATATGCTATATGAGACTAAGAGCTTTCTTACATCTCATTTTGAAATGAAGGATCTTGGTGATGCCACGTATGTACTTGGCATTGAGATACACCGAGATAGAGCCCATGGAGTACTAGGATTATCTCAGAAAGCATATATTGAGAAAATGCTTAAGAGATATAAGATGGATAAGAGTAATACATCACCTATCCCAATTCAGAAGGGCGATAAGTTCAATCAAGCTCAGTGCCCTAAGAATAAGTTAGAAAGAGAAAGAATGGAGAACGCTCCCTACGCATCAGCCGTCGGAAGCTTGATGTATGCGCTAGTCTATACGCGTCCAGACTTAGCATTTGTTGTCAGCGTCTTTTGTAGATATCAAGATAATCCAGGTTGGGCTCACTGGGTTGGTGTCAAGAAGGCAATGAGATACTGCCAAGGCACTAAAGATTACATGCTTACGTATAAGAGATCAGATAATCTTCAGGTAGTATGTTACACTGATGCCGATCTTGCTGGCGATGAAGATGATAGAAAATCCACTTCAGGATATGTCTATATGCTAGCAGGGGGAGCAATTTCATGGAGCAGTAGTAAACAAGGTGTAACAGCTGCATCTACAATGCAAGCTGAATTTGTGGCATGTTATGATGCTACTGGGCAGGCTTCATGGCTTAAGAATTTTATTCCGGCATTAAGAGTTGTTGATAGTATCTCGAGACCTATCACAATGTACTGCGATAATAAAGCCGCAGTTTTCTTTTCCACAAACGATAAGTTATCTAAGGCATCTAGGTTTATTGACCTCAAATATCGTATTGTGAAAGAAAGAAATCAGGACCAAACATATAAGATTGAGCATATAAGTTCTAAGGCAAATATTGCGGATCCGCTCACAAAAGGTCTATCACCATCCCAATTTCAGACTCATGTCCTAGGCATGGGACTGGTGAGTAGCCTTGATCAGGTTCTGATTCAGGGCCATTAGTTTTCCCAAATAAGAGTAAGGAGTTCTAACAAGGTTTCTCAGCGAGACTATGGATAATGCCGTCCCAGTATGCCGTAGTGCTAATGACGACGCATTGGTCTGCTACTTGCTGATTTACTGAGAAAGAACTTTAGTTTAAGTATAAGACATTGACCGAATTAAGTTTTAAGTTTAAGTAGTTGACGTACGGGCAAGGGGGAGAATGTTGAATTTTGACCTCGATCAACAACCGAGAATGAGAAGGAAACGGGGATAAGCCCGAATCCCCTATAATCTCAGTTTTCCAACTATAAGTCCTTGCCTTGATCGGGAGGCAATCTTTTTCCATCTATAGGACACGGCCCCAAGCCTACAGCGCTATATAAACTAAGGGAAACCTCCAACGAGGCATCCAATGACGCATCCCTAGGTTCACCGTAACCTAGCCACCCTTCACTGATCACTAAGAGCGCTGGAAGGCTCGGAAGCTCGTGTTCCTCGCCAGGGCCAGTGCCGTTGGCGTCCAGAAGGCCGACGCTACCCCGCCAAGAGCCTCAAGGAGCGTCTGCGCTACATCCCCGACGCCGTCCATGCCATCAACTTTGTTTCCTCTGCACCGGCCTCCATCGACGACATGGACACCACAAGCGCCGGTATAAGCTCACTGGCGAACCCTTTTCCGCATTAGCTTCATGTTCTAGGCGAGATCTACTCTAGACTAGAGATCCTGGTTATGTTCATGCTTATGTATTGTTAGTTTGATCTAACACATTCTTCCAGACTCGATCCTGAGTCCCATAACAAGACCAAACAATCTTTGCACGCGAGGAGATTGCTGCCAGGATGCATGGGTTATGTAGTAGCAAAGCATGGTCACTTTGAACCAATCGGAGCAGAGGTAGGATACCATCTCCCATGCCTCTGCTATCACAACGGCTACAAAAAGGGCGAATGTGGGTAAGGCATTAAAAAGCATGTTTCCAAATGTTATTCAGTGGCCACTGTCGTTAAGGTATTGGGGTGGAATCTTGCACGCAATAGGATTTGGCCTGCACTGGTGACGGTGTCTGACAATAGTGTAATGGTGTGATATGAAAGTGGCCCCACCCAAGCACCAGCTGATGATGGAGAGGGACACAGTGATATTAAGAATGGGTAGCATTCTCCCAAAGTTGGATGTTGGGAGGCATGAGTAGTAAGAATCAAGCACAAAGGATATCTCATCTGCAATCACATCAAATACCCTCTCAGGAACGCCATTGTTGACCAAGGCATCCAAAACAAAATTGAACGCCTTGGCAGATCTGGACTCGGCAATTCGAGTGTTACCAAACCGGTGCCGAATTAGTTTGAACAATGAGAAACAGAGGCATAGATCCTTGAGCCACGGCCGACCGGTCAACAGCGGATCACCGGTCGACACCACTTGCCAAACCATGTCAAGGGTGACCAACCTACTGTTTCTTTGCTTGATAGTATACCCATGTGGTGTTTCCTCAATCTCCTGCTTGTCCTCCCCCATCACTATAAGTGGGAGAATCAACTGATCATAACCTGGTGATCCTCGGGCCATCAAATCGCCTTGCAGTTCCTCCATGTACCCAGCGATGAGGCGAGAGTTGCGCCCAAGAGCAAAAGATTGCCTCGCCTTGTGATACACATACAACTTCAGCATTATCTTGGAAAGACTGAGAAGACAGAGAACAATGAGGAACGTTGCCACAATTTTGTAAAATGATCCTTGGTCCAGCGTGTGGTGTTTTCTAGTTTTAGTGACGAAGTCACGGCCTGTGTAGTAGAACACGATATATGATGTCCATACCGTGCGAGCAAGCAACTCGGTTGATGCGCCGCCGAGCTTCTGTCCACCATGGTAATCTTCAGCAGCGATGACTGCACTGGTATTGGTCCCAACAATCTGGACAAGAACCATCCAGATCAGGAGCAAGGCTACGTATGACCTGCCATGACAGAACATGTCCAGGCCTGCAGACGTGCTGCAGGACTCCTTGCCGATGGAAGAGGCGACGTAGGAGACGATGGGGAGGTAAAGCGTGGAGGCTCCCTGGAACAGGAAGCGGGTCGCCGTGGCGTGGCGGTAGCGACGGCCAGATGCACCCGCCGCCACCATGATTGCCATGAGGACAGCATTGGCAACCATGAGCGCATTGGAGCGCCACAGCTGTCCATTGCTTGGCGTGGGGAAGCATGTAATGGTTAGTGTAATTTTGCACAACCAAATCAATAACATGGCGCAAATTGAATGAACGACGAACTTATATCAACTGTGAACCATGTTAGAGAATTACCACGAAAAGGAGCTTGCTGGGACATATTAGATTATCTCCAATAACGCTACGAAGTGTAAGCCCTTCCAAGTCTATTGGCCATACCCATACTGGCTCTTTGCCTAGACTAGAGTAATACTAATACTGCACAGTCATTTACTTTTAATCTTTATTCGTTGGTCCTATCAACATTTTGTGCTCCGTACTCACTCCTTTTTGCTTTCCTTTTTTATTTATTATTTTTAATCATCCTTAGGCATTGCATCGTATACATTTCAAATCACGCTTTATTCTTTAATGGTTCCTTGAGCAGATTGCATAGTCCTTTTTCCTTTATTCATCCATGGTACTCATACAGCTCTTTGCCAACTTTTTAAAATTTGCTTCTTCTGTAAAGCGGTTTGAATGATACAATATGTTTGGTGGCAGCTTCCTTTGAACACGGTTGTCCTTTTTGCAGATGAGTGAAAGCCCGTTGTCGCTCCATCTAAGAACCAAGAAACGTCTAATTTGGGACATGCAGGGACGGTTATGCAAGCAGAGTAAAGTCCGAACCAGCAAAAATCTGCTTCCCACGCTCTGGCAGATTCATTTGACGTCACCAATGAATTAGAAAGCGCCTGCCTTTTTTATTTTGAAGAGCCGGAAATAATAATTCTTATAATCTGGAGGATTTAGTAATAAGAAGTGTTCATACATTCATCCATAAGTGAATCACTGCAAAGAGCGATCTTTATGAAAGAATTTGCTCTAATTCTGCAGAGTTTAAAAAAACTTATTTACCAGCCGTTGTATAATAGACAGAACGATTTTTCATGTAATTATAAATATATATGATCTTTTCTGTTTATTGATATCCTGTTTGTACTTTGACACCTTCTTCACTTATAAATATATTTAACAAGTAGCGGATAACCCCTCCTGTTCCTGAAAAATATATTTTTCTCTAGTGCTATGTGTATCTCAATCCTAAAATCTTAACAACTCCCTGTGCACCGTGCATTGGCTCCATGCTTGGTGGTGGCAATTCCAAAATCAGACCTCGCTGGAGAGAGAGAGATGGGGAGGCCGGGAGGGGGATACCACACACTCAACGAGGCGGGTGACCTTTCATATACATGACCTTTCACTAAGACTCTTCTCCCATCCTCCACCACCTCAGCAAAAGTATGCAGACGCGAGGCTCTACCAGCTACAGCCGCCGCAGTTGGTGCAATCCATTGCTTCACCAGCTCGTCGATGCACGTGTATATGTGCGCAAGATTAAGAGGTGTAGGTAAAATATAGCATGTAAGTAGGACATTGTCCAGGTAAAATTCAGTAGACAATATTGAACCATCTAGGCCCTTTGGCACCTTGGTTAATGTAGTGTTTCGGCCGTGTGACTAGCCATCTAGACCCTTAGGCACTACCCTTATTTTAAAGGATGGATATAGTTCTATGTTATCACCTTGAACGCACTTCAAACAGTTTTAAACTGGTGAACTGTCGAGTGTCCCAAGGACTCCTCGATAAACCACATTATACTATTATCTTTGCCATACGACATGATCATTTTCGGAAAGGAAAACACAACGAGCATCATTATTATTACAAACCAAGTTTTGAAGTAACCATAAGTTCAAAGTTAAACCATTACTAAGAGTTTAAATACCAACAAGTCATGGAAGTTCTATTTCATATCTACAACTCCGGCTCAATTATAGAAACATCGGGACCATGATGTTCTAGGTCTTCGGGACCTCCTTCTCGATCGTTTCAGGAGCTGCTTCTGAATAACAACAAGGGAGATCCCCTGAGTACGAAGGTACTCAATAAGATTTACCCACCTTACCAAAGAAAAGACTCCCAATGAGTATGCAAAGCTTTTAAGTAGTTTGGCTGGCTCAACTCATTTGCTAAAAGCTTACTAATTATTTGATCCTTAACTTTCAAGTTTTACACCCGATTAAGTTATTACTTAACCATCTAAGTTATAAAAGCTTTTGCAAGCAAGTTGAACTAGGTTTCATCCAACATATTGAATCACATGTTATTTTATTCCACATGCCTTACTACGGAGCTTAGCAACTGATCAAGTGCATTCATAACCAAGAATTGTGGCGATCCAGACCGATTTACACCCTGCAGGGGATACCTAGTTCCCAGCTACACACAGTTGATCCGGCTGTGCATCACAATCTTTCAGTTGGTTGAGCCAAAGACCGAAAATATCCTTACTCAAACCCGAGAACGTACCCCACGTGTCCCATGTCTGGTGACCACCCCATGAGTTGCAGGCTATGTCGCCGCCTTTCTTCGACCCAGCAACACCGGTAAGCAATATTTCCAATCTATGAACCAATCAACCTAATCGACTTTGTTGGTCCCATTCACAGTAAGCAACCAGGTAAAATCACTTGATCTTCAGTTAAACCACGCCAAATCCTTAATTCGTCCATTTCAATGTGAGCAACACTAAAGGATTAAGCTCTATCTTAATCCTCCTATCCAATCTTGCTCACCTTTTTCTTGAGATGAGATCAAACATATTTCATGCTAGTCTGAAACTCATCTTTAAACCATTAGCAAAGCTAAGCTTGACTAGGTGATGATATAACTCCTAAGCATCAAGAACATATGACAAAGGTGTCCTTAATCAAGGATGGATTCAATGCATCAAAGTAGGATTCCCATCATCTCCTATACGTAATGCATATCAAAGCATAAAGATTGGACACATGATATTTCATAAACAATAGGAATGTATGCACCGAGCCTTGCTTGGAATCACAAGCAAGTTAGAGCCTTCAACGAGTTCTTGTGACTCCAGAGCGACAACAATCACTTCTTTCAATGGTCGATGCTCCTCTGAGAGTTCAACGAGCTCGTACTCCGAAGCTTATGATACTAAAACGTAATGCAAGTTAGAGATATGACATGCAACATTCTGAAAACTTAGCTATACAACTTTACTTCTCGATAACGTTGCAAGCCAACACTATCTACCCCAAGATTATTAAAAGGCAAGCCTATATTTTTCCTTTAATAAAACTTTCCCTAGATCATTTTTAATTAATTTTTAATGATTTAATATTATTTTATTAAATGAAGAAAACATTTAAATAAATAAATAAGCCAATTTATAATTTATTTATTATAATTCAAGAATTATTCAGAATATTAACATTTTTAGGAATTATTAAGCATTTATTTAATTAATCTAAATAAAGCAATTAAAATAATTACCTAATTTAATTATTTGACATTTTTAGTGAACAACAGAATTTAAAACAAGATTAAGAAAAATTAATTTCATCATTTTTGGACTTTCCTATGATTTTCTATGAATTATTGAGTGAAAACACGAAATTTGAACCTATTATCAAAACCTATTAAACACATTTGCACAAACACCCCCCCAGGTTTCCTTTCTTCTCCCTTCGAGTCCTTCCTGCACCCAAACACAGGGTCCGCCTTTTGACTGCCTTCCCGCCGGCCTTGACCGGTGGCTACTCGCCGGCGGCGAGCCTCCCCAGCCAAGGGGACGACACCTATGACTACCCCAACACCAAGCGCACCTATTCCCCCTCTCTTCCCCTCCGATAAAAGCTCTAGCAGGATCCCACGACGGCGTAGGTAGCAGTGACATGGCGGCACTCGTCGGCCGACCAAACAACAACGTGAACCCAGCTTCCCTCACCCTAGAGAGCAACAGAGGGCCAAGAGGAATCTAGCTCACCCTCTACTCAGACTGAGACGGCCGGAGCAAGCTTGGCCACGTGCATATGTAGCCAGAACTGGCCGAAGCTGAAGAAGACGGCGGCGCTGGGGTTCTGTGGTGGATGAAACACAAAGATATCTTGTCGAGAGGACAGAGAATGTCGATACGGAGCTGTGGGTTGGAGGAATCGAGCGGCGACAGTTGGGTGGTGGCGCGTGACGGTGAATTCCACCGGCGGCCGAAAGAGAACCGAGAATGGAGAGGAAAATGAAGAGAAGAAGAAAGAGGATGACGGGTCGACTGAAACTGACCCAGAGACTGGCCACTTCATGCCGCAGCTCTTGACACCTCAATTGGCATGCGCGTTGGCACGTGGCCGGAGTTACAGCCTCCATCCAACGTCGGTTTCACCATTGCCCAACTCGAGCTCTCGAACCGAGGTATTGCGGGCCAAATTTCTTACAAATCCTCTTCTCAACTCAACAAACTTCAAACAGAGAACTCGTAAAGGGATTGTATCACTACAACTTTTCTATTGTGACTTCTTTGATTCGAATGATGAATCGCACGGTTTTGGAGCCCCATCAGCCGGCTCTTCTTCTCCTCTTTACTAAACCCGCAAAATTGTAAATTCAAATTACTTTTGAATTCATATTCAAACTATCCTCGATCCTAAAATCAAAGATGTATGGAAACACTTCAATTTCAAATTCACTTTTTGATCCTTCATGAAATTCCCAACCAATAGCCCGAATTTGAGCCTCGACCATATTGGGGTTGAGGTGTTCATCCAACTGAAACCCTAGATCTTGGGTTCAGAGGTTAAAACAAAATTACACAAAAATATTCCATATAACTTGGCCTTTCCCGAAACACAAAAGTTCTCTGTTGTGACTTGAATTTCATTCCTCCTTTTTGAACCTCTTCCAAATTCTCATTATTTTGAGCTCGATTAAAAAAATTCGCTTCATCCTTAGGGCCTGTTTGGTTCAGCTTTTTTCTAGCTGTAGCTTTCCATAAAAGTCAAAATCCCAACCAAAGGCCAGCCTCCTACCAGCTGTTGTGATCAAAAGCTAGCTTTTCGCACGTTCAACTCCCACGGCAGGTTTCGACGTTCTTTTCTTGGCTGTGGAAGATAAACTTTGAAGTACTTACCCGCCTTGCCACCGGTTATGAACTTACCGGTTCGTTTTATTTTCCCTCGACTCCTCTCCCCTCTCGTGCAACAGGTCCCGAGCGACGCATGCCCGCACGCCGGTGCCGCCCGTCCCCGCTCGCCGGCGGCGGCTCCCCTCCAGGACAGCGGCGCCCCTTGAGTGAAGGCATCTCTCCTACCCTCCGGGTCGGTTGCATCCCTTCCGTTCCAGGGCGGCGGTGCACCTCCCCTATCTCCCGTGACCTCAACTGCTCTCTGCTTCTCTTCGGTGTAAAATTTGGCCGCCACGGCGAGAGCAAGGAAGAAGACGAAGGGATAGAGAGAATCGGGCACTAGTATCTCACCATGGTTCGATTTGAGGCCTTGTACAGCGATGAAGACAGTCGAAGGGTAGAGATCGACGATGACGCCGAGCTCGAGAGCCGGCGGCAATGACACCTTGGAATAGTTTTTTTTCCGATGCAGAGAGCACAACGCACAGTAATAAAGAGTCGATGAGGTAGCTGGTTCTGTGGGGAAGCTACTGGCTGCAGCGATTTGGATTTGGTGTGCCATAAGCAACGGATTTTGCTGGCAAGCGGAGGATTGTGCTGCCGTGCTGCCGGCCATGGCCTCAACAAGCTTTTGCAAAGAGACCCTAAAAAACTTATAATTAATTATATTGTTTTTTTGTGTCTTGATGTTTTACCAAAAACACCCATACGTTAAGATAAATTGCTGTGATTGTCACATGACATCATTGTATGAACGATGTCTTTTGTAAAATGGTACTCTTATATTAATGTAGAGCATATATTAATGCTGAATTAAAAATAAAGATAAATGAATAAGTATTACTTAATTATTATTAACTGTTCAATTTATATTCAAATTGTAAATTAAAATGCTACCTAAACTTATTTTGACATATAAATATAATAATTTTATATTTAAATAGTCGTCGAGGCTTTCAGGGGCATTACAGACATTTCACACCAATCCTACAGCTCACAGCTGCTTCAACCAAACGACTTTCTGCTTTTCCCACAGCTGACAACTTACAACAGCTTTTCCCCCAGCTCACAGCCCACAACAGCTTTTCTCACAGTCACAGCCCAACCAAACACACCCTTAATAACACTGAATTTCCTGAATCTATTTCCGATTCAATTTTTTACTCGATTTTTCTCCCTGATTCTGACCCAATCTTAGTGTGATCCAAACAACAAAGTTGTTCAATGTACTTTGCTAAACAACTTTCCTTTTAACACCATCGTCAAAAGACCAACCAACAGATTTATAAATTAACTCGAACATGGCTGCTAATTAACCGAAAATCTGAAACTTCTTATTTTCGGATGGTGAATAGTAGCTTCTTTCTTTTCCTTTCCTCCATTTAATTGAGCTATTTCCATGCTCTTTTATATCAATTTTGTATCCACTATTCTCCATATATCTTTTTGGTCTATTTGAAATTTTTACTTCAAATTTATGTCGAATTTTGATCAAATTTTGACTTTGGTCAAACTTCATTCTTCTCAAAGACTTGGGATGTCACAACACTACCCCTTCGTCTCCAGTGGGAGTGTCGTCGCTGCCGTGCTTAAGCTTCTGCCACCGCTCACCGTTGACCCTCTTCCGGACACCTACCCTCCACTCCAAGGTTAACAATAGAGTTGTCTCGACCCTTGCCTGAACCTCGCAGCCAATGAGGAATAGCCCGGTCAAGCCGTCGGACGACCTTGTTAACTCCAGTCATTTATCTAACCCTTGGTGGGATGGGGGGCTCCATGGAGTTTATGGGGGTACAAGGGGCTCAAGCCCCCCCCCCCACATCCCCCATGCTGGATCCACCCATGTGTTGCTCAAAAAATATTAGATCTAATTTTGTTAACTTCCATTTATCATGTGGTTACTAGATTTATAGTTTATTATCAAATTTAACATATTTTTACATTTTTTAATTGAAATGCATGTTTTTTGGCTGAAAAATGTATAAACGCTCTGATCGTAGCTCAAAAATTGTAAAATGGCGAAATCACTTTACTTAATCTTGTTTTCCTGTATAGTATCTAGGAAAATCTTGTATCATTTATTTATGGGCCATTTAGTTGAAGAGTTTTGTGTAAGAGGATAGAAATTAAATGTAAAAGATTAAATCCATGTTGTGGAATTTGGAATTTGATTGTTCACCTTACTCCATTTTTTAATCATGTTCAAAGTCATCCAAACCAATAGAAAAATATACGTTAAGATTTGAGAAGAGTTATACAAGCACATGCATGTACACAAATATTTATTTGTCCATCAAGAGAACAATATGTGTTAAGGAGAGGAAAAGCTAATTCAAAGCTCAAATACAACCCAATGTGGTTTTGGCACTTGTATGGTTGTACAGTTGTGATTCATATAGTTGCAGGTATCCAGTTGAACTTATCTTGAAGAGATTTGTTTACTTAAAAGGGAAAAGTCAGGTTCTTACCCTCCAACTATAGCAAAAGTCTTATTTTCAACCCACAACTACAAAAACATACACAAAAAGGAAAAAAATCACAAGGCTTTTTACTCTTAAAACCGTGCAAATCTAGCCCTTTGAGTGGTTTCAAAAGCTATTTTTCTATTTTAAAAAATATTTAAAAAATAATTTAATCTAACAAATTCATAACTAATTCATTGTAAGTCAAAAACATATGAAACGCGTGCCAATTATTTTCTAAAAGTATAAACTATATGTCCGTACACTATTTGAAGTTATTTTTATTTTATTTATTTGTGTTCCAAATTTTTTAATAAAAATAATGAAACACTAGCAACATAAGCAAATAATACCCAAATAACTTTACATGGTGTATCAATATGTAGGTTGAATTTTTAGAAATCTTTTGGCATTGGTTTCATATTTTTTTGATTCAAAATGAAATAGATATGAGTTTTAAAAATATTTTTTGCATAAACTGGAAAACCACCTTTGAAATGACTCAAAGGGCCAAATTTGCGTGGTTTTTATAGCTAGATGGTCATTTGTATCCGGTTTTGTATTTGCAGGTTAAAAATGTGACTTTTGTGATAGTTGGAGGGTGTAAATCAGACTTTTCCGTATTTAAAAATAAAAGGATATTATTTAGACTAATGTAATTACACTGAAAAGGTATTCTCCGCGCAAGAATCGAGGACTCCGACACCAAGAAAGAAGACTGATGGATGAAATAACTCTACCCTGTTGTCTGGAGGCTCCGTACGCAACCAAGCAAGGCAACTGGGCAATCTCCCTTCTTCATGGTGTATGGATCCGAAGCAATATTGCCTGTGGACAGGCTGTACGGATCCAAGTAGGCGACTTAGTCCTACGACGGATCCAAAATCCGAAGGGCCTGCGCCAGCTGAAGTTTCCTTGGGAGGGTCCCTTCCTGGTTTCTATGGTGGTCGGACCTGACACCTACAAGCTCCAGACAGAAGAAGGCTAGGACGTCCCAAACGCGTGGCACATAGAACACCTACAGAAGTTCTATGTGTAAAAGCTATATTACTTAGCTATTTTCTCGTGTTTCTTTACAATGAAACATTGTACTTGTTATTCTCAAAAGGAATAAATAAAGTGTGCGAGCCCAAACATTGCTTTCGCATTATACTTTTTTGTAGTACCCATAATTAAAATGTGCGCAAAACGTACTAAGCCTAACACGCTGCGGGTTGCATATATGACCTCACCAGATCACAAACCACCGAGGCGGCCTACTTTCACAAAGAAGGCCGCTAGGTTAGCACGAGATCCAAGTGCGCCTACCAAACACAATACAAAGCAAGATAGAATACTACAATGAAATTGTTATAGCATGTGGGGTACTCTACCATAGTACCAAAGTTACAAATGTACTCACAAAGTACCACCACGGTGCAATACTGCATCATGCGTACGCCCATAAAAGGTCTCAAAAGCTACTTAATGTATCTTACAGACCAAAATTAAATGCCTAAAAGTCCAGTCGCTCCATAATAGCCCTGGTCACCGGCTCCACCTGCTCCTCCAAGGCAGCATACTCCGCATCGGCAAGCTCACCAACCCGCCCCTAGGAAAATGGGGTCATATTCTGATCCGGCCTCAGTGCTCTCACCAGAGACAGCACATGGGTAACACATGTACTTGCCTTATCACGGACGTACGAAGGCAGCTCCTTCGCAGCATCCCGCAGTTCCTAGATCAGCGCCTCATGGCTTCGCGAGTTTCCAGCAGTGCCAATTAGGTCCACTAAGGGAGCGGCAGCGTTAGACACTTCCTGATAGTGGTCACCAGAAACCTGGAGCGAACTGTTTAAGATCTCATTCTCTTTTTCAAGGCAAGATACAATGTTCCTCAGTTTTAGCTCAGCCTTCTTCAAGTTGTCCACCTCAACAGACCGGGAACTCGACAGTTCTTGGGCGGCCTTAAGCTGATGACGCAACTCCAGGATCTCAGCCTCGGCCTTCTGATGCTGCCTACAGTCTTAATCAGCCTTGTACTTCAGTCCTCGACCACCTTCTGTAGTTTCTCCGCCTTCTGCTGGGCCCGATTAGTGGCGTTCTGCCATTCTGTCGCTTGGGCTTTTTCAATTGTTCTTTTTGAGCCTCCGTAGCTACATAAAATGTGGATTTCAGCTAATAAATATTGCTCAAATGTAAAGGTTCCAGGTTATCATTACTTGACGGTTTCTCCTTATAGTCACGGAGATGTCCTTTCACGCGTCGTTCGGCTTGCTCAGCAGCTTCGACGCGTTGCCTCATGACAGCCTTGTAGGCCTCGGCCTCATCTTGGCTCTTCTTGAACATGTCACGCTCTTCCTCCAAGCGTGACTTCTGGAGGTCCATCAACGCCTCCCGCTCCACAAAGCGTTGTAGCAGTGTGGACTTCTGGGCGGATCTCTCCGTAATACCCTGGGATAATAGACATACAATCAGACATACAAGCCTTTTCATGGCTAAATCGAATAAACAAAAGTGGAAGCACGACATCAACTCTGTGTGGTCAAGCTCTTGTCCTTTCTTCAACTCTGTGTGGTCAAGCTCTGCATCAAACATCCAGATCTTCTTTTCGTCATCAACATACCCAAGCCAAAACTGGTCAACTACGTACGGGGTGCACCTCATCCTCCTACAGCTGCAACGTCCATAGAATCTCTTCAATTTCCTCCACCACGGCTACCCCAGACTCCTCCACAACTCCTACCACAAGCCCGGCATCTTCTTCACCACCTTGCCGGGGTTGACGTGAGCTTCCCTAGCCCATCGACTCGAATGAAAAGGGCGGGGGCCTCTGTGGCACAGCTGGTGGGCTTGTTGGTGCAGCAGCTGTAGTTGGGCGTGCGGCGGTAGCGGTTGGCTCAGGTGCGGCAGCAGAGAAGGCCTTCTTCGATGACGACTCCGTGCCTACTATGGCAGCAGGAGCCGGGTGTAACTCAGGTTTAGAAGCAGGTGCATCCCTCCTTGACACAGGAACACTGCACACAATACGTCGCATCGGGTTACACTCTCGATCAATGTAAACAAACAAGTCAAATGCTCTTCTCCAAGACATACCTGGGGTGGTGCTCCCCAGATTTGTGGCCTCTTCAGATGACGCCCCTCGCTGGTCGGCGCATCCCTCTCCTGCTTCACACCTACAATAGCTGTAGAGGTACGTCTCCTCTCAGCCGCATCCGCTAGCTCCTTGGCCTTCTTCTGGATAGGGCTCGAGGGCTGGACGGGCTGCATAGCTTCAGCGATCGGAGAATCGTGTGGTGGGGAATCGTCAACAATCACAACGGGCATGTTGGAGTTCCGCGTCGAGGTCCTCTCTCGGGCATGCCTTGCTGTTGGTGCTCTTTAGCTATGTACTTTTAGTGATGTTTTAGCGCTATTTTCAGGAATGATCATATACTAACCCGCCACTTGACACCCGAAATAACCCGTCTTTGATTGTGTCTTGTGTTTTGGAGCATATCATTGTTCTGCAGGAAATAAGACATTTTTGGAGGTGTTTTGGCACGAAGTCACAATAGGACACAGCTAAGGATCGAAGGGGAGAATCAACATGAGGAAGAAGAAGCCGAGCTAGGCCAAAAGAGGCCCAGGACGGCTGGCCCACTAAGGACCTTGCCGGCCAGCCTGGCCCATTATAGGGCCCAATGGTGGCCCCCTTTTATGTGCGTGTCTCTCTCGACAACCCTAGCCGCCGCCCTATGGAAACCTTCGGCCAGAAAGGCCTACAAAAGACAGAAAGTCGCCGTCATTGAGGGGAGAGCCCCCGGAAGAGATTGAATACCCATTGTTGAAGGACAACTCAAGAGCAAGGCGAAGGACATCGGGCCTCATCCTTCGCCGTCGACCTCTACACCATGAACTCTGTCGCCATGACTAGTTTTATGGGGTCAAAGCCTACGTTTGTCCATGTGGTTGTAAGGTGAACTTGGTTTGTAATCGCCGACATTCTTTATTATATCAATCTATCTTGTACATAGATCGGTTCTCTTTGCTTGATGATTTACTACCCCTAGTGATGTGTGACGAGTGTGGGAGGGAAAGGCATCGGCTTGTGGAACTCGGTAGATTAGATTGGTGCTTTAATTCGGCAATTGTATAACTTAGTGATCCTCAAACCCCATGGGAAAATGTTGTCCATATCGTATTCTCTACAAAGCATTCATTTACATTAATTCCTCTTTAATTCATATTAGGTTAGGTTTAGTTTTCATCCATAAACTTCTCTTGAAACACTTCTAGATCAACGTAGTTAGTGCTTAGATAGGCGTAGTGATCTTCTTGTTCCACGGATTGATAACCTTGGGGAATTCTCTAAGGGAAAAGCTACAATCGACCCATGCGCTTGCGGTACATAATTGACACGGCTAAGAGCCGTCAACACTTGCCTTCATCCGGTCCGTTACGGAACCAGCTCCGACGTCGGCATCAGGATGGACAACACTCTTCTTGCCCTTGGAGTCCTTGGCGCATACATCATCATAAAAAACGCTCCAGTCAGAATCTCACCAGTCATCGTAGACATAAGCGTCAGGAGAAACAGAATGAGACGGAGTCAATTGTTCTCGGCCTACCTTAGCAGTGTCCTTCAGAAGGGGGGCAAGACTGAAAAAGGCTGTGCTCCAATCCTAACACACAAAGTAAACAAATGTTAATGAAAACCCCTGTGCAACAAACAAAGGAAGTCCGGCATGGTTAACATTAAAGTACAAGTATACCTACCTCAGAAGGAGGATTGGCAGCGTTAAACTCTAGAACTTCTGGAGGGATCTCTGTCACATCCTGCAGATACATCCTCACAAATACCATGGTTTCGTCATCGCTAAGGGGTTCTGGTTGGCTCCGGTCAGGGTCTTTCTGTCCAAGATACTGATATCCAGTGTTCTGCCTTATCTTCAACGACTGAATGCGTCGTTGCAAAAGTTTAGATATACTCTGGCTCCCGTCAGGACAGCCTCCCTTAGTTCACCAATCTTATCCAACAGAACCTCAATCTGGTCTGTGGCGCTCGCCTTGAGGATCTGATTCCAGCAATTCTGCTTCCAAGGCAGACCCGGTACCCTATCTGGCAACAAGGGAGCATGGTTTGCCACGTAAAACCACTCCTGCTCCCAGTTCCGATGGGTGTCCTTAGTCTTGTATGGGATGTATTTTTCCTGCATCCCCTGCTTAAACTGCAGTGTGGCCCCACTAATGTACTTGGGATCCTCATCCTTGGGGATGCTCTTCAGGCGAAACAAGTTCAAGAACAACTCAAAGTGGGGTCAATCCCAAGAAACGCCTCGCACAAGTGAATAAAGATAGACAAGTGCAAGTATGAGTTCAAACTCAAGTGGGCTGCTTGGATCCCATAGTGATTTAGCACCCCATGAAAGAATTTGTGGGTGGCTAAGCCGAACCCGACCTCAAAGTAGCGGCAGAATATGGTTACCTCGCCGGTATCCTCGGATGGAAAGGTCGAATCCTCTTCGGGGATCTTCCATCCGCTGATGACCTCCTCTGGATCAACTCCTGGATATGTCCAGTCTCGGTGGTCGATGGATGCCAAGACTCTTCATTCGCCGGCGCCTCCTTTTTGCCTCTGACAGCGGTGGTGGCGGGTTCCACCTTCTTATCGCGGGTGGTGGCTGCGGTTGGTCTCTCCTTCCTACTGGTCCCTCGCGACGTCCGGCTGCCTCCGGCCATGTCCTCCTATTGCGATTTGATCACCTTCGAATGTGTATTGGATTGGTGGGGATGAATGCAATGCTCCTCTCGCGACTCGGGGGCTGGACTTCAGATCTAGGTTTGGGGTTTGAAGTGAACAGTTGCGGGAAGAGGAACCTTCGAAATTAAAGGGGCCTCCTAACGGCACTTCGGCGGTGGCACTCTCGTAAATACGGTATGGTTCCCGCAACCGACGGGATTGTTTTCGCTCCTTAGGCCGAAATTTTCTCGATTGGTTACTTTTAAAGACCCTTTCTTGCTCTTTTTCGATCCAAATTCCAACAAAGGCTCGGGGGCTGCTGATAAGTACCAATTGGTCTTCGAAATTTCTAGTTTTAATTAATTATCCGAATGAATTTTAAGGGCACATGGTATGAGTTTCAAAAGAACTCAGATTCATGCGAAATTAAAGCTCTTCGACATTTTCCTTTAAAGAACCTCAGAGGCTCGAGGGCTACCCAATTAGGTACACCTGCTCGGTGTACTCCAATTAGATGCTTCCGATGTTAACTTGAGCACATCAAGGCCTTTGCATGACCAAGTCTGGCTTAGAGAGGTACTCCGAAAGGGATTCGCAAAGAAGACCATCGGAATCACAAGATTCGAAGGCTGAAGTGGGTTTCTCCCATCAATACTGGGCCATGCTGCAGGCGATGATATGCTCGGGGGCGTGTCGGGTGTACTACCTGACAGGCATAAGAACCCCGTTCGGATTTCCCGGGCAGGTAGGCCTACCTAGTTGGGGCGGCCAGAAGAACACCGTCCTGTTAATCCTCCAGGTCTCTGCGTTTACTTAGCCCAAGATGAAGATCAGCAAGATCCAAGAATATCCCGAAGGTTTAGGGAAGTTAGAATTTTACTTGTAAAACAATCCATATCCTTCCCCCTCTCGTTTCGTAACTCTACCCCCTCGGTGTATATAAGGAGCGGTAGGGATCCACCTCCACCTCATCTCATATCTCCACGTAACACACAAACCTCATACATGACATAGGGTTTTATTCACCTCGAGTCCGAACCTGTCTACATCATGGGTCCTGTAGCCATCATGTTCTAGAGCATAGGTGACTTCCCTACTCTTAATTAGATCTATACTAGTTGGGCTACCCTACGGCAGGATCGCCGGTCTAAAACACCGACATCTTTCAAAGCATCTAGGTATCATCAAAATATGATCAAAATATAAATTCATTCTTTTATCATAAGCTAGAAAGATAAAAACTCAATATGGCTTCCTACTATTTGACGTATTTTCAAATTAAAATATCTCATTTCTTACCATGTTACAAATGGTAAAAAGGATGAAAGACCAGAACAGGGAAGTTGTAGAGGGACATCCATCCTTCATTCATACTGTGCTACGCATGAATTCTGAACTAACTAAATTCTAAACCCAAAACGCTGCACATTTATAAGGTTTTTTTCTTGCCTATAATCGTTGAAGGCCAATAGTTATTTATGATCTTTTTTTTCAAAATGATGATTTTGCTTCTTCCTTTTTACTTCGTGACCCTCCCGCCTCAGTTGAGTTCTTTTTTGAGGGAGAAATGGACTTACGTTACTCTCTCCGTTGTAAAATATAAGTTGTTTGACTTTTTTAGCCTTAAGTTTGATCGTTCGTCTTATTGAAAAAAAAATACAAATATAGTAAAAAATTTAGGTCATTCTCAAAATTCTATTATTGCTAAAGGTAGTCATAAAAAATAATATTTTACAGCAAAAATAATAAGACGAGCAGTTAAAATTAGAGTAAAAAAAAGTCAAATAACCTACCTTTCAGGATAGACAGAGTATTTTTTTTCACAATATTTTTTCAAGACCCAGTAACAAAAGAAAAACCCAATGACACTCTCCTGTGTACGGAAGAGGTTTATCTAACTTTACTTCCCTCACTTTATGCAATTGACGTGCAGGCCCAACTAAGTTTGGCCCTACACGGCAGTGAATACTTCCTCCGTTCAGTTCATAAAAGAATGCAATTCTGAGATTCAAATTTTGTCCACAAAAGAATGCAACTCTAGCCCTTGTAGCTAGTATGGGCCCACCTATAGATGTTTAATCTATAAATTGTGGTCTCGTGTAGGATCTACCTATTGTTTAGGTGGGACCCACGTGGGATCCGCATATTATTTACGTGGGACCCACATATTATTCAGGCGGGGCCCATCTATTATTCAGGTGGGACCCACATGTTGTTTAGGTGGGACCCATATATTATTTAGGCGGGACCCACGTGGACTGACGTGGGACCCGCGTATTGTTTACATGGACCCATTTATTATTTATATAGGACCATGCTATAGGCTATATGCGTCATTTTACTTCTTCCTTGTCAAAGTGAAGAATTGCATTCTTTTCGGGAAAGGAAAGAGGAAGTAGCTTCTCATTCCATGGGCACCGGGCGGTGAAAGTAGGCACGAGTACATGGGCCCAGGCGCAGCGCTTGCAGCATGCTGGCCCACAATCTGGCCCTTTCTTTTTGTTCGAACAGTGCGGTCAAATCAAGCTCGCAACACTGAGCAGCATCTCAGTCAGAAACGGTGTGACGAAACTGCCCTCGGCCTCGGGTCTCCACACTCCCCACTTCCCCAGTCCAGTCCACGGTCCACTCGCCGACCCAAACCCTCGAATCACGCCGCCGCCCCACGCACCCCCGCCTGACCCCACTCCTCCACCCGACCTGGAGCGGCGGGGATCCACGGCGAGCCTAGCTAGCGCGCGACCCCGAGCCGCAGCCTGATCCGCGGTAACGGCGGCGGGGCGGGAGGCGGCGAGACCGGCGGCGGCGTAGCTGAGGCAGGATTCGCCACGCCGAAGGAGTGCCACGGCGGAGCGCTGAGGTAGGCCTCCGGTGCCTTCACCCTACTTTCTTGGTGAAACTCCGTCGTGGTCTAGTACTTGCTGATTCGGTCTTACAAATCTGCCCTCTCTCGCCGTCCTTAGTGGCCAGTTAGCTCTCGAGGAGTGACATTCGGAACATTCAAGGATTTGTGTTTGACATTCCTGATGCAGTGGATCTGCTGGCCTAGTTTGTCTTTCTTTTTTAAGTCTGCATGTCTGATAAGTAGGTGCGGAGCCTGTCAATGTTTGGCTAATTGGAGATGTGATTTGTACATTGATTTGTTAAACTTGTATGCTCTCTGCCATCTGCAGGTTATCTTGTTAATACTGGTCCCTTGTCCCTCTTGGAACAGAGCAGTCATTATGATTTATGACTAACTCTGGATGCTGAAAGCATTCAGGAAGTAGACAACACCAATATGGCTGTGAGGCATTTCTGTGCTGCTCTCCTCCCAGTACTCCTCTATTCTATGCTATGCCAGCTTTGCTATGGTGCATTGAGTGATATCGAATGTCTGAGGAGGGTGAAAGCGTCAATCGATCCCAATAACAAGTTGGACTGGACATTCAAGAACCATACTGAGGGATCCATATGTGCATTTAGAGGGGTGGACTGCTGGAATCCCAATGAAAACAAGGTTATTTCTCTTCACCTTGGCAGCATGGGTCTTAAGGGTGGGTTCCCTGATGGACTTGAGAATTGCAGTAGCATGACTTCTCTGGATCTCTCGGGCAACAGCCTTTCCGGCCCGATCCCGGCTGATATCTCGAAGCGACTGCAGTACATTACAAGCCTTGATCTCTCATATAATAGCTTCTCAGGAGAGATACCAGAGGCGCTAGCTAACTGTACCTATCTCAATGCTCTCAATTTACAGCATAATAAATTGACTGGAATGCTCCCAGGTCAGCTTGCTGCTCTCAGTCGCCTGCTCCAGTTTAATGTTGCCGATAATCAGTTGTCAGGGCAGATTCCGTCATCACTGAGCAAATTTTCACCTTCAAGTTTTGCAAATCAAGACCTCTGCGGGAAGCCTGTAAGCAATGATTGCACTGCTTCTTCAAGCGGTCGTACGGGTGTAATTGTTGGTTCTGCTGTTGGTGGTGCAGTTATAACTTTTATTATTGTTGCTGTTATTTTATTCATTCTCTTACGCAAAATGCCTGCAAAGAAGAAGGAGAAGGATTTAGAAGAAAATAAGTGGGCCAAGAGTATTAAGGGAGCAAAAGGAGTGAAGGTATGTTGTCATTCCAGAATCTGGTGATACTTTATCTGTTTGTATTCTTTGTGTATAACTATTTAGTTCCTTGTTCTCCAGCATCTTATAGCCTCATAATTCGTAAATTTCACAAGTTTTAGTTTTGGATCACAAGATATTATCATACCTATTGAAGGTTAAATTGTTTATATTGAGTATTGAGCTGTTGACTAATTGTATTAATTTTGGTCTCTACTTTCTTACCCACTCTGTGTGGCTAGTCTAGTGCACCCTCACTCTCCATGGTATCCATCCTTAATTTGGTTGATGCTTTTTGTCTAAATAATGACCATGTCAGGCCACATGTAGTCTAATCAGATGAATATTCCCGTGCTATCAAACTTAGAAGTTAGTCTTTAACTAGGAGTAGAGGTATCCGACACACTAGAAGTATTGTGCATGCTTAAAACGTTTCATTTATAGCTGTGCTTAGATGAAATGGTTTGATGTGCTGCATTTTCACATTTATTTTTATCATTTAGGTATCGATGTTCGAGAAATCTGTTTCAAAGATGAAGTTGAATGATCTTATGAAAGCAACAGGAGATTTTACAAAAGAAAACATTATTGGAACTGGTCGGTCAGGAACTATGTATAAAGCAACGCTTCCAGATGGTTCATTGCTTGCTATCAAGAGGTTACAGGACACTCAGCATTCAGAGAGCCAATTCACATCTGAGATGTCAACTCTGGGAAGTGTTAGGCAGCGTAACTTAGTGCCTCTTTTGGGATACTGCATTGCCAAGAATGAGAGGCTCTTGGTTTATAAATACATGCCCAAGGGTTCTCTTTATGATCATTTACACCAACAAAGCAGTGAGAAAAAGTTGTTAGAATGGCCACTGAGGCTAAAAATTGCCATTGGAACTGCTAGAGGATTGGCATGGCTTCATCACAGTTGCAACCCCCGGATTCTTCATAGGAACATTAGTTCTAAGTGCATATTGCTTGATGATGACTATGAGCCTAAGATTTCTGATTTTGGGTTGGCAAGGCTTATGAATCCCATTGATACTCACCTGAGCACATTTGTCAATGGTGAATTTGGTGACTTGGGATATGTAGCTCCTGAGTATACACACACCCTTGTGGCCACTCCAAAAGGGGATGTCTATAGTTTTGGAGTTGTCTTACTTGAACTCGTCACCGGTGAAGAGCCCACACATGTGTCAAATGCCCCAGAGAACTTCAAGGGCAGTTTGGTGGATTGGATAACTTACCTATCAAACAACTCTATTCTTCAAGATGCAGTTGACAAGTCCTTGATTGGGAAGGACAACGACGCTGAGCTGCTTCAATGCATGAAGGTTGCGTGCTCTTGTGTGCTTTCTTCTCCGAAGGAAAGGCCTACCATGTTTGAAGTTTACCAGCTTCTGAGAGCTGTTGGAGAGAAATACCATTTCAGTGCAGCTGATGATGAGTTGACGATGCAACCTCAAAATGCCGATCCTGAAGATGAGCTTATTGTGGCAAAGTAGTTGAAGTTATGTGATGAGAAGGTGCGTGACAGACACAAAAAATTGTAGGAGTTGTTGTAACTTGAATAATCTGGTCAGTCTGAAAGCATTGCTCTGTATCTTTCCAGCTTCTTGCACTTTGGACCAGCCATTAGCAAGCTCTAGGTTATGCCATTTGGTTGAAACATCTGTACCAACCTGTGCTGTTTATGTTCTGTATATCCTTTGCCTTGTATCTCCAGGATTTCTGTGTCTTGATTTTAAGATGGATTAGGTATGGTCCAAATTTTAGCTGTAGTGATAGTGTTACTAATGTGAAACAATGTTGGTCAATCGTTTGACTGCAGTTTTGTGGCCTTTTCTGTATCATTTTCTTATGTTTTCATGTTCCTTTGTCGATTCAAATGTTCCAAACCAATGTCGATTAGTTTTGGAGTGGTGAGCGTTTGAGTTTCCAGTTTGATGTTACTTCTGCGTTTAATGAAGCATATAGATGTGTATGCTTCCCTAGCCTCTGAATCAAAATGACACTGTTGCATTCAGTTTCATAGAGCATACTTTGTGGGCATTATGTCAAGGTCTCTGATTTCATTTATGTGAGCTGTACGCTTTGTCTGAACAAAAACATATGCCAGTACTGAACTAATGCGAGAGATGCATCCTTTTGATTGAAGCATATTTCTTCCTCAGTATTATTACAAAACAACGATTTTAATTTCAAAGCTACATCAGCTCCGTTACAAACATTTATCTTTACTAGGATAGTGCCCGTGCGGGATGAAAAAATATTTCTTGCGGAATACATAGAGTATAACAAATAATAGATTATATTTTTAAACTATCATTGCTAAAAAAATCAGAATACATATGCAATTATCATATAGTGAGACCATAACATGGAACCCAGGATCTCATTTGGACATAATAGAAGCTCGAAAATGATAAACAGTATATCTTCCTAATTAATTATGTGTTGTGGATTACTTATTTATCCCGTCTCATCACCGAATCCAAATTTGACTGTAAACAAACAAGTCACTACGTCACGGTGAAACTCCATCAGCTGACTGCTCTGTTGTGGCGAGTATAGCGAAGGTCCTAAGCATGCGGCGCTGCCGCGCTGTCTCCTGCCCGGACACATGACATGGCGGCGCCTCACAATCAAATCGGGCCAATAACAGAACTTGGTCATCTAAGAGTTCGCTTGAAATTTCTTGGACAACTATCTTCACCATTCCTTATTTTGAAGACTCAAAGAATAATATTAGAGAAAGACTTACTTTGGGCCTGGAGGCATTGTCGGTGTGAGTGTTCCATACAGAAGATTAACCTGGTTAAAGAATTCTGATTTTAATCAGCTTGGAACTTCTGAATTCTGATCTCTGTAATTTCTAATCAGCTTGCAAGACTCCCCCTTATCTATCAATCTCCCACTTGAATCCTGGACGGGAATAAGTTTTTCTAACAAATACAGTACTCATTATTTTGGTAGCTTCACACACTGTTATATTTTTTCGATCAAGAACTTAACATGATGTCAAAGCATGCCAGAAACATAAGCTAGCAGGAGTTAAATACAACCATGATTGCTGGATCTGCTCAAATCTTTTCGTGCATGGCTGTGTACAAACTCGATATCAGTTTTGGCAAGCCATGTCCACCACGCTCATGGCGGAACCCCTTTTGTCTGAATGACTTAACGTTGCATCTAAATTTTTACTTGACAATGTTTCCATTCAAAACATATAGATAAAAAAATCATCGCTGATCAGTTTTAGCAAATGCCCCATGCCAGCTAATAAAACAGAACAAAGGTTCCTTAACTGAATATAAGCGTTGCGTGAGAGAAAAACATATGAATGCAGACCACTATCCTAACTCTAAATAGTGAACTGCGTGTAAACCCAACCATAAATTTCAGTGTCTCCTAGTCAAGCCTCAAAATTAGGATATGAAAAGAAATCCAAAGCCAGGCATAGCTCCAAAAGGAGCATAACATTTTACGACAAGTAAATGTTATCCTGTGACATTGTGCGATGCTATCCTGTATCTGAAAAAAGCAAATGAACAACAAGTAAATAAATTAACACAAAAGGAGGCCTTGTTCGGAAAAGCAGAGAGGAAACGGATAAATGCAGGTGAAGCATTGCTCAAAAAACTACAATGCATATTGCTTAGATTTGTCGAGATTTGACTCAAAACCTGGATATTAGTTTCAAGGATTTCTCCTGTTGGGCCTCCAATGGCTGCAGAAAGAAAAAAGGTGAATAATCTAACAAGTTAGTGTTATAATCTGCTGTCGCTCAAATGACTCAAGAACTTCCATCATATTTAAAAATGCATAGAGTAAAAAAGCAGATTAAATATGTCAAGCAATTAGTGCGTAAATAAGTCACATTTAATTTGATATTGAAAATCACAATTGTTAATCTTGTAAAAAAACGATCACTGAACAGGGAAATCGAAGAGTAATGCTGTTAAGCTTGTAAAAGATAAGTGCTTTGCCTTTTCATAACACATGTCAATGCAACTCATAGGAATGCAAAACTCTAAAATATGTTTATCATCTAAAATGGTTTGCCCACCACACTGATAGGAATGTTGATAGTGATTTCTGCAAGCAGGGTCAAAGAGGAGATTATTTTACGTTCACCCCTGAGATTATTTGAAGAAAGATCTCTGCAAGCAGGACAAATGAGCAAACATCAGTGAGGTGCACATATGCCGGTTGGCAGACAACACTGAAAGACAAATTCAGAATTTTGTTTCACAGTTGTGTCAGTGAAGGCGGTAAGCTCTGCGGTACCATGCCATGAAATTGGTTTTGCTGAGGTATCTGCCGTCACGGCTGTGATCACAAGATGATCAAAGCAACAAATGGTCTATCCTTGCAGTCAGTGAACCCATAAATGGTTCAACTTTTCATAATACTATCTATCAGTCAACAGTTAGAGATCAAGATCAGGTCGACGGCTCCAGCAACCTCGGCTGCAAATTGTAGAGCAATACACTGACTGTGATTAATAGGAGATTGTATAAAAAAGCAAAAAACGATGGGCAATCTTGTAGGAGGAGCAGTGTGATCTGCCTCGCGACAGGACGAGGCAGTAGAGGCGCGGGCATCGGGGACGACGCCAGCGGCAGCAGATGTGCGGACGGCGGCGACGGCAGGGGAGGCGCAGGTAACTGGGACGGCGGCAGGCAGAGGCTTGGCCGACGGAGACTGGGCCATGGGAGTCGCGGGCGTCACGAACGGCGCGTGGCAGCAGATGCGCGGGCAACGGGGACGGCGACGGCAAGGGAGGCGTGGGCGATTGGGAGGGCGAAGGTGAGGCGCTGTGATAATTTTGAATCGCATGAGGCTGCGTCGGGATGGAAGGAGATCGGGGGTACCGGCGTGAGGGCGCTCGACGTACGACGAAGAGTTCTGCGGGTGGACGGTTCGACATAGGACGATTTTTGCGCAAAGTTTTGTCTCCCTTACATCTTTTTAGGAGCAGAGATTACTCCTAAAACATGTAAGATTTCTTCCCTTACGTGCTTTTTAGGAGCAAGAGATTATTCCTAAAACATGTAAGATTTCTGCCCACGTTCATCCGTTGTACAGACCGTGGGCAGCAGCCCCACCACTTCTGCGACGCAGTGCTGCTGTGCGTCCGGCCCTGCCTGCCCCTCTCTCACTTCCTCCTCATCGACGCCTCTCCATCCCATCCGTCCAATGTCTATGCAATCAAGAGGGAGAGCGGCCACTGGAGAACAAATCGAAGACCAGATCAATTAAGTAGGAAGAGAAGAACCCGCCGATGCCATCCTAGGCAAGTGAATCTCTCGCGATCTCAGTCTTCCCAGGAAAATTTGGTTAGGGATTCGACCGGATAGGTGACAAGAGAACCTGAGTAGTGGGGGAGAGAATGAAGCTCCTGCTGGACGGGACGGCGAGCTCCGCCGCGGGGCCTTGCTGCAGGAGCGAGCTGGACCTTTGTAGCCGCGGTGGGTGGATAAGGTTGAGGCTCCACGTTCCTCCAACGAAAATTATTTAAAAGAAAAATATGTACATGGACAATGGCAGGTGGGGTCGACTAAGTACTCAAACTAACAGTGTCAAAGTGCGCATCCGGTTCTCATTTTGTCCTTGAAACCAGCATCAGATCGTGATGTACACCGGCCCAGGCGGATAGGAACACCGGTCCTTACGGGTAGGAACAAAGCCTAAAAACCCTCAAGGAAACGTCCAATCACCCCAAAAGACTATTCCGATAGGGGAAGGGCGGCTCTCTCTTTTAGGGCTAGTTTGGCAGCAGGTGCTCATTAACCCAGGGAAGGAAGCCCCTCACGAGGAAATTTTTGGATCACTGATTCCCCCTAGCGATATCCCCGAATGGGAGAATTATCCTGCTGCTGTTTGGAAATATTTTCCAGCAGAGCGGTGCTGACCACAGACTGCCCAAAAGCATCGCGAGCATAGCTGGCGGCGACGACGAGAGCCGAGACGACGGCGTGGCAGGGAGCTAGGGAAGCGCTCCCGACCACATGCCTCGCGGATTTCTTCCACGCGGAAAACGGAGGGAAGCGAGCGGCGATTCCCTGTATCATGGGCTTCCAAGGCCACAGTAGATTTACCAGGGCAGCTTGCCTCGCGGGTTTCTCGCCCTGGGAAACGACGGGGAACCCAG
The DNA here is from genome assembly GCA_015342445.1 of Digitaria exilis. Classification (NCBI taxonomy): domain Eukaryota; kingdom Viridiplantae; phylum Streptophyta; class Magnoliopsida; order Poales; family Poaceae; genus Digitaria; species Digitaria exilis. Next base: position 1,439,218 of record JACEFO010001613.1, read on the forward strand.
CGGGGAAGTTGGCTCCCAAACTAGCCCTTACGGTGGCTTCCACCTCCCAAGCTAAGCAAGGTGGGATTATTCAAAGGCTCACACGGTCGCCGCCCGACTACAACTTGGACCAGTTGGGCCCTTTTTGTTGCGTTTTTGTCAGCGGGTAATAGTGGGATGTCCTCATCATTTTCCCCTTCTTAACAAGGGCTCCACTAAGCGAGGTAGAATAAATTCGGAGGAGCACGGCTGCCGCCTACACTGTCGTACGCCTAGCCAAATGCCACCTACACCGTTGTGCGCCTGACCAAACCATGCTCGCTTGGCCACGACATGCCGCCTACACTGTTGTGGACCTGGCCAAATCGTGCCGAGGATGTCCTCGTCATATCGCACACACGGGAAAAGTTTAACAACAAACTTAGTTTTCAAAGTTGTCACATTGGATGTTTCATATTTAAGAGTATTATAAACTTAATCTAAAAAAGCCAATAGCTGTAGAGATGGACTACAAATGACAAGACGAATATGTTAAGCCTGGTTAATTCATCATTAGATATTGTCGTGCTACCATAATCTATTATTAAAAATATGTTAATGGCAGCACATATTAGGCTTAATAAATTCATCTTGGGATTTACAATCCATCTGTGCAATTAGTCTTCCAATTAGTCTATATTTATAGCTCCTAATTATTGTCCAAACATTCGATGTGACAAGTTTTACCCAACTATACAGGGCCTAAGACACAACACATGCATGTAGGCTAGACATCTGTGTGCGTGTCCAATTGCACGCATGTCATCCTGTCTGTTGACGCCTTTTCGGATCAACACACGATAAGCGCTAGATCGTGCGGTAGCCGGAATCTCCTCGTCGGAAATTTTGGACAGGGAGTCAGACCGCCTGTACTGGGGGTCAGACCGCCTGTAGGCAGAGGCGCCGCGAAAGCCTACGATCGTCGCCTCGGGAGGGACCCCGTCGGAGGCAACGAAGCTAGGGTTGTTCTATGGTCGGCAAAGCCACCTAGAACGTCCTAAAACGCCATGGAGACGAAGAAAGATGAAGGGAGGTTGGAAAAGCTAGGGTTTGAGATAAAAAGTAAAGGTAATGTGTTTGTATGATTGGGTAGAGGTCCTCAATCGGCCACGACCCTTCATAATATAGGGTGGGGAGGTCATGCCCCGTGGGGAGTCAATTCCATAATGAAGTCCCATCAAAATACAACTCTAATTCGGATTAGAACTGCTATAGGCGGTCTAACCGCCTGGGCCCGGGGTTGACCCTTGACAGAGCCATAACTCCCTCATCCGGAGCCCAAATAAGGCGATCCACATATGTATTTTGACCTTCTCGACGAGCCCTACGCAATGGTGGAGTCAAAATCATATTTTGAGCACTTTCCTATAGGCGGTCTAGACCGGCTGTACAGGCGGTTAGACCGCCTGGCCCATTGCCAGACCGGCTACAGGGTACAGCGAGTCAGACCGCTTGTTATAGGCGGTTAGACCGGCTGTTAAGCCGGATCGGTATTCTTGCTATTTTTGGTCGTCAACATATGCCCCTCCTGTTTCTTGGTAAAGCTTGTGTATCAAGAAACATTAATTCAGTCTAAGGGCGACCCTCTATTGTCGGCCATTTCATTCTAAGAGCGATATCAACACATTGGCAAAATCCTTTCAAACATTTTGCCAAACAATTGGATAATACCTTCAAATGCTCTTGGCAACTGAAATTCATGCAATCATCAACTTGAAAGGATGTTACTTTTGCCTTCTCATTACATACTCGAGCTATCTTCTTTCTAGACCTGCTCCAAAGCCTCCAAACGCTTCCCAGTCACTCAAAGGACTTCTTGACCATAGACAAACTCATACGGAGTAACTTTGGTAGAACCATGTCTAGAAACATGCCTTATTGCTAAACTCAACTTCACCATTAGCTTGAGTATAATATGGAGATGAATTGAGCAATTTAATACCATTGGATTCAATGAACTCACGTACCTCCTTAGATATGAATGATGTTCATTGGCAAACGAATCCCAAATCCATGTATAATATGCTCGATAATAAACTCAATCACCTCTTTTGTAGTAACGAAAACAATCGGCAATTATTGTAAACCAATCAGAATAAACCCGCTTAAGGAGCCACTTCATCATGCGAACCGATTGTTGCGCACCACAAATTTCTTCACGAACCTCTGTCATAGCCAATCTAGCTTGATCAGGATCTAAACACTTCAAGAGCAAACCATCCGTGGTCCGACGATATAATTCACTATCAACCAAAGCAAACTTGAAAGCCCATCGTCGGACTTTTCGATCCGTTGACCTGCTAGTATCCTGAAAATATCATAAGAGGCTCCCTCCAAATACCAACTCCCTCCAAATACCAACATCAGCCTCAACAGATTGAGAAACATCCACAGTCGAATAGGTTTTTTCAGAGGCATAGGTGGTCAGACCGCTTGTCATGGCGGTCAGACCGGCCAGGTCGGTTAGACCGACTGCACCAGGCGGTTGGACCGCCTGTCCTAGAGCAAGCATGTCGGCTTCGCAAAACATCGGCTTCTTTTCTCCAAAATTTCTTTTCTGAATATTATAGCCTGATGCTTGCTGTGCCAACACTTTAGCTCTAAAATTCTCTTCTCTTGGTACATGATAAATCATAAATTCATCAAAGAAAATTATAATGTCTAAACATGTATCAAGATAAACATTTAGAAATCCATCTAAACATTGACATGCTTTGAATACTTGCTGTACCAATAGAAAAGAATCACCACAAGCTTCTATATGTTTTACTTCCATGTAATGTAAAATCTCCAACCCGAATAATAAGGCTCATACTCGGTTTGGTTATTTATGCATCTATGATCCAATCGATTAAAAGCTTCAAAAATAATAATGTTTGGTGATATAATAATAACACCAACACCACAATCACCTTTGCAAACCGATCCAGCAAAATGCAAATTGCATGGAGTAAAAGTAATATAGCCGACATTTAAATTAAGTTGCTCATTAATCAATGTTAAATGATAAAATTGGCAACGATATGTCTTTATAAATTTCAATAAATCAAAGACTAAATCATATTCAATTAAAGCATAAGCCATTTGCCGATTCTATCACTCAATATTTGGTATATGCAACATGTATTTAATTATGTCAGCTTAACAAGCAATTATGCAAGTATTTCATAGTAAATAATACCTCAACTTGGTATAAGCATGATGTATATAAGCAAAAGCATACCTTGTTTCGGCGTTCAATAATCTTCTACTTGCATATGCACTAATATAATCCTTCCCTTCGGTCTTTTGAATCAAAACAACACCAAGAGCACTTTCTTCGGCCGCAATATATAATTCGAAAGGAACCCTTCTCCTAGGTGCCCGAAGAACTAAAGACGAAGATAAATAAGATTTTACCTCAAAAGCTCCTTGCTGTTTTGCCCCCCGAGTAAATTCAGCATAATCCTTCGACCGAAGTAAGGAATAAAAACACCTATACAGCTTCCTCAGGATCAAAATCAGGATGATCAGGATCTTCCTCCATAAGAATATAATCACCCAAGTATGGGACATTAGCATCCATATCCATATGCTCTGGTGACGAACTGTAATCAACAAGTTGTTCATCGTCCTTAACACTGGGAACTGATGTCAACTCATCATCACAAACCATGCGAGGAGAAGAAACATTATCCGGCAGTATCTCTGCCTCAACCGGTCTGACCGGCTGTGCAGGCGGTCTGACCACCTGATCGGTCGACTGTGTAGAACTGGCGGTCTGGACCGCCTGTACAACCGGTTGGACCGCCTGTACTGCTGGCTTCGGCTGATCGTCCTTTTTGACTCTCCACTCCTTCTTCTGAGGAAGCATAGGTTTACGCTTGTTGAAAAGCTCTTGCTTTTCTTGCTCTTGCTTCTCTGGCTCTTGTTTCTTTCTCTCCTGAAGACGCAGCCTTTGAAGTTTCCTTCTCTATGTACGAGTCAAGCCTGGAGGACACCATCTAGGAAGAAAGTTAGACTCATTGTGGCTAACCTCATGACCATTAGCAGTGGGAGCCCCTGAAATGGACTTCACAACCAGATTGTTCAAAACAATCGGTCTTTTGTCTCCATCAAGTGTAGTATCCCTTACTGAGTCCACATTCTTCTCTTCAACTTTCTCCTCCCTCTTCTTAGGCCGATACACCTGTTTTAGAGCAGGTGCCTTCCTCTTTTGGGACGGCCGGTCTAGACCGCTGGTAATAGGTGGTCTAACCGCCTGGGCCTGATGCCTTTGACCAGATTGACGAACAGCCAAACGGTCATGAACGGGTAGTGCAACCTTGTCCAGAACATGTCTTCTTGGTTCTCTCCATCCAGAATGCAAAGAATGTAGTGACACCGACTGATACGGCACCCACATCACACCATTGTCGTCCCATATCGGGCTTAATTCCCAAGACACCTGATAATGCTGCACTGGCTGATCGCTTGGAACGGCCTTCTGCTTGGAGTACTTGTCGAGAAGCATATCGAATGTGACCTTTGGCTTTATACCAGATCCTCTGTCTTTAGCCAAACCCACTTTCAAAGCTCCAATCTCTGAACGCTCCATTTTCAGCACCTTTGGACGACCATGGTATAGGCCGGTCTGACCGCCTGCTGCAGCCGGTCGGACCGCCTGTAGTAGAGCTGGCCCAGGCGACTGCGGTCCAGGTGAAACGACCGACCTTTGCCCCCCATGTCTAGAGGCTCTTAATGTAACTTTGAATGTCTCTTTTCTATCAGAAGATTTCTCACATGTCACTTCACGGATCAACTCCTTCCCCGTCAAAGTGGGTCTTTCATCTCCCACCACCACATTCTTCCCTTTAGTCGATTCGACTTGATGCGGCCGAATCAAAACTTTAGGTTGCTGCAAGTCCAAGGTACTGACTGTGAAAGAAGTTTTATCCACCTGCATACCATGAAATCTCAAACGGCCTTTATTTATAGCCGATTGAACTTGCCGACGGAAAGCATGACAATCATTGATAGCATGCGAATAAGAATTATGAAATTTACAATATGCATGTCTTTTCAATTCTTCCAATGCAGGTATAACATGAGAAATCTTAATGTATCCATGCTTATGCAATTCATAAAAAATGCGATCACATTTAGATACATCAAATGTAAATTGCAATTCTTCTTACCGACTCTTATGAGCCGGCCTAAGAGATGAACAAGAATAAGCTTCAACTTTAGAAGGCCATGCAAATTCAGCAATATTAACATTATTATCATTATCGGTCGAAACAACGGATTTACAATCAAAAGCATGCATATTAGACCGATATGATTTAAGATCTTCCTTTTCTTTATTTATTCGGTTTTGAGCCACTTCAGCTCTAATGTGAACTTGAGCAACCGAATGATAATCCCAATTATCAATTTTCTCTGTAATAGAGGATTTTAATCCTCTAAAGCATAATCGAGCAAGATCAACATCAGAAATTGATAAATTAAAGCAACGGTTTTTCATCTCTTTAAATCTTCTAAAATATTGAGAGACGGTTTCATCCTGACCTTGTTTAACCGATGCTAAATCCTGCAACATTGTTTCGTACGTAGCATTGACCGCATCGAGCATACCATCACGGCTATCAGCAGCCGAATTTGGCATAACGGCTAACGGTGTAGGCCACTCCGGAACAACTGTCACAGTACTAGAAAGATTGGTCTGACAAGCCGATGAGGGGATGTGACCGGCCGTACAGACGGTCTGACTGACTGAGGCAGTCTGACCGGCTGTACCGGCGGTCTGACCGCCTGTAAGCATTGATCCAATTGCAATGACCGTGTTCGGTCTGGGCAACTAGATCAGCGGCGGAGTCTGACCATCGCAGGCATTAGGTAACATACCACAGAACGTATTATCAATATTGGACCATGGTATGACAGGCACATCACTATTATGAACCGATTTCCCTTTTTTAAGTATCTCTAGTCGATCTAAACTTGCAGAGAGTTCATCAAGACTAGGCATACTATTAAGAACAATCGGGCTAACCGTATCAATAGGGGAAGACGGTTGTGAAGATGAACTTACAGTGTCGATTACCTCAATCTTATGACCGCTCATCTTGAAGGATGGCATTACAAACTCTTGAACGCGTGTGATCGTGTCATGATCCTTCTTGAAGCCCTTCAAGAACTCGTTCTGGAGATGTGCTAAAACCATCAAATATTTCTGGCGTCCTTCCTCATCGAGATCTTCTATGTTTGAAGGGATATCATCTTGATAAATCTTGGATCCCATTGAGCTAGGGTCGAATAGATCGGTTATGAAAACTAGACTTCTCTTCCCTAGCGGAGTCGCCAAAATATGTTGACGCCTTTTCAGGTCAACACACGATAAGCGCTAGATCGCGCGGTAGCGGGAATCTCCTCGTCGGAACTTCTGGACAGGGAGTCAGACCGCCTATACAGGGGGTCAGACCGCCTGTCACAGGGGGTCAGACCGCCTGTAGGCAGAGGCGCCGCGAAAGCCTACGATCGTCGCCTCGGGAGGGACCCCGTCGGAGGCAACGAACCTAGGGTTGTTCTATGGTCGGCAAGGCCACCTAGAACGTCCTAAAACACCATGGAGACGAAGAAGGAAGAAGAAGGGAGGTTGGAAAAGCTAAGGTTTGAGATAAAAAAGTAAAGGTAAATGTGTTTGTATGATTGGGTAGAGGTCCTCAATCGGCCACGGTCCTTCATAATATAGGGTGGGGAGGTCATGCCCCGTGGGGAGTCAATTCCATAATAAAGTCCCATCAAAATACAACTCTAATTCGGATTAGAACTGCTATAGGCGGTCTAACCGCCTGGACCCGGGGTTGACCCTTGACAGAGCCATAACTCCCTCATCCGGAGTCCAAATCAGGCGATCCACATATGCATTTTGACCTTCTCGGCGAGCCCTACGCAATGGTGGAGTCAAAATCATATTTTGAACACTTTCCTACAGGCGGTCTAGACCGGCTGTACAGGCGGTCAGACCGTCTGGCCCATTGCCAGACCGGCTACAGGGTACAGCCGGTCAGACCGCTTGTTACAGGCGGTTAGACCGGCTATTGAGCCAGATCGGCATTCTTGCCATTTCTGGTCGTCAGCACTGTCCATCATAAAGGAGCACACATGTGATTACTTAACGGACAACAACCGATCATGGTGTCTGATTAATGCTAGAAGGCCGTTTGTACTAACACCCGCCGGTACTAAATGGCGTACATTAGTACCGGCTGTTGCAGCCATTACTAATGGGCTGCCCATTAGTACCGGGAGCTCGGTACCGGGTGCATAACCGGTACTAAACCGGCTTTGCGCCCGGTATTAGATCTCGGTTCCTAGCAGTGATATATCACTCTAGATAATCGTGTTCATGAAACTTTCAGGGCTAGTTTGGAAGCATGGGCTAAACAACCTGGGAAGCTGTCGACGGGAAACTGAGGCCACAGATATGCCCATGCGGAAAGCCGCCGACGGAAAGGATGCCGCCAACGGGAACCCGTCCACCCTGGAAAGGCGCCCGACCTATGGACATCGGGCTGCCCTCCCCGTCTATTTCCCCATCGTCGTTGGCGTCTCTTGTCTAGCTTCTACGTCTTCGTTCGACTCGCATGACAGAGCCCCGCCGCTGCCACTTGTTTCTCCGGGTCATTTAGCCCCTGCTGCTTAACTCGCCCTCAATGGCCCAAAAAACAAGGATACTCGTAACACGTACCTGCTTCCTGAATTTGGCAGTTAATTTGTGGACAGCAAGATAAAATCCGGCGTGCGTGTTTTCCCTAATCGACACGAAGAAATCTCGAAACCAATGAACGACTAGTTAGAACGATACACCCAACAAGGCCAGCCAAGGAACTGGATGTACCAAGGAAAAGCTCAAAACAAGACCACTAGCTCCTGCCACACAAGAAAATGGTATTTTAAAAAGAAAGAGCAGCAGGAAAGTTTCAAATATGGACCAGAAATATCATCACGTGTAACTGAAGAAGCAAATGAACTATTGCTGTGGAACAGAGTTTTAAGGAAAAACATGTTACTTACATCTCTTGTGGCAATATCAATAACATATGACGAGTTTTCCTCTCAAATGGAAAAAAAATGAAGAGTTCAGCTTAAGGCACCCTCCCCCAAGTGATTAGGCTATGGAAAATTAATGGACGGACTACGTCCTGATTAAAAATGTGAGTCATAGTTTTGCAGTGGCGGAACTGGACGGAAATTCAAGGGGGCCAAAAAAACATCGTCGGTCCAAAAAATCATAATATATCCTAATTTTTCATTGTTCAGAAACAAACATATACTCCCTCTGTCCCAAAAAGGATGCAACTATGGGTTGCATGTCAACTAAAGTGATCCTTGTTGGACCAAGTTTGTAGAAAATGATATTCATGGTTATGACTCAAAATAAAGTGTCGGTGCCTGATTTGGTCACACCGGCACTAACAAGTGATTGTGCTGCTAACCACTCGCTCCGATGCCGGATCTTTGGGGTCGAACTTGGGACGCAAGGGTTCATCCTGGTTCCGGCCGAGCGGCCGTACGTCCAGCAGAGATGCGTAGCACCAAGTTTCGTGTTGCTCGTAGTAGGAGATCACAAGCAAGGTGGGAGAGGGAGATGAGCTCCCACGTCCCTGAGTCGGGGGTTGAAGATGTCGTGTGTTTGTGTGGTGAGTGTGTGTGTAGAACCGTGTGTTGTTGCATGAGCTTCCCTCCCCTTTTATAGGCCAAGTGTGAAGAAAGCCGTACGTGTGTGATCGTGACGCTGATGTTATAAGATGTACTGTGCCATCCATACCGTGCACTATACAAGCGGGAATCGCGGCTTCCAACTCTTGCTGATGGTATGGGAGTCACCATAGTCGATTTCTTGGCAGTTGGTCGTTGCCTCGAGGGATGTTACTCGAGGGTGGGGGCAGAGCTGCGCCTTCCCTGCAGCTCTTCGGTGGTCCTTCCTCAAGGCTTTGCGACGTACTCGGGACGAGACCAATCATGGGGTGGTTGACACAGTGGTACTGTCTGACGCCAACCCTATCCACATAGGGCTTGGTGCAAGGCCACAGTGTATGGTTCAGTCGGAGGCGACCGGCGTCCCATCCGATGTGTGGCGAAGTGGAGCGTGCGGTCATGTCCCGCATTTAATGCTTTGCAGGGGCCTGGCATAGGAGTCTTTGAGGCCTGGCTGGTAGTCTCGGCCGCAGAGGGGTCGAACGTGACGGAGATTCCCCTTCGAGAGTGAGGGGCACACTCGAACGAGACGGAGATTCCTCCTTCAGCGGGGGCATCGTCGTGGTGGGCCCTTATTGGGCTGCCAAGCTTTGGGCTTGCCTCTGTCGCTGATGTGGCTTCCCTACTGGGCCGTCTTGGACCATCTTTCGGGTACCCCTTAGTTTGGTACCCAACAGTAGCCCCTGAGGGTGTTGGAAATCAAACCCGCGGGGGCTTGTTGGCCCTTGTCGGTCACTGAGGTGCCGTGGGGGCGCGCTAGCGCACCCGCGGGTGTAGCCCCAGAGGTCGTGGGAGGGTGTTTGGTACTCTCCCAGGGCCTTCATTTCTTGCTATCATTCCATGAGGATAGAGTCCTTCGAGGTTGGATTCTGCTCGAGGTGGCCTGAGGTCATCTCAAGGCCTCTTCCTTTGCCCCTTGTGCTCTCGTTCGAGGGATTGATGTAACACCCTAAATTTTATTCATCACAAACAAATCAATATAGCAACATGTTATCATAGTTTTATTGGTTTAAGGCTATATTTAAATTGATAATAAAAATAATGTCCATAAATAATCGAACATCGCTTTAATTATAGATCAATCAAGTTCATGTTGCATCCATGCTGCTGCATATATATTTTGTGTGAAGTTTTGGAGTTTAAACAAAGTACTAGAACTGTTTAAACAAATCTCTTCATAGGTTTAAACATTTCAAACCTTCTATTTCTCCTTTCTCTCTTTTTCTAGCCCAGCCGAACTCCCTGCAGCCGGCCCATCTCCCCCTTTCGCTCGGCCCGTTGGCCAGCCGCCGGCCCAGCTCTTCCCCCCTCCACCTTTCCTTTCTTTCTCTCTTGCTGCCAGTAGGCCCCACTTGTTGGAGGCGTCACCTTCCTTTTCCCCAGCCTCGCATCCGAGCCGAGCTCGCGCAGCGCCGCCTCTCCATGCCTCGCGTCCTCGCACCTGGGCCCGCAGGCCAGAGCCACCCTAGCCGCCTTTATAAGCCGCCGACACCGCAGCTTTTTCCCTCCGCAACCCTAGCTGCAGCCTCCACCCAAGCTCGCCACCGCATCGACGGCTGAGCCCCGATGCCGCCGCCGTTCTGCCGCCTCACCACCTGTCCTTCGAGTTCGAGTCGTCGTCAAGCTTTGGATGGGGGTAAGGAACACGCCGAGCCTCTCCCCTCGCGCAATGCGCACCTAGAACCCACGCCCCGCACCGCACCGTGGCCGCCGGCTGCCATGGTTCGCCGCGAGCCGCGTACACCGGCCAATCCTCCTCACTTAGCCCCCAATTAGGTTCGCCTCGTCCCAACCTAGGTCTAGGGTTTGGATCTGCTCATTTTGGTCACCCCGAGCCCTGGTTTCGCTCAACTCCGGCGAGGACGCCGCCGCGCGCCGCCGTCTCCGGCGACCGTTTGAACCCCGTGAAACCCTAGCCCTCCGATCGGGATCCGACGGCTTGGATCGGATCTGACCCGAGTCAATTGGGGTCGGTACCGGTCAGCCATACGGTTTTGCAGAAAACCCCCTGTGTTTTCCTAGATTCAACCCGCAGTCCAGTGTAGTTCAAAAGTATTTAGATTTAGGTCCTGTTTTATTTAGTTTAGCCCCTGCGCTTTTAAAATTAGAACCCGCCATCCTAGGATGCCTTTTTACGCGTAATTATTCAGAGAGCCCTCGGGTTTTTCTGTTTAGGTCCCTGGAAGTCTAATTTCATCACAGAATAGCCCCTGAGTCCTATTTTAAGCCTGTTTTCACCATTTTAAATCCGTTTTGAGAGATCTTTGCGTTCGTAGGTTCATAATCTCATGAACAGTAGTGTTTCATACATGTTTATGTTATTTAAAAGTTGGATGGTGTATTATTTGTTTATTTATTGTATGTTTGTGATGTGTGTGCGTGTATAGAACGTGCCGTACGAGGAGGAAGATCAAGAGCAGTACTACGAAGAAGAGCCACCATTCGTAGCTGAGGAAGGCAAGTGGATTTCCCCCTTTGCATTCTCTTTTTGATGCCTATTCACATGTCATTACAATAAAGTTTATTATTATTTATGTCTTGCATTAATTTTGATGGGAACCTATCTAAGGATGCCTGGCTTTTACTCTCATGCCTTGATACACTTGGGTTTACATTCATGTCGGGTAGCCACGCTTGATGCACAACTATTGACGAATTTGATATAATTATGATGAACTTGTTGAACAAGAGCACTATTGCTAATTGAAACATGGAGCGGCCACCTGGGATTATTACGTACAACCATACTATCACATTGGCTCTGATCTTGGCTAAATAATTAGAAGACCTATAAGTTGTGTTCGCGCTGCAAGTAGGTGGATTGTTGGGTCCGAAGCTTGGATGAGTGGCGAAGGAATGCTTTGGCTTCCGAAGTACCGCGGATAACGGGGAGAGGACACATACATATAGGGATTCTTTGGAAAAGCCTCGTAGTGAATCCTGCGCCACTCACCTAGGAAGTGTTTAAGGGCCTTGCAAACCCAGGCGAGAAGGAAACACGAAGTATGGTGAAAGTGTACAACCTCTACAGAGTGTGAAAATATATTGCAATAGCCGTGTTCGCGGTTATGTACGGCCCGGATCCTGACATGAGTAATATATCAAAACCTTGAATCAAATTGTGGTTACTTGGATATGATGATGATGCTATTTATGATGTTACTATTTAATTGGGTTGGTATATACTTTTACTCTAGTAATTAGGTGCTTGCTTAATAAAACTTGACCAACTAAAATGCTGACAGCTTAAACCAAGCCTCTCCTTGGTAGCTTGCATCTTTCTCTCCACTTGCTGAGTACCAACCATAAACGTACTCATCCTTCCTTACTTTGGACCAGAAGGAGGGAATGGTGCAGAGTACAGTAGTGATCTGGATGACATCTACGCGAATGCTCCACCAGTCAGGTGCCTGTGGTTGAAGTCTACATCGCCGCTGCCATTTATCGTTTATTTGTTTAAGACTATCGTGTTGAACCATTTAGGCCTTCGTGCCTCTTTGAGAGTGTAATAAATACTTTATTTGTTTTACGTTAAAGCACTGTGTTACTGTTATTCACTTAATGTCGATCATATGTTTGTAAATCTTGATCTTGGCGCACATATGAGATGTATTCGGTTTTCTCTCTAAAACCCGGTGTGACAAAATGGTATCAGAGCCGGTGTCACCGTAGGACGCTAGCTTAGATAGAATGGTCGAAGTAAGGAATTGTTTAGTAAGCCATGTCAATCCTTGAAAAAAAATGTGTGTGTCTTATATTGTGTTGATAAAAATCTATGTTGTTTCTGTTACTTATCAAATTTCATTTATTTATTCAGTTCTTATCTCTGTTGTTTATTTATTTATTTAACTTTGGTTCAGAGTACAAAATTTTTATTTCTTTCTTCTCGTTTTCTTTTTATCCGTTTCTCCGAGCAGATGGCCAAAGAGAGGCAAACTCCACGCAAGAGGACTGGGTGTCGTGGTACCTACATCGGGCAGTTCGTTCCAGCCCCGCCAGCTCGCCGTGCACCTGAAGTAGAAGCCCCGCCTGTGTCAGTGCAAGAGGAAGAAGAAGACCCGGAGGAGCTGTACTACTATGAGCAGCTAGAAGACTCGATGGATTCCACTGCCTCTCCTCGGGTGGTGTCAGTGCCTTCGTCGACTGGGAGGACAGTGCAGTCTGCAACTCCTACACCTGTCGCCGCCGGAGGTGACCCGGAGGATCCTAGTGGTGGGAGTTCTGATGATGATGATGGGAACCATGACTCCGATAGTTCCAGCCACAATGTTCCACGGATGAAGATGACAACCGTGAAGCCCCGCCTGAGGATAATGGCGACCAGGGGAATGCAGAAGATGAAGAAGAGGATGATGAGAATCCTCCGGAGGAAGGTGGTCCTGCTAGAGTAAGGAGGCTCACGTCTACAGGCCCGACGGGTGAATTCCCATCGCTTCTATGGGGAGTGCTCCAGCAGCTTGGCAACCGCACAGAACCGCTGTACGAGACCGCCTATTTAATTGACCCGAGACTCCGGAACTACTACGCCACAGAAGTCACCATCAGGGTGGCAGAGGATGGCGAAGACTACAAGAAGACCTACTCTTCACACGTGACAGACACTCCGTATTATAGCTATGAAGCCTCAATCAACAACACAGCTCACAGGGCTCTCTCGGCGATCTGCTATGATTTCAGTGAAGAGTTGTCAGACACGCCTTTCCGCTATCTTCCTCAGCGTCACTCCGGCACTGAGGTATCAACGATAGCATTGGGAGGCAATGGAGACCCCGCCGTCCGCACCCTTGCACGCTATGCTGCAGTGCTGAACATGGAGTATGCAAATGCTATGGTGGAGTTGGCAGAGTCGCGTGGTGACCTGGAAGACCTCAATGATGGGAACCGGGAGATGAGGGCTCAGGAAGATGGTCACGATCCATCCCAAGGCGTTCCCTTTTACCCCCCGTAGTCACCACCCCGCAAGAGGCTTCGCCACGGCGCTCCCAATTTGGGCACTAGACTTCATTAGATTAAGAGTTTAAGGGTTTAGCTCAGTTTTAATAATTTTCGTTGCTACATTCGTGTGAGGTTGAACGTGTGCTTTTAATTCTTGCTTGTGTGTTAACCATGATTGATTTGGAGTTTCTGGTTGGTGTGTACTTGGTTGTGGAGTGATGACCATAATCAAGCAAACAAAAATTTATAATGTTGTTAATTAGTTGGGTCATATTCTGGTTTTTTATTTAGTTCTCAGCTTTAATCCTTTATCTATCTCAATTTTATCTATCATCTGACTATTGTATTGCTGGAAATTTTCGCGTCCCTGACCTGCCTGTACTGTTTTGACGATTTATGGAGTTATAGAATTCCAATTGACCTCAAACCAGTTGGTTAGTTCGAGAATTTGATGGATGATTTTCTGAGAGTTTTCCACGATTTTTGGATATCTGTACAAAGAGAAACATACCAAAAGATAGCATGCACAGAATCTGTTTTCACAGCTTGACACGGGGTGCTTAATTATTTTGTACCTCGAGCTACGTAACTCCGATTGAGGTGATTCCAGTTGGGTTGGATGCGTGACTTGATCAGTTCTGAGATGTGAATTGTTCGTGAATTTTGGATATACAGTTTGGGAGTTATGGTCGAGTTACTAGGAAAATCAGAATCTGTCACAACCTGAGCATGTTAATCCTTATCAACCTTTTCTTATACACTGTGATGCTATTATAAGTTTCATGGATAGTGTGTCATTTCTTTTTGTTATCTCAGTAATCACTCTCTGAATCATATCTTTCTAAAGCTCAGATGGTTACCACCACGGCCGGAGGAGGAAGAGACGTTCCCTGTAACACCCTAAAAATGACCTTATTTAAAATTTAGTAATAAAATTACTATTTATATTAAAGTGCTCATAATTAATATAGGGAAATAAAATTTTGAGGAAAATAAAAGAAAATATAGGAAATAGAAATATTATTGTTGCATTAATGCTGGTGCATTTATTTTTGATTGTTGAATTCAAATTTGAATTTGAATTTGGATCCAAATGAGTGTTTGAAAAAAAAAGAAAAAGAAATGGAAAAAAAAGAAAAACCTTTTCTTCTCTCTCTCCCTCACTTTCTCAGCCCGACCCAGCTCTCCCTCTCCCCGCGCGGCCCACTTCTCTTTCCCTCTCTTCCTTCTCGTTCGGCCAGCCCACGAGCGCAGCCCGCCAGCCCGCCTTCCCCCTCTCACTCCCGCTCGCTGACACGCGGGGCCCACCCGTCATCCCCTACCTCCAGCTGCGCCAGCGCCGCGACGGAGCCGAGCCAGAGTCCGTGCCCGTGCCGCCTTCGCCCGGCCTTGGCGCGCACGCCAAGGACTCCCTGCCGCCCCTATATAACCGCCGCCACAGCTCCTCCCTCGAACCCCAACCCTAGCACCGCCACGCATTCAAGCTCGCGTCGCCGCCGCAACCCTAGCCGCCGCCGCCGCCAACTCGCAACCTCGCCGCCTCATTGTCGACGAGGACACGCCCAAGAGCACGCCGAGCCCCTAAATCCCCGTCCGCCGCCGCGCGTCGCCAGCCGCCACCGTCGCCCAAAACTCGAGAAGAACCCCCAAAACGAGTTCGCCATCTCCTTCTCTCTCTCCCGGGCCAAACGCGGCAAGGTTTGGTGCCCTGTAGCGTCGGGAAAGCCCAACGCCGGCGAGCTTCCGGCGAGGCGCCGCCGCGAGCCGCCGTCTCCGACGACCTAAAAGCCCCAATCAACCGGACCCGTCAGATCTAGATCCAACGGCCCAGATCAAACCCGAATTGGTCAAACCGGCCGCCTTGGCAATTTTGCAAAAGAGCCCCTGCTGTTTTTGTAAATCAACCCACGGTCCAGCGGAGTTCAAAAATAATTTCAGTTTAGTCCTTTTTCTTTTGGTTTAGCCCCTGCACTTTTGAAAAATAGTGCCCGCCGTCCTGAGTGACAGTTTTACCCGTAGGCCCTCGAGCTTTTATACGAAATTATGTTTTAGGTCCCTGGTTTCTTTCAAAAAACACCCTTGGAAGCCTAAAAGTCTCACCAGCAAGCCCTAGAGCCCGTTTTAAGCGTAGTTTCTTCGTTTTAACTCCGATTTGAGTGATTTTCGCGCTCACGTGTTCGTAGTGAACCGTACAGCAACTCTAAAGCCTTCTTTTCATCATTTGTTTATGTTTGGTGTACTGTTCTAATTAAATGTCTTGTTTGCATGTATGTGTGGATGCTTGTGTGGTGATCGATGTGAGTAGTTGACGAGCCGTTCGAGTTCGCCGACGACCCCGTTCCCGAAGAGCAGGTGCAGCAGCAGTTCGCTGAGGAAGGCAAGTATAACACGGACAATCCTTGATTACCGATACACAATTTAATCATATGATCATATGCATGTGTCTAATTTTGTTATACACTAAGGATGTTCCTAGTCTTTACCTTATTCCTTGATTATCCGGGTTATATGCATTATGGTTAGTATTTGCTACGCGCTGCAACCAACATTTATTTTAAATGTTAATATTGAATTAAGGGTTCACTTCAAAGATGACTAAAAGATGTTTTTTAGCAACATGGTTCAGGGAATTAGAGCATGTGCTTCGTGCTTTGTTCTAGTATCTCTATAAGGTTTGGTCTAGGGAATTAGAGCATGTGCTTCGTGCTTTGTTCTAATGTCTCTCCGTAAGGTCCGGTTCTTAAAGCGGCAACCCAGGAACTTGTTCGCCGCCGTTGGAACTATAATGGCTCTGGTCTTGGATAACTAGCTTGTATGTCTCTAGCTCGCCAGTGGTTACCGAAAGGCGTATGTGGGGAGCATGGGTGAGAGTATAGTTTGATCCATCGAGGACGGATTTATCTGTTGGCTATGTCTCGTTAGGCAAAGTCCCGTGATGTAAGCGCCCGATGTACGGCAGCTTCACACGTTGCGATGATTGCGCTCTCGCTCTGGACACCATTGACCCCCTCACGTTGCGCCCTGAGCATACGTCAATCTCGATGCCTTGGGTTATGCTGCCTATGTTGAACCAAAACGGCTACTGTGCTTGTTAGGGTGTTTTGTGAAAGTCCTCGTAACATAAGTTATTTTGGATTTATGTGGCCGGCGGGTAAAGGGCGAAACCTCTGCAGAGTGTTGATCTATCATGATAGCCGTGCTCACGGTTACCAGCGGCCTGGATCCTTTTTGATTAGAAGATGATGTTAGCGGTTGATGTTGGTTATTCTATGATTACTTAAACATTATTATTAATGGGTTTATTACCTGGCTTCTACTCATTTGTAGTAATTTGGGTGATAATAAAATGAAACTACTAAAAGTGCTATTGCAGTTTAACCGTGTCAAGCCTTTTGTTCTTGCATAACCCGTGTTATACTTGTTAAGTAAGATGGTTTACTTACACTTGCAACTATTCAAGAAAATCCCGGATGGGTAACAGATGGAGCAATGAACGATCAGTCGCTTGCTGAGTTTCCGGAGGATTTGCCGTACTTCTAGCTGTGTTCAACCAGTCGGTGTCCCTGTGGACTCGAGGCTCTACTAGTTGAGAAACGTTTAATAATATTAAGACTTCCGCTGTGTTATTTGTTTAAGACTATGCCTTGTGTTAAACTTTTATGTAAACTATTTTATTCGAGCATTGTGATCTCTGTGATATAATATTTGTAATCTATATGTGTTCTGTGGACATCCTGCGCACACATATGGAAGCATTCGGATTTTTTGGGAATCTGGGTGTTACAAAGTTGGTATCAGAGCCGTGCTGACCGTAGGATCACAACCTAGATAGAACGGTCGATTAGATTTTGCTTAACCCTTGCTCTTTTGTTATCTTCTACCTTGAAGTTGAGTTTCTATTGAAAAATGGTGATCTATCCTACCTCTGTCCATTGTGAAAAGTTTCTAACTTTTGCTTACTCCTCCATCTTGTTTCTATAGCTGGAGCGCACGAGGCAGACCCCCCGCAGGCCCAAGATGTCGGAACTCCCGTACCACGTCGTAGAGTACCCGCTGAAGAGGCAGAACCCGGACACCTACAGAGACTGGGTGCAGATGCGCAAGCAACAGGAGCTTCAGAGACATCAGGTCGCGGAAGAGCCACAGCAGGAGCCTGAAGAGGAGGAACCCGAGGAGTGAGAGCCTGAGACCTCGGAGTCCGCAGTAGGTGAGCAAGAAGACCAGATGGTGGCCGCAACTGATGATGAAGAGGTGGACGCCAACACTGGAGACGCGTCCGATGATGAAGAAGTGCCCCGGAGCCCTACACCTGTCCTGTCACCGCGCCAGATAGCTCCACGCACGCCCCGGTGGATCGTCTACAAGTTCGTCGGGGACGGAGGCGACCACTTCTACCACAACGAGCTTCTCCGAGTGCTTGATACCCGCTACCGCTTCGGTCGTGTTGGAGTAGAGTACCGTAGTGAGTGGTGGACGCACGTTCTCTACCGCAGCTTCTAGAGGACCGCAGTGCACGTGAGGGTGACCGATGAGGTGGCAAGGGCTGCTCGTGAGATATCGGTTCACTATGCTATGTCTGACCATGATACCCAGGAGGCAGGGATCGCTGATGCTGCACGCCAAGCCTACCACGTCTACTGCCACAAGTGCTTCGCCAAGATCAAGGATGAGCCAGAGAGGTACCACCCCCGCCGCAAGAGTGGCGCCACAGCTTGCACCATCGTGTCTACCACCAATGTTCAAGACCGCCAGCTTGCTTCTACAGTGGCGCTTGTGGCTATTCTCACCACGGAGTTTGATGTTGTGTCTGATGAGAATGCCATGTTGAGGAGGAAGCTCACCGCCATGCAGGAGAAGAATAAGGAGCTGCAGCACCAGTTGGGAGGACCCGCACCCCGCAGCCCAGAGTACCGTGGAGAGTCACCACAGCGCAGGCGGCCACGCTACAACTCCCCTGCCGCTCACACCACCGTCGACCCCTAGAAGCTTCCATAAGTTGTAATAGGGATCGAATAGAACGTTTTTGAGTCCAAAACTAGTCTAAGAGTGTCGAGTCTTGTGTGAACTATGTCTTTGGATGCTTGAATGATTTGTCATTATGCTTATGTGTGATTCGGATCTTTGTAATGATTGTGATGAGCGTGGATGAAAGTCTGCAATCATCTAGTATTGGATTAAGGTATAAGGAATTTAATGAATAAATAGTTGGGTTCTTAATCTCTTTGGCACATCATCTACTATCTTGCTTGTCACCTGAGTACCTTATCTTGTCCGTGGGTTTGCTTCTGTTCTCGACACCGGTTCAGATATGACTGTGAATGTGAATGATGGGGTTTTGATCAGTGATTGTTTAATGAATTACAGATGGTTGGGACAAGAGGATCGTCGGGTGCTGGCAACCAGAACCAGAACCATCCAGCCACCATGGAGGATTTGGTCCGCATGCAGACACAGACGATGCAGCAGTTGACTCAGGCCATAGCTTTGATGCAGCAGAACCTGCAGAACCCACCTGTCCAGCCACCTCCCCAACCCATCAGGGACAGGAGGGGAGAATTCTTGAAGGGGCGCCCGCCAAAGTTCTCTCGTGCCAAGGACCCGATGGAAGTTGAAGACTGGATCAAGGCAGTGGAGAGACAACTTGACATTGCTCAGTGTGATGACAGGGAGAAGGTGCTCTACGCCTCTAGGCAGTTTGAGGGAGCCGCTCTAGACTGGTGGGAGGCGTCACATGGCAGCAGTTCAGTGATGACTTCCGTGCTCACCATGTGCCTGAGGGACTGATGATCCTGAAGAAGAAGGAGTTCCTAGCTCTGACACAGGAAGGGATGAGTGTCACTGCCTACCGTGACAAGTTCCTTGAGCTGGCCCGCTACGCACCAGATGAGGTGTCAATAGACCGGAAGAGGCAGACTCGCTTAAGGGGTGGACTCCAGGATGCCTTGCAGCTGCAGTTGATGTGCATCACCTTTGCAACCTTCGGTGAGTTGGTCGATGGTGCTCTGATGGTGGAGCACAAGCGCCGTGAGATTGAGGACAAGAAGAGGAGGATCATGAACCAGCAGTCTGGCAGCAATGTCCGCTCCCGCTACAACCCCCACCAGGTGAATCAGCAGCGCACTCAGGGACAGTCAGGCCATCAGGACCATCAGCGTCCCCAGAATCCACCACCACCACAGCAGCAGCAGCAGCGCTACAAGAACGTGCAACAAAACACTCAGCTTTCACGCACCACCCAGGCTAACACCACTCCTGTCGGCCCAAGGGCATGCTACCACTGTGGTGAACAGGGACATTACGCTAACTTTTGTCCCCGGAGGGTACAGAACTCCACTGGTCAGAACAACAACCAGAAGACAGGACCGCAACCAGCTCAGAATGGGAATCAGCAGCATGCACAGGGAAACCGTGGCCAATAGAACTACGCCAAGGGCAGGCTCAACCATATGGGAGCAGAAACTGCATAAGGAGCCACAGATGTGGTAGTCGGTACGTTTCCAGTCAACTCACAACCTGCTACAGTTTTGTTTGATTCTGGAGCTTTGCACGCTTTCATATCTGCTGATTTCGTGAAAAAGAACTTGATGCTTATGCAACCTATGGGAAATACCATGTTGGTTAGCTCACCGCGAGGAGAACTTCGGGCCACATTACGTTGTCCTAACGTAGTGGTTAACATAAGGGGGGTAGACTTCTTAGCACACCCTATAGTCCTAAACTCTATCGGAATGGATCTCATCTTGGGAATGAGCTGGCTAGCGAAGTACGAAGCAGTCATACAGTGTTCCAAGCGTGCAGTTCAGTTAGTGGCTCCATCAGGAGAGAAGATTGAGTATCAGGCAATTAAGTCCTCAGAGACTGGTCAAGGTTTTGGAGGAATCAGAGAGGGTCACCGGGAACAAAGTCATCCGTGTGTGCAAGGTTCAGTGGAAACGTCATTCAGAAGGTGAAGCAACTTGAGAAAGAAAGGATGGTCTCAAGGCTGAATATCCATATCTCTTCCAATCCACTTCCGAATCTCGAGGACGAGATTCATTTTAAGGGGGGTAGATTTGTAACACCCTAAAAATGGCCTTATTTAAAATTTAGTAATTAAATTACTATTTATATTAAAGTGCTCATAATTAATATAGGGAAATAAAATTTTGAAGAAAATAAAAGAAAATATAGGAAATAGAAACATTATTGTTGCATTCATGCTGGTGCATTTATTTTTGATTGTTCAATTCAACTTTGAATTTGAATTTGGATCCAAATGAGTGTTTGAAAAAAAAGAAAAAGAAAAGAAAAAAAAAAGAAAAACCTTTTCTTCTCTCTCTCCCTCACTTTCTCAGCCCGGCCCAGTTCTCCCTCTCTCCCCGCGCGGCCCACTTCTCTTTCCCTCTCTTCCTTCTCGTTTGGCCCAGCCCACGAGCACAGCCCGCCGGCCCGCCTTCCCCCTCTCACTCCCGCTCGCTGACACGCGGGGCCCACCCCTCATCCCCTACCTCCAGCTGCGCCAGCGCCGCGACGGAGCCGAGCCAGAGTCCGTGCCCGTGCCGCCTTCGCCCGGCCTTGGCGCGCACGCCAAGGACTCCCTGCCGCCCCTATATAACCGCCGCCACAGCTCCTCCCTCGAACCCCAACCCTAGCGCCACCACGCCTTCAAGCTCGCGTCGCCGCCGCAACCCTAGCCGCCGCCGCCGCCAACTCGCCACCTCGCGGCCTCATTGTCGACGAGGACACGCCCAAGAGCTTCGCAAGGTAGCAGGGAGCACGCCGAGCCCCTAAACCCCCTCTCTCTCGCTCTGTAGCGCTTGCGCGAGCTCGCCGTTGATCCCCGTCCGCCGCCGCGCGTCGCCAGCCGCCACCGTCGCCCAAAACTCGAGAAGAACCCCCAAAACGAGTTCGCCATCTCCTTCGCTCTCTCCCGGGCCAAACGCGGCGAGGTTTGGTGCCCTGTAGCGTCGGGAAAGCCCAATGCCGGTGAGCTTCCGGCGAGGCGCTGCCGCGAGCCGCCGTCTCCGACGACCTAAAAGCCCCAATCAACCGGAGCCGTTAGATCTAGATCCAACGGCCCAGATCAAACCTGAATCGAGTCAGCCTAGGTCAAACCGGCCGCCATGGCAATTTTGCAAAAGAGCCCCTGCTATTTTTGGAAATCAACCCGCGGTCCAGCGAAGTTCAAAAATAATTTCAGTTTAGTTCTTTTTCTTTTGGTTTAGCCCCTGCACTTTTGAAAAATAGTGCCCGCCGTCCTGAGTGACAGTTTTACCCGTAGGCCCTCGAGCTTTTATACGAAATTATGTTTTAGGTCCCTGGTTTCTTTCAAAAAACACCCTTGGAAGCCTAAAAGTCTCACCAGCAAGCCCTAGAGCCCGTTTTAAGCGTAGTTTCTTCGTTTTAACTCCGATTTGAGTGATTTTCGCGCTCACGTGTTCGTAGTGAACCGTACAGCAACTCTAAAGCCTTCTTTTCATCATTTGTTTATGTTTGGTGTACTGTTCTAATTAAATGTCTTGTTTGCATGTATGTGTGGATGCTTGTGTGGTGATCGACGGTCCCGAAGAGCAGGTGCAGCAGCAGTTCGCTGAGGAAGGCAAGTATAACACGGACAATCCTTGATTACCGATACACAATTTAATCATATGATCATATGCATGTGTCTAATTTTGTTATACACTAAGGATGTTCCTAGTCTTTACCTTATTCCTTGATTACCCGGGTTATATGCATTATGGTTAGTATTTGCTACGCACTGCAACCAACATTTATTTTAAATGTTAATATTGAATTAAGGGTTCACTTCAAAGATGACTAAAAGATGTTTTTTAGCAACATGGTTCAGGGAATTAGAGCATGTGCTTCGTGCTTTGTTCTAGTATCTCTATAAGGTTTGGTCTAGGGAATTAGAGCATGTGCTTCGTGCTTTGTTCTAATGTCTCTCCGTAAGGTCCGGTTCTTAAAGCGGCAACCCAGGAACTTGTTCACCGCCGTTGGAACTATAACTAGCTTGTACATCTCTAGCTCGCCAGTGGTTACCGAAAGGCGTATGTGGGGAGCATGGGTGAGAGTATAGTTTGATCCATCGAGGACGGATTTATCCGTTGGCTATTTCTCGTTAGGCAAAGTCCCGTGATGTAAGCGCCCGATGTACGGCAGCTTCACACGTTGCGATGATTGCGCTCTCGCTGTGGACGCCATTGACCCCCTCACGTTGCGCCCTGAGCGTACGTCAGTCTCGATGCCTTGGGTTATGCTGCCTATGTTGAACCAAAACGGCTACTGTGCTTGTTAGGGTGTTTTGTGAAAGTCCTCGTAACATAAGTTCTTTTGGATTTATGTGACCGGCAGGTAAAGGGCGAAACCTTTGCAGAGTGTTGATCTATCATGATAGCCATGCTCACTCTTACGAGCGGCCTGGATCCTTTCTGATTAGAAGATGATGTTAGCGGTTGATGTTGGTTATTCTATGATTACTTAAACATTATTATTAATGGGTTTATTACCTGGCTTCTACTCATTTGTAGTAATTTGGGTGATAATAAAATGAAACTACTAAAAGTGCTATTGCAGTTTAACCGTGTCAAGCCTTTTGTTCTTGCATAACCCGTGTTATACTTGTTAAGTAAGATGGTTTACTTACACTTGCAACTATTCAACAAAATCCCGGATGGGTAACAGATGGAGCAATGAACGATCAGTCGCTTGCTGAGTTTCCGGAGGATTTGCCGTACTTCTAGCTGTGTTCAACCAGTCAGTGTCCCTGTGGATTCGAGGCTCTACTAGTTGAGAAACGTTTAATAATATTAAGACTTCCGCTGTGTTATTTGTTTAAGACTATGCCTTGTGTTAAATTCTGATGTAAACTATTTTATTCGAGCATTGTGATCTCTGTGATTCAATATTTGTAATCTATATGTGTTCTGTGGACATCCTGGACACACATATGGAAGCATTCGGATTTCTTGGGAATCTGGGTGTTACATTCCCAGTCAGAGGCGTGCTCAAGTGGTGAACCAGCAAGCTCAAGCAGCACCTCTGAATCCGCCTCCCAACCCGCCACCAAGTCCCGCAATGGACCCGGCAATGCAGCAGTTGATCGCGGATCAGATGCAGTTGGTTCGTCAGCTCATGGAGACAATGGCAAACCTGCAGGCGCAACAGAATCAGCAGCCACCGCCTCCGCCACAAGCAGTTCAGCCACTCAGAGACAGGCACAGGGTATTTCTAAGCCAGCACCCTCCTACCTTCTCCCATTCCTAAGATCCCCTGGATGCAGATGACTAGCTGAAGAATGTCGCCAAGAAGCTGAACATCGCTCAGTGTACAGATCGTGAGAAGGTTTTGTATGCTTCAGGAAGACTGGAAGGACCGACATCTGACTGGTCGGATACTTTTGTCAATGTGCATGCTACCCCCAATGCCATCTCCTGGCAGGAGTTCTAGGATGCATTCCGCACACAGCACATCCCTGCTGGTGTGATGGATCTGAAGCAGGAAGAGTTCCGGGCATTAGAGCAGGGAAACATGAGCGTCTGCGAGTACCGGGACAAGTTCACTCAGTTGTCCCGTTATTCACCTGAGGATGTGGATTCTGATGCAAAAAGGCAACGTCGTTTTCTGAAGCGGTTGATAATACCTATCTTGTATCAGCTGCAGAGCCACACCTTTCCCGACTTCCAGTCCATGCTGGATAGAGCTATTGTGTGTGAGAAAACTCGCAAGGATATGAGTGAGCAGAAGAGGAAAGCTCAATCTTCTCAGTCAGGACAGTCTAGCAACAACCGCCCAGCACCGTTCTGGAGGAAATGGGGGACAGTATCAGCAGGGTCAGCAGGTGCAGCGTTCTGGTCAGAGGTACTCTTAGCAAGTGCGGCGCACCCCTACTCCCCAGCAGAACCGGCCAGGCAATGCAACGAGTACACCTGTGAGAACCAACCCTGCTTCTACACCAATCAAAGCTGTTGTCTGCTTCAAGTGTGGGGAAAACGGGCATTACTCTAATCGGTGCCCCAAGACCAACTTCCAAACCCCACAGCCTCAGCGTACCAATGGTTAGAAGAATGGGCAGTCTGCTTCTCAAGCACCAGCCAACAGGGTCAGCAGAACTACGCACGGGTGAATCACGTGACTGTCGATTCAGCTCAGGAGGCCCATGACGTGGTGCTCGGTATGTTCCTCGTAAACTCAAAACCCGCTGTAGTTTTATTTGATTCCGGAGCATCACATTCATTTATAACTGAAGACTTAGTGGCTAAAAACAACATATCTAGAGGGCTTTTGAGAACTCACGTAATAGTTCATTCTCCTGCTGGTGAGATGAGAGCCACACAAATATGCCCAGATGTTCCGCTTAAAATTAGTGGTCCTGAAATCAAATGAGAAGTCAAATGCTCTTGATGTCAGTATGGGGATGGATTGGTTAGCGAAGCATGACGGGGTCATTCAGTGTGCCAAGAAGTGAGTGTTACTGACCAGCCCGCAAGGGGACACAATTGAGTTCATGCCTACTCCAGCAACCAGTGCCGGCACTGTCAATCAGTTGAAAGGGAGATCTCTAGAAGATATCAAGGTCGTATGTGAATTTCCGGACGTCTTTCCAGAGCATTTACCAGGTATGCCACCAGACCGTGACTTTGAGTTCAGCATTGAGCTTTTACCTGGTACTGCACCTATTTCAAAAAGACCATATAGAATGGATGTTAAGGATTTGACAGAACTAAAGAAATAAATAGAAGAACTTGAAGCTAAGGGCTTCATTAGACCTAGTTCGTCTCCTTGGGCAGCTCCTGTGATTTTTGTTGATAAAAAGGATGGCACCAGGAGGATGTGCGTGGATTACAGAGCTCTTAATGATGTGACTATCAAGAACAAGTATCCACTTCCAAGGATTGAGGATTTGTTTGATCAGATGAGAGGTGCCAAAGTTTTCTCCAAGATTGATCTGCGATTAGGCTATCATCAAGTGAAGATTCGGAGAGAAGATATTCCCAAGACTGCTTTTATTTCCAGATACGGTCTCTATGAGTACCTGGTCATGTCATTTGGTCTAACGAATGCACCTGCAAACTTCATGCATCTGATGAACAAGGTATTCATGGCGTATCTCGATAAGTTTGTGGTTGTGTTCATCGATGATATCATGATATATTCCAAGAATGAGGAAGAACATGAAGAACATTTGAGGCTAGTATTGCAGAAGTTACGGGAACACCAGTTGTATGCCAAGTTCAGCAAGTGTGACTTCTGGTTGAAGGAAGTTTCTTTCCTAGGTCATGTCATCACCGATGGGGGTATCAAGGTGGATCCAGGCAAGGTTAGTGATGTGTTGCACTGGGCACCGCCTCAGAATGTGTCAGAGATCCAAAGTTTCTTGGGGATGGCAGGTTACTACCGCAGATTCATTGAAGGGTTCTCTAAGATTGTTAGGCCTCTTACTGCATTACTAGAGAAGGGAAGAGAGTAATAGTGGAGTGATGCTTGTCAGCGGAGTTTTGAAGAGCTAAAGAAGAGATTGACCACGGCCCCAGTATTAGTGATGCCTGATATTCACAAAGGGTTTGATGTGTACTGTGACGCCTCATATCAAGGCCTTGGGTGTGTGTTGATGCAAGAAGGCAGAGTCGTGGCTTATGCCTCGAGATAGTTGAGGAGGCATGAGAAGAACTATCCTACTCATGATCTGGAATTGGCTGCCGTAGTGCATGCTTTGAAGATTTGGAGGCACTATATGATTGGGAACAGATGTCATATTTTTACAGATCATAAGAGCTTGAAGTACATTTTCACTCAGAGGGACTTGAACTTGAGACAATGCAGATGGTTAGAGCTGATCAAGGACTATGATGTGAATATTCAATATCACCCCGGGAAGGCCAATGTGGTTGCAGATGCTACTAGGACGACAGTTACCGTAGGAATTGTGTTGGGAGATGGAACGTCTCAACTTGGGAATTTGTGCTCATGTCGAGATGGTGACTATGGAAGTAGAGCCAAAACTAGAGCGAGAGATCAGAGAAGGGCAGTCAGGAGATGAGAAGATAGAGGAAATCAGAGACTTGATTAAGTTGGACAAGGAACAGTGTGGTTCATGAACAGAATTTGTGTGCCTGAGATTGATCATCTCCATGAGACTATATTGAAGGAGGCCCATGATTCAGCTTATTCGATCCATCCTGGGTGTACCAAGATGTACCAGGATCTTAAGGAAAGGTATTGGTGGTATGGTATGAAGAGAGATGTCGCTGAGCACGTGGCCTTGTGTGATGTTTGTCAAAGAGTTAAAGCAGAGCACCAAAGACCTGCAGGGTTACTCCAGCCTCTGAAGATACCAGAATGGAAGTGGGAAGAGATCGGTATGGATTTTATTGTCGGATTACCTCGTACTCGTTCTGGCTATGATTCCATATGGGTTGTTGTGGACCGATTGACCAAGTCTGCTCACTTTATTCCTATCAAGTCAACTTATGATAGTGCTAGACTGGCAGAGCTGTATATGTCCTGGATTGTGTGTTTGCATGGTGTCCCGAAGAAGATAGTTTCTGATCGGGGTACTCAGTTCACGTCACGTTTCTGGCAGAAGCTACATGAGTCCATGGATACTAGGCTTAATTTCAGTTCTGCTTATCATCCACAAACTGATGGATAGACAGAGAGGACAAACCAAGTTCTTGAGGATATGTTGAGGGCTTGTGCATTGAAGCATAGCAATAGTTGGGACAAAAGCTTGCCATACGTAGAGTTTCTCCTACAACAACAGCTATCAGGCTAGTCTCAAGATGTCACCCTTTGAGGCTCTATATGGTAGGAAGTGCAGAACACCGTTGTACTGGAGCCAGACGGGAGAAAGTAAAGTCTTTGGGCCAGACATTCTCCAAGATGCTGAACAACAAGTGCAGATGATCAGGGATAATCTCCGGACAGCGCAATCTAGGCAGAAGAGCTACGCAGACACCAGACGGAGGGAGTTTACATTTGAAGTGGGTGACTTTGTGTATCTCAAGGTGTCACCTATCAGAGGCCTTCGCAGATTCAAGGTAAAAGGGAAGTTGTCACCTCGCTTCATTGGCCCGTTCAAGATCTTGGAAAGAAGGGGTGAGGTGACATATTAGCTAGAACTGCCACCTCATTTGTCAGATGTGCACAATGTGTTTCACGTGTCCCAGTTGAAAAAGTGCTTGAGGGTGCCTGAGGAAGAATTGCCTTTGGAGGAGCTTAACGTACATGATGATCTGACTTACACAGAGCAGCCTGTTAAGATATTGGAGACTTCAGAGAGAGTCACTAGAAACAAGGTGATCAAAATGTGCAAGGTGCAGTGGAGTCATCATTCTGAGGATGAGGCTACTTCGGAAAGAGAAGATGAGCTTGTCGCAGAGTTCCCTCAGTTGTTCCCAGATCTTTTTGAATCTCGAGGACGAGATTCTCTTTAAGGGGGGGTAGGATTTGTAACACCCTAAATTTTATTCATCACAAACAAATCGATATAGCAACATGTTATCATAGTTTTATTGTTTTAAGGCTATATTTAAATTGATAATAAAAATAATGTCCATAAATAATCGAACATCGCTTTAATTATAGATCAATCAAGTTCATGTTGCATCCATGCTGCTGCATATAAATTTTTGTGTGAAGTTTTGGAGTTTAAACAAAGTCCTAGAACAGTTTAAACAAATCTCTCCATAGGTTTAAACATTTCAAACCTTCTATTTCTCCTTTCTCTCTTTTTCTAGCCCAACCAAACTCTTGCTGACGGTATGGGAGTCACCATCGTTGATTTCTTGGCAGCTGGCCGTTGCCTCGAGGGATGTTACTCGAGGGTAGGGGCTGTGGCGGTTCCACTCCGAAATTATTCCAAGTTAAGTACCTTTGGACCACTAATCACGTAGTCAAGCACTTAATCCGGAATAAGCTGGAGCGCCGTCGGATTAAACCCGATTAAACCACGTACTTTTCCCGATCGAAACAACAGCACGCCCACACGAAGGCGGGTTCCAGAGATTACAACATTCCACAAATTAAATCACGCACATAGGTAACCTAGTTATTACAAACCGAGTTGAAATAAAATCAGAGTACAAGTCTTGCAGCGGAATTTGAAAGTTCATAACAACTGAAATTAGAAGTTCATTGCAGCGGAAGTAAATAATCTAACGGCGGTACAAATAACTCCGTGCTGAAGCCTGCCACGAAGCTACTCCTCCCGATCCTCGCCAGAGGACGGGACCCATTCGATGTGCCAGCCAGGTGGAACCTGGACGGGCCAAGTCATAGCATCCACATCCAAAATGATACCTGTAAAATATTGTCACAAGCAAGGCTGAGTATACTAATACTCAGCAAGGCTTACCCGTCGGGTGAAATCTACATCACCGACATCTAGACAATGAGAGGCTTTTGGCTGGTGGGTTTGTTTGCCAAAAAGCAACTAAAGTAGATCCTTGCTTTCAAGTTTTAGCTTCATATTCTAGTAAATTTAACCATTCTAAATTAGCATCCTCTCTAAGCATACAAGTGGTGCAATACAAGTTATTCATAGAACAAGTTCATGATCTCATAATTCCACTTATTACTCGATGTAGCAAGGCGGTCAAGCAGTCTCATTAACCGCGAGAAGCGGACAGTTCGAACCGAATTTGTGCTACCTGGCCAGGGAAAACCCAACATACACGGATACTCTGCTTGCTATAAAAGGCACAAGCATTTCCCAACCTTTCCCATCGATCCACAATTCGGAACCGGGTCCACTTCCTTAGGATAAAGGTTTACTGCTTCACTCACAGCATCACGCATATATCCACAAGTGTACGGCAGGGGAAAACAAAGTTTCCAAGGAGAGATGGCTATCGGCCCTAGCTGCTTCAATCTGGTACCGGGCTTACCGGCTCCCATATACCGGCATGCATGTGGTACGTTCAAAAACTTGACACACTCTACCACACATTTCGACCTTAATCAATTATCATACACGGACGGGAGATCTACGTCTATCATCCCGCCCGTCAATCCTTATGATTCCAACATAAGTAAAGACAAGCAATTCCTATATCTCGCGAGTGACAGGAAATCACTCGACTTGTAACGGACCTATAGCAATGCTCTATCGATCCCTTTCATACTAGTATTGCAAGTCATAGGTACTAGGAATTTGCAGCTACGGTATTCATTCAACTCCTAGAAACGTAAATGCACGAACATAGAGAATTCAAAGTGCATAATTTGGAAATGTTAGGTTATGCTCCGGGGCTTGCCTTTTTGCTCAACTCAAAGCCTGGGCTAAGGTAGGGTTAGTTGACTTGCTTCAGCGGCATTCTCCCATCCTTCTTGTGGTCCTTCTTCGAAATCCGCGACGGTACGCATGCTCCGGGATCTATACGAGATGCATATGCATAAGATTTACAGCGATTTCAATGCTCCAATTAAAGCACGGGCATTTGAGGCCATAACCCTCTAGACAAAAATGAATTCTCTACTTTCACCTTACAACACACTTGGAAGGGTGCCGTATAGGTTTTTTTTTTTTTTTTTTTTTTTTTTTTTTTACTTTCGATGGTGATTGCGTACATATATAAAATTATACTTTTTATTTCTTCATTTAGCAACGCAGTTTGTGTTTTTGGGATAATTTCAGTTCTTCCCCTAAATTTTACTTTCACGCACGCGGGGTAAAGAATTGTTCTTCTATTAAACAAGATTCGAACTCCAATTTGTTGTCCTATTTCTATAATTTAAATTCTAGTGAAACTTCATAAATACACTTAGGTCATTATGCTTATGTTTGCTGCAGCAAGGTTGGGCACAATTTATTAAGTAATATAAATTTTTGGATTTCCCTACAATTTCAACCATTTCAGCCGCTAGGAGATGAAATTAAATCTTATAAAAATAAATACACAGGAAAATAGGGTGAACTATTTATAGGAGCAAAATAAAGTCATGTGTGGCTCATCTAGCAAGTGGGTACTCAGTTTTAATGGCAAACATGGGCCAAACAATTGCTACTTCTTTTTCTCACCCTAATTTATTTAAGCATGTTAACCGAGTTAAAAATGGGGTTTAGCATTTTTCTAAGATAGCTACTAATATGGATACAGTACTGTACCAAGTTGGCTAATTTTTGTTTAAGGGAATAATTTCTAAAATTCAAACAATGTTTCAGCTGAGAATAACCTAAACAATTTATATCCGGAGCTAGAAAATATATCTCAGTGCAAGATTGATACTGCAAAGCCTTTGTAACTAGAGTAACAACATATCCAAAGATCACTTCCATAGCTGCTGTAGTTTAGGAATTATGCACAAAAGTTCATTTTCAAAGTTTGATTTTTAGAGCCTGAACCAAGCAATAAAAGCACATACATGCTGTGTAGGGAATGAAATATACATCACCAGGAGTACAAATAATTTTAGTTTGCATTTTTACGATTTTTCTACGATTTTATATCAAATTTACAAATTCACTGCAGGAATCCTAGATCTACAATTTCGGCTGTTACAAACAGGTCCTCGGTTTTTGCATTGGGAACCCTAGAAAGATTTCGCGAATTGCAATCGGGTCCTTGGGCGGAGCAGTGAACTCGGCGGCCCAAATTCCGGCGAGGGGAGGCCGGGGATGGCCGGACTGAGGGCACTGGAGGGATTAGGGGCTCACCACGAGAAGGTTTTGTGCAGCGGTCGAGGTCGGAGGTGGACCGTGGAGGGCCGGCCATGGGAGCAGCGATGGAGCAGCCGCCGGAGCTCCGATTCCGGCGAGGACGGTGGCCGGAGTGGTGGGGATGCGGCTGGGGAAGGTAGAGTGGAGGTAGGGGAACCCGTTTTGGCCGTTACTTCGAGCGGGGGATGACTGCAGGGGGGATCTCGACGGTGAGCTCGAGCTCTGCTCGTCCATGGCGGCTAGCGGCGGCGCTGCAGGCCGATGGAGGGGCTGCTGGGTGGCTGGGGGCGTTGGAGAGGAGGAGGAGAAGGTTTGGGGCGGCGCGGAGGAGGCCGTGGGGCAGCAGGACAATGGGGGCGAGCTCGAGCAGAGCTCCCATGGCAGCAATGGGGGCTGCTGCGCAGGAGGTGGAAGAGGCTAGGGTTTGGGCGTCGGGGAGTTTAATAGGCGACGACCGGAAGGGGTAGAGAGGGGATTTCGCGTGGGGAAGGGAGGAGAGGGCGCCAGGGACTCGTGGCGCCACCACCGGCGTTGCCCACTGCATGCTGGAGACGTGCAGGAGAGAGGTGGCGTGAGGAGGAAGAAGGGGCTGACAGGTGGGGCCGGGTTGTAAGAGAGAGGAAATAAATTTTTCAATTTAAAAGTTTTGCCCTAAAAGAAATAGCTCCCGAAGTCCAAAAATTATGAATAAATACAATTTAGAAACCTTAGAACATTTGTGTTATAATGGAGGTTTGAAAAGTTGCAAAACATTCTTGGTTTAGGTGCAGTTTTAAATTCAAAAAGACTTGAATTTGAATTTGGTATGAATTTTTGGCCCTAGCAATTCAACTCCAAAAATATGGGGAACAAGATGTAAATTCCACATTTGAGACCTAGTCTTTTATAAGCTTTTTACCCATCATAGTTATATTAGAGAATTTGGGCTTTCTTTACAAGTCATTATTTTAATCTAAAAATTCAATTTCCATAATTCGAATTACGTCCAAAGATATTCTAATCAAGGTAGAAAAAGGAAAGGTGTTTTAATATGCATACTAAGACATCTTTGTAAGACCAAACTCAAGTCTTAAATAACTTCCTCATTTGGTATTGTTAGTCAAAGTTTTCTCCCTTTTTCAATATGTTGGTAAATTCATAACTTCCTTTCCATTGTTTTGTTTTATCTTCCCAATTCCTTTTATTAATTATTTTATTAACCTCTCCCGCCTTTATTAAAACCCTTCAATAGTATCACTAATCATCAGAGGTATGATACTCAAAGAGAGTTTTCAATTTAAAGTCCTACCCCTTTTATTTTGGGAGTAAAATCTTATTTTAACTTAAAGTTAAAACATGGACACATACATGGAGGTTAGATGCTTATTTATTTCATATGCTCAACTTTAATTAAGTCACTAACAACACAACTTATATTAAATTATTAATTAATTCACATCCTTTGTATTTTATGAAAGCTCATGTTGTGAATAAAATCTTATTTTATTACTAACACCACAAGATTGCCACATGTAGGCCATGATTAGAACTGCAAGCTTACTAATCCAATTATTTAAGCCTAACATTAAATTATTGACAATTATTTTACTAAAGAACATTAGGAGCACTCTAAATATTATTTTATTTATAGCCCAAAGTGCTCCCTTAAAAAGTGTGTGTGTGCTCGTATGCTTTTCATCTCATGGTTAAGTTGGTCTTTCAACTTGATTTCCTATGTTTGGTGGATAAAGCCTCTGAGTTATACATAACTCACCAAGGTTGCAATGTCATATTTTTATATATACCCAACTTCCATTTGAGAAGGTGGTTTGGTTTTATAAATTAGAAAGTACCTTCCTAAAGAAAGGTGTTTTGTAACAAGAAAAGATCTACAACCTTTCATAGACGTTTGTGATGTGCACAATTCTTATTTAAAATTTTAAATTAGAACCTTGCCTTCAGAAGGTCATTAATATCCTTAATTGGAATTATTTCATGTGTTGTCTTCATGTGAGCCATTAGTCCTTTAAGGCCTTTAGGGGCATAGAAGCATTACTTAACTTTGCCGTTCAACTTGTAAGAGAAGATGTTTAGATTTGTACTAGAAAAGTTTTTGTAGGGTCCAATTTCAAGAACCAAGGCTCGAGTACAAACTTAACAATCCTCATGTGTAATCCTCATTCCAACTAGTGATTTAGTTTCAGGGTTTACAGTGCCTTAGTTTGTTTGATCACTCCTATTATACGCTTTAAACACCAGGGGTGTTACAGCCTACCCCCCTTAAAAAGAATCTCGTCCCGAGATTCGCACAGGGAGGAAAGGTGGACATTTCATTAGAAGAAAGAGGTGTTAGTCAAAGAAACACAGATACAACGTACCCAAGTTCTTACAGATTTACTGCTCGGAGATGATACTGATTCCAAATCTCCGATACAACCTCAACGTCGTTCGTGTGGGAGCGGGCGATGAATGTAGATATGGAAAGCTAAGAGCATCAAGATCTGGCACACAAGACAAAAATAATACACCACTATTGTCCAGTGAACTCCAGGGCCAATCGGGGGAAAGAAGGGGCAAGCCATGGATGGTGTCAAAAGTCGAATCCTTCCTTGTTCGTCGACTTAATTCTTGCGGAATCCTCAGGTGACTTCTGCGCGAACTCCTCCTTCGATGAAGTTGGTGCTGTGGATCTTGGTTAAACGTCAAGGTAGGTTGCCGAGAGGGGAACTTCCTCGTGGCTTTACGAAGGGGTGGAGGCAGGGTTTGCTTGTCACAGAATGGAGGACATGGTGGGGAAATGGCAGCTTGGTTACCGTGGAGGTCGCCGAAGAGAGACGAGAGCGGTGGAGTACTGACTCAAGTGGAGCACCATGGAGTGATGGCAGCCATAGGAGAGGCTGCATTTATCGACAGCCGGGGCGGAACAGCGATAGTGGTGTGTCGAGAGCAGGAGGTAGGGCCGGCAATGAGATTCCCTGGGTGACGGGACGATGGTACGACGGCAACTGGGGTAGTGTTGACCAGCCGCGGTAGGGAAAAACGACGAAGGGGATAGTGGGCTGGTGAACGGGGCAGAGCACACGACGCACGGATACAGAGGAGGTCAAACTGGCCCTTGAGACCCTGACGTGATGGTGGGAGGAATAGATGGCAAAGGTGATCTTTGAGACTGTAGATAGTCACGGGCAAGATGCTTAACCAATCGTAGGTCCTAAGTAACAACGATTTACCTACTTTTATATCAACAGGAACAAGGAATGAACTCTTTAGCATTCTCCTAAGAGAAAAGGGATGGTTACTGATCAACGAGGTTATGAGATGACAAGAGTGCCCAATAAATTTAAAGCTAGCCCACATCATACTAAACGACCATGGCATGACATTACACGGGGTTGCCGCCCAATTTCTAAGATGAGCTAAAAGGAACAACACGGGTGGGGCGATAAAAGATCTACTTCTGGCAATGATGGAAATACACCTAGAAAAGGTGGTGTGGTATGGAACTTTTGGAAAAATTCTTGCTCAATTTCATCTTAATTGTCGAATGTCCAAACTCATGCACTTTACCATGGTACACATGGCCTGTTCATGATGAGGTGCACATGATATGATGCACGTGCACATGAGCGTATGGTGCGTATGCTTATGAGAGTATGACGTACATGCCGTGATGCAAGTTAGTAGACCTCACACCACATAATTAAAATTCATCATTGCGGAACAATTAGGGAGAGTAAGGAAGTATCGATTTGGGTTGTCAATAAAGGTCTTTTGCGGGTCATATTCCCACATACCAAGATACCAGTGTGCCCCAAGTGACTCAAGCGTGTGGCTGCAGCGCACACACGAGGTCCTAGGTTCCATCACGGCACCATAGGTTAGGGAATACAATACCACAATAAATTCAGAGGGGACAATCCAATTGACACCAGGAGGAAGAAGCACTCATGGGTTAGATGCACATGTGGTTAGGTACCAAAAGATTTTCATGGTGCAATTGACATGGTAATGGTATGCAATGCCCATGCACATGAATTACTCGGAATGATTCCATTGCATGAAGAAGGTACGGATAACCTTTATGCATACAGATGTGACCTTGACCGAACTTATGTCTTGTTCTCATTTATTTTTATTTCCTTGAGCAAGAATAAAACAAGGATTCAAGGATCAAGAAATCAAGGTAGTTGAGTATAGGGGACCAAAAGTCGAGAGTGGCGGGTGATCAAAATCACGCGGCATGTGAGAGTTAGTGATAACAATTCGCTCAAGGTGTGAGAATTGAGGTGTATTCAATCGAGCATTAAGGGAGGTCGAGGGTTCGGATCCTACACATCATGTAATAGGACATTGTTATACTTGACACCCTACATTTACATTATTGGTTCAAGTCATTGCATATTCATATACTCCTCCTAAGCTCAAAGTTCTTGATCCACCCTTAACTAACGTATTAATTTAATGATTACGCCCAAGGAAGAAGCACGTGCTGATCCAAAGTCATTACATTCTCCTATTTCATACGTGGATCAAGTGTCTAGAAGGGTTAGGACAAAGAGAATGGATTGAAGTAGTCCATATTGCCTTGCTTTGGGACAGGTGTCTTATGGTAGCGTAGATGTGGAGGATATTAGAGATTAACATTAAAGAAGAATTACTCTGGACAGATTGTGTTTCCGTAGAAGAGAATTCATAGCTCCTAGCTCCAACATCCAAAATTTCCCATCCTTGGCCAGGTAGTAGGAACTTGGTAACCTACGCATTGGTTTGCCTTTCAGACGCTGATCTAGTGGTTAAGTTTGGTCAAGACTTTCAATCTAGGCTTCTCGGTTTAGATGGATTTTCAGCACACCGAACTTTATAATTCTGCCTATAACTCTAGTTTCCTTATTCCCTTGGGGCTGAACCTTTGAGAGTGTTTCCATCTAAATTTTCTAATAGGCTTTGATAACCATCATTTAGTCCAGACATAGCATCTTCATGGAAGAGTCTTTGACATAAATCCCACTTGTAGGCTATGAACGAATAATGGGAGTCTAATTATTCTAGCTGCAACCTTAAGTTCCCTAAGTCCAGTTTTTAGTAATTCAAAACTCCAAAATATGCGAACTTTCGAGCTTTACTAGTTGTGCCAAGAAAGGCATAGGCTTAGCAATTGACCATAACTTCAGTTTCGCCTATCAAAAGGGCACGACAGCCTTTAGTTCACTTTATTAGGAACAAGCCTAATATTCATTGGTGTTGCATCAGATTTCCTTAAGGGTCGAAAAATATCCTAGTACAGCAATGTCCAAGATAAGCCGAAAACTAAGGGCATAAATTTCTATGACCGACCTCTCATGATTTGTTTGTTGGTTTCCAAAGTGTGGCAGCATGAGATAGTCAGACCTTGGAATAACTTTCCCACTGATATTTTATATAAGTTAGACCTTGTGCTTAGTTTTACTAATTCCTCTGTCAGATTATGGAATTCGGCATGAAGGAGACAAAACAAGGCAGATTTTGGACAGTAAGTAAAATATTCCTAGCCAAAAATTTAACACCCCAAAATTTCCCAAACTTCACCAGATTGTTCCTAACATAGTTGGATACAATGTTACTGTTCAACATTTCTTCAATTTTGAGGTTAAGATGGTGGAAAAATTCAAATTCTTAATTACTGTCCGCAGAATTTTCAGCAAGGCCGGAAGTCGGTATTTGGTTCATATGTCGAGTTTTACTTGTCCAAAAGTCTTGCATTCCTTAACTTAATTGTAGCTTACTTAAGTGTTTAAAATTTAAGGATGCCACAGCAGAGCTAGCTACAAGTGAGGCGGCAGCAATATGGACATCAAATCTAAGTGGGAACCGACATATATTTAAAGAGAGTAATCAGATTATGGACAGAGTAGGAAAATTTCATAGCTCAAAACCTACAAACCCAACCATTACCCAACTTGACCATAATACAGTTCAGATAACTTCCAATAACTTTTTAGTTCAACCCAAAAACAGAACGAGTGACCTAGGTGGCGCAAAAATCCCAATCTTTTAATTAACTCTCTGCTGAAATTCCAGCAGACAGGAAGTGGTATTTTGAGCATAACTTTTAATTGGCTGAACCAAATTTGTGGAAATTTGGACAGCATAAACTAGACAAAATTTGTGACAACTTTCGCTTTTAAGCCTCTAGCAGAAACTTTGCAAAAGTCCATTTTCTAATCTGTTGTTCCCAGAAATTCCAGCAGACAAGGGGGTTACCATTTTAAGCATAACTCTTATTCTACTGAACCAAATTGGTTGAAATTTCTACAGTACAAACTAGATAACACCTATGACAACTTTCATGTTGAACACTTTTTCATTTGACAACGTTTTCAGTTTCGAAATAAGGGTGCAAACAGATTGTTCCCAGCAGGAGTTTTGGGTTGTGATTTCAATTTCTTTGACGACGGTTCGTTTTGGTTCACGTGTTACAAATCGATATTATTTCAGTGAGATGTAATGCATGAGCGGCCTATTCGATCTCACAACACACACGCCAATAGACTTTTGGCTTACGAAGTTAGTGCCGGTGGTTAGGCAATATCCGTCTCTCCTTATATTAACTAGTCGGAATTCTCTAACCGTTCAACATACGTAATCGCGGTTAGTGTACCTGCAGAAAATTCCATTCCAGAGCATATATAATCAACCTTTCGTGCCAGCACTCACGAAAGCGTCTCCATACATTACCACCCACTATAGAGGTGGCACCCGAACGTTTAACATTGAACGGGCAATGTTCATATGTCACCGAGGCAACATATTGACAGTTTCATACGCTATTGACATAGCGTATTGACTTTGTGCCGCCATCATATTTGCATATGATGCCGTGGTACGCTACAGCAATCGCCGTACCTTGCGCCCACCATCCTATTCTATTTTCATACGCCATCACAGCGTATTGACTATGTGCCGCCACTATATTTTCATATAGTGCCGTGGTACGTTACAGCAATCGCCGTACCTTGCGCCCACCATTGCGGAAAGTAAATGACAGAATGAAATGTGCTGGAAGTTAGCATAATATACTATCTGCCACCTACCATAACGTGATCCCTTAACCCACATAGGCTTCACGCTCTAGGTAACATCCTTAACGGTCCTAACTTAACTTTCCTTTGCAAAACGCATCGGAAGCACGAGTTGGCAAGTTTTATTCAAAAATCGTTTATTAAAGGTCTGTTGCTCTCTCCGGTGCGCTGTTTCGGCTCTGATGCCAGCTGTGGCGGTTCCACTCCGAAATTATTCCAAGTTAAGTACCTTTGGACCACTAATCACGTAGTCAAGCACTTAATCCGGAATAAGCTGGAGCGCCGTCGGATTAAACCCGATTAAACCACGTACTTTTCCCGATCGAAACAACAGCACGCCCACACGAAGGCGGGTTCCAGAGATTACAACATTCCACAAATTAAATCACGCACATAGGTAACCTAGTTATTACAAACCGAGTTGAAATAAAATCAGAGTACAAGTCTTGCAGCGGAATTTGAAAGTTCATAACAACTGAAATTAGAAGTTCATTGCAGCGGAAGTAAATAATCTAACGGCGGTACAAATAACTCCGTGCTGAAGCCTGCCACGAAGCTACTCCTCCCGATCCTCGCCAGAGGACGGGACCCATTCGATGTGCCAGCCAGGTGGAACCTGGACGGGCCAAGTCATAGCATCCACATCCAAAATGATACCTGTAAAATATTGTCACAAGCAAGGCTGAGTATACTAATACTCAGCAAGGCTTACCCGTCGGGTGAAATCTACATCACCGACATCTAGACAATGAGAGGCTTTTGGCTGGTGGGTTTGTTTGCCAAAAAGCAACTAAAGTAGATCCTTGCTTTCAAGTTTTAGCTTCATATTCTAGTAAATTTAACCATTCTAAATTAGCATCCTCTCTAAGCATACAAGTGGTGCAATACAAGTTATTCATAGAACAAGTTCATGATCTCATAATTCCACTTATTACTCGATGTAGCAAGGCGGTCAAGCAGTCTCATTAACCGCGAGAAGCGGACAGTTCGAACCGAATTTGTGCTACCTGGCCAGGGAAAACCCAACATACACGGATACTCTGCTTGCTATAAAAGGCACAAGCATTTCCCAACCTTTCCCATCGATCCACAATTCGGAACCGGGTCCACTTCCTTAGGATAAAGGTTTACTGCTTCACTCACAGCATCACGCATATATCCACAAGTGTACGGCAGGGGAAAACAAAGTTTCCAAGGAGAGATGGCTATCGGCCCTAGCTGCTTCAATCTGGTACCGGGCTTACCGGCTCCCATATACCGGCATGCATGTGGTACGTTCAAAAACTTGACACACTCTACCACACATTTCGACCTTAATCAATTATCATACACGGACGGGAGATCTACGTCTATCATCCCGCCCGTCAATCCTTATGATTCCAACATAAGTAAAGACAAGCAATTCCTATATCTCGCGAGTGACAGGAAATCACTCGACTTGTAACGGACCTATAGCAATGCTCTATCGATCCCTTTCATACTAGTATTGCAAGTCATAGGTACTAGGAATTTGCAGCTACGGTATTCATTCAACTCCTAGAAACGTAAATGCACGAACATAGAGAATTCAAAGTGCATAATTTGGAAATGTTAGGTTATGCTCCGGGGCTTGCCTTTTTGCTCAACTCAAAGCCTGGGCTAAGGTAGGGTTAGTTGACTTGCTTCAGCGGCATTCTCCCATCCTTCTTGTGGTCCTTCTTCGAAATCCGCGACGGTACGCATGCTCCGGGATCTATACGAGATGCATATGCATAAGATTTACAGCGATTTCAATGCTCCAATTAAAGCACGGGCATTTGAGGCCATAACCCTCTAGACAAAAATGAATTCTCTACTTTCACCTTACAACACACTTGGAAGGGTGCCGTATAGGTTTTTTTTTTTTTTTTTTTTTTTTTTTACTTTCGATGGTGATTGCGTACATATATAAAATTATACTTTTTATTTCTTCATTTAGCAACGCAGTTTGTGTTTTTGGGATAATTTCAGTTCTTCCCCTAAATTTTACTTTCACGCACGCGGGGTAAAGAATTGTTCTTCTATTAAACAAGATTCGAACTCCAATTTGTTGTCCTATTTCTATAATTTAAATTCTAGTGAAACTTCATAAATACACTTAGGT
The DNA here is from genome assembly GCA_015342445.1 of Digitaria exilis. Taxonomy (NCBI): domain Eukaryota; kingdom Viridiplantae; phylum Streptophyta; class Magnoliopsida; order Poales; family Poaceae; genus Digitaria; species Digitaria exilis. Next base: position 1,479,689 of record JACEFO010001613.1, read on the forward strand.
CATTATGCTTATGTTTGCTGCAGCAAGGTTGGGCACAATTTATTAAGTAATATAAATTTTTGGATTTCCCTACAATTTCAACCATTTCAGCCGCTAGGAGATGAAATTAAATCTTATAAAAATAAATACACAGGAAAATAGGGTGAACTATTTATAGGAGCAAAATAAAGTCATGTGTGGCTCATCTAGCAAGTGGGTACTCAGTTTTAATGGCAAACATGGGCCAAACAATTGCTACTTCTTTTTCTCACCCTAATTTATTTAAGCATGTTAACCGAGTTAAAAATGGGGTTTAGCATTTTTCTAAGATAGCTACTAATATGGATACAGTACTGTACCAAGTTGGCTAATTTTTGTTTAAGGGAATAATTTCTAAAATTCAAACAATGTTTCAGCTGAGAATAACCTAAACAATTTATATCCGGAGCTAGAAAATATATCTCAGTGCAAGATTGATACTGCAAAGCCTTTGTAACTAGAGTAACAACATATCCAAAGATCACTTCCATAGCTGCTGTAGTTTAGGAATTATGCACAAAAGTTCATTTTCAAAGTTTGATTTTTAGAGCCTGAACCAAGCAATAAAAGCACATACATGCTGTGTAGGGAATGAAATATACATCACCAGGAGTACAAATAATTTTAGTTTGCATTTTTACGATTTTTCTACGATTTTATATCAAATTTACAAATTCACTGCAGGAATCCTAGATCTACAATTTCGGCTGTTACAAACAGGTCCTCGGTTTTTGCATTGGGAACCCTAGAAAGATTTCGCGAATTGCAATCGGGTCCTTGGGCGGAGCAGTGAACTCGGCGGCCCAAATTCCGGCGAGGGGAGGCCGGGGATGGCCGGACTGAGGGCACTGGAGGGATTAGGGGCTCACCACGAGAAGGTTTTGTGCAGCGGTCGAGGTCGGAGGTGGACCGTGGAGGGCCGGCCATGGGAGCAGCGATGGAGCAGCCGCCGGAGCTCCGATTCCGGCGAGGACGGTGGCCGGAGTGGTGGGGATGCGGCTGGGGAAGGTAGAGTGGAGGTAGGGGAACCCGTTTTGGCCGTTACTTCGAGCGGGGGATGACTGCAGGGGGGATCTCGACGGTGAGCTCGAGCTCTGCTCGTCCATGGCGGCTAGCGGCGGCGCTGCAGGCCGATGGAGGGGCTGCTGGGTGGCTGGGGGCGTTGGAGAGGAGGAGGAGAAGGTTTGGGGCGGCGCGGAGGAGGCCGTGGGGCAGCAGGACAATGGGGGCGAGCTCGAGCAGAGCTCCCATGGCAGCAATGGGGGCTGCTGCGCAGGAGGTGGAAGAGGCTAGGGTTTGGGCGTCGGGGAGTTTAATAGGCGACGACCGGAAGGGGTAGAGAGGGGATTTCGCGTGGGGAAGGGAGGAGAGGGCGCCAGGGACTCGTGGCGCCACCACCGGCGTTGCCCACTGCATGCTGGAGACGTGCAGGAGAGAGGTGGCGTGAGGAGGAAGAAGGGGCTGACAGGTGGGGCCGGGTTGTAAGAGAGAGGAAATAAATTTTTCAATTTAAAAGTTTTGCCCTAAAAGAAATAGCTCCCGAAGTCCAAAAATTATGAATAAATACAATTTAGAAACCTTAGAACATTTGTGTTATAATGGAGGTTTGAAAAGTTGCAAAACATTCTTGGTTTAGGTGCAGTTTTAAATTCAAAAAGACTTGAATTTGAATTTGGTATGAATTTTTGGCCCTAGCAATTCAACTCCAAAAATATGGGGAACAAGATGTAAATTCCACATTTGAGACCTAGTCTTTTATAAGCTTTTTACCCATCATAGTTATATTAGAGAATTTGGGCTTTCTTTACAAGTCATTATTTTAATCTAAAAATTCAATTTCCATAATTCGAATTACGTCCAAAGATATTCTAATCAAGGTAGAAAAAGGAAAGGTGTTTTAATATGCATACTAAGCCATCTTTGTAAGACCAAACTCAAGTCTTAAATAACTTCCTCATTTGGTATTGTTAGTCAAAGTTTTCTCCCTTTTTCAATATGTTGGTAAATTCATAACTTCCTTTCCATTGTTTTGCTTTATCTTCCCAATTCCTTTTATTAATTATTTTATTAACCTCTCCCGCCTTTATTAAAACCCTTCAATAGTATCACTAATCATCAGAGGTATGATACTCAAAGAGAGTTTTCAATTTAAAGTCCTACCCCTTTTATTTTGGGAGTAAAATCTTATTTTAACTTAAAGTTAAAACATGGACACATACATGGAGGTTAGATGCTTATTTATTTCATATGCTCAACTTTAATTAAGTCACTAACAACACAACTTATATTAAATTATTAATTAATTCACATCCTTTGTATTTTATGAAAGCTCATGTTGTGAATAAAATCTTATTTTATTACTAACACCACAAGATTGCCACATGTAGGCCATGATTAGAACTGCAAGCTTACTAATCCAATTATTTAAGCCTAACATTAAATTATTGACAATTATTTTACTAAAGAACATTAGGAGCACTCTAAATATTATTTTATTTATAGCCCAAAGTGCTCCCTTAAAAAGTGTGTGTGTGCTCGTATGCTTTTCATCTCATGGTTAAGTTGGTCTTTCAACTTGATTTCCTATGTTTGGTGGATAAAGCCTCTGAGTTATACATAACTCACCAAGGTTGCAATGTCATATTTTTATATATACCCAACTTCCATTTGAGAAGGTGGTTTGGTTTTATAAATTAGAAAGTACCTTCCTAAAGAAAGGTGTTTTGTAACAAGAAAAGATCTACAACCTTTCATAGACGTTTGTGATGTGCACAATTCTTATTTAAAATTTTAAATTAGAACCTTGCCTTCAGAAGGTCATTAATATCCTTAATTGGAATTATTTCATGTGTTGTCTTCATGTGAGCCATTAGTCCTTTAAGGCCTTTAGGGGCATAGAAGCATTACTTAACTTTGCCGTTCAACTTGTAAGAGAAGATGTTTAGATTTGTACTAGAAAAGTTTTTGTAGGGTCCAATTTCAAGAACCAAGGCTCGAGTACAAACTTAACAATCCTCATGTGTAATCCTCATTCCAACTAGTGATTTAGTTTCAGGGTTTACAGTGCCTTAGTTTGTTTGATCACTCCTATTATACGCTTTAAACACCAGGGGTGTTACAGGGGCGGAGCCGCGCCTTCCTAGCAGCTCTTCGGGGGTCCTTCCTCGAGGCTTTGCGACGTACTCGGGACGAGACCAGTCATGGGGTGGTTGACACAGTGGTACTGTCTGACGCCAACCCTATCCGCACAGGGCTTGGTGCAGGGCCATAGTGTCTGGTTCAGTCGGAGGCGACCGGCGTCCCATCCGAGGTGTGGCGAAGTGGAGCATGCGGTCATGTCCCGCATTTAATGCTTTGCAGGGGCCTGGCATAGGAGTCTTCGAGGCCTGGCTGGTAGTCTCGACCGCAGAGGGGTCGAACGTGACGGAGATTCCCGTTCGAGGGTGAGGGGCACCCTTGAACGAGACGGAGATTCCTCCTTCAGCGGGGGCATCATCGTGGTGGGCCCTTATCGGGCTGCCAAGCTTTGGGCTTGCCTCTGTCGCTGATGCGGCTTCCCTGCTGGGCCGTCTTGGGCCATCTCTGGGGTACCCCTTAGTTTGGTACCCGACATAAAGTTATTATGAAAATATACTTTGTGATTAATCTATTGATGTTTATTTCATATCATAGGTATTAATACTTTTTAATTTATAATTGGTCAAACTTAAGCTACTAGCACATGGTATTATTCCAAAATTGCATTTTTCTGGGGGATGGAGGTAGTGCTAGGTAGCCATGACTATAGTATTTAATTATGCAAGAACAATACTTTGCAAAAGTGGTAATATACCCTATTCATTTAAATTTCACTGCGTGATTCTTCACCATATGGAAATCATCAATAATCGAATCAGTGGTGACCTTCATGGCAACCTCTCTTTCTATGTAGAGTACTAGGCAATCTCTTAAAAATCCATCTTCCATTCTGTTTCGTAACCTAGTCTTCACTGTAGTCTTGCCAGCTAGAGAGACCGACAGCTGAAAGTGATCAGAACTAAGTAGCGCTGACCTTTTTTTCCGTTCAATGTTTGTTTTACAAAAGGGATTATATGATTAGATAGTAGGTGGTATCCTAGGAGTTTTTGCAATTTTTTATTATTCAGGGCAGATAGAGAGACGTTAATTCTCTGTATTGTGTTGGTCCTCCATGCCCTGGGCGAAAAAAATAGTCCAAGAACCATCACCTCAACTTGGACTAGAGTGAGGGATGTGAGAGTTTGGGTGAAACAACTATTACATGCAAAAAAAAAAAAACCAGGGACCTGACCACAACAAGACCACTCCTAAACAAGCACTGCTCCTTGGCCTCAGAAAATTTCCATAAATGAGCTTCATCCTTGAAGGCTGAAGAGTTCCCTGTAGGTTCGGCGCAGTCCATCGAATATGCATGCATTTATCCTATGTTTCCAGATAATTCAGGCTCCAAGAATCACTAGCAAATTGAATCATTTTCGTTGTTGTTTCTGAATTTTCTTCCAAGAATTCTTGCACCAATTTGCAAATGAATTGGATGTATGGCTAGGCGTCAATCGGGATATTGGTTTAGGTGTTGTAGGATGCTGAACTAGAATTGACATGTGAAACACGCAAGTAGTGAATAAATGTTGGATTCTCCTTCTTGGTCGGATAGAGGTCTCTTTTCCGTAGCCAATCAACTGTCCAACAACAATTGCGAATTGACAGCCACTTGCACTGATTTGCATCAACCATCCCAGGCTCCATTAAAGCACTCCGACCATTTGATTTAATCTTTGATATATACACTGTCAGTCGACAAATAATGCATTCATGAATCATGATTTCCACGAAATACCAACTTCATCTCGTGGGTGCCAATCCAAGTTTACAGTGGCCCCCAATGTCCTTTTTCGTTTGGCACGTCTACTCTCTCCGTTTCCTTTTCTCCGTGCTGGTCCCTGTCTCCATTTAATTTCCATTTTCATTGACATGGTACTCGCACCCGTTTTTCTCTTTAATTTAATAATGGCAAACATGGTTTTTTGGGAGTGGAAACACGAGGCAAATAGGCTGGTATGGGGTTGTCTATCCAACACCTGGGTGTTTCTAAGGAGCTAGCACCTAGATTTTGGACTACTAGACATAGAAATAGATGGCTCAAATCTTCACCTTTTCTCTGCTCCCTCTTTCTCTCTTTTCTCTATCCTCTTTTTCTCCACCACCCACCACCGATGGTCCCACCTACTGAATTTATAAATTTATAGGGGGGGTTTTAGTTGGAGGGGAGAAGATGAATCTAAGCCGTCCATTCTTAGCTCAAACAAAGATCTATATGTGAACAAATTATATTACAAAACTCTATATATAAACAAATTATATGCTCAAATTCAGCACATTGCTACCAAATCTTCACAATTTTTATAGCAAAAAACACCTGTCCACAGATGTAGTGGCAACAACTAAAACAATACTAGCTTTAGAAGCCGATGGCTAGACCAGCGGAAAAGCAAGATGCTTCTTAGTTTTAAAATGGTTGAAAGATATCATACCACACGGTACTTTTTGGTAGATGGATGGTAGCCGTTGATCTCAGCTAAGTATTTGTTTTTTTAAAATATATTTATTTAGTACCTCTAGGTACCTTTTTTGATACCACTAGATCTTTAGAAATCATCCGTTCTTATTTTTTCCAACCACCCTAAATCTGGTCATGCTTCTATCAATCTATTATCAGTTTACCATGTTCAGTAATAGTTTTCAATCTTGAAAATCTTTCATCCGTCTTTACATTGCCAACGTGAATAGCAAGGTCATGAGCCAGATCCTGCAACTGATCTGAACCAATCACGGGAGATCAAGCAAATTAATCATGAGTGGACGAGTGGTGACCTGCTCAGCGTGTAGGTGAGAATTGAGATTACTATCAGAATCAAATTGCATGGGGGAATATGGGATTTGGCGGTTTAGGGGCTAAAGATAGACCTAATTGCACAAATACTCCATGGGTTGGGACTTAGTACTGACTGTTTGCATGCTGGCTTGGACGTGACGCGTGTGGTGTCCCAACAAAAATCTCACTGGTGTCATGCCGCAGCAGTCTTTTGGTGATGCAAACAGATAGACATCTCTCGTACATGTGATTGCTTGCAGGTGCATGAAGCACATGCATGCTATTAAAAAGCATGCCAGCCCCTTCACTATATTTTTATTATGATGGACCCAGATGGGAGGGACCAGAGGAAGGCGAATGTAGTCAATAATAATTTCTTCGATCAATGAGAAATTTGGCCTATGTCTTAGATTCAAATCCACCAACCTCTCTTCTAGGAAGATCAAGATCACATAGCTATGATGAAGCTATTGACCTGGATTCAAGCTAGGAAGCACAATGAAAACAAACTCCGGTTCTAGAGAATTGAGAAAAATGACTTGTGATTTTGGCAGACACGTAGCAGGGAACCACGATGACAAAAAACGGGCAGGCGAACTCTGTCCAAAACCGGATCATCTGAAATGCACAAGTCAGATCATTCGGTTCCAGAGAGTTGAGCACAAACAAATGTAAACGATAAGTGGATTATCCTGTTTTTGCAAACCGAATCGCCCGACATCACACTGAGCAAAAACCACATGGAAAAGAACCAGATCATCCAGACTTACACAATTGGATCATCCGGTTTTTCCTAGGCATAGAAAAACAAAAATCCAACTCAATCAACTCAAATCTCACGAAATTTTGGCTAGACGAGCGCCAAGGTATTGTGAGTCTTTGTCCAAAATATCTATGCAAAAAGATCAAGACTTCACCATGAATTTTAAAAGATTTGGTGAGGGAGAAGAGAAATTCATCATAGATTAAATAGTTTCTTTTATTGAAAGGAGGGGTTTCCAAAAATCCTTGATTCAAAGTGCTCGTGCAAAGATGTTTCAAATAATCATTCAAAAGTGTTTGCACACATCCGAGCACCAGTTTCCCCACAAAAACACAGACCAAATTGCAGGAAAGAAGGACAAACGAAAATCCATAGAAAATAGCTCCAAAAATGGAAGATGAGAGATGAATCATCACACAAAACATGAATGATTGAAGTAAAAGATGATTAGTACATAGTATTGACTAAGTGAAAGAGCATCTAGGCCCCTAATTCGGTTTTGGCGATTAATGACAACACTATCATTGCGACTAACAAGTGTTTTGCAGAAACTAAGCTAAGTTAGTGCAATGATGGGTGTTCACGGTATTCTTAGCCCCCATCATTCGCGAATGATTGTATTGGTGCAAAGGATATGATCGAAGATTAAGGATAAGCTAGTTCTAAGTGCCGTTTGGATGATGAGAGGCACTTAGAGTAGTTTAGGTCTTTGTTTTCCTTTGGCCGTACTATAAAGGGGGGTTAAGGATTTGTAGCTTGACCTAGATAAAACTAGAGTATAGGTGTGGTGCACACTTGTGAAACCTAGTGCTAGGTAGCTATGTCAAAGCCCTTGAGAAGGTTGGTAACTCAAAGAATTTGAATTGGATGAGTTTCAGCCTTAAGAAGTTTGAAGCAGTTTACTCAGTAGGGACCGACTATTTCGGTGCTCACTGGGGCAGTGACCGAATTAGTCGGTGCTCTGTTTGCTTTGCGAGGCAAACAGAGGCACCGACTTATTCGGTCCCTGTCAGCAGGGCACACCGAATCAGTCGGTGCCCTCGGCCACTTGATAGCCTAAGTCCCAGAGAGGACCGACTGGTTCGGTGGGCAGCACCGAATCAGTCAGTCATTCTGGCTAGAAATGGCTGATAGGTACTCAGTGAAAATGGAGGGGGACCGATTGGTTCGGTGAACCCCATGAAGAGCCACCGGATGAGTCGGTGGCCCTCGAGATCCAGCTCTAGTCCATGTCCCCAAGGGGGACCGACTAATTCGGTGGGTAGCACCGAATCAGTCGATCATTATGGCTGGAAATATCAGTTCAGTACTGGTGCGCACCGACTGGTTCGGTGCTGCACGGAGGGTGGCCACCGAATCAGTCGGTGGTCACTGGCTAGCTGTTGGAAGTTCAAATCAAAGGAGACACCGACTGTTGCGGTGGCCGTCTTTGGAGGGCACCGGATCAGTCGGTCCATCTGCGTCAGCACTAATGGCTAGAAGCTTTTGAGTGGGCTATTTATAGCCACTCTTCTCCTACTTGGAGACTCTCTTTCCACACGGTTTCACTGTCCATCCAGCTGCTGTTGGGGAGTGTTTGAGGGCAAGAGAGGCACTTGGATTCATTTGTGTTCTTGATCTTGAGAAGATTAAGGACTCTCTTTAGTGCTTGGGAGTAGCAAGTGTGCATCCATCTAGCTCTTGGTCTAGTCTAGGTCAAGTGAAGATCTTTGGCTTGTTACTCTTGGTGATTCGGCATCACCTAGACGGCTTGGTGGTGTTGATCTTGGGAGCTCACGTGGAGATTGTGTGAAGCCCCAAGAAGGTGTACACGGTTTGGAATCCGCCGTCTCGGAGTGGGAAATGGATATCCCCTACGACAGCACTTGATCCTTGCGCGGATCAAGGGGGAGCTATACCCTTGCGCAGGTGCTCCAACGAGGACTAGGGGGAGTTGCCGACTCCTCGATACCTCGGGAAAAATCAGCTTCCTACTCTTCTCTTTACTTTGAGCAAGTTTACATTCCGCATTTCTATTCCTAGAATTGCCATGATATAGTAGGATTGGAACTAGGTTGCTTAATTCCTTTCAACACTAGCTAGGCACAAACCACACTTGTAGGCACATGGGGTAAATTGGCTTATTGCATAGGATTGTTTTATCGCTTAAATTTTTGTAGAAGCCTAATTCACCCTCCCCCCCTCTTAGGATCTTGATCCTTTCAATTGGTATCAGAGCCTCGTTGCTCAAAGGATAGGCTTCACCCCCTAGAGCAAGATGTCTAGTGAAGGGCCTCCCCCGGTTTTCGATGGCAAGGATTTTTCTTATTGGGAGATTCGTATGGAAGCATACCTTGATGCCATGGATGCCGATGTGCTTAGGGCTACCACCGTTGGCTTTCCCGCGCCCATTGATGAGGATAACCTCACCGCACTTGAGGTGTCTCATGCGAGGCTCAATGCTAAGGCTAGGAACACTCTCCTTAGAAGTCTCAACAAGGAAAACTTCAACCAAGTTAGAAGTGAGACAAAAGCCCATAAAATGTGGACGAAGCTTGTTGAGATTCACATGGGTTCTAAGGATGAGAGAGAGGAGCGACACAAAGTTATTATGGATAAAATCAATGCTTTCAAGAAATTTCCTAATGAATGTGCTCGTACCATGTACTCACGTTTGAATGCTCTTGTAGAGGAGTTGAATGAACTTGATGTTACCAAGATGGAGGAGCTTGAAGTCAAGAGAAGATTCTTAAGTGCTCTTCCAAGTGACAAGTACTCTGGCATCGTCACCGTCAACTTCTATGATGATCTCAACTCTCACACTATCACCAAGATGATGGGGAAGATCAAGGGCCATGAAGATTACATGGGCTACACAAAAGAATATGAGAAGTATGAAGGCTCATCTTCCTCCATCAAGCAAGACATTGCCTTCAAGGCTAGCAAAGATAAGAAGATGAAGAAGGCGATTGTTGAGGAGTCAAGTGAAGATGATGACGATGGCAAGAGTGAGGAGCTTGATGAAGTTGCCCTCCTTGTGAGAAAAACCACCAAGATGCTTCGGAAGCTTGACAAGAAGAGAATTGACTTCAACCACAAGAGCAAGAAATTCTCTATCAAGAAGAAGTCCATCAAGGATATGGATTGCTATAATTATGGTGAGCTCGGCCATCTTGCACACCAATGTCCTCTCCCCGACAAGAGAAAGGAGAAGAACTACAAGAAGGAGGAGAGTGATGATGATGGTGACTACAAGAAGAAGAACTTCAAGAGCAAGAAAGATGGCAACAAGAAGAAATCTTCCACACCCACTAAGAAGAAGCAAGGAAGAGCTTATATTGGGGAGTGGATCACCGACAACGACATTTCAAGCAACTCATCAAATGAAAGTGAAGATGAAGGAGTTGCCGGTCTTGCAATTGGTGCTTCCATCCCTCCACCGCCTTGCTCAAGCTCCAAGTTAAGAAAACATTTTTGCCTCATGGCAAAGAGTGATAGCAAGGTGAGAAAGCCTTCCCATCATGAAGATGCAAGTGATAGTGATAGCGAGAGTGATGATGATGATGAGCCTTCTTATGATGATCTAGTTGCTTATCTTAAACAATATACTAGCATCATTAGAGAATCAAATGAGAAAATTGATAGGCTTGAGCAAAAGAAGGCAAAACTAGTTGCAAAATGTGATGATCTAGAAGCTAAGAACATAGAGATAAAACTTGAGCATGTTAAGCTTGCTAATGATCATGATGAGTTGAAAATCAAGTTCCAAGAGCTCACTACCCATCACAAGTTGCTTGAAGAAAAGTTTGATGTGTTATCAAGTGAGAAATTGGTTGAGGAGAAGATTGTGAAAGTCAATTGTGCTACTCAATGTGATGATCTTCTTGAGGAAAGCATCGTGCAAGTTGATTGTGGAATTCAATGTGATGATTGGCTTGAGATCTCACCTAATCCCCCAATGAAGGCAAATGATGAAGCTACGAGTGATTCGCCTAATCCCCCAATGGAGGCTAATCACTCAAATCAAGGTGAAGGCTCTAGCAATGATGATTCAATCAAGAGTTGTGCAACATGCAAGGGCAAGTTTGTGTTGGGTGTGTCACAAACTGGCATACTTGGCAAAGACTATGTGGACCTTCAAGTCAAGAACAAGCATGCCATGAGTGAGATTCATAGGCTCAAGCAACAAGTGAATGATCTCAAGTCTGGTTACAACACTCTCACAAATGGCAATCAACTCTTTGGCAAGATGTTGTCCGATAGAGCAATCAACTATAACACTCAAGGGCTTGGGTACTTGTCCACCAAGATTATTGAAGCTAAGAACAAGATACCTCAACCCAAGTCTTACAAGCCCAAGACCAAGTATTGCACCGAGTGTCAACAAGAGGGTCACTTTGCTCATGAATGCAATACTCCTCCTCCTCCAAAAATGAAAGATCACTTGAGACCCAAGGCATTCAATGCTCATTATGGTGTATCCAAGACATCAAGTGGGAAGGTGGTAGTGAGATTCTTTGGACCTAAGGATTTAACTATGCCTAAGCAAATTTGGGTGCCCAAGATTCTTGTCACAAAATTGAGTGAACCACACAAGTCAAACTTTGCATCATCATCAACCCCTAGCTTCCGAACTTTCTCAAAGGTTTGGGTAGCTAAACCTCAAGCTTGATTTGGTTTGTTGGTGTAGGTGAACTACAAGACCGGTGGACACCATTGGGTTATGGATAGTGGATGTACTCAACATATGACCGGTGATCCCCGGATGTTCACCTCAATAGAAGAGAGTGGAAGTCATGAGAAGATTACATTTGGTGACAACTCCAAGGGCAAGGTTGAAGGGATTGGCAAAATTGATATTTCCAATTATCACTCCATCTCCAATGTACTACTAGTTGACACTTTGAGCTTCAACCTCTTTTCCGTTGGCCAACTATGTGATTTGGGCTACAAGTGCATATTCACCGATGAGGGGGTAGTTGTCACAAAGAAGGAAAGTGATGAAGAAATCTTCAAGGGTTTTAGATACAACAATCTCTATCTTGTTGACTTCAACTCAAATGAAACAAGCTTGTGCACTTGCTTATTCTCCAAGGCTTCTAAGGATTGGTTGTGGCATAGAAGACTTGCTCATGTTGGTATGGGTACTCTCAAGAAGCTAGTGAAGAAAGATTTGGTTGTGGGCTTAAAGGACATCAAGTTTGAGAAGGACAAATTGTGTAGTGCAAGTCAAGCCGGCAAACAAGTAGCAAATACACATCCAACCAAAGCTTATGTATCTACATCAAGACCTCTAGAGCTTCTTCACATGGATTTGTTTGTACCAACAACTTATGCTAGCATTGGTGGGAATCTCTATTGTCTTGTGATAGTGGATGACTTCTCTAGATACACTTGGGTGTTCTTTCTTCATGACAAGTCCGAGGTTGCAAAGGTCTTCAAGAAGTTTGCCAAAAAGCTCAAAATGAATATCAAGTAACTTTGGTGAAGATTAGAAGTGACAATGGTACCGAGTTTGCCAACTCCAATATTGAAGCATATTGTGATGAAATTGGGATCAAGCATGAGTTCTCCGCAACTTACACACCTCAACAAAATGGAGTAGTGGAGAGGAAGAATAGAACCTTGATCACCTTGGCTTGAACTATGTTGGATGAATATGATACACATGAGAAGTTTTGGGCCAAGGCAATCAACACCGCATGCTATGCATCAAATAGGCTCTTTCCTCACCGCCTCTTGAAGAAGACGCCATATGAGTTGCTTGTTGGGAGGAAGCCCAATATCTCTTACTTCCGGGTGTTCGGTTGCAAATGCTACATCTACAAGAAGCGGCAACATCTAGGGAAGTTTCAAAAACTTTATGATATTGGTTTTCTTCTTGGTTACTCATTGAAGTCCAAGGCATATAGAGTATTCAACTTGGCCACTGGCTTAGTTGAAGAAACATATGACGTGGAGTTTGATGAATCTAATGGCTCCCAAGAAGCAATGGAAAATTTTGACGATGTAGGTGGTGAACCCTTGAGGGAGGCGATGAAAAACATGCAAGTTGGAGTCATCAAGCCAAAGGAAGATGATAATGAAGTGCAAGAGATCAATCAACCATCTTCTTCCTCCATAGTGCCTCAAGTGGATGTGGATGAAAGCAAGAATGACGAAGATGACACACCACTTCCTCATGAAGATGTTCATATTCCATAAGAAGAGGTAGAGACTCAAGCTCAAAATGTTGATGCTCCAAGGGCTCCTCAAGAACAACCACCTAGAAGACACAATCCAAGATTTCAAGCTCATCCCAAAAATCTCATCATTGGAAGCCCCATCAAAGGAATCATGACAAGATCAAAGAATCAACAAGCAATGTTTTGTGAGTGCTACTGCTTTGTCTCAAAGAAGGAGCCATCCAAAGTTGAAGAACCCTTGATTGATCCAAATTGGGTGAATGCAATGCATGAAGAACTCAACAACTTCACCCGGAATGATGTATGGACTTTGGTGGAGAGGCAAAGTGGTGCTAGAGTGATTGGTACTAAGTGGGTGTTTAGAAACAAGCAAGATGACCAAGGGAATGTTGTGAGGAACAAGGCAAGATTGGTTGCAAAGGGGTTCTCTCAAGTTGAAGGACTTGACTTTGGAGAGACTTTTGCTTCGGTGGCTAGATTAGAGGCAATCTGCATTCTCCTTGCATATGCCTCTTGTCATGATATGAAACTCTACCAAATGGACGTCAAGAGTGCATTCCTCAATGGGTACATCAATGAAGAGGTATATGTAGAACAACCACCGGGCTTTGAAGATCCATACAACCCCAATCATGTGTTCAAGCTATCCAAGGCACTCTATGGACTCAAACAAGCTCCAAGGGCTTGGTATGAGCGTCTCCGGGATTTTCTCATTGCCAAGGTATACAAGATTGGGAAGGTTGATACTACACTCTTCACCAAGAAGGAGAATGGCGAGCTCTTTGTCTGGCAAGTCTATGTGGATGACATTATATTTGGCTCAACAAATGAAGAGATATGCAAGAAATTTGGTGAAATGATGTCAAGGGAATTTGAGATGTCAATGATTGGTAAACTTACTTTCTTCCTTGGATTTCAAATCAAGCAACTTGAAGAAGGCACTTTTATATGTCAAGAGAAATATACCAAGGACCTTCTCAAGCACTTCAAGATGGAAGATTGCAAGCCCATCAAGACCCCCATGGCAACTAATGGGCATCTCGACCTTGATGAGGGAGGTAAATCGGTAGACCAAACTGTTTATCGTTCTATGATTGGTAGTCTACTTTACCTTACCGCACCTAGGCCCGACATCTTGTTTAGTGTATGTATGTGTGCTCGTTTTCAAGCCAATCCCAAAAAAGCACACTTTAAGGCCGTGAAAAGGATCTTTAGATATCTCAAATATTCACCAAGCATTGGCCTTTAGTATCCCAAAGGAGCACACTTTGAACTCGTTGGCTATTCTGAAGCGGATTATGCGGGTTGCAAAGTGGATAGGAAAAGTACTTCTGGCGGGTGCCAATTGCTTGGTAGGTCGCTAGTCTCTTGATCCTCCAAAAAGCAAAATAGTGTGGCTCTTTCAACCACCGAGGCCGAGTACATTGCCGTCGGCTCTTGTTGTGCACAAATCCTTTACATGACTCAAACACTCCTAGACTATGGCCTAGTTCTTAGGAGTGTACCCTTACTTTGTGACAATGAGAGTGCAGTAAAACTTGCAAATAACCCCGTCCAACACTCACGTACCAAGCACATAGATATCCGTCACCACTTTATTAGAGATCATATAGCTAAGGATGATATATCTTTGCATGGTGTATGTGGCGGACCACTCCGAAATTATTCCAAGTTAAGTACCTCGGGACCACCAATCAAGTAGTCAGGCACTTAATCCGGAATAAGCTGGAGCGCCGTCGGATTAAACCCGATTAACCACGTTCTTTTCTCGATCGAAACAACAGCACGCCCACACGAAGGTGAGTTCCAGAGATTACAACAATCCACAAATTAACTTACACACATAGGTATCACAAGTTATTACAAACCGAGATCAAATTGAAAATCAGAGTACAAGTCTTGCAGCGGAATAGAAGTTCATAACAACTGAATTTAGATGTCCATTGCAGCGGAAGTAAAACAATCTAACGACGATACAAGTAACTCCGTGCTGAAGCCTGCCACGAAGCTACTCCTCCCGATCCTCGCCAGAGGACGGAACCCATTCGATGTGCCAGCCAGATGGAACCTGAACAGGCCAAGTCATAGCATCCACATCCAAAAGGATACCTGTAAAATAATGCCACAAGCAAGGCTGAGTATACTAATACTCAGCAAGGCTTACCCGTCGGGTGAAAACTACATCACCGACATCTAGACAATGAGAGGCTTTTGGCTGGTGGGTTTGTTTGCCAAAAAGCAACTAAAGGTAGATCCTTGCTTTCAAGTTTTAGCATCAGTTTCTAGTTTATTTAACCATTCTAGATTAGCATCCTCTCTAAGCATGCAAGTGGAGAAATACAAATTAATTCATAGAACAAATTCATAATCTCATAATTCCACTTATTACTCAATGTAGCAGGGCGGTCAAGCAGTCTCATTAACCGCGAGAAGCGGACAGTTCGAACCGAATTTCTGCTACCTGGCCAGGGGAAACCCAACACACACGGATACTCTGCTTGCTATAAAAGGTACAAGCATTTCCCAACCTTTCCCATCGATCCACAATTCGGAACCGGGTCCATTTCCTTAGGATAAAGGTTTACTGCTTCACTCACAGTCTCACGCATATATCCACAAGTGTACGGCAGGGGAAAACAAAGTTTCCAAGGAGAGATGGCTATCGGCCCTAGCTGCTTCAATCTGGTACCGGGCTTACCGATCCCCATACATCGGCATGCATGTGGTACGTTCAAAAACTTGACACACTCAACCACACATTTCGACCTTAATCAATTATCATACACGGACGGGAGATCTACATCTATCATCCCGCCCGTCAATCCTTATGATTCCAACATAAGTAAAGACAAGCAATTCCTATGTCTCGCGAGTGACAGGAAATCACTCGACTTGTAACGGACCTATAGCCATGCACTATCGATCCCTTTCATACTAGTATTGCAAGTCATAGGTACTAGAAAATGTGCAGCTAAGGTATTCAATCAACTCCTTGAACGTAAACGCACAAACATAGAGAATTCAAAGTGCATAATTTGGTAAAGTTAGGTTATGCTCCGGGGCTTGCCTTCTTGCTCGGACTGGGGGTTAGCCTCCGGGTTGGTCGATCCTGCACCGGCACCTTCCTCCGGGACTTCTTCCTCGTCTGCGGGAATGAGGTGGTAGTTGCCGTCCGGGATGGCGCCTTCTACATGAGATGCATAACTTAGGGTGGCTGTTCTGGAATTTCAGATTCCATTTATTTTATTCTAACTAACTACAAAAAGGTTTATTCTTTTATATAAATCGATTTCCATCTAGATTACTTCGCATTTTTGTTTCTCCTTTTCTGCTCATCATTTTTATCTATAAACTTTATGACAGCTACTGGAGTATAAGAGTTAAGCTCACTCCAAAATTTAGCTAATTTTGAGCTACACATAATTTATTAAAAATATAACAAGTTGCTGCCAGCAGAATTGAATTTAATTCATATAAAATCGAAAATTCACCCATTTCAGGAGATCTTCCTACCAAAGCTAAGCATCAGCATGAGGAGGGCTCTGGCCAAGTGATGGCTCAAAATAACCCTTGGGTAGTCCTCAATGATTTTCTAACCAAAAACACATATTTAATTATTTGCCATCCTAAACAGAGCAAAAATTAAGTTTCTCATTTTTCACAGGTGTGCTAACAAGTTTTTAGTCCTCTGGAGCAAAATGGTGATTTTTCACTGCCCAGATTATTTTTAATGATTTCTGCACTGCAAAAAGACAGAAAACCTATTTTAATTCATAACAGGAGCTATAGTTCATATTTTTACGTCCCCTTTGGACACAAGCTGTCCAAAGCCACTATACACAACATATCCAAAGCTCAACCCTAGCGTAGCTCTGGATTGGAAATGGTGCACAACTTTAGGTTTTCATAGTTTGAATTTTAATTCACATACAGCTCGTCAAAAGTACAAACATGTCTAATAGAGATTGTAGTTTAGACTCTCACGAATCCAGAGAGTATTTTTGTGCATTATTCTGAATTTTGTACGATTTTTAATGGATTTTACAATTTCGGGAAAATCAAACCTGGACTTAAGAATCTTTTTACGCAGAGAACCCTAGATCTTTCAAAACTTCGCGAACGAGTCCCTGGACTTTTGCGCAGAGACCCCTAAACAAAGGTAGACGATGAACTTGGGTCCCTGGGACCTCGCCGGAGTTGCGCCGGCCAAACGGCGGCGAACTAGGCTCGGGGAAGTGGGGGAAAAGCTTCCTGGGCTCACCATGAGTCGTTTGGGGACGGTTGGGGGGGCCGGGGATGGTCGGAGTTTCGCCGGCGATGAGGTGGTGGCGGCGCGGCCGCCGCGGCTTCTACGCCGGTGAGCTCGGGGTCGTTCGCCGAGGTTCGAGGGGTCCTAGAGCACCAGTGGAGCTCGAGGATGCCAATGGCGTGCTCGGTTGACCTCGGGGACGGCTCGGAGTAGGGGCTCGACGTGCGGGTGCTCCGGCGGCCGAAAATCGCGATTTGGGGGAATTCACGAATTCTCGCCGGAGAAGGGTCAATGTCTTGGGGAAAGTTGGGGGTTTTGGAGCTGGTGGAGTGGACTAGCTCCGTGCGGGATGGATTTGGGAATGGTGGAGCGTGGACGAGGAATTTCGCGAAGAGCTTGGGTTCGGCTTGCGCGTCGCGAGGAGGAAGAAGACCGAGCGAGCGCGGGGAAGTGGAAATGGCCAAGTGAGCGGGTGAGAGGAGGGGTGTGAGTGCGCGGTGGAGTGATTGAGCACGCAAGGGAGGCACTGTGCGGCCTCGGGAGCGTGCGAGCGCGTGGGTGGCTGTCGCGGTCGCCATTGATGGCGCGCGAGCTCGAACAGAGCGCACACGCGCGGTTGGGCGTCAAAGATCATCGCGTGAAGAAGTGGAGATCCTCAGCAGAGGCTTTGGCGCGATGCGAATGGACTCTACCGCCTGCAGTGCGCTCGGCGCGGCGCGAGCGCGCGTGCGGCCACGGCGGCGCGCGACCGTATGATGGCGCTCCGCGGCGCGAGGCGAGGCGAGGCGACAGCGGCGAAGTGATGGCTCGGGAGTGGCCGGACAAGAGCTAGGCGACAAGCGCCAGCGTCCGCCGCGGCTTGGCCAGCTCAGCGCCGCCTGCGCCGCTCGCCGGCCACGTGGCGGCCGAGCTCCGGCCAGCGCAGCGCGCGCCAGGGCACTGTAGCATGCCCGTGGAGCTCCGATTTCCAAATTCGAATTTTCTCCAAAAATTCGAACTGAACTTCGAAACGGGTAAAATTAAAAGTTGGGGTCAGAGGTGTGGGACACAACTTTCGAGCTTGGACCAGGCACTTCGACCAGGCGCTACGGCGCTTCGAGCTTGAACCGCGAGCTCGAGCTTGCCGAGCCTCGAATGGTCGGAAACGCCACTCGAGGGTGAGTGCCCCCCCTCGAGCTTGGCTGCGAAGCCTCGAGCGTGACGGAACGTCGCTCGAGGGTAAGTGCCCCCTCGAGCTTGGCTGCGAAGCCTCGAGCGTGCCGAAACGTCGCTCGAGGGTAAGTCCTCGAGCTTGGCTGCGGAGCCTCGAGGGTGACGGAACGTCGCTCGAGGGCAAGTGCCCCCTCGAGCTTGGCTGTGGAGCCTCGAGCGTGACGGAACGTCGCTCGAGGGTAAGTGCCCCCTCGAGCTTGGCTGTGGAGCCTCGAGCGTGACGGAAACTACTGGCTAGGCTCGATCGTCACGGACATAGCTCGATCGGGACGGATATACGGCTAAGCTCGATCGTGACGGACATCCGGGCTAAGCTCGATCGTGACGGACATCCGGGCTAAGCTCGATCGTGACGGACATCCCCGCTCGAGGGCCATCGAGCGGAACGAACGCCGTGGCGAGGTTGTCGCGAAGGGCTGTTGGTGATGACAACTACTCTTTTTGGTCCGAGATTTTTTTTTTTTTTAGATTTCAGTTGGGTGCCAAACAACCCTTGTTTTTGAATTATAATTGAATTTTTGACGAATTTTTGAATTTCAACCCAATTCCCTGTTGCATTGATTTTAATTGCACTTTTTAATTCTTTTGACATCAGAGATGTCACAGCCTACCCCCCTTAAAAGGAATCTCGTCCCGAGATTCGATTAAACCTAGAGATAGAGAGGGGAAAAGAAATACCTCGGCTTATGAAAGTATGTCGGGGAAATTCTTCCTAAGATAGTCCTCGGTTTCCCACGTGGCTTCATCTTCGGAGTGATGACTCCACTGAACTTTGTACATTTTAACTCCCTTCCTTCGTGTTTGTCGCTCTTTCTCGTCGAGGATCTTAACGGGATGCTCATCATAAGAGAGATCCGGTTCAACCGAGAGTTCCTCTTGTTCAACAACTTCGGTCGGAACACGAAGACACCTCTTGAGTTGAGAAACATGGAATACATTGTGTACAGCTGAAAGTTTTTCGGGAAGCTTCACTTGATAGGCTACCGGCCCATATTGCTGAGTAATTTCATACGGGCCGATATAACGAGGTGCAAGCTTTCCTTTTAATCCGAATCTTTGCACACCTTTGGTCGGGGAGACTTTAAGATACACGTGATCACCAACTTCAAACTGAAGTGGCTTCCGCCGTTGATCAAAGTAACTCTTCTGCCTTGACTGGGCAGTTCTCAAATTTTCACGAATGATTCTAACCTTTTCCTCTGCTTCCTTTACAAGGTCAGGGCCATAAGCATACCTCTCGCCTGCCTGGGACCAACACAACGGGGTCCGACATCTTCTGTCATATAAGGCTTCGAAAGGTGCCATTTTAAGGCTCGCTTGGTAGCTGTTGTTATAGGAGAATTCAGCCAGAGACAAACATTTCTCCCAATTCTTCCCATAATGGATAACACAAGCTCGAAGCATATCCTCAAGTATTTGATTTACCCTTTCCGTCTGCCCATCGGTCTGTGGGTGATATGCTGAACTACGGATCAGTTTGGTGCCTAGGGATAATTGCAACTGTTCCCAAAAGCGTGCTACGAACGGAGCACCACGATCTGAAATTATCGTCTTGGGTACCCCATGTAGACAAACGATCCGCTCCAAATAAATCTCCGCGTACTTCTTAGCGTTATAAAAGGTATTGACCGGAATAAAATGTGCGGTCTTGGTAAGGCGGTCCACAATTACCCAAATGGAGTCATGCCCCTGAGGGGTTCTGGGAAGTCCAACAATAAAGTCCATGTTTATGTCTTCCCACTTCCATGAGGGAATAGGTAGAGGTTGAAGCGTGCCTGCTACCTTCAAGTGGCTGGCCTTAACCCGCTGGCATGTGTCACATTCCGACACATATGTGGCAATTTCTCGCTTCATCCGAGTCCACCAAAAGTTTTGTTTCAAATCTTGGTACATTTTGGTGCTGCCGGGATGGATAGAAAATTTAGAGAGATGTGCCTCATCCATAATCTTCCTCCGGAGTTCCGTGTTTTTGGGCACCACGAGGCGATGTCCAAACCACATCACTCCCTGCCCATCCAACCGGAAACATTTGTACTTCTCTTTCACCTTCTCCTTAGACAATTTCCGTTTAAGAACTTTAATGCCCGCGTCATTTAATTGGGCTACAACAATCTGATCGTGCAAGGTTGGTTCCACTGCAATATGGCTGAAGTACCCGTGTGGAACAATCTCCAAATTGAGCTTTGCCATTTCATGACACAGGGTGTCAGCGTAGGACTCCACGGAAAGACAATGACAATGAGCCTTGCGGCTTAGTGCATCCGCAACTACATTAGCCTTCCCGGGGTGATAATGCACACTAAGGTCATAGTCCTTTGCTAACTCCAACCATCTTCGCTGTCTCATATTCAAATGTGCCTGAGTGAAGACATATTTGAGGCTCTTGTGGTCTGTGTATATGTTGCAGGGAACACCCATCAAATAGTGTCTCCACATCTTGAGAGCATGAATGACCGCTGCTAACTCAAGATCGTGCGTGGGGTAGTTTTGCTCATGAGGCCGAAGTGCTCGAGAAGCATAAGCAATGACCCGGTTTTCTTGCATGAGAACACAGCCAAGACCGGTGCCTGATGCATCGCAATAGACATCATAAGGCTTGGTGCAATCGGGCTGAGCCAAAACTGGGGCTGAAGTTAAATGTCTTCGCAAGGTGTGGAAAGCTTCCTCACATTTGTCATTCCACTCAAATTTGACTCCCTTCTTCAAGAGTTCGGTCATGGGCTTTGCTATCCGAGAGAAATCCGGAATAAAACGGCGGTAATAACCGGCTAAACCCAGAAAACTCCGAATCTCATGGACAGAGGTAGGTGGTTGCCAATCTAGCACCTCTTGTACCTTGGTTGGATCCACGGATATACCATCCTTGGAAACCGTGTGACCTAAAAACTTCACGCTCTCAAGCCAAAATTCACACTTGGAGAACTTGGCATAGAGCTGGTGATCTCTCAATCTCTGAAGAACAATGCGAAGGTGCTCGGCATGCTCTTCCTCATTCTTAGAATATATAAGAATGTCATCAATGAAAACCACCACAAACTTGTCTAGTTCAGACATGAAGACCGAATTCATGAGGTACATGAAATAGGCTGGGGCATTCGTGAGTCCAAAGGACATAACCAAAAATTCATAAAGCCCGTAACGTGTGGAAAAGGCAGTCTTTGGAATGTCACAAGGCCTGATTTTGATTTGATGATAGCCAGAGCGTAGGTCAATCTTGGAGAATACTCTGGCGCCAGCTAATTGGTCAAACAAGATGTCAATACGGGGAAGCGGATACTTGTTCTTGATGGTTACCGCATTGAGAGACCGGTAATCAATACACAACCTCAAGGAATGGTCCTTCTTTTTCACAAAGATAGCGGGACATCCCCAAGGTGATACACTTGGACGAATGAAACCCTTATCTAGCAATTCTTGGAGTTGAATTTTTAATTCAGCCAGTTCATTGGGCGGCATTCTATATGGTCTCTTTGATATAGGTGCTGTGCCAGGTTGAAGTTCAATCACGAATTCAATGTCTCTATCCGGCGGCATCCCAGGTAAGTCATCCGGAAATACATCGGCATACTCACATACCACCGGAATGTCCTTTAGTTGGGTTTCTACCATTGTGTAAGCACACGCATCGACGCAAGTCCGCTGTGGCAGATATAGCACACTCGGGCCATGCGTAGGCGAGTTTATCTCAACAACTCTTTCCGCAACATCTAGGACAACCTTATGTTGAGTCATCCAATTGGCTCCTAACACAATGTCAATTTCTTCCATTCCAAGCAGAATCAAATCAGTAGGAAATGTTTTACTTCCCAGCCTGATTGGAACCTTGTGGGTGACTTGGTTGGATGCAATCTTGCCTCCCGCAGTTGATATCACATACGATGATTTGGTATGGTAAGACATTAATCCGCATTTCACATGAAATCTTGTGCTTATAAAACTATGCGTTGCCCCGGAATCAAATAATATCACAGCAGGTTGAGTGCAGATAGGGAAGATACCAGTCATGTCTGGGGCTCCCTCGGGCAGGTCAGCCAAGTTGGTGTAGTTGAGCCGTCCTTGGCGAACTTGCACACGCTGCTGCTGCTGCTTGCCCTTGCCTTGCTGATTTCCCGGGCGTTGGTTTTGCTGCTTGTTCTGCGGACAATCCTTGATAAAATGATCTTTACTTCCACACTTGAAGCACTGATAGCCGGCTCCAGGGCGAGCTGGCTGCTGTGCATTTTGCCTTGGTGCTTGCTGCTGCTGCGGCGGTGGAGGGAAACGAGGCGCGTTAGGCTGTGGCGGCCTAGCAACCCATCCACCTCCCTGAGGTGCCCTGGACTGTCCCTGCGGTGCAGCCGGGGGAACCAAGCGGAACCTCTGTGGCTGCGCGCTTGACGGTCCAGCGGGAGTCTTCCTCTTCTTCTCCGCCTTTTGCGCCACATTGGCGTCTTCCTGGGTGATGGCAAGGTTCACGAGATCGCCGTACGTGGCAGCACGGGTGGTGGCCAACTGTGCCTTCAACTTGGTGTTCAGGCCACGTCGGAACCTTTCAAGCTTCTTCTCGTCGGAGTCGGCGTGATGACCCGCATAAGGGCACAGACCATTGAAGGCCTGGGAGTACTGGAGCACTGTGCGGGTACCCTGGGTCAGCGCCAAAAACTCATTCAGCTTACGCTCTACTAGACCGGCCGGAATGTGATGAGCTTTGAATGCAGCTTTGAACTCATCCCACTCAACTACATGACCCTCCTGCTGCAGGGCCAGGTAGTTCTCCCACCAAAGGAGAGCTGGGCCGCGGAGCTGCTGCGCCGCGAACACGACCTTGCGGTTGGAGGTGCAAGGCGTTGCCAAAATGGTGAACTTGGACTCGATGGCTCGAATCCAGGTGTCGGCCTCCAAAGGCTCATCAGCACGAGAGAAGATCGGCGGGTGCGTTGCCAGAAAATCCTCGTATCGGGCCACCTGAGGCTGAGGGGCCCGTTGACCTCCCTGCTGAAGCATCTGCTGCTGCATCATCTGCTGCTGATGCTGCAGGTTCCGGAGAATCTCCGTTTGCGTGGCATAAAGCTGCTGCCACGTCGGAGGTTGCTGCGGAGGAGGAGGTGGCGGTGGCTGTTGCTGCCCCTCTGGCCCCTGCTGGTTAGCGTTGGAGCCACTAGCGTCGTGACCGCTGCGGGTGATTGCCATCTGCAGTAGGTACTTGTATTAGCCACATTCCATAAGCTTGCATAATGAATGACAAGATAGAACGTGACAATATATTAAAGTGTACTGCGCAGAATGGCAAGTCAGCACGCAGTTCGGAAGAAAAATCATATCTCCCGACAGGAAACAAGTCAAATGCTCCAATTCAGTCAGTAGCTCGAAAATTTCATGCTCTACAACTTTCATGTTGGGCTCAGAATCAAATTCGGACTGGAACTAAGCCGAAAAATTCAATCTTTAGCTCTCTGCATTTGCTGTTTTTCAGCAGGCCGAGCTATAGTGTTTTGGTTGCCATTTTTATTTCGCTTAACCAATGGGGTTGCAATTTGGTGATCATTTTGTTTGACAAATTCCAAACAACTTTGTAGTTCACATCACAGCCCAGAAATGAATGGAAAACCCATCAATAATTAAAACAAGGTCAGCTGCAGAATGTTTTCAACACAGCTGTAACAACATCATCAAGTTTTACACCACAACCACACCATTAATTTTACAATGCCACAAAAGATAACTTGGGGAGCTCAACTCCATCTAGCCTATTACAACATGAAGCCAAAAATTCTAGGCCTAGCGGAGGAGTAAATTTGCTACTACCACTCTAAAAATCATCCAAATTGTTAGCGGTAGCCTCGCTGCCCATAGGTGAAGGTGGAGCTGGAAGGGGCGGCATGTCATCCTCGGTGTCCATGTCGGAATCGGGGGCCTCTCCTTCACCATTCCCTCCTTCTTGCTCAAGAAGGTGCTGAGCGTCATGGGCGGCAAGCATAGCATTTGCATGCTCCAAGGTACCATGTACCTCCTCAAGCTCATCTCTAGTTTGTGCTAACTCATTCTGGGTGTTGTTGTGTGCAATCTGGAGGTCATTCAATTGCCTCTCCAAGTCAGCAATCATGGCATCTCTAGTGGTCACCTCAATGGACAAAGAGGTCCTCTCAACCCCTATGTCACGGGCGCGAGCGGACATGTCCATAGCAATGTTGAGCATCTCGCTCTGCGACCGTCCAAGAAGTGCCTGCAAACGGTGATACGCCCGTATCCACCTCATCATCAAAGCGGCTGCTGCGACGGGGTTCTCCGCCATCCTCAAAGGAGAGCTAAGGTAGCGCCTCATCCAGTGGGGATCATTCGGCTGAGTCGGAGGAAACAGCCCAAGCAACTGGTGCTCTACCAAGCTTTGGTTCTGAGCACAAAAAGAACTGATGCCATTCAAGGCAGCTAGCTCACAAGTCGTCTCCATGTGGTGTCCATGAACTTCCACCGTCCAGGTGGGGGAACTAGGACACGGCGGGTGACGGTGTACCACCAAACGCACACGGGAACGAGTCACACCACGGTCTCGGATGAGGATTCTCTCATATTGTGGCGGTGTAGGATAGCCAAGTGCCTGCAGAACCGACCACAAGATGCTAGGGAAGCCTTCCCATCCCAAGCAATCAGAGAAAGACACGTCGTTGGGGTGGCTAGCCAGGTCAGCGAGGGCGTCCATCTGAACCAAAAGGAAAAGGGGCAAGGGTGAGAACCGGTTAGTGCCAAAGAGCAAAAACAGATTCTGTGCAGGGTGGTAAAAATTACAAAACTCGAAATCTACAAGCTAAAAAATTCCCAAATTTGGCCAGGACATTGTTTAAACAATTCCTAACAAGTTTCCTGTTGGAGGTTTGAGCAAAAACTGTCGTTAAGATGGTGTAAAAATTCAATTTTTATCTCACTGTCCCCAGAAATTTCCAGCAGACAGTGGGTTACCATTTTTAGCATAACTCAAATTTTACTGAACCATTTTCGTTGAAATTTCTCCAGCATTTACTTCATAATATTTATGACAACTTTCGTGTTGAACACTTTTTCGTTCGACAACGTTTTCAGTTTCGAATTAAGGGTGCAAACAGATTGTTCTCAGCAGGATTTTTGGGTTGTGATTTCAATTCCTTTGACGGCGGTTCGATTTGGTCACTTATTAGTATTCGATATTAATTCGGTGAGATGCAAAGCATGAGCGGCCTATTCGTTCTCGCCAACACACATGCCAATAAACCTTTGGCTTACGAAGTTAGTGCCGGTGGCTAGGCAATATCCGTCTCTCCCTATATTATCTAGCCGAACTTTTCTAACCGTTCATCTTACGGAATCGTGGTTAGTGTACCTGCAGAAAATTCCATTCCAGAGCAATATAATCAACCCTTCGTGCCAGCACTCACGAAAGCGTCTCCATTCATTACCACCCACTATAGAGGTGGCACCCGATCGTTTAACATTGAACGGGCAATGTTCATATGTCACCAAGGCAACATATTGACAGTTTCATACGCTATTGGAATAGCGTATTGACTTTGTGCCGCCATCATATTTGCATATGATGCCGTGGTACGCTACAGCAATCGCCGTACCTTGCGCCCACCATCCTATTCTATTTTCATACGCCATCACAGCGTATTGACTATGTGCCGCCACTATATTTTCATATAGTGCCGTACCTTGCGCCCACCATTGCGTAAAGTAATGACAGAATGAAATGTGCTGGAAGTCAGTATAATATACTATTTGCCACCTATCATATCGTGATCCCTTAACCCTCATAGGCTTCACGCTCTAGGTAAGATCCTTAGCGGTCCTAACAACAACCTTCCACCGAAAAGCATGGCGGAAGTACGAGTTGGCAAATTTTATTCCAAAAATATTTATTTAAGGTTTGTTGGTCTCTCCGGTGCGCTGTTTCGGCTCTGATGCCAGCTGTGGCGGACCACTCCGAAATTATTCCAAGTTAAGTACCTCGGGACCACCAATCAAGTAGTCAGGCACTTAATCCGGAATAAGCTGGAGCGCCGTCGGATTAAACCCGATTAACCACGTTCTTTTCTTGATCGAAACAACAGCACGCCCACACGAAGGTGAGTTCCAGAGATTACAACAATCCACAAATTAACTTACACACATAGGTATCACAAGTTATTACAAACCGAGATCAAATTGAAAATCAGAGTACAAGTCTTGCAGCGGAATAAAAGTTCATAACAACTGAATTTAGATGTCCATTGCAGCGGAAGTAAAACAATCTAACGACGATACAAGTAACTCCGTGCTGAAGCCTGCCACGAAGCTACTCCTCCCGATCCTCGCCAGAGGACGGAACCCATTCGATGTGCCAGCCAGGTGGAACCTGGACAGGCCAAGTCATAGCATCCACATCCAAAAGGATACCTGTAAAATAATGCCACAAGCAAGGCTGAGTATACTAATACTCAGCAAGGCTTACCCGTCGGGTGAAAACTACATCACCGACATCTAGACAATGAGAGGCTTTTGGCTGGTGGGTTTGTTTGCCAAAAAGCAACTAAAGGTAGATCCTTGCTTTCAAGTTTTAGCATCAGTTTCTAGTTTATTTAACCATTCTAGATTAGCATCCTCTCTAAGCATGCAAGTGGAGAAATACAAATTAATTCATAGAACAAATTCATAATCTCATAATTCCACTTATTACTCAATGTAGCAGGGCGGTCAAGCAGTCTCATTAACCGCGAGAAGCGGACAGTTCGAACCGAATTTCTGCTACCTGGCCAGGGGAAACCCAACACACACGGATACTCTGCTTGCTATAAAAGGTACAAGCATTTCCCAACCTTTCCCATCGATCCACAATTCGGAACCGGGTCCATTTCCTTAGGATAAAGGTTTACTGCTTCACTCACAGTCTCACGCATATATCCACAAGTGTACGGCAGGGGAAAACAAAGTTTCCAAGGAGAGATGGCTATCGGCCCTAGCTGCTTCAATCTGGTACCGGGCTTACCGATCCCCATACATCGGCATGCATGTGGTACGTTCAAAAACTTGACACACTCAACCACACATTTCGACCTTAATCAATTATCATACACGGACGGGAGATCTACATCTATCATCCCGCCCGTCAATCCTTATGATTCCAACATAAGTAAAGACAAGCAATTCCTATGTCTCGCGAGTGACAGGAAATCACTCGACTTGTAACGGACCTATAGCCATGCACTATCGATCCCTTTCATACTAGTATTGCAAGTCATAGGTACTAGGAAATGTGCAGCTAAGGTATTCAATCAACTCCTTGAACGTAAACGCACAAACATAGAGAATTCAAAGTGCATAATTTGGTAAAGTTAGGTTATGCTCCGGGGCTTGCCTTCTTGCTCGGACTGGGGGTTAGCCTCCGGGTTGGTCGATCCTGCACCGGCACCTTCCTCCGGGACTTCTTCCTCGTCTGCGGGAATGAGGTGGTAGTTGCCGTCCGGGATGGCGCCTTCTACATGAGATGCATAACTTAGGGTGGCTGTTCTGGAATTTCAGATTCCATTTATTTTATTCTAACTAACTACAAAAAGGTTTATTCTTTTATATAAATCGATTTCCATCTAGATTACTTCGCATTTTTGTTTCTCCTTTTCTGCTCATCATTTTTATCTATAAACTTTATGACAGCTACTGGAGTATAAGAGTTAAGCTCACTCCAAAATTTAGCTAATTTTGAGCTACACATAATTTATTAAAAATATAACAAGTTGCTGCCAGCAGAATTGAATTTAATTCATATAAAATCGAAAATTCACCCATTTCAGGAGATCTTCCTACCAAAGCTAAGCATCAGCATGAGGAGGGCTCTGGCCAAGTGATGGCTCAAAATAACCCTTGGGTAGTCCTCAATGATTTTCTAACCAAAAACACATATTTAATTATTTGCCATCCTAAACAGAGCAAAAATTAAGTTTCTCATTTTTCACAGGTGTGCTAACAAGTTTTTAGTCCTCTGGAGCAAAATGGTGATTTTTCACTGCCCAGATTATTTTTAATGATTTCTGCACTGCAAAAAGACAGAAAACCTATTTTAATTCATAACAGGAGCTATAGTTCATATTTTTACGTCCCCTTTGGACACAAGCTGTCCAAAGCCACTATACACAACATATCCAAAGCTCAACCCTAGCGTAGCTCTGGATTGGAAATGGTGCACAACTTTAGGTTTTCATAGTTTGAATTTTAATTCACATACAGCTCGTCAAAAGTACAAACATGTCTAATAGAGATTGTAGTTTAGACTCTCACGAATCCAGAGAGTATTTTTGTGCATTATTCTGAATTTTGTACGATTTTTAATGGATTTTACAATTTCGGGAAAATCAAACCTGGACTTAAGAATCTTTTTACGCAGAGAACCCTAGATCTTTCAAAACTTCGCGAACGAGTCCCTGGACTTTTGCGCAGAGACCCCTAAACAAAGGTAGACGATGAACTTGGGTCCCTGGGACCTCGCCGGAGTTGCGCCGGCCAAACGGCGGCGAACTAGGCTCGGGGAAGTGGGGGAAAAGCTTCCTGGGCTCACCACGAGTCGTTTGGGGACGGTTGGGGGGGCCGGGGATGGTCGGAGTTTCGCCGGCGATGAGGTGGTGGCGGCGCGGCCGCCGCGGCTTCTACGCCGGTGAGCTCGGGGTCGTTCGCTGAGGTTCGAGGGGTCCTAGAGCACCAATGGAGCTCGAGGATGCCAATGGCGTGCTCGGTTGACCTCGGGGACGGCTCGGAGTAGGGGCTCGACGTGCGGGTGCTCCGGCGGCCGAAAATCGCGATTTGGGGGAATTCACGAATTCTCGCCGGAGAAGGGTCAATGTCTTGGGGAAAGTTGGGGGTTTTGGAGCTGGTGGAGTGGACTAGCTCCGTGCGGGATGGATTTGGGAATGGTGGAGCGTGGACGAGGAATTTCGCGAAGAGCTTGGGTTCGGCTTGCGCGTCGCGAGGAGGAAGAAGACCGAGCGAGCGCGGGGAAGTGGAAATGGCCAAGTGAGCGGGTGAGAGGAGGGGTGTGAGTGCGCGGTGGAGTGATTGAGCACGCAAGGGAGGCACTGTGCGGCCTCGGGAGCGTGCGAGCGCGTGGGTGGCTGTCGCGGTCGCCATTGATGGCGCGCGAGCTCGAACAGAGCGCACACGCGCGGTTGGGCGTCAAAGATCATCGCATGAAGAAGTGGAGATCCTCAGCAGAGGCTTTGGCGCGATGCGAATGGACTCTACCGCCTGCAGTGCGCTCGGCGCGGCGCGAGCGCGCGTGCGGCCACGGCGGCGCGCGACCGTATGATGGCGCTCCGCGGCGCGAGGCGAGGCGAGGCGACAGCGGCGAAGTGATGGCTCGGGAGTGGCCGGACAAGAGCTAGGCGACAAGCGCCAGCGTCCGCCGCGGCTTGGCCAGCTCAGCGCCGCCTGCGCCGCTCGCCGGCCACGTGGCGGCCGAGCTCCGGCCAGCGCAGCGCGCGCCAGGGCACTGTAGCATGCCCGTGGAGCTCCGATTTCCAAATTCGAATTTTCTCCAAAAATTCGAACTGAACTTCAAAACGGGTAAAATTAAAAGTTGGGGTCAGAGGTGTGGGACACAACTTTCGAGCTTGGACCAGGCACTTCGACCAGGCGCTACGGCGCTTCGAGCTTGAACCGCGAGCTCGAGCTTGCCGAGCCTCGAATGGTCGGAAACGCCACTCGAGGGTGAGTGCCCCCCCCTCGAGCTTGGCTGCGAAGCCTCGAGCGTGACGGAACGTCGCTCGAGGGTAAGTGCCCCCTCGAGCTTGGCTGCGAAGCCTCGAGCGTGCCGAAACGTCGCTCGAGGGTAAGTCCTCGAGCTTGGCTGCGGAGCCTCGAGGGTGACGGAACGTCGCTCGAGGGTAAGTGCCCCCTCGAGCTTGGCTGTGGAGCCTCGAGCGTGACGGAACGTCGCTCGAGG
Organism: Digitaria exilis; assembly: GCA_015342445.1. Taxonomy (NCBI): domain Eukaryota; kingdom Viridiplantae; phylum Streptophyta; class Magnoliopsida; order Poales; family Poaceae; genus Digitaria; species Digitaria exilis. The sequence continues at coordinate 1,509,902 of JACEFO010001613.1, forward strand.
GTAAGTGCCCCCTCGAGCTTGGCTGTGGAGCCTCGAGCGTGACGGAAACTACTGGCTAGGCTCGATCGTCACGGACATAGCTCGATCGGGACGGATATACGGCTAAGCTCGATCGTGACGGACATCCGGGCTAAGCTCGATCGTGACGGACATCCGGGCTAAGCTCGATCGTGACGGACATCCCCGCTCGAGGGCCATCGAGCGGAACGAACGCCGTGGCGAGGTTGTCGCGAAGGGCTGTTGGTGATGACAACTACTCTTTTTGGTCCGAGATTTTTTTTTTTTTTTTTTTAGATTTCAGTTGGGTGCCAAACAACCCTTGTTTTTGAATTATAATTGAATTTTTGACGAATTTTTGAATTTCAACCCAATTCCCTGTTGCATTGATTTTAATTGCACTTTTTAATTCTTTTGACATCAGAGATGTCACAGTGTAAGGACGGATGATCAGTTGGCGGATATTTTCACAAAGCCTTTGGATGAAAATAGGTTTTGCAACTTGCGGAATGAGCTTAATGTGGTTGACTTCTCCAATTTCACCTAGAATGCTCAATGTTGTTTGTATATAGATATGCTTGAAAACACAAAAAAATTAGTTGCTAGATTTTGTTTTGCATATCATGTGTAGTATATCTCATATGCATTAGGAGCTTGTCTAACCTTTGGAAAATAGTGGTGAAAGCCATGAGTAAGCTTGCAAAGGGTTCAAACTTGGCAAGATAGATTTAAATTTCAGCTTTAAATACTTGTCTATGCACTTGCATGCATCTAGCATTGTGTTTGTTTAGTCGTTTTGTTGGCATTTGGTTGTGGCATACATTTAGGGGGAGTATGGACTGCTTTCATCATCCCTTGTGCTCTCTCTAGGTGTTAGTGCCCTCCGGTGCTTTGGCTTTGGTTTTCGATTTCAAAACTATGTTAAGCCACTTGGCCATATATGAAAATACTTTGAAACATGAGTGTTTGAGAGAGGTTCGCTTGTCTCTGTCCAAGAATCATATTTATTTGCCTCTCTTTGGATCCATGGACTTAAGACAAGAAAATTCCACGAAAAATCCTTGAAAAATCCTCACTGTAGAAGGACCGACGCTTTTCATGGAGGGGACCGAATCAGTCGGTCATTCTTTGTCTATCTGCTGCTTTGGCTATGGTGCGAACCGACTAATTTGGTGGTAAATGGTGGAGGCCACCGAATCAGTCGGTGCTCTGTCTATGTGCGGGTTAAACCCACACCCCACCGACTGGTTCGGTGTCCGTCACCGTGCACAACCGAATCAGTCGATCCCCCGTAGCCGAGCAGATCTGACCGTTGATTCAAACTCGATCAAATCTTGGCCGCCCGTTTCTTTTAACCTTATCCAACCACTGTTCTAGAGGGGCCCACCCGTCAGTCCTTCCTCTTCATGTCCTCGCGCACAAGCTCGCTCCGCCGCCGCCAGCGCCACCGCCTGCGCCGCCGCCAGCCGTGCGCCTGCGCCGCCGTCTCCTCCGCGCTGCGCCCAGCGTCACCGTAGTCACTTTGTGCCGCCGCCTCGCGTGCCATCGCCATCGCCTTTGCCTAGCACCGCCACCGTCGCCTAGGGTTGCCGCCGCCGCTGCCTAGCGCCTCTGCCAGCCGCCATTCACCCCGGCGAAGGGACCCTCCCTCGAGCTCGTGGACTCAATCCACCTCTCCCTCCTCCTATTTCGTGCAAGGTGCAACTTTTCTTCTCTTTCCCTCTCTCTCTCTTTGGATCTTAAACCCTAGAGAGATGAGCAATTTGAACTAAAATTTGGAATTCAAACTAAAATTTGAACAATGCACCTTGCCTATGCTCTATGTGCTCATGAGTAGAATTTCATTCATATTCTTACTATGTGACACAATTAGAGCTAGAGTAATTTTTTGCTCTCATTATCTCTTGATGATTATAATTCATATAATTTATCCGGATTAATGAGAGCTACATTTCAATCATATCCTAGGATAGACGTGCTTCCAAGCTCTTATCTATTTCATGCTTTCTAGGATTCTCTACTAATTAGCTATGCCTCTATATATATATTTTCTTTTTGTGAGCAGGTGTGGTTGTTGAGACAGGGTCAGTGACAACAGTGGCAGTGACAAAGGTAGTTCGCAGTGTCAGTGCTTGAGGCAAAGCCTCGGGTTCTTTTTCTGGACAGTCAAGGCAAAGCCTTGATCAAGGACCTTGCCAGTCTCAGGGGTTTTCACATAGCGGCTCTCTCAGTTACAGTATGGCAGATGGTCAGGGGGTGATGACCTTCCTCCTCCGAGTCCTCCACGGGACCCGAAGAAGGGAAAGGCCAAGGTTATTGTGAAGAAGAAGAAGAAGAAGAAGCTTCCTCCTAGTCATCCTGACAACTGGGAGGCTACTATGGCAGCTGTCCGAGCTGCTGAGCGTGTTGAGTGTGGCGCCGCTCAGTTTCAGATCGTTGACACCACAGGGTCACCAGCAGCTCCTGAGGGTCCCCAGCCACCTCAGTCATACCGCTCAGGGCGTACTCGTTCTCAGACGAAGCCTCTTGTGACAGAGGCTCCAGCGTCTACGACCTCGAAGGCCCGCCCGCGTCCTCCTTCTTCTGCCACACCCACTGCTACTCGTGGCAAGAAGAGGGCACAGGAGGTTGTCTCCGCCTTACCAGAGATTCCAGAGGCACCAGAGAGCTCAGATTCTGACACTCCTGCAGCTGTACCGCCATATCAGGAGTTGAAGAAAGCCACAACAGGGACATTATTGAAGCTCAGGCTTCGGAAGTACAAGACATGGTTTCTTGAGACTAGAGAGACTCTAGATGAGTGCATCTTCTGGACAGACAGGCAGGAGGCTTTTTACAGAGCATACATCAATGCTCCTACTCAGTTCTTTAGACACAAGGTGCTAGTCCCAGAGACTTTGGCCAGGGCCGCAGGTATCACAGTCGCTGAGCTCCGATGCTATATTGCATATATGCCCGGCTTGTTTCAGATCTTGACGACACCTGGTAGAGTGGTCAAGCAGTGGGTCTATCAGTTCTACGCTACTGTCTGGATTGACCCTGAGCACAGGTTCATTGAATACATGTTCCAGAACCGCCGATACAGATTGACTCGCGCTCAGATTGCTGGAGTGTTTGGTGCTAGGGCAGAGGGTCCACGGATTCACCAGCTTGCATACCCCAATGTGGAGCCACCTCGTCATCCATATTCTGTGGGGATCTATGCACCAGACCATGAGACAGCTTCTGCCATCTACCGTCCTCCGTTCGGTGCAGCTTCTGAGAGACACCCGTCTGGCCTGACACAGCTGGCATATATTCTACTAGAGGCCCTTCGTCGTTCTCTGCTGCCCCGTACTGGCAACAGAGAGGCCGTGACAGCTCTGCAGCAGGGGCTTCTCGCTCACATGGTTCAGCGCATGCCTTTTGATGTTATTGATTTTATTCTGTGTGAGATTGAGGATGTGATAGAAGATGGACTCAAAGTTGACAGATTTCTACCATATGCACACATTATCAGTTGTATCCTAGCTGCTAGTTGTGGAGATGAGGCTTAGGCAGAGCGTCTTGTCCCATGTTCATTGATTACAAGCCTGCCAAGCCCAATGATCGTCGCCCTGGTCAGAGAGCTCTACACCATGTGGCCCAGCAGTGGACACCTGAGCAGAGAGCTCAGTATGAGGCAGAGGATTAGCAGCTACGCCAGTCAGAGATTGAGGCAGGCCTTGAGGGCATTCAGCAGATCCTAGACAGCGACTCTCTCTCTGACACTGACTCGGAGGACGATGACACCTTTTGTCCCTCCGTTCAGTGCCTCTCACGACTCCGAGGCTGGAGGTTCCCGGTCCGTACCAGTCACAGAGGCCGCTCCTGTCTCTCAGGCACCTCAGCAGCCTAGAGCTCCTCCTCCTACCACTGGGCCTTCCACTGCAGAGATGATGGCAGTCATGATGCAGTCTATCCAGACCATGTCCTCCGCTATTGTTCAGATGCAGGCTCAGCAGCAGGCACGTCAGCATGCAGAGCTCATGAAGTCTTTGGCTGAGCAGCAGAGGAGGCAGGCGGACTTTACCCAGTACCAATTTCAGTATCTCTTTCAGCAGACGGGTATTGCTCCTCCTCCGGTGTTCCCAGGGCCCCCACTTCAGAGTCTACCTCGCCCGTCTCACCCTGGCCTTCCTCCTCGAGTATCGATGTCCCCTGTGCGTCCCATGGCCTCGCTCATTTCTCCCCAGATGGCACCATATAAGCCAGTCACGACGAGTGTGTCTGTTGGTCTTCATCACATACCTACTACGTTCGGCACACCTACGTCTACCTTTGTTGGACAGTTTGGGAGCACACCGGCAGTGACAGCTGTTATGACTGAGACCACCCCACTCACGTCTCCAAGGTCCAGTCAGTTGGGGTGCAGTTACACAGATCTACTCAACCCTGATACACCCCAGTCGAGTCAGCCCCAGCCTGCTTCTCAGACTCAGCTTCCACCTCAGCCTGTGCCAGATTCAGATATACAGTCAGCCCTTGAGGCACAGATACTTGAGGCCATCAGCTCAGGGGTTGATCTTCCGCTTCCAGATCCTCCAGTGCGTACCACTTCCGGAGCCACTCCGTTTCTTGATGAGATTGAGAAGGAAGCCGAAGACGCAGCAGCAGCAGTTCCTACCTCCATGGCTCTCGACCCACCTGCGAGTGCTCCTCCCGCCTCCGACGCTTAGCTTTGGTGCTTGACGCCAAAAGGGGAGAGAGTGAGATATGAGAGTTAGGGGGAGCTTGGGTAGCATAGACTTTTGGCTTTTTGAGTGGACTCATGCATCATGTTTACTTCATGCACTTGTCTTTTTGTTTATATGTGTGATGCTTGTAATGCTACCCTTGGAAGTCAATATGGTTGACATGTGCTTTTGTTAATATATCTCATGTCATGTCTCTCACTCTTATCACTTATGCTTCTCTTTGTCTATCCTTATGCAATAGTGCTCATCTTGTTTTGTACGAACTATGTGTTTTGCTTCCGCTATCCTTTATTAGTTCATACAATTCAAGCTCATTTACCGCCCTTTACCTCTTTTTACTTCTCTCATATCCTTTTAGAGGTTGTGTTGTCATCAATCACCAAAAATGGGGAGATTGAAAGAGCATCTGGGCCCCTAATTTGGTTTTGGCAATTAATGGCAACACTATCATTGCGACTAACAAGTGTTTTGCAGAAACTAAGCTAAGTTACTGCAATGATGGGTATTCACGGTATTCTTGGCCCCCATCATTCGCGAATGATTATATTGGTGCAAAGGATATGATCGAAGATTAAGGATAAGCTTGTTCTAAGTGCCGTTTGGATGATGAGAGGCACTTAGAGTAGTTTAGGTCTTTGTTTTCCTTTGGCCGTACTATAAAGGGGGGTTAAGGATTTGTAGCTTGACCTAGATAAAACTAGAGTATAGGTGTGGTGCACACTTGTGAAACCTAGTGCTAGGTAGCTATGTCAAAGCCCTTGAGAAGGTTGGTAACTCAAAGAATTTGAATTGGATGAGTTTCAGCCTTAAGAAGTTTGAAGCAGTTTACTCAGTAGGGACCGACTATTTCGGTGCTCACTGGGGCAGTGACCGAATTAGTCGGTGCTCTGTTTGCTTTGCGAGGCAAACAGAGGCACCGACTTATTCGGTCCCTGTCAGCAGGGCTCAGCGAATCAGTCGGTGCCCTCGGCCACTTGATAGCCTAAGTCCCAGAGAGGACCGACTGGTTCGGTGGGCAGCACCGAATCAGTCAGTCATTCTGGCTAGAAATGGCTGATAGGTACTGAGTGAAAATGGAGGGGGACCGATTGGTTCGGTGAACCCCATGAAGAGCCACCGGATGAGTCGGTGGCCCTCGAGATCCAGCTCTAGTCCATGTCCCCAAGGGGGACCGACTAATTCGGTGGGTAGCACCGAATCAGTCAGTCATTATGGCTGGAAATGTCAGTTCAGTACTGGTGCGCACCGACTGGTTCGGTGCTGCACGGAGGGTGGCCACCGAATCAGTCGGTGGTCACTGGCTAGCTGTTGGAAGTTCAAATCAAAGGAGGCACCGACTGTTTCGGTGGCCGTCTTTGGAGGGCACCGAATCAGTCGGTCCCTCTGCGTCAGCACTAAAGGCTAGGAGCTTTTGAGTGGGCTATTTAAAGCCACTCTTCTCCTACTTGGAGACTCTCTTGCCACACGATTTCACTGTCCATCCAGCTGCTGTTGTGGAGAGTTTGAGGGCAAGAGAGGCATTTGGATTCATTGGTGTTCTTGATCTTGAGAAGATTAAGGACTCTATTTAGTGCTTGGGAGTAGCAAGTGTGCATCCATCTAGCTCTTGGTCTAGTCTAGGTCAAGTGAAGATCTTTGGCTTATTACTCTTGGTGATTCGGCATCACCTAGACGGCTTGGTGGTGTTGATCTTGGGAGCTCACGTGGAGATTGTGTGAAGCCCCAAGAAGGTGTACATGGTTTGGAATCCGCCGTCCCAGAGTGGGAAATTGATATCCCTTACGAGAGCACTTGATCCTTGCGTGGATCAAGGGGGAGCTATACCCTTGCGCAGGTGCTCCAACGAGGACTAGGGGGGAGTTGCCGACTCCCCGATACCTCGGGTAAAATCGGCTTCCTACTCTTCTCTTTACTTTGAGCAAGTTTACATTCCGCAATTCTATTCCTAGAATTGCCATGATAGAGTAGGATTGGAACTAAGTTGCTTAACTCCTTTCAATACTAGTTAGGCACAAACCACACTTGTAGGCACATGGGGTGAATTGGCTTATTGCATAGGATTGTTTTATCGCTTAAATTTTTGTAGAAGCCTAATTCACCCCTCCCCCTCTTAGGCAACTTGATCCTTTCACTAAGATCCTCTCAATATCCTAAGGTGCTTACAATAGGGTACTCATGCAAGCACTTTCTTAGCATTAGGTAATGAAAAACCTAGGCGTAGAAGAGAGAGGCCAAGAGAGCTACTCCCCTACCTATCCATCTACATATTTATGGATGCTGAACCGAAAGACTAAACTATCACTAACATATTTCTAAAGATAACTGCCAACGCATGGGTGTTTTGGTCCATCTTTTGGAGGAAGCATAGGATGGGCATGACTTCTTCTTGATTTCTCTTTTCCTTGAAGTAAGCTTGAAGATGACGCCACATGTCCTCCGTCCGGACATTGACACAGCCAATTCCGCCCCTGATTTTGAGGCCCAAACAAGGAAACCCCCATGCACGCCCCACACGACATGACTGGCACTCTAGTTTTGAGGCCAAACCAGCCAAACCCTTCTGCACGTCGTCTCAAAAAGTGACTAACTCCCTAATTTCGAGGTCAAACTGCCAATATCGATGCATGTTCGACCGCCCACCAAGCCTTGACGTCTTCAAATCTTTTGTGCTCCTCCTGCACGGATCGCCTTGTCTTCTCACTTGACTTGGCCAACACTATCACTACTAAAAATAGGATTTTAGGAGATACTGTATTTTAATTTTCGGAGGCGGAACGACAATCCGTCCACCTCTGTTAATCACAGGCTAACAGAGGCGAACACTTTTTATTTACGGAGGCGTTTGCATTTAACTGCCTCAGAAAATCGATTAACGAAGGCGTTCATTTTTAAACAACCGCCTCCAAAAATCGTCTATTTTCGGAGGCGGTCGTCTTATAAGGCCCACCTCCTAAAATAACTCAGCCCAAATTGAGCCCAAATGACCCATCTGTGTGCATCATATATAAACAAGCCTCTAGGGTTTTTTTCTCATCCTCTCATTTCCGCGCTCTCTCTCCCTTCCATCCCTCAATCCCTCACACCTAGCGGCTCTGGCAACTAGCGAGCGAGGTGGCACTCCCCGAGCGTGGAGCAGGTGGCGCTTCCCTGAGTGCGTCGCAGGCACGTCTTGCCGCACCGGTGGCCGATCTGGGCAGAGCGGCGGAAGATCTGAGGCGGAGAAGCATGGATCTAGTCGGAGCGGCGTGGATCTGGGTGGAGTGGTGGCGAGCGGTGGTGGTGCACCATGGATGGGCTCGGCGGGCCCATCTAGAGTTTTTGAATTTTTTTTATTTTTTTGGATTAAGGGAGGCGGGCATCCTACCACATCTGCTAATGTGTGATTGATTAACAGAAGCCCCTATTCGGACGCGGACAGAAAAACAATCTCCGAAAATAGTTTTTGACCTCCTCCGAAAATCCATTTTGTAGTAGTATGTCTTCATTACCACGTACTTTTGCTCCTACGTACACATGTGGACCGCCCATGACTTTGCCCAGACTCCTCGGGTACCTCGGTCCAAGCCTATATGCTTCATCCTTCACCCTCTTGGTTACTGAGCATGAACTTTTGCTCGATCGACATGGTCCAAGCCTACTCGCGCTCATCCTTCACCATGGTCCTTTGACGTGAACCTTTCACCTAACCTTCACCTCGTGCCATTGACCGCCATGCCGCATCCTACACCTACACGCTACGATCCAATAGATATCACACGCCATGATTATCAATCACTCGTCATCTCCAAGGTAGGGTGACTACCATTGGTCGTCGTATTCTTGTACTTTTTCTACTATAAAACCTTGTGCTCTGATCATTTATTTTTCTATGATTTCCTGCACGGCAATTGACAAAGTTACGCTCCTCGTATTGTTATACGTTTTCTACTATAAACCCTTGTGCTCTCATCATCCAAGGGTAACTGCATCACGAAAGCATATTGACAAAGTTACGCCGCTCGTTCCTTTTTGAAAAGGAATGAATGAGAACAGTGACCACTGATTTTGTTAATTTGGCAGTTGTTACATTGCCATCGGAGTTGAAAGCGACATCGGTGCAAACAAAAACCTCGGTTTGATGGAACTATGCTATATTTTTGGTGGGATATTTGGAAGGAACGCAACCGTCGAATTTCCCAACAAATCAGAGGATATGGCTGATATTGCCTTCTTAATGAAGGTGGGCATCCATCTCTATCAAGACGCCACCTGCTTCGGTACGACCTTAATTAAGATCGGTGGCCACAGTACGATGTTGTTTCCTGGTTGTTGTACAGGAACAAGACATGTGGTCTCCTTTACTTGTTGTTTTTCTACCTGCAGTAGAGCAGCAGAAAACCTAGTCGATCGTTTTTCATTTTCATTTGTTTGTTTTTCGTTCTTGTCTTTAATTCTATATATGGGTGTCTACATGTATGTAAGAAAGTCACAGGCCAAGAAGCTTGGCATTGGGAACAAGCTTTTCACCTCCGTCTCGACACGACAGAGCCATGGCGTCTTCTACCACCCTCTCGTCTAGTCAACCACAACCACAGCCTGCACAGTGCCCTTCCTCTCCCACGACCGAAGCGAAGGCGGAGCCGCCGTACGTGGTCGAGGACTGCTGCGGCGTCCTGCAGATCCTCAGCGACGGCACGGTCGTCCGCTTCGATCCGCCACCGTACCCACCCGGCGACGCCTACGACGCCAGCCGCGTCGAGTGGAAGGACGTCGTGTACCACCCCGGCCACGACCTCGGCGTCCGCATTTACAGGCCGCGCACCGACGACGACGACGACATTGTTGCCGGCGAGGAGGGGACCTCGAAGAAGAGGAGGCTTCTCCCCGTGCTCGTCTTCTTCCACGGCGGTGGCTTCTGCTTCGGCTCCTACTCCTGGCCCAAGATCCACCTCTGCTGCCTCCGCCTCGCCGGCGAGCTCCCCGCCATCGTGCTCTCCTTCGACTACCGCGTCGCGCCGGAGCACCGCCTCCCGGCGGCCGTCGACGACGCAGCAGCCGCTCTCCTCTGGCTGCCAGGTCACATGTCCTCCGACCCCTGGCTGGCCGACGATGCGCCATTATCGTCACGCCACGTGTACGTCTGCGGCAACTCCTCCGGCGCCGGGCTGGTGCACCACGTGCTAGTCCGGTTCGGCACGTGTGGTAATAATTTGCCAGGGGGGCAAGTAAAGATCACAGGCTACATTCTGCTCATGCCTCCGTTCCTTTCGGAGGAGCCGACACAGTCTGAGCTGGACACGCCGGAGACGGCCGTGCTGAGCCGGAAGACGTCGGACAAGTACTTCCGGCTCGCGTTCCCGGTCGGAGCCGACAAGGATCACCCGCTGAGCAACCCCTTCGGGCCGGGCAGCCCGAGCATGGAGCCGGTCGACGTCAGCCGCTTGCTCGTCGTCGCGGCCGAGTGCGATCTGGTGAGGGATAAGAACGTGGAGTATGCTCAGAGGTTGAAGGCCATGGGGAAGGATGTTGAGCTGGTCATGTTCGCTGGGCAACAGCACGGATTCTTCGTGCTCAAACCGCTGTCGCCGGCGACAGATGAGCTCATCCGTGTCATCAGGAGCTTCATTGCAGCCGAGTGATCCATGGGTTATTAATTGCTGCCGGGGTTGGTTTATCTGCTGCAATGGACACATACATCTGTTTTTTTTTTCATTCCATTTACTAATTCCGGTTTTTTTTTGTTTCATATGAAACAAGAAAAGGACCGGAATAGGAGCCCTTAAAAAAACATATGTGCATTGAGAAGAATGTATTGGTCGTGGCTAGAACGACCAGAGCGGGTAAATAGGTGCCCTTGTGAAAAAAATTGGTCTATAACGATTGCCACCCTAAACACACATATCTTCTTATCGTCAAGATGACATTAGTCAACTAAGTATAACAAGCTCACCTAAAAAGTAACTAGGAATCACACGATAAAGCGACAACTCAAATCAATGCAGAAGCGAACTAATTAGGCAAATGAGAGCTGCTCATAAAGCACCGGGCTAATCTCTTGCACAAATCAAACTTGCTCAATCAAACAATCCAAGAGTTAACTGAGAAAACAAGCGACAAACAAGCTATCGAATTTGCCATGCTAATTAGCTAAACGCATAGGAGCTGTACTGAGCAATCAAATATTCAACGAATCGCAAACAACTGTGCTGAACAAAAGCTTAATTAGCAAACTACTTGAGCAAGCAATCATTGATCATCACATAAACAAATTAAACAATTGCTCGTATTATCGGCCAGCACACAATCAATGAATAAGTAGATGAATCAACTGCTGTAGCACGAAAGCTATGTAACATGACAAGTAGCAACAAACATGCAACGGTAAATAGCACTCAATGATTAGAAAATTGACTGCCTCTCACCCGAGCTACTTGGCTGCTTGTTGTTGACCGGCCGGCCTGCTTGCTACTGCACACGAGCTAGCGCTGTTGCCGGCTATCTGGTCAGTTAACTATTGTGCGCCTCGTCGGCCTGCTTGCTGATCTGCTGCCGCAGCTTGCTTGATGCAGGGCCGCAAGCCTCCAGCTCACCTGGACCGAGTCGCAGAAAATACATAATATGATATGTTTTAGTACATTTTTTTATTATAGATATAGATATATTCTTTTTATAATTAAATAGAATAACTCATAACCATATTTTCTATGACCCAACCATAGTAAATTTTTTATGGTAGCCTAGTTATTGTATGCTTTAACTATATTAAAAAGTTTATACTCATGTATAGTTTAGTTCCAGATTTATTTAGAATAGTTTTTGCCCTAAATAAATCTTTAAATAAATGATACATGATCCAATGAGTATGAATTTTTTAATATAGTTGAGGCAAACAATAGTTAGCTCATCATAAATTTTTTTATATGCTTGGACAATAGAAAGTGCAGTTATGAATTATTCCATTTAACTATAGTAAGAAAATATATCAAAATTTTTAATAAAAACTTTATAATAAAGCATACCATATTATATATTTATGTGTTTATTTATTTATTTAGAGTCCAATAAAATTGGACTTTCTATTTATGATTTTTTGTTGATTTATTATAATTCTTCAAAGTTTTAGCCGAAATAAATAAAAAAGAAAAAGAAAAAACCGTCTTCAAAACCGCTTATATTCAGCCCAGGGAGGTAAAACGTATGGTTTCAAAACTTGAGGGAGGGCTGTTACCCGGTTTTGAGGGAAGACGAACAGTTTTATTGTAAGGAATTGTTAAAGAGCAAAGTATTGGTCAACGAGATGGTCTTTTGTTGATCGAAATGGCATAAGCGTTTAAGCATGTCATTTTACTAGTCCATTATCCACATAATGTCGCAAGTACCACCTAGACTATATATAAATTCTCAGCAAATCAGAAGTATACATCAGTCTGTTGAAGACTTGGGGCTGTAGTTATATCTCCAAAGGATCAGCACATTTGTTTTCTAAAGATTTTATTCAAAGACTTGGAGTTTGGTAGATTCGAATTTCATGCAACACTGCAGCTTTTCATGAATATTCATGCAACACTGCAGCTTTGCCTCAATGAAGAGTGTCAACTTTCTTCTTCCAAGCAAAACGAGGCTTGGGTGCTACCTAATAGAGATCTTTACAACTAGTTGATGATTCATGGAGGCAAAAGAATTCGGCTACGACTCCAAACAACTTGGTGACAACTCGAAACAACTCGTTTGTATTGCAAGGATCACAATGTGGTTGTGCTGTAGGCAATGAAATGCTTGGAGGCTTGCCCTTGAGGGATCAAAGAACCCGAGTGGGCTGTCCTTGAAGGGGTATGGGCTGGTGCGGGTATTATACGTGACGACCAACATATATCTTTTGATGGATCCATGTCTAACGAAATTCTATTGTAATAGAAAAATAAAGATATGTAAAAAGTTCATTTTCCTATACGTATTGGATATTCCTTTCTAACCCTTCATCTCAGAGTATATCAGTATGAGCTCTTTTACAGCGCACAATACTACTCTATACTAGTGATACAAAAGGACTAGTATGTAAACATCCGACGGTTGAGATTAATTGTATACTATACAAAATAGTTCCAGTGATATGAGTAGTATATGAGAGTAGTATGGGTGGTATATGGATAATATAGGAAAAAAATTAAAATGGCATTAATGTAATATATACAAAACTACAAATAATATTTATACAATAGGTTATTAATTGATATTTTTTATGTTTACATTAGAGATTACATCTTGTGTAGATGAACGTCTCGTGGTCTGGCGTAGGCTGGCCGGCTAGGGTTTCTGGAAGGACCCGGCGACTGACGACCACCGGGAGGAGGCCCATGGCTGTTGATCGCCGCCGGGGCGGCGGATCAGATCGATAGCCACGACCCACCGGCATCATTGCTCGTGGCCTACTGCCTACCGCGGTTGAGGCTCACCGGCTGGAGGAGGCTTGGATCTGCGCACCGACGACATAGTCGTGGTTGTTGGAGGCTTGGAGCTCGGCTGGACGTGCGGGTCGATCTCAGGCTGAATACACAAACAGTTCGTAGCAAAAGACAAATAGCAAAGTCAATTGAATCTTCCGTGTTTGGCGATCAAAGTCTGGCATTCTGCTCTGCTTTGGTACAAAGACAACCTACTGGGGCAATATTTTAATTTGGCATACCACTTATTTCTGACAGCCGGAGATATATGTAACTAAAGGAAATAATAATCTATCAGATGAGCCAACCAAGGTATACATGGACACAAAGAAGCATTCTGAACACAACATCGAAAACGTGAACCCGCGTTAGTATTATGCACTTGGGATTTAGCAAATGGTCATATACCCGTTGTATCTTGTTCCCCTGCCTTGCTTCCTACTGTATGTCAGTTAGCTTAACGTGACCGATGGCATTGTGTTTGTGTACAATATTAGGTTGGCATGTATATCAAAATCTCTGTTGAGAACGAAAAGAGATAGACATAGGAGGAACATTGTTCCATCTTAGAGACCACAATCTTAGAGAACCAAGTTCAATAATATAAATATTGCAGATTGAGTCATATCACTCTTGTGCTAAATTGGGAGTAGTCTGCTTGAGTATAAATTGTCCATAGCTATGAGATGTTTTCACTGAAATATCGCAAGGCCAAACCAATTTTGATGGAAAAATGTTGCCTCAAAAATTTCAAGCAACACATATTGCAAGCACAACATCGTCCTTGAGGAATACACCTATTTCGTTTGTGGCGGTACAAAACAATAGGGAAGGAAAAACAAAGCGCTAGAATTCAAGAGTACTAAGGGAAAAAACAACTCTACAGATTAATGTAATCAAAATATTAGAGTGAATACATCTTATTCGTCACATTTTTTGAGTTATTAAACCGTATATACATCTCCAAGAAAGAATGTCTAGAATTAACAAACAAGGAACAGTGACTGTTTAAACCAACAAATCTTAGAGAAATATCTGTTTGAGAAGTTATCCTTTGATAGCAAGTAATTTCAGTCGGCGACCATATGCAGCAACACTTCAATCGTGGAGCAAATTCTGTCTGAGACCAAGAGTAAAAAAATGGTCCAATATCATTCAGCAGGAAACAAGTTTGAGCACCTTCATGAATCATGACCTGCACAAAGGAGAGTTCTCAATTAGACAGAAGACTCCTTTTACCGGCCTATATATAAATTAATGCAGAGTGGAGTTTATAAAACAGATATTAGCTCACGTATGAAAACTAAGTTGTAACCCCTTCATGTCAGTTACATGCGTTTAGAGTTGATAGTTATGCAAGCCCTTTGTTATAAGGATGCCCCCCTGTAGCACCTAGAGTTTTATAAAGTAATAAAATAAATAAAATTTTGATTTCTTTGTGGGCCAACTTAACTGAACCCGGCCATCGCATAGGCCCAATTCGCAAAGAGTAATAAAGTCCAAGTCCAACCCAACCCAACCCAACTTGTCTACCGTGAATTTCTCCCCCTCCCTACGTCGCCCCCCTCCCTCCGTGATTTCTCCATAACTTTTTCCCTGTGTCGCTCCTCTCCCTCCCTCCGTGTTTTCCCCCATCCCTCCTGTCGCTCCTGATCTGAGTTAAAGGAGAAGGGAGAAGGGAAGAGAAGGAGAAAGAGAAGGGAGAGGAGAAGAGAAGAGAGAAGGAGATACATTGCCGTCGCCGTCGTCCTATTCTTTTCAAAGGGTAAACCCTAGGTAAAACATGCCCCTTATCTAATCATGTTTCCCCTAAGGTTTTTAATGTTTTAGCACCTGCGTGTAATGGTGTTCGTCGCCATTGAGGGCTAGGGTTTAGGTTCTACCCACGTCGCTGTTCTGAGCACGTTGTTGATCTATACAATTTTTGGTTTTGGAAGTTTTACGTGATCTTCGTGGCCTCAAAAAAAAATAAAAAGTCTTTATATGAGTTGTAGGAGATTTAGACCCCGTTCCATAGCCGTAAAGAAGTCCCCAATCGGATTTGCGGTCAGGGATATATCGATGTTTTATTCATGCCCTTTTTTTCAGTGACATAATTCTATGCAGTTTATTCTCCTTTGAAGATTAGGAAACCTAAACGACATAATTAGAATTTTGGATCTAAATTCAAGATGTCATAAATTTGATAAAGTTTCCATATTGTTAAAGATCACTTTAATACGAAATTTTGAGCTCCAGTTATAACTGTTTGATTGGGGATGTTGTGGAGCGGCTGTCAGATTTTCAGTCTAAGGTTAACCTGAAGATTAGCCTATGTTAATGATGTTATCTGTGTTTGAGTACAATTAAAAAGATACATTATTTGAAGTTAATTTTCATCTGGTAGAAGATGATAATTTTTTGTGGTCAGAATTAATGTATACCAGAAAGATAAGTAACAGTGCTGCTGTTTTGACTAGAATTGCGTGTGTTAATGTGAGGACGTTGGGTTCGGGCGTAGGAACGCTTTGATTGATGTATTTGTTTTATATATATGTTTGTATAGTGATGAAACATATTTATGAACAGGTGGTACACCTTCGGATCGTGCTTAGCTCGCTTTCATTTGATCTTCATCGAAGGCAAGTGAATGTGGCAGTGGTTTGCTACCGTTTTGGCTTGCTGTTTTTATCACCTAAACTTTGATATTCAGAACCATACCACTTTAATTATAATATAAATACTTGTATTAAATGGAGGATATTTATGTTATTGTTCCTTATTTACTCACTCGAGGTTTGTTGTCATATCTCCATTATAATTGAAGTTGAGGTTGTGGTTGTAACCGAAGTTGAGGTTGTGGTTATAGTTGAAGTTGAGTTCGTGGAGGTTTTATTTCTCATTATGAGACATATGAGGCATATCATGATCATAGCATCTCATTCGCATTGAAGTTTTTTTGCAATCCTATGGCTGCAATTGTACCGGTACACATCGTGCGTTGCCCGAGGAGGGGTGCGATGTAAAAGTGGTCATATGACATTGCATAGATATGCATTTCTCTGCATGGAAGTGAATAATATGATATGTTATATTGGAGGTTAAGTGGTTTTATATGCACCAGTGATTGTGTTCTATCTCTTAATTATTATCGCAGTGGTTTTGTGAAGTCTTACTCTTGATATTTTAAATTGATGCTTAATTAAACTTGTGGTCTAAATGGCTTATCAAAATAAATTTGCTTGCTAAGATTTTTATCTCACCCTTGCATTACTCTGTCCAGGTTCTTGATATTTGCTAGAAGGGAAAGAGGGATTAGCTGCACATCACACTTCCTCATTTACAGAACCCTTTGTTTTAATCTTAGGAATGTTTTATTATTGGAGGCTTGTGGTTTATGCTTAAAGTGTAGTGTGGTTGTTAAACTCTTATTCTATATGAATCTTATTATCTAGGATGTTAAACTCTTATTCTAGATGAATCTTATTATCTAGTTTGGTGCTTTTATAATTTATACCCTTGTTATTGCTTCCGCGTCGCTTATATATACAAAGGAGGTGTTGCTGAATTCTCCATTTATTTAAGTTCAGCTACTGTTGGTGTGTTTTAGTAGCATCCCAAAGCATTGGTGGATTTTGGGGTGTTAGACCCCCCTGTGAAATCGAAACAGGTTAAGCTTCAGAAGAAACGATGCTATTCATACATAGGTAACTGAATGCGCATAAGAATTGAGAAACCGAAACATAGTGCTTAGAATGTCAGAATGAATAAAGTTAGATGCAAGTGGAGATTGACAAATTGCAATTTCTGTTGGATGGCAGTATGCAGTCTCATGCAAACTCAAAACAAATTCAAAAGGCACTGGAGACATCTGCTAAGGGTTCCATATGACAGTTCTATGGTTCTAGTATGTAATTAATTAGGTGATTGTACATGGTCGTCGTGGACTACACTACAAAACAGAGAATGGAGTGCAAACTGCGAAGTACTGGAAAGTGGAAACGCAAACACTATATACTTGCAGAATGATACGCAAATAGATCAAACGACGTACGCATGTACAGGTACACAACAAAGCACAAGTACACGACGAACTTACTGCTCTGAAGAACCACGCCGGCCCTTCAATCGCGATGCGGAAGAGGCGTCCTCGATCGGCGTGGCCCGGCAGGTGTGCCGAAGGGAAGGCTGGAGGCGGCGCCGTGGCTGCAGCCTGCAGGTTGACAAGCTGCAGCGGCGGCCGGGCAGGGCCTTCTGACGCATATCGATGAGACTGGCCATACGAGAGTGGTGACGCCCGCATGTGATGGGGCACAACGGCGGGCGCCGCCGCGCTGGGTGTGCAGAGGCATGCCCACACGTCGATGACGACGACGAGGCAGGGCAACGGCACGCGAAACACGAAAAATGAGGCGGCGACACCACGCGGCCGGTGGACTGGCAGGGCCGCCACGGGGAGGACACACCCCTCTGATGCTCAGTGGTGGCAGGCCGGCGGCTCATGACCTTGCACGAAGAGACGGGAAGGAAAAAACGATTCAATTAAGAGTTACTCCCTCTAAATAACAATGACTAAATTATCCTTAGAAATGGATGGTCAGATCTTCTCCATACCTTATACCACTAAGCACTGGTATTGTGCGTTGTAAAAGAGCTCAGGATGATGGGGCAGGGACCCTCCTCAAAACAATCTAATACAAGGTATACCACATATAGGACGTAGGGTATTACACATCTACACATCTCCTTGCTCGTACCTGTAATCAAGTTATTCCGCCCATGCTCGGATCAATAATTTTAAGGTTTAGGCAGCGTGCAGCGAAGAAATAAGGATAGCATGAAGGAGGCTGCTTCCTAATGTAACTCAGCCACAAGGCCACAAAACGCCTCTCATTGTCTATATATGATAATTTGACACCGGGGGCCAAACGGGTACCTGAAGTCCTGAACCATGGTTGGTGGCACTGCAAACAGCAGCCAGAAAGAATAATTCCAGAATCAGGTGTAGGAGAGATGAAGGAAGCCATAGTTGCCCAACTATAATAGATAAGATGCAACCATCACATAAACTGAGCCAGACAAAAACCTTTGTCAATCTGCCAACTGTGTAGCGCTTGCATGGGACAAACAGAGATTAGTCAAATGCAAAAGACCCCTACCTGGGGTCACTAATTAAATTTTAAGGTACTCAAACAATAGATGAGAAGTTTTACTATGCTTGGGAAAAAAAAAGAACCGAGAAAAAAATTGCAAAAGGAAAGCAGCAAGAACTGCTGGCAGCAGGTAGCTCTGACGCAATGATTGGCATGTATCGGGGATTGGAGGCCTTTTAAGCTTCTGCCACCGAGGCGAAACCACACTGCTCGATCAGCTGGCCTCTCTGCCTCTGCCTACGGCAACCTCCTCCCGGCTCCTGTGCGAGGTACTCCTTCCGTTGATAGTGTTATGACATACGTGCCTATGTTAGTTTTTCAATTTTGACTTGATTTGAAAGAACATAGTGCAATATTTATATCTCTAATAAATTTATTGAAAAACTAGATTCAAATATCTATGTAATGATCCTAATGGTGTATTATAAATATTAATTTTGTTTAATATATAATAAATTAATGTGGAAAGATGTAGTTTTTCTTGGGAAGCGAGAATGACATCTACTTTTGGACGAAGGGAGTATATGTTATCACTTCTCTCCTCTTCAGTCCATGCCCGTTTTCAGGCAATACAATTCTGCAGCATTCAGTTGCTCCCTGTGCCCACTAACGTAAGACTCTATTACTAATTGGGGAGGCTCCTTTTGAAGTGATGCCACCTAGGATCATAGGTGCATAGCCTAAAAAAAATAGAGAAAGCCTAGAAATTCTCTAAAAAAACAAAACATCCACCTAGGATCCTACATGGATATTGATTTATTTTTTTAATAACTAGGATCGTGCCCGTGCGTTGCTACGGGACAACAGAATATCACAAAAGACAATAATTCAATGATATAGTAGTAGGTTCGTGTGTGTGCATTGCTACGGGTAATAAAATTATATGTTGAAAATAAAAATTGGCATAACCACAAGGCTAACTTTAACTTTGGCCGATATTTTGTTACACCAAGTAAAATTTCCTTTGTCAGTTTGACATTTTCTCTTCAATAAAAGATATCCCATTCCAGATAGAGTGTACTATGAAAATGGTAAAGAACAAATATAGCTATTACATAATGTTTCTAAGAACATCTTCCCAAGTATTGTCTAATAATAAGAAGGACCAATATGAGAAGCTCCTTTGATAGGAGTGTATCTCAAGATCCTCACTACCTCAAGGTAGTATTTGAGATTGTTGACGGCACACAACTGCCTGCTGTCTAGTGCCTTTGTACATCCAACCAAAAGGTATCATAGTTTTTGCACTGCCTTGGAGTTCTTGACACCATTTTTTTTAAATTACATAATGCAAACCGGCCCTAGAATTGTAATAGACAAATAACAAGATTGATCCTTTGAAAGATAAAGCATAATAAAATAATCCATGAAGATGTGAATGCAATCAAATTAGGTAACATGAAAGTACATAACATGCATTCACCCAATGAGAAGTAAGCACTATTAACATGGAAAAAACTTTATTCTTGAAATTCATCTTGCTCGTGATTAGGTTTTTCAAGAAGCCAATATATAGATAGCACAAACATTTTCCTGCTATTTAGATTACACAACATTGTCCTGCGAGATTAATTTTACATGATAGAGTGTCGCTTGTTCTTTGTTGATTTGCTCTTTGTTCACATGTTTGTTTTGACTTTACAGAAAACCTGTAATCCTCGATTCCTGTTATTTGATTACATGCATAGGATTTATAGGTAGAAACAAAAAAATGTAGAAGAATACAGAAGAAATAT
Organism: Digitaria exilis; assembly: GCA_015342445.1. Taxonomy (NCBI): domain Eukaryota; kingdom Viridiplantae; phylum Streptophyta; class Magnoliopsida; order Poales; family Poaceae; genus Digitaria; species Digitaria exilis. Next base: position 1,529,902 of record JACEFO010001613.1, read on the forward strand.
ACTAGCCTGCTTTGACACATAAGCTGATAAAATTTAGCATGTTCTGTTAGTGACTCCAAAAATGATGGATGACATTAAATGTAAGTGTTTGTAATGGCATAGCCGATATTTAGGGTACCGAGGGCCTGATTGGTTTGCTACCCACGTATTGGCATGCCAAAATTTTGGCAAAAAAACTTGTCACTAATTTAGTAAGCTAGATGTGAGATTTTGGTAACTTTTGGTAGTAAACCAAGCGATGGCAAAAAAAAAGATTAGCAACTTTTGCCTTGCGGCATGCCAAGAATTTGGCAGCCAACCATTCAGGCTCCAAATCTCGACAGATGGTGTCCCTCTTCTTTGTGTCGCAGCATCACGGGGTCATGTTGCTTTTGCTCGAGAGCTCCTCAAATATTTTCCCGATGCTCCCTACAAGAAAAATGGCTCTAGGCTATTGTTTGTGATTTTGGTGATTCATTGACAACATAATCATTGGGACTAACAATTTGCCTAGATGATATTTATAGATATTTCGAGGTCCCAAGGATACTTTGGAAGCAATCTAAACGCATATATAATTAATATCCAAATAATGGTTATCCAAATTGAAGCCATCCAATTCACGTGGAAGAGTTGACAGAAGATAAGAAGAGAAGACCCACGAAGAAGCAAGGAAGAGCTGCAAAATGCAGAGGTGATGACTAATTCGACCGGGAGTCCGTCGAATCAGTCGACGGTCCATCAAATCAATCGATGGTGTCGAAAGGTCGGCAGTGTGCATATCTTTGGAACGCGACGACTAGTTCGACAGTGTGCTCGTCGAATCAGTCCATGACCAATCGAATCAGTCGATGGTGATTGAAGGCTGGTGTGCGTTCGTCTCTGGTGGGTGACGACTATTTCGATGGGGTGGCCGCTGATTTAGTTGACGGTGCAAAGTAGCCGTTGGAATTAAAAGATTCAAAGAGAAAGGGAGCGACGACTATTTCAACGGTCCCTCTTCAGCACCCGTCGCCAGTCGACGGTACATAGGAAAGTGGCAACGGCTAGCTACGGCTAGTTTCTTTGATTGGGACTATAAATAAGAGGTGCCCCGGTCATTTGAAGAGTGCTTGAGCTGAGTGAAGGTATTGGCAAGTGTTATGTACAATCTTAAGTGCTCAATCTACCAATGTACTAAATAGAAGATCTAGGTGATTAACAAAGCGATTAGTGCAAGTATAGACCCATTAGCACGTCTCTTAGGTGTTTAGCCTAGAGTTTAGCGAGGTTTGCATACCTCCTACTTTACCAGGTGCTTGCGTGCACAAAGCGTTGTAATCCAGGGTTTGTAGTCTTGCGAGACTTTCCAACCGAGTTTGTGTAGAGGCTGCCGGTGGTTGTGCAAGGGAGGAGAGGCCCTTGGCATTTTGGCCGAAGCTCTACCAAGTGAAGGCGGCGAGGAGAATCTGAGGAGGAACGAGCGGAGACCCACTTGCGCATGGGGAAGTCCCGTGGTTACCCACGGAGTTACTCGACCGGAGAGTTCATGCCCTTGAGCTGGTATTCCCTTTGAGAGGGGCTCCAACAACGAGGATTAGTGGAAAGCTCGTGAGCTGTCCGATACCTCGGTAAAATTCGTCCTGCTAGGAGTTTTCTCTTCTCTATCCTTTAAGCTTATGCATTTATACTTGCACTACTTTCCGCATTTACCTTTCCTAGACTTGTCATGCTAGTATAGGATTGAACACGAGGTGCAAAACTTTCTAGCGGTTGAGATAACAACACATTACTACAAAAATGATTTTCGGAGGCAGAAAAAATCGATTTTCGGAGGTGGTTTTTACGTCGGCTTCCGAACTAGCGCTTCTGTTAATGGGCTATTTTCGGAGGCGGACATGTGTCTGCCTCTGTTAATCAGGAAAAAATAAATATAAAAAACCGAAAACCCTAGATGAGCCCGCCGAGCCTATCCAGGGTTCCGTGGCCGCCGCCAGCACGGCTGCCCACATTGCGCCGTCGTGAATCCTCGCCGTCGCCACTGCTCGGTGTTGCCTCGCCATAGATCTACGCCGCTCTGTGCCGCCTCCCCTTTCACAGCCCGTGTTGTCGTAGATTTGCCGCTGTTGCCGCAAATCCACCGCCGTTGCCGCAGATCCGCTACCGCCGCCATGCTTCTGCCGCTGGCGCCTCATTGTCTCCTCCATCTCGGCCGCGTCGTAGCCTCCACTCGCGCCTCGCTATCGCCTCCATCCGCGGCCTCGCCGTCACCTCCATCTCGGCCGCGTCATCGCCTACTCGCCTCCTTCCACGACTGCATCTGGTGGAGGGGATGGCGGCAGAGGGTGAAGGGGAGTCGCTGGCGAGAGAGAGATGACGCCGAGGGAGGGATGGGAGGCGGAGTAGGGTGGAGGGGAGGTGGAGTCGCTGACGGTTGGAGAGAGAGGGAGTCTGAGAGAGGGAGAGGTGGGCGGCAGCTGGAAGGAGTGGGAGGGAGAGAGAGCAGAGGAGATACGGTTAGGGTTATATATGTTGTATATACTAGGTCATATGCCCGTGTATTTCTACGGGCTAAGTGAGATGACAGTTAAAATATAAGAATTAAATTGCTCCATCAGTATTAAAGTGTGAGAATGATTTTATCTCTAATACTAGTATATAATATGAGTTTCCAAAGGCTTTCATATCCTATGCTCATGTATATGTGGAGGTGGCTCGACAGCCCACAAACAACATTGCACAACCACCGTCATTCGGACTCACAGCTCTATCAAGATTTGTAATGGCCGACCTCGCCCATCATCCGTCGATGAGTGGACGGACCACTTGGCGCTAACCCCGATTGAATGAGATACTACAGCTGGTCACGTCAAGCTCTTCGCTGTTCAATGAATAGAAAATACTATAAGCTGGCTAAAAGCTAGCAAAGATCAAATCCAGTGTACTGTTTTGGTATCGTTCTGACAGTGTTCAGCGATTAAACAATTTAAATGGAACCTTATACTCCCCATTGGACAGAGAAGTTTTCTTTTTAAACTTTTTCATGCGTGCGATGTGGTGCCAGTTTCAAGGACAGAGAATTAGAACGTGATGCATGCTAACTTTTTTTTTTTTAAATGATGGATGCCAACCTTAATACTGTTAGTTAGTTAAAAAACTGTTTGTTTGAGTAATCAGTCGACCCCACCTTCCATTGTCTAAAAACACTTTCGTTGGAGGAAAGCCCATTGAAGCCTCAATCTTATCCACACGCGGGTACAGAATCGGACTTGCTGCTCGGCCGGCGGGAGCTCGCTCGGCTGGTGCGGCTTGGGCCTGACGATGAGTTCCAGCTCGCCCGGCCGGCGGCGCAGGCTGGCAACAGAGGTCCAGCTCGCCCCGTCAGCAGCGCTGACCCGCGACGGAGGTCTAGCTCGCCCGGCCGGCGGCACAGGTTTGCGGTGGAGCTCCTGCTCCCCTGATGCGGGCGTTCTGGCTCAAGAGGAGCTCCAGCTCTCCCCTTTCTCAACGCTAGCCCGCGACAGAGCTCCACCTCGCTCGGCAAGCAGTGTGGGCCCGTGGCGGAGCTCGCCGTCCCGTCCAACAGGAGCTTCAATCTCTCCCCTACATTCCTGCTCAGGTTCTCTCGTCACCTCAATCCGTTCGAATGCCTGGCCAAATCCGCCTGGGAAGACTGAAATTGAGAGATCCTAATTAATTGATTTGGTCTTCGATTTTTCCTCTGATGAAATTATGCTGTCATGGTGGGCTCATCAGGCCGCTCCTCCAATTAAACGTTAAACGGATGGGATGGAGAGGCGTCGATGAGGAGGAAGTGAGGGAGGGGCGGGCGGCACCGTGGATCGCCATGGCCATTGCTGACTCGGGAGGGAGGCGGAAGACAGCACTCGGACACCGTGCTGCGCTGGGTTGTAGAAGAGGTGGAGGTGCCGACAGGTGGCACCCACGGTCCGTATGATGGACGAAAAAAGAGAGCAGAAACCTTATGTGCTTTAAGAGAGAGTAGGTAGAGATATGGGGTATGGTTTTCTAGCTTTCTGGCCCTGTTTGGGCCGCATTATTTTAGGAGGCGGGTCATATAAGTTATGTGTCTCCGAAAATTGATTTACGGAAGCGGACTTCTTAAGACAACCGCCTCTGAAAATAATCTATTTCCGGAGGCGGTTGTTTTAAAATGTCCGCCACGGTTAATCTATTTTCTGAAGCGGTTAAAATATCCGCCTCCTTAACAAAAAAATATCCGCCTTTGTTAAACTAGGATTAACGGAGGCTGTTATTTTTTGTGTCCGCCTATAACCCTATTTTGGAGTGTCCTCTAAAATCGTTTTTTAGAGTGACATGAAGAAAACCTAGAGCACAATTAAATTGAAATTGAAATAGGTTTTCATATATGTTTGAAGACTTAGTTTTTAGAGACACCTGATTTACCTGTCACGGTTCCTTCACCCTACACCACTGCACTGCAGAGGTATCCACTTGTCTTCACGTAGCTATATTACATGGGCGCGAAGAGTTTGTAGCTTTTGTCCTAGGGTCGCAACAGCTTCAGCACCTTGTTAACATGGCAGATGACAGTTGAATTGACACCCCGTACCGTTTTGATTTTTATCAGGCCAAAGACAGACGTCACAGCTTCAGCTCCGACTAGTTCACCCGGAGCATCTGCAATGGACAGTCTTCTCCTGAAAGCAGCTACGACCGGTGACGCCATAATGCATAAGCTGGCTATGCATGACCCAGGCGTGTTGCTTGGGACAACTCCGCAGGGGAACACCTGCCTCCACACTGCCTGCATCCATGGCCACGATAGGTCCTGCAAGGACGCCCTGGCTCTGAACAAGTCGCTTCTCACCACCGTTAACTTGCAGGGCGAGACGCCACTGCTCACCGCCGTGATTCGAGCTGACATTTTCTAAGAACAGTATTAGAGCTGAAAGTTTTTGAGACCATTAGAGCTGACCTCGTCTAAGGCGTCTTAGTATTGCGAATACAAAAAGAACCTTGAAATGGCAGAAACAATAAAAAAATATATCTCGTGAATGGCTTTGACAAGAGATACAATACTTCACATGTTTGAAGTTTTGGAAAAAGTCTACTTAACACCCACCTATGGGGGTTGAATACATCACCTTCCAACCTATGAAACTAATTTATTTTATTCCTTGAACTTTCCAAAACCAGTCAAATCACCTCCTCAAGCGGTTTTGGACTGATGTTTGCTTCAGTATCGGTGATTTGGTCTTTTTCTTTTCTTTTTTTTTTGTTATTTTGCTTCGAGGGAAACTGATTTCCAGGGTGTTTATATCGAGTGGATACACGACCATGGAAAAAATCCTGTCATCTGCATAACTAGGACGCACGCAGCCAATAAAAAATAAGTAAAGCAGCCACACTAATGACTATCAATCCGAGGACTAGACCACCACCCATGTGCCTGGGTAAAAAATTCCTTGGCCACCTGAGCTAACTGTTGAGATGCCGCTGCAACAAAATCCCGCAAAGCCAGCTTCTGTAGAATAGCCCAAATACGGAGCAAATGAATAACCGAGTAGATAACCTACATAGGAGAATTATTTGTTTCCTATAAAAAACTATGTCATTCCTGCATAGCCATAGTGGCCAACAAGTAGCGCCCACCCCTAGCAGGACCAGCGGCCTCAATTCTTTCTCAATAGCCCACAACCAAGTACAAAACAGGTGAGACACACTATGAGGTTGAGAAAGGCCTGAGCCCGCTTGTATAATGAACCAAATAAGACGAGCAAAATGATATTCAAAGAAAAGGTGTTTGATGGTTTGATCTTTGTGACAACAACAACATTTCTTGCTAAGTAGTGGGATTTCACTGAGAACTGTCCATTTGAATGTAGGTTCCAACGAAATTCGTCCTGCTCTTGTAACCAATATTTGCAATGCGTGAAACTAAGGTATTCCATGCTACTAACTTGACCAATATGGGCCATGAGATATTAGGGACTGAGGTGTTGAGGGTTTCTGCTACCATGGCATGTTTATATCGGGCTATATTGTACAAACAAGGGTATTGTTCTCTCAGATATCGGGCTATATTGTACAAACAAGGGTATTGTTCTCTCAGATTTGTATTTCACAACCATCTATGTTCCCAGAACCTAATTTGTGATCCATCTTTGATTATGAAGGACTATATAGAGTGCACCACCTTGGTTACAATTGCAACTGGTCATGCCTAGTTACAATTAGATTGATTCTAGGTTCGTCTGCAATTGCAACAGGATCAGATCTATTGCAATTAGTTCTATCAAAGTCAATTGGTACGATTTCATATATGTAATTGGTGTAGTCCCTCGATAATCGGTTGCAAATGGAGGGGTCAGTTGCAATTAGTACGGTCTCATAGTTCTGTCGAATGTTTGGGAGAATTCTGAACAAGGGAAACGAGTAGGATGCAACACGATACCACAAGCTGAGGTTTACCATGGCAGGCAGATTATCATTTTACACAATCAAAACACACGTACATATCTAGGTAGAAATCAAGCACATCAAAGGTACTATAAAACAAGAAAATAGATATTTATTCCGGTAGATGCATTCATCTTCATCCTCACCGTAGTGGGGCTCACGGCTCTCCTAGTCTTCAAAACACGTTTCATCAAGAATATCTTTGGTACAGTGTCATCATGTGGAGCATTTCTTCTATTACACATTCTATATCTTTGGTACAGTGTCATCATGTGGAGCATTTCTTCTATTGCACATTCTTTGGCCTTTTGATTGTCCTACAGCAAAATATGTCTTGACAAACAATCTGTGACGAATTAATGATGAAATTCAGTTTGTCGCAGAAGCTATGGCACAAAAGGTATAGTGATGAAATGGGTAAAAATATCACAGAAGAGGTTGTTCTGTGACGTAAATATTTTGACACAGAACAACCATCTCTGACATTTACCGTAATGGCACAGAAGCGTCACAAAATCGACACTCAAGCCAAAGAATATTATCGACCAAGCCCGTGTTGGCCTTCAATGACCAAAGAGTGTCAGTCATCTTGACAAGAAACTAATGTAAATGTTAAATTTGAGATCTAATCGGCTAGTCTTCCGAAAGTGTACCACAGCTCATATCGGCTATCGTAGCCGCTGTAGAAAAACACAAATAATTAGCTGATCAGATCTTATTTGATCGTCTGGGACAATTGGCGTACATGAATCTAATGAACAACTACAAATGTGTAACATGAACATTATCTTTATAAATCAAGAAAGATTTAATCAATTATACATTGATTTTAACAAAAACAACGAGATAAATAACTGATGGAACGTCTATGTGATGGTATATGTTGATGCCGAGACTACGAATGTGCAAACTAGACAGATCTACATGTGCAACTTAGACAGATCTATGAATGTGCAACCCAGATAGATCTATGTATAGATTGATCCAATCAGCTAGCTGGTTATATTAATGCAATATCTTCACCCTTTTCATCAAACCAACGCTCCTTCCGAATCATGCAATATCTTCAGCCTTTTCATCGGTTCTTTCTATCCTTGGCAGTTAGCACCTTCTAGCCCATTTTCGGCCCAAATTGGCTACGACATCGTCGGCTGACCTCTGCCAACCTATGGGGCTGGATTTTGTACTGAACATCTTTTATTTTGGTCAAACCATCCTCACTCCCTTTTACACCGGTGTTGGCATGTTAAAAAAAAAGTGTCAACACATGCCCCCCAATTTTGGAGTATAATAATATTTGGCTTCGAAATTCTCAAACCGCTATACCCACCAATCACTTGTCCCGCATATAACACATTGCCATTCTTTCTTTGTCTTTTTACCAACTTATTGGCCCAAGTTATGCAATGCCTCACTAAGTACAATAAATAGGTCTTCTTGGCAACTGCTCAAGCTCAATCTGCCAAACCCCTGCTTCGTTCATCCTTACTATTTTAGCCATCATGAATCCTTCATGGAAGAGGGACAAGTAGCTTCCTTCTCATCAACAAGGTATGTCATTTTGGAGTTTCTTCATTCTCCTTGATTCTAAATCTTGATGTGATGTTTAATCCTTTTCAAAATCCAAAGAACAACTTGTCAAAAATCTGGATTATTTAATCAATGAGTGGACGAGTGGTGACCTGCTCAGCCTGTTGGTGAAAGAATTGAGATCACTATCAGAAACAAATTTTTTTCGAACTTTTCGGGGGGGAGATCCCCACCTACTATATTACCGAAGTGAACGTACTGGTCCATGTACAAAGGGTTCCCTGGCATACCAGGGGGAGTTTACATGGGAGGGAGGCTTGAGGCCAAAATTACAAAAGCAAAAGGGGAGCCGAAAAGGTTAATTACAAACGATTTCTGATGCATGATCGACAAACCGTCCAATCCGAGGAGAGCTTCTTGTACCTGCAACGCCAGGAGTCCATGTCGTTGAGGACACACTTCACAACTGCCCGGGGAGTCGAGGATTGGTGATCAAATATAACCACGTTCCTTGCCTTCCAGATATGCCATAGAATTGCGAGAATAATGTCGTGGTGGACCGAGGGAGGGATGTGGAGTTCTTGGCCCAACAGCCAAGGCCCAACAACCAAGGGTATTGCCAACCGTCAGGTTGTGAGGCAACTCCAAGTTGAGACCAAACTCTTATGGCTTGGGGACACGACATGAAGATGTGATCCATGTTTCCAGAGCCCCTGGACAATGTTTGCAGTAGGATTCTTAAAGTATCCTGATGTTACGGTGAAACAGCAACGCTCGGCAATTGATCCTGCCGTGGTGCATAAGCCAAGAAAAGAAGCGGACCTTGTTGGGCACTTTGATTTGCCAAATGCGCAGGGCATCAGGGTCACCTGAAAGCCCCTCCTGGAGAGCCCTGGGAACGTCGCGGGTGTCGAACCATTTACCCAATGCAGTGTACAGCCAATGGGAGTCTGCGATGATCGACAGAGCAATAGGGATGAGACAATCCTGCACCATGCGCCGCTCTTCGGTCGCTTGAGTTGTAAGCCGGGGCTGTAGATGGTCCAAGAGTGGGGAGGTTAAGACAGCTGCAACCGAGACATGGGGGGTGGTGCTGTGGGAAAAGCACTGGGAAAGTTTCAGCAAGAGTGGTGTTCAGCAGCCAATGGCGATGCCAAAAGGAAGTAGTCTGGCCATCGCCAATACGAACCATCGTCAAACTCGGGTACCGAGGCAGTTCTTCAACGACGAGGCGGGCCACATAAGAGTCCTGATCTAAAAGGTCAAGTCCCTCGGGGTGCTGACGCTTGAACCAGACTTTCCAAGGAATGTCACCGGGCTCATGTAGTTTATGAACAAACTTAAGTAGGAGGCTGTGATTCTGTGCGTCTAACGGACGGATGCCCAGACCACCATATTCCTTGAGACAACAGACCTTGTCCCAAGCCAACAAGCAGTCAGCTCCTTTGCAGTTATCATCCCCGGTCCAGAGGAAAGCTCTGCGGCGTTGTTCCAGGGCGGCAAGAACTGTTTTGGAGAGAAGCATTGAAGACATGTAGTAAGTGGCTAGACTACCGAGGACCGCATTGACAAGGATGAGGCGGCCGCCGGAACTGAGCAATCTTGCCTTCCACCCGGACAAATATCTGTCGAAGTTGGCGAGGAGAGGCTGGAAGTCCCTAACCCAGAGTTTGTGAGGGGATAAGGGTAGGCTCAGGTAGTTTTGAGGGAATTGGGATATCGGGCAGCCAAGCACGGCCGCCATGTTAGTAGCCACAACCGGATCAATGTGACTAGCTAGCTGTTTACACGCTGGATTGGACGTGACATGTGTGGTGTCCCAACAAAAATTCCACTGGTGTCATTCACGGTAGGATAAAAAGGGTATAAGAGCCTAGACAAAAATCATTGATGTTTTGGGACATCACACCCATAGCATTGGATCCTCCACTGTTGTACTCAGTACCCAGTACTATATATGAGTTTGTTGTATAGTTAAGTGCCCTGTATGAGTGGTTTAGATGCTTATTATATCGCGACCCAAGTCTTGATGGATAGACAGAGACAGATGGACAGATCATGGCGTGTATAATATTATGCACCATCCTTTTGGTGATGCAAACAGACAAAGGCATCTCTCCTACATGTGATTGCTTGTAAGTGCATGCAGCACATGCATATTATTAAAAAGCATGATAACCTTTCACTATATTTTTATTATGAGGGACTGAGATGGCGACCAAAGGGGTTGAATGGGAGTCAACAATTTTTTTTACGATTTATGAGAATCTTGGCCTATGTCTCAGACACTACAAGATTTTCGGTCAAATGCAATGCCGAAAAAGTGTAGCAAAAGACCCAAAAATGGTAGCAATTGTACTTTTGCTACCATTTTTTTTTGGTTAAATGTCGTTGCACTTGTAAGGGTAGCAATAACAGAATGCAACGGGTTACGTTTTAGTTGCGACACACAGCCCCTCTATTGCAACACTTTTGACGCTTTTGCAACACATGGTGAGTGTTGTAACAAAAGCAATTGCAACCACTATGGGTGTGGTAATAGTATCAATTGCAACGAACTAGGCGTTGCTAGCGATACGTAATGCGACACGCTGGTCGTGTAGCAACACAATGCAATCGCAACGCAACACAGGTGTTGCAATCGTGGTTATTGCTACGCAGAGAAAGCATTGCAATAGAGGTTCTCTATTGCCACGTCGCCTAAATGGTTGCTATAGGTGGCTTAGGTTATTGCAACGCCTATTTAAGTTGGTTGCTACAGAGAGGTCCTCTATTGCCACGTTTCTGAATGGTTACTATAGATGGCATGGGCTATTGCCACGTTACTTAGGTTGGTTGCTACGGATAGGTCATCTATTGCCACGTTACTAACTAGCTGGTTGCTATAGGTAGATTCCTCTATTGCCACCGTCATCTTTTTTAGTTGCAAGAGATAGGTTCTCTATTGCCACGATTATCATACCTATTGCCACGACTAAATGTGGTTGTTATATGAGCCATCATTTATTGCAACGCCAGATTAATATATTAAAAATTCATGTTGCGACGTTGTTTGGTAGCTTAAATCAATAATCGCAAAACGACAAATACATAATGAATGAAGCATCGACATCCATTAAAATGAAATATAATTTGTTCATACAAAATCTTTAATGAAACACACCGAGTGTCAAACTAAATGAGAACACAAGTAGATAGCTTAACACATAATAATGTGTCAAGCACAGACAACTATTTGAACTCATTCTTTTCAAAAGACTAATGTCTACTGTAGCAGCAAAGGTTCCCTTGATATGTAAGTTGGCCATCGTCCCACCATTCGCATGCTCCTTCTCAAACTCAAGATTCCTCGTGAAAAAATCATTGACATGCATTAGTTAAACTGATACTATTGGTGGCAAAGCTAATTGAACACTGAAGCAAAACACGAGCTGCAGTCCTAGCGTTCTATGAGCTGCAGTACTATCAACCATGAACTTTGAAGCAAAAATCAAATATAAACATACATGCAGCTGCCTCCCAAGACATTTTATGAGCACATGAGCACAAACACATCCATATATATTTCTAATCAGCAAGAGGAAACTAAGCCTGGACCAGATTTAGGAGCAGAACAAAAGAATGGCTATGTACTTCTCCAAAAGCACTACATGTTCCTTTTTAATGCAAAGAGAGATAAAAGGTTTCACATAGTACCTGTGTATTCTTTTTGGACAATGCAGATCTTTTCCTAGCAGCAGATTCCTTCAATTGCTTTGTTGTAGTAAAAACAGCACCCGAATTCGCTGCCGAATTACTTCTTCTCATGCGCCCTCTAGTGAGACGGTCTTCAGCTGCGGAAGAAGGGGGTTGTTGTTCTGGCTGGCTTGTTTCTTGGGTAACCTGAAAATAAATGGTTGGTGGTCAAAATTATACCCCTTGACAAGAATATGACATTCATGTTACAATTAAACATTCTTCAATTATCATCAAACTACCTGCTGACTATGCATCATGTGTTCTCCCTCTGTAGTTGTTACATTTTGTGTCCCCTCAATTGTTGCAGTAGCAGCAACATTTTCAGTTGGCTCCACAATTGTGCTAGCCTGCATTTCGAATTAGGTTCAAGATCATGATTTTCAGTTCAATAAACTACACCCATTGACAAGAATATGACATGCATGTTACAATTAAACATTCTTCAATTATCATCAAACTACCTGCTGACTATGCATCATGTATTCTCCCTCTGTAGTTGTTACATTTTGTGTCCCCTCAATTGTTGCAGCAGCAGCAACATTTTCGGTTGGCTCCACAATTGTGCTAGCCTGCATTTCGAATTGGGTTCAAGATCATGATTTTCAGTTCAATAAACTTGAGAACATATATGTTGTTAATATCACCTTTTGTACTGAAGCTTGCTGTTGGGCTGCTTGCACCATTAACATAGCTTGCTTAAGTGCTTCTCTATCAGCCTCCCTTTCGTTGTTCATCTGTTCAAGCTGACGCCTATGTTCTTGCCTCTCGGCTTCCCTTTCAACTTCTTGAGCATCTAGTCTATCTTGCAGCCGTCCAAACGATTCAATGAGGGCGTCCTCCTGTTGGAGTTTGCGCTGGTAGTCCTCCGACAGTAGCTCCTTTCTAGTTGGGTACCTTGCAAGGTAACCATTAGCATGCATCTTGTTTGATTTGATTTTTCTCGTTTCCTTGTAGGTCGATTGGAAAATCTAGTTCTGCTCCAAGTCTGAGACGACATTTGCGTCAGGCCTTGACTCCAGCTCCATAATCTTCCTGGTTGCATTGTCCTAACAAAGTAAAGACATTTAGTTAATTAAAACTTTAATTCTAAGCGAGGACAGTTGCATCACTTAAGAAGGATTGTAAAAATTGTTTAATACTCACATAGACTTCCCTAGATTCCTCACTTGTCCATTGTCCATTTTGTTGGTGGGTCATCATAAAAAGCTCCATATCATTTGGCTCTTCACCAGTTAGTTGGTCCCTCTAATTAGGCAAGCATGTAAACAAATTAGCCATATTTCGGGGGCACAAGCACAATCCATAAAAAAATGCCTGAAGGAAAACCTTGTGACAGAATTTTTTACCTTCTCATAGCTCAATTGAGAAAAACCCTTTGATCCTGTAACATGGTGTATCTTTCGATTGTGCCGATTCTGAGAATTCTTATTGCTAATCCTCTGCACACAACCAGCAATGATTTGATTTTTATAAAATCAGCAGTGCGCAAAACATAAACCTTGATGTCAGAAGTGGAATTGGCAAGTTTCTTGAAAAATTAGGAACAAACCTGGAATTCTTCGGTGCCAAAATACGACACCAGATAGTGCCACTCAACAATGTCTAATTCTTCTAGCCTATGTCTCATTCTGTCTTCATAGGTGGTGTACGCCTTGTAGGTAGCACTAAATGTAGATCGCCATCCTTTGTAACGGTCATTAGCCACCGTCCAAATCTTGATTCTGTTCGCCTCGTTATCCTCAAGGTCCCACTTAGCCTGCTCAAGGTAAAGCCTAAATAAATTACTTCTTAAACAATAATTTGGTATTGCAATTTTGACATCCACATGGATAACAGAAGCTTACCAGCACATCGTTTGCTATTGCAATTTTGACATCCACATGGATATCTCTCCATGTTCTTACTCCGATGAGAGGTGCTCTCCTCCTTGTGAACAGTGTTATTTCATCAACAAATATTCGTTTGTTTGAACCTACAGGTCCTCCAAGCCTAGAGAACTGGATGCTAAGCTTCTGAGATGCCTCCCTGGTTCTCTTGTTTGTTGCTGTCCATCCTTTCAAGTTACCTCTTGGCTTCCTCTTTTTGGAGTCTTGTCCATGAAAAACAAATATATACAAAGCAAAAGACTTAAAAAACTGTTGACATAGTTTATAATTAACTGAACCTCACAATAAACTGAAAATATTCATTACTTACTAGTTCCCTCTCCCTGTGGAATGAAACGCCGAGCATGAGATGGTCTGTTTACTGGTGGTGTGGGGTTGCTATCTTCACCTGAAAGTACTACATCTGTATGATGATTACTGTCCACATATGCCACTGCAAAAAATATTGGTCACTTGTGTAAGATATAATATGTTTGTGTACGAATATTAACAATAGAGATGTAGGGACAGATGTTATATTACTAATATGATCCAGTTGTGCTTGCACCCTTAACCATTCTTTGTGTTGGTGGTGTCATCCCTGCCGATATCTTTCAAATCTGGGTCAACCAAGCTAATATTAGTACAAAGGCTTCTCTAATATAAAATAATACAACAATTTTTAAATATATAGGAGTCCAACATAACACTTACCCGTGAATCGATTTTCCTTATGCATGACGTGCAGCCATTTCTTGTAAGCATCAATTGACTCCTCATCATCTTCATCTATATTCTCTTCCCTAATGGGTCTCCTTCCAGGTACTTTCAAGGGTGTTATGTTCACATTATGGTCTATTTTTTGTTCCTTGGACAGCAATAGTCTGACCTGTCTTTCCTCCTCATTACATGCTATCATAGCATCTGCAGCGGCTTCATCTTCGATTTCGTGTAGTGTTGCTGCATTACCACATCTCCTCTTGTAGTACAAATAGTCCCTTACCCTATACCCCAATTGTAATTTCACTATAAGCAAGTTACTCAGGGTGAGATCAGCCCTACTGATTGTCATAGTCGAAGACTCTTGCCCCCCCGGCACCTCCTCGCAAGTGAAATAGAGAGTCCATGTTTGATCCGAGATGCCAAATATTACAATAGTATCAAACTTAAGCACTAGTGATGATACAACAATATACTTAAAAGGAAACTAGTGTACATATAGATATGACTAGGCGAAATAAGATAACAGATTATTAGAGAAAAACTAAGATTTATCTGCTGGCATATCAACTCATAGATATCAAAATAGATATCAAATCTTAAACAACATGAGGCTAGGAAAATGGGATATTAGGATTTGAGTAATATCCTAAGATCTGAATCGATAGTGCATAATTTGATAAAAAGCAATATCCCTTGCTACGTATCAGTAATCCCATGCTTTCGATCTACATTATCCCCATGACTGAAATTAAACGAAACCAACATGTATGTATACTATGTGTATGGACAGAGACCAGACTCATTAATCCCTACCTATCATTAGTCTCATTGAATGGCAGGGAGCTCTCTTGTTGATCACCAAGTGCTGCTGTTGACCGGCCGGACGAACGTGTTGCCCCAAAAAGGGACATGGTCGCGTTGGGTCTGTATGAACTTGCTGGCGCCGCCGCCGCCGCTGCCGGAGTTGTTGGCGTCCCGGACGAACGCGTTGCCCCAGAGAGGGACATGGTCGCGTTGGCTCTGGATGAACTTGCCGGCGCCGCAGCCACCGCCGGAGTTGTTGGCGTCCCCGCTCCTGCAGGTGTGCGCATCGACATCGAGGACGGAGGTGTTCCACTCGTTGGAGTTGTCGCCATGTTCGACTTCTCTTTGGTGGAATCCGAAAACCCTAACCGTGTCGAGGCGGCGACGGGGTAGATGAGGAAGCCACAAGTACCGAGAGCGAATTGAGAAGTTGCGAAATAAAGGGGGCAGGGTGGGGGGAGGAAACGGGGGTGGGCGCGCGTGAGAGTTTTCATCACGGCATTTTCGCGGGCCTGGCATTTTCCAAGTTTTTTTTGGGATTGTTGGCGCGGGAGATGAGAGCCATGGCTGCCTCGCTGCTTTGTCGGGGCCTCTGCGCTGAGAGTGGTTAGCGATGCGATGTGTACGTGGACGGTTACTAAATGGGTAAATGGACCAGTCCACTTCGTTAGCCAAAAAAAAAGCCTGTACAGTAGATGGTCACGTATTTTATTTCCTATACTAGTCCATCACGTAGATGAGTCTATGTGTGTTCGACATGCCTTAGTCAGGACACGTTTTGGTTAGGTCCTGAGTCGGAGTCTGGTACAGTAGCATGCGTCGGGTGGCCGCCGCTCGTTGGAGTCTGGTTCAGCAGCAGCAGATTGGATTTTATTTTGCGGTGGAGTTATCCCTCGTTGTCGAGCCGCCGATCGAGGAACCCTAGTTGGGTGATTGAACCCCAGTTTTATGATTCGGCTCGCCGCCGGGACAGTCGGGGTCTCGTGATCTGATCAGGGGGCTCATTCAATCGACTGAAATCACCCCTTGCTATTTCTTGACATTCACTTTGGATTCTTACCATTGACTTATAGTCTCCAAAGTATCCTTCCTCCCACTCTCTGTATTCAATCTATGGTTAGTTAGTAGTCGTGTCCCTTCTCTTCTCAAGTTATCTTGAGGAATGAAGATACTTTGAAGAGATAGCCCCTACTGGGTTATTCTTTCTATTTACCCTATATCCTTGTTCTTATGTCCTCTCTCTCTATCATGTCAACATCCACATGAAGATGATGTTGTCATCACCATTGTGCGTTAGAAAGCTGATGGAAGAATTGAAGACTTCTCTTTCTGTATGTTTTGCTTCTTTCTATTCCTAATTCTAACCCATGAAGTGAAGAAGTATCTCCAATGGCAAAATGAGATTATAGAGATTAAAGAAGGAAGAATTCTACACCACAAGACGATGAAGAATTATATCGGTGTCATCTTGTTTGTCTTCTACCTCCTCCTTGTTTCTTTTCTCTGCGAATTATTAAGGGGGGTAGTTCTGTCACACCCCGAAAATTGGATTTCGGGATGTGAATTAGAAAGAGAAATTAAATAAACAATTTTCACAAATTATTAAAATTTTTCCAACATTTGTTTAATTATCAATTTTAGTATAGGAAAATAATCAACTTTCTAAATCAAATAAATATGCTTTATGTGGCATTAATTGAAGTGTTGCATTCATGCCGTTGAATCTCATCTTTCTTGAGTGTGAAGTTTTCAAAATGCGTTTAGACGTCGATCCAATCCTTTCTGAGAATTTCCTAGATTTTCTGGGAATTAATTCTCTTTTCCTAAAGTCAAATCCATTTATTGGAAGGCTTTAAAATCTCTTTCATGAGCTCCAAATATTTTATTTCGGTTTAAAGTCTCCAACTCTATCTCTGGAATTTTTCCTAGGATTTTTGTAGATTTTGGAATATTTTCTATGGTTTAAATACATTTTCTGGAATTTCCTAGAATTGTTTTTGAACTAGAATTTATTTCCCGAAATAAAACTTAATTGTTTTTGAAGCAAGAGATGAAGCCAAAAAGGATTATATTGATTGGCACTATGCATGTGGATGTGGAATACAGTCCCACGTGAGCTAATTTCTGGACTCTACGTCCAGATATGAGTAGTTTTGTTTCTAGCCGGTTATTTTATTTTTCCTATGCGTGTGCAAGTCTGTTATGGGTTTGAGTCTGGTCAAGTCATGTCAATTGGTTTAAGTTTTAGCCGGAGTCCTGGTCTGGTCCGTGTGGTGTCCGGATGGCCTGCGTGCCTTTTTCCTGATGCGTCGTCGGCCCTTGTGGCAGGAGGTTTTGTTTTTATCGTGATTTTTCCCTCTGTTGAGCGCTGCTCCAGTCAATATGGCGGCGACTCCATCTACCATGGGAAATTGAAGCCGATCCTACAAGGGTTGTGAAGGGAGGCAGGCTTAGGAGTTTGTTCCTGGGTTTGTACTTTGGTTTCGGTTCCTGGAATCTCTTCTTCTGATCGTGTAACCTCTGTGCACGGGTGGAAGAACCTATGTAGGGTTTGGATTGCATCTATTGTGTAAGTCGATCTCTAATCATTTATCTTGCCGTGATTGGTGCGAGATTGATCTTACCGAATTATTTTTTACACCTCGATTGAGTTGCTATCTTGTCTGGTTCAATCTCATTGCCGTGAACTTCTACTTTCTATAGCTGATTTCTGCCCTGATTTCGACATCGATTGATCAATCAGACAAGCTGTCCTCGCGGCGAAAGGTACGAGATCACCATGGGCATGGGCTGCACATATATAGTTCAATTATGTACGTAAATACGCTGGCTAAATTGGTGATCATTGTTCATCTTCATCACGCAGATGTCAGGCGATGATAGGAGTTGGATGCGCTTGCCTCGTTCCTCAACCGAGTGGCAAAACAAATTCATGCAGTTTTTGGACAGGACATATAGTGGCACTTCGAGGGGTGGAACTGCAGCATGTCCGTGCCGTAAATGTCTATGCATGTCACACAGAACATGGGCTGTGCTTCAGATTCATGTCCTTTCAACAGGGTTTGCTGAAAGATTTATAATGGAAGGGGAAGGTTCAGCTGATGTGGTATTTCACAATGAAGATGCAGGACCTAGTGATGTACAAGTACACAATGACGACCCAGCAGCAGCAGATGTACAAGTACAGAATAATGATGAAGGTGCACCACATGATTCTGGAGTAGACAATGAAGAAGGCGGCGCACCGAGTGAAGATGATGAGGCCAGTAATTTGATTAAATCCTTAATCAGAGGTGAAATACGAGGAGAGATCGGTGATGAAGACGAGCCGAACGAGCAAGCCAAGGTCTTCTTCAAGTTACTACAGGAGGCAAAAAAGGAATTATATCCAGGTTGCGAAGATGGTACAAAGATATCTTTTATTGTGGACCTTTTCCAGGTTAAGTGCATGTATGGGATAAGTAACAAAGCATTGGAGGGGGTACTCTTTCTGATCTCAAAGTTTCTCCCTAAAGGTCATTGTGTCCCAAACAAAATGGAGAAAATGCAAAGGGTGGTTCGCAATCTAGGCTTGGACTATATCAAGATAGATGCATGTGAGAATCATTGTGTGTTATTTCGGAAGGAATACGAGACGCTGGATATATGCCCCATATGTAAAGCGTCTAGGTGGAAAACAGATGACCGTGGTGCTGGCCATGTGGACGATGGTCATGATAACAACCGTCGTCGTGTCCCAGTCAAAATCCTTCGGTACTTCCCTCTCACACCTCGGTTGCACAGATTGTACATGTCAGAGAGCACATCATCAGAAATGCGTTGGCATGAGGAAGGAAGAATAGATGATGGCAAACTACGTCATCCTGCTGACTCCAGGGCATGGAAGCACGTGGACAATACGTTTCCACGATTTAAAGAAGCTCGTAACATTCGACTGGGTCTTGCTTCTGATGGCTTCAACCCATTTGGTATGCAAAATGTTACTTACAGTTGTTGGCCTGTTATCCTAATACCTTACAATTTGCCTCCTTGGTTGTATGAGAAACAATCTTATTGGATCATGTCGATGTTGATACCTGGCAAGAAAAGTCCTGGAATAATATTGATGTTTACTTGAGGCCCCTCATTGATGAGTTGAAGGAGCTGTGGAATACTGGTGTTAATTGTAGGGATGTAAAGGCAAAGGAAAACTTTACACTACGTGCTATGCTGCTATGGACAATCAATGACTTCCCTGCATATGCGATGCTTTCTAGTTGGAGCACAAAAGGAAAATTTGCATATCCTTACTGTCACAAGGGAAGAAGTTCTGCTACATGGGACATCGTCGGTTTTTGCCCTTAGACCATTCATGGCGCATGAACAAGATGAGCTTCAACAATGAGGAGGAAACCAGGGAGGCTCCAGTTCCACTATCTGGTCAAGATGTATTAGACCATTATGCAACTTTTCATCAAACGGGATTTGGAAAGGACATATCAAAGGAAGCGTGACGAAGACGCAAGATGGCACAATTGGAGGAAGAAGAGTATTTTTTTGAGCTCCCCTACTGGTCTTCTTTGCTCATAAGGCATAATTTGGACATGATGCATATTGAGAAAAACATATGCGAGAGCATATTAGGGACTTTGTTTGAAATTGAAGGGAAATGTAAGGACAGTGAGAATGCCCGCCTTGACATGGAACATCTTGGGATCAGGCAAGATCAGCATCCTGTGATTGATAATGACACGTACACCTTGCCAGCAGCGTTGTACTCTCTAGACAAGGATGACAAGAGGATTTTATGCCAATTTCTTCAAGGAGTGAAGATGCCTGATGGGTTCTGCTCCAATTTAAAGAGATGTGTTGACGATAAAACATGTAAGGTGTCTGGACTCAAAACTCATGACTACCATATTATTCTACAAAAACTATTGCCCTTAGTCATTAGAAGGATTTTGCCAGAAGATGTTGCCAGGCCATTGATTGAGCTCAGTAGGTTCTTCAGTGCACTTTGTTCAAATGAGTTGGTGCCAGCAGATCTTGAGAAACTAGACAGTTCAATTAAAGAGACTCTTTGTCAGCTTGAGATGGTTTTCCCACCTGCATTTTTTGACATAATGATTCATTTGCCAGTCCACCTAGTTGAAGAGGCTAAACTAGGAGGGCCCGTGTGTTACAGATGGATGTATCCAGTAGAGAGGTATCTACGTACTGTTAAAGGATATGTCAGGAACAAGGCACAACCAGAAGGATCAATAGCTGAGGCATACATAGCTGAGGAGTGTCTTACATTTTGCTCTCGATTCTTTGACATCGACACCAAGCTGAGTCGAGCTGATCGTCATGAAAATACAGTTGTGAATGAGCCTCCAAGTGGTCTAAGCATATTTAGTGAAATTGATTACAAGAGGAGAGGAAATAAGCTTAAGAATTTGGAGAAAGTTGAACTTCAAAAGATGAGGCACTACATAATTACTAATTGTGATGAAGCCAGAAAATGGGTAGAGTAAGTCACAATTTTTACCACTAAATTTATCTATTATCTGCTTGTTTGTGGCGTCAACTAATAATTTGGTGCACTCTGATGTAGGGAGCATAAGACACAACTAACAAGGGATAGTTCAATTAACATTAAAAAACGACACAAGGAGCATTTTGTAAGATGGTTTGAAATCGAGGTATGTAGTATTATTTTATATTTTTAAATTCCACTTTATGGTCAGACCGACATAGTAATTAACTGGTAGATGTCTAACTTGATTTTTAAATTGCAGATAGCAAAACTATATGAGAAAGGGGAAGCAAGTAAACTGATGCATGCCCTTTCTCAAGGACCTGACCATCGAGCTCGTGTGTTGAATAGAGTGCACATCAATAATTGGCTATTTCGGACAGCTGCCATAGAGAAAAGCCTCGTGACACAAAATTCTGGTGTCCTTGTGAAGGGTGATGATAGTACAGGCAACATGACCTGGTATGGAGTCATTAGAAATATAATCTCACTTGAATTCCCACAAGAAAAAGAAGTTATATTGTTTCAGTGTGATTGGTATGATGTGCCGGCTACCAGTACCAGTAGAAGCAGAGGGTACAATAGGGATAAATTTGGTATTATCGACATTGCTACTTCCATGTTCAGATATTCGGATGAACCTTACATTCTTGCTTCAAACGCTGAACCGGTGTTTTATGTCCCTATTGTGAACAAGCCGGGATGGTCTACTGTTGTTTTGGTGAGACCAAGAAATTTGTTTTCCATGCCAGACACAGGAAATGATGCTGATGCACTTGATGTGGGAATCCAAGAAATGAATGAATCAGGCCAAGGTCAGGAATTCTTAAACTGGTCAAGACAAGATAGGGCAGGCACAACTGGTTCTGCCGCCATTATTAATCAAGTGTGTAGCGAAGCAATTCCCGAACCTGTTGATGACTATATTGGTGATGATGATTCTGACGACGATGACACCTACATTGATGATGGGGTTGTTGCACCAGTCATGGAAGAAAATATAGAAGATGATTTCTTTGTTTGAATACAATTTTTTTTGTTGCACTGTTTGATGGGATGGGTCACTTATCCTTCATACGCATATGTCGCACTTTATTATTTTTTTCTTTTGAACTGATGACAGACATGGTTAAGTTTGAACCGTTGCATGGCCCGTGATAAAGCCCAATCCAAATCAGCCTCGCCTTCTAGTTCTCGTTGCAACTATCAAAATATATTGCAACAAAAAATAAGCGTTGCACTTGAACACAATTTTCGCTTCGACCCCAGAGATCTCGTTGCAATAAAATTTAGCACTTGCAACAATATCAAAGTATATTGCAACTGCCAAAAAGGTTGCAATTGACCCCCACTTTTGCTTCGCCTCCAAGAGTTCTTGTTGCATTAAGCATCTAGCGTTTGCAACGCTTGTCAAATTTTATGCAACACAAAAGAACCGCAGCAATAGTCAAAACCAAATGCAACTAACGTAAATGTAGTTGCAGTACTACCACACAATTGCAACCAAAATCAACTCTACTGCAACCATTTTTCACCATTGCAATATCGTCTACCAAATGCAACAGAGCTTTGCAACATCTTGAAAACCGTTGTATTAAAGGCATGTATCGCTACCATTTTTTAGAATGGTTGTAATACAACGATCTCTAGCAACCAAATTTTCTACGTTGCAATTCTTCGGCGTTGCATTAGACCGAAAAGCTTGTAGTGAGATTCAAATCTGCGAACCTCTCTTCTAGCGAGATCAAGGTCACGTAGCTGTGATGAAGCTACTGACCTTAGAATCATGCTAGGAAACACAGCGGAAACAAAACTTTAGCAATTCAGACAGACACATAGCAAGGATTACGATGACGAAAACGGCCAGGTGAACTCTTTCCAAAACTGGATCATCTGAAATGCAGAAGTCAGATCATCGGGTTCCGTAGAGCAGATCATGAACAACAGTAAAACTTGAACCAGATAATCCGATTTTTGCAAACCGAATCATCATATAGCATATGGAAGCAAAAACTATACAGGCAAGAATCGGATCATCAGGACTTACAGACAATCAGATAATGCGGAAACCAGCCAAAGCACGAACGAGCTACCGACACAAGGACCGGATCATCCGGTTTTTCCCAGGCACAAAAACAAAAATCCAATCCAATCAACTCCAAATTTCATGAAATCTTTGTCTGCAAGATCTATGGAAAAGATCAAGACTTCACCATGGTGAATGATTTGATAAGGAGGAAGAGAAGGGTTTTCCAAAAAACCCTTGATTCGATGTGGTCGTGCAAGCATTTGTCAAAGTATAATTCTACAAGTATCTGCACATATCCTAACACAAGTCTAGTTTCTCGACAAAAACACATACCAAGTCGCAGCAAAGAAGGACAGACAAAAATCCAAGAAAAATAGTTTCAGAAATGGAAGAACAAGAGATGAATCATCACACAAACCATGAATGATTGAGTTGAAAAATGATTAGAATAGAGTCTTAGCTAAAATCCTCCCAACATCTTACCCTCTTTAACATGCACGATAAGGCATTTAACGTAAGATAATTACCCAAGCGCTTTATTAGCCTTAGGTAATAAAAAAGCTTGGTGTCGAAGACAGAAGCCAAGAGAGCTACTCTCCCAACAATCCATCCACCTATTTATATGCGTTGCTCCAATTCTTTTTTATTGCAACTAACCAAATTTGAAATCGCAACTATGCAAATATAGTGACCACATAACCTCGTGTCGCAACCAAAATAGCGGCTGGTGGCAATAAGCCCTATGTACTACAACAGAAATCACATTGTTGCCATAGCTTTCGTGGCATTAGACCCAAATCCTTGTAGTGCAAAAAATCCTTGTTTTGAAGTGCTCGTGCAAGGTTTTGTCAATGAATCATTCCAGAAGTGTTTGCCCACATCCATAAAAAAATAGCTCCAGAAATGGAAGATGAGAGATGAATCATCATGTTCACAATGAATGATTGAATTGAAAGATTATTGCTATAAAGTCTTAGCTAACATCCTCCCAACATCTACCCTCTTTAAGATAAGACACTAAACATTAGGTAATTACCTGAACTTTCATAGCCTTAGGTAATAAAAAACCTTAGGTGTGGAAGAAAGAGGCCAAGAGAGCCACTCCTCTAACCATCCATCAACATATCTATGGATGCTGAACCGAAAGACTAAACTACCTCTAAGATATTTCTAAGGATAAATGCCAACGCATGGGCGTTTTGGTCCATTATTTGGAGGAAGCATAGGATGGGCACAACGTCTTCTTGACTTCCCTTTGCTTTAAAGTAAGCTCAAAGATGATGCCATGTGTCCACCATCCGGACCTTGACAGTGCCAAGTCTGCCCCCAATTTTGAAGCCCAAATCGAAAACCTGTCCGCGCCCCTAGTTCTGAGGCACAAACCAGGAAACCCTCATTCACTGTGACACCCGGCCCATGTTGATATGGCCCAATAGTGGCACATGAGCGTGGTGTGCACATGTTTAGTACCACATTGCTAGTTTAGCAAGGTAGAGCCAATTTATAAGCCTTTGTCCCTCATCCATAGCACCTTTGGGTTGATCCTTTTTCACGAGACGAGGATGAAAGTATAAGCAGGGGTGGTATGTGTACGCGTGCTCGCCCCCATAGAAGGGCTAGGTGGTGCAGCTTTGGGAAGACGGGGTGTTACATTCACGCCTGCATGACATGACTGAATCTCTGGTTTTAAGACCAAACCAATCAAAATCTCTTACACCCCACCGCACGACATGACTATCTCTCCGGTCTTGAGGCCAAACCAGCCAAAGTAATCATTTCTATTTCTATGATGTCCAGCACAGCAACCAACCACCTAATAAATATACCATTGCCTGCATCAGGAAAGCAAATTGACAAGTTATTCCTCTCATTCCTTTAGAAATTAAGGGAATGACAATGAGAACATTGGCCACTGCTTTGTTAATTTGGCAGTTGTTACAATGTCATCAGAATTGAAAGCGACATCGACGCAAAAAAAAACAATAAACCTCCCTTTGATGGAATTGTGTTGTATTTTTTTTGGAATATTTTGAAGAACGCAACCACCGAATTTTCTAACATGAATCAGAGGATATAGTTGACGTGGCCTTCCTAATCAAGGAGGACATCCATCTCTATCAAAACGCATAATTAAAAAGGCATGTGTATATGACTGGACCTTAATCAAGATCGGTGGCCACAGTTGTATAGGAACCGGATGGTATGTGGTCTCCTTTTGTTGTTGTTTTTCTTGTTGCAGCAGCAGAAAATTGAACCTAGTTTTTTCATTTTTATTTGTTTGTTTTTTTGTTAATTATTGCTTTGCCTTCTACTAAAAGTTACGGTTCCATGCCATTCCATTAAAAAAAGCTCAGTTCGGTAGCCATTACAGCCATTTAGCTCAAAACCAGATGTAAAGGAGGCGTTTTATTTGCTCAAATATGTAGCACTACCGGATTCAGCCTATTTACCGTGAGCCCTAATGCTCATGGCAAACGGGCAAAAACTCACGGCAAAGGCTACGGCAAACCCCGCATGGCAAAAATCCTATCGGCAAAGGGACATTTGCCGTGAGCCATATATCATGCTCTCGGCAAACCTTTGCCGTGAACCAAAAAACCCCTTCGGTAAAAAAAAGTGACGATGACGGCGAGCGTCGGCGAGCCAACGGCGTGAGTGGGGCCCGCTCGGATGTTTGCCGTGAGCCTGGGCTCTGGCTCACGGCAAAGGGAGGATGTTTGTCGTGAGCCAGGACTTTGGCTCACGGCAAACAGGCATTCCTAGGCCCACCTGGCAGAGCAGCAAGGGGCGGCGTGGAGCCTGTTTGCCGTGAATTAGACTACGGACAATGAGTGTAAGGTTGTTAGATATTTATCACTATGTCTAGCATCAAAACAAAGAAAGGTATCCGCTTACCCATGTTTTCGCAAATGCCCTAAGATTTCGGTTGCCTTGATGGTGCACTGGTCCTTGCATCTTCAAACGCTTTTCTCGGGCAAGGTTGTGCTTCTCCAGCCATGCAGCAGAGCACCACCTATCCATCATTCTTTCCCAGGATTGTGCATGATTATTACACCAACTAACAGGCGCCTGCAAGACATGAATTGAACATAGAATATAAAATGAAGCATGTTTATTCTCAGGAAAGAAGGGTCTTCAAGGTTGTTAGTTACCTGGAGGTATTGCCCCCTGTTAAGCGTCATCTTTCTTGCCTCGTCCTTGGTGACCCTCATGTGAAGCACTTCTGTGTGGTAATTAATGATAGCCTGGATGCGCGCCTCATAATGCATGTCATGCACTAGCTTTTTGCAGGCTCTATGAGTATTACCCTGCGCCTGTGCCTCATATCCATCCTCGCACCTGAAGAAATCCTGCATATACATACAATGCTTATATGCTCTAAATGCAATGAATAGAGTAATGTAGTGTGAGGTCGACTTACCCATAACTCGCCCTTCACCCGTTCCGCCACGTTATCAAAAAGTCTGTCCAAAGGATCTCGCTGGTCCACCGCTGAGCTGTAGTGTTCAAAAGTCAATGCCGGCTCGTACGAATTGGCATGCAAAACCATGCCAGGGAAGTGTTCCGTGCACAAAAGGCCTAATATGCCATTGACAAGGCGTGTATGTTCACCTACGCCCACAATCTCCCAACACCTGAAATGTGATTAATTTGTTTGAGATTTGCAACATATCATATAAAAAAAATTGATCGAGTCAAAAATGCTTACTTCTGCCCATAGGGCCTAATCATCGGGCGTCTGTGAGGAGCTAGTCGTTTCGGAAGGGTCAACGGACCTCGCAACCAAACTCTCGGTGGATCCCTAATGACCTTCTCGTACCCCTGGTGCCCTTCACCCCCCTCATCGGCCTCCTCCTCCACCTCCCCATCCTCCCCATCGTCCTCCTCCTCCCCCTCCCCATCCTCCCCATCCTCCTCCTCCTCCACCTCCTCCCCATCCTCCTCCTCCTCCCCCTCTCCATCCTCCCCATCCTCATAATCCTCCTCCTCCACCGACTCTTCCTCTGACTCCAGGTGCTGTGCGGGGGGTACAAAGTCAACGTCTTCAGAAGACGACTCCTCCTCCTCAAGTAGAGGCGGAGGTGACCTCCACCCTCGACGCCTGCGTCCTGTACCAGACCCCTGACCACTCTCGGACCCCTCACCACTGCCTTTCGGGCGACCCCTGCCCCTCCTCTGCCCCTCGCCTGACCCCTGCCCCTGCTCAAGTAGCTGATTCGATCTTCGGTACACGGAGTTCACGTTCCTCACCTTCCCGCCCGCCATATCCGTTCAATCACCTGTCAATAAAAATAATAGGCAAATTAGCACAAATAAACAGGATATACTATAGAAATTAGAAAAACAAGGAGAATATAAATTAAATTAACATAGCAATACAAATAAACTAAAATATTAAGGTACGTACAATTTTTTAGAAATAATCATCATGATCATCAATATTAGCTTGTTGGTAATACTCATCATCACTATCACGTGCGTCGATATCATCATGGTCATGCTCCGAAGGAGGAATGTTATCACTATCATCGTTTAATTGCAATCGCTCAAGTAATTGTAAGTCCATCACATTTTCAACCTCATCTCCATCGTCTTAGTCACCTAAATCTTCATTGTCTACTTCCATTCCAATCGTTTCTGCTAAATCTATGACAAAACTCCCTTCAAGTCCATCTTCTTGAAAGAATTCTCCCTCATATGTGTTTGGATCTATATTATAATCATCATTGTTTGGGACATGTAATTACCATGTGACGATACCTCGTACACAACATCCCACCCGTGAAGACACACGTCGGTCTTACAAGGGTATTGGAGAAAATAAACTTGTGTAGCCTGTTGAGCGACAATATAGACATCGTCTCCTTGATATACGGATGATTGTCGGACTTCGACTAGCCCAAGGGGTTCGTCTCACTTGTTCGGGATCAAACCAACGACATTTAAATATGACAGGATTAAATTCTCGATGACTACGAAACCTCAATTCATATATTTCCTCGATTCTTCCATAATACTCGACCCTATTAGAGCCCATCGTAAAAACTCCACTATTAGTGGTTCTTCGATTGGGCCGACTACACTCGTGTGTTGTTGTGTGAAAGCGATATCCATTGACATCATAACCAGTAAACGACCTGGCCTTATTGCCAAAGCCATTGGCAACCTGTCTCAATTCGGCACTCATGGTAGAATCGGATCCACCTTTCTGTTTGAACCAAGAAATGAAATCAGGCATTCCTGATCCCGCACCTTCCCTAAGAAGTCTATCAGATTCCTGAGGTGTTGCTTCCCTGGAACGATACCAATATTGACGATGAAATTCCCTATACCAACAAGACACAAAGGGTTGGATGCAGAATAGTTACTACTCGAAAACAAGTTAGGTTGAGAACTTACAACATGTACGGCTTCGCTTCGTCGAGGTTGGTCAAGACATATAGCATGATCTTGCGCCACTCTGACATGTTCAAAGCCTTATTGGTCGCGCCACTTGCACTGCCCAATTGCCCTCGAAAAATGCTAAGATTTGATTCATTGGGCCCAGCATCGTAACGAGGAAGAGGATTATGCATGCTAGGGAGATTGTCTGAATAGTATTTTGTTGTGAAATTTGACACCTCCTCCAGAATGAATGCTTCTACAATGGATGCTTCAATTTTGTATTTATTTCTACATTTACTTCGAAGAGTCTTTTGACATCTCTCAACTACATAGCACCAACGGTTTTGGGTAGGCCCACCCATTCTGGCCTCATACAGGAGGTGCAAATCATATGCTGCATCGGGTTAATGAAACCGGGTGGAAAGATCTTCTCCAGTTTACAGAGCAACACCGGCGCCAATTTTTCCATCTCTTGTATCACGGTTCGAGATATCTCCTTTGCACAAAGCTGGCAGAAGAAATAGCTTAACTCTACCAGCACTAGCCAGACCCGGTCAGGGACATAGCCTCAGACCATCACCGGAAGAAGCCGCTCAAGCCAAATATGGTAGTCATGACTCTTGAGCCCATTGACACGCATGGTGGCAAAGTTAACTCCTCTCCTCCAATTGGCCGCATATCCATTAGGGAACATTAATGTTTGGAACCATTCTAGTACTTCCCTCCTTTGTGCCCTCGTTAGAACGTAATCGGCCTTAGGCTTCTTCCAGGTCTTGCCTCTAGTGGGAGGCACCATGTTCATCTTTGGTCTATCGCACAACGTTGCTTGATCTACTCTAGCCTTAACATTGTCCTTTGTCTTATCAGAAATGTCCATGACTGTTCCGAATAAAGCCTCGACATTATTCTTCTCAGTGTGCATCAAATCAATGTTGTGTGGAAGAAGAATGTCTGCCATATAGGGGAGCCTCCACAATCCTGAACTATGAGTCCAGTTATGATCCTGACCATATCCTACAAAACCACCTTGTTGGTTGACCTGGAGACCAGCTACCTGAGCACAAACCTCAGGACCGGTCATAATGTGCGGTGGAGGGTCTGTAACTACAAGACCTTTCGTGAAGTTCTTTATGTCTCGCCTGAATGGATGATTCAGAGGGAGGAATTGCCGATGTTTATCGAACGCGGAATACTTGCCACCCTTCTTCAACCAAATGAACTTCAAAGCTGCCTTGCATATTGGGCATGGCATCCTCCCATGCACACACCAACCGTAGAATATCCCATATGCTAGGAAGTCACGCAGGGAGTAGTGGTACCAAACATGCATTATAAAGTTTCTCTTTGTAGCTCGGTCGTATGTCAGTACCCCTTTTTCCCAAGCACAATCCAATTCATCAATCAGAGGCTCCATATACACATTCATATTAGTCCCCGGGTGGTCGGAAATTATCAATGATAGGAATATGTTCTACCGAGTAAATAAGACGCCGGGAGGGAAATTGAGAGGGATAACAAACACAGGCCAGCAAGTGTATGAGGCAGCCCCCATCCCATAAGGTTGGAACCCATCTTTAGCCAGAGCAACATTACGGGCTTCATTATCTTTCACCGGATAAATTTGATTAAATCGTTGCCATGATTCACCGCCGGATGGATGTACCATCTTGTCAGGATTGTATCAACGTCCATCTTTGTGCCATGTCATCTGTTCCACAGTTTCCTCGGTCATGTAAAGCCGTTGGATCCTTGGTATGAATGGCATGTACCGTAGGAATTTCATGGGGAGCTTACTCTGCTGCTTTTGACCATCACCACAGTCTTGCTCCACGTACCGAGAGGATTTACACTTTGGGCAGTAATTCGCTTTCTCGTGTTCTTTCCTAAATAAGATGCATCCATTTGGACAAGCGTGTATCTGCTCATAGGGCATCTTCAGTGCATTAATGAGTTTTTTTGCCTCGTACATGTTCGGAGGCAGATTGTGAGGCTCTGGAAGCAGACTGCCAACAACTTTCAACATATTATCGAAGGCATCCCGCCCAAGATTGTACTGGGACTTTAGGGACATAAGGCGTGCAATGCCATCCTTCTGAGAAACCTTGGTATGCCCGTGAAGGGGTTGTTGAGCCACGGATAATATGTCATAGTACGCCTTTGCGGTTGCCTCCGGCTCCTCCTCCATGGGTTCCCCATTGAAGTGTGCTTCACCAAAGTCATTTAACATGTCCGCTACCCCAGCTTCAGCATCATAATCCATGACGCGTTGTCTCACGACCTCCTCTCTCACACGATCGTCGGCTTCACCATGATACTTCCACCGTGTATAGCCAACATATCCATTCTTGCAAATATATGTCCTCATGACATCCTTTGGTTGGCGTTTCTTGTTTTTGCAAATGTTGCATGGACACCAAGTCCTGGTGGCTCCTTTAGCATTTTGAAATGCTAGTTTCACGAATTCCTCGGTCTTTCTCAATCCATTCGACTGTAAGCTGACGATTACTCGAACGCCCCGTGTACATCCACTCACGGTCGTCCATCCTTAAAGTATCAACGAGCAATATAAAAACATTAAGTATCTACACGCTCCTTATACTTTCTAATAGGTGAAGATAGGTCCTAATCCCACCCGAGAATGCGCCGATGTGGTTAGTCTCCATGTTCTACTCCTATCCGAGACAAAATTTCGGCAGCACCTCCCCGCTGTTCTCCAGATACACGTCCTTGGAAGGAGAGTGTGTATCCAGAGAACAACAGGGAGATACTGCCGAACTTTGTCCCGGATAGAAGTAGAACATGGAGACTAACCACATCGACGCATCCTCGGGCTGTCCAAAAACGTGGACAATTTGAAACAGATACGGTTTTAAATATGCAGATATCTCGGCATATTTGAACCGTATCTCTTCCGAATGGGAAACTCCTAACTCGGTTACGTGAACTACAAACATGAACATGTAGAGAGGTGGGGTTTAATGCCTCACCTTGCCGTTGTGCAAGGTCGCGATCCAAAAGCGGCCTCTACCTACACATAGAAAAATAACAATGTCAAAAGCAAATTTTGGTAGTATCTCCCCTGCACGGTGAGTTATCTAAGACCCGCAACAATCAAAACCAAGGGCACGATAGCCGACAATTCATCATCAATTCTTACAAAATTAACTCACAGGCTTTATAAATTCTAAAAATTTCAAATCCAATGCTATATCAATACTAAACTGAAATTCACAAGAGTTTATTGCAAATTCATCATCAATTCTCACACAATTAACATATATATATATATATATATGTATATATATATATGTATATATATATGTATATATATATGTATATATATACAGTATATATATTGGGAGCCTATAGGCTTCCGATAACTATCGGAAGCCTAGACACATCTCCTGCCATATCCACCTTCCATGCACCTCACGCTCCACCTCACTCATGCATGGATGCATATGTATGCAAGAACCACCTGTCCTGCCACCTCTCCACCTCCCATGCATCTGACACATGCATGCATTCAAACCACCTTTACCACTTAGTTTAGTGTCTATAATTTTTCACTCGAAGATCCAACTCACAAACAGTTTTCACCATAAGATTCGTGACATTTTTATACATAGTTTGAGATCCATTGTGAATATTTTTTTGAATTTTTTAATTCAAAATTTGTGTGGTCATACAAACATACTGACATGACCATATAAACTGTGTCGAGCACAGAAACGTATGGAAATGATCATATAAACGTAGTGACATGAGCATAGAATATGTCCGAGCATAGAAACATACGAGCACGAGCATAGAAATATATATACTCGGGCATATAAAGTGTTGGTGCATAATATTTTGAATTCAAACTTTACACGGTTATAGAAACATACTGTTAGGACTATAGAAACAGCTTCGAGGGCATAAACGTATGACCATAATAGAAACCTTCAAGTCTTTTTTTGTCTACTGAAAATGCCTATCACAGAAAGTTCTGCTCCGATCGTATATATGACACGACTAATCATATATTGAAGCTGAGACTCTATATACTAGACCAAACACCCCCTACCAGGCATGGTTTTGGGGTTCCATGGTTTATGGCTCTATATTGTACATAATAGAAGCTAAAAATACTTTTTTCCTACTTAAAATGTATGTCATATAAAGTACCGCTCTGATCATATAAATGTCGCGACTAATCATATATTCAAGCTGAGTAAAATGCACGTCATAGAAAGTACCACTCTAATCATATATATGTCACGACTAATCATATATTCGAGCTAAGCCTCTCTATACTAGACTTAACCTTCCCCCTACAGTGGGCTGGAGATCTATGACCAGAAGAAAAAGTTTCCATGACAGTGGGATGGAGTTCTATGACCAGAAGAATATATTTCTATGACAGTGAGCTAGAGTTCTGTGACTAAAAGGACATGTTTCTATGACGCTCGAAACAGGTTTCTACGGAGCATACAATCATACACAAGCTTGTGCATGGTCATACGTACATGTGTGCTCGATCATACATACTTCCTGATGTGGTCATACATTATATATGCTCATGTCCATATGTTTCTATACTTGAATCAGTTTCTATGATCATTTGTGTATGTTTATATGATCGTATGAATTTGAATTCAATTTTTTTAAAAAAATATTCACAATGGATCTCAAACCGTGCATAAAAATGTCACGAATCTAATGGTGGAAACAGTTTATAATTTGGATCTTCGAGTAAAGAATCATAGCAAAAAACCAATAGAAAAAGTTGGAGAAAAGGTGGGAGGTGGGATGGTGTAGGCTGCATGCATGCGTCAGGTGGCAGGTGAGATGTGGTGTGTCTGTGGCACGCTAGTGTCTGGGCTCGGTCCCAGTGGCAGCTCTGTCTCTAGGCTCTCGATAACTATTCGGAGCCTATAGGCTCCCAATAGTCGAGCGCTATATATATATATATAGGATTGATCCTATATAGGACGAGTTTTTTCTACACAAGCATATAGCTACATAAGTGTGTATATCTCACAAATCACAAGGTATTTTTTCGTACTTGACACTTCTAAATAAAGTATGTACACATACATGATTTTTAAAAGTGGTAAGCGGACATACTTTTTTTTATTCATGAAGTATTTAGACATACTTCTTTTCCTATATAGGAAATGCAATATATCATAAAGTGCAAAAACATATGAGTTCCACTCAATTGTTTTCATGGTTAGCACTTTGATAAATATTATTTTAGGTATATATACATACTCAAATTAATAAATGAGTATGTATAGATCCCCAAGGTGGTTTTTTAGACAGTGGTGTAGCTACACACTTGTGTAGAAAGGATTTATCCTATATATATATATATATACATACACACGAATACATTTCTTCGAACACCTTACAAGCATTACGAGGAGCAATTCTCACCTCCAGTGCACGGCTGGCCGGTGAGTGACGGGGGTCGGCAAGGAGCAAGGCGTAGGTCCCGGCATCGGGGGTAGCAGACCTCGGGGCCGGCGCGAGCGAGGCTGGCATGGCTGGCGGCCACTTGCGAGCTCCCACACTGGCGGCGGCGACGAGCGGCTGGAAGGAGGAAGTGTGGAGGAAGGGATGGGAGAAAAGAAAGTAAAGGAGCATATATTTAGAGGGGGTTTTGCCATGGGCTAGATCTGGCCCACGGCAAACATGACTTTGCCGTGAGCCAGATCGGACGGCTCACGGCAAACAGGCCTTTGCCGTGGGCCAGATCTGGCTCACGGCAAAGCCTGCCGACGTGGTGAATTTATATTTTATTTTTTTCTCTTTTTTTCTCCCCCCAAAATTTATGTTTTCTATTTTTTTCCCCTCAAAATTTACCCTAGCGGTCTCTTTGCCGTGAGCCAGATCTCTGGGCTCACGACAAACAGGCCTCTTTGTCGTGAGCCTACCCCTAGCTCACAGCAAAGGGCATGTTCGCGGTGAGCCTCCATCCAGCTCACAGCAAACAAGATACCCAATTACTTTTTATTTTAGTTTCATATGTTTTCATATTCTTTCTTTCTTATAAAGTCACTATAATGATCAAACTATTTCGTGGACTTTCATTTAAATAACTTTAGTCATATTTGTTTGCATATTATTTCATTATTTCCTGCACGCTTTAACAACTTTCCACCATTTCATGTATATTTTAAATAAAAATAAATATCAAGCATATCTAAAAATTTACTAACATTTAAGAGGGACCATATTATAGTGCCTATAGCATACACACAGTGTTTGGAAACTCAAACTCAAACTCAATCTTCACTTTGACTTCAGAAACTAGTCTTCCCTTCTCATGTTTATGAAATTTCAATGGAGATGTTCAATTTTGTGCATCGTACGAGACAAACTGGTGCGAAACCATATCAAACCTTTCTCTACCACTTATGTGTCTCATATTATTAGACGTCGACAAATTTTATAATTTTTAGACTTTGTTCGTTATTTTTAAAAATTTACGAAAGTAACGTTTGCCGTGAGGTATTATAAAGCTCACGGCAAAGGAGGTTTTTGCCGTGAGGTTTCGGAAAGCTCACGGCAAAAACCTCCTTTGCCGTGAGCTCTATAAAACCTCGCGGCAAACATTACTTTCATAAATTTTTAAAAATAGCAACCAAAGTCTAAAAATCCCTTTTTGCCGTGAGCATTCATAAAGCTCACGACAAAGAAGGTCTTTGCAGTGAGCCACCTCCTGGCTCTCGACAAAAGAGCTAACGACCGTTAGGAGCCGTTTCACCGGAAGTAAACGTTCGTGTGACGTGGCCTTTTATGAGGAGTGGGTCACCTTTTGCCGAGAGCCACTGTGTTTGAGGTCACGGCAAAGGGAGGTTGTGCCGTGCGTTGTATTTTTGACGAGTACCGGACTTTTTTAGCTGTCGGCAAATGTTGCCTTTGACGAGAGCTGCGTGTTTGCCGTGAGCTGCACTCTTTTAGCTCACGGCAAACAATCCTTTGCCGTGAGACCGACTTTTGGGTCACGGCAAAGAGTTCCACTCACGGCAAATAGCTGTCTTCCGGTAGTGTAGTAGTGTCGAGAAGGAGGAAAGCTCTATACATTTTATATATTGGCGTGCCTACATATAAATTAAGAAGGGCTTTGCACCTCCATCTTGACAGATCGAGCCATGGCGTCTTCTACCACCCTCTCGTCTAGTCAACCACAACCACAGCCTGCACAGTGCCCTTCCTCTCCCACGACCGAAGCGAAGGCGGAGCCGCCGTACGTGGTCGAGGACTGCTGCGGCGTCCTGCAGATCCTCAGCGACGGCACGGTCGTCCGCTTCGATCCGCCACCGTACCCACCCGGCGACGCCTACGACGCCAGCCGCGTCGAGTGGAAGGACGTCGTGTACCACCCCGGCCACGACCTCGGCGTCCGCATTTACAGGCCGCGCACCGACGACGACGACGACATTGTTGCCGGCGAGGAGGGGACCTCGAAGAAGAGGAGGCTTCTCCCCGTGCTCGTCTTCTTCCACGGCGGTGGCTTCTGCTTCGGCTCCTACTCCTGGCCCAAGATCCACCTCTGCTGCCTCCGCCTCGCCGGCGAGCTCCCCGCCATCGTGCTCTCCTTCGACTACCGCGTCGCGCCGGAGCACCGCCTCCCGGCGGCCGTCGACGACGCAGCAGCCGCTCTCCTCTGGCTGCCAGGTCACATGTCCTCCGACCCCTGGCTGGCCGACGATGCGCCATTATCGTCACGCCACGTGTACGTCTGCGGCAACTCCTCCGGCGCCGGGCTGGTGCACCACGTGCTAGTCCGGTTCGGCACGTGTGGTAATAATTTGCCAGGGGGGCAAGTAAAGATCACAGGCTACATTCTGCTCATGCCTCCGTTCCTTTCGGAGGAGCCGACACAGTCTGAGCTGGACACGCCGGAGACGGCCGTGCTGAGCCGGAAGACGTCGGACAAGTACTTCCGGCTCGCGTTCCCGGTCGGAGCCGACAAGGATCACCCGCTGAGCAACCCCTTCGGGCCGGGCAGCCCGAGCATGGAGCCGGTCGACGTCAGCCGCTTGCTCGTCGTCGCGGCCGAGTGCGATCTGGTGAGGGATAAGAACGTGGAGTATGCTCAGAGGTTGAAGGCCATGGGGAAGGATGTTGAGCTGGTCATGTTCGCTGGGCAACAGCACGGATTCTTCGTGCTCAAACCGCTGTCGCCGGCGACAGATGAGCTCATCCGTGTCATCAGGAGCTTCATTGCAGCCGAGTGATCCATGGGTTACTTACAATTGCCCGGCCTTCTTTTTTTAACTGGCGCGCTTATGTACTTGTAAAGTGAGAAAACATATGTACCCAGTTATTATCGAAGTATTTCTGTTTTTGGATCACTATTATTGATCTTTTTATGCTAAAAAAGTAGTAGTTCTTTTCTAAAAAAGAAATCAGACAAAAAGCTGATGATCCAACAAGTTGCCAAAAAGAGACTGGCAGTAAGGCCAGCTTAACTTACGGCCAGCCGAGCATGTATCATGCCATTACTGCTCGTCCTTCGCATAGTACTCCTCAATCCTACTGAGCCTAATATTTTCTCATCAACAAATTGAAGTCCAAGTAAGTATACGAAATATCACCCGTCTCCTCTAGTTCAACAAAATATTTGGTAAAAGGCAAATGGTTCAGGTATACATGTAACCCAAATTAACAACATTAACATGACACAACTTACACAATTTCCTTATTTATAATATGAAAGAAAATTAAATTGCTAGGCAGAACCAATAATGAAAGGTGAGCAGATCCTTAGACCATATCAAGGAGCTCAGACTTGAATGTACGACCCAGCCGAAACCTCAGCTTCAAAATGGGCCATTCACCTAGAAGCTTTGTAAGAATGGGCAACAAACTAGTCAGAACGCAAACCGTAATGGCCAACCAAAAGAGATGAGGGGCCAGAACCGTGTATAAACCAGTAGAAAATGCCGTGGTGGTGGCTACATATGCAAACCACATGAGCTTCTTTGTAAACGATCTGTAGTAAAGCAAGAACTCAAGATCCTCCCACTTTGCTATGACACATATGAAAGCAACAGCAAGTGAAGAGCACATTGCTAAGGTGTCAGAGATCAAGAATGCCTGAAATGCATACTTTCTGGACAGGATGGGGAGCCCCTCGTTTCCAGGGTCTGTGCTATATCCTCCGGGCAAAGTGAAAGCAGCAGCAAAGGTGATTGTCGCGATAAGGATAGCCACTAAGGAATTGTTGCCGGTGTATGTTTGAGTTAGTGACTTGATATGTTCCCTTGAGGACTTTGTAACTTTTTCCATGGCATCTTTGTGGAGATTGTCGATTGATCGTGCATCTTCCGGATCAGCTTCCAACATAAGCATGGACACTTCATTCTGCATATATTCAAAGTACCATGTTGATGGCAGAAAATGGCTTAAGCCGATAAGGCTGGTACAGCCGGTCTAGACCGCCTGTACACGCGGTTAGACCGGCTAGGCCCTGTAGCCGATTTGGCAATGTGCCAGGCGGTCTAACCGCCTGTCCCCGAGTTCGAGTTGAACTTGACTTTTCCATATTTTTAGATCTGTACAAAGACTTCATTGCGGGGCAAGACCTCCCCACCATATAAATATAAAGGGCCGTGGCCGATAGAGGACCTCTACCCAATCGTACAAATCACTATCTTACTTTTTATCTCCAAACCCTAACTTTTCCAACCCCTTTGCTTTCCTTCTTCGTCTCTACGACGTTTTAGGACGTTCTATGTGGCCTTGCCGACCTTAGAAGAACCCTAGGTTCGCAGCCTCTGACGGGGTCCCTCCCGAGGTTGTGATCGTATGCTTTCGTGGCGCCTCTGCTACAGGCGGTCTGACCGGCACCTACTGGCGGTCTGTCCGGCTGCGCTCAGAAGTTCCGGCGAGGAGAATCTTGACGACCGCACAATCTAGCGCTTTCGTGTGTTGACCAGAAGCGCGTCAACACATTTTGGCGACTCCACTAGGGAAAGAAATCTGGTTTTTGAACACCGATCTACTATCCCTAGCATTATGGGCTTCGACATTGGAGAAGACAACATTGTGAAGCCAACACTTGAAGATCTTAGCGCTGGAGATATGAGAGATTCATGGCGCTCCAGAGGTATCTTGAATCGGAATTTTTGAAGACTTTCCAGAAGAATCGTGATCGTCCGGCAAAAAGTGTTCAAGACTTCGTGATGCCTTCTTTCAAGATGAGTAAGGGACAAATTGAGGTAATCGACGATGTAAGCACTTCTGCACCTCATCCTACTACATCTACTCCCGTAGCTCCAGGTTTTTTGGATTATGATGCACTAATTGAACAATTATTAGAACGACTCGAAAAACTAGAGGGTAAATCTATAGATACTCGTGAATTACCTGAGCATAATAACTTTTATGGTATGCCACCGAATTACTTTGCTGGACAGACTCCACCACCACCCAATATGCCCAGGACGAAAACGGTCAATGCAGATGGGACAGCAATGGTTGGATCTGCAGCCGGTCAAACCGTCAGCACAGATGGTCAGACCGCGTGTACAGGCGGTCAGACCGCTGGTTCTGGTGGTCAGAATAATTCTACTAATGCTATAGTATTCATGCTGGAGCAACCTTTGCCGCTATCCACTATTTCAAACTTGGTCTTTCGTGGCCGTGTTGGTCCAGTGGCTATAGCGGGTGCTCTTATTCCACGACTATGCATACTGCACATTCGGGTGGTGTTCCCGATGATGTTTTTGATGCACATAGGAATATGCAGAACGGACAAGCACCTCACTTGAATTATATGAATGCTATGCAATCTTCGGCCCATCAAAACGCCCAATGGGCTGAATTCACTAAATTCAGGGATGAATTGTCTGATGTAATGAGAAATAAGCTAGGCGTTGATTTTGGTAACACTAAAATATATCAGAAACCTTATCATGCTAGCTTTGATATTGTTCTTTTTCCCAATGGGTGGCGTCTGCTTGATTTTGTAAAATTTAGTGGGGAAGATGAGCGCACCACTTGGGAACACATTAGTCAATATGTTGCTCAACTAGGGGAGGCCGGGAAGTTTCAAGCAATTAGAGTACGTTTGTTTTCATTATCACTTACTGGTACTGCTTTTGCTTGGTTTTCTTCATTAGCCCCTGGTTCTATTATGAGTTGGAATCAACTAGAGCGTATGTTTCATGATCATTTTTATAGTGGAAATCACGAGATGAAATTGGCAGACTTGGCATCGGTTAGACAGGGTCGGGATGAATCTGTCTCTCAATTTATGAGAAGATTTAAAGATGTTAAAAACCGTTGTTTTAATTTGTCAATTTTTGAAGTTGATCTTGCTGGCTTATGTTTTAGAGGTTTGAAATCCTCCATTAGAGAAAAAATAGATAATTGTGATTATTATTCGGTCGCGCAAGTGCATATTAGAGCCGAGGTGGCTGAAGGCCGAATTAATGAAGAAAAGGAGGGTTTTAAGACACGTCGGTCTAATGTTCATCTAGTTGATTATGAATCGGATAATTCGACCGACGATGATAATGATGTTTATTTAGCAGAGTTTGTATGGCTTGCTAATAAGAAAACTGTGTCATGCCAATCTCTTAAGCCAATTCATAAGAATCGGCAAGAAGATATAAAATTTACTTTTGATGTGTCCAAGTGTGATCGCATATTTGATGAATTGCTTAAATTTGGTTAATCAAGATTTCTCATGCTATACCGCCTATGGAAGAATTGAGGAAACGTGCTTATTGTAAGTTTCATAATTCTTTCTCACATGCTACTAATGATTGCAATGTATTTCGTCGGCAGGTTCAATCAGCTATTAATGAAGGCCGTTTGAAATTTCATGAGATGCAAATTGATGAAACCCCTTTTCCGTTCAATACCATGGAATTGCAGTAGCCCAAGGTCTTAATTCGGCCGCATCAAGCCGAATCTACCAAAGGGAAGAATGTGGTGATTGGAGAAGAAAAACCGTCTTCAAAAGAGTCAGTTAGAGAGGTGACTTATGAGAAAATAGCTGATGGCAAAGAGTCATTCAAGGTCATGGACAAGGGGGGCAAGGTTCGGTCGTTACTCCTGGACCACGGGCGCCTGGGTCTGGACTGCTACAGGCGGTCAGACCGGCTGCGCCAGGCGGTCCGACCGCCTGTCCCCATGGACGCTCGAAGATGCTAATTCCGAAGCGTCCAGAAGTTGGTACTTGGAAGATGAATGTGGCAAAGGAGCAGGGTGTTCAGAAGCCCAAAGTCACGTTTGATATGCTTTATGACAAATACAACAAACAAAAGGCCTTTCCGAGCGATCGGCCGTTAAAAAAAAGAATGAGATGACCGATTCAGCATGAGAGGATTCCTTCACATCCTCGCATGAACTTGGATCCGGTGTGGGATAACAGTGGAGTGATGTGGGTGCCATATCATTCAACAGTGCATCCTTCGTTTCATCCTGGCTGGGAAGGTCCAAGAAGGCGCATACCGGACAGGATTGCTTTCCTTCAATCTGGTCAAGGGCACTGGTCACAGGCAGTTAGACCGCCTGTTATAGGAGGTCAGACCGCCCATCATAGTCAACTGCCGAAAGCTCCTCTAAAGCAGGTTTATTGGCCCAAGAAGATAAAGGAGGTGCAAAGCATGAAGGTGGACTTAGAGAGGACTACTAAGTTCGATATTATTCAAGTTGGGACTATGGATGTCCCTATTGAGAAAAGTCTGGCTTCAAAGCCGACTTCCAGCGGAAAGACGGTGGAAGATCAAAGATCTAGTGTCAACAAGACTCAACAGCGCTTTCTTCCGAAGTGGTGTCCAGAAGGTTTGACTCGTACACAAAACAGAAAGCTTCAGAGACTTTGTTTTTGGGAGAGGCAGGAACAAGAGTTGGAGAAGTAGAGAGATGAATTCTTCAATCAGAACATGCCCATGATTCCTCAGAAGAAAGAGTGGAAGCCGAAGGAAGACCCAAAGACAGTCCAACCGGCTGTACAGGCGGTCCGCCTGTCATTCAGGATTGACAGCCCAGCGGTCAGACCGCCCGTACAGGTGGTCAGACCGGGTGACGCAGAAGCGCTCGGTGTTTCTTTTTCTGATTCTTTGGCTTGTGACAGTGAGTTACCACTGGTTACCACTGTTGAGGACGATGAAGAACTTATTGATTACAGTTCTTCTCCAGAGCGCATGAATTTGGATGTGAATGTGCTTCATATGTCCATGGATGGAGACATGCTTTCGGAGGAGAAGGTTGCTAATCTTGATTTCGGTCCCAAGGAAGCTATATTTCAGAAGC
Organism: Digitaria exilis; assembly: GCA_015342445.1. Classification (NCBI taxonomy): domain Eukaryota; kingdom Viridiplantae; phylum Streptophyta; class Magnoliopsida; order Poales; family Poaceae; genus Digitaria; species Digitaria exilis. The sequence goes on from JACEFO010001613.1 coordinate 1,571,141, forward strand.
CTAAAGTTGAGGACAATCACTTAAAGGCTTTGTATTGAAAGGCACATATAAATGGGAAGCCAATCTCACGGATGTTGGTCGATGGAGGAGCTATTGTGAACTTGATGCCTTACTCTTTGTACAAGAAGCTTGGCGGTTCAGATTTGGAGCTGATCACGACCAACATGACCGTCAGCGGCATTGGAGGAGGAGGGCCTATTGGTGCCAAAGGAGTGATTTCTATGGAGCTTACTATTGGGAGCAAGACCTTGACTACTGTTTTCTTCGTCGCTGAGACTCAAGGTAACTTTAGTTTAATCTTGGGTCGTGATTGGATTCATGTGAATCAATGCATTCCTTCTACTCTGCATCAATGTTTGATTCAATGGGTAGATGATGATGTAGATGTTGTGCATGGGGATACTTCTGCTTGTGTTGCTTTAGCTGATAGCTCTTTGATTGGCATTCATGATGATGTTAAATGTTTGTCAGGCTTAGATCATTCGGAATTTGAGTTTATCATGTACTAAGAATGACTTCATCCCTGCTGTCATTAAGCCGATGAACAATTGGCTAAATGATCTCATATGATTTAATGGATAATTGAGAGTGGTTGCAGCAGAGACTTGAACACTATCGGTCGCATCAGAACAATATGTGTGAAGCCATTGAAGATTTTGATGATATAAGCAAGCTAGGATGTGGTTTTACATCGTCCGATCCTCTTGAGGAGGTAGACATTAGTGATGGTTCTTTGCCCAGGCCGACGTTTGTAAATAAGAATTTAGATCCTGCTTTTAAATCTGAATTAATAAAGTTGTTAAGGGAGTATGTCGGTTGTTTTGCTTGGAATTATCATGAAATGCCTGGTTTAAACCGAGAGCTTGTTGATCATCGGTTGCCTATTAAATCTGGTTTTAGGCTTTATAAACAACCAACTAGGCTTTTTAATCCTGAAATTTATGACCGAGTTAAAGAAGAAATAAACCGGTTATTAGAAGCAAAGTTTATTAGACCTTGTCGATATGCTGAGTGGATTTCTAATATTGTGCTCGTGGAAAAGAAAGAAACGGGTAAGATTAGAGTGTGCATTGATTTTAGAAATCTTAATCGTGCTCTCCTAAAGATGCATATTCTATGCCAATAGCCGATATGCTTATCGATGCTGTGTCTGGACATAGAATGATTAGCTTTCTTGATGGTATGCTGGTTACAATCAAATATTTATGGCCGAAGAGGATATATCCAAAACAGCTTTTGTATGTTCAGGCTTTGTTGGTTTATTCGAGTGGATGGTTATGACTTTTGGTTTGAAGAATGCCGGTGCTACTTATCAAAGGGCTATGAATTTAATCTTCCATGATTTGCTTGGTATTATCTTGGAAGTCTATATTGATGATATTGTTGTTAAATCGGCTGGAAGTGGTTCTCATTTGGCTGATTTGAGACTTACATTTGAAAGAATGCGTCGGTATGGTTTGAAGATGAAAAATCCATTCAATTGTGCTTTTGGTGTGTTGGTCGGAAAGTTTTTGGGCTTCATAGTTCATGAGAATGGCATAGAGATTGATCCAAAGAAGGCCGACACTATTGGCAAGTTGCAGACGCCTAATTCTAAGAAAGAGTTGCAGAAATTCTTGGGCAGGGTGAATTATTTGAGAAGATTCATTTGCAATTTGTCGGGGAAGGTGAGTGTTTTTACTCCTTTGCTTCGGTTGAAAGATGATGCTGAATTGACTTGGGGGGCAAAATAGCAAGAGGCGTTTGATGAGATCAAGCATTATTTGTTCTCCTTCGGTTCTTCGGGCACCTAGGAGAGGGGTTCCTTTTAAGTTATATATCGCGGCCGAAGAAAGTGTTATAGGGGCTGTTTTGATCCAAGAGACCGAAGGGAAGGAATATATTATTGCATATGCAAGTATAAGATTATTGGAAGCCGAAACAAGGTATACTTTCATTGAAAAATTATGTTTATCTTTATATAATGCTTGAACAAAGTTGAGGCATTATTTGTTACTAAATACTTACATAGTTGCTAGTCAAGCCGACATAATTAAATACATGTTGCATAAACCTATACTAAGTGGTAGAATCGGCAAATGGGCTTATGCTTTTATGGAATATGATTTAGTCTTTGAGCCCTTAAGATCTTTGAAAGGACAAATCGTTGCCGATTTTATCGTTGAACATAGTTGATGAACATATTGATTTAAATGTCGGCTATATTACTTTTACCCCATGGAAATTACATTTTGACGGATTGGTTTGCAAAAGTGGTTGTGGAGTTGGTGTTATTCTTATATCACCAAACGGTGCTGTTTTTGAAGCTCTTAACCGACTAGATCATAAATGCACTAACAACCAAACCAAATATGAAGCTTTTTTATTCGGGTTGGAGATTTTACATGACATGGGGATAAAACATGTGGAAGCATATGGTGATTCTTTATTGGTGGTGCAGCAAGTATCTAAGGTTTGTCAATGGATTTTTGAATGCTTATCTTGACAAGTGTTTAGATATTATATCTTGCTTTGATGAATTTGTCATTTATCATGTACCAAGATAAGAGAATCCTAGAGCTAATGCGTTGGCACAGCAAGCATCAGGCTATAATGTTCTGAAAAGAAATTTTCATGAAAAGAGGTTGATGTTTCGTGAAGCCGACGTTTCTGCTCTGGAACAGGTGGTTTGACCGCCTGTTACAGCCGGTCTGACCGGTGTGGCCGGTCTGACCGCCAGCACAGGCGGTCTGACCGCCTGTTCCTCTGAAAAAACCGATTCGGCTGTTAATGATTCCCAATATACGGTGGCCGATGTTGGTGATTGGGGGAAGCCTCTGGTGGATTATTTGCATAATACTAGCAAGTCGGTGGATCGAAAAGTCCGGCCATGGGCTTCCAAGTTTACTTTGGTTGATGGTGAACTATATCGTCGGACCATGGATGGATTGTTGTTGAAATGTTTAGATCCTGATCAAGCTAGATTGGCTATGGCAGAGGTTCATGAAGGAATTTGTGGTACACATCAATCGGCTCGGATGATGAAGTGGATTCTTAGGCGGGCTTGCTTTTATTGGCCTACAATGATAGCCAATTGTTTTCGATACTACAAAGGATGTGAAGAGTGTCAAAAGTTTGGGGATATTCGGTTAGCGCCTGCTGCGTTGATGCATCCAATCATTAAACCTTGGCCTTTTAGAGGATGGGGTTTGGATTTTGTTGGTAAGGTTCATCCTTCGTCATCCAAGGGGCATTGTTTTGTTATTGTGGCTACTGATTATTTTACTAAGTGGACTGAAGCTGTTCTCCTCAAGAACATGACACATAGAGAGGTGATTGAGTTTGTTACTGAGCATATTATTCACAGATTTGGGATTCCTCAAACATTGATGACAGATCAAGGGACGTCGTTTATTTCTAAGGAGGCACGTGAGTTTGTTGAATCCTATGGTATTAGATTGCTCAATTCATCTCCATATTATGCTCAAGCTAATGGTCAAGCCAAGTCTAGCCATAAGATTTTGATTAAGCTCATAAAGAATAAGATTGAAGATCATCCTAAGCGGTGGCACGAGATATTATCTGAGGCATTATGGGTGCATCGTAGTTCTAGACATGGGCTACCAAGGTTACTCCGTTTGAGCTTGTCTATGGTCAAGAGGCCGTTTTGTCCGTTGAGGTGAATCTGGCTGCTTATAGATTGGCTAAGCAAAATAATCTTGATGCTAGCACATATTGTGCTTTGATGATGGATAATATTGATAAAGTGACCGACAAGCGTGTGGAGGCCTTAGAGGAAATTGAAAACAATAAAAGAAGAGTAGCTCGAGCATATAACAAGAAGGTAAAACTTAAATCCTATTAAGTTGATGATTTGGTTTGGAAGACTATTTTACCTATAGGAACAAAGAGCAACAAATTTGGCAAAATGGTCGCCGAATTGGGAAGGACCATATCGTATTGTGAAGGTTTATTCTGGGAATTCCTATATGGTGGAGACTTTGCAAGGATTTCAGTTACCAAGGGCGCTCAATGGGAAGTACTTGAAGAAATATTATCCAAGTGTTTGGCAACATGCTTGAAAGGATATGGCTGATATGTGATATCGCCCTTGGGGAAAAAATGGCCGACAATAGAGGGTCGCCCTTAGTCTGATTAAATGTTTTGTGGTAAGCAAAGCTTTACCAAAAGACAGGGGGGCATATGTTGATGGCAGAAAATGGCTTAAGCCGATCAGGCTGGGATAGCCTGTCTAGACCGCCTGTACACGCGGTTAGATCGGTTGGACCCTGTAGCCGATCTGGCAATGTGCCAGGTGGTCTAACTACCTGTCACAGGCGGTCTGACCGCCTGTCCCCGAGTTCGAGTAGAACTTGACTTTTCCACATTTTTATATCTGTACAAAGACTTCCTTGCGGGGCAAGACCTCCCCACCCTATAAAAATAAAGGGTCGTGCCCGATTGAGCACCTCTACCCAATCGTAGAAATCAATGTCTTACTTTTTATCTCCAAACCCTAACTTTTCCAACCCCTTTGCTTTATTTCTTCGTCTCTACAACGTTTTAGGACATTCTAAGTGGCCTTGCCGACCTTAGAACAACCCTAGGTTCGTAGCCTCTGACGGGGTCCCTCCCGAGGTTGTGATCGTAGGCTTTCGCGGCGCCTCTGCTACAGGCGGTCTGACCGGCACCTACAGCCGGTCTGACCGGCTGCGCTCAGAAGTTCCGGCGAGGAGAATCTTGACGACCGCGCGATCTAGCGCTTTCGTGTGTTGACCAGAAGCGCGTCAACACAACATACTCTCACGGTCAGTAGTTTTAAAATCCTTAAATTGCTTCCTTCAGAGTTGATCTTAGTAGTTGACTGGTTTTTTATGTAATATTGTTACTAACTGCTTTCGAGTTTTTTGCACATTTTAATAAATGCAGATAATTATTCACATGCTTATTTTCTACAGAAATGCAGAAGTGTGTATGGATGATAGGAGAACAATTTGACAGTGTACTAACATACTGAAGAAACATACGTACCCAGTTTAAAGTCTTCGCATTTTCGGTGACTCTAGCTAATGACCAATTTGCTGGGTTACCGATGTTGTTAAGCAATGTGACGTCTCTGTCTTGGTGAAGGAGTAAAGCAGAGACTATCTTTGGATTGCACTTTTTGACTGCGAGATGCAGTGCGGTATCTCCGTCTGAATCTCGCAAGTTAATGAGGCTACGAAGTTGTGGCGAGCCTAGTACAAATTCGACGAACTCAGTCTTCTGCGTCAATACAGCTTGGTGCAGACATGTCCATCCATCTTCGACGCAATAGAGAGCATCTGGACAATGTTTAAGAATCTCTCGAGCAACACCAACATGGCCGCGATATGCAGCACAAACAAGAAGAGGGTTACCATTTCCAGAGATTATGTACCCTAAGAACCGATCATGTTCCAACATTACTCTTAGAACGTCAATCTTGTCCCAATGTACAGCCAACTGCATTGGAGTGTTATTATTCTTGTCTTCTACAGTTGCCAGCTTTGGGCGTGTTTCCATGATCCTTTTAGTGAGGGCTGCAGACCAAGGCAGAAAACAGGATCAACAGCAGATCATCTTTTTCACGAATGGGTGGTGTAAAATACATTTCTCCGAACCGGAGGAGGTCTCACCTGAATTACCGTTTCTCACTGCAGCATGCAGAGCATTGTAGCCAAAGGCTCCAGAATGAGCAGAGTCAGGGATCTCCAGAAGTTTCTCGAAGACATCCATATCATTTCTCATCACCGCGATGAACATGGGCGACTCATTATGCTTGTTCACAGCTTGGGACAGGGCAGGCTCGTCTTTTATGAAGTCGAGCGCGAGCTCGCTGTGTCCGCAGCGGATGGCATGGTGCAGTACGTTGCATCCACCATTGTCTTGCTTCAAGATCACCCTTCTTCTGCTAGTAGGTTGCAGATTGCAGCAGTGCCTGAGCAAGATATAAGCTACAGAAACACGTCCGCTTGTCACTGCAGTGAGCAGCGGCGTCTCGCCGTACGAGTTGACGCCTTCGAGGAGTGCGGGTTCCAGAGCCAGGGCGACCTCGCAGAACCTCTCGTGTCCATGCATGGAGGAGATGTGCAGACAGGTGTTACCCTGTGGTGTTGTTGCAAGCAGCAGGCCCGCATCGTGTGAAGTGAGCCGTGTAATTTCCTTGGAGTCACCACATACGGCTGCGTCGAGGAGCCCTCTGTCCATCGCTCGACGAAAGATACCGAAGCTGTCTGGAGGGAGCGTTGTAAAATGATGAAGATGAAAATCAGATAAATAACTGGAGAAGCGGCTAGAGTGTGACAAAAAAGATCGGGCACCTTGTACAAAAGCTGGGAGCAGTAGGCACTAGCCTTAGCCGTTGTGTAGATCGAGACCAGCTGATGGAGCACTGCGCTTTGTACCGACTCCAGTTGCTTTTAAGTAGGTCGGAAGTCAACGATCCCAGTCAGCTATATGTTGCGTCAACGGCTACATGGAGCGACCCCACCATCGTTAACTTTGGTGATCCTTTACCTTTTGCGTATTGTTATCCTATATTGAATCCGTCATGGCCCTGCACTCGAGCAGACGCGGAATCATTATGTACAACATTCTTAGCATATCAACCTTGTCCTTAAGTAAAGAATGGTGCACATTGGAGTGCTATTATCCTTAGCTTTTTGCGTTGCCAAAAGTTCTTTAGCTATGGCTGAAAATGGAGGCAGCAAAGACAGTCAACAGACAAAACGATTAAAATTGTCTATTTTCCTTTCTTCTACAATGTACAAATACTTGGTCAACATCAGACAGAACCAAAAACAGGTCTCACCTAAGTTGTTGTTTCTGATGAAACAATGCGTGCTGTGAGCGTTGTAGCCGTGGGGTTCGTAAATCGTAATGAACAGAGTCATGTATCTCCAGTAGTCTCTCGAGGACAGGAACATGGGCGACTCCTCGTATAGATTCACAGCAAGGTATGTTCTGCGTGTATAAGGTCCAGGAGCGAGCTTCGTGTGGCCGTTGCAGGGCGTTGCATCCTAAACATTGTCTTGCTTCAAGGATATGCTTGATACGTACGGGTCGATGGCCAAGGCTTCCATTGTGAGAGTGTGAGACAGTCAGAATTTCAACAAACAATGGGCCCGTGAGAAATTAACCACGAGTAGCTCATGAGCACATGGGCGCAAAATGCTGATCCGAAGGGCTGACTCTTGGAGCATTAATGGCCGCCACATGCTGATCGAGTTCGCCTACAATATATTACAAATTTACAATGTAATATAGTTTTGCCAGCTAGTGAGAATCGCAGCTGATCATGTGGTAAGAACTGACTAGAGCTGACATTATTTGTTTTGAGTAGGTGATTAGTGATGACCACCATAAATTTCGCAAAAAAAAAAAGTGATGACCACCATAAGGTCTAAACCAATGCTTGGCCCCAGATCCTTGTACAGGGTCCCTCTTGCGTCGCAGTCTTGCTCTCAGTAATGTGACAAATAATCCTTGATCCACACAGTCGAACTAAAGATGGACATCATGGGCCAGCTGGCCATCTTTTTTGCTTGCTCAGTCCACTGGAGTACCATATGAACTAAATAAAAAAAATACGGGGTGATAGTCAAACCACTTCTCTAATATGGCTGCTCCAACATGACCAATGGACGGATCGATCCATGTTTCTGTTAGCCAGCTAGCTGTGTGAGGCCACAATACTACTAGAAAAGAGCTAAATTGTCCCCACTGTATGCAATCATGTCGTGCATTTGACCTCTTTTCTTACTGCTGTCTCGTGGCTCAAAAACAACATTGTTCAAGGTACAAAATTCATACATACATGGAATTCAAATTTACCAAATAGCATCATCAGCCTAACATTATGAAACTTATGCAATTTCGTTTATTTATTAATACAAAAATGAAAGCAAGTTGGTTCACAAAAAAAAAAACTGAAAGCAAGTGACCACATCCAATTATGAAAGCTGAAATGAATAGACCATATCAGGCAGTTTATTCTTGATTGTCATGACCCATTCACCTATAAGTTTCGTACGAATAGCCAATAAACTGGTCAGAACACAAATTGTAATTGTCAGCCATAGGAGACGACGGGCCAGAACTGAACCAGTTGCAAACGCCATGGTGGTTGCCACATATGCAAACCACATGAGCCTCTTTGTAAAAGTTCTGTAGTAAAGCAGGAACCCAAGATCCTCCCACTTTGCTATGACACATGAAAGCAACAACAAGCGAGGAGCACATTGCTAAGGCATCAAATGACATGAATGCCTGAAATGCATACTTCCTTGCCAAGATGGGAAGCCCCTCGCTTCTAGCATCAGTGCTATATCCTCCTGGCAAAGTGAAAGCAGCAGCAAATGTAAGTGAGGATCGTGACTAGGGAAGTATTGACTGTGTATGTTTCAGTCGGTGACTTGATATGTTCCCTTGATGACTTTGTAACTTCATCCGTGGCATCTTTGTGGATATTGTAAATGGATCCTGCGTCTTCCGGATCAGTTTTGAACACAAGCATGGACATTTGGTACTGGTTGGTATTGCGAACTGGTCCTAAATGATCCACCCTTGGTTCCATTAGAAGGATAACATCTCTCGCTAAACCACATGTTCTCTATGGGTGGAATAGTAGAGGAGACTACGTGTGAGGGCGAGGTCGCGAGTTCAAATCCCACGAACCACGCACACGCATTTACTCATGACTTGTGATTTGGCTGCCTGCCAGAACCGAGATGCAAAAGAGTACGTGAAAGCTATATGACACAAAGACTTCCCTTCTACTCCATAACCGTCACAATGAGCCTCACGTGCAACATGTCTTCTCCTCAATTCACCCTTCCTTGGGAGAAAACCATTCATTGCCCTCAACCAAAAAATCCAAACCTTTGGTGGCACTTTGAGCTTCCATAATTTCTTCCACCAAGACCCTTACTCTGATGCACCAGATTCATTCTCCTTGTAAGCCTCTCTCTGGTCATGTTCCCTTTAGGGCTTGTTCGGTTCCACTAGATTCAATCCGGGCCGGGAATGATAGATATAACAAGAATTTCGTAATAGGTATAGCTACAGACCATGATTTATTCCGGATCAGAAACTAATTTACTTATGATGAATACAACAAGAGACCCGGAATGATTTCCTAAGACATGACTAGTGGATTAATTTCATGTCTTTTGGTGCCACTGTCATGAGTAAATTAGCTCTTGACCCCGAATGGATCACGACCTCTTATCGTATCTATAATGAGTTTCTTGTTATACTAATCATTCACACTCAGAATTGAATCTGATGTAATCAAACAAGCCCTTAGTCCTTGTTCATTTTCGTCGGATCAGGCCGGAATGAGGCCCGTTCCGGCCAGAAACAATTGTCCCATAATGAAATAGGTTGACATAAAAAAGAGGTGTTCGGTTTGGGCCGGAATGGGATGGATTAGGGCCCGATTCGATCATTCCGGCCCAAAAACGCCCCTATTTCATTCCCTACCGACGGAGACCGGGAATGAAACCCTATCTCCATTGCATCGGAGGTCCACAGGCGCGGGAGCATTGTGAGTCGTGGTGGCGCACATCGGGGGGAGTCCAGGCGACGCGGTCAACGGCGAATGCGCGTCGAGGGGTCCAGGTGGCGTGCGTTGGAGGGGGGCTCCAAGCAGCACGTCGGAGGGCTCCAGGCGCCGCACATCGGGGGCCCTCCAAGCGGCGCGAGGTTTGGCTCAAGGCCACGAGGCGGCGTGCATTGGGCGTGATCCAGGTGGTGCAAGGGAGGGCTCCAGGTGACGCGGTCGACGGTGACGACGACTACTTCTCGTGCAGCCATGATGAGTACATGTTCTTGTTCATGGCCAACCGTCTCCTCTTCCTCCCTCTCTGGTCGATCTCACTCTTGTGTTCTTGGTGGATCCAGGGAGGCAGCAGGCGATGGAGCGGCGGCACAAGGCAGGCGAGACTACTCGAGCCCCATTTTCCCTGGTAAACACTCGTCCCCTCTGCTCTTCCTTCCACTCACGTGTAAGATCTGCAGGTTACTGTTGTTGTTAATGTCTTGCAGGGTCGTTCTTGGTAGTAGGGGCATCCATGACTGATCTACTATGGTTCTTGGCAGGCTAGTGTTGTGCAGTAGCGTGTTCTTGATATGCTAGGGTGAGGTCTTCTTGATATGGTGATTCTTGTACATTGTCTGCTGCTCGATCTAGATCAGATTCTTGTGTTCGATTCGTGTGTCCTGTGTGCGATTAACTGAACTGAATCCATGTTCCTGGCTGTTTGGCTGAACCATATCATGCTCAGAGGTTGAAGGCCATGGGGAAGGATGTCGAGTTGGTCATGTTCCCTGGGCAACAGCACGGCTTCTTCGCGCTCAAACCGTTGTCGCCGGCGACAGATGAGTTGATCCATGTCATCAGGAGATTCATTGCAGCCGAGTGATGGATGGGTTACTTATTGCCCGGCCTTCTTTTTTAACTGGCGCATATGTACTTGTATAGTGAGAAAACATATGTACCCAATTATTATCGAAGTATTTCTGTTTTTGGATCACTATTATTGATCTTTTTATGCTAAAAAACTGGCAATTAAGAAGGATCCATTCTAAAAAAAGAAATCAGACAAAAAATTGATAATCTAACAAGTTGCCAAAAAGAGACTGGCAGTAAGGCCGGCTTAACTTACGGCCAGCCGAGCATGCATCATGCCATTGCTGCTCGTCCTTCCCATAGTACTAATATTTTCTCATCAACAAATTGAAGTCCAAGTAAGTATACGAAATATCACCCGTCTCCTCTAGTTTAACAAAATATTTGGTAAAAGGCAAATGGTTCAGGTATACATGTAACCCAAATTAACAACATTAACATGACACAACTTACACAATTTCCTTATTTATAATATGAAAGAAAATTAAATTGCTAGGCAGAACCAATAATGAAAGGTGAGCAGATCCTTAGACCATATCAAGGAGCTCAGACTTGAATGTACGACCCAGCCGAAACCTCAGCTTCAAAATGGGCCATTCACCTAGAAGCTTTGTAAGAATGGGCAACAAACTAGTCAGAACGCAAACCGTAATGGCCAACCAAAAGAGATGAGGGGCCAGAACCGTGTATAATAGAAAATGCCGTGGTGGTGGCTACATATGCAAACCACATGAGCTTCTTTGTAAACGATCTGTAGTAAAGCAAGAACTCAAGATCCTCCCACTTTGCTATGACACATATGAAAGCAACAGCAAGTGAAGAGCACATTGCTAAGGTGTCAGAGATCAAGAATGCCTGAAATGCATACTTTCTTGACAGGATGGGAAGCCCCTCGTTTCCAGGGTCTGTGCTATATCCTCCGGGCAAAGTGAAAGCAGCAGCAAAGGTGATTGTCGCGATAAGGATAGCCACTAAGGAAGTGTTGCCGGTGTATGTTTGAGTTAGTGACTTGATATCATTCCTTTGTGATTCTTTGACTTTATCCTTGGCTTCCTTGTGGAGATTAAGAAGTGAAGTTGCGTCTTCAGGATCAGCTTTCAACATAAGCATGGACACTTCATTCTGCATTGATTCAAAGAAACATGGAAACGGAGCTTGTAGTGATTAATATGAAATCAAGGGGAAAAAATGAAACTCTACAATTGAGAGGTTGGAGCAGCTATCTTTTGTAAGTACTGTTAAAGCCCTTTCACTTAAAATGCTACAGAAGAACTTTAGAAAAAACAGCCTACATTTTTACTTTGTATCCCTTCTTCACAGAATCACGGTACGTAGACTTTTTCCAAGCCAGTATGTACAATTTATTCCTTTCAGATATGAACAAGCATATAACTTACACGAAATCAAAATTCTGGGGGTATAATCAAATTGAAGAAGATTTTGAATGATCCTTAGCACGATAGCACCACAGATACGTTTCCTTAGCAACATCAGATTTGGAATTAATCATCCTCGTGGAAAACCCCTAAGTTTATTTGTTGCCAGGTGCCTATAATCAACTCTGCTTGGGGCTTTTCCTCAAAAAAAAACTCTGCTTGGGGCTTTATTATGTTGTTATATGTGACTAGAGAGTAAGGGGTGAAAACTACATGTACTAGGTGGAAATATATATGAAGGCGTTATTAGAAGTGCCAAAAAGTACAATAAATGGAGGAGTTCCAAAAAGTATATCCACTACTTGCTTCAATGGTATTCAAGTTTTTATTGATTTCTCAAATCTGTATCGACTTCCTTCTTATTTCTTATTCCTTTTACTATTTATGAAAGGGATGGATCTATATTTTTAATTTTTAGTATGAAAAACTGTTTCATGATCTGAAGTGTCACTAGCAAATTAAGTAAAAGGTTTATGCTTAAGGTTGCTGAAATCAAAATAATAATTTAGTAAAATCCTTCTGTTCTTCCCTTCAGATTGCACTAGTGGTTGTTTGAGTCAGCTACTTTACTGCATGCGATTTCTTTGCAAAATGCCTAGTTTTATCGAATTCAAGAAGTGAATATCGATGGTATGAGAACAATATGACACTGGAGAAGATTGGCATATGTACTTATATAGTCAGAGAAAACATACTTACCCAGTTTAAAGTCTTGGCATGATGGGAGGCATTAAATAATTTCCAGTTTGCTATGGCACCTTCGGTGTTCTGCATTGTGACGTCTACGTCGTGGTGATGTAGTAATGCAGCCACCATCTTGGGATTGCACTTTCGGACTGCGCGATGCAAAGGAGTTTCACCATTTGAATCTTGCATGTTAATGAGTTTACGAAGCTCTGGTGAACGCAGGACAAATTCTACAAAGTCCATGTGCTCTTTATTTACAGCTTCGTGCAGACATGTCCACCCATCTGCTAAGGAAAAGGGAGCATCTGGGCAATATTTAAGAAGCTCTTGAACAACACCCACATGGCCCCTAAATGCGGCTAAAAGAAGAAGAGGGGTGCCCCCGGGGGTATCATAATCTATGTACCCCAAAGACCGATCATTTTCCAACAGTACTCTTAGCACGTCAATCTTGTTCCAACTTACTGCCAGGTGCATTGGAGTGTTGTCACCATTGGTTTTTTCCTTTGCCAGCCCAGGACGTGTCTCCATAATCCTTTTAGCAATGGCTTGAAATCAAGCCAGTACAGACAGTCAGCGACGTGGAACGATGACAATTATATATCTATATCAATCATATATATTGTCAACAATTAATGATGGGTGTGGTGAAGAACTAGTAGTCTCTCACCTGAATTGCCATTTCTCACGGCTGCGTGTAGAGCATTGTAGCACCTGGCTCCCGCATGAGCAGAATCAGGAACCTCCAACAGTTTCTCAAAGACATCCGCATAGTTTCGCATCACCACCATGAACATGGCCGACTCGCCATATTTGTTCACAGCAAGCGAGAGGTCTGGCTCTGCTTCTATCAGCTTCAGCGCGAGCTCCCTGTGTCCGCAGCGGATCGCGTGGTGCAGCGCGTTGCATCCACGACCGTCTTGCTTGAGGATCGCCTCTCTCATCTTCTCTTCGCGGCAGCACCCGAGCAAGAAAGAAGCTAGAGGAACACGCCCGCTTATCACGGCTGTGAGCAGTGGCGTCTCGCCCTGCAAGTTAGTGGTGGTGAGGAGCGACTTGTTCAGAGACAGGGCGTCCTCGCAGAGCCTCTCGTGTCCATGGATGCAGGCGATGTGGAGGCAGGTGTTCCCCTGCGGAGTTGTCCCAAGCAACACGCCTGGGTCATGCATAGCCAGGCTCTGCATCGTTTTGGCGTCACCAGTCGTAGCTGCTTCCAGAAGACGACTGTCCATTGCAGGTGGAGCTGAAGCTGTATCGTCTTCGTCTTCGGCCTAATACAAATCAAAACGGTGTCGAGTTAACCGTAGACCGGACGAGTATATTTCATTTAGCGGCAGCTTGGACCCAGCGACTAAAAAGTCTGTACGTATTAGTCATGTTGTAAAGAAAAGGAACAGCAGAATGTTCTTGCAATAAAAAAGAAATATATATATATAAAGACATAGAACTATATATATTACTATTACTAATTGAAGAATTCTTTTGTAATCTCTACGTGAAGCACCTAGGATCCTACTATCCTAGGTGTATACCCGAGAAATTGAGACATTATAGAAATTAACACAAAAATCATGAAAATTCGGCCATCAATCCGACAACTCATCACAATAATCACTATATCTGCTATCGTTTATAATAAATTACTTACCTATGTCATTATAAAATTAGGATAAAATAGCCTATAAACATATCAAAATTACTGATGTATGCTATTATAATAATCTTCGTGTAAAATATTCACCGATGCCATTATAAAAATAATGCAAATAACATACAAAATTTGCATATAGTTTATTCAATGATGCCATTATTAAGTAACCCCTAAATCTGAATCTAAATTATATAATTATAACAAAATATTAAAGTGCTCTAATATAAAATCCCAAAATTGCTTTTTTATATTATTATTAATATGCAATTATTGTTTTTATATAAAAATACTACCCACAACGTGTGTCTCTTATCTATTCATGTATGTTGTTTACATAGCTCAAATAAACGGTGATTCATGCATGTTGTTTACATAGCTCAAATAAATGGTTCAATTTATATAAATACTACATAAAAATACTACATATCAAACATGTGATACAAAGTGAAATCTACTGTAACTAGCTAGATAATTATTTGTGAATTTTAGAGTATGTATTAGAACATTTAATAGATGAAAGAGAATGTGAGATAAGAAATTATAATTATAGCCGTAAGCCTCATTTTCATATTAATTCTAATTAGCCTCTGCAGGAGCACGGGTTAATAGGCTAATAGTATACAATACATACCAGAATGCGTCGCCGGATCTGTTGAGTACTGTGATGTCTATAGCGTTGTGCTGCACTAAAGCATCGCCCATCTTTTTACGAGCAATGAGCATGTCCTTGTTTGAATCATCTGATATTTTATCCGCAAGATGCAGAGCAGTATCTCCACTGTCATTTGCCATGTTAACAAGGTGCTGAAGGTGTTGCGACTCCAGCACAAAGCCTACAAACTCTATGTGGCCACGTTGTACAGCTATGTGAAGACAAGTGGATCCTTCTGCAGTGCTGTAGGGAGCATCAGGACAATGCTTGAGGAGCTCTCGAGCAACACCAACATGACCCCAATATGCTGCGACCCAAAGAAGAGGGAGACCATCTGTCGAGATTTGGTACCCTAAAGACCGGTTATGTTCCAATAGTAGTGTCAGCACGTGAACCTTGTCTTCGCTTGCGGCCTGGTGGATTGGAGTTTTCAGGAGTTCATTTTCTTGTTTCACTAGCCAAGGACGTGTCTCCATGACCCTTTTAACGATACCTGAAAGAAACGAAAGCCGCGAGACATGATTACGAACACATATGAATGAAAACTGAATAGAACATGCGGATCTTACTGCATATACACCACTGGAGAAATGAGCATTCATCAATGACGTTAGTACTAGCTAAAGTGCTAAACTAGTATACTAAAGAGGGTTTCTGACCGGTACTGAAAGCCAATCCTCTAGCAGTATATATAAGCAGAACATCCTTAACATATAGCAGTATGGATATAAGTCTCACCAGAATTGCCATTTCTGACGGCAGCATGGAGAACGTTGTATCCACACGCTCCCGAATGCGCCGAATCAGGGATCTCCAACAACACATCGAACACGTCCATGAAATTCCTCATCGCCGCGATGAACATGGGTGACTCGGCTCGTTCGTTCACACCTTTGGACAGGGCAGGCTCTGCCTCTATGCAGTGGCGGAGCCAGAAAATATTCATAAGGGGGGCCATACCACTGAGGTAGGCACCAGATATGGCATGTAGATATTACGAAATACGAAGATTCATTCTACTTGTTTATATTGTTTACATGATTTTGTGCATTAGACAGTTGCAATATAAATTATTTAAATTTTAACGGTAAAAGTCATTTGCGAGCAAAATTTAGCTAAGTGGAGAGAGACTAAACGAATTTTAACGGTAAAAGTCGTTTGCGAGGTATGTAACATGTACCAATCAATGGAGTAGTAATCGTCATTTCTTTTTTAAAACTGTAAGCCAAAGGAAGGAGATAAGTTGTACTCATCAATTTGTAAGACTCTTGCTAGGTACGTACTTTAATTTTACGCACTAATAACTATAAAAAATAGAAGGTGATGGCCATATGCATGATGTCCTGAACTCAATGAACAAGGTATTAATTATGAGCATCAGTACTGCGTTTCGTTTCATGACTGCGTGATTAAAACCCTCGTTATTCAAGCTACTTCGTCTGGATAAAATCTCCCACAAACGTGCAATTCCTCTATACTAGTATTGATTACCTCCAAGAAATCAGAGGACCCACGAAACTGCTTAAGTTGTAGTCTTCTGCTAAAAACTATGCTTCATACAGCGCGGTTATCTTGTTGCCTCTATGCCTTTGGAAATAGCAGACTTCTGCTTAACGGCAGCATGGTCTATTAGGCTAATAACCGCTAGTGAAGAGGGGTACTACAATTTTTTCCTCAGCGTTAGGGGGGGCCACGGCCCCTTCTGGCACCCCCCTGGCTCCGCCACTGCCTCTATGAGCTCGAACGCCAGCGTCCTGTACCCTCTGCGGATGGCGTGGTGCAACGCGTTGCATCCGTGCTTGCCCTGCTTCAAGATGGCCTCGCTGAGCTGCCGATCATGGCACCACCCGAGCAGAACAGAAGCAAACGCTGCGCGACTCCTTGTCACAGCGGCGATGAGGGGCGTCTCGCCGTCTGCGTTGATGGTGCCCAGCAGGAGGAGAGACTGGCTTTTGCTGAGTGCCAGGATGTCCTTGCAGAACCCCTCGTGGCCATGGATGGAGGCGATGTGGAAGCAGGTGTTCCCCTGAGGAGTGGTTTCAAACAGCAGAGAAGGTTGGCGCGAAGCAAGTTGCAGAATTCCTGAGGCGTCACCGGATATGGCTGCGTCGAGGAGCCGCCTGTCCATCCCTTATCCTCCAATGGCCAGGGGCTCCTTCAGTTCTTGTACGATGCAAGGAGATCCCCACGCCTGGAGGAGCGTGGTAAGACTCTAATTTAGATGCAGCAAAGAATCAGATACATACAAACATACTCTTTCCTTGCAGTAATGTCAGCATTTTTGCGAGTTTGTGGCAAGTCACAGATTATCAATTTTTGACCAAGTATATAGATAGGAGCCATGAACATTTAGAACACTTACAAAGAAAGTAAGATATGGAAATAATCTATTTTATAATTGATCCACTTATGCTCTTTTGTTATACAGCATATCAAAATGTTTGTCCCTGTTGACTTTTGTCACGACACTTGACCACAAGCCTTATTGAAAATTATGTAAGTATGTTTTTTTAGTAATTTTAAGTGACTTATTTTTTCGTATATTTGTAATAATATTTTGATGGACGAATGATCCAATTTTATGAGAAATGAAATCAATAGTGACATATACTTGAATAAGGAGAGGGTAATAATTTTTTTTCCTGTAGTACCTCTTAGTACAACTAGAATTGATTTTGAACAAACAAGAAAAAAAATCTTACGTTAGTGAGCGCAGGGACTAGCCTGAACAAACTATTATTGCCATTGTAGCCTCAAAACAGGCATGAACTAAGAATGAGAAGAGGTTGCATACCTCGCACAGAAGCCGGGAGCAGGTTGGCGTAGGCAGAGGCAGAGAGGCCAGATGATCGAGCAGTGTGGTTTCGCCTCGGTTGCAGAAGCTTAAAAGGCCTCGAGTTCATGATACCTAGGGATGAAAGCGGTCGGGAACGGTCGGGAAAACACCCTAACCACTTTCATTTTCATATTTTTAGACGGGAATGGGAGCGAAATCGGAACAGCTCGGTCGGGAAATCGAAATCGGATACACGGGAAATCGAGATCGATACAATTCAATCGGGAACATGTCGATAACGATCGGGAATCGATATATAAAAGCGGGAACAAGCATTTGACCACTCAAACTACTTGACTCGACACAAAGAATACAACCATGATAACTTGTGCCATCAATAACATCGATAGCATATTAGCATTGCCAGCATTGGCAGCATTGGCGCATAACGGCAGCATAACAGACAGCATATTAGCATTGGGGTTGATAGTAGTTCAGGTTCATAACACTATAAATAACAGATTAATAATAACACAAACGGCAGCATAGCTGCATGCCTGCATAGGCGCATAGCCTCATAGTTCAGGCTTTAGGACTTAAGGTTCATAAAGGTACTACTAAAGAGCATAAATAGATAGTACATGCAGAAAACCATAATTTAGCCAATACAACTCGAAATCTCCAATTAGACAACAGCTACATGGTTCTTGTAGTGAAGCTGATGGTGGCCTAAATGCCAGAGCCGTAGAACAGATCATCTGCATGGGGTCCCTCCACCTCTTCATCACTGTCTGCAACATCATCATCCTACAACAAGTACAAGATATTCCAACTTATAGTTATATGAGTGTACAACAACTAAGACTGAGGGCATATGACATCTTTTTTTACATGATAAACAACAAGCTGAGTTGAGAGGCGTGGAATCATTTTATACATGATAAAGAACAAGTAATGAGAAGCTGGGATACAAACCTGTGGCGCCAGTTTTGAAGCAATGGCCTCTATGACTTCCAGATCACCAACAACTGATCCGATTTTCTTATCTGAGAAACAAACACATAAAGAATCAGCAAAAGAAAAATATTAATAGTGTTTTGTGCAAAAATTCAGAAGCTATTCTTGCCTCTTCTTCCTGCAGCAACCCAGTCTTTTGTGCAAATCAATGCTTCCACCATCTCAGGATCTAGACGGCTGCGGAAAGGATCAATGACACGTCCACCAGCACTAAATGCGGACTCGGAAGCAACAGTTGAGACTTGTACAGCTAGTAAATCATGAGCAATTTGTGACAGAATCGGATACTCCTCGGTCTGGTTCTTCCACCATGCTAAGATATCAAACTGACCACTAATGCGCAAAGGTGCATCTGTCATATATTTGTCTAGCTCACTTAGTTCATCCCCATCTGGTCCATTTGACTCATACAGCCAGCTTTCTAGTTCCTCATCATTACTACCCACCAAGAGATCTGCTGTGTCAGTTGGAAGTTCATTTGTTCTAGCCCCAGTCCTAGCCCTTGAAGAGGATGGCTGTTCAGTAGCATAATACTGATACATTTTTTTAATGACATCAACAAGCTCATCAACATGGATCTGAGCTGCATTGCCATGAAACTTTCTCATGTAGAACTCAATTAACCTTTTCTTGTACCTAGGATCTAAAAAGCAAGCAACAGCAAGTGTAGTGCAGGACTTTTTCCAATACTTCTCAAATTTTTTGTTCATAGAAGTAGCCATTGCACTAATAGGGGCATCTTGACTAAGAGACCAATCATCAAGCAAGATTTTTATCTCACAAAACCCTCTATAGAACAGATTTGCAGTTGGATATAAAGTACCAGAGAGAAGTTCAGTGAGATCAAAGAATTTCTTCAAGCATGTAAAGATTTTGAATGCCATAGCCCATTCACCAACAGAAGGAGTGATTTTCTCATACCTACGGCGATCTGAAGATCTCAGCCTCATGAATGCATTCTTGTAATACAAAGCATCTCGGAGCATCATGTAAGTAGAATTCCATCTTGTTGGCACATCAAGAGAAAGGCCCTTAGTTGTATCAAGTCCACATTCATTTGCTCGTTTCATAAGCTCCTCCCACTGTAATGGAGATCCTTTGACAGCAAGTACTAGCTGTCTAATGTTCTCAATTGTGTTTGCAATAACACTTAAACCATCCCTTGCAACTAGGTTCAGTATGTGACAAGCACCACCACCACTTCCACCAATACTAGGCAACGAGGGTGTATCAGTAGGTGGGCTGGATGCAGGAGTACGACTTGCACTTGCAGATGAATTCGAAACACACAGTCCAAGATCTTGACTTGCTCTTGACCTCCTAGATCCTACCAAAAGAAAGATCCAAGTCATCAATATGTAATCAAACAAAGTACTCTATTTATCATGTGTATGTGATATGCTCTCTAGTCTCTACTATAGTACTATGCGCAAGGGGCTCAATCAAGTATATGAATCACAACATCAGGGATGAAGGTACCTGGTGTTGCCGTAGGAGGCAGGGTGCTGCTATTCACCGGTAGCGCCGGCTCCAGGAACAAGCGCCGCTTCGAGGCCGACGATCCAGAGTTGGAGCCAGAAGCATCTCCGGGAGCGGCGGTAGGTGGCTTCATCGTCGAAGCTGGGCAGGTGGCCGCGGCCCGCGGCGGCGCGGCGCCAGAACGGACAACGGAGGGGCCGAGGGAGAGGACGAGCAGGGGCGGTCGCCGGTCGGGGGAGCAGGGGCGTGACGAGTCGTGAGATCTGGACGAGACGAGGACTGCGGCTGCTGGCTGTTGTGGACTGCGGCTAGGGTTTGGAGGAGGCCGTGCGGATGTGGGGTTGGGGCCGGCTGGCCGGCCGTGAGGGGCACCGAGCGGTTGGTCATGGGCCTATGGGCTGGAATCAACTATGGGCTGATTAGGAGGTTGAAGTGTAGGGAAAACGAGAATACCGACGGGAACCTTCCCGCCTAAATACGGGATCCGCGGATTCGGTCGGGAAAACCCCTCAACCGATTTCGATCCCGATTTCGCCGAATTTTCCCAATTTTTTTCCCGTTTTCGTTTTTTCCTGATAATTCGATATTCGATCGGTTTAAGCGGTATACGGCGTCGGTCGGTACGGGATTTTCCTGTTCCTACTTTCATCCCTGATGATACCTGCCAATCATAATTGCGTCAGAGCTACCTGCTGCCTGCAGTTCTTGGTGCTTTCCTTTTGCAATTCTTTTCTCTATGATCTGAGTACCTTAAAATTTAGTTAATGACCCCAGGCAGTGGTCTTTTGCAGTGGAAGTCTCTGCGTGTTCGATGCAAGTGCTGCCGTTGGCAGTTTGCAAAGGTTTTTGTCTGGCTCAGTTTGTGCGATGATTGCATCTTATCTATTATAGTTGGGCAATGGGCAACTTGGCTTCCCTGATCTCTGCTAGTCTTCTAATCCTGATTCCTTTGGAATTATTCCTTCTTGGCTGCTGTACGCAGGGCCACCAACCATGGTTCAGGGACCCGTTTTGGGTCCGAGTGTGCATCATCATATCTGGAAAATGATTCTTTGTCAGGCTGTTTGTGGGTGAGTTACATTCGGAAGCAGCCTCCTTCTTGGTATTCTTATTTCTTTGCTGCACGGTGCCAAAACCTAATTCTTGGGGCGTCATTATTCAAATCTCATCGTTCCTTCATGTGATCGTGTCCATTTCACATTTCTGTCAAATTGCTGGTCCGAGCACGAGCGGAACTACTTGACCCACTTGTGTCTTATTTTTGTGCTGTTAGCATTTGAGGACTGCTGCTTCAGTATTTTGACAATGAAAAATTGGTCCTTCCCTAGCACTGCTGTTTCATCCATCTTGAAAGAAAGGTATTGTCGTTGTTTTATGCCCTGGCACCCTACATAAGGGTAATCCCCAAGTAGTAGTTTTTGTTAGAACTCAGAACTTGAAAGCGATGACAGACACGATTTACACAAGTTCATAGAATCTTTGGAAATTATAACATGAGAGATATCTAATCGAACAACTTTATGTTTCAAGTTAGACTAAACAATTTACATTGAAAAACTCATTGATATTTATATTAGTCATATTAAACATTTCTTTTATAAAAGATCGTTGTGTGGTTCTAAATAGGTTTCAATTATAAAAGATTAGTATAAATAGGCATTTGTCACTTTAAAAAATTATTTGATTTTAAAAATATGGACCTATTAAATTAAACATTATGCTTATACAACTCTAACTCGTAAAAAATCGATAAAAAAACCAGAGCTCAAAGCCTCAAGCAGGCCTGATTCCGTGGGCCATACAAGGTTTCAGGTGTCTAAAGTCTAAACACGACTAGCTATTTGCTTATTGGGTTGGGCAGAGGAGAGTTGCAAGACACATCCAACAATTCACTACACCATTTACCATTTTTCCCGACACTGTACTGTTGGGAAAGACTGTTTATTCTTGTCACACTATCTGTCGGCAAATCAGTAAACATTAGCCGTCAAGAAAAGTGTCAGCGTTGTCCAAAAATCCTACAAAATATATGTCGGTGTTGCTGCGTTCTACGGATAAACCGTCGGCATTTCTAACTAGACATATAATGTGTCGGTATATGTTGCTCGTCGACATTTAAAGTGTCGGCAATGAGCTTTAGATAGATCGAAATATTTTGTTTGTGCGACATGGCGCGTTTTCATGGTCTCCCGCTCAGTTTTCGCGCTAAGTCCCGAAATTTTTCATTCCAAAACCACGGTACCCTTCTCTTCCCCCCCCCTATCCGCATCCACGAGCTCCTCCTCCCACCCACGCACTGCACGCACGCCCGCCTCCCACCCAGCGCCGCCGCCCCTCCCACTCAGCACCGCCGCCCCTCCCAGCCCTTCCTCCCCCAGCGCCGCCGCCCCTCCTCCTCTCCATCCCCTAGCGCCGCCGCCCCTCCTCTCCTCCACCCCCAGCGCCGCTGCCCCTCCTCTCCTCCACCCCCAGCGACGCTGCCCCTCCTCCCCTCAACCCCAGCACCGCTGACCCTCCCAGCCCCTGCATCCCCAGCCACGCCGCCCCTTCTCCCCTCCATCCCCAGCGCCACCGCCCCTCTTCCCCTCCATCCCCAGCGCCGCTGCATCCCCTCCCAGCCTCACCCACCCAGTGCGGCCGCCACCACCACCTATCCTCTCCAACCCAGCGCCGACCTCCCCTCCCACCCAACACCGCTGCCTCTCCGTCAACTTCTTCTCTGCTGCCGTGCTGCTCAAAGGTAAATTACTTTTTTTTCTTTGGATTTGTGGCACAAAGACAAGGGACAAGTGCATATAGATTAGTTGATTCATATGATTTTGTTTCGGCAGAGAACTGTAGTTCGAGAGATTTGAGCTGAAGAACTAAACGATTTGACTACTAGTTGTGAACACTTTGCTCGTTTTGGATCTGAAACTACTAGTAAGTTTTCTTGTGTCAAGAGCACCATTACATTTTTATTGCAGAATAGTGTTGTATGTGCATCTATGTCATGACATGAACTAATTTTCTCTTTCATCCCTTGATTCCTTATAGCCAAATTTGGTTAAACAAGGTGTCAGGTTGTACGTCCTTAAATCTAGTGCAGAAAGCCTGGTTGGAGGTTCTCGTGTCGATGTCGATCATTGAGTATATATTAGTATGAACTTTTTCACTCTATGACTTATGATTATTTTCTTGGGATGCAAATATTCATTGTGCGTGGACTGTGGTATGAAATTGTTTTGTGGTCTGAATGTGTCTTCCTGACCTTGAGCTTGTGACTGTCATATAGGTGCATACCTGTACTTTGTGTATTGTACCATTGAAAGAATTTGTTTAAAGGCTCATCATGGACAAAATGTGGATGAATCAACCTAGGTATATACAATAAATCAATCAAGTGTTAGATACAAGATTTGTATTAGTGTTGGGTCTAATATGCTGTAATTAACTATATGTAGGCAAACTGATGAATATATGAAAGGAGTGAACATGTTTTTAGAGTTTGCTTTTAGTAATTCTGCTAAAGGAGACAAGATATTATGTCCTTGCAAGATATGTCAGAATTCATGTTGGAGAGTTAGGGATGTTGTTCGCGAGCACTTGATATGTGATGGGTTTGCAGAAGGTTACGTAACATGGGTGAATCATGGGGAGCAAAGTACTAGTGTTTTCCCAAGTAGCATGCAGTATGATAGTGTAGAAATGGAGAGTTCGAATTAAGAGGATGATACTTGTCCTCAATTCTATTCTGAAATATATTCTATTTTCTAGGGTGGAAGAGATGTTATATTATATAGTGTAGTGAGGCCATATGATGTCCCTGTGGCCAAAGCAACCATCCAAACATCAAATCCAAGTGCTATTGTAGGGGGTACTCGTCTTGGTGTTTAGTATAGTGAAGTTGTGATCAATCATGTGTTCGCAAGTGAAGCTATATTGCCTGGTCCCTATGGAGCAGTGACGACCATTGGTCAAGCTTGTGGGAAATGTATTGCGTGGCCACGTGATAGGGTAATACCAACTATATCTCTATATGTGTAGTGTTTTGTTGGTCAGCCACTACTGATTAATTGCTCAATTTACAACAGATGAAGGATGATAAGAAGTCATCGAGACAGCCGAAACCTTAGATTTTGGTACAGGCCATCCCAACTTGAAGGTACTTAATTTGAAATCCTATCTTTTATTGAACTGTGCTAGCTAGGTCTTCTAGTAGCTTGGTCTCAAACCAGGTCTGGTGGTCTGATCTTTTTAATTGGGCAGTATAATTATCACATAATCTTGAAAACTATACTTGGTCTTGTATAATTATTACAAATTAAATAAAACAATATTAACTTGTCCGATCCTTGATGTAGTGACAATGTGCGTGCGGTTTGTATGTAGTTCCAATGTATATAGTTCCCATGTATTTTTGCTCCTTTTCACATATAGGCATGGGACAAACAATGATATTTTTCTTTCTGTAGGAGCATTGGCACACCTTTTGTGCAGTAACCAAGTGTGCTGGAGAGGCAACCTTTTGTTCAGCAACTATAGTTTCAAAGTGTGCTAGAGAGGAACACACATTGGGCAGCAATTAGAGTTTCCAAGTGTTGTGCAACAGCAACCTTTTGTGCATGATCAGATTTCTAATATTGTAAGGACTAGCAAACTTTAACCAGCTAGGTAGAAATGAAATGTTAGGTCTGATCTGAACCTTGCCATTATGACTTGCCACTTGTGATCTAATGGAGATGAGACCCTATATTTTATCTGTGATTAGTGATTTGGAAAATGCATGATGCGTATGTATTTATTTTCATGGCCAGTATTTTGTTTCATGGCTGTGGATTAGATTCAAATCTATTTAGATCTACAGAATGGATTTTTATATCATTAATATTGATTTGTATTATATAAATGCTTCTGGCTCTTTTGCCGACACTTAAATTGCAAGCAAAGATAAATAGCATGTCATGCTGGAACTGTTATTAGCCGACGCAAAAAGTGTCGGCAAAGGTCACTATCCGTCGGGAGATGTTAGCTATCGGCAAAATTATTAACTATCGGCAAAGGTTTGCTCAATAGTGACACAGAAACTGTCGGCAATGCATTTAACAGTCGGCAAAAGTTTTCCCGGCGGCTTCTAGCTTGACGGTTGTGAAACCGTCGGCGTAGATTATAGCCACTCACTAAGTGTCGGCAATTGTAGCCTTCGCCGACAATAGAAAGTGTTGGGAAATGTGTGTCATGGTGTAGTGATTACTACAAAAAGGATAAGCTCAGGATTAGCTTAAAAATAGACAGCAGCTGGACTAGTTCAAGGGGATCTAATAAACCACAGGGCTTTAAACCAAAAGCTCGAACCTCCTCTTCGGCTATGGCGGACAGAGCTCTAGGCGGCACAGCTCACCATCGATCCGATTGTCTAGCGGTTCAGCCGAGGAGGGGAGATGGGAGAGGACGACAAGGTTACCACGCCTGTGTGCGTACCGTGCGCGCGCGAGTTGGCCAAGCAGAGGCGACGGCGCCTCGGACGTCCACTCGGTGAAGCCTCTCCGGTGATGGTTGGGGCTCGGCGAGTACTGGCGCAGGTGCGGCTCGGCTCCGTGGAGATCACGGTGGTGGTTGCTCGCTCCATTGGACATCGAATGAGACAAATAGGTGCCGGGATATAAACGCCGGCGGCGCTCAGCTCAGCTCCGGCGAGCTCGGTACCTCGATTAGCGGCGGCGGCGGCGCTCTACAGGGAGGCGAGAGCGAGTGGCGGGCGAGCAATCTGGCCGATGGGTTTAGCGCTGGCGAGTTGGGCCGCGTGGGACTGAATCGAGGCCAAGCTGGTTGGGCTGGGCCAAGACTGTTTGGGTCGACCCAAACTGGTATAGTTATTGTCTTATTTGGTTCTCAAGAGATATTCGGGGAAGATACTTTTCATCAGTTCAAACACAATTTCCCTTAAAAAAATCAGTTCAAACGCAATCATGGAAAAATCCAGAGGATGAATTTAAGCTAAGGAAAATACCCCAGATTTCAAAAATCCTAGCGATAAAGTTGGACAAAATGTGCCCCAAAAAAATTAGAGCTCATGAAAAAAAATCGATTCCTTCCAATTAAAAGATTTTGGTTCAAAAGGATTTTGAGGTCCCTCACTTCTTCCCCTCTTTCACATTGCTCGCTTGCCCTATCAAGTGAGCTCTACTCCCGTCGGCGAGCTCTGCCCTTGTGCTTTTTATGGCAGCAGTGTACCGTGTGGCTTGCGGTGTGTCCGCCGACACCCCCTGACCACGTGGCCCAGCCACTCTGGTTCCGCATCCATGCCGCTGCTTGCACTTGCATGGATCTGAGCTCCGCGAGCGTGCAGCGGAGCTCTGCTACTTGTGATGGCCGGCTGCGGCTACAACAAACCTGCCCCACAGGTCCCAATGCTCTGCTGCTGCAAAAGTTCACGGTTACCCAAGATCCTAAAAGCCAAAATGACGCAGCAGGAAGGATAGCCGAGGAAGGCCCTGTTAACCAGCCAGCCTGGCTGGTTCTGGTGGGTGGGCCGATGGGCCTAGTTGGCCAGCCCAGCCAAACCAGCCAATCAGCCCAGCAAAAAATGATCATCCGAACAGGCCCTGAGAGGGTCACAATCAGAGATCCATCTTAACTTAGATTGGTTCTGAGTACATGTTTGCTTCCATTGTTGTACTAAGGTCGACAATTAACCGACTGGGTGCAAAAAGTATTTAGAAAGTGGCTGAAGTAGAGTGTGTGGGCAGAGCTCGCTGGATGGGGAAGTGAGCCACGCGAGTAGAGGAGAAGAAGAGTGGGGAAGTAGGAACAGAGGGGACTTACCAGTGGGGTCCATATGTCATGCAGTCCACATTAAGGTATGGGCCATGTCGGTGGGATATGCAATTCACATCATTGTCTTGGCCATCATTCCAAACCACCCTAAGGGTCACTTGTTCAGTATTGCAAATGTGAGGGGTTAAATATCTGGTTTCATAGGTTGAGAGAGCGGTGCAGTCCACCCTTCATCTGTAAGGGTGTTGTACTGTTGTGCAGACTTTTCCAACAAAAGTGAAGAATAAATGCTAGAAAATTCTAGAACAGTCTTAGGAGCGATTTGAAAGACATCTAAATGCATTTTAAAAATTTAACGCTAAACAAACGACAAATGCAACCAACATGAATGTAACCCTTCAGTAAGGCAACCTAAAACATATTAAACTGATTTTTTAAATTTATTTCCTTTCTAATTCTAAAAAAATGATTCCATTCCATGTTAAATATCCTTATAATTAAATTAATGTTTTAAGATTTTAGAAATTCATGAAATTCATTGAATTCATTGTTTGTTAATGCTATTCTAAAATTCATAAATTCAGGGTTGATATCAACATAATGAAGCTTGCAGGATGTCAAAAGTCGTAAACAGAATATCACTCATCTGATCAAGTTTTTTTTTTGTTATGTACATGTATTACAGGCATCTCAAATTACAAAAATAAATTTCTCACCCTAGGATGATGAAACATAAAAATTTATCTTAATTCTTTCATCAAATAAAAACAAAGTTTTTGGCACTAAGAATGCAAGGCAGAGAGATTAGACCATGTCAAGGAGCTCAGACTTGAATTTCCTACCTAATCGAAACCTTAGTTTCAAGATGGGCCATTCACCTAAAAGCTTGGTAAGGATAGGCAATAGGCTGGTCAGAACGCAAACTGTAATGGCCAACCATAGCACACGAGGGGCCAAAACTGTGTATAGACCAGTTGCAAACGCTGTGGTTGTCGCCATGTATGCAAACCACATGAGTTTCTTTGTGAAGGATCTGTAGTAAAGCAAGAACTCAAGGTCCTCCCACTTTGCTATGACACATACAAAGGCAACAACGAGCGAGGCGCACATTGCCAAGGTGTCAGAGACCAAAAATGCTTGAAATGCAACCTTTCTTGCCATGATGGGAAGCCCCTCGTTTGCAGCATCACTGCTGTATCCTCCGGGCAACGTAAAAGCAGCAGCAAAGGTTATTGTTGCGATGAGGATTGCCACTAGGGAAGTGTTGCCTGTGTATGTTTGAGTCAGGGACTTGATATCCTTCCTTGATAAGTATGTCACTTCATCCTTCACATGCTTATGGATATTAACCATTGTAGTTTCATCTCGAGGATCAGCTTTGAGCATAAGCATGGACACTTCGTTCTACATAGATTCAAAGAAAGGTCACACTGGATCTGAAGCTAATGATCAAAAGCTCAATGAAAGCAAGCAACCATTCAAGGTATCTTTGATATTTTTTTCTTTGAAACATTTGACGCTTACAATTTTACTACTACAATATTTCGAAGCGGCAATTTGACTGGTGTTTCTGTGTTTTGTTATTTTTCTTCCCTTCACGTAGAGACAGGCAAAAAGAAGTTGAAACCCTGGGTCTAGTTTCTGTAATTTCGTTGGTCATGAGGTATTGTGAGCTTTTTTACGGTGCCTTATACTACTATGCGGGGAGTATCGATGAGATCAAACCATCTATTATTAAGGGTAATTTAATAATAATTACATATGTATTAATTACATTTAGTAAATGGGTGGATTTTTTAGTTTCAAAAATGTATTTTTGTGACATCATTTTTTTCTCATAATACCCTTATACTACTCATACTACTCATGCATACTACCCATACTACTGGTGAAGCTTTTAGTAGTATACAATTAATTTTGACAGTCGGATGTTTCTATACTAGTCTTTTTCGAGCACTAGTATACACTAGTATAAGGCACCATAAAAGAGCTCTTGGGTGAACCCCATTTTGGAAAAGAAAACATTACTACTACATTCTCTGCATGATCCACATCTGAATTATTGTTCCTTCCATTTAGTTTGAATGGACATTTAAGATTCTTTTCATTACCTGACAGGGGTTATTATAAATTGTTGGTTCAATAAACTGGTTTTAAGCTTTTTTATTTCCTCATCGTTTTGATAAGACTTAAGGTCGCTGAAATGTGAAATGCTCGATCAGTTTGTGGTGACATGCGCGCGCAGAGAGAGAGTTATTAGGGAAACACACGTACCCAGTTTAACGTCTTGGCCTGGTCGTCTGGTAATGTCCAGATTGGTGGTGCACCGCCGTTGTTAAGCACTGTGACGTCTATATCCTTGTGCATCAGTAAAGCTGCCACCGTCCTTGGATTGCACATGTGGACTGCACAGTGCAGAGCCGTTCTTCCATTCATGTCTCGTGCGTTGACGAGTTTGCGTAGTTTTTGTGATCCTAGAATAAATTCTACAAACTCTGACTGATTGTTCCACACAGCTCGGTGAAGACAAGTGCCGTCTTCATCGCAGCAGGGAGCATCCGGACAATGTTTAAGAAGCTCTTGAGCAACATCAACGTGGCCTCGAATTGCGGCAGCACCAATAAGTGGGAGACCGGCAGAGGAAATTTGATACCCTAGCGACCAATCATGTTCCAACATTACTCTTAGCACGTCGATCTTGTTCAAAAGTACAGCCCACCGCACCGGAGTGTCCTTCTGTTTGTTTTCTTCGCTGGCAAGCCAAGGTCGTGCCTCCATAATCTTTCCAGCTATAACTGTGTCAGTGAATCAAGGCACGGACTGTGGTTAAACGACTACGTACGGGAGGATAACAGTCGTGGACATGTAAAAATGATCACTGCCCCAACACACATGAATAGAACAATGCTAGTGTTTGGAAAAAAAATAAGAATCCAGTCCTACAAACCATAGTCACATGTTTAATTAAGTGGTCATAACTGATCTGCACACCAAAATTAACTTCTGCCCAATTAAACTACAAGAGAAAGGGACATTAGTACCTAAAAGAGCATCTAGCTCATAATTTGGTTTTCGTGATTAATAATGACATAATCATTTCGACTAATGTGTATTTTGAAGCGTAAAAAATTAAGTTACTGCAATGATGGACTTTTATGGTATTCTTAGTCCCATCATGGTGAAATGATTGGATTGGTTCAAAGATATGCTCGAAGATTAAAGATGAGCTAGTTTTAAGTGTTGTTTGGATGATAAGAGACATTTAGCTTGACCTAACAGAACTAGAGTTTAGGTGTGATGCACCCTTCTGAAATTCTAGTACAAGGTAGTTTAGATGAAAGCTTGGTGAAGATTGGGAACTCAAAGAATTTGAATTGGACAATTTTCAACTTCAAAAGATTGATAGGAGAGTGCTACCGACTAATTCGCTTGTGCCTAGAGCTAGGCACTGAATCGCTTGTGCCTAGAGCTAGGCACCGAATCAGTCGTTGGGCCTATTCATTTTGTGGAATGAACAAGGGGATCGACAAATTCAGTGGCTGGTCCCAAGACCCACCGAATCAGTCGTAACCCCCACATGGCTGCTGTTAAGTATAATATTAGCCGACGCCGACTAATTCGATGTTGCAACTTGTGCCCAGCGAATTAGTCAGTCAAAGTCTCTGCAACTTCAAGTTGACCTATGTAATACACTGATTCATTTGGTGGTTGTACCAAAAGTGATGAGCGAATTAGTTGAATTGGTGGTCGGTAGAGGTCATTGGATTTCAAGTGCAAAGAGGGCACCGATTGATTCGGTGCTGGCACAAAGAGGGTACCACATCAGTCAATCACTCTGTGTCAGTAGCAATAACAATGGGGCTTGAGAGGGATGTTTATACCCCTTCTCCCATATTTTAGCACTCTTGCCAAACAAAATCACAGTGCTCATAGGTGAGGCTTAAAAAGCATGAGAGGCACTAGTAGTGATTGAAAAGATCTTGATAAGAAGATTAAGGACATCTTTAGTGCTTAGGAGTGTGCATCCTATCTTCTCTTGGGCAAGCTTAGGTGAAGTGAAAATGATTGGTTTGTTACTTTTGATGATTGGCATAACCTAGATGGCTTGCGTGGCTTGCTGGTGGTGATTTTGATGATCTCACAAGGAGATTATGTGAATCCCCAAGAATGTTGTGCTCGGTTTGAAATCCATTGACCCGGAGTTGGAGATGGATATCCAGTACAGAGCACTTGATCTTTGCGGATGATCAAGGACTATAGGAGAGTGCCCACTCTTCGATACCTCAGGAAAAATTGACATTATATTCTTCTCGTAAAATTTCCGTAATTTTACTTTGAAGTTTTTCAACTCTTAGAGATGCCATATTTGAATAGGGTTGGACCTATATTGCATAATTCTTTTACGACTAGATAGTCACACTTGAACCTTGTTTTTGCACATCGGTGATAAGGCTTGATGCTATGAATTACTGTTATATTACAATTAAAGTTTGTAAAACCAATAATTCACTTTCAATCTTAGGAATCCTGACCCACTTAGTACCGGGCCATAACCCCCCATCAGGACTAGTTGTAGCCCATTTAGTAAATGGTACCGGCCAACACCATCCAGTACTAAAGGTTGAGAAAAAGGAAAGAAAATATTTTTTTTGAATCCACGGGGCACGCGCAACATCACAAGTCAAGCGATAAATGCGAATGCATGGTCCATGGGGTTTGAACTCGCGAACTTTGGCCTCACGCGTAGCGCCCGTTACCATCACACCCATAGAGGACATGTGGTTGAGAGAGCGATGCTATCTTTTCGAATCGTAACAACAACAGATTCACCATTTAGTATCAGGTGGTATTATGAGCTGATACTAAATGGCCGGAGGCCCTCATGGACCCCTCGCTAGGCCATTTAATACCGATTTGTAATCAGGGGCAGGCCCACAGTGTATTCAAGGGCATTCATTGAATACCCATTATTTGTGAAAAAAAATTAAGTACATATACTCATATACATGCATGTACATAAAATAAAAAAGAAAAATCCTACTCTCCTCTCTTTCTGGGCTGAAACAGCCAGCCCTAT
Source organism: Digitaria exilis (assembly GCA_015342445.1). Taxonomy (NCBI): domain Eukaryota; kingdom Viridiplantae; phylum Streptophyta; class Magnoliopsida; order Poales; family Poaceae; genus Digitaria; species Digitaria exilis. The sequence continues at coordinate 1,603,083 of JACEFO010001613.1, forward strand.
AGCTCCGCCGCCCCCTCCTTCCCCCCTTCGGCCCACGCTCACGGCCCAACTGTCGGCCCTCTCGGCCTCTCCCCTTCACCCCGTCATGCCCCTGGCCGGCTGCCCCCCTGCCATTCTCCCCCGACACCCGACACCCGAAACCCGACTCCCGTTCGGCACTTCAACCGGGCGAGGCGAACCCTATAGGCACGGCCGCTCGGCGGCAGCCGGACGATCACGGCGGATCCTCTCCGGCGGCGGGGCGAGAGCGGGAGCGGCAGCACAGGACACGAAGGAGGCGCGGAGAGGGGCCAAGGCAAGCGGGGCGACCAGGCGCCGGCCGTCGGGCGGCCCGACGCCGTACGCGGCCTGCCGCCTGCGGATGGATGGCGAAGACGAGACGAAGCTGGATCCGGTGAAGGACCCCAGGTGTGGCGCTGCACAGCACCAGCCGCCACTGAGCCGATTCTATCTGACGTCCCAGACCCAACTTTGCAAGTTGCAACTGACTTAACTGAGCCGATTCTATTCCCAATCTGCGGCATCCTGGGCACTCGCACAGCGCGCACAGCTCAACCATGGTGTACTGTCTACTGCAGCAATTGAGCCACGAAGGACTTAGGTGAGCGATTTGTGGTTGCAATTTAATGTGTGTGAATTTTTCACAAGGTGATAGATACGCGGTGATAGATACGCAGTGAGCAAATTAGCTATCTGATTGAGTGATTCCAATTTCTAGGCCTTCTGAAACATAACAAGAAGAAATAAACTAATACGTGCATAATTTCAATTTATGATGTGATGTTGGTATTCAAGTTCTATTTTGGACTGTACCAAAAAAAACACCGATTGAAATTTTTGAATACCCACGCCTGAAATCCTGGGCCCGCCCCTGTTTGTAATACCACCTGATACTAAATTATAGCATTTAATACTGGTTGGTGTTAACATCTGGTACTAAATGGTGCCAGAGTGACTAAACTGAGTTGGTTTAGTACCTGATTCAATGCAACTAGTACTCATGGAGTCATGGGAGATGGATGATGGTATCGTTTTCTGGTAGTGCTACCATTTTTTAAAGTATAATTAGGTGTGCATGTGACCAAAAAATGAGCACATGATTTTTTTTGGTTGTCACTATCGATCTATCTGAAAAAACTATAATTATTGCAGGAAGTAAAGAATAAGAAAATACTGCTCAGCTAATATTAGTGTTAGATTTCAGTTCAGTCATTCTTTTTGCCACATAAAAGTATATCATGTGTGGCACTACTCTGGAGTCTGGAAATGTTACCTGAATTGCCATTTCTCACGGCAGCATGCAGAGCGTTGAAGCCAGCAGATGCCCCATGGGAAGAACCAGGAATTTCCAGCAGTTTCTCAAAGACATCTTCATAGTTTCTCATCACCGCCAGGAACATGGGCGACTCCTCGAACTTGTTCACACCGCGCGACAGCGCGGGCTCCGTCGCTATCAGCTTCAGCGCGAGCTCCCTATGGCCGCTACGGATGGCGTGGTGCAGCGCATTGAATCCTTGCTCGTCTTGCTTCAAGATTGCTCCCCTCATGTGCTGCTCATGGCAGGCTCTGAGTAGAACGAAAGCTAGAGGAACATGGCCACTTCTGACGGCAGTGAGCAGAGGCGTCTCGCCGTCCGAGTTGACGGCCGCGAGGAGTGACGTGTCCAGCGCCAGGACGTCCTTGCAGAACCTCTCGTGGCCATGGATGGAGGCGATGTGGAGGCAAGTGTTCCACTGTGGTGTTCTTCCATGGAGCAGAGCAGGATGATGTGAAGCCAGGTGCTTCGTTGATTCGGAGTCACCAGTTATGGCTTCCTCCAGGAGACGCCTGTCCATTTGGGTTTCTCGACGGCCTGATGGATTAATGGTAGCTGATCTTCCTGGCGAACTGGTGGTAGTTGTTGGAGTATTATCTGCAATCTAGTACAATGGAAAAAAAAAACGTATCTCTAAGAAAGACTTATTTGTTAGAAAAATACTAGATTCCTAAAATTCTTACTTCTTCTGCATAGTGTCCGACCATTGAAATATATATGTTGTTCAGATTCCGTACCAACTCGACGTGATTGAGCTGTGAAAGCTGGTGTTCCCCCTCTTGAGCTAATGGAAGCATGTCGCATGGATTATGTGAAGCAACTTCCGCCATTGATATGGAGGCTGGTATAATCCTGTCCTGCGGAGTGGTGGCAATGGTTGGTCCATGAAGCAATGGCTCATATTACAATGAAGACCAAGACTTGATGGAGAACAAATGCAGAGAGCAGCTGCCGCAACCACTTCAACAGTAAGGTTTCAGTGATCATTGAAGTCGATGGCAACAGCCTACCAAACGCAGCCAGCTGCCCCCTTCTCCATTAATGCTTATCCGACGATGCTGGACGGAGGAGCACATGTCGATTGGCAGCTAGCGGCAGTATAGATGGCCAAATATCACGAAGCCATCTATATCCGGAGATACCCATTTCCTTCTCTCAGCTAGCAAGGTGCACCAATAGGTAGGGCATTAACTGCATCAGGAGCCTTCGATTTCTTGGGCCTGTAGACTCGTTGGGCTTTAGGGACCATGGGCTGATGGGCTGGTATGGTTTTAGACGCCTTCGACTACACAGGACGATACACTGGGACAACTCGCCTACGGAATCGTTCAACGTGACCATACAAAAACGGCGCGACAACGAACCTGTTGTGTACAAAATTTGGAGGTGTGTCCCGGGGAAAGGCAACGGTAGCAGGTCAAGGAATTGAGATCCAAAGATTGCTCCCTTGAATAACGCTTAACATGAAAAATGCTAGCCCGTTTAAAATTTGAATCATCTTTGGTACGAGCAGCAGAGACTTCCGGATCCAAATGAGGAGGATGTAAACGATCAAAAACCGAAGTTCGGTAAGTTATTAGAGTAATAAGATGAAGGATAAGAAATCCTCGTGAAAACTGAGCGAGAATGTTTAGGAGGTTGAGCAGCTACATCAGCATAAGATTTACTTGAAGGACGAGAGACATAAGTCCATTCAGACTCGTGCTCAAGATCCCATTTCTTCTTCTCTTTAATCCAATCCGGACCACCATTTTTCCAGAGTGTGAAGAAGAGAGCGAAATATTTACAAACGAACTTTCCTAATCTATGAACCATCATGCCAATGTTCTTGGAAGGCACAAAGAAGCGATAGATCCAAAAGGATTGATGCACTACACGAAAATCCAAAGACAGACCTCCAAGAACAGATTGTAAAAATCAAGGCCACCGAATTCTCATCTAAACAAAAGACGGACCTCCCAAACGAGACCACTAAAAGAAATCACCACGAGAAGAAGGGGGAGCAGAGACATGAGCAGAGGGCCCGAACCGATCATACGCCAACTTCTGGAAATCCAGGCCTGGATGGTAGTCCAGGCTAGCGAGGCCCACCATGATCCGTCACGGGCGATCATCAGCAGGAGGGAGCAGATCGCCATCGAGGAGAGCGCCTATTGCCAGGAGCGCTCGTCGTCATGGCTTAGTTATTCTTAGTGTTGTGTCTTGTATTTTGTTACATATTGTTATTTTGTAGAAATAAGGCATTTTCAGAGGAGTTTCGCCGCGAAGTCACAATAGGACACAGATGAGGATCGAAGAGGAGAATTGACACAAGCAAGACGAAGCCGTGGTGGGCCAAAGGAAGCCTAGGCTGGCCAGCCCAAAACCCACCAGGATGGCCAGCTTGGCCCATTCCAGGGCCCAATGGCATCCCCCGTTCATGTGCGTGTCAACCTCGACAACCCTAGGTGGCGTCCTACTGAAACCGTCGATCGAAGAGGTCTACAAAAGGCAGAAGTGGCCATCATTAGAAGGGGAGCCCCCAGAAGAGATCGGATACCCGTCATTGAAGGACAACTAAAGAGCAAGATGAAGGACAGTGGGCCCCATCCTTCGCCGTTGACTTCTACACCTTGAACTCTATCGCCATGACTTTATGGGGTGAAAGCCTTTGTTTATCCATGGGGTTATAAGGTGACCTTGGTTTGTAATTGCCAACATTCTTTATGATATCAACAATCTATCCTATACATAGATCATTTCTCTTTGCTTGATGAATGACTACCTCTAGTGTTGTTTAACGAGTCTGGGAGGGAAAGGCATCGGTTGAGCGCCACTGCATCTTGCCGCGTGGAGCTTGGCAGCCAAGATCCCCCGCACCACGTCGGCCCGTGCCCTCGGTGCCACAAAGACTAGAGCCACTTCCTTTAGTGCCACAAGATTACATAGCCATAGAAATCTTGGTTTCTATCTTCAGTGCCATTCCATCTCATTTTCCATCCACTTGTTGTTAACTAAGTGGGAAACAATGTTTTACCCCTAGCGCACATGTCGGTGCAAATCTTCTTCTCTCTATCCTGCTCCTTCACTCTGGAAATGCAGCGACAAGCGGGGCCCAAGAGTCGGAGACGGGCCGGACCTATCCAGTCCGAGCTCGGGTCAAGCCGGCGCCCCAATGATTTGACCTGTGATTTTCTCGCCGGAGGGGGGAGCACCACTAAGAGGTTCGGCGTGACAAGGCGAACCCTACCATGGGCGAAGGGCAGCGGAGCATCACCGACAACATGCGTAGACGCGGACCTGACGTTGGAGGGTGTCCATGGCAGAAATATAACGATTGGTGCCATGGGAGATGAAAAGCAGGGGGTGAGTATGAAGCTAAGGGTGTTTAGAAGCTTTAACTGCAAGGAATTAAGTTCCATGGAGAGTAGTGGGCGGATTTGGTCTGTCGCCCTCTCACGCGGCTGCTGCTCACCTGCGCCTATGGCCCGCTAGTGCCCGCGCATGCCTGGCCACCGCCTCAGCCTCTCGCCCACCCTCGCCGCTGCCAAGGCCGCCGCTCGTTAGTGCCCGCGGCGCCTTTCTCCATCTAGCCAACGGGCCAAAGAAAGGATTGAAGAAAAAAAAAGCACAGGAAGAGATGCACTGACATGTGGGGCCAGGGGTAAAATTGTGTTTTCACACCTCAGTTAATAGGAAGTGGATGAAAAATGTGACGGAATGGCACTGAAGGTATAATCCAAAATTTCTATGGCACCGAAGGAAGTGGCTCTAGTTTTTGTGGCACCGAAGGAATTCTCTCTTTCATCTTCAAAGAGGGCACAGGCTCTAAGAGAGGTTGAACACATGAAGCTGGCTAATGCAAAGGCTCGAGATGCATGCGACCGATGTGGCTGATGTATAGGTGGTGGAGCTCGGCGACCGTGGTGTAGGCGGCGTTGCACGGTAGTGTTCCAGCCTAGCGCACATTCCTGCGGTACTGCAGTGACCGCAAGGAATACCTGTACCACCGACCGCTCCTGCTGTGGTGGCTCAGCGGAAGTGTGCTGCGGCAACGGTGGCTTACGCGACCAAGTGCTGCGGCGACGGAAGCCGTCGCCCACAGCAGCAGGATGGGTGCATCCATTTGTGTTTGGGTCGCGCGATGCACTGGACCGACGGGTGGTGTGATTGGCGTCGAGGAGGCAGGTTCGGACTTCGGTGGGTGGTTGGCGCAATGCATTGGATGGATCTCGGCAGCCAAGCCAGTAGGGGTTGGGATCTCGGCTTGTGTGGGGTGGCCTGCGCGGTGCTGCCTGCACGGCGTGGGTGTGGTTGAGCTCCACAGAGCACACGGGAGACAGAACGTTGACAGAGGACCAGGAGGAGAGAGCTGCATGTGGAGGCAGGGGCAAATCCATCTATCCACACCTCAGTTAACAGCGCATAGATGCAAAAGGAGACGCAACGGTACTGAATGTATAAACCAAAATTTCAATGGCACTGAGGGAAATTCTAAAAATTTTGTGCCACTCAAAGAATTGGCTAGAGTTTTTGTGGCACTGAAGGAATTTGCTCTTTACAAACCTAGATAGCTATTGGACCTAGAAACAAAACTAGTAAGCCCTTGACATTGAAGGAAAACCAAGCACAGAATGCGTGGAAGAAGTATGAAGCAAGCATAGAAAGTGTGGAAAAGAAGTACAAGGAATCAAAAGTGTCAAACGAAGTGGGAATACGGCAAAGGGCAATCATTTTTTTGCTTTTATCATGTCGTGCATTTGACCTCTTACTTACTTCTGTCTTGTGGCTCAAAACCAACATTGTTCGAGGTACTAAATTCATACATACATGGAATTCAAATTTACCAAGAAACATTATCAGCCTAACATCATGAAACTTATGCAGTTTCGTTATTTCTTAATACAAAATGAAAGCAAGTAGGTTCATTACAAAAAGAAAGCAAGTAACCAGATCCAATTATGAAGGCTGAAATGACTAGACCATATCAAGGAGCTCAGACTTGAATGTCCGACGACCCAGCCGCAACCTGAGCTTCAAGATAGGCCATTCACCTAGAAGTTTTGTAAGAATAGGCAATAAACTGGTCAGAACACAAATTGTAACGGCCAACCATAGGAGACGAGGGGCCAGAACTGTGTATAAACCAGTTGCAAACGCCGTCGTGGTTGCCACATATGCAAACCACATGAGCCTCCTTGTAAAAGTTCTGTAATAAAGCAAGAACTCAAGATCCTCCCACTTTGCTATGACACATATGAAAGCAACAGCAAGCGAGGAGCACATCGCTAAGGTATCAAAGGTCAAGAATGCCTGAAATGCATACTTCCTTGCCATGATGGGAAGCCCCTCGCTTCCAGCATCAGTGCTATATCCTCCAGGCAAAGCGAAAGCAGCAGCGAATGTAATCGTCGCGATGAGGATCGCCACAAGGGAAGTGTTGCCTGTGTATGTTTCTGTCAGTGACTTGATATGTTCTCTTGATGACTTTGTAACTTTATTCATGGCTTCTTTGCGGAGATTGTAAATGGTTCCCGCGTCTTCCGGATCTGCTTTCAACATAAGCATGACCACTTCATTCTGCATAAATTCAAATAAACTTGCAAATCAAACTAAATGTTATTTACATGTTACTTAAGAAAGAGGAAATTGAAAATCTGCAATTGTGAGGACGCTACAACAGGCTTTATTCATTTCTCTCTCCTCCCGGTTACAAATGCTAGAATGGCATTCAGAAAAATAAGCCTACAAATTGTTACGAGCTACTCTAACTGTTATTTAATTCCTTCTCGATAACCCTGTCGGGTCTGGATCTGTATCAACTCCTTTCTGGATTTTTCTTTCTTTTCTGTATGGAAAGGATGCAACCTTTTTTTGTAACATGTAAAATTATTTCACAATCTCACGGTTCAGTGGTTTAAAAATCCTTCAATTGCTTCCTTCAGAGTTGATCTTAGCATTGGAGTTGTTTGCACATGCTAATTAATGCACTGGAGTTGCTTATTTGTTATGGAAATGCAGAAGTGCACATGTATGATAGGAAAGCAATATGATGTAGTGTACTTACATATACTGAACAAATATACGTACCCAGTTTAATGTCTTGGCAATTTCGGTGACACCATATAATGCCCAACTTGCTGCGGCACCACTGTTGTTAAGCACTGTGATGTCTCTGTCTTCGTGAAGCAGTAAAGCAGCGACCATCTTTGGACTGCACTTTTGGACTGCGTAATGCAGTGCGGTATCTCCGTTTGAATCTCTCATGTTAACGACTCTACGAAGTTGTGGCAAGCCCAGTATAAACTCTACGAACTCAGTATTTTCTTCGAATACAGCTTCTTGCAGACATGTCCAGCCATTCGCCTTGCAGTAGGGAGCATCCGGACAATGTTTAAGAATCTCTCGAGCAACACCAACATGGCCGCGATATGCTGCAGTAATAAGAAGAGGGTAACCAGTTCCGGGGATTATGTATCCCAGGGACCGATCATGTTCCAACATTACTCTTAGCACGTCAACCTTGTCCCAAATTACAGCCTCGTGCATTGGAGTGTTATTATGCTTGTTTTCTCCTGTTGCCAGCTTAGGGCGTGTTTCCATAATCCTTTTAGCGATGGCTGCAAACCAAGGCAGTAAACACGGTCGTCAACAACAGCCATATGATGATTACAGTGTCGTATGATTTTCTGATCATTGATTGAGTGGTAAAAAAAAACATTGTATATTACTGCCTCGCATAGTGTTAGATTCTAGTTTGTGAGGTGCTCCAACAGGTCTCACCTGAATTACCGTTTCTCACGGCTGCATGAAGAGCATTGTTGCCATAGGCTCCCACATGAGCAGAATCAGGAATTTCCAACAGTTTGTTGGAGACAACTCCGTAATTTCTCATGACAGCCATGAACAAGGGCGACTCCCCGTGTTGGTTCACAGCTTTCGACAAGGCGGGCTCAGCTGCTATCAGCTCCAGGGCAAGATCCATGTGGCCGCTTCTGATGGCGTGGTGCAGTGCATTATACCCAAGCTTGTCTTGCTTCATGATTTCGTTGGTCAGTTGGTGATCATGGCAGAACCTGAGAAAAAATGAAGCTAAGCTGGTGCGGCCACTCGTCACCGCGGTGAGAAATGGCGTCTCGCCATCTGCGTTGATAGCAGAGAGGAGGGACCGGTCCAGGGCCAGGGCATCCATGCAGAACCCGTCATGGCCATGGACGGTGGAGATGTGGAGGCAGTTGTTCCCCTGTGGAGTTGTTCCAAGCAGCACGGCTGGGTCACGCAGAGCCATGTGTTTCATTGTCACCACGTCGCCAGTTGTGGCAGCATCAAGGAGATGTCGGTCCATCCTTTTTAGCCTTTTAAATCCGTGCTCCAACACAGACTAATGAAAATTAATACATGGCTAATTAGAATAAATATAAAAATAAGGCTTGTAGCTATTATAGCCATTTTCGTCAGAACTAGTTACTTTTTTAGCCGGTACAAATGTTAATTTAGTACCGGTTCATAAGCACATTGCCCATGCGGTTCATTTAGTAGTGGATGGGTTACTTTAAAACATAGGATCCCACATTTAGTCACATGTGCTTTTATGGATGGAAGAGCACGTTTTACATAGTTTTTTGCCGAGTGCCCCAGAAAAGCTCTTGGCAAAGAATGAAACACTCAACAAACTAAAGATTTCCGGTAGTGTTGTTTCTTTTTTGGGCAGATGTGCATGTAGTACCAGCAACCAGTGCTAAATGGGCTGCGCATAGTAACGGATCCTAAATGGCTTCAAATGGATGCTTTAAAAGGAGTCTCAAGCTAGCAATAGTAAGCTATATTTATTAATACATCAAACAAATCAGTATAATAATGCTTCCAGATCGAGCAGGGAACAGGTGGAACACCGTAAAGATGGGAGGATACCTGAAACGCTTACCTGCTTCAAAGATCTGATGAATTGAATATCACAAAGAAATCTTTAAACAAATGAACCCGTTAGAACGATGCACCCAACAAGGCCAGCCAAGGAACTTGATGTCCTTTGATGTCTATTATATAGAACTGGGAATACTAAAGAAAGATGCATGACGAGTCATTTGGGACAAGCAAAGCACATATTTGGAACTCACTCGGGACAGGATGGTATACGTCCGACAAAAGGAAATGTAAAGTTAGTCTTGTGACTTGTGAGTGATGGAAACTGCAAGCACATCAGCGTATATGTCCTTACTGTGTGTCCTCCACTTCAAGATTCTGATGGTGTCATTTCAAGTAGAACAGCTTAAGAGTCCAAGGTCCTACCATGATGGTGGTTTGTGGATTTATCTCGTACTGTGTGGTGCTTTTGTTGTTTGGTTCCTTAAGTGAGGTTGAACGGGATCGTGCAGTCTGTCCAGGATCCGGAAATGGTCTATATATGCAGGTTCTAGGAACGTTTCACTAGATATTCTTGTCTCAATTCATCCATGGGGTTAATTCGGGCGAACCGCACGGTCGTACAGGGCCATGGCATGCTCATCATCCACACGGCACGGAAGTCTGCAGTGGCCGATAAATAACACCGGTCACTACTCACTAAATAAAATGGATCTGCAAAAACATGGAATAATATGTATCCAAAGTACATATAATTTAAAGTTTACATGGGATTACAAATGACAAAAATAATTAACGTCATTACCCTAACATCCTGCAACAAATGCAGTTTCCTTATATTTTGAACTTGAAAATAGGAAAGCAGCTGAACACAATAACTGTAGGTAACGCAGCTAGACCATATCAAGCAGGCTAGACTTCAAAGTATGACCCAACCGAAACGTCAGTTTGAAGATGTGCCATTCACCTAGTAGCTTTGTAAGAATGGGCAATAAAGATGTTAGAACACAGACAAGAACTGCCAACCATTGCAGACGAGGAGCCAGGACAGTGTATAAACCAGTAGCGAATGCCGTTGTAGTTGCTATGTATGCAGACCACATAAGCTTCCTTGTGAAAGATATGTAGTAAAGCAAGAATTCAAGATCTTCCCACCTCGCAAGAATGCATATGAATGCAACAGCAAGTGAGGAGCACATTGCTAAGGTGTCAGACATTAGGAATGCCTGAAATGCAAACTTTCTTGCCATGATGGGAATCCCCTCATTTCCAGGATCATTACCGTATCCTCCGGGCAAGGTGAAAGCAGCAGCAAAGGTGATCGTCGCTATGAGGATCGCCACTACGGAAGTGTTTCCCATATATGTTTGAGTCCGTGACTTGGTGTCCATCCTTGATTGGTCGGTCAATTTATCCTTGACCAGCTTCTGGAAAATATAGATAGCTGTTGCATCTTGAGGATCAGCTTTCAACATAAGCATTGACACTTCATTCTGCACAGGTTCAAAGAAGCATGCAGTAGCCCCAATAGTTAATACAATGGCAGAGGAATTGTTCTTTAGCTTTTAATAGGCCACCATGTGGAGAGAACATACGTACCCAGTTTAAAGTCTTGGCATGAGCCATGGCATCAACTAACATTCTTGTCGCGGGGCCTGCTCTTTTGTTTATAACTGTGACGTCTAAGTCTTGATGATGAAGTAAAGCAGCGACTGTCTTTGGATTGCACTTTTGGACTGCCAGATGCAGAGCAGTGTTGCCGTTCTCATCACGCATGTTAATAAGCGTACGAAGCTGTGGCATGCCGAGTACAAATTCTATAAACTCCGGCTGACCATGCTTCACAGCAGTGTGCAAGCTTGTGAATCCTGTTTGTTTAGAATAATAGGGAGCATCTGGGCAATGTCTAAGCAGCTCTTGAGCAACACCAACATGTCCTTGACATGCAGCGAAGTAAAGAAGAGGATCTTCATCTCCGTCCATCATGTACCCTAAAGACTGGTCATGTTCCAACAATACTTTTAGCACGTCAATCTTGTCCCAAATGACAGCCAACTGCAATGGAGCATTCCCCAACTGGTTTACTTTTCTAGCCAGCTCCGGACGTACCTCCATAATCCTTTTAGCGATAGCTGCGTGCAAATCAAAAGCCACAAGCAACGGTTAACCATCACAGAATTTTTACAGTAAGGGCTTGTTCGGTTCCATCGGATTCAATCCGGGCCGGGAATGGTAGATATAATAAGAAATTTATGATATGTACATCTAGAGATCGGGATTTATTCCGGGTCATAAACTAATTTATTCGTGATGGATACATCAAGAGACCCGGAATGATTCCCCACCTCCTGACTAGTGGATTGATTCTTTGTCTTTTGGTGTCACTATGGTGACTAAATTTGCTTTTATCCCGGAATAAATCTTAGCCTCTTATTGCACCTATCATAAATTTCTTATTATATCTACCATTCCCGGCTCGGATTGAATCCGATGAAACCGAACAAGCCGTTACGGATTATGAGAGATGGAATTAGAGAATAAGATACTCTGCAGCTCTTACCTGAATTGCCATTTCTTGCGGCAGCGTGCAGAGCATTATGGCCAAGGATTCCTCCATCAGCAGAGTCAGAAATCTCCAACAGATTATTGAAGACATCCTCGTAGTTTCTCATCACCGCCATGAACATGGGAGATTCATCGTATTTGTTGACAGCATGTGATAGGGCTGGCTCTGCTGCAATCAGCTCCAGCGCGAACTGCCTGTGGCCATTGCGGATGGCATGGTGCAGTGCGTTGCACCCTTGACTGTCCTGCTTCAAGATTGTTTCACCCGGCTGCTGAAGCTGAACACGGCAGCACCTGGGAACAAAATTTCCATTTTTAGATAAAAGAAAACTTAATACATATCCTGACCTCTGCGTCATAGTACATATATAGAGCCATCATTTTTTTGAAGGAATATATAGAGCTATCACATTTCTTTTATCTGAAATCAAACAAGGTCGACAGAGTAGAAATAACACCTGAGAAGAAATGACGCCAGAGAGGTATGGCCGTTTGTTACCCGTGATCAGCGGCTCTCGCCGTCGACATTGGTGGCCGTGAGGAGAGACGGAGGCTGGTTCAGCAACAGAACATGCTTGCAGAACTCCTCGTAGCCAAAGAGGGAGGCAATGTGGAGGCAGGTGTTTCCAACCGGAGTTGTTCCAAGCAGCACGCCAGGGTGATGCAGAGCTAGGTGTTTCATTTCAGCAGCATGGCCACAGGAGGCAGCTTCCAGGAGACGTCGGTCCATAGTCGTTTCTCTAGACAAACTCGAGGCAGTTGTGTTGGTTGCCATCGGTTTACCGGCCAATTAGTCGAACAAATTAATGGTGTACCCTGTTTGAGACACCCTAATAAATGTTTGTGTTTATTATAAGATAGCATAAATTTCAAAATATAGAAAAAGAATAAGAGATACATCCTGTTAGTTCAGTCTCAACCCAACTATGCTGAATGCATATTAGAAGACTGAAACCGAACCAAGTCACCTATATAGAGGCTGGGCCACTGGGTGGCAATCGCACGCCTCCCATAGGTGAGGGTAGTTAGTTTGTACACAATAAAATTCACACATATATCTGTTTCACCCTATTATATTTCTTATCGTGTATACAGTTAATGGCATTGGCCCACTTAGTGAACTGAAGATATGATGGATAAGACAAGAGCAGATAAACATACACATCAACCAGGCTAATCAATAGTAAGACATATTTATCCATAGTAAGTGCCTATATAACATAATTATTTGTGGTTGAACAAAACTTAAATAATTATGTTATATAGGCATATATATACATAGTAAGTGTTTGAACAAAACTTAATTAAACATGGCGCGGAAAAAAATGTAGCATATACCTCCAATTAACCTGTTTAGTTAACTTAAGGGTAGGTACAACAGTATAGACGGTAGCTGTATTTTTGACACAAATAGACAGCTTAAACAGATAGCTTGTACAATGATTTGTTTGTTTGGTTGTTTGTAGGATATTTAATTCATCCTTTAACATACAAATCATGGTAATCTAGTATATACCGTCCCTAATTATCTGTCAGCTCAAGCTACAGGCTTTGTGTCCCGTGTATTAGAGCAAGCCCAATAAGCTTGTCTAATACTCCCTCCGTTTTTTTTATGTGTCGTATAGTCATCTGGTGCACAGACCAAGGAACTACTTAAAGACTGCTTAATCCTCTCGGTTACCACTCTCCGTGGCTTAATGGCTTGCATCGTTTTCTCCATTGCATGTAGCCATGCAGCGCGTCTGTTAGGCTCCGCATGCAGATTCCTCCTTCCCGCATGCATGCTGCGCGCGCCCAGGCTATTTTCTCCTCGCGCCAAACTGCACCATGCAAAAGCCCGCGCTCTTTTCTCCTTGTGCCAAACTGCAGGATGCAAACCAATTTTTTGGCCCCAAAATTTGAGCGGCCAAAAAAACAAGCTTCAAATTTCAAACCATGGTGTCGCTCCATATGTCTGCTCCCTATAAATACGAACCCATAGGCTCCACTCCACGGCATTTCTCCTCCATGCTTTCTCCTATACAATGGTAGAGCCAAACAACAGTTTGGTTTTTGACCTCAATGAGCCTATCGAAGATGATCCAGTTGATCCCAATGCTCCCATGGACTGGGATGCTATAGCAGAAGATGTCTTTGATTTGGATGAACCATTGTTTCAGGAAGAGGTTGAAGAAGGTCAGTTTTTTAGCTCCTTTTTTTAGTTCTCTTGCCCATCTTTTGTTCCATCTGTTTATGATCCATGTTTCTTTGTTTAAATAGATGAAGTACCTCATGCTTTTGATCTGAACCTGCCGGCAGAAGAAGGACCTGAAGGTAAGCTTCCTGTTGTAACCCTATTGTAGTACACACTCACGCATATCTATTCCTACTTGAGTGTTCTTTTCCTTTTTAGAAGTTGCACAAGTTAACGCAAACCAGAGCGAAGTGGAGGTGCCCGTGGAAGTAGGAACCCACGGTAACTACTCTATCCTTTTCAACTCCTTGTCATAATAAAATTTAGCTATATTAAAATTTCTCCGCATGCTAATGCTGCTACCAATCTTACTGAAACCAAAATTATTTATCTGTAGCTGTTAGGACAAAGAAAAGGCAAACTACTGATGCAGAGCGTATTCATATTTACTCATTACTTCTGCAAAACACTACGCATTATCAAGGTAAAGGCATACTGCATAATGGAGTTTCTTTGAAGATAGCTCAAGAAATGGGGGTGCATCAGCGTACAGTACAACGCATATGGCAGGATGGGCAGGCAGGAGGTATCGATAATGTGGTCAGCAAGAGACCAAAAAATTGTGGCCGTAAGAGAGTTGAGATCAGTCCTGAAGTCATACAAGGAGTTCCTCTTCGTCAGAGGACAACTATGCAAGATTTAGCACGTGCATTAGGTGTCTCCAAGAGCACGGTGCATGCACGGATGAAGGAAAAGCAAATAAAACGCCACTCAAATGCCATCAGATCCTATTTGACACCTGCAAACAAGAAAGCTCGTGTAGAGTTTGCCATCTCCATGCTTGACCGCAACAAACCTCATCAGCCTACTTTCATTGATATGTATAACATCGTGCATATCGATGAGAAGTGGTTTTATAGGACAAATAAGAACCAGAAGTTTTACTTGGCTGCTGGTGAGCACGAACCAGAGCGAACTGCAAAAAGCAAGAATTTCATTGAGAAAGTGATGTTTCTATGTGCTACAGCTCGACCAAGATATGATGATGATGGCAATATGACCTTTGATGGAAAAATCGGCATATGGGCTTTCACTTTCCAAGAGGAAGCAAAGAGGGACAGTCCTAACAGGCTTAAGGGTACATTGATCACCAAAGCAATGACTTCGGTAACCAGGGATGTTATACGTATTTTTATGTTAAGCAAAGTCTTGCTGGCTATCAAGGCGAAGTGGCCACTTGAGGATATGGGCAAGACCATATTCATCCAACAGGACAATGCAAAAACTCATATTCCCATTGACGACCCACAGTTTTGCCAAGCTGCACAATCAGATGGTTTTGACATTCGCTTGATGTGCCAGCCACCAAACTCACCAGACTGCAATGTTTTGGATCTTGGTTTCTTTGCAGCTTTGCAAGCAGCATTTCAGAAAGAGTTCCCTGACAATATTGATGACATTGTAACCAAGGTCCATAAGGCATATGATGACTATCCGCCTGATAGAGCCAATCGTGTTTTTTTAACTTTGCAATCCTGTTTGATTGAGATATTGCGTGACAAAGGTGGTCAGCACTATAAGATTCCGCACATGAGGAAAGCAACATTGGAGAGGCTAGGCTTGCTTCCAATAACTTTGATGGTTGATCAAGAAATTCTTCAGCATGCTTTAGATTCTCTAAATTGACTGAAAAATGTACTATTATAATATTGCCATTTCGATTCAAAGTAATTTTTCATGCATCAAACTTGTCATACATGAATTGAATTAAGCATCTTTTTCGCCATACATGCAAGGGAATATGATTTTATACATTTCCCTGATTACATTTTCTTCTTCTTTTGCTTGTACTGCCACTTCTTCTTCCTCCCCGGCCACATTTTCTTTTTCCCGAACCACGTCTTCTTCCCCAACCATGTCTTCTTCCCCCGCCAAGATCAGTGCAGCCTGCACAGTATCATCACCATGCTCCTCCTTTGCCTTACGCTGGATTGTACCTGATCCATAAATACCAGGAAGCAATACCGGCAACCATGACTGCACTAAACAAGCAGCAGCATGATTCGATTTGAAGACGCACTCTGGGAGAGAAGCCATGTAGTTGATGGCCTCCGCAACATCATGATCCTCGCCAGCATCGCCATGCAGGAGCTTTCTTCCTCCTTCATCTCCGTCGTCGGCGTGCACGCGGCCGCCGCGCCCGCTGTCAGCGGAGTCGCCGTACTCGCCAGTGCCATGCTCGTCGCTCTCGAAAGAGTCCGGCGCATAATCCACGCCGCGCAGGAGCTTCCTTCCTCCTTCCGCGGAGCTGCTGATGCGCACGACGCCACCACGCCCGCTGTCGGCTGAGTCGCCGGTGTCAAGCTCCTCACTCACGAAATCTGCCATTGCTAGTTTCTGGAGGACGACGCAGTAGTTTGTTGATCAGCCCCACACCATCGATTCAATTTGTATTCCACCGTTTGCATGCACGCCGATTCAGTTCTCCGCAGACCCGAGGCGGGTGCATGCAACGCTTTAACTGAATCCGTTTTAATTCTCGCAGGGATCGAAGAGGAGACCAATATACGACATTTTTTTCCGTCTTTTTACCAAAAGTTATACGACACATAAAAAAAACGGAGGGAGTAGACAAGCCACATCACTGGTAGATAAATTTAATAGACAAGGTGTACAATAAATAGTCTCCTCATCTATCTAATCATTATTATTATTTTGTTCACGCGGGTCCCACCACTACCATCGGGTCCCACCACTACCATCGATACCTGTTGCTGGCTCATGCCGTGAGCCTGCAAACCTGACAACCATGTCAGGAGGCGACAAGCTAGGCGCTTGACAGTCGCATACCGGGCGAATCACTCGACGCCGGCAGCAGCGACAAGCTCCCTTCATCTGTCCGTTTCTCTTTCATCCACGTTAGATTTTTCCTACGTGTCTCGGCGATTCGACTGATGAGGTGTTACCTGCTCTTGTATCCTTGTGGCCGCCTAGCAACTGCCCTGCCTTGTCCCATCACTCAGCGTCACCCACTTGCCCTGCCTCTCCACCCCTCACTGCCTCACGCAAAAGCCTTTCCCAAATGAAAAAAAGAAACACCAGAGACATTAGACTTCATCCCCAACCACGCATCCTTGGTAAGATCTCTTGCTCCGCCTGCATCGACTCCACTGTGCTGGGCCATGGGAGGGAGTTGGGAGCTTGTGCTGTGCCTTCGTGGACTTCACATAGTGCTGGGAGCTGGGAGCCTCCGTGCATCGACTTCACGGACCAGGAGGAGAAGCTCATCGTCCACCTCCAAGCTCTCCTCGGCAACAGGTACAGGGCGTCGTACCTGCCGAAGCGTATGGACAACGCCATCAAGAACTACTGAAACACGCACCTCAACCTCAAGCGCAAGCTGCAGAGTGGTGTCGAGGC
Source organism: Digitaria exilis (assembly GCA_015342445.1). Taxonomy (NCBI): domain Eukaryota; kingdom Viridiplantae; phylum Streptophyta; class Magnoliopsida; order Poales; family Poaceae; genus Digitaria; species Digitaria exilis. The sequence continues at coordinate 1,620,398 of JACEFO010001613.1, forward strand.
CCTCACGCCGCTCGCGGCAACCTCAAGCGGCCGCTGCAGAAGCACGACGCGGCGACAGCCCGGCGGACTCGAGGTCCCGATCGGCAAACAAAATCCCTCCCGAGCGCAACGGATCCCAGCCTCCGCCGTCTCTCAGCAGCTCATCCTACAGCGGGTGTCTAGTCGTTGCCAGGGCCTTGGAGCACGAGCCTCCGTCGTTGATGAACGAGACGATGAGGCTGGGTCGTATACAGACGCACAGGGGGTTTTGTGAAAAAATACGTTGCATGTCTACGGCTGTCAACTACCCGTTGCCCTAAGTAGCCAAGGTAGGTCACGGATTCCTGAAACTTGTTAAATATGCATGCTAGTGATTAGATCATTATCTAATCAACCAGAGGCTCTTGACAACTAACCCCAGTTAACAAAGTCCATTTAATATGGTACGAAATCTAAAACAACACTTCTTTGCATGATAAAATATAGCACTTGTTTTTGGGATAGGATTATTTACTAAATATGGTAAGAACCTGTACCCTAGGTAACTACTGCAAATATTTTCTACAAACTATGAATACTAAATACATGAATTTGTATAATATTTGTTCATTTAGGCATTTCGATTGATCTTGTTTAGTCAAGCTAAATATCCTCCTTTATAAATTTTATACTACGAAATACACTGATCTTTGGAAGACTAATGAATATAGGGAACAAGGATATTCGTAATACCTGGCTATATGATCGGTCACGTTATGCACCCAGATTAAGTTTCTTTCTAAAGATCTGTGATGTATGCGCTGAGACAAGATGCCGCTGAATGTGTCAGGCGTTGCCCACACAGCAGTCTTATAATACAACGAAAGTCACTATAGCAATGAAAGAAAAAGAAAAAAAGTAAAAGGGAAAAGGAAAAGAAAAGAAAAAGGAAAAAAGAAAAAAAACGAAAAAGATATGTTCCCTGATTACTGATATGAAGAAAAGAATATGTTAGCCTACCAGCTAAAGCTGACAGTTATTAGTTGGGACTCCGCGAAAGCCATACACTTCAAGAAAAGATATGATGTGCGGTTGAGGAAATATACATAAAGCCATTTGATCGCAATGGAGGGTTTCATATTTGTGTTTTGAAGCTGCAACATAAGAGATATAACATTAATTCATAAATAAAATAGCTTCATACAATCCATGTTTTTATTCTTTGTTTTTCATACCACATGCAAAAGACACATTTTTCACACCGTGGATCAATGTTTCATCTCTATGTTACATATTTCAACTCTCTCTTCGTCAAATGGCTGCCATAGCATCACACGCTCTTATGTGGCACTCTATTTAATAAGAATGAAAATCTCATTGAGAATGACATAAGATGAAAACTAAAAAACTAGCACTTCAGGAAAAATTCAAATCAGTACCGGTTGGAAACCTTCTGTGTGTACCGGTTATCCAACTGGTACTGGCTTTCCGGTAGTAATTAATGGGCAAGACAATCAATACCGCTTGTAAAACCGGTATTGACTAGCCCATCTAGAATCGGTTGGTACCCCAGCCGTACTAAATGGTGGGCCCGTTGGAGATACGTGTTTCGTAGTAGTTGGTATTACCAACTATACTCATGCTTCGGCCCATTTTTTTTTGTTAGTATCCTCTTGATTTTTTTGTTGTATTCGTTCATATCCACACTATTGTATAAATATTTCATTATATCCATATATATATTTGAATATTTAAATATCTAGGATTACATTTTGGATTATATATGTTACATATCAATATAAAACAACATATTGACATTTTTAAATGATACATTAACTTGTAATTAAACATATATGCACATTTGGATCGTCCAGCTACCATCTACCAATCTCCATCATCCTTGTCATTTTCTGTGTCTACCTTAGGAAGATAGTCCTTTCCATGGTCAAAGAAGTCCCCATCTGGATCGATTACTTGGTCCAACAGAATTCACAGAGTTGTTCCTATATTACCTTTAGCATTTCTGTAGGGACGAGGTCTTGTTTCATATTCAAATACATGTATCATAAATATAACTACAATGCCATATATGCAAAATTCTTTGTTTACTCACTTCGGATTTGGAGGTCGTCACTTCCTTGGGCCCCACAAATATGTGCATGACCTCACATATGTAGTAACCACATAGGTTGTTCCTTTACTCCTGTCTCGCACACTATGTATATCGGACAGTGTAACATGTTATTGAATATCTATGGTGTTGAAAGAAATGACACTTCAGATGTGAAAATTGAGTTTGTGCCGGAAAGTTCATCTTTACATCCAGTGACTCAACCAGTCCTTGATGTTCTTTGATGAACTGACCCCATGCCTTGTTTAGTAGGTCGACGATGCTTTGGAATTCTTCTTGAGCCTTTCTCAAAGGGTCTAGGATTATGACCATACTTTGGGAATGCACTTCGACCATGAGTATCCAGTGGAAGCTGTAGACATATAAACATAATGCTAGATTTACTTATTTATTAGCTTATGGGTTTCAAAACGAATGGTTGATAATACTCACTGAAAGTTGTATGACATCAGCATAAAGCTCTTTCCATGTTGTCTATCCAAGAAGTTGTATATGTTCTTCGTGTTCCTATTTGGATAGTCTCTCACATTATTCTCGTGGTTGTGATACGGGTCCATGAACCCATGCTATGATATCCCTTTTTCCGGGAAGTTTGCATCTCCATTCTACATAATACAAATTAAAAGATGAATGCGTCGATGGATATTTTATAGAAGTAGTATACAAAATCAAGTGGAAACACTTACAAGACCCATGCACTGATAAAGTGATGAGTGATTTGTCTAGGGCTTCTTGGTTGAATAAAAAATTCCTCAAGAACTATCCATATCTCATCTAGCCCTCAAAACTAATGCTCATCTTTGATCCATAGACCTAGTATGGATTGATCTTCATCAATAGATACTTTCATATACCATTTATGGAGTTCATACATCTTGGTAGGAAGGTTTTCAGCAGCTCTGGCCACATTAGAGGTCAACTCAATTTCCATGGTGTTCTACTGCACGGAATTGCGGTTGAGATATGATCCTCCCCTCGCAGTTGGGCCTTCATAACTTTTGTGTCTGCAACAAACTCCAACATACACATCTCATCTTCTGAAAGCACATTGAGGAGGAACTGAGCTTCTTAGACCAACTTTCTTCACAGGTGATGGAAGTGAGGCCAGGTCCTTTTGAGACTGAGGTGGGGTTGGATACTCGGCGGCTTGATGAGGTGGGTTTGTGTCCCTTGCAGCTTGAGGAGGTGGTGGGTTGGTTCCCTTTTTCAGCCTGAGGAGTTGGGCTCGGGTCCCTTGCAACTTGAGGTGGTAGGGTTGGTTCCCTTGCAGCCTGAGGAGTTGGGCTCAGATCCCTTGCAGCCTGAAGTAGTCGATCCATGCTTGGCCCCTCCTAAGCTTGGCCAAGAGAGCAACTTCTCATGTATTGCTTGGATCAGCAGATCCTAGTGTACATGCATTGTCCTAATTCCTTTTCATTATCACCCCTAGGGATGTCGAGGTTGAGGTGCTCCCAACATAGTACCACTTTGTGGATCTAAACCCTTGCATATCATGCTGGAATCTCCAGTCCACGGATTGACCCGCCTTGCACTGGCACCTCTGCAACACCATGAGCCACAACTTTTATCTTTTTTCCCATAGGAGTATGAAGCTCATAAATGTTCGTTGTAGTGATGTCATCCACACTGTACTGTTAGTTACATGCAGGTATGGTTTATTCTTGCTTTGTGGATGCGACACATCTCTTTTGCTAACATACAAGGCTGATGACCGCTAGTGCTGTGCGGTGCCATGACCAAGTACCTCGGCGAGTTGCTGTCTAACCTCTTCTAGCATTCTATGATAATTCAAAGCTACTTTTTCATCGAGCTTACAAACGTTTTCTTATGCTTTAGCCTTTCTTCTGCATTGACCCATGTAAGTATCGATATCTACGGAGAACCTTGCTTCCATGGAACTACTCCCATGCCTCGGACATGCCTTGTGTTCTCTCGGGTCTCGAGGGTGTAGGTTAGCTCGTCATTCTCTCGATTAGGATTGAAAGATCCTTCTGCCATAGCCTTTAGCGCAATGTCCATCCTCTCACCTACTCCTCGCATTTGGTCAGAAGTCACCAATGATCTATCCTTCGGATTAAGTTTTCCCCGTGAGCAAAGAAGTACCATTTCACCCTTTTGGGCCAGTGAAGGGCTGCAATCAAGTCTGACTCCCATTTCTCCCATTTGGGAATTTCCCCGGCATACCCTATTGGCCCTAGATGGTGGTACTGTACCTTGTGGCTCGAGTTCTCTATGTTCTGGACAACTAGACATTGGCATGGCTCTGAGATGGTGTGCTGTATGAACTTATCCCAATGATCATGTAGCTTCTACCACTTGGTCTCAAAATCTGATGTGAGTCCCTTTTTTTTTATAAAATCTTTCTTCAAGTTTTTCTTGAATGTTTGGAAACTAATCACCATCATTTTTCCTGAAGTGAAGGAGCAATTGTTCCCGACACATCTCTTTCTCGCGCTGAGGAATGACATCTGTGGAGTGGTCCGTGTGGTGTACCCTTCAGGGGTTTCCATTTAGCGAAACCGAGGGGGTTTCCATTTTGCGAAGATGAGGGGGCTTACTCAGCACAGCAGGAATTAGAACCCACAGGTCATGTTCAAATGTTGCATTAACCTTTGTGTGCCATCACCGGCCATGTTTCAGTACTAGCTGTAGTGTAATTAAAACTAGTAATATTAAGTATTTGCATTCCATTTTAAGTAAAGCTAGTTACGAACAGAATAGTAGTTTCCTAGTACTAGTTTCCTAAAACTATGATTGATTTCTATTAAAGTTAATTACAAATAAAATAAACTAGTGTCCTAGTACTAGTTTCATATGACTATAATTGTTTTCAAGTAAAGTTAATTACAAAGAAAATAGAAGTAATTTCCTAGTAGTTTCCTAAAACTATAACTGTTTTCTAGTAAAGTTAAATACAAATATATAAAATACAACAAGTTTCCTAACCCTACAATTGCTTTAAAGTAAAGTTAATTACAAACAAAATAGAAGTAGTTTCCTATTACTAGTATCTTAAAACTATAATCATTTTCTAGTAAAGTTAATTAAAAATAAAATACAACTAGTTTCTAGTACTAATTTCATAAAATTGTAATTAGTTTCTAGTAAATTATTTACAATATAAAATACAACCAGTTTCCTAGTACTAGTTTCTAAAACTATTATTGTTTTCTAGTAAAGTTAATTATCAATAAAATATAACTTGTATCCCTGTAATCATTAACTATATAGAATTTTCTTGCATTACATTCAATATTCCAATATAAATATATAGTAATCATTAACAACATGTAAATAATATTAAATATTTGCATTCCATTCAATATTAAATGAAATAGTACTAGTTTCACAGTAGCAGCTACAATTAACTACAACTATTCATAGTTTTGCTATTACTAGTTTGAAGTAGCATATTACAAAGTATATAGAGTCTAATTTATGATAATACTAGAAAAACAGGGGCTAAATATAATTAACTATAGACATTTGGGGCTAGTTTGTAATAGTACAAGGGCTACTTTGAAATAATACAAAATATCGGAGGGCTATTGTGTGATAATATTGAACATTTAGGGCCATAATTGTAAGAATACAAGGGGGTAATTTGTAAGAATATATAATATGTGCTGATGTAAAAACGTTCTAGTCCTCATGTCAGCAATAGGTAGGGCTTACAGCGAGCGTGGTGGCGATCGGCCTTGGCAATGACAACAACAGGGGCGAGGTGAAAATGACTACTAGGGTAGTGGTGAGGACGACGACGGGGAAGTGGTGAGGCGAAGAGGGGTGCGGGGCGATGGCAGTTCCCTAGTAGAATGAAGTCTGTCAGCGAGGCCGATGGAGACACGGGCAGTGTCGGTCATGGACGAAGAGGAGAAGTGGCACGACGGTCATGGGAGGCGGCTGATGCGGGCATCGACTACACTTCGAGTACGACGACAGCAGACATGGCGCCAGAAGATCAGGCGCCTCTGGTCTAGGCGCCTTCTCCTCCAGCGCCAGAGGCCCAGGAGCTCCCTCCACTTGGGCCGATTACGCGAGCTCGCGCCAGAGAGTTGAACTACATCATGGTACTGAAGAATAAAGGCCCAGAAGAATAGATGACCCGTCCACTTGGAGGCCCGTGGTTGTGGCAGCCCAGTTGGTGGCGCCTAGGGTTTTCCAACCCTAGGGCGCCCCCCTTCTGTAGCCGCCAGGGGCTGCGTCCCCTCTATTTAGTTAGACTACTGTTTTCTTTTGCAACTTGAGTTTTGTTTTACGATTAGCCTCTGCTAAACGGATCACGCGCAAACACGCGCTGACCTCTGTAATTCGAGACTCCACCTTCGAGTGATAGTAAGATTGCTCGCCTATTGTTCTTGTTTGTTCTTCGATTGCAAACAGGGATCGATCTTCGTGATCAGGCCGACCTTGCATCCGCAAGTTCGGTAACCACAGGGAGTTGGTTCAGCGATTGCATTGGCGCCTCGAGTTCGCTCATCGTAGTCGGATCGTGAGGGTCTACTTCCGCCCAAGTTGAATTTACCTCCACTCACCGAAAGATCGGGCACTCCAGCTCTATCAGTGGCGATGAAGAGGGTCGGAGGAACGGCGGTGTCAGAGAGGCACGGCGACATTGTTGTGACGAATGTCGGTGGAGGAGCAATGGTTGGGCGGTGCAGGAGCAGTGTCGTGGCGGTGCACCATCTGTGCGGTGGGGGAACGTCATCGGAGGAGGAGCAAAGGTGTCGGATCGATTGAGTTAGTGGCTAAGTGTGGAAGAAGAGGGGGGATTTGTTATATAGGATGGTCATTTGGTATCGGGCTGCATAACAACATAGCACTAAATGGCCCTCAGCACCGGCTAGGGTTACAAGTCGGTACTCAGTGGAGCAATGAATATCGGGTGGAGAACCGGCCTGGTATTCAATGGAGCCGATCAGTACTAGCCGATAAACCTAGCCCATACTAAATGGTTACCCCGTGGAAATGAAACAGAGCAAAGGTGGTTGTTGACACCGGATTTTGACAGTTTGCCTCGGTGTCAAGATGAGGCAGAATCGGAATCGGAATCCGAGATAGGGCAAAGGTTGATTCGAATTGGAATCGGAATCCGATTCCGCCGTGATATGTATCATCTGATTTCCTTGTCAATCAACAGGTCAGATTGACTGGCACGCCCTGCATCCACTATCACAACCGATTTACTGTGCTAGCATGTGAAGGTCTTTCCCGGTTTTTGCGTCAAAAGTGGCGGAAGAAGCGGGGGCGGGGGTTTGTTTTATGAGATGGCCATTTCGTATCGGGCTGCATAATGAGCTGGTACTAAATTGCCCAACTAGGGTTATCACTCTTTAAATATATATATGGGCACCTGTGATTAGTTTGGATAATCAAGTGGTCACAAATACCCCATTTTGGAGTTGAAAGACCAAAAAATAGACTTTTCCAAATTAACAAAACAAAGAAATTATTTATAGTCTAAAACATGTCTATAAATATTACTATATCTTTTTAAATGGCTAGGAATGGATAATGCTTAGAAAAATTCCTATAGATTTTTCGAATTTCTAGTAATAATACTAGAACTTTATTATTGGTAATCCCCATAAAATTTTCTATAAAAATAAAAATGACATAATAATACTTCATCTATTTTAAATTATAAGTCTTTTTTTTCTTCATCTTTGACCGCTCGTATTATTCAAAAAATTATGCAAAATTTCAATTTTTCTTTTTATGGTTTGCCTTTTTACTCTTCAATAATAATTTAAATTTGACAGTGTTTGCTTAAAAGTTTTGAATAAAACAAGTGGTCAAATTTTAGGTCAAAAAGTCAAACGTCTTATAATTTAAAATTTAGGGAGTACTAGACACTTAAAAACCACTACAAAATTTATAATACTTAGAAAAAAATCTTCAAATTTTAGAATGCCTAGGAATAAATATTATTTTTCTGGATTAAATATCTAGCAAGTTTAATGTGGTGAAAATAGTTTCTAGAAAATGCAGTAGAAATAGATAATTGCTGGAAGAATTCCTATATATTTCTTAATCTCTGAAAATTTCTCGAAAATCTAGCTTTAGTTAAATGTTTCCTTGAAATCATTGGTATGATTGGCTCAACTATCAACGAGGAATCAAATCACCGATATCAATATTTGATTCCTATACACGATGAGAAACAATAAAACAAATTAATATATGAGTGAACATGTACTTCCACATTGTTATTAGGAGAGTACTGGTCTCTTACTTTTGATCTTATTAGATGGAAACATGTAGTATCCATCTCAAACATATCAGTTTTTGGTTGTACCTAAATCCTATCCATCCAAATCTCTTAACCCTCTCAAATCTCATAACCCTTTCAGAGTGTTGGACAAAATGCCAAGTTTATAATTTTATAGGATTTTATGTTGTTGAACTGTTAAAAAATTTTTATAGGATTTTATGTTGTTGAACTGTTAAAAAGATTTTTTACCTGAAAATAGTATCATTGTAAGTTATTTAAAAGCTTGGCTACGATTTAAATATGCATGAATGACAAAGCAAATGTCTGCACATTTTTTAGTAGAGGCCTAAATATGTTGATGTTCCAGCATTTTATTTCTAAACTGCCATTTATTGACAAAAGTATGCAAGCTTAAAAGTCAAATAAATACATTTTAAAACTGGCAGTGCTTATGTAGAGGTAGCACTTTGACAAATGATTTTCATCACTGGTTAAACCGTTGGTGAAGTGCTTTCAATGCCAGTTGGAGAGTTGATGGCCGCGGTAAATGTTGGAACCGAGTGACCAACAGTGAGAACAATTATATAAATTCTACTTGTGCAGTTGTTAACAATCGTGTTTTCAAAGCATGATTTAGTAGCTACATTAAAATATGTTTTCCTTAGTTTTGGACCAAGGCGACACATAAAAATGGATTAAGAAAATTTAAGATAGTAAATAGTTAATGCTGGTGTATTATAATTCTAAATAAGGTTATCTATGACTGATTGTTCAAAATATTCAAATCAGCGGCTCTATGAGATCATGATATAATAAATGCCAACTTTTATTTTATTTCAGCTCAGCGTATATACAAATGATTTAATGATGAAAGGAGGGTTCAATGGAAAGAAATGACTAGATTTGATTCCTATGTAAAAACCTCTCCCATATATATAAATGGCAAACATATATTCACATATTGTTATTAGGATACTATCTATCTCTTATAACATACAGTATATACGTACATATATCTAAACACAAATTCATTTTATCATGAGCATTGAACTTGACTATTATATTATTAGCAGAGTATCTATCTCTTACCATTAAAAAAATGCAGATTAATTGTATATCCCGAGCATTGAACTGCATAGCTACGCTGCTGTGTTTGTGTCTGCCACCATTCCTATATATATGTGAGAACTTACGATAGACTTCCGAATAGAATAGCAGTGTTTTTATTTCTTGTTGACAAGAACTAAGATGGTACCTGGTAAATTAGCACTTCTCCTTCTGGTGGTGTTTGCAGTAGTATCTCTCCATCCAGTGATTGGCAAACGCAAGATATGTACCAAAATCCAGAAAGATAACATCCTAAAGCATTGTGAAGAATACACCAGGTATGCAGGTCCAGCGCCATCAACACATAGTCCTTGTTGCGCAGCTGCATTAGAGGTGCCAAACCTAGATATGCAGTGCATCGTTGATCTACTTACAGCTGATGAAAAGAGCAAACACAATAAAAACAATATCAAGGAGCTCCGCCGTCTCTGCTATCCTCTTACTCCCACTCCTCCACATAAGGTAGGAATTGGTTGTGTTGATAAAATTATTAAATATAACTTTTCATGGAACAAAAAACATGAGTGCTATTATATACTACATAAATGATCATTATATTTATCCTAATTAAACACTGCCGCAACTGTTTATCATTGCAGGTCATGGCGTAAAAGGAATGGCCGTCATCATCAGTGGAGCACAAGATGGAAATAATGTGTTCGTAAAAGATATATGGAAACCACTAGCACAAAATTTTGATTGATCATTGTATGATAAGTATCTTTGTCGACAGGGAATCCTATTTGGTAATGAATAAATTTCACTACCATCCCTAAACTATTTTTTGCATCGTTCTCACGAGGGTCTATAAACTTTCAATAGTGGACATCTAATTTCCATAATCTAAGAAGTGGTTGATGTAGTGGCATGTGTTAGTATATTTGGGTTTGGCCCATTATTCTTTTAGATTAAGTGATTAAAGCCTACCATTTAATGTTTTATATGTTATCCCACCTCTCTGCATTCCCACCGACGCTGCTGTGTGCACAACCTCGACGAGAACAGGTGCATCTGTCTCCGTGGTCTCCTTCAACATCCTTCTCGGGATACAGGCAATAAGGTTTTCGAGGAGCGTCTCTACGTGACTGCTCGCCCAGAATGTTGTCATCTTCACTGGCGCACGTTCATCTCTTACCCCATGGACCTGCTCGCGTGTAGAACTCCATCCTGGACAGCAGTCTATCACCGTTGTACAACTACTCCGCGGCCACCCTGTCAACTCCAGCGCACGTACGACTCTGGGATCGGCACTGCTTGTGGTCTCCCTGCATCAAATTTGATCGATTACTTTGAGCAAAGCCAGTTTAGAAGTAGCATGGCTACTCCTCCAGCTGGTGATGGGGCAACCGCTGCCTTCGGCAATGGCCCCGCCCCTAGGTATGTTTCAATGTCTGGTATGTTCCTTTTATTGTGGTATATGTTCATGTTTAAATCGGTGTTAAATTTGAACACATGCATATGGCTTGTTTCACACAAAAGATTGATGTGTCAGCTTCAAACAAAATACATGCTGTTCAGGGAATAAATGGTACCAACAATTAGATTGTTACCAATGTTTCATAATAAAAATATGAAAATTGAAGAGAAGGTTATTAAACATTTTAATAGTTTTTTCATCACGCAAGGTTATTCATCATTTATCTTATGTATATTTTTTTTACTTTAGAGGCTCACCCTAAGTTTGATGAGCGATTGACAACCGTTGTGTATGATGTACTCTTGGCTTTTGATGTGCAGGTGTAGGGTGCAACCTGGTGGTCAATGGGGCGTGGTGAAGGTCAGACAAAAGGATCATGCCGAAGGACCAAGGCGGTGAAGGGTGAACACAAGTAGGCTTGCACCAAGGGACCTCATTGACACCCACTGGAAGTGTGAAAGAACTTGAAGGCCTTGTGGCACTTGGCTATTAGAGGCCGGGCACACGTCAACGCTAGAGCGATGGTTTGACCAGTTTGACCTCAAAAATAGAGCTTTTTCATGATGTGCAGCGACAAGAAGAAGGGTTTCAACTGTTTGGCCACAAGACCACAACGGTGACGGATGAAGGGTTCCGGGGATTTGTCAAAACCACCAAGGCATCATCTTCGAGCTTACTTCAAGGACTGAGTGGAGGACACGTGGTATCATCTCCGAGCTTACTTCAAGGAAAAGGGAAGTCGAGAAGAAGCCATGTACATCCGATGCTTCTTCAACCAAGTGGGCCGAATCACCCCTGCGTGGTCTAGTATGTTAATTTTAGCATTAAGGGTAGTTCAGTTTTTCGGTCTAGCATCTATAAATAGATAGATGGCTGGTTGGGGAGGTAGCTCTCTTGCCCCTGTCTCTTCCACCATTTATTTAGTTCTTTCCTAAAGCTAAGAAAAGGCTTAATTTTAGGTCAGCTAGAGATTAGGGAGTAATCACCCTTAGCGTCTAATATTCAAGAGGGTAGGATGAAGGGAGGCACTTTGTCAAAACTCTATAAGAATTATGTTTTTAATTCAATCATACATGGTTATACTGGCTACTCTTGTGACTTCATCTCTTTTCCGGTGAGATTTTTTATTTCGTGCTCATTCTTCGTTTGGAGTGATTCGGAGGTTTGTGTGACATAATGACATAGGCTGGTTGTGTGCTGTCACGTCAAGGAATATATGCACTCGAGCCAATGCAAATAGCAGAGAACGGTATTCAAGGGCTCCAGGGGACTGGGACGGATGTTTATTTTAAAAAATTTGTTTGCTTATGTCCAAGTCAATGTATCCAACTAATTCTTGTTTATCTTTAGTTTCGTGGTTATTCGATAAATATGAAAGCCGGAAAACTGCGAAAATTATTATATAGTGTGATATGATGAACTGTAGCAATATCCTTACTTTACATACATCTAAACATCTTTATTCCTGTTATTACTCATTCCCTTGCAAGTGCCATCCACCAACTGTTTCCCAACATTTCTCCCGGAGAACAACCCAACCAGTGCCGCCGGTGCTTTCTCAATTCCCTCAGCGACGTCCTCAACAACAGCAACCTTCCCTTCCTTAATGTACCGGACCACCTCCTCCTCAAACCTCCCATAAACATCAAAGTAACCACCAATATTGAACCCTTCCACCCGGACAGCCTTGGGGATAATGCAAAACACGTAGCGCAACCTGTTAGATATTGTGTCGAATATTTGTACGAGTCTGGTTACGACGGGACTTGGAGTTGTATTTAGCAGTTTAGTGTTGAGTTTGTGTCAAACTCTGTAAATTCGAGGTTGAACATACCGTGGTGCATGGAAGAGCAGTGCTGAAGCAAAAAATATCTATGTGGCTCAGATAGCGATTGTGAGGCTCTCAGTATCATGTGTGCAGTCAGCTAGAGCATGGTGTTAGATTGCAGTGTTTCTTGAGTTGCAGGCGGAGTCATGGAGTTGGAAATTTCTTGAATTGCAGTGTTTCTTTGGCCAGCTCTTGATAGGCGGGTAAAGGCAACAGCTCAAGTCCGGTGTACATGGAGGTTCACACATGACGGCTTCAATGTGGCGGAATATTTGCCAAGGTGGAGTTTGTTACATACGACGGGACTTGGAGTTGTATTTAGCAGTATAGGGTAGAGTTTGTGTCACACTCTGTAACTGGACCTCCTCATAAATATGAGGGGAGGGCTGCTGTTGTAACCACGACGATATAGCGACAAACTCGCAGGGGGGAGGCAGCACGATGCCGGGACCCTGGAGCGACCGGTGTTGCGGTATTGGGGAGGAGCGCCCGTAGTCATGCCACGGGGATGTAGATTTCGGCTGAACCTCATCAACAAAGATAGTGTATCTGGTGTCGTCTGTGATCATCATATCGGTAGATCGGTTATTGCTTCCACGCGCTTATTATCTAACACAACCCGTCGGGCTTCTCAAGTGTGTACTGCGAGATCATGCCGCAGACGACGACCCTACCGCCCCAGCGCATGTGGAGCAGCGCGGCGTCGAGTGTCGCGCCGCTCACGTTGTCGAAGTAGATGTCGATCCCCTCGGGGAAACGCCTTTTGAGCGCCGCGGCGATGTCGGTCTCAGGCTTGTAGTTGAACGCGTCATCGTAGCCGAACTTGGCACCTTCTCGTCGGTGCCGGCGCTGCCCACCACGTGGCAGCCGGCGATCTTGGCGAGCTGCCCGACCACTTGCCCGACGGCGCCCGACGCTGCTGACACGAACACGATGTCACCTCTCTTTGGCTTCCCCACCTCCATATATAAACCCCGCGTATGCAGTGAGCCCTGTCATGCCTGGACAAGATGTTGACCTTGTTAATTAGTGAGTGATTGGCACATTTGTTTTTAAGAAACACGATGACAAAGGGTGTGTATAAAGTTATCAGCTTGATCACTGCCCAAGAACACCGGTGTAGTAGGAGAGTGGCAGCTCGGTGCCGTTGATTTTGAATAGGGAGTTCGGTTCGGTGACGAGGGTGTACTCCTCCCATCCGCTCATCCCCCAGACGGGCTCGCCAGCTTTGAAATCCGGGTGCGTCGAGTCTATCACTTTGCCAACTCCGAAATTGACCAAGGTCTGAGATACCAATCAATAATACGCAGATGTCTTACATGTCCAATTGCAAAGATGCAATCACGCATATGTGTCAGCTGGATCAAATAAATCCACTATACGATCGAGAATTTTGGGTGCTTACCTCTCCGAGGATAAAGTCTGGGGTTGGCCGTGTGGCGCCGTCGTCGTTCTTGCTCATGCAGCCGCACATCCATGGGTCGCATGACAGGTAGAGGTTCTTGATCGGGACGGCCGTCAACCCGGCCGGAACACGCAGCGCGACGGTGTCGGGGACGACCTCCATCTCCTCCTCAGAGGGGAACCCGGTGACGTGCCTCCTGAGCACCACCTTCTTGTTCCTCGCCACTGCTGCCTGCTCGCTACAGCCGGCCATTTTCACTACCACCAGTTGTTCGTTTGAGCACTTGATAACTATAATGTGGTTTCATCATGCACTGTCCACGTACGTTTTTATGTATAGACGGGGTTCAGGGTGAAATCAGATTTAGGTATCATGTTGTCAGCCATGACGGTTTAAAAAACCAAGCGTAACGCATGGCGCAGTCACGTCCATCTATTCCAGTAGTTAGTAAACAAACAGTAGTTCTGTTGCTATAGTGGGGTTATTGTACAAGGCTTTGTGAGTTGGGACTGCCTGCACCGTTCGTAAATGTCTGTACGACTGTACCCGACGTCATTGGTACCAACATTTCTAAACTTCGTCAATAGAGTGTGGTAACCAGTTGGTTGGGTGCTTAAGAATGCTAAGCTGAAGTGAAACAAATCGGACAATTTTTACAACTATACTCCAACAATATGATCCATAAACATATTAATTATAAATAGAAAGGTTAAACAATTGTATATGACTTGTCTTTTGTTGTTGTCTGTGAATTCTGCCGGCGGAGTCTCGAGAGGGTATCCCGAGAGAGAGGTTTAAGGTTTTACTAGTCGCCGAGATCCTTGAATCGACGGTGACAAGAGACGAGTTTAGACAGGTTCGGACCACAATGTGCATAATACCCTACGTTATATATGTTCTATCTTATATTGGACGTTTTTTTGAGGGGTCCCTGCCTCCTCTTATATATCGCGAGGGGCAGGGTTATAAAGGAGACCGTATAGGGATAGGAGCCTTTTACAGGTATATCTCTAAGTTCTCTAACTACGAAGACCATCCTTGATACGTCATCCATCAATGTTCGCCAACTCATCTTAAATATGGACCGGCCCATTGAATGGCCCAGCCAAGTACTTTTATACATGACGGAATCATACCCAAAAGTCCCCGAGCACTTGATCACCTAAAGATCCGGGGATCCGGGTTGTTGCGAGTTGCAAATCTTGCACAAATTCTCCTGAAGGAAGACATGAGAGTTGTTTTCAACAACTTGCTACCATCCTGAGCGAAGGTCATAATGTTCTCATCACTTTCAGTAGAATCCGGGTTCTTTTTGAAAGAACCCTGAATTTATGGAGAGTAATTTGGGGATAAAGGTACAGGACCAAGCGTAAATCGAAATTATATTATGAATTTAGGATCGAGACTTCGTAAAAACCGAGTCGAAAAACATATCCTTCCAACGAAACTAGAAATAGCCAAGTAACACTGATTCCAAATAGGATACGAATATTCCAATTGGTCGATTAATCCCAAATCTGCCCGTGGAAAGAGAAATAAAACAGTTCGTCTTCCACAAATCAAACCGCGCCGCCATAGCAAACCTGCGCAATCAGATCTAGGTTTTCGACGTCTGGTGCCCTATCCTCCCTCTTGAGCTGTGCAGCCCCCACGCGACCACCTGTAGAGCCCTCCCAGCGTCCTAGGATGACAGGAGACAAGGGAGAGACCAGGGATAGGAAGGTAAGAGAAAATTGCGCAGCAAGAGCCCCCGAGCAAAGTGCCGGATCCTAGACATGATGGGAGCCCAAGCACCATGAAGCAGTGCTGTTATGGCCCAGCTGGGCCAGTCAGGCCTGGCTGACCAGGCCCATACTGCTCAGCCTAGGCAGCAACCCCTCAAAGTCTATCACCGTGTAATCGTGGCTAGGTTTTCATAATTAAAAGAATTAGATATTTTATAATAGCATAAGTACTTTGGATTGGTATAGAAATTAATTAAGCTGGCAATCAATTTGATTGTTGGCCTCAAGGGCCACCCTCCTAATTACCTGGGACTCTACACTCCCTGCGCACCGAACCCTCACCCATCGCCATCTTCGCGTCACCTCCCTCCTCGCGATGACGCCGGAGCGCCGTCCGACTCCTCCTTCTCCCAGCCACTCGTACCTCCTGCATGAGGTCCCCGGTAGGGCTCGGAATCCTACCAACTTGGTATCAGCTATGGCACCAATGGAAGACGTCGCCACCATACTCCAGCAGATCATGCTCCACTTCGACCGTCTGGAGAAGGACGTCACTGTCATGTGCACCACCAGCCATCCCCGCCATCATCCGCTACCCTACTCGATGGTTTCTCCTACGGGATGCCTGGGTTTGGCTCCATCGCCACAGGCAGCTCCTCGTCGTCGGCACGTGTGTCCATGACAGCAGCCATGACATCGTCGGTCAGCGTCGTGACGTCTCCGCTGCCCATCACCAGCATCCCGTTCCCTAAGTCGCCGTCCTAGCTGCTGCCCCAGATGGGCGGTGTCACCTCTGCTCTGGGCGAACGCCACTAGCCCCCACCACCGCTGCCATACGACGCCCCAATCTGCGCCTACCACGGTGGCACCTATCAGGAGCGCCTCGGTGTTCCGCGCTTCTCCAAGCTGGTGTTTCTGACCTATGACGGCTTGGGGGACCCCCCTCAACTGGTTGTGCCGCGGCGTGTAGTTCTTCCATGTTCAGTGCACCTAGGTGTCAGATCGCGTCTAGCTTGCCTACTACCATCTTACCGGAGTATCCTCGACGTGGTACAACACCCTCAAGTTGGAAGAGGGTATGCCATTGTGGGAATGCTTCTCGGCGCTTCGCGGCCTGCGCTTCGGGCCGGCGGTGCGCACAAGCCATTTACCTGAGTTGGCACATCTTCTTTTCCACAGTGGTGTCTAGGACTACCTGGAGTGCTTCAACGAGGCGGTGTCCCACACAGACGGTCTCACGCCCCACCTAGAGCAGCCCCTCCTAGAGCAACCAGCGTCGCATGCCGCTGCCGAGCCGAGGGTGTCGCTGTACCGTATCACCGACATCCACAACAGGGATACTACTCAGGTGCCGGTCTACATCAATGGACAACGCTTGGAAGCCCTCATTGACACCGACTCCCCCACACCTTTGTCGACGCGGCGATCTTGCATCGCATTCTGCTGGAGTCCGAGCCGGCCAACCTCTGGGTGATTGTTGCCAGTGGTGATAAGGTGCTGTGTGCAGCGGTCGGACGGAACGTGGTCATGTTCGTGGGTAGGAAGGAGTTCTCCATCACCAACTTTCAGCATTTGTCTCGGCCGCTTTGACTTGGTGCTTGGTGCGGACTACCTGCGCACCCTCAGCACCATCCTCCTATACCTCCACTGCCTCCACAAGGAATTTGAGTGGGGTGGCCGCTGTGTCTTCTGGCGCGGCCTGGGTACGCCCCACATGGAGGCCTCTGTGGCGCACATCCACTTGGTCACCGCCAACCCAGATCGCCCCTTCATCAATGACCTTCTGCGCGAGTATGACAACGTCTTCGTCGAGCCTCACGTGTTGCCGACATCCCGCCCATACGACCAATGGATCCACCTCCTGCAGGGGACAGCACCCATGGCGGTCCGACCATACCGCTACCCTCTGTTGCAGAAGGTCACGCTCGAGCGCTAGTGCTCCGCCATGCTGGCCCAGGGCATTATCCGCCCCAACACCTCCCCGTTCTCGGCTCTTGTGCTCCTCGTCAAGAAGGCGGATTAGTCCTGGCACTTTTGCATCGACTACTGGGCGCACGAAGACAAGACGTCCAAGGACAAGCTCCCCTTCGTGGTGTTCGATGAGCTCCTAGATGAGCTCCATGGCACCTAGTTCTTCACGAAGCTAGACCTACAATCGAGGTATCACCAGGTGCGCATGCACCCCGCTGATGTGGAGAAGACGGCGTGCCGGACGCATCACAGCCACTTTGAGTTCCTGGTGATTCCATTCGGCCTCTCGAATGCACCGGCGATGTTCCAGGTGCGCATGAACGACATGCTCCAGCCTTTTCTTTTCCGTTTTGTGCTTGTTTTCTTTGATGATATTTTGATCTACAATTTATCTTGGTTTGAGCACCAGCAGCATGTCTCCCTCGTCCTCTAGGCACTCAGGGAGCACCACCTCCACGTGAAGCGCTCCAAGTGCTCTTTCGGCGAGCGCTTGGTGGCCTCCCTCGGCCACGTCATCTCCACCAATGGCGTCGCCATGAACAGCAATAAGGTCGAGGCCGTGGCATCTTGGCCTGAGCCCTACTCAGCCCGGGGTGTTCGTAGTTTCCTAGGACTAGTGGGCTACTATCGGAAGTTCATACGGGACTACGGCAGCATCGCAGCGCCTGCACGCCTTCGCTTGGTCACCTGAGGCGGCCGAGGCATTCTAGGCGCTCAAACGGGCGCTCTCTATGGGACCAATGCTTTAGATGCCGGACTTCGAGCGGCAGTTCGTCATCGACCGCAACGTGTTCGCCTCCGGGTTCAGCACCGTGCTACGCCAGAGGGCGGGAACCCTGGCCTTCTTCAGCCGCCCGTTCGCTGCTCGGCACAACAAGCTGGCAGTGTACGACCGCGAGCTCATCGGCCTCGTCCAGGTTGTTGAGGTGAAACCAAAATGGTGGAATTCAATATTAGTTCTGGTCAGAAGATTTAAATATTTTGAATAATCAATCAGAGATAACCCTATTTTTAAATAAAATAATTATCTATTTCAAATGTCATTATGTTAGAAAATTATGCTTTTTGGAGCATATTTTAATTCCATGATTAAACGTAATTTTTAACATTATTTTTATGACATTTGTGAGTGAAAAAAACATGTGGACGTGTTCAAAATTAACACAAATTTAAAGATGAACATGATAAATAATGGAAAACAGAAGGGTATCGGTTTATACCCCGGGTTGGAACCATTGCCGGAGCCAGAGGGTGCACCGTTACTAGCTGGAGGAGCAACCATGCTACTGCTTGACTGGCCTTATTCGATACAGTCGTACTTAATTAGTCTGTGCAGCGAGATGTTTGCAGTGGAGTCCCACGAACCAAACAGCGGAAACAGTAGTCATACAGGCAGGCAGCGTCGACGTACTGGCATGGGCGCAGGAGTCGATGATGGTGAACGGTGCGCCGAAAAAGACAACATTGTTCTGACGAGCAGTTACGTAGAGACGCTCCCCAGAAACCAGCTGAGCAGTATCTCGCAGAGCCAACGAAAAGGAGCCACCTTCTACAGCAGGAGTTGTGCATGTAGAACTGGCGATGGATATACAGAGGAGCAGCGGGGGAGATGAGAGGTGTTTTTCGCATTTAAGTGTTCGGGAGGAGGAATGTCTGGCTTTGTAGGCATACAGGAGGATTCACCTGGATAGTGTAATGAGGAATAACTTTCGCGCTAATGGCGATTCACTCCGTGCCTGTTATTCAGGCAGAAAAGCAATGCGTGATAGCTGGAGTCGCTGCACAGTGGAGTCGATGTGGTGAACAGAGCGCCGTTGAAGTCAAAATTGTTCTAGGTGAGCAGTCGTTTGAAAACAAACCTGATTGCCCCGAGGATGCACCTGTAAGAGGTCTTCGGTGGAGGAACATCTGGCTTTGTAGGCCTACGGGAGGATGTACCTGGACAGTGTAATGAGGAATAACTTTGTGCTAATGACGATTGACTCCGCGCCTGTGATTTTCACGCAGAGAAGTAATTTTCCGTTAACGCTGAGAATCATTCTGTTATATTATGCCAGTTATCTAGAGCAAAACTTCTGCCTCTCTTCACTAATCGAGGCGAGTTCGCACGCATGTGCCAATATTCTCTTACTGCTTGAGAAGGGTTGTACCTTTGGCCCACCTTTTAAGTCGGTTGAGATCGTCTTTAACTTTTCATACGAGGCTTTAATATTTCTCTCATTGAAAGGATTAATGGACCCGTCCTATATATTCCAACACATCATGCATAAAATTCAAGAGTAAAATACTTCAACTTTAATATTTTTATATTAGCCTTTTCAATTTTTTTTATGTGTCGCTCTGGTCCAAAACTCCTGATACCTATTTTCATGTGATTAACTCTTGTTTGCGAAACACCATAGCAACAAATGCATAATGAGCCAATGTCAACTGCTACTTTTTGTGCTTGTGCATCTATGAAATCTTAGAATAAGTGTCGCCAAGGTGTCTCAGTTTTGATCATAGAATTGAAGTAAATTTGTGTAGATTAGTAACATTGATACAAATTGAAGTAAAGCTGTGTAGACTGGTCACATCGATATAATTTTACTGGATTATAACGAGAAGTACCTTTATAATATAGGAACAAGGAAAAATGTCATTCACATAGATAAAATAAGTTATTAATAATTATTATTCAGGACCACACGTATTTACACTGTCAAATCAAGGTTCTAGGCATCCAAAGTATTAATCTATCAACATATAAATGTGTAAATGTCATTAATCAGTGTGATCAACTGGAAATATTCTACCATTGGTTGGTGCTCTCTCCATGCATAAATGTTAGAGATTCTAGGGTTCAAAAATATCTTGTCCACAAATATAAGTTGATCTGAATATATAAGGAGACCACATAATAATTCCTTGACAATCTCATTAATAATGTTGGTTCGAAACTTTTTACACAGGGTATAACAAGGTTTAGATGTGTTTTCCCCTATCTAATTTAAAGTTGCACAAGCATTGTAAATGTATTTAATTCGGTATAAGAAAAAATAGATTCAGCAATATGGATACCATAAATTAAATATAATACATATCCTTATTGTTTCTGATATAATTAAATAGAGATTGAATAAATGCAGAAATAATTTCCTTGATTAACACAAAAAGACAACATATCTTGCCCCAGATATACCAAAATTTTCATGATATATATACTGCATCAAGGATATTGAGATATATTAAAAAATTACATGTTGGTCGGTCTAGCTGTAGTTCCTTTGCTACATATAGGAGCCAAAATCAATAGGTCCTTCATTAACATTATCACCACCCTGCCTGATTATAACCAAAACGATGCTGGGAAGAGTAGCATTATTTCTTCTGATGTGTGCAATAATCTCCTTCGATCATGCGACCAGTAAAAAACTTGCAGGATGTACAAACATGCAGAAGGAAGCAATCCTGCGTGACTGTAGAGAGTTCATCAGGCATGGAAATCCATATAAATATCCCCCGGTGGGTGGCCTATGTTGTGTGGCAGTGCGATCGGTGCCGTTCCATAATATGGTATGCATTGTAAAGTTACTCAAACAAGAAGAGCTGAAAGAGCACGATCGAGAGAAAGTCCGGACCCTCCAATATCACTGCGATAGTGCTTTTGAGCAGCCTCATCTGGTAGGAAATAACTATGCTTGAAGCCTTGAACAATCATTAATTTCTGATAAGTCTCATATTACCACCGATTATGTAATGGTTTATAAATGAAATGATGAATAAGGTGCATTTTTATAATGCTCAGTTTATAATTTTGGTCTGCAGGTTCTAGGTTAGAAAGAATGGCTGCCGTCGCCAACAGGGTATAACCAGAATAATGGGTTTGAATAAGCTGCACCCCAGTTAATATAATTAATGTGTGATTTATTTGGCTCCTCCGCATTTCTGGCGCATCTTCAATTATACCATATTTTTTAAGACAAGCAGAGGGCTTCCTGTTGTAGTAGAACAAGTTAAATTCAGTTTATTGAGGCGGACCTCGATCTTTGTGCGTTTACCTTCTTTGATTATCCGTCCACCATTTTTTATAACAATAGCAATGGATGGATGAAGATGCACAAATATCTCTGTAGTGCTAGCTCTGCCCCAAATCACAACTCATTCTACGTTTGAAACGCTGTCAAAAAAACAGGTCAAACGTGGCTAATAAACAGAGGCAAATAAGATCATTTTACACCTTTCCACAACTAGAAATGTGTGCTTCCTTGACGTATTGTACGTGGCGTTAACGTCCTTGAACTTCATCATAGAACCTACTATACTGTGACGGAATTCTAATATTCATCACGGATCATAGGCGGTTGCCCTCGACCACTGTTGAACATTCATATTGTCACAAATTGCACCATCAGCATCTTGTATCGGTAATGCACACAAGCCGTCATAACACACCGGTGGGCCACATGTAGCACTTGGACCCACAAGTCCACATGTGGTGACAGAGGATCCAGCATGCCTACTTGGCTGTCAAGTCTGACGACCAGTGTGAGGAGCCAAAGCCCGGTATAGTGGAAAGGTTGCTCCTACATCCACGTGTATGGTTCCGCAAGAGAAGTGGGGTCATGTGGTCCACTGGAACTGTGGGACTCGGCATTCGATGTGTACATGTTCCACTAGAGAGTGGGAATTGACCCTCCAACCAAGTCGCTAGAATTTGAGACATCCTTGATCCAACCCGAAGTGGAAAAAGAAAAGGTGAAGCCCTTGAAAAGTAAAAGGAGTTTGAGTATGAGATTTCTTTGTTGTTGGTTCGTACAAACTTTTACAATCCCTCAGGGTTCATATTTATATCCTGGGACTACGACTCTAAGCCGATCGCGTCAACTTATATTACTTGAATCTAAAGAAATAAACTTACTAAAAGATGACCTCCAAAACTGGGTCAGAACCAACTAGGTACAATCTGGCTTATCCGTGCATCTGTTTTCTTCCTTGGCCATGACGCCATCGATCCGACTTTTGCCCTCTGACCATTTAGGTGAGTTCTTCAATATCTTCGTCAGCTCCTCTCAAACAGCTATTGACCCATTTGGCCCAAATCGGCTAACTCATCAGACTCAACACTTCCTCCTCTTAGTCAACCCGCCAGACTTACTTCACACATGTCAAAAAATGGTGTCAACAGTAACTCATGGACAATCTCGGGCAAGATCACTAGCCCTTGCATAATATTTCTGCTTGGCATAAAAGTCATTTGAGAAAGACCGACCATCGTTTGGGCTACTTTATTTAATCTATTTTTGCAAACTTTTGTGAAAATCTTGAAGTTGATGAATCATTTTAGCCTCATGTGTCTTGGGGATGAGACTATAGAGATTTAAGCGCTCTTCATGAAAATATTTGAAAAGAGCCATCAATTCCGATTTGATAATTGCCTGGAAAACTTGGTAAAATTCTGTTGGAAATCTGTCAAGTCCTAGAGCCTTATTATGCTCTATTTGGAAAACTGCTTCCTTTTATATCTGTGAAATATGCGGTTAGCTGTTCATTTTCCAACTCTGTGGCCTGTGGTATGTCACTCACTTGTGGTTCGGCCATTGTTGTTTGTATATCATCAAGCTGGCTGAAAAGAGTTTTATAATAGTTAATGATGTATTTCTTCAAATCAGTATCTCCAACAATTACTCCATCTTCTTGATCCAATGTCAAGATGTCTTGTTTATGGTGTTTTCGTTGGCAACTAAGTGGAAAAATATATGTTATCATCACCACAGAGTAAAGTTTTGACCTTGGCCTGCTCATACGACTTAATTTCTTCCTCCATCAGGAGAGAGACTAATATTTCCTTCAGATAGTTGGTCTCCGCCTTTTTATCTAGTGCCTCCAACTTGGCGAGGAGTCTTTTTCTTATCCTTCTTATATTGACCAGCGGTGTGCTTAGCCCATTCTCTCAGGTATTGCCTTAGGCGTCTAATCTTGTTTTGCCATCGCTCCAGCGCAATAGAACCCTGATTTTCGGATTGCCAGACATCTACGACCATATCATAAAACCCGTCTCGAAGCAACTAACCTCTCTCAAATTTAAAAGGTAAGCCGATGGTTTTGATGTGTGTACGACCCGTTGTTGAAGACAAGGGATGTGTGGTCCAAAATATTTCTATTTCTCGACTCAACAATGGACAGAGGGTATCTATCTTCCCAGTCCGTGGACATAAGTACCCTGTAGAGTTTCTCAAAAGTGGGACCATCCCCATGGTCAGCCCACTATATTGAAGACCAGATAGTTCTATCTCCTTAAGATCAAGCAATTCAATAACCACATTAAGGAGTGTCGGCTATTTCATGTCAAAATTATATGTTCTCTTATCCTCTGCTTCCCTCATGACCTTAAAATCTCCTCCCATAATATATGGCAAAGTTTCACGAGAACAGGTGTGAGCCATTTACACTAAAAAAACCTCCTTATCACACGTTTGGGTCAGCCTATAAACGCATATAAAACAAATTTGAAGCCATTTGATTTATCTCAAAGGAGAAACATCACATAAATGTCTCCCTCATCAAGGACTCCTATGTCGAAGTGACCTAAATCGACACCTAAGAGGATTCCCCCTGATCTACCATGTGGAGCCATATGCCAAATGAAGCCACGGCCTCCACAAAGGATATTTAGTGCTCGTCTTTAACCTGCTCTACCAAATACCTATGTTTTAGCCAAGTCTCCTAGACCTTGCTATTCCATAAGACTCCTTTCATTGGATATGGATTTTTGACGGAGTTTTTGGTTTCTTCGCAGGGTGGCCCTAGGTAATCTTTTTGAACGAATTAGACTTTTTTTGTTCATAGGAACAGCGTGAGTTCACATAATATGTGATAATGCTCCTGTTCATACATTCCTTCATTTTCATCTCCACATGCGTGGTTGAGGATTGCATTCAGTCTACCCTCTCCTTCTTCATCACTAAAATCTTGTGTCAGAGAAGAAACTGCTTTAGGTTTACTATTTCTTTTAACCGTATTCTTCTTTGTTGGTAAACCTAGCCTATCAATTTCTATATTTTTTATAGCTACGGTTGACGATCTAACTATATTATCATCTATAACAAAAGAAATACCAATCAATTTATATATATGTTTTTTTCTTCCATTCAACACTGCCACTTGTTTTTGTGACATACTGACATGGTTGGTGGTGTGCTTTCATGTCGAGGAATATAATGCACTTGAGGCAAAGCAAAAAATAGCGAAGAATGGTACAAGGGCTCCAGGGAACTGGGAAGCGGGTTTATTTAAAAAAATATTGTTTCTTATCCAAGTCAAAGTATCCAACTAATTGTTTGATAATCTTTAGTTTCGTAGTTATCCGATAAAAGTGAAAGCAAGAACACTGCAAAAATAATTGTAGTGTGATCTGATGAACTATAGTAATACTGCTGCAAAAGGTGCAAGCTTGGAGGATTTATAGTGTTGCCCCTTTCCTTTTGCGGTCATTATTAATGCCTTACATCTGAACACCTTTATTCATGTTACTCACTCCCTTGCAAGTGCTACCAACTGTTTACCAACATTTCTCCCAGAGAACAACCCAACCAGTGCCGCCGGTGCCCTCTCAATCCCTTCAGCGACATCCTCCACAACGGCGACCTTCCCTTCCTTAATATACCCAACCATCTCCTCCTCGAACCTCTCATACACATCAAAGTAGCCACTAACATTGAACCCTTCCACCCGGACAGCCTTGGGGATAATGCAAAACAGGTTGCGCAACCCGTCCGGCTTCTCTAGTGTGTACTGCGAGATCATGCCGCAGACGACGACCCTACCGGCCCGGCGCATTTGGAGCAGCGTGGCGTCCAGCGTCGCGCCACCAACGTTGTCGAAGTAGATGTCGATCCCCTCCGGGAAGCGCCGCTTTAGCGCCGCGGCGATGTCAGACTCAGACTTGTAGTTGAACGCGTCGTCGTAGCCGAACTTGGTCTTGAGGAGATTGACCTTCTCGTCGGTGCCGGCGCTGCCCACCACGTGGCAGCCGGCGATCTTGGCGAGCTGCCCGACCACTTGCCCAACGGCGCCGGATGCTGCTGAGACGAACACGAAGTCTCCTTTCTTGGGTCTCGCCACCTCCAAAAACCCCGCGTATGCAGTCAGCCCTGTCATGCCTGGACGAGAGTTAACTTGCTAATTAGTGAGTGATTGGCAGATTTTTTTTTAAAAGAAACACGAAGGCAGGTTATCAGCTCACTGACCAAGAACACCGGTGTAGTAGGAGAGTGGCAGCTCAGTGTGGTTGATCTTGAACAAGTGGGAGTGGGTGATGAGTGTGTACTCCTCCCATCCGCTCATCCCCCAGACGAGCTCGCCGGGTTTGAAATCCGGGTGCGTCGAGTCGATCACCTTCCCCACTCCGTAATTGACCAAGGTCTGAGATATGAATCAATAGTACGCATATGTCTTACATGTCTAGTTGTAAAGATGCAATTAATCACGCATATATGTCGGCTGATCAAATAAATCCACAGTACGAGAATTTTGGATGCTTACCTCTCCGAGGATAAAGTCTGGGGCTGGCCGTGAGGCTTCGTCCTCGTGCTTGCTCATGCGGCCGCACATCCAGGGGTCGCACGACAGGTAGAGGTTCTTGACCAGCACGGCCTTCAACCCAGCCGGAACGCGCAGCGCGACGGTTTCGGCGACGACCTCCATGTCTTCCTCAGAGGGGAATCCGGTGACGTGCCTCCTCAGCACCACCTTCTTGTTCCTCGCAACAGCTGCGTTCTCGACACCGCCGGCCATTGCTAGTTTGCTACTACCACCAGTTATTCGCTTGGGCACTCGACAACGAATGTGGTTTGAGCATGCACTGCCCTCGTACGGTTTTATAGGTGAAATTTATTTTAGGTATCATGTCATGTCAGCCATGACGCGGTTTCAGAACCAAGCGTAACGCCTGACGCAATCAAGCCCGTCTCAGTACCTGACGTCACTGGTGACGTCATTTACACCAATATTTCGAAACTGACAATAATGTGTGGTAATCAGTTGCGTGCGTGTTTTAGAAAGCTAAGCTGAAGGGATACAACTTGGATAAATTCTAACTATATTTGACCAAAATCAAGGTCCAACAATATGATCGGAAACATATATAATTTATAAATAATGATCGGTCCACATGTATATGAGTTGTCTTCTGTTTTTGTCCGGAAAAAGTGGAAATTGTGGCGTTATGCTATAGTAACAATTGTCCAGATATGTAAAGACATCACCAATTCCATTTTTCGGTCCTAATTATAATTAGTCAAATGATTTTGGGATCGTCTTTTCTTATCAATGTCTCAGTTTAAACGGAGAAAAGAAAATTGATCAGATTTGGAAAACACGTATCAATTGTCGGGACGTAGTTTGCAAAAAAAAATGGTCTGGACGTATCTTCCTCTCACTCATTCCATGTAAAATTAAATACCAGAATTATAATTGGAAAGTAGACCAGAAATATTGTACGTGAAGTTTCTCTTTATTCCATGAGCTCTTTTACAATGATTGGCAAGTACCAGCTGGTACTACAAGGTACTTGATGTTGCTGGTACTTTAAGAACTTTTCCTGTTACCTACTGGTACTTTAACTAGAATCTTGAAAAATTAAATAAATAATAATAAGGGTATATTAGTACTTTCATATACCCTGATTAGAATATACCCTTCCACAACATATCACAATAATTTTTTTCGCGCCGCCTCCACCCCCACATCAGCGGAAAAGACATATATACCCTTTATTTTTAATTTAAAATAAAATAAAATAATTAGCTGGGCCCATTTATCCGGTACTTGGTCCTACAATTTTGGTACTTTTTGGTACATTTGGATGGGTACTTTTAGGTACTAATATTTTTCCCACCGTTGGATTCTATATCCTAGTAGTATCATGGTACTTGCCAATCACTGTAAAAGAGCTCTTATTCCATATCCTCCCTTAGCCTCTCTCTGCTTAAGCAAGCTGTGAGCTTAACTCAAGTGCTTAGTGATAATCTTTGTCCAATAACATAATCTGTAAATAGTTAATTTTTTTTATGAAACAAGAGGGTTCCCCCTAATGGTTACATATTCTATTGGAAGCATAAAGTAAAGTATTACATCAAATAAAATGAATAAACAAAAAAAAGAAAGGAAATAACTCATGAAGGTTACACCATAGCGTCTATCAATGTGTTCATCAAGTCTAGGAATTTTTTCTTTGCTCTTAGAGTAGGCTTGGTTGATTCTAAAGATTAAATAATTTCCACTGCAATGTTTTTTTAGATCATTTCCACTACAACGTTTTGGCACTCATGTAGGCGTTGCGAGAATTTTTGGGTCGTTGCAGTTGCGATAGGTATCACATTGGTTGATGTGGCTGTCGCAACGATGTGTGACGTGGCAGTTACCAGAATTCGCAATGATTTGTCGTCATCGTTGCTAGAGTTACTATTGCTACAATGAGGGATTGTTGCGAGAGAACGTTTTTTTGCAACACCATTGGTTTGTAGCAATACATGTTCTATGACGTCGCAATATGATAATAGGATATCACAATGTATTTTTTGTCGTTGCTATATGCTACGGGCTAGCGCAACGATATATATATTGTACTTGTTGCGACATCACTAATTTTGTTCCAACCACATATGTCCTGTGGTTGCAGTTGGTAATTAGGACATCACATCGAAATGTTAGCCGTTGCTATACGCTATGGGCTAGCACAAAGAAATGATACTTGTCGCTACATCTCTAATTCTCTTGCCACGACATATGTCATTGTTGTAGGATATCACAACGAAAAGCAACTCGTTGCTATATCCCTAATCCTATTGCAATGGAATATGATGTTGATATATGCTGCAAAGGTATCCCAACAATATGTGGGCCATAGCTATACGAAATTCGTATGCCACGAAATAAGTCGTTGCATAAAGGGTATAGGGTGACGCAACGAAATGTAACTCATAGCTATATGCTGTAAGCCAAGATAACACAATTGGTGTCATTGCTATAGGGTAGTAGGGTAATGCAAGGCATGATCTGGGTGGTGGCCTGATCTTCACGATCATCACCATCATCCACAACGACATCACGATCCTCATCGTCCACAGGGACAGATCTATCAACATGGTGTTTATATCTTTTCATGAAACCCGTGTCAAAACCATGTAAAAGCATGTGTTCTTCAACATCTTCTTTTACTTTAGATGCAATGCCATGACACCTACTAGATGGACATGGCACAGTCTATCCTGGGAAGGTGCCTTCAAACATATTTTCTATGAATTTCTCATATCCGAGTTGCCACATAGCATCTAGTTGAGACAGTAGCATCTATCAATTATCCTCATTCCATTGGAAATTAAACCCTAACAATATACACATAACCATAGAAAAAGTACAGCTCAATTTTAATAATAAAATCAACCCCTTATTGTATATATAAATATACATACGCTAGCTATTTATAAAGACCAACTCATGCACATGCTCTGATCGGAAGATGCTTCTAGGTGGATTAATTCCTCTTGTAGGTCGGTCCGCATCAGATCCAATTTTCACCACGCGGAGGAGGCAAGACGTTGCAGGATCGGATTGAGTGGGGTTAGATCCAATTGTTAACCGACATGGGCTAGTTCTTTAATGGGAGTTGGGACAGTTAAATGCAAATTGTTGGGACATCGGCAGCAACATCTATGTTCGTTGCCATATCTACCTCTACGTTGTAATGGTTGGTGTTAGCGTAGCAATAACTATGGCTAATTTGCAAAGACATCGAGTTTCGTTGCTATATCTAAGATTTCTAAGGCACCGACCTCAATTTGGTTGCTATATCTAACATTCTATTGCAACAGATGATAGTACTCATAGCAACGTGTTACAGTCGTTGCATCATGGCCAACTATTGTAACCATTGCAAAATATCTTTGCAATAACAACAGAGAAATTGCAACAACAAAATATTCATCGTGATATCCTAATTATTGAAACCAACATAATTGTTAACGCAAAATTTTAATGGTTGTTTCAGGTCCATCAAAATTTATCTCATGCGGAAAGTTTTTACTTTGTCCTTATGTTAATATTTGTAAAGTTAAAAGTTCAACCCATAGGAATCGTAGGACTGACAAAATTTCTGATTTCTGTACGTCAACTTTCACAATAAGGGTGAGTTTAGATTGAGAAAAAACACTGTAGATCTAGAAAAACACTGTAGGTCGCGCTGGGAAGCGTGTTCTGTAAGTGGGAGGAATGTAATGAATAGAAAAAAGTTGGTTGAATAGTGTTTTTTTGGGTGGGAGTTGGGGAACTAAACGCACCCTAAGCTGAAGTTTGAAAAGGACCTGGTTTGCCAAACCACTTTCACAAGTTTCTTATGTGTTGATTCAAGTTCATTTATCAACTCAACAACTGAGTCAAAGATGCCCGAAGTCAACGACCGTGAGTGCGAGAGCACAAGAAGTGGATGCTACTGGAGTCTGTAGGTCTCCTCTAGCCACTAGGGGAAAAACGTCCATTCGTTCCCTTCCAATCAGTACCTGTTACTTGCCAACCGGTACTAAGGATTAGTACCGGTTGGTAAGCACAGTACCCCCCGAGGACCATTTAGTACCGGCTATTAACACGGCCCGGTACTAAATGGTGGCATTCGGTACCGGTTGGTGTTACGAGCCGGTACTAAATGGTCTAGGGGGTTCCCGAGGCCCCTTTTGCATTAACCGGTACAGAATGGTGGCATTCAATACCGGTTGCCACCCAGGGTTACTTTAAAATGATGGCATCCTTCTCCCAACCACAATTGCTCTATAGGTGGGGTGGTTAAGGAAGAATCGCGCGAGGGAGAGGTCGCAAGTTCGAGTCCCACGAACCGCGCACGCGATTTACGCGTGAAAAATTCGCGTGACGTGACGTTGCGTGTGTGCGGGGTCCCAGCGAGTTCAATTTTTTTTCAATTTTTTTAGACTAAAAATCATTTGATACCGGTTGGTATTACCAACCGATACAGATAGGCGCCCAACCGGTACCGATGGGCGTGCCATCAGTACCGAATTGTCAGTACCGATGGGTGCCTAGCAACCGGTACTGGGGCCCTTTTTCTGCTAGTGAGCAGTTGAGCTATTGCACTAGCAATAGGCTTAGCAAACTCATATAAGTGGTAACAATACAAAACATGAGTGCTGTTATATATTACACAAGTGATGATTATATTTATATCCTAATTAAACACTGTGGTGCAGCTTGGCAGTCTATGCTGTAAAAGGAATGGCCATCATCGTTGGTGGGGCACATGAAAATAATGTGTTTGAACAAGATATATAGAAGCCAGCTGCATAAAATTTTTGATTGATTATTGTGTGATAGGTGTCATTGTTCAAAGAAAATTTATTTGATAATGATTGAATTTTATTATTGTACCCAATCCATTTTTGGATCGTTCTCACAGGGTCTAAACTTCCAATAGTGGACTTCTAATTTCCGTGATCTAATAGATGGTTGATGTGGCGGTGTGAACGTCCTGTCCTGTGAGGCTATTTTGCCTACATGTCAATGCTCCGCTCACAAAATATCCGTAGTGCTTATCTCTGTACATTATGCTGATCGCACAAATTGCGAACATAAAAATTTAAAAGGCTAATCACAAAAAACAAAGTCCACTATTGATTATCCATTCTCGGCAAACATGCATATTTATGACTATGAGTCTACAACCTCCAACAAGTTACTTGCCTAATGGACGGTCTCTTGTGTGTGCACATATCATGTAATATATGAAACAATATTGTATACCGCGCTTCCCTAAAGAAAGCTTGCATAAAGATACAAATTGTTTTATATTTAGCATAAACGAAATCCTGCATTAGGATACTCTAAGTCACCCACATACAAGTTGGAATCTCGAAAAAAAAATTGTACTTCTATGACCCAAATAAATCGGAATACAGTAATATGACATAATTTTTCTTAATAAATATTGTTGTACGACTCAATGTTAACCAGTTAGTCATTTTCGTATGACTTCATTCCAAATTGAAAAATCAGAAAGAACTTACAGGTCTTATTGCACAAGCACAATTGCAACTTTGACAACGCCAAATGAGATTATTCAACTGTTGACGGAGGTATAAAAATAGAGCAAATTCTCTATATGCCATTGAAAATTATAGCACATCCCTATGTGCCATTGGAAATTAGACCATCCCCCACATGCCATTGGTTATAATTTTTGATCCCTTACATGCCACTACCGTTACATTTTGCACTCAAACAGTGTTAACGTGGCCTAAATGTTGGCTGCTCGGACCTTTTCACCCCTCCCACCCGTGCATGGTTCGCCCGCTGCTGCTCCCGCATGAATTGTCGTTTGCGTTTTGGTTTCTGTCCAGGTAGTTTCGTTGGTTTGGTTTGGCATCCCTCCGTGAACCTGGTTGGAGTATTGGGGTATGAATCGGCAGGCAACCTGGCATGTGTTCAATTTTTCTTTTGTAGATGCATCGGCCTTGTTAGAAGGGTAAGGTTAGATCGATTTCTCTACTAGCATTAAAAACGCAGTGTCATCGTCGCCCCGCCCGTGCCTCTGCCGGTCCATGGCTCTGCCGGCAGACCCACGGTGGCCCCCGTCCCCGCCCCCTCCCTTGATTAAAATATCCAGACGCGTGGTAATCGGTAGTCAGGACAGCTCGCGCCTAGGCGACCGGCACGGCGGCACCCGCCGAGGACGGCGTCCCACTGCTCTGCTCCGCTCCACGCCGGCACCATACTAAATGAAAGCTAAATCCTCGATTAAGAATGGAACAACCTCTTTAATCCTCGATTAAGAATGGAACAACCCATGGAAGCCAATATAGTTTTTGCAAAGCAATGCTAAATCCTCAAATAGGCGGCCCGAACTATTGGCGCTGTGCACCAAAAAGAAGTTGCAAGAAAAATCGAAGCCTTAAATCAAACAAAAAACCAGCTACATCAGCCATCAGCCAATAGCTCGGATGGGATGCGTACATTCAGAAGTTCATCAAGCAAATTTGTATGCCAAAGTTTAACAGCTTGTGGTAAGCCGTAACCTTAAACAAAGCTATTCAAGGATCGCCCATAATGCAGGTCGGAGGATGCTTCTGTTAATTTGTAGTACCTCTACAGCACCAGCTCGACCTTTTTTTTGGCAACCATATGGCAACTGACGCCCACCAGATTCAGACTCTTTTGATCCGTATTCAAGGACGCACCAGCAGGAAGGAGTTTGACGGAGATGAGATGCGCCTGCTCCTTTTCGATGACTGGTGGGGGTCGCTCGAGGGAGGAACAGAGGGAGTGGATCGGCGCGGGCGCAGCTAGCTGCGATCTGCGACGGCGGAGACGGCACGACGCGTTGGGTGGGCGACCACTTAGGGCAGCTTCTTGGGCTCGCTTGGCCCTACTGGCCTGCTCGTACGTATGGGCCATTAGCTATAGTAACATTTAAGTTCAAGATATTTGGTGGCATGTATGATACCCCTTATTTCCACTCTATATTATCTTTTGCATGATTTTAGGAATAATTATTGATTCATTTAATTTTTACATATATGGCCATGGGCTATTATCCTGTGAATCTGAGAAATTTGAAACACAAGTTTAAGACATTTGGCATGTTGGGTACACTTTCTTTTCATAATCTTACATATGTATTTCCCTACTGAAAATTATGGCTTACACAATGTATCTATTGTTTTCTTATTTTTTAAAAATAATTTTATTTATTGAAAATTTGTGTGCCCGTAGCATCGCACGGGCCTTTACCTAGTTCATCAATAATCTTATATTTCACCAGAAAAAAGTACACTGATTAATCCATCGTTAACTTTAATCTCTTACACAATTATTCTTCTCTCTTCCGCGTGTGACACAGCTACTCTTCTCTCTTCCACGCGTCAGGTATCCTTGTCCGTCCCTGGCGCCCCCTCGGTCTCCCTGTATGGCTCAGTTATTAAATGTCGCTTCTGTATGGCTCAGTTAACGGCAATGCCATCCAGGGGTATTTTTGTTTTGGATCCACCATTTAACAGGTCTGTTAGTGAAATGTAACGGCACGGGATCAGAAATTATAACCAATGGCATGTAAGGGATGACATAATTTCCAAAGGCATACAGGGGATGTGTTGTAATTTCTAATGGCATATAGGGAATTTACTTAAGTAACATGAAGAAAATTATCACAGTGACTAGAAAAGCAATTCACCTAATCTTTATTATACCCTAACCACTATATACATATCTCTGAGCCAAAGAGACACCTCCACTGATTTTAGTTGCATACCATCGATGTCATGTAAGTAGTGTAAGATCGATTCATGTACTACATAACTTGTTGCTCTGCTAACAAGTCTGGTTTACCTCGTTATATATTAAGTAGGGTAAGATGAATCACTATAAGTATTCAAATGATTGCTTTGTCAGCTCATACTCCCTCCAATTCAAAATACATGTTGTTTAGTTCATACATATAGTTCCAATAATTAATTGATTGTTACCAATGTTTTTCAATTGAAATATGAAAATTCAAACAAAGCTGATTGAATATTTAATAGTTGTTCAAATCAATGAACATTTATATTAAGGTGGAAATTTTTTACTTTGTCCTTGTATTTAAAGTTTAAAGGTCAACCCATGTGAATGCCCCGCTCACCAAATATCCACAGTGCACTAGCTATGTGCTTAGCCAACTCATATAAGAGGTAACAATAAGACAACTAATATAATGATCAATCTTAAAGCACATTCCTCCAAGCACCTTAGCATCCACAACCTCTATCTGATAAATAAGAATGTATATGCAATGTTATGGCCTGTTATTTTGTTCAATTCTGATCCATCAGAGTTTTTGACACTAATACAAAAAACGATTTTTAGAGGTGGTTTTTGGATCTGTTTCTGAGCCAAGACTTATGTTAAGTAGCGTTTTTCAGAGGTGGTTTGATGTCTACCTCCGTTAATAGAAAAATAAAAAAAGTCCAATCCATAGAATGGGTCTGCCGAGCCTGTTAAGGGTGCCGCCGCAGCCGCTCCGTGTGCCGCTACAGCCTGCACGTCTCTGGTTCCGCCGCCGCTTGCACTACCACAGCCTGCGCGCTGCCAGAACTGCCACGGCCGCACCAGCCCTGCCGGATCATGGCCGAGCCTCGCGCCGTTGCCGCAACCTTATCTTGCCTATGCCGCTTCTACATGTCGTCGCCTCGGCTTCCTTGCCCTCGTGCCATTGCCTCTGCCTCCTCGCGCGTATGCCAGTTTTGCGCGCCGTCGCCTCAGCTTCCTCGCCCTCGCACCGCCACTCCTGATACTGCTCGGTGGAAGGAGCGCTGGTGGGGGAGAGGGAGGCAACGCATGTGCAGCGCTGGTGGAGTAGAAGGAGGCGGCGCTTGTGGGGGAGAGAGAGGCGGCGTGGGTGCAGGTGAGATTCAGGTGGCGCATGGTGAGAGGGAAGGGGGCGGAGAGCGATAGAGAGTGGAGGGAGAGATAGGGTTAGGGTTGAGTCATGTTTGTATGTATATGAGGTGTGATTTTTGGGCCAAACTAGGCCTGCTAGGCTTTGATATTTTAGGAGACAGGCCTTATAACTGTCTTGAAAAATCCATTAATGGAGGCGAGCACTTTAATACAACTACGTCCGAAAATAGATCATTTTCATATGTGGTTGTTTGAAATTGTACGCCTTCATTCATCGATTTTCCGAGATAGAAAATAGCTAACGCCTCCGAAAATAAAAAGTGTCCGCCTTGGTTAATGCCTGAGATTTTCTAAGGGGCATTTTGAAGTATCCTCTAAAATCTTTTGAGATTTTTTATGGTACATGGAAATAATAACAACTATTGATTAGTGTGCATCATATGATTAAAAGTTGAGAGGAACCCATTACAAAGAACCTAAGATGTGGGACAGGAACTAAAATATGTGGGTCTAGAACTAATTTTGAATTTAAATCAAAGGGTAGGTTGGTATTTTAAGTCCAAAGTCTTGCAGCGGCAGCGTAGTCTTCCTACAAACTGACACCAGCGGTATGACTTCTCTCACCGGCCGCACTCCTCGCTAGTCCGCACGGCGGAAGGCGGCTCCAGCCATCCCATGAGCAACACTGCTTGCACTGCCCACCCTTCTAAGTGCTACCGCTTCCCTAACCCCACCTATTGCATGCATTGATGGAAACACGAGCAGGAGCAAATGTTGTACTGCAATGGACAAAGAATAGACATGCTTTCAGAACACTGGGAAAACAATCCTGGCGGCAGCCTGAACCTAATTGGCCTCTTGGAGTAAGCAGCTGTGGGCCGGTGCTGTTTGAATCACCGTCCATTGGTCACAGTCACGCTCCCCAGATCGACGTCTGCTGGCTGCAATATAATCATCCTTCTCGGATCGCCGTCCACCGATCGCACAAATGCGAAGCCCTGGCTAGCGAGCTCCGCCACAACCAAGCCATGGCCTACAAGCCTCTCCATGAAGATACTGTAGCAGGCGATCGCCTCTCCGTGGATGTGCTCAGATGGATATGGGGGTAGGGCCGCTGGGGAACTAGTGAATGAACGGATGGACAATGGGCTTGTGGTGTGTCGGCAACCAGCGGATGGGTAGTTGGGGGAAGAACCGGAGAAGCGCTCCCAATCTATTTTGGTGCCGATGAATGATTACTAATATAATGTAACCCTCTCTACAATAAAATACCTTATTTTAGATCAACCGTTCAGGAAATTTGAGAGGGGAGGAACCTTTGGTTCCCCTCAAGTAGATCATTTTTGTAGTAGTGTGAAGTTCGATTTTTTTTAGGGGCTCCAGCTATAGTATGTTGGCAATTTGGTGGACATGTGGTACAAATGGTGTACAACCAGCAAAGGAGGACTATCGAAAGTTTACTAGCCCTGTGAGAACTATGCAAAAAATAGTTTGGGCACAACAGTACTAGAATTCAGTCATCTTACTCTTACTAAACGGAGGCTTTTTTTAAGGCTACAGATGATGCCACCTAGGATCCTAGGTGGATAGCCTAAAAATAGAGAAATCCTATAAATTCTTTAAAAAAAACAAACATCCACTTTGGACTTTAGAGTATCTTTAGAATATTGTGTTTAAGATATTTAACATAAGATAGAGTGTGATAGAAAATTATAATTATTAGCTCTAATTTTTAATTTTTATATTAATTCTAATTAGCCTGTTAGACAGCATGTGTTGATATAGGCTAGTTAATTATTAAATAGGTTTCCTTTGAACAAAGACAACTATCACACAATGATCAATAAAGTGTTTTATATAGCCAGTTTCTATATATCTTTTTTGAAACACATTATTCATTTCTTCATGCCCCCCGCCGATGATGATGGCCACATGATCCTTTTACATCATGACCTGCAATGATAAACAGTTTTGAAACAGTGTTTAATTAAGGATAAATCCAATCATCGCTTATGTAGTATAACATCACTCATGTTTTTTATGCTTCTATCAATAATTATATTTAATAAGTTTACCAACACAACAAATTCCGTCCTACCTCTTTCGGAGGAGCACGAGAAAAAGGATTGCACAGACGGCTGAGCTCCATGATATTGTTCTCATTGTGTCTGCTCTTTTCGTCAGCTGTAAGTAGATCAATGATGCACTGCATATCTAGGTTTGGCACCTCTAATGCAGCTGCGCAACAAGAACTATGTAACGGTGGCTCTGGACCTGCGTAGCTGGTGTAATCTTCACAATGTTTCAGGATATTATCTTTCTCTATTTTTGTACATATCTTGTGTTTATTACCAATCACTGGATGGAGAAATACTACTGCAAACACCAGCAGAACGAGAAGTGCTAATTTACCAGGAAACATCTTTTTACTTATCAAGAACTAATAAAAACACTGCTATTCTATTTGGAAGTGCAGCATAAGTTCTCTGATATATATATATAGGAACGGTGGCAGACTGCAGACGCAAACACACTTCCAAGTGTAAGCTCAATGCTTGGGATGCAATTAATCTGTAATTAGATGTAGTTAGAGATGGATAGTCTCCTAAAAAAAGGAAATGAGCAAAGATATGTCGCCATTCATATATATATAAAAAAGGATATTGATGTTTCTCGATATCTATAGGAATCAAATGTAGTCATTTAATTCCATTGAACCCACCTGTCCTCATTCAATCATTTGTATATACGTTCAGGTGAACTAAAAATGTTGGCATTGATTATTTGGTCATGGTCTTGTAGAGCAGATTTGAATATTTTGCATAATCAATCAGGGACAACCTTATTTTTAAATATAATAATTATCTAGGAATGCAATATCTTTTTATTATTGTGGGAGCATCATAAGGATTAGTATAGGTAGATTGATTCTCATATCTATGCAAATTTCTATATCTTTTTATTATTGTAGGAGCATCAAAAGGATTAGTGTAGATATGTAGAGTTGCATATCTAGGCAGATTGCTAGATCTTTTTATTATTGCGGGAGCATCAAATGGATTAGTAAAGCTAAATATATTTTCATATCTAGGCAGATTGCTAGACACTTTTATTATTGTTGGAGCATCACAAGGATTAGTAATATAGAATGCTAGACCTAAACGAGCCAGCAGCCTTTGATTGGGACGAAATTGGGGAGTGGGAGGGTCCAGCTCACGAACTTGACTATGCCATGGTCTGCGATGATGAAGGTAGGAGTGTCATTCGTTCATGTTTTCAATTATCTGTTTCAATACACCTTTGTACTGAGTTGTTGGTGGATGTACAGATCATGAAGGAGTCCATGCTGACGAGATTCCTGTCGAACAAGTCCATGAAGTAGGAGTCACTCTTGAGGATCATGGTGTTCATGGAGTTCCTACCGATATTCATGTTGAAGCTCCTGCAAATGCATCTGATGAGAGTAAGCTTGTGATCTTCCTGTTGTCGGACCATGAACAGTGCCACGATTTCCCTTTTCTTTCTCTATTTTCGGATGGTGAACAGTGCCGCGATTTCCCTTTTCTTTCTCTATTTTCGGATGGTGAACAGTGGCACGATTTCCCTTTTCTTTCTCTATTTTCGGATGCTGAACAGTGGCACGTTTGTTTTTCTTTCATTCTGCAGATTCATCTGTTAAAAGAAGACACTACCCAACCGATTTTAAAATCGCCATTTACCTTGAGTTGTTGGCGAAGACTGATCCACCAGTCTTGCGTCGTGGCGTATCACGAGAGGTTGCAGCGAAGTTTGGTGTTCCTGTTAGGGTTGTGAATAGGATATGGCGCAATGGGCAGGATGCAGGTGGGATCGCTGGTGTGAAAAATAGATTGGTTAATTGTGGGTGCAAAAGAATTGAAATAGACCCCGAAGCTATGAAATCGATTCCTTTGAGGGAACGAACAACCTTTCAGGATCTTGTGCATGCACTAGGATTGAAGAAAACCACTGTTTACAAACGTTATAAAGAGCGGTATTTTCGTAGGCACACTAATGACTTGAAATTCAGTTTGACAGATGAGAACAAGATTGCTCGTGTGAAGTATTGCTTGAGCATGCTAGAGGCATTGTATGGGCCTAGTGAACCTAGCTTCAAACCAATGTACAATGTCATTTACATTGATGAGAAGTGATTCTATAGAACTAGATGTAACCAGAAGTACTATCTTGCCAATGATGAGGAAAGACCTCATAGGGAGGTTAAAAGCAAAAAATTTATAGAGAAGGTTATGTTTCTCGCTGTTGTTGCTCGGCCAAGATTTGATGAGAATGGACATTGTACATTTGATGGTAAATTAGGTGTGTTTCCCTTTGTTTATGTGGAGCCAGCAAAGAGAAAAAGCCCCAACCAGGAGAGAGGTAACAAATGTGAAATCTGATCGGTCAAATGTGAAATATGTATGTGGTTGTTTATTTATGTAAATATTCTTTCTTTATGTAGGCACGTTGATCACAAAACCTATGACATCTGTTACCAAATCAATTGGCAGAGGTTTCCTTATAAACAAGGTATGTGGCCAATTATCTTTGTCTATGGACCTAAACTGCAGTTTGCTAAAAATTTCTCTCATTCTGTAGGTACTGCCTGCAATCAAAGCTAAGTGGCCGGCAGAGGAGAGGAACATACTAATATTCATTCAACAAGACAATGCTAGAACTCATACTGCTGTCAATGATCCGGAGTTTGTAGCTGCAGCACAAAGTGATGGGTGGAACATTCAGCTGACATGTCAACATCCTAATTCCCCTGATCTTAATGTTCTAGATCTTGGTTTTTTCGCAGCAATCCAAGCATTGTTTGAGAGAGGAACTCCTAATAACATCAATGAAATTGTGCAAAAGGTAGAGAAAGCATTCCATGATTATCCAGTGGATCGAGCAAACCGGATCTTCTTAACACAACAAGGGTGCATGCTGGAAATCATGAAGCATAAAGGAGGGCAACACTACAACATCCCACACATGAAGAAGAAGCATCTCGAGTTGATCGATCAACTCCCAACAACATTACAGTGTCCTATGGATATTTACAATGACGCTGTTCAGCTTGTCAATGAGGGAAGCTAATGTAATTTCCATTATGTTAAACTTTTGATATGAAAAGTAAAATGTTCACACCTTTTTATAGATAA
The DNA here is from genome assembly GCA_015342445.1 of Digitaria exilis. Lineage (NCBI taxonomy): Eukaryota > Viridiplantae > Streptophyta > Magnoliopsida > Poales > Poaceae > Digitaria > Digitaria exilis. The sequence goes on from JACEFO010001613.1 coordinate 1,660,739, forward strand.
CTGATCATTGCATAGCATAAAAGGATAGGCTTACATTTTATTCTTCCTCTTTCAAAGGATAAATAGAACTAGGCATACATAGATAAATGATCTTCCTCTTTTTCCACTAAACAAACATAGAAGGATATGCTATTTTCCACATAGGAACAATCACTTGTTCGAAAGAAAGCGAGACCACCAAAATCTTCCTCATCAACCACGAGCATGCTAGGTGTATATCCATGCCTAAGGAAAACTAGGTTTGTCACTGCGTAATTGTCCTCCTGATCTTGGAGCCCATACCAAGCAGGAAACATGACAGGAAACATGGTCTTCGACACATACTCAATCTCCTTCTCCCTTTCAAAGGTGCTCACCTCTGTGTCTTGTAGCTGCATTAGGGAATTTGCAGCGTCGAGCTCAATGTCGCTGATTTCAACTTGTGAATCTTCAACAAATGTATCGCTGGCTAGAGAATCCATCACAAAGACGACATCTTCTGAGTCATCTCCTGCTTCATCGCTGATGGAAAGCCCCTGGACGATGGAGTCCTCATCTGCAGCGCCGTCCATGGTCGATGGGCAGCGAGGTGGAAGGAAAAAGATAGAAGAAGGAGAGTGCCGCTGGGGAGGAAGAGGGAGAGCGCAAGAGATCCGATCGGTATTTAGTGCTGGTGATGGGAACGCGTGCGAGGAAAAACAGCGAGGGAAACGAAGAGATAACCGAGGTAATGAGAGGTGGGAAAACAGAATGGGCCTTAGATAGAAGATTTTTTTCAGTTTGCTTAGGGGCCTTGGATAAAAGAATGGAGGGAGTAATATAGATAGATAGATTGTCATGTCTAGGTAGATTGCTCCATCTTTTTACATATCTTGTACTATTTATAGGAAGGAGTACCCATCAATCTTAGATAGAACATCTTGGTTTATTCCTATTTTAATTTCTACAAAAATCTTTTGCTGAATCAGCAGAAAAATGTTCCTCGAGAAAGCAGGAATTTTATTCTTTATGGTATACGCATCAACTTTTATGAACCTTGTGGTTGGCCTGAATTGCAGCGAGAAACAAAAGGCACGTATCCTCATGGCATGTCATTTGTACATCATGAAGGGAAGCGTGGTTCAGCTCCCTCCCCAGAATGGCCAGTGTTGTCTGGCGGTGAGAAAACTGCAGAGGCCAGAGGATAAACAAGCTGATGATACAATGTGTTGCTGGACTTCTAAATTCCGAGGATAAACAGAAATATGATGCGACAAAGGTCCAGCATCTTAGTGTATCCTGCAAATACCCTTCGCCTCATCCTCCCCGTCAACACAAGGTAAAACTCAGGACATGCCTATCCTTTTCATATTACTTCTAAACTGCAAGCAGAGATGCTCACGAGAAGGTAGCTATATATGCAATAGATTGATCATATTTTCCCCTGTCAGGTAGGTTGCGATGGCGTTGATGGTCGTGATAAAGAGCTTGGAAAAATATTTTTAGATAACGGAAAGAATCTGACCTCTACAATTGTACACAGTCCAGAGCTTGGAAGAAGATAGTACACTGGTTAAGTAATAGGTAAAGGTGGCAATCAACTTCACATGTATCCTTCATCGAGGAGAAACATACGTGTGATCCAGATTCATGATGTCATTTTCCTTGCTGCCCGAGTCATTTTATCTCCAATGCAACATGCAGGGACATGCAAAAGAATTACAAGAAAACTAAAACCGTTAAACTGATACATATGCGTGAGTTCAACACGGTGGAGATACTTTTCAGTCTTTCATCATTTTTTTCCGTGGAGATACACGTGGCAGTCCGGTAGGCCTCGACTACATATGTGCCCCTAGGGTGACTCCGGTTTTTTTCTTATGCGCGCTCAAGCATGGTCATAAGACTCTGTCCTTATGGAGCTCTTAGCCTCCAACAGATCGGTCGGGCTTGACTAATCAACTAAAAACCAGGCATTATTAGTCATAACTGATGCAATGTTTAAAACAATAACATGGATAGACTCAAGTACAAAAACAAAATACTAAATTATATAATAGCTGTGATGCAATTGAGTAAAACTGATTCCTGAAAGACAAAAATATATAGGCCTAAACAGGGCCAGCTGTATGTGTTGGAGTAGGGCGCTTCAGAGATTCTCACCTTGTTGCACAACATATAAGGTCATCATAAGTTTCTTGTTGAGAAATTACACTATCGCCGTATTAAATTTCAAATTAAATAATGCATGACGGTAGCAGAAACTATTATGGAATCCTACAATACACAAGTAAACAAAAAGGCAAAACATCATGATCTCAGTGAACATGTCGAAAAAGCAGAACAGATTACGGTGCACGTATTGAAATGCGTACAGATGACGAAACTGTGAGGTCAAGTGTTGCAGACAGCTTGACGACGGTGTTGCCAACGGATCACGGCAGACAAAATTGAATAAAACAGTACGGCAACAGTACGCCGTGATGCCTTACTTGGAGACAGGACGAGGCATGGAAATAAATATTGAGGTTGGTTTCTTCTCTTTCTCTCCTCTCTGTTCCTGGCGAGAGAGAAGAGAGAAAAGGAGCTGACATGAGGGACCTACTGCCACGTGCCGTTCATGTCAGCGAAAACCACCTTCAAAACAGCCGAATGACAAAACATAATGGTTTGATAGTTGCATGGCCAAAATCAAACTCAGGCAATAGTTGGATGGCAAAAAATGAACTTTAATCTAGGAAAAATTTTCTGGGAGACATCATTCAAAGTTGGCTTTTGCTCTAGGACACTAAAAAATATGTCTTTGCCACAAGACACTATTCAACCATACAAATTTGATGTAGGACAGTATAGTCTATATTCTACTCAGATTAATTGGAGAGCAAGGAGAAGTGACAAAATTACACATGTTCCCTACTCTGCTTCCTTCATCGTCTCCCTTTCCAAAAGAAAAAAAAAAGCTCGCGGCCGAAGGAGGCTCACCTCTCCGGGGGTGTCAGGACCTCTGACCTCTCGCCGGCAGCTTGTTCTGGTGCACACCCACCATGCGGCTTCTCCGTTCCTCCTCATCCCCTACCAGGAATTGGCAAGCTTCAAGCTGGGCCATGGCGACTCTGATATGCTCGTTCGTGGCACCGACCTAGGCAAGGCCAGGGTGCCTTGCAGGCGGCGTGGCATAGCAGAAGGGGATGGCGTCATGGCTCTTCCATTATTGGGCTCGCCAGTTTCGAAGGCATACAGAACAGGGAGAGGTGCGGTCTGGCTCTGCCATGGAAGGCACAGAGAGGAGGCAGCGCTTGAGGTATAGTGAAACACAACAGGAGAGGGAGAAATCGAGAAAAAAAAATGAGAGAGAGAGAGAGCAGCAGCAACTTCCTCTACCGTGTCTAGACAGGGGTAAACCTGACATTCTTTTTTATTGTCTATTGAACTGAATAAAATACTCATTTCAGTATCCCACAGCAAATAGACATAGAATTGTAGTGTCTTATAGCAAAGACATCTTTTATTAGTGTCCGAGAGCAAAAGCCACATTTGAAGGATGTCCTCCAACCAATTTTTCCTTTAATCTATTACCTATTCTTGTAAATTTATGAAATCTTCAAAATATGCATAGCCAAACGATAGATAGATGGACAAACAGACATATAGATAGATAGATTCTAGAGATTTCTTTCCTTGCTATAAAAAGGAGCACATACACATGGGTATGGAAATTCTATATAAGAGCATCACATTTTAATTTGGTAGCCACCTGCCCACTTAGCAAAAACAATGTTCCCCACGAAAGCAACAGTTCTATTCCTCGTAGTGTTCACAACATTTTCCATTAACCCTGTGATTGGAGTACCGGACTGCAGCAATTACACAAAGTCACGCCTCCTGATACTATGTCAGTGTTACATCACTAAAGGAGACCTCGTTCAGCTCCCTCCCTACCAGGGTTATTGTTGTATGGCCGTGAGAAGGCTTCAGAGGAAAGACAGTCAAATGATTCAGTGTCTTGCGGGACTTCTAGATTCTGAAGATAAAAAGAAATATGATGCAACAAAGGTCCGGCATCTCAGCGTATCCTGCAAATAACCAACTATACACCTTTTTCCTTCCTGTTCTAATAAGGTAAAACTCATGAGCCGCATATCGTTTTCATAAGATGTCTGCACAGCAAGGCAAGTACTGATGATAAGGCAACCAACAAATGGACTGATCATGTTCTTTTTTTTTTTCATTGTCAGGTCATCCTTTAAAGGGAGCGATGTCATTGATGGTCGTAGCAGAGGGTGTTTCGAAAAAGATACTTTACTAGTTAAGCTAAATAGAGATTTTGTCAACAATGCGTCAATCAATCGCTCATGTATCTTTCAACGTAGAGAAATGTCTGTGATCCAGATTAATGGTGTCAGTTTGGCATGGCAATTCATCTCCAATGCACCATCCAGTCAAGTGCTAACGAAATTACAAGAAAACAAAAAAGCAATGTTGTGTAACATAGACATCTATATTTTTTTTCGGTCAAGGGCCCTTTAGCGAGTATCGACGCTCGCACTGAATCAGGGTCACTCAAAGACTCCACACTTAGAAAGCTTCTACGGCAAGGTTGATTGGACTTTGTTAATCAAATAAAATATACTAAGGCTGATTGGACTACTGTATATAAGTCTATTAGTACCAGTTTGAAACCGCGCTTATTAGTACTGGTTTTGGAAACAGTACCACGGAAATTGAGAGACGAGTTTTATTACTGGGTCGTCCACCTAGTAGTAAAGGGGTACTTTTTAGTACCGTTGGTAACATCAATCATACTGTCATACAAAAAAATAAATATAGGGAGGCTACTGCACAGTCACACATCATGTGATGTTCGTGTGCTCAGTATGTCTTATTCAAGCGTGTCCTACCATCACACCTATGCACCAAATCCACCTTAGCTTGTGAATACTTTCCTTTTAAATATACCCGTGGAGACGTTTTTGTACCGGTTAGTGTTACCAACCGGTAGTTTTGCTGACTGAGAATAGAGATTATGTTATAGGAATTAATTTCCTGTAATAAATGAGATATCAATTGATTAGTTTCATGCATCACCAACTCTGAGTGAGGATATCTTATTATTTAAAATACATTAATTAGATACTCAGTTCTCAGTAATTTATACTACATATATCCATAAGGGACACCATTATCAAGGCCCCAATATGTATAGGAGTATTTTTTTATACATCTATTAAGATATTTCAGATATTATCCTGAGCAATAAACTATCAAGAGTTGTTGGGTGACTACCTCATATACTATATATGCATCAAGTTTGAGCACTCATTTCTTCACCTCGTCAATCACCACCTACTAGCTAGACGATTGTTATATTAGCACCAGATGTTGCCTTCTTGGAAATTAGCTGTCCTCTTTCTGGTAGTATGCATGGTTTCTACCGACCTAGTAACCAGTAAAAGGCCAATATGCAGCAAGATACAAAGGGAAAAAATCCTGAAGGAGTGTGACTATTTCATAAAACCAGGTTATCCCATTCACCTCGTGTCAAGAGACAGCCCATGTTGTGCAGCGGTGAGAGAAATGAGGGACATGGACATGGAGTGCGTCATCTTGCAACTTACACGAGAAGAGAAGACAAAGTACAGCATAGAAAAGATCCGCGCGCTCAGTCACCTATGTGAACTACCTCCTCCTAGTCCTCAGGTAAAATTTATTATCTTGAACATGTATGTTTTTTGGGACGAGGTAGTATATATAACAGTACTTACAATATCATGAATCCTGTCATCACTATATTATCCTTAATTATAAAATGAAAATAAAGATGAACTGTTCTAACACACAATCATCGACCTCTCAAATGCAGATCATGGATAAAGTGATGCCTGAAATCCTTGGCTCTACGAAAAAATTTGGTAAATGATATGCATCCGCTGGTTAATAAAATAGATAAACTTGTTATGATTACTAGTCGTGTGATGTACCTGAACTATCATATGGAAAGATGCTGTTGATAAATATTTGTGATGCCGTTTGTGTATTCCCTCTCCGTCATGAATGCAACGCTTGTGAATTCCTCAGCTAAAAAAAAACGCTTGTGATGAATTCCTGACAGTTTTAGCAATTATCCTGTCACATACGCATAGACAAAGTTGATATACACATGCATGTGTCATGGTATGTTGCAGACTGGGCCAAGCCAAAGGGTGAGTGGGCTGCACTATTGATCCTGTATCGGCCCATGAACATCTATGAGTGGTGCAGTGTATACAAGTACAGAGAGGAGAAGCAGCAGAGGAGTCGTCGGATGACCAGAATCGGAACCGGGAAACCGGCGGCGGCGAGCGCGAGCTCGAGGCGAGCATCTGCTCGAGTATTCCCTTCCTCTCTTCTTCCTTCCTTTCCCATGTACCCGGCTTCTAGAACCTTCCAGTACTTTCCAGAATCTCTGTAAACTTGTGAAGTTGTTGAATCGAGGGGTAGGTTCGTGACATTTGGTATTCAGAGCCACCACCACCACCACCACCACACAGATTGAGTGAACATGGCAATGGAGCAGTTGACGGAGGAGGAGATGGCTGCGATCTGGTTGAAGCTCCTGGAACTGGAGAAGAAGATGGATGCAAATCTCCAGATGTTGGACGACATGAATCAGAAGCTTGGGAAGGCGACCGTTGTGCTGCGCAGCGCCCCCACCAGCTCCAGCATGCCTGCGTCAGCACCTTCCTCCTCGCCGACGTCCTCCCCACCACGGACGCCGCTCTGGTTGCTTCCTTCGCGACCACGGAGCTCCTTCCTACGACGCCCACCAAGTGTTCGACAGCGGGTCTCTACCAGTCTACGAGCGTTCCTGTGATGGCGGCAACCATGGCACTGGTAACGCTCTCTACTTCCTCAACCTCTGCACTACCTCAGGATGCCCCCACCACGTTCCCAATGGCGACCTCGCAGCATCCAGCAGTGGTGCCCACTAGGTGTTCGAAGCTGGGCCTCTACCAGACTGCCCACGTTCCGGAGTCGGCGACCATGGCATCAGCACTGCTCTCTGCTCCCTCAACTTCCACCATCAGCAAGCACCCTGCGGTGGCGCACTCCAGGTGCTCGATGCTAATTCTCCACCAGACTGTCTGTGTTCTTGTGCCTGCAGATGATAGCAAGAATAAGGCTCCTGATCCTATTACTGAGCATCTTCACACGAGCGAGTGCTTAGAGTTGCATCAACCATGGCCACCACCAGCACTAGTTCCTGATAATGTGGTGCAACGACCCAGACCATGGCCATCTTTTAGTTCTCACAGTAGTCTAGTTGGAAGGCAACCACAACTACAATGGCTAGCAGTGGTTATTCTAAAAAATTATGTGTTTCTTCAAGGAGTTGTGCCTATCGTCCCAGTAAATTGCAAGGGAAAGGGGTTCAAGTTCAGGACACTACGACTAACTTGGGAATACTGCTTGCAATATGTGTCTGAATTCAAGGGTTCAGCGCTGGTAATTGGTGCTTTAGACCTGCATCTGCTAGTCCCAAAAGTAGTCCAGAAAGAATACATAGAAATCCTGGATGCTGAGACTATGATCTCTATTTTGGAGAGGACTAAGTATATGCTTCCTTGGTCTTCCATGCATCTGAACAAGGACATAGACATGCTTGTTGAATCTGAGAAGTTCCTACAAAACTGGATGTTGATGACTTTGAAGGAAAAGACAAGCTGCAATTTGACAGTCAATTTTGTTGCCAGCAAGCAAAAAGTGGAAGAATGTCTTCATTCGAAGGAAACTATGGTAGCTCTATCCAAGTTTTGGTTTCAGTTTCAGTTGTGGCCTGCACCTTATGCACTTGGGAACAGAGTCAATTTTATGATTTTTGTCAGGTGCAACCACAACTTGTTAGGGTTGGATGACACCAAGGAGCAACTGCATAAATGAATCAGCATTGGAGTCATTGCATGCTATGTCTTGGCTATCTACCTGTTTGGCCAGTGCGTGAGTATGCTAATGGTGGGGTCTCAGTCAACTAAGAAAGGAATGCTATCAACTTTGACAGTGGCTAGTAGTCTGAACTACTGCAAAATGAGTGTGTGCTTCCAGAATAATCAGTTTTACTTTGAGAAGCTACTTGACAGTAAGGAAAGGATTCAGTTTATAGTCCAGGGAGATATGCTTCATGGTCTAAAATTCCTTGTATGGCTGCAACGTCAGTTCTTTAATGCACTCCTGATTAGCTTCATCATCTATCGAGGGGTCCCTTGGGATCCAGGTGGTAATAAATTTTTTCTTGGTGGATTTGAGTCTGTTGATTGCTTGGGAGACCTAGAAGTGGGGCAATCCTATCTATGGAAAACAGAGCTTGTTGTGATTATGAACTGGAAGCATGTGGCAGCTATTAGTCTTACATCTGGCACTTCAATTTGCAAGGAGGCCGAACTTCAGTTGAAGGCTGTTAGGCTGCCTGCACTTTTTGATCAAGCATTTCCCTCTCATTTTATGAACAACACAATATCCGATAAGTTCAAATTGCCACCTGGAAGCAAAATTCATACATTGTTTCATGTCTCACTTCTCATGAAAGTAAAAGGTACTCTGATCTCTGTCAGCCCAATCCTTCCTCCAAACGATGTGTCTATGCACTTTCCAGAGTTGGTGCTGAGTTGGGTTCATGCTAGCTATTTGAAAGTTGATCGAAAGTGCACTTTCTTGCTGAATGAAACCAATCAACAAATGGTTAAGCGAGAAGGTATCAGAATGGAAGTATTTGAACTTGATCCATACATTTGCTATCCGAAGCTACTGGACACTGCCATGTGTTGTGATCGGTTGACACTCTACATCACAATCATGCAAGTTCCATGGGATCCAGGTGGTTCTGAGTTTCTTGATTTATAAGAACGGATTGGGGACAAGCCGTTATTCAAGGAGGGAAGAATGTCATGGTATGTTGCAGACTGGGCCAAGCCAAAGGGTGAGTGGGCTGCACTATTGATCCTGTATCGGCCCATGAACATCTATGAGTGGTGCAGTGTATACAAGTACAGAGAGGAGAAGCAGCAGAGGAGTCGTCGGATGACCAGAATCGGAACCGGGAAACCGGCGGCGGCGAGCGCGAGCTCGAGGCGAGCATCTGCTCGAGTATTCCCTTCCTCTCTTCTTCCTTCCTTTCCCATGTACCCGGCTTCTAGAACCTTCCAGTACTTTCCAGAATCTCTGTAAACTTGTGAAGTTGTTGAATCGAGGGGTAGGTTCGTGACAGCATGCAAGCATGGTCATTGTTAGACCAGCTCACCAGTCACCACAGGGACCTTCCCTCTCTCTCACGCTCACGCCGAACGCTAGAAAGCAGATGAGCATCAGCTTTTCGGCGACGAACACTTTACCGCAACAGCTTGTATATCTTGAAGATTATATTCTCGAGACATGCAAAGTAAAACAGTGGAGCACAGAGTATTTATTAACCCAGGGAGCACACAATAGATCACTAAACTCCAACCCCGCCTACGCTCCATGATCCACACAAGACCAGTGTGCCTCGGGGGCGGGTGAGCTACTTGCTCTGTCAGCACGCCCCGGCCTCTCCTCCGAACGGACCAGCGCTTCACATCCCAATATACAATTCGTAACTAACTAAGACCATCCTTGCATAGCTGGACTCCGACAAGAACACGATCATCGTCCAATAAGCTTGATCGTAACTACCTTCAATGGCAACTTGAACACACGAAGTTCCATGCACAACTTGAACACACCTAACTGGACAACAACCAAATCAGATTTGTTCCAAATAAATAGTCATCCCTCTAAATACACATATGTAACAGTACCGCTATGAGAACCGTTAGAGAACTGCACATAAGATTGACAAAGCTAGTCTTCACATGCGTCTCAGTGATGGGTATACAGAGGAACAAGTCAAGATCGATAGAGATTGGCTTGCCTGGAATTTAGAATGGATCGTCTGATTTCAATTCTAGATGGTGACTAGCAAAACACGTTAGAGGAATCAGTTTCCGTTTCCTTGATAACTGCTTCAATTTATGGGATCAAAACAGCTCTTTAAGATGAAATTGTACATGTTTAATTCAGTCAACAGACAGTGTAGGCGAGGTCGATATTCAGGCAAATAAAGACAGAGTTGTGGAGAGGATTCCAATATGATAGAGATGGGCTTGATTTGAATTTAGGATGGAACGTGTGATAAACAGCCCAACGTATTTGTGGAATCAGTTTACATTCCTTGATTCCGGCGCCAGTTGAAGTAACCCAAAACTGCCCCTAGGGTCTTGTTTGGGGAAGTAGTAGGCTGAAGTGGAATGGGAGTTGGAAGCGAAATTAGTTCAATTTAGACTCAGTCCCCATTCCACTTCAAACCTTCTATTTTCGAACAAGCCCTAAGGTGAAATCCCTTATCTGATCCTCAAAATCCCTGCATCACAATCAGACCTACCATCAGAGATGCCTGGGTCGGGTGATATGTTTGTTGTATAACTGCTGTGTCGGCAAGGGGTTCGATCAGGCAATTGAAAGATGTGATCTCAATCTCCACAAAAATAAGAAGGGATAGGTGTAAATCAATAAGGGGCTTCCTTTTTCATCAACCATGTTCAACATTTACTGTTTGGATGTCGAAATTATAAAGACAAGGAGGATGTCGGAAGGCGCTCCCATGCAGGCCCACTACTACGAAAAATATTTTTTATTGTGGTAAAAAATGATTAACATATGCGGTTTTTTGCAACTATCTCAGAAGCAAGGTTTCTGTAAATGGACATTTAACCGAGGTGGTTTTGTATGTACCTCGGTTGATCATGTAAAAAAAATGAAAAGCAAATCCCTAAGATGAGCCCACCAAGCCCACCGATGGGCCCGCCTAGCTCATCCATGGTGCCGCCGATGTGCCTCGCCCCGTGCCACCATGTCGTCGCGCCACGTGCCTAGCCTCGTTGCGCCTCACCTCGCCGTTGCATCCCACCTCGTGTTGTCGCGCCTAGCAGCACAGTAGAGCACCGCCACACCTCGCCTTTCCTCACACCACTGCACACCCCACCTCATGCCACTGGCGCGCCCACCTCACGCCATCGTGGCACTGCCACGCCTCGCAGGAGAGAGAGAGGGGGAGGGCACCACTTCGCCTCTCGGGGGGGGGGCGAGAGAGAGGGGGCAGGATGGAGGGAGGGCACCATCGTGCCTCGCGAGAGAGAGAGATATGGACAAGGAGAGGATGAGACTCAGGGTACGGGTTTGAGAGAGGATGGTGTTCATAGGCACTAACTAAGATGGTTCGGATTCTTGTCTGCCTCCGAGGCCCTTTTCAACAACCTCTGTAAATGTTTTTTTTCTAGTAGTGGCAGGGAGGCGGCGCACCAGCACGGGTAGGACAGCTGCACAGGCCATCGGGGTGGTGGCCCGAGGCCGCGGAGGTGGTGCTCCCGCGCCCAGGCAAGCGCACGTAGGGAGATAAAAGTACGAGTTGGCATCCTGCTAGGCGCGCCAACGTGGGCGGCCACAGATGGCGTCAGTGCTTGGGCCTACGGCGGCGAGTGGCCTTAGCTTATGGCTATGGGAGCCGGAGGCGTAGGGCCGCATGAGGAGCCAAGGAAGAGTGGCATGGCCACCGGCAGCAAAGGGCAGGGCGCAATAGGCTAAAGTGGTGGTGCCGCAAGTAGGAGGAGGAGGCACCAGATGCTAGGGTTGAGAAACAATCCAACAGTTGTACATCCCACACACTAATCTCAAACTCTAGAAGGTGGAAAAGGCTAAAATCTTGTGGATGATGGATAAAAAATAAATTTTATAATTTATTTCATGTATTGGCAGTAGTGCCGGCATGCCTATAATTTGTTGTAAGACAACATATTGACTATGTGATCTGTTACCTTCTATGAAGGGAGCAAGGGAAGCTAACATTAGCGGTACCTAAGGCTGTGAGAGTCTTTGTTTCTGTCTGAGACAATAGAGCTTCATTCATTAAGGAGCAGGAGATCTACAATCAGACTCCAACAAGTGCTCGATACTAGGCAGGGCTTCAGAATACCACTCCACCGTCCCAGGTTCTCCATACACTCTTTTGGCCAACTCATGGGCAACACTATCACATGCTCAACTAGTATGTCTAAACACAAATTCAGAAAACTGTATACCCAAATCATACATCTTCAGGAGTACTTGTGTTAGCGCCGATCGTTGTGTCTCCTTCAGACTCCACACAAGCGTACAGTTTCAAGGCTGTCTGTCTGGATGCATAATTTTGTCACTCGATACGCTCTTGCTAGTCGGAGGCCATCACGACATGCCCAAGCCTCCATCAACAACGCATCCAGGCAGTGGTCATATCTCCTTGCCTGTGCCCCATGAACATGCCCTCGCTGTTCCGCAGCACACCACCAGAAGTACCCCTCCTCGATTCCACCATCATCTGGAGGCTGAGAGTATGTGTCATAAAGATTTAACTGCTTTCACTCTCTTCCTACATACCCACCAAGATATTTGCTCTTTATTTATTATGAAGCAAGAGAGGTTTGAAACCGCTACTGGTTATTCACTCTCACTAACAGTCCTACTTCTACAAAATTGCATTGCATTGTGCCCCGGTGGCTAGAAAAGAATGCATGCTTATTGAAGGGACAATCACAACCTAAGGAGGGATAAATTAGGTGTTCTGAGAACTAAGGCTCTAAATCCTTATAAAAACCTATTCCAAATCTACTGAAATGCGCTATAGATTTTAATATGTGTTGCTACCTCTACCGTACAAATTTTGCCCCCGAGATCGAGTCCAATGAACTACATATGCAAACTCTAGAGTTGATAAATGAGGAATATAAGTAATGAAGCATTGCGGAATATAAATGAGTACAGATATGTAAACTTTCACGATGACTTTTATGAGGGTATCGGAAAGCTCAGGAGTTTTCTACTAGTCCTTGTTGTTGGAGCTCCTCTCAAGGTAATGCATGCACAATGGCCGAGCTCCTCAATCGAGTAACCCAATGGATGGCCTTAAGTGGGTCTCTACTCACCGCTGCTGGAAGCTCCACAGTGTCTTCACTAAGGTAGAGCTACAGCAAACCACCGGGGGGCTCTCCTCCCTCTCACGAACCTTGATTTTACCAGTCCTGGTGCAAGCAAGCACCAATAGACAAGAGGTGTACAAACCTCACTAAACTCTATGCTGACACACAAACAATACCTTACATAGCACACTCGAAATGCCTGGGGTGTAGCATATTGATAGACCCAACCAAAGTAACTAGCTATTGCAACTTTTGCCATAGCACCGATTGATTCGGTGCACATAGGGATGCCAACACCAAATAAGGTGGTTGTTGCCACCCCAGCTAGCTTTTGAGATTTTTCATGTATCCTTCCACACCAATAGGTTCAGTGCCTTCTCACTGACACCACTGAATGAATCGGTGTTTGCCGCACATAGAGGTTTTCAACATTCACTAGTAGAAAAGGGCCTTGTCTTGACGTTTCGCTATTGATGTTCTGGAATCTCGTCGTTAACGATACCCCTACTATGACAAAACGAAAATTTTCATCGAGGATCGTAGGGGACAACCCTTGGCCACTTCGGAACAATGGTGAAACTAAAAAAATATCAATGAACAACATTCATCTCGTCAACAAAAATTGCGCCACCAAAAAATCGTGTTTGCGATGCTCACATTTCGTTGTAAAACCGAGATTTAGGTTAATGGTTAGATGACACGTGGATTATAAAAAATAGACACGTGACGACGCCTTTGTGGACACGTGGACCAATGACAACACGAAACTTGTCCAGACCCGAATGGACACGTCGACCACTCCAAAGATGACACATGCACTAAGGGCACGGTGACGACGCTAAGGTCACATTGACGGCAGTAACGGTTAACGGCATGTGAACGGAGCCACGTTAACTGCTAGTGTGGACCACAACACGTGGATTTGGAGGTTCAGCGACGAAATTTTCGGTTCGTCGCGGATCAAAACGGTTCTGCAACGATGGCTCGGTCGTCGCTAAGAGAGCTCTTTAGCGACGTTTTCTGGAATTTCGTCGTTGCGGACTTTTCTTGTCGCTCGTTAGGCAACAAATACAATTTCGTCGCTAATTTGTCAAAAAAAAAACACCCAGGACGCCGTTTTTTGCCCTTTCAACGACGAAAGCAGAACGTTAAGTAAAGTGATATCTCTAGTAGTGATTGTCTGCAGACTCTTTAGTCGCAGCCTTTGACATCACCGGCTGATTCGGTGGGTAGCTGGGTGAGTATCAAATGGATCACGGTTACACGAGCATTCAGTTGTTCTCCTGCATCACCGACTGATTTGGTGGCCTTATGGTCAGCACCGAATGAATCAGTGGATGCTTCAGTGACACTGTCTTGTTCATTTTCCACCGTTTCTTTGTGGGTCACTTTAGGTGAATATTTAGATATTCCATCTTCTCAATATCCAAACTTATTTGGATATCCCTAATTATTTGGACGATGAATATTTGAATGTTGATAATGATTTGGATGTTGATAGTCATTTGGATAAGGATAATTTGGATGGCTTCCAAAATATCCTTGGACCTGGAACATCTACAAAGATACATCTAAATAATATAATAAGTAACAATGGCTATGATACCAAGTGATCACCAAATCACAAATAATAACCTAGGCCATTTTCTTTACACTTGTCAATGCTCCATGATGCAGCTATGTCCATGTCTCACTGTCTCCCATTTCTTCAGAGGAAAGCCGCTTTCTTCACATATTGCCATCGCTATTTTCAACGCATTATCAAAATATATTGTGGACTGTTCCACCAACTATAAACGGAGTCATATTCAAAACAGTTTCGATCACATTGGGAAAGAACCTGAAGCAATGAATCCATGAAACTAAAAAGGGGGCCTTGAGATAAATGATATCATAGCCCTTGAGATAGACCACATTATCCAGTTTTCTTGCTATCTGATCTCCATGGTTGTTATTATCGTGAGCATTAATCTTTAAGCAGTTGGTGGGTGTTGTCTCTCCTATATATAGGAGCACATGTTCTTCATTCTCAAACATAGTATTAGGTTTTGGGCATTCCTTCAGTCACTCAACTCTTCACCATAACCAAAACATCTAGGTTAGCAGTGTCAAAGATGCTGCTAGGGAAAGTTGCCCTTCTTCTCATACTATGCGCAATGACGTTTTCCCAACAGGTGCTTGGTACATGTACCCAGGAGCAGAAGGAGGCTCTACTCAACGACTGTCAAAAATTCATCAAGCAGGGTCACGAGAATCCTAGGCCAATCCCAGTTATGGGACAAACTTGTTGCAACGCGGTGAACAAGGTGCCGAAGAAGGGCACGAGGATTGACATGCAGTGCATTGTCGATCTACTTACAGAAGATGAGAAGACGAATCACAATGCGAGGAAGATACTGAATCTACCAAATCACTGTCAGGAATGAAGACACAATGCGACTGGCAAAATAATGTAGAAACAACTCATGAGTTCATGCCATCTCGGGCTAAAAATAATAGGAAAATCTGTAACAAACCGGTGGTTATGAAAGCTTACATCCGTGTCAAAAACCATGTCTTGGAATATTTAAATCCAAGCTTATATCTATTTCCATGATCCTTGCATGAGTTTTTTTTTCTGTCTTTCCAACCCGTTAGGCATAGAAATCAACAGAGTACAATACATAACCAGGTTGTTAAGGGTTTCTAAAATGAGCCATAGAGAGCCTACCATCAAATTCAATCCAAATTTCACAAACTAGCCAACAAAACAAGCTATGAATTTAAACAATTGCTAGTTACCAACGTCAAAATAAGTTCTTAAGTGTATCCTTCGAAAATGGCACTTTTCTTGAGCTATTGGGAGAAACACGACCGCAACAATAGAGGAAGGAGAGGAGGGTGTCCGGTTGGAAAGGGGGAGGAGGGGAGAGGGGAAAGTGGTAGGAGGTTTGTACTGGATGCAGTCATCACCAACGGTCCATATTACGAGCCGTTGATGATAGTCTCTATCACCGTTGGTCCGTGTTGCAAACCGTTGGTGATACCTTCACCACTGGTTTTTCTATAGAACCTTTGGTGAAGGGGGTCATCACAGCCGGTTCTAATGGCTCCACGAGGTAGTGTGCATGTCAGACAACAGAACCACTGGTGATGACTATCGCTGCCGGCTGTCCCAAAACCGGCGGTGATGAGCCTAACACTGATGACCATTTCCATAGTAGTGCAATTCTGCCCCAACTAGACTAACTTGTTCTATCTCTTCTCCAACCTATTCTTCTCAGCAAATGCACATGCGCTATTCTTCTCAGCATATGTTCACACCCCGACTTCTTTTAGAAAAAGCAACTCAAAGCTGTCACACCTGGTTTTAGAGAGAAAACCAAATGCATCTCATATGTGCGCCAGGATCAAGATTTACACACATATGATCGACATTAAGTGAATAACAGTAACAGTACTTTAACGTAAGAACAAATAAAGTATTTATTACACTCTCGAAGAGGCACAAAGGCCTAAATGGTTCAACATGATAGTCTTAAACAAATAAACGATAAATGGCAGCGGCGATGTAGACTTCATCCACAGGCAGCTGACTGGTGGAGCACTCGCCTAGATATCATCCAGATCACTAATGTACTCTGCAGCGTTCCCTCCTTCTGATCCAAAGTAAGTAAGGATTATTACACTTATGGTTGGTACTCCGCAAGTGGGGAGAAAGATGCAAGCTACCAAGGAGAGGCTTGGTTCAAGCTGTCAGCATTTTAGTTGGTCAAGTTTTATTAAGCAAGCACCTAATTACTAAAATTAAAGTATATACCAACCCAATTAAATAGTAACATCACAAATACCATCATCATCATGTCCAAGTAACCGCAATTTGATTCAAGGTTTCGATATATTACTCATGTGAGGATCCGCGCCGTTCATAACCGCGAACACGGCTATTGCAATAGGATTTAACACTCTGCAGAGGTTGTACACTTTCACCATACTTTGTGTTTCCTTCTCGCCGGGCTTTGCAAAGCCCTTAAACACTTCCTAGGTGACTGGCGCAAGATTCACTACGAGGCCTTTCCGAACTCCCTCTATGCAAATGTTGGTCCCCGCCGTGCAGAACATCGAAGGCCAAGCCATCCTTCTCTACTCCTCCCACTCGTAACCCATTATCCAACAGAGCAAGCAAGCCTAACATTGCATAGAGTTCATCTATCTTACTTAGCCAAGATCAGAACCATATGATAGTATGGTTGTACGTAATAATCCTAGGTGGCCGCTCCATGTTCTAATTAACAATAGTGATCTTGTTTAACCAGCTCATCATAAGCATATCATGTTCAATAATTGTTCAAGTAGCGACCCACCATAAGCCCAAAGCTTTGCATCTACCGTGGCTACCCGACATGAATGTAAACCCAAGTGTCAAGGCATGAGAGTAAAAGCTTGGCATCCTTAAATAGGTTCCCATCAAGATTAATGCAAGACATAAATAATAATAAACTTTAATGTAATGACATGTGAATAGGCATCAAAAGAGAATGGAGAGGGGGAAATACACTTGCCTTCCTCAACTATAAAGATTGGCTCTTCTTCGTAGTACTGCTCTTGATCGTCCTCCTCGTACGGAACGTTCTCTACACGCACACACATCACAAACATGCAATAAATAAGTAAACAAACAATACACCATCCAACTTTAAAATAATGTAAACATGTATGAAACACTATTGTTCATGAAATTATGAACCTACGGATGCAAAGATCTCTCAAAACGGATTTAAAACAGTGAAAACAGGCTTAAAATAGAACTCAGGGGCTATTCTGCGATGAAAATCGACTTCCAAAGATCTAACCAAAAGATTTCGAAGGGTCTAAACATAATTTCCTATATAAACAGAAGGTCTAACATGTAAAAAGGACACGCTAGAACGGTGGGTTCAAATCTAAGAAAGAGAAGGGGCTAATCTGAAAAAAACAGGACCTAGATCAAAATACTTTTCAACCACTTCGGACTGCGGGTTGAATCTTGGAAAACAGGAGGGCTTTTCTGCAAAACAGCCAGGCTGACCGGTACACCCCCAGTTGATCTAGGTCGGCTCAGATCTGAGCCATCGGATGCGGATCTAAGGGCTAGGGTTTCACGCGGAGCTTGGGTTGCCAGGACGGCCGGCTAACGGCGACGCGCGGCGGCGCTCTCGCTGGAGCCTTGAAAAACCTATGCTAGAGTTGGCCAAAACGAGCGATTCCAAGCCCTAGACCAAGATTGAAACATGGGAAACACATCTAGGGGTTTTGCAGATAGGATTGGGTGGCGGACACGGCTCCATACGAGCCATGGCGGACGGCGGCCACGGCGAGGCGCCGACCGGGGATTCGACGTGCACATTGGGGAAAAAGAGGGGCACGGCGTGTTCCTTACCCCCGTGCGAAGCTCGGCGAAAACTCAAAGTCGAAGAAGCGGCGGCAAGGAAGTGGAACGGCTATGGCGGCGTCGGAGCTTGAGGTCGGTGATGGCGGCGCGAGCTCTGGCGGTGGCTGCAGCTAGGGTTGACCACGGGTGAAAAGGCTGCGATGGCGGTGCTTTTATAGATGGGGGTGGCAGCTTTGGCGTGCGGGCCCAACCACGAGGCACGGTTCGGGTGTGATGCGCGCCTGGCTCGGCTTGGGTCCGACCCGAGGAAGGAGATGGCGCCGAGATGTGGGACCCACTGGCAGCGAGAGAAGGAAAAAGGAAAGGGGAAAAGAGAGCTAGGCCGACAACGGTTGTTGGGCCGAGCGAAAGAGAAAAGGGCTGGCTGAAAGGGAACTTGGGCTAGGCTACAAAAGAAGAGAAGAGAAAAGAAAGAAGGTTTGAAAAGTTTAAACCTATCAAGGGATTTGTTTAAACTATTTTAGGACTTTGTTCAAAATTCAAACTTCACAAAAAAATAAATGCAACAGCATGAATGCAACAAAAACTTTATTGGACTAAAATTTTAGTGATGTTTAACTATTTATGGACAATATTTATTCTATCAATTTAAATATAGACTTAAAACAAGAAACTAGGATTAAAGGTTGCTTATATTGATTTAATTGTGATGAAATAAATTTAGAGTGTTACAAATCCTATCCCCCTTAAAGAGAATCTCGTCCTCGAGATTCAGAAAGATCTGGGAACAACTGAAGGATGACTCCACTGCACCTTGCACATTTTGATCACCTTGTTTCTAGTGACTCTCTATGAAGTCTCCAATATCTTAACAAGCTGCTCTGTGTACGTCAGATCCTCCTTAGAATGATGACTCCACTGCACCTCGCACATTTTGATCACCTTGTTTGTAGTGACTCCCTCTGAAGTCTCCAATATCTTAACAAGCTGCTCTGTGTACGTCAGATCGTCCTGTACATTAAGCTCTTCCAAAGGCAACTCTTCCTCAGGTACCCTCAAGCACTTGTTTAACTGGGACACATGGAACACATTGTGTACATCTGACAATCGGGCTGGTAATTCTAGCTGATATGCCACCTCACCTCTTCTTTCCAGAATCTTAAATGGACCAATGAAACAAGGTGACAGCTTCCCTTTCACCTTGAATCTGCGAAGGCCTCTGACAGGTGACACCTTGAGATACACAAAGTCACCCACTTCAAATGTCAACTGCCTCCGTCTGGTGTCTGCATAGCTCTTCTGCCTAGACTGCGCTGTTCGGAAATTATCTCTGATTATCTGCACCTGTTGTTCAGCATCTTGGAGAATATCTGGCCCAAAGAATTTACTTTCTCCCGTCTGGCTCCAGTACAACGGTGTTCTGCACTTCCTACCATATAGAGCCTCAAAGGGTGACATCTTGAGACTCGCCTGATAGCTGTTGTTATAGGAGAACTCTGCGTATGGCAAGCTTTTGTCCCAACTACTGCTATGATTCAGAGCACAAGCCCTCAACATATCTTCAAGAACTTGATTGGTCCTCTCTGTCTGGCCGTCTGTCTGTGGATGATAAGCCGAACTGAAATTAAGCCTCGTATCCATGGACTCATGCAGTTTCTGCCAGAATAATGACGTGAACTGAGTACCCCGATCAGAAACTATCTTCTTTGGAACTCCATGCAGACACACATTCCTGGACATATACAGCTCCGCCAATCTAGCACTATCATAACTCGTCTTGACTAGAATGAAGTGAGCAGACTTTCTCAATCCGTCCACAACAACCATATGGAATCATAGCCGGAATGAGTACGAGATAATCTGACAATGAAATCCATACCGATCTCTTCCCACTTCCATTCTGGTATCTTCAAAGGCTGAAGTAATCGTGCAGGTCTTTGGTGCTCTGCTTTAACTCTCTGTCAAACATCATACACGGCCACGTGCTCTGCAACATCTCACTTCATACCATACCACCAATACCTTTCTTTCGGATCCTGGTACATCTTGGTGCTTCCCGGATGGATAGAATAAGCTGAATCATGTGCCTCCTTCAATATAAGCTCTCAGAGATGATTATTCTCAGGCACACAAATCATGTTCCTAAACCACACTGTTCCTTGTTCATCCTCGGTGAAATCTGTAGTCTTCCTTAACTTAATCACTTCCTTGATTTCCTTTGTCTTTTCATCTCCTGACTATCCTTCTCCGATCTCTCGCTCTAGTGTTGGCTCTACTTCCATGGTCATAGCTTCCACATGAGCACAAATTCCCAAATTGAGACGTTCCATCTCCCAACACAATTCCTGTAATATCTATCGTTCTAGTAGCATGCTGACTTGACTCTTCCGACTGAGAGCATCTGCACCCACATTGGCCTTCCTGGGGTGATACTGAATATCCACATCATAGTCCTTGATCAGCTCTAGCCATCTGCGTTGTCTCAAGTTCAAATCCCTCTGAGTGAAAATGTACTTCAGGCTCTTATGATTTGTGAAAATCTGACATTTGTTCCCAATCATATAGTGCCTCCAAATCTTCAAAGCGTGCACTACGGCAGCTAATTCCAAATCATGAGTAGGATAGTTCTTCTCATGCTTCCTCAACTGCCGCGAGGCGTAAGCCACAACTCTGCCTTCCTGCATCAACACACACCCATGGCCTTGATGTGAGGCGTCACAGTACACATCAAACCCTATGCGAATATTAAGCATCACTAGCACTGGGGCCGTGGTCAATCTCTTCTTTAGCTCTTCAAAACTCTGCTGACAAGCATCACTCCACTGGAACTCTCTTCCCTTCTCCAGTAATGTAGTAAGAGGCTTAACAATCTTAGAGAACCCTTCAATTAATCTGTGGTAGTAACCTGCCATCCCCAAGAAATTTTGGATCTCTAACACATTTTAAGGCGGTGCCCACGGCAACACATCACTAACCTTGCCTGGGTCTACCATGATACCCCCATCGGTGATGACATGACCCAGGAAAGAAACTTCCTTCAACAAGAAGTCACACTTGCTGAACTTGGCATACAACTTGTGTTCCCGTAGCTTCTGCAATACCAGTCTCAAGTGTTCTTCATGTTCTTCCTCGTTCTTGAAAAATATCATGATATCATCGATGAACACAACCACAAACTTATCAAGATACTCCATGAATACCTTGTTCATTAGATGCATGAAGTTTGCAGGTGCATTCGTCAGACCAAACGACATGACTAGATACTCATAGAGATCGTACCTGGAAATAAAATCAGTCTTGGGAATATCCTCCCTCCGAATCTTCACTTGATGATAGCCTGATCGCATATCAATCTTGGAGAAAACTTTAGCACCTCTCATCTGATCAAACAAATCCTCAATCCTCGGGAGTGGATACCTGTTCTTGATAGTCACATCATTAAGAGCTCTGTAATCCACACACATCCTCCTAGTGCCATCCTTTTTATCCACAAAAATCACAGGAGCTGCCCAAGGAGACGAACTAGGTCTAATGAACCCCTTAGCTTCAAGTTCTTCTATTTGTTTCTTTAGTTCTGTCAAATCCTTAACATCCATCCTATATGGTCTTTTTGAAATAGGTGCAGTACCAGGTAAAAGCTCAATACTGAACTCAAAGTCACGGTCAGGTGGCATACCTGGTAAATCCTCTGGAAAGACGTCCGGAAATTCACATACGACCTTGATATCTTCTAGAGATCTCCATTTCAACTGATTTACAGTACCGACACTAGTTGCTGGAGTAGGCATGAACTCAATTCTGTCCCCTTGTGGGCTAGTCAGTAACACTAACTTCTTGGCACAATGAATGACTCAGTCATGCTTTGCTAACCAATCGATCCCCAGAATGACATATAGAACATTTGACTTCTCATTTGATTTTAGGACCACTATATCAGCTAGAAACTCTCTCCCCATGATTCTAAGTGGAACATCCGGGCATATTTGTGTGGCTCTCATCTCACCAGCAGGAGAATGAACTATTAAGTGAGTTCTCAAAAGCCCTCTAGATATGTATGAATAGGATGCTTCGGAATCAAATAAAACTGCAGCAGGTTTTGAGTTTACGAGTAACATACCGAGCACCACATCATGGGCCTCCTGAGCTGACTCAGCAGTCACGTGATTCACCCGTGCGTAGTTCTGCTGATCCATGTTGGCTGGTGCTTGAGAAGCAGATTGCCCATTCTTCTGACCACTGCCTGCCTGAGGCTGAGGAGTCTGAGGCAAGCGCTTGGGACACTGATTAGCATAGTGCCCCGTCTCACCGCACTTGAAACATCCCCTGGGCCTCACTGGAGTAGTAGCATTGGTGGGGCACACCGGCGCACCAGGCGTGTTGCTTAGGCGATTCTGCTGGGGGGTGGGGGTGCGCTACACCTGCTGAGAATACCTCCGACCAGAACGCTGCACTGGCTGACGGTGCTGATACCCCTGCTGAGGGTTGTAACGAGGGTGGGTGTTGCTAGACTGCCCTGACTGATAAGACTGAGCTTTCCTCTTCTGCTCACTCATGTCCTTGCGTGTTTTCTCACACCCAATAGCTTTATCCAGCATGGTCCGGAAGTTGGGAAAGGTGTGGCTCTGCAGCTGATACATGATAGGTCCTATCAGTCCCTTCAGGAAACGGCGTTGTCTTTTTTGCATCAGAATTCACATCCTCAGGTGAATAACGGGACAACTGAGTGAGTTTGTCTCGATACTCGTAGACGCTCATGTTTCCCTGCTCCAAAGTCCGGAACTCTTCCTGCTTCAGATCCATCACACCAACAGGGATGTGTTGTGTGTGGAATGCATCTTGGAACTCCTGCCAAGAGATGGCATTGGGGGTAGCATGCACATTGACTTATGCATCCCACCAATCAGCTGCCGGTCCTTCCAGTCTTCCTGAAGCATACAGAACCTTGGTGACATTCTTCAGTCAGTCATCTGCATCCAGGGGGTCTGAGGAATGGGAAAAGGTGGAAAGATGCTGGCTAAGAAATTCCCTATGCCTGTCTCCGGGTGGCTGAACTTGTTGTGGTGGAGGCGGTGGCTACTGATTCTGCTGCGCCTGCAGATTGGCCACTATCTCGGTGAGCTGTCAAACCAACTGCATCTGATCCGCGATGAACTGCTGCATTGCCAGGTCCATTGCGGGATTTGGTGGCGGGTTTGGAGGCGGATTCGGAGGCGGTGCTTGAGCTTGCTGGTTCACCACGTGAGCACGCCTCTGAGTGGGAGCGTCTCTTCCTCCTCCGACCATGGTGGTAACCATCTGAGCGTTAGAAAGATGTGATTCAGAGAATGATTACTGAGATGACAAAAAGAAATAATACACCATCCATGAAACTCATAATAGTATCACAGTGTATAAGAAAAAGTTGATAAAGATGAAAATTAATATGCTCGGGTTGTAACAGATCCTGACCATCCTAGTAACTGGACCATAACTCCCAAACTGTGTATCCAAAATTCACGAAAAATTCACATCTTAGAACTGATCAAGTCACGCATCCAACTCAACTGGAATCACCTCAATCGGAGTTACATAGCTCGAGGTACAAAATAATTAAGCACCCTGTGTCAAGCTGTGAAAACAGATTCTGTGCATGCTAACTTTCGGTATGTTTCTCTTTGTACAGATATCCAAAAATCGTGGAACAATCACAGAAAATCATCCATCAAATTCTTGAACTAACCCAACTGGTTTGAGGTCAATCGGAATTGCATAACTCCATAAATCGTCACAACAGTACAGCAGGTTAGAACATGACGTGAAAATTTCCAGCAATCCAAGAATTAGGTGATAGATAAAATTGAGATAGATAAAAGGATTATAGCTGATAAATAAATAAAAGACCAGAATATGAGCCAACTAATTAATGAATTTATTCATTTTTGTTTGCTTGATTGTGGTCATCACTCCACAACCCAGTACAGACCAACCAAAACTCTAAATCAAACATGGTTCACACACAAGCAAGTAATTAAAAGCACATGTTCGACCTCACACGAATGTAGCAACGAACTTACTCTTAAACTCCTAATTTACTGAAGTATAGTGCCGAAGTTGGGAGCGCCGTGGCGAAGCCTCTTGCGGGGTGGAGACTCCGGGGGATAAAAGGGGATGTCTTCATGTGGGACAGGTGGATCTTGACCATCTTGCTGAGCCCTCATCTCCCGGTTCTCATCATTGAGGTCTTCTAGGTCACCATGTGACTCTGCCAACTCCACCATAGCATTAGCATACTCAGTGTTCAGCGCTGCAGCATAGCATGCGAGGGTGCGGACGGCGGGGTCTCCATTTCCTCCCAACGCTATCGTTGATACCTCTGTGCCAGAGCGACGCTGAGGAAGATAGCGGAAAGGTGAGTTTGCCATCTCTTCACTGAAATCATAGCAGATCGCCAAGAGAGCCATGTGAGTTGCGTTGTTGACTGAGGCTCCATAGCTATAGTGCGGAGTGTCTTTCTCGTGCGTAAAGTAGGTCTTCTTGTAGCCTTCGTCATCCTCTGCCACCCTGATGGTGACTTCTGTGGTGTAGTAGTTCCGGAGTCTCGGATCGATGACATGGGAAGTCTCGTACAGCGGCTCTATGCGGTTGCCAAGCTGCTAGAGCACTGCCCGTAGAAGCGATGGAAAATCACCCGGCGCTCCTGTAGACGTGAGCTTCCTC
This sequence comes from Digitaria exilis, assembly GCA_015342445.1. Classification (NCBI taxonomy): domain Eukaryota; kingdom Viridiplantae; phylum Streptophyta; class Magnoliopsida; order Poales; family Poaceae; genus Digitaria; species Digitaria exilis. Next base: position 1,685,738 of record JACEFO010001613.1, read on the forward strand.
GCTCTAGCAGGACCACCTTGCTGCGGAGGATTCTCACCATCCTCTTCTTCATCTTCTGCATTCCCTTGGTCGCCACTACCTCAGGTGGGGCTTCATGGTCGTCATCTTCATCCTGTGGAACACCATGGCTGGAACTGTCGGAGTCATGGCCCCCATCATCATCATCAGAGCTCCCACCACTAGGATCCTCCGGGTCACCCCCAGCGGCGACAGGTGCCGAAACTGCAAACTGCACTGTCCTCCCAGACGGCGAAGGCACTGACACCACCCGAGGAGAGGTCGTGGAATCCGTCGAGTCTTCTAGCTGCTCATAGTAGTACAGCTCCTCCGGGTCTTCTTCTTCCTCTTGCACTGGCACAGGCGGGGCTTCTACTTCATGTGCACGGCGAGCTGGCGGGGCTGGAACAAACTGCCCGATGTAGGTACCACAACACCCAGTTCTCTTGCGTGGAGTTTGCCTCTCTCTGGCCATCTGCTCGGAGAAACGGATAAAAGGAAAACGAGAAAGAAAGAAGTAAAAAAAATTTGTACTCTGAACAAAAGTTAAATAAATAAATAAATAAACAACAGAAATAAGAACTGAATAAATAAATGAAATTTGACAAGTAACAGAAATAACATAGATTTTTAGAAACACAATATAAGACACACACATTTTGTTTCAAGGATTGACATGGCTTACTAAATAATTCCTTACTTCGACCATTCTATCTAAGCTAGCGTCCTATAGTTAGACTTGCTCTGGTACCTCGTAGTGAATCCTGCGCCACTCACCTAGGAAGTGTTTAAGGGCTTTGCAAACCTGGGCAAGAAGGAAACACGAAGTATGGTGAAAGTGTGCAACCTCTGCAGAGTATTAAAATCTATTGCAACAGCCGTGTTCGTGGTTATGAATGGCCTGGATCCTCACATGAGTAATATATTGAAACCTTGAATCAAATTGTGGTTACTTGGACATGATGATGATGGTATTTGTGATGTTACTGTTTAATTGGGTTGGTATATACTTTTACTTTAGTAATTAGGTGCTTGCTTAATAAAACTTAACCAACTAAAATGCTGACAGCTTAAACCAAGCCTCTCCTTGGTAGCTTGTATCTTTCTCCCCACTTGCTGAGTACCAACCATAAGTGCACTCATCCTTTGTAACACCCAGATTTCCAAGAAATCCGAATGCTTCCATATGTGTGTCCAGGATGTCCATAAAACACATAAAGATTACAAATATTGAATCACAGAGAACACAATGCTCGAATAAAATAGTTTACATCAGAGTTTAACACAAGACATAGTCTTAAACATATGACACAGCGGAAGTCTTATTAAACGCAAACGTTTCATAACTAGTAGAGCCTCAAGTCCACAGGGACACCGACTAGTTGAACACAGCTAGAAGTACGGCAGATCCTCCGGAAACTCAGCAAGCGACTGATCGTTCATTGCTCCATGTGTTACCCATCCGGAATTTTGTTGAATAGTTACAAGTGTAAGTAAACCATCTTACTTAACAAGTATAACACGGGTTGTGCAAGAACAAAGGCTTAACACGGTTATACTGCATTAGCACTTTTAGTTGTTTTATTTTATTATCATCCAATTTACTACAAATGTGTAGAACCCAAGTATAAACCCATTAATAATAATGTATAAGTAATCATAGAATAAACCAACATCAACCTCTAATATCATCTTCTAATCAAAAAGGATCCAGGCCGCTCGTATCCGTGAGCACGGCTATCATGATAGATCAACACTCTGAAGAGGTTTTGCCCTTTACCTGCCGGTCACATAAATCCAAAAGAACTTATGCTACGAGGACTTTCATAAAACACCCTAACAAGCATAGTAGCCGTTTTGGTTCAACATAGGCAGCATAACCCAAGGCATCGAGATTGACCTAAGCTCAGGGCGTAACGTGAGGGGGTTAATTTGTGTCCAGAGCGAGAGCGCAATCATCGCAACGTGTGAAGCTGCTGTACATCGGGCGCTTACATCAAGGGACTTTGCCTAACGGGACATAGCCAATGGAAAAATCCGTCCTCCATGGCTCAAACTATACTCTGACCCATGCTCCCCACAAACGCCTTTCGGTAACCACTGGCGAGCTAGAGACGTACAAGCTAATTATCCAAGACCAGAGCCATTATAGTTCCAACGGCGGCGAACAAGTTCCTGGGTTGCCGCTTTAAGAACCAGACCTTACGGAGAGACATTAGAACAAAGCACGAAGCACATGCTCTGATTCCATAGACCAAACCTTATAGAGACACTAGAACAAAGCACAAAGCACATGCTCTAGTTCCCCAAACCATGTTGCTAAAAAGCATCTTTTAATCATCATTGAAATGAACCATTAATTCAATGTTGACATTTAAATAAATGTTGTTCACAGCGCGTAGCAAAAACTATCCATAATCCACATAACCCGGGTAAACAAGGAATAAGGTAAAGACTAGGAACATCCTTAGTGCATAACAAAATTAGACACATGCATATGAACATATGATTAAATGGTGTATAGGTAATCAAGGATTGTCCGTGTTATACTTGCCTTCCTTAGTGAACTGCTGCTGCACCTGCTCTTCGGGAACAGGGTCGTCGGCGAACTCGAATGGCTCGTCAACTACTCACATCGGTCACCACACAAGCATCCACACATACATGCAAACAAGGCATTTAATTAGAACAGTACACCAAACATAAACAAATAATGAAAAGAAGGCTTTAGAGTTACTGTACGCTTCACTACGAACACATGAGCGCGAAAATCACTCAAATCGGAGTTAAAACGAAGAAACTACGCTTAAAACGGGCTCTAGGGGCTTGCTGGTGAGACTTTTAGGCTTCCAGGGGTGTTTTTGAAAGAAACCAGGGACCTAAAACATAATTTCATATAAAAACCCGAGGGCTAACAAGTAAAACAACAATCTAGGATGGCGGGCACTATTTTTCAAAAGCGTTGGGGCTAAACCGAAAGAAAAAGGACTAAACTGTAATTATTTTTGAATTACGATGTACCACGGGTTGATTTTCAAAAAAGACAGGGGCTTATTTGCAAAACTACCAGGACGCGGCTGAGGGATGACGTCGGCTGACGTCACTGTCTACTGTGCCGTGGACCGGCCGTAGACCGTGGTCCATGGGTCCACGGTGGACTGGGATCGGATCGGATCTAGGCCGTTCAGATGTGATCGGACGGCTGCGGTCGATTGGGGCCGTTTAGTCGCCGGAGTTCGGCGGCGCGTCCGGCTCCACGGCGGAACCTCGCCAGAATCGAGCACCACCGACGCTATAGAGCTCCAAAGCTCGCCGTGGAGGGCTTGGGAGAGAGAGAAGGCGACGGGGAATCGGTTTTGGGGGTTGTGCTCGAGGTTTGAACGATGACGACGGCTAGCGACGAGCCACGGCAGATCGACCACACCGGCAAGGTCACGAGCGCGCAATAGAGCGAGAGAAAGAGGGAAAAAGAGCTGTGGGGTTTCCTCACCGCACGACAGATCTCCAAGGCTAGATCTTGGCGTCGGCGAGGCGGCGGTGCAGCGGTTGGCGGCGGCGGCGACTCGAGCTCGGGCTTGGGCGGCTAGGGTTAGGGCTGCGGCTCGAGAAGGGGGGGAAAAGTCAAGGCTTGGCGGCAGTTATATAGGGCGGCAGGGAATCCTTGGCGTGCGGGCCAAGAAGCAGGAGCGCGGCGCGGCGCGGGTGCGAACTCGAGCTCATCCCGGTGCAGCTCGGTCAGGTGCGTGGGCGCTGGAGGTGGAAGATGACGAGCGGGCCCGGCCTGTCGGTCTAAGGGAGAGAGGGATGGGGAAGGCACTGGCTGTTGGGCGGGCGGCTGCTGTGGCGCTGGTGTGACATCTCTGATGTAAAGATGTAGAAAACACCTTTGAGACAGATTAAAAAGGGAAAAAGTGATGTTGGAATTCAAAAATCCATCAAAATTCAATTCAAATTCAAAAACAAAGGTCTTTTGACACCCAACTGAAATCTCAAGAATTTTGTACTAAACTTGAAAATCTCCAAAAATAAAAGTTGTTTGCCATCAGAAATAAGGCCTAGTCACTGTTTGGAACTTTTCAAAATTTTGCAGTTTAGTCCCTCAAAAACTCAAAAAACCAATCTGAACACCTTTTTGAATTTGGGTTGTTTGACTTTGAAAAATTTGGAATTTCAGGTTCACCCCAAAAAGAAAGTTGCGTCCCACCTCTCAAACTCCAACTTTTATTTTTACACTTTCTCATGTTCGGTTCAAATTTTTGGAGAAAATTCAAAAGGGGCAAAGGAGCTCCACGGAGCTGCCAGCTCGGCCCTGGCGCGCTCTGCGCCTGGCCGGAGCTCGGCCGCCACGTGGCCGGCGAGCGGCGGAGGCCGCGCCGAGCTGGCCAAGCCACGGCGGCGTGTGGCGTTTGTCCTCACGCGCTTGTCCGACTTCTTCCCGAGCCATCACGTCGCGTGCGCAGCGCGTTTTGCCTCGCGCCGCGGAGCGCCATCATGGCCGGAGCTCGGTCACTGACCGCAGGCGCGCGGGCCGCGCAGCGCCGTCCCGCAGGCCGTGATTCTCCTCCCGCTATGCTCCATGAAGCTCTGCAGAGGATCCCCTAGCGCCACGCCACGATCTCCTTCGCCCAACCCGTGGTCGCGCCGCTGCTCGAGCCGTCAGCGCCATCAATGGCGACCTCGACAGCCCGAGCGCGCGTGCGCACGCTTCCGAGGCACCTCGGTGCTCGCTAGCGCACCCAAACACTTCCCTGAGCACCCTCATTCCTTCCCCCAGCCAGCGCCCAGTCCTTCTCCCTCTCCCCGCGTTCGCTCCCATCGTCTTCCACCTCGGGACGCTTCGAGCAGAGCTCGAGCTTCCTTGCCGCGAACCCAAATCGACCGCGAACCCCTCCATGTTTTCCCAATCCCTCGCTCGTGAAGCTCGCTCACTCACCCAGCTAGCCGCTCGAGCACTCCCCAGTTTGAATCGAGCCGCACACGCCGCGAATCGAGGCTTTTCCCCACCGCTCGGCCATTAACACCGCGAACACCACCTCCACGTCGAGCTTCATACCCCGGCCGTCCCCGTCGCAGACGAGCCCCACGACGAGCTCCACCATCGTCCAGTGAAGCTCACACGCCCCTCCGCGCATCGTCTCGACCACCGCAGGCCGCTAGCAACGTCGCCGGAGCCAACCGCGCCGCCGCTCAACGTCGACGAGCCGCGCCGCTCCACCCCCGACCGCGAGACCTACCTCAACCGACTCGCGGTGAGCTCCTCTCCATTTCCCCCAACTTTCCCCGAGCCAACTCGCCGTCGTTTCGCCGGCGTAGCAACGCCGACGAGCCGTGGACCTATTCGCGTTCCCCTTTTTAGTTCTAGGGTCCTCCGCGCAAAAGTCAGGGACCTGTTCGCGAAGTTTTAAAAGTTCTAGGGTCTCCAGCGTAAAAAGATTCTTAAACCTAGATCTATTTTTCCCGAATCTTGTAAAATCCGCTAAAAATCGTACAAAAATCAGAAAAATGCACAAAAATACTCCCTGGACTCGTGAGATTGTAAACTCCAATCTCATTTAAGCATGTATATACTTTTGGTGAAGCATGTTTGAATTAAAATTCAAACTGTAAATTTAGAAAGTTGTGCACCATTTCAAATCCAGAGCTCCGCTAGGGCTGAGCTTTGGATACGTTGTTTGCAGTGACTTTGGACACCTTGTGTCCAAAGGGGACCTAAAAATATGGATGGAGCTTCAGTTATGAATTAATTTGTGATTCCTGTCTTTTTGTAGTCCAGAAATTTTTAAAAATAATCCATGCATGTAAAAATCACCATTTTTCTCCAGAGGCCTAAAAACTTGTTAGCACATCTGTTAAAAATGCAAAACTTAATTTTTGCTCTTTTTAGACTAGCCAATAAATAGATATGTGTTTTCAAATAAAAATTTATTAAGGACTGTCCAAGGGTTATTTTGAGCCACCACTTGGCCAGAGCCCTCCTTGCACTCATGACTAGCTTTGGTAGGAAAATTTCCTGATTTTGATGTATTTTCGATTTTATATGAATTTATTTCATTTCTGCAGGCAGCAGTTTGAACTATTTTTAATAAATTCTGTATAACTCGGATTTAGCTAAAGTTTGGAGTGAGCCTAACTCTTATACCCCAGTAGCTGTCATAAAGTTTATAGATAAAAAGGATGAACAGAAAATGAGAAACGAAAATGAGAAGGAATTAAAGTGGAATTGAGTTATATAAAAGAATAAACCTTTTTGATAATTAGTTAGAATAAAATAAGGAAAGTCTAAAATTTCAAGAACAGCACCCAAACTTCAAATAATAAACGGAAATTCTTTTATATATGTATACAATCACCATCAAAGATGCGTAAAAAATTTTTTTCCACACCCCGTCTAATTTTGTGAAGGAGAAAGTAGTACTTAGCATGTCTAGGTGAATATAGCCTTCAAGGCCTCAGTTTTGGAATCAATAGGCAGCCACTATAAAGTTATGCATATCATGTAGAAGGCGCTTTTCCGGACGGCACCTACCATCTCATCCCCGCCGACGAAGAAGGAATCCCGGAGGGAGGTGCCAACGAAGTAGAAGTCCACCCGGAGGCTAACACTCAGCTAGCGCAAGAAGGCAAGCCCCGGAGCATAACCTAACCTTTAAGGTTTATGCATCTATGAATTCCCTATGCTTGTGCATTTACGTTTCAAGGAGTTGATTGAATACCTTAGCTGCACATTTCTAGTACCTATGACTTGCAACACTACTATGAAAGGATCGATAGGGCATTGCTTTAGGTCCGTTACAAGTCGAGTGATTTCCTGTCACTCGCGAGACATAGGAGTTGCTTGTCTTTACTTATGTTGGAATCATAAGGATGGACGGGCGGGATGGTAGATGTAGATCTCCCGTCCGTGTATGATAATGGATTTAAGGTCGAAACGTGTGGTTGAGTGTGTCAAGTTTTTGAACGTACCACATGCATGCCGATATATGGGAATCGGTAAGCCCGGTACCAGATTGAAGCAGCTAGGGCCGATAGCCATCTCTCCTTGGAAACTTTGTTTCCCCTGCCATACACTTGTGGATATATGCGTGAGACTGTGAGTGAAGTAGTAAACCTTTATCCTAAGGAAGGTGGATTCGGTTCCGAATTGTGGATCGATGGGAAAGGTTGGGAAGTGCTTGTACCTTTTATAGCAGGCATTATCCGTGTGTGTTGGGCTTCCCCTGGCCAGGTAGCAAAATTCGGTTCGAACTGTTCGCTTCTCGCGGTTAATGAGACTGCTTGACCGCCTAGCTGCATTGAGTAACAAGTGGAACTATGAGATTGATGAACTTGTTGTATGAAATAAATTGTACTGCACCACTTGTATGTTTAGAGAGGTTGCTAATCTAGAATGGTTGAATCTACTAGAATATGATGCTAAAACTATGAAAGCAAGGATCTACTTTTAGTTGCTTTTTGGCAAACAAACCCACCGGCCAAAAGCCTCTCATGTCTAGATGTCGGTGATGTAGTTTTCACCCGACGGGTAAGCCTTGCTGAGTATTAGTATACTCAGCCTTGCTTGTGGCTTTTATTATAGGTACAGTGTTGAATGTGGCTGTCGATGCCATGACTTGGCCTACCCAGGTTCCCCCTGGATGGCACATCGAGTGGGTTCCATCCTCTGCCGAGGAACGGGAGGAGTAGCACCGTGGCAGGCTTCATCATGGTGTTACGTTGTATCGTCGTTAGTTTATCTTTCCGCTGCAATGAACTACTTTATTCCGCTGCATGAACTTGATACTCTGATTAAATTTTCGAACTTGGTCTGTAATAACTTGTGATACTATTTGTCTATTTTGAATTTGTGGAATGTTGTAATCTCTGGAACTCACCTTCATGTGGGCGTGCTGTTGTTTGGATCGAGAAAAGTACGTGGTTAAATCGGGTTTAATCCGACGGCGCTCCAGCTTATTCCGGATTAAGTGCCTGACTACTCGATTAGTGGTCCCGGGGTACTTAACTTGGAATAATTTCGGAGTGGTCCGCCACAGCTGGGCTGGTCCGAGCGGAGAGATTGCTGGGCCGGCTGCACGAAGAGGAGAAGGGAAGGGAGAGCTGGGCCAGGCCGGAAGAGAGGAGGGAGGGAGAGAAGAGAGTTTTTGTTTTTTTTTCTTTTCAAACCTAAACACTCACATGAATTCAAATTCAAACTTGAACTCAACAATCAAAAGGAATGCACCAGCATGGAATGCACAAAAAATGTTTTCTACACCTTATATTTGCTTTTAATTATTCAAAATTTTATTTCCCCTTCATTTTTCATGAGCATTAAATATAAAAAACTATTTAATTACTAAATTTTAATTATGGCAAATTTTAGGGTGTTGCGTCCTTGCTTACTTTGGATCAGAAGGAGGGAACGGTGCAGAGTACATTAGTGATCTGGATGATATCTAGGCGAGTGCTCCACCAGTCAGCTGCCTATGGACGAAGTCTACATCGCCGCTGCCATTTATCGTTTATTTGTTTAAGACTATCATGTTGAACCATTTAGGCCTTCGTGCCTCTTCGAGAGTGTAATAAATACTTTATTTGTTCTTACATTAAAGTACTGTGTTACTGTTATTCACTTAATGTCGATCATATGTGTGTAAATCTTGATCCTGGCACACATATGAGATGCATTCGGTTTTCTCTCTAAAACCAGGTGTGACAAAAGCTGACCTAGTCCCAATCCTAGAACTAGTCCAGCCCATTGAGATTAAGTCTCCTTCATGACCGACCTATTTCCACATGGATTTCATACACTTTAGGTCCCTCGTCATATCTCCGACTTGTCTTGTCTTCGATCATTGGCTAAACCCTAGTCCCAGTGGCAACCTCTCTCACCTGATCCTAAATTTGCCGATGTCACACCTGGTTCTAGAAAGACAATTAGATGCATCTCATATGTGTGCCAGGATCAAATTTCAGACATATGATAGACTCCAAGAATAAACAGAACACAAAGTTACAATGGAAAGAATAAAATAAATACATTACAAATATTTTCTAGAAGCGAAACCTTCAACTTTTCACCATAGGTGGGTTACGTACACCAAGTATCCTCTTCAACAACATCACACACCTTCCGAATACTAGGCAGCAGTAAGGAAGGATGAGTACACTTATGGTTGGTACTCCACAAGGCCACCGAAATAACTGGAACGATTTAATTAATATCAACTTTTGAAAAATTTATCATGTGAGGATCCAGGCCGTTCATGATCGCGAACACAATTGTTACAACAGTTTTACACTCTACAAAGGTTGTACACGTTCACCACAATTTGCGTAAAATTTCCGAAGAACTTTGGCCTGAAGAACTTTGGCCTCAATCATGCTGTGCAAAATTAGGCACAATACCACACTTCCGAGGTGTAATCGTGTAGCGATGTTATGCAGGCTTTATTAAGAATTCCTACATGTATTTGTTTATTCCCAGTACTTACGGTTTCAATAGAAGACACAGTCTTCCGATCCCCACACCAACACATCCACAAACATTATCCACCCAACAACAACACAAACACAACACATAGTTCATCTAGTTATTCAGCTAAGACCAGAGCCAATATGGTATTGTGGTTATATGGGAACATCCAAGGTTGCCGCTCCATGTTTTCCAATTAACATATACGATCTTATAAAGCACATGTAGAAGGATGGTTAGGGATACTTGCCTTTCCGCAAAGCAAATCCACTGCACAGCCTTCAACTCTTGTTCTTGACAACTCTAGAATGATGTTCCTCTATTCGTAGCAAACATCGAGCACAAGCACAAACATGTAAGGCAAACAAATAGGAACAACTAAGAACAATGCACCAATCAAGGGAAAAGCCTTACAAGAATGCACTAAATGGTAGAGTTCGTTACTATGATTGCGAGAAAGTAATAAACGCTGAAAACGTAGCTACGGTAGAATGGATACAACTATCAGAAGATTTATATTATAGAAGAAATAAAACACTACATAATTCATTGATTTTAATTATAAACACACGTGTAATGGATACTTTAGAAATATATTCAGTATTTAAATTTATTCAATTTATAATTTTATAGGAAAACACAGGTAAAGCTTAACCAATTTTGTTTGCAAATGTTTATGTATAAATTATACCAATAAACATTTATCTGCAAGTAAGCCATGTGAGATCATTTAACGCACATAGTTGTAAGGTTCAACTAATCAAGTTATATTGAAAGAATATTGAAGTTGGAAATTAATCATATTAATTTATTTTACACAACACCAATGTTTAGCCCTAATTAGATTTTAATTAGCAAAGCTAGTCAATAATTGTTAATCATATTAACATCACTTGTTTATGAAACAACGAGGTAAGTAGCTTTTAGTTGGAAAGAATGTTTAGATTAATATTATTGCAAAAAACACGAGATTAAACTCTATGTGGATTTTATTAATTTAGAAAACTAGTGTAACAAGTATTAAATAATTTAATATCTATTTATTACAAAACACAAAACTTGTTGACCAACAGATTAACACAACAACAACAACAATGAGATTAAGTGGATGCTTAAACGTACCGTCTACAGATTCAACAAGTCTACAGGGATGTAATAACGAGGATGAAACCTTAACAGAGGCTTATCTGTAGAATTGACAAGACACGAGGAATAGATCAGACAATTGCAAAAGAGGAAACGGGTCTTCCTGCAAAAGCTCCAAGATCTTGCTGCCATGTCCGACGGGTAGCTTTGTGCGTCGAGCTCGTTGGCGATTCAGGGGGAGGGAAGCTCGGCGAAGTTAGGGAATAGAGAGAGGAGATCGAGGAGAACTTGAAGAGGCGCTCACCAATGGCGAAGGTAGATGGCGGTGACCGGAGACCAGAGAAGGCGACCGGTGCTCTGGCGGTGCACACGGCGGGATCTCCCTGCAGCGTACCGGCGATGGGAAACAGGACGGTTCGATTCTTTGTGGCGCCGCAAAACTCATGGTGTCGTCGGCTCCCACCGGCGAGGTTCCATGGTGTCGAATCAAGCCTCAATGCTCTGGCGAGGCTTGGCGTCTTCCTTGGCTCATGCTAGGTCGAGAGATGGCGAGAAGGAGCTTTAGGGCTTGAGATAAGATGACGGGATGGCGGCAGCTTAAATAGGCTGTGACGAGGAGGTCTTGGCTTGGCGCGCACACCGAGGTAAGGGCGAGCCGTGTGGAGCTCAGAGCCGATCGAGCCCAGATCGGGTGCGGCTGGGTGGTTGGGGATGACGGGCGAGGCCCACCGGCCAGTGATGGTGAGAGAAAGAAGGTTGCAGGCTGGGCCGAGATGCAGGCTTGGGCTGCTGCGGGGGAGGGAACGGGCTAGATTGGCTTTGGCCCAACAAGGAAAAAGGTTTCGGTTTTATAATCAATTCGAGAAAACATTTCCAGCTCAAAAATTAATCCAGATAATTCTATATATGCATTTTAAACCGCGGAAAATATTCCAAAAACTCCAAAAATCCCAAGAAAAATTCTAGATATAGTTTTGGAGACTTTCAACCCAAATAAAATATTTGGAGCTCAAGAAAAGATTTTTTAAAGCCTTTAAACAAATGGAATTAGCTTCAAGGAGAGGACAATAAATTCCTAGAAAATCTAGTAAATCTTCAAGAGAGATTGATCGAAGATCTAAACGTATTTTGAAAACTATTACACTCATAAACATAGGATGCACTTCGTCATGAATGCAACACTTCAGTTAGGACAAATGTTCATTTGATTTAGAAAATTGATTATTTTTCCCACACTCTGATAATAAAAAACATCTTCAAAAAGTTTTAATAATTCATGGAAATTGTTTATTGAATTGGTCGTTCTATAGGCATCCCGGAATCCCAAAATTTAGGATTTCAGGGTGTGACAGCCGACCTAGTCACAGGACCACCGGGTCGGATGTTCAACCTTACTGACTTGTTTTCCTCCTAGGCTGATGTAACCCTCTGATCGGCTTAGACCTACCCCGACCTAACCATCTGCAACCTCGTTGACCTTTTCTATGTAGACTAGATCCCATTGGCTATCTAGCCTAGCCACCGGTACAAGTCTTACCCAACCGACTACTAAATACCACGTCTATGGCGTAACATCATCAATCTCGGCTAGCTTGATGAATCCGGCTATCAAGTTGTCATCGAGAATGGTGTCCTAAAGGTGCACGATCCCCATCACGAACTCTTCGCCAAGATAAAAAGTCTGCAAATCGTTTGTTCAAGATCAAGCTCACCATTGCACAGCCTGTCTGCCTGCTGGCCAACTCTGAAGATCCAGCTTGGCGGTGGCATGAGCGGTTTGGGCATCTCAGCTTTGATGCCCTGCGTAGGCTAGGGCACAACACAATGGTTCACAAACTTCCCTTACTCAAGCACGCACACCAGTTTTGCGACGCGTGTCTGGCCGGCAAGCAACATCAGGCCTCATTCCCCACGGAAGCTAGGCAATGTGCAAAGGACCGGCTCGACTTGGTCCATGGCGACCCGTGTGGGCCGGTCACACCTTCGACACACAGAGGTCGTCAGTACTTCCTACTTTTGGTCGATGATGCGAGTCGCTATATGTGGCTTGTACTCCGATCGACCAAAGACGAGTCTGCCGGCGTGATTAACAAGTTCTTGGCGAGTGGAGGGTGAGTGGAACTTACGGACACTCCGAACAGATTGTGGTGGTGAATTCACCACTGTGACATTTGGAGAGTATAGTGCACAAAAGGGCATCCAGCGGCAGCTCACGATGGCGTATTCCCCACAACAAAATGGCATCATGGAGCACTGCAACCAGACCATCATGGCCATGGTGTGATGTCTGCTAAAGGCGAAGGGGATGCCAGGTGCGTTCTGGGGCGAGGAAACAACGATGGCAGTCTTCATCCTCAACTGATCCCTGATGAAAAGTGTGCAAGGTATGACACCCTATGAAGCTTGGCACGGTAAGAAGCGCACCGTGTACTTCTTTCGTCGCATGTTCGGTTGCATTGTGCATATCAAGGTCACCCGCCCACATGCCGGCAAGCTAGCTGATCGGAGCATCATGATGAACGTGGATCGAAGGCCTACCGAGCGTATCATCCAGTTAGGAAGTGCATTGACATCACCAGAGAAACTATGTTTGATGAGGAACACAGGTGGAATTGGGCCGATGCCATCAAAGACGCGACCGGGCCGAAGACATACACTGTAGACTACATGGTGAACATGCTAGTGGGTTCCGGCAAGCCAGCATCGCCTGTATCCCCAACAGCCTCGTCACCTCAAGGTCAAGCAACAGCGGAACCTAGTATGCTGACAGCAACAATGGGAGGCCCAGGTCATTCCGATGTGAACTTTTTTTTTTGAACTAGTCGGCAAGAGAGCTGCCTACTACATTGATTAGAGAAGAAGCCAAGCGGCTAAAGAGTACAAACAACAAGCTGTAAAAAGAAATCTATACATAAAACTTTTGCCAAAACTAGAAAAGGGCACTCAAGTGCTTTGCTCCCGCAGCTGTCACCTTGTGATAAAATATTCTTGCATTACACTCTTTCCAAATCTCCCAGCAAACATGGAGAATTAGCATTCGTTGCCCTTAGCCGCAAATGATGAGGTCGACGCCATTGCTGTCCACCATTCATGAACTGTGGTACAAAAAAAAATCTTGGCCCGCAGGGGGTAAGCAACCCCCGGGTATTTTGCTAAGAAGAAGACCTTCTCACGCAGGTCGAGAAAACCCCCGAACCCCTGCCCCACCCTTACACAGCGGCACCGTAGCCCATGTAAGACGACTAACGACCTGGGCCGGGCCTTAGACCTGTGCTTTGGCGTGGTGACAAACGAGGGGATTTTTTTAACCCCAGCCTGAAATTCGTTCCCACCGGGAATCGAACTCAGGACCTGAGGAGGTGCAGCCGGAGCTCCTAACCACTAAGCTAGAAGACCATTTGCATGAACTGTGGTACTTGGAGGCCAATTTTGAGGGCACAAATGAATGGAGGCTGTCCATGTCGAAATTGTCTCCCGAATCCTCTTGGTGACCCAGCATTCTTTGAAAAGATGAATGCCGGATTCCTGAACCCAATGACACAGAGGACATACTCCATTATTGGGCCAGCTCCTTGCAGCTAACCTGTACGAAGTCCACAGTCGATCCTGGAGCGCGACCATCTAAGGAATTTGCATTTTGGCTGTGCCCAATTCCTACAGATGAGCTTGTTAGAATTATTAGCAGTTGAACCCAAGAACTGAGCCTGATATGCAGATCTAGTTGTGTATTCCCCATTAGCTGTTAGTTTCGATGTGACAGTATCTGGAAGGTCTGGTCGAAGAGTCACCCGCTGAGCAATGCGCCATAATGTTATGCAACAAATTTTGAATGGTAATGTAGACGGGGTTTTCCAAGGAATCCAAATTCAGTGAAGTCTCCAACCGAGATGTTGTGGTGCCTGAAGTCAATGTATTGAACCCAATTGTTGTTTTGCATAGCATCACTGAGGGTTCTATTCTTTTTCTTGTAAATGGTGTAGAGATTCGGCACCATGTCCATGGGTCGCAGGCCTTTGGCCCCGCGCTATGCCAAAAGGATGCTTTTGTGCCATCACCCACAGTGAGGGATCTGGCTGTCACGAAGAGTAACTTATCTACGTTGTTGCATGGGGTGTCTGATCTGCCAGAGAGTTTTTGTTCGTCCTTCCAATCTTTCTATAGCCAACGTACCCACCATCGCAGGTCCTGTCCGGGATTGACCTGGATGACGAAGGCGCTCCACGGTGGCACCGCATGATCGATGACTGCATCAATGTCTCCCTCCAGTAGACCACGACCACGAGGAGCTCTTGTTCGTGTCGTCATAAGAACTTGCAACGTTTGCTGAGGCTAATCTTGACCCAGCCTAGCGAGCAGCGATGGAAGAGGAGATGCATGCCATTGTAGAGAATGGAACTTGGCAGGCAGTGGAGCTACCTGCTGGACATCGACCAATTGGGCTCAAATGGGTTTACACACTCAAGAAGGACGCACAGGGCATGGTGGTTCGACACAAAGCCTGCTTGGTGGCCAAGGGGTATGTGCAATGTTAGGGTGTTAATTTTGAAGAGGTCTATGCCCCGGTTGCGCGCCTTTGATTCAGTACGGGCTCTGGTGGAAGTGGCAACACATGAGGGTTGGGAAGTGCACCATCTTCATGTCAAGTCCGCATTCTTGAATGCAGACCGGGTGGAGGATTTATCATCGTGGGATAGGAACGTTGATTGTTGAAGCTACACAAAGCTCTCTACGGTCTGTGCCAAGCCCCTCACAGCCTGAACGGCAAACTTGACCGCACAATTGTCAGTCTTGGCTTCACATGGTGATCTGAGGAACATGGGGTATACACTCGTGGAGCCGGATGGCAGCGCATCCTCCTCGGTGTGTACGTCGATGATCTGATCTTCACCGGCTCTGACCTGGGGGAGATCAACAAATTCAAGATGGAGATGAAGAACTCATTCAAGCTGAGTGACCTGGGGCGCCTAAGCTACTATCTCGGCATTGAGGTGAAGCAGGGAGAATGGGAGGATAACATTGTGTCAGGTGACTTATGCGAGGAAGCTCCATGAGAAGGCCGGGGTGAGCAACTGCAATGCCACACTGATCCAAATGGAAGCCCGCCTAAAGCTCAGTAAGAAAAGTTCCAACCTTCCTGTTGATTCTACTCTCTACTGCAGTATTGTTCAGTGATGCAAACATGGCAGGTGATGTGGATGCGCAAGAGCACCACTGGCGTGTTGTTTTGCTTTGATTACACACAGGTCACCAGGCAATCGCACAAGCAATCACTTGTCGCCCTCTCATCATCCGAAGCTGAGTACATTGCAGCCTTGACGGCAGAATGTCAGGGCCTCTTGTTGGGACAGCTACTGGGAAGCTTCTATGGGCGAGCAGCCAGCGTCGCCAATATCTTCATCGACATTCGACAATCAGTCAGCAATAATTCAGCTATGCAAAATCCGGTCTTTCATGGCTGGACCAAACATATTGAAACTCACTTCCAGTTCCATCACATCCCTATTGAAACTCACTTCCAGTTCCATCACATCCGGGAAAACATTGAGGGTAGACTGGTTGCCATCCACAAGATTCACACCGACAATCAGCTAGCCGACATCTTGACAAAACCACTTGGCCGGGGTGAGGTTCCTGCACCAGTGTTCAGAGATTGGCATTGTCGACATCAGGGACAACTCGCTTAGGAGGAGTTTGTTAGGTAATCTAGTTGTATACTTGTACATATCTGTTTTTTTGTTCACTTAGTGTGCGCTCAGCTCGAGGAGTATCCAAAGGGTTGAGCGCATGTAAAGAACAGGCCAATTTACATTTGGTTTATATAAAATCATCGATCAATCCCTTAAGATGAGAGTTAGCATGTGTCCATCTCTTGACTTGCCACGTAGTAACCCACATCCAGGGGCTCATGAACAATGCAAAATCACATAAAACAATGCAAATCTGGTAGTCCCGGTATATGTTCCACAACATGCCCAAGATCAAGCATACACATACCGTTTATACAAATACACACATTGCCAAAAGAACTATAGAGAGTAATTTTAGTCATTACATGAGGGTTCAACATTAAAATTATTACAAGTCCACCATAGAGATTCAAATTTAAATAAGAGATCCAAATACAAGTCTTGAGCTCACAAAATGACATGAGTAACATGAATTAAAGGTTCACGTTTGCTATGACGATCTCACAACGATAAAAGATAAAATGCAGCGGTATGACAAAAGCAAAGGTGCCTAGCGCGAGCATACCAATGGCACAAACATCATGCGGCCGACCTACTCCTCACCCGTATGAGGATCAACGGGGTAGAAGAGACCAAGCACGGCCTTCGGTTCGCCTGCAACTTGATGAAATATAGCAACTTGAGTACAAAAGGTACTCGCAAGACTTACACAAATATAATATAACCAAGGAGTACGCATATTTGGTTGTAGCAAGGAATGAGACTTTAAGGTTAAATAAATGGCATAAACGCCTATCTCATCCTAGCCTTAACTTTTATATAACATGAGCAAGTGATAATCACCTATAGACCTAGTCAAATTTTATTTGTCTTGCCCATCCCACCTCTATTTTTAGTGAGCAACAATATATCATATTCATGTGGACATAGAGCATAACCATGTGAACATCATTCTCATCCATGCGGTAACTCTACGATGAATCCATGGGACATTGAGCTAGTGCCATAACCAAAAGTGTGACAATTTGAATTGATTTTAAACCTTGCAAGGGTGTACATCTTTACCCACACGACTTGAGGACCTTGCGGCTCATACACTTGGCCAAAAGTGCATAAGGGGGTACTCATGTCAACCTTTACCGGAAAGCCTTGGACGTCCGGAAGTTCACGCCTAGCTTATGCGGAGGGTTGCCTAGGCCCACTATGAACACTCTAGGGCCCTCACCATAAGCCAACGTCAACAACGGATGGTCCTTAATCAACTCAAGCGGATCTATGCCCGAGACTCCATTCTCAAGGCCCTACACCACATCCGCCCAAGTATCGTAATTCATTTACATCAACAAGTTCCATTAACCATTTTTAACCAAGGACCATAACACCATCGTGCTTGATTAACCTATCCATCCCATTCTCAAAAAGCCTACCTCTCTATTACTAAGCATTAAGCAAACTAAATCAAGTTAATCCATACTACTCGAGTTACAAGGCATATGGTAAAAGATCAAGGAATGGTAAATGCATTAAATAGGATCTACAAGCTAACCATATATATAACCCAATGCAAACCATAGCTCATATTGGAATATAAATATTTGTAAACATAGGTATTTCAACATGCTTAGCTGCTTGCCTTGGTTCTCCTCGGTGTCAACTACGTTCTCCTCCGGTTCTCCTTCGGCCTCGGGCTCAACGGTCTCGTACTCTGGCGTCTCGCTCACTAAAAGAGTGAATGCATGCATGCATTAGAGATTATCACATGATGCGAATGAAAATGAAGTGCAAGAGCATATTGTTGATAAAAAGCACTTCAACAAACTATCTAAAACACCCACAAGACTAGGAGACGGATAAAGGTTTACCGAAAAGATGGAACTACTAGCAAGCAAAGGAATAACACATATAAATTCTAAATCATGGAACTAAGGCCTCGATAAAACATATCATGTGCTCACTGTTATTACATGATTAAAGAAGTTGGTTATGCATTAAAATGTTCTCTTCATAATTAACTATCAATAAAGAAGTTACACATCATGAAACAAATTAAATCCTACAAGCCATGTTTATCAACAGAATAAATATGAAAGGCATCTTTACTAGATATTATACAGTGAAACAAGATTAACAAAATTCGTTTTACCATTTTATCATTTTTGAGCTATTTACTATGCCATTATTCATTTTCAGCCAGATAGCATACATTTTAATAAAAACAGTGGTAAAATGCATATAAACATTGGTAACAAGCTATAGATCTAGAATATATATGATACAAGAGTTGTAAAAAAACTAGATTTGACATTTTTAGAGCAGTAGAACATTTAATATGAATTTAAAAATCTTTGAGCAATATAAATCATAAATAAATATACACAGCAGCACAGCAGGCAAGCATATGTTTTTATGAAATTGCATCATGCAAGGAATCCAATAAAACAAGATTCGTAATTTGTGGAGCAGTATTCAATTTTCTACGCATTTTACAAGTTTGCAGCCAAATAAAACTATGGTTAAAACACTTTTGCAGTTAGACCCTTAGGAAACTCTAGATCTACATGTGCAACCACCCCACATAGCAGCAGCTGACACGCGGGGCCCGCGGGTCAGTGACCTGGCCGGAGCCAGCCATGGCCGGCGGCCAAAATCCGGCGATTCCCTCGCCGGCGGCGAGATTACGGCGACGGGAAGGGCATGGAGAGCAAGATGGCGATGAGAGCAATCCATTCCCCACCTTGGATTGAAGGATTGGTGGTCGGAATGGGGGTGCCGGCAAGCGGCGGCGGGCTGCAGCAATGGACGGTGATGGTGGCGGCGCTGGGGGCGATGGTGGTGGGGTTTGAGCAGCTGGGGAGATTGGCGAGGTGGAGGGGAAGCTGTTGGTGAGGTCGACTCGAGCCGAGGTGACCTGGAGAGGCGAAATGGCAGCGGCAGCGAGCTTTGAAGGCAACAATGGTGGTGGCGGCTCGCTGGAGAAAAATGGCTAGGGTTTGGGGGCGCCGGCGGATCGGTTAAGTAAAGGGGTAAGAGCGGGGGCACGTGAGGCATTTCGCGTGGTCGGGGAGGCCAAGAACCAGTTGCCGACGGCAATGTGGCAGCCACCGCTCACGCTGCCCAACCAGTGAGCAGAGAGGTAACGGGAGGAAGAAGAAGCCCCTGACAGGTGGGACCCACGCGCAAGAGAGGTAATGTTGAAAAATGAGTTCAAACGTTTTTCTTTAAAAGAAATAGCTCCCGAATTCCAAAAATCACAAATAAATATATTTTGGAAAGCTTAGAACACAACAAAGACTCTGCAAGTTGAGAAAGTTGAAAAATTGTATTGGTTTGGTCGCAGTTTTGAATTCAAATGACACGAATTTGGATTTTCCATTAAGTTTAGACCCCTGCAAATGAACTCCAAAAAACTTGCAAAAATACTCTAAATTCCACATTTGAATTCTAGTATTTTGTAAAATTTAAACCAGCATGGTAGCAACATGAAATTTGGACTTCCTTAACAAAGTGACAAATTAATTTAATTCAAACAATTCAATAATGCACACAATGCTTATGCAGAAGTTCGTGGCGTGCACATGCAGAAGATCGTGCCTACCGTTTGTTTTCAGCCAATTGTAAGTTTACTATTAACAGGATAAGAAAACCCCCGAAAAGGCTGCTAAGAAGTTCGCAGGGCCAACACTTGCGTTCACGAGTTCATCCATCTGTGTTCATTTTGATCGTGAGATGAATTCTCCAATTCTAGCTAACAGCCTTGTTCCTGGCGTGAGTTCTCCAAGCGCAGCGGCCCCTATCCTCCTCTGCACTTTGGTGGAAAGCGGCGGAGGCTGTCGCAAGGTTGGAGATCCGCGTAGCACAGGCCACAGGGCAGCCCGTCTTGCTCACAGCAATGTCAGCGAGGAGGATGATGGCGATATCGAGCTCACGGTGGGTGAGGGAGTCGCGGTGCCCGGCAAACTTGAGGTTTCCCGTAGAGCATTGGGGCTGGTGCGGACGGAGAATATGAGGGTACATGTAAAGGCGGTTGAGCGTGAGGGTGGCCGGGGAGGAAGAGAGGGAGGATCGTGGAGGAGGAAGATGAGTAAGGGCAGCGAGCAACACGGAGGAGGTGGTGCCGGTGCGGGGCATGGGCCTTGTGCTACGGGATCGGTTGGCGGTTGCAGAGGCGGGGAGGTGAGGGAGGGGGCGGTGGCCATGGCACAGCTCTGGAATGGGAATGGAGAATTGGAAATCTCAGGGATGAAGCAGGCATAGTCTCTGCCTCTCTGTTGTGGACTATGTGGACTATGGTGGATACTCGACAGTGTGGATTGCACATTAAAAACGTTAATCCCGTGGGTGCGTGCCTGCCATCGTTGCTCTGCCGCTCCCATTTTCCTGCCAGGCCTCTCGCAGGCAACAAACCAACAGGTTTGCATGTGCCCGCAGGAACCAACATGCAAGCCTGCAAGAGAAGGGTCATCAGCTGTCCATGGACGGATCCAGAGACCATTTACCGGTGGTGCAGGTTGTGGCGAACGAATGACGCCAACGGGCGAGCTAATTGTTGTGGCGAGCGTGCTAATGCACTTCCGCCATGGTCCAACGACGACATCACAAGTCAGCGCCGAGCAGCCAAGGGTGTAGCATCAGCAGCAGCGAGGCGCGACACTGCGTGAGATGCTAGGGGCGTGTGCATCGAGCCATCAGCACTCTGCATGCGTGAATTTGGAGTTTGCTAGGCAGGTGGACTAGAGGCCGTTCACGCGGCCAGGAACGACGGACGGCAATAGCTTGATCTGTGGCTGCGTGTAGGCCAAATGGTGAAACGAGCCCATGGCAAGGAGAGGAGACCAGTGAAGCAAGCAAGGAGGAGGGTATCAGGTAGAGAAGGAAGGGGATGCCCGATTCCATTAGCAGTGAGGTTGGAGACGGTGCTCCGGTGGCCGCCGGCGCTGCAGTAGCGCCGAGCCAAAGGTTGCGGCAGGTGGTGGGAGGAGGAATGTGGGCTGTTGCAGGCCTCACAGGCTGTTGCGGGTCCCGCGGGTTTGTAGCCCACCGCGTGTAGCAGGCTTATTACTTATCTAAGCCCAGAATACAAATGCAGGCACCAACCGGTGCCCACCAAGCCTTTTTTTTTTTTTGCAGGCGGGCCTGGCAGGATTGCAGGTTTGCATCCCTACTCAGGAAAAGGTATTGTTGCATGCCTTTTGCCACCACTAGTTGTGCTAAGATCACTATCCACCACTGACGGCAAGCAGGAAGGGTTCATAGCCACCCATGTTAAAAAAAAAAAGGCACTCTCTTTTTTCAGAGTTCAGATCCAATTATAATCTTTAAAATCAAGATTTCTCCATCTAGTTCAGGTTTTACATTGAATGAAAGATTACCAAGAAGAACCCCACTCAAACATAAATCAAATTACATGCAACTTACAGTGTTTCACACCCTTTTTATTAGATGAGCAGGATTCAGTAATGCATGCTGCCAAGATTAAACCATATCGAGGAGGTCGGACATGAAATTCTGACGCAACTGAATTCTTAGTTTCCAGATTGGCCATACTCCTAGCACCAATGTAAGAATGGGCAATAAAACCGTTAAAAGGCAAACTGGAACAGCTAACCATAGCAGACGAGGGGCCAGGACTGTGTATAAGCCAGTTGAAAATGCTATGGTGGTTGCCATGTACGCTAACCACATAAGTCTTGTAGTAAAAGACCTGTAATAAAGCAATAACTCGAGATCTTCCCAGTTTGCGATGATGCATACGAAGGCAACAGCAAGTGAGGAGCACATGGCCAAGGTGTCAGAGATTAAGAATGCCTGGAATGCAAGATTCCTTCCCATGATTGGGTGTCCCTCATCAGCACCGTCACTTTTGTTTCCTCCCGGCAAGGTGAAAGCTGCAGCGAAGGTAATGGTTGCGATGAGGATTGCCACAAGAGAAGTATTGGAGGTGTACTTTTTAGTCAGTGCCTTTATGTCCTTCCTTGATGCATTCGTTACTTCACCCATGACTGCTCCATGAAGGATATAAGTAGACGTTGCAATTTTGGGATCAGCCTTCCGCAGAAGCATATAGACTTCATTCTGTAAAATGTCAATGTAATTAAGAAACATATGGAGCACGATGTAAGAGTAATTTAGTATATACGTACACAGGTGTTGTGTGAACCATGCAATCTCGTTAGGAAAAAGGATGTCGCAACATTATTTTGTTCATTAAGAAAAAAGAAACATGCAATATGGTTATGGTCCCTAAGAAAAAGAATGATGCGATGTGGGGTAAGGCTAGCTCTAGGATTATTCCTTCGCCAGACCCGAGATCACGTGGGAGGTTCAGCATTGGGGCCTGTCCTTTTTAATGATATTACGGCTACATAGAATAAGAATAAATAAGTATTTCATTATGCAATATCTGTTTTTTCTATGTGGCTGACTGTCAATTTTTTGCGCAATCCTTATTTCACTTACTCTCAGTTACATGCAAACAAATACACAAATTATTCGTAGTATTAGTTGCCCCAGAAATTTCAACGCTTCAATAATGTGTTGGATTTTAACTGTTGTTTGCATAGTAATGCAATAAAGCTCTAAGTGATCCAATTTATAGTTGTGTACCTAATGGATAAATGGAACAAAACACGGTGATAAATTCAGATATTTACACATTTTGCTTGAACTTTTAAAGGACTGCGATACGAAAAAACATACGTACCCAGTTTAAGGTCTTGGCATGGTCCGTGGCATTAAACAACACCCAGGTTGCAGTTTGACCTCTTTTGCTAAGGATTGTGATATCTATGTCAGGATGACACAGCAATGCAGCCACCATCTTTGGATTGCACTTTCTGACTGCCAAATGCAGAGCCGTTTCTCCATTTTCATCTTTCATGTTAATAAGTTTCCGAAGTTTATGCGACCCCAAGATAAATTTTACAAACTCCCTTTGGCCGAAGTATACAGCTGTGTGAAGGCATGTCCAGCCATCTGTCTGTCTGCGGAATGGAGCATCTGCACAGTAGTTAACAAGCTCTCTAGCAACATCGACATGGCCCACAAATGCCGCCGTACAAAGAAGAGGCTGACCACTTGAGGGTATCAGATACCCCAGCGATCGATCATGTTTCAAGAACAATCTTAGGATCTCAATCTTGTTCTCATAAGCAGCTGCATCTACTGCAGTCATCTGAGCCAAATCTTCTTCTTTGGCCAACCAAGGGCGTGTCTCCATTATCCTTGTAACAATGCCTAAAATAACCACACAGGATGATGTAAACAATTTATTAGCATTTATGTTTGTTCGTTGATTTGTCCATATTTGCAAAACAAAATTATATTATTAACATTACTGTTTCGCCAAAAGAAAAGTTACTAACATTTTACTATTCCTGCAACCGAAACAATCTAGCAGGGACTCACCTTGATTATCATTACACACGGCAGCGTGCAAAACATTGTAGCCCATGGCTCCACAGTCAGCAGAACCGGGAGTGTTCAATAGTTCCTCAAAGACATCCATGAAATCTCTCCTCGCTGCGATGAACATGGGCGACTCGTCGTCGCAGTTGACAGCACGGGACAAGGCTGGCTCTGCCACAATCAGCTCTACCGCGAGCGCCGTGTGGCCGCTACGGATGGCATGGTGCAGCACATTGCACCCATGCTTATCTTGCTTCAAGATGGTGCAGCTCAGTTGCCATTCATGGCACCACTTGAGTAAAACAGAAGCTAGGTCAACATGGCCGCTGGTCACGGCGACCAGCAAGGGTGTCTCGCCATCCATGTTAACTTCAGCAAGAAGGGACAGGTTCAGCGTGATGACGTCTATGCAGAAACTCTTGTGGCCATACATGGAAGCGATGTGGAGGCAGGTGTTGCCTTGTGGGTTTGTTGCAAGCAGCATGGACGGGTCACGAAGAGCCAGGCGCTTCATTGAAGCGCCGTCACCAGTTGTGGCAGCATTAAGGAGATGTTCGTCCATAGGTGCTCCTATCGACGAAATAGGCCACCCTCTTGGGATCAACGGCTTCTCGCCACTACTGAGCGGATTAATTCCGACGAGGAACCTTGCACCTTCTGAAGCCATGGCTGCTTCCAGGAGTTCTATATTCAACTGTAATCCCGGAGAAGGAATCGACACTACTGCTGGTGAACTCACTGACATGTTGCTGGTTGTAAGTACTACTGATGGTGGACTGCTGCTGCCTGAACTTGTTCCAGCCTGATCATCCATCTGCCACAAATGCATGAAAGCCATACCTTTAGTTTCAAAATACATCAACTGTAAACCTATGGATTCCACGAACTAATTTGCAGAGGCTGGAATATTCAAATATATTCCCTTTTCTAGAAAAATGGGTTCACGAACTAATTTGGGCATACATGACAGGTTTGGTAAGGAAAGCGAAAAATCAAGCAGAATTCTCTTTGTTTCTTCTTCCTGCCCATGGTTTCACAGTCACGTGCTGAAATTTTGCATGGTTGAGATTCTAATATCTATCCACTTATATTTTTAGAACATATGTGCACTTAGGTGAAACCATACATTGCTAACATTGTGACACTACTGTTAGAGAAAATCGCTCTCCCGCTGAAGCAAGGAAAACCTTGCCGTCGCAGGCCCCAACCTAAGCTTTGCTGGTGATCCAAACGCTTGCTTTCTTTTGATTTCTAGCTAGGCCAGGAAGGCAAGGCTGAGGTCTCAATGACTTGCAGCAAAACTGGGCATCGGCCTCTCGATCTATTATTTCTTGGAACATAAAACAGTTGCAAAGAAACTGAAGCATAAAAATACTGACCTTTTCACTTTCTATTTTTCCACCGGAATTGGTACCGTACCAATACTTGATAGGGATACAATTGATGCTAGTATTGGGAGCTAAGTAAAATCAACTTGAACAGTTTTTGTGCGAAACACGTACTGCAAGCAACAAGGATAAATTGAATGAGATATTGATGGAATATAAGAGTGGAGAGTGAAACCTCAGGAAGTGCTGAAGCGTGCCTGGTAGCGACACTTACAGTTTGTCATCTGTTCACCTTGATATTCCCTCGTTGCGATTATATAGTACCCCTGCACAATCTCAACAAAATTTAAATTATTCTGCCGATGAGGTCCATATTCTATAGTTCTATGAAAAGGGAATCTAGGGTCAAGTAAAAATGTTGGGGCTCTTGCTACCACCATCTATAGTTCTGCCATTGACCCAATATACAAGTCATCTACCTTTCTCACCTTACCGAGTTAATATAGGTTAATCCATAATAATTGCAGGGACACTTTTCACTTTGGTACCTATTCAAACATATGTTATAAAGTAAGCAAGGCAAGTGATTTAATTACAGTAATTATTGGAGGGCAATATGCTCAACTAACTTTATCAATGGCTAAGTGAAGGAGGCCAGTATAATCGATCTATAAAGCTCGAAACATGTTGCCTCGCACAGAAACAAAGGCAAAAATTAGTGATTGGAGGGAATCTCAGATTTGATAATGCATGCTTCATCAAGATAGTCCGCTCGATTCCACTATGCAGAAATGCACTGGGGATCAGAAGTTAAGAACTTTCCTCACATCATGATGTCCTGCACTAGGATATAGCTATTAAAGTTTCTTTCAATGCAAGTTAAGGACTTGATTTTGCCTTCTAAAAAGGCAAGAGCTCAATCTCATGTAAAATTATGCACAGTTTTCTATCTCCATATGCGTAGAGTTTCTCTTTTTTTTTTTTTTTGGGGGGGGGGGTAAGCTTTCTATCACACAATGTTTTTCATGCCAGATTATATTTGACCTATACGAATGCACATGGATAGTATAAAAAAGATAATCGCAGCATTACAGAAAAGCAAAATGAAGAAAATGAAAGCTCCATATTATTTAAATGCAGAACTTAGAGAAATGTTAACTTTGGCTCGGTGACCTTTATTGTGTCCCAGGTCCTGGGACCGTAACGGTCATGCTCCTCGTCAGGCACCTTCTTGGGTAGCCATAGACAATTTCCCATCCACGAGTAATATATTGCTTTTGCGTATACTGGATACTACCATGGAGTATGACATATATGCTACACATGAGTATCAGATTCGTTTTAATTTTCAATTGAAACTTTTAAGTATATAACATTGAAATCAAAGCATGCTATATTTTTCAAGCTGTGGATGTCAATCCCATGTACAAATTGATTTTTTTTTAAGTAAAACTTGCTTTTACGTACTATATTATAACCTTGTAGGACCGAATGTGCGGCACGCTGGCTATCAAATATGATGCAACTCACAAGAGACTCAAGCGTTAATGTTAAGTGACAAGTCAAGGGATCTATGGTCTCAACTACAGATTAATCAAGTGGTAGAATAACAAATTTAAAGGACTCATGTGACTTTCGGTGCCACGGGTGCCTTTTCAACAACTGTGTATTGTTAAAAAAAATTAAAGCTGTGTCCTGGACAACAAAGATATCATGAGTGCAGTATGATTCTGCATTTAATGTGTCTTATACGTAGAGGGTTATGCGTAACAGCAACCATAAAATTTTATGTGATTAGTTTCCAAGATGCCATTTCCTGGATTCTGAACAACACGCGGTGTTTTGCCATGATGGGATGCGGTGCCTGTTTTCTTTTGCCTTAAATTCTGGACAATACCACGTAAGAATAGTGACGACGGGGAAAGATAGTCTGTGGACCTCACGTGGGGTTCTTTTCAGGACCACCAAAGCACTAAAGGTCATGGAACATGGGTGAAATTTTCTCTTTTAGTTTGATATATATTATTAAATCTGTCCAAGGCATCTACAATCGCTTTCTGTGTCTTCCAAGTAACTTCGTTGGTTTCTTGTACCAGTTCAAAAGCCTTCTCCATTAAATTAGAAAGTGTCCCCGGTCCTCATGGGTTAAAGTTTTCTATCGTCAAAAGTATATGAAGATTATTTATTTAAGATCAAAGTTTTCTGTGGTCAACTTGAAAGTCTCCTAGCTAGAACCAGTACCGAAGTTTCGTTGAATCAGTTCAAAATCTACAAATAAATATTTAAAGTTTTTTCTTTGGGAAAAAAAGTTTTCTAAAATCATGTTTATTGTTCATTCAAACCAGTTTGAAATTATTTTTAAATCGCTGTCGAAGTCATGGAATACATTTGATACTGATTGTAAATCTAAGTGAGTCTTTTCCGTAAACATGTTGACTGATAAAATCTCGTAAGTCCTCTTTAAAATATTTTAACAAGTGATTTTAAGAGCAGAGATAAGTCCATATCCACAGATTGAGGCGTCAAATACTCATCTTTTCTCACACACATGTATCTTATTGGTTGGCTCGGATATCAGTTGCTTTGTCAGAAAGAGAGCAAGCATGATGAGACAACCTCAACTTTAAGTTGACTGACCTGCTTCCTAGTCTGTCTTTCCAGAAATATATACTTATTTGGAAAAGAGAACAGGCCTTATGATCTTGCCTGCACATGTACCTTATCCAATACCATTGTTGTTTTAGAAACACAGGGTATCATAAGCCAACGTGAGGCCAGGTAACTTTAGGAACCTTCAATGGGCTTTTGATATTCAAGTACACTAGTCCCTTTCTTTTTTTTCGAGTTCTGCTTATGCTCGCAGCAAATTGGCATTTCACTCCCACCCTGTCTGCTGATGGCCAGAAAGGATAACCATCTTGCATTTCGGACTTGCTTCCTGTTATGATAAAAGCGCGGAAGCGATAACCCAGGATCACAGAACCAAATCGCAAGATCACACGAAACGAGAACGACACCGAGGCACGATGTTTTTTAACGAGGTTCGACCATGTGCCTACATCCTCGGGGCATGACTACAGGCGCTCCTCCCATAAACAGCAGCTACACCGGCATCCAGGCACCACCGCGGCCACGCCGCCACCCACACCAGCCGCCAAGTCGTCTCACGGTTACAACGATAGTGCCCTCATATTTATGGGCCTGGGGATACAAAGTTCGACTACAACTCTATCCCTAACCTACCAAGTTACAACTCAAGTCTAATCGTAACTATACCATACTCCCTTCCAGTTCAGCCCTTGGTATACAACCACCACGCCTTTCGATTCACCACAGCACGTGCAAGTCGAATCGATCCGCGCCTTTGCTGATTTGGAAGCACGCAAACTCC
The DNA here is from genome assembly GCA_015342445.1 of Digitaria exilis. Classification (NCBI taxonomy): domain Eukaryota; kingdom Viridiplantae; phylum Streptophyta; class Magnoliopsida; order Poales; family Poaceae; genus Digitaria; species Digitaria exilis. The sequence continues at coordinate 1,714,082 of JACEFO010001613.1, forward strand.
TCCCATCCAAACCTGCATACTGAGCTCGCGCCACGTGTCGCCACGCCACAGAGAACAATAACCCCATCAGTCGTCACGCTCTTATGTCGTCATCACTGATCCTATCATCGCCTCTGCCTCATTGTACACAAATCTGTGTACAACCAGCGTCGCTAGCAAGCCTCGTCGACTTTCTCGCCGTCGCACACGACAATGCCGACCCGCCCAAGCTTCGCCTGCTGTTCAACCCGAACAGCCGATTGCCTCGTGCAATCATTCTTCCGTAGACTCGTATATATGGATGTAGAGCTCGGCGGTATAAGTCCCAACTCTCAAACCAATCAGACTCTTCCTGCCACCTCTTCCTTTCCTTGTCGTGCATGGTGCTTTTCTTCTCTCTTTCCGTGAGCTTGCATCTCCACGAGCATCCAAACTCCCAATAGAAAATTGTGCACCATAATAAGCACACCAGCTGGCCCATTGCCATACGTACCCAACTCTGTGACCGAGCAGGAACATGCATACATCCATGTATTGTATGCAATAACTGTTCATCGAAACTGCTCCTACCACCTTATAGGCGTACGTGACTGCAACACCGCCTGCAACTCCCCTGTGCTTGCAATTGGCTGCCTTCCATGACCACACGATCATGCTGTGTCCGTGTTTTAACCGGTCAATCAGCCACAATGCCACACGACCCTTAAACAAGGCATCTCCATCAACATACGGAGTCCACCATGGCTTTCGCTACCACCGTTGCAGCTCCACCTTGAGTCCGCAACAGCCACCCCAATCATGATCGCGATTCGAAGCTGCCGCCCTCGTCATGACATCTTCCAGTCGCACCGTCGAATTTGGCCATCACGTCTGACCGGCCCCTATCGAACAGCAGTCTCCAGCCGCCATCAACCCGATCTCCACGTCTGGACAGATCCCTGTTGATTGCAGCCCATTGGACGGTTCGAGCCACCCGCTCGAAGTTTCCAACTCCACCGATCGAGTCGTCGACCGCCGCCATGCTCCACCTTGCGCCCTGCCCCTCCACGGACAGCTTGTGCGACCTTGCGCGGTGTGGAACATACCCATCACGCCTCCACGTGGATCTTCTCCGTGGATCTGGCTCTTGATACCACTTGTTATAATAAAAGCGCAGAAGCGATAACCCAGGATCACAGAACCAAATCGCAAGATCACACGAAACGAGAACGACACCGAGGCACGATGTTTTTTAACGAGGTTCGACCATGTGCCTACATCCTCGGGGCATGACTACGGGCGCTCCTCCCATAAACAGCAGCTACACCGGCATCCAGGCACCATCGCGGCCACGCCGCCACCGACACCAGCCGCCAAGTCGTCTCACGGTTACAACGATAGTGCTCTCATATTTATAGGCCTGGGGATACAAAGTTCGACTACAACTCTATCCCTAACCTACCAAGTTACAACTCAAGTCTAATCGTAACCATACCATACACATATTCGACACATATCTAACACTTCCCAACAAGCATCATCTTCCAAGACGAACATATCCAGTGGGGCTGTTTATATTCTGGAATATGGGCCTCGAAAATCACAATGATTTAATGTAGGGTGCTTGGCTTCGGAAATTATATATACCCAGGCAGAGGGGAGAAAAATTCTCCTTGCACACAAGCACCTCATACCCCCATTTTATATTTTTAAGGTAAAATGGTATTTGGACTGTTTTTTGGGGGTAACTTTTCTCTTCCCACATTCAAACCGTTGGGAGGTCTACCCATCAGGGTATATAAGGCATGCCAAGTAAAGCTTTTAAGTAAACCAGATATGGAGATGGCAACCATAGTTATTGTTACCAAGTACCCACTTACCATCTTGCTATTACTAATTGGAGGCTCCTCTTAAAGGCTCCAGGTGATGTCACCTAGTATCCCAGGTGGACAGCCTCAAAAAATAGAGAAATCCTAGAAATTCTCTAAAAAAACAAAACATCCACTTAGGATCCTACGTGGATACTGATATATTTTATTTAATAATTATCCATTGCAACTAATAAATATGAAGTAGCCCATATATATATATATATATATATATATATATATATATATATATATATATATATAAACTACCCATAAATATGAATCAAGATTATATATTATAAGGCCAATGCTAAAGTACTGCATGTACCATAGAAGGTAAGATCTCGAATAAATCCCAGTCATCGATTTTTAGAATACATAAAACATTTACTAAGTAAAATATTTAGAGAAAAAAATCTCAGATCTCCAGATACCTCACCCCCTTTGTCTTCCTTATCTGCTCCTTCCAGTCCGGGAAGGTACCGCAATGCACGCAGGCAGGATACTACAGAATTGACAAATAAAATTCACGAAGAAAGTTGTGAGCTCTGACACATGTAAAAATGTGGCAATTGGCACAAATAAGTAGCATTAAACATAATATTTGCATCACTGGATCAGATGATTTTTTTTATTAATTGTCAAATGAATTCCATCCAATGTGGGTGACCTGAAACAAAAAAATAAAATAAAAAGGGTGCACGGCATGCACATTCCCTTTACATTTATCTTTTGTTTAATGATCCATATGAAATCGTAGGAGGAGAAAAGGAAGTTAAATCTAATTGAATCATGTGAAATCTAATAGGATGATATGTTTCCTGTTTTTGAATTTCAATATATATATACTAAATATTAAAACTATTACATCATATAAGGTAATATGTCATCAAATCGACGGTCCATAGTCATTTGTGAGTACTTCTGTAAAACCCACATGAATATGGCGCAACAATGTTACTAATGATAGAAATAGCAATTTAGAACTTTAGATTTGTGCGTCTTTAAATATTTTATAATATCATAAATTTTTCACACAACATCATACCTCCATATGTGTTTTTTTATTGTTTGAGCTATGTGAACAATATAAAAAATTTATTCTTATGTCTTCTCTCATACATGAATAGGGGTTTGCTACGGCACTCTAAAAATAACCGTGAGCCACATATTTAATTAGATCAAGATGGTCAGGATGTCATATTAACTCTTATTACGAGGTAACAAATTAATTTTTTATTTATATGCTTTTCAATTTAAAAAAATTATGAAAATACCTTCCTAGATCCAATAAAAGGGAGATGTCGTTACTTTTCCTTTTTTTTTCCTTTTTTTTATCTCCTTCTTGTGTTCTCTACTACTGATTCTTCATCTTTATTTTTGTCTCTGCATCTTAACGTATTTTTGTCTTTGGACCTGAATGTGACATGTTCATTTCCTGAACGTTTATTCTCAGCTGATGCTTTGTTTTTTTCACTCAACGTGAATGTGACATGCCTATAGCCTGAATATTGTTTCTCTCTATTGATGCTTCATCTTTTTTTTCCTCTCTATGCGTACATGACATGGCCATATATTGTCATCCAAAATCTGAACATTTTATTGTCTATGTGGCATGGCCATTTTTTGTCCACAATACAAACTTGACTATGGATGAAAAGAAACGTGAAAACAAAAATCAAAACCTCTGTACGAACGTGACGGGAGTTGGAGTAATGTTATGCATGCATGCATGTATGTGGCTAGCAGTAGTTAAGGAGGCAGTTAATAAGTTGTTCATAGTTTGTAATTTATTTTTCTCTATGTATATTCAATGGTCCATATTTAATTAAAATCTTACCTCCTTAAAGGTAAATCTGAATCAAGAATATATATTATAAAAAAATCCTAAGATGCACCTACATAAAATTCTAAATTGTTATTTCTATCATTATTTATATTGTCGTGTTATATTCATGTATGAGAGAAGACATAAGAATAAATTTTTATATTGATTACATAGCTCAAACAAAAAATACATATGGAGGTGTGATGCTATGTGAAAAAATTGTGACTAAGTAAACATATTGTAATTAGATAATAATAACTATGTATCTTTAGAGTAGTGCATTTAAGATATTTAACAGACAAAAGTTAGAGTGCGATAGATAATTATAATTATTAGCTATAAGTTTTAATTTTTATAATGTCTATGCGTACATGACATGGCCATTTAAGAGTATTGAATTTGAATATTACAATGTCGTGTTTTTACAACTAAATGGAATACTATAGAAACTCAACACCAATCATTAAATAGAAATGATGGCTAGATGGAGTTTCTCTTTTTTCCCTAATTCATGCTTCACAAAAGATGGCCTCCCTAATATATGTACATTCTCTAATCAGACCATGCTTTGGTAAGTGACCCCAAGCAGGGATGTGGACTAGGATTTCTAATACCCTCCTTCCATATATACATTATCCGGTTGTGTTACAACACAAACAACAACGCAACCAAGGATATATTTTCTTCGTCTGGTTGAAGAAAATTTTGAAGCCATAAAAATGAATGGGGAGGATGGTCAAACCATGACCACAGATGCTTTGCAGAGTATTAGTCAGTGCTGCAATGTGTTGCCGTCGTATTAATCAGTGGCAGTGCAATATTAGTCGGTGCCAAGACGACCAAGGAGAATCCTCTATGGAGACCCTCCGATCAAGTCAATGCATGCACCGATTACCCATACTAATAGTCGGTGCTATTTAATCAATGCTACCATAGTATTAATCGGTGCTATGATGGCTATAAATTGATGATACCATATTATTGGTTGGTGCTATAAAGGCCGAGAACAAACTTCTCTAGACGATCACAGATTCATTCAGTGCAATGCATAAGTGCCACTTGCACGCTTGACCTGGCCATTGGTTCATGGGTGCACCACACAGGCCCAGTCAACCCCTGTGTCCCTGTCATCACAAAAATGCAAAAGCATTTTGCTTGAAAATTGTGTTTCGTTGTCCGTGATGATGGCGTTTGGGATGCCAAAGCCCATGTTGAGGAAGAATTGAATCACTTCTTCCACCTGATTTTAGCGATAGGTTTTTCCTCGATCTATTTGGTGAAATTATCCACTGTGTATACCCATTGGGTGCCTTTCTGAAGGGACCTACAAGGCCAAGCTCAACGTACAATATTGCCATACACTAGTGATTAAAAAGGCCTAGTATGTAAGTATTGGGTGGTTGAAATTTATTATATACTGTACAAAATGATTCATGTGATATGAGTAGTATATGAGAGTATTATAGGGGTAATCTAGCGAAAAATTATGGGTTTAGTGTAATATATATAATAAATTAAATAATATTTATGTAATATGTTATTTAATACTATTTTTGTGTTTTTATTATTAATAATTATTATTTTGTATTACATTAGAGAGTGAAGCCTCATTTACATTATTATTAAAATTTAGTTGAGTATAAATTTCTACCATGAGAGGCCAAGCCTAGGGGATTGTTCGCAGCCCTGTACTGGCTGGTTCGTTTGGCGCCTAAAAAACTATCACACCTTGCAGGTGCACATGATTTGTTGGGTGTTCGCAACTTCCATTCCCCAAGTAGAAACCATGCCTGAATGCCTCTCCAACTAACGTCTGGGGCTCGACGTTATCACCACAAATGCTGTGGATCTCCTGTAGCATATGTTGCCATATGCTTGGGAATGATGCACTTAGGACCTTCTCTGTGACAAGGCCTTCTAGTGTCAGGCTAAGTGTTTAGCCTCAGTTGCATATTGTTAGGGTGTGTCAAATCCTGCGCGATGGTCATGACCTCTTGGTCGACCATAACTTGGTCAGGTGCGTTGGAGATGCTCAGAGGAGTGGGGCTCACCTGTCTGGCACACTTGACTACATCATCGTGTCAGGATGGAGCCTAGGCCGCACGGATATACAGCTCGTGCGCGTCGTTGACAAACACCCCTGGTCGCGCTGGCTCGCGCGGCTACAGGCGCTTCACTAAAAATTCTGTGCCGAGGTTGTCTCGATCGGTACACAGGATATGGTAGTGCTCATGGCCATGAAACCTTTCCGTGAGTCGCCACACTTCGTTTCATGACAAGATCGACGAGCAACTCTCCCCCTGACATAGAGGCAGTGTGCATCGTAAAACAAAACAAAAACAAAACAGGACTGTTAACATCTCGCAGCCCACAACTAACAGCCTGCTAACGACCCACCTCTCATTTTGGCCCAGCGAAGCCCACAAAACCAGAATCAGGGAGCCCAGCAAAAAAATAGTGCTTGGGTTATCAATCTTAACCGCGACCTTCTACTTGAGAAGGAGTGGTACCACCACGCTTAATGTCTGATTCGTCTTAGATTGCGCTGAGATACTTTATAACTGATATTTAACGCAGAGGAAACAATTGGAATAATGTGGCATAGGACGAATTCAAACTCGTGATATAGCTCATGAGAGCAGCAAGCAACACCACTACACCAATAGCTCGATTGTGAACAGCTTTGTATTAAATTTGTTACAAAGTGAAGTTATGTGAACCGAGAGTGGCTAACGCGAGCTTAACCTCTGGTTGACCTGAGGAACACAAAAATAGTACATGTTTTCTCTTTTTAATCTAAACTTAAAAGTTTGAATAAGTATTTCTCCCTAGTGAGAGTTCTGAGAACTTCAAAATTGATTATTCCTTTTTCCATTTTTTCTTAAATCATAATCATCTTTCATTTAGTGCCATCTTTTTGAATGATAATGGATGTTTATAATATCTTTTTACTAAGCCTAGTTTTCTCCATCAAAATACAAAATTGGAAAAAAATATTATTAATACAACAATCGCTAAAGTAACTCTATACTTTTTAATATTATGATAAATATCAGGTTCTGAACAAATACGTGGAGCATTTGAGTTCAAATGTATTTATAGATATGTAAATATCAATGATTTACTTTAAGTCATATGGAACTACATGAGTGATGTACCCATTTAAGAACAAAGTATAGCCCAACTTTATTAAAATAATTTGAATATATTCAACATTTGAAAGTACTATTTTCAAATATTAATCTAAATATAGTCAACGTTTGAAAGTACCAATTGCAACATTTACTAAAACTGGTTTCAACATTTACTGAACTAGCTTGGACATTTTGCATAAACGAGGCCAACATCTCTGCCGGAGTGTTGAACTTGCATAAACAAAAAAGTTGAACAGAAGCGTCTGAAGTATTGAAACAATTCACTTCGAATGTTGATTGTATTTAGAAAATAATAATTGGATCTTATTTTGTTGTATAAATTCTAAATAACACCATTATTTAAAGGGAATCGAAAACATATTTGTGCTTCCAAAGAAAAGTAAGATTGAAGTTTTAAATCTATAAGTAACTTTTTTGTGAGTCCATCCATAGGGAGGTGGCCCATGTGCATTTCACTCGAGGTCAGCGTGCTGGAGGCGGCCAGGATGAAGATGTGGCGCATGCAGATGAAGAGGCGGCTACGGGTAGATGAGGGTTCGGCGAAATCCAACGATAGTAGTTGATTTGCACGAATCTCAATTATTGGAAGGTGGGGAAGCTAAAATCTTATAGAAGATGGACAAGAATTTGTCAATCCCGATGTGTATTTGTTGAGTTCCCTTGCTCCATGTCTGTCAGTGTAGTCCCGCAATGTCGTTCCATCCTTGGCTGATCGCCGATGATGGGAGTAGTCGTGGCAAATCGAAGCGGCTATCATCGAGGATGCACCCCTGATAAGGACACGGCTAGAGTGTCTGGGAATTTGTCCCAATCTTTCACGATACTCACAATTAGCTCAACGTGCCTTCTCTTAATTTTATTTGAATAAGACAACTAACGAACTTGGATTCTAATATGCATGGCAAGCACGAACAACTCTGAATTTCGAACAGCTAGTTTCTGCCCTCACGTCAGCAACCCAGTAGGTTCACCAATTAGTTTTCTATATAAAAAAAACTTCTCACGAGAACACAGACACTAATAGGCAGAACAACTATGGGTAGTATTATTTTAATCGATCTCCAGATGCTAGCACAGCAGCAACCAATTTTTTTTTTTGAGGGCACACAGCAGCAACCAATATAATCCCATGTCAATGTCCAGTAAAACGAAACTGACGAAAGTAAAATATTCTCTCAGGCAAGTCGTAGATTAATTCCCAAAACAATTCCTTGAGACCAAATACACTCCAGCAGCAACAAGATAAATGATTAGGGATAGAACCAAAACCCTAAATAAACTTCCACCCGTGGCCCACAAGGACTATGTTCAGAAGGAGGATCAGAAATCCAAGCACGCACCCAGGGAAGAATCGCCTGATCACATGCTCCTTGATCCAAGAAGGATCTGATAGTTGCCGTCACCTCGGCAGGATCAATGGCAGCGGCGGCGCTGCGTTCCGGAGGAGATCAATGGCAGCGGCGGCGCTGCGTTCCGGAGGAAACCCTCCACAGGAGATAATCCACGATTAACAAAAAAAAACCCTAATACATGGCTGCTTGAGCCCTTTAAATGCACGCAGGCACATAGGATACGTGTCCACTTTGGACTGGACCAAACAAAATACATGGCGCACCTGAACCTGACTCTAATTGGGATGCACCAGTTAAAACCAATAGACCGACTAAAGCTAGCTCGGAAACTTACGCATGCAAATAATATAAAATAGTCCGGCCACATTGTTGCTAATGACTCTATTAGGAATACCATTGACTGAGAACAGGCAAAATGTGTGCGTGGCTTCATATATCCTTGGTTTGACATCACTCAATTTCCACTTGCTGGGAACCAATATTTATATAATTTCTTGACTTCTTTTTCTCCTCTTTCATGCGCAATATTGCACCTCTAAAAAATATCTTTGACGACAGACCAATGCCATTAAATTTCCCCGAATTCCTGCAGTATTTCTCATCAAAAAGAATATCACCAAACTGAATAGGAATAATATTCCTAGTATTATTATCTGAATTATTTGAATTGCTGCACTCCTTTTCAAGTTCACATGCTGCATAATTTTGAGGAGCCTTGGACTCATCATCCTCTCTCCCTTGAATCAAAGCCGTCCTCGGCTTTGACGTAAAATTAGGATCAATGCCACACATTATTGGTTGGCACTGCTCAGCATTGTCGACCGAGACTTTCCTAGCCTCAAAAACCTATTTGCGGAGGTTTTTGAAGAATTACTGACCATAGTATGCGATTCATCATACGAAGTTTCTGATGCAATATTTGGAGGCCTGATAACCATATCATCCTTGCCTCTGTGAAATAGAACAACCTTAGTCTCTGGTATTTCTTTTGAGTCCTTGCATGTCATGGGTTCAGGAACATCTAGCTTATCCCTCTCCTGGTTAACACTAGCTGTAATTATTGGAGCATCAAAACTGCTAGCAGTAGCTATTGGGGTGTGTATTACCATATCACTCTCCCCCGCTTGAAACAAAGCCGTCCTCGGCTTTGGATTATTTTCAGCAAATGGTTTCTTCTTTGTACTGAAAAACACATCGGTCTTTATAGTATTCTCTACCATCGGTTTGAGTACGTGATGATTTCCCTTTGTGCACAAATGAATAAGTATTGGAACGACCACCATGAGTAGCATCAAGATCAAACTGCCACGGTCTTCCAAGCAACAATTGACAAGCACTCATCGGCGCCACATCACAATCCACCGAGTCAACATAATATTTCCCACTGAAAATTTTATTCTAGCCCTGTGAGTAATTTTTAGTGTACCACTTTTATTCATCCACCGCATATAATGTGGCGTTGGAAGCCGGCGAGTAGACAAGGATAATGCATGCACCAAATCTGAACTAATAGCATTTGTAAAGGTACCACCATCAATAATAAGTTTGCATACCTTGTCTTGTATTTTGCACTCTGATTGAAAAGTATTGGATCACTGCCCCTACACATGAGCAATGGTGCCATCACGCTGCACTTCATGAGACATCAAAGATAACCCACTTGACATATTAACTTCAAGCGATGTCTCAATAGAAGAATCAATAGAAGAATCCACAACCGTAGCAGGAGTTGTAATTGAAGCTTCCACATGATCATCGCAAGAAGACCCACAAACTTGTTGCTCGGGCGTAGAATAAATATCAGACACATTATCTTTCACTTGGTCACCTGTTTCAACAATAGACTTGGATATAAAAGAATCACTAGGTGACACTATCTCAATTCAGGTCTGAGTAGAAGCATTCTTCTCAAGTTGTTTGGAAGCAGAAAATTTAGAAGCATCCAACGGAAAACTTCCACCACTGGAGAATATATGCTTTGTTGGTTCAAGAGCAGGAGCAAATCGGTGTCGTAATATCTCCTTCATCTCATACCAAGAAGTACCATAATTGCCACCATGTTCCAACTGCATTCTCCAAAACCATAATTTCATAGGAATAGAGAAACTTTGTCTTGCTAAATTTACCAGCTGATGTAATGGAAATTCACCAATCTTATAACAATCCACTATAGAATCCTCCCACTTATAGTACTCAGATCTAGAAGTTGTGGGACATAGCAGTGGCACAAATTCAGCGAATACATTAAGATTATAGAAATCCATCACCATAAATTAGCAGAGTACCGTGAGCAACCCAGCTAAACTGATACCAAATGATAGAACTTGGGTGGTCGATCTTCTGTCAGGTAAGGATAACTCTCGTTTGGGAGGAGTGAAACACACCGATCCGGCTTCAAGTCAGCAACTCGAACCCTGCAATCTTAGCACCACGACTCCTCTGGTTATCAACCGTGTCACAACCCGGTTGACCTTGCCAAGAAGGCTAATCCCTGCAAGCGAAATGAAGAACACAAGCAAGAACTTGAAAGAACACAGCTCTCAATATTGGTGACAATCTGCGGATGAATGATTAAGCACACAAGTTGGGGTTCTACAAACCGAAGACGGCGACTGTTCAAAGACAGATTAATCCAAACCCTAATGGTGGTGGCGGTGGCTGTAAAATAGACTATAGGGTCGTGGTTGACCCCTGGACGCGCCCCCTAATGGGCTCGACGACGATCAAAGGCCCAAAGGTCAAAAGACGGTGACGCAGCACCGGGACAGATTCTGGATGCCATTTTGTTTGGATGATTCCCGACGACTCCGGACGAATTTGGGCCTCAAACCAAATCCATTGGAAGCTCTATAAAATCTTCTTTCCAGACATATGTGGATCATCGAAATTGGACTCCGTATGTGGCATGGGCGTCCGTTTTACCGAAGACAGCTCCTGGACTCCGAGGTGGACTCGAACTCGAGTTGTGATGGGCCTTGACGTAGCTTGGCCGACCCTCGCTGATCCTCCACGCCTCCAAGCCATCCTCCATGTGTTTGTTGATCTTCTCCTTGGTTCCTAATCACATTATAAACAATTGGTAGTAGCTCATTCTCGAAACTATTAATAAGAACATTTAAGAGCGAGCTCACCTCTAAATTTAATTGTCTCGCACGAGCTCTTGTAATTGGACCTTCAATGTCCAGCGGTGAAGCCTCGTGTATATCCGTAGAAATGATGTCCTCATCAGCCCCAGTGCCCTCTCCTCGCCACCGTAGGCCCATGTGCTACGGTCGTCAGCAAGGACGTGGCGCCGCGTCTGGCTACAATGGTTGGTTTTGGCAGTGTGAAGGCGCAGGGGGAGGACAAGGATGACCTATGGAAGTTCCGGTGCGCGACACTAGAGGCCAACTTCCGTTACGATGGGGAGGGAGGCGGAGGCTGCCTTGCACGGCAGGGAAGCAGGCCATCGCCACCGCACCAGGACGCTGGGAAGAGGAACCTGTGTGGATAGAAGAAAAGAGTGCTGGAGGATCAAGATGAGGCCAAAAAGATCAATTCTCCTAGATTCTCTTTTAGAACAACGAAAATAATATAATAATTGCCGTTTGTTTAGGCAAAAGAACCAATTTCATGGTGTGCGTGTTGAGGCCAATTTCATAGAATAACAATATACCACAGTAAATATTTGTTCTTTTTCCTTACTAGGAAACATGCCCATGCATTGCTACGGGCGAAACCCATATATATAGCAGATGGTAATGTTGAACATTATGAACCGATGTGTGCAATTCCGATTGTAGTGGAAAGGATAAGCATGATGACAACCATTTAAAATTCTAAGAAAGGAAAGATGCACTTACAGATACTATGGTTCCTACCTTCACCTCCTTGACGCTGTTGTCCTGCCTGCGCTCTTTAGTTTTTTCCTCTCAACTCTCCTGCAAGTTCTAGCATAAAAATAAATTCAGCTCTCTGCTCTGCAGCGCTGTCTCTTCTCTCTATCTCTTGGAGAAAATCTCGAGCTCTCTCTATAGCCCAGTTCAATTGTCTTTCACAAAAACTTGCCATGGGCCGTGTGCCCATGTCTCCCAGGTAGGGGTGGAATGTGGTAAGCGGATATCGAATTATCCGATATCCGTATCCGCATAAACGTCTATATGGATATCCGTTTCCGTATCCGTTTCAAAAGTGGACACCAAAGTGGAAGTATCCGTATCCGTTTTGCAAAAGCAAATATGGATATGGATATCCGAATTGTTGCTAGAAACGGATGTGGAAGCAAAAATATCCACATCCGCACCCTCGTGCGCGGCCACGGTTAGACTTCCAAGTGTTGCTAACCAAAAGTATTGTAATAAATTTTTTCTAAAGACTTTTATTTTATTTATTCTTTGCTATTGTTGACACCGGATTTTGACAGGTCACATCGGTGCCAAATGAAGCAGAGATTAGAAATCGGAATCGGAGTCCGGGGAAAGAACAGTTTGAATCGGAATCGGAGTCCGATGAAATGTTGACTCGAATCAAGATCGGAAAAGAGGCTGATGACGTGGAGGTGTCCTGGAAGGAGAAGGCTGCCAGGTTAAGCTTATAGAAGGGCCGAAATAAAGAGTCGGTTGTTCGAGTCATAGACGATTGTAATAGGGTCTTTTCTTTTATGTCAAGTAAGTTTGTCGTAAAGGTTTAGGAGTCGTGGTTATCATAGTATAAATATCGACCCTGCATGGTCATAGAAGTCTGTACACACCAACATCAAACAAACCTTTACAATTTTCGCATCTTTCATACATTGTCGACGACTTCGTCTTTTCTTTTCGTGAGTTCTTCTGGGCACGTCGAGGGTGATTAGATCTCAAAGCTTGCCTGTAAGTCCCGTATTACTGAGTACGATCCAAGGTTTAGCAACTGGCGTATCGCTGTTGTTTCATTTGGAATTATTCGACAGTTATCGAGTAAATATCTAACCTTAGTATCTGGCGCATCGCTGTTACTTCGTTTAGATTTTATTCAACCCTTATCCAGCTTAGAATAAGTTTTGATCGGCTGTTATCTACACTTCATCATCGATCTGTTATAGCCATTTAGATCTATTCTAAGTGTTGCTCTGCTTAGCTTGGTAGGTTACGTTTTAGTAATCTTACTCCGCTTCACATTGGAATCGGCTGATCTAGCCGTTTCTTTATCGTAGATCGGAATTCACTGCCGATGTGGTCATCATCGCTAAATCGGAAATCCAGCCGATTTCGCTGTGTTACTAACGTCCGATTTTCCTTGTCAATCAACAGGTCAGATTGACTGGCACGCCCTGCATCATCGGTCACAGACAATTTCGTGTGCTAGTACGTGAAGATCTTTCCCGATTTTTTTGCGTCAATAGTTATCTTCATCAAAATATTTGTTTACTTAATTTTATATTTTATACTATTATTAACTGTTTAAATATTTAGAAATAAATATATTTTGATGAGTTGTCTTTTTTCTTAACTATAATGATTATATAATCATACTTTAATCCCTTATTGTTTAATGATTTAGCGACACATTCCAATGGTGCTTATAATGAATAAAGTAAATAAACATAGTATGTTTCAAATCAAGTAAAGTAGTGGAACTAAGAGAGACATGCTACTTGGTTTAATAATTATGTATAAATATTAAGTGTAATTAATTTTAATAAAAATAATAATATTAATAATGTTGTATTTAGTAAAATATTTAACATTTATTTTATTTATTCTTGTAACTATTGTTATTTCAATTAAAATATTTATTTATTAGCATTTTATAATTTATAATATTATTAACTATTTAAACATTCATGAACATATATGTTTTGATGAGTTGTCTTTTTTTAACTACAACGGTTATACAATCATACTTTAGTTCCTTGTTGATTAATGATTTAGCTATACACTTGGAATGTGTTTATAATGAATAGAATAAATAAATGTAGCGATGTGTCAAAACAAGTAAATATCTGCATCCATATCCGTATCCGAGACATCCGTTTTGCATTCGTATCCACAACATCCGAATCCGTATCCGTATCCGCATTAAAATGATGTAAAAGGTGCTATAAGAATCCGTTTCCATCCATATCCATCCACTTCTATCCCTAGTCCCAGCCATGTGTGCTGCCAGCCTCCAACAACCGCTCTATCGTGTTGTTGGGCCCCATTGGCGATGTGTAGAGGCAAGCGCACTGCAGCACACAAAGCGTTGCGTCAACAGACCAATGCGCCTTGTCCTTGTTATTTTCGGAGGCGGGCAAATAGCCTTTTCGGAGGCGGGCAGGGTGTCCGCCTCTAAGTCTGCGCTTCTGTTAATGAAGCATTTTCAAAAGTGGGCGGGCTACCATCTCTGTTAATGAGCATTAACGGAGGCGGTTGTGTTAAAGAGACCGTCTCCGTTAATATATTAAATGAGGTGGTTGCTCTTAACCACCTGCATCGGTTAATGTATTAACGGAGGCGGTTGTTCTTAATTGCCCGCCTCCGTTAAGTTTTTATGCCAACTAAAAAAATCAATGCTCTTTTGAATTTGAAAATGAAGCCGAATGGGCAAACAAATACAAATTTCATTTAAAAATAGAAACACACACGCATATATCATATTGCCATTCTTATGTCGTCGACACAATTACATTACAAATAATGTTCAGAAGACCAAACATGGCACAATTCGTACATTCATAAAATCATAATGAATTTTTCACATGAGAAAAACTACTCATCGAAGAGGTACGACATCCTGTAGTCAGTCATGTTCAACATGGTTCTCCAGTTGCATATATTTTCATACTTCTTCTCGGTACGTAGCTCGCTATCGGATGTGAAGAACTTCCCCCAACATCGCAACATTCATCCAGGGTAAACTTACAAATGTCACTTACTATTTGATCGATGATTGTATGGGAATTCTTTTCTTTGAGCCACCAGTCTTTATTTTTCTGGTGTTGCCGCCAGATATGTTTAAATTTCTCGCAAGACCTGATGTATTCACAAGCATAGTATCCACACAAACCGTGCCGGGAGGTTGCTTGGTGCACTGTATGCATGTTATATAGTTATTAGCTTATATATAGCAATTATATAGTTATTAGTATATAGTTATCATCTATGATGTAGTAGCGCACATATGATTATTCATTCGTACCAGGAATTCTCGCCTAACTTTCAATGTTGTCTGATACTTTTCCTTCTTCTTCTTGGACCTCCGATCATAGGAATCAGGATTTTCCGCGTGCTTCCAATAAGCGTTGGATGGCATGTCAACTAGTAAGCACAATAAATTTCAGATGTATGCACAATAAATTAAAAGAATTTGTCGTCACTTACTATCGTAATATGTCCTGAAAATCTTTGTACCCCTCTTTTCTCGACACCCGCAATGAGTTGAATACAATAGCCATTCCATCTTCTGGCTCATTTGTTTCTGGCTCGGCCTTGTTGTCAAAGAACCGATTCATCGATGGATGCCAGTACCTATGCTTTTTGTGTAGGAATCGCCTTTGGCCCATGTACACCAACTTCCTTGATGCACTAAGATAAGTGTAGCGGGTGCTGTCAATGCAAACGGCACAACCAAACTTACCTTTGATCTGTCCTAAAAGTGAAAACAAACAATTGTAATCAGTGATGGTGATGAAGACGATGGCTTTAAGAGTGAACGGCTTCTTGAGAGACGCATCCATCATCTGAACCCCGTCTTCCCGTAACTTCTTCATGTCTTCCATGAGCTTTTCAAGGAACACATCAATATCATTGCATGGTTGTTTTGGTCCCGAAATAATCATGGTCAACAAGAGATGTCTCCGCTTCTGACATAGATAGGGAGGTAGGTTGTAGATGGTGAGGATGACAAGCCAAGTGCTATGGGCGCTATTGAGGTCACCAAACGGATTCATCCCATCTGTACTCAACCCAAACCTGACGTTTCTCGCCTTGGCACCAAACTATGGGAATAGGGCGTTGATATGCTTCCATTGCTTGCCGTCAGAGGGGTGCCGCATCTTGCAATCGTCCTTCAAATATTCTGTCGAGGCATGCCAAGACATCAGCTTGGCATCCTCTAGATTCCCGGATAGCGCACGCAGGCGATCGATCACAGGTAGGTACCACACTGAAAGTGCAGGACTTTTTCTTTGCGTGTAACCCTCTGATTTCCTCGTTCTCAGGAATCGAGATCTGATTCTTGTTCTTGTTGTTCTGGAGCCCTCTCTTATTTGGTCCCTCGCATCCGCGTGACAACCAGCATTCCTCTTGTACCGACTTGCGCCGTAGTGCAGACAACTCTGCAAATTCTCGTAGTTGCCCCAATATAGGATACAATGGTTAATGCAAGCATCGATCTTTTTAAGTTTCATCGCAACTGGGCGGATCATCTTCTTCGCTTCATACGTATTGGCAGGCACCTTGTTATTCTTTGGTTATGTGTCAACAAGCATATGTAAGAGGTCATTGAAGCTAGTATCAGACCACCCATGGTGAGACTTCAGCAACAACAAATGGATGTTAAAATGCAACACCGTCCAATGCTTAGGACATTCCTTATAAAGTGGATCAATTGCAGCCTGCTTCATTTCTTAAAAATTCTCAAGCCATCCTGGATTCTCAAACATAACCTTATCTTGGTCCATATGGTAGCAATGTTTTCAAATATCTTAGCATTTTCGGGCCCCAAAACATTGGATTGCTCACCATCCCCATCACCCCCATCGTTATCTCCTATGGCCATGTCTTCGAGCAGATTATCAATGCCGACGTAATCACCATTCATATTTGATGATGAAGTCTGTTGACCTAATACATGCACCGTCTCTGTCGTCGACTTGGTTTGTTCAGATGCACCGCTGGCAGTACTCGCATCTGTTTCACCATGGTACCTCCACACCGTGTGATCCTTGATGAAACCATACCGGATCAAGTGAGATTGTACCACATTGTCTTCCTGCGCATATTTGTTCTTGCATTGATTACAAGGACAAATGGTGTGCTCCCAACCTAGAATCTTCCGATTTCTTTTCACAACGACAACAAATTTTCTCACATGCTGCAGAAAAGTCAAATTATTGCTAACGCTTGGTAAATTGTACATCCACTCTCTTCTATCCATTACTGTCACCTAATTAATAAATCATGCATATGAAAGAGTGAAGATGATAGTTAAAAAAGTTAGAAAATGAAAATTTGGAGAGCACACATTAGAAAGTATTAAGAAATATATTATTCAACCTCCGGTTATCCCCGCCAAATCCAAAGTCCAAACCTCCCTCCTACCTCAAAAATAAAAATTAGAGAGAGATGAGTGTTTAGAGAAAAGTTAGAGAGTAGATCTAGATCTAGATAAGAGAGAGATCTAGACTATTAGAGAGAGATGAGAGTTTAGAGAGAAATAATTCTACCTCCGGTGGTGTTTCTCTTCACCAAATCAAAGGACAAAACCTCACCCGTTCAAAAATGGTGTTTTTTTTGTGTTTTGAGCTCAAAACACAAAAAAATGGAGGGAGAGCCGCTGGAGGAAGAAGGGGCTGGGTGCTGTTTATATAGGGGATTAACGGAGGCGGGTTGTATCAGGGAACCGCCTCCGTTAATCATTTAAAGGAGGAGGCTGTGTAACAGTGTACGCCTCCCGTCTCCGTTAATGATTAACAGAGGTGGTTGCACGGCTGCGGCCGGCAACGATTAACAGAGGCGGACATTTCGCTTGTCCGCCTCTGAGCTAAAAAATAGAGTGTCCTCTAAAACCTTTCTTTGAGTAGTGCTTCAATCTAGTTGAAGCGACCAACGCCTCGTGTCCGTCCGGGATAACCCGAGTCCCGACTTCCCCCACGCCTCTCTCGCTCGCCTCTCAGACTCTCCCTCTCCTCTCGGAGATTCGGCGGCAGCGGCGGCCCCAACTTCGGCCGCGCCTCCACTTTCTCCTCATCGCGGTCATGCTGCGACAGATCTGGGCGCTCCACTCCCTTCGCTTCCCCGTGGGCGTCCCCTCCCCTTCCCCTACGTAGCTAGGGTTTCGCTCGCCGGCAGCACCCATGGACCCTGGCGCCGTAGGCGGAGGGGAGGACTTCCACCGATGTGCCCTCCAAATCCACGGTAATCTTAACCGTCTTCTCCGCTGCGCTGTCCTACTCCGCCACCGCTGCTGCTGACCTGCCGTGCATCGCCTCCGCTGCTCTGCCCTCCTCAGCCTATGCACCTGGTCAGTCGAGCCTTACCTGCATCTTCTGCTGTTGTAGGTTACACTACTAGAGAATCGTCCTTTAGTACCGGGCCAAAAGTCACGTTAGTACCGTTTTTGCAACCGGTATCGAGCTCCCGGTACTAAATGGGCAGCCCCGTTAGTACCAGCTGCAGCAACCGGTACTAACGGGGCCGCAGGGTTAATGTATATGCTGGGGAAGAAGTGCTGATTCTACATACTCCTCCTTAACGGATCTCAATATTCCTGTTTCAAATCGATGGTTTGGGAAGTGCACAGCTGATTCATACGATTTGTTTTATGTCAATCTATGATTTTCTTCTAATTTTGACTCCAAAATAGTGTGTTATATTAGGTTTCATGGCTCTCGATTAGTCTTATGAGCAAAATATAGAATGGATAAGCTGCAAAGACCTTTCACTCATTGAGTCTATATTTTTTGTTTACTGTGTTTGCAGGGTTTTTTTTTTTGCTGTCAAGTGGAGGAGAAATCCTTCTTTTTTACTAAATGAGCAACTGAGTTCAGATTAGTTATGAGATTTCAAAGATAATGTCTTAAGATAAACTGATAAGGTGATATACATGCCTCACATGATTTAGTTAGCTAGACATATTGCTCTGTTAACTAGAATATACCTTCGTGTATCAATGTTGTGTATGGACAGCTTTGATTTGATTGTACTCGTCTGTATGTAGAATAAAGAAAAATATTATTAGCAAATTCTTTTTTGTTTTAAAATTCTACATTGGTAACGGCTATTGATGAATGTCCGTTACCAATAAGCATTCATAGGTAACGGGCAACCTGAAAGCACGTTACCACTAATGGGTCATTGATAACGGGCGTTTGTCAATGCCCGTTACCTTTGAGGAGTCATTAGTAACCCAAGATTGGTAACGGGCTGCTTTTCCATGACCGATGTCAATCTATGCCCGTTACCTATTGGCCTTTTTCACGTAGTGCACCATCACTTGAGAGTTATTTATCTTTGTCTTGGTTGGCGTGACCGGAGGCATGGCGCAGCCTTTCTGGTATTGCTAGTTTACGGGCGACCTTCAGTAAGGGACCAGGCGGGCGGACTCCATTTTCTGAAAGTTTTCCATTTTCGGAAATTCCCATTTTTGGAATTTTTTATTTTCACAAAATTCTATTTTCGAAAATAATTTTTGAAAAGTTGTCTGTACAAGTTTGATCTAAAGTTTGACACAAAGGTATCTATACAAGTTTGATCGAAAGTTTGACGCATAATTTTAGCACATACATAATATATGCAGCTTTATTTATACAACTTTATCACAAAACTTTTACGTGCATACATAACTTATGCACGCAAACCTTGCACGGGGCACGGTCTCCACATGGCCTTGGGACGTATACGACTCTAGCACATAACTTGTATACATAACTTTTATCGAATATGGTTTTTTCGACACAACTTATGTATGCAACTTTGCTTCTAGACATGTACGCCTCACATACATAACTTATGTATTAGACTTTGCTTGGATAAAAAAACAAAAGAAGAAAAAATAACAAAAAAGGGAAAAAAACAGAAGAAGAAAAACAAAACAAAGAAAAACAGAAGAAGAAGAAAGGAAAAAAAGAAAAAAAACTCCGTGGGGTCCATGCACCATGGGGGCCACCTACTTGCAGGCAGCACGGAGCAGCAACTGCTGCATGCTGTGCGTACTGCCCGCCCGCCCGAGATCTGCCCTCCCGGAGGGTGGCAGTAGAATCATCATTTGCGGCTTGGCGCAGCCTTTCCTGTCTCTGATACCGGCTCGCCTTCTCCCCTGGTAGGACCATGTAGAAGTCTTGGTCCAGTGGATGTGCGGGCAACGCAGTGCTACGGCAAACTAGCTGCATTGAGGCTGACCTCGGCAAAGACGCACGAGAGCGGCTTCCCTCAATTGATGTTTGGTTATTGATTTCATTTTCGTTGATGACATCTTGGATTGGATTTATTTTGATTGATATGGTCAATTGGATTCAAGTTCCTGATGACCTGCCACGTCTGGACGGGTGTCCTCACGTAGTAGAGAAGCATCTGACTGGTAGGTGGGCCCCATGTGTCAGGATGGACCAAAAAAGAGGCAAAAATATTGCTTGCTTTAAAAATAGTTATAAATATTTTACACGTGTGGATTCATTGCATTACTGAATACCTGTGCTTGTTCATGTCATTTGTTCATTCATCTGTATCTATCATTGATCTCTATCTCAAAATTGGTTCCTCTAGGACTAAATTTGTAAAAATCAAACTTCTTACTTTCTAGTTGCAAAGTAGAGCACTAAACTTGTTTGAAATTGAGATCTTGATCGAGCTTATTGATTTATTGTCGAACAGCTCGTGATTTCAAACCAGCTCATTTGGGCTAGAAACGAGTTGAGCCGAGCTCTTAATTTTGTTCGTCTAGATAACGAGCCTAGCCGAGCTAGCTTGCTAATATAACGGGCCAGACCTAGCCGGCTTGGCTGCCATCTTTGATTAAGAGTTTGTATTGAACCTGGTGATGTTTCCTTAACTTTGGACCTGCAAATATCGAAAAGGTTTCCTAGTATTATGTTCTCCCTCCTCAAACAATAAAGCTAGCGGCACTGCAAAATACCTAGCTGAGACAGCACCCGGTAGCTAACACCCCTGATTTTCCAAAAAGCTCGGTGCTACCAAAAATATATAAGAAAAATGCAAGTTAATTTAGAAATTACACGAAATTTGAACAGAGCTAACAAGATAACAAATTAATATAGCAAATTAGCCAAACAGAATATGAATACTATATAATGATGACAGCATATATTCCAACAGCAAAAAATGCTAGCCTGACCAAACCATGAGACCGTCTCAAAAGATGAAGCAACACAGTAATAGGAGGAGTGCGGCGGAAGGGACTCGTATCTGGAGATAGGAAATGAGTAAATAAACATAGAAAACATAAGGTGCATTGAAAATGCCAGACCGGATATGACTCATATACGTGAGTCGCAAAACGGATGAGCTCTACACATCCATGGCTTCCAATTGTTCATCAGAGTTACGGTTCAAACTTTTTATCCACATCTACTGATCTTGTCAACCCTATATATTTTTTTGGGATATATTACAGTAGCGCACACCAATAAGTTGTTAACCAATAATGCAAGACACTTCCTTTTCAGACTGATTGACACGAGAACCGCACAACAATAAAATTGCCTTATTCCCCAAAAGAATAAAGTTTCCAAGGACATCCTACACAATATCCTCAGCCACACAGTGTATACAGTCAATTCACCCAATTGCCTTTCTCAACCATGCCCGGCAGTGTTCCCTTCCCATAATCCCATGCATGGAAGTAGAATAATGGTTTAGTAATTAAGTTGGTACCTGCTATGATATCCAGTTCAGTTCAGTGCAAAATTCTACTCATTCTCTCTTCTCTATTTTAGCTATTGTATTTTTCAGTAATGCAATAGAAGGTATGTGTGCTACAGTGAAGAAATGCTGTCCGATTTCCCATTGTATTGCTTCAAAACAGATAAAAGAGATGACATTGTATTTTTGTGTTTTCGACCAAATTATAACAAAACTATTTACGAAGAATTGATGTTGCCTAAAATAATCATATATAATTGATGACCTGAGAATACATAGGGTAATGAAAATATACATGATATCATTCAACAAACATGGTAAAACTCAACATGATCACGCAATTTGGGGATTATTCATAATAAGACATCTTCAATTTTGTTTTGGAAACATAAGTCATCTAGCTAGAATTCTTGATACATGTCATCGCGTATCTAAATTTTTGGGCATTGGCATTTTGCGTAGGGAAAATATCTGTTCTCTGTGTGATCGATCTTCTATCAAATATATCAAATCCTAGTACCTTGGCTTTTATCATAAATTTCTAAATCACTTCTTTATCTTTACCTCGCCAGTTGCAGCCATGTGTGCGTCGTCTTGCATGCATGGTGGGCTGAACACATACAATTTCCATACTTGAAGCGTGAGCAAATCATTGGTAGTGGTAGTCTCTCCATGTCATGTACGCCTCAAGTATCGATGCGCCGTGCTGCATTGCCCTCGACCACTAAGCCTGCCTTGCATTGTCTGCTTCCTGGACTAAACACCAGTCAAATGCCTACTAGCGAATGCACACTAATTAAGCTCGTGCATTAGTGATGCCTACCAGGCTGGTACATTTGTGAATATAAACTCATGCTAACTCAGATTAGGTATTAGAATGATGGACGAGGTCGTGTTCTATTTTAACAATGGATGGGCAATTTTATTTGCTTGTAAAAATAAAGAAAAAAGACAAACAAAAAGGAGATTCATTGTTTCACAAACAACCATTCCAGTACGTACGTGGGGTTTTTTTACGAAATAAAACAACTGAACAGAAGAGAAAAGTCAATTCGAGGATTCAGAAACGATATATATAACCTGGCAGGTTTAATGAGTCTAAGAGGCTGCTTCCACAAAAAGTAACGAACAAATATTCTTTTTTTTTAATACAAAACCTGATAAAAAAAAAGGAGAAGTCTTGGATTTGTTCCAAATTTACAGTAGCCAAATAAACCACGGTTCTCAACTCATCAACAAAGTTTACTATGGAGAACGATAATGAAAACTCTTTCGATTCGGAAACAATCAAAGTCCAATAGATATTCGAAGAACAAAGGGAAGAGGCAGATAGAGAAGGGGAACCCAGGAAACCCGGACGAGGGTGAAGCTGTACGTACCTGGTGTGTGGTCGACGGAAGTGCGGCGCCGCGGCGAGACCGAGGAGGAGGAGGCGAGGTACCACAGGCCCGGAGATGCCCTGGCTGCTGGCGTCAGGCTGCTGGCGTCAGAGTCCTCCACCGAAGCCCTCGCAGCATTCTCAGCGCATGCAATGTCTAGGGTCTTGGCTGGATGCATCATCGCCAGGCCCAATCCTCCATCTCAAGAATGCAAATCAAGAAGAAAACCTAATCAGACAATTTGTCTAAACCAAGAAAGAACACACCACCGTTCGAATGTTATTAGGAAAATCAAAATCAACAAATAATATTTGTTCCACGGCAGTTACCAGTTACTCGGGGAAAACACGTGGGAGCGAACTCGGATGCCGTGCGTCGCCGTAGGACCTTGGTGGACCGCTGGACCCTGTCCAGCCCACATAACGGTTGGATTGTGCCGACGTGTGGACCAACTGCATCACCGGGGTTCATATGGACGGCCCACCGCATCGTCCTCGGTCCATCCGCCACCCCCCCCCCCCCCCTATTCACATCTATATGGCTTCGATCCGGTCAACACCTCCGCAAAACCCTCGTTACCTCCGCTTCCCCGTTCGTAGCAACATCGACAGATTCACTCCTCGCAACTCGCAAGTCACAAGCAGGAGGCATCGACAGATTCACTCCTCGCAAGTCAGTTCTCTGTTCTAACTTTCTTCCTTGCTTTTATTTGCATTTGCATACGTCGATCTAGTGGCGCCGGATCCCACGAGCGATCAAGGCCATGAGATAGATTGGAACTTATTCTGTCCCCCGTCTGCTTTGATTTTTCCTCCGACCCTTCCAAACGGATCCGATCTATTCCGTAAATTAATCTTGGAAGCCCGTTTTCAATTTTGTTTTTTGTTTCGTTCTCCGATTCCTTATTTTTACTCCGGTTAATGCAACCTGTAAAAACATAAAATGTTGAATCAATCCGCTGGTATGCGATCCCCACTGTAAAATTGGTTTCCTGTTAGTAATTCTAGCCACCAAACTAACACAACTATACAATATAGTGTTCAGCGAAATATGTTTCTATATATTTCTGACAAAAGAAACTTTTTTTGCATACGGGAAGTGTTGGCCTCCTATATATTACTACCACCTCCAACTCATCTTGTTTTTTTCCCACTTTAGACACAAAACTAATTCGAAACATCGTATAATTGAATCATTTAAATAAACTTTGTCGTTGGATCAGATCAGTATATATGCATATGCCAGCAGTTGTTTTTATAACTTTTTTATTTTATCCAACTTGAAAAATGAAAAAGCAAAACATAAATACAGTTCTCATACATGCTTAATCAGTCTTTTCAATGATGTGTTGCGTACTAAACTGAAATATTACCCTTGAACCATATTTGGACATCAATATGACTTCATTCAAACTTATCAAGATTGCTGTGTACTTGATATTTGTATACTAGTGAATATAGATCACATTAATCAGTATAAATCGGTGTATTGATTTAATTGCTGTAACAAGAAAAAGGTGTCTATTGACAAACGAGGTAGCATAGAAGCAATTCTTCTTACCACTCCTTCAATGCACGAGGTAGCACCGTAGCATACACTTTTTCTAATTGAATCTTTAGTTACAACCGATCATACATCCATCACATTTTCAAAGATATTTTTCAAGTGCTTCTTAAGTATTACTAGATTAACATGATCGGTGTCCCTTAGGTAGCATAGAATTAAGTTCTTAGTTCTTACCTCCCTTGAATAGACGAGGTATCATACATTTTTTCTAGTTTATTCTTTCGTTACAACAGATCATGCATCCATCGCATTATTAAAGATATTTCTTAGTTCATCATTAAGTAATGTTAGATAAACATGAGAATGTTCAAATTGCTATTAGATGTTCATTCTTCTAACAAGAAAAGTGTCTATTAATGCACAAAGTAGCATAGAAGCAGTTCTTCTTACCTCCCATCAATACAGGATGTAGCATATAAGGTTCAAATTGCTATTAGATTTTTTTACTGTTCTAACAAGAAAAACTAGTGTAATATGGTAATGTTGTTTCTTTTATCCAATTAAAACTATGTCTAATTTTGCACTCCAATATGAATGTGTTTGCTTAGTTGCACAAAAAAGTCAAGTTGTATAGGCCAGAAACCTGTTCCTATCTATGTCTCTAAGATATTGCAACATTATTGCTCTTTTCGTTCATTTTTAGTGCTTTTATACATATGCGCAAATAGTATGCCTAATACATTACTGCTCCATTGATAGCAAAACATCCTACTGAGGAACCGTAACGAAGAAAAATTAAAAAAAATCTTCAATTATTTAGTCAAGTGTTGCTTAATGAGGTACATAACAGCATTTCTGAGATCTACTTCCTCTCTAGGTCATTTTGGCATATTTAGGTGCATAGTTTGTAGTAGGTATTTAGATAAATAAACCCAATGTTTAGGTACATACTACAAATTATACACCTTAAATTGCTGAAGCCACCAACATTTTGGTCTCCTTAGTGGAGTTCAATTGCACACGTATAAGGGGCGCATATAGGTGTGGCACAGTCAGGGCAGTGGTTACGTGGTTGAGAACGTGCAGGACGACCCGCGTCATCAGGCGGGAGGGCATGGAGGCGTTTCTGGGTGGTGACGAGAATAAGTTTAATTACTGGGATCAGTGGGGCGGGAAACAGGTCTACACCTAATGGGGATACTCCAATACGAGGTATCACGTTGCCCTAGAAATTTGTGATTTCTGTTTGCTGCTCTTGGCAGTACAAATTTGCTGCTAATGGGGATATTCCAATACGAGGTATCACGCTGCCGAATCAAGAAGAAAACCAAATGAGAAAATATCTTCTGAACCAATAACACACACAGTTCAATCAAATAGCATGAAAATCAAAATCAACCAGCATTGTTTAATCCACGTCATGAAGTAACTCAGGGAAGGGAAGACACGTACGGTGCGTCAAGCCAGGTGTGGCGGTGCCACGGTGGCGTCACCTTCCCTCCCTCCACCGCATCCCCCTCGAATTCTTCGCTGCTGCCCTTGCTTTCTATAAATAAATCGCCCCCCCTGACGGACACGGTACCGGCAGTGGTGACGACGAAGCAGCAAGGAGAGCGGATCGAAGACGACGCGTGTCGAATTATCGCCCCGATCCTTCTTCCTCCTCGCAACCAGTTAGTTCTCTGTTAACTTCCTTCCTTTTCTTTCATTCGCATATGCCCAAGTTTGGTGGCGGCGGAACAGACGAGTACAGGACAGTCATCGGAGCTTCTGTCACCTGTCCGCTTAGATTTTTCTCTCCGATCGATCCTTCCGAAATCCGAACGGATCAGATCAATTTGCCAATAGTCCATTAATCCTGGAAGATCGTTTCCATTTTTTTTCCCCATCTACCTTCTTGTTACTCCGGTAGAACATGATAAGTGCAACCTTAAAAACATAAAATAATGTTGAATCAATCGGCTGGTATGGGATCCCCACTGTAAAATTGATTTTCAGCCAGTTCTTGCCACCAAACCAACACAGATATGCAAATATAGTGTTCAGCGAAATATATTTCTGTTGCAGAGAAAAGAATACTTTTTTTCCATAAGGGAAGAGTTGGCCTCCTACATATTACCACCACCTCTAACTCATCTTGTTTTTTTTTCACCGCTTTAGACACAAAACTAATTCGAAACATTCATATAATTGAATCGTTTAAATAAGCACCATTATTAGATCTGATCAATATATATGTCAGCATTTGTTTATATAATTTTTTTATTTCATCCAAATTGAAAACTCAAATAGAAACACGTGAATTCTTAATCTTTTTTTTCAGTGATGTGTTGCACTCTAAACTGAAATATTACCCTTAAACCATATTTGGACATCAATATGGCTTCATTGAAAATTTACGAAAATGGCTGCGTACTTGATATTTCTATACTAGTGAATATAGATCACATTAATGAGTGTAAATCAGCGGATTGATTTAATTGCTGTAACTATATGAAATGTGTCTATTATTGACACATGAGGTAGCATATACAGAAGCACTTCTTCTTACCTCCCTTCAATGCATGAGGTAGCATATATATCCAATCCTGGATCAATTTTCCAATAATCCATCCATTAAAGTTGCCCTTTCATGCATAGATTAGACCTTGGTCATCCCTACTTGGCTAATTTCTGCGATCTTTCTTCATATAAAATTTTTTCTTAGTTGCTTGGTTGGATTCTAGGGTTTAACTGTTTAAGTCACAGATCATGATGCATGCCAAAATTCTTAAACAATTTTGGTGATGGTTAGGTTAATCAACAAACCATACTCTGTTTGGCATAGAATTATGATTCTTTCAATCACAGGTATCAGTTCCCTTCTTTATAAGGAAATTCGTTTAAAGGGTATCTATTTTATAAGATTATATTGGATTGATAATTGATATGAATGATTACAATTGCTGCAGCGATTTGATTTCTCTAAGAGCATAAACAATTTAATATAATCTACTTTTCCTGCACTTCATACTGTATGCTCTGTTTGCTGTTCAGATATGATCATGTGCATTACAAGAAAAGGTGTCTGTTATTAATACACGATGTAGCATAGAAGCAGTTCCTCTTACCTCCCTTCAATACACAATGGACCAAACAAATTTTGTAGTTGATTCTTTAGTTTCAACCAATCATACATCCATCACATTGTTAAAGTTTTCCTTAGTTGATCGTTAAGTATTACTAGATTAACATGATAAGGTTTAAAGTGCAATCAGAGTTTATTTATTGTTCTAACAAGAAAAAGTGTGTCTATTAGTTCACGAGGTAGCATAAAAGCAGTTCTTCTTACCTCCCATCAATACACGAGGTAGCATACAATTTTTCTGGTTGATTATTTACTTACAACCGATCATACATCCAGCGCATTTTTAAAGTTATTTTTAAGTTGATCATTAAGTAATACTAGATCAACAAGATAAAGTTCAAATAGTTGCTATTAGAATTTTTATTGTTCAAACAAGAAAACTAATCTGATATCATTTCTTTTATCCAGTAACAACTATTATTTCTAATGTATTTGCCTAGTTTGCACAAAAAACTGCAAAATTATTGTTCTTTATTTTCATTCCATTCTTTTTTCCTCGTGCTTTTGAGCATATGTGCATATAATATGCCTATTGTGTTACTGATCCATTGATCAGCAAGCAAAACATCAAATACAGGAACAGTAATTCAAATCAACTTGAAAAAATTGCAATTATTTAGTCAAAATATCGCTTAATGAGGGACAAAGCAGCATTCCTGATGAGCCCTGTCTCCTTAGTGGAGATCAATTGCACTTGTGTGTGAGCTAGTAGTTTCTTATTTCCTACAATCAGTAGACGACAAAAAATACTGTCAGCAAGGCTTTGTACTGGTTACTAATCATATTTCTTTTCTTTTTGTGACTTCTGTTAAATGTAATAGGAAAGAACATAAACTCAGGAGCGTGGAGCAGAAGCCTGCAGCCATGGCGACATACCACCAGGCGCCTGTGGAGGCTATGGGTGGAACCAGGCGCAGAGCACCAGGCCCAAGCCACAGGGAGAGTGGTTACATGGGTGATACTCCTAACGCTGCTCAGGAGCCACAGGGAAGTCGTGGCCGGCATCGAGAGGCTGGGATCCAACATGGAGATGCTGCTCCGCCAGCGGGCAGGCAGGGGCACAATCAGGCCAATGGCCGGGTTGTTGAGGACATGCAGGACCCACGTCGGCATTACAGGGAAAATGGGGGTTGGAATCGGCCCTAAACCCCTGCGTGCATGCGAGCGTGTGCGTGCGTGCGTGTGTGGGTGCGTGTGTGTGTGTGTGTGTGTTGTCGGGCACATGGCAAAACACTTCCCCATTGAGTGCCTCTCAAGAAACACTAGGTGGTTTGATGAGGAATGTAACGTGCCTTCACCAAAGAGGAAGATATGTAGCTGAAGGCTCCGGGAACAGCAAGCGTCGAAGGAGGAGCCGAGGTTGGCCAAAAGGCAGAGGTTGAGGGAGGGGTGCAGCAAGTTAGGTCTCCGTGGCCTGTAGATGTGTTGTCGTCTTCATCGGAGGATGATGTACCCGCCGCGCACGAGGAGGAGGAGGCAGAAGGTTCCACTTCCTCTGGTTCATCGAGTGTCTTGTTGTAAGGTCCCTCGACACTCCCGGACTGACGGATACCTCTTGAGGGACGCCCACTATTCAAGCCACTCGCCAAGTAAGTCACTTTTTATTTTATCACTACTTTTTCATTTAATATGTTCAAAATCACAAGAGAAACTATTAATTTATCTTAATCACATGAACAGGGGTTAAGTGAAACTAGCTCTAGGTGACCCGACCAATCACTTTGTCAATGCCATCCTGAGTCTTTTATGCAAGTTACACTTCCCTGACCTGGTTCAGTTTGGCGTAGTGTATGAGCCAGCCTACATGTGGGACCACTACATCGTCGCCAATGCATCAGATTGGGATGGTAGGGTATTCGCCAACAAGGCAAAGGGAGTGAAAGACGAGATGTGGGTAAGTATTCCTTGCACTAAATAGCTCATTACATCGCATTCATTGGACATTCTTAAAATAATGATTGGATATCGTGTATATATGTAGGATTTCTTCACATGCCTGTTGTGATATGAGGATAGTGTGACTCGTGTGGCTTACACGCCCTGTATAAAACTTGTGAAGGACATGCGGAGTGCATCTAGGCCATCATAACATACCATGCTGCCTTCATTGGAACCAATTTTGAAAAAATCAGCACAAGAAGCCTGACTATGAGCTAGCAACAATACCTTTGGGTAAATATAGAACATTAATACTGATTCTTCTCTTAGATTAAGTTTTCTTAATTTGATCTTTTATATGTCATATACTTGATGATGTGTAGGTGCCTCCATGGTGGTGTGCTCAATATTTCCAGGCCTAGGTAATGATGGTGGACAAGTGGTGCCAACTTAGGTGGCTAGAGATGAACAACACTTGTCGGGCATTACATGATACCAAAGTGACCACTCCATCAAGTAACCTTAGACTCAAAACATTCATGGATACAAGGGTAAAGGAATTAATTTCTTTAGTTTAAACTTCAATTATGCATGATTTCTAACCGTCCTGCTATTTTTGTCTGTAGTCGGCGGCACATGGTGTCTAACCTTGCTCCTAGTTGAAGGCATGGCCTTTGGCCCACATGGGAAAGGCGATGTCCGGCGTAGACAACAACCCGAAGAACCCGTCCTCAGTGTACAGCAATGCGACCATCCACAACCCGCCTTATTGAGTACACAGTGATGGCGAGGTCCATTAGCTAGAGTACAATCCAAGCACCTAAGACCTTGATAGAGAAATCATCATGAGGGTGGGAGGAGGCAAGATGCAAGGGAAGTACTGGATTGGTGACGACACACTCGACTTGGCCACTACTCCCACTCCAGATTTGAGCAAGGAGCATGACCTGAAGCCCGTCCATACGCCCACGGTTGGACACTACACATTCTTCGATTGAGGCACTCCTAATTATTCCTGTTTTATTCGTCATTCATTGTTTTCTACATAACTTTCCTTTCCACTGTAACATTTATGTATCATTGTAGGCCTAGCTAGAAGGAACAGAGGAAGGGACGGGTGGAGATGGTGGCGAGGCTGATGACCGAACGACAGAGGATGGAGAAGAGGATTGAGGCCAAGCAATAGAGAATGGAGCAGTGTTTGAGTGGATGTGAAGTCATTGCGAGCATGTGGGTCAAGCTCCGCCATCGATGTTATTCCCTCCACCTTGCCCCTTTGCAACTACTCCCGTGAGTATGAAAGCTTTAGTTTGTGTGTTCCTACCTACAATCTTGTCTCACATGTGCAATCTCTTCTCCTATGTGCATAATTATTCGATGGCATTGAATGATCTATCTCAGGACCATGATTTGTCGTCTTGGTCAGTGGTCACCTTCTTGATTTATGAGTGAGCTTTGCATTTGTGTTTGTACATGTGGTTGAACTTCTCATTGTAGCCACTTATGATTGTGAATGGTACTTGTGTATTACTTCCTATGATGCTCATTATGATATGCATGCGTGTTGTTTGTTTGACTAGGTACCATATACACGTCTGAACAAATAAAACAGGTAGGTTTATGCTACTTTGACCTGTGTTGCACTCAACAAAGCAAGGGTTTGTTGAGTGCATTTACCATGACACTCAACGAAGAGGTTGTTTCTATACATTATGGGAACCTATTTGTCAAGTCTATTGTGCTATTGTGTTTGCCGAGTGTATTTGCTTTGACACTCGGCAAAAAGTTATTCTAAATTGCTTTGTGAATTACATTGCGGAGCGCGATTAACTATGACATTCAGGAAAGCCAACACTATGCCAGCATGTTTGCCAAGTGCTTCCCATCGGGGCACTCATAAAACACGCTGTGCTTTTTTTTTTGAGGGTCAAGCAAACACTCAGCAAAGGATTTGCCGAGTGCCCGACGAACAACACATTGAAAAGATGTCTTTGCCGTCGCTTTGTTTACGGAATCTACTTTCACATGGCGGCTCTCTACAGACCCTTTTACCTAGTGTTTTTGTCCCGTTGCTAAGTGTCTGGGGCACGTGGTAAACTCTAATCTGGTAGTGATTTCTGTTTGTGATGCCCGATGGTAGTGCATTTGTAGAGATGTATTCTTAACTCTGCTTAATAAAATTAATAATAAACCTTGTGACTTATATTACATTCTTTGAGCCGTACTTTTAAAAAAGGTTTCGTTTCATCTTTTTCAATGGCCAAAACAGCATCAAGCTGTTTATGAAACAACATCATAAACTACCAGAAAACCAAAGTTTGTCGTGTGCCAACACATTTGCCAAGTCTATCTTGGAAATACGACACTCGCAAACATAAAAAACATAACTGATAGCTTCGTTGCCGAGAACCAACACTCAGCAAATGAGGGGCACTTGGCAACAATCCAGAAAGGCACACGGCAAAAACAAGGCGCTCAGTAAACTAAACCACGTGAAAACTGCATGGTCGCTTCCGTTGGGGCGGCCACCGATTCTTCGATTTTTACCGAGAGTGTCAGACGTCCGACACTTGGCAAAATGTGGCACGTGTCAGTCACGTGCGCATGGCCATTTGCCAGGCCTACGTCCTTAGCAGTTTACTGAGTGACAAACGATCGAGGGCAATTAGGAAGAGCAAGTGGTGCGACCAAAAAAACTTGAGCTATGAAGAGTGTCCGTAGCACGATACTCGATAAAAAGCTGACAGTGCCGTACCATTGATGTATGTTTTACTGAATGTTAACCATCGGGCAATCTGCAAACTAGCCGTCACCGTCATTCCACCATCTCTGTGCACTTTATTTTGGTTTTGCTTGGCACTCAGCAACAGCTTTGCCGAGTGCCCAATGGAAAACACTCGGCAAAGATTGTGTTGCCGGTATGGGTCGATATCGAGTGACCTTTGCTGAGTGCAACACTCAGCAATAGTTTTGCCGTGTGTATACAAAGCTTTGCCGAGTGTTTTAGACACTCGGAAAAATACTTGATTCCTATAGTGATCCAAGCGACTTCATGTAGAAACAATTGCACAGTCGTGAAAATTACTTTTTCATATCTTTCTTTTGTTCGGCTTAAAACTTGTCAGATGTAAAGTTAAAAAGACCAAGTTAAAATCTTCTTATATAACTGCTTTTCAAACCCTTTCCCATGCAAAGGATATTCTAAAAGGGTTTTCATTCTAAATTTCAGAAGGATATTCTAACTGTACAAAGATTGTACAGTTTTAAATTCATT
Organism: Digitaria exilis; assembly: GCA_015342445.1. Taxonomy (NCBI): domain Eukaryota; kingdom Viridiplantae; phylum Streptophyta; class Magnoliopsida; order Poales; family Poaceae; genus Digitaria; species Digitaria exilis. The sequence continues at coordinate 1,746,945 of JACEFO010001613.1, forward strand.
CAAAATTTAATCGATAAGACCTATTCGCTAAGGCAAATGCAATCGTAATGCATTTTAAAAGAAATCCAAAATTGCAATATGCTCGAAAGACGAGGAAGGAATTAAATGGCTTTAGAAATAGTATGTCAAACTCACTTGGCCCAGAACATCTTGAAGAATGGCCGAGAAGCAACACCATGAAGAGGCAGGACCCCCAAAAATAGCCCCTGGGCCATGAGCGCCACCGGTTAGAGAGAGAGAGAGAGAGAGGAATCCTGTAGAAAAAGAGGGTGCCAATTAATCATGCATGGAGCTCACCGGAGGCACACGTATGCTAGGGCCTGCAACATGGCTGGAGGCTAAAATGACGAACGGGCGAAGGGGCTACCTGAACAGGAAGTTATGTGCCTGTGCATCTCTTTGCTCTGGCGGCGAAGCCGAGGCCGAGGGGGAGAAGCCCTAGCGACGCAAGTTTTTAGTTTTTTTGTTTTGCTTGTTTCCTTTCTTGCTGCTATGGAAACGATGTATATGCATGCCTGGGAGGAGGATCGCTAGGGTTTCTCGATGCATGCACTTGAACCTTCCAGGGCCTCATCTCCAGACCACGGCTGCCTCCATGTTGTCCTCCTTGATTGCGTGGCAAACCATCTGCATTATTATCCTCAGGTTACACGCGTCAACAGCAAACTGTCCACCAGGGCAAGCAATAACGTCATGCGAATTAGGCAAAAGCATGTGTCAGAGGGAGGCAACATGAAAACATATATATGTCAGGAAGATGAACAAAACTTGCAATTAATTCTCAAGTAAAATTAATAAATAGACATGCAAGAAAAAAAAAGAGAAACCAAAAGGCAAGGTTGCGAGGCGAGAAAAAAAAACGCTACATACTTAGGTTCCATCACCGTCCAAGGAAGGAAACCCCACATCCCTGCTACCTAGACGGCTCTGCTTCATAAACCGCGGGCGTGCATTGCCTGCGCGGTGGCGTGGAGGAAGCTATCAAGAATGGATCGGGCGAGGCAATCATAGGGAGGCAACAGGCAACGGTGCTGAATCATCGCCTAGAATCTGTAAGTAGCATTCTTTCGTTCTTAATGGCATGTTTCTCTTTGGTTTTTCCCATTCTTTTTACTTCCATTCGTATAACCAAGGGCAGTTTGGTCCTTTCGTGTGCTCATAAATCCTGAAGGCTAAATGCAAAGTGGGTGACAGATATAGGAGAAGAAAGAGAAGAAGATGGTTGTAAGCTTACAGTTTGCTTCAAGAAAATCTGTAACATGCATATGTGGGACAACTGGTCTGAGAGGGGTAGGCTGTAAGCCTGTAAGGATAATACAGCCCATATGTATTATTACTTTATTATTAGGCTTGCTCTTAGAACATCTAAACAGGAAGAGTATTGATGTCTAAAGACCAAAATCAGATCCAAGCTCGGACATATCATTCGGCGCCTACGGTTACCGACCGTCCGATCTCAAACACAGCTTTTCTCAACCGTCAGTCCACCTTGTTTATTGCTAGCGTATTCGTGGATCGCGCCCCTTCTCTTCCCGGCCCAGGCGATGGCGCAGTCCCCCTCACAGGTCGAGCTCCGCGGAACGAACGACCAGCTTGAGGCCAGTGTCTCCGACAGGAAGGTGGAGCACCAGCGTGTGCACGACGGGAGCCCATAAATGCGGCGATGGAGAAGGCAGCGACACTGGTGACCTCGTTGTCGGTCGTTGGCTCGTTGCCAATTACGGCAAAGTGGACATTGCCGGCAGACGACCATTCATGCTCAAATTGGACGACGGCCCGCAACTGCAAGTACGCGTGGTAAGGTGCGTAATCCCATGCAGTTGCATGGCGATGGAGGGCCACTTCTCCTTCTACTGCAAAACTCTACCGGCAGTCCGGCACATGTTATCTTTATTGGATAAAACTTTATGAAACGAAGATATAAAAGGTATCGCGTGTACAACTTACAGTCTAAACGTAATGGATTCTTGTAAGACATTTCTAATAAGAATAATACCCTCGCAATGAACTTGATCTTGTAATATATCACATGCAAATAACGTGGAATGTTCAAAGCATAATACTAACATTTATGCAACGGATAAGAGAAATAATTTTTGCCTCACATGGAGGAAAATAACAACAAGAGAGTAACTGGCATAGATGAATGATACTTCTTACCTTGTAGATCGATCTTCTCTATGGGTGTCACCGTGTGAGAAATAGGTCTGCATCTTATGAAGATCCTCCATGGCACCAAGCTTCGCGCCAGGCCTTCAGTTGTGTATGAAGCTCCTCCATGGCACCAAGCTTCTTATGGTACATGAGAATTCACTCACTCCATAAGCTCCGTAAGGATCATTCACTCACAGCATTCTCATACTTCTCTTCCACTAGAGCTGTCGGCTAGCTTCTCCATTACAGGGTGAGTTGTCTCAGTTCTGTCGACACCCTTAGCAGGTAACCAGTGGGCTATGGGGACGAATGAGAGGGCCACACAGCGGATGTCCTTGGCTCCTTGCTCTTGTGAATAAGACATAAGTGAAAAGTCTGGGTCCAGAAGTGGCGATGTGATGTTAGCATGTGCTAGTAGCTCCGTAGGGATGGATATAGATGATGGCTTGATGGAGGATAGGAACTACGAGGTTGCCAAATTATACGAACTACTCTGGACCACGCTTAGACAACCCTTTCAACCGTAAAAGATCCATTAGGGGAACATGTGACTATTTATCTCCTTGAGTTCATAAAATATTTCCTTTTTTTAATCTAGATTTAGATCTGATCCCATGGTGCCAATTAATTCAGCTAGTAACTTGTAGTTATGCCAGAATATATTTTCCCAAGTGGAAGAGGAAAAAAAGATTCTCTTGTTCATGAGATAGTCTCACGCACATATTTTTCAAGCTATGTGAGTATCATACATAAAGTCACTCATATTTTGAGCTACGTTCTAAAAGTTAGACCATTTTTTAATCTAAATTCCAAATTGCTTCCGTTTCAAGTATAGCTAAAGTTCACATACCTATAAACTATTTTTAGTTCAATTTTCCTCTAATTTATAATATTGATCCAATTTACCTAATATATATGTTTCTTTCGCATAAAAACAGAGTTCTAATTTAACGTTTTACATAGTTGTAGTGTACATCACAATGTATGCCAAAAAAATATATCATAGTTTTTTATTGTTATTTTCTGTACAGTGTTGTATCCCAAGAATTAGTTTATTATTACATATCCTAGCCTACTAAAATAGTAATAAAAGTACTATGATTTATTTACACCCAGGTCCATTTACACATAAATGTGGGTGTATGGAATATGGGGTTCTGATCCATTATCTCCCTCTTCACTCGAGGTTTCCTTACCATCCCACCAACATAGCACTTATGATTGAGTTGGTGATGCTGTAATTTTAAAGTAACCCATCAGAACCCGTCAGTCCTAGTTGGTAACAACAATTGGGACTAGAGCCCTCAGAGATCTTAACATCAACTAGGACAAATTATCACCATGGACTATGAAATTTAGACCAAGAACTAAAAGCATTAGTCTGGGTCAAAAACAACTGCGACTATCTGCTAAGGATGAAAAGTGGTTCCTCATTGATGTCTACTATCTCGCAAAATTTTAACCTAATACCCACCTGCACAAAAAATAGACGAATTGTTTTCAGTGGTAAATTACATCAAGTGTCGTAAGGGTTAAAGTGACTTAAAAATAGTTTGGGGTTATATAGACACTGGCTATACTTGCACGTGGGGGGTAATATAATTTGCCTTTTTTCCTTAGCCCTCCTCCGATGGTACGAGCTGGTATCTAGCTCTAAGCACTCTGTAAGACTACCCTTCCAATAATCTAGCTCTTAGCACATACTAGCTCATAACATGAATGACCATATGCATGATGCCATGTAATCTCGGAGTGCATTTATGAGTCTATCTCTTGCTTAAGAGATAGATACTCTCTCTCTTATATTAAAATATAGAATAATATTCATGAGCTAGCTAAGAGCTAACCATTGTAGTAGGCGTTAGGAAAACTTAGAACTCTGGTTTGCCCTTGGGAGATTTTTTATTTAAAAAAAAGTCAGCCTCCTAAATTTCATCATACGAGATTCAAATCCAACTTCCTGGGTGTTAGTCATATGCAGTAACTACTAAGCTATAGAGACGTTTTCCAGATTATAACTACAAACTGAGGCGCGACCTTGCTGCACTAACTTAGGCTAAACCAGGCCTCGACCGCGCGCGTGATGTATGTATTGCATGAATAACTTTGTATCATTCAGAGTAGCATGTGGCCAGTAGGTGTTCCTGGACTATGGAACCATTGTTCCATAAATCACAAGGTCACAATTACCATCTGATATTTTTCAAAATAAATTGCCATTTCAAGCAGAGGTAGACCCGTCAAAGGAAGTATTTTAGACTCGGCAATACAATATTAAGAAAGAAAATTGTTTTGGTGTAATAAATAAAAGGATATCAGTGGGGAGAGGTGTTGCTATGAGAAAATACTTAGTTGTGCAGCCGTAAAATTGTTATAATTGTTGTGAACAGTTTTCTAGATTTAGATTTTAGGGCCTGTTTGGCCGCGCTTCTGCTCCGGCTCCGTGCGTGGCTTCGCCAGAAAAAAACACCAAACGCAATGCTCCTGTAGCCAGCTGCCCATGAAACCCGGACGAAGCAGGAGCAAAACAGGAGGCGAAGCTGGGAGCTGCTGAACCGTAGCTTCACCTGCTTCTCCTTGCTATGCTAGGCCAAAGCACGGAAACCAATGTTGATTAATAACCTTCAAATGGTTATATCTCTGGAATTTTTTTATACCATTAAAGTCTTTGGAATTAAATCTATCAAATAAGATGTGACTTGACTATGTTTTATTTAAAAAATAATTTATGACATGGAGGTCCCACATGTCATATGCACAAGTTTAGCAAGATTTAGTATAGTTGTAATCCAAACATAGTTTTCTTCATATGCGCCCTCCATGTGCCTACTTTCTTCCATGAAGCTGCCAGAGAGCTGCACAAAAAGCTGCCAGAGAAGCTGTAGAAGAAGTTGTTTTGCTAAACGATTTCAGGCACAGCCACAGCCACAGCCAGCACAGCTGGGTTTTCAGAGAAGCCGCAGCCACAGCCGGAGCTCTACCAAACAGCGCCTTACACTACAAGAAAAAAAGACATTAGTACCAAGTCATAACCCCCTTGGATTTCCGATACTTAGGCCATCCCCAACCCTCCATGTAGGATAGTTTCCATAGCATTAATTAGGTTGCCACATAGAACACTTTGCTGATGTGTTACTCTAATAAATAGGAGAGAACGAGAAAAGGAAGAAACTGGGTCTTGCATGAGATCCAGTGTCTACACGAGAACCTATGCAGTAGACACCACCAAATTATCCATTGGAGGGGTATGATGTCTTCATAATAAATGAGAAACTAATATGATTGGTGAAGAAAATAAAGAGTGTGTTTATTAGGGACCAACACCAATAAACCATGGGTTGTGGAGTATAGTTTGTATGGTGGTAACTTGATGATATGGCAACATGGACACTACCCATAGACACTAGGGGTTGAGGATGGCCTTGTGGGCAGCCGATTTAATCTCAGTTGTATAACCAGTACTAAACATACCATAGGCTGGTAACATTGAAGGACACTGATAATGAATTGGTACTAATTTGACACTAATACCAGATATTAAGAAACTTTGTTGATGACGTGGACTGAAGTGAGAGATCAAAGTTCACCTATGAGCATTCGTTCTTTCGAGATGATTATAATGCTGTCGTAATGTCCGCGGAGAAAGCAAATTAACGTTTCGTGATGAGCACTGCCGACGCGGACGACGACATGACGTATGCATGACACGGGGGTTGGAGAATGCCCGATCAAATCAGGGAGCCGGAAGTTAATTATTGGAGTTAAGATGGCTATTATTTCAGATTTCTTAATAATTTATCTCGAAATTCACAACCACTAACATGTCTTTTGGCAGCATTCGTCACTTGATTATTAATTACTTTGTCATCTACCATAACGTTCAAGTCAACATTACTGGTAGAAATCGTACGCTGATAAAGAAGTATGTGATCCAAACTTGGTCAGATGTAGACATCTAGCAATCCAAAATACATGTTGCGTCGGTTAATTTGTTTATCTAGAAAAATGCATCGTTTTGTGTGATCGATTGAAGAATCAAGACAGGTATCAGATCTGTCTTACTGTCTACTACTATACAACCTTCGCTGGCACTGTATGCGCTTAATTAAGAAAAACGGTGCATGTGATGAGCGCATCTCTCCGGTCGGTCAAATTCAATGATCCACCTTGCCAAATTCAATGATCCACCTTGCCAGAGTACCATCCAACCTTCTAGCACGATGTAAACTACGAACATCCCAGCCCTTAGAGCACCTCCAACGAGTCAATTTGGGCTGGCTATTTGAGTGGTGACAAAGCTCAGTATCTCACGTGGAGGAGTGAGAATACGGAAAAAAGAACTCACTCTCGATTTGTGCATCGCTATGCTAGAAGGTGTGAACGTGAGACGGCACGCTGCTTTTTCCTTCATCCCAAGCCAATGAGTAGAAGAAGCTCAAGTATTAAAAATTCTAGTGGATCCCTGCTGCTTTTCTTCTCAGGCTTCATGAGCTAACGAAATAGATAGCACCGCTGCGGACGCCCTTAGGGCACCCGCAGTGTGCCTGGAAACCGACGCTTAGTTTTCTCTTTCCTCACCAAGCCGAGGTTAGCACACTGCATATGATTATGCTTGAAGAAAAAAAAAACGCAACATCGATGAATGTAGTTACCTCGGTGCTCACTGCATAGAATAATATTTCCATCGGTATGGGTCTACGCTTGCATGTGTTTGGTTTGGCAGTGAAGAAAGGAGTTAGCTTTTGCTTTCAGTAAATTTTCTAGCGGGCCCTATGTAATCGACGCTGGTTTTTACCAATGCTACGGCCAGAGAACCAAACTCAGCAGCTCTAGTGATTTGATATTTTCAGACATCGCTAATGTACAATATGATGTGGCTACCCTTATTCTAGTGTTAGTCTCCTCAAAGAACGAAGTCACATTAAGATCGGGAGAGTCGTGCCGGGAGATGGTGTCGAGGTCAGAGCATCGGAGGTGAGGTCCGATGCGGTGGATCTGGCTACAAGTAGGACTGTTAGTAAACATCTTGAACTGTTACCCGGCGTCTTCTGGTGGCGGGCAAAACAGCTCAGACTTGTTTACGTCAGCATCCAAGCCTACGGATACCAAGGAGCGTAAGCTGTCGCAGGGCTGCGGCTGCAAGTGTTCAACGTCGACCTTGGGGTTGGGGAGCTCCGTATTGTCTTGACTCTTGACCACGTTAGCTAGTTTATTCGGTTCAGTGTGTCAGAGCGCATGGCTGTGGGTGTGTGTAGAGCTCTCAGCTCTGAGTGCGCACGTTGGCACACATCTTGGGATGGCAGACATTATGAAAGAGTGGAGGCACGCATCTCTCGGCTTGAGGACCGAGCGAGTCTTTGGTTTCGTAGATCTGTTTGCTTTATTGTAAGATAACAGAGTCCAGAAAATGATGCAACGTTAAGCAGCACCAACACAAGACCTCGTCTTTGTGTTCCAGCGGTTCGTGTGAGTTTTGCGTGCGTGTGAGCTCGCAGGCAAAGCGATGCCGTCGATACTCCGTTGATCATCTCTAACACTCGGCAGTGCCAACATGGCGGGCTTTCTGCCATCGACAAAAGGATTAGCGGCTCGCTTGCTAAGTCCTCGACCTATATTTATCCATTGGATTATCCACATCCGCTGCACAATTATCTGCCTTGTTTAGAGACGGGTAATACGGGGCTGGTAAATTATGCGTATGGGCATGAACAGGAGCGGAGCCAGGATTTGAGGATAGGGGGGCCAAGCCGCCGATGGAGCGACAACAAAATAAACCGATATATGCACACACAAATATATGAAGGGTCTGTTTTAGAGAGCTTATGACGACTTCTAATTCACCTATTTTGCGCAATCCGATGCAACACTATAGCATGAAGCTGTTTTGAAATCGTGGCAAAATTGAACTTGAAGCCTATGAAAGCCTATTTTAATAGTGCTGCTATTTTGGGAGAATACCTCAGAAGCGATCTTTGACTTGAATCTCAATAGTGAAAGATATTTATTAAAATTTGAGAAAAAAATATAAGGGACCAGCCAGTTATTCAATCTAAACATGTAACAAAATAGTTGTTAGTTGATTAAATCTTGCTATCAGTCTCTCACTCCATCGGATTAGTTAAATCCTCAATTACCGGCATGCAGAGTTGTGGGCGGTGGCGGATGCAAGGTGCCTAGACTTGACGGTAGGATAGGACGGCCACAGAAGGTGATGAGTAGAGAGAGAGAGCAAGCAAATTAAATTGACAAGTTAGTCGTGCTCTCATGACTCCTGCGTATGCTGCCTGGTAGTGTTTCGTTGGATTGATAATGAGCTATATGAGCCATGCATGGGCCAACCTATGGAAATTTGGTGATTAACCAAAGGACATAGATTAGTATTAGGCCATGCAAATTACTTTCTTTTGTGGTGTACCGGAGCATTAGGGGGGGCCAGGCCCCTGCGCGCCCCCCCCCTTGTCTCCGCCCCTGGGCATGAAGGTGTATCCGCAGCTTCCCCAATGGCATCTCTTGGGCACGGGACATAGATGGAGAATACATAATGTTCTGAGAGACAAAGCATAATGTGTCTACGTCAGTCTCCCAATAAATATTTACATCTCATAACATGTTATTCGGATGTCCTAATACTAAATTTATATATTGTTGGGAGAAGTACTTTTGCACTCCCAATAAACTCATCCCATTATTAGAGCATCTCCAAGAGTGACCAAAATGTGCTCTCAAAGGCATTTTTTAGGATTAAAGAAAAAACTGCTGCTTCAACAGTAGCTATATCCAGCTCCCAATATATTTTTGGCGTATCCTCGGAGATCTCGGGAGCCACATTTACACCGTCGTTCTGCGCTCCCAATCCAGGTATTTTTGGCGTATCCTCGTTCCATTTTTCTTCAGATTTCCCGATCTGTCCTTATCCTGCACGAAAATGACTTCGTGGTGATAGACTTCTTGGATCATCTAGCAGTAGATCAGTGGGAGCTATAACATGAACTTGACTTGAATAAGAACATAAAGTACTGGAATCCTAGATCTACTGCGTATACATGAAGAGAATAGAGAGAGGGCAGATCGACCGTCGGGCTTCACGGAGGAGGAGCTCGTCGTTGATATAGTGGTTGCAATGGTGGCGCCGTGGCGACAACCTGCAGAGGCGGCGGAGCTTCCCGTCAACTTCAGCGCTCCCTCTAAGATCGGATTAGGGTTTAGGTAGCGGGGACTGGCGGCTGCAGTTGAACCTCGTAACCCTAGCCAGTGGCTCCCACCTCCTTTTTATAGCGCTGCGCGACAGGGGCCCACAACCCTAGATGGGTTGGGCTCCCCCGATCAGGGAGCGAGTCAAGGCCCGGCCCATTCGATGGATTGGGCCGGAGGAGATCAATACTAACATTCCCCCCCTTGATCTCATCTTACTTCCTGTACTAATCTTTAGTACTTAAACTTAACCTATTCCATCACAAACATATGCATAGAGCATGCCTCGTCATAACAGTTAGAACCGTTAGATTAACAGCCACAATACATATGTCAGTTTTGAAACAGATCCTTTTCCTAGGCCCTTTGTAATCCAGAAATCATAGGCTCTACCATAAACCCATGTCGACTAAGTGTTCTCTGAACACTTTGGGCGGTAAGCCTTTATTAAACGGATCCATAAACTCTTGCTTGGTTCTTGGTCCTTGAACACTTTCAATACTTTCATATGATTCTGGATTGTTCTCCTTGACAATGTATCTCTTAATGTCAATGTGTTTGACAGCGCACTTGACCTATTGTCACAGGAGTAAAGTACTTAATTCCGGTATAACTTTATTCACTTTGAGTGCCTGCTCGGTTGCCTCATATCATGCTATACAGTTGGTATACATCACTGATGATACCACAACTTTATATTTACTTGGAGCTTTTCCACATTAAAACTCCAACCGCAGATGTTACGAACTACTGTGGATTTAACTACACATCTCGCAGAATAACTGTCTTTGTACCCACAACTATTTGAGAGTACTTATTCTTGAAACTCAGCATGAGGCCTGTAAAACTTTGCACAATTGCAAGATATCTTAGCTCCAATTCCAGTGATCTATGTCTGGATTGGACTTTTGCCAAAACTTCCCGGATATATGACCTATGTCAGGGTGAACTCTTACTCTAGAAATCTTTAGGCTTCAACTGTCGAAGCACATAAAACTAACTTTATTTGATCGATCATTTCTTGATTTCTAGGACTTTCAAATTTCCCGAAACTATCACCCTTAATTATAAGAGCAGGCGTAGGTTTACTCGCATGCATACCATACTTTTTTCAAAGTATGCCTCTTGCGCTAGTCCTAATACCCCTTCTTTTATCTCAGTGAACTTCTTCCTAAATTGTATGATCACTAAGATCCTTTATGTACAACTCGAGGACAAAACTTATTCCCCAATAGTAGACTCAAATCACTAAGATGATATCCACATCATGGGTGAGGAAAATAAATTTCCCATTCTTAAGCTTTGCATGAACAGTATTGTCCTCCTTACCCTTTCAAACCCAAACTTCTTCCTTCAAACACCTCTGTTTGGAGTTCTTCTGATCCATAAACGGATTTCTTCATGCGGCATCTAGCACGTTATTTTTCTTCCATAACAAAACCGTTGGGTTGTGCCATGTTAACTTTTCACACATATCCCCGTTGAGAGATGCCATCTATTTACATCGATTTGATGCAACTTTAATCATAATGCGTCACCAACGACATTTTGATTCTAAAAGAATCCTTGCATGAGACTATAGAGAATGTCTCATTATCTATTCCTACTTTTGCATAGAGCATTTCTCCACGAGTTGCGCTTAATCTTTCTTCATTCCCTTTAGAGTCACATTTAATTTTGTAGACCCATTACAGCCTACTATCTTGACTCCTTTAGGAATAATTCTAAGTTCCAAACTATGTTGGTACTCAGTGATCTCATATGGCCTAAGCCATTTCTGTGAATGAGCGATTCTCGTGGCTTCTTAAATCGAGGGGGGATCACCCTCAATTTCTAACAATTCTATTTGGGGCTATGACTGCTCTTCCTCATATGCAACAACAATATCTATCGGCTCCTGAAGGACAGGCTCCTGGTTTGTTGCCGCAGAAGAACTGACAACTCATGAGTCCTCAAAGTAGGCGCGTACACCCGCTTCTTCTCAAGGTCGTTTCCTTAGGGTGCTTTGCTCCCCCTGACTCCCCTTAACCTTTTGATTTATCTAGATAGCCAATTGAATGGTAACTTACTGACTTAGGGTGGCTAGCTAGCTCCCCTACATTTGGGTTAAATACTTTGGCCTCAGCTGAACAGTCCCTCACCTAAACAATCATTTGGTGAGAGTCCTCTTTCTGTTCACAACTTACAACGGTGTTTAGGCACCGACTTACTTGGTACCCCATTAAGAAAATGAACCTTCATCCATAAACGTAATGGTAAACTAGAGTAACTTAAATCACACCATATCGATCAGAGTATGGTTGAACCTTTCAGCTACTCCCTCTTACTGAGGCTTATCCAGTATTATTACTGGCCAACTACGCTATCTTCCTCTTGGAATTTAGCTAGTTCTTATTTGCATCGGGGTATCTTTATAATGACCGTTGTACTCTCTTGACGATCATAATCTTTTATAGATCATTTTTATATAGGAGAATGGAGAATAACTTTAACTTGTTGAATAACTTTCTTAGTTAACTCACATGGAGAGTACATTAGTTAACTCACATGGAGAGTACATTTCTTTATCTCACATTTCTCCCCCTCGAAATATGGCATAAACTTTACTGCCATAATTTCGAAAAACTATTTAAAAGTAATCATGAACGAGGGAAATCATTTCTTACTCACTTCATTCATATTCTGTCCTCATACTCATGAACAAATCATGCTCACATGTTCTTACTCCATTTGAATACAACTTATGTTAATTCATGTTAACTCAACATGATCCTACAAGAAACAATAACTCATTCTTATTATTGCTATGTTCAACTCGGTTGATAGATTCAACCTTTTTAGCCTTAATATATCTCTTTTCTTGTCTAATGACTCAATCTTAGCTGCCATATCGCACATTAGAATGTGCCTTTCACTGTTACTAGATAGCTTTGTAGCGAGCAACTCAATTAGAGTGCCCGCATACACTTGTGAGGAGACAATAAATTGAATCTTCACCTTATTAAGACTTAGTAATAGTGCAATTTTGGGATTGCTCCCCTTATGGCCTTAACCTTGCTAAATAGCCATGACACTGTGGAAGTGCATGATCCATTCTAGGATAGCGTAAGAGCTGCCCCAAACTTCTCTCGACGTACGAGATACATCTTAATATGAGTCATCTCAAACTTCTCCTGTCGTGCATGGTATCTACAAAATAAGTACAATGCTCAACCTCTCCTGTCATGCAGGATAATTTCCCATGAGGGGCTTTTAATCTCATAATAAACTCTCAAGACACATGAAGTAACCATGCAAAACATCAACTTAAAATATAGAAAACTCTGTAACATGCGTGTTTAATTCAACGTTGGTCAAATTAGACACGTATCTAACTTATTACAATAAACTTGATCTCAATGACAGAAAACTCAATTAGTTATACATCTTTTTCTGATAAAATCTTCTCGTTGGATCCAATTTCATTAGAAAACACACTAACAACAGCAGAAGCTATGCTTAAAAGGCCTTCCCCAGCTAAAACAGCCTTGCTGCAGCTGAGTGATCTCTTGTGTTGATAAAATCAACAATCTTCTGTCATCTTTCTGTTGAGCAAAAAAAAAACATGCGATGTTCTTCTACATCACTTCTATATCACCGTTGGGCAGAAATAGAACTGATGCATGGAAAACTCAGATATAGAACTCATAATATTCTTGTACATCCATTCTACATCACCGTTGGGCAGAAGTAGAAAAAATATATGAAAAACTTATCAATAAACTTACAATTCTCTTTTACATTAATTCTACATCACCGTTGGGCAGAAATAGAAGTAATGCAAAAACTTATGAACTGAACATTAAAATATTGCTATCATCAACTTTGATAATATAGATAACAATATAATAATTAACTTAACTCAACTACTCTTCCAAATAAATTTTCCCGTTGGTTCCAATTTAATTGAAAGATAAAACTTGCAGCGGAACTAGATAAAATTATTCTATTTAGAACCAAAATAATCTCATCTACTCTCCAAAACATTTATCCCGTTGGTTCAAAATGAAATAGAGATAAAACTTTGCATATAAAACTCAATATAGATGCTTCTAAAAAGAATAAAACTTAAATGAAAGTCTTTACTGTGCACCCTGCCGGCCCAAACTCAGCCCAGCATCATGCCTGCACGCGCACGCGGCCCGCTCGATTCGGCCCGCTCATCTATGCTCGGCCTGCCGGCCCAGCAGCGTTTTGGCGCTGCGCTCGGCCCGCTCGGCTCGGCACGCGGGCGCCGCCTGCTCAGCGGTCGGCTTGCTCCGGCCCAGCGACCAGCAAATCAGCCCAGCTCGCCACTTCATGGGCTTGGAGCCCGAAAACCAACAACTGGGCCACCAAAACAGCCCAGCCGCTGCCCCTCCCCCGCTTCAATCGTGACCGTTGGATTTCATCCGACGGCGAAGAGAAAATCTCGCGGAGTATATAGCAGCCGGTTTCTCCCACAACCCTAACCTTAGGCTTTTTCCCTTCTTCCTCCTCCCGGCCGTAGCCGCTGGCGGCGGCGGCGCTGGCTTTCTTTCTCCGCCGCGCCGCCCAGCTCGTCCAGATGCTCGCCGCGCCATGGAAAAACCATGGCCGGCCAACGCATCTGTTCTTCCTTCTCCTCCTCTCGGCCAGACCGGTGTTGGCGCGCCGCCGGCTACTATCTGACACCGCGCCGCCCAACCGAATCCACCGCCGCGGCATGGCTTCACCACTGTGTTGCGCTACTCATCGCCGTGCACCATGGCTTCGCCATGGCCAGCCGACTCTTTTCCCTTCCTCTTGAACACCCACAGCCAACGGCTCACCCACCGGCGTGCCGCCATGTCCGGTCACGGGTACTCCGCCAGCGACCCCACAGCCACTCTAATCTCCCCCACCCTGGCTTTGGCGTGCGCGCTGGTGGCCATTCCGTTGCGCAGCCGCTAGATCTGTGTGCGCCCTTGCGGGCCTCTTTGCCGGCGCCGCGTGCGACCTCGTCGCGCGCGGTTTCCTCGAGGAGCTTCGCTGGGGTGCGAGCTTGTGGCGGCGCCGCCATGACGCCGCACACAGGTAAGGTGCACATGTAAGGTGTAGTTTGGTTCTAGGGTTTCATGTTTGTTTTCCGATTCCAAGCCGAAATGATTCTTTTCTTTGATATGGAGATTAGAATCCCCGTTTCTTCTTCCGATTCGAATCAAATCGAAATGTTGTTGGATCAAAATCCACTATTTCTTTCTCCCTCCAATCCGAATCGGAGGTATTCTTTCTTTTCAATCCCCAACTCGATCTACTCGCTAGATCGGCGACTGATACCATTGATAGACTTCTTGGATCATCTAGCAGTAGATCAGTGGGAGCTATAACATGAACTTGACTTGAATAAGAACCTAAAGTACTGGAATCCTAGATCTACTGCATATACATGAAGAGAACAGAGAGAGGGCAGATCGACCGTCGGGCTTCACGGAGGAGGAGCTCGTCGTCGATGCAGTGGTTGCAGTGGTGGCGCCGTGGCGACGAACTGCAGAGGCGGCGGAGCTTCCCGTCAACTTCAGCGCTCCCTCTAAGATCGGATTAGGGTTTAGGTAGTGGGGACTGGCGGCTGCAGTTGAACCTCGTAACTCTAGCCAGTGGCCCCCACCTCCTCTATATAGTGCTGCACGACAGGGGCCCGCAACCCTAGATGGGTTGGGCTCCCCCGATCAGGGAGCGAGTCAAGGCCCGGCCCATTCGTTGGATTGGGCCGGAGGAGATCAATACTAACACGTGGTACACGTGGTTCGTGCTCTGGCAGTTCATCCGCCCGTTGGCGCTTCTGTGATCTGTCCTCCCACTGGCGGCCGCGCCCTCTGTGCTGGCTCCCTACGCTCCTCTGCCCTCCTGCTGCGGGCAGCGACGTCCGCTTCTTCACTGTCAGCGGCCTGTTCTTCCATCAGCAGCTAATGTTCCTTCGTACGTTGCTCCATCGAGTAGCTGCATGCGGCATGCATGCATGTTCAACTTCACCCGCGCATCGAGTTGCCTTGTGTAGATGGCGAGGTCCATGGTGTTGGATCAAACATGCTTTCGTTGACGTGAAGTGAATCATTGAAAGGGACTTTTTCTTGCAATCTAAGGACAATGATATCACTGCCTAGGTTCAATCCGGTGAAGGGCCGAAAAGTTTTCCTATGAGGCTATAACTTGTAAACTTATGTAAATATCATTTGGTTGTGTAATTTTATGATTTTATTCTCCGTATATACTAGAAGTTTCTATTTAACCTTATTTACTATTTTCTACGTATATTATCTATATGTTGAACAATTTCAAGTTATGGTAATTTTGTGATGGAAAAAGTCTAAATCATCCTTGAACTATGGAGGGTGGACTACTGACACCCCAACTATGAAACCATCTATTCTACCCCCTGAACTTTTCAAAACCGGACAGATTACACTCTAGAGCGGTTTTGAACGGTGGTTTTGCTACAGTAACATGGTTTTATCTTTTTATTTATTTTGGCTGAATCCTTGAAAAATCATAATAAATCATAGAAAAATTATAATTAAGTTATACATGATCCAATGAGTATAAAATTTTTAGATACAATAATTAGCCCACCATAAAAAATTTTACCACAATTAGACTATCGGAACTGCAGCTATGAATTACTCTAATTAATTACACCAATGGTTTCCACTCTTTCTTGACAAGTCAGCACCATGCCAATGGACATGCTTTCTATTGCTATCAATGTATCTAAAATCTCAATTGGCAGCTGTTGGCAATCCTTAGCCATTAAGAATTACTCCGCAAGCGCACAAAGACCGTTGTAGCTTTTCACCAAAGAAGTAAAACCTGGATGTCAAATCACCACTACAATCAAGGCCTGTAATAACGGGCAAAATGGCACCGTAATAACGGGCATCCCGCCCGTTATTAAGTTTATGTCATTGTAGGCTCGAGCTTGCAGTAATGGCCACCGTGTCTGTTATTAGAAATAGGAATGCAATAACAGGCGGATGACATCATCGTTATTACAAATAGACACTAGAATAACAGAGGATGACGTCATCACGCCCGTTATTACAAATAGGAAAAATGACTCAAAAAAATAGCAAAATAATTTTTTTTATGGGAGGGAGGTGCCCACTGGCCAGCCACCCATCCAAGTTGTCAAGGTATCCATTTTTTTTTTTCAGAAATCTTAACTTTGCGGCTGGCGGATACGAATTCGTGACCTCCCGCTTGCGTATAACCTCCTCTAACACTACACCATAGCATCACTTGTGTTCATACATGGTTTTCTTTCTCCAGATATTATACTTCACCGAGTAAATATTTCTTTTTTAGGCCCTAAATGAACTCAAATAAAAAATTGTCAATTACAAAGATTCTTAACTTTTTGAGATGTACATCTTTCATTCAGGTAGTTTATCATCCGAGGTCATTTACAAAATTTGAATTTCAAATTTGGGAAACATAAAATTAGTTTTTTTTACAATATGATCTCAAAATAAAGAATTGTTAACTATAAAGATTCTTTTGGATTGTCAACTACAAATTTTATTAAGGTAGTTTCTCCATCCGAGATCATTTGAAAAAATTAAATTTGAAATCTTCTGTAATAAATGATGCACGACTTCATCATTCCTTGGTACATTTGTACTACCGAACGGATGACATCATCTCTAAAGTTAGCCCTAGCCTCGACTTTGAACAACGGACCATGATGACGTCAGTGAAAGCCGTTATTAATGAGGATATTTTTAATAACGACACATGATGTTGTTAGCAGTGAAACCATTATTATAGATAGTATTTGTAATAACGAACAATGATGATGTCAGCACCGTCTGTTATTATTGTGACCCATCCATTTCTAATAATGGTTGTCTTGATGACATCATTGCTGCCCGTTATTGTAGTGGTCACAGTAATAAAGGCTCCATCGATGACATCAGCAATGACGCACTGTAATAACATTTTTTTTGTGCCTGTTATTACTTGAAAATAGGCAGTGTTATTACAAATGATATGTATAGTAGTGAATCCAAGGAACGATAGACGCGATTAAGCCTAGAACTATTCAACCGGACCCACCAAGGGAGAAGAGGTACGAGGGTAGAGGGCCTAACTTTAGTTCGCCAACTTAGGGCAGTCCCAATGTAGACTCTATTGTAGATTCTAAAGCCATTAATTATGCTGCCATGTAGGCAAAATATTGATGTAGGCAAAATATTGATGTGGCATGACATTTATTAAAGAGAGAAGGGAGAAAATCAAGAAACTAAGTCTAACTAAGAAACCAAGTCTTCACTCAAACCAAGATCATTTGGAGAGAGACAAGTGGACCCTAGAGTATAGAAACCAAGTTTTGCATTGCAGAAGATAGTTTCTTGATACGGTGTCCAAGACTATAGAAACTATAATAGTTTTTGGCATTGGGACAATCCTTATTAGCCAGATAACTTGCTACTCACTAGATCTGCTTTGACAGCCGGAAGGGAAGGACCTGAGAAAGGGATGAGAGGAGGGTCCAATGGCGACCTGCACTACTGTTATGAAAACACCCGAACGTGGTGGACTACAAAGGATGGACAGGACTGTCACTACCTCCCACCTACCACAATGTTACCATGGAGTGGAACACAACCCAAGTTAATTATCAAGCACAAGCACAATGCCTAATTAAGCTATCTACCTACGTAGTGACGTTCGCCTCCCGTTAAGGCAAGAAGAAACCCTAAACGAGCAGACTTGCTAACTCGTACAGACAAGAGATCCCTCATATCAAAGTTAGCTAATAGAAAAATTACGGGATGTAAAGAGAAAAAGGAGCAAGACACTGAAGAAAGACAAGAAACTTACTCAAAGAATCTTCATTCCTCTGAGGTGGATACATTGTTGGAGTCGAGCCGACGAACCCGGCTCGGCTCCCTGTTGGAGTAGAACCGACAAATCCGACTCTCCTCCCAGCTCGACTGTCAGCCAAGCACTCACCTTACACTCTCCCTATTCTACAACCAAGTAGAGCACTACATCTTGGACTCTTCTTTGCTCCCTTAGAATGGTGTGTTGAGAGTAGAGGAGTACGGGCCCATTCATAGCAACTTCAGGTCGGTTTGGGGTGTGACCAACGTAGGAAAACGCCATAAAAAGATGGGTCTGGGCCTCTAAAATGTTGGTGGCCATCTCCATCAAATACCACCTCCTTCGACGTGGACGCTCCAGATGACTCCGCAATGCAAGTTGCGAAGGTGGTTGCTCAACTGGAGGCGGTTTGCACCCGAAAGGTGGGCCTCCCGATCTTTGGCTGGTCCTTCTGGGGTTCGTTGGATGAACCCACTACAACTTCAAGGTTAGGATTGATGTTGAGTGTGTTCTCTATCACACAGATTGACGGCAAAGTACTGACGTGGCCAGCCTGCCGGCCCTAGGGTGGTCTGGCCGGCCACATCTTTTGCCTGTTTTTTGCCGGTTTTTCTCGATTTGGCCCTGCAAAACTATTTCTTCCAAACCTCGTGAAAGTTGTGGAGATAAAATGTTTTGTTATGCTTTGGCCTTGAATGTTATATTTTAGTAGACATGTTGGCGGAATTTTAGGGATAAAATTGGTAAATAATGTCCGCCAACATCAGCTTCAGGGAGAAGAAATAAAAAGTAGGGACTGCAGAGTACACTAAATTTACCAGAATAAGGCTCCCAACATACGTGAGATGTCTAGAAATTTCCATCAAGTGACTTCCCAACATACTGTAGAGTAGATATAGTAGCAAAATCAGCCAAAACCTACCTTTTCCCCGATTATGGATTCTGAGCAAAAACTGATTCTAGCTATAGTTCTTTTACGGTAGGAAGGGTAGCGAAAGCATAAGCAGAAGTGGGGGGAGAAGCTGTGCCAAACGGGGCATAAACAGAAAATGGTAACCCCGATTTTGATGCAGTGGGTGCATCTTGAAGGCAGTCCTATAAGTAGCCTCGGCATCATCTTCCGTTATTATACCTGTGCCAATGCTGAAACCATTCGAGATTATAACATGCTCGTTGCTCGGTGACAGTTATTAGCAGTTTACCGGCTTGTTGCCGTCGTCGATACGGCGGGACCGTAGCCAGAGCTGAGCCACTACTTAGCCGTTGCGAGGCGCACGTCATCTCGATACTTCTATTCTGCTCCCTCCATTGTAAATTAAAGTCACTTTAATTTTTTATTCATTTTATGTTTGACCAAAATTATAGAGTGAATCATAAATGTTTATGCACCGAATAGATATACTATAAAAATATATTTAATGAAGAAACTAATAGCTAGTATTGATACCATGAATATTAGTACTTTATTATATAAATTTGATCAAACTTGAGATGTTTTGACTTTAAAAAAATTAAAATAACTCACAATTTGGAACAAGAGTACATGCCATTCACTTTTGGCATTACCGCATTAGCCCCACACCGCGCGCCACCGCATTGTGTATGATCCCCACGTGTCACAGCCTTGCTTATCAGTTCTGCGTGCGGCTGCATGGCGGTCCTTAATTATCTCGGCACACCAGCGCTCGATGCCTCAACTCCGCATGCCGCTCCCTGACTTTGCATCAGCATCCCACGTCACCCGACATGCACCAGCCCCGCGGCTATAGCTAGTTGCAGCTTGCACCTCAGCTCGAAGCTGGGGTGGAAACCGCTCGACAGCACAGCGTGCGTGCACCGCCAAGTGGACCCATCGATCGTCGCGCCGCTGCATCGGCTTCGCATCACTCATATAGTCATATCATGGGTCAGTTTGGCATGGCTTCGGTTGTGGCTTCTCTAGTAAAGCAGATTTCTTGTGGAGTAGAGCTATTTTGAAAGGTATTTGATAAAATTGCTCCTTATGTCTTTTTAAGAATAGAATGAGATGCCAAAGGGCCTATATGCCCAACCTTTTAAAAATAGAATGAGAGGTCAAAGGTCCTATATGCCCAAGGCTATATGAGAGCATCTCCAAGAGACTAGGTAAACTGATTTGGTTAGGCAAATTTGAATAGCAGTAGTAAAAACAGGCATCCAACAGCTTCTCTATTTCCCTCGGCATCCCACCCTTTCCGCTAGGCTTTTTTGCCTATCCCCTCCCCTTGCTATCTTCCTCTCCTACCTCTCGCGCAGCTCCCGCGGGGCCACTGCCTCGCCAGGCTCGCCTCCTCGCGTCAACCTTGCCTCGTCGCCGGCGTCTCTTCACTGTGCTGTCACCTCCACTTGCGAATCTCTCGCCGGCGACTCCCTCTCTCACGCGGATCCTGCCGGCAACGGCACTAGTGAAGCTCTCGTCGTCACCTTCCACGGGCAGCTCCGCCAGCACCTCCATGACATTGTGAAGCTCTCGCCGGCGTCGCCCTGTCACGCAGATCAATCGCCCCTCGCGCAGCTCGCATCATCGCGTCATCGAGTGCTGCTATCTCGCACTCGCCGTGGCAGGGACAGCGGCAACGCTCATGGCGAGGCGTGGCTCGAGCAGCGAGTAGTGCACTAAAGAAGCCGCAGTGAGGCCGGCGGCAGCGCTGGTCAACGAGCTCACGTGTATGGCCGCTCCTACATCGATGTGAAGTTCCTTCTGTTCAATCAGCGTTTCTGCATCGATGTGAAGTTCCAAGTCTGAATTAAACTTTTTCACCACCAGCCAAATTGAGATAAGCAAATGGTTCGAACAATTCCCAAATCAAGGTTTATCCTTCTGAATTTGTACCAAATCGAAGTGCTCTACGTAAAAATTAATCTCATCCGTGACCAAATTGGCTTTATCCATGGATTCAGTTTTTGTGCGCTTGATGTTGCGATGGCGGCACTGGCATGACTCAGTATTTCAATGGCACTAGCGAGCAGGCAGAGGGCGATGGGCAACGCACAAGCTCCGGCGAGTCGGTCCGCCGGGGCAAGCGGGCCTTGCCCCCGTCGCGCAGCCGCTAGTCCGCCGCAGCCTCACCACCAACACAACTCCGACCCCAATGCACTCGCACCCCCGGTGCAGGCGTGCAGCTCGCCCTGCCACTTGAGACGAGAAGCGGAGCCGCGCCGTCGACCGCTGCCCCATCCTGTTTCATTCGCGTTGAGGAGACAAGCCTCCGGCGGCGAGACCCGCCTCGACCACGGCCGTTGTGGCGGTCTGGGCGGCGAGCGTGGCCATGTCAGCCAGTGCCCGGCGCAGCATGGGCGTGGGTACTTGGTAGCACGAAGCTATAGAGGAATTCGACTGGTATAAAGAGTCGAGATACAAAGTCTGTTGGTTTACTCAACTATTTTACTAGCTTTTTATTTTTTACCTAGTCTTGTGTCTCTTTATTTAGCTAGGATTTTTAGCTCATCTATTGGAGATGCTCTGATTTGTTTGGTATTATGAATGGAAGGTTCACATCTATTTTATTATTTAAACTCAGTTTTTATTTAAAAAATAGTATGCCGTGTTACATAGAATTTTTTTTTAAAAAAAATCGTTTCTGTAGGCATTCTTTGTCCCGACCTGTTCATTTTTTTTTTCTCTACTTGTGTTTTGCCTCGAGGTTTCTTTCTTCCCGTTCCTTCTTATCTTCTTTTCTTCCACGCGAAGCTCAATCCAGACTCAACTCTGTTCTTTTGTTCTGCTCTCTCGCTCCCCTACGGTCCTGCCTCCCAGCTCGTGCCCAACACCCTGCTCTAGTAGCCTCGATGCTCCCCGGCTGCCGCACTTCTTCTTCCCCGTCTGGCCTCCAGCAAAGCTAAGGATGGCGGCCAACGCGCCTGCCCAGAGCAGCGTGATGGTGGCCGTGCCACGTAGTTGGTGATGCTCAGCAACGTGGTCGCAATTTCACGGAAATTAAAAAGCGGATTTGAGAGGGCAAATCAGTACCATGTGCCGTCGGGATGGGAGGGAGCCACTGGGAGTTTGTATTTTCAGCTCCGGTTCATCAGTTCATTTTCCTACTCGGCTCCACGAGTGCTTCACCCTCGAAGCCGTTTTTTTTTGTTCGTCGTTTGGCAGGGCCCATATCTGATATCTCGTTCTGACTCGATTGGGGAAGAAAAAAAAGCGGATGTGGATTCACGCATTCTTTTGTCTGGCGCGGAGACAACCGGAGCCAGCCGATCAGATCCGATGGACAAGGACACGTGCAACAGAAATGAGTTTGGAGGCATAGTTATTAGGACTAGACCGGACTGACCGGTTCAACCGGGAACTGGAGCCTCCGCCGGTTCGGTTCGCATAAAAGACCGTTCTACAATCGAACCGTTAGATGGCCGCGCGAGCCGGGCTAAACCAGACGGTTTTCTTTAAAAACCGAACACTCAAACCGGCAACGTGCATTGGAATGGCTTGGGGTTGGGGGAGCCACGGCCAGTAGGAGATTTGGGGTCCAGGCCCAAGTTTTTGGGCTCTTAAAAATTTTTGTCATCTTTAAGTTAATTTGTACTGCATCAAGTATATAGCCATTACACCCTAAAAAAAACAAGTAGGCTTAGTTTGGAAGCCAGGGGGAGAGAAACCCAGGGAAAGCCGCAGATGTGAGTACGCCCACCGGCGTTCTTCTCCCTGCTTCGGTTTGCACGCGTGTCAGCAGAGCAGGAGAGACGGGGAGTCGTGCCCGACCTCCGGACACAGGGTGTTTCTCCCCGTGGAAATCCTCGTCGTCGTCCTCGTTTTCTGTTTCCTGCTCACTCCTCCACCGGCATCGTTTCATGCTTGGCTGTAGGAGACGATAGAGGTTTCTGCAGTTGCCCATCTTCCCCGGTTTTCCCTCCCCCCGGCTTCCAAACTGGCCCGTATAGTCACTATATGACATAGTTGACCAGTGATAAATGAAATGATTACAAGGCATGAGCCGTTGTCAAGCCAATGTATGACATTGATTTAGTTAGTTCGGACGTTGATTGGTAGGATTCAAATATTAGGAATAAAAGCGACGCTTTTTTACTAATTAATGCATGATGGATTAATTCATTTTTTCCTAATTAACCTTGAAAACTGAATTGAAATTTGAATAAACCTAAAATACCCCCAAATTAAAATTGTTCACACATTTAATTTCAATTTTGGGCCCAAACCTGAGCCAGCCCAAGGTTCCTAGTTCGTTCCTCCATTTTCTTTTATTTTTTCTTTTCACTGGATTTTTTCACATGAACTTAATTTGGCCCTGTCCAGAATTTTCCTCTTCGTTTTGCGGCCCAGCCTATTACCGTTGCCTGAATGGGCTACACTTCCCCTGCTCACGCGGGCCGTTGATAGCTTACTGTTTGAGGTCCATCCTATAATAATAGATGTTAGGTCCATGGGCCATCAAACATCAATCTCCAACTCCTGTCATTCCATTTCAATCTCGTAGAGCTTTTATGTTTCTCCAAAAAAAATTCTCGTAGAGCTTTTATATTGGGAGCTCATACTGTAACGTAACTCAAACGCCTAATAACAAATCAAATTTATTTAGACATCAAAACACATTGTTAGAATTATGACTCGGTTTCAGTCCTTCCCGCGCTGCGCCTCAACTCTGATTTGCCATGGACTCTGGGATAAGACTTTCATTAATATAATTCAACACTGACGGAGCTTAATTACATACGAAATTTCCAACCTCCTACAGTACCCACGTTCAATTAGTGCCTTAGCCAAAAAAAACATCAATGGAAAAACTACAAATATTCTGAAGATAAAATTATGTAATTTCATAGTTTTCAACAAACTAAGTCTGCTCACATGAATTTCTGTGCATGTATTCACACATAAACTACTATACATACTAGAACGAACCGAACCGATGCAAAGAAAGAGCTGGATTGCATGTATATTTTCATGGATGATACAAATATGGTACGTCCATGTACAGTATGACCTGAGCTAGCTTCTAGTTAGCACGTTGATGGAATCAGCACTCAAATGTGTGTGGACACATGAATTGTACCTTTACATAGCTCAAGCACACTGGAAATACCTAGGGTATTGTCGATGGTTATTAAATGCTAAATATTCCCGTTAGCATATCCACGAAGAAAACATTAATTTAATATCATATTTTGTGTAGTATGACTTGATTCCACTTGTATTTTGTTTTTATATAATTCTAGGAACTTAGAGTGAAAATTGATAAAAAAAGAGCATAAAAGAATAAAAAATATTATGTCCTAGAAATGCTAAGATCATAGAGAGGCTGATAATTCAAGTCCAACAGAGGCTAGCATCAACATAGAATGCCCAATAATCCAACCCACGTCCCAACCATGCGAAGGCGGTGGCCGGGAGGCGGTGCTAGTGGATCGTTTGGTCCACTGGGCTAGGCCGGTCCATGAGTATGGCGGGTTGGCTCCCCCTGTGGTGAGAGGGTTGCATATGTCGGTTCTACCTACTACCATATTCGGAGGCACCCAAACTGACCTTGGAGGCCGATATAAGCATAGGCGAACCCTCCCTCTCATTCATTCAGACGTTTATAGAGAATAATCAACCCAGAGCCATACAGAAACCTCTCTAGTTCTAATCAGCTCTAGTTCTAGGATTAGAGGACCGAAGTCTAGCTCATCAACTTGATCAAGTTGTTCAAGATCATCATCAATCTTGGGTAACGACTTTGTATCCTTTTTGTCAGATCTTTATCAACTCTTCAGAGACGTTATATGATGTTTGTGATATATTTATAGTATTATTCTTCATATCTTATGCTATCATGAGTTATATTTATTATATGCTTAGATCAGCTATATATGCTATTATATTTCTCTGGAGTGCTTTAAGCTTGTTTCTAGTCTTCAACTTGTCCATATCTATGGTGGGAGTCACCAGTGGGATTGGAACAATTTCCAGTATGCAGGAATAGTGCCTAGATATTTCCCGTCCGACTGATCAACCGAAAGCCCTCGGGCCTTAAATGGTACAGTCCCTATCCGGAACAAGGAAATCAATATCCCCGTATCCGTATCTGTATCCGCAAAACAAAAGTTGAGTATCTATTATAGACATGTAATATATATCAATATCCGATATATATCTGATATATTTTATACTGTCCGTATTTGAATTAGATCCGGCAAAAAAATAAATATATGTATTCATATCTGGACATATTCGCCCGTATCTGATCCGTTTTCATCCCTAGTCATGAAGACGGACCGAATATTTTCCGTTTTATAATATGGCTTTAAACATTGATTTAACAATATGATTGATTCAACCTTTTCTAAATTGATAATTTCTAAGGGCATTCTAGATTTGCTCCAATGACAATCCCAGTACTAGTTTATCTTATTCTTTTATGAGGTGGCTTTGGCTATTGTTTTGATTATTAACATGATTATATTTTTATCTCTGTCTGATCACTGTTTTGAGTAATATTATTAGCTTATTCTTCGTGATAATTTATTGCTTTTTGGGAGCAGTTGACTATGACCTATGAGTTGAATAATTCAGATATGTAAAGTATAGTTTTATTATAATAATATGAGTTTCCATGGGATAAAAAATATATAACAATAACCTGGTTTACTCCCGGTTGAAATGCTACAATGTTATATGTGTGCGCTTGCGGATAAATTTCTGGTCGTCGTTTTAATATTTTCAGTATGCTATATCTTTTAACCATGATTGTCTCTTGATGTTATTTGCTAAGTCTTGTGCGCCAGTAAGTAACTTAGAAATAATGTCAAGAGAGGCCAGTATGGCATATTGATATTCCCAGCCAAAGAAATAGCCGTTGGAACTTTCGTTGTAGCATCGATTGATTCAGTGCACATAGAGGTGCCACCACCAAATGAGGCACTCGCAGCCACCTCAATAAGCCGTTGAGATTTTTCATGCAGCCTTCAACAATGACTAGTTCGTTGAGGCTTCTTGGACTACCAAGAGGGTGCCTTCTACCCACAGTAGTCTTTGACATCTCTGGGTAACTGGGTGAACATCGATTGGATCACACAAAGATGCAGATGTTGTCCAGCAGTACCGACTAATTCGGTGGCCTTATGGCCAGCACCGAATCAATCAATTCATGCTTCGGGGACACTGTGTTCTCGATTTTCCATCAATTCTTCAGGGGTAACTTTTTAATGATTAGCTGGCTGTCCAATCTTCTCAAAGTCCAAACTTATTTGATGTACATAATTCTTTGGATCATGATCATTTGGATGTTATCAATCATTTGGATGTCGATCATTTGAATGGCTTCTTAAATATACTTAGGACCTGAAATGTCTAAAAAATATACTTCTAGCACTACAAGGGAAAACGGCTGCCGCAACGGTGCCAAAATGTTGCGATAAGGGTATTTTCGTTGCAATAGTGAGGCAGCGCAACACAGGTGTGGCGTTGGCAGGCGTTGAGTTTGCGACAGTTGCAATAGCATATCGCAACACTTTTATTCAATGTTGCTACAAATATGTGGTTGTTGCAACAATATTTTGTGTAGCAATATGATGAAACAACAACGATCGTTGGCGTTACATCAGTGGCATTAGCAACCACTGGTGTTGTTGTAATAGTTGGTAATGCAACAATCGAGCCTCGTTGCAAACAACAACTATTACAACGTACCCTTGTGGTAGCAATACCAGATATTGCGACGCTATATGTTTGTAGCAAAAACACCAATGGTGTTGCAATAGCCTTACCCTCTATCGCAACGATATTAAAAGTCATTGCTATACACTTTGAGAGAATCGCAACGATGTTGGAGGTCGTTGTTATACGCTTGGAGGGTATCGCAACGATGTTTGCGGTTGTTGCTATACATGTGCATGGTATCCCAGCGATGTTCAACGTCGCTATGTGATAGGGATAGCAATGATGTTTGAGGTCATCGTGATATGCATATAGTGTGTAGCAACGAAATGTGAGACCAACATGTGGGCCCAGTATGGCTCCGATCACACATATTATCAATGAAATGAATCCATCATTCGTAACAATCCATTCAAATAGCTGTCACATCAATATAATTGTTAACTAGTCTTATTTAACTAACACAAGTCAACGTATGAAAGCAAGAGGTCGTCCATTCATCCATCAGCAAAGCCTTGCAGAGCTCATCCATTTGTCCATTCGTCCATCAGCAAGAGCACTTCGTCAGCTTAGTTTGATTAATTGCAAACCTACACAAGGTATAACACCTAGTGAGTTCAACCAATGCAATACTTCCCTCAAGAAAAGAACGAACTTTACCCAATATTTATTAATAGAAAAGGTAATTATGGATGACTTGTATCTATTTGTCACGGGCGAACCAAAAATTTTATATATAAAATTATAAAAGATAACATTCTAAAACGGGAGATAACAAGCAACCAACCATGTCCTATTTCCTACTAAAGATGAACCCATCAATCTGTTTCATGAACAAGCAATAGATGAACTTCCACAATGTTTTATGTCCATCTTCAGAAGGGGAAAAAAACTTGGACTCTAAACTGCACACTATGGGGACATCTTTGATAAGCACAAACTATTATTCAGGGCCAATATGATTGACTAAATTTCAGATGATTCTACTTGAATGAGCCAAAAACAAAGTAGATGTGAAAAGAACTGCTCTACTCAATCATCAATAAGGGAAATAGCTAATGTTAAAGAGGATACAACTGCCACGCAAACCTTGTTGACGAAGGCTCAACCATATTCCCTGTAATAGACAAGAGGATCTTTCACAATATATATTGGAAGAGTGATCATAAATCTAATTCTAACAAGATAATAGTGCATTAGTGATTTTATAGCACTGACAATAACAAGGAAAGAATACAGTGATTGGACAGTTGACAACTTTATAAAATAAATCGTCAAATGCAAGAGAGATACATACTTACTCTTGCTATCGCCCCTAGCATTTCTCATGTCATTCTTCAGCATATTGGTGCCTGGAATTACCACGAATTGCTCAACAAAGAAATAATGGTAATAAGAACAAATGAGATAATAAATAAAAATTCTCAAATCCCAAGTACTTACACTGATAAGAATTTGTATACTGTGATAATGACATATACAAAAGGAGAGGTTCTAAAATAAGTCTAGGAAAACACAGATAAGCTAGAGATGTCTAGAATTTAAGTTTTGAATTAAACATAACAAGCAACAAGGTACAATGATCCATTTTACATTATTTGCAGCACAAGTACTACCACGTATTTTGGTCATACAAAAATTAACACAATTCAGATAATAGAAACTTATGTTTGCCAATTTTCAGGAAAGAAGCATGTTATGTGAGTTCAATCGGCATCACTTTCCTTGACAAAAATTAACTTTGCAAGCACTGGTAACGTGTAATGGAAAAAGGACCCATGCATGGAAGTGACCCACAGAATATTCCAAGCAAATTTCAATGGCTTTGCACTCTAAAAAAAATAACACAGGAAAAAAACTGGGTTATAACCATACGAACTCCAACTAAAAATTACCTAACTTCAACAAAGAAAGTGGATTCTCACATATTGAATGTGTGACCCAACCCAAAGGATAAATGCAATGCACGAGTTGCCTCCGCCTAAAGAGAACAAAAGCTTTGTTAAAATGATTCCCTATTCATCATATATAATCACCTGTCTTCAAACCTGCAAAAGAAAAAAAGGCATGCGGTAAGAAAAAAATACCCATTGTTTTGTTGGAGCAACTAACTTTCAGATTAGTGCATGGGCATAGTATAACCTTGATGCTACTCAATAAACAAAATTATCCATTTTAAGAACTGTACCATAATTAATAAGAACGTACTAAACTGAAATACTGAACTTATTAAAATATTATAAACATGCCCATTTTACTAAGAACTGGCAATTAAGAAAGCAACAAAGACAGTTTAGTACAAACACATAGATGTACATTACAAACATTTTAGCTTAATAGTCTGTAGCATGTGATAAATTTCTAAATATTCTATCAAGTAAACAAATCTGATTCTCAGATAAGAACATAATCCAGTGTCTGATAGAGCCTAAGATTAAGTGCTTTTAAATGGTAAATTTGTGTTTTCTTAATTAAGGTATAAAAAAAAGTAAGCAATGTACCAAACAGTTAGAAGTACCTGTAGCATTCGGGTATTCCACGCAGGCACGCTGCGAACAGGAACATGAGCATCATGTCGCCCCCAAAACATATTCTTTGGCTGAACTAAATACTAGTCTGAAATAGATTATTTATTATCAGTTGTACTCAGATCTCTACACATGTGAACATTTTAAAATAAGGTAAATATTACTATGTATCAGTAGAATATATCGGTCGATTTATTTAATATAATCTAAAAAGAATAAATCCCACACCTTATCCTCGATTGTGTGCTAAATGATGGCCATAAGCCCACACATCAGCCCCTGTTATATAGAAGGGCCGACGGCTTGCGCACCATATCACTGAGCGAGGTGGGATTAAGCATCTTGCTAGTCAGCTACACGCACTGCAAGGTTGTCTGCCGATCCAAGCCCATGTCCGATCCAAGCCCACTATGTAGAACACGTTCAAACCCAAAAAATGGTGCACACTACTTCTTTTTGCTCAGCGTCCAGACTTTTTCCATCTAGATATTTTTTTTCTTCGACATTTCATTGTTCAATACTTATTTTTTTCAGCGTCCAGATTTTTTTGTCTTCAACTTTTCATCGTACAAGAGTTTTCCATTCTATGTTTCTATCCCATGTCTTGAAGAAAAACTATCTTCTAGAGACAATTCAAACTTCTTTAAACAAATTACGTCATAATAATTATTATAACATCTACATATGATAGTTAAATAGTTTCTGTATAGTAAGATCGTACATTGTGCAGAAAAGGATACATATGGAAAATAGTTCCCTATATATAACTCTAAGATACACATTTTTTTTTTTGCAAAACAACTCAAAGATACACATTGATATTTGAATACCTCATAATATTAATGAACTCGTATGAAACTCAAATTTGGACACAGCCTTATGTTTATCATTCTATTCATAAGTGTGATTTTACTTTGCCACTTGTTATGCAAAAAAGTTGGTTTTCTATTTTTTTTACTTTGGAGGAAGAAATCAAGCCCACATGGAAAAGAATAAAGAAGTAGTAATCATCATACAAATAAATGGTTTTAAATAAAGTATCATGATTTTACAAGCAATTAGGAAAAAATGATCAAATATGAAGTTCTTGTGAGGGAGAAATACTAGTTACAAATTTCAATTCCGAATCCTAAAAAGAGAAATATGGGTTCTTGTCTTCTTGACGTGGGCAGCTAGCTGACCGCCACCACGTGGCATGCTGATATTGGTTGTCGCGCCAAACTCATCTGGATGGTTGCGTCACCAACGATCTTCTTTCAATATATAAACCAACTTCGTTAATACAGCCAAAGTAAACTAGTATCTCAATGGAAGGGCCTTTTTGTAAGTATCGCAGGTTTGAGACCAACACCACTCTTTTTTGTGCATTAAATGATGTAAACTGTTATAGATAATTTTGTTAATATTCATTACCACAACCCGTCACCTGTTTGAGTCCTTGACCACCTCTTGTAAGAGGTCTCACGCTCGAGCATCAATGCTTCTCATTTTTTATAGAGATCTCGCGCTCCTACAATAGCTCATTAGCTTTAGTTGTTGTGGTGGTGTGTTATTTGCTCTCTAGAGCCTAAGACATATATGTGTCGATTCCCTGGTTCTGCACTTTATTTATTTATTTATTTATTGTGCCACTGGGTGACGAGGCGAGGCTGCCGGTGAGCTGGCCAGACGTGACCGTGTAACGAGGGGAGTCGGACGGTGGGCTGGTGAGGCATGGCCGGGCGTACGTGGTGAGTAGGCAGGTGAGCTAGAGATGTGGTGTGGCCGTGTGAAATTGGCGATGCAACGTTATGCTAATAAAGTCAGTTACCAAAACTATCCATATCCGGTGGTCTCCTCAAGTTCAGGGTTCGAGCTCCTCTTGTTGAGCTCCTTTAGTCCATTTTTTTCTTTCCTTTAGTAACGTCTCTTTTCTATATGTAATAGGAAAATAATTTGTGAAATAACCACACTTTATGTGCGGTGGAGTGGTAGGGCGCTTGTTGCTCTTGCTGCAAGGCTATGGTTCAATACCCAAGTAAGCTCATGTTTTAATCTTTTTTAGTTTATTTACAAGACTTTTTTTTTGCCTATTTGCAGTTTATTTCCAAGTTTTTGGATCATTTGTGCTGGTGGCCATGCATAAACGATGTCGTGGGCCATAAACAAATTAGACACGTATCCCATAGCTGTTTTGTTGCAACTATTCGGGTTTAGTCGTTATGCCTATGACAATGGTCCAATGATGCTGGTGTGCATTGCTATAGCTATGTCTCCTTGCAACGTTTCGCATTTAGGTTGCAATAGAAAACGCTCATTGACAACACTCTCTATTGGCGTGGCTATATCTAAGACATAGCTTAAAGTCTATCGCAACAAGCCATACTATCTATGACAACACTTTCTTTCAGTTGCGATCTTGACCATTATTGCAACCATTGTACAAAAGTGTGGCAACAACGTCACTCTAATTACAACGCGCACATCATCGTTGCGATACACTCTACTTATTGCAACCCACACTCTTTAAATGGCAACAATACTCCATTTGGTTGTCATATGTCACCCTATAGCAACCAAACTCGACTAGTGTTGTAATAAATCCTATGTATTGCAACGAATCACTATGGTGTTGTGCTGAACAGTGTAGCATTAGCCTGGCTCCCTTGTAGTGTAGATAATATAGTAAGTCCTAATAGCTATGATGTCAATTCATCACCAAAATAAAACAATGTCCTTGGGCCTTTTTATTGTACATTTCATTGCTTGTCCTTGCAGTTCTATCCATATCTCAGTGCGTCCCTTTTCTTCCGAGGAAAGCCATTTTCTTCGTTCACTAGAGGTGCCTACGAACCGGCTCAAACTGCAAGGCACTAGGGGGGTTGCTTCCCTTTCCTGGAGCCACCAGCCGGTACTAACTTGTTCTAGCCATTCCCCTGACACCAGAGGTGTAGCTGGTGACACTAGCCGGTACTAAATTGGCCTAGTGACGTCGACGTATGACTTTTTTGCACGTTAGTACCGACTCAATGTGCAACTGGTACTAACGTGCTAGGACTAATGCTTGGTTCTCTAGTAGTGCCGGCTCCTCCAACACTGATGAGCACGCCCATTAGTACCGGAAGACGAGTGCCGGTTGCGTAACTGGCACCGATAGGTACCTACAAACCGGCACTAGGTGGGGGGCTTTTTTCCTGTAGTGTTGGTCGCCCGTCCAACACGGCTTCCTACATGCAGATGCCAAGACGCACACTACTACCTCCTAATTGCCTAACAAACTCCAACCCATGATGCAACTGTCATGCTATGCATACACGTACATATGCACACACGCCCGTGCATGTTGACTCAGCCAGCCTAAAGAAATCCAACACATGCAAGTCATGATTAATGCTAACAAGGGAGGGGGCGGTGGCCATGGCGCAGCTGTGGTATGGGGATGGAGATTTGGAGATCTCGGGGATGAAGCAAGCATAGTCTCTCCTCTCTGGAGTGGACGGTGTGGACTGTGGTGGATACTCGACAGTGTGGAAACTGCCAGTGACTTAGGAAAATGTATTGTTGCATTCCGATTGCCACCATTAGTAGTGCTAAGATCACTATCCACCACTAACAGCAAGCAGAAAGGGTGCATACTACCCATGTTCTCTCAAAAAAAGGCAGTCTATTTTTTTAGAATTCAGATCCAACTATAATCTTTAAAATCAAGATGTCTCCATCTAGTTCAGGTTTTACATCGAATGAAAGATTACCAAGAACACCACTCAAACATAAATACACAATACATGCAACTTACAGTGTTGCACAACCTTTTTATTACATAAGCAGGATTCAATAATG
Source organism: Digitaria exilis (assembly GCA_015342445.1). Lineage (NCBI taxonomy): Eukaryota > Viridiplantae > Streptophyta > Magnoliopsida > Poales > Poaceae > Digitaria > Digitaria exilis. The sequence goes on from JACEFO010001613.1 coordinate 1,780,113, forward strand.
CACGCTGACAAGATTAAACCATATCGAGGAGGTCGGACATGAAATTCTGACGCAACTGGATTCTTAGTTTCCAGATTGGCCATTCTCCTAGCACCATTGTAAGGATGGGCAATAAAGCCGTTAAAAGGCAAACTGGAACAGCTAACCATAGGAGACGAGGGGCCAGAACTGTGTATAAACCAGTTGAAAATGCTATGGTGGTTGCCATGTACGCGAACCACATAAGTCTTATAGTAAAAGACCTGTAATAAAGCAAGAACTCAAGATCTTCCCAGTTTGCCATGATGCCTACGAAGGCAACAACAAGTGAGGAGCACATGGCCAAGGTGTCAGAGATCAAGAATGCCTGGAATGCAAGATTCCTTGCCAAGATTGGGTGCCCCTCATCAGCACCGTCACTTTTGTATCCTCCAGGCAAGGTGAAAGCTGCCGCGAAGGTAATCGTTGCGATGAGGATTGCCACAAGAGAAGTATTGTTGGTGTACTTTGTAGTCAGTGCCTTTATGTCCTTCCTAGATTTATCGGTTACTTTATTCTTGACTGCTCCGTGAAGAATATAAGGAGACGTTACAATATTGGGATCAGCCTTCCGCAGAAGCATGTAGACTTCATTCTGTAAAAAGTCAAGTCAATGTAATTATGGAACATATGGAGCACGAGATAATTTAGTATACACAGGTGTTGTGTGAACCATCCAACATTATTTTGTTCGCTACGAGAAAAGGATGCCACAACATTATTTTGTTCGCTACGAGAAAAGAACTGTACAATATGGTTGTGGTCCTTCAAGAAAAATAATGCTGCAATGATATTGCGGTTACTAAGAATAGGAATAAGAAACGGTATTTCAATATGCAGTATCTGCTTTTTATCCAACAAATTATTTGTACAATCTTATTTCACTTATTCTCAGTAGATGCAACGAAAATACAAAGTATTAATTGCCCCAGCAATTTCAATGCTTCAACATTGTATTGGATACAGTAGTTGTAGGTGATCCAAGTTATAGTTGTGCACCTAATGAATGGGTCAAAATACGGTGATAAATGCAGATGCTTACATGTTTTCCTTGAATCATTTAGGGTGTGTTTGGTTGCATGTACTACATGATGCATGAATGGATTATCCTAGATGGAATGATTCAACCAATTTGCTTGAACCACTTGGTTCACTCTATCTAGTACAATAATATATTAGGTGGGATGACTTCATCCTGGATGAGTTGGCACAATTCACCCAACCAAACAAAAGAATCATTATTATTTTGTACCATTCTATATATGAATCAAATGATTCAACTTACCAAACACACCCTTAAAGCACTATGATACGGAGAAAATATACATACCCAGTTTAAAGTCTTGGCATCGTCGGCGGCAGTAAACAACACCCAGGTTGCAGTTTGACCACTTTTGCTAAGTACTGTGATATCTGTCAGGATGACGCAGTAATGCAGCCACCATCTTCGGATTGCACTTTCCGACGGCCAAATGCAGAGCTGTTTCTCCATTTTCATCTCGTATGTTAATAAGTTTCCTAAGCTCATGGGATCCCAAGATAAATTTTACAAACTCCATTTGGCCATGGGATACAGCTGTGTGAAGGCATGTCCAACCATCTGTCCGTGTGCTGAATGGAGCATCTGCACATTGGTTAAGAAGCTCGCGAGCAACACCGACATGGCCCACAAATGCCGCAGTACATAAAAGGGGCTCACCACTTGTGGTCATCAGATACCCAAGAGACTGATCATGTTCCAAGAACAATCTTAGGATGTCAATCTTGTTCTCATAGGCAGCCGCACGTACTGGAGTCATCTCTGCGAAATCTTCTTCTTTGGCCAACCCAGGGCGTGTCTCCATTATCCTTCTAACGATGCCTAAAAGCACATAATATTGAAGTTCTCAGCAATGGCTGATGTAAACTTTCACAAAAAAATTAAATTAAAGGAGTGATCCAAGCAATTGATTAGTACTAATGTTTGTTCGTTGATGTGTCCATATGTAAAACAAAGAGTGAATTTCACTTTAGGTCCTTAAACTATTGACGAGGTATCATCTAGGTCCACAAACTAAAAAAATGGTCATCTAGCAGGTCCTTAAACTTTCTCGGGGTCTCGTTTAGGTCTATGATCTAAAAAAAGTGGTCATCTAGATCCGCAATCTATTAATGAGTAGTTATTTAGGTCATGAACGTTCATGGTCTCGTGGCAAAAATTGCCAAAAAAAAACTCCTCTTCCATGGAGGCACTTTTCGATGGTCATATGCTCTTTCATGGAGAGTTTTTTTTTGTATATATTGGCCATGCAGGCGAAAAGTGATTCCATGAACATTCATAGACTTAGAAGACTGTTCTTGTATTGATTGCGGACCTAGATAGATGACTACTTTTTTTTAGTTCATGGACCCATATGATATCTCAGTAAAATTTTAAGGACCTAGATGACCACTTTTTTAATTCATGTACCTATATGAGACCTGGACAATAATTTAAGGATCTCCAATGAAATTGACTCTAAAACAAAAGTTCTAACATTATTATTCCTCCAACCCGAATACTCTATGTACATTTAATTTAACAGGTCTCACCTGGATTATCATTACACACGGCAGCATGCAAAACATTGTGGCCCAAGGCTCCACAGTGAGCCGAATCGTGAATGCTCAATAGTTGCTCAAAGATATCCATAAAATCCCTCCTCGCTGCGATGAACATGGGCGACTCCTTGTCACTGTTGACAGCCTTGGACAAGTTTGGCTCTGCTGCAATTAGCTCCAGGGCAAGCTCCGTGAGGCCGCTACGGATGGCGTGGTGAAGTGCGTTGCACCCGTGCTTGTCTTGCTGCAAGATGGAATCGCTGCCCTGCTCCCATGCAAGGCACTGGCTGAGTATAAGAGAAGCTAGGTCATCATGGCCGCTGGTCACGGCGACCAGCAGTGGTGTCTCGCCGTCCTTGTTGACGACACCGAGGAGCGACTTGTTCAGCACGATGGCGTCTGAGCAGAAAGTGATGTGGCCATGCATGGAGGCGATGTGGAGGCAGGTGTTGCCTTGTGGGTTTGTTGCGAGCAGCATGGCCGGGTCATCAGCAGCCAGGTCCTCCATTGAAGCGACGTCACCATATGTGGCAGCATTAAGGAGAACATTGTTCATCCGTGCTCCTCCGGATGAACTAGACCTACTTCCTGTAATCAACGGCGTCTGGCCAACTATAGACTGCTGCTGTTCCTGGTCATTCCCGAGCCGAGTAATTCCAAGGAGCAACCTTGAACCTTGGGAAGCCATGGCAGGAATCGATCTAACGTCGCCAGATGTGGCTGCTTCCAGGAGTTCTATATTCACCTGCAATGCCGGAGAAGCAATCGATACTACTACTGGTAAGCTCACTAACATATTGCTGGTTCCCGGTACTGAACCGCTGCTGCCTGCAATTATTATTGTTCCCTCCTGATTATCCATCTGCTACAAATGCATGAAAGCCATACACTTAGTTTCAGAATGCATCAACTGAACAGTTAAAGCTATTGGTTCATGAACTCATGATTTATCTTTATTTTCAGGAGAGTAAAAAATCGAACTAGTTTGGGCACACACAGGTTTGGCAAGGACAGCGAAAAAGCAAGCGGAATTCGCCGTTTTTCTTGGTTTCTTGTTCAGGATCTGAAATTTTGCATGGTTGATGATAATATCTATCTACTTATAGTCTTCAGTCATAGATGCACTTTTAAAGGTGAAACCAAACATTGTCAACATGGTGACACTACTGTAATAACCTGCAGCAAAACTGGGCCTCCTCCCGATCCGTTCATTCTAGGAGCATAAAACTGCTGCAAAGCCTGCCACTGAAAGATAAAAATTGCTGTTACGTACCAATACGTAATACTGTAATAGGGATACGTTTGATGCTAGTATTGAGAACTAAGTAAAATCAACTAGAAGAGTTTTTTTTGTGTGGAACACGGACTTAAACTACACTACAAGCATCAAAGATAAATTGAAACTAAGATATTGATGGAACAAGAATGGAGAGTGAAACCTCAGGTAGTGCTGAACCGTGCCTGGTAGCGACACTTACAGTTGTCATCTGTTCACCATGGTATTCCCTCGTTGGCAATATATAGTGCCCGTGCACGATCTCAACAAAATTAACATTATTCTGCTTGTGAGGCCCAATCTATAGTTCTATGAAAAGGAATGTAGGGTCAAGTGAAATAGGGGGTCTTGCTACTGTCATCTATGCCTATGCCATTGACCCAGTATACAAGTCATCTACCTTTCTCACCTTACCTAATTAATATAGGTTAATCGACAATAATTGTAGTGACACTTTCACTTTCCTTCCTATTCGAACACACTTTCTGAAGTAACCATGCCATTGGAGAGCAATCTGGTCTTTTGCAACTTTATCGATGGCCAACTGAAGGAGGCCAATATATCGATCTACAAAGCTCAAATCATGTTGCCTCACGCAAAAGCAAAGGCATACACTAGTGATTGGAGAGAACCTCATAGATTTGATAGTGCTTAATCAAGATAGTCCGCTCAATTCCATTATGCAGGAAAGCACTGAGAACTTTCGTCACTACATGAAGTCCTGCGCTAGGAGATAGATAGATAGATAGATAGATAGATAGATAGATAGATAGATAGATATAGATAGAGAGAGAGAGAGATTTTTAAATGCCAAGTATTAGAGGAATCTGAACTTTGGCATGGTGACCTTTATTTTATCAGTAGTCCTGGGACCGTAAGGCCGTAAGGGTCATGCATTTCGTCAGGCACATTCTTGGGTAGTCATAGGCAATTAATTTCCCAGCGACAGGTCATATATTGGTTTGCCTATAGTGGATATTACCATGGAGTATGACATATATGCTACACATGAGTCTGGATTGTTTTTAATATTTAGTGAAATTTGTAAGTATAAAAATTTAAATCAAAGGCATAGTCCATTTCTCAATATGTGGATGTCAATCCCAAGTATCAATTGATTTTTTTCTTTTAAGTAAAACTAGCCTTCACTATATTATAGCCTTGTAGGAGCATGAATATCTAGCGCGCTTGCTATCAAATATGGCGATGCGACTCACAAGAGAGCTAACGTAAACTAACAAGACATGGAACCTATGATCTCGACGACTCACTAGTGGAAAAGAGGAAAATACTCCCGGTTGAGAAGACATTTTTCTACCGGCTAGCCCGTCCCAGGTGGCTAACTGGGACGAAGTGTTTTGCGCCAAAAAAAAATTTTAACCTACCGAGAGCCCCGCACAAGCTCAAAGTCATTCACGCAAATTTTTTCAGGCATAAATGTGTTTGCAGGGTTCATGAGTTTCGAAGCAACGACTTTCGGCCTCGCAAGAGGCTTCCTTACCACTTCACCTACAAACCATATAAGATTAAGTGGAAGATGTTATCCTTATGAAGTATCCCCTCGAGGACCCTATAGTCACGGTTGGTACTTTTAGTCCCAATTAGTGGTTTTAATCGGGATTAAAGCCCCGAGGACCTTTAGTCCCAGTTGGTAGAAGGGTCCTCCATATGATTGAAAATTTTGAGGCCCCCTTTAGTCCGTATTAATAATACCAACTGGGACTAAAGGATCTTTGGTTCCGAAACAACAACAAAAAAAAAACAATTGAAACTAAATAGGTAGGATAAAATGTCCTTTCTCCAGTAGGAACCGACTAAACAAGTGCGAGGATTACAAATTCAAAGTACTCGTGTGACTTTGAGTGCCATGGGTGCAAGCATGCCTTTTGATCAACTGTCTTAGATTGATAAAAGATAAAGCTGTGACCTGGACATCAAAGATATCATCAGAGTATGGTTCTACATTTATCGTGCGTAACAGCAACCTAAGGTGAAATTTGTTTGATTAGTTTCCAGGAGACCAGCCATATTCCTGGATTCTGAAACAACATGCGGTGTTCTGCCAAATGCCATGATGGGATGCGGTGCCTGCTTTATTTTTGTTTTCAATTATGTAGAAACCCACATAAGAATACTGAGGACGGGGAAAGATAAAATCTGTGGACCACAAGTGGGGTTCTTTTCTGGGCCACCAAAGCACTCAAGTTCATGGACCGTACCATGTGTGAAATTGATATAACAAAAGTACTACAAGGACAAATTTGGAAATTTTCCCTTTTAGTTTATTTGATATATATTATTAAGTCTATCCATGGAGTCTACAACACTTTCTGTGTCTTCCGAGCAACTTCGAGGGTTTCTTGTACCAGTTCAAAAGTCTCCTCCAACAAAATTAAAAAGTGTCCCCGGTCCGCATGCATGAAAGTAAGTATGAATATCAAAGTTATCTGTTGCCAACTTGAAAAATCTCTTAGAATCAGTACCGAAGTTTTGTTGAATCAGATTGAAATTTCCAAATAAATATTTAAAAAATTTATATGGGTAAACTGTTTTCTAAAATAAAGTTAAATGTTCCTTTAAACCAGTTTGAAATTCTGTCTGAAATCTCTGTCGAAGTCATGGAATACATTTTGTTACTGATTGTAAATCTAAGTGAGTGTTTTCCCTAAACATGTTGACCTACAATACCTCATAAGTCTTCTCTTTGAAAGTTTTTAAAAAGAGATTTTTATCAGCTGATGAGCTCCATATCCACTGGTTGAGACGCCAAATACTTTTCTTTTCTCCTTCACATGTACCTTATTCATTGCCTCAGAGATATCAATATCATTGGTTTGTTAGAAAGAGAGCGAGCATGATGAGAAAACCCTCGTCTTTAAGTTGACTGACCTGCGTCGTAGTATTTGGAAAAGAGAAAACAGCTTATGATCTGGCTTGCACATGTACCTTATCCAATACTATATTACTATTGCTGTTTTAGAAACACGGGGTGTCAAAAGCGAACGTGAGGCCAAGTAGTTTAGGCACCTTCAACCAGCTTTTGTGATTCGCGAACACTCCCTCTTATTGCTGGCGTGTTCTGCTTATGCTCTCAAATTGGCATTTCGCCCACAACTTGTACGCTTGTTTGACGGTTCTGTTGCTGCGAGGGCGCTTTCGACGGCTCCAAGGGCTGTGGTGCCTCCCCTGTAATCTTCTTTGGTAGTTGGGTGGTACTCTGGTAGAGTCCCTGTCGCTTTTAGATATCAGCGCTTTGTTAGGTAGCTTTTGGAGCAGGTATTGCTCATGCTGGATGTTCTGACCTTTTGCCGGTCTGGTTTCTGTTTGGTGTGGCCTGAGGTGCAGTCATCCCTGGGTGGTGAGGCCTCTAGCCCAGCATAGCTTTGTGGTAGATCAGTTTCAGAGGAGCATGGAAATCACTTGCCAGGTACTGTAAGACTTTTGTAATTTGGTTCATCCTCGGTAATGAAATTCGGGCAGAGCCCACGATTAAAAAAAAAACATATACGCTAGCTGCTAGAAAGGATAACCATTTTGCATGTCATACTTGCTTCCCCATGCTGGTGGCCACAAGCATCATCTTCTAAGACTAACTGTACATATCCAGCGGGGCTGTTTACATTCCAGAACGTGGGGCTTTCCAAATACTATTTGTAGTAGTGAGCTCAGGGCGTTTAACGTCTTTCTTGTAAAATCAGAGGCGCTTTGGATGGAATCACCGGCCTAACTTGGGTCCCTCGTGAGCTGCATGTTTAGTTGATTGTATGAGAAAAAGCCTCTCATGTGGCTTACATATATATACACTAGAATAACAACCAAGAGAGCGCAGCCAGGGATTTGTTACAACTCAAGAGATATCTCTCAACAACTAGATATACTCCAACTACTCTAATCTAAATCTACAACAACTTCTTATCCCTTGGAATGCACAAGTCCTGATTGTTACCTAGCGTAACAAACATCTACACGACATATACAGCTTTACTTAACATCCTCCCTCAATCATAACCATGTTAAGGTTAAGACTGACCTTGAAATTCTCCAGTAAACGCGCCGATAATTCCTTCATGCAGACATCAGCGACCTGATCTCCTGAGGGAACAAAATCAACTATCAAGAGCTTTGATAAAGACTCTTTCTCTAACAAAGTGGTAGTCCACCTCAATGTGCTTCGTCCAGGCATGGAAAACAGGGTTAGAAGATAGATATTTAGCACCCATATTGTCACACCACAATGGAGCTCCTCGTGGACTGTTTATCTGCAACTCCTTGAGCAAAGTTTGTATCCACATAATTTCTGCCGTAGCATTGGCTAAAGCCTGGTATTCAGACTCAGTACTTGACCTTGATACCATGGCCTATTTTCTTGCACTCCATGACACAAGATTAGAACCAAGAAAGATAGCAAATCCACGTGTAGATCTTCTATCACCTATACTGCCTTCCCAATCAGCATCTGACCAGTGTTGAATTTGACCTCTGTATGTGTAAACCGAGTCTCACACATTGCTTGATGTATCTCAAAATTCGTTTCACGGCTGCCCAATGAACTGTGGTTGGAGCATGCAAAAACTGACAGACTTTGTTAACTGAGAAGGCAATATCAGGTCTTGTTAGCATTTGATACTGTAAAGCACCAACTATGCTCCCGTATTGTGAAGCATCATTCGGTCCCAAAGGTGACCCCTCATATGAAGACTGTCACACCCCGAAATTTAGGATTTCGGGATGTGATTTGAAAGAGCAATTAAATAAACAATTTTCACAAATTATTAAAACTTTTCCAACATTTGTTTAATTTATAGAAAATTTACTGTACAAAAATAAGCAATTTTCTAAATCAACTAAATATGCTTTATGTGGTATTAATTGTAGTGTTGCATTCATACTGAAGTGCATCATGTGTTTATGGGTGTAAGTTTTCAAAATCCGTTTAGATGTCTATCAATCTCTCTTGAGAATTTCCTAGATTTTCTGGAAAATTATACTCTTTTCCTTGAAGCCAAATCCATTTGTTTAAAGGCTTTAAAATCTCTTTTCTCGAGCTCCAAATAATTTATTTGGGTTGAAAGTATCCAACTCTATCTCTGGAATTTTTCCTGGGATTTTTGGAGATTTTGAAATATTTTCCACGATTTAAATGCATTATCTGGGATTTCCTAGATTTGATTTTGATCTGGAATCCATTTCCCGAAATAATAAACGCAAATCTTTCTTCCCTTTCTTTTTGGGCCGACTCATCTCTCTGGCCCAGTCAATTCACTCCAGCCCAGCCCAGCTCCCTTCAACCCTCCCTCTCCCGTCGGCCCATTTCCTCTTCCTTCCTCTCTCTCTCAAACCGCAGCCCACTTTTTCTCTCTGACCGCCTAACCCCACCTTTCATCCCTCTCCTCGTGCCGTGCTCCAACAGGACTCGAGCCCGAGTCCGGCCGCTGCACGCGCCACCTCTTTCGACGTGCATGCCACACCAAGGCACCCCGTCCTGCCTATATAATACGTCACCCTCATCCCTTCTCCAGCGACCCCAAACCCTAGCCACCTGAGCTCCTCTGCGCCGCCAATGGAGTTCGCCGGAGCAAGCCCAAGCCACCAGCAGCCAAATTCGAGTCGCCGCCAAGGAGCCTCGCCGGACCAAAATAGACGCCATAAACAGCTTCACCGAGCCGAGGTGCATCCAATTCGACAGTTCATGTCGTCGTTCCGCCACCAGAGCACCGCTGCCACTTTGACCTCCTAGACGCCGGCCACCACGTCCACCCGGCCTCGAGTTCCGGCCGCCCTGCTTCGACTCCACCGCCGGTGAGAGCCTCCTCATGTTTCCCGTCCTCTCCTGTCTCTGATTTGTAGCTCGCCCGAGGCCCTAGCCTACCAAATCGCCGCCGAGTGGAGCCGCTTAGAGCTCTGTCCACCATGCACAGAGAGCTATGAAGCTTTTGTGATTAGGTCCTCCGAGAATCCTGTAACTAATTCAATTTTCCTTGTGTCTTGTAAAATCTGCCGATAACCCCCTACAAACTTTAGAAGCTTGCAATACAGTCTAACCGATATCCTTTTGCAGATCGAGCCCTATCCTTTGACCCAATTGCGAGCACTAGTGCTAGTGTCTTACAAGTCTTGCCTGTCAGTCCCTGCAATCTTTCTTTAATCACGTATAAATCCTTGCGGCCTTTAGAAGCTTATAGTTTCCACGTTTAGTCTCCGTTTAATCTCGTTCTCATTGCGATAGATTCATATCGATCAACTTAAACAACGCGTTAGTAGCAATGTTCCATGTTTACTTCATTGTTTTTCCAAATAAAATATAATTAGGTCATATAACGGTTTTTCATAGACTAATAATTAAATTGCTTAATGCTCAATATTAAATCTGCTTTTATTACTAAAACTTGACTAGGTTTATACACATCGACTTTTGTAAATAAATGTTTACTTGCTTAAAGGAAAATAGGATTGGATCTCGTTTCTATGAATAAATCTAATATGATTAATACTATTATAATTTATTTCTAAATAACAATATGGCTAGTTGAACATTACTCATAAATTTGTGCACTAGATGCTCTCACATCCTTTATTTGCAAGATAAATGTTTAATTGGTATAATCATTACATAAACGCTTGCAAATAAAATTGATTAGGATTTAACCCATCTTTTCATATGAAAGTATAGTTTGAATTAATTTAAATATTATATGTCTTTTCTTAATTAAAATAAAAGAAGCATGTAGCCTTTTAATTCTTTTGTAATATAAATCTTCTGATAGTTGTATCTTCTGTTTTCAGTGTTTCTTGCGCCCTCGTGATCATAGTAACAAGCCCTATCGTATAGTGCGTTCTTTTAAAGCATTTATTTTGGTTGGTCTATTGTTCTTAGTTGTATCCATTTCTTTGCTTGCATGTTTGTGCTTGTGCTCAATGATTGCTACGATTAGAGGAACTCCATTCTGGAGCTATCAAGAACAAGAACTAAAGATTGAGCAGTGGTTTTCTTTTGCGGAAATGTAAGTGTCCATAACCATCCTTCTACCTGTCCTTTATAAGATCATATATGTTAATCGGAACATGGAGAACCGCCCAGAATTACCCATACAACCACAATACCATACATGGCTCTGGTCTTGGCTGAATAATTAGATGAACTATGTGTTGTGTTTGTGTTGCCTATTGGTCAGATACTTGTTTGTGGATATGTTGGTGCAGGGATTGGAACACTATGTCTTCTGTTAAAACCATAAGTGCTGGGAACAAGCACACATGTAGGAATTCTTTGTACCTCGTAGCGTCCCTATGCAGTCACACCTTGGAAGTGTAATACGTGCTGTTGTAACATAGAATTTCTTATGACAAACAGTGTAATCTATTTTATTATTCCTTTTTATTCTACCCCGTATAGTACTTTACACGGGCTATTTATAGGGGCTAACTTCGTTCAATTACACGACCGTTATTTCCCGCCATAATCCTTATGAACTATTGACAACTCGGACGAACATTGCTTCCCGCCAACTCTTGGTCTAGCTTCGTCGCAGGAAATGACTTCGCCCTCCTTTTCTTCGTGCCTTGACTTCGTGTAAGCTGACCTCTCTTGTTTTGTAGTCAGCTTCGTCGCCTGAGGCATGGTGTCGCCTGTCTATCCTCTTCGTGTTAGCCTCTTTGGATCTCCTGTCTTCGTGCTCGGCGATCTCGTCGAATCCCCCTGCGAAGATAAAAAAATATGTTTTTGACTTCGGGGGACGTCTGCCCAATAGTAGCCCCTTCGTCCTTGAATTCGAGCTTTTTTCCCTTTTTGACTCTCGAACTCCTGGGACGGAAAGAGCCCCCAAAAAGGCGTCCCCTCGAAGTGAAATTTGGCGGTTATTTTGGTACCCTTTCACCTTCCAGCCGGCACGTCTTTTGAAAACTTAGCGCGTCTATAAATAGGAGAGGTTACGCCCCCCACAAATTACCTTCGTATTGATCTTTGGAGCCACGCTTTTCTTTCCGCTCAACTCATTGCTTCGTTGTTAGTTAAGACTCTTCGGAAACAAAGGAGGTTAGATACGAAAGTTTTTATCCTCGTCTTGGATTTGGTTATAGGTTTTTTAGTTTTGTTTGTTTTTTTATTAGCAGACGAGATGGCTCGCATCAAGTCCACAGCGATTCCGACTTCGGATGTGGAGAAGGAAGAGAGCCCACTGATCTCGAATCCAAAAAATGAAGATTTGGAGGAAGTCGAGGCTGATGTTGATGAGCTTATTGGCGATTCGTTGCCCAAAACTCTACATTTCGGCTGGTCTCTTGTCATGGCCAGTATGATCTCTTCTTATGAGCAGAATGGTTTTTTCCCTGCTGGAGTTGGTCGAGCCCCTTGCCGCGAAACTACTCCTGATCCTCAGTTTAGAGAAGCTGTAGTTTTTTCGGATTTTTTTACTGCAGGGCTTCGTTTCCCTTGTGATCCAATGCTTCCGCAGATCCTTGATTGCTTCAACGTGAAGCTGCATCAGTTGACCTCCAACTCCTTTGTTCAACTATCGAAGTTCTTTTAGGGAATCAAGACGTTTGGGGGCGAGGTTGATCTTGAGAATTTGCTCGTTACAACGAGCTTCATCTTCAAAAGAGGTCAATCTTTTTGGAAGAAGGTGGAGATGAGCATGTTGGTCAGTTCGGGGTTACGACATTTACTTCGCGTCGCCGAAGCACTGCTTTGAAGATTTCTAAAGTTGACTTCACGTATGCTCAACGAAACCGATGGGATGTCAACTAGCCGAGACAGTGGTTTTATGTGAAGGTTGGTTTCACGGCTCCTGATTGCAGTGACGTTCACTATCCTTTTGCTGGTCCATTGAGGGACATTAATTTGTTTCCACCGTTGTTGATTTCGACAAGTCATCAGCTTCGTTCAAGAAGAACAGCCCATTTTTCACTCATGCCACCCGATGACTTACAGGCCGCGCTGTGGTAGAAGAATTTTTGGCTGCTGAAATTTGGCCTTTAGGGACTTCTTGGAAGACTTTTAAGATTGAGGAGAGACAGATTGCTGGTTTTGATCTGGGAACTACTTTCGCTGCTTTTGGTCTCATAAAACCTGCAGGTGTTGATGATGCTGACCTTGTTTTGAATGTTGAGTGGGCCGCGAAGTCTTTGGTTGGTCCTTTCACAGAAAAGGAGAAGAAATCAATGATAGACTTCTTCGAGAAACCAAGTCGTTTGAATCGACCATGGATAGAAATGGGAGTCAAATATGGGGATAGGGTGAAACCTTCGAAACCCCAAAAGCGTATGAAAACTCCCGGGAATGTTGGATCCGAGCAAGTTGGAGTGACTCGGAAATACAAGAAAACTTCATCAAAAGTGTTCGTGTCTTCGAGTCAAGATGCTCCTAAAACAAAAACCAGACAGCTCGAAGCTCAGAAGAGAAAAACTGTCGACATGCAACAGTCTACTTCTGATGCTAACAAGGAACCGCGCTTGACTCATAAGATGGATCCATCACTGCTAGACAGTCCCGTAGCCGAGGCTACGAATGAAGAAGAAACTATTGGTGCAGCGTGTGGACTTCTAGAGTTTGTTGGTGTTCCAAGCGACGACCCCGACACAGCAGGATTTATGAAGGACTTGGCAGGCACTTCTGCTGCTTAGGAAGAAAGTTTGTTTGTTCCTTATATGAAATGCCCCAGAGCTAGAATCAACCTCGTAGGATCAATATTGAATGTGTTTTCGCAATCTCCAAGAGGATTTGAACCAAACTTTCTTGAGCTCTTAGAGCATAACTTAGACTTATATTGTACAGAAACCGCAGACAAGGAAGTAAACATAGTGGAAGACAAAGTAGCCAACATCGAACGCGAGGTTAGAAACTTAGCTTATTTTGCATTTGCGTGTTTACTTTATTTTTGTTGTTGTTTTTTATTTAATTTACGATTTTCATGTTAAGATTGATGATGCCAAGGGAAAGGAAATCCCTGTGGAGGCAACTGCCAGTCGTTCCCAAGATTTGGCTTCATCTTTAGTTCAACTTGATGAAGGTAGCGTTGAGATGCGAGGTAAAGAAATATATTTCTTAAGGATCATATCCTGTTTGATTTAGTCTTTGATTCTTATATTTGTCTTCGTTCAATTTCTTTTGTAGCCTTCCAAGCGTCACTGGAAAATCTTGACTTCGAGCAATTATCTCGATTGAGCGTCGTCACAGCCTATAAGGTTGTTTTTGTTTTGATTTCTATTGCTTCGTTGCCAACTTATTTTTATTTTGCTTACTTATTTGTATTTGTTTCGTTTTCTTAGGTTAAGTTGATTAATTCAGCTTGTGTCTCGAAGTCGAAGACTGCGGCAGAAAGGCTTTCTTTCTTAGAAAGAGAGAATGAGAGGCTTCGGGGTAACAATGACAAGCTTCGTAAAAACTTGACCTGGGTTGAAGACCTATGGGACACCACTGATAGGAAACTCAAAGCCCTTCAGAAAGATTATGACAAGAACCAAGTGGTGATTTATAATCTTCGGGAAGCCATGGTTCGTGAATCCGATGCAGCAAAAGAAGCTAATACTAGAGTGACTTCGCTTGAAGCGAAACTATGAGATGCTAAAGAAACTTTAGCCTCGTCCAAAGTTCTTGATGTTGAAAGAGTAACCCGAATCTTTGATTCGTACTCAAACTCAGTTAAGCAATTTGGGGCTACTCCTTATGCCTTGCCGTAGGAGTTAAGCGTGGATAGTTTCTTATCTTGGATTGAAGAGGAATTTGCTGGCCTCGGGGATATTTTTTTTATTGCTGGAGACCACTTTGCGGTTATGTGCTCTGATGGCTTGGGCAGTTTCCTTGAGAAGGAAAGTAAAGACCTGCTTCTTCGGGTTGCCGGCCCTAGGTTTCGTTTTTCTGATTTTGGAGACTTGTCCTCGTCTAGCTCCAAAGAAGTCAAGACTATGAAGCGTCATTTTTTGCGAAATTTCTAGAATGTATACGGGCGCGACATGGCTAAGGATTCCTCTTCGAAGGTAAGATCTGCATTGCGTAATTTTTTCTTTTTTCCTTTGCTTTGGAAAAAAGACAAATTTAATTTTTCTTTTGTTCTCTGTCAGGACGAGGACGAAGGCGTAGATGTTGAACAAGATGGAGACGAAAAGGAAGAGGAAGAAGACGATGCCCCAGACACGCCACATGCTGAAGACGAAATAAAGTCTTCCCAAGAGGAGGGAGAGATCTAGTTGAGAGAAGAGAGAAAGATTCGTGTAAAAACAATTTTATGTGATGTAAATGATGTGAAAGCAACTTTGGCTTCTGTGTTAACCAAAGTTCCGGTAACTTGCTTAATTGTTGTATTTCGATTATTGCGTTGCTTAAGATTTTGTTTACATCGATTTTGTGGTTGCCCTCGTTCTTTATTTGGTATGATAGTGTATGCGTCAAATTCCTAGACGTGTTATCCCCTAGAGAGAGGTTGTCCTTTGCTTTCCTTCTATAAGATCGCCGTCTTTAGATTCGTTTTTAATAGAGCATACGCTTAAGTATTCTTTGGCTCCTTCTTGGACTTGTATGCTTGTCGTTGCTCTTGATGTTGCGAGGCTGCTTTGAAGCAAATACACTCTTCTCTAGGATTCCACTGCTGATGAGTGCATCGTTGTATGAAGTATCCATGGGCCCTGTTGTATTGATGGTCCTTAGCCTGAGTAGGTGCTGTCGTCAAGCGCCCTTGTGATTCCTGTTGCCTCTCGTACCTAAGAAATGGTTTCTTTTTATTTTGCTTCATTTTTTCTCTTGTTGAAACTGGGGTTCCCTTCTCCTTTTATAGTGGTCTGTTGACGCTTGATGAAGTTATGGTTTCACCTAACATGGTGTCCTTTAGAAGGTACAGTTAGGTGATTTGTTTTGGTGAGTTATTGCTTTGGCCTGGTTGTCTTTGAATAAATGCAAAAGGGGGCTTTTCTTTTTGGCCTTTGAAAAAGACGCCCCCTCCCTCGATAGCCCCTTTTCATTTTTTTTTATGCTGAGCAACGTTTCTGAAAGAATACGTTCTCCTGTTTTGCTTCAAAATAGGGCAACTTTTCTTGCTTTTTTTGTTCTGCTTGCCGAAGTTTTCGTTATTTGTTCGAAGTCTTTGTCTCTTCCAATTTTACGAGGTTTATTTATTTAACTTTACCTTGAACTATCTGGCTATGATAGCCCATATCTTTTTAAGAGTGACCTTGATTTCGAGCTGCCTTGCTCGAGATTTTTTACGTGATTCTTTTAATTTTGGCCTCGGTCTTTATCTTGCTTGTGGTTTTTTACAAGGTTATTTTCTTGACCTCAGCCTCGGGCTATCTTGCTCAAGGTATTTTGCAAGGTTATTTTCTTAACCTCGGCCTCGGGCTATCTTGCTCGAGGTCTTTTGCGAGGTTCTTTTATTAACCACGGCCTCGGGCTATCTTGCTCGAGGTCTTTTGCGAGGTTTATTTTCTTAACCTCGGCCTCTGGCTATCTTGCTCGAGGTCTTTTGCGAGGTTATTTTCTTAACCACGGCCTCGGGTTATCTTACTCGAGGTCTTTTGCGAGGTTTATTTTCTTAACCTCGGATTTATTGTGAGACGAGTCTGTTCGGGGGGGATCTCCTTTATTGATTTTTATAGAATTTACATGGGTTCGCGTCATTAAAAACCTCACCTCCAGTTTGTTGGAGCCCCTTACGTGAGGAAAAGAGTACGACCCTTGTGCGATAAGAAAATGGTGCTGTGTATTTGTGCTTATAGTTTTGCACATTTACGAAGTTGACCTTTACAAGAAACTAAAACTTGAAAAAGACTGTACATTTTTGCTTGCCCTGTTCTAGTTATAGTATTTGCGGAGATGCTCCACGTTCCATGAGTGAGGTAGCTCTTCTCCATTTTTGGTTGAGAGATGGTAGGACCCTGGCCTCGAGCTTCTTGTGACCATGTAGGGTCCTTCCCATTTTTCTTTGAATTTGGCTAGATTTTTTGTGTTGTGATTTCTTTTGATTACCAGATCCCCGACTCTGATCTCTCTTATTTTTGCCCTTGGGTCACGCCACTTTCGTGTCTGCCTTTGATATGACTCAAGGTTATGGGAGGCAACGAGCCGGTCAACTTCGATTAAGTCTTTTTCCACCATTTCTTTTTTATCTTCTTCTTGGCTTAGGATAACTCTTGGAATTTTGGCCTTGATCTCTTCATGTACTTCAGCCTCAGTTCCATATAACAATCTGAATGCAGTGAACTTGGTAGCTCTGGACTCTGTAGTGTTGTGTGACCATACTGTGATTGGTAATTCGTCGATCCATTTCCCTTTTTGTGATTGAAGAGCATCTTTCTTATGGCCGAAAAGATGATGCCATTAGCTCTTTCTACTACACCGTTTGACTGTGGTTGATATACGAATGCATACTTTACTTTAGTGCCCTTTATCATGCAAAAATCTCTAAATGACTCGCTGTCGAATTGTTTTCCGTTGTCAACCGTTATCTCTTTTGGTACGCCGAATCTGCAGATGTATGCTCCGCATATCCCTTCGTGGATGCTTTTTCGTATTTCTGTTCTTAGTTCTTTTGCGATGCATTTTAGCCATGGAGCTGATATCCTCTTCTTGTATAACTCGCCTTGAATTATCTGATACTCTTTTGCTCTTGCTGGTATTCTTTTGGCCTCACTTGCCGAGCAGGGGGTGAAATTGTCTTGTAGATATGACATAATTGGTGCTCTCCAGTCTTCCCAACGGATGTGGGTGAGATATTGTTTTTTGATTGAAGGGATAGTTATGACTTCGTAGATTACGTCTTTGGGTAGTTCCTCATTCTTTGCTGCTTTCTTGGCGAGGTCATCAGCTTCGTTGTTATCTTTTCTGTGGATGTGCTCTACAGTGAATCCTTTGAAGTACTTTTCCATTTCCCTAACTTCTTCGAGATAACTGATTAGCTCTGGCTTTCTGGCTTCGCTGTCCTTTTCGATGTGATCCCTTGCTATTTTTGAGTCTGTTTTCACAATGAAGTTATGTTTCCCTAATGATTTCATTTTTCGTAACCCAAGCAGGAGTGCTTCGTACTCTGCCACATTGTTTGTGATTTGGATTCATTGGTCGTTGAACTCTAATCGTGATGCAATCTAGTTTTGATTCCGCTTGGTGAAACTAGGATTGCGGAGATTGCTGCTCCTTTGTTGCAATATGCTCCATCACAGTAGACTGGCCATTGTTTCTTGTCTTCGTTTGAAATTTCATGCACTGGGGAAGTCCAGTCTGCTACGAAATCAGCTAGTACTTCAGACTTGATTGCATTTCTTCGCTTGAATTCGATGTTGAATCCGGAAAGCTCTACAAACCATTTGCTGATTCTGTTTGAGGCTTCTTTGTTTGTGAGTAGCTCGGCTAGTGGTTTATTAGTGACCGTTGTTATTTTATGGGCTTCGAAGTAATGTATGAGCTTTGTTGATGCCATGACTAACGCGTATGCGATTTTTTCGAGCTCAAAATACGACTTTTTGGCTCCGGATAAGGCTTCGGAGACGAAGTAAGCTGGTAGCTGCTTCAGGGTGCCTTCGATTTTGATTTCTTGCACAATTGCGGCGCTTACTGCTGATTCGGAGACTGCGAGATATAGAAGTAGATCCTTTCCTTAAGCTGGTGGTGACAATTTGATCATTGCTGCGAGATATTCTTTTAATTCCTTGAGTGCTTTTGTTTGTTCTTTTCCCCAGTTGAATTTCTGTACGTGACGAAGGGTTTTGAAGAAAGGCAGACTTCGGTCGGCCACTCTTGGTACGAATTTGTTTAAGGCTGCGATCCTGCCAGTTAATTGTTGTACTTCCTTGACTGTCTTTGATTCCTCCATGGATGCTAGAGCTTGTACCTTATCTAGGTTGGCTTCGATTCCCTTCGAGGTTACTAGACATCCCAGGACTTTTCCTTTGCTTACTCCAAACACACATTTTTCCGGATTTAGACTGAGGTTGGACCGCCTCAGGTTGTCGAATGTTTCTTCGAGATCTTTGACGTGGTCTGGTTTTCTGATGCTTTTTACAACGAGGTCATCTAAATAGGCTAGCATGTTTCTGTCGATTTGGGATTTGAAGACTTTTTTAGTCATCCTTGAGAAGGTAGATCCTGTGTTTCTTAGCCCCTCTGGCATTCTGACGAAACAAAAAGTTCCAAAAGGAGTTAGAAAGCTTGTTTTTTCCTCGTCCTCTTGCTTCATCCAAATTTAGTGGTATCCCGAAAAAACAATCCAATAATGATAGAATCTCGCTGTTCGATGCGTCATCGACAACGCTGTCAATTCTGGGTAGGGGGAAGTCATCTTTTGGGCAGTGCTTGTTCAGGGTGGTCAAGTCAATGCACATCCTCCATTTTCCGTTTTTCTTTTTCACAGGGACAGTGTTTGCTAACCATTCTAGGTACTGTACTTCTCTGATGACCTTTGCTTTCAGTAGCCTTTCGACTTCGGATTTTATTCCTTCTACTTTCTCGTCAGACATTTTCCTCAGTTTTTGCTTTCTTGGTTTCGTTTTTGGGTTTATATTGAGACTGTGCTCGATTAGAGTCCTGCTCACTCCCTTTAAATCCACGGCTGTGCATTCGAAGACATCTTTGTTTTTCCTTAGGAATGCTACCAGATTTTCTTCCTCTTTGGGGGAGAGATCTGCCCCGATCGTGACTTCTCTGCTTTCGATTCCTGGTTCGAGAGAAACTCGCTTGGTGTCTTGTGCTTGAATAGTTTCTTTTCCTTTTTCCGCTTTGAGTTGTGGTGGATTCTTTTTGAGTGATTCTGCTTGAGACTTGTTGCTTGATTGTTTCGTTTCTGTCTAGAAGAGGTTACCGTTTTTCTCGTCCGGAGTAATTCCTTATTCGATATCCCTTGCGACTTGCTGGTTTCCGAAAACTGTAATTACTCCATTTGGTGCTGGAAGCTTCATGCAAAGGTATGCTTGTCGGACAATAGCTTCGAATGTGTTAAGGAAACCCCTTCCGAAGATTGCATTGTAAGGGTAGTACATATCGACTATGTCAAAAGTGACTCGTTCCGTTCTAGGATTGCTCATGTCTCCCATGGTTACTGGTAATTTGATTTTTCCTAAAGCTCGAATTCTTTTCCCTCCAAAGCCAATGAGTGGTGTTTCTGATGGTTGTAACAAACTCCTGCTGATGTTCATTTCGTCGAAAACGCTTGCGAAGATGATGTCGGCTGAACTACCATCATCTATCAATATCTTGGTCAGTTCCCAACCCGCCACGTTTGTTTCAATGACCATGACATCAATGTGAGGGTAACATTGGATTTGAGGTCTTGCTCGGTGAAGGTTATTGGGATATGAGACAAGTGAGTTCTTATTACTGGGCCTTCAGGCAATTTTGTGTGCACTCTTCTGAAGTACTCTCTTCTTTGCCTTTTGCTTTCGAAGTCGACTGAAGATCCTTCCGCTATGGGCAAAATCATTCCACGAGAGGGGATAGGACCCTTGGAAGGTGTTGAATTTTGTGTTGGAGCGGATTGCATCATGGTTTCATCTTTTCTTGCAGCGGTAGATTGGACTGAGCAGTGTGCTTATTGGTTTGACTCTGACTGGGCTTGGTGCCATACTAGTCGAGGCTGGTGGTATGTTGAGTAGGATTCCGAATTTGTCAGAAGTTGTTTTTGTGGATTTGGCGTATTGTGGGGGGCGCACTGCCAGGAGTTTGTTTGAACTGTGCGGCCTTGAACGTTGCTCTGATTCATCTCTTGCTTTACTCGGATGGTTATGGGACATCTTCATGTGCTGTGGTCTGGGTTTTCACCGTGGAATTGACAGAACCAAGATCAAGATTGGTTTTCTTGCTGGCCTCACCCCCTTCCGTGACCTCTGCCTCGTCCACCTCGTATGGATGAGGAGTTGAATTCCTGCTTCGTTGTATTCGAATCATTGTTGTGCTGCCCGCTCTCGTTTTCTATGTTAAGGACTTGAGCTGGTCAGTTGTAGTTTTGCTTTTCATACGTGGGTTGCTTGTAGTTTCCATTTGCTTTTCTAAGAACGGCTCTTTCGCTGACTCTTCTTCTATGGTCATCGTCTGATCTGCAGAACTTCTCCATTTCATGAAATAGTTCATGGAGATTTCTTGGCTTATTTTTGACGAATTCAGACGCGCATGGCCCTGGTCCCAAGCCGTGGATGCATGCATCGATAGCTATTGAGTCTGGTATATCATCTGTTTGAGCCTTCGATTGGATGAAGCGTTTGAAGTATTGGGCCAATGGCTCTTTTTCCTCTTGCTTACATGCAAAGAGATCTCCCAAGGTTAGTAGTTGCCTGTTGAATCCCTGAAAGTTCTAAAGTAATTTTTCCTTGAGCTGTTCCAAGATGAATATTGATCCTGGGCTTAGTCTTGTGAACCATGTGAGAGCCGGTCCTTCACAAGTTATGATGAATCATTTTGCGAGAACTAGCTCATTTCCTCCTGCTGAAGCCACGACAACTTCGTAGCTCATCAGGAACTGCCTTGGGTCGTAGGTGCCGTTATATTTGGGTAGTGTGATGGGTTTGTACGAGGTTAGCCAGGGTGCAGTCTGAAGACCCGGGGATAATGGTTAATTCGCGTTGTAGCTTCTGAAACTTGCGTTGTGGTTTGTTGTTTCGAGGGGAAACTCTCTTTCGGGCTCTTGAATGTTTTCTTTGCTCGTGTTGAGCTCGTTTGGAGTCTTAGAAGCTCATTCTTAGCCTCTGCAATTTTTCGATTTCTTAGTTTCTTTTCTTTGGATCTCTACTTCCTTTAGTAGCTTTTCTTTTTCACGTTTGAGTCTCTCGATTTCCCGTAACAGTTGCTCGAGGCTAGCCTCTTCTTGGTTTTGGGGGGCATCGGTGATAGCTAGCTCGGCTGAAACTTGGGGTTCATTATTCTCTTTTTCGTTTTCGTGAGCATTTGAGGTTTGCGGGTCGTCAGCCCGTTGCTTTTTCTTTGGTGGCATCATGAGTTTTGATTTCGATTCCAACATGCGGACGGCACAAACTGTTGTAAAACAGAATTTCTTATTACAAACAGTGTAATCTATTTTATTATTCCTTTTTCTTGTACCCCGTATAGTACTTTACACGGGCTATTTATAGGGGCTAACTTCGTTCAATTACACGACCGTTGCTTCCCGCCAACTGTTGGTCTAGCTTTGTCGCAGGAAACGACTTCGCCCTCCTTTTCTTCGTGCCTTGACTTCGTGTAAGTTGACCTCTCTTGTTTCGTAGACAACTTCGTTGCCTGAGGCATGGTGTCGCCTGTCTATTCTCTTCGTGTTAGCCTCTTCGGATCTCCTGTCTTCGTGCTCGGCGACCTCGTCGAATCCCCCTGCGAAGATAAAAAGAATATGTTATTGACCTCGGGGGGACGTCTACCAACACGTGCTTTGGCCGGCACAGTGTGGTTGGGTTTAAAGTTCTTCGAAGCTTTTATGCTAATTATGCTGAAAGAGTACAACCTCTGCAGACTGTAAAACTGTTATAACAGCTGTGTTCGCGGTCATGATCGGTCTGGACCCTCACATGATTAATTTATCGAAAGTGGATATTAATTAAATTATTCTGGTTATTTCAGTGGCCTTGCTGAATACCAACCATAAGTGTATTCATCCTTGCTTATTGCTGCTCAGTATTTAGAAGGTGTGTGAAGTTGTTGAAGATGAAGCTAGGCATACACTGCCTGTGGTGAAGAGATGAAGATTCCGCTGCTAGAAAACGTTTGTAATGTGTTTATTTTATTTTTTCGCTGTAACTTTGTGTTATGTATATTCATGAAACTTGATCCTGGCACACATATGAGATGCATCTGGTTTTCTTTTTAAAACCAGGTGTGACAAAAACAATTTCTCACTTGTAGAGAAAGTAGTACTAACAGGCTTGCAATCTGACGTTCCTACTTTCTTAAGCAGATCTAATGCATACTTTTCTTGCGTCAAAATAATACCATTAGACACCTTTTAACCTCTATACCCAAGAAGTAATGCAAGTTTCCCAAATCTTTTAATGCAAAATCTTCCTTGAGATCCTTTAATAATGCCACTGTTGCTTGATCAGTTGAGCTGGCAACTCTAATGTCATCAACATAAACAAGGACAAACATAGTTATATCAACCTTCTTCTTCTAAAAAACCATGAAGAAAAGCATTTTGGACATCTTACTGCTTCAAACTCCAACCTTGAAACACTGCTATTGACAAAACAACTCTAATCATGGCTGCTTATACAACTAGACTAAAAGTATCCTGATAATCAATGCCATAATGCTGCTTGAAGCCCTTTCCTACTAACCTAGCGTTATATCTATCCAAACTTCCATCAGCTTTTCTTTTAATCTTATAGACCCATTTACAACCTATAACATTCCTCCCTTTGTGTTGTGGAACAAGATGCCAAGTGCCATTTTTATCAAAGCATCATACTCACTATTCATTGCCTCTTTCTAATTTTTATCTCCTAAGGCTTCATCAACATTATAGGGCTCACCCGAGGATGTAAAACAACCATATTTAATAGTGCCATCAGTATATACCTTTGGTCTTCTAATGCCATCTTAAAGATGTGTACGCGGCCGGTCTTGCTGCAACCCCTCCGGCACCACATGAAGAGCACGCACAAATGATCTAGGCATTTATGCAGCAGATCCTGTGGCGAGTGGCGACAAACCAGGCGAGGCAGCAATGGGCGTAGAAGATCCAGCCGGTGCAGTCAATGCTGCCTCGCGCGGGGCTCAGCTGCCGTATCTGTTGCCGCTTAATCCAAAGCAGATTCTGCCTGGGAATGTTCGCCTACCGCAGCAGGACACGGCGATCCCGGGGAAGATATGATCCCCTAATCGCCCTCGTGTCTAGCGCTTCTGTCGGTTGGCGCCAAATGGTCATTTTCTCCCGAAATAACTTCATGTGCTTCCAAATTTTCACTGCATTCTCCATTCAAATGATTAGTACATTCACTAGGGTCATTAGTCCCATGATCTCCTGCACGTTCTACCCCATAGTTAGGATTCAAAAGTGAAGAAGGTAGAAGATTGATGATGTCAGATCTTAGATGAGCTCCAACATTAAAGTGGAGAGAGGTGAATGGATAGACAGACTCATCAAAGACAACGTCACATGACACATAGACCCTTCCAGAGATTACATCTAAGCACTTAAATCCTTTGCGCATTTCACTGACACCAAGGAAGACACATCTTTTGGAATGAAACTCAAGCTTTCGAGTATTACAAGGTCCTAGATGCGGCCAGCATGCGCACCCAAACGTTCTAAGAGCATCATAGTCTGGTTTTTGCTTCTACAGACGTTCTAAGGGTGTCTCATCATGTATCACCTTGCTAGGAATACGATTAATCAAGTACACTTCTGCTATAAAAGCTTCATCCCAAAATTTTAGGGGCATGGATGCATGTGCTAACAAGGATAGCCCTACTTCTACCATGTGTCTATGTTTGCTCTCAACTGACCCATTTTGTTGATGGGTATGCGGACAAGAGACATGATGAACAATGCCAACTTTATTGAAGGAGTGGAGACTTTGATACTCACCACCCCAATTGGTTTGCATGGTGAGAATTTTCCTATCAAATTGCTTCTCAACCATTGCCTAGAAATTTCTAAAATACTTCAGATTTTTGCTTTAGCAAATAGATCAAAGTGAAGTTACTATAATCATCTATGAAACTGACATGATATTGTTTTCTCCCAAACGATTTTGGAGCTTTATCCCAGACATCAGAAAAATACAAGTTTTTCTAGAGGGGAACTAGATTCACTGGAGGACCTAGAGTATGGCAGTTGGTCACTCTTAGCTTGCTGACATGCATTACAAACCGACTCACTAGGAGTTGTACCTCGGCATGGGAGTTTATTCCTACTGACCACTTGCTTAACAATGACTGACGACGGATGACCAAGACGACTATGCCACCTAGACAATGGTATCTTGGTGGTATCATGCGCCTGCTTTATTGACGACGATGCAGACGCAGGAAGAGGGTATAAACCCTTGTGGCAATTCCCTTTAAGCAGTGTTTTGTTTGTGACCTGATCCTTAATCAAAAAGAAATCAGGGTGAAATTCAATGTATACTGAATTGTCAGAGATAAGACGATGTACAGAAACAAGGCCTTTCTTGGCTTGAGGAACATGTAGGATATCATTAAGATGCATGTCACTACTAGGGGTATGAACAGTAGAACGACCAATGTGACTAATACCCATACCTGAGCCACTTGTAGTGTGGATGTGATCACCACCATTGTACTTGTCCTTGAACTGCAACTTGTCAAGCTCCCCAGTCACATGGTCTGTTGCACCGGTATCAGTGTACCAATTGGTGTCAACACCATATGAGTGAGTTGCAGCTTCCACAAGCTTCTCCTCCGAGGAGTAGTCCTCTTCAAAGCGATGCCAACACTCTGCTGCGGTGTGGCCCTTCTTGAAGCAGACTTGGCAGATCTGTTGCTTCTTGTTGTAGTTGGAGTAGCCGCCCTGACCGCCTTGGCGATTATTGGTGTAGCCGCCTTGGCGAGGCTTGTTTCTGGTGTTGTTCCCCTGGCCACGACCAGGGACAAAGCCCCGGCCCGAGCCACCGTGTCCGGTGCCCTTGTTGCACGACCGCCACGACCAATCCAATTGGCCAAACCATGGTCGGCACCTCCATAAACAAGATCTGTTCTGGTTTTGCAATTAGCATCTTGGAGTAGAGTTCCTCCAGGGTGACCGGATCGGTCCTTGCAAGCAGGCCCGACACCAACTACTCAAAGTCGGGGCCCAAGCCTATGATGATGTACTCAACGAGTTCTCCTTTGTCAAGAATGCATCCTGCTGCTGCCATCTCATCACCAAATCCCTTCATCTTAGTATAGTAATCAGCAATAGGTGGCGAGGGTGAGGTGAAAGTTGATGACGTGAGTGCGAGTTTGCGATGCAAACATAGCCTTGATGCACCTCCATGCTTCACGGGCCATCTGTGCCGTAGCAACGTGCGCCAAGACATCTTTTCCAAGCGACACAAACAAAAAGCTTAGGATCTGTTGATCCTTGGCTTCCCATTCTTCAAACGCCGGATTGGGAATCTTCTTCCCTTCCTTGTTAGTGATCTCCGCCGGTGGAGCTTGACATGCTCTGGTGAGATGTCCCTCCATGCGAGATCCTCGCATAGCAGATCGCATATGTGCCTTCCATGGAACATGGTTGGCATGGGTTAGCTTCTCGGTGACGTAGTGGGCCGCGAGAGGGTTGGAGGACGCTGAAGATGTCGACATGATCGACGGGGATCAAGGAAGGTTCAGGCTCTGATTACCATGTCAAATCATAGGCGCTTTGGATAGAATCACCGGGCCCTAATTTGCGTCCCTCGTGAGCTGCATGTTTAGTTGATTGTATGAGAAAAAGTCTCTCATGTGGCTTTGTTGACGCACTTCAGGTCAACACACGAAAGCGCTAGATCGTGTGATCCTTGAATTCTCCTCGCCGAAGCTCCAGGACACAGCTGGTCAGACCGCCTATGACAGAGGCGCCGTGAAAGCCTACGATCACAACCTCGAGAGGGACCCCGTCGGAGGCTGCAAACCAAGGGTTGTTCTAAGGTCGGCAAGGCCACTTAGAACGTCCCAGAACACCGTAGAGACGAAGAAGGAAAGCAAAAGGGGTTGGAAAAGCTAGGGTTTGAGAAAAAAGTAAAACAAGTTGAATGTACGATTGGGTAGAGGTCCTCAATCGGCCACATCCCCTTATATTTATAGGGTGGGAAGGTCTTGTCCCGCAAGAAAGTCCTTGTACAGATCTAAAAACATAGAAAACTCCAATTCTACTCGGACACGAGGACAGGCGGTTAGACCGCCTGGCACATTGCTAGATCGGCTACAGGGCCCAGCCGGTCTAACCGCATGTACAGGCGGTCTAGACCGGTTGTCCTAGCCTGATTGGCTTTAAGCCATTTTTTGCCATCAACATATGCCCCCTGTTTTTTGGTAAAGCTTGGCTTACCACAAAACATTTATTCAGACTAAGGGTGACCCTCTATTGTTGGCCATTTTTTCTCTAAGGGCGATATCACATATCGACCATATCCTTTTCAAGCATGTAGCCAAACACTTGGATAATACCTCTTCAAGTACTTCCCACTGAGTGCTCTAGGTAACTGAAATCCTTGCAAAGTCTCTACCATATAGGAATTCCCAGAACAAACCTTCACAACATGATAAGGTCCTTCCCAACTCGGCGACCATTTATCAAATTTGTTGCTCTTCATTCCTATAGGTAGAATAGTCTTCCAAACCAAATCATCAACTTGAAAGGACTTAACTTTTACCTTTTTATCTTTCTCAATCTCCTCCAAGGCCTCCAAACGCTTGTCGGTCACTTCATCAATATTATCCATCATCAAAGCATAATATGTGCTAGCATCAAGATCATTTTGCTTAGCTAATCTATAAACAGCCAGATTCACCTCAACGGGCAAAATGGGCTCTTGACCATAGACAAGCTCAAATGGAGTAACCTTGGTAGCACCATGTCTAGAAATACGATGTGCCCATAAAGCTTCAGATAACACCTCATGCCACCGTTTAGGATGATCTTCAATCTTTTTCTTTATGAGCTTGATCAAAATTTTGTTTCTAGACTCGGCTTGACCATTAGCTTGAGCATAATATGGAGATGAATTGAACAATTTAATACCATAGGATTCAACAAACTCAAGTACATCCTTTTAAATAAACGATGATCCTTGATCCGACCTCAATGTTTGAGGGATCCCAAATCTATGAATAATATGCTCAGTAATGAACTCAATCACCTCTCTATGTGTCATGTTCTTGAGGGGAACCGCTTCAATCCACTTGGTAAAATAATCAGTGGCCACAATCACAAAACAATGACCCAACCAAATCCTCTGAAGGGCCAAGGTTTAATGATCGGATGCATCAACGCAGCAGGTGCTAACTGAATATCCCTGAACTTTTGACACTCTTCACATCCTTTGTAGTAGCGGAAACAATCGGCTATCATTGTAGGCCAATAAAAACAAGCCCGCCTAAGAAGCCACTTCATCATCTGAGCCAATTGGTGTGTACCACAAATTCCTTCATGAACCTCTGCCATAGCCAACCTAGCTTGGTCGGGATCTAAACATTTCAAGAGCAAACCATCTGCGGTCCGACGATATAGTTCACCATCAACCAAGGTAAACTTGAAAGCCCATCGTCGGACTTCTCGATCCACTGACCTGCTAGTATCCTGCAAATACTCCACCAGAGGCTTCCTCCAATCACCACCATCGGCCACAACAGATTGGGAATCATTAACAACCGAATTAGTGTTTGTAGGGTTGCAGGCGGTCAGACCGCCTGTGCTTGCGGTTAGGTCAGCCGCGCCGGTTGGACCCTAAGCTGTAACAGGCGGTCGGACCGCCAGTTCCAGAACAGAAACATCGGCTTCATTAAACACCGGCTTCTTTTCATAAAAATTTCTTTTTTGAACATTATAGCCCGATGCTTGCTGTGCCAATGCATTAGCTATAGGATTCTCGTCTCTTGACACATGATAAATCACAAATTCATCAAAGCAAGTTAGAATAGCTAAGCATTTATCAAGATAAGCATTCAAAAACCCATCTAAGCATTGACAAACCTTAGATACTTGCTGCACTACCAATAGAGAATCACCATATGCTTGCACATGCTTTACTCCCATGTCATGTAAAATCTCCAACCCGAATAACAAAGCCTCATATTCGGATTGATTATTAGTGTATTTATGATCTAATTGGTTAACATCTTCAAAAACAACACCGTTGGGTGATATAAGAATAACACCAACTCCACAACCACTTTTGCACACCGATCCATCAAAATGCAATTTTCATGGAGTAAAAATAATATAGCCAACATTTAAATCAAGATGCTCATTAATCCTATGCTCAACAATAAAATCGGCAACGATTTGTCATTTCATAGATTTCAATGACTCAAAGACTAAATCATATTCAATTAAAGCATAAGCCCACTTTCCGATTCTACCACTTAGTATCGGTCTATGCAACATGTATTTAATAATGTCAGCTTGGCTAGCAACTATGCAATTATTCAATAATAAATAATGCCTTAACTTTGTAAAAGCATAACTTTTCAATAAAAGTATACCTTGTTTCGACGTCAAAAATCTTCTACTCGCATATGCAATAATATGTTCCTTCCCTTCGGTCTCTTGGATCAAAACAGCTCCAATAACACTTTCTTCGGCCGCAATATATAATTTGAAAGGAACCCCTCTCCTAGGTGCCTGAAGAACCGGAGGCGAAGATAAATAATGATTGATCTCATCAAACGCCTCTTGCTGTTTTGCCCCCAATTAAATTCAGCATCATCTTTCAACTGAAGCAAAGGAGTAAAAGCATTCACCTTTCCCGACAAGTTGCAAATAAATCTTCTCAAATAATTTATCTTGCCCAAGAATTTTTGCAACTCCTTCTCAGAGCTAGGCGCCTGTAACTTGTCAATAGTATCGGCTTTTTCGGATCAATCTCTATGCCATTCTCATGAACTATGAAGCCCAAAAACTTACCGCCGAAAGCACATTTGAGTGGATTCATCTTCAAACCATACCGGCGCATTCTTTCAAATGCAAGTCTTAAATCGGCCAAATGAGAAGCACTTCTAGCCGATTTGACTACAATATCATCGATATAAACTTCCAAGATAGTACCAAGTAAACCATGGAAAATCAGATTCATTGCCATTTGATAAGTAACACCGGTATTCTTCAAACCAAAAGTCATATCAATCCACTCAAACAAACCAACAAAGCCTGGACATACAAAAGCCGTTTTGGATATATCCTTTTCGGCCATAAATATTTGATTGTAACCAGCATTACCATCAAGAAAGCTAATCATTATATGTCCAGACTCAGCATCGATAAGCATATTGGCTATTGGCATAGGATATTCATCTTTAGGAGTAGTACGATTAAGATTTCTAAAATCAATACACACTCTAATCTTACCCGTCCCTTTCTTTTCTATGGGTACAATATTAGAAATTCAATCAGCATAACGATAAGGTCTAATAAACTTTGCTTCTAACAACCGATTTATCTCCTCTTTAACTCGGTCATAATTTTCAGGATTAAAACGCCTAGTCGGTTGTTTATAAGGCCTAAAACTAGATTTAATAGGTAACCGATGCTCAACAAGCTCTCGGCTTAAACCAGACACTTCATGATAATTCTAAACAAAGCAATCAACATACTCCTTTAATAACTTTATTAATTCAAACTTAAAAGCAGGATCTAAATTCTTATTTACAAATGTCGGCCTAGTACAATGTCTACCTCTTCAAGAGGATCAGCCGACGTAAAACCACATCCTAGCTTGCTTATATCATCAAAGTCTTCAATAGCTTCACACATATCGTTCTGATGCGACCACTCTCGATTATCCATTAGATCACATGAGATGGTTCAGCTAATTGTTCATTGGCTTTATGACAGCAAGAATGAAGCCAACAGCTGATAAACTCAAACTCAGATAAATCTATGCCCGACAGACACTTAACATCATCATGAATGCCAATCAAAGAGCTATCAGCTAAAGCAACACAAGCAGAAGTATCA
This sequence comes from Digitaria exilis, assembly GCA_015342445.1. Lineage (NCBI taxonomy): Eukaryota > Viridiplantae > Streptophyta > Magnoliopsida > Poales > Poaceae > Digitaria > Digitaria exilis. The sequence continues at coordinate 1,810,539 of JACEFO010001613.1, forward strand.
CCATACACAACCTCTACATCATCATCTACCCACTGAATCAAGCATTGATGCAAAGTAGATGGAATGCATTGGTTTGCATGAATCCAATCACGACCCAAGATTAAACTAAAGTTACCTTGAGTCTCAGCGATGAAGAAAGCAGTAGCCAAGGTCTTGCTCCCCACAGTAAGCTCCATAGGAATCACACCCTTGACACCAATCGACTTTGTTCCTCCAATGCCGCTGACAGTCATGTTGGTCTTGATTAGCTCCGAGTCTGATCAAATTTGAAAATAAAATCAAACGTACTTTGTGTTGTTAAGATGATCTCAAATCAAAAGTTTCATAACTTTTCATACCATATAAATTTCATAGTGATCATTTAGGTATCTAACATCGTTCGCAAAAACTCAAATTTCTACCTTACATGAGCATTACCACCGGTTCCGGTTGGTGGTTGGAACCGACTATGATGCAACGCATTACAGCCGGTTCGAATTGGAATTGGATGTGATGACTTTTTACAGCTGGTTTGCCCACGACCGGATATAAAGGAGCGTCTAATTAAATCACTTTTGTAGTCTTGTTCGAAGGTATCTACATATTAAGATTTTATTTCTTTCTCTTTGAGTGGCACTACAGTGGGCTAGCGGTGATCTTGCCTCCCTACCCCCAAAAGCTGCCCGCTCGTCAAGCGCCTCTCCGTCCTCGGCATGGGCAACTTCGAGGCAGGAACTCTCACTTGTACAGAATACCCATCACAGCCAGTTGGGAAACCCCATCGCAGCCGGTTTTGGGGACCGTTTGATTTCTAGCGGCTGTGTTGCTTCGAGCAACACAGCCGGTTCACCCTCATCCCAGCCGGTTAGTGGCTAGAACCGGCTGCGATGAGGGTGTCCATGATGGCTTACGGGAGCTTGTTGACAGCGCTTAGCCGCATCAATTATGTACCGCAAGTGCACGTGTCGGTTTTAGCTCTTCCCTTAGAGTATTTCTCTCAAGGTATATCAATCCGTAGATTTATAATGAACTTACTAGGGTTTTATATATATTTTAATGGATCTAATCCTATCATGAAGCACATATCACATATATGGTTCAAAATGTGTGTGTATGGTTGAAATGTGAACACATTGAATGATCACAACCGACCCCATCGAGATAACACGACCTTCGGTAGCATGAGTCCATCGTTTCCTTCATTGCAACTCCGGCCTAAGTGATAACCTAACCTATCTCGTACTCCGTTAACTTGATATGATCCACAAAAGTTCCGTAAGCCTATGTCTTTCCCTCGCACACTCGTCACACAGCACTAAGTGTAGTCAATCATCAAGCAAAGAGAACCGATAAGTGGGCATGATCCACAATACACGTTCCGCCGGCCCTACTCCTCCCGCATACTATCACTACACAAGGGATCCCGGTGACTGGCTTCCCGCGCACCACTAAGATGTATCCGCAAGCCTTAGACTAATCACCACGATTAGATCTAATCTTACTAAGAGCATACGCTAGCTAAACTTATAGACTAATCACCACGATTACATCTACTCAAAAGCTATCTAGACATATGAGATAAAACATGTATCTTAGAAGATCAAAACAACGAGATATGATTAGATTGATTAACCATTCAATGTACATGTGCCTTGATATATCTAGGCACGGCTCCGGAATCCCATCATTGCAATACCATGCAGGGCCAACCATGGCGACTAGGGTCTAGCCTAAGCCATCTCGTAGGCAACCTCGAGGATGGCGGCCGTCGGCTTCCTCCGGTGTGTGTCCCTCGATTCGGCGGCCCTCTAGTAAAAATTCACGTACGATTTCTATAAGATATAAGCTTTAAATAGTCTGAGAGAACCCTAGCTCGAACGGGAGGTCGAGGCAGCTCAAAAAGGGCCTAGGACGGCCAGCTAGGGGCCCATAGGGCCGGCCAACCCAGCCCATTTTTGGCCCATCTCGGCCTCTTCTTTCACGTGTGAACTCCTCTCTAAATTGGTAACTTATGTTCTTCACATATGTGGCCCTTTTGACGTCATTTGCTTCGGGATATGATTGGATCTTTGATATGTCTGCTGGATTTCCTCCGATCCCAAAGTCATCCAAGTGTGTTTTTCATGCCTTTGCCTGTGCACATCCTTGGTGGTTGGTAACGATCTCGGTCTTCATACAAAAGTGCCCGTTTATAGCTCAAAAACCTGCATCAACCAACATCCTCCAAAAATATGTGCATATGCGAATAAGAGGTTATTTCACGTGCCAAGTGGCGGGTTAGTATATAAATTAGTCCAAAATATCCACCTAAATGGCACAAAAGTGTGTCGCTAGAGCGCCAACAGAGCTCGAAAAATAGCAAAAAAAATAATTAAATGGGGGTGAAACCCCACCGGACAGCCACTCGAGACCTACACAGTCCCAAGTCGCAAGTCGCAAGATTTTTCACGCGCTACGCAGTAGCTAGGATTCGAACCCACGACCTACCCCTCACGCGTACCCCCTCTTACCTCTACGCTACACCACTGCATGTAACCATATATTAGTAACATTTTCATTCCCCACATATTATACGAACCTGAGTGTAAATGACTTATTTGAGGGCCTAAACAAATTCAAATTAAAAACTTGTCAACTATAGAGTTTCATAACTTTTCAAACACTACAACTTTCATGTTGTCCGTTTCTCCACCCGTGGTCGTTTGCGAAATTTGAATTTCAAATCTGAATAATTTTAAACTTGGTTTTGTTGACAATACAGATTCAAATGAAATTGCTGTCAACTACAATGTTTAATAACTTTTCGAGTTTTACAACTTTTATATTGGTCATTTATTCATACAAAAAAGTGATAATAAAAGTGCTCACTAAACCTACATCTCTCTTCGAGTTTCATATCCTAAACTATATATGAGAGATATAGAATTTGTGAACACTTTTACTACCACTTTATCCTATGAACAAATGACCAATATAAAAGTTTTACATCTTGAGAAGTTATACAACTTTGTAGTTCAACACTTTTCAATTTGAATACGTTTAGGGCTTCAAAAATTGTATTTGCCAAGTGCATATGCATATAGAACCGGCTGCGTTGCTACTTATCGCAGCCGGTTCATGGTTAGAACCGGTTGTGTTGATGAGCCCCTCAACGCAGCCAGTTCCAACCACCAACCGGCTGCTTTGAGTAGAAACGCAGCCGGTTTGTAGTTGGAACGGGTTGCGTTGCTCTCACCCCTCATCCCAGCCGATTGGTAGTATAAACCGGCTGTGATAATCATCAACGCAGCCGGTTTGTAATCCAACCGGCTGTGATAACATTTTACAGCCGGTTATCTCAAAATATCGGTCGTAAAAGAGCGTTTGATTTAGGCGGTTACGTACTAGTGTCTCCCCTTGGTGCACGCTTTCAGGTCATGCTCGTTGTCTCCTGTGATGTCGCCATTGATCTGTCCTTGTCATAGTTGTCAAGATGCCACGACATGGCATCCATGACCGAAAGGTGACGCCAAGACTCAAGGAGGCTTCACCTAACTTCCATTGTCCGGGGCATAGATGGCTGACGGCACGCATGCATCCGAGAGCCGTGGTGCGAGGACACAACGATGAATGAGTGCGATCTGCGATAGATGAGGGCGCTAATTAGCGTGAGGGGTTAGGCGCAGTGGAGAAATACTCTCAGATGCAGGGTGCGGACACACAGTGAGAAGATGGGGATTCATCGCAGTAAGTGGAAATTGAAGAAGATGAACGGAATGAATGGCAGTGTTGATGGGCCTTTTGGGCTAGCTGAAGTACTGGGCCAACCAGCCTTGGCCCATAAATGCTAGCCCATTCATCCTTCTTTCTTTTGTTTTTTTTTTTGCAAAATTTGTTGTCGGACATATAAATTTCCTTTGAATTCGCCACAACACACCATAAAAGGTGAAATTGGCTAGGTACCATAATAAAACGGTGGTTCTTTTTTGACACACACAACAACGATTAAAACAGTAGTATCTCTGATTTGAGGAGAGCGAAGACGAGATAAATACCATTTTGCCCACCATAGAGTGGGGTCCTCATGTCAGCTCATTCTCCTAATCTCCCTCCCTCATGCTCCTCTGTATCTTCTTCCATGCCGTGTTAGCTGGCGCTCCAACGATCTGCAGGCGAGGCCACTGCATAGCCATCACCGGTCGTGCCGAATCCATGTGAGGAGCTCAATCAAGAAGGACTTCAGGAGGGTGGGGGAGAAGGGGAAGCAGGAGAGCTCCATCGCACTAGTCCTTGGGGAGCCAATGCCAGAGATGCTCACCTGGGGAGGAGGGTTGTATCGGCATTTTTTGTTCTCAGATTTGTCCGGCCCTCTTTGGCACAGCCTATGGGGTGCTTTTGCTTCCTATTTTGCCACAAGCTGTAATCAGTTAAAACGCAACTTCTCCTCAATTTTGCAACTGTACAGAAAAGCTATAATCAGAATCGGTGCCTCTCTGACAAAAGGGGCCTTAATTTGTTAATCTGATGTGGATTTGTTGAGTTCGGTGCTCAAATTTGAAGGGTGCCGCTGCTGCTGCCCCAATATGGATTTGTTGAGTTCCTTGCTCTTTCCTTCTCTATCAGCGCACTCCATCCATCCTAGCCGCTCGCCCCCGTATATATGCAGCCGGGCCCGCCTGTGATGCTGCTGCCGTCAGCGAGGACGTGGCGCCACACCCGGCTGCAATGGTACGGTGGGTGCTTGCGACGTGAAAGGCGCAGGGGAGTTCCGGCTTGTGGCGCTGGAGGCCGCCAACGCCGGGGCCGCAGGGGAGGAGGCCCGTAGCGGGGAAGCAGGCTATCGCCGCTGCACAAGTTTGCTGGGGCTGGAGCTGTGCAAGCATGCTGGAAAGACGAACTGGCATGGTATGGAGAGAAGAGAAAGGTAGAGGACAGAAAAGAGGAGCTAGACGACCAAGATGAGGGGAAAAAATAACAATTCTCCTACATTCTCTCTCCTACGTGTATTTTGGCAATGGAATCCATTTTTGGTAATGGTACTCAACCAATTTCGACTATCGTGATGTGTTGGGGCCAATTTCATGAATTGGTGTCCCACACCATATTTTTTACTTTTTTTTTTTTGGGAATTCATTGCAGTATGGGTTACCTTTGCTTGTTCCATGTGTATCTGTAATTGATCTCTGTCTCAAAATTGGTTCCTCTAGGATTAAATTTGTAGACATCAAGCTTCTTAGGTAGCATTTAGTTTGGTAAATGCAGTAGTAACATTACCAAGTCCTTCCGCTACTTGTTACAATTTAATCATTCCTCGATTTTGTTTGGCCACGTGCTGTAACGATAATCGTTTTCTTTTGTATGTTTGGCTGGAAGCCTAGAACAATGGTGACGGTTAACGGACAGCAGTGTGGTCCTCTTGGACGGACGCTTACAAATAGCACGTACTCCCTCCGTCCCATAATAAATGACGTTATGGGATACGTGCACGTGTTACTTTCTCAACTTTGACTCGATTTGTAGAAAAATATATGCAATATTTATATCTCTAATAAATTTGTTAAAAAACTAGATTCAAATATCTATCTAATGATACTAACGATGTATTATAAATATCAATATTATTTTATATATAATTGGTTAATGTTGAAAGATGTTGTTTTTCTTAGGAAACGAGAATGACATCTATTTTGGGACGGAGGGAGTACATAACAGCATTCATTGTGTGCTGCTTTAGGCTGATGCTTTCAGAACATCATATACATGGCAAACTATCCATGATCTTCAAAATTCGACTGAACAACTACTCGAGCTTAAAACGAGTTTAGAAATTAGGACAAAGCATTTCTTTGAGTTTCAAGTGTTTAATTTTCCAAATGAATTTTGCCTTATTAACAACAGCAAGCAGGCCACACATCCTCCTTTGAGCTTATATCTTACTTTGAGCGAGCCGCATCTAAATGAAAGGGAAAATACTAATAAACATGATTACAAAGGTTTCTTTTACATGACAAATGGCAAGTTTCATACAACAAGCACCAAATGTCCAATTAAATATTGCAGCAAAAAAAATTATATAACTAGCTGGGTAAATATGTTATCAAATATCAAATCTATATCAAATGAAGTAAAAACTCCATGAAACATAGGAACGGTAAGTACTGTTATTTACAGTCCAGGCATCCAGCACGCTTACTTGGAATTATCCTCATTAACCCAACAATGCAATGCTCCTACAACTTGCATGGGTTGAATAGAATTGCACTTGGACACATCATCTCATAGCTAATAAGTTTTAATAAAGGTTTTAATTTACATTTTATTCACTGTCATGAAGCAAAACAAAAGTTATTGTAGTCCCATATAATTATCCTCAAATACACAAGAACAGTACAATCCCAATGAATATTGGCAGCATATAATTATGAACTGATACTAAAGATAAACTTACCATACTGAAGCAAAATTACTTATTTAGCACACTTGAATGCACACGATGCTAGTAACTACCACGATTCTGCAGTTCTTTAAAGGACAGTCTCGTGTATACAAAGGATGCTCTGAAACTGAAGAAAGGTACAACAACTACTGTCAGGAACTCAGGATACTATCAATGTGTTGAGACCCAACTGGGCAACCAGAAGATCGGATTAATAGGAGCCCTTAAATATTATTTGGATAAAGAACAATGCCTATGTCCTGATTGCCACCCCTAACATACCTCTCTTCTAGCTATCAAGATGACACGAGTCAACTATTGACAAGCTCACACAGGAATGGCTAGAAAACTCAAAGCGACGCGGAAGCGAAATAAGTAGACAATAAATAAGCCGCAAGCAAAACACCGGGCTAAACCACTGCTCTATTCAGGCTTATGAACCAGTTAATTCAAGTGTTGACCCAGAGATACAAAGGAGTTGTCATGCAAGCAATGAATAAATAATTTAGCAAAGAACAGACCATTGGAGCTTCCATAAACAAATGTACCAAAGGCACGTACTAACATGAGTATTTAGCAGTTGCAACGATTATGTAATTATTGACGTGCAGTAAACAACCAGAATGGGATCTCGTAGCTGCCTTGTCTCACCGAAATCAACCAGTGCTCACCTGGCGCCGCACACAAGTGCGTGCAGCAAGCTGCTGGTTCCTCACATGAACATATCAGTGAATGAACAAATGGAGATGCTGCTCACCTTTGCCTGCTGTCCCGAGCAAGCCTGCTGGACCTGCTGCTGCAACGAGCCTGGGCTACGCCGAAGCAGCCTGCTGCCGCGCGTAGCCTGGTTCAGCGCGCCAGTGTGCCACCGTAGCCCGTGGGCCTGGTGCCGTGCTCGTGGGCCGCTTCGCACCAACGAACAAGCACGGTGCACCAGTGCCGTCGACGCGTGCGCACGAGCGCCGAGGCAGCCTGCCCCATGTGCGTCTGCCCTAGGCTGCGTTAAGATGAAGTGGGGAAAAATATTTTTTTTTTCTAAGATGCGTGTTATGTGAGGGAGATGAATAGAAAAGTTGAAAAGAGAATTGTTAGGAATGCGTGTTCTATAAGGGGGATGAATAGGAAGTAAAAAATACTTTTTAGAATCTGCACATTAAGAAGTATAAATTGGCGGATTGATTTCATGGCTTTAACATGAAAAAGTGTCTATTGATACACGAGGTATCATAGAGGCAGTACGTTCTTCTTACCTCCCTTCAATGCACGAGGTAGCATTGACTTAGAAGCAATTCTCTTCTTACCTCCCTTTAATACACGAGGAGCATACAATTTTTCTAGTTGATACTTTAGTTACAATCGATCATACACCCATCAAATTTTTAAAAATATTTCTTAGTTTAATATTAAGTCATACTAGATTATTAACATGATAAGGTACAAATTGTTATTAGATTTTTGGTTGTTCTAACAAGAAAAGTGTCTTTTAATTAACACATGAGGTTGGGTAGAAGCTGTTCTTACCTCCCATTAATATACGAGCAAAACAATTTTTCTAGTTGATTCTTTACTTACAACCCATCATACATCCAACACATTTTTAAGTTATTTGTCCGTAGATCATTAAGTAATAATAGATCAACAAGATAAGGTTCAAATTGCTATTAGGTTTTTTATTGTTCTAACAAGAAAAACTAGTCTAATATCATTTATTTTATCCAACTGAAACTATTTCTAATTTTGCACTCCAATATGAACGTGTTAGCTTAGTTTGCACAAAAGACTCAAGTTGTACAGATCAGAAACTTGTGCCTATCTAAATCTCTAACATAGGTGCAAAATTATTGTTCTTTTCATTCCAGTTTTTTCTTCATGCTTTTGTGCATATGCTTAAATAATATTTCTAGTATATTACTGCTCCATTGATCAGCAAGCAAAAAACTAAACAGAGGAACAGTAATTAGGACCAAATTAAAATTTTCAATTATTTAGTCAAAATCTCGCTTAATCAGGGACAGACCAGCATTCCTGAGCCCTATCTCCTTAACGGAGTTCAATTGCACATGCATAAGAAACTTTACAATAAATCCTGTGCTTTTATATATATTTCATTCTTTGAGCTGGACTTTATGCTTGGAAGAGGAAGGGATTGAATGGCTTTAGGAAAAGTCAAACTCACCTTGCCAAATGCCAACAACATCTTGAAGAATGGCCGGGGATTAATACCATGATCGAGGAGGCAGCACCCCAGGAGCGCCACTGGTCATAGCCAGCGAGAGAGAGAGGCTCTTAGAGGAATCTTGTAGAAAAAGAGAGAGACTCAGAGAGGAATCAATTGATCATGCATGGAGTTCATGCCCGCAACTGGAGGCTGGATGTTAAAAAGACGGACGGGGGCCAAGGGGCTAGGCTACCTGAATAGGAAGCTCTGCATCTCTTTCTTTCTTTTTTCGGGTACATGCATGCGCATCTCTTTGCTCTGGTGGCGAGGACGACGCCGAGCGAGGAAGCGAAGCCCTAGCGACGCAAGTTTTTCGTTTTTTTTCTTGTTTCCTTACTAGCTGCTATGGAAACGAAGCATGCATGCCGGCCTGGGACTGGGAGGGATCGCTAGGGTTTCTCGATGCATGTGCTTCAACTTTCCAGGCCATCGAAACCAACATTCTTCAAACCATGCTGTCCTCCTTGATTGCGAGGCAACCATCCGGCATCCGCATCCTCAGGTTACGCGCACGTCAGCAACCTGTCCACCAGGGCAAGCGATAACGAAAGCTTATGTCAGGAAAGACGAACACAACTTTCCATTCATTCTCGAGTAAAACAAATAAATAGACCAATGCAAGAAAGAAAAAAAAAGGGAAACCACAATGTGAGCGAGACAAAAATACACCTGGGGACGAAAATGTGAGAGAAACCAAAAGGTGAGGGAGCTCGACGAAAAATGACGCTACCTAATTCTGTGCCATAGCCGCCTGCGGAAGGATAAGCCCCCACGACTTGCCCAGGCGACTCGGCTACATAATCCTTAGGGCTCGCCGCGGCAGACCCGCGTGGAGGAAGAAGCTATCGAGAAGGGGATCGGAAGGAGGAAATCGTCAGGAGGAATAGGCGCTGAATCATCACCTAGAATCTGTAAGTAATACTCTTCCGTTCTTAATGGCATGGGGATGTAGCCTCACGCCCATACTTCAACCTTGGGAGACATAAAATGTCGAGTCGCCATAAGAATCTCTTCTTCCTTTAATTTCATGCATGGCTTAGTCCCATGGTCAACACCCTACTTGGATCTTTCTGGATGTTAAGAGATTTCTTAGTTGGTTTTGTTAGGTCCTAGGGTTCAACTCACAGACTACGATTCATCCCCAAATTAAATTCTTAAGCAATTTTTTGTTCATGGTTAGGTTAATCTACAAAGCATGCTCTATTTCGTATAGAATTTTGATTCTCTAAATCGCAGGTACCAGTTCCCTTTATAAGGGAATTCGTTTTATGGGTATATAACAAGATTGGACGACTGAGCTAAAGGATTACAAATTGCTTCACTGATTTGATTTCTCTTACAGCATAAACAATTTAATATAATTTCCTTTTTCTGCAAGACATACTATATGCTCAGTTTGCTGTTCAGCGAATTCAGATATGGTTATGAGCACCTCGCACATGAAACTAAGTCATATAATTCATTTGCCTTTTTAGAAAAAAAATAAGAGTATGGCATATAGTGACACAAACAATCAAGATGTGCATAAGCCAGCAGAATCTTTTCCTTATCTAAGATATCATTAAGAAACTACTATATTTTTTTTCATTCACTTCACTTGGTCGCCTTTTCTTCCTCAACCCTGCTCTCATGCATGTACGAAAACAGTAACTTGTATAGGAATGTTACTGTTCCATTGAAAAAACATCAAACATATTGAGAAAAAAAATAGGCTCCGTCTATCATTGTATATTGCATTTTAATAAATCTTTGAGCAATCATTATCATGAGAACATAATTTTTCTTTTTCAGTAAATCTCTCTACTGGTATGACGAAGCCAATTATGTTGTGCGGCTCCCTGTGTCTGGAGCGTGGAAAATGGAAGGTGTATATCAAGAACGACCAGAATACAATGATATGGCAGTCCCCCTCCTCGTTCCAGACCATGCAGGGAGCAGAACAGGCCCTTACCATGCAAATGCAAACCTACGGCATGCACTGGCAGTCTCGCAGGACGTTGAACACACATGATCAACAGGAGTACAGATTCTGGGAGAGTGGTGATATAAGGCAGGGCATTGCTGGCTCCAATATTCAGAATCGGCAGCACTGGCAAGGGCGGAGGCAAGGAGGAGGGTCCAGCCAGGGCGGTGGCCTGTACCAAGGTTAGGAGCAATTTTTTTTACAATGACCGCTAACTAACTTTGTATATACGTTATGTCGGCATTATCTGTCTAGCAAAGAAAAATTGGTATTAAAAAACTATAAAAGGATTAGTGCTATATGAGTACATCTTAAAAGATCTAATTATCGCTTCCTTCAAAATGAATGGGCTTCAATAATGGCAGCTGTATCAGGGAGACGTACTCCTGTGAAGATGCCCCTAGTTGTGTCTGGTAGTTAGATACGTAATTTTTGTTAAATGTGACACATCTTTAGCAATATTGTGTTTTGTTGAAATATGTAGGTTTCTATTTCCCCATCTATTTGTACTCATCCATGCAAATTTGAAGCAATTGGAGGCAATCATTTTGTGTCAACAAAACATTTTTAATTCCTAATCAATAATAGCAACTCTGTTTATCGAATAGATCTGTGGTCCACACTATATCGGACAAACTCCATTCCTCAGAAAAGAAATTATGAGATTTGCTATCTAGTTCATTAGGCAAGGATTAAGGGTTTACCCTCATCGCTGTTACAAGCAAATTCTTGATCTATGCAGTTTCTATTGATATGGTCAGTTTATGTGATCTTAATGGCCCAAGAAAAGAAAAAAAAAACTTTGTGTTGTATAGAATTTAGAGAGCCGCAAAGTATTCTAGTGTTGGCATTAAGATCTTGGAGATATCAATGTTTCTTTCATACAATTTTGAGCTTCCTAATTCTGTGCACAATATGTCTCTTCATGTTTATGCAAACTAAAAGAAACAATTGGTAAAGTATATTTTCATATCAATTTTGGAGCTACAGTCATGTTAGTTGGGTTTGATGTATGAATGGTTTACTCAATGTATTTATTTTGAAGTGTGTTTGTTTTGGTCCTTAGCTATGTTTGTGAACAGGTTGTGGACCTTCGTATTAAAGCATTGTTATGAAGTATTTCTTTATGTATATCTACCTGAAGCTATGTACTGTCTCAATATGATGCTTCTTTTATGTAGTCAGTACTTATTTTAGTTTGCTATTGCCGGTTGGCAACACATTTGGAGAGATTATGAGTCTGCATTCTTGCATTATTCTTTCAAATAAACCATGTGTGCTTTATCATGAGTCTATATTCTTGCATTATTATTTTAAATAAACAATGTGCTTTCTAGTTCTTTGAGCTTGTTACACCATGAATACATGAAGATCAAAATGCATATTCTATGAAGGTTGGGTACACATAAATGGGCAAGAAATCGATCCGTCACACGTATGGACGATTGGGGACCGTGATTGCGTTCAGATAATCGAATACATTCCGTTTGACTATTCGTATGGATTGTTCGTAGTCAGTCACAAAGTAATTGATAGCGCAATGTTTGGTTAGTGAGTGCTACAGTAACCATGAGGTACAGTAGCAGTGCCACTACATCAACCTAACAGGTCTATTTATCGCCTCACTACAAGAGAATGGAGCATTCGTTCCTCACACGTTAGTACCGTTTGTTTTAAAGCCCGGTACTAACGTGTCCCTAGATGCTCCCGAGGGCCCTCGGACCATTTAGTACCGGCTGGTAACACCAACCGGTACTAAATAATAACACCATTTAGTACCGGTTGGTGTTACCAGCCGGTACTAAATGGTCCCGGGGGGGTTCCCGAGGCCCCCGTGCATTTAGTACCGGCTGGTGTTACGAGCCGGTACTAAATGGGCCCGCGGGGTATAGTTCTAAAGGAAAGCATATCCCACTCAATCACAATTGATGCATAGGTGGGATGGTAGAGGGGGTTACACGCGAGACCAGAGGTTGTGAGTTCGAATCCCACGAACCGTGCACGTGCATTTACGTGTGAAAAAATCGCGTGACTTGTGACTTATAATTTTGTTTCTTTATTTTTTTTAGCTTGGTCCGCCCTGCCGACCCTGCGGCCCCGTTAGTATCGGCTGCCCATTTAGTACCGGGAGCTCGATACCGGTTGCAAAACTGGTACTAATATCGGGGGTTTTTGCCCGGTACTAAAGGTCTCATTCCTACTAGTGCCTTTTCCTTTTTTTCTCTCTCTTTGGTTCTCATGTGCCCTGCTGACCCCACCCTACCTAAACTCTAACAGAGAGAAGAGAGGAAAACTAGAGCACACCGCCATCTAGTGTCGCCGTTTCTCTCCAAGAATCTTTTGGGTCTCTTTTTATCTCCCAGTTTTTTCCAACTTGCATATTTTCCTTTCTGTTCATCGTGGTGCCATGTGGTGCAGCTCGGAGACAATAGACATGTTGTGTGACCCTCGATTCTAGAAAAAATGGTGGGAATTGTTGTTGGGAGCGTTGTCGTCATTGTTGCCCTTGTCCTTTTCAAAGGGAAACCCTAATATTGAGGCATGCCCCCCCCCAACACACTAAATCATTATATTACCTAGGTTTTGGATGTTTTAGTATCTACGTGTAGCTGTGTTCCTTAAAATTAACACCAAGGATTAAGGATTCACCCTTGTCGATGTTCTCATCATGTTGTTGTCTGTGCAATTTTCGTTGATGTCTTTTTAGCTGATCTAAATGGCCCCGAGAAAATAATAAACATTTATAAGAGTTGTATAGAATTTAGAGCTTGTTCCAGATCCGAGAAGAAATCACCAATTGGATTTAAGATCTTGGAAATATCAAAGATTCTTTCAGACAATTGTTCAACTTCCTAATTCCGTGCAGATTATGTTCTTCATGTTTAGGCAAACTAAGACAGAGTTGGATATGTTGGTCAACTACAAAGTTGTAGAAATTTCATAAGCTTTCCAAATTGGTGGAGTAAACTTTCATATCAATTTTGTAGATCCAGTCATGTTAGTTCATTTCTAGTTATTATGCAGTGGCTGTCAGATTTTCAGATTAAGGTTTAGTTGGATATTAGCCCATGTTGATGATTTGTCCTGTTGCTTTAGACAAATATAAAAAATTGTAATACTCAAAGTTAAATTTCATATGGCAGAAGATGGGAATTTTTGGCTGTCAGTATTCAATTACAGAAAAAAGAAGCAACAACGTTGCTGTTTTGACTAGAATTGCATGTGTTGATGCGAGACATTGGGTTCAAGCGTAGGAATGGTTTACTTGATATATTTATTTTGAAATCTGTTTGTTTTGGTCTTGATCTGTGTTCCTGAACAGGTCGTACACCTTCGGATCGCGCTTAGGTCAGGTTATTGATCTTTGGAGGCCTTTAAGCATAGTGTTGTGATCTACACGCTTTAACTTTATTATTTGAATTGTTTCTGTTAAATTTCAGAATCTCACACTAGCAAGATAAATTTGAGCAAGATAAATTTGAAATTTGACTTTGTTTGAAGTATATGTTTTACTTGAGGCATAGCTCTTGAAGTTATGAAGTTTAAAGATATTTGAAGTTCATGCATTCTAATCATGCATTTGCACGTACTATCATTGTGAATATTCATATGAAAAAACCATAGCCAGGTTGGTTCGGTAACTACCGTTACAGCAACACACATTAAGGGGGTAATTACCGTTACAGAAACACACATTAAGGTGGTAATTACTGTTACAGCAAACATGTGCCTTGAAGCATTCCAAACGAATCACACAATTTGCATATGTATTGAAGCACTACTATGATGTACCGATTTATGTGTCTCTACTTGAACTTATATATTGTCTCAGTATGATGTTTCTTTTATATTAAAACTATCCGATGTTTAATCAGATCGTAATTCAAAATGCCTTGGACACATTTTTTACACCTATTTGCATGTTTTGGCCACATGTTTTAAAATAAAATGCTTGGATGACGAATCTTGGATGTTTTTTTATATTCCCTTGTGGTTCTAGTTCGTATAATGTTTTATTTGCCTACGTGAAGCACAATACAAAAAACATTTCTAGAGGCGGGCAAAATCAATTAACGGAGGCATTTTCCGCTACCGTCTCCGCCGCAAGGTCACAATAAATGAATGATTAAGCGAGGCGGTTTTGTGTCTGCCATAGTTAATTGGGTGAGAAAAATAAAAAATAAAACCCTAGGACAGGATTGTTGAGCCAATGAGCCTATCTAGAGGCCTGCTGAGATCATCATCCCTCCCCTCCCCACCCCCCGCGCTCCCCGCTTCGTGCCGCACCTGCAAACGCATCGCTGTGCAGCTGGAGTCCACATTGGGGCCTGACCTCGGTCTACATTGGTTGCTTGGATGCACGTGTCACTACTACAAAAATGATGTTAGGAGACACTGCAAAAATGGGCTCGGAGGCGGACAAAAAATATGTCAGCCTCCGTTAATGCCTCACATTAACGGAGGCGGATATTTTTTTATTTAAGGAGTCGTTTATATTTGTCCGCCTCCAAAAATCAATTAACCGAGGCAGACATGTTAAGACAACTACCTCAAAAAATAGTCTATTTTCAGAGACGGTCGTCTTAACATGTCTGCCTCCGTAAATCGATTTTCGGAGGCGGACACTTATAAAGCCCGCCTCACAAAAACACCAAAGCCCAGGCAGCCCATTAGTGAGCCCATGTATATATAATCCTAACCCCTAGGGTTTTCTCTCACCACCTCTCTCCCCATCCCTACCCTCTCTCTCACAGTTGCAGCCGGAGGCGCCTCGCATGCGCTCATGCGCCTCCCACCTTTCTCTCCCTCTCTTCCTCCGCATGCGCTCCTCCACTACAGCGCCTTTGCATGCGCTCCTCCACCACAAAATCTCATGCGTTGACCCATCTCCACCTTCTGCCCTTAGATCTTGCGCTGCGTGACCCCTCTCCACCTCCTGCGCCAACTCGAGCCGGTGATGGATGGAGGCGGTGGCGGAGCAGCGGCGTAGGTGGCTTCACGGATCCGGCGGCGGCGACCTCACGGATCCGGTGGCGGCGGCTGTGGATCCGGCACCTGAGCCCCTGGATCCAGCGGCGGTGGCTGCGGATCCAGCCCCGGTGGTAGCGGATCCCGCCGCGGCGGCTGCGGATCCGTCATCTGCGCCCTGGATGGGCTCGGCGGGCCCAGATGGGCTCGCTGGGCTCATCTAGGTTATTGGATTTTTTTTCCGGATTAACAGAGGCGGTCGCATGTCCGCCTCCGAAAATAGCTCATTAACAGAGGCGCATGCTTGGAGGCGGACATCAAAACCGCCTCCGGAAATGGTTTTTGCCCGCCTCCGAAAATGCTTTTTGTAGTAGTATGTGGCCACCAGATCCACACGAGCAAGATCCTCGCCGCCTCGCTGGTGGATACACCGAGCCGCCATGAGGATCCGCACCGCGCCAGGATAGAGGAGCCACTGCTGGGCTTCGTTTCCCTCGGATCCACATGCGAAGCCGTTGGTCCTGCTTCACCGATGATTATTTGTAGTAGTGGCACTTATTTTTTTAAAATGGCATAGAAAATGTTTTTTCTGTAGTAGTGGCAGTTATTTTTTATTTGTCTCGATGATTTCTTTTTCTTCCACAAGTTTTGTTTTAATTTGTGTGCTTGTAGTAGTACAGTGTGGTAACGCTACATAATGTTGTTTCTGTTCTGAAGTGTTATAGAGCTGGACGTTGATGGGATAATCACGTTACACGGTAATGAACTATTGTATCTTGGCGCGTAGTTCCTTCTTGGTGACAATAGCAGTAGAATATGGTGGTGGACATCGACATACAAGATATCACAAGATTTTTCTAGTGGACTATCAAAATAATAACTTCTACTTGTGTTAAGAAGCATCATCGCCATTGGAATTACTTCAAAAGGAAATAATGCGAGACGACGGAAAAAGTTTTCAAATTTTTTTCTTCAACATCTATCTCAGTATGAACATATTATGAATTTCTTTCTAATAAATGCAAAAACCAGCTCATTGTTTGTGTAGATTTAATAATAACCAACTTAATAACTAAATATACTATCATTTCACCATCCAAAAAGAATCGTGACAGCTTATCATTTTCTAGGATATATCTTCATCTTTCCACTATATGTTTACCTTAGGATTGAGTTGCCTCAAACAGTCAATTTTGTATGTATAAGATATTAATCGGTTATTCATTATTGATTTAAGAATTACATATATGATAATTTCACTGACTTATTATTGGTCGTATCATTGTTCAAGTATTATTTCCTAACACCATGGTTATAAATTTGATTATGTTTGAGGTATATTTTCATTTGGTCATTTTAGGTTATGCATATCTTTACTGGTTGTTAGTCTTTTCATTGACCCTTACTGATGACTGTTATTCTGTTTTTCTTCACAACGGCTTGCAGCAGGAGGAATGTGAGGAAGTGAAGACATGGTAAATGATCCTGAAATTATGTTGTAGTTGCAGCTTTTGTGATATGCTCTTCGGCTGGGAGACTGGACTGGAGCTAAGTTGGTATTCTGTTTGTGCGTTGTGTACTTGTGTTGTCCTTTCCCAAGTGTGCTGAACTGCTGAATGCGTGTGTCCTGTTTGTGTCACACAGTGACTGTGTGAACTTGGGTGAGGGTAAAATAAGCAGACATTATGTTATTTTCCCTTAATTATGCTATTTGGACTTGTTGGTTGTTGCCTATCTGTCAACTGTCATGGTGAATTGGTGATTGCTTGATTGGTGACATGTGTATCAATGTGTCATGTATTCATGTATGTGCTATGTAAATGGATATGAACAAGATTCTGAATCAAGATTCATCTGATGCCTGGAGTTTGTACGTATGCATTGATGAATAAAGGGACATGAACAAGATTCTAAAGCAATGAGGGAAGTAGCCTTTGGAAAATTCAACAATAACAAAATCAAGGCATTGAAGGCATTGGAAAAAACATTGTTTATCCATAGAGGTTGTTGGCTCGGATTGAACAAAAGTCTGGTGATTCAAATATCAGATATACCATTGAAGAAAAGCCTCGGAATAATTACGTCATTTGGGGATGGGGGTTGAACAGCTATGGTTTACAAGGCTATTTATTCCCAGTGAGAGTTGCATAGGAGTTTCATGCACATTAATTCCATGTCCCACTAATGATGGGTGCTCTGTCCCTGTATGGGTGAGAGACCTCAAATCTGTGCAAGGAAGGGGCCAAGGAACAAGAAGAGTTTTACAGACGGTTTGTGTTTTAGTCAGTTTAATTTTAAAAGTAGGTCCTACATGTCAAGCTGAGCAAGTTATGGACCATGACAATAGTGAGAAGGCGGTGTCTCAATTTTGCATGTCTTATGTATACACAGCTGCTCTTAATTAGTAAGTTCTTTAGTTGCATCTCCTCTTTCCGTCTACATACATATCAGCTTTTAATACCTACCAGTAGTAGCTGGCACTGCAAATTACGAAAAAATACAACCTGAATCACTCTCTTTGTGTATTTACACATGAATCAATGTATTGCCTTCAAATCGTCAGGAACTGAGGGAATATCTTTTGTAAACAAGTTACACAGTGCCAATTGCTCTTAAACTGGCACTGTGGTATCAAACTGCCACTGGAAAACTCTACCGGCACATGTTATGTTTATTGGAGAAAACTTTATTAAACAAAGATATATATCCATACAGTCGCAAAACTTAGTCTTGTAAGACATATCTATGAATAATACCCTCGCAATGAACTCGATCTTGTAATATATCGCATGCATGTAATGTGTGCTGTTCAAAGCATAATACTAACATAGTTATGCAACGGATAAGAGAAATAAGTTTTGCATCACATGAAGGAAAATAACAAGAGGTAACTGAGAGAGATGAGTGATACCTTTTACCTTGTAGATATTCTCTATTGGTGTCCATGCCATGAAGCTTCTTATGAAGCTCCTCCATGACACCAAGCTTCTTATGGTACATGAGCATATTCGTTCACACCATGAGCTCCTTAAGGAAGCCTGCAAGGTGGTGTGCTTCTCATGCTCCTCTTCTATGAGAGCTGACAGCTTATCCATTACAGGGTGAGTCATCTCAGTCCCGTGGACACGCTTAGCAGCACCTCTCCCACGCCTCTTCTACGACCTTGAAACCACCTTCAGCCGGTAGCCAGTGGGCAATGGGGACAACCGAGAAGGCCACACAGCGGATGTCCTTGCTTGAATAAGACAGAATGGAATAGTTCGAGTTGCGAAGTGGCTATGTGAATGTGAGCATGTGCTAGTAGCTCTGTGGGGATGGAGATAGAGATGGCCTGATGGGGGATAAGCACTAATAGCTTGCCAACTTATACGAACTACTATTCACCTATGGACCGCACTTAGACAAGACGATCAGCCGTAAGAGATCCATTAGGAGAACATGGGACTAATTATTGTCTCCTTCAATTAATATTTTTTTTCATTTTTAATCTAAATTTAGGTCTGATCCAATAGTGCCAATTCATCTAGTAACTTATAGTTATGCCACATTATATTTTCCCAAGTGGAAGAGGAATCTAAAATCTCTTGTTAATGAGATAGTCTAACGCACACATATTTTCAAGTTATGTAACTATGATACATAAACTCACTCATATTTTCAGTTAATAAAACTGTTTCATTTTTTAATCTAAACTCTGAATTGCTTCTGTCAAGTATAGCTAAGTCAAGTAACTCTAAACTATTTTTTGTTCAATTTACCTATAATCTATACTATGGGTCCAACCTATTACCACTAATGCAGTTTGTAGTTTCTTTCTCCATAAAAAATGGAGTTTTAATTTAAAGTATTACATGGTTGTAGTATACATCACAATGTATGAAAGAAAAATATCATATTTTTTATTGTTATTTTTTATATAATGTTGTATGCTAAGAATTAGTTTATTATTACATATTGTACCCTACCAAAATAATAATAAAAGTATCATGATTTATTTACAGTTGGGCTGGAAACCCACGTGCATTACATTTACACGTAAATGTGCGTGCAGTTTGTGATGTTCAAACCCATAACCTCTCGCCATGTGCGAGGCTTCCATACCACTCCACCTACACAACACTTGTGATTCATCTAGAGATGGTATGCTTTCAAAGTAGCTCCCAAAAGACCCGTTCTAAAACCCTTAGAGGCTCTTATTCCCAAAAAAAAAAAAAACCTTAGAGGCTCTGGGTCTTCTGGGACTAAAGCCCTCGGACTGTAACACATACCAGGACTAAAAGTGTCTCCATGTACTATGAAATTTAGACCCAGAACTAAAACATTTTTAGTCCCGGGTGAAAAACAACCGAGATTATCTGTTAAGGGTGAAAGGTGGTTTCCCTACTAGTGGCTCCTCATTGGTGTATCTATCATGTGGCTGATTATATTATCTTTAAAAAAAAACTAGAATGGCAGTTAAGAAGATTTCGTCTTCTCCCCGTTTAGAATAAAACAACTTCTGAATTGCTACCCTTAAGTATAGCTAAAGTTCATGTAGCCTTAAATTATCTTTAGTTCAATTTACCTCTAATTTCTACCAGTACATCAATTGACCTCTAATGCCATTTGTTTCTTTTTCTTTTTCGATAAAAGCTGAGTTTTAATTTAAAGTTTTACATGGTAGTAGTGAACATCACAATGTATATTAGAAAATATATCTTATTTTTTATCATTATTTTTCGTATAATGTTGTATCCTAAGAATCAGTTTATTATTACATATCTACCATATAAAAATAGCAATAAAAGTATCATGATTTATTTTTCTAAAATGTGTTATGATGTCTGCTATCATCGTACAAAAAATCTTGATCTAATCCCCACTTGCGCACTGATACTAAAATAGATTAATTGTATTAGGTGGTAAATTATATCAAACCCTCATAGGGGGACACAAAATCCGCTCACTTCCGTTAATCTCATTCCCAGGCATTAACAAAGACGGACATTTTTTATTTTCGGAGGCAGTTGTGTTTGTCCGTCTTGGTTGATCGGTCTACGGTGATAGACATTTTCATAGAATCATCTCCAAAAATAATCTATTTTCAAAGAGGACATCATAAGGTGTCTATCTCAGTAAATCGTTTTCAGTGTCAAGACGCCTTATAAGTCCCACCTCCTAAAATATCAAGGCCCAAAAAGCACATACCACATGTTTCATTTATATACACCTATTAGGGTTTGGTGCCACCACATCTCTCTCCTATCTCTCCCTCTCACTCTTCTCTCCCTCCCATCCCACCACCAAGCCTCCTCGCGCACGGCGTGGCGGGAGCAGCGCTAGGCGACGGCGGGAGCGACTGGCGCGACCGCCAATAGGTGCATCTAGGAATGCTCGGCAGCGGCGGCGTCGGTGCCACGGCGGGCGCGACCAGGGACGGCGCACTCTTGGATGAGCTCAGTGGGCCCATCCTATGGTTTTTTATTTATTCTATTTTGATTAACAAAGGCGTATAAAGAACCGCCTTCGAAATGCCTCGTTAATAGAAGTATAGGTTTGGAGGCGGATGCAAAACGTCCTCCAAAAGTCGTTTTTGGCCGCCTTCGAAAATGGTTATTTTAGTAGTGCTCCTACAATGGTATGAGCTAGTATCTTGCTCTAACCACTATATGAGACGACCCCTTTCAATGATCTAGCTCTTAACACATACTCCCATTGTTTCAATTCATGAGTCGTTTGACTTTTTTTATCAAATTTGACTATTCATCTTTTTCAAAAAATTATGTCAAATGTTAAAATTTTTGTTATTGCTTATTTTATTCATGAAAAATCTTAATGAATGGATTAAATTTGACTATGTTTAGACACATTTTTAAAATAAGACAAGCAGTCAAACTAGGGTAAAAAAATCAAACAACTTATAATTTGAAACGGAGGGAGTAGCTCACAACATGAATGACCCTATGTGCCATCTCCATGAAATTTTGAAGTACGTATACAAGAATATATTGTGCTTAAAAGATAGTTATTCAGTCTCTTCTTTTTAAAATATAGAAAAATATAAAGAATAAGTTAAGAGCTAACCATCGAAGGAGGCATTTAAACTCCGAACTCCAGTTTTGCCATTGGGAGATTTAAAAAAATCAGCCTCGTAAATTCGATCTTACGAGAGTGAAATTCAACTTCCTGGGTACTACTCATATGCAGTATAACTACTACTCCCTCGGTCCCTAAATAACTGTCTTTCTCACTTCTCGAGAAACAACTTTGATCAATTATCTATAAAAATATATTCAAGTTTATGGTACAAGTTAATATATTAGATAGATATTTAAATCTAGTTTTTTATAAAATTTATTTAGAGATTTAAATGTTGCATGTATTTGATATAAATATAGTCAAACTTGTGGCACGAACACCCAAAACTACACTTAATAAGGAACGGAGGGAGTACTAAACTATGTAGACGTTTTCCAGATTATAATAATTATAATGTTGTCGTAATGTCTGCGGAGAATGAAACGTTTCGTGAGGACTCCGACATGCCATGCATGACACGGGGTTCGAGAATGCCCGATCGCGTCAGGGAATTGCAAGTTAACAATTGGCGATGGCTGTTATTTCAGATTTCTTAATAATTTACCTCGAGATTGACAACCACTACATGTCTTTTGGCAGCAATCGTCACTACGTTGTCATCTACCAAAACGTCCAAGTAAACTTCACCGGTAGAAATCGTCGGCTGATAAACAAGCATGTAATCCAAACTGGGTCAGATGTAGTCATGCAGGCATCCAGCAATCCAGCATACATGTTGCGTCAATTAATTTGTTTTATAAAAAAAAATGCATCCGGCTTGTGTGATCGATTCAAGACAGGCATCAGATCTGTCTACTATATATACAACCTTCTCTGGCACTGTGGTTAATAAACGCTGCATGTGATGAGCGCATCTCTCCGGCCGGTCAAATTTAACGATGCACCATGCCAGAGTATCATGCAACCTTGTCTGGCACCGTGCAAACTATGAAGATCCCAGCCCTTATTCTAGTTCTAGTGCTAGTCTCCTCAAGTCCTCAACGAACGAAGTCACGTTAACATGGAGGAGAATACCGGGACTTGGTATCAAGGTTGGAGGTTGAGGTCAGATGCAGTGGATCTTGCTACGTACAAGTAGGGCGGTACAGCAAGGCAAATACTGCCAGTACACATCTTTTACTGTTACCCGGTGTCTTCTGGTGGCGAGCAAAACAGCTAGGGCTTGTTTACGTAAGCATCCACGCCTACCGATGCCAAGGAGCGTACAGTTACTGTTTTTTGAATAATGCGTAGTCTGTCGGAGGAGATGATTCGTGCAGCGGCTGGAAGTGTTCGACGACCTTGACGAGCTCGGTGTTGTCTTGAGCTGATGAGCACGTTAGCTAGTAGTTAGCTGTGGGTGTGTTGTCGAGCTCTCACGTGGGTGTGTTGTGGGTGTCAGAGTGCATGGCTGAGGTAGTTAGCTGTGGGTGTGTTGTAGAGCTCTGACGTGCGCACGTTGCACTACTAGAGAACCGAGCATTCGTCCGTAGCACGTTAGTACCGGTTGCACTTTGAGCCGGTACTAACGTGTAAAAGAGCCATGCGTCGACATCACTGCGCCAATTTAGTACCGGCTGGTGTCCGCGCACCGACACCTCTGGTGTCAGGGGCAACGGCTAGAACACGTTAGTACCGGCTGGTGAAACCAGCCGGTACTAAATGCGCTCAGTTAGCACCGGCTGTTGGCTCCAGCCGGTGCAGGGAATTTAGTACCGGCTGGAGCCACCAACTGGCACTAAACATTTACGGTTAGTACCAGCTGGGGCTCCAGCTGGTACTAACTGCAATTCTATAAAAAGGGGCTCATTCCTCCTCCCGACAGCCAGCCGCTCAAATTGCATCTACCCGAGAGGAGCTTGTTCTTCACATCCAAGAGCTCTAGGGGGGAGGTGCTGCCCATTTTTTCAATTATTTGTAGAGATTTTACCCATCTAAGTGTTCTAAAGGTTAGTAACTTCATTTACCCGCTCACCGAAGTTTAGTATGTTGCTTTTCATGTTTTGTAGCTAGAGAAATTTGTGATTTCCTAATATGAGGGAAAGAGGAGAGATATTTTGTAGTTGTTCATGATTGTTGTTAATAATTTCTATAGTTCTAGTGTTAATAATTTCTATAATCCTTTGCATTGTTTCATTTTTATTTTTCATATAAGAATTACCTTTTATCTCTTTTTTAGTTTAATTATGAACTAGCCCCTAGAATATTTATATTCATATAAGTTAGCACATAGATTTCAAGATTAATTATTAACTAGCCCCTAGAATA
This sequence comes from Digitaria exilis, assembly GCA_015342445.1. Taxonomy (NCBI): domain Eukaryota; kingdom Viridiplantae; phylum Streptophyta; class Magnoliopsida; order Poales; family Poaceae; genus Digitaria; species Digitaria exilis. The sequence goes on from JACEFO010001613.1 coordinate 1,834,407, forward strand.
TTTATATTCATATAAGTTAGCACATAGATTTCAAGATTAATTATTAACTAGCCACTAAAATATTTATATTCATATAAGTTAGCACATAGATTTCAAGATTAATTATTAACTAGCCCCTAGAATATTTATATTCATATAAGTTAGCACATAGATTTCAAGATTAATTATTAACTAGCCCCTAGATAATTAATTCTTTATATTTTCTTTATATAAAAGTTAAAAGTATTGTCGAAAGGACATGGCTTCTGCTGCTGGAGGTAGCGGTGGTGGGCGAGAGAACCGTCGTTCGTCTGGTGGGAAGCAAAAAATTGAATTGACCCCAAGCAAAAGTTACACCCCGAGTAAAAGTTTGTGGAGAGCACAACTTCGTTATTTGGAAGCAACACATGCGGAATATATTGCAGCAGGGAAAGAACCACCTTTTGATATTGAGGCTGTGAGGCGAGATTATTCGTCGGTTGTAGCACCACGAAACCTGGCGGTCACAGCTACACCATCCTATCGTACGGAGGAAAAAAATAATCCTCATGTGCATTCTAATGTCCCACCCAAGGAAGATTGAAGAACGTTGTCATGTTGGTTGTGAAATAAATTATGTATTGAATATTAAGACAATGATGTAATATTTTGTGTTAAGGTTTATTTGCACGTCATGATTAAATAACTGTGTTAAGGTTTATTTGCACGTCATTTTTATTTTTTATATAAGAATTACCTTTTTTCTCTTATTATATTATATTAAGTAGCCCTAGATTTTTAGTGTAATATTGAATTAGCCTCTGATGGAAGCTGTCTCCATCAAATTATTCAAGCGGTGAGCGGTGTCTGGAAGGATCCTCACGGCACGCCATGATCGACTATCCACGGATCAATACTTGAGGCTCCACTGTCTTGTGCCATCTCCACTTCACTCCACGCCACAGAGGCATACTAGAGTTTTCTTCTTCCGAGCTCTCTCTCCGGCATTGTTCATCTTGGCCACTCCGGTCTGCAATAGTCTAGTACGTGTCCTTTATTCCGTGTATCATTTCTGTTGCTCAGTTTTAGTTTTTGTCAATTATGTATTTTATTTAAAAATTGAATAGACCATTATATGGTTTCAGATGGACCGGCGTTGGATGTATGGCGAACGAAGCACTGGCGCATGGGTTACTGGGCTGGATACATTTCTTGATTCTGCAGAGGCCAACCGGTCGGCAAAGGGGTTCATGTGTTGTCCATGTAGAGATTGCAAAAATGAAAAGGAATAGTCCAAGCGAAAGACACTCCACGCGCACCTTGCCGTTGTCGGTTTCATGCCTAACTATTGTCTTTGGACTAAACATGGTGAACCTGGTGTCGTGATGGAAGAGAACGAAGAAGAAGATGACCTTCATGAGTGGGTTCAATTCCAATAAGCCCCATATGAGGAACCGATGGATGATGATGCTAATGACAATTCCCTAGACGAGTTAGGCCAGGTTTTGCTCGATGGACAGAAAGAAAGTGTCAGCGCATTAGAGCACAAAAAGTTTCAAAAGATGATTGAGGATCACAAGAAGCTGATGTATGCAGGCTGTGAAGAGAAGCATAAGAAATTGCATACCACACTTGATATGCTTCAATGGAAGGCAACAAATGGTGTTTCGGATAAGGGTTTTGATCATCTGTTGTTAAAGGATCTGCTCCCTATCAATAATGAGCTTCCTTCATCAACTTACGAGGCAAAAAATATTGTGTGTCCTTTAGGATTGGAGATACAGAAGATACATGCGTGTCCTAACGATTGTATCCTATACCACGGCGAGGAATATGAAATCTTGGATGCATGCTCTGTGTGTGAGGCATTGCGGTATAAGATAAGGCGAGATGATGCAGGGGAGGTTGAGGGAGAGGATCGCCATAAGAAAATTCCTGCTAAAGGGATGTGGTATTTCCCCATAATACTGCATCTGAAGCGTTTGTTTAGAAGCAAGGAAAATGCTAAGTTGATGAGGTGTCACAAAGAGGAACGCAAGCAAGACGAGTTCATTCGACACCCCGCGGACGGATCACAATGGAGAAACATAAAGAGGAAGTTTCCAGACTTCGATGCGGAGGCAAGAAACATAAGGTTTGCCCTAAGTGCAGATGGAATGAATCCATTCGGTAACCAGAGCAGTAGTCATAGCACATGGCCTGTGACTCTTAGTATTTTGAACCTTCCTCCCTGGATGTGTTTGGAGCGGAAGTTCATCATGATGCCGGTGCTTATCCCAGGTCCAAATCGAATAGGCAATGATATTGACGTGTACCTAAGGCCGTTGGTTGATGATCTTTTAGTTCTGTGGAATAAAGGAGTAATTGTGTGGGTCGAAAACACACAAGAAGATTTCAACCTCCGAGCATTGCTTTTCGTAACCATCAACGATTGGCCTGCACTCAGTAATCTATCCGGACAATCCAACAAGGGATATCGGGCATGTGCCCACTGCCTTGATGATACGGACAGTATTTACCCAAAATACTATAAAAAGAATGTATATATGGGTCATCGTCGGTTTCTTCCTGCTAATCACCCGTTACAGAAGCAAGGAAAGCATTTTGACGGGTTGCAAGAAATTCGTTCAAAGCCTTTGCACCGTGATGGCAAACGCGTGTATTCAATGTTACAGGATGTTGATGTCATCCATGGAAAGGGCCCTGGTAGCAAACCAGCCCCAAAAGGGGACGACGGACGTGCTCCCATGTGGAAGAAAAAGTCAATCTTTTGGGAGCTACCATATTGGAAATTCTTAGATGTTCGCCACGTAATTGACGTTATGCACGTGACAAAATGTGTTTGTGTGAACTTGCTTGGCTTTCTAGGTGTATATGGGAAAGGAAGAGATACAGTCCAAGCACGTCAGGACTTGAAACATATGGGGCAACGAAAGGACTTACATCCAGAGAAGAGGGATAACGGACAACATTATTTACGTCCGGCCAGCTACACTCTTAGCAAAGAGGAGAAGAAAAGCATGTTTGATTGCTTTAACAGTGTCAAGGTACCGAGCGGGTACTCATCCAATGTTAAGGGAATAATACAGATGGCAGAAAAGAAATTCACAAATCTAAAGTCTCATGACTGCCATGTCTTGTTGACACAGTTGCTTCCGGTTGCATTAAGGGGTACTCTACCAGAGAATGTAAGATTGGCAATCGTAAAGCTATGTGCGTTTCTGAATGAAATCTCACAGAAGATAATCGATCCAAGAAAACTTGAAAGGATGCAGCAGGATGTGGTCCAATGCCTTGTCAGTTTTCAGATGGTCTTTCCACCTTCATTCTTCAACATTACGACCCATCTCCTTACTCACCTTGTAAAAGAGATCTTGATCTTGGGTCCAGTATTCCTACACAATATGTTCCCCTCTCGAGAGATACATGGCAGTCTTATAGAAGTACGTTCGCAATCGAGCTCACCCAGAAGGATCCATCGCTAATGGCTATGCAACAGAGGAGGTCATAGAATTCTGTGCTAATTTTGTTAATGACATTGATCCGGTCGGGCACCCCGTGTCACGCCACGAGGGGCGGCGGAAGGGAAAGGGAACGTTAGGGAAGAAAGGTAGTTTGACAATCCCTGAGTGTGATATGCGCATAGCAAACTTCACGGTTTTGCAGAACTCATCACTAGTTGCTCCATATATGCTTCAGCACAAGAATATTATCCGGTCATCAAACCCTAATAAGAGTGAAGCATGGATTACACGTAACCACAAAGAAACATTCGCTATTTGGCTCCGAAGACTTCTTATGGGTGACCAATCGATTGACAAACAACTTCAGTGGTTCCCTAGGGGGCCATCTCTCACCATCTTGTTATACCAAGGGTACGATATAAACGGAAATACATATTATACAAGGAAACAAGAACAGAAGAGTACTAACCAGAACAGTGGTGTTTGTATCGATGCAATAATAGATGATGAGGGTACAAAAGAGACATATTATGGTGTCATAGAAGAGATACGGGAACTGGAGTATGAACCTCTTAAATTATCTTTAGTTCAATTTACCTCTAATTTCTACCAGTACATCAATTGACCTCTAATGCCATTTGTTTCTTTTTCTTTTTCGATAAAAGCTGAGTTTTAATTTAAAGTTTTACATGGTAGTAGTGAACATCACAATGTATATTAGAAAATATATCTTATTTTTTATCATTATTTTTCGTATAATGTTGTATCCTAAGAATCAGTTTATTATTACATATCTACCATATAAAAATAGCAATAAAAGTATCATGATTTATTTTTCTAAAATGTGTTATGATGTATGCTATCATCGTACAAAAAATCTTGATCTAATCCCCACTTGCGCACTGATACTAAAATAGATTAATTGTATTAGGTGGTAAATTATATCAAACCCTCATAGGGGGACACAAAATCCGCTCACTTCCGTTAATCTCATTCCCAGGCATTAACAAAGACGGACATTTTTTTATTTTCGGAGGCAGTTGTGTTTGTCCGCCTTGGTTGATCGGTCTACGGTGATAGACATTTTCATAGAATCATCTCCAAAAATAATCTATTTTCAAAGACGGACATCATAAGGTGTCTATCTCAGTAAATCGTTTTCAGTGTCAAGACGCCTTATAAGTCCCACCTCCTAAAATATCAAGGCCCAAAAAGCACATACCACATGTTTCATTTATATACACCTATTAGGGTTTGGTGCCACCACATCTCTCTCCTATCTCTCCCTCTCACTCTTCTCTCCCTCCCATCCCACCACCAAGCCTCCTCGCGCACGGCGTGGCGGGAGTAGCGCTAGGCGACGGCGGGAGCGACTGGCGCGACCGCAAATAGGTGCATCTAGGAATGCTCGGCAGCGGCGGCGTCGGTGCCACGGCGGACGCGACCAGGGACGGCGCACTCTTGGATGAGCTCAGTGGGCCCATCCTATGGTTTTTTATTTATTCTATTTTGATTAACAAAGGCGTATAAAGAACCGCCTTCGAAATGCCTCGTTAATAGAAGTATAGGTTTGGAGGCGGATGCAAAACGTCCTCCAAAAGTCGTTTTTGGCCGCCTTCGAAAATGGTTATTCTAGTAGTGCTCCTACAATGGTATGAGCTAGTATCTTGCTCTAACCACTATATGAGACGACCCCTTTCAATGATCTAGCTCTTAACACATACTCCCATTGTTTCAATTCATTAGTCGTTTGACTTTTTTTATCAAATTTGACTATTCATCTTTTTCAAAAAATTATGTCAAATGTTAAAATTTTTGTTATTGCTTATTTTATTCATGAAAAATCTTAATGAATGGATTAAATTTGACTATGTTTAGACACATTTTTAAAATAAGACAAGCAGTCAAACTAGGGTAAAAAAATCAAACAACTTATAATTTGAAACGGAGGGAGTAGCTCACAACATGAATGACCCTATGTGCCATCTCCATGAAATTTTGAAGTACGTATACAAGAATATATTGTGCTTAAAAGATAGTTATTCAGTCTCTTCTTTTTAAAATATAGAAAAATATAAAGAATAAGTTAAGAGCTAACCATCGAAGGAGGCATTTAAACTCCGAACTCCAGTTTTGCCATTGGGAGATTTAAAAAAATCAGCCTCGTAAATTCGATCTTACGAGAGTGAAATTCAACTTCCTGGGTACTACTCATATGCAGTATAACTACTACTCCCTCCGTCCCTAAATAACTGTCTTTCTCACTTCTCGAGAAACAACTTTGATCAATTATCTATAAAAATATATTCAAGTTTATGGTACAAGTTAATATATTAGATAGATATTTGAATCTAGTTTTTTATAAAATTTATCTAGAGATTTAAATGTTGCATGTATTTGATATAAATATAGTCAAACTTGTGGCACGAACACCCAAAACTACACTTACTAAGGAACGGAGGGAGTACTAAACTATGTAGACGTTTTCCAGATTATAATAATTATAATGTTGTCGTAATGTCTGCGGAGAATGAAACGTTTCGTGAGGACTCCGACATGCCATGCATGACACGGGGTTCGAGAATGCCCGATCGCGTCAGGGAATTGCAAGTTAACAATTGGAGATGGCTGTTATTTCAGATTTCTTAATAATTTACCTCGAGATTGACAACCACTACATGTCTTTTGGCAGCAATCGTCACTACGTTGTCATCTACCAAAACGTCCAAGTAAACTTCACCGGTAGAAATCGTCGGCTGATAAACAAGCATGTAATCCAAACTGGGTCAGATGTAGTCATGCAGGCATCCAGCAATCCAGCATACATGTTGCGTCAATTAATTTGTTTTATAAAAAAAAATGCATCCGGCTTGTGTGATCGATTCAAGACAGGCATCAGATCTGTCTACTATATATACAACCTTCTCTGGCACTGTGGTTAATAAACGCTGCATGTGATGAGCGCATCTCTCCGGCCGGTCAAATTTAACGATGCACCATGCCAGAGTATCATGCAACCTTGTCTGGCACCGTGCAAACTATGAAGATCCCAGCCCTTATTCTAGTTCTAGTGCTAGTCTCCTCAAGTCCTCAACGAACGAAGTCACGTTAACATGGAGGAGAATACCGGGACTTGGTATCAAGGTTGGAGGTTGAGGTCAGATGCAGTGGATCTTGCTACGTACAAGTTCAGTGGTTACCTAGGGGGCCATCTCTCACCATCTTGTTATACCAAGGGTACGATATAAACAGAAATACATATTATACAAGGAAACAAGACCAGAAGAGTACTAACCAGAACAGTGGTGTTCGTATCGATGCAATAATAGACGATGAGGGTACAAAAGAGACATATTATGGTGTCATAGAAGAGATACGGGAACTGGAGTATGAACCTGTTTTGAAAGTCCCTTTATTTCGTTTCCAATGGCGGAACCGTGCTCAAGGAGGCGTTTTGGTGGACCGGTATGGGATGACAACAGTCGGCCTTAGTAAGATTGGATACAAAGATGAACCTTTCGTTCTAGCAAAGGATGTTAGTCAGGTTTTTTATGTGATGGACATATCAAGCAAACCAAAAAAAGGCCCTAACAAAGACCAACCTAAACGTCATATAGTACTATCTGGGAAGAGCAAAATCATTGGAGTTGAGGACGTTTCAGATAATTCCGAAGAATTTAATCGGATTGATGACCTCCCTCCATTTTCAATTGATGTTGACCCCACCATCCTTTTGTCTCGAGAAGATGCTCCGTATTTACGTCGTGATCATAAAGATGGAGTCTTAGTTAAGGCCATGTTCAGATTTCCAACTATTCACTATTCATTCCAACTTTTCACTATTCATTCCAACTTTTCACTATTCCTTCCTCACAAAACATATTTCCCAGCGAATGCTACAGTGTTTTTCTTATACTACAGTGTTTTTTCCTACAATCTAAACACACCCTAAGAAGAAATATATCAATGTTCCATTAGTTCGGTGAAAATGTTGCATGTATGAACTGAAGTAATGATTTTATCTATCAATTTATTTAGAAGAAAAGTATCAATGTCCCATTACAATTTTATCAATGTTCCATTACAATTTTATGTCAATTTATTGTCTTTTATTAATTTTGTAATAAGAATTATTCAAGCTACATAGATTTAATAATTTTAAGTTAATTTATGTATTTTTTAAAAAATTGAATAAATTTCCAAAGTATGATAATCTTAAATTAGTAACAAAAAAAGTAAAGAATTTATTAACTAAAGTCAACACAGTATAGTATATTACATGAATTGTTGTAAACTATTTTTGCATGTTAAAAAAATATATACATTTATATTTTATTGTTTTTCATTTATTTGAAATTCTATATTTTCTATTTTATAATAAGAATTAGTTAAGCTACATAGGTTTATAAGAATCCAAAATGTTGAATAAACACAAATATTTAAGAATGTGAATTTATTTAATTTAATGAACTCAATTTATGTATTTTAATGAACTCAATTTAATCAAAACTTTAAATGAGCCATAAAGGAGGTAACGGCATATTAAAATATATTAAATATAATCTATCAACTTTTTTTGCATGTTGAATATATATATATATATTGATATTTTTCTGTATTTATTACGTATAAATGAGTAATAAGCAAATAATTAAAAAAACACAAAATAAAAAAGAAGAAGGCGGGAACTGAACAGTTTTGGGCGTTTAGTACCGGCTCGTAGTACCAGCCGGTACTAAACACCCCCCCCCCGTGTGGCGTTTAGTACCGGCTGGTATTACCAGCCGGTACTAACGGGCAGCGATTAGTATCGGCTGGTGCCACCAGCCGGTACAGAGTGCCAATTTAGTACTGACTGGTGCCACCAGCTGGTACTAAATGGCCCCTCTATATAGATCTCCTACCCTCTTCTCCGCCCAACACTTAGCCATTTCGATCGCGCGTGCCCTTCTTCTCCGCTGCCGGCCGCCATCGTCGTCGCCGCCTCACCACGACGCCATCCCCGCCACCTCCTCCTCCTCCTCGTTGCCGCTGCCGCCGACGGTCTCGTCCTCGTGCGCCTCCGACAGCCTCGTCGCCAAGCTCCTCCTCCGCCGCCGTTTAGGACCTCGTCGCCGCCGGCCGCACCCGCCTCGTCGTCGTCGCCGCCGCACCCGCCTCGTCGTCGTAGCCTCGTCCTCCTGCGCCGTCTCGTCGCATCCGCCGCCTCGTCATCGTCGCCGGAACCGCCGCTGCCGCCTGGCCGTAAGCCCTTGTCGGGCTGACGTCAGCACAATTCGTCCTGACGTCAGCCCTTTTTTTAATTTAGGTTTTTTAATTAGAATTACCAGTAATTAAGTTTTTAATTATAAATTAGCCCCTGGATTACTAGTTTAATTAGAAATTAGCCCCTGGATTACTAGTAATATTATAAATTAGCCCCTGAATTACTAGTTTAATTATAAATTAGCACCTGAATTACTAGTATTATTACAAATTAGCCCCTAGATTACTATTTTAATTAGAAATTAGCCCCTAGATTACTAGTATTATTACAAATTAGCCCCTGGATTACTAGTATTATTATAAATTAGCCCCTAGATTTCTAGTTTAATTAGAAATTAGCCCTGGATTACTAGTAATATTACAAATTAGCCCCTGGATTACTAGTTTAATTAGAAATTAGCCCCTGGATTACTAGTAATATTACAAATTAGCCCCTATATTACTAGTTTAATTAGAAATTAGCCCCTGGATTACTAGTTTAATTAGAAATTAGCCCCTGGATTACTATTTTAATTAGAAATTAGCCCCTAGATTACTAGTATTATTACAAATTAGCCCCTAGATTACTAGTTTAATTATAAATTAGCCCCTGGATTACTAGTATTATTACAAATTAGCCCCTAGATTACTAGTTTAATTAGGAATTAGCCCCTGGATTATTTGTATTATTACAAATTAGCCCCTGGATTACTAGTTTAATTATAAATTAGCCCCTGGATTACTAGTATTATTACAAATTAGCCCCTAGATTACTAGTTTAATTAGAAATTAGCCCCTGGATTACTAGTAATATTACAAATTAGCCCCTGGATTACAAGTTTAATTAGAAATTAGCCCCTGGATTACTAGTAATTTTACAAATTAGCCCCTGGATTACTAGTTTAATTTCAAATTAGCCCCTGGTTTTTAATTATAAATTAGCCCCTGGATTACTGCGTAATTAGAAATTAGCCCCTGGATTACTCGTATTATTACGAATTAGCCCCTGGATTACTAGTTTAATTATAAATTAGCCCATGGATTACTAGTATTATTACAAATTAGCCCCTAGATTACTCGTATTATTACGAATTAGCCCCTGGATTACTTGTATTATTACAAATTAGCCCCTGGATTGCTAGTAATATTACAAAATAGCCCCTGCGTTACTAGATTAATTAGAAATTAGCCCCTGCATTACTAGTTTAATTTCAAATTAGCCCCTGGATTACTAGTTTAATTAGAAACTAGCCCCTAGATTAGTAGTATTATTACAAATATGCTCATTGTGTTACTCTTAGCATTCCAAATGGATGGTGGACGTGAAAACATCGATGAGTTCATGAGTCATCTAATCAGAGCAGACAACTTCAAATTACCACCTGAACAAGATGTACCCGAAGGCGAGTATGATGGCAGCCAGTATCTTAACGTCACAGGTGATGGTGATGAGGCTGCTCATTCTAACTCTGAGGAAGAAGATGTACCCGAGGTATATATACATAGACACATGCTATGTACTTTTCGTTCATACTTAGGATCATTTATATATGAATGGATATCTTCTCAGGCTTCGACGTATGGTCAGAAACGTAAACGAAGCACTAAAGCAATGATGACGGGGAAAATCATCATTAGAGAGATCGACGAAGAAGGTGCCCCGAAAGCTCCAGAGGATGCAAGGACAAAGTTTGTCAATCAGGCAGGATACATTGTTAGGAAGAACATCCCCATCAGTTTCAAAGCTTGGAAAAAAGTTAAGGGGATTGAATGTGCAGATGTAGTACCTGAACAAGAGAAAGAGATGTGCTGGGAGCAGTTGTTGTCGCACTTCACACTTCCAGATGGAGAAAATATTAAGGAGCAAGTGTAGAAGTTCGCATTGAAGAAAATGGCGATTGCTTTCCAAACATTCAAGAAAAACTTAAAGAAAGATTATATCAAGAAAGGGACAACACCTGACTTTGAAAATAAGTTCCAGAAACTTCGTCCACACTGGGATCAATTTGTCCAAAACTGTCTCTCAGAAGACAGAGCTACTGTGAGAGAGCAAAATAAAGCAAACGCGAGTAAAAAGATTCACTCCCACCGTACTAGACAAGGTGGGTATAGGAAGGCAATTCCAAAGTGGGAGAAGATGGAAAAGGATCTGATAATGAAAGGATTCACCCCGCGGACCCTACATTGGCCTGAAAGAGTGATGTGGTACTACTTTGCACATGGCGGAACTCTGGATACGACTAATGGAGATTTGATCCCATCAGATTCACTGCGAGCAGCAGTAGATAGGCTCGAGGCAGTGCTAAAGGCAAAGGAAGAAGGAGCTTTCACACCAAATCGGGAGAAAAATGAGCTATTATACGCCCTAGGGACTCCTGAACACACTGGCCGTGTGCGAGGCATGGGTGTAGTTCCATGGAAGCATGGCTTCTCCGTAGATCTTGAGACTTACAGAAGCAGAAGCCGAAGCAAGGCTGAAAATGAAGCAAAATTACGTGCACTAGAACAACGAGTCTCTGCACTAGAAGAACAAATCTCCCCCATCAGCCCCGCCTCCAATGTGCCGTCTAGTGTTGAATCCAGGGAGTTACCTCAAAGCTATTCCGTGGATTTTATCACCGAAAGGCAACCATGTGAGCTTCATACTCCCGTAATCGGAAATAAGACGAAAGCAGTAGCAGATGCTGTTGCTGAGGTCCCTGTTTTTGGTGGGGTTATACACGGTGTTCCAATTCCCCCGGGATATGCAAAGGTCAATGTTGATCGGGTCTTTCCCGGGTGGGAGGACCTCGACCTCGAAATCGAATGAGGCGATGGTGAGAAGGTGTTAGGTCAAGCGTTGCACAATTGGATATGTTGGCAGAAGAAGTATATCATATTTCCACGTTTCACCATAACAGAATCATCGGGACAGGACACTGGCATAAGATCACCACTGACTGCAGACGTTACGCCCCCTAGCAATGATCCACAGACACCTCCAGATCAAATTCATCAGCAGCCTGCTCAAATGGAGCCTCCACCACCTCCTACTAAAGACAAGGATGCGCAGCCTGCTGGAACAGATCCGAGCGTTAGCTCGCCTGCACCTCCTACAAAATCTACAAATGCACCAATACCTAAACCAAAGGATGCACGGAAAATTAGTGGCGGAAGTAGAATTAGGATCCAGCCACCTCTTGTGCCCCCACCTCCTAAAGAGAAGAAGGAGGCTTGGGAGAAAGCTCCTAAAAAACCGCCTCCCGTGCCGCAGAAACTGGCTTCACCGCTTAGTCAGAAAACCACGTCCGAGATGACTCGAAAGCAATTCACTACGTGGCAGAAGCAACAACAGGCAAAGAGGCGACAAGAGACGAAAAGTCCCTTATTGGATTATGACCATCAAATAAAAATGGCAACTCAGCATAAGAGAAAAGCGTCGAGCATTGCACAGCTTGGTATGCAGAAGAAGCAGTCAATCCCACCTCTCAAAGTGCTATCAGAGGAGGACCAAGCTCTCGTTGATTTTGTCTGCGACACAAGGCTCACCAAAGCATAATTACGAGGCAAGGACCATATCCCAATGCATCCTGGAGCTGAAAGAACTCAATTTGAATTGAAGAAGCCTCTAGTGTTTGAACACCAACTCAGGAATCTTCCAACAAGGATGCGTAATCTCCATAGTTGGTACATGAAACAATCTACAGACGGCCAGTGCTACCTAACTCTTCGTATAAGAGACGAGCATTATTTTCGAGGGGAGGATGAGATAAATATTGAGTTTTCAGAATTCTAGTATCTGTTCAATCAGGACGCCCTCGACAAATCACTCATCAGTGCATGAGTTCTGTAAGTCTTTCATCTCATTTATGTTCCATCCATCTATTCATTAATATTGTTCACCATCACATTTATAATTTGATTGTCTCGTGTAGAATGGAACAACAAGTTTGCCGGAGAAAAGGCTTTCAAAACCTTGGCTTCATGGACCCAAATATCATCCACGAATATAATGTCAAGAACACCCCAAACTCGACCACGAAGAATATTTGGAAATTCTTGGATAGACAGAAAAAATGTGATTTCATACTGTTGTCGTACAACACACAGTGAGTACTTCAACTTTTACTTATTATAGTCCTTGACCTAAAGAAGCAACCAATATATCTAACGTACTATGCGTCTTTCACTGCACAGCTTCCATTGGATGCTTTTCGTTATAGAGCTATAGAGAAGCTTGGTCATAGTCCTTGACCCAAAGAAGAAGGGACAAGAAGAATTCCAAGACGTCATCAACCTAATGAACAAGGCATGGGCTCGCTTCCGGGAAGAAAATAAAGGTCCATTTAAGGAGCAACTTCATATCAAGCTAGACTTTCCGGTAACAACTTAATTATAACATTTTGACATATGTTTATATGCAATAACTATTTTTAATAACACTTTTGCATTCCACATAAGTGTATGAGACAGGAGCACGGCAACAACCTATGTGGCTACTATGCGTGTGAGTTTATACACCGGTTTGTACGACCGACGGGCGCAATGAAGCCAGATGAATTCGAGGTATGTCACGCATATGATCATATTCAAACATACGACTTGTATATCGCTATATCTAATATTTTTTTTGATGTGACAGAAATGGCGTATGGAAGAATGCGTCCTCCCGACGGACAGAATCAAGGCCGTACAAGAACAACTCTGCGGATTCCTGATAGACGAGGTCATTGACCCTAAAGGCGAATTCCACAACGATGGATCTTTCTACATACCGGACGTCGGCATCCAAGACGAAGACAAAGCGTGGCCGTAATTTCAAACATGGAGATTGTTGACTTATGTATGTAATACTTCGGGTTTTGCACACACACACACACACACACACACACACACACACACACACATATATATATATATATATATATATATATATATATATATATATATATATATATATATATATATATATATATATATATATATATATATATATATATATATTGTTTCAATTATGTTAATCATATGAGTACGAGAATACACGTAGGAACCACTACTAGTACGTATAGGAATGTAACATGTAAAAAAAAACTTAAAATAAAAATACAGCAAGCAACTTCTAAAAGAAAAAAAAGGGCGAGCTCGAACATTTAGTACCGGCTGGTAACACTTGACGGTACTAAATGAGCTGGGCCTAAAGCGCCCCGTTTCTTGACGCGTGGCATCACGTTAGTACCGGCTGGTAGTACCAGCCGGTACAAAACGCGTGGTGCGTGGTCGTGCCGCGTGGCCCGCCATTTGTACCGGCTGGTGTTACCAGCCGGTACTAAATGCATCCGTTAGTACCGGCTGGTGCAGCCGGTACTAATGGCTGCCCATTAGTACCGGGAGCTTCGTACCGGGCGCATAACCGGTACTAAACCGGCTTTGTGCCCGGTACTAAAGCTCTGTTCTGTAGAAGTGTTGGCACACGTGGGCGCGTCTTGGGTGTGCCATGATCCCTCTAGTGCTTGGGATGGCAGGCATTGTGAAAGGCTTGGGGCATGCATCTCTCAGCTTGAGGACCGACCTTGGGTTCGTAACAAATCTGCTTGCTTTATAAGATAATCCAGAAAATGATGCAAATGCCACGTTAAGGCCATCCCAACCCAATGACTAGGATGGTGTCCATGACATTAAATAGGCTGCCATATAAGCAATTTGATGATGTGGCAGAGCAATTAAGGAGGAGAGAGAAGGACACGAGAGAAACCATGTCTACACAAGAACCAAAAAAGAAAGCAAGATGATAGGGAGAGTAGATATATGATTGGGTGGTAATTTATTTTCGGGAAACTATGCATTGAGAAGGTGATTTCTATGTGTAGTGTCTAGTTGACATGGATTTATAGACACTACTAGATGGTGTCTTAGGTTGGGAACGGTCTAAGCAGCACCAAAACGAGACCTCGTCTTTGTGTTCCAGTAATAAGTATGGGTTTTTAATTAATTGTGTGTATGCACTCGAGCCCGCAGGCGACGCGATGCGGTCGATACTCCAGTGATATCTAACACCCGGCCGTGCCACCATTGCGGCTTGCTGCCATCGACGAAAGGATTTACGACTGGCTTACGAAGTCCTCACCCTCTATTTATCCATTGGATTTTTCCCACATCCGCTGGTCAATTCTCTGGGTGTGTTTATATTGGGGACAATCCTTGAAAAAAAACACTGTAGAACAAAAAAAACATTGTAGCTGAGTCCTAGGAAGCGTGTTCTGTGAGTGAGAGGAATGAGATGAATAGAAAAAAATTAGATAAATAGTATTTTTTGAGAAAATGTTTTGAATCTAAACGCACCCAGGACCTTGTTTAGGATGGGTATTCCGCGACTGTTAAATTATGGGTACGAACATAGGTGTACCCGCAGCTTCCCCAATGGCATCTCTAGGGTACGGGACAGAGATGGAGAATGCAGTCCCTAACAACTAAAAAAAGCATTACAACATCTTTATCAGTCTCTTAATAAATATTTTATGTCCCAATATTACTTTTATATATTGTTGGGACTTGGGAGAGGCACTTTTGCAGTTTCCCAATAAACTCATCCCATTAGTAGCATATTGGGAGAAACAAAACTCTCCTTTTTTTGATAATTAGGGTGGATTATTGGTTTGTCTCAATGATTTTTTTGGAAAGTATGAGATGTAAGTGATTCTACTAGAGCACCATTTTTTCTTAAGCCCTTCCAAAATGGTAGTAGGATTGCAAAAGAGAAACTGCAGGAGATGTTCTTAACTACCTGTGTTTAACTTTCGTTGATAAAAAAATACCTATGTTTAACGGACCTTTTTAGGTAAGCCTATATTATTGTCTGAAAGGGTTCCCCCTGAACTGGGCTTACACAAACTAAACGTTGATGCGGCTACAGCTAAGAAAGGACTCAATGGCGCTGTAGGAGTCGTTTGCCGCAACGACCAAGGGGTTTTTGTTGCTGCAAGTGCTATGGTCTACCTACTGAGTGATGCGGAAACTCTTGAAGCTATGGCATGTGTAGAGGCTCTTGCGCTTGCTGAGGACTGCGGGATCCGTAAGTTGAAAGTGGCTTCAAGACTGCTTAAATGTTATCAATAACATTAGAGAGAATCCCAGATGTTCTTACGTGATGATTCTTCAAGACATCAAAGAAAGGAAAAAATATTTTGATTATGCACATTTTGTGCATGATGGTTCTGAGACAAATAGAGAGGCCCATATGTTAGCAAAGATAGCATGTACCATGGGAGATGTTCGTCATGTATGGTTGGGTGCCCCTCCTGTATTCCCTAATGTAAAAATCCCTATGAATCATAAATAAAATATCTACCTTCCTCCAAAAAAAAAAGACTTGCATCAGCTCCACACGTCAGCCGACGACTGACATGCATCAGCCCACTAGCTCGTTGGAGCTCGCACTAGCACAGCGTGCGTGCACCGCCAAGTGGACCCATCGATCGTCGCGCCGCTGCATTGGCTTCTCATCACCATATCTCGCTTGACTCAATCGGAAATGGGCTTGCGGGAGCCACGTCAGTAGGAGATTTGGGCTCCTAAAAAGATTATGCCATCTTTAAGTTAAATTTTAGAACTGCCTCAAGTAAGTATAGCCCTATATGACGAAGTTCACCAGTGATAAATCAAATGATTACAAGGCATGAACCGTTGTCAAGCCAATGTAATGATGGCACTGATTTAGTTAGTTCCAGTTGATTTTTCAGACATTAGGAATAAAAGCCACACATTTTTCCTAATTAATGCATAATACATTAATTCATTGTTTCCTAATTAACATTACAAACTCAATTGAAATTTGAATAAACCGATAATAACCCAAATTAAAATTGTTCACAAATTTAATTTCAATTTTGGGCCGAAACCTGAGCCAGCCCAAGGTCCCAGTCCCTTCGTCTCTTTTTTATTTTTTGCTTTTCACTAGAATTTTCCACATGAACTTAAATGGGCCGTGCCCAGAATTTTCCTCTTCTTTTTGCGGTCCAGCATATCGCCGTTGCCTGAATGGGCTACACTTCCGCTGCTCACTTGGGCCGTTGATAGTTTACTGCTTGAGGTCCATGCTATAATAATAGATGTTTTTTTAAAGAACAGTAGGGGTTTCCCTACTGATTATATTTATATTATATATATCGGACAATTAATTTACAGTGAAGACTCAAGAAACATAGAGAGAAACAAAAAAAAATCGAAGTCTACAACTTTGTATCTATCCATGAAGCCATCAGCACTGGAAAGTTCTCCATCTCCATCAAACATCAATCTCCATCTCCTGTCATTCCATTTCCATCTCGTAGAGCTTCTATATTGGTTGCTCATATTCTAACGTAACCCAAACGCCTAATAACAACTCAAATTTATTTAGAAATCGTCAAAACACATCTTCAGAACTATATCTCAGTTTCAGTCCTTTCCCACGCTGCACCTCAACTCTGTTCTGCTCTGGACTATGGGATAAACTTCCACTAATATAATTGAACACTGACGGAGCTTATTTACATGGGCAAATTCCAACCTCCTACAGTACCCATGTTTAACAAACTTTAGTATGATCACATGAATTTCTGTGCATATTCACACATAACCACTATGCAAGTACTAGAAGGAACCGAACCGAACCAAAGAAAGAGCTCCAGTAAACAAAAGCAGCGGATCACTGCATGTATTTTCATGGATGATACAAATAGGGTCCAGGTACAGTACCTTGATTATTGGCTCTCCTGCGCAACCTCGCCTTCATCAGAATCATAAAGGTAAGCCGGAAGAGTCATTACTAAACAGAAAAGTGTAATCCTGATTTTGATGTCACGACGCCGTGGGTGCATCTTGAAGGCACTCCTATAAGTAGCCTCGGCGTCAGCTTCCGTTATACCCGTGCCAATACTGAAACCATCCGAGATTACAACATGGAATTCCTTGAGGTTCAACAAGTGAGCAATACCTTCAGGTACCGAGGGGTTGTCACCTTCCAGTCCTCGCCCATCGTGCTTCAGTTCAAGTTTTTGGATGTTGGGCATGGCCCCTGTCTCGAAGCGGAGCCACGGTTTGAAGCAAGAGAGTAAGAGATATTTGAGAACTGGGAATGCCACACCATCACCGTGAATCAGGATTCTTTCTTTCAGGGATTTTCGAATGTCCAATTCTAGGTCACAAAGGTTAGGTAACTGAGCCATCAGATCGATGTCATCCTGGATCAGCGTGTTAACTGTAAGCAACAGTTTGGAGAGATTATGAGGTTGGCCAATCCATCTTGGAACCTGGGGAAACATAGTTGCAGAAAGGTCAAGTATCTCAAGATTGCGCCCGGTTTGAGAAGCAGCCAAAAAATCTGACCCTACGTCTGGAGGAGGCAGAGTAACAGGGAAAGGGGGGAAAGTTAGAACCCTTAGTTTGCAACTAATAAGTTTGCCTATAGAAGACCAAAAGACATCCGTGATACCCTGCTGCATGACACCACCAGTGCATGTAATTCGAAGATCTCTGACATTTGTAAGGTCACCAAGGCCTTTAAAATTGTCCATTGAGTTCATGCTCACATCAAAGTATCGTAGAGTACAAAGGGACTTCATTGAACAAATTCCATCTGGCAGCTTTTTACCAGCAGGAACAAGCAAATGCATCAGGTAAGGAAGATGGACAATATCGGATGGCACATCACCATCAAGCTTCTTCAAGTCCAGTGTTTCCAAACATTTCAGGTTTCTCATTTGGGCTGGCAGACGTGCTTTCCTACTAACATTCAGATATCTTAGCTGAAACAATTTGTAGATTGGTGTGAGATCAATACTTTCATGCTCATCAGTATGCCGGTCTTTCAGATTCAGCACTCTGATGCACTTGAATTTGGATATAGGAGGTATAAAAGAAATGTTGCCAAACACAGCAAATGAGCGTATGTGTGTCATGTTTAAGCTTGCTGCAGTTGCTTTGTCCTGATTTTCTCCAAAAGCCACATGAAGGGAAAGACGGCGTACCCTGCTCTGCAATGATAGAGCCATCTGACGAGCATTGTCTACCACCCGCAAGAAGTTCTCTTCCTCTGATTTCAGCCTAATCAAATCAAGGATCATGTCATGCACTTTACATCTCCACACCTCACCATTGTAGTCTGTGTACGTAGGTTGGATCATGCTCCGGTTGACAAGCTCATTGAAGTAGCTTCCAGCAACTTTCTCTGTATCTTCATCAGTTATGTTACTGACAAAACCTTCAGCAGCCCATAGCCTCACGAGATCCTCCTTTTCGATAGAGTGATCCTCTGGATACATGCCAATATATAACAAGCAATTCTTCAGATGGAGAGGAAGATTGTTGTAGCTAAGTTTCAGCACTTGTCTCATTCCCTCTAAAGTTGGATTCGTTCTCAAATTTGAGCTTAGTGAACTGCACACAAACTTCCATTGCTCCCTTGATCTGACTGGTTGGCTTGCCAAAAGGCTGGCAGTGCTTATAATGGCAAGTGGGAGACCACCACACTTTTGTAATATTTCATCTGAGATGTCTTTCAATGGCTGAGAACAAACATGTCCGACTCTACTATAAAATAATTTTGCTGAGTTCTGATCATCAAGAGGTCTCATCCTGTAAATGAACTCAGGTCGATAGGCGCAACATGCCTTAGCCACTGACTCAATTCGTGTAGTCGCTATTACTTTGCTCGCTTCAAGATTATCTGGAAAGGCACAACGAAGAATTTCCCATACTGATGCATCCCATATATCATCAACCACAACAAAGTATCTGCAATATTCATTAATTCAAATATGTCTACTTACAGTTGAGATTCAAACAGACGTATTGAAATAATCAAAGAAAAATAAGAATATTACTTTATATATTAAACAGGAAAATATCAAATCTGTTGCACATTGTAGCTATCAACCTTTACCCCAGCATAACAATCTGTGAGGGCAAACAGAGGACAGAAAATCTAGTCACCTAAGTATTCTTCTTCTCACATAATGTACGTATTTGTAGCTAGACATCTATATATAATTAAAAAGTTCAATAATTCATTTTGTACTCAGCCAGTCCATGTTTAAACAACCTTGAAAGCATATATTTCCGATATTTGTTTTTCGATTTACATTTACTGTCACCTGCAAGCTAGATGAACTGGAATCCTTAGGCTTAGTCGGCAAGTCCTATACTTCGCTTGTTATAAACCTCCAAAAAAGTACAGGTAGATTGATCAGGTACACAAAAACATGAAGCCACAAAAACTGAATTGGGTCTAATATATATGGAAAAGTTATCCAGTATTCAGAGTGATCTCTATTCCTGGTTCCTCATGCTCTCTCAACCCCAGCAGACTAGGCAATAGGTGAGTACGCCCAAAGAATCACTTGAATGACGATCAAAATAATGTTTATTCCAAGCAACATTGCATATTATTGCCCGGTGCATTTTGTGGCGATTGATAGATCAAATCGCTGATGAGAGAGATGAAAAGTACAGGATGGATACATTCTTGGACTTCATAAGCACGCAGCAAAATTGATGTGGCCCGCCGACACCTCCTGATCACTTAATCTGCCGGGGCTCCTTCCCCCCTTCAGATATAATTTTCATTGAAACATGGTGTTCAAGTGCCTGACTGTTCTTTTTAAAACTTTTGGGCACTACATCAGTTCTATACCATGAATAGAGAACAAAAGCTGAGAGGCACGCACCTTCTATCTTTCAGATGCCCTCTGATGTTTTCAATTAAATCTTCAAGTTGGACGGCATGATTGAGTTGCGCAATTCCAAGCTTATGAATGATCCTACTAAGAATACTTAACAGATCTGGTCTCTGGGACACTGATATAAATATCTCACAGTCGTATTGCCCTCTAAGCTTACGGTACACTTCATTTGCTAAAGTTGTTTTACCAAGACCTCCAAATCCAACAATTGATACCACTCTCAGAGACTGTACTGATGCGTCTCCCTCCATGTCTAACAACTTAAGAATCCCATCAATTGGATCATCTATGCCAACAAGGTTGCCAGCTTCAGTATATAGCGCAGAAATCCGAGTGTCAATGGCTACAAAGCTAGATCTATAGGCACCTTCATCAAGCTTATACCTTTTCCGGCGTTCACTCACTTCAATCACACGACTCTTGAGCTCTTGGAGCTGCTTGGTGAAATGATGACGCACTCTCAATTCATTGACATACTGACGAATCTTAGCAATGAAACCCGTATCATCGGTGTTAGCATCCTCACATACTCGATGCATGAAATCGTCGATCGAATCCTCGATATCAAAAGCCATACCCATCACTTGATTCCTCCAATCCATCGTCTGTGGGTCAAGCTCCTCCATGCCGGCGAGCTTCTTTAGGACAGCATTCATGCTGCCAAGCTCGTCCTTGAGGAACGCCACGTCCCTGCGAATGGCCTTGTGCTTTTCATATTGCTCCCCCATTAAAGCAACCAGCTTCTCCACTACAGAGTTCATCACCCCAGTCGATGCGCTCTGCAGGACCGCCGCCATGAATAGATCTAGCTTCTTCTCTCTTTTTCTTGCTACTGGCTATGTGTTCTCTTCTCTGGTTGTGGACACAAAAGAGAAGAAATCTTGACCACTCTTATATTGACGATGTAGGAAACTCATCAGGAATAGTTAATGCTCGTTTATCATTTACTTATTGGGTCTTTAGCTGGACAAGATGACACTGATTGTGATGTCGCTGTAGCAGTTTGAGGACTGAGCAAAGTCAATGAAACAACTTTGTTCATAACCAACTAGTACACACAAGTAGGCGTAGACTGGGGCCAAGAAAATATCGGGTGCCAGAATCCCATGTGACTGGCCAAGCAAATATCCAACGCCTATTTCGCCATGTGAGGACCAGCTACTAACTTTTCTAATTGCCTGATGGCCCAGCGTAGCCAAGAAAAATCAACATGAACGCTGGTCTTTAGCCATAAGTAAACCATCCTATTAAAACCATATAGTTGGACAATTTGTAATCAATTAATAATTTGCATATGTCCAGATCATATACTTATAATTATTATCTGTTTAAGAATGCTAAGGGTGATAAACGTTTACAAAGCTAATGCCAGTGGATTCGCAAAAAAAAAAAAAAAAAAAAAAAAAAAAAAAAAAGCTAATGCCAGTGGT
This sequence comes from Digitaria exilis, assembly GCA_015342445.1. Classification (NCBI taxonomy): domain Eukaryota; kingdom Viridiplantae; phylum Streptophyta; class Magnoliopsida; order Poales; family Poaceae; genus Digitaria; species Digitaria exilis. The sequence continues at coordinate 1,856,199 of JACEFO010001613.1, forward strand.
GATCTTCCAATCAAGACAGAAGTTATAACTTTTCTGTGGCTGAAGGGAATTAGATTAGCTACAACAAAACGCTAGATACGAATATTGAGCGTTGAATAGGGTAGGGCACCCTTGGAATATTTGTGCTACCTGACATGTACTGCCCTTAGTTATTCGTTTACTGATAATTAACTACGAAATTTGTTCTCAAGAAAGGATAATATGAATCTTTCAAAAATAAGCTTATTTGGCAACTGAATGGAAGAGACATGGGAATTAGTGGTGGGAGCTGACGAAGGGAGTTCACTTAGGAGTTCCATTTTTAGTCACATTCCCTTGTTTGGTTCATCAAGGGAATTGAGAGAGAGAGGGGGGGGGGAAGGGAGAGAGGGAGAGAGAGAGAGTTTCGGAGAGGGAATTATATCATAAGTCATGACGAAGGGCAATGATCATTCGTTTGGATTATAAAACCACAATTCCCTCCCAATTACCACCTGTCCACATAGGAAGAGATTAGTGGGAATTAAGGCTCTAAACTTCCTTTCCTCCTCCCACCTAAACTCCCTCTCCCACGAAACAAACAAGAGACTTTTCTGTCCGCCTCTGAGCTCCAAAATGAAGTGTCTCCTAAAACCGTTTTTGTAGTAGTGCCAGTTGGTAATACCAACAAGGACTAAAAATTTTTTGCAAAAAAAATAATAGAAATTCTTTGCTAGACTTCCATACGGCCTTGTTGCAGGACAAGTCATGCAATTTTCCATGGTGTGGTTGCGTGGTGTTCGAGCCCATGACCTCAAGCCTTGTGACTCTTTATTATCACCCACTTACACGACATTTGTGACTAAGTGAGATATACTATGCTTTTAAAATATCACATAGAGCACTCTTTGGTCCCCATTAGAACCCGTACTAATTAGTAGTCCTCCAATAGTGTCAATCACGGCTGATGCACCATATAAAATGGCAGGTAGAACACCATATCAAAACCCTGGAGGCTGGAAAATAGACCGCAAGAAGAATATATAAAGAACCAAACGTCACTAGTAAAGTTCTCCCACATCGCGCCATATCATCGGAAAATCTCGACCTTGCGATCGTTCGAGCAGACAGACAGGATCGTGTGATCTCTTGTTTTTTTTGCAAACAACTCCTCAGGTTTTGTAGAAATTTATCATATCGTCCCTCTCCTCTCACATTGGCTATTTTTCAAAAGCGCCCTCAGATTTCATCAGATTATCAAATTCAACCCGCCTTCCCTCTCTCCTCTTATGCAGACAATGTTGCCAATAAACAATGTTGCCCATAAACCCTCAAACTTTGTTGAAATATAATCCGTCGTATGTCCTCGCCTCAAGAATTATTTAAAAACAACCTTTTCTATTATGAAGAAAATACAACCACCGCTACGCAGCCCTTTACAAGCCCTAAGGAGTCACACAAAGAGAAGAGGTTGCTTCGCTTCCTAAGAATCATTCCTATTCCTAAACCTAAACTTGCTCACTACCCTTACTGAGACGGCCATCCTTCATCTTAAAGTGAGATTCGAATTCTTCCATTGAGAAAGTTTATCTTTCGGCTGAGCCTTTGGTAGTCCCTATTCTATGGGATATATATAGTTTGAACAGCCATTGCTATATAGACACTTTTTTTGCAAACAATCCCATCTGTTTATTAGTGATAGCTCCATCCAAAACTTCGATTGAATGAAGCCCTTCTTTACATAGATTATTTGTTCTTTCCACCTACCATTTGAAGGCCAAAATACGTTCAAATTAAAATATGTCCAACACAAACGTTGTTTAGAATATAAATATATAACATTTCTATTGACCAAATTTAAAAATTCCAAGGGCTCTTATACAAGCGAGGTCAAAAATATTAGAAAAGGTTACCTAAAAAACTAACTATTACATCTTCATTTTAATTAAAGTGAATCAATATAATTTATTTGAATAAGTTACTTCTAAAAATGAAATGTACAACACCTGCCAATATCCAATAAATATCTAACCATCTTGTTTCGTTGGATGTGCATTGATTACTACACACGTAAAGGTTATCTCAAATTATGAACTGATTGCCAGATAATCCCAAATTAAAAAAATTATTGCCGCCATGGGAAATACTATGTTAAACATTGTAATATAGGTTCGGTTCATAAATGATTCCTTAATCAAGGTATTAGTTATGATATGATATTCAAGCTCTCTATTTCATATTGATTCTTGATATTAAGATAGAATGCTTGATTTATTATTTCTTTTACCCTAATAAAAGAGATGAAATGGAATACAATCAATAATTGTTCTGGTTGGAAAACTGGGTCCCATACCTAAATATATGAATTGTCCTAGCAGCATGATGAGCAATGCATAGCTATTTGTCAAGTTTTTCAATTGAACCTCAGACCGCCTAGCACTTGCACGATTACAACTGACTACTATACATTGTACATATATAAGCCATGAATACACAAATCACGTGAAAACAGAAAACGATCTGTCTTTGTACATACAACTTTGTGCGTCTGTTAGAATATAATTACTAACATGTATACTAACTGCCAAAAACTTTGGATAGAGTGTGAAACAGGCCGTTTAAGGGTGCAAACTGGAAACGCAGGCAGAATTTTTTTCCCCTCTGTTGGCCGCCCATGTATGACCGTGGCCTAGCGCTACTGAGGGCTGGAAGGGTTTCAGAACCTCCCAGAACGGAACGAGATCCTCTGCCGTTTCGTTATCAACAGCAGAGGGACGTCCAAGTGAGCATAGACGTTATATAAGCATTCAAAGGCAGGCACGTACCAGAACAGATTTCCATTACTAATAAGCAGGAAGAGAGAAAAGCCCTATACGTTGGCCCAGCAGCACGTTGTGGCCCAGTCAAATTACATATAAGGTACTGAAAAAAAAAAGAAAATTCCTTCTATATTATTGGTTTAAACTCTAGTGACACATGGAGTATAGAAGCTCATGAAGGACAATATTATAAAAATGGCATGTAGGAGATTTAATTATTGCACATATTGAAGAGATATGAGTTTTTTAGTCACAGATGAGGCATTAGAGTTTAAGCTAATGAAGTATAATGAATTTTTCCAAAAACAAATCACATAGAAGCTAAAGCGGCGCGAGACGGACGGAAAAGGGACGAGCTACTCCGCTCTAATATTCAATCTTATACTCTCTCGGTCTCAAAATAATCGCCGTTTTGGATGTTCGTGGCACGAGTTTGATTGAATTTGTCGAAAATATGTGCAACATTTAAATTTTCAAAAAAAATTATAAAAAATAGATCTAAATGTCTATCTAATGATATTTATATTGTACCATAAATTTTTAATATATTTTTATATACAATTGTTCGAAGTTTTTTTTGGATGTAAGAAAGATAATTTTTTTTATATACAACTAGTGGTTCTGAAGATTATAGGGTTGACCTTAGCTTCCCACAAATGCTAGTGGTATACTATTCTTATATAGTTAGTTAGTTTACAAATTTAGACATGACAATTTCAGAAAACTTTATTTTTATACTCCCTTCGTCCCAATTTATAAGTAGTTTGACTTTTTTAGCTCCAACTTAGACCACTGGTCTTATTCAAAAAATTATATGAAATATCAATTTTTTTGTTATGACTTGCTTTACTAATGAATATTATTGAAGAATGGCTTAAATTTAACTATATTTGCACAAATTTTTTGAATAAGAGAAATGATTAAAGTTAGGGTCAAAAAAGTCAAACGACTTATAAATTGGGATGGAGGTAATAATTTATTGCAAGAGGGTTCCCCGAGGAGGCACTGTCGCACTGGGCTGCTATTTGGTATTTAGTGGAATGTACTAGCATGTACTGGGCTGGTATATGGGCCTCATGCATGTATTTGGGGGATCGGAGACATATGCACCATTGATACGAACTCCTGCGTCTCGCTGTCTTAGGCAGTTCGCACGGAGTCACGCGGCCGCACGCACGGCCGCACGACGCACAGCCGATGGGCGACCGGAGTCCGCTCCCGCTCGCTTGGACGTCATGCAGTCTGTAGGAACGAGCGTCTGCGGCTGACCGGCTAATGGCCATGGACGGTGCAATTCCTTGAAACGAAATTAATGCAAGAAATCGTATTTCTGATTTCTCTATCTATTTTAGATTAAAACTTTGTCTGGTGAAGACATTATTCTCTTTATTTTGTTACTACATACAAGAAGGCATCATTGGAAGGGCGGCAACATAATAATCATATGGCTGGTCAAAATGCTCAACCAGATGAAAATGAATTAGAAGAAGCTCTATCTGCATGTCCACCCAAAGTTCAGACATTAAATTCAGATGCTAGCCTATTATTGATACTTTAGTTTGTTAACTAGAAATTCATATTCAAGAACTAATATTTTTCCATTGTTGGTTACCAATTTTGCAAATTATTCGTTTTATTGTTATTTTGAGTGGACAATAAAAGGTTAGAATAAATTATAAATTTTTCGAACCGACCATGTTTTTTCTTTTGCCTCGTCTTGAATTTCCGTCCGGTTCCGCCACTGCATCGAGTGCTGATTTGACGTCTATGTGCAGCTGGACGTTGATCTCGTTCCCCCACGACAACCCAGCCGGCCACCAGCGCTGGCCTCCAAGATCGATCGAACTCCACGGCCCGTGGACGGTGGACCGCCGCTGCACACATTGGATTCTTTCTGTAGAATTCAGCCGGGCTGGATGCTATCTAGGCAACCGCAACAGCTCGCAACGGAAGCAGGGATGGACATGTGGCGCAGGCAGAGGGGACACGTGGGCTGAGGGTGGAGAAGACGGAGACACACCACGCGTGGGGCGGTGTACATGGCACACTGAGTTGTCAAGGGTTTTCACATTTGCCCGGGCGCCCAGCAGACTGCAAAACCTGACGGACATCGACACCGACCAATTCGGTTCTGCTCTCTATAGATAGAGAAGAACCCCGACAGAGATTCAGATCGCAACCACACGACTCACTGCTTGGCTAGAAGTGGAAGAGCAGGAGGAGGTCACCGGAGACGTGGGTAACGTTGCCGTTGGGGAGGGTACGGGGAAACATGTAATTATCCATACCTATATCCAGGATTTAGTTGCCCATTCTATACCCTCCCCAAATTTGTCCATACCCATTTACCCATACCCATTGGATAAGTCAAACCTGCTAAAACACGTCCCTTCTGTTCAGTTGGGGACGAACTGGGATCGAGATTCATTTGGAGAAGAGCCGAGATCGATTAAGAAGCAAATCCGCACAGCTCAAGAACACTTGCAACAACAGAGGGACAATCCAATGAAAAATCGAAAGGAATCAACGCCCCTGGGTAGAATAAAAGAAAAGGGGGATAGAAGAAGAAATCTTGAATATCAGGTCAGTACCAAATCGAAGAGCCCCTCGATGCGGCCGCAGAGTACCCGCAATCTCGTCGATGGTTGCTCGCTCGAAACCCCGCGCCAGTTGATTGCTCTAGTGTCGTTGATTTCTTCTCATCCTTCTCCCAGGGAACCTTGGGTTGCTTGCTTGAGGCCTAGTGACAGCAGAATCATGCCTAGGTACTCCGAACTAGCTTGCTTGAGGCCTTTGCTGTCGTAGAGTCTTCACGTGAAGGCGACGCGACGGAGACGAGCTAGCATGGAAGAAGCGATGGAGACGATCCGCAGTCGGAAGAGACGACGACAGTCGAACGGGTAGAGACGACCCTCCCTGTACCCTTTTCCTCACGGGCATTACCCATCCCCTCCTCACTGCGAACGGGTAAATTATTTTGTGCCCATACCCTCCCTGTTTCATAGGATATGGATTTGGGGAATGGGCAAGGGTACCCAACGGCAACGCTAGACGTGGGAGACGGAGCTCCGATACGGCCATCGTATCGCCTGTTCTTGACCGGTAAGCCTTTGCTTATATGTAGAGTCGACTCCGGCGAGTTGAAGCCGAGAAAACACACAGCGTTTATCCCCTTCGCGTCGTTCGGAACGGGAGCCATTCGGCAAACCATCGATCAATCCATGCGGTTCATTTTTTTTACCCCACCTCCAGACCTCCTACTTCTGTTCAAGACGCTAAGTACAAACTGCGGAAAAACATAAAATGTGGAATAAGTACAGATATATGGTGTTTTTTTAGTCGGTGGATAGGTCAACCCATGCATATCTTTCTTTCTTAGTTTTTTTTTGTTTCTCTCATCCCTATCTTGATCTTTCTTAAGCATACTGTCAAACTTGCGACATTGGTCTCACGCGCATAGCCTCCTATGGCATCCCGTCTACACATCACTTGTGACTAAGTGTGATATGATATACTTTTGAACTATCTTGAGCGGACCATATAGTACCAGATCATAGTAAATCTGGTACTAAATGTCTCCACCCTCTAGGACCCCTTGGGACCATTTAGTACTGGGTGATGTTACAAACCAGTAAATGGTCCTGTGGGAGCACTATACTTACGAATCGGTATTAAATTGATTTAGCACCGGCTCAAAAAGTAACCAGTACTAGAATAAAGTGGATGAATGCCTCTTTCTTTAGTAATGTTAGTGATGTTATTGGTGGGATGACAAGAAAGGATCGACGGCGTTGGAGGTCGTGAGTTCAAACTTCGCAAACCATGAATGAGCATTTGGGCTTGTATAAATCGAGTCACTAGATGTGGAGCCTCTTTGGTGGTTCATATTTTTTTTTCTTTTTTTGGGCACAAATCTATTTAAAACCCTTTCATGCTATCAGTTGGTACTAAATGACCCATTTAATACCGGCGGCACAACCGGTACTAAATAGCTGTCCATTTTGTACCGGAAACATAGCATCTGTTGCAGCGATCAGTACTAATAGGGGGCCTACCAACCGATAATAAAGCCCTTCTTTCTGGTATCATGGCAAAGTCACCTTTGAGAAAATTAGAGAGACAATATTTCACAACAGTCAAGGTGCATATTTATGTTACAAATGGTAGTAGATATGTTATTACTGCCACGTTGATCAGCGAAAGCATCAACCAAACAGAGCACCGGTAGTTGAGAATAAAAAGGCTTTGTTTTCCATCAGTGTTTAAAGACATGAACAAAGGGACCAATAAACCGTTCCCATTCCCCATTATTCCTCTAGTGAAATAATTCAGTCGTTTATAAAAGGAGTGAGTAAATTCCTAAGATTAGAGCATAAAAAATTTAGCTTTTTTTTATTTTTCTATGGCTCTAGATACTGTGCCGCGGGCCGCAGCGAAGCTCTCTCTTTTTCACCAGTTGCCTGCGGCAGCTATGGAATTGCTGGCCTCCAAAGGCTGCAACGACGACGGAGCGCCAAGGCGGCAGTTCCATGGCGTTCGTGAACTGCCGTCTGGAAAGTGGATGCCGGAGGTGCACACCACGGACGGGATCACGCGGATATATGTCGACGGGCCCTTCGACACCGACGAGGCCGCTGCGCGAGCCTACGACTTTGCAGCGCTGAAGTCCCCACCCCGGCGCGGCAGCCATGCTGGCCAGTCGAGGAGGGGTACCCGGAGTATACGTGCCTGGATGCTGACAAGAGGCGGGGCTCGGTTGAATCAGTGAGAGGACGACTAGATGCAGGGAGCCGTCACTGGCAGCAGGGGAGTCCCTAGGTCGGATGGTGAGGCCCTGGGCTCGTCAGGATGGATTGAACTGCATGCAAGATCAGTGCCAAGTCCAAACAACCTCTCCACGCGACGCCATCCTTTTGTAGATCGAGTCCTTAGTTGAGTCCTTCTAGGTGTAGGGTTTGTTCGCCGTCGATGTTTGGCGGCGGAACTAGGGTTTGCCGGAGGAGCATCACTCCTCTATGGCTTCTTGTTCCTGGTAGCGACGGAGATGCGGAAGCGACGGCGTTGTACGGGAATAATTTCTCCCGGCTTTTTCCGTTCTCTGGTGGTGATCTACGTACTCCGACGCCAATGGAGAGGCCGGGGAGACCTGTGTTGGAGTCCAGGACCGGCGCATTATCGTCTTCTTCAGGTGATGATGTTGTTGACTTAATTAATTCCGATGGATATGATCTCTAGTGGAAATCCAAGTTTTGCATGCAAGATCAGTGCCAAGTCCAAACAACCTCTCTACGCAAACTGTTTTACTTTTTTTTTTTGTTTCCTGAGAGAAACTGTTTTACCTTTTTAGGGGGCAACGTTGACCAGCCCCAACAATCTCTCCATGCAGAGTTTTTTTTTAGAGAATCCTCCACTTGAAGTTTAATTCAAATGGTTTTTTGGGAGCAAAAAATGTTGCATGTGTTATCAGCATAATATATGAGGCAAAAATGGGACTACACAACTATACTACGGTGTATTACGGGATGCTACTCCCTCCATTCCAAACTATACTTCGTTTGTTTTTTTACCCCAAATTAATTGGACCACTCTTGTTCAGAAAAATTATGCAAGTATAGTCAAATTTAAGTTATTTTTAAAGAACCTTTATTGATGAAGCAAAACATAAAAAAAATGCCATATTTTGCATTGCTTTCTAGTTCTTAGAGCAGGACATTGATCATTATTGCATACTACAATATCACCATCATGTAAATAGTATGGCCAATGCTTTCTTTTGCCAAACTTCTATTTTTACATCACGCCATTTACCGTCTCTCACACGAGTGAATTTCACATATATGGATAAAATGTTAATCTTTTTTTTATGGTTGAAGCATTAATTGAATATATTACTATTCTTTCACTGAGTCATGATTGGCAGTATCGTGTTTTATGATGTTTAATACTCCAACGGATTAAGCATGCATGACAAAAGGTGTGTCCAATGCAAAGTGTTTAGGATACTTGTACATTATATTTGATCTTACGCGTCAAAGTGATTTGAACTAAGAAAAAATTAAGCATCAGGAGCTAATACTCTTGTTATGTTTTTATACTACTTCATATGAAAAAAAAAATATAATGAAGATGACTGACAAACTAGGACGAGCCAGCTTTGCATGCCTTCACACCCACGTCCTGACCGTTTGATCCATGCGAGAGTTTGATCTGTCATTTGTGCTAGGGCAACACCTCTACGGCTCTCCACAGCGCAGCTGCGCCGTGACGCCCGCCGCCTCTCACCCCAACCCCGATGCCCCCCCACTCCATCTTGTACTACGTAGCGCCACCACCACTGCGAGATCCGGCCGGCAGCTAGCACTCCCTCCGCGCGATCCCATTTATGCACTCTCCATCCACTACAGGAAAACGAAACAGTCGTCCTCTGTTCGTAAGTACCGGTTGTGTTACCAACCGGTACTAACGGGCAAATCAGCCTTGGCAGTCGGGGCCGTGGTGATTTGGTATCGGTTGGTAATACCAGCCGATACCAAATAAATGGCTCACTGGGACCCTCGGACAACGGCTACAACCTCCCGTGACGTATCGGTTGGTACCATCAGCCGATACTGAATGCACGCAAACAGTACCGGATGGTGGTACCAACCGGCACCAACATGCTAACTATAAAAAAACTTTCTTCCTCCTCCAGTCAGTGCAGAAGCTTCCTCTTCCTCGTTTGCTCTCAGAGCAATGGCGTCCTAGGGGAGGTCATGCCCATTTTTTTCATCATTTCATGGAGATTTTCGTGCATCTTAGTGTATCTAAGGTTAGTAGCTTGATTCTCCTCTCATTGATGGTTAGTAGATTGTATTCGATGCTTTAAACTTAGAGAAATTTATGAAATTCTTGGATTGAGGTTGAATAGAGAGATATTTTTTATTTGTTCATCTTTTTTGTTAGAGAAATCACATTTGGTTATAGAATATTATTTGATTAGTGTAATTTAAGGTGGAAATAGCTACTTAGTGAAATCCTTCGTCCCAGCTAGTGAAGGGTGATGGTTGTCGTCTCCCATGGAGGTACTCCGTCCTCAAATCCATAGTGTAGAGATTCGTGAGGTGAGGTCAGCTTATTTCGCTCCTTTTCGGCCGTCACCATTGGTCTTCTCCATAGTGCTCGGATCTCCGAGGTCGTGGGTCTGCCCATGCGCCCGGATCCAGGACGCAGGCAAACTGCTCGTAACAACCACCACAACGATCTCCAGCACTGAATGGCCTCCAGCAGGTAACGCCATCCTCAAACACTGAATGGTCATGGCGCCGATAGGTTTGACGAGAGAGATGTTGAGCTGAAAGGTAGACAAGCTACCATGCATTTTGCACTAGATGGAATATGCTCCTACGGCCTTGAGGAGTAGAGGAGCATATTCGTGTTCTGCTATGCTTGACCGTCCTTCGCCACATTACGCCTGCATATATATAAAAAAATGGTGGTGGGCTAAGGAGGGGGGGGGGGGGCGGCTTAAAGCCCCACCTAAATAAACGTGGCCTCTTGCATATATACGGACGGACCAGATAATACAACTACTGGTTTAGTGCTTTTATTATGCTTCGTATAAGGTTGATTGATCACGATTGTGATTGTATCTGCGTCGTCAGCTCCTATTCCCTCCGTTTCATATTATTAGTCATCTTAGGAGCTATTTTAAGTGTCTAAATTCATGACACCTTTTATGAACCTAGACATATACTTATCTAAATTCATAGCATCATCAATGAATTTGGTAAATAGCCAGAATGATTAATAATTTGGAACGGATGGAGTAATTATTAAATTGGTTCCTATATTGCGGAATAACAAGGACCTACAAGGTGAACTAATATACCTGGCTGGCTTGCACCTTCTCTTGTGCTTCCCAAGGTAATTGCTACTGTTATTGCTATCCCTTCTTTTCTTCAGTTGATTTGCAGAACCCCAGTAAATTTCCACTGAGGCACTGATCCATCATAGTGGACCCACTTTAATTTTTTAAAAAAAATACAATTCTACAAACATTTACTAAAGGTTTTTCAGAATGTTATGTTATAGTAGTTCCTATTTTGCTTCTTTCAATATAACATACACTATTTTATTTGAACTATTTTTTAATTTGTTTCTATAAATGAACATAATTTTTAATGATATAATACAATTATTTGTATTTAATTATATCTTATAATTTTTATAACATATACTAAACACATAAGGACACACAAATTCTCACATAACAAAATTATTGTATGGTGCTTAGAATGTAAAAACACGTTTACACTAAAAGGTGTCCAATATCAAATTTGCTTAAATATTTTTAAGTCCAAAACACTTTCACTATTCATAAGCATAAATATTTACATGCGATCTATCAAACCAACGATTTGGCATAGAAACGTCTTTATATTTAAAAATGTTCAATACAAAACTTCTCAAAATTTGAAAATGTAAAGTTTTGCTACAGAATAATATTTCAAATTCAATTTTTTTTATAATTCATTCGCATAATATTTATATGCGATCCATAGCCCCTATGATTCAGATAATGAAACACATTTAAATTTAAAAATTGTTGAATATTAAAGTAGAACCGGCCGGTACTAATGGCCCTCTTTTAGCACCGGTTGTAGCCCCAGGTAATAATGGTGTGCCCATTACAACCGGACTCTTAGCACCGGTTGGAAAAACCAGTGCTAAATGGGCTTCCCAACCGGTACTAACGGTCCGTTCTCTAGTAGTATCAATACGGATTTGACTATAGAACTGCATAGTTTGCTATGTGTTGATCATTTTGATGGATGGAGGTATCCGAGTGCAAAGTATTTGTGTAGTAAATTTTTTTTAAAAAAAATCAATTGTAACAATTTGAGCAGTGTTTTGCCCTTTCAATGGAGTAGTGTTGTTTGATTAGTGTTCAAGGAAAATAGCTGGCATGAGGAGTTGTTAAGTGGGCATATATAAAAGTTGTTTTCCTGTTTGTGTTGATATTGAAAGCATCTAGGCCCTAGAGTTTTGGTAATTAATGACAACACTTTGTGGACTAACAATTCAAATTTGACATCATTTTACCATCATGCAAGCTTAATTCATCAATTCAGATCTTCTCCAGATCTCCAAATTTGGTGAAATATACAACATAATAATAATAATAATAACAATAACAACAACTACAACAACAATAATAATAATAATAATAATAATAATAATAAAACAATAATAGAAATACGACCTTGCTTGGCCTGTCCATGAGAAGGAGACTGTCCACCTCTGTACAAAGGGTTCGAACGTGAAAGCCCATAACCATGCAACATGACCCGGATATGGAGTCAGATCACATTATTCATCAAGATTTTACCTTTAGCGATGCTGGTTATTCCGACCTTGGATTTGCTTTGAAAATTGGTGATACATTTTCACCTCATTGACAACTATCTTACAGACAAACCCAATTCCATTTCGAGTGTTGAAACCTCTGACTTGATGCATGCAACCAACACTGAAATCCAGGACTGCCATATAATCCATCACTGCTTGGCCCCTCCACTCATTTGCCTGCGTATCAAGCTCCTCCCATGGCAGCAAGCTTCTTAAGGTTAGCATTCATGCAACAAAATCTGACCTTAAGGAAGCCATTTTGCAAGGTGCTGTGCTTCTCATACTCCTCTCCTGTTAGCCGCACTAAGCCGACCCTTCCTTCGATCATACTCCTCTCCGGCAGCAGAGGGTGTTGCCAAATTAAGTCGAGGAAGTGGGGGTAGCATGCTCTTGTGCTCTGGGTCTGGGATGATGGAAGACGCCACATGTACAGAGGCAACGTTATTATATATTGTGGGAAGAATAAGGGAATCCAATGCGGTGTGAGTGTTTTTTTTTACACGGTGTGAGACGTAGATCTTATGAATTGGAGTTGGATCATACAATAGGCCGGGGCTCATTTTTCTATTTACAGGACCTACTACTCGGCAGTGAGAACGGAGAAACTCTCTGGATAGCGATCCAGTGCGGCCTACTAGATGGACAGCCTTTTACCGATCGTGATTGAGATGCGTTGTAAGCCGTCCTCCAACGATAACAGTTCATCAAGCTGGCACTTGTATATATCTTTATATCATAATTTTTATGAGCAGGACAAGAGAGTATATAACCTTTTCTTTAAGAGCTACCAGATAGACGATAAAAGTGAATTCAATACTTTGTCGATGGGAGAGAGGTTGTGGGACTCAACATAATACAAACCATAAAAGATGTAGTTTCTTCTTTTCTTTGAAATGATGTGGACAAGTTTAAAGCTTATACACTAGCTTAACTATTGAAGAAGATCAAAGAAGTAGCCAATGTGCTTGCTATGTTCAGTCATGATTTCTTATTGGCGAATATATATGTTCACATGTTATACACTATACAGTTCAACGCGAAAATGGAACTGACATGTATATTCTGCTGTTTTCTTTATGGATTGTGGGGGTCACTCGTGTCAAGCAGTCCAGAAGAATGCATGCTAAGCCAACATGCGAGAGACGTGGAAAGCTCTGATATGTCTAGGAATATCATATGCTGCAGCTGCCAGGCAATAATTGTATTTGGATATTATTTTTCTATTTCTTATTAATTTACCTCGAGATTCCGCAACCGTCGGTGTGGCTGGGTTTACAAACGTCCAAGTACGTACTGTTACAAATTGTTTCCTCGTAAGAAGTACTGTATAATCCCATGGTCTGTCAGCAGTAGACACCATGCATGCATGTGCATCGACCCGTGTGAACAATGCCCAAGACCTAGCTATCTGATTTATTATACGCCTCCTTTAATATGTTGCATGTGCTTGTCTGCTTGATGTCGTCCCTCTTCTAAGGCGCGGTTTAACGAGCATGGTTTCCAAGATCATGTTTGGCGTAGAGTTTTACTTTCTGCCAAAATGGCTCTGGTTGTTTGTATCCAGATAACTTTTCAGTACCAGAGAGAGATGTGTATTTTTTGAATTAAAATATCATACATGTTATACACTATACAGTTCAAATGATCCTATACATTGAACACTAATTATGGAATTATAAGCTAAGGCTAGCTTCTGCAACAAATAAGCATCAGCGTCGTTTCGTGTTCAGTTGGTTCATTGATTTTTCCTTCTTGGTTAGAGTACTCAGGAGAGCAGCCACCGTGCATAATATCTTCTTTCCTTCATTGCCACTAAGCAGCTAAGAATACAAAGAGAAGTGGCACCTAGAAGAAAGTTCATGATGTGTAACCCCTTGCTTACAATACAACACAACAACATAGTGACATAATGTCAGTGTTTGTGAACCTGCTAGGAAATTTACTCCACGCCGGCCTCTCTAGAGATCGATTAATGGCACTCAAGACACATAAAATTATACTAATTCGGGTAGATATCCTACATCAAGTCCAAGGGGTTCGAGTTCATGATCCTCTATGCCCTTTCGACTTACAATGGGGCGGCGCTGGTAAGCGGGCGTGTTGAAAGAGGCAATGCAAACTTCTAGAAAGTTCTCCACCATACAAGAGCAAAATATTTTCCCATGGAGAACTCTAGATTTAGTATTTAAATAAATTAGCAAATGTTGTAATATTTAGGAAAATTCTAGAATGGGGACACTTGTCTCAATGTTATGGTTCCTCTTAGCCTATAAATAGAGCCCCCCCTCCCATGCCATGCCATCCATCCAAGAGCATGGTAGAAGAGTGGTGCTAGGTAGAAGTGAGAGGGTGAGTGTGTTAGGCTAGCCACCTAAAGGTGTGAGTGACCCTTTGTAATATTGGTGTTTCAATAATAAAGAGTGTCTTTGTAAAGTATTAGTCTCCCGGTTAAGCTTCATAGTTTCTAAGTGCTTAGTGTATAAAAGTGATCTATCAAAGGTTCGCTCTGCCACCCGGGATCACAACAGGTTTGGGCTTTATCGTAGGTTGGCTCTGCCACCCGAAAGCCAGCTTCATCTGTTGGTAGGCTCTGCCTCCCGGAAGTGAAAAAGACGGTTCTACCGTCCAAAGGACCTGGTGCACTAAGTATTAGAAATTATAAGAGCTAACCGACTCTAGAGTGAGTTGGTGTGTGTTTTAGGTGTAGGTTCTCACAGAGTGGGTATTAGGGCCACCTCGATATCCAACAATTGGTATCAGAGCCAGGTTGGTCAGGGACTGTCTGGAGGAGGTCACTCAGTGAGCACAGAGTGCTTACTGCTTGGTGCAATATCAAGACGCTAAGGGGAGACTCTGCCGATGCATAGTCTGGGATTGTGAAGCTCATTGGTCTGGGACCAAGAAAGCTAACTTGACGCTGGGCGTCAGTTACCATGGCGGATCTTTCTAGCGCAAGCTGTGGGATTAAGAAGCTTAATAGCCATAATTATGGCTATTGGAAGACCTGCATGGAGTCTTACCTACAAGGCCAAGACTTATGGGAGGTCGTTGCGGGTGCCGAAACAGTGCCTCCACCAAAAGAGAGTGGTGAAGGTGCTTCGAAGAAGGAGAGCGCCGAGTCCTTATGGAAATGGCGCATCAAGGCCGGCAAGGCTATGTTCGTGTTGAAGACAACCATTGAGGAGGACCTACTAGAGCACATTCGAGATGTGGAGACCCCGAAGGAAGCTTGGGAGACTCTGGGGAAATTATTCTCCAAGAAGAATGAAGCACACCTCCAGCTCTTGTAAAAGGAGTTATCAGGTATCTCTCAAGGCACTCTCACTATTGGGCAATATTTCACAAAAGTGAAATCTATCTGTCGGGAGATATCTGAGCTCGCACCGGATGAGAAGGTTGGTGAGGCCCGTATGAGGAGGATCATAATCAATGGTCTCAGACCCGAATATCAAAGCTTTATAGCCGCAGTGAGTGGATGGCCTACTCAACCTTCATTAGTGGAGCTAGAAAATTTATTGGCTAATCAGGAGGAGTTAGCCAAGAAGATGGGGGGCGTGACTATAAAGGAAGAAGAGGAGGCACTTTTCACAAGTAAGAAGAAGACTCTACCTGGGGGACAAGGAAGGCCGAAGTCAAGATGGATGGAAGGTGGCAAGCATCACCCGAAAAACAAGAGTAACTTTGCAGGCGGAGCCCATAAACGAGAAAACCAGCAACAACCACCAACGAAGGATAGATGCTTCAACTGTGGTAAGGAGGGCCACTTTGCTCGAGAATGTCGATTTCCAAGGAGGCGTTTTGAAGGGAATACAAGACGCTTTGAAGGAAACATGGCCACCATCACACAAGAGAAAAAGGAGGAAGCTTATCCTAATGAAGAAGAGTGGGATGTTGAAGCTGGGTTTTCTCAAGAAATTGAGGAAAATGAGTTGGAGGAGGACATGGAGGCACATGCTTTTGCAGCAACAACGGATCCAACACTTAATTACAAGGAGGATTGGATCATTGACTCAGGGTGCTCCAACCATATGACTAGCGACGACAAAAAAATTGAATGACATGGCCGACTATAAATGAAGGAGAGTGGTGCTAATGGCAGACAACTCGAGATTATCCATCTCTCATGTCGGAAAGGCGGTCGTCCCTGGCTTGAAGAAAAATCTGCTATCAGTCCCACAATTGACAGCAGAGGGGAAATATATTCTCTTTGGGCCAGATGGTGTGGCAATTTTTAGAAAATTGAAGGTGATCGGCACACCCATCATGGAAGGAAGGAGGAGACAATCGGTTTATGTCCTCTCCGCTGAGTCCGCTTATGTGGACAAGACACGGAGAAGTGAGACCGGTGATCTTTGGCATGCACGTCTTGGGCATGTTAACTACACTAAATTAAAGGAGATGATGCAAAAGCAAGTATTGAAGGGGCTCCCTCAAGTGGACATCCGGACAGACACGATTTGTGCCGGTTGTCAATATGGCAAGGCTCATCAATTGCCATACAAGGAGTCGGAGCATCGGTCCAAGACGCCATTGGAACTCATACACTCGGATGTCTTCGGTCCAGTTAAGCAAATATCTATTGGAGGGATGAGGTACATGGTTACTTTTATTGATGACTTTTCCAGGTACGTTTGGGTTTACTTTATGAAGGAAAAATCTGAGGCTTTCACAAAATTCAAGGAGTTCAAGGAGAAAGTTGAAGGTGAACTTAATATGAAAATTCAATGCCTCCGTACTGACAATGGGAGAGAATATTTATCAAATGAGTTTAATGTTTATCTTAAGGAGCACAAGATAAAAAGGCAATTGACTTGCCCCAATACTCCACAACAAAATGGAGTGGCGGAGCGCAAGAATCGCCATCTTGCAGAAACTTGTCGAAGTATGCTCCATGCCAAGAACGTACCTGGAAGGTTCTGGGCCGAGTGTATGAGGACATCAGCCTATGTAATAAATAGGCTACCTCAACCCTAGCTGGGATTCAAGTCACCTCATGAGCTTCTATGGAAGGTGAAACCAGTGGTTAGCCATCTCAAAGTATTTGGCTGTGTTTGTTATGTATTCGTGCCGGATCATCTAAGGAGTAAATTCGATAAGAAGGCAATTCGATGCATCTTCATTGGCTATGATGATGCACGAAAAGGTTGGAGGTGCTGCGATCCAACCATAGGAAGATGCCACACCTCAAGAAATGTGGTATTTGATGAAGCTTCGGCATGGTGGTCCCCTGAGAAAGTCGAGCTGCCAGATTCACATAATTTTGAGGAGATTCCAGAAGAAGTTCAAGAAGAAGAAGAGCAAGCACCAACTCCACATGAAGATAAAGAGGGTTCGCCAAGCAAAGCCAAGAGCTCTTGGAAGACTGGTGTACATATGACCTCGGAGGAATCTCACTCGCCACAAATGGAGCCTGAGAAGCCTATTCAAGAACCAAGGAGGACAACAAGGCAAAGGAAGCCTAATCCAAGGTATGCTAATACTGCCCTTGTTGATGAGTCTATACCTATTGAGCCATCCTCATATGAAGAAGAAGAAAAAGGCCCCGAGTGGCGTAAGGCGATGGAGGAAGAAATTAAGGCACTAAATGAGAATCAAACATGGGATTTAGTGCCAAGACCAAAGGAGGTGAAACCTATATCTTGCAAATGGGTTTACAAAGTGAAGACTCGTCCCGATGGCTCAATTGTGAGGTATAAGGCTCGACTCGTTGCTCGGGGTTTCTCTCAACAATATGGGCTAGACTATGAAGAAACATTCAGTCCGGTGGCAAAGATTACAACTGTCCGAGTCTTGCTAGCGTTGGCTGCTTGCAAGTCTTGGAAGCTATGGCAAATGGATGTCAAGAACACTTTTTTACATGGCGAGCTTGACAAGGAGATCTACATGGAGCAACCAAGGGGATTTGAGAGCAAGATTCACCCTGAGTATGTTTGCAAATTGAAGAAGGCACTCTATGGATTAAAGCAAGCTCCACGAGCATGGTACGGGAAGATCGGTGAGTTCCTCGTACAAAGTGGTTTCAATGTCGCTCCATCAGATTCTAGCCTATTTGTTAAGGCAAATGAAGGTAGACTAGTAATAGTCCTAGTCTATGTTGATGACTTGATAATAACTGGAGATTGGTCCGAGGAAGTACAAAGGACAAGAGAAAATCTCTCGGTGCGATTTCAAATGAAGGAACTTGGGGAGTTAAAACATTTCCTTGGACTTGAGGTGGAGCGCTCAAATGAAGGGATATTTCTGGGTCAACAGAAATATGCCAAGGACCTTTTGCAAAGGTATGGGATGCTTGACTGCAAACCTATTTCTACTCCTATGGATCCTAATGTGAGACTACAAGGAGATAAGGGGAAGGATCTAGAAAATGCGACTATGTATCGACAATTGATTGGGAGTCTCATCTATCTTACATTAACTCGGCCCGATATTTCATATCCGGTGGGAGTGGTTAGTCGATACATGAGCAGTCCAAAGAAGCCTCACCTTGATGCAGTCAGGCGTATCCTCAGGTATGTTAAAGGCACCATCAATTTTGGTATTCTATACAAGAAGACAAATGATTGCCAGGTGATGGGGTATTGTGATGCCGACTATGCTGGAGATTATGACACACGACGATCAACTACGGGATACTTCTTTAGTCTCGGATCAGGAGCAATATCATGGTGCAGTAAAAGACAAACAACTGTGGCATTATCTAGTACTGAAGCAGAGTATCGATCAGCAGCAATGGCAGCACAAGAAAGCACCTGGCTCATGCAGTTGATGGCAGATCTTCATCAGCCAACAGAGTACCAAGTGAAGATTTTCTATGACAATCTATCCTCCATTCGATTGGCAGAAAATCCGGTCTTTCATGCAAGGACCAAACACATAGAAGTTCACTATCACTACATAAGAGAAAAGGTCCTTGAAGGTGAGATCATGATGGTGCCTACCAAGACAGATGAGCAGACTGCCGACGTACTCACCAAAGGACTCAACAAAGCAAAATTTGAGAAGTTTCGAGATGCACTCGGCATGGTCTGCAGGACAACATTGAAAAGAAGTTTGCCTTGAGGGGGAGTGTTGAAAGAGGCAATGCAAACTTCTAGAAAGTTCTCCAGCATACAAGAGCAAGATATTTTCCCATGGAGAACTCTAGATTTAGTATTTAAATAAATTAGCAAATGTTGTAATATTTAGGAAAATTCTAGAATGGGGACACTTGTCTCAATGTTATGGTTCCTCTTAGCCTATAAATAGAGCTCCCCCTCCCATGCCATGCCATCCATCCAAGAGCATGGTAGAAGAGTGGTGCTAGGTAGAAGTGAGAGGGTGAGTGTGTTAGGCTAGCCACCTAAAGGTGTGAGTGACCCTTTGTAATATTGGTGTTTCAATAATAAAGAGTGTCTTTGTAAAGTATTAGTCTCCTGGTTAAGCTTCATAGTTTCTAAGTTCTTAGTGTATAAAAGTGATCTATCGAAGGTTGGCTCTGCCACCCGAAAGCCAGCTTCATCTGTTGGTAGGCTCTGCCTCCCGGAAGTGAAAAAGACGGTTCTACCGTCCAAAGGACCTGGTGCACTAAGTATTAGAAATTATAAGAGCTAATCGACTCTAGAGTGAGTTGGTGTGTGTTTTAGGTGTTGGTTCTCACAGAGTGGGTATTAGGGCCACCTCGATATCCAACAGGGCGCAAGAGTGCATTGTGATCCAATGTGTGACACCTCACTCGAGGGCTCCTAGTCCAAAAGGGTTGCTACTTGCTACCATGTATTGGGCTTCACGGCCAAGGTTACCATGTGGAGCATCTGAGTATGTGCGTCCCAATCTTGGCAGGCGCATTGAATGCACCTCCCGCCTCTGTGCCCATTTTGCTAGGCCGTAGCCTAAGGCCAGTCCCAGTGGGAGTTTCATGGGCAATAAATAGAGTGCCACATAGGCAGTTTTGGTGATGTGACAGTGAATTAATGAAGAGAGAGGTGAAATGAGTTTCATGGTGATGAAACCCTCCATACACAGTTACCTAGACAGCTTGTGTCTTGCATGTAACATAGGGAACAACAATAGATGAAACTATGCATTGAGAGTGGGGTGTTTCATACTAGTTTTAAACATTTTTAGATGATGTGGCACTCTAGGTAATCGTGTCGATGAAACTCCCATTGAGATTGGCCTAACGGGCACTTGCCAAAACCCCATATGCCAGACTCCTTGGGGCCATCCCGACACATTTTCGGTTGAAATTTGAATAACCTAAATCATACGCTGTATTGTAGAGTGGCAAGAACCACAAGAAAGAAAGACATTATCTACGGCTCATGATTGTTTAATGAAGAATATCATGCGTGAACTTTTCTTTCTTGTTCCTTAGTTTGTTCTAAAATTGCTAAAGTTCTTATATATTCGTAAAAATGGACTACGTAGTAGCAATCATTATGATTTCTCGTTTT
This sequence comes from Digitaria exilis, assembly GCA_015342445.1. Lineage (NCBI taxonomy): Eukaryota > Viridiplantae > Streptophyta > Magnoliopsida > Poales > Poaceae > Digitaria > Digitaria exilis. The sequence goes on from JACEFO010001613.1 coordinate 1,876,795, forward strand.
TTTCCCTATGACCTGTGATTAAAATAAGTGTGAAATTATGACATTGGAACTCGAACTGCAATAATCGAGATCCAAGACTCCATAAAACGTATACTATTCTCGCATTCCAGCAAGTATCAAGTCAGATTAACCAAATATATTAAAAAATTAATATTATTTATAATATCCAATAATTATAATTAGTTTTATAATAAATATATTATCATATTTTATATTTATAATTATAAAAGTAAATATAATTTTCTATAAGTTCAGTGAAATCTAACTAAGTTTGACTCAGTCTAAATGCACATTTGCATTCTTTCTTGGATGAATGGAGTAACCCTCATACATCCAATTCGTCAATATAATATTAAAAAGATAGCTGGTACTCTTGGTTACATCGTTAAAGATTGATGAACTTTCTGGATAAAAATGAGAGCAGAGCACGGACTGCTTATATGATTCGCAGCTCCTAGGAATCCGATTGCAGGATGAAGAGCGAGAAGCAGATTCCTGCTCTAGGTTTACATAGTCGTAAGGCGTCTTGAAAGGAGATGCAGGTTAAAATAAAAAGAGATGATGTTTTTTTGCATCTTCAAATTTGCGTCTCTGATGACAAGTCATTGGAGATATGGATTTTTTTAGCGTCTCTTATGGAAAGGTTATTGGAGACGCATATAGGAGACTTGAGTTGTCAAACTGAGTCTCCTATGACTTAGCATAGGAGGCACGGGTTGCCAACAAGAGTCTCTTTTCATGAATTAAAAAACAAAAAAACAATGACAGAATATTATAAATACACATGTTTTATCCATTCTTTACATCCCAAATTAACATGCTTTATCCACTATATATATAGTTAAGACTCATATATACCAAAAGAGATATCATTGACAACAATATCCTTCCCAAGACATTTATAAAAACTCTCGTTCAACTAAAAGAATCAGAATGAAGAGAAAAGACATACACTGCTAAGCAACAACTTAGTTACAGACGTGTTCATGACGTGCATCAGCACTGGACTCCTACCATTGTTCAGTCATCATATAAACTGATTCAATAATTTACTAACTACGAGCCGGCCAAGAGGGTTTACGGATAACTTCAACTCGCTGATCTATTTGTTGATTCCTGAAGTTCATGTAAGCACAATGGTGTGGGTGATTTGTTCGTTGGTTCCTAAAGTTCATGTAAGCACAATGGTGTGGGTATGCAAATATGGCAACACATCTATCAAGAAAATATTAACGTGGTAAACTGATAGCAATAGACAAAAGACACATTTTTTCTATTATCTTACCTCCATAAACATTGAGCAGAAGGCAATCACCTACAGACATAACTTCATGTTCAGGCAATACAAGTTTCCCGGCTGTTCAAGGAAGAATTCACCCTGGTTATCCATAGATCGAACATATTGTTAGTACCAAGTGGCTAGAGATAAATGAGTGCATCCCCTTCTTGCTATTAAAGTATCTGCGCTTGGATTGTAAACATAAGAGCTGTCCAATGCCTCCAAATGGTTCCCTGCATCCAATGCCAATGCAGCGCCTCGTTGGTTGAGAATAGAAGGTGTAGTCTCCCAAGCCCCTCCGGTTGATGGCGTGAACAGGATGATATGTCTGTAGGTAATGCTCCAAGGATGCCTGATACCATGCATGTTGATGCTGCTAATGCTACGGTGGATGAACAGCCAGTTCCCCCTGTTGTCCAGGTGCCTGCTGCTAAGAACATCAATTCTCCTATCCAGGCTGCTGTAGTTCTCAATCAAGTGGTTGATGATTCTGCTGTTGAACATGGCTCCCGGCCAACTAGGAATCTTTCTGGTGCTGCTATGGATTTCTTGGCCTCTGGTGGTCTCTCTGGTCATCTGCCAGCTTCAACTGTCAATCCTCATTCTGCTAAAGTTCCTCGAAAGGTAGTCTTTCAGTACCTTTACTCCTCCCTGTTTCCTTCTTGGCAGTCCTTTTCCTTTCACAATGTCAATAGAATCTCTGTCAATCCGGACACCATGATTCGTCGATATTTTGTTGACTCAGACCTTTTATGGCATCTTGCCGAGGTTTTGTTGGATCCTACCCCAGCTCTGGACTCACCACCTGTTGTCCTCGAGCAGTCATCTGAGGTGGAGATTCTAGACAAGATGCCATCCTCCAATGCTCCTTAGAAGAGAAGGGCTAGCTAGAAGGGCGGGGACTCCTCTAGATGTTAATTTCCTCCAATGCAGCAAAAGACTCAACAGTGAAGATGGGTTCAAAGGTGATGCTGCCCCTGCTGATACACCTGCTGGAGAAACTGATCCGACTCCCATTGAAGAGATTCTCTCCGGAGCTGTCACTGCACTGACTCCTTACACCACCGGAAATCGATAGCTTACCAAGTGTTTCAAAGATCGCTGAGTGTTTTTTTTTTGGCACTTGGCAAAGAGCCCTTTTGCCGAGTGTTATGCAACAACAATAATAATCCTAATAATAAAAACAACAACAACAACAATAATAATACGACCTTGCTTGACCTGTCCATGACAAGGAGATTGTCCACCTCTGTACAAAGGGTTCGAACGTGAAAGTCCATAACCATGCAACGTGACCCGGATATGGAGTCAGATCACATTATTCATCAAGCTTTTACCTTTAGCGATGCTGGTTATTCCGACCTTGGATTTGCTTTGAATATTGGTGATACATTTTCACCTCATTGACAACTATCTTACAGACAAACCCAATTCCATTACGAGTGTTGTAACCTCTGACTTGATGCATGCAACCAACACTGAAATCAACGAGTGCCATATCCATCGCTTGTTGGCCCCTCCACTCATTTGCCTGCGTATCAAGCTCCTCCCATGGCAGCAAGCTTCTTAAGGTCAGCATTCATGCAACAAAATCTGACCTTAAGGAAGCCATTTTGCAAGGTGCTGTGCTTCTCATACTCCTCTCCTGTTACCCGCACTCCGCTGATGATGCCTCTTCGGCCCTTCCTTCGATCTCCGGCAGCAGAGGGTGTTGCCAAATTAAGTCGAGGAAGTGGGAGGTAGCATGCTATTGTGCTCTGGGGCTCGAACACTTGTCAAAAATAAAACATTCGGCAAAAAAACTTTGCCGAGTGTCAAAAGAAAAACACTCGGCAAACATCAGTGTTTGCAGAGTGTCTTTTTTCCGGCACTCGATAACGTTTTAATTGCCGAGTGTATTGTTTTCGACACTAGGCAAAGATGGGAGTTCCTTTTCTTACACTCGGAAAAAGAATTAGGTTCCTTTCCTCTTTCAACCTCAAAACTTTTCCTCCTCTTCACACACATGTATTACTCCACGTCAAAAATTTCATAAATTTTTATATTTGTTTGCTATATTTATTTAATTTAATACATTTCAAGCAATTTTTTAAATTAAGTTAAATTTTAACTACAAGTGATTCAAGTAGTAGAATATAAAAAGTACAAAAAACATATTCATGTTATTTAGCCTAGTTTGAGGCCTTACCTATGAAATGAAATGAAATTTCGAACTTTACGTTAAAGAAAATGATCACTAATGTGTGTCCGCGTGATTTTAAAATTCTAGAAAAGAAATAAAGTCTGAAAATCATGATATTTGTCATGAGGTGGTGATCACTCATGGAGGCTGTGATAAAAAGTTTAGATGATTTCACGCATTTTTTTCCTAACAATGTTTATAAAATCGAAACATCTCACTAGAAGTATATGTGTGATTGTATGTGAGAGAATTGGTGGATGTAATTTTTTAATACAAATTTCATTATATAATCTCATATGAAAAAACTTTATGCTAACATCGTATGACTTGACAAAATATAATTCTTTGTAGTTGTCAAATTTTGTATTTGAGATTGTTTAATACTTCAAAATATTATTATAAGTTATCTCATTTGAAATCATAAATTTTAAAAAATTTAAATGACCTCTGATGTAAATAACTTTTATATCAATATTTTGGAGCTCGAGAAACTTTACAACTTTGTAGTTGGAAAATTTTAAGTTTGATATTGATTAAGACTTTAAAATATCATTATACATTATTCAATTTTGAATTTTAAAATATTTAAATGACTGTGGATGTAAAAAAGTTCTGTTCCAAAGTTATAGATCTAGAGAAAATATAAAACTTTGTAATTTACAGTTTTCCTATTTGAGGTCATTTAGCTGGTCAAAAATTCGTTTTAAGCTCAACAAAGAAACACAACTCGCCACGTCATCAATCCGCGTGTGTGGAATGGAGCGCTCCAATTTGCTCGGTCATCGGCATGGTGGCAGCAGCTCGGCAAGATAACAACGAGGAGGATGACGATGAAGAGGGCTCGCTGCCACCGTAGAGTAGGTTGAGCATGCCAAGGAGGTTGCGGCAGTAGTGGCAACTTGGCGACTCAGCACCGGCATGGCGTGATAGTGCCTCAACCGCCGGCGTGGTGGTGCCGTGGTGGCAGCTTGGCCCTGGAGTGGTGGTGCGCGGTCAGGGGCAGGCAGGCACTGACGTTTGACACTTGGCAAAGTCTCCTTTACCGAGTGTCATTTGTGTAATATCCATAAAAACAAAAGTGTTGACCAAATAAACTAATGTGGACAAAATAATTGACTTTTTGGATCGTTAGCCATATGAACAGCCATATGAACGATCGGAGACCATGGTTGCGTAGGGCCCGACGAAACGAATCCATTTTGATACTCACATGCTACATTTGGATAATCGATGAGTCCGTGGCAAGCAAATCTATCTAGACCATCGGATGTGGTTAGGGTTTTTATTTTATTTCCCTTCTCTCCTACGTCTCATGCTCGGTCACTTTTTCCTTCCGATTCCTTTTCCATCGCCGCCTCCGGCTTCGTTTTGCCTTTCTTCTCCACGTTCCTGTCCCCTGCCAAGCCATCGCCACCCATCTGTTTTGTTGTGTGAGATCTCCAGTGCTGCAGGTAGCAACGTCCACTCCTCTAGGTTCGTCCCTCCTCCTTGTGTTGTGTGGTTTCCCTTGTCAATATAGGAAAAAAGCCTCCCAGTGCCGGTTCATAGGCACCGATTGGTGCCTACGAACCTAATCGGTGCCTACGAACCGGCACTGGGATTCCGGTACTGATGAGCACTCCCATCGGTACCGGCTGGATGAGCCGGTACTGATGAGCGCCATATGTACCTACCAACCGGTACAGAATGGCGCCCGACCCCCGCGAAGAACTGCTTTTTCTCTTTTATTTGTTTCATTTTCTGTTTTTTCTTTATTAGTTTTCTTTTCCTTTTTCTACAACGTATATATACGTATTTCAATTTGTATTCATACTTGAATCCATACTATAGGCCTATATTATGTATTTCTTTTCGTATTTTGATAGAATTAAGTACAAGAAATAATAGCTAGCTAGATAGAATTAATTAAGTACAAGATATGGACATATATACATATATATACACAATAGCTAGATATATTTAAGTACAAGATATGCGTATATACACAGAAGTATCATATACAATTGCTGCAAACTGTTAAATCGATCCTACCAATCTTCATCGTCGTCTTTGTCCGCATCGTCGAGCGTAGGATTATACTTTCCGTCATCGTAGAACTCTGTGCCAGGAGTGATTACTTCATCCAACAAAAACCGAGAGAGCTGCTCCTGAACTACTTTTAGCCTGTCCGTTGGGAGGAGGTTTTGTTTCATTTTCAGAAGTTGTGAGAGAATTTCAAATATAAATAGATATATTAAATGCATTAGCTATAGACATGTCTTGCTCATATTCAATAGCCAAATAATATATATACGTTTACTTACTTCAAATTCAGCCGACGTCACTTTGTTGGACCCTACCAACATGTGCATGAACTCGCATACGTAGTAGCCACATAGGTTGTTCCCTTACACCTGTCTCACAAACTATGTGTAACATGCATGTTATTGAATATAAAGATAACACTATTGTATTATATATTTTCTAAAAACGAGTTCGTACCGGAAGGTTTAACTTTATATCCAGTTTTGCCTCAAAGGGTCGATGGTGTCGTTTGATGTAGCGACCCCATGCCTTGTTTAGTAGGTCGATAATGGGTTGGAATTCTTTTTGCTCCTTTCTCAAACTATCTAGCACTAAAACCCTGCTTCGATCAGGCATTATCACTAGGAGTATCCAATGAAAGCTATAGATATATATATGCACGTAATGTTAGATTTACTAATTATTATTGCATAGCTTAAGAGATGGATAACAATGGTTGATAGTACTCACTGAAAGAGGTATGGCAACAGTATGAACTTCTTGTCTTGAAGTTTATCCAAGAAGGTGTATAAAGTCTTTGTGACAAATTTTGGTCTGTCCTTGATAAGGGTCCATGAAGCCAACGGTATTCCAATCTTTTTCTCCTGTACATCTGCATCTCCATTCAACATAATACGAAGTCAAACAAGATGGGAATGTGAGTAGGCACAATAGCATAATTGTTGGACATAGAATCACGTCGAGAAAAATAACCTACAGGCACCATGCACTGACGAGTGCTTTGTCTAGGGCATCTTGATTGAATAAAAACCTGAATTCCTCGAAATAAATGAATATGTGATCTGGCCCTCGAAAGTAATGCTCGTCGTTGATCCGCAAACCAAGTATTGTAAAATCTTGGCAAATTCCTTCATATCATGTAGCTTGAACATCTTGGTTGGCAAGCGTTTCAGCAGCTACGGCCAGACCAGAGGTTTTCCCAATTCCCATTTGATTGGCCCGTCCGGATGGTCGGGGTCGCCTATCACATGATCCTCCCCTCGCAGCTAGGCCTTCGTCAAGCCGGTTTCCTTGACAAAGTCCACCATATTTTGCTGCTCTTACGAAAGCACCACTAGTGGGGGATCGACTGCTTCCCCTGTGTGCCAAGCTGCGAAATGGTCTTGCCTCGCTTCATGCTAAGTGTGGACTTTCTGATCGAGCGGTCGTAGTCAGTCTAGAAATAATATATGAAGTACCCATTACTCTCTAATTATTTTCTCTAGCTAAAATAATTATTTCAATGATGCATGGTCATGTAATATTCTTCGTAGCTAAAATAAAAAATTTTACTAAAGATTTCACTAAGTAACTATTTCTCCCTTACATTACGCTAATCAAATAATATTCTATAACCAAATATGATTTATCTAACAAAAAAGATGAACAAATAAAAAAAATATCTCTCTACTCAACCTCAATCCAAAAATTTCATAAATTTCTCTAAGTTTAAGGCATCAAACACAATCTACTAATCATCAAAGAGAGGAGAATCAAGCTATTAACCTTAGATACACTCAAATGCATGAAAATGAAGAAAAAAATGGGCATGACCTCCCCTAGGACGTCATTCCTCTCAGAGCAAACGAGGAAGCAGCTTCTGTGCAGACTGTGCTGGTCGGGAGGAGGAAGAAGCCCTTTTTATAACCGGCAAGTTGGTGTCGGTTGGTAACACCAGTCGGTACTGAATGCAAGCAAACAGTATCGGCTGGTAGTTGATACCGGCTGGTAATACTAGCCAGTATTGATTGCTTGCATTCAGTACCGGCTGGTGTTACCAGCCGGTACCAAGTAGCAGCCGGTACTGTTTGCTTGCATTCAGTACCTGCTAGTTTTACAAGCCGGTACCAAATGGCATCACGGGCGGCTGTAGCCGTTGCCTGCTGGTCCCAGTGAGCCATTTGGTACCGGTTGGTGTTACCAGCCGGTACCAAATGACCACGGCCCCGATTACCGAGGCTGATTTGCCCGTTAGTACCAGCTGGTACCACAACCCGTCCTAACGTACATGGGACGAATGGGTGTTTTTCCTGTAGTGTATTTTTCAAAGCTGCTGCGTTCGTGGCTGGCTATCCATTCGGCCAATAAATATCAAATGCATGAGTCATGTGCATCGAATCTTTAGCATCCTTGAACAATTGGAGCATCAGTCGTGCAATCCCATAGGCTTTGACAAATGCATAAGTCACACTGAAGTATCAATTGTTTGAATGAGATAACAATATACAATACCAAATGACCTCGGTGACAGAACAAACATGAAAGACATCCCAAATAAAATTCCGAGATTACCTTACATTAAAGCACTTCTACCAAACAATTGATATCGGCAAATGTTTCATGTGCAAGTTGTATATTACTGTGAATATCAAGGGTTCAAGGCAGTAGCAAGAATAGCAACCATGGCCAAATGATTTGTGCCATCCCTGTAAAAATCCAATATACAAATTGATGATCTGCCAGAAGAAGAAGAAAAATATCAGAAATACTCCCTGAAAGGTTAATCAATGATAAAATCCGATGTACTCTATAATTATAAAAGGAGAAAATACTTCTGTCATAATTTTGAGGAAAGTAATGATATGTATGTAGCTTATTGGATACATTACTTAAGAGCAACTATTATAGGATAATTCATACATATACTAGCCTTACACTATGCAATACAGAAATTTGTACTTGTTTCTCCCTCAATTTATCAAATTAAACAAATTCTATCAAACGTTGCTTGCCTTACATAGTTCTAGAGGTCGCCTCCCTCTTGAGCATTCGCCGATCTACCCCGTTTTTAGAACCGATGATCTACCGTTGTACTTCATGAGTTTCTCATACTCTGCCACAGTTAATAAAGAGTTCAGGCAATTCATGATTCGCGGATGTTACATACTCTATTTTCCAATTAACAAGAGAAAGTGGTGACTGCCATATAGTTCAACACAAAGAAACAATTTATAATTTGATGATGTCACATATTCACAAAACTGTGCAACAAGGAATGGCTACAAAGGGACCATAGCTTCCAGATTCTAACTATGATTATATGAGTGCCACAAGTTTTATACAATTGTGGGGAATCCAATAAAGTTTTGCCAAATAAACTGAAGATAAGAAGAACACTCTGACATGGAAATTATACATGCATCTTTGGTTAATGGTCATTTGCTCTTGTAAAAAACTTTTAATTAATCACATGTTCTGCAAATAAACATACAAATTAGCAAAACTGATATTTGAACACATTTTGTAGTTATGAGAAATGCTTCAATTATATTTTATTTGCAATCCTAAAAAGTCCAGTAAAAATGTCACATAAAACAAGACTATCCAACATGAATTTCTAGACTAATAAAAGAAACCACAAAAGAAACTGTCAAGAACCTCGACATAAGGTAAACACCAATTTGAGTATTGTTTTTTAATAAATGTAATGCAATCCCTATCTGAGTTGTAATTTATTGGACGGAGTAGTTTCTCAAGGTTTCTTTCCTTTTTTAGATAATTGCCATATATTTGTTGGAGATGACGCGGGAGGATATTTAGTTGCCTATTTTAATGGTGCCAAGATATAATGTGGCCCATAAATGTCAAAATATGATGTTGGAGGATATTTAGTTGCCTTTACTTTCCTTTCTGTGGAAAATTACCATTAAATGCCAATCTAGTCAATATTTCCTTTTTTTCAGATAATTGCCATCTATTTGTGTAGGAGCTGCGCGGGAGGATATTTGGTTGCCTTTAAGGTAGTTAAATACGTGTGCATCGAATCTTTTTCTTGGTGGGGCTGTTACTTTTTTTAGAAAGAGATGTAGAGCTGATTTCGGTGCCAATAAAATGCCAAATTTTGGTTTTCTTTTTATGTAGAAGATAGGTGCGAATGCCATATGTTGTTGCGGAGATTGCGCCAGAGAATTGGGGGGGGGGGGTGTTTTCATTTTTCTTGGCAATCAATGTCCTAGGCCCACAGGGTACAAATCTTGGTGACAAAAAAAAGGAGCTGGGAGCGATTTTCAACTTGAGGAGGACGATCAAATCAATCTCCCCCTCAAACTTAGTAGGCACGTGCGACACGCATGTGCTATTAAAACAAAATAGATTCAAAAATATGTTTAGTATATAAAAAGATCATCAAATAGAGTTTATTTATATTAAAATATATAATGAAAAATAACACATTTAATTGAATCATATAGAGCTACAATTTCTTATTCGCTTCACAACATCAAGTTCAACGCTTTCATGGACGTCATAATCAGTGCATACACCGTTTCTAATTTCGGAAAAAAGTGTTACAAAATAAAAATTTAGCTTGAAATATAAAATATTTTAAAATAGCTTCATATTCATAATAAGCACCTGGGTATATTCCAGCTGTTGACACCGTTTTTTGACATTTGTCAAGGCTAAACGATGAAAGAAAGAAAGTGGTGAGATGTTGAGATTGGAATCAGAAAGGATCAGCATCAGGAAGGAAAAAAGGGATCAGAATAGGACAAGGCCAGTAATGGGCGAGGAGAAGAAATCAGAATCGGATATCTGATATGCGAATTGGAATTGGAACTTTAGTGATTGAATCAGAATCACAGATGAGTTTCCAGGGTATAAATATAAGCCCTGAGGGTTGTGAAAAAGTTCTGTACACACCAAAACAAACAAACCTTTAACTTTCATCGCAACTTTACAATTCCCATTGTCGGCGACTTCGCTATTTTGCTTTCACGAGTTCTTCGGGCACGTCAAGGGTGATCAAATCTTAGGGCTTGTCTGTAAGTTGTGTTTTTTACCGAGTATTTTCTAAGCCTTAGCAACCGGCGTATCGTTTTTACTTTGTTTAGATTTATTCAACAGTTATCAGATAAATATTTATGTTTCAGTAACCGGTGCATTGCTGTTGCTTTGTTTAGATTTTATTGAAATCTTTATCCAGCTTAGAATCGGTTATTTTTTGCTTTTATCTGTTCTTCATATTAGATCTGTTTCTAGCCGATTAGATCTGTTCTAGGTGTTTCCTCGCTTAGCTTATTTAATTACATTTTAGTGATTTGATATAGCTTTGCTTCCAATCGGCTGATCTAGCAGTTTGCTTATGGGTTAAATGGAACGGTGCCATTGTAAATATGCAAGTTTGGAAAAATACCACTGCAATTTACCTATTTTTAAACATGCCATTACAATTTTGATTTTCTTTAAAACTTGCCATTTTCTACGTTTTTTATTCTCTTGAACCCACTTACAGATCACCGTATTTTCATATTGCCAAAAATACCCCTAGTATATCTCTTTCTATGTCTCCCTGACAAGTCAGGTCCCAACGTCACCCCCTTCCCCTTGGTCTATCCATCCCCAACCTCTCGCATCCGGCAATTTGTGCCATGGAAGCTGGGCTGGTGGAGCACGACAACAATAAAGCTTGAGGGCTGCGAGAGCACTGGCCGACGCTTGAGACCCCGCAGCGGTGGCGGGAGGGCGCCAGACAACCCTTGGCAACGTGCCGAGCCATGGAATGGTGGAGCATAGATGATGGTGAGTGGGTGGCGGGATGGAGGTGGCGGGGGCTGTAGGCAGAGGGAATGGAGGAGGCCAGTCGTGGTGGGCTCGAAGTCTCGAGCTCCGCCGCTGACTAGTTCCAGCTTCCATGGCGCAAGATGCGTGCGGAAGCGTATTGGGAAGGATGGACAGAGGATGGGGATGACCCGTGGGCTCCACATGTCATGAGATAGTTTAGGAGATGCACCAAGGGCATTCTCGGCGATACAATAATACGGTGATCTGTAAGTGGGTCCAAAAGAATAAAAAATGTAGAAAATGATGAAGGGACTGTGACACCCTAAGAGGGGGTGAATTAGGTGTCTCTAAAAACTAAGGCTCCAATTGCACATATGAAAATCTATTTCAATTTCTATCTAAATGTGCTCTAGGTTTTCTCTATGTGTTGCTATCTCTACCGCTACAAAGTTTTGCATCCTAGGTCCAATCCTATACTAGCATGGCAAGTCTAGGAAAGGTAAATGCGGAAAGTAGTGCGAGTATGAAATGCGGAAGGTAAAGGGTAGAGAAGAGCAAACTCCTGGCACGGCGATTTTTACCGAGGTATCGGAAAGCTCACGAGCTTTCCACTAATCCTCATTGTTGGAGCCCCTCTCAAAGGGAATGCCCTCGCAAGGGCATAAACTCCCCGGACGAGTAACTCCGTGGGTGACCACGGGACTTCCCCACGCGCAAGTGGGTCTCCGCTCGTCCCTCCCCGGATGCTCCTCGCCGCCTCCACTTGGTAGAGCTTCGGCCAAATGCCAAGGGCCTCTCCTCCCTTGCCAAGCACCGGCGGCCTCTCCACAAACTCGGTTGGAGGGTCTCGCAAGACTACAAGCCCCGGATTACAACACTTGGTGCGTGCAAGCACCGGTAAGCAAAGAGGTATGCAAACCTCGCTAAACTCTAGGCTAAACACCTAAGAGATGCGCTAAAGGGTCTAGACTAGCACTAAACACTTTGCTAATCACCTAGATCTTCTATTTAGCACTTTGGTGGATTGAGCACTTAAGAATGTGTAGAACACTTGCCAATATCTTCCCTGAGCTCAAGCACTCTTCAAATGGCCGAGGCAACCTATATTTATAGCCCGAACCAAAGGAGCTAGCCGTTCCAAGCCGTTGCAACCTTTCTGCGTACCACCGACTGATTCGGTGGGTGCAGGAGGGGTACCACCGAATTAGTCGGTGGTGCCACCTCAGCTAGCCGTTGATCCACTGTGTCACTGACATGTGGGGCTGGTCCAACCACCGACTGATTCGGTGCCCGTTCCTCCTTTACCACCGAATGAGTCGGTGGTCTCTGAGTTGATCTTCGTCTTCGATCTTCTTCAGCACCGACTGGTTCGGTGCCCCTTCTTCTTGTACCACCGAATGAATCGGTGCTCACCAGAACCGAACAGCTCTTTCCAGGCTGAAAGTCCAACTGGTTCGGTGCTGCCCACCGAATGAATCGGTGCCCCTTCGAATCTACACAGTACTGAACTAGTATTTCTGGGCATAATGACCAATTGGTTCGGTGCCCCTTGATGACACCACCGAATGAGTCGGTGGTCCTTCTGACTGGGCTTCATAGGGCTTCTATTCCCGCCACCACCGACTGATTCGGTGGGCTACTGCATAGAGCACCGAATGAGTCGGTGCCTCTGTGTTTCCTGTTGTCTTCTTTGCTTCTTTGCGTGTCTTTTCTTCTATCTTCATTGGATGGCTTCAATTTGGATAACCATCATTTGGATATTGATTATACATGCATTTGGATGGCTTCCAAAGTATCCTTGGGACCTAGAAATATCTACAAATATCATCTCGACAAATTATTAGTCCCAATGATTATGTTGTCAATTAATCGCCAAAATCACAAACTATGGCCTAGGGCCATTTTCCTTACAAATGACAAGTTTTAGAAAAGATAAAAATTATAATGGTATGTTTATAAATAGGTGAATTGTAATGGTATTTTTCTAAACTTGTATATTTGCAATGGCACCGTTCCAATAAACCTTCGCTTATCGAGACTCGGCTTTCTTAGCCGTTTTGCTGACTATCCTTCGGACTATAGTTTCTGATTCTGCCTAGATCAGAATCTAGGTTTCCGATTTTAACCAAATCGGACCCTGGTTTCTGATTTTTGCCTAGATCGGATCCTACTGACCATTTTCACCTGTGGAATGATTCGGAATCCTAGCTGATTTGTTCTAGTATTTAATGTTTGCATCTTCTTGTCGATTAGCAGGTCAAATTGACTAGCACACCTTGGTTTATCAGGTTACACCTCTTCGTGTGTTAGTACGCAATTGTCGCCTCCTGATTTTTGCGTCAACACACTTTTGACACGCCCGGTGGGACACGAAAAGCTTCGAAGATGCCGAAAAACAACACCACCAAGGAAGATAGTGCTGCTGTCAACACTAAGAACATCATAAGCGCTGAGATTGGCGATCTGAATGACGAACAGGGAGCTGAGTTTGAAAGAGCTATGGAAGAATACAAGCGGGCTTGCCTTTCATGAGTTTGAAAGTTTCATCGTACGAAGAGTGGAGAAGCTATTCAGAAAACTGAGCTCCCTTAAACGCGTCAGATCACCATTGCTGATGCACCTGGCCAAATGCAAGATATGATCAATCAGGCCATACATCATGCTTTGATAAATCAGGCTGGAGTAATGACTAACACTGTGCATAATGCTGTGCTCAAAACAATGAGGGAAGAGACACCTCAATTCTAGAGGTCTAGCTTATCATCAGCCAACCGATCCTTTTGGAGCCTTTGCATCGGTTGCTTCAGCATCATCTACTGTTACTCCATCTACTGCTACAGTTAATGCTGTCGGTTCCACTTTAACTAATGTTACTACTTCAAACGTGGAATCAGGTGCTGCATGGGCTGCTTTGCCGTTGTCGCAAACATTAGGGAGCTTATCAGGTTCACAAGAGCATCAGCTGCTCAATCGGCTAGTGTGCCGTTTGCTGCAAGTCAAGTTATGCCTCCTCCTCTTAATCAGGATATTTCGCAAGGTGCTCCGATTTATACATCAACAAAGTCGTTCGTCACTTCATCGGCTAAGGAGGTTCTCAAGGATATAATCCAAATACTGGATTGGGTATGCCTCCATAATATTTTATTCCAAGTACTCAGAAAGAAACGATTAATCAGAGTGCCCAAGCCACTGGCCCACATGCTTATGAGGCATATTCCCATAATAATGGAATATACACTACTAATTAAGCGTTTTCTTGGTTTCCACACCCTAACGGGTTGCACTGGATTTATCCGAAAAAAAAAGGTTGCACTGGATTGTGGTGGATAATGTTACACGATATGTTCAGCGTGTAAAAGCACCTCAAGGAGTACACCCAGCTGATCCTAGACTGAGTCAGCCATCATCTCCTCAGCCAACTTACCATAATCAAGTGGTCCTACATATTGCTGCGAATCAGCCTGCGGATTCGGCTGTACAGCTGTTTTCGAATCAAGATGCTACAAATCAGAATTCTGTGAATCGGAATCAATTTCCTGCGAATCAGAATATTGCGATCCAGAATGCGGTGAATCAGAATTCTTTGAGTCGGAATCAACCTCCGCCAGCTGTTCCAGCGCAAGCACAAGGCAATCAAAATCAAGATCCACCTCAGTTAATGGAAAAGCCAAGGCAGGAACAAGTTGATTGGTCTTCAAGGATTGCAGAAGTGATTCAAAGTCAGTTTGGGTTAAAGCCTAAAGTCCAGAATGTTATGTACAGGACTCCATATCTGGCTGGCTATGATTTGATACCTTATCCTCATAGGTATAAGGTGCCTGAATTCACTAAATATTCAGGGCAGGAAGATGTATCAACCATGGAGCATGTCAGCCGTTTCTTGATGCAACGTGGTGAAGCTGCTGCAATTGACCCACTGAAGGTTCGGCTGTTCTCATGTTAATTATCTGGTGCAGCTTTCAACTGGTTTATGACTTTACCTCCGAATTCAATTACTTCATGGGCTGAGCTGGAGAATAAGTTTCATCAGTATTTCTTTGCTGGTACTCAAGAAAAGAAGATTACAGATCTAATAAGTATTAGGCAAGGAATGATGAGACCGTGACAGCATATATTGCTAGATTCAGAGAAGCTGTTGGAAAGTATAAAGATATAGAAAACGATTTTTACTCAAGTGGCTCTTTAAATGATCATTTAGAGAACAGATTTTACAAAAGCTCTTGGAGATGCTCCTATGACCATGATAGGCATGTCCAAATATTAAATTATCTTTTGGTCATCCGGTAGTACAGGACGCTGTTTGTACCGATTTTAAAATCATTACTAATTTTGATTTAGAAAAAGTATAAATGTGTCATTCTCTATCTCTAGTAATAATTTAACACGAGTGGGTTTAATACGGTGTATATATACTATGTGCGAGGATGACACGAGTACGCTGCCAGCATAGTTGATTACTATTATATACAAGTATCAAGTATATACAAATCTGTTTTCCATAAATGTTAGCATATCATGTACCATGCCTATGAGTGCCATCTTTTTTATCCTGCGATCAGATATTTTTTCTAAAAAAAACTAGATAGTCTTTTTGGCCTCTCTGACCACATGTAGCCAAGTATTAGAAAATTCTCAACTTAAAAGCTGGAAAAAATAATAAAATATATACCAAACAAGAAGTAAATCAAAAGAAAATATACGCTTCTTTATCTGTTGTTGGCAAAGATATTCAAAACAACGACATCCAACGATATGTCTGCTATAAATATAATTATATCAGATATTCACACGAATTAAATCCTCATGATGGCTACATAGAGTATCTTATAGTGCACCATGCCTATATATTGGAGCATCCTGTTGGAATCACACAGGTTGTTTCTTGACCAACTCATCACAGCAAGCTATAGGTAATAGGTTCTTAGTGGTTAACTATGACCGTCCTTGATGGGAGAGCAGGTGTTCTCCTCCTCCTCCTGTTAACAATAATCTCCCCCCACCCCGTGATTGGTGAATGTACCGCTGAGCAGAAGGAAACTATCCTGCATGAATGCAAAGGGTATATTATTAAGCTTCCAGCTCGTTATCCACGATTTCAACCAACCCCGGACGATCCCTGTTGCAAGAGTGTGAGATAGGTTCCTGGGAGGGATATGGACTGCATTTGGAGAAGACTTACACGTGCAGAGAAGAAGAAATTCGACAAAATATGGATCTTGTCTCTGGAGAGGATATGCAAGGATCCTAACCCAAGTCACAGCCATCTGGTAAATAAAAAACATTAATTGTTGATTGATTTTATATTACAAAAAATATACAAGGAAGAGCTTATAATCGTATAATAAGCTATATGAAATCTGTTTGGTCATGTTTTTGCTTCTAGGGCATTATGTGAAGGTTTGGATGCCAATACTGATGGATGGAGTATCAAGGAAGATGCATGTGCTAGTTAATAAAATCGTTCAGAGCTTAACCATTATGATGTACTACGTATGTCTTTGGTTTAAGAAAAAGTGTTTGATGAAGGTATTCTATGCCATTATGTTTTTCCTGGAGCTTTTGTCTCTAGGGCGAAAACTATTAAAAACAGTCAGAAAAACACCTTACCACTTTCGCTTTCACATAACCTGAAATTTAAAACCAAATCAAGAAAGCAGCTAGTAGGGAAAACGATATCTCACAGGGTGCCATAATTGTTATTAGACACTGAAATCAAGCTCAGAGGCGGACACAAAATCCGTCCGCCTTTATTAATCACATGCATTAGCGGAGGCAGACATTGTTTATTTAAGGAGGCGTCAGGCACACATTAAAATAACCGCCTCCAAAAATAATCTATTTCTTGAGGCGGACGTTTTAATATGTCTTCATCTTAAAATCATTTTGGGAGGCAATGTTTCAAACTTATATCTCCCTCTTATTTCTCTCCACCTCTCTCTCCCTTATGCAGCCACCAGGCCCTCCTCTGCGTGATGTCCACCTTTATGCCCTCCTCCGTGTGATGCCTCCATGCCCCGCCTTCGCTCTAGATCCGGTGGCCGAGGCGCGAAGCGATGGTACAGAGGGCGCGAGACTAGTTGCAGTGCGGTGGCTTCCCAGATCCTCCCCTGCATCGGCCCCTCCTCCCTCCCTCCTTCGTCCATGCGACGACGGCATGGATCCGGTGGCGGGGAACGGCTCGGCCGGATCTAGCGGCGGCGAACGGCTCAGGCTTGAGGCAGAGCACGCGGCAAGGCATGTGCAGACGACAACGAGGAGGCGGCGCACGGGGGGCGCCAAGGTGAGGTGGGTGGTGCGGATCTGGCGTGGAGGCCGAGCAACGGCCTGGATCCGATGGTGGGCCGCTGCGGTGGGGCAGCACAACGCAGCTCCGGCGCTGGAACGGCCACACGTGGATGGTGGCGGCGCCCCTGGATGGGCTTGGTGGGCCTGTGGTGGGCTTGGCGGACCCATCCAGGGTTTTTGACCTTTTTTGAATTTTCCCGATTATGGAGGTAGACACAAAACCGCTAGTTGATTACTACTTTTCTACAAATATCAACTATATACACATCTCTTCTCCATAAATGCTAACGTATCATGTACCATGCCTATGAGTATCCATCTTTTCTTATGCCTGCGATCAGATATTATTGTTTTTGAAATGATAGATAGTCTTTTTGGCCTCACCAACCACATGTAGCCAAGTATTTATAAAATTATCAACTTAAAAGCTGGTAAAAATAATAAAATATACAAAGCAAATATATGTCTCTATATGTTGTTCGCGAAAATATTCAAAACAACACGACTTCAAACAATATGCTTGCTATCAGATATTATTTTGTCATCAGATATTATAAGCGCACACCAATCAAAATCATGATGGGTGCATAGAGTATCAAATAGGGAACCATGCCTATATATTGGAGCATGCTGTTGGAATCACAAAGGTTGTTTCTTGACCAAACTCATCACAGAAAAGCTAGGTTAGCAGTCAACAATGACCACCCTTGATGGGAAAGCAGTTGTTCTCCTCCTCCTCCTCCTCTTCCTCCTCGTCCTGTTAGACATAAATCTAGTGATTATCCAATACCTATTTTACTAGCAACATAAATCTATACCTATTTCTAAAGCAAGTAACATTGTTGTCCAGTTTTTTTGTCTGCTGACCCACTTAACCATCAGAATAGGAGAAAACCTAAAGAAAACCGGAAGCATCAATTTGCTTCATCCACGCGGTTCGCTTGCTGCGAGGAAACCGTACAAACCGGAAGTGCTAGATACTGCGCCACTTGCCCAGGAGGAAATCTTCCGAACCGGAGCTCTTCATCCGAACAGGAACAAGAGCAAATCGGGATCCACACCAGAGGAACAGACAGAAATCGCTTGAAAAATACAGCGCGGCAGGGGGATTCGAAACATAGATTTCTCCATTCCCGAAGGAGACTAAGCTGATTTTTGCTATATATTGGCGTACATGTTATACATGAAGGATATTGACAGTAATGCACACCCTAGGTGGTTTAGTTTAAACCAGTGTACGTACTCCACAATTTAACAAACCAATAATAAAAAGAAGTAGCAATGATGTAAATAAAATTAGTAAGGATAAGAAATTAGCAGGCATATCAAACTCCCAACTAAATATACAAAACATAGGATGATACTTCTATTCATCAACCCTACAATTATTGTTAATCTAAAAAGACATGTGTTTGTTGCTATGACAATAAAAAAGAGTGAAAATCAACCAAGAAATTAAATTGCATGCCGCAACACAACAATACGGTCTAGCATGCACAGCTCAACAAGTGCATATGTCAGCCAGTGAGAATGACAAAGAAAGAATGACATAACAAACCAAACAAACCAATAATAAAAAGAAGTAGCAATAGTGTAAAGAAAATTAGTAAGTCTAAGAAATTAGTAGGGCATATCAAACTCCCAACTAAATATACATGACAGAGGATGGTACTTCTATTTCACAACCCCACAATTGTTAATCCAAAAAAACATGAGTTTGTTGCTATGATAATAAAAAAGAGAGAAGATAAACAAAAATATGAAATACGGTCATGCAGGCAAACTTAACCAGCGCATATGTCAGCTAGTGAGCATGACAAAGAGGGAATGTCATAGAAACTAGCATACGAAAGATGCATGGGTTGAACTCCTGCTTGTCGCTCCCTGCAATCAATGATTTGAAAACTAATACTAAGCATGAAAATCATGTAAAAATTATTCATGTAGCTTCAACTAGGATACATTGTTAGAATAAGAGATAATGTGGTGCTATGTTAATCTGTTTGTGACAATTCTCGCCTCTAGAAATTCTCTTGCTTAAATTCAAAATAATAAGGACTTAACCCATTTAGTAGGAGGAATTATGTAAGTAAAAAGTTAAACTTTTATCAATTTTGTAAAAAATATAGACGATGCAAGTGCAACCGAAAGAAAAAAAAATATTATGAAACCAACCTCACCTAATAAATATGGTATGAACTCAGTGAGTTTAAATACAAAATAGTACACGAGGTGTATCCCAATTTTAAAATATATCGCCTTCAGCCCGTAATCATGCACAGGTATGTTTGCTAGTACTAAAAAATCCAGTTGTGCAATAATTTTATTGAATGATACTAATCTACATAATCATCTCCAAATAAAAGTCAACCGGTATGGGTGGGTAGCATCCCACATTTGTATTGACAGAATCAACTAAAAAAGGTAAATAATTTTTTGTGCGTATCCCACGTTCGTCTCTACTAGTAATATACAAATGCAAATCTCTTCTTCATAAATGCTAATGTTTGTGTATCGTGCCCATAGGTATCCGTCTCTTTTTTATGCTTGAGATCAGATATTATTCTTTAAAAAGATGATAGTCTTTTTGGCCTCTCCAACAATATGTAGCCAAGTAAATTTATAAAATTATCAACTTAAAAGCTGGTAAACAAATAACAAATATACACCAAAGAAGAAGTAAATGAAAAGCAAATACATGCTTCTATCTGTTGTAGGTGAAGATATTAAAAAAAAGGACTTCCATCGATATGCTTGCTATCCGATATTATTACGTCTTCAGATATTATTGTAAGCGCACCATATGCCTACATATTGGAGCATCCTGTTAGAATCAAACAGGTCGTTTCTGGACCAACTCCTCACAACAAAGCTAGGTTAGCAGTCAACCATGAGAATCCTTGATGGGAGAACAGGTGTTCTCCTCCTCCTCCTCCTTTTAGCGATAATCTCACCCCACCCAGTGATTAGTGATTCTACCTATGAGCAGAAGGCAACCATCCTGCGTGAATGCGAATGGTATGTTGAGAAGGTCTACGGTCCAGGTCTTGTTGTAGAACCAACGACGGACAGCTCCTGTTGCAAAAGTGTGAGAGAGGTTCCCGGGAGGGACATGGATTACATTTATGAAAAACTTACAGGTGAAGAGGAGGAGAAATACAACAAAAGAAGGATCAGGAGTCTGGAGAAGATCTACGAGGATCGTCCTAACACGATTCCTCCCCCTTCTCACCTTCATCATGGCCATCTAGTAAATAGAAAATTTAATTGCTGATCCATTTCATATTATCTTCTATCTATAAAAGAACGAGTAGAATTAAAAACGTTTCCCACCCAAATCGGGCCCATGGTACCCCTCACACCAGACCCATGTGTAAGAGTCAACGGGGGTGGGGAGGGGGTCAAACCCACCAAAACCGAGAGTTAGAGAATGTTGTTAGATTTAGTCCCACATCGGTAATTGATGGTGGGGGAGCACAACAGATAAGGTGGGGTAGTCCTCGTACTATCAGGCTAGTCTTTTGGGTTGAGTTAGGCCTGAGGCCTTGGTTGTTGTTGGGCTCCGTGGACCTAGGCCTGTGAGGCACCGGCTCGTGTGTACAGCGGGCCAGACCGGATTCCGCTGCGTCAATGTAACAAATGTTTCCACCAAAATCATAATTATTTTACACC
Source organism: Digitaria exilis (assembly GCA_015342445.1). Taxonomy (NCBI): domain Eukaryota; kingdom Viridiplantae; phylum Streptophyta; class Magnoliopsida; order Poales; family Poaceae; genus Digitaria; species Digitaria exilis. The sequence continues at coordinate 1,897,998 of JACEFO010001613.1, forward strand.
CACGTTTCGTTACCCACAACTCGTGGTTATCGCCGATATCTCGCTCATCCACGACACGACACGCAGCCAGGGCGCAGGTGAAGAGACGAGACGAGACGAGACGAAGGCAGCGAATCCCTTGCGGTGCCCGTGCCTCCAGAACTTTGCGTCCCCAACGCTCGCGCAGGTCCACTCCTCGCTGACCACGGCCCAACGGCCCAGCCGGACAGCTCCGCCTCCGCTCTCGGCTCTACTCCACTGGGCTGCCTGTGCTTCTCCGCACTGAGGGAGAGAGAAGAACGTGCTTGTGTGTGGAGAGATAGAGGTAAATTCATCATTTTCATTTGATGCGAAACCAAAGAGATCGCTGGTAGATACTTACACACGGGGACAATGACACGCCTCATGAAGTATCATAAAATATGCCTTGTAAAATACCATCACACATATGCCTGTTCATTTGGATGGCACACTTGCATGGTACGGTGTAAAGAATTTTCCATATCAAAGCCAAACAATAAATAAAAAACAGGCTCCTTAGATCCACCGTACACCATCGTCTTCGACACGTACTTCACCCTCGCACACTAATCGTCCATCCCTCGATCTATACTTTAACATGGTATATACCCGACCGGGTGCAGCGTTCGATTTCGAACCCAATATGCAACCTAAATCATAGAAGTATTTTATATCCCGTACAATTTCAAGGTTCTTTGTTCAAATAATAACACACTACCAACTGTGCTACTGAAACTTTGGAATTATTCTAGCTGTTTCTAAACATTAGCTTTTCTTTTATAGAAAAATCTAAACATTAGCTGGTATATATAGACTTTTGATAGTGGATCAGCTATACTTTTGTATCACGTGCGTGTCGCATGTGCGTTTTTGCTAGTTTAAAATATAAAATCAAGAGCTTATAATAAGCTATGAAATCTGATTGGCCATGTTCGTTTTCCTTCTAGGCTATGTGAAGGGTTGGATGCCATTGCTGATGGATGGAGGCTCAAGGAAGATACATATGCTAATTAATAAAATATTTTAAAGCTTAATCATTATGATGTATGTCTTTGGTTTAAGGAAAAGTGTTTGATGAGGGTTTGCTATGCCATTATGTTTTCCTTGAAGCTCTTATCTCTAGGGTGAAAACTATCGAAACGGTCAGGAAAACTATCAAAACTGACAGCATGAGAAGTAGCAAATGTAGTATACACTTTTTAACCAGGTGGTGCCGGTGGCCTAGTGGTATTTTTTTTCTAGTTATTTTACATGACAAAGAAGTATTTAGCAAATTAAGAAAATAAAAGGCACAAGTTCATTTTATACCATCTAACTATTCGTATACCGTAACCATTGCTACCAATTCTGCAACTGAACTGACTACATAAAAACCATTAAACCAACTATTACCAGGCTAACTCACCTACACTTCATGAATGAAACATGATTAGTGCAAACATGAACTCACAGACTAAAACCCTAAACAAGTGACTATCATGAATTAAAACCATCTGCTAACGCAGACGTCACGTAAGTGTTGCCGTGGAAGAAAACCATAACATAAACACTACAAGGCAGTGAATCAAAACCAGCTGCTAATAATGCATCCCTCGTGGATCAAAACCCTAAAACGAAGGATTAGTTTGAAGCCTATCTGATTTGCGTGGAAGAAAACCCAAAATCTCTACTACAAGTAAGGCGTTTTCTCACCAGGCAGGATGCATGTGTGGGTGTGTGAGAGCATCTCCAGTCGGGCCCTAAATTTGAGCCCGTATATGGCGTTTTCAGGCCGGCCTGGGTAATTTAGGGGTCTGACTTTCACTCTGTGCTCCAGCCAGCCCGAGCGAATGGCGGCCCATAACCAGTGGGCGTGTCTCGCCGCCGCCGGATGCTCGGTCGCGCTCGAGCTTGCGCTTCGTCGTGACCGCGCCGGCGACCTCGCCCCTCGCTGCCGTCCACCCTCTCTCCCTCCCGCACCCACCGGCGACTTCCTTCCCACCACCAAATTTCACATCTTGGCGAAGGTCTTCCCCCATGCCGCCTCCTCGCCACTGCCCGCCGCGCGCCTCCAACAACAACGACAACAACGGGGCAGTGGAGGGGCCGGACCACCTTGTGGCCATAACTGGTGGCCGCGGTCGTGCTGCGTCCCTTGGAGTGTGAGCAAAATCAAGTTGGGGAAAAGAAGTGGCGGCCACAGTTGGGGCTCGAGGTCAGCTGCTCGCTGTGCTCGCGCAACAGGGCGCCGCTCACCTGCGCTTGGCCGTTGCCCTCCTCCGCGTGTGGAGAAGGGCACCGTTCACATTCAGCAGCTCGCCCTCACGCGAGCAGCTGGCTGCCGCTCCCCAGCGGCAGGTCGTCGGCCGAACGCGCAGCAGGCCGCTGGTGCCAGGCCGCCACTATCTCCAGGTCTGTAGATGACCTTCGGAGTGTGCTGCTACTTCATTTGTCTGACAAACAAAACCTATGTGCTGGCAATAGTTTGCAGCCTGAATTCTACTGAATGTTAACTGAATGTTAAAATAGTTTCTGCATCAGTTAACTGAATGTTAACAGCTAGGACTGAATGACACAAGATTGAAGGATCAGCATCTGTTCGAGAGCAACTTCAGGCCAATTACTGAAATGTGTGTTTGTGGCATAGTAGTATCCTGTGCAACATTATATTATGTACATAGCACAATTGTCATTCAGTTAGCTTGTCGGAATATCTGTACATAGCACAATTGTCCTATTCTGGATATCTGAAAGTGAGGAACTGTCATCTATGTATGTCCTTTCTTTGTGATGTATGGAAAATCTGAATGGCAACTTTCTGAATTTGTCCAAATGACAGTAAATATGGCTCATTTCAATTGGGTTGTCATAGGTTTCTGATTTTCTTTGTCACATGTTTCATAATGTTCACAATCTGATTTGTACAAATCATTCAGTGAAACTGCAGTGAACCTGCTCTTTTGTCGATGGTCCTGTTAGCTACGTACAAGCTAACTGCAAGCTAAATTTCAGTTATTTATAGTGAACATTGAGATGAATTTCAGAAACTTAGTTTTTTCCAGATTGCTTTTGTCATCAGGAAAAATGATGCCTTGTCTACTGGTTCTCCAACCAATCTGAGCTATTGAGGGCTTTGTAATCAGAGACATTACAAAATTGCTTTTTTCACACCTATATGTCTACTGTCCATAACATGCTTGCTGGACTAGCTGAACTAGCTACACTGGATCAGGAACATGTCTGCTGCATAGTCCAGAATTTTTTTCAGCTACTGATACTTCATCTATGGTCAGCCATTGTTTCATCATTAAAGTAAACCTGAAAATCTGAGTTGCACAGTTGATTTTGCATGTTCTTTTTATGCGGGATTGATGCACAATATATATCCACCCAAATGCCAACGATTAGTTATTGATATGCTACTTGAAAAGAAATAGAACTCAAAAGTTTTAACCGATGCAGGGTCATATCAAAGGCTAGACTATTGTCTGAATATTCATTGATGTGTTAAACACTTGGCAAGTGCAGACATCTTCAGTTGGATTGTTTCTGGACAATTGAGGTGATAGAATTATACTTTGGTGGAACATGTGAACTTGCAGAGGCTACACTGGTGTACAGGGCTGCAATGAATTTCAGAAACTGAAACTTAAATGGACAGCAGACACATGGATTCCACCTGGTGCAGAACAGAACAATGCTTGGTCAGCTGAATTTACTTTACAGAGCATAACAAATGCTTCAATTCAGACTACAGTCCTACAGAGTGCACAATAGTCAGCTGCAGTGATGCCTTGAAAAATCTGAAACCATTCTTGCTAAATCTGAATAAGTCAAAGATCAGATTAAGTCTTAATAAGTTTCAGTCACAGGTTAGCTCTCGAAAAAAAGCAAGTTCAGTTTCAGTCACAAGTTAGCTCTTGAAAATGAACAGATCACTCTTGAAAATGGTCATGCCATGAATTTTCATTAAAGTGAAACTTAAGTTTGGGCATGACATGAGAAGAACCATGAGCTCGGCCTCTTCACATGGACAGTACACAAGTCTGAATAAGTCTCTCACCATTCATGCTATTCTGAACCATGAGCTATAATTCTAAAATCTAGACATACATAATTCAGAGCTTGCTCATGTTGCAGCATCAAGGAAAACCATACATAAGATAATTCAGAGATGAATCTGAAAATAATAATTCAGAGATGAATCTGACATCAGAACTAATTATTACATCTGAAGCTCTTGTTATTTTAACTCTTGGCAGAAATAAACAGAGCAGAACAATGCTTCACATCATTTTAACTCTTGTCTTCAGTTTGTTCATTGTCTTCAGTTTGACATATGCTCTTTGGCTTTCATCCATATCGGCCGTGATGTAGAACATGAATTTTTGCTCTTGATCCCACAAGAACTTAACCTTTTGCTCTTCATCCAGTATGCGCCCCCGGGGAGGGAGCCAGAGTGTTGGAGTCGGTCCCTGTTGCTGCCGCTGCTGATGAAACCGAAGGAGCAGGCGACGATGGCGACTCCGTCGATGGGGCAGGAACTGAAACAACGTGGAAAAGGATGGTCAATTACAGGTAAAGTCTCATCTGAAATCATTGCCTAGTACTGGATTTTTCGACGGGTGTTTGTACTTGGGTAATCAAGAACCAAACGCACCTGGAGACGCGTTGGGGACGCCATGAACAGAAACTTCATTGGCAACAGGAACAAGAACGAGATCATCCATCATTCAAATGATCACACCAATCAAGCATCTAGACGAATGGCTCCAGAGTTGCAATGGTAATAGTAAACAACACGAGACGATGTTGAACATGCGTACCGTGGCACTTGCTGACGGGCGGCGTCTTGACCTTGCAAAGTGGCGGGCAGCTGCAGGGCGAGCGTGGCGTCGAGGACCTGCCGTGGCCGGATGCCGCTGCGATGGACCTGGCTGTGGTACGACGCTGCCGGAGCAAGGACTTGCCGGTCGTGTTGGTGCCACGAACATCGAGCGGGTTTCTTGGACGCCGAGGTAGGCGCGACCGGACGGGAGGGCGCCCGTTGCTCGAGATGTCGTGAGACAGCGGCGCCCCGGCCAAGCACGGTGGCGGCCTGGTCCGGCTCGCCCTGTCGCTGTCGGTGCTCGAAGTCGGCCGTACGTCCCCAGAGGGGTGGATCCGGCCATGGAGGGGGTTCTACCGGCGGCGGGCGACGCGGGAGGACTTCCATGGTGGGCGCACGACGGTGGCGGCAGAGGCCGACGTGTTGGATTGATCTCCTCAGTCCCAAAGGCCCAAAGGCCGTGGGCCTTGATCCGCGCCCTGATCGGGGGCGTCCAACCCAACATGGTTGGTGGGCCCCTGTCGCCAACGCTATATAAAGAGTGGTGGGGGCCGCGGCTCAAGGCACAAGGTTGAACTGAGCTCGCTCCCGACCACTCAATGAAACCCTAGACCGATCCAGAGAGTTAGCGCTCCGGCGGCGGGAAGCTCCACCACGACGTCCTTCGCCGTTCCCGACCAAAGCTGGTGGTGACCTGAAGGCCGACACGACCTACTGCGCAGGGCTTCCTCCTCTTCTCCGAACGTCGCTGCCCATGCGCACACCTTCCCCAATGAACCTGCCATGGCTGAGCCATCCAACATCTCTACTCGTGATGGTATGGATCTAACCCCTCTCCCTTCTCCATTCCTAGATCTAGAACTCCCAGACACATACACACTCGTAGATCAATTATTTCCTATCTAGATCCACACACTAGCGTTACACAGAAATCACAATTGGCATCAGTCGCCTACTAGATGTGTAGATCTAGTTCGGATCAAGAGAAATCAGAAAGGATTTGGCAAGAAATCAAGACACAGATCACATCTCGAAACCCTAGCACACAGATCCATATCCCCACATCACAGCCCTTGATTCCCCATACACAGATCCGGCGAAACACGTTGGAAGACAAAATGAAAGCTAAATCAAAATCAACCAAGATGAATAGTAGAAAGATAAATAAATCAAATGTAATTCTAAATCTAAATTGTAAATTTAAAACAAATGAAATTAATATGACAAAATATGACAAAAGTGACTGTTTATGATACGAACATATATATATAGGGGATGCCAATAAATACGTAAGGAAAGTGTGTATAATAACATTTCCTGCAGGGCACGCCCGCATCTTCCAATTGGCGGTACATAACCAATTAGCAAATGATCAACCACGATTGACATGGAATACGTCGATAATCCTTTTTGTATCGAGATGTGTTACTATAATTTTGCACCGTGATCTCCATTAATGCATGCCATAAGAAAAAATGATATGATGCGTTACTTTCCGCGCAGCACGTAAAATTAATATATTCACCTTCTTTTATTAGGATGCGCGAATAACTTCGTTCACAAAATGTGATTAGTGACCTCAGGAGTCTTAGCAAAGAATCAAGAAATTCCAAATTACGTGCACATCTATAGGGAATTATACATGTGCCTTTTATACTCTTCATCATTTGTTCGTTCTTCTTCTCGGAACAAAACTGTGCGGCCATCATGTCTACCACCCACACTTTCAATTGGAATGCTCAATGGAGTGAGCTCATTGCAGATGCATGTAGCAACATCATTGACCGTCTCGACTCCCTTGACGCTTTGAACTTGTCTGCGACATGCAGATCTTGGGCTAGCGTGTACATCGATCTATGTACGAGGCGTTTGAAGTCAGGTATAAACTGCAAACTGGATTGCATGATTTATGATTCTATATACATATTTTATCGTATCACATGTACTTAATGTCCAGCCCACCAAAATTGTCCGTATATTACAGGCCCGCCTATCCTATTGACGTCTATGTCAGACATCGATGACAGCAGGGTTTACAGATTGGAAGGGGCACGTTTGGACTTCATGATATAACTGAAGGACGATTAGAGATTATTACAAGGGAGGCACTGAACAAGAAAGTATGGATGGGTGGAAAGGATGTCTGGCTCGTCACTTCGGATAGCAAATGCGTGATGAGTCTTCTTAACATTAAATCTGGTGAGACTTGATTACTGCCGTCATTCTCAACCATCAGTATTATTGAAGTCAGTGAGTACTATGATCTCGATTTTCTCTGCAATCATTGTACCCGTACTCTCCGGCGTGTTGTGCTATGTAGAACACCGTCTAACACCTGCGGTTACCTGGCTATTGCTTTATTCTCTGACGGATTGTTGGCATACACAGCAAACGATGACAATGACTGGAAATTATTTAACCTCCCAACAGAATATGAAGTTGCTACAGATAATGTCCTGTGGTCTACATGGATGTTGTTCTGCACAAGGAGAAAGTAGTTGCTGTTGATGAATAAGGATATATCTTTTATGGGATTTATTTGAAGCACCCCGATGATTATCCTGTGAGGTTAACAGCAGCACCAAACGTTGCCGACTTAGAAACCACGAATCAAGTATACTACCTTCCCCACCCGCCAGGTGAAACCACGAATCAAGTATACTACCTTGCCCACTCACCAGGCGATGAGCTTATAATAATTGTGCTAGTGGCGACATAGAGTCGATGTCCAGGTATAAACCATCAACCATCGTTTAGGGTGCTAGTTGATTAGCACGATCGGTTAGAGAAGCCAACCCGTAGGACAATTCACATACCTGATGAGGTTGCAGGAGCTACATGGCGGAGGGTCCAGAACATTGGCTTTGACAAATCGTTGTTCATTGGATTGAACTACCCATTCTATGGCACTTGGCCTGGCGTCAGAGCTAACAGTGTTGTGAGATTTGACATGAAGGATGAAGCATGCACGAAGGTTGAGATGTATGACTATCTAGTGGGAGATGCTGCTCGTTTGTGGGAACGTTGCCCAATTTGGACACCGACTTGGTTTCATCAGACGATGCCATCAATTGCCAATAATTAATATCAAGAGTGTCACTTTCTTTTATATTTATAATAAATTCCTCAGTAAGGAAATGGAATATGAATTTATATTTGAATATTATAAGTGATAATGTTGGTCTATATTGTTCAGCCATTGAATAGCGGCTTTCATCACCCTCTGTATTAGTCTTTTGACTTGGTTAACTATAATGTAATTTCACTTACACATATGCTTATTGTTATTATGCCCACATGGCCTTATACATACCACTATAATGGAGCAACCATTTAATATGGGCTGAATATGGGCCCTCCGTGTCATATTCAACCCATATAAAATGTTCATCTCGCTCCCACTCCTGATCATATTGGGCCCATATAAAATGTTCATCTCGCTACCGCTCCCGTGTCCGTCCTGATTCGCACTACGGCCCTTCGGTTACCGCTGCCGCAGCGGCTTCTCGCCTCAAGAATAAGGAGAGCGACGATTAGCTTACCAAACAACATTTTGTTCTTATATGTGGAAAATAGGGAATCAGATATACATTTTATATTACTAGTATCGTGCCCGTGCGTTGCTACGAGAGCAAAAATCAAACAACATAGCACATGACAAACGATATTATTGTAAAACAAAACAACATTCTCTATCAAATAAGTCTAATAATGCTTGTGCATTGCTATGGAAGGTAAAAAAAATATACATTAGCATTTTGAGTATCAGCAAGACTAATGCTACAACATAATGGCAAAAAATAGTTTATTTAAATTCCTTCATCCTCCTCATTGTCATCCCATCATATATACAAGTCGGGTATATAAGTAAACATCTTATATGTGACTTGTGATATCATGGCTTAAATTCACATATGCCCTTACAGCAAAGATAACAAAACAAAAGCCACTTCTCAGATACAATGCATGAACACCATAAACAAATATGTTGTCACCACAATGCTATAAGAAATAATAACCCCATCCTCATATTTTGAAAAAGGAAAAAAAGATTACCATTGTATTTATTGTAACACAATGTTACCAGGATATTAACTTACACTAGTGGAGAACCTAGCATTAGTACTGGGCCAAAAGCCACGTTAGTACCGGTTATGTAACCGGTACCGAGCTCCCGGTACTAAATTGGCAGCCCCGTTAGTACCGACTGCAGCAACCGGTACTAATGGGACCGCAGGATCAGAGGGGTGGACCAGTTAGTACCGGCTGGTAACGGGTTTCGAGCCAAAAAAATAGAGAAAAAAATTTGCAAGTCACAAGTCACGGCAATTTTTCAAGCGTAAATGCGCGTGCGCGGTTCGTGGGATTCGAACTCACAACCTCTAGCCTCGCACGTAACGCCCTCTAGCATCCCACCTATGCATCAGTTGTGATTGAGTGGGATATGCTTTCCTTTTAAACTATACCTTGTGGACCCATTTAGTGGTGTTACCAGCCGGTACTAAATGCCAAAATTTAGTACCAGCTGGTGTTACCAGCCGGTACTAAATGCACGGGGGCCTCGGGAACCCCCGGGACCATTTAGTACCGCTGGTGTTACCAGCCGGTACTAAATGCCAAAATTTAGTACTGGCTGGTGTTACCAGCTGGTACTAAATGGTCCGAGGGACCTAGGGACCCCTCAGGGACACGTTAGTACCGGGTTTTAAGACAACCGGTATTAACATGTAAGGGACGAATGCTCGTTTCTCTAGTAGTGTTAAAAGTTCCTAAAACGAGAGGGGCATACCTCTTTAAAACATGAGCCAATAATTTTCGGCCTAAATACACTATCATATATGATCACGTATTGAATGATGAAGCAGCTTACCACATGCACGCTTGTATTAAGCCGGGTGATCATGTAAACGTGATCATACAACGTTTAGCATGACGGTGGGCGGTGGCTTCCTACCTTAAGATCCCTGACATGCACTGATGCACATTCCTGTCAAGAACAATTCTCTCAGGCTATGGTATAATTCAATCAAAATTCTATCACTTTCTGATATATCTCCACTCTTTAAATTCATCACTTCAACTCTTTTCTAAGTCCACCCATATTTGTGTCCCCAACAGTCATGACTTCTTCTATGTCCACCCAACTCTGTGTCCCACAAAATAGAGTCCATCAAAATCAATGATCGAGATCAACTCTTAACCCTCATCACTCAAATCCAAAGGCCCATGTCAATTCTTCCTCTCTCATCATCGCTCGTCCGCCTCCCACGGTCCCACCCCCACCCCGACTCCACCCAACGGTTTCTCCCTCGCGGCCTCACCTATCCTGCACGCCGCCCGCATCCTGTATCACCGCCGCCAGCCCGCTACCCATCCGCGACACACGGAGAGACGCTGGACGGCGACCGTTGTGGCTCGTCACCTCAACTCGACGCACTGTCGCCGCCTCCTTAGGAGTGCGGTGGTCGGTGGCCGTCACCGATGTCGCGCCGATGCCGCTATCGCATCATCCTGATATGGACGTGGCCGCCGCCCTTGTGGAGATACAACGCCTTTAGTCTTGCGTTGTTACCGCTGCCCTGCTCGAGGTACGTAGCCTGCAGTCCGTAATGCAGAGGCCGCCGCCGCTACAATCTGCGTCAACCAACGACATGTGTCCTCACTCGATTTTATATTTTTATGGTGAGTGCATCCAGACAGAGATTGATTTCTTCTTATTTTCTCTAATCGACTTATCGACTACAGTTTGCTTCGATGGGTAGGAACTTAACTTCAGAACATGGTTCGGTCTTAAGAAAAAGAAAAGAATAAATACTAATTTAACTAGGGATCCTACAACAACAAGGCTAAAACTACCTTGGATATACTGCAGTAGATTAGTGCTGCACTCTGCGTGTTGCTTAAACTCTTACTTAGCATGCACTTTGCAGTGTTCCTACTGATGGGAGTATGCCTAGATTTTCAGCATCCCTGTTATTTAGCATATATTAAACTAAAATGTGGATAAACCAGGAGATGTTATTATTATTTTTACTTTCCATGATATATTAATCGTTTAGGATGGAGATGTTATACTTCCAATTAAATTGATGTATATATATATTTAACGCAAATTTGTTTTCCCAATTACACTGCTGGATTAATCATGCTTTAACTGTTATTTAGGTTATTAATAAGCATGGTGAGAACAGTATGAATGTTGTAGAAAGAGGAAACGGAATCTTGTAACCATGACCATGTCACCCATGCATTCCTTAAAATGCTTACACCGACAAAGTGACATCTTCTTTTCCATGGTTTGCAAAAGAGGATTCACAAAACAGCATACTGAATGCTGATACTTATTTACGGATGGAATATGTAAGGTTTTTTATACTCAAAATGCTCATTTACGGATAGAATTTACTTTCAGTTTGCATGCTACAGATTTTGGGCTATCGAAAGTTCTTATCTGTTGGGTCCTGGTGGTATGAGCAGTAATGTTTGGGCTATGTCTATATGTTTCAACTGCACCATTGTCCCTGATCTTCTTGTTGCGGCCTCTCTAATTACCATACTATTTCTTGGTGTAAATTTTTCTTGGACTAATTATGATTTTCTATAGTTAACAGTGCAACACTAACAAATGCAGGTTGATTTTTATTGTATGATGTTATACTATTTCTTGGTGTAAATTTTTCTTGGACTATGCATCAGTTTAATTAGTGTGTATTTATGGTCCCACGCACATAATCAATGGGTTTCTCTGAAAGAAATGTCTTCGACGGGCTCAAAGTAGGGTTTGCAGTAGGACTATGTAGTACGAACATCAGTTAACCAAATTGTTTTCAGGTACTTACAGTAGGACTATGCGGTACTATGTAGCGCTCAAAGTAGGGATATCAGTTGAATTTCTATGTATCCAACAATGTAATAACTTTTGGTGGGAATATTAATTTATATAATTTTGGATTTACTTCTTTTAACATATTAGTATTTTTTTGCTGTCACGGTAGAGTTGCCATGAGCATTATACTTTCTCATATTAATTTATATCACTTTGGACTTTGGATTTACTTATTTAACATATTAGTGTTTTTTTGGCTGTCACGGTAGAGTTACCATGAGCATTATACTTTCTCATGATGTGCGTCATTTAAATCATCTTTTGGTTGTTGCCGTAGCGTTAGCACGGACATTATACTAGTACTGGAATGGTTTTCATCTGCTTGAAATGAAGAATTCTGACCAGTGATCATTAGTATACATCGAAAGAAACATGAAATTAAAGTTGTTCCAGCAGATGGTGGAGTACAGTGAATGCTCACCATTTCATTAATAGAAAACAAACTAAGATGGATTCTGCACACTTGCTGCGAAGCTTTGCACAATGTTAATGGCATCAGCCCCATCGCTTTCTTTGTATAGGTTAAGTATGGCTGAATCATTAGGCCAAAGTATCACTGCATCAGTATCATATTGGGGCAATCCACATGATCCCAAGGCAATGTCGATGTCCTTATATAGTTCTGTGAATTCCTTATCTCATGACAATTTGGCAAAGACAGCTACATGAATCACATATATAATGCAACGGTGTGTGTCATGCATGCTCACCTCAATCTTACCAAATCCGTCACCAGGCGCTCCTCTGCCTCTATCCTGAGATCGCCAGCTTCCGTCATCGCCGTTGTGAAATCCCAATCATGGTCCCCAAAGCCTTCACCATCCTCTTGCGAATCCACATCAGCAGCGCCAACGGCGGAAGCAGGCTGAGGTGGTTGCTCACGACCATGTCGCCCAGTTGTCGTCGACGGCCGCGAAGGTGGCTGGCCGAGGATCGACGTGGGCGTTGGGGGAGGAACGTCGAGGCATTTGTACCTCCTAGTGAGCACGGGCGGGATCTCGGATGATGTCTAGCCCAATGCAGCGGATGATGGCGACACGGCGACGATGGTGCCCGGGGATCCATGTTAAGCAGCGGATGGCGGCGGTGGCGCCCAGGGATCCGTGTTCGACAGCAGCGGCGGCAGCGCCCGGTGATCCGGGTTTGGATTCGGACGGCGGTGTTCGCATGAGCGCTGGAGTGTTTCCGTTTTTTAGGAGGATGGGGGAGGACGTGGACCCCCGTTTTAGGTGTGATTAACGGACAGACGCGATGCAGTTTTTTAAAACGGGAGGGGGAGGGGAGGTGGGTGTGGGTGAGGCTTCACCGAGAGGCCGGCTTCACCAAGGGGTGGATGCGACTCTCCCTTCCGGTCTTTTTAGTAGTATAATAAAGATTCTATTTTTTGCTTACTATAAAAATTTTCAACTGCCCCACACATTCGTCCATGCATCACGGCGGCACCATGGAGAGCGATGGCGGCAACATCCAGAGCGCCGGTGCCATGTGCGATCCTTGGTCCGCGGTGGCTTCTCGCCTCGCCAACAAGGAGAGTGACGACGGTACGTGGGATTCTTGTTCGGCCACAATAGTCAAGGCGATACCTTTACCTATGCGATACTGTGCCAATCAATACGACGATTACAAGCAACCCAGTGGTTGTAGTGCGGTTCCTCAACGAAATCTGAGGTGACCCACCTCGACGTCGCTTGTTAGTCGGATTGGACACAGAGTGGCATGAAGTCAAGCGCCGCAGGTACAAGACCGCTATCCTGCAAATGTGCGTTGGCTAGCGCCGCCTTGTGTTCCAGGTGCACTAGGGCGGCGCCGACCTACCTGATGCTTTGAAGAAGTTTCTGCCAATGGAAGACCACATCTTCACTGGCGCACAAATTGTCAGTGACGTCAGACGGCTACAGAAAGACTAAGGCGTCACCACATGAAATCCACATGACCTTCAGGTTGCTGAACAATATAGATGTCTAAAGAAGAAAGGACCCAATGATTGGTCGTCACTCGAGGAGATAGGATCAAAGGTACTCGGACTACCCATCGCATAGATCAAGGATTTCGACCACACGCAATGGGCTCAGAGGGAATTGCGCCATATTAGGTACAGTACGCCGCCATAGATGCATATCTGTCATACCAGATTGCCAATCATATTCAGATCAAACATGGTCATATATTTATCTAATATACATAATGTGATTTTTGAAACGAAGTCGTGTATGTAGGACATAAAATGTTTGATAACTCTGATGCGATGTTGTTGATGTTCAAGAGATCGTTGCACCAGTTGCTTTACGGGTTATGACAACATAGAACAGTTAGGTCAAATGTTAAACGAGAATGCGGTAACAACAACAACAAACAATCATGCCACGTACATGCCCATATCCTATGGGAATAAAATTAAAATAATCATGTCGGCACAATGGACAAGTCAAGTTCTCCTTAAACCACTTAGCAACGAAACGAACATGGAAACCATGTGGACATACTGGCAGGTACATGACATCAACGCCTGGCTCCATCTCCTCAAGACAAATGTAGCATTCATCTATTGAATTACCGTAAGGTGCGACATCCTTGGTACAGATGCATCCTAGCGATGGATCCATCTCCGCAAGACAAATCTAGCATTCATCTACTTATTTACCGCAAGGTGCGACACCCTTGGTACAAGATGCACCCTAGCAACAAAGAGGTGGGCTCACAGTACATAAAATCTATTTTGAGAATGATAGACACAGAACACCTGCTGTTAGAACCAATAGACAATGCATGTGCTCGCGATGCAACGAACCCTTCGAGGCCTTGTGACACTAAATTATCCCAATGGGCAAGCGACAAGCCGTCATAGTGCCGAAAACCAGCAATGTTTTTTCTGAGAGACTGGCTAATCAACTCATGGCATGCCTCCCCGCTCATCTTAAAGTCAACGATATGGTAAAGAATGTTAGTGATATATCCCTATAGAATTTCCTCTCAGGAATGATGGAGCGTCGTGAACCTCCGATCTTGGCCCAGATGTGATTCTCCGTCAAAGAGACATGAATCAATAGTCTGTTTTCATAGAAGCCGGGAGGACCATCCAACAGATCAAGACTCTCGATAAATGCATTGATTTCATACCTGTTTGGATTTATGCAAGTGTTCTCCATGAAGCGAATTGCAACAAATCTTGATGCGAAACTATCCGCTCATGTACTGTGCATAAGAACGCCGCCACACACCATTTCGGCGAAGTCAAGAAATTTATGTGTGCCTTTTAAAAACCCTCGACTACACCAGTTTTTGGCGTACACGTATATCAAGAATGGGAGTCCAATGATTTTATTATTGAATACGGGTAACATTGTTGCGGACATGCTAGCAATATTAATCCATAGAGCCAAAGAAGATGGTCAATTAGGTGGTGTGGTACCTCATTTAGTTGATGGCGGTTTGTCCATACTACAATATGCTGATGACACAATACTCTTTATGGAACATGACCTAGAGAAAGCTCAGAATATGAAGCTTTTGCTTTGTGCTTTTGAACAACTATCGGGTCTAAAAATTAATTTTCATAAGAGTGAAATCTTCTGCTTTGGCGATGCAAAAGAATATGAGACCCATTACACAGAATTATTTGGTTGTAATATTGGAGCTTTACCAATGAGGTATTTGGGTATCCCAACTCACTATAGGAAACTATCAAGCGCCTTAGGAGTTGGAAGGGCAAGAATTTATCTACAGGGGGACAACTCACTTTGATTAACTCAGTTCTTAGCAGTCTACCCATGTATATGATGTCCTTTTTTGAGGTTCCAAAGGGCGTTCTAAAGAAACTGGACTATTTTCGATCTCGATTCTTTTGGCAGTGTGATGATCATAAAAAGAAATACCGCTTAGCCAAATGGGATATCCTGTGTCAACCTAAAGAACAAGGTGGACTAGGGATCCACAATCTAGATATAAAAAATATAGCCTTACTTAGTAAATGGCTATACCGCTTGTTAAGAACAGACGGTACATGGCAACAAATTATACGCAATAAATATCTAGGTTCTAAACCTCTAGTGCAAGCACAGTGGAAAAGCGGAGACTCACATTTCTGGGCAAGCCTTATGAAGACAAAACGGGACTTCCTTCGTTTTGGGGCTTTTATCATTAAAGATGGGTCACAAATAAGGTTCTGAGAAGATAGGTGGTTAGAAAATAGGACGCTTCGTGAACAGTATCCTGAACTTTATAGTATTGCCCGTCGAAAACAGGATACTGTGGCGGACGTCCTGGGCACCAACCCACCAAATATCTCATGGCGTAGGGATCTTATTGGTAACAAATTAGTGATGTGGAATAACCTCCTTCCACGAATCGCCAATATTGTACTAAGCCATGATGAAGATGAATTCCGATGGAACTTGAATCAAAATGGTGAGTTTTCAGTGAAATCTCATTATTTGGCTTTGATCTATAATGATGTTCTAAATGTCAACAAACGGCTTTGGAAATTGAAAGCACCCTTAAAGATTAAGATCTTTTTGTGGTATCTTCGCAGAGGTGTTATCTTAACTAAAGACAACCTAGTTAAACGCAATTGGCAAGGCAATAAACAATGTTGTTTCTGTCACCATGATGAAACAATTCAACATCTTTTTTTTTAATGTCGGTTTGCTCGTATGGTGTGGGCTGGTGTTCATGCGGCTTCTGGTCTCTCGCCACCTCGCAGTGTGTCAAATATGTTTGGCACTTGGCTGATGGGGATTAGTGGAGATCTAAAACCTTTAGTTTTACTTAGAGCAGCAGCAACATGTTGGTCCCTATGGTTGACTAGGAATGCTATGGTTTTTGAAAAGAAACAATCTTCTTTTTTGCAGGTTATCTCCTTAATTACCATTGGCTTCGTACATGGTCTATCCTTCAGAAGCCTATTTACCAAGGTTTCATTGTGGAGGCATCTCAATTCTTGGCGCAGGTGGCCAAGGGATTTTTTACCCAGGCACATGGGTGGCGGTCTAGTCTTCGGATTGATGACCATTAGTGTGCTTGCTGCTTCATCATTTTGTAAGGTTGTGTGCTGTCTAGGCGGAGGCCGGGAGATTTTCAAGTTCTATTGTATCGCCTTGATGTAACGTTCTTGAAATTAATAAACTTCCCATTTCGAAAAAAAAACGGGTAACATTTTGGTAGGTGTAGCAACTAATTATCGAAAGCACGATTCGAGGATCTGTTTGATTCAGCAGTTATACAAATATGAAACCGTGCTGATATAGAACACAATCTATCACATGCGCAAAAAATATGGGATTCCACAACACCATGCCATATTTTCTACTCAAGTGTAGCAACTAATTTATCTTTTTATCTATTTTTTATCTGTTTTTATCCTAATCTATTCCAACCCCATGTGTTGTTCTTATCATGTCTCCATGGGATGAGGAGGCATCCTAGCTGGCTTGCTGAGCCAAGGGAAAGCCAAGGTGCACCTGCCCTGACAGGGTCCCTTCCGGGTGGGCGGGCGTCCGTTGGGGGTTTTGTTGGAGATCCGGCGAAAGCGGTGAGAATCGACAAAACCCGGAATTAACACCAACTTCTCATGTTTTCAGAAAGTTAAGGTATTGCAGCGTGAAAGCCATTTCCCAAATAGAGACAAAAGTACTTATAAGGACAAAGAAGATGGTTTTCTTTTCTCGCATCGACTTCGCCTTTAGTGATGCATTGTTTTGGAAAAAGCCCGTCCTAAACGTCCCTTGGAGCCTTGGGGGCATGCTCACTCACGTATGAGCAGTTCCAATCCAACGCACACTGGAGATGGGATGGCTCCAGAGAGCTTTCTATCCATCTTGTGGAAGATAGATAAGTCACCCATCTTTAAAGCCCATTTAGGCCAAACTAATTTAAGAGATAGTAGAAACACCTCAATTAAACACTTATTTTAACATTTTGATGTATCCAACTCAACGTTGGAATATATCAGATTAAAAATTTTAATATAGCTGAATGAACATTTGAAGGTTCAAAAGTTGAAATTGAAATCTATAATGTTGGAACATTGGCACTCAAATGTTAAACGGCAACGGCTTTCTCCGGCGAGGTTGGCAGCCGTGCACTGGCATGGAGGCGGTTCCACGGTGGAGGCAGCATCGCAGGGCCATGGCACGCACGTCTGACTGCACATGGCCATGGAGGTGGCGGCGCACGGTGCCAGCACAGTAGTGGGCGGCAGAGGCACGCGGTCGTGGGGCGCAGTGGCGTGGACGTGGATGCAGTGGTGGCAGTTCAAGGGCGGCGGCAGGCACGATGCTGCATGGTGATCGGCATAGGGCACAACACCGCTGAGATGTTGGTGGCAGCGGGAGCAGGGTGGGAGAAGAATGACCGACAACTGGATTCATTTGGCCCAATCAATGGAAGAATGACCGACAACTGGATTTATCCGGCCTAATCCATCCGTGCATAGTCTCCCATTTTCCAGGCACGTCAGGGGAGGAGGTTATGGGGAGCATCGGCAGTTTGGAGCACGAACAGAATGGGAATCATCCGTGCATAGTCTCCCATTTTGCAGTAACACGATTATGCAGCTATTTCCTATTTGCACTTTCTTCTCAAATCACAGTACATTCAAACATATTAATATACATGTGCGCACACTTATTTCTATGAATATGCTAATGTGCGCAGAACCCTACCCTATGAATATCTCCGCAGCTACTTGCACTGATCAGCTCTGTGATTGAAACAACACAGATGCGATAGACTCGGATCCCAGTGCTTGAGATACATGATCATGATGTAGGAGAAACAGAGATACATATTAAATTATCTTTTGGTCATCCGGTAGTAGAGGACGCTGTTTGTACCAATTTTAAAATCATTACTAATTTTGATTTAGAAAAAGTATAAATGTGTCATTCTCTATCTCTAGTAATAATTTAACACGAGTGGGTTTAATACGGTGTATATATACTATGTGCGAGGATGACACGAGTACGCTGCCAGCATAGTTGATTACTATTATATACAAGTATCAAGTATATACAAATCTGTTTTCCATAAATGTTAGCATATCATGTACCATGCCTATGAGTGCCATCTTTTTTATCCTGCGATCAGATATTTTTTCTAAAGAAAATTAGATAGTCTTTTTGGCCTCTCTGACCACATGTAGCCAAGTATTAGAAAATTCTCAACTTAAAAGCTGGAAAAAATAATAAAATATATACCAAACAAGAAGTAAATCAAAAGCAAATATACGCTTCTTTGGCAAAGATATTCAAAACAACGACATCCAACGATATGTCTGCTATAAATATTATTATATCAGATATTCACACGAATTAAATCCTCATGATGGCTACATAGAGTATCTTATAGTGCACCATGCCTATATATTGGAGCATCCTGTTGGAATCACACAGGTTGTTTCTTGACCAACTCATCACAGCAAGCTATAGCTAATAGGTTCTTAGTGGTTAACTATGACCGTCCTTGATGGGAGAGCAGGTGTTCTCCTCCTCCTCCTGTTAACAATAATCTCCCCCCACCACGTGATTGGTGAATGTACCGCTGAGCAGAAGGCAACTATCCTGCATGAATGCAAAGGGTATATTATTAAGCTTCCAGCTCGTTATCCACGATTTCAACCAACCCCGGACGATCCCTGTTGCAAGAGTGTGAGAGAGGTTCCTGGGAGGGATATGGACTGCATTTGGAGAATACTTACACGTGCAGAGAAGAAGAAATTCGAGAAAATATGGATCTTGTCTCTGAAGAGGATATGCATGGATCCTAACCCAAGTCACAGCCATCTGGTAAATAAAAAACATTAATTGTTGATTGATTTTAAGTTACAAAAAATATACAAGGAAGAGCTTATAATCGTATAATAAGCTATATGAAATCTGTTTGGTCATGTTTTTGCTTCTAGGGCATTATGTGAAGGTTTGGATGCCAATGCTGATGGATGGAGTATCAAGGAAGATACATGTGCTAGTTAATAAAATTGTTCAGAGCCTAACCATTATGATGTATGTCTTTGGTTTAAGAAAGTGTTTGATGAAGGTTTTTTATGCCATTATGTTTTTCCTGGAGCTTTTGTCTCTAGGTCGAAAACTATTAAAAACAGTCAGAAAAACATCTTACCACTTTCGCTTTCACATAACCTGAAATTTAAAACCAAATGAAGAAAGCAGCTAGTAGGGAAAACGATATCTCACAGGATGTAAGAAATGGAGCTACTTGACAGGAAACTTATCTAGGGGGTACCATAATTGTTATTAGACACTCTGAAATCAAGCTCGGAGGCGGACACAAAATCCATCCGCCTTTATTAATCACAGGCATTAACAGAGGCAGACATTATTTATTTAAGGAGGCGTTTGTATATGATCATCTCAGAAAATCGATTTACGGAGGCACACTTTAAAATAACCGCCTCTAAAAATAATCTATTTCTGAGGCGGACATTTTAATATGTCTGCATCTTAAAATCATCTTGGGAGGCAATGTTTCAAACTTATATCTCCCTCTTATTTCTCTCCACCTCTCTCTCCCATACACAGCCACCAGGCCCTCCTCGGCGTGATGTCCACCTGCATACCCTCCTCCGTATGACGCCTCCATGCCCCGCCTTCGCTCTAGATCCGGTGACCGAGGCGCGAAGCGATGGTACAGAGGACCCACATGTCAGCGAAGAAACCAAATCTCGCCGCCGCCGGACGTTCGGTCGCGCTCGAGCTCGCGCTTCGTCGTGACCGCGCCGGCGACCTCGCCCCTCGCTGCTGTCCACCCTCTCTCCCTACCGCACCCACCGGCAACTTCCTTCCCACCACCAAATTTCACATCTTAGCGAAGGTCTTCCCCCATGCCGCCTCCTCGTCACTGCCCCCGCGCGCCTCCAACAACAACGACAACAACAAAGGATAACCTAGTTAGAAGAAACTGGAATGGTAACACAACATGCAGTTTTTATAGTTGTAGGGAATCTATTAATCATCTCTTTTTCGACCGTGTGTATGCTAAATTCTTGTGGACAGAAACTCATATAGTATTTGGAATTGGTCATCCAAAAAGTTTCAGCCATCTTCTTGGGAGATGGGCAAAACAAGGAGGACAAGAACCAAATCTTTTGTTATTGATTGGTGCTGCAGCATTATGTTGGACAATCTGGAAAACTAGGAATGAAGTGATCTTTGATAAATGTCAGCCTAAAACTTTTTTTGCAGGTATTGTTCAGGGGAACTTACTGGCTCACGGAGTGGCCCAAGTTGAAGTGACATGAAAGCGACCAAGATCTTTTAAGAGTGACATGCAGTGCTTTAGAGATGGCCGCTTTACGCTTTTTTAATTCCCATGGATAGTCCCTTAGGTTTCGGATTGGCGATTGAGACTCTTTATTCCATGTAATCTTTGGTTTGGGCTTGTAATAATTTGGAACTGATCCCTTTTTGTTTTGAGAAGGGTGAAGCCGGATATTTTTCCATTCTCTAAAAAAAAATATCCTAGGGGATTGTATATCTAACATCAAGATGATTATAATTTGAGTTATCAATTCAAACACCACAAGATATGGGCAATATATATGTGGCCTTTTGTTTATAAAAAAATCAAACATCAAGATATGGGCTAAGAATACCATCAGGGAGAAAATATATATCTCTCGGATATCATAACGCTAAATTTTGTTGCTGAGGACATATAATTATATTTGTTCAGAAAATGGAGAAACAAATTCCAAGGAAAGAACATAATTGGCTAACATAATAGGGAGTGTATTAGGTGCAAACCAACCCCTTCGTGCAACCGTGCTAACTTCCAATCTGGACCACGTGATGTTAATTCAAAGGGGCATGGGAGTTGGAAATGATGATTTTCCAAAGCATCTCTACTCACACTTAAGTTTCTCTTGACCCTGAGATTCTCTCGAAGATATGCACAAAGCAACAAAATGACCGCATTGTTTATAGGCTTATTTCTCGTGTACAATGGGTACCCATGTCGGTTTAATTAGTGTTTATAGTATGTTTTATAGATCCTTTAACCCTGTTTAGTGTTTAGACACTGGTGACGTGTCTCTACAATTATCGTATTGGAACGTGTAGAGGAGCCAGGAAGTCCATGGAAAGGTCGCGACAGACCAACAGTCAAACAGGACGCCTCACGGAGCTGACTCGATGAACCAGCGGGGTAGGACAAGCCAGGTAGTGACGACTGACGACAAACTGGTGCGTGGCGGTGGTGAATTGAATTGAACTAGATGACAAATTAGGGGTGTGTTTGGTTGCATGCACCACATAATGCATCAATGGATGATCCTGGATGGGATGGTTCAACCAAATTGCTTATACCACTTGGTTCACTATAACTAGTACAATATTTTATTAAGTGGGATGATTCCATCCTGCATGAGTTAGTACAATTCATCCAACCAAACAAAAGAATCATCATTATTTTGTACCATTTCATACATGAATCAAATGGTACAATGAAACAAACACACCCTAGTTGGCCGACCGGGGCGTGTCCCCGAGATAGCGTAGGAAGGAGGAAGAAGGGAACTGGGAGAGGAGATGCGCGCGGGCGCAGAGAGGAGCTGGAATGGAGAACGTTCGAGGCATCGGACGCACTAGGCGTACCATTACCAAAAAAACAAACAAAATGTGAAGGGCAAAATTATACTTGTGTACTTTTCCCACTTGGTAGTCTTGGTATTACCATTTAGAATTTCAAATGTATTCAAGCTCGTTGGATCGGTTTGCGCAAGCTGTAGTAAGCAAGCCTAGTCCCATCCCACCTGTTATATGCTTGGTAGCTCAATATCTGATTCCACTAACCTACCATTTGCTCCATGATACTTACATTTTTTTTTTCTGAGCGAACACGTGATACTTGCATAATCAAGAAACTTACAGCATAAACACATAGCAATCCAGATAACCTATCACTGTTTAGCCAATTAACACGATTGTACATAATATTCCTCCTATGATTCTCACCCTTTACTAGACTACTACTGTTGGTCAAAAAGAAAAATGTTAGGCGCTGCACAATGCTCAGAATAAAGACCAAATGCACAATGTAAAACGGTAGAGTGGTACGTCAGTTGGTAGGGAACTACAGAGGGAGGGATAATCCACGGAGGTACTTCGAGTCCACTCCAGACTCGCGGAGCAGAGCAACCCGGCCCGTTCGTGCAACCTGCAGTTGGCATAGCCAAAGAGGAAAGACATAAATATATTTCAAGCGCGTCCTTGAGGCTGCTGAAGTACAATTAACATTGGCAATTAAATAACTTGTAAAAAAAATCATTAATTATGCATATCGGTGAGTTAGAAGCCCCATAGTCAACACAAACCTCACAGATGTCTTATTGCTCTACCATCTTTTGCCATCTAACCATGTTATAAAATACTATGTTGAGCAGACTCAGGACAAGACAAAGAGTGATGACTTCAGTGACATACTAATCATTTTTGTAAGTCACATGTTAGAGGAAAAATACTGACCTTTATAACATTAACAAGTTTGTTTAGTTGCTCTACAACTTGGTTCAATACTTTGTCTTTTCCTGACACTACTATTGTAAATAATGCTTTATCACCAACAAAAACTGATAGTGTGTGACGCTTTATAACCCTACAAATTAAAAAGGAAAATTTATCCACGTATGTCAATGAGAAAATGCAAAAAAAAAAAAACTGTTCATAATAACTTACTAGGGGCACAATTAATAACACTTTGCCACAGGATGGAACGATTTACAGAGCTTACAAAATAAAAATGCTACTTTGCTGTGTTTCATGGACATGCAGCAATTACTGACTCCCTAGGTTCTTGGAAGAAAAGAACTAAAATAGTATGTGACAAAGAATAGTCACGATATTGGCGAAATTGAACCTCGCAATATGACAGAATTGAAGTTGTATTACAGTTTACAGCCCTTAATTTCAGTTCAAAACTAATATCTCAAAAAAAAAAAACATAAATTTGGAAAAAGGTAAAAAGGAGAGATCCTACAGCACAGTCTTGGCATCACTGCAGATTTCAAGGAAACTGTGTTCGCCATTCCATGTGACCTCTCATGGACTCAGGATTTACTTTCTCACAAAATCAAATACCCATCCATTCTTTGGCATGCTAATAAAACATTTGACTTTTTCTTAGTTATATTCTCTGAAGCCTCATTTTTTTCAACATGCTCTATTAATATCAATCATATAGTAGCAAGACCATTAAATTACAAAACATGGCATACCTGATGCTACAAAGGAAAATGTTGCATAGTAATTTGTTTATGTTCTTCCACATTTTCTTAACACAGGTACAATGATTTTTCAGTTAAGTATCATGATTGCCAAAATGTGACCAACACCTTTTAAACACAACTGCACAGATGATGATGACCAAAATATTTCAGTCCTTCAAAGTAATACAAAACCGTTCTACAATATATGATTCGCTATATCTAGTAAAAGTATTGTGCTGAAACTGTGACAGCCCTAGGGTAATTAAATTAAGCATGCATCATTAGCACTAAATAAAAACTTTACTTGCTTGACCCTACAGTTCAGAAACAGGACCAAATTTTGTGCACACCGGACCGTCCGCCAAGCACGGCTGGACGGTCTGCACTTGTGAGGCAGGGGCAGAGCTCGGTCACCACGTACCCCACGCCAGGCCCACTCATCAGCTCACCCCTCTACAGCTGGACTGCAGCACCAGCTCCCTCCACTTCAACTCCACTCACTCTCTTTCTTCTTCTCTCCACCTTGGAGGAGACTCCAAGGTCCACCACACTCCACCCCCAAAACCTCACTGGAGATCTCGCCGCAGTTCGACGCTGGCGAGCTGCACCACCCCAACCTCGTCATCTTCAAGCTTAGACCAAGGTGAAAGCTTCCCCAAGCTCTTTCTCTCTCTCCCTCCTTTTCTCTTCACCAAGCTCAAGAACAAGAACAAGCTCAAGCGCTCGCCAGGCTCCGCCCTATGCCAACCTGCGGTCCTTGCTGGGATTCTCCCCATCTCTGGTGAGCCCTCTATTTCCCCGATCCAACCCCAACTCACCTAGGGTTGGAGAGTTCTTGGAGTTTATAGAGCCAAATCACCATTGATGAGTAGAACATGAGAAGCTTGCAAACGAGTCTAGGAGTTCTCAGGAGCACGTAGAAACAAATGGCACGCCAAATGGTGGCCGGAGCCATCACCGGTGAGCTCGCTGGCGATTCTCGGCCGTCGGGCGGACGATTCACCTGATACGGCCAGACGGTCCGCCCCTCACATTATTTTCCACCAGAGCCATGACTGAACCAAGCCCCTAAACACTTTCAACAGCGGACGGTCCGCCACTCCGGATCAAGCCATGCGCCTTGCACCCAAAAACTCCACTAGAAGCTCTGTCCAAATTTCTGCCTCAGGAACTTGAATTGTGAATGGTCCACCCCTCCGGGCCGGACCATCCACCCTTGTAATTTTTGAACTGTGGACCGTTCTATCCTTTTTTGGTAGACCGTCCTACGTTCAAATTTTTTAGCCTCACTTCTAGACCTAGGACACCCATTTGACTATACTCTCACTTAAGTTTGATATTATTACAAAGAAGTATTCAAGCATGTTTCATCATATCATTCTACTCATTTGCTATTGCTCATGACATATGCACTTACCATACATCATTTGGACTTGTGTAGAAACCGAGACATTGATTCAAGAGGAGGTTGAGACCGTGACCGATCCCGTAGTTGAGGAAGCAACCTTTGCACCACAAGGCAAACTACTACAACAGAATAGATTATCAGAGGCGGTCAAAATCGATTTTCGGAGGTGGTTTTTGGGTCCGCCTCTAGGCCAAGGCTTCTGTTAATCAGCCATTTTTGGAGGCAGATGTGTGACACCCTCTGATAAACGAAATAAAAAAATAAAAAAATAGGACAGGCCCGTGAAGCCCATCCATGGGCTCACAAAGCCATCCACGTGCCGCCGCCCCCGGCGCCCGCTGTGCTGCTGCACTGCCACTGCCTCACCGCCACACAGGCCTCCTGCGCCCTTTCCTCCACACCGCCGTGCGCGCAGGGCAGCACCTCCGTGTCTCTGCACCACCGCCAAGCACGCAGTCCCTTGCCGCCGCCACATGCAGGCCCACATTCGCAAGGCGGTGCCTCCGTGAGCAGGTGCGGGTGTGGGCCTCCACGAACGCAGGTGAGGGTAGCGCCTCCGCGTCCCCGCATATCTGCGTGCATGCGGCTGCAGACCCACGCATGCAGATCACCCCCTCTCTCTCTCCTGCAGATCCGCGGGCATACAAATCCCCTCTCACTCTCTCCGCGCGCGTGCCTGGAGATCCACACACATGCGCTTGCGCCCATGCAGTCGCCGGTTGTCTTCGAAGAGAGAGGGGATGCATCAATGGCCTGGCACGGAGAGAGGGGGAGGCACTGTGGCGGCCTGCGCTGAGAGAGAGAGAGAGAGAGGAGAGTGAGAGGATAGGGAGATGGAGGAGCACATATGAAACCCATGTTTATATATACGAGGGTAAAGAGAGAATATGCTAATGGGCTTTTTGGGCTCACTTTGGGCTTCAATATTTTTGGAGGCGGGTGTTATAGTTGTCCACCTCCGTTAATCGATTTATGGAGGCGGATATCTTATGGAGGCGGATATCTTAAGTGTTCGCCTCCGTTAATCGATTTTCCGAGGCGGTCATATACAAACATCTCCTTAAATGAAAAATGTACGCCTCCATTGTTAAATGGGATTAACGGAGATGGATGGGTTTTGTGTCCGCCTCTGAAAATTTAAATGCAGTGTCTCCTAAAATCCTATCCTATTTGTAGTAGTGATGCATATTTCTCCCCATATTTTGGATCAAACTCAGTATATGTGTCTTGGATGTGCATGGTCTATATAAATATATACATGTTTGCTTAGATCCTACTTGATGCATTTACCATCCTTGATATAGCTTGCTTCCTTAGGCCAAGTATGTTTGTGTAGGTGTCACGATATTATTATTGCTTAGCCATGCATAGATGCCTAGAAGTCGAGTGGTGGCAACGTTACTACCCCTCATGAGATATAGGGTAATGCTTGAAAGTATACATGACTAAAATGATGAACTTATGTTATGATGATGCAGACTTGAGTATGAAATGTAGGGTCTTATGAGAAGGAGCTCACTTTGACTAGTCATGTTTGGGTTGGTTAAGGACCATCTATTTGATAGCCACCCTCTTGATTATTTTTCCATCAAACCACATGCTTAGAATGGGATAGGCAAGCTAAGTACCGTAGGTCAGACCTTGCCATGGGACGGTTTGACGCGGGTTGTGATGAGGGGTAGATAGAGGCGCCCATTACCCCTATACATCTCCAGCCACCATCTATTTGCCGGGTGTGGGTATGCGGACGGTGCACAAGGTATGGTCATTGGTCTTGCATCTCATGTGGGAAAATGTCGTACACCCCTGTAGGGTTTAAATCTATTGGAATAGCCATGCTTCTCGGTCATGGAACCCGCTCTATGAGGCTTGCTCCAAGGTAGAGTTACCGTTGGAACTTCTTGGAAGATTGAACTTGTTCATGATGAATCACTAGGGATTTTACACAAGTTGGTTCATGGATGCTTAGAATTGATTGAGTCTTTTGCTATTAAAACTTATTCAAATGCAAGTTCATTTTTGCAAATTAATTCCCATATCCATTCCTTGCTACCAACCATAAGCATACACCTTCAAAGTCGGGCTTGTATATACACATAGTGGGTAAGAGATATGGAGTGCCTTTATACTCATGGTGTCACATTTAAGTTGTGCAGGTGAGGCGGCACCAGAACCTATGTTTGGGTACTACTACCCTACTGATGGCGGCGCGAGAGAGGAGTAGCCGCCCACCGTTTTTACTATGTTGTTGAGTCACTAGTGACATCGATGTGAACTCAAGTATTTTGTCTTGTATCATATTTCGAGAGCGTTGTTTAAACTTCCACTGCAAAACTTTAGTTATGCGAGAAACTTAAACTTGCTGTAATGTTGAACCTTCATGTGAAATAGACTATGCATGTAACACGTTGTATGTGATGAAGATGATCGACTTGTGCTAGTGAGGTGTGTCATCCTGGGCAAAGATTTGGGACACATCTCAAGGATGACCGGGGTTAAGCCCTTTTAATTGGATAGATCAAAGGTAGATGGTCCAATTAACGAGGTTTAGCTTGAAGATTCCTCGCAACTTGGCATCAGAGGCAAGGTTGCGTTTCATGCATAGTTTTCAGACTAAAAGTAGATGTGAGGCACATTAGAAACTTAAAAATTGATGAACATCACTAATTAGCCTTACTAAAAATTGATTTTTCTAAGGTTATGTTCTTGCTCTTATGCATTCTTATCCATCATAGATCTTTCTTCTTATCTCGTGAGCTATACTTGATTATAACAAATAACCTTGTTCTTTAACTTACCGTTTCTTGTCATGATAGATGAATGTGCACTATGGCAACCTCGTCATGGTCACAAGGGCCATTTACATTGAAGGCTTCCACGCTTTGCTCAATGAGATGCTTTGGAAGGGAAATTTCTCGTATAGACCGAAATAGTCGGTCTATGCATTTGTAACACCCTAAAAATGCCCCATTTAAAATTTAGTAATTAAATTGCTTTTTATATTCAAGTGCTCATAATTAATGTAGGAATAATAAAATTTTTGAAGAATTAAAAGCAAATATGGGGAATAGAAACTTTATTGTTGCATTCATTCTGGTGCATTTATTTTTGACTATTCAATTGAAATTTGAACTTGAATTTGAATTTAAATGAGTGTTTCAATAAAAGGAAAGCCTTTTCTTTCCCTCTCTCTTTCTCTCTCTCAAACCAGCCCAGCCGGCCCAGCTTCTTTCTCCCACGCGCGGTCCAGCCAGCAGCCCAGCCGCGCCTGCTCCTCTCTGTGCGGCTGATAGGCGGGACCCACCTATCATCGCCTACCTCTCGCCGTATGCGAGCAGGACTTCTCCCCCGATCCGCGCTCGATCCCCAACCGCCCCCCGTGCTTAGCGCGCACACCAAGGAGCCCTCGGACCCTTATTTAAGCGCCGCCTCTGCCCCCTCCCGACCCTTCCTCACGAACCCTAGCCAGCCACCACAAGCTCTGAGCCGCCGCCACCAATCACCCGCCTCGCCGCCCCATTGACGATGAGAACCAGCCACGGAGCTTCGGGTAAGCAGAGGAACACACCAAGCCCCAAATCCCTCGCTCTCTCGTTCCGTAGCGCTTGCGCAAGCTCGCCGTCGATCCTCGCTCGCCGCCGTACGTCACCAGCCGCCTCCGTCGCCCAAGCTTCGATCACAACCCCCAAAACGGATTCGCCATTTTCCCCTCTCTCTCCCGGGCCAAACGCGGCGAGGTTTGGTGCCCTGTAGCGCCGGGAAAGCTCAACGCCGGCGAACTTCCGACGAAGCGCCGCCGCGAGCCGCGTATTCCGACGACCTGGAATTCCCCATCTAAACCTAGCCGTCCAGATTAGATCCGACGGCCCAGATCAAACCGAACCGAGTCAAGCCTAGGTCAAACCGGCTGTCCTGGCAGTTTTGCCAATAAGCCCATGCCTTTTTCAAAAATCAACCCGCAGTCTTGTCTGGTCTGTTTACTCAAAATTCCTTCTGTTTTTTTACGAAATTATGTTTTAGGTCCCTGGTTTCTTTCAAAGACACCCTTGGAAGCCTAAAACTCTCACCAGCAAGCCCCTAGAGCCCTTTTTAAGCATAGTTTCTTCGTTTTAACTCCGATTTTAGTGAGTTTCGCGCTCATGTGTTCGTAGTGAAGCGTACAGTAACTCTAAAGCCTTCTTTCCATTATTTATTTATGTTTGGTGTACTGTTCTAATTAAAATGCCTTGTTTGCATGTATGTGTGGATGCTTGTGTGGTGATTGATGTGAGTAGTTGTCGAGCCGTTCGAGTTCGCCGACGATCCCGTTTTCGAGGAGCAGGTGCAACAACCATACACTAAGGAAGGCAAGTATAACACGGACTATCCTTGATTACCGATACACCATTTAATTCATATGTTCATATGCATGTGTCTAATTTTGTTATACACTAAGGTTGTTCCTAGTCTTTACCTTATTCCTTGTTTACCCGGGTTTAATGCATTATGGTTAGTATCTGCTACGTGCTGCAACCAACATTTATTTTAATGTTAATATTGAATTAATGGTTTACTTCAATGATGGTTAAAAGATGCTTTTTAGCAACATGGTTCGGGGAACTAGAGCATGTGCTTCGTGCTTTGTTCTAGTGTCTCCATAAGGTTTGGTCTAGGGAATTAGAGCATGTGCTTCGTGCTTTGTTCTAATGTCTCCCCGTAAGGTCCGGTTCTTATAGCGGCAACCTAGGAACTTGTTCGCCGCCGTTGGAACTATAATGACTCTGGTCTTGGATAACTAACTTGTACGTCTCTAGCTCACCAGTGGTTATCGAAAGGCGTATGTGGGGAGCATGGGTGAGAGTATAGTTTGATGCATCGAGGATGGATGTATCCGTTGGCTATGTCTCGTTAGGCAAAGTTCCGTGATGTAAGCTCCCGATGTACGGCAGCTTCACACGTTGCGATGATTGTGCTCTCGCTCTGGACGCCATTGACCCCCTCACGTTGCGCCCTGAGCGTACGTCAATCTCGATGCCTTGGGTTATGCTGCCTATGTTGAACCAAAACGACTACTGTGCTTGTTAGGGTGTTTTGTGAAAGTCCGCGTAGCATAAGTTCTTTTGGATTTATGTGACCAGCGGGTAAAGTGCGAAACCTCTGCAGAGTGTTGATCTATCATGATAGCCGTGCTCACGGATACGAGCAGCCTAGATCCTTTTTTATTAGAATATGATGTTAGTGGTTGTTGTTGGTGTATTTTATAATTATTTATACATTATTATTAGTGGGTTTATACTTGGGTTTCTACTCATTTGTAGTAATTTGGATGATAATAAGATGAAACTACTAAAAGTGCTAATGCAGTTTAACCGTGTCAAGCCTTTTGTTCTTGCATAACTCGTGTTATACTTGTTAAGTAAGATGGTTTACTTACACTTGCAACTATTCAACAAAATCCCGGATGGGTAACATATGGAGAAGTGAATGATCAGTCGCTTGATGAGTTTCCGGAGGATCTGCTGTACTTCTAGCTGTGTTCAACCAGTCGGTGTCCCTGTGGACTTGAGACTACTGGTTATGAAACGTTTACTATTATTAAGACTTCCGCTGTGTTATTTGTTTAAGACTATGTCTTGTGTTAAACTCTTATGTAAACTATTTTATTCGAGCATTGTGTTCTCTGTGATTCAATATTTGTAATCTATATGTGTTCTGTGGACATCCTGGACACACATATAAAAGCATTCAGATTTCTTGGAAATCAGGGTGTTACAAAGTTGGAATCAGAGCCGTGCTGACTGTAGGATCACAGCCTAGATAGAACGGTCGATTAGATTTTGCTTAATCCTTGCTCTTTTATTATCCTCTACCTTGGAGTTGAGTTTCTATTGAAAATAGTGTTCTATCCTACCTCTGTCCATTGTGAA
This sequence comes from Digitaria exilis, assembly GCA_015342445.1. Classification (NCBI taxonomy): domain Eukaryota; kingdom Viridiplantae; phylum Streptophyta; class Magnoliopsida; order Poales; family Poaceae; genus Digitaria; species Digitaria exilis. The sequence goes on from JACEFO010001613.1 coordinate 1,929,219, forward strand.
AAAGTTTCTAACTTTTGTTTACTCTTTCATCATGTTTCTATAGATGGCTCGCACGAGGCAGACCCCCCGCAGGCCCAAAATGTCAGAACTCCCATACCGCGTCGCAGAGTATCCACTAAAGAGGCAGAACCCAAACATCTACAGGGACTGGGTGCAAAAGCACAAGCAAGCGGAGCTTTAGAGGCAGCAGGCCACAAAAGAGCTACAACAGGAGAGCAAGAAGAGCAGATGGTGGCCACAACTAAAGACACCAAGGATGATGAAGAGATGGACGCCGACACTGGAGACGCGTCCGATGATGATGAAGTGCCCCAGAGCCCTACACCTGTCCTGTTGCCATGCCAGATAGCTCCATGCACGCCCCGGTGGATCGTCTACAAGTTCGTCTGGGATGGAGGCGACCACTTCTACCACAATAGGCTTCTTCGAGTTCTTCGTACCCGCTACCGCTTCAGTCGTGTTGGAGTGGAGTACCACAGTGAGTGGTGGACGCATGTTCTCTACCGCAGCTTCTGGAGGACCTCAGTGCACGTGAGGGTGACCGATGAGGTGGCGAGGGCCGCTCACGAGATATCGGTTCACTACGCTCTGTCGGACCATGATACCCAGCAGGCGGGGATCGCTGATGCTGCACGCCAAGCCTACCACGTCTACCGTCACAAGTGCTTCGCCAAGATCAAGGATGAGCCAGAGAGGTACCACCCCCACCGCAAGAATGGTGCCATAGCTTGTACCCTCGCGTCTACCCTAACGTTCAAAGACCCCCAACTTGCTTCTACAGTGGCGCTGGTGGCTACTCTCAACACAGAGTTTGATGTTGTGTCCGATGAGAATGCCATGCTGAGGAGAAAGCTTACCGCCATGCAGGAGAAGAACGAGGAGCTGCAACACCAGTTGGGAGGACCCACACCCCGAAGCCTAGAGTACCGTGGAGAGTCACCACCGTGCAGGAGGCCACGCTACAACTCTCCCGCTGACCACACCACCGTCGAACCCTAGATGCTTTGATGAAGTTGTGATAGGGATCGAGTAGTACATTTTGAGTAAAAAAAGAGTCGAGTCCTAGTGTGTCGAGTCGTGTGTGAACCATGTCTTTAAATGTTTGGATGATTTATTATTATGCTATGTGTGATTTGGATCCTTGTAATGATCGTGATGAGCATGGATGAAAGTCTGCAATCATCTAGTATTGGATTAAGGTATAATGTATTTATTGAATAAATAGTTGAGATGTTAATCTCTTTTGCACAACATCTATAATCTTTCCTACCGCCTGAGTACCTTATCTTGTCAGTGGTTTGCTTCTGTTCTTGGCACTGGTTCAGACATGACTATGAATGTGAATGTTGGGGTTTTGATCAAGTGATTGTTTAATAATGACAGATGGTTAGGACAAGAGGAATGTCGGGTGCTGGCAACCAGAACCAGAACCAGCCGCCCACCATGGAGGATCTGGTTCGCATGCAGACGCAGACGATGCAGCAGTTGACTCAGGCCATAGCTTTGATGCAGCAGAACCTGCAGAACCCACCTATCCAGCCACCTCCCCAGCCCATCAGGGACAAGAGAGGAGAATTCTTGAAGGGGCGCCCACCAAAGTTCTCTCGCGCCAAGGACCCGATGGAAGCTGAAGACTGGATCAAGGCAGTGGAGAGACAACTCGACATTGCCCAGTGTGATGACAGGGAGAAGGTGCTCTACGCCTCAGGATAGTTTGAAGGAGCCACTCTAGACTGGTGGGAGGCATACCAGTATGCGCAACCCAATCGAAACAAGATCACCTGGCAGCAGTTCAGGGATGACTTCCCTGCTCACCATGTGCCTGAGGGACTGATGGTCCTGAAGAAGAAGGAGTTCCTAGCACTAACGCAGGAAGGAATGAGTGTCACCGCCTATCGTGACAAGTTCCTTGAGCTAGCCCGCTAACACTAGACGAGGTGTCAATAGACCGGAAGAGGCAGACTCACTTCCGGGGTGGACTCCAGGATGCCTTGTAGCTGCAGTTGATGTGCATCACCTTTGCAACCTTCGGCGAGTTGGTCGATGGTGCTCTGATGGTGGAGCACAAGCGCCATGAGAATGAGGACAAGAAGAGGAGGATCATGAACCAGCAGTCTGGCAGCAATGTCCGCTCCCGCTAAAACCCCCAGCAGGTGAATCAGCAGCGCACTGAGGGACAGTCAAGCCTTCTGGACCGCAACCAGAACCAGCAACGTCCCCAGTATCCACCACCACCACCACAGCAGCAGCAGCGCTACCAGAACGTGCCGCAGAACGCTCAGGCTTTGCGCACCACCCAGGCTAACACCATTCCTGTCGGCCCAAGGGCGTGCTACCACTGTGGTGAACAGGGACACTATGCTAACTTTTGTTCCCGGAGGGTCCAGAATTCCACTGGTCAGAATAACAACCAGAAGACAGGACCACAACCAGCTCAGAATGAGAATCAGCAGCAGGCACAGGGAAACCATGGCCAGCAGAACTACGCCAAGGGCAGGCTCAACCATGTGGGAGCAGAACTGCAGAAGGAGCCACAGATGTGGTAGTCGGTACATTTCCAGTCAACTCACATCCTGCTACAGTTTTGTTTGATTCTGGAGCTTCGCACGCTTTCATATCTGCTGATTTCGTGAAAAAGAACTTGATGCTTATGCAACCTCTGGGAAATACCATGTTGGTTCACTCACCATGGGGAGAACTTCTGGCCACATTACGTTGTCCTAATGTAGCAGTTAACATAAGGGGGTAGACTTCTTAGCATACCCTATAGTCCTGAACTCTATCGGAATGGATCTGATCTTGGGAATGAGCTGGCTAGCGAAGTATGATGCAGTCATATAGTGTTCCAAGCGTGCAGTTCAGTTAGTGGCTCCATCAGGAGAGAAGATCGAGTATCAGGCAACCAAATCCTCAAAGCATGGTCAGGTCAATCAGGATGAAGGCACAGAATTGAAGGACATTCGGGTGGTGAACGAGTATCCAGATGTGTTTCGAGATGAATTGCCAGGTATGCCCCCAGAACGAGAAGTTGAATTTGTTATTGAACTTATGCCTGGATCAACACCCATAGCTAAAAGACCATATAGAATGGGGGTAAAAGAATTATAGAAACTTAAAGATGAATTAAGGGCCCTGTTAGCGAAAGGGTACATTCGTCCTAGTTCCTCACCTTGGGGAGCTCCAGTGTTGTTTGTTGATAAGAAAGACGGGACACAGAGAATGTGCATAGATTACCGAGCCCTCAATGAGGTTACCATCAAGAACAAGTATCCACTGCCAAGAATCGATGATCTGTTTGACCAGTCGAGGCGAGCTTGTGTGTTCTAAAAGATCGATCTCAGATCGGGCTATCATCAGATATCCCCAAGACAGCTTTCACTACTCGGTATGGCCTATATGAGTTCACAGTTATGTCATTTGGGTTGACTAATGCACCAGCCTACTTCATGTACTTGATGAACAGTGTGTTCATGGATTATCTTGACAAATTCGTCGTGGTGTTCATTGATGATATTCTGGTCTTCTCCAAGAATGAGGAGGAACATGAGGAGCATTTGACGCTAGTAATGCAGAAGCTCAGGGAGCACCAGTTGTATGCTAAGTTGAGCAAGTGTGAATTCTGACTGAAGGAGGTATCATTCTTGGGGCATGTGTTGTCAAATGGAGGTGTAGTAGTTGATCCGAAGAAGGTCAGAGATGTGTTGAATTGGGTACCGCCATAGAATGTCACTGAGATCAGGAGTTTCCTCGGAATGGCAGGCTACTATCGGCGTTTTATTGAGGGATTCTCCAGGATTGCCAAGCCCATGACATCGTTGCTAGAGAAGAATGCTAAGTTTGTGTGGACACCGGAGTGCCAAGCTAGCTTTAAAGAGTTGAAGAAAAGGTTGACCACTGCACCGGTATTGGTACGGCCAGATGTTACTAAGAACTTCTCAGTCTATTGTGATGTGTCTCGTCAAGGATTGGGATGTGTACTCATGCAAGAGGGCAGAGTCGTGGCATATGCATTCAGACAGTTGAGGAGACATGAGCTGAATTACCCGACACATGATCTGGAATTGGCAGCTGTGGTTCACGCGTTGAAGATCTGGAGGCATTATTTGATTGGGCACAAGTGTGATATGTATACGGATCACAAGAGCCTTAGGTATGTGTTCACGCAATCCGAGCTGACACATGAGGCAACGACGTTGGCTGGAGAAAATCAATGATTTTGAGCTGGAGATTCATTACCATCCAGGGAAGGCTAACTTGGTGGCAGATACTTTGAGCAGGAAGAGTTACGTGAATGTGCTAACGTCAGAATTTGTCGGAAGAGCTTAGCTGGGAATTCGAACGCTTGAACTTGGATATGGTAGCCAATGTGACTGAGCTAGAAGTGGAGCCAACCCTTGAACAGGATATCCGAAAAGGTCAATTGGAGGATGAAGAAATCAAGGAATTGATTAAGAAGGTTGGAACAGATAAAGCGCCAGAATTCCGATTGGATGATCAAGGAACAGTGTGGTTTGGTGACAGAATAGTGGTGCCAGATCGGCAGCATATCAAGGATATTATCTTATGAGAGGCACACGAGTCAGCTTACTCCATTCACCCGGGAAGTACCAAGATGTACTTGGATATTATGGAGAGATTTGGTGGTATGGTTTAAAGCGAGATGTGGCAACATTCGTAGCTCTTTGCGATGTATGCCAGAGAGTCAAGGCCGAACATCAGAGACCGGCAGGTTTGCTTCAGCCTATGAGGATACCAGAGTGGAAATGGGAAAAAGTGGGTACGTACTTCATAACTGCCCCACACACAGAAGGGTTACGACTCCATATGGGTGATTGTGGACCGATTGACGAAGGTAGCTCATTTTATTCCGGTGAAGACTACTTATTCCGGTGCCAAACTAGTAGAGTTGTATATGGAGCGGATTATATGTTTGCATGGGGTACCGAAGAGGATAGTGTCAGATCAAGGCAGTCAGTTCATATGGCACTTCTGGCACAAGTTACATGAGTCTATGGATACGAAGCTTCATTTCAGTTCAACGTACCATCCGCATACCGACGGTCAGACCAAGAGGACAAACCAGATACTGGAAGATATGTGGAGGGCATGTGCATTACAGTATGGGAACAATTGGGAGAAAAGTCTATGTTATGCAGAGTTCTCTTACAACAACAGTTATCAACAGAGTCTCAAGATGTCACCGTTTGAGGCTTTGTTTGGAAGGAGGTGCAGGACACCGTTGTTCTGGAATCAAACTGGAGAAGGTAATGTATTTGGACCTGAGGTATTGAAGCAAGCAGAAGAGCAAGTGCAGGTAATCAGGCAGAATCTGAGGGCAGCTCAGACACGGCAGAAAAGCTATGCAGATGTGAGGCGCCTAGATCTCAGTTTTGAAATCGGCGACTACGTGTATCTCAAGGTGTCACCAATGAGGGGTGTGAAGAGATTCAATGTTAAAGGTGAGCTAGCACCTCGGTACATTGGACCTTTCAAGATTTTGGAATGGAGAGGTGAAGTGGCTTATAAACTAGAGTTACCAGAGAGATTGGCAGGAGTGCATGATGTGTTTCATGTGTCACAGCTGAAAAAGTGCTAATGGGTGCCAGAGGAACAGATTCCGCTAGAGGAGTTGAATGTGCAGGAGGACCTTACCTATGAGGAGTATCCGGTCAAGATCTTAGAAGAGTCTGAGGGGGTCACCAGGAACAAAGTGATACGTATGTGCAAGGTTCAGTGGAATCGTCATACAGAGGATGAGGCAACCTGGGAAAGGGAGAATGATCTCAAGGCAGAATATCCATCTCTCTTCCAATCCACGTCTGAATCTCGAGGACGAGATTCATCTTAAGGGGGTAGGTTCGTAACAACCTAAAAATGCCCTATTTAAAATTAGTAATTAAATTGCTTTTTTATATTCAAGTGCTCATAATTAATGTAGGAATAATAAAATTTTTGAAGAATTAAAAGCAAATATAGGGATAGAAACTTTATTGTTGCATTCATGCTGGTGCATTTATTTTTGACTATTGAATTGAAATTTGAACTTGAATTTGAATTCAAATGAGTGTTTGAATAAAAGGAAAGCCTTTTCTTTCCCTCTCTCTTTCTCTCTCCCAAACCAACCCAGCCGGCCCAGCTTCTTTCTCCCACGCGCGGCCCAGACAGCAGCCCAGCCGCCAGCCTAGCCGCGCCTCCTCCTCTCTGTGCGGCTGATAGGCGGGACCCACCTGTCATCGCCTACCTTTTGTTGTATGCGAGCAGGACTTCTCCCCCGATCCGCGCTCGATCCCCAACCGCCCTCCGTGCTTGGCGTGCACGCTAAGGTGCCCTCGGACCCCTATTTAAGCGCCACCTCTGCACCCTCCCGACCCCTCCTTACGAACCCTAGCCAGCCGCCATCCCGAAAACCTAGCCGCCACAAGCTCCGAGCCGCCACCGCTAATCACCCGCCTCGCCGCCCCATTGATGACGGGAACCAGCCGCGGAGCTTCGGGGTAAGAAGAGGAACATGCCAAGCCCCAAATCCCGCGCTCTCTCGCTCCATAACGCTTGCGCAAGCTCGCCATCGATCCTCGCCTGCCGCCGCACGTCGCCAGCCGCCTCCGAAGCCCAAGCTTCGATCACAACCCCCAGAACGGATTCGCCGTTTTCCCGTCTCTCTCCCTGGCCAAACGCAGCGAGGTTTGGTGCCCTGTAGCGCCGGGAAAGCTCAACGCCGGCGAACTTCCGACGAAGCGCCGCCGCGAGCCGTGTATTTCGGTGACCTGGAATTCCCCATCTAAACCTAGCCGTCCAGATTAGACCCGACGGCCCAGATCAAACCAAACCCACTACGGCCGCCACGGAAGTTTTGCAAATAAGCCCCTGCCTTTTTCGAAAATCAACCCGCAGTCCAAGCCAGTTCAAAAGTATTTACAGTTTAGTCCTTTTTCTTTCGGTTTAGCCCCTACGCTTTTGGAAAATGGAACCCGCCGTCCTCTCTGGTCTTTTTACTCAAAAGTCCTTCTGTTTTTATATGAAATTATGTTTTAGGTCTCTGGTTTCTTTCAAAAACACCCCTGGAAGCCTAAAACTCTCACCAGCAAGCCCCTAGAGCCCGTTTTAAGCGTAGTTTCTTTGTTTTAACTCCGATTTGAGTGATTTTCACGCTCATGTGTTTGTAGTGAAGCGTACAGTAACTATAAAGCCTTCTTTTCATCATTTATTTGTGTTTGGTGTACTGTTCTAATTAAATGCCTTGTTTGCATGTATGTGTGGATGCTTGTGTGGTGATTGATGTGAGTACTTGACGAGCCGTTCGAGTTCGCCGATGATCCCATTTCCGAGGAGCAGGTGCAACAGCAGTACACTGAGGAAGGCAAGTATAACATAGACAATCCTTGATTACCTATACACTATTTAATTCAGATGTTCATATGCATGTGTCTAATTTTGTTATACACTAAGGTTGTTCCTAGTCTTTACCTTATTCCTTGTTTACCCAGGTTTAATGCATTATGGTTAGTATCTGCTACGCGCTGCAACCAACATTTATTTTAATGTTAATATTGAATTAATGGTTTACTTCAATGATGGTTAAAAGATGGTTTTTAGCAACATGGTTCGGGGAACTAGAGCATGTGCTTCGTGCGTTCTAGTGTCTCCATAAGGTTTGGCCTAGGGAATTAGAGCATGTGCTTCGTGCTTTGTTCTAATGTCTCTCCGTAAGGTCTGGTTCTTAAAGCGGCAACCGAGGAACTTGTTCGCCGCCGTTGGAACTATAATGGCTCTAGTCTTGGATAACTAACTTGTACGTCTCTAGCTCGCCAGTGGTTACCGAAAGGCGCATGTGGGGAGCATGGGTGAGAGTATAGTTTGATCCATCGAGGATGGATTTATCCGTTGGCTATGTCTCGTTAGGTAAAGTCTCGTGATGTAAGCGCCCAATGTACGGCAGCTTCACACGTTGCGATGATTGCGCTCTCGCTCTGGACACCATTGACCCCCTCACGTTGCGCCCTGAGCGTATGTCAATCTCGATGCCTTGGGTTATGCTACCTATGTTGAACCAAAACGGCTATTGTGCTTGTTAGGGTGTTTTGTGAAAGTCCTCGTAGCATAAGTTCTTTTGGATTAATGTGACCAGCGGGTAAAGGGCGAAACCTCTGCAGAGTGTTGATCTATCATGATAGCCGTGCTCGCGGATACGAGCGGCCTGGATCCTTTTTTATCAGAAGATGATGTTAGTGGTTGATGTTGGTGTACATTATTAGTAGTGGGTTTATACTTGGGTTTCTACTCATTTGTAGTAATTTGGATGATAATAAAATGAAACTACTAAAAGTACTAATGCAGTTTGACCGTGTCAAGCCTTTTGTTATTGCATAACCCGTGTTATACTTGTTAAGTAAGATGGTTTACTTACACTTGCAACTATTCAAAAAAATCCCTGATGGGTAACAGATGGAGAAGTGAATGATCAGTCGCTTGCTGAGTTTCCAGAGGATTTGCCGTACTTCTAGCTGTGTTCAACCAGTCGGTGTCCTTGTGTACTTGAGACTCTACTAGTTATGAAACGTTTACTACTATTAAGAGTTCCGCAGTGTTATTTGTTTAAGACTATGTCTTGTGTTAAACTCTGATGTAAACTATTTTATTCGAGCATTGTGTTCTCTGTGATTCAATATTTGTAATCTATATGTGTTCTGTGGACATCCTGGGCACGCATATGGAAGCATTCAGATTTTTGGAAATCTGGGTGTTACAGCATTGGGCATTGGGCATGTCATGGTAGACTACACCATTGTTTTGTTCATCCCATTATGCCTCGTTGAGGGAAACAACCGCTCCTACAATTTGGTTGCTAAGGGGACCTCAATTCCCATGGCCATACAAGAAGTGGCCCATAAGGCAATGGCATTGCTTTGTGAAGAAATTCCAGTGCTCTGGGCATCAACATTGAAGTTCTTCCCAATGCATGGAATGGAACTTGGAGTTAATGACCAAATCCATGTAGAGGTGGATGCCCCCTTGTTTGAGCAAAGGATGTTTGAATTGGTTAGCACTCAAGATGAGATGATGAGGTGCCTTCAGGCTGAACTAGTAGAAACAAGGCAACGATTTGCGGAATTGCAACATAGGGTGGAACCTTATGTTCATGTGAGGAGTGTCCCTCATCACATTCTCTATGGTGAAGATGACCGTACCATGTATGAGATTGCCCCCGGCATACTCCATCTTCCTTTGGTACCGGGGTGCTCATAACTCAAACCGTTGGGAGGTGACCCCGGATTTCAGCCAGGTTACATGTTCTCCATTTCGCCCCCACGGCTTTGAATAGGGAGGTCATCTTTGGGGGACAACTCCAACCTCTCACTTATCCAGAACAAAGCCCCAATGACACTGGCTCTCCCAATAGCCATCTCTTGGATGTGTTTCCACAATTCTTCATGAGAGCACCTTATGGTCCTTTGAAAAATTTATGTAACACATGGCAGATATGAGACTTTGCAAGATATGTACTTTGCTTCATTTACCACCTATTTTATGTAATGAGAATAGCTAAATTTGTGAGACACTAATTAGCTACCATGCCTATGTAATTTTATTTCGAACCTTTGAAACCATGTGCAAGAATTTAAGGTTAGTTATGCATATGTTGCAGCATGTCATCATCTTTAATTCTTGCATGGATGTAAGTTTAAGATATCATGAAGGTGTTGGGATTTTTTTGCTCGAATATGCAGGAGAGCTGCGTATCTTCATATTGATAGAGAGATATAAAGGCCCCGTACAACCTTACCCCCTCACTCCGGACCTAAACCAAAAACCAGTGAGAAGACCTGACCACAAAAGCACACACGCTAGGTACCCTAGCCTACACACTCGGTCTGGCCGATGCTCAAGGAGAAAAGATTCCGAGCAACAGCCATGCGCCAGAGGTGATGCTCATCTCTAAAAGAATGTAGTAGTTGATTCATACAAGGGTTGGTTTCCTCAAACACACACGAGTTGCGTTGCTTCCAGAGAAGCCAGGATGACAAGACCACTAGGGAGTTGAAGCCTTTTCGTCTGTCTTTCTGGACCTTCTTGGCACTCTTCCTCCCCAGTCAGCAAACGAGACCTCATGTTGTGTAGGTATACATGCCTGTAGGCTGAGGGGTGATAGAATTTTGAACCAAAATTCTCTGACAAAGACACAGGTAGTAAGGATGTGTTGGATGGTTTCTTCTTCCTGATCACAAAGAGGGCAGAGGGAAGGGTGTGGCAGATTTCTCTTTGACAATCTGTCGGCTGTACAACATCTATTCCTTACAGCTAACCAAAGGAAGGTCATGCATTTTGCTAGAGCCCAGGTTTTCCAAATGCACCTCCATGGTTGGGATTGGTGATTTATATTCCTGAAACACATATCTTCATTTGGGCACGTTGAAATTTTGGTTTTGGGGCCATTACTATGGTTTTGCATAAAAAAATGGGTTTTTCACATAGTTTGAGTACCCTGAAATTTTAGAACTAAGGAGGGTCCGCCTCAGAATGGAAAATTGTCTATAAACAAATTTGCTTTAATCCCTGACAAAAGTTTAACTGTGGATGGTTAGTCCATGACGGCCGGACGGTCGACCGTTATAGGGAGTTTTTACACATAAACTTCACCCCTCGAGTTGGGTTTGAAGCTTTGCCAGCGGACGGTCCGCCCATCGTAGCCAGATGGTCTGCCGTCCAACAGAAATCATCCAGAGGCAACTAAGCCTCTGTCCCTGGGCTACTAATGACCGCGTACGGTTTGCCCAGCCCAGACCAGATGGTCTGCCGATGCCCAAAAACTTTGTTCCCTATCACCTATTCTTGGGTTCCAGCAATTGTTTCAATGGTTGTTTCCTCTTAACTGAGTTTGTATTGTCATAAATCCTCACTATTACACAATTTTGGTTGACATAGCATTTTTGTACAATATTTGTGCAAGTATGTATCAATTTTTTATTCTTTTCACTAACCCATCTCTTGAATGGTGATAGGATGGCCGCACCCAGTGAACATGGCAATGGAGAGGATGGGTTACCTCATCCTCCTCATCCACCCATGGATCCCTTTGTGAGGGAGATGTTGCAAAGCTCGGAGGCAAACTGGGAGACACAAAACCAAATCCTCCAACAACTCGTCAACCAAATGAACAACCAAGGTGGTGGTGGTGGCGGTAATCAACGCCTAGGATTGTCCGCTTTTCTTCCCACCAACCCGCCCACCTTCTAGGGATCTAGGGAGCCCCTTGATGCAGACTTTTGGCTCAACACTATCACAGACAAGTTGGCACTCATTCAAGCTAATGATGGGGAGAAGGCCACCTTTGCCTCCCATCAACTTCAACATAGTGCGGGGGTGTGGTGGAGAAACTACAAAGTGCAGGTCAAGAACGGCACCAAGTCACTTGGGTTGAGTTTGTATAGCCTTCCGAGCTCATCACATTCCCAATGAATTGCTTGCCCTAAAGAGAGAAGAATTTCTCAAGCTCACTCAAGAAAATAAGTCGGTCCAAGACTATGTGCATGCCTTCAATCACCTCTCTCAATATGCACCCAAAGAAGTGAATACCAACACCAAGAGGCAATATCACTTCAAGAAGGGTCTCTCTTTTAAGCTTAACCAACAACTCGACGCCCATGACTTCCCAAATTTCAATCACTTTGTGAGCAATGCTATTTCACAAAAGGCAAGCAACAAGGCTTGTGAGATGTATGAGCGCAAGAGGGCAGCCCCTTCACCTGGGGCAAGTGGTTCAAACCAACGTGCTCGCACAGAACCACCTCATCCTCCACCTCGAGCTCCTAGCTATGGAGCGTCTCAACCCATGTGGATGTCTCGCTGCCCTCTAGCTCCCCAAAACCAAGCTCCATGCCAAGTGGGGCAGACAACAGAGGGTGGTGTGGAAATGGACTCTGTGGCCCTTGTTGCAATTGTGGGGGCCCAGAACAACCCAGCCAGGAGCGTCCATCTCCTTGGAAGGGTGGAGCCTCCAATGCTCCCAATCAAGGAATTCCACCTCCTCCACCCCCGCAAGTGAACAAGAATCATCATGCTCCTAAGAAAGGGAAAATCGAACCACATCTCGGCTGAGGAAGCTCATGAGGATGAGCAAGTGCTTGTTCGTATGGTTTCCATCAACTCAATTAATACCCTAGCATTATTTGATTCCGTTGCATCCCATTCATTCATGAGTAGGAGATATGCCCTAGAACACCAATTTCCTATTGAACAAGTACCAACAAAGTTTCACATTGATGCACCGGGGGCAATGTTAGTGACAAATGAAGTAGTGAAGCTAGCTCTCCTAGAGGTTATGTGACTCACTTTCCCAGTAAATTTTTTAGTCATTGATTTGGAGGACTTGGATGTTGTAATTGGGATGAATTGGTTATCTAAAAATCATGTAGTGATTCAGTGCAATCCTCACTCCATTGAAATCATCCACTCCTCCGGAGCCCGAGTGGCACCCTATCTACATGAACAAGATGGTCCGAAACTTTATGCACTCAATGCTATTGTGAAGTGGGGATTAGAGGAAATTCTGGTTGTGCATGAGTTTCTGGACGTCTTTCCCTAAGAATTGCCGGGGATGCCTCCCAACCGGGACATAGAGTTTGTCATTGATTTACTCCTTGGGACGGCCCCGATTTTTAAAAGGCCATACAATGTGCCACTTGATGAATTGGTGGAATTTAAGAAATGACTTCAATAGTTCCTTGACAAGGGCTTCATCTGACCGAACTCCTCTCCAAGGGGATGTCTGGCATTATTCGTGACTAAGAAGGATCATAGTCTAAGGATGGTGGTGGATTACCGCCCCTTAAATAAGTATCCACTCCTGAGAATTGATATCCTTTTTAATCAGCTAGTGGGAGCTAAGTTCTTTTCCAAGATTGATCTTCGTTTGGGTTATCACCAAATAAAAATCTGCAAGGAAGATATACCCAAAATGGCTTTCTCTACTAGATATGGACTTTATGCGTAGATGTTGATGTCATTTGGGTTGTCCTGGTTCATTTCATCTACTTGATGAACTCCATCTTCTTTGAGGAGCATGATGTCTTTGTAATAATATTTATTGATGATATTCTCATATTCTCAAAGACCGAACAAGAGCATGCCGAGCATATCTGCATTGTTCTCCAAAGGCTCCGTGATCATTGCCTCTATGCCAAGTTTAGCAAGTGCCAATTTCTGCTTCAGAAGGTTTCTTTCCTTGATCATATCATTTCTGAAAAATGGGGTTGATGTTGATCCTAGCAAGGTGCAAGACGTGCTAAATTAGGAACAACCTAGAACTCTCAAGAAAGTGAGAGGTTTTCTTGGACTTGCAGGATATTACTGCTAGTTCATAAAGAATTTCTCTAAGATTGCCAAGCCAATGACTGAGTTACTCAAGAAGGATGTTCCTCTTAAATGGACCGAGGTTTCTGAGAAGGCTTTCTAGACTCTTAAGATGAAGCTCACCACCGCACCCATCCTTGGTTGTATTCTTATGCAAGAAGGCCAGGTCATTGCCTATGCATCTCACCAACTAAAGAAGCATGAAGAAAATTACACCACCCATGATCTTGAGCTTGCCGCGGTGGTGCATGCCTTAAAAATTTGGCACCATTACATCTTTGGCAAGACTTGCAATATCTTCACCGACCATAAAAGCCTCAAATATATATTCACTCAGTCTGAGCTCATCATGAGGCAAAGAAGGTGGCTTGAATTAACACTATAAGTTGGAAGTCCACTATCACCCGGGCAAGGCAAATGTTGTTGCCGATGCTTTGAGTAGGAAGGCACAATGCTATTGCCTAAGTGTCTGCCCCAAGATCAACACAATTTGTGAGGATTTCTAGAAACTGAATCTTGCCATGGTTAAGCATGGCTCACTCTCAACTCTTGTGATCACCTACAATCTCATAGATGAAATCAAGGAAGCAGAAAGAAAGCGTAAGGACATAGAGAAGTGGAAAGAGAGTATGGCAAAAGGAAAAAGAAAATGCCTTAGGCTTGATGAAGAGGGAATTCTATGGTTTGGAAAAAGAATAGTAGTCCCCAAAAGTTTCGCCCCGAGGAGAAAAATCCTTGATGAAGCCCATGAGTCTCATTTCTCCATTGGTCTGGGGAGTAACAAAATGTATGAAGATTTTAAGAAAAGATTTTGGTGGTACTGCATGAAGAAGGAAGTAGCCCGTTATGTTTGACAATGTGATATGTGCCAGAGAGTGAAGGCCGAACATCTCAAACCAGATGGAAGTCTTCAACCACTGCCTATTTCGTCATGAAATGGGAAACATTTCTATGAATTTCACCATGGGTCTACCCAGAACCAAGGAAGGATATGACTCAATTTGGGTCATTCTTGACCATCTCACAAAATCGGCTCAGTTCCTTCTGTTGGAAACCAAGTAAAAAATTGAAAAATATGCCGAGTTATATCTCACCAAGATAGTAAGTCTTCATCAAGTTCCAAAATACATAGTATCGGATAGAGGCCCTCAATTCACATCCCGTTTTTTGGGAAAGTCTTCACCAATCCATGGGCACTGATCTCACTTTTAGCGCCACCTACCATCCCCAAATCAGTGGGCAAACCGAAAGGGTCAACCAAGCTCTTGAAGATATGTTGAGAGCATGTGCAATTATCTTTGAGGAGAGTTGGAACACTTTCTTGTCCTTTGCTGAATTTTCTTACAAAAATCGTTATCAAGCAAGTATTGGCATGTCGCCTTTTGAAGCACTCTATGGGAGAAGTTGTAGAACTCCCTTAAATTGGTCAGAGCCTAGAGAAAGGAGGCACTTTGGCCCAGATATCATCATGGAAGCTGAGGAGAAAGTGAAAATAATTCAAGGGAAATTAAGGGCTGCACAGTCCCGCAAAAAACATTATGCCGACCGGCGAAGAAGGCTCCTATACTTTGAAGTTGGTGATTTTGTATACCTCAAGGTCACCCCTTTTAAAGGAACCCAAAGGTTTCAAGAAAATGGCAAGCTAGAGCCTCGCTATATTGGTCCTTTTGAAATATTGGAAAAGCATGGTCAAGTGGCCTACAAGTTGAAGCTTCCACAATCCCTATCCTCCACACATGATGTTTTTCATGTCTCCCAACTGAAGAAATGTGTAAGAGTTCCTATAGAAGACACAAATCTTGAAGAATTGGAATTGCAACCAAATCTCTCATACAAAGAGTATCCCATAACAATTCTCGACTAGACCGAGAGAAAGACTAGAAACAAAATCACCAACTTTGTAAAGGTGCAATAGAGTTGCATTCCGAGTGTGAGGCAACATGGGAATTGGAAGATCAACTCCATCAAACATATCCAGATTTGTTCAAACATGAGTAAGTACCATCACAAAATTCTTGTTTACGTTCCTCATGACTTAACTATCTGGATAGTTCAGTGTCTTTGACCTTGCTCATCAGAAAGTTTAATAGAAGAACTTCCATGGTAGGATAGCAAGTTAGAACTTGCTGTCTCCCAGATCTTTTTGCACTCAGCAGACGGTCCGCCCCTATTGGACCGGACGGTCCGCCATAGACCACCACTTTTACATAGAACTGCACCTAGCAGAAAATTTTCACATCTGTCGATGGTGGACCGTCTGCCAAGCACGTCTGAACGGTCCTCCGTTTGCGCAGCCGTGCATGTCACCGGGGCAGAGCTCGATTGCCACGTACCCCATGCCAGGCCCACTCATCAGCTCACTCCTCTACAGCTGGGAAGTAGCACCAGCTCCCTCCCCTTCCCCTCCACTTCCACTCCACTCACTCTCTTTCTTCTTCCTCTCTCCACCTTGGAGGGGACTCCAAGGTCCACCACACTCCACCCCCAAAACCTCACTGGAGAGCTAACCGAAGACTCGCCGGAGTTCGACGCCGGTGAGCTGCACCAACCCAACCTCGTCATCTTCAAGCTTGGACCAAGGATAAAGCTTCCACAAGCTCTTTCTAGGAGTTCCCAGGAGCACGTAGAAACAAATGGCACACCAAACGGAGGCTAGAGCCATTGCCGGTGAGCTCACTGGCGACTCTTGCCCGTCGGGTAGACGGTCTGCCTGACATGGCTGGACGGTCCGCCCCTCACATTATTTTCCATAGGCGACACAAAAGAACCAAGCCCCCGAACACTTTCAACAGCGGACGGTCCACCACTCCAGACCGAACCGTCCATCTCGCACCCAAAAACTCCACCAAAGTCTCTGTCCGCCCCTCCGGGCCGGACCATCTGCCCTTGTAATTTTTGAACTGTGGACCATCCTATCCTTTTTGGCAAACCGTCCTACGTTCAAACTTTTCAGCCTCACTTCTACACCTAGGACACCCATTTGACTATAACTTAAGTTTGATTTATTACAAAGAAGTATTCAAGCATGTTTCATCATATCATTCTACCCATTTGATATTGTTCATGACCTATGCACTTATTATACATCATTTGCACTTGTGTAGAAATCGAGACGTTGATTCAAGAGGAGGTTGAGACCATGACCGACCTTGTGGTTGAGGAAGCAACCTTTTCACCACAAGGCACGCACCTATGCATATTTCTCCCCTATTTTTGGATCAAACTTGGTATATTTGTCTTGGATGTGCATGATCTATATAAATATATAAATGTTTGCTTAGATCCTACTTGATGCATTTACCATCATTGATCTTGCTTGCTTCATTAGGCCAAGTATGTTTGTGTAGGTGTCATGATATTATTGTTGTTTAGCCATGCCTAGATGCCTACAAGTTGAGTGGTGGCAAGGTCACTACCCCTCGTAAGACATAGGGTAATGCTTGAGAGTATACATGACTAGAAGATGATTCAAATGATGAACTTATGATATGACGATGCGGACTTCAGCATCAAAATGTAGGGTCTTGTGAGATGGGGCTCACTTAGACTAGTCATGCTTGGGTTTGTTAAGGCCGTCTCTTTGATAGCCGCCCTCTTGAGTATTTTTCCGTACAAACCACATGCTTGGAATGGGATAGGCAAGCTAAGTAACATAGGCCGGACCTTGCCATGGGATGGTTTGATGCGGGTTGTGATGAGGGGTAGAAGGCGACGTCCATTACCCACTATACATCTCCGGCCGCCCTCTCATTGTCGAGTGTGGGTATGCGAATGGTTGAGGGCTCGAACTAACACTTGTCCTTGGTGCACGGGGTGTGGTCGTTGGTCTTGCGTCTCATGTGAGAAAAGTTGTATACCCTTGCAGGGTTTAAATGTATTGCAATAGTCGTGCTTCTCGGTCATGTCACCCTCTCTACGAGGCTCGCTCCAAGGTAGAGTTACCATTGGAAGATCATGGAAGATTGAACTTGTTTATGATGAATTACTAGGGATTTTACATAAGTTGCTTGATGAATGCTTAGAATATATTGAGTCTTTTGCTATTACAACTTATTCAAATGCAAGTTCATTTATGTAAATTAATTCCAATATCCATTCCTTGCTACCAGCCATAAGCATACTCTTTGAGAGTCGGTCTTGTATATACCCAAAGTAGGTAAGACCTGTGGAGTACCTTTGTACTCATGATGCTACATTTAACTTGTGCAGGTGAGGCAGTGCCGGAGCCCGTGTTTGGGTACTTCTACCGCGTCGATGGCGGCGCAGGAGAGGAGTAGCCGCCCGACATTTTTACTTTGTTATTGAGTCAATAGTGGCATGGATGTGAACTCAAGTATTTTGTCTTGTATCATATGCAAGAGCGTTGTTTAAACTTCCGCTGCAAAACTTTAGCTATGCTAGAGACTTAAACTTGTTGTAATGTGAACCTTCAAGTGAAATGGACTATGCATGTAACGCATTGTGTGTGATTAAGATGATCTACCTGTGCTAGTGTTGATGGTCATTATAAATGCTTATTGCCCGTCAACATTTTGGTAAAAAGGAGGACTATACTATGTTCCATACATGATTTTCTAATAATTAATGAGTTCCACTAGTTTTGGATGAGTTGTGACTGCAGGAGGTGCCACGAGGAAACTGAGCACCAGAAGCCATAGGGCCAGGCCGATCGGCCACTTGGTGGCCGGCTGGCCTCCCACCTTCCCATTTTGCCACGTCACTGATCCACAAGTGAGGAAACACAGTGCATGTTGATCTGAGCCATGAGTTCCAAGTCGGTTTGATCAACAGACATCGAAAGGCATCACCATGGATTGGATGGCCCACGAGCATGACAAAACCGACCAAACTTACTGGGAATCAGACACAACTAACTTCAAGACATGGTCATAGATGCACACGAGAAGGACGGTGTTAGGTGGACACCATCCTAGGCCGATCAGCCTGGGAGAGGCAGGCCGTCCTCCACTTAACGCCTTTCACCTCCTCCTTTCCGTGCATGGTGGTCATTGAATGCCAAGCCTCCCTTTGATAGTTCCCAAGCTTCACCGACCTTCCAAGGCTATAAATGGACAACTCCTCTCTACTTCAAAACACACACTCAAGGAATTGTAGTTGGGAGTAGGGTTGAGTTGAGCTTTGCCTCGGGGTTCCGGAGTCCTTGGAAGTTCTAGTAAAGGCTCTTGTATCTTTTCCATAGTTTCTAAATATTTTAATCAATAAAGTTATCTTCTTTACAATGAGCAAGCTTTACTCTTGATATCTTCTTTACTTAAGTTTTACCTTAAGATGGAGAGTACATTTCTATAAAGTTAGACTTAGGTTTTATTTAGCTCTGTCGGGATCACCTTGTGGGTCTTTCTAGCCTATCTCGGAACCATCGAAAGCTCCAAGCTGAGGGGTCTTTCTCTTGATAGACGTCCAGGGGAAGTCCTAACATCAAGCGCAGACGTGGTGTCTAACTTGCCATTAGCTAAGTTAGTGTGTTCCACCCCATGGTACCATAGTGGTAGGTGACAGGTGGTGATAGCCCTGCCGTTCTTTGTAGTCCACCACGTTCGGGTGTATTCAGAACAGTAGTGCTGAGCCAGGAGGAACCCCTTCTCATCCCATTCTAAGTTCCTCCCACTCTAGCTGTCAAAGCAAGATCTGACCCTAACATCTAGGTATAAGTCTAAGCTAAGGATTATAGTGTATCTTTTCGCTAAGTATAAAAGTGTCATAGGATCCTTTCTCACCTTGTTCTCCTAGCTCTTCCGTTTTCTCTTTCGTCTGAGAGTCTCCTGTGTTGCTGGCTTTACCAAGCCTTCTATTTGGTCATACATTGGCCATTATCCAAGATATATGTTACCTCCCCTAAGCTAGTGAGTTGATAATGCTGGGAAAAGTTATCATTCCATTCTTCAATATTCTTTAACCATAGTGCTTCCATGAGGATATAAATATGATACCCTGGTTTACTCCAAGGTGAAATGCTACAGCGGGTTATTCTGTGCGCTTGCGGAATATCATGAGCATGTAATATACCTACTAGGCATTCCTGACTCTGAGTTAAGGAATGCCAACAGCTAGTGAGAGGTGTCATCCTGGGCAAATATTTAGGACACATCTCAAGGACGACTGGGGTTAAGCCCTTTTAATTGGATTGATGAAAGATCGATGGTCCAATTAACGGGGTTTAGCTTGGAGGTTTCTCATAGAAACTATTTTCCTAAACGATCCATGTGCAATGTGCATCCCCCCTTCTTTTACAAGGGCTGCAATGCAGGATTTCAACTTGACAATCTCGATAACACGATTTATGTGACAAATCTCAGCTAAATCGAAATCTGGCTATTGTAACTCTACCAAAGTTCAGCAAAATGTCTCACATGCAATAGTGCCATACACTCCCGTGTCCCGTTTGTGTTGTAGTGCCATGCATTGCAACTAGGGGGAAAAGGAAACAGAGCTCAAGCCGAGAGGGCCCTTTCGAGGGTCATCCACAACATACCCTAGCGAACTAGATTCCACATCAAACTCAAAGCCAAGGGGGTAATCTTACGAGCAACTGGAGCGGGGTGGCATGGGGGTCACTCTGTCGGTCGACGGAGAAGAGGCCACGGTGGAGATGGACATGGACCGTGCCGCCCTCGGCCCAACCGTGAGGCCCATCTCCACGCTGGCAGCCAGTGGCGGCCGCCTGGCCCTATCAGCACCAGCAACGGCTACGGCCCGGCTGGGCCGGGGGCAGACCACGGTGGCAGCTGGAGCGGAGGCGGCAGCCATGGCATAGGGAGAGGCCAAGAGGGAATGCCGCGGCGGCGGCGGCGGCCGAATGGGGTTTTGGTAAAGGGCTTTGCGGATCACGAATCTAGACACGCCTAAGCGAGAGGGGAGGAAAAACATAATAGGCCAGTCAACGTGCAGATGAGCTGTTGCTTCACCGGCAGAGGAGGTGGTGGTCGCTGCCATGTAGTCCCGCCATAGGTAACCGAGGCACGGGGGGTATCTTTTTCGATGGAAGGAGTGGAAGAAGGGAGCCGATCTCGTCCACACACATGATTTTCAAGGGAAATAAAGCAGTTTTTCGACCAACAAAGGTAATAAAAAACACTGCTAATAACGACCTGACATTGCATTTGTTCCAGACTATTAAACAAACATACATGCAAGAATAGATATTGCTGAAGCAAAAAGAAAAATGTTGTAGCCAACACGGCTATTTAAACGGCGGCATGGGGCTAAGAGCCTGTTTGGATCTAGTAGAGATTATAGTAAATAGGTTTATGAACATAGATTATAAAAACTGGTTTATGAAAAAAAAATAGGTGGGGGTGTTTGGAGGCCAGATTATAAAAAACCGTAATGCAGCGATTTAAACTACCTACTGACATGTCTACCCCTCATTTATTATTGAAAGGTATGACATATAAGGTAATTATCCTATAAAGTTAAAGGGCACGATGTAATTTAGGAGTTATAATTTAGTTTTAGATCGATGGGGTGGTGTAGATTATGAGTTTATCATAATCTAGTACTCTAGATTATATAACCTGGCATAAAAACCATCCCGTTTGGAGGCCTTCCATATTATATAAACCTGTTTATTATAATTTGGGTGGATCCAAACAGGGCCTAAGACGATGACTTTGAAGACTGGTGGTGTCCCGTTGATAGAGGATGCCCATGGAAATCGCAGCAACACAAGTCCTGATAATGAGTCCTCAGGCAGTACACATTTTCAAATGTCTGGTTGCCATACCACTGTACGCATATTTGCATGTTACATTTTTGATAATTGCACTTCCCTCGTAGGATGTCACAAGCTGCAAAGAAAAAATTGGTTAATGGATTGTGACCTCTCAAATATTATGGGCGAAGTAGAAATAGGTATGTACCAGTACCAGCATAGGTTGTAGGCATGAGCATACAAGACATGGTTACAAGAAACATGACGGCAGCTACCGGGTGCATAGTCCCCATCGTGCCGCTTCTAGTGGTTGCCATGACCAAAAAGGAAAAAGAAACGCTTGGATATGTACTTATGCTTGGATGGTGTTTATATAGGGTCGTGGACTATGGTATAATAAATAGAATTGTTTTTTATATAATCTTGAGATATGTATATATAAATATGGTTGCATCCAGTTTACACGGTTTATAAAATCTTGGTCATACGAAATAAATGTAACCATATCCAATTGTTCGGTTTGCGATCTTGATATATTTGTTGTAAAACACGTCGTCAACGGTTGGATTTTCTCCCTTACGCCTCTCATGATAAACACAAGAACAAAGTAGACAAGACACAATGTAGGTGGAGCTTCTCTTTATTACTCATATTCGATAATTTACAATGACAATCTCTCTCATATATATACTCCGACCTATGACTAGAGTTTCGGTAAGAGCCCACAAGCAACCAGACATGGACTAGGACGTCTAGTCCTTCTTTCCTTCTATACAAGTCCGGGGAACCGGACATGGACTAAGACTTCTAGTCCTTTCCTTCTATTCAAATCCGGTTGTATTACAACACTCCCCCTTGGGAGATTACAACGAATGTATATGTCTTATTAAAAACTCCATCCGAAAACCCAATAGGAAAAAACGGTTATTGGAGAAAAGAGTACATATCAAACGCAATTGTATTGCATATGTTGCCTCGTCAAAAACCTTATGTGAGAAACCTTCAAATAAAAACTCACAAAGGGAAAAAGAGTACAACATCAAACCTTCTTGGTTTCTATATAATTATACATTCATCATTCTTCATGAACAATGATCAATCTTCAAGATTATGCATAAACTTCAGGTTCTTGCAATAATGATATATGTGATCTTTAATAATCAAGTGGTATACTTCATGGCAAATAATCATTAAGTTTATTCATTCTAGATAATACTTAATGAAAATGTGTGCTCCCCGTCATTCTTTGAACTTCATGTTCATGATGATTTTTAAGCACATTCTTTATAAATGTGTACGAATATTGGTATTCAATTACCAAAATATTTAGTCCTTCAAAGACTTAATATAGTTCTTCTAGAATATGATAGAAGCAATGCTTCGAGCACTAATAACCACTTATTTAATTATGCAATACAAATAAATTTTATCCTTTAATAGGAACATGGGGACAATGAGTTGCAAATTAGTATACCTTCTAGGTATTATATTTTCAAACCTCAGTGTTTAAAGTTAGTCAGCCTTCATTTGGCATTTGAAGGGGATAATTCAATTTGCCAATCACCAATATACCTTCTATGGTATTCGAGGATACTTGCTATTCAATGATAGCTAGCTATTTACGCACATATGAGTGATTGTATGGTACATTCAAGACCATTTAAATCCTCGTTGCACTTCTAGTTTAATCATTCGGGTCTTTACGAGTCTTCACTTGTATCTTCAGGATTTATTAGTGCTCATGCAGGAGTCGGCTGATGATAAATCATTTCAATGACTATTTTCTTCGGGAATCTTTAATTCTTCAAGAATAATATTTCCATTTTATGAGAATTTTTCTCATGATAGAGAGAAATAATTTTCACAATAATTTGAGTTCTTCTATGAACTCTTTACATTTACTCCTTTTAGGATATGCTCTTCGTGAGACATTTTAATATTCATTCAAGAATATTATCTACCTTAGACATTCAATGTTTAGTATGAGCTTTGATTATATCTCTTACTATTGTATTCCTTCAAGGAAATAAGTCCTTCAAGGACCATTTCTCAGGGATTTTCATAATCCACTGAATAACTGCGTAATATGTCATTTGCCAGATATGTTACAGAATATTTATTCATACATAATGGGAGTTTAATAGTCTTTTGAAAGACTTATGAACCATAGTATTTCACCATATCATTATTTTTCATAATAACTCATATAGTTTGAACTTCTAGGTTCAAATGCTTTCTTCATGGTCCAACCTCAATTGCATTCTTTCATTGACCCGATATGAGTGCTTCGTACAACTCTGCCATGGACTTTAGTCTTGGATCCATGCTCTCGCTTAGAGAAACATTTGCAATTACAGAGGTAATGTTGTCGACATTCATTCAATTCTCCCATATCTTCAGGATAAGACTATTATATAGTCAAAATTTTTCTGCTTATGACAACACAAAATATTGCGCGCGCTTTGAAGTGTTAGCATTCATCTTCATGATGAACATTTTTCAATTTGTGAGGTAATTAACCTTAAAGGTATTTTGCTTTGGAATTTGCGGATATTATATTTAAATTGTTTGACAAGTTCATCTTATCTAAAACCAGGCGTCCCCGTAGATTTTAAATTAATCACCAAGTCCTTTTCCAGTGTGAGTATATTATTAGATACCCGGGATATACCACACATAGCATTTTGTTTACTACAAGTAAACTTGAACTTCAGGTTGTTTCTCCTAATTTCCGATGTCCCATTCGTGAGTATTCATCGTGTGCACATTCTCACTGGGATCAAGTCCTTCAGGGAGTTTCACTTTAAGTGTTGGCCACATTAAGTGGCGCCCCCGTGGGCTTCCTCACAATTTCAATTTTCTAGCAATATACTTTGCTTCATGCAAGTATATTATAGTGTGTGTTTATATTGCTACTTCAAGCTTCCAGGAATATTATATGAAGATATTTCTTGCTTCAAATATAAGGCATTCATATGGACTCTCTCCCCCTAATGCCAATAATATATCTTCATTACTAGCATACTTCTAAAATGTCCCCATGGGCTTAGTATAATGGAAATTCAGATCCATTTTCCAACTTCAAGTTGATGCCCATTTATGTATGCTATTATGGTGAAATAAAACAATAGTTACACACTTCTTTTAAATATAGGGGTTATTTGTTTATATGCAGTGAGCTAGACTTTATTAATGTAGTAACATGATTGCTACATTTATATTAGCATAGTGTGCAATGCGGTATATTCGGTATACCTATAATTTGCACTATTGGAAGTCTACGAGACTATTTTTGTTGTCTAGCTTCTTTATTTATTTTGCCTATTTATAAACATAATACTCATACCATATACTTCAAGTATTTAACATAAACTTTCAGTTTATAAAAAAATATAATCTACATGGAATTTTCTTCTAGGAAAATAATTGCTCACTCATTCAAGAAATTCCCCATATACTTTTGATTCCATAATATAAAATGTTTTTCCACATAATAGACTACCAGGTCTATATTCTTTTTATCTATCCGCAAAAACCAAATCTGATTTGGGTTAACCAATTTCTAATTGGATATACTGAGCCAACACTAGGCCATTTTTCTCCCCCTAATCTTAGCCTTCTTGACTAAGTATATATGTGCATACGGCGCACAAGTGACCTAGCTTGCTAGCTAGTTGATAGATTTTTATGACGGACTACTAGCCATCCTAGTGTAACGGGTCTGCTACTCAACAGGAGAAGCTTGAGTTACACATAGCATCCATGCTAGTGTGAATACAAAATAACACAATGGCTGCATGCCAGTGTAGAGCGAATTTTTAATGTGATACTCCTGCAAAGGTTACTAATTATTGTAGGGACATGATGATCCTTACATTAATGTGGAATAACTGCTAATTGGTCATTCTAATTGACACAATGGTATATGGATTACAAAAGTATGTGCAGAGCTGCATGCTTAGTCATTGCATTGACTATGGCTACGGGCCAACTTACACATTGATTGTCCCACATCTAATAGGATGAGGCTCTGAACCAACAATCTTACAGGATTAGGGATATGCCTATTAAATTTTTTCTTTAATTGTATCCACATTTTCGTATACATCTTGGCCCAAATTTCTCCTCCCTCGTCATACCACAATTGCACTTCAGGTGATGTAATGCTTCAAGCATGATCTATGAAAAGGTTTCATAGAATTAAATTATACTGCTAGTATATCTAATATGATATGAATTCATATATTATTGTACTATTCGGTGTACAATAATGTGGTGGGTAGAATAAATTTCAAGTTACATGGCCTATGCATTCAGTACATAGTTGAGTAATATATCAGTTCATCGCCAGAATGAATCCTTCAAATGAGAGGCGTGAGAGGGAGAAGATCCAACCGTTGATGACATGTTTTACAACACGTTATCAACACGACCGCTCTCCATCGACTACACTGAAGGAGTCACCATCAAGCTTGACGCCGGCGATCTCGCCGCCGTCCTTGCCGACAACTACTTCGACGACGTCGACTACATCAACGTCGTTAGCAGAATAGATTTGCTACCTCTACCGGCACCGATCTGCACTGGAACGACATCATCGTCATCAAGCAGGCAGGTCTATGACCATGCCTAATGCCCTACGCGGTATGTATCTACTGATAACTACCCTACGCGGTAAGTGGAGTAGATCAAATTGGCATCCAATGAGGTATGGACTGATGAATTTTGAATCTGTGCGAACCGCATCTACTTGTTCAAAATCATAGTTAGTAGATTAAATATAAGACTAGATTCATCTTGTTCGTGGCCTTGAACGGCACATCCAATTAATCCATCGGTCACGAAGACTAATTGCTTGCCATCGACATAGAAGCTGACATGTTGTCGTACCGCCGTGATTAGCCAGCTAAACCAATCACACCACGGTAGCCTCGCAGCTTACCTAACTTGCGCAGCCCGAAGTCAGCGCATATGTGGTTTTGGCAGCTACTTATGATGTACATAATTAACGAACATATTGACCTGAAGTCATATAGTGACCCTTCGTCTCCACAGTGCAAAACAGGCTAGAAGCCTAAGTGCTAGTTACTTCCTGTAAGCAGAAGCACTGCCATGCACACGAGGCAAAAGGAAAAGTCAATAATTGCTAATTATTGCATTGATGGATTACATGGAGATAGGATGTGAAACAAGATAATGATGCCGTAGCCTATTCACCTATGTACGCCGTGCTCTGCAGCAGCACAGATGGACTAGCATGCAGATTATATTTGCCTTGTCCGCACTCGTTATTGTACGTGGCGAAACAGATATAGTACAAACCACGATCGTGTCCCTCCTGTAGAGGCCCGTCATCGCTTATGTGACGACCGAACAGAATTCCGTAAGTGGTGGAACCGATCCGGCATTGGTTTCTTTCTCCGTATTGTACTTGTTCCAGATGACAGCACCATGCTTGCGCCATGAACTTGCCATGATAAGTAACAATTCATGGTCAGATTAAACTTGAAGTTCACAGCCGCACGTCAACACCCTTGCAGCTGACCTGCCACAAGCAATTGTTTCCAATTCCATCCAACTACACTACTATAGTGCCTGCACGTATGCATAGCACCACACGCCGAGGAAAAATCCGTGTCCCGTCTGCACTCGAGGTCGAGCTCAACCCCAGCCTGCAGTAGAGGCCAAATCCTACTCATTGTCACAGAATCCTTCCTGGCCGGAAGCTCAAGGTGACAACTGCTATATCGTGCGTGTATCCTCCTTGAAGCGAGCTCGCCGTTGGAACGGCCGAACTGAATTCCACGCACGTTAGAGCATAGCCTGTTAGCTGGTCTCTTTTATCTGCCTATACTCGATGTAATGAGTGTGCCTACATGCGCATATCATTTGGTTCACAACACCTGCCCGTTCACGGGAGTTCATTGCATGCAAGCAATCTTGGAAAATAAATTTTGAGTGTAGCTGTACTTCTACGGATAATCTTTTAATTTTATGAAATTAAGAGTTTTGGATATTTTCTAGCAGAAAAGATCTCGGGATGACTGATTTTTTCCGGTAGAATAAGATTTCTTTTACCTATATAATATACATAAATACGGTAATATAATGCCTTTAATCATAGAAACATGATTTTAGGTATATGAGCTCTCTAAATTATGAAACCCCCTTTTTGAGGCTCATATTTTATTTAGCATTTTTAATGGTTATACAATTATGAAAATTGAACCATTAATATCTCTCAATCTTGAAGAACCTTAGACATAATACCACTGAGAGTGTCATATTTGAATGTTTTCTAGGCAATTGTGTGAATGGGGTAAATTTTTTTTTGGCTTGGAAAATTCTGGGAAATTATATAAAATAAATCTATTGAATAAATTAACCAATCTTAACTAATTTTGCACTTGTTTCATGCACTTAAACACATGAAGTGTGCTTGTAGCAATTGCATGAATAATGTAGAATATGGCATGAAGTCTATTATTTGTTGAAGAAATATATTATTGGTTTAAGCCTGATACTAAATAATCTCTAGAAGAGATGCTATATAACTCTGAAAGTTATTTTAGCTTATAGAAACCAAACATTTTTATCTTTCAATATGGCATTATGATTTACTAGCAGTAAACGCTTCAAATATATATTACTTAATTGAGTTTGATATGACATGAAGTTATACAAAATCAATATGTCTTCTAGAAGAAATATATTGTTTGTCTTGTAGATAGTTTTGCAATTCATGAAGAATTGTACATATTGTTTGCCTTGTAGACAATTTTGTAATTTAAAAAGAATTGTGCATAAGCTCAATAAAAAAAATATTTATGCTACCGGAAGTTGCATAAGCCATAGAAGTGCAAGAAAAATAAAGTATATTCCAGAAGTGATGCTAGGCTCAGGGGTAGATGCAATGAGACAAAAGAAGTTTCATGCTCACCCATAACCATGAATGAATAGAATATTCTACATAAGTTGCATTACTAGTTATTCATGAAGAATTTGGTTGTACTCACGAAGAGTAAGTACTTATCTTTTTGCTTTAAACATGAAATTTAGCATTAATTTAAGAATCTTTCCCAGGTTAGAAGGGCAAATTCAACAAATTGGTGTTTCTTACCTCTGTATAGGTTTTTCTCACCTTACCTTTTGTCCAAATGCTTGTAACAATTTTTACCTGTAGTAATCAGTTTATTCTCATGGAATAATTAAAGAATTACATATTAAATATGTAAATAATTATTTTATATTTCCTATTAGATGAAGCAAGAAAAATCTTCATATAATATTCCTGGAAGCTTGAAGCGGGAATATAAACACACACTATATTATACTTGCATGAAGCAAAGTATATTGCCAGAAAACTAAAATTGTGAGGAAGCCCATGGAGGGCGCCACTTGATGTGGCAAACACTTGAAGTGAAACTCCCTGAACGACTTGATCCCAGTGAGAATGTGCACATGATGAATACTCAGGAATGGGACATAGGCAATTAGGAGAAACAACCTGAAGTTCAAGTTTACTTGTAGTAAACAAAATGCTATGTGTGGTATATCCCGGGTATCTAATAATATACTCACACTGGCAAAGTACTTGGTCATCAATTTAAAATCTACAGGGACGCCGGTTGGTTTTAGATAAAATGAACTTGTCAAGCAATTTAAATAGAATCTCCGCAAATTCCGAAGCAGAAGACCTTTAAGGTTAATTACCTCATAAATTGAGAAATATTCATCACGAAGATGAATGCCTAACACTTCAAAGCGCGCGCAATATTTTGAGTTGGGATAAGCAGAAAAATATTGATTATATATTAGTCTTATCCTGAAGATGTGGGAGAATTGAATGAATGTCGACAACATTACCTCTATAATTGCAAATGTTTCTCTAAACGAGAGTATGGATCCAAAACTAAAGTCCATGGCAGAGTTGCATGAAGCACTCATATGGGGTCAATGAAAGAATGCAATTGAGGTTGAACCATGAAGAAAGTATTTGAACCTAGAAGTTCAAACTATACGAGTCATTATGAAATAATATGGTGAAGTACTATGGTTCATAAGTCTTTTAAAATACTATTAAACTCCCATTATGTATGAATAAATATATTGTAACATATCTGGCAAATGACATGAATAACTGAATAAAATATTATGCAGTTTATCAGTGGATTCTGAAAATTCCTGAGAAATGATCCTTGAAGGACTTATTTTCCTTGAAGGAATAAAATAGTAAGAAATAAATGTCTAAGGTAGATAATATTCTTGAACGAATATTAAAATGTCTCACGAAGAGCATATCCTAGAAGGAGTAAAAGTAAAAAGTTCATACAAAAACTTAAATTATTGTGAAAATTATTTCTGTCTATCATAAGAAAATTTCTCATAGAAGAGAAATATTATTATTTAAGAATTAAAGATTCCCGAAGAAAATAGTCATTGTATGACTTATCATCAGTCAACTCCTGCATGAGCACCAACAATCTGAAGATACAAGTGAAGACTCGTACAGACCTGAATGATTAAACTAGAAGTGCAATGAGGAGTTAAATGGTCTTGAATGCACCGTACAAGCACTTGTATGTGCATAAATAGCTAGCTATCATTGAATATCAAGTATCCTCAAATACCATAGAGGTATATTGGTGATTGGCAAATTGAATTATCCCCTTCAAATGCCAAATAAATACTGACTAACCTCAAACACCGAGGTTTGAAAATATAATACCTTGAAGGTAAACTAATTTGTAACTCATTGTCCCCATGTTCCTATGAAAGGAAAAAAATTTGTTTGTATTACATAATTAAATAAGTGGTTATTAGTGCTCGAAGCAGTGCTCCTATCATAGTCTAGAAGAACTATATTAAGTTTTTGAAGGACTAAATATTTTGGTAATTGAATACCAAAATTTGTACACATTTATGAAGAATGTGCTTAAAAATCATTATGAACGTGAAGTTCAAAGAATGTCGTTATGAGGGGGAGCACATATTTTCATTAAGTATTATCTATAATGAATCAACTTAATGATTATTTACCATGAAGGTATACCACTTGATTATTAAAGATCACATATATCATTATTGCAAGAACCTGAAGTTTATGCATAGTCTTGAAGATTGATCATTGTTCATGAAGAATCATTAATGTATAATTATATAAAAAACCAAGAAGGTTTGATGTTGTACTCTTTTTTCCTTTGTGAGTTTTTATTTGATGGTTTCTCATATAAGGTTTTTGACGAGGCAACATATGCAATACAATTGCGGTTGATATGTACTCTTTTCTCTAATAACCGTTTTTTCCCACTGGGTTTTCGGATGGAGTTTTAATGAGGCATATACATTCGTGGTAATTGCCCAAGGGAGAGTGTTGTAATACAACCGGACTTGAATAGAAGGAAAGGACTAGAAGTCATAGTCCATGTCTGGTTGCCCGGACTTGTATAGAAGGAAAGAAGGACTAGAAGTCCTAGTCCATATCCGGTTGCTTGTGGGCTCTTACCAAAACTCTAGTCATAGGTCGGAGTATATATATGAGAGAGATTGTCATTGTAAATCATCGAATATGTAAGTCGTTTGACTTTTTTACCTCAACTTTGACCACTCGTCTTATTGAATTAGGGTAAAAAAATCAAACGACTTACCATTTGGGACGGAGGGAGTAGCTCCTTAGGGTTTCCTCTCCAACTCCTCACTCTCTCTCTCGGACGGGTGCCGCAGTCCTCTCGACCTCTCCCTCTCTCTCTCGCATGGGCGCCACCACAGCGGGCAGGCGCACAAGTGGCACCCATGCGCCGGCCAGCGGCCTCACCTCCCCTCCTCCGTTGGCTCCCCTTGACCAAGTAGGGGCATTGGCGTGAAGACGGGCGGGCACAGGCCAGAGGAGCCGACGAGACAACGCCATACGTGGAAGGCCAGTTGACACGTGGTGGTGGCGGCGTGGCGTGGCTGCATCTTCCGCGGCGAGGAGGCGGCGTGATGTGGGCACGTCTTCCCCGGCGAGGCGGCGGCATGGCGTGGCCGCGTCTTCCCCGGCTAGGGGCGGCAGGGTGCGACGGCTTCCTCCCCGGCGTGGTGGCTTCTTCCCTGACGCTGTGTGACGGCCGTCGAGGCAGATCTGGCGGCTGGCAAGGCAGATCCAGCGGCTGGCGAGGCGGTTCTGGCAGCCGGCGAGGCGGATCCGGCTCGGCGACCGGTGGATGCGCCGGGATCAGTGGTGACTTGGATGGGCTCGGTGGGCCTATCGGTGGTAACTTTGTTTTCCGCACATGTATTTTTATCGGCCTATGGATGAATTACAGCATGCTGCTCTGTCCAATTTTTCATTGGTTTATCCAAACCTAGGCATTATCATCCTCTCAGAGGCGGATATGAAGGGCGGTAGAATTTCTCGTTTTCCTCTATGTGCGATCCTTGATCCATATAATTCTGAGAAACGACCTTTCTTTGCTTCATAGATGAGTTCTGATTAATCATTGAATGGGAAGATGATCATAGAGCCCTTGAGGCAATTTCAGCCTTTCAGGTTAGTCAAACTGAATCAAAATCCATGTTTGTAGGAAGAGCTCAATACAGATATTTTAAACGACCTTGTGTGGCCACGTTCAATGTTAGACTCTAGGTTCAGTCTAGATATTAAGCTCATCTTATTTGACTGGAAAAAATAGGATGATGACAAGCAGTCTGAGAATATAAAATCCTCGTGTCGCAGGAAATCACTTTCTGAAAAAAAAAATCTGAACATTTGTAGAAATTGAGACACTCATGTTTTCAGAGTAGCTAGCCTAACCATGGTATTGAACCAAAAAATTCTCAGACACAGGTTGTTCCGCAATATATTAATGGAATTGATATTTGTTCTCTTGTCGTTATGCATTTTTTCTGAGTGTCATTTTTTTCTATGTTAGAGTTCTATTGCAAAACATAAATATATGACATGATTATTTATGTTTAGACAGTTTATAAACATACATTGTCTCACATTAACGAAATAAATGATCGATTATAGGAAAGACTCCTACCATGATCATGTCGGCAATGATACAATCGTGTGCATTAGTGCACGGAAGATTATACGGGTTATCCCGTCTACGAAAATGTTTATTGCGCAATAAAACAAAAGGCATTTTCAGAGACCTTTTTTGAAGTGTCCTCTAAAATGTTTTTTTTGTAGTAGTGTGCTTTACCAGTGCAGTATGATGTTAACTTCAAAATAACATCCAACAACACGGAGGGGCGGTACGGCAGTAGTTGGTGTATGCCCATTGATGCCTGAAGGGACAGCAACATACTAAGCTTGGGAGGAAACAACACGTCATGCTCCGGAGTTGCTTCAGTATGAATATGGCATCGATGTTGTTCATTAGAACTCAGTTGATGCTCTAGAAACCCGAGAATGGTGCCTAGTTTATTCTTGTCGACAGATTTATTGAACACAAGTGAGGTTATGAATGTGCATTTTGCTACTGTTACTGCCTGGTCGATGGTGTAATTTTTTCTTTTGACGTTTTATTCGAAATCACCAGTGGTATGAACAAGGATAATCTTCATGTTGTCATGGCCACGGTTTATAGAGTTTTTTTACTTGATTTAAAAAAAAACATAAGTCTGAGTTCAACGGATCAGCTTGACTAGCATAGAGGATTCACACGAATGCTTCAAAACTTTGTTAGATCTAGGTTGAGACCGCCCCATACATTCAGGGGCGGATATGGGCCTAGGACCACTAGGGCCACGGCCCTAGGCGTGGCCCATATCGCCCCTTATAGCTGTCTTAATTTTACATGGACCAAAAATCTTTTTCTTCAATTGGCCCTAGGTCTACGTCGCGCCCAGAAGGCCCGCAACTCGCTCTCGGCCCAGGCCCACGAAGTCCCTATCGACCTGTCGCCATCTGCTCGACTGCTCCGCTGTCCGCTCGCTCTTTCCCTTTGTGGTCATGCAAACAGAACAGCCGAACCCTACTAGCGCCAGGCCACCAGCGCCGCCGACCGCCCGCCCCCCGCCACCGCACCTGCACGCTGCTCGCCTGCGTCGCCAGCCGCTGCACCAGCGCGGTTGCCAGCCTCCGCCGCCGGCCGCCGCACATCTGCGTGCCTCCGTCACTGGCTGAATGGAATGAATCACCTGAACGGAAGCTGGAAGCACAAGGTGATGCGTGTTTTGATATGGAGGCAGGCACAAATCTCAGCCTTAAGCTTAATGCTACCCGAAAGCATTACTTGATTTCTTAGGTGTAGCAGCATATAAATGGCAATGAGGAAAATTAGTTTGTGCCTCCAGCTACGGAAGAGATACCGAGAAGAAAGATACATGCTGGAGGAATTGATCCTCTGCATTTTCAGGGGATGTTTCTTTGATTGAGAAAATTGAAGAGTTATGTTGACGATCAAAAATGGCAAGAATGCCGATCTGGCTCAACAGCTGGTCTAACCGCCTGTAACAAGCGGTCTGACCATCTGTACCCTGTAGCCGATCTGGCAATGTGCCAGGCGGTCAGACCGCCTGTACAGCCGGTCTAGACCGCCTGAATAAAAATACTCAAAATATGAGTTTGACTCCGCCATTGCGTAGGGCTCGTCGAGAAGATCAAAATGCATATGTGGATCGCCTAATTTGGAGTCCGGATGAAGAAGTTATGGCTCTGACAAGGTTCAGCCCCGGAGGTCAGACCGCCTGTACAGGGGTTCAGACCGCCTGTAGCAGTTTTAATCCGAATTATAGTTGTATTTTGATGGGATTTCATTATGGAATTGACTCCCCACGGGGCAAGACCTCCCCATCCTATATTATGAAGGGCCGTGGCCGATTGAGGACCTCTACCCAATCGTACAAACACATCTATCTGTACTTTTTATCTCAAACCCTAACTTTTCCAACCCCTTCTTCTTTCTTCTTCGTCTCCATGGCATTTTAGAACGTTCTAGTTGGCCTTGCCGACCTTAGAACAACCCTAGGTTCGTTGCCTCCGACGGGGTCCCTCCCGAGGCGACGATCGTAGGCTTTCGTGGCGCCTCTGCCTACAGGCGGTCTGACTCCATGTGACAGGCGGTCTGACCCCTGTACAGGCGGTCTGACTCCCTGTCCAGAAGTTCCGATGAGGAGATTCCGGCTTCGCGCGATCTAGCGCTTATCATGTGTTGACCCAAGAAGGCGTCAACATATTTTGGCGACTCCGCTGGGAAAAAAATCTGGTTTTCATAACCGATCTATTCGACCCTAGCCCAATGGGGTCCAAGATTGATCAAGATGATATCCCATCTAACATAGAAGATCTCGATGAGGAAGGACGTCAGAAGTATTTGATGGTTTTAGCACATCTCCAGAACGAGTTCTTGAAGGGATTCAAGAAGGATCATGACACGATCACACGCGTTCAAGAGTTTGTGATGCCATCCTTCAAGATGAGCGGTGATAAGATTAAGGTAATTGACACTGTAAGTTCATCTTCACAACCGTCTTCCCCTATTGATACGGGTAGCCCGATTGTTGTTAATAGTATGCCTAGTCTTGATGAACTCTCTGCACGTTTAGATCGACTAGAGATACTTAAAAGGGGAAATCAGTTTATAATAGTGATGTGCCTGTCATACCATGGTCTCATATTGATAATACGTTCTGTGGTGTGTTGCCTAATTCCTTTGATGGTCAGACTACGCCACTGATCCAGTTGCCCAGACCGAACACGGTCATTGCAATTGGATCAATGCTTGCAGGCGGTCAGACCGCCGGTACAGCCGGTCAGACCGCCTCAGCAGGTCAGACCGCCTGTACGGCCGGTCACATCCCCTCAGCGGTTGGTCAGACCATTCTTTCTAGTACTGTGACAGTTGTTCTGGAGTGGCTTACACCGTTAGCCGTTATGCCAAATTCGGCTGCTGATAGCCGTGATGGTATGCTGGATGCGGTCAATGCTACGTACGAAACAATGTTGCAGGATTTAATATCGGTTAAACAAGGTCAGGATGAAACCGTCTCTCAATATTTTAGAAGATTTAAAGAGATGAAAAACCGTTGCTTTAATTTATCAATTTCTGATGTTGATCTTGCTCGATTATGCTTTAGAGGATTAAAATCCTCTATTAGAGAGAAAATTGATAATTGTGTTTAGCTTTCGGTTGATCAAGTTCACATTAGAGCTGAAGTAGCTCAAAACCGAATGAATATAGAAAAGGAGGGTCTTAAATCATGTCGGTCTAATATGCATGCTATTGATTATAAATCTATTGTTTCGACCGATAATGATAATAATGTTAATATTGCTGAATTTGCATGGCCTTCTAAAGTTGAAGCCTATTCTTGTTCATCTCTTAGGCCGGCTCATAAGAGTCGGCAAAAAGAATTGAAATTTACATTTGATGTATCTAAAGGTGATCGCATTTTTGATGAATTGCATAAGCATGGATACATTAAGATTTCTCATGTTATACCTACATTGGAAGAGTTGAAAAGGCATGCATATTGTAAATTTCATAATTCTTATTCGCATGCTACCAATGATTGTCATGCTTTCCATCGGCAAGTTCAGTCGGCTATAAATGAAGGTCGTTTGAGATTTCATGATATGTAGGTGGATAAAACTTCCTTCCCAGTCAGTACCTTGGACTTGCAGCAACCTAAGGTTTTGATTCAGCCGCATCAAGTTGAATCGACCAAAGGGAACAATGTGGTGGTGGGAGATGAAAGACCCACTTCGACGGGGAAGGAGTTGATCCATGAAGTGACATGTGAGAAATCTTCTGATAGAAAAGAGACATTCAAAGTTACATTGAGAGCCTCTGGACATGGGGGGCAAAGGTCGGTCGTTTCACCTAGACCGCAGCCGTCTGGGCCTGCTCTACTACAGGCGGTCAGACTTGCTGCAGCAGGCGGTCAGACTGGCTGGGCAGTTAGACCGGCTGCAGCAGGCGGTCAGACCGGCCTACACCATGGTCGTCCAAAGGTGCTGAAAACGGAGCTTTCAGAGATTGGAGCTTTTAAAGTGGGTTTGGCTAACGACAGAGGATCTAGTATAAAGCCAAAGGTCACATTCAATATGCTTCTCGACAAGTACTCCAAGTTGAAGGCCGTTCCAAGCGATCGGCCATTAAAAAAAGAAGTGAGATCACCTAAAGGTGGATCTTTCAAGCCAGTGCAGCGTTATCATGTGTCTTCGGAGTTAAGTCCGATATGGGATGATAATGGTGTGATGTGGGTGCCGTATCAGTCGGTGTCACAACATTCTTTGCATTCTGGACGGAGGGAACCAAGAAGACATGTTCTGGACAAGGTTGCACTACCCGTTCATGACCGTTTGGTTGTTCGTCAATCTGGTCAAAGGCATCGGGCCCAGGCGGTTAGACCGCCTGTTACCAGTGGTCTAGACCGGCCGTTCCAGAAGAGGAAGGCACCTGCTCTAAAACAGGTGTATCGGCCTAAGAAGAGGGAGGAGAAAGTTCAAGAGAAGAATGTGGACTCAGTAAAGGCTTCTACATTTGATGGAGACAAAAGACCGATTGTCTTGGACAATCTGGTCGAGAAGTCCATTTCAGGGACTCCCACTGCTAATGGTCATGAGGTTAGCCGCAATGAGTTTAACTTTCTTCCTAGATGGTGTCCTCTAGGTTTGACTCGTACGCAGAGAAGGAAACTTCAAAGGCTGCGTCTTCAGGAGAGAAAGAAACAAGAGCCAGAGAAGCAAGAGCCCGAAAAGCAAGAGCTTTTCAACAAGCATAGACTTATGCTTCCTCAAAAGAAGGAGTGGAGAGTCAAAAAGAACGATTAGCCGAAGCCAGCAGTACAGGCGGTCCAACCGGTTGTACAGGCGGTCCAGACCGCCAGTTCTACACAGTCAACCGAGCAGGCGGTCAGACCGCCTGCACAGCTGGTTAGACCGATTGAGGCAGAGATACTGCCGGATGATGTTTCTTCTGCTCGCATGGTCTGTGATGATGAGTTGACATCGGTTCCCAGTGTTGAGGATGATGAACAACTTGTTGATTTCTCGTCACCAGAGCATATGGATATGGATGCTAATGTCCCATACTTGGGTGATTATATTCTTATGGAGGAAGATCCTGATCATCCTGATCTTGATCCTGAGGAAGTTGTATAGGTGTTTTTATTCCTTACTTCGGTCGAAGGATTATGCTGAATTTACTCGGGAGGGGGGCAAAATAACAAGGAGCTTTTGAGGTAAAATCTTATTTATCTTAGTCTTTAGTTCTTCGGGCACCTAGGAGAAGGGTTCCTTTCGAATTATATATTGCGGCCGAAGAAAGTGCTCTTGGTGTTGTTTTGATTCAAAAGACCGAAGAGAAGGATTATATTAGTGCATATGCAAGTAGAAGATTATTGGACGCCAAAACAAGGTATGCTTTTGCTTATATACATCATGGTTATACCAAGTTGAGGAATTATTTACTATGAAATACTTGCATAATTATTTGCTAAGCCGACATAATTAAATACATGTTGCATATACCAAATATTGAGTGATAGAATCGGCAAATGGCTTATGCTTTAATTGAATATAATTTAGTCTTTGATTTATTGAAATTTATAAAGACATCGTTGCCGATTTTATTGTTTAACATTGATTAATGAGCAACTTAGTTTTAATGTCGGCTATATTACTTTTACTCCATGTAATTTGCATTTTGATGGATCGGTTTGCAAAGGTGATTGTGGTGTTGGTGTTATTATTATATCACCAAACAATATTATTTTTGAAGCTCTTAACCGATTGGATCATAGATGCATAAATAACCAAACCGAGTATGAGCTTTATTATTCGAGTTGGAGATTTTACATTGCATGGAAGTAAAACATATAGAAGCTTGTGGTGATTCTTTTCTATTGGTACAACAAGTATCCAAAGCATATCAATATTTAGATGAATTTCTAAAATGTTTATCTTGATAAATGTTTAGACATTATAATTTGCTTGGATGAATTTGTGATTTATCATGTACCAAGAGAAGAGAATCTTAGAGCTAATGTGTTGGCACAGCAAGCATCAGGCTATAATATTCAGAAAAGAAATTTTCGAGAAAAGAAGCCGATGTTTTGTGAAGCCGACATGCTTGCTCTAGGACAGGCGGTCCAACCGCCTGGTGCAGCCGGTCTAACCGGTAGGGCCGGTCTAACCGTCATGACAAGCGGTCTGACCGCCTGTGCCTCTGAAAAAACCGATTCGGCTGTGGATGCATCTTAATCTGTTGAGGCCGATGTTGGTATTTGGAGGGAGAATCTTATGATATTTGCAGGATACTAGCAGGTCAACAGATCGAAAAGTCCGACGATGGGCTTTTCAAGTTTGCTTTGGTTGATAGTGAACTATATCGTCGGACCGCGGATGGTTTGTTCTTGAAATATTTAGATCCTGATCAAGCTAGATTGGCTATGACAGTGGTTCATGAAGAAATTTGTGGTGCGCAACAATCGGCTTGCATGATGAAACGGCTCCTTAAGCGGGTTTATTGGTTTACAATAATTGTCGATTATTTTCGTTACTACAAAAGAGGTGATTGAGTTTATTATCAAGCATATTATACATGGATTTGAGATTTGTTTGCCAATGAACATCATTCATATCTAAGGAGGTACGTAAGTTCATTGAATCCAATGATATCAAATTGCTCAATTCATCTCCATGTTATGCTCAAGCTAATGGTGAAGTTGAGATTAGCAGTAAGTCATGTTTTTAGACATGGTTTTGCCAAAGTTACTCCATATGAGTTTGTCTATGGTCAAGAAGCCGTTTGTTTTTTGAGTGACCGACAAGCGTTTGGAGGCTTTGGAGCAGGTCAAGAAAGAGGATAGCTCGAGCATGTAATAAGAAGGCAAAGGTAACATCCTTTCAAGTTGATGGTTGCATGGATTTTAGTTGCCAAGAGCATTTGAAGGTATTATCCAAGTGTTTGGCAAAGTATTTGAAAGGATTTGGCTGATATGTTGATATTGCTTTTAGAACAAAATGGCCGACAATAGAGGGTCGCCCTTAGACTGATTTAATGTTTCTTGATACGCAAGCTTTACCAAGAAACAGGCGGACATATGTTGACGACCAAAAATGGCAAGAATGCCGATCTGGCTCAACAGCCGGTCTAACCGCCTGTAACAAGCGGTCTGACCAGCTGTACCCTGTAGCCGATCTGGCAATGTGCCAGGCGGTCAGACCGCCTGTACAGCCGGTCTAGACCGCCTATATAAAAGTGCTCAAAATATGAGTTTGAATCCACCATTGTGTAGGGCTCGTCGAGAAGATCAAAACGCATATGTGGATCGCCTAATTTGGAGTCCGGATGAAAAAGTTATGGCTCTGACAAGGTTCAGCCCCGGGCCCAGCCGGTTTGACCGCGGGGTCAGACCGCCTGTAGCAGTTTTAATCCGAATTAGAGTTGTATTTTGATGGGACTTCATTATGGAATTGACCCCCCACGGGGCAAGACCTCCCCATCCTATATTATGAAGGGCCGTGGCCGATTGAGGACCTCTACCAAATCGTACAAACACATCTATCTTTACTTTTTATCTCAAACCCTAGCTTTTCCAACCCCTTCTTCTTCCTTCTTCATCTCCATGGCGTTTTAGGACGTTCTAGGTGGCCTTGCCGACCTTAGAACAACCCTAGGTTCGTTGCCTCCGACGCGGTCCCTCCCGAGGCGACGATCGTAGGCTTTCGCGGCGCCTCTGCCTACAGGCGGTCTGACCCCTGTGACAGGAGGTCTGACTCCCTGTGACAGGCGGTCTGACTCCCTGTCCAGAAGTTCCGACGAGGAGATTCCGGCTTCCGCGCGATCTAGCGCTTATCATGTGTTGACCCAAAAAGGCGTCAACAAGTTGTTCTTGGCCGGACTCATGATTTGCTTCTAGCCTACTAACGTAGTAATTAACTTCTAATGAGACTGATGTCCAAAGTCTTGCTGTCATTTTCTGAAAATGCAGAGTGGATCGTCATCTCATTTGTTTAAGGTTCAGCATCTCTATGCACCTCATCAGTGGAATGCTTTAATAGTTTAATTTTAGGATTTATAGTTGAGTAAATACATAGCTAAGTATGCTTCCTACAACTGAAATGCCACTACATTGATTCAGTGAACGATATGACAGAACAAAATATCTTTCCTGTATTATCTATTTGACGTTTTAAACAAGATATATTGACAACAACAATGCAATATCACAAACTGCTTCTGGTTGAGAAACTGTCCTCAGCAGAGATAATTTAAATATAATTAAAGCGCTCTCAACTGCAGGAGCCGACTGAAGCTCTTTCATTTCGTTTCTTTCCTGCTAAATGCAAACATAGTTGCATAAGCTGGCTTCAGGCCTCGCCTCTGGTTTTTTCTAGGCGCTACCGAATACCGTTATAGCAGAATATTTTTGATGGTTTAGTCCCTTTGACAAGTGGCCCTAGGCGTGAAAATGAGTTTGGTCCGCCACTGCATACATTGCCTATACAAAATTGTGCGTCAAGGTCAGGACCATGTTGTTCATATTTCATTTGAACGTGTCATTGCTTATGCACTGATCGGTTATGTATGTTGTTATTTGTTTGCAGGTAGGTACGCAGAAAACAATTGATGGTCCTAGAATTACGTTACAGGAATGAGCTTCCAGAGCAGGTTATGATTCGCTCGATCATAACAGATGAGCTAGCAAATGGTGGCAAGTAAATAGGAAGGGTCGAATTACATCCACTTGATCTTGTTTTGCATCCCAATGATGATCCACATATAATATCAAGTTGTGTTATTTCTTATAGGAAAAAGTCCATATTACTCCCCTCAACTATAAGTAAAGTCTACATAACCCCCTAAACTATCTTTTAGTTTATTTTACCCCCTAAACTATGTCACATGGTCTATTCTATCCCATAATACAATTTGTCTTTTTTATTTCTCCATGCACGAGTTGAATTTTAGTTTTATATTTTGTATGATTGTAGTGAACAGCATAATGTATGCCAAAAAAATATATTATGATTAATTAATTATTAAACATCCTATCCCATCAAAATCATGATAAAAAATCATGTTATATTTTTCTATCATGTAGTATGATGTCTACTATCATCTCGTCAAATTTAAACATAATATGATACTTGTACCTGAAAAAATTAAAAAATATTGTATTAGGGGGTAAAATAGGACATATGACATAGTTTAGCGAGTAAAATAAATTAAAGAATAATTTAGGGGGTTATGTATTGCTTATAGTTGATGGGAGTGATTTGGACTTTTTCCTTTCTGTTATATGTGTAGTAGTCCTCACTACACCAAACTGGAATTTCCTTGGCGGCCAAAAACCACCAAGGAATATATGAAAACCGCCAAGGTAATAGTTTCTGGCGGCAAACCGCCAAGTCTAGAGAGCCAAGGAAAATCAATAAACTTGGCAGTCGACTATCAAGGATTGTTACCTTGGCTGTTTGGCCGCCAAGTAAACTTGGTTGCCGGTAAAATTTACAAGCCGCCAGGAAAATAACAAGTCCGCCAAGTAAATATATTTCCTTGACAGCCAAAAACCGGCAAGTAAATAGCTTACATTGGCGGCTCCAGGCGGCCAAGTAAATTTATTGCCTTGGCTGCCTTTGACGGCGAAAGTAAATTATTTTTCTTGGCTGCCTTCGACTGCCTAGAAAATTGTTTCCTTGGCTGCCTTCAACTGCCAAGTAAATTATTTCTTGGCGGTTTTCATATATTCCTTGGCGGTTATTGGCTGCCAAGGCAATTCCAATTTGGCAATAATTCGTTATTTTGCAGATAATAATTTATATATGATTTATATACTTCCATCAAATTATTGTTTTTTCTAATTTTGCATTGCTTTTTATGTCTCTCAATAGAAATACTTGTGCCAATTCTTTGCATATACTGAGCAATTTGTGGTCATGTGTGTCCTTCTCATAATTGCATATGCTGCAATTTGTGGGCATGCACATACCGCATGTATCTCTATAGAATCAATTAGATATGCAATGAGGGCCTCTCGCATCCGCTATATATATAAATGCAAATGTATGTGTGTAGATACAAATATAAAGAGAACATGATCATATGAGAAGTTAGTGTATCATTCATATAGAACAATACAATTAGAAAGATGTGACCAAATTGTGAGGAAACATATTCGCACGCCGCAAATATATGAGTTAACCGAATGCGTAGTAATGCGCTGTCTTGGTAAAGTTAAAAGGGACACATAATTGTTGCACGAGCAAGCCACATGCCATATTATGCATGAACATCTCACAACACAACATAAAAGGTGAATAGTAATTATATAAGCACAAATGAGTACTATAAACATAATGAGTGGTTCACATTGATTATTATACTACAAATTGGTTGATCATTTGAAAATCTACTCAACATAATGAGTAATTTGCTTGTTAGTATGAATTATATAAAACCAAATTCTGAAGTTTACTTGGCGGTTCCACAAGACTGCCAAGAAAATAGACACTTTTCTTAGCGGCAAATGGACTAAATGGCCAAGGATATTCAGACTTTCCTTGGCGCCTAAGTATAACAGCCAAGCAAAAGCACCATTTCCTTGGCAGCTCAGTGAGACAGCCAAGGAAATGCACATTATCCTTGGCAGCTCAGTGGGACAGCCAAGAAAAATAAAAATTTTCTTGGCGGTTTCAAAAAACAGCCAAGGAAATGCACAAATTTCTTGGCGGTTTACAGAAACAGCCAAGAAAACTGCATATTTCCTTGGCTGCTTCGAAAACCCATCATGAAAATAGTTTTTCCTGGCTGTTTACAATCCCTGCCAAGGAAACGGCTATATACCTTGGCGGTTCAAATTTGCCGCCAAGAAAATCTTTGGCCGCCAAGGCAATTCCAGTTTGGTTTAGTGCCGGGATGTCATGCATGTTTCCATTGATTTTTGTTTGTACACATCTCAGGGCTTCAAAGTAAATTACCCAAGTTATTATAGATATCAAGACCTAAAAGATGCGGAAAAGGTCATCAAACCAGAACTTTGTATGTTAGCATTGGGTACAACATTGTTGAAGATAGAGCAGACCAAATTATACTTGGGGTTCACAATTTGGCTGACAATTATGATGAATCCATTAGCTCTAAAGACATCAAGATCTGTCGTCTGTTGGTTGCTATGTGAGTTGCTGTGGCGCATCATATTCACCCCTGCAAATATTATATGTCAACCTGCAAGGCAGAAGTATTGTAGCACCCCAGGCGCCACATAGCTTAAGATGATACTAAACACCATTGCACAAGCTGGAGTATGAAAACTCAACAGGTTGACCCCGGAAACAGAGTAAAGTGCGGAAGTAAAACATAAATGATATATAAAGATGACCACATAAAAACCAACTCGAATAGATATAAATATCAATTAGCATCCACATATTCATGTGGAGCAACGAAAAGAACCACAACGAGGTTTACTAAACAAATATCATTACAGCAGGACTAGAGTTGTCATTATTATTATAAAAACATATGGACAAAAGTGTGATGGTGTGTAGCTAAACTCATATCTTCAAGCAAAGTGTCCACTCAAGCACCTGGAAAGATAGCGGGTGTGAGAATAAATATCAGCAACCAAACTGCTTTAACAAGTTATTTAAACTATAAGTTTATTAAACATCAATTTAAT
The DNA here is from genome assembly GCA_015342445.1 of Digitaria exilis. NCBI lineage: Eukaryota > Viridiplantae > Streptophyta > Magnoliopsida > Poales > Poaceae > Digitaria > Digitaria exilis. The sequence continues at coordinate 1,972,858 of JACEFO010001613.1, forward strand.
CAGGAACATAAAACATTTAATATATCCACCTTATATGAACATAAATAGACAAATCACAACCACTCATCAAATACAAATATACAAAACCTTGCATCAACGAATATGAAATAGATGAATAATCTGCACCTCCTTCTGAAATATAAATATCATGTCCACCAAGACTTCAATATGCAAGTCATGATGAATGCAAGTGCAATTCATATGTAATGTCCACTGGCTCCATAGCCAATAAGGTATGAAGCTGCATCATACCCCTCCTCCGGCAACGTACGATGCTGTAACGGTACGGTCGCATCCATGGACTATGACAGACTTCAAGAGTACACCGGAATAGTCATAAGTATTCCGGAATAGTTATATGACTTTCTCACCGACTGGCATAAGTACTCTGGAATAGTTATATGACTTTCTCACCAACCTGGCTCAATGCAAATGAGTGCATATAAATGATAATGATAGTAAGACAAAACATCCAACCTTCATCATATACATATATCGTGATGCCACGCACCAAAAACTCATCTACAAATGCCATATAACATTACTTATATATATACGAGTTAAATACATCAAGGGCCCTTGAACTTGTTCTGATGTGCCACTTAGGTCCATGAACTCGCAAAATGTAAATGTGGCACCCTGAACTTGTTAACTTGTGCCACTTAGATCCATACCCCTTCATGTGACATGAATATATGCTAAAAAAAGCTCCTAGAATTTATCTTCTACATCTACGTCCTCCCCATCCCCATCTGTTTTACCTCTCTCTCTATGCTCTCCAGTCAGGAGCTCGAGCTCGCCCATGGAGAAGCTTGGGATCGGCCACGGCATCCTACAACTTGTGGCCTTGGAGGAATCAAGCTCGCGACCAAGCAGATTATAGAGGAATCAAGTGGTCCTATCTTCTATCTCTCTATTGTCTTTCCGTCTCCCTGGATCCATGTTCCTCACTATGGTGCTCGGCCAATGGGTGACCTGTGATAAGACCTGGGTGGCCGATCTTCTGTCAGGTAAGGATAACTCTCATTTTGGGTGGAGTGAAACATACTGATCTGGCTTCAAGTCAGCAACTCGAACCCTGCAATCTTAGCACCACGACTCCTCTAGTTATCAACCATGTCACGATCTCGTTGACCTCGCCAAGAAGGCTAATCCCTGCAAGCAAAACAAAGAACACAAGAAAGAACTTGAAAGTACGCAGCTCTTAATAATGGTGACAATCTGTGGATGAATGATTAAGCACACAAGTTGGGGTTCTACAAACCGAAGAACGGCGACTGTACAAAGACAGATTGATCTAAAGCAAAACATAAACCCTAATGGTGGCGGCGGCTGCTGTAAAATAGAGTCTAGGGTCGTGGTCGACCCCTGGACGCACCCCCTAATGGGCTCAACGATGATACAAGGCCCAAAGGCCAAAATACGGTGACACAGCACCGGGACATATTCTCGATGCCACCTTGTTTGGACGATTACCGAAGACTCAGGATGCATTTGGGCCTCAAACCAGCGTCATTGGAAGCTCTATGAAATCTTCATTCCAACCATATGCGGATCGTCGAAATCGGACTCCGTATGTTGCCTGGGCGTCCATTTTACCAAAGGCAGCTCCTGGACTCTGAGGTGGACTCGAACTCGAGTTGTAATGGGTCTCCATGTAGCTTGGCCGACCCTCGCTGGACCTCCACACCTCCAAGCCTTCCTCCATGTGTTTGTTGATATTATTCTTAGTTCCTAATCACATTATAAACAATAGGTAGTAAATCATTCTCAAAACTATTAATAGGAACATTTAGGAGTGAGCTCACCTCTAAATTTAATTGTCTCGCACGAGCTCTTGTAATTGGACCATCAATGGTTTAGATGTCCAGCGGTGAAGCCTCGTGTATATCCATAGATGTGATGTCCTCATCAGTCCCCTTATTCTCCACCACACACCATCCATTGGCACCTAGCGCCCCCTTCTCCAATCGCTCTCACCAGCTGCCACAGCAGGTAAAAGGAAGACAGCCTCTCTTCTCTTTCGCCTGTGTGTGTGGGGAATGAAATGAACGAAAGTGGTAGTGAGCGGTGGTGCACTAAAAGTGGTAGTTGGCACTATGCCACATGGTGAATGGCACCCGGGCCACCATCAGCTTCTCTGCCTGGCTTCCGCGTAGTGGGCAGTGAAGCTCCACCTCAGCGAAGTGCGACATCTTTGTCCGGGCCACTGGTGCATGGAGGCGCAACGACATCTCCGTCCGGGCTGCCAGTGTGTGGAGGCACAAAGGAGCAGAGCAGCAAGGTTGCAGAGCTGCCGATTGAGAGAGAGAGAGAGAGCTGAAAGAGATAGATGTAGCCGTGATGATAAAATTCAAGGGCTATTTTGCATATACTAATTCCATGTGACGCAACATCAACGGGTACGGACGTAAGTGGCATATTTCACTACAGGAAAATGGCACATTCGTCCCATGTCTGTTAGTACCAGTTGTGGTACCAACCAGTAGTAACGGGAAAATCAGCCTTGGTAGTCGGGGCCGTGGCCATCGGCTACAGCCGCCCGTGATGCTATTTGGTACCGGCTTGTAAACCCAGTCGGTACTGAATGCAAGCAAACACTACCGGCTGGTGGTTTGTACCGGCTGGTAACACCAGCCGATGTGATTGCTTGCATTCAGTACCACCAGGTGTTACCAGCCGGTACCAACTACCAGCCCGTACTGTTTGCTTGCATTTAGTACCAGCTGGTGTTACCAACCGGCACCAACACGCCCGTTGTGAAAAAGGCTTCTTCCTCCTCCCTACCAACACAGTCTGCACAGAAGTTGCTCTTCCTCATTTGCTCCGAGAGCAATGGCGTCCTAGGGGAGGTCGTGCCCATTTTTTTCTTCATTGTATGGAGATTTTCGTTCATCTAATTGTATGTAATATTAGTAGTTTGATTCTCCTCTCTTTGATGGTTAGTAGATTGCATTTGATGCTTTAAACTTAGAGAAATTTATGAAATTCTAGGATTGAGGTTGAGTAGAGAGATATTTTTTATTTGTTCATCTTTTTTTTGTTAGATAAATCATATTTGTTTATAGAATATTATTTGATTAGTCTAATTTAAGGGAGAAATAGTTACTTAGTGAAATCTTTAGTGAATTTTTTTATTTTAGCTAGGAAGAATATTACTTCACCATGCATTATTGAAATAATTATTTTAGCTAGAGAAAATAATTAGAGAGTAATGGGCACTTCATATATTATCTTTAGATAATTAGATATTATCTAATGCATGCTAATATTGTCTCATTAATGGCTATAATTTATATATTTGGTTATAGAATATTATTTAATTAGTGTAATTTAAGGGAGAAATAGTTACTTAGTGAAATCTTTAGTGAAATTTTTTATTTGATTAGTGGAATCTTTGCTCATGGTGGGAGATAATTAAAGAGTAATAGGCACTTCATATATTATCTCTAGATGATTATATATTATCTAATACATGCTAATATTATCTCATTAATGGCTATAATTTATATATTTGGTTATAGAAATTTATTTGATTAGTGTAATTTAATGTGGAAATAGCTACTTAGTGAAATGTTTAGTGAAATTTGTTATTTTAGTTAGGAAGAATATTACTTCACCATGCATTATTGAAATAATTATTTTAGCTAGAGAAAATAATTAGAGAGTAATGGGTACTTCATATATTATCTCTAGATAATTATATATAGTATCTAATGCATGCTAATATTATCTTTGATTCAATTCTTATTATTTCAATATGAACTATGAATGGCTATTTATACATATTATTATTTGATTCAATTCTTTTATTTCAATATGACTATGAATGGATATAATTCATAATAATGTTTTGTTATGAATTTATAAATTAAAAGTATTGACCAAAGAAATATTCTATAATTCCTTCCCTTGTTACAGATGGACCGACAATGGATGTACGGCGATCGTTGCTGCATTGCACGGATCAATGGCTTAAAGGAATTTCTTGATGCTGCAGAGGCCAACCGTTCGGCAAAGGGTTTCATGAGTTGCCCTTGCAGAAATTTGCTGGAATTGCAAAGAATACTCAAAGTGAAGCACTCTTCATGCCCATATTTTTAGCAAAGGTTTCATGTCGAACTACTATCTCTGGAACAAGCATGGTGAACGTGGAGTCTTGATGGGAGATGAAGAGGAAGAAAAAGATCTTCCAGATGGGGTTCACATGCATGAAGCCGGTGCCTTTCAAGATGATGACCAAATGGACAAGACTAAGGAAAATGTCCAAAAATAGCAAGCACCCGACGAGCTTTGTAAGGTGTTGCTAGAAGCCCACAAAGAAAGTACAACTGCATTGGAGGCAAAGAAGTTTGAAAAGATGTTGGAGGATCACAAAAAGTTGTTGTACCCAGGATGCCAAAAGGGTCACAAGAAACTTCGTAGCACACTTGATCTGTTGCAATGGAAGGCAACCAATGGGGTTAGCGACAAAGAATTTGGGGAGTTACTAACTATTTTAAAAAATATTCTCCCCCCAGATGATGTTCTGCCCTCAACAACATACGAGGCTAAAAGTGTTGTTTGCCCTCTCGGACTAGAGCTCCATAAGATCCAAGCATGCTTTAATGATTGTATATTGTACCACGGTGAATATGAGAACCTGAATGCTTGCCCTGTTTATGGTGCACTATGGTATAAGATTCCGATAGATGACCCTGGTGAAGTTGATGGGGAACTTATAAAAAAGAGAGTTCCTTCTAAGGTGATGTGGTACTTTCCGATAATTTCAAGTATAAAGCGTTTGTTCAGAAGCAAGGAAAATGCTAAGTTGATGAGGTGGCACAAAGAGGAACGCAAGCAAGATGGGCTGCTTAGACACCCCGCAAACGGGTCCGAGTGGAGGAATATTGACAGGGAGTTTCTAGCCTTTGATGCGGAAGGGAGGAACATAAGGTTTGGCCTAAGTACAGACAGAATGAACCCATTTGGTGATATGAGCAGCAGCCACAACACATGGCCTATCACCCTTTGTATATTCAACCTACCTCCATGGATTTGCATAAAACGCAAGTTCATCATGATGCTCGTGCTTATCCAAGGTCCAAAAGAACCTGGCAATGACGTTGACCTGTACTTAAGGCTGTTGGTTGATGATCTTTTAAGACTTTGGAATGAAGGAGAAATTATGTGGGATGAGGACCAACAGAAAGAGTTTGTCCTTCAAGATTTGCTTTTCGTAACAATCAATGATTGGCCTACACTAAGTAACCTGTCGGGTCAGAGTAACAATGGATACCAGGCTTGCACCCACTGCTTAGATGATACCGATACCATATATTTAAAATATCTGCGGAAGAACATGTATGTGGGCCATCGTCGGTTTCTTCCCGTAAACCACCCGTTAAGAAAAGATGGGAAGCATTTTGGAGGGGAGCGTGAAACGCGTACTAAGGCCTTGCACCGAAGTGGAAAGCTTGTGCACTCCATGTTACGGGACGTTGAAGTAGTACATGACAAGGGTCCTGATAGCAAGCCTGTTCCTAAAGGTAACGACGGTCGAGCAGCAATGTGGAAGAAGAAGTCTATTTTGGGAGTTGCCTTATTGGGAAGTCTTAGAAGTTCGCAACTGCATCGATGTTATGCACCTGACCAAAAATTTGTTTGTTAACTTGCTTGGATTTCTTGGTGTCGATGGAAAACCGAAAGACACATGGCAAGCACAGTAGGACCTGAAACATATGGGGCTGTGAAAAGAAATACATCTAGAAAAGAGAGATAACGGATGACACTACTAATGTCCTGCTAGCTACACTCTTAGCAAAGAGGAAAATCAGAACATATTTGATTGCTTGAATAGTATTAAGGTCCCGTCCAGGTACTCTTTCAATGTTAAGGGAATAATTCAGATGAAAGAAAAGAAATTCACAAATCTCAAGTCACATGACTGTCATATCCTGATGACACAATTGCTTCCAGTTGCATTGAGGGGTATCCTACCAGAGAATTTGAGACTAGCAATCATAAAACTTTGTGCGTTCCTCAATGAAATCTCTCAGAAGGTAATTGATCCAAGCAAACTCATGAGGTTGCAAAGTGATGTAGTCCAATGTCTTGTCAGCCTTGAGATGGTCTTTCCTCCATTCTTTAATATTGGACGCATCTCCTCGTCCACCTAGTAATAGAGATCTCGATCTTCGGTCCTGTGTTCTTACACAACATGTTTCCTTTTGAGATATACTTGTCAGTCCTGAAGAAGTACGTTCGCAATCGCTCCCACCCTGTAGGATCCATCGCCAAGGGCTACGCTACAGAGGAGGTCATAGAGTTTTGTGTTGACTTTATTAATGACATTGATCTGATCGGACACCCTATTTCATGCCACGAGGGCCAATTAAAGGGAAAGGGAACACTTTGCATGAAATCTAATATTCATATCCCTGAGCGTGATATCCATCAAGCTAACTTAACAGTTCTACAAAATTCCTCTGTTGTTGCTCCATATATGGAAGAACACATGAATATTGTTCAGTTAGAAAATCTAGAGAAGAGTGAAGCGTGGATCACACGTCATCACAGGGAAAATATGGCCAGATGGCTTCGACGTCGTCTTATGGGTAACGACACAGTTGACAAACAACATCAATGGTTGGCTAGAGGACCCTATCATAGTGTTGCAATACCAAGGCTACGATATCAATGTGAACACATACTATACGAGAAAAACAGGATGAAAAGAGTACCAACCAAAACAGTGGTGTACGTATAGATGCATTTGACAATAACGGGAGAAAGGAGACATATTATGGTGTTATCGATGAGATTTGAGAACTTGACTATGGACCTTTGAAGGTTCCTTTATTTGGCTGCCAATGGGTGAACAATGCTGGAGGAGGCGTAACTGTAGATCGATATGGAATGACAATAGTTGACCTAGCCAGGATTGGATACAAAAGTGAACCATTTGTTCTAACCAAGGATGTGACACAGGTTTTCTATGTGAGGGACATGTCAAGCAAACCAAAGAAGGGCAAGTCAAAAGACGGTGAGCCAAAATGCCACATAGTGCTTCCTGGCAAAACAAAAGCTGCCGGGGTTGAAGACATTACAGACAAGTCAGAAGATTTTGATCAGCTTGATGACCTCCCTCTATTTTCAGTTCAGGTTGACCCTAGCATCTTGTTGTCAAGAGAAGATACTCCCTTACGACTCGATCACAACCAAGGGACGTTTGTGAAGAAAAAAATTACAAATGTTCAGCTGCAATTAAGTGATGACGATGACGTGCCATTTTGTATTAAAAATGTCACTTTATGTTGGATTATGTATGTTTATTTTGTGAAAACAATGCTTAGATGATTCACTATAGTCCTGGAAAATGACATTTATGAAAACAAACAAAAATTTATAAAAAAAAACTATCCATTTATTAAATTATTTTAAAAAGATATGAATTTATTAAATTAGAGTATTATAAATAAATACCTCATAACAATATTGGATACATAGGGTAGATCATTTCACCTAACTAGCAAAGACGCACGTGCGACACGCACGTGATACAAAATTATTTGGCTCTTCTTTGGGAGATGATTCTGTCAATAGAAATGTACTTGCCTCCCACTTATATGAGTTAACTTTTCTTTTAGAGATGATTATTATATATATTTTTTTCCAAAAACAACATTGGTGATAATTCAACTCCATGCATCCGGACTAACAAGTTATATATTTTTCTCTTGTGTTTTGCTATATTTTCCTCTTGTGTTGTGCTCGCAACACGCGTCTTCTTTTGTATTTGTTTTCTCTTTTTTAATCTTGAATTTATTAGGGCCTGTTATTTTTTGAACTTTGTAAAAAGTTTTTGAAAAGATTCACATTGGAAACTCGTTCACTCCCTCACGACACAATTTCCAATACAAAAAGTTACAAAAACTATTACAAAGTTTGCGAAGTAAAAAAGACCCTAATCCTTTTAAGTTCTCAAATTTATTTTTTTATTCCTACTCTTTCACTGGATCAACTATATAAGCAACCAATCAACTTAGACATTAGACGTGCGTACCTTTGAAAAACAATTGGTTTTTTGTGCGTTCAGTGGTCGTCTATCCGGCGCAACTTTGTAAAAGTTCCAGGCCTCAAACCTCCGGTCCATCGTGACCTCACGATTCCACAACTCGGTGGCTCGGCCCATAAATATGCAGCCCAACACGCATTCGATTCCTCGTCTTCGTCTCTCCGATTCCTCCGCATGAACGCTCGTCATTCTCCTTGGACACGCACAGGCACATCTCAATCTCTCTCTGCATGTCTTGATCAGGGTTTACCTTACCGAACCGGACGGCCGAATCGCCGCCCGGCGGTAGCGGTAAACCGGTCCGGTTGGACCGGTTACCAGTGGAAACCGAACAAATTCGAATTTTGAATTCAAATTCGGTTTGAGCGGTTAACCGGTCGGTTTGACCGGTTAGCCGGTCGGTTTGACCGTTTTTTCTTTTTTTTTTATTTAACATGTATTTGCCAAAAAAATATCAAATGAGCAAATATTTGAAAACTTTTTACACCAATAGATTACACACACCTTGAAGTATTTTTAGGAATTTTTACGACATTTTTTCATTTTTAAATTTAAATTTGAAAATTTTGAATTTCCACCGGTTCAAACTGCCCCGAACCGCTACTGGTCCGGGGCGGTTTGGTCGGGAACCGGTCAAACCGGACCGGTTCCCGACGGTAAGGTAAACCCTGGTCTTGATTGGAGGGGGAGACGGCGATTGGAGCCGCCGAGCTCGTCGCGTCGCAGACGATGGCGATCGGAGTGGCCGTCCAATTTTTAGAAAATAGAAAATGACTTCAGTTCATTTAAAAAATAATTTCGGTGGGTAGAAAAAATATGGGTGACAAAAAATAATTGAATTTGACAGAAACATTTTCTAAATATCAGTTTTGGTGGGTTTGACCCCCTCTGAATACACTTTCCAGAAAAGTTATTACGGTGTATTTCCCCACTTCTTCCTCAGCTAAACTAAAATTTGCAACTCACGAAACATAATTTATAGAACTAAATTAAAAAGAACAAAGTTGCAAAAGAATTGAAAAATATTCGATACTCTCTCGGACCTCTCAGTCCCTCCTCTGTTCTCCACTGTCCAGCATGCCTTTGTCCTTTCTGCTCTTTACCAATTATGATCGCTCTCGGTCAAAGGAAAAAAATTATGAATCGCTCAGCAGCACGGGACCAGCAGGCCGCACCTCGACTCGTGTTTCAGGGTGGGCCGTGTGCCTCCGCTCCTAAACGACTTCGTAGAGCTAGAGTCTGCGCGTACTCAAACACGGTTACGTACGTCCACAAAGGTGTCTAGTATGGGTACGTTCAGCGGGTATGGCGGTGGCTCGGTGAGGAAAACATTAACGATATGGCAGAAACAATATGCATCACATCGTTTTTATGTGAAACAATATGCATCACATCGTTTTTATGTGTTTGACTCCCTTCCCACCTCTATTGACCCATACAGGTGGGTCCAGCGTGAGGGGTAAGGTGGACCCGATTTTGGTGAGAAACGTTTTCAATTCTACTCGTTCTTTTATACATAGATATTAAAAAAATGCATGTTTGAAATAAATCAAGTATCTATTTTTAGTGTATTAATTACATAAACGGAAATTCTATAAATCAATGTAGAATTGAAAATAAAAAAAACGATGGAAGAGAACTTGGCGGGAAACGAAAACGAAGGCCCATTTAGTACCGGCTAGACACCCCAGCCGGTACTAAATTGGCCAAAATCCATTCTCCCGCTAGGAAGGCCCATCCGCACTGGCTAGGGTTACCAGCCGGTACGGATGGGCGCCATCTGTACCGGCTGGTAATCCGAGTCGGTACCGATGGGCGCCCATCGGTACCGGCTGGAAACACCAGCCGATACAGACACGCAATCTATACCTACTGTTGTTACCGGCCGGTGCTGATGGTCCACCCTATATAATGAAATAGTAGCCCATCTTCTTCCTCCCCCTTCTCCGTCGCATCGCCGCTCGTGTTTCGACGAAAAGAAACCGCTCCCGGGTAGGGGAGCTTTTTCCTAACGCGTACATAAATAAAATATTACGAGCGTGCTAGTATACTAAAGTATACAAAATAATATAAAAGAGACAACAAAACTCAGGGAACATTGATCTTTATTAATTCATATGAGAATTACAAGTATGTGTTCCCACTGAATTTACATTTAAACGCGCCTAATACATCAGACTAAGCAGGTCGATGTGCTGTTCTTGGTTCCCGTGGCCTCGTGAAGCCGCCGGTTAATTACATCCATAGCTTTGGGCCATGGAAGACCTCCGATTAAGCTACGCTGATGGTCGTCATCTTGAAATCTCAAAGTGTATATGAGTTGTAACATGAAAAGAATAATAGCTATGTTGGGCCAAAGCCTCGTCAGTCTCTGGCAGGCAATATCCGGCCTCATCGGTCACGGAATTTATACTGAAGTATGAAAATAATAATCTTCGGTCTCGTCGGACACGAACAAGTGATTGTCCACCCTCGTCGGTCAAGACAACTAAGTTTCCGGCCTCGTCGATCACGGAAGAATAGTATAACTGAGTTATCCCCGCCTCGTCAGTCAGGGAGAATAGAGCAGACTTCATATAAACACGCTAGTGTTGACAATGCCGAAGCAGGTAAATTATGTATGACAACGGTAGGACCGTAGGACTAAACTCGAGAGCCTGTCACCGCCAACCGATCAGAACTCTCAATTCTGTCACTAGATTGAGCAGGGTGATCAGCGGCCACTGCGATATGAGAGGGCCACAAGCATCTAGACAAGTGTATCAAGTACTTTCGGAAACCATCAAAAGTACGCACACATTTATTTGGAGACAAGCTAATGCTCGGTAATATTTTGTAGTAAGGGTGTACTGTCGTTAGCCTTTTCATATAGCAATACTGCTTTGATCCACCAAAAGTTATGTGCTAGTTCTAACAACAACTCTTTCACGGGCCTTATAGCAGGACACGAGATCGTCATGCTTTTATTCATGTCGGGCAGTGTCGTAGGATAGCATTCGCTTGAGCGTTGAGATTACCATGGAACGCAGCTCTCCGCGATGACCCGAGAGGAGCACAATATCTGAACTGATGAACTGATGTGTACAGGCTCATATATGCCACGTGTGTACAAGTTCATACATGCCACGTATATGTGAACCCGCATGCACTTGCATGGGTTCATTCTGAGCTAATGACAATACTACTTCTAATCACGTAGGACGGTAGGAGGGATGTTCATGCTCCCTGGATGCTCTTATCACTGAGACACAAATGTTAACTGAAGAAGAGGCCTTGCCGTGAGGGCCAGAGCCAGACTGAATTTATCACAAGGAAATATATACATATATATCTCAGGTTGATTGCTTGAAGAAAGAATTTATATCATACTGATTCTTCTCATCTGAGGATTGTACATGAGACAAACATATAAAATTACAGAGAAACAATCCATCGAGCGTAGAATTTTGGGTACATCTGGGCAAATCTACTAGCTATGCCGCAGCAGAACACTGAGCCTATTTCTAATCTTGTTATTGCTTCATCTCTGAAAGCTAAGAAGTCATCATCGTAGTCTTTTCGCTGCTCAAGACTTAATCACTGCCAACTCTCTTTAGTGCCAACCCCCACACTAGTTTGCAGCCATACTCACGTATGTATTGATAAACTAGTAGCTTATCTAGGCTTGTTACCTTGCTGTATCTCTACCACTTGTAAACAATCATGCAGCAGAGTTGGTTTGTCACTGGCATGTTGCTGCCTGCCTCTGTACTGCCATGACGGAGCCTCTGTGCTCCCATCGAATCTGCTCGGCTCATATTTATTAATCTTAGCACAGATATCACCACCTCTATATCGTGCTTCTAGATATCTCAGCTGCTGCCCATGTTATCAAGGTCTCATTTGCTAATTTGATCACTTATACTAATCGGCCGGCACCATGGCCTCTCATTGGCAAGGGCTGTATCACGGCCAGCTCCTATTTGCACATCTCTGCCCGACTGAACCATTGAATAGAGAGCTATGTATTCAGCCTCACTGCCTTCTTCATCTATAACTGACAAGAGCATGTGTTGCTGATCACCAGGGAATGAGGGAGGTTGCTTGTATCTGATCTGAAAGTGCTCACACTCCTGCATGGCATCGACATCTACACCACGACCTTCTTCTGAACTCATAATTAACATCGTGGAGGCTCTTCTATAACTGAGCCCTTAATCTGCTGACGGTTGCGGTCTGCATCTCTCACTGAATGAACTTCATGTTGATTTGCTACTGCATGCACCAGTAGACTACTACCTCTCCATATGAACATATGCCTTCATGTCTAAATCTGCAACACCACGGCAAGGTCTTCTCCCTAATGGAGGACATCTTCTTTGCATCTAGTACTTGCACTGCCACGGTTTTTACTCTCTCTGGCCTCTTCAACGACACCGGGAACAAGCACCTGCTAGCAAACACATGATACAAATAAGCCACTGTCATGGAGCTCGTCATTTGATCCGGCCATGGCGATCTCGGGCAGCAGGCGGCGGAGAAGTGGACGCGGATGGGTGGTGGCGCTAGCAGGACGGCGGCGTTGTGGAAGTAAGTGCGTGTGCGCGGCGGCATGCAAGTGCAGTGTGTGTGCGCGGCGGCAACCTGGCGGTGTGGTGAGGGTCGGGGACCCTGGCTTGCAGATGGAAGTCGAGGGCTTTTATAGGCAGGCGCTAGGGTTAGGGGCGATGAAGCCTTGAAGCCGAGCGCCGCCGCACTGCGGTTGTTGAGCGACCGCTTCTACCGGGCGGATCTGCGAAAGGATGAAGGACGAGTGGATGACCGTGCCGCTGTGTTGTTGCTGAGGACCGTTTCTCGCGGATTACTTCGCATCGCATCGGCGACTCGTTCATTGGGTTCAAATTTGAACACAACGCTTATCCTTCTGACCGAGATTATTCTGGAACCTTCTTATCTTTGAACTTAAGCAAACACATGTACCTGGCATAGAGAGAGTACATATGCATGTGTACGCCTGCTAACTATACGTGCGTGCTGGCTAGTGGATGGTATATCACTCGTATACGGCCGTGTCGTATGTATCTTGTACAGATACTACGTGAGCGCCGTGCATTATGGGCTATTTCGTGCATGGGCCGGCCTGTTGATCACAGCAGCAGGGTGTGTCCACCCATAGAAAGTATCAGGCCAATCAAAAGGCACTTGTTAAAACATCATGCAGGCTCAAGTGCATGGCCATGCTTGTATACGTGAGATGAGAATGCCCTACGTCCCTCCCTCTTGTTGAATATTAATTAGAACATGGCTTCTTCTTAAGTATGATTCCATTCCAAGCTTTTGTAAATATACTAGTGATTTGCGCGCGCCCCTACGCCCCGCTAAATTTATAAACATGTAAATTAAGCTTTACTTGGATATACTACAGAGATAACACACTTTGACCATAATTATAAATATGTATACATCATATTTAGAAGGATTAAGATGTTGGCACATAGTATGTAGATATGACATTATAATACAATCCTAATAGACACATGATTTACAATAGTGTCAAGTCTTTTTATAAGTGAAATTAGAGGCCAACTAACATTTAACAGTAGCATACAGATGACAATATCATATAGTAATATTAATACCCTGTGAGCATTTGAAGCATCAATACAAGGATAACTGGCCTAATAGTATTTGGTGTCACTTAAAAAATGGTTTTTGCCTTAGCTTCATAAGGTATGAGTTGCATAGGTGAAACAGACGAGACAAACGAAAGATGAGTATCAGTATATATATCAAATAACAGCAGTCTTCTTTGGCACGATGATTCACCACAGGTCGTATCATTTTTTATTTTTTTTTTGGCAAGAGAAGGGCAGTACCATTTGATGCATGGTTCCGCAAAGTCAATGTGATATCTACCTGCTTTATTTGACAAGGGATAACAGGAAGTTGGTTTATTAACTCTTATACTTTAATACTATGTGTGCTAATTATATACTGAGTAGTATCTTCTAGCCTCGTTATCGAGCTATTTGTCCTAGACTGAACTCCCATGAGCAGCTGCTTTTATGGCGTTGCCCTTTTCTTTGACGATATTGTACATCTACTGAATTTCTGTAAACTTACAGCTACACTGAACAGTCAACATAGCAATAAAAGGGAAATTAGACAAGCATAACAAAATCATCCATTCTTTATATTCATGAAAACCTACAGCACATCTAAATGCGATAGTACAGAAATCATCCATTCTTTATATTCATGAAAACCTATAGCACATCAAAACGTGCAGATTAGTACCTCGTCGAACGTTGTTGTGGACTCCAACATCTCCGTTGTTACCAAACAGGCCCTGGAAGCCTAAAGGTTGACCTCCCAATCAGGAATCTGACCAATCAAGCTGTTCATAACAAATCCACAGAATATTAGTTACTTGGACTCCATGAAAAATTGACATTTGTATGAAAAATAAAAGTGGTTATCACAACATTATTAGCATGCTCTGTGTGGCTAATGGCCCTTTAAGGTTAATAACCTATACCAGTACAGTTTCACACGTTAAATTGGAGATGAAACAATTAAGACGACACAACTAAATCAAGGGAGAAAAGAAACATGTTGGAAATCACACACACACAGATATTTCTGTTCTTTTCTTTGAAATGGGTTAAGAACAGTAGTCGGACATTCCACTTTGTTAAGTTCTTTTTTTTTATTCGACGACATAACAAGAACAGAATCACGCTCTGTAGGATTTGAACCTACGACATTGGGTTTTGGAGACCCACGTTCTACCGAACTGAACTAAGAGCGATATGCATTCTACTCCAAATTCAAAGTCATAAAATCCTGACATAAAAGAATAGAGGGACATAGACTTAATAGTTTTCCTGGCAATGCAAACCTGTAATGCTAATTCTGTAATCTGGTAACATCATTCTCGCAAGAACGTTGAAGCTTGGTAGTGGCATGAATCGAGACAGGTAACCCAAAATGCCAGCAGTGACTGGCAATTTCAGGAATGTTGAAGCTTGGCAGTGGCATACTGGCAGGAATCAAACCAGATAACACAGAATCCCAACAGCAATGGGCAAAAGTGATTGCTGTATATAACCAAAAACTGAAACGAGCAACAGTAAAATGGCCATCTTCACATCCTGTTGCTATTAAAATCTCCAGCCTTTTCTGCTCCTTTTAATAAGCTTTAAAAATGAGTACATGACCGAAAGAAAGATAGATACTATGAAAAATATGATTGGAACACCGCCATTTATTTGGAGTTCGGGCTAACTTGAAATTAGCGACCATGAGCATGACATATTAGATAGAAGTAGAAAATTAAATGCTTATGGAAGTACAAAATTAAATGCTAACAATCAATCAAGTGATTCACATTCGAACAACAAATGTTAACAATCAATCAAGTGATTTACATGGGAGAAGTTATTCTATGGAAAAGTTTCTTGAACAGTTCAACAGATGTTCGTCATACTTTATTGCTAATATATGTAAAACTTTCATCATGAAAGCAATCGACATAAATACTATGGTTATCTTAGATAATGAAAGCCTGCATGAGACTTGGCACAGCCTAACTTAAGTAGTTCACCTCTCATTGACATGATGAAGGCAAACGTTAGAGACATTCCAGATGGAATATATGGGATAGGCATGTAAATTTTGTACATCAGGGACATCAAAGACCTCCCCATGTTCAGAAAATAAATATAGCCTTGTGCTATTAGGTAGAAGAGGTAAGCAAGATTTTTAAGTGTGTGTGTATAGTACCATGAGCTGCCTCTGCTTGTGTGACAGCGCCAATCTCTCGCTTTCCTTCAAACGAGGCTACCCTAGAATCATCTCCACTATTCTGAGGTCCTTAGCAAGCTCCTTAATTTGTCGGTCTCTCTGCAACTCGCTCTTGACAGCTATGTTGAGCTGCTCTACACGCTGTGAAGCAGCCTTACAGTCGCAGATCCTCAGCAGGTAGAAGGTTCACAGCAGCTCAATGTAGAAGAAGAGCTTAACCCAGTGTTCAAATCAGCAACAGATAAACAGAGACATTAGATGACACCGCACTATTACGTATATAGCATTAAGGGACTCAAATCTGCAGAAACCTAGAGGACCGGGAATGCGTCCCCGACCTGGGTGGCCTGAGCAACGGAGCTTTCAACAGCGGCGCTGTCCTCGCAGCAGAGGAGGTGGATCCGTGGATGCAAAGTGCAGCGGCGGCGAAGGAGAGTTTTATCTGCGGGCTCCCGATATGCGGCGGCGGCTCCCTCCACCAGGACGGCGGAGAGCGCTGAGCCCATGTCTCCGTCGACGGTGAGTGCTGGCGCGAGCTGCGCCTGGAAATTGCAGTCCACAGCAACGTGGGCCCCGCTGGAGGAGGTCGGAGGCCGAAGGGGACGCAAGCAGCTCCAATCCATGGTGGAGGTCGTGCTACTGCGACGCGACGGCTCCCATGATGGCGTAGGCACCGGCGAGATGGGAGTGCGCGTGCAGCTTGAGGCGTGGTGGCCCGGAAGGGAGCGGAGAGAGGATGAGCAGGGCAAGCTCGAGGTGGACCTTGGTGACGGCAGAGGGCGGCGGAGGGCGGCAGAGGAGCGCCGCGAGGCGGAGGCATGCGCGGGCCTCGGCAAGCGGGAGGAGCACGGCAGCGTGGGGCGGGCACCGCGCGGACTTGAGGCAGATGGCCGCCGCTAGCTCCCACGCACCACTGCTGCCCCGAACGGGGTGACTGGATTCGCGGCACGATTGAGACATTGGCGCCGCCGATGCCGCACTCCCGCCGTCGCCGCGGCCGCATAGCGAGTCGGCTGAGGGAGGTAGAGTTTTTTTTTCTTTTTTTTAATCACGGTGGCTGATTTTTACCCCACGGTGACGCGGACCGTTTCAACCGTAGAGGCCCTGGCTTGGGTGGCAGCCGTGGCATGCATGGCAGGCAGGGGACCTCCTATCGGCATGGTGGACATGCTGCCGGCGGGGCTGTCTTGGTTCAAAAGCAAAGAGTGCAAGCTATGCCGAAGGCTTTCGTGGCTGCAAACGGTGGCCTACCTTTCTCATGTATGTCTGCCGTTGTGAGGCAGTCGGGGGCTGACCCAATGGAAGACGATGCAGGACAGCAAGATGGGGACAAGGGTGTTCGGTTGAAGAGTTCAAAGATGCGCCAGGCACAACCAATGTCTGCTGAAGCTGGTGGGGGGCTCACGAGTCAGGACTGGCCTAAACGGCAGCAGTGCTCGGTGGAGCCACCTGTTGCCCACCATGGGCTGGCCTTGCATGGGACCCTAGCTAGTGAGTCTGAAGCCATGCACCAGCAAATTCAAATGGAAGAAGCTACCAATGGTTCTGACACTACAGGAGTTGACGAGGAGGGGATCAAGCAGATCCCAAAGAAGGTTATCTTGGGGTTCGTGAATGAGTCTGTACCGACTGGTGACCAACATGCTGCCGAACAAACAAATTTGGTGTTGAACGGTGGCAGCGATGGAGGATGTGAAATGGAGCCAGCAGAGCTGCCAGTGCAGTTGCACAACAGTATGCTTGCGAGTACTGGGAATGCATGTGATGGGATGGGCCAAGATGGGGATCGACAGGTTTTTGGGCTCCAAAAGGAGCTTGTGGAGCTGCCTTTCGACCTCAATGTAGACTGCGAGGATATGGGAGATGGGCCGTGCATGAACAATGCTGCTGAAGATGGTGCATCAAATGCTATAAAGGAAGGAAGACCAATTCTGGGCACAGCTGATGGGAGGCTTAACAAGGAGGGTCGTGATCATCACCGATCAACACACAGGGGAGTGGCCAGATATGTGGTGCCTCTCAGGATGTCACTCTTGTGCAATCTGATTCCCAAGCCTAAACATGTGTCTGTCAAGAAGGTTCAGCCTGGAGCGGTCGTTACGGCACCAGGGGAGCGGCGTGTGCCCAAGGCAACCAAAGGAGGGTCTAGCCAATCACTTGAGCATCAGGCTACGTCAATTCTCATGAAGGCTTCTGGAGTTCTAGGTGAAAATGAGGTGGTGTCTGATGATGCCAAACAACAGTTCAGTCAAAAGTTTGTGGACCCCTTGGAGGGTGGTTTGGTTGAAGATATGCGTGTGGCTCTTGGGCTGCCTGAGGATGGAGGTGCAGACTGCCTTCGTGGCCTCGTGACTGAGGTTGTTGATGAAGACAATGCATGAAGCTGAGAAGGAGTTGGGGGGAAAGTGTTGTTCCAGAAGCACGTGTATCTTTTATTTCCTTATGTTTAGTCTTAGTACTTGTGGTATGTGTTGTTCTAAGGTAGTTGTACTAGCTCTGAGAGCTGGTAACATTGTACTGCTGTTTGTGTTTTTTATGGATGGGCTGTCTTGGTTCTGGTGGGAGTGGGGTGCTGCTGGCTGTTTTAGATGTGAGGGGAACAAGCTCCATGATAGATCAACATTGTAGAATTCTAAACTGGAATGTCCGAGGACTGAATAATGGAGCAAGGAGAAAGGTGGTAAGGGATCTATCATCACAGCAAGGGGCCACCATTGTAGCTTTGCAAGAAACGAAGCTTCAGTTTGTGGACACACAGATAGTGATTGAAACTTTGGGGGAACGTTTTGTGGACAATTTTGTTGCTCTGCCGGCAGATGGAACGAGGGGTGGGATACTTCTAGCAGTGGATGACAATTACTACAAGGTTATGTCGGTGGAGCTTGGGGTTCACAGTGTCACTGCTCAAATAGCTACTGCAAATGGGATAGTGCAGTGGAGCATCACAGTGGTGTACGGCCCACAGGGAGACAGCGAGAAACTGCAGTTCTTGGGGGAAATCAGATGGATCAAACAAGCTGTTATGGATAAATGGCTGATCATAGGTGATTTCAACATGATCCTACATGCAAATGATAAAAGCAATGACAACCTCAACATGAGGATAATGGGAGCCTTCAGGGAGGTAGTCAGGGATTTGGAGTTCAAAGAGCTCAATCTTAGGGGCCGGAAATTTACATGGTCTAATGATAGAACTCAGACGCGAATTGACAGGGCGTTCTGTTCAATTGAGTGGGATTTGATGATGCCGAATGTTTTTCTACAGCCTTTGTCCTCTCGCGTCTCAGATCACTGTCCATTATTGCTTGCCGGATGTACTACAGTGCAGAAATATAGAGGCTTCCGTTTTGAAGAATTCTGGCCACGCATTGACGGGTTTCATGATGTGGTGGTAGCAGCATGGCAGCAGGATATACACGTCACGAACCCTTTTTTGCGTCTGCATATCAAATTGCAACGTACGAGCAAGGCGCTGAGACAGTGGTCCAGGAAGTTGATTGGCAAGAACAGAATAATTCTCTACGCAATAAGTCAACTCATTGCCATTCTTGAGGTGGTGCAGGAACACAGGCAATTAAGCCCACGCGAGCTCCGGCTGAAAAGGGACCTCAAAGGCAGATTCCTGGGTTTAACTGCAGTTGAGAAATTGAGAGCGAGACAGGTGTCTAGACTAATGCACATAAGGGCTGCTGAGGCAAATACCAAGCTTTTCTATATACAGGCCAATGGAAGGAGAAGGAAAAATGTCATTCACGGCTTGCAAACGGAGTCAGGTATGTGCTACTCACATGAGGAGAAAGCAGAGGCGTTGTATCAACACTATAGCAGTCACTTTGGCAGCCCAGGTGCAAGGGAAAACACACTGAATTGGGAGGCCTTGGGCTTTCAACGCCATGATCTCTCTTTCCTAGAGGAAAGGTTTACAGATGAGGAGGTTCTGGCTGTCATTCATGATATTGCAGGAGAAAAGGCTCCTGGGCCGGATGGCTACATTGGGATTTTCCTAAAAAGAAATTGGGAGGTGATAAAGGGAGACGTCATGCAAGCTCTGGAATATTTCTATCAGTTGCATGGTCAACACTTTATGCATCTCAATTCGGCGCATCTGATTCTCCTACCTAAGAAGTCTGATGCACAATATATTGGGGACTACAGGCCCATTAGCCTTACTCCATTGCCAAACTATTCTCCAAGATTCTTGCTACTAGACTAGCACCGATTTTAAATACAATTGTCTCCAGAGCGCAGAGTGCCTTTATAAAGAAGAGAAGTATTCAGGACAATTTCATGTACACTCAGAATATGGTTAGGGTCTTGCACCGTACTAAGAAGCAGGGGCTGTTTCTAAAGCTTGACATCGCCAAGGCTTTTGATAGTGTTCGCTGGGATTATCTCATGGAGGTACTAGAGCATATGGGTTTTGGCTGGAGATGGCGGGAATGGATCACAATTCTGCTCCCCACCAGTTCGACGACTGTATTGATGAATGGCACTCGAGGGAAATGGTTCAAGCACTACAGAGGACTAAGGCAAGGGGATCCCTTATCTCCAATGCTTTTTATTTTGGCTATGGAACCATTGCAGCGAATGTTTGAAGTGGCAACCAGTGATGGTTTATTGTCGCCCATTCATCACCGTGCAGCAACACTAAGAGTTAGCTTGTACGCCGATGATGCAGCACTGTTCTTAAATCCAATCAAAGAAGAGGTCACAATAGCGTCAGAGCTGCTGGGGATGTTCGGCCATGTGTCTGGCTTAAAGGTTAATGTTTCCAAAAGCACGGTGTACCCGATCAGATGCAATGACCTAAATATGGATGATAGCATGGATAGCTTTAACTGTCAAATCAAGGCCTTTCCTTGTAATTACTTAGGACTCCCACTTCACTACAGGCAACTCCGGCGGGTTGAGTTTCAGCCTCTGATCGATAAGATGGCAAAGCGGTTACCTACATGGAAGGGTAGGCTCCTAAACAAGACAGGCAGGCTGAAGATTCTAAACTCTGTGTTGTCATCAATACCAACATATTTCCTTACTGCTTTTGCCCCAAAAAAATGGGCAGTGAAGAAAATGGACAAACTTCGACGGGGATTCTTGTGGAAGGGTGCGGAAGTGGTGAATGGTGGACATTGTCTAGTAAATTGGCAGAGAGTGAAAAAACCAAAGCATTTGGGGGGTCTTGGTGTTCTAGACTTGGAAATTTTCAGCCGAGCATTACGTCTAAGATGGCTTTGGTACCAGTGTGTGGATCCAGATCGACCATGGGCAGGCATGGACGTACCTTGCAATGAGATTGATAGGCAACTGTTCCGCGTAAGCACCAATGTTACAATCGGGAATGGACATCGCGCACTTTTCTGGGAGTCAGCTTGGTTGGATGGTCGGGCACCACGAGACATTGCGCCGAACTTATACAAACGAGCATGGCGTAAGAAACATACTGTCAGCGAAGACCTGCAAAATAACAATTGGACAAGGGGGCTTTGGCGCATGACATCAGTGGATGAAATGGTGGAGATGGTAATATTGGGGAACATGATTGCCGAAGTGCAGCTTAATGATCGGGATGATGAGTTCCGTTGGCGCTGGACTGCTGATGGTATTTACTCAGCAAAGTCAGCCTATTGTGTGCAACTAACTGGCTCATACTGCACTTTTGATAGCAGTGCAATCTGGAAGGCAAAGGCTGAAAGCAAGCATAGACTCTTTGCTTGGTTAATGGTGCAGTGCAAGGTTCTGACTGCCGATAAGCTACTTAAAAGGAACTGGCCTTGCGATCCGATGTGTCCGTTATGCAATCAAGTGGAAGAATCAGCAGGCCACCTGTTCCTCCACTGTGTGTTTGCAAAGGAGGTGTGGCTGCGCATGTCGCAGCAAACAAATGGCTTGCTGCAAGTGCCGCTGCCTGACATTTCGATTGAGGAATGGTGGAACTCATCACTGCATGGGAAGAATAAGGACCTAAAGCAACGCACAGCATCACTGATGATATACACTGCCTGGAACATATGGCGTGAAAGAAACCGGCGCATCTTTGAAGGGGTTATAGCACTGCCAGCATGGGTGGTGGCAATGATCAAGGCTGAAGTAAACCTCTGGAACCAGGCATGCCGAGACCGAGAGCTCATCCTTGTATCTTAATGTTATTTCCTTTATTCATTAGCTGTGTTGTGAGAGTCACTGGTTTGCATTTAATAGACCTATTGTAAAAACTCGCATGCTGCTTCTTCTTATATGACAAGGCAGTGCTCCTGCCAATCTTTCAAAAAAAAAAAACTAAAGACATGTGAGCCCCGTAGCTTATAGGTCCCTCACAAAATGTAACAAAATCTCATACTACAGCTCGTCCTCCCCATTCTCCGCCTCTGCCTCTGCGCCTCCACCACACTGCCTCTGCCTCGCCTCGCGTCAACACCGTAAGTGCGCCTCGCCGTCACCAATGGTCGTCGCCGCCTCCCCTGCCATTGCTGATGTCAGCACCGAACTGTGCTGACGTCAGCAAGGGTTTTGGGAGGTTTTGTAAATTATTACTTAGTATAGTATAATATCCTTTATAGTTTTATTAAATAACCCTTGAAATGTTTGTATTATTATAAATTAGCCCCCATCAGCTTGTATTAGTAATTGTTATCAAAACTTTACTTAGTAAAATTATTACTTACACACCGAAAACCCAAAACGCCAAAACCCAAAAACCCTAAACCCCAAAACCGCGAAACCCTAAACCCCGAACTCCGAAAACCCGAAACCCAAAAACCCTAAACCCCGAAACCGCGAAACCTAAAACCCTCAACCCCGAAAACCCTAAACCCCCAAAACCCTAAACCCCTAAACCCCGAACCCCAAAAACCCTAAACCCCGAAACCCCAAAACCCAAAAACCCTAAAACCCTAAACCCCGAATCCTGAAAACCCTAAACCCCAAATCCCGAAAACCCTAAACCCATAAACCCCAAAACCCGAAAACCCTAACCCCAAAACCCGAAAACCCTAAACCTCGAAACCCTAAAACCCGAAAACTCTAAACCCCAAAACCCCGAAACCCAAAAACTCTAAACCCCGAAACCCTGAAACCCCAAAACCCTAAACACCAAACCCCGAAAACCCTAAACCCCGAAACCCCAAACCCGATAACCCTAAGCCCCTAAACCCCGAAACACTAAAACCCTAAACCTCGAAACCCTGAAACCCAAAAACACTAAACCTAGCACCCCAAAAACCCTAAACACCAAACCCCGAAAACCCTAAACCCCGAAACCCCAAACCCGAAAACCCTAAGCCCCTAAACCCCGAAACACTAAAACCCTAAACCCCGAAACCCTGAAACCCCAAAACACTAAACCTAGCACCCTAAAAACCCTAAACCCCGAAAACCCTAAACCCCTAAACCCAAAACCCCGAAACTTGGATACTATGTCAGAGAAAATATCCATATCAGCTTCAGTAACTGGAAAGCCCCAAAGGGTACACCTCAAGGATACATTCCACCAGATGTGGTTCCTTAGCGTGAGAAAGAAATGTGCTAGGAACAGATGCTCGAACACTTCACTCTCCCCGAAGGTAAAGGCATAGAACAGAAAGTTAAAGGATATGCTTTCAAAAATATGGTGATTAGTTTCCAGACTTACAAGAAAAACCTAAAAAAAGACTTCATCAAGAAGGGTCTCACCCCTGATTTTGAGACCAAATATCAGAAGCTCCGTGATCATTTGGATGTGTTCGTTTAGATCACCCTTGCAGAAGAGAGCCAGCAGGTAATTGCAAGAAACACAGGCAACTCTCACAAGAAGGTCCACTTCCATAATCTAAGGCCAACGGGGTACGCCGGGGCGATTCCTAAATGGGAGAGGTGGGAGTCAGACCTAATCGCAAAGGGCATAGTACCGGCTACCCTTGACTGGCCAACAAGGGCAAAACACTTCTTTACTCATGGTGGGAGACTTGATCCAGAAACTGGAGCATTAGTGACTTCTGACCAATTGCGAGAAGCAGCAGATAGGATGGAACAGTCTTTAAAGCTTATGGCAGCTAGAAAGTTGCCTAATCGAGAGAAAGATGAGCTCACCTACGCCCTTGGGACCCCTGAGCACACTAGCCGTACCTAAGGCATAGGAGTTGTTCTATGGAAGAAAGCCTTCTCTGCATACAGCGACACTTATAGGAGCCGAAGCAGAAAAATTGAAGAAATAGATGAAAATATTCATAGGCTCAAAGAACAACTTGCCGGATACAGTGAGAACATACAAGAAGAAGTTAGGCGGCAAGTCGCACAGGCACTTGGGCATGATCAAGTCACCAGTCCATCATCAGTGCAGGCGAGCAGTGCTACATCCATGGAGCACCAACAAGCTCGAAGTGACGATGTGGACAATATAACCATCAGAACCCCCTGTACGCTTCACACTCTAGTGGGTACAAAGAGAAAGAAAGTGGCTCGTGGTGTTGTTGGGCCGCCAGTCCAAGGCTGTACAATACATAGAGTACCGATCCCCGTAGGATATGCATAGGTTCAGGTGGACATGGTGCTAGATGGCTGGGGGGGACCTCGTTTTGGATATCCTTGGGGGAGATGGAGAATCAGCGCTAGGACAATGCGTGTACACTTGGATCTGCTGGAACAAGAAGTACATCAAGCTTGATGGTCCTATATCACCATCGTCGGTGTTGATGAGCTCTATGGGCCAAACCATGAATCCACCACCACCACCGCATTAGCCTCCAAGGGATCCAACCCCCCCCCCAGTTGCTGATACTCCAAGGGATCCAACCCCACCACCTCTTGAGCCTCCAAGTGATCCGACCCCCTCACCTCCTCCTCAGAAGCAGAGAAAGGGAAAGGCTCCGAGTAAGGCATTGTCACCTAAGGAACTCAAGACTTGTGTTACTCGACAATAGCTGAGGGAGTTTGTAGCTGCAAGAAACCGAAAACCCCACAAAGAAAAGATGACCGTCTATGACCGCTCGATCAGAAAGTCCACACTTAGCATGAGGCGAGGAAAGGCCACTCCATAGCTTGGCACATAGGTGAAGCAGTCGATCCCCTTATTAGTGGTTCTTTCGGAAGAGCAACAGACTATGTTGGACTTTGTCAAGGAAACCGGTTTGACCAAGGCCCAACTGTGAGGGGAGGATCATGTCATAGGTGACCATCCGGACGGCCCAATCAAATGGGAATTGGGAAAACCTCTAGTCTGGCCGCAGCTGGTGAAATACCTGCCAACCATGATGTTCAAGCTACATCAATGGTATATGAAGGAATCTGCACAAGATTTTATAATACTTAGTTTGTGGATCAACGACGAGTATTACTTTCGAGGGCCAGATCACATATTCATTTATTTTGAGGAATTATGGTTTTTATTCAATCAAGATGCACTAGACAAATCACTCATTAGTGCATGGTGCCTGTAAGTTATTTTTCTCAACGTGATTCTATGTCCAACATATTATGCTATTGTCGCTACTCACATTCACATCTTGTTTGACTTTGTATTATGTAGAATGGAGATGCATATGTGCAGGAGAAAAGGCTAGAATACCGTTGGCTTCATGGACCCATATGTGATTCACGAGAAAAATGTCAACGAAAAACCAAAATTTGTCACAAAGACTATGTACACCTTCTTGGATAAACATCAAGACAAGAAGTTCGTACTGCTGCCTTCTTTCAGTGAGTACTATCAACCATTCTTATCCATCTCTTAAGCTATGCAATAATAATTAGTAAATCTAACATTACGTGCATATATATATATATATATCTACAGCTTTCACTAGATACTCCTAGTGATAATGCCCGATCAAAGCAGGGAAATAGTGCTAGATAGTTTGAGAAAGGAGCAACAAGAATTCCAACCCATCAACGACCTACTAAACAAGGCATGTGGTTGCTACATCACACAACACCATGGACCCTTTGAGGCAAAACTGGATATAAAGTTAAACTTTTCGGTACGAACTTTTTTTTGAAAAATATATAATACAATAGTGTTATCTTGATATTCGATAACATGCATCTTACACATAGTGTGAGAGACAGGCGCAAGGGAACAACTTATGTGGCTACTACGTATGGGAGTTCATACACATGTTGGTAGGGTCCAATGAAGTAAACGTATATATGTTATTTGGCTATTGAATATGAGCAAGACATGTGTATAGCTAATGCATTTAATATAACTATTTATATTTGAAACTCTCTCACAGGTTTTGAAAATGAAAGAAAACCTCCTCCCAACGGACAGGCTAAAGGCAGTTCAGGAACGTGTGATACGTGGCCGCGGAAGCAGTGGAGGGTGAAAACCTCGGTGGACCACCGGAGGCACCGTGGATGTCAGGCGTGCGGCGAGGCTATGAAGCTGGCCACCTCGGTCGGAGTTTATCCTGCATGCCGTAAAAACCGGATCGTGGTGGTCATCGGAATCATTTTTGGCGACCAGTCCGGCACCCTTTTTTCTGATTGGATCTATATCATCAATTCTTAGTTCGATTACGTATTATTCTCTCTTTTTTTTCCTATGTTGCCTGTTGCTCGGTTCATCAATAAAATTATTCATTTGGGCGACAAACTATTTTTATATGCATGGTCATTTACTCCTTTCCAGCAATGCAATGCTATAGCCGGTAGAATATTGATTGCTCAAACTATTCCCTGTGCGTGGTCACTGGTCAGTCATCCTTTGGGATTTACTCCTTTAAGTGATAGCATTGCTGAAAGTAGTACTCCCTCCGGGTTGGTAAAGGAAGACGTTTAGGACATTGACACGGTCTCCAAAATACAACTTTGACTAATACTTTTTAGTATAAAATATTTGTAAAATATATTTTAAAAGTACTTTTCTAAAACTATAGTTCAATACAAATCTACTCATATTATTTTTATATTTCTAAACTTAATACTTCAAAAATTATTTACAGTCAAAATTTACAAAGTTTGACTTAGTACAATCTCAAAACGTCATCCTTTACCAATATGGAGGGAGTATGTTTCATCTATCTCCTAGAAGTAATTTTAACTTTTTTGATACATTATCTGCAAACAAGTAATTTTCAAACATAATGAAGTAACATCCACAACAACTTTACAGAGTAATTTTAAACTTCTTCGCTATTATTCAGCACAACAGTAGTAAAATTCTATGGTTTCCGTGACCGGAGCTCTGGCGGGCTTTTATGACCGTAAAATTCTACGGTTTTCATCCTGAACCGTAAAAATCGTATTAATTTTTTAGAGTAGTCATTCTCTGGTTTAGGCATAATTGTTGACAGTGGTAATTTTCAAATATAAAGTAGTATCCACAGTGGCTCTAAAGAAGTAAATTTATAAGTTTAGAGCAGTAGTGTTTTTTAATGACATCGGATAATATATTGTTAACTTCATAACTGTGCCACCAAACAAATTTACATATACAGTACATTTAACTGTAAAATTAGAAAAATGGCAGGTTGAGTGCAATGATAGACAAAACATGGACATGATGAACTGTCTGTCCCTAGCAGCAAAGTGCCATGCTTTAGCGTTTAGCACCAGATTCATGTTAGAACATTATAAAGCAACACTCATTGCCCGAATGGCATACATCATGCCTTGCAGGAGTCCTAGAGTAATAATCATGTGTCTTTCTCATTTAGCTTTGTTGTAACCAAGTAGCCCATACCTGAAAAAAATATGAGAGGCAGGAGCAGTATTTTTCACCGAGCATATGACACTAAGTAACTTCTAAACAGAAAGAAGTAATATCTACAGCATAGGAGATTGAAAATGTAGTACAGACTCAATTGGATTGCAAATTACTCCAATATTGTTTTACTTCTCCCAACATTTAAATTTACTCATGGAGCCGATAAGATGTGACTTGCAACGAAAATTACTTCTCTAACATTCTTTTTACTCCTTCCAACATAAAAAGAAGTAATATCTGCTTGCTAATCACTGACGGATCTCGTTGCATTTTGAGAAAAATTAAAACAGACTGCTTAGAAGAAACAGAACCCATTAGCATACTCTGATTAAGAAGAAAAAGGAATTAGTATTTCTAATATTTAAGAAACAAAAGTGATTGCATCAGTGATCCAAAAAATTAGCTGAAGACTAATTGACAAGATATTAGCATCCGGATAGTTATGTACAAGGCACTATCATGTTGTAAAGTTTTGTAAAAAAATACTTCTCTAATCTATACATTACTACTCTCAACATTTAAAATTACTTCTGGGCATATGAAATACTCATCTCTAATGCTATGAAAATACGCATCCAATGCTGTAAAATTACACATGGAAACACAAATATGTGAATGACTCAGAGGCTTTAAAATTACTCTTGTCACACTAAAGTCATGGCGTAGATCAAATTCGACTGACGAATATTTCTCTAATTGGTGAAATGCTTCTTTTAACATTTAAAATTACTCCTATTCATGCCGAAGGATGCAGTACTAGTAATCCCATCATGAGGGGAAATCGGAAAAAAGAACTTGTGCTGCTCATCAGTACAACCACCAAGCTCCAATGAAAATCACTCCTCTTTTCAATGCCTCTAGCCTGTACGGAGGAAATATGTAACCATAATGGGATCTGGATAATGAGAGAACATGCTAATTGTATCCAGAAATAGTTTAAATTCATCTGACTACATGAATACTAGCAGAGAATTCATTTTTCACCAAGCTCTAGTGAACTAGCACTAGAATTCAGCCCTTGTATGGTTCTCTAACCTGCGCGGAGGGAATATGCAATCATAATGAGAACTGCGTAATGAGAGAACATGCTAATCAGATCCAGAAATATTTTGAAATTATGGATCATCAATTAGTTAAACTCCGATATTGACGATTATGCATCAGGGGATGAGGAACGGATTCCCACCAAAATCAGGAAATCAAAATCGTGCACCTCCTATGCGTGTGTCCTACTCCGCCAGAATCAAACAAGGATTACCAAGATCTACAGTTAGGAAACGAAAAGCTGAGATGCGGGATCCATTAATCACCCGCAGGCCGCATGATTAACTCATAACTATGTACCTCCAAATGCAAAACGCATGTCGATGCCATTGTCAGCGCACAAGAGGGATAGCTGCCGAGATCCATGTCTAAGCCACCTCAGTCACTGGTTTGGCCCGAACTGGGAGGTCGGCCTGTGGGAGAATGGATGCGCCGCCCACCCTGCCATGCTCCAGTGGGCCACGCACCCAGGAGGAGAAAGCCCGGATGAGGCAGTCGAGTCGCTCGCGGAGAGCAGCCGCCAGGGGTGGCGCCGCCGTCGTCTTCCGCGACCGGTTTGGTCCCCGTCCACCCAGTCGTCGCCGGAATCCCATTACCAGGCCGAGGATTGGGGAAGCCAATCAATGGCGTGAGTCCCTTTCAGTGAAGCCAATCAATGGCTTCAGTCCCGATGGCATTGACTTTTTTCCCTCCGCGAGTCCCGATGGCAAGTTGCCCTGTTTTTACGGTTGTTTTATGGGTAATTACGGCCACGGGTATGCGTTTCGTCCGCGCCTGATGCGGGCAGTAGAGGATAGTTGTGGCGAAATTTACGGTTTGCGAGATGAGACGTCGGTGCGGTTTAATGACTGGCTCGCCGGAGGGTTGGGCGGCGCCGCCGACGCGTTGAATATTATTCAACGCGTTAGGAGCCGAATATACCTTACCTCTGTATATATATATATAGGAGCGACTAAAATACATCTTGTTGTATTCTATGTTCTATATATATATATATATATGAAAGCGACTAAAATGCTGTATTCTATGTTATATATATATGGGTGTGTTTAGATTGTAGGAAAAAACACTGTATCATAAGAAAAACACTGTAGCATTCGCTGGGAAACGTGTTTTGTGAGGAAGGAATAATGAAAAGTTGGAATGAATAGTGAAAAGTTGAAATGAATAGTGAATAGTTGGGAATCTGAACATGGCCAATATATGGGAGCTACTAAAATGCTGTATTCTATGTTGTGGATGCACAGACCCTCCTAACCCAACACACCGTCGCATAGCAGCCCACAAACACACCGGGCCCCCAAAAATAATCCCGCCTCCTTCCCCTGCCAGCCCGAGCCGCGAGCGCGAGGATGCTCCGGCGAGCGGCCGTGATTGTCCAGCTGCGGCGCCGGAGGCGCGGAGCAGCGGGTGCCCAGCCGCGGCGAGCGAGGGGGTCCAGCGGGCCAGGAGCGCGGAGGCGAGCCCATGTGTGCGTCAGCAGACTGCTCCGTTGAACGCGAGCGGCGAGCACGAGGCGTGCGAGGGCTCCGCGGCGGCGCTACGGCAGTCCAAACAGTGGCACCGATTGGGAGCGTGAGGATGACTGGAGGACGCACACTGCGCGTTCAAATCGGCGCCTTCGACCTCGTAATCTCAGCACGTCCATAGAGATTCGTCGCTGCCTCTAGTTGTTGTACGAGGCAAGAGATGCATATCCCTTCTTCGCCGCAGAAGGCGCACCGATCTTCCTCCGGCGAAGCAGGCGATGTCCCAGGTCGCACCCTTGGTCACCTCGTGCCCTGCCATTCATCCACCCATCCGCAAGGCTATCTCCATTCCATTCAGGGCTGGCCGACACAAGCTCTCAGTGGTGAGGTGACGTGCGAAGCAAAGCGCCCCTTCTTGACTTTCTTCCCCTGTTCTCTCCCTGCACGGTAGCAAAGCAAGCAAAGGTTCAATGCTTTTGTGCCACAATACTGAATCGAGTGTACAGAGTCCAATATTTTTTAGCATGGGAACTAAATTTGTGTTTATCGGATTTCATTTTTTCTTACAGATCGAGTTGGTATAACCACCAGGCTCGGTGTGGTGCAGCTCTCAGGCTGCCATGTGCATGCAGGTATTCTGTTCGATCAAATGCCTCTGAAGATCAAGCAGCAGAGATGCCACTGCTCACAACAGTTTTTCTTTATAAAAAGGATCGAAACTTCAGTTTCAGACTTTCAGTAACATGGTAATATCTACTGTTTTTTTATTTAAACAAATTCACAGTTTTTATTTAAACAAATTCACAGGGTGCTGCTAACATTGGGTGCGTATCAAGTGCACAAATGGCTGGAAGAGTGCATCCATCCATTGAGGCAACTAGCATTGAGATTGTTTTGTTTTTTATTGTACAGTCGGGCACTTTTTCTGGTTGATAATGATTTGCTTTCAGGTAATTTTCTTTTTTCTCTACAATTATACGAAGAAGGCATTCACATAGAAAATGCATTCACATAATACTGCAATCGGTGCCTTCAATTGCAACCAGAACAGTAGCCTAGTTGCAACAATAACACTGTTACAACTATACCAGGAAGGCATCTACTTCAAACCACAACCAATGGCTACAGATCGGCACCTCCAATTGCAACCAACAATTGCAACCAGGACAATAAGCTAGTTGCAGCAACAATAACAATGTTACAACTATACTAGGAAGGCATCAACTTCACACCACAACCGATTGCTACAGCTCGGAGCCTCCAATTACAACTAAGACAACAAGTTAGTTGCAACAATAACACTATTACAACTCCGATTGCTACAGGTCGGAACCTCTAATTGCAACAAGGACAGTAACCTAATTGCAACACTAACACTGTTACAACTATACTAGGAAGACATCCACTTCACAGCGCTACCAATTGCTACAGTTTGGAGCCTCCAATTGTAATAAGAACATAAGAACAGTAATCTAGTTGCAGCACTAACATGGTTACAACTACACTACGAAGACATCCACTTCTCAGCGCAACCGATTGCCACAGGTCGAAGCTTCCAACTGCAACAAGAACAATAACCTAGTTGCAACACTAACACTGTTACAACTATACTAGGAATACATCCACTTTACAGTGCAACCGATGGTTATAGGTCGAAGCCTCCAATTGCAACAAGGACAATAACCTAGTTGCAACACTAACACTGTTACAACTATACTAGGAAGACATCCGCTTCACAACGCAACCAATTTTAAGTGAGGCGACACTAAAGTTGCTACTTGTAGACAAATCCAGTGTATACAACGAGACCAATTGCTTTAGGTCAGAGCCTCCAATTGCAACTACAATCATAACCTAATTACAATGACACTAGAAAGATATGCACGTGACACCACATTTGCAACTGGAGTATTGATTTGAGTTACAGTTGGATGAATTACAAGTGGCAGATAAACATGCTTGAGGTGGATCTCATCTCAGTTTGCAGGAACAGAGAACCAGAATAAAATCCTACAACATTCATCTATGTATACAGATGTCATCAGGAACATAGAAATGCAACGATGTTGGGCAGCTCCAACCAGCCACATTGTCGGCCACTCCAAAATGAACTAGACCTCCTGGTTCCTGATGCGTGGCCGTCGACTTGCTGTGCCCCAAGCAGATGCTCCACCGATGGCCATGCTCATGGGTTCACCCATCGTGCTGCCCTCAATCGTGGGATCCCTCGTCTGCGGAGGTTAAGCTTGAGCTCACCCATTGTGTCCTGGAGGCAGTGTCCATGGCCATCCATATCTGGGAGAAGAATGTACTGCAAGAAAAACAAAAGAAAAAAAAGATAGTACAGCAGCCAAAGAACCAGCCCGCCTGGGTTTGTCTATCCGTCAAGTGACTTGTATTTAGATTCCTGCAAGTCACCGTAATATACTCGGACACTATATATACTTAACATGGGACAGGGGTTGCTGTCATAAAAACGTAATGGACACAGGAAGAGGAGCCAATCTGTCAGGTTATGGAACACAGAGTACTGTCGGATTGCCAAATAGGAAACTAGTGTTGCAAAAGTCAGTTCGAATAAGCTAATATGAAAGAACATTTAGCAATGTAATTGGCGCTACTTCAAATATTCTCCCATAATATGATTTGGATATATCAACAATCCATACATTATAAAAGCCTGACTGTTGGTGATCAGCACCAAACTGAGAATCTGTAAACTAAAAAAAATAGTCATTACAAACTAGAAAAATATAGTACTATATGAGGGAGTAATTCCAGAAAATTCCTTTGTTATTTTGTAGTCACGGATCTGGACCAGAAGGAAAAACATCATCGATCTGATGGACACTCAATTTTGTAGGATGCAAATTGAACAAATTAATTAAGAGGCTAGGCCATAGCTGCTAAATAATGTCACTGATCAGGAATGTGTAACGCTAATAAAGATGGTAGGCATATAGAAAAGGGTGTGCGACTCATAGACAAAATAAAAATAATATCACATGGAAAACAACACTATTGGCCTATTACTCACACTTCACAAATTAATTAACTGTGCTGTCACAAAACAGTGTGGAATGACAGACCACAACTCCAGTCAACACTGCTACTCTGATAGCTTAATCATATAATTTCTGCAGGTTTGGACCTTTTTAACAAAAAAATCAGTTAACTAAGAGAAGTGTTAGAAATGAGAAACAGAGATAGACTGATGCTGCTATTGATGGCCGACTCAATGCATGTGACATTAAGTAACTGCCAGGGAGAGTCACTACAGCACACACACCCTAGCACCACACGTACAAGAGCAAATCACCTGTAGATCTCAAATCTAACATAAATAAACAACAATATAGTACTACAAAGATCGCATCACCAACATCAAGGGGGGAAGCTGAGACATTCACTATAAAAAAGTGAGTGCATTCTCTATAAAAAAGTACACAAATAAATCAACACAGAAACGAAGTTGCTTTGGTGGTTCTGCATGTCCCGGCCTATTAAAAAAAAATCAACACACCCAAAAAAAACTATTGGACCCAAAATTCTTTAATCATTTTGACTACATGTCTTGGTAATCCAGTGATACATAAACCAACCAACGAGGAAATGAAGCCCAGTAATTAGCAATAATCAGTATTTTGGTGAACATTCAGTATCTTTAGTATTTTTAGTAATCCAGGGATACAAAGAGAGAAGTGACATTTCCGCCTTTCTACATGTTCTTCTCAGTAGTTTAAATCTGATCCCATAAACAAATGAAAACTAAGCAGCATGAAGGGGAAAACACATATGAACACAACATAAGGAACTAAAGAAACTAACACTGCATAAGCAATCCAAGATGAGCAAATCCAATCGGCACCCTCCAGACCTTAAATTGCTGAAAAGGTAAGTACATGATCACACAGTAATGACTCAATGAGGATCCTGGGAGGCAATCAACCACAAGAGCATACGGGATAATTCTACACAGGACATACAAAAGATCAATAAGAAGGCTATGAAAATGCTAGAAACAAACAAGGAATTCTTCTACATATATGACAGAACATCCCGGCATCCAGCTAACAGGCATCTAGTAGCCTGGTACAACATCATACTAGTTTGTGGGCAGAAATCTTGTCTAACATGCCAATGTAATTGGATACGCCTGCTCCCCACCTGCAATCACATGGGCATTTTATCAAGCATAAGCCTGGCACGTCAACTGCCTTAATGAATTATCAAGCTTTAAACAGGTCAATTGAGGGCAACACATGGACAAGAGCTCATGATCTGTGTGTAAATCACAACTCAAAACCAAACATGGAACTAATTGCAACATGTCGAGTACATCGATTGCAACAAGGACAGTAACCGAGTTACAACGACACCATAAACCTATGAAAATTGCAACAAGGACAATAATCTAATTATAAATAAAGGAATTCCAATTGCTCAAGTCCCCTAGTTACAACTAGAACAATAACACAGTTGCAACTATAATAGGAAGATATGCACATCACACCGCAATTGTAACCGGACCACAAATCTAGTTACAACGAGACCAATTGCTACTGGTCTGGTCCTCCAATTCTAGCAGGGACAATAATAGAGTTATGACGACACTTGGTAGACATGCACACGAAATCACAATTGCAGCCGGAGTACTAATCTAGTCACATTTGAATCAATTGCAACAGGTCAAGTGCATCGATTGCAATTTGGACAATAACACTAGAAAGCCTATCACAATTGCAACTAGGACACTAATCTAATTATAATTATAGCTAAAGAAATTGCAACTGCTCAGGTCCTCCCAGTTACAACTAGAACAACGACACGGTTACAACTAGGGGTGGATAACACTAATCAAGCAATAATCAGCAAGCACCAAGAACGAGAATAGAGAAGATTAGAGACAGATCATTTGCAACTGTGTGTTCGCACATCAGTACACCAGGAAGAAATAGAAAAGAAAAAAAATCAAGAAAGCAAATCACCAATAGAGAAGCCTGTTGCGGATTGCTGACTTGTTGAGCATTAGGCGATTTTGGCACAAGTTATATGTGATTTTATTTTTAACTAAAAGGAAGTAACATTCAGCAACATTAGGCAATGCCAATAACAGATAAGCAAATATGCAAGCTGGGAAATGCAAGTTGGGAATAAAATGACAGTATGGGTGGATGAAACTAGCTACATCTAAAGTACCATTACTATGTAAGTCTACAAGCTCAGATAACAAAACTTTAGTTTTAGGTCTAGTCCACTAGATGAACTTACAGGATAACGAGTAGGAAGGTAACAATCTACAAATACAACCCAGTAAAGCACAAATAGGAAAAGGAAAATAACACACCTGATTGGGCACACGCTATTCAGCTCTTTGGCTGCAAAATAAAAAAAAAAGAAACAACAAACCTTTTGAGCACATTTCACATAAAAAAGGCACAAAAGCAATTACAAGATAACCAAAAGATATTAAGAATTACACTTGATGAGACAGCCAGTTACACCACATGGCATCACATGTATTAGCAAGTTAATAGTTAAGCAGTAGCAAGCAATATGTTTGGAGGAGACCTACGAACGTATTAGAACTAATAGGAGACTGCAGACCACAGACACCCATTGCTCTAGCTTCCTCAATTGCTCGAAGCATGGCCTTTTCCATAACTACTTTAGCACTTTTATGTTGAATCCTGTAGTGAAATAATACAAAAGGATATTAATGCATCAAGAACAATCAACACAAAGAATGGATGCATCAGGCCTGCATAAGAGACTAAAAGAATGGATGCATAAGTACTCTCACCTAGCTGCTCCAAGAATTCTGCACCATGAACCTTCAACCATAGCAGCTTCCAGAGCTTTCATCGCCTTGCTAGCAGCCTCCCTAGCAGCAAGCGTCTCCATGGCCATCTTAGTATAGTGAGGATTGGCATTTCCTAGAGTCTCATGAAGGGACAGTCATTCCATTAGTTTCCTACAAAACACAAAAAGGCAGAACTATAATCCTTCACAAGCCACAATTGCAACTGACGCATTAATCTAGTTACAAAATGACCAATTGCTACTAGTCCGGTCCTCCAATTGCAACTGGGACAGAAACTTAGTTATGATGACATTGACAACACAATTGCCATCAATGGCAAGGTCTCGCAGCTAAAAACAGTATGTGTCACACAAAGGAGCACAACAACAAAAGCCCTCAAGGTTGGTAGACATCTGGAAGCTGAAGACCTACACTGGCAGAAGATTTGTTCAATATCTTCTTCATTTCATCAGATCAGTCCACAGCAATATTGTATGACAATAGCAGGTCTTAGGCAATAAAAAATGAACAAGAGTTAATGGAGCAGTACAAGAGAAGCCTATGGTATGATATGAACATTAAATCGATGCAAAGAACCAGCTTGGTATAAAATATACAGCAATTAATAAGCAAAAAAGGAAGCCATTATATAAGCCAAGAACATTGGTACACATGCAGCCAATAAACTAAATGCACCACAAATTCAGGCCGTATCACCACAGCATGTCATGATCTCAGTTGCAGCTGCACGCAAATCAATTGCAACTGCGGGACTAGACCAGTTGCAACCACGACACACCATACTATTGCAACTTGACAGTACAGAGTCCAACAGAACATAACGGAACAAGCTTTCAAGCCAACCCCATTCTTGTTGCTTCCAACGGCAGCCAAAACCAATCCGCTGCCAGTAGAAAAAGGAAAAATAAAGGCAACTGGACTGGAAACAGAAACTAGACCATTGTCTGGCACCAGCAGTAACACAACATCATTTGCTGAGCTCTCTGACCAAGCCAACACATAGGCGAGCCAAATCAGTCTACATGCTACAGAAAACATCACATGTTGGGTTGTTCACTCTTACCACCTCAAAAATCAACCTGGACACACTTTTTTTTTCTAGAACACACAAGACGGTTGTCTCATTGTAATAAGAATTAAGAGGTTAGAGGTTATATCATAGTTCCTCCCCAAACTAACACTACTTAAAAGAGTTGAAAGAGTCC
This sequence comes from Digitaria exilis, assembly GCA_015342445.1. NCBI lineage: Eukaryota > Viridiplantae > Streptophyta > Magnoliopsida > Poales > Poaceae > Digitaria > Digitaria exilis. The sequence continues at coordinate 2,009,921 of JACEFO010001613.1, forward strand.
ATCACTCTTGTTATCTCTACAGATCAGTTTGTGGAGATGACCTTTTCTATCTTGTGGTCACCACTTAAGCTTATGATCATAATCTTCAGACCAAATACATGTATGTGGAACAAAAGAACATGCAATTTCTTGACAATCCGAGGAGATATGGCAGTAGCCAATAGGGTATCCATTCATAAAAAAAAGTGCTTTCTAAAAAATGAAACAAAACTAGCTGGACAAATAATTCAGAGAATATGTTAATGTGGTGATTGAACACAGCAAAACTGTAACTAAACATGTCATGATCACTGCTTGCCCTCAAGCAATTATGTCACACACACAAAGTAAACAAATGCAGTAACCACACACACCATAAAAAATAAAAAAGGACAAACAAAAGAAAATATGGGGACATTACATGCTAATAAAAGAAAAGAACCAGAACAACAGGTTAGCACAATAAAGTAACACAAAAAATTACTAAAAAAATAGGACATGCCACACTACAATATTATAGCATTACTGAAGTGTAGGTATTAGGAACAGTCCAACTAAAATTTCAGTAGATTTTATATGCAGTCACCTACCTACCATTAACAGACAAATAACTGCAAGTCGTCCTTATTGGGAAAATAATACATCTAACAAACAAGCTGACCTCTGCAAAACAACAAAATTGCCATCAAAGGCGAGGTCTCATAGCTAAAAACAGTACAACGGTCCCACATAAGAGCACAACAACAAAATTGCAACAGACACGCAAGTACTAGTGCAGCAACAAGCTGCTTGATCTTCATAGGCATTTGATCGAACATATTTTCTGCATTGGCATAGCAGCCTGGAGAGCTGCACGGTACCAACCCTATATATTATACGAGCTCGGTATGCAAGGAAAATGGAATCTGACAAACACAAATGTAGTTCCCGTGCTAACCAAATTGGAATCTGCACACACAATTTAGGAGTGGAGGCACAACGATTGAACCTTTGCTTGCTCCAGTGAAGAAAGCCAAGAAGGTGTGAGAGCCTGTAGCCTTGGGGATGGAGCTAGCGCGCCTCTAGCTTCAGCTCTAATTTGATGATGGCTGAGCTTATGCCAAACAACATAGAATTTTCTAATGGGATATCAACATAGAATTTTGTAAGAATAGAAATTGGGAGGTTATGCACAGAAAACCAAAACCAGTCAGCAAGCTGCATACAACAATGGAGGTACTACGACACCCACATGCACTGGTTCAGTAGCCAGCAACTGCAATGATTTTTCTCTACTATGAATCTAAGCCATTCTGTAGTTCTGGTTCAAATCCTTGCTCCCCCTGCTGACCTACACAAATCATAGAGCATAATGAGCGATGCTCGGCCTGCACGAGTCTTCAGCTTTGCTGGGGCATTTACACAAACACAGGGCATGCACCATGCCATGGCACAACAGAGAAGATGAGAGAGTAGGCTGCAGGACTACATACGAAGCCAACATCACCATTTCTGCTCACAAATTACCTTCTACTGGTGAGATTTGGGAGAGCGGATGATGAACTGACCTTGAAATTGGAAGAAGCAAGATGCAGGTGCATCACCATCTGAATCTACAGGATGAGAGCCTGACGGGAATGGAGAGCCAGGGCCCAGGACCTCGCCTGACCAAGCAGACAACAGCCTGCGACGCCTCCCACCACCGCTAGCAAGCCACCACACCAGGAGAGGACAGACACCGACGGGATTTTGTTGACGCGGATGTCAGGGGAGCCGCGTGCACGATGCGTCCCGGAGGCAGGTGGGAGGGTTCCAGCAGCAAACCCGCACTCCGAAGGGGCCAGCAGAGGGCTCGCAGCGGTGAGCGGAGGTACAAAATCCCGATCTGAACCAGACGGGCGGCCTGGCGAGCACGGCGGAGACGGGACCGACGGCGAGGAAAGCGGAGGTCGATGTGTTGGTGAGGCTGTCCGAGATCCAGGGCACACCACCACAGGATCCCCGTGCTGCACGCGGTCCTAACACCGCGCTGCGCCGCCGCCCGCTCGCCGCGGCTCCGCACCCCCTACCCCGCGCACCACCGCTGGACCACCGTGTCCGCTCGCCGCAGCTCGTGGTCGCCGGAGCATCCTCGCCCTCGCCACTCGCGGCGCTCCCGCGCGCTCGCGGCTCGTGCTCGCAGATTGGAGGGATGGGCCGAGATGAGGGGAGGGGAAACTGGTGGCGTCGGGTGGAGCGGTTGGTAGGATGGGGCTGGTCTAGTTTCGGTGGGAACAGACCAAATGAGGTGGTCAGCTCGGGACAACAGGTGGAGGCTGGCTCGGCGGGGTGGCCTGGGTGCATTGGTTATACAGAATGCACCCAGGTGCAGGAAAGAATTTATATATATATATATATTTTACTTAATTCTATCTAGCTAGTTATTATTTTTTATTTAATTCTAACAAAATAAAAAAGGAAATACATAATATAGGCTTATAGTATGGATACAAGTATGGAAACAAATTGAAATACGTATATATATATATGCTGTAGAACAAAGGAAAAGAAAACTAATAAAAGAAAAGAATAGAAAATGAAACATATCAAATAGAAAAAGCAGTTAGTACCGGTTGGTAATACCAACCGGTACTAACTGCGCCCACCCTAAGCGCAAGGGTGGGACGCAATTCTGTATCGGTTGGTAACACCAACCGGTACAGATGGTCCTCATCAGTACCAACTCCTCCCGTCGGTACTGATGGGCATGCCCATCAGTATTGGAAGCCCAGTGCCGGTTGCGTAACCGGAACCGATTGATGCCTACAAACCGGCATTGGAGGCATTTTTCCTATAGTGATTTAACAAGTTTATGGGGCAACATTTCAATTTTTTGAGTTTATGGAGCTATGTGGCACCTCGGCACAAGTTAAAGTGTCACTGTTGTATTTAACTCTAAAAAAAGTTTCAACATATTAAATAAGTATCCGCAATTTCTATGTAAAGATAAATTAGGTGTGATTCTGAATATTTAATTAGATGTAGGTACAATAAACAACAAATCAAAGCTTGTACACTACTAGAGATATCACTTTACTAGACGTTCTGCTTTCGTCGTTCAAAGGGCACAAAATGTTATCCTTGGTGTTTTTAAACTAATTAGCGACGAAATTTTTTTTGTCACCTAACGAGCGATAAGAAAAGTCCGCAACAACAAAAATCCAGAAAACATCACTAAAGAGCATTCTTTAGCGACAACTGAGCAATCGTGGCAGAACCATTTTGATCCGCGATGAGACGAAAATTTCTTTGTTGAACCTCCAGATCCACGTGTTGCGGTCCATGCTGGCAGTTAACGTGTCTCCGTTCACATGTCGTTACACACGTGATTGCTGTCAACGTTCCCTTAGCACCGTCACCATGCCGTTAGTGCATGTGTCACCTTCGGAGTGGTCCACGTGTCTATTCGGGCCGGGACATGTTTCGTGTTCTCATTGGTCCACATGTCCACAGAGGCGTCGACACATGTCTAGTTTTTTATAGTCCACGTGTCATCCAACCATTCCCCTAAATCCTGGTTTCGCCCCTAGACATATGCCAACATATAATTGGTCCACGTGTCAGTCCTGAATTGGTCCATTTATCACTCATCACATGGACACGTGTGTTACCTATTAGTCCACCTGTCATACGGTCATTGGTTCACAATCCATTTTCCCCATTGGTACACATGGCGGTTAGCGCCTGGACACGTGTCTGTATCGTACGTGTCCACGTTTCATCATGGACCACTCAACATAATTCAGCAGATTTTAAATCAGAAGCTAATAGCAATTTATATTAAAACAGACTTCAAATAGTTCTTCATGACACCAATAGAGTTCACAACCAAATAATAGCTCAACCCATTGGGGATAAGGGGCTAAGATGATAGTTCCACAAAGAAAAACAAAGGATCACGGTTGAGAGAAGATAATAGTTTCTCACATGGATCAGGGCTCGGAATAGTGCCACTAATCTGGGGTTGTTGGATAGCCGTTGGATGACCTCTTCTAGATCAAGCTTCAACTTCTGGAATGCAGCCAATGTTGTCGTATTGTCCTTCTTCAGTACTTCAGTTTGTTTTTGGAGGGCAGCTGAACCTTCTACTTCAGTAGCAAGTTGAGAACAAAGCGCATCTTCACCAGATGAACAGTACCTGGAGGAGTAATCTAGTATACCAGCATTCTTCAATAGGAGATCTCTGATAGGTAGGACCAGATTGAGGCTGAGTTCAGTGCTTCTCCATCTACCCAGCTCTAGTGCCTCCTCCATAGCAGTATCCATATCCACCTTACTATCCTCCTCCACCCCCACAGGATGATTAAATCCTCCTTTTTGGTCCTTGATGACAATGAGGGAGAAGTATTTGAGGAAGAGGATGAAGAAATTGGATTTCTTGAAGATCTTTGATGAATGGGATTCATGGATGTAGGGCGAGCTCATGTTTTTATTGCATTTGCAGCACAAACTTGAACTCATGCATGTTTATTTTCCTTGCACAGACTTATTCGTGGCTTGGCTTGTAATAACTTCTTATGCACTTGTTGGTTTGTGTGATGAACTATCTATCTGTGAACTTATGTTTGCATCTTATAATGTGTTCTAACCTCTATGATTGAGTTGTGGTAAAAATAAATTATCATTATGACTACATAGAAACATCATTGGATTATCTTCATGCCACAACCTCCATGTTTCAAGAGAAACTCCACCAAAAATTTGCTTCATTATGAATGTGTGCTAAGATCTTAATTCAAAGTTGAGTGCACACATTTAGGGGGGAGTCTTTCTCCATATTGGAAGTTTGATATCCTTCATTCATCTTTATTCTTGCCTTCATGATCAAGGATAAGGTATATAAATTTCCACAACAAGTCTCTCTTTCATATTTCATATGTAAGGTTCACTTGAATCCAATTTATTCATCACTCCTATATGTGGTTGTAATCAATAACCAAAAAGTGGGAGATTTAAAGAATCTAGACCCGTAGTTTAGTGTTTTGGTAATTAATGACAACACTTTGTGAACTAACAAAATCTTTGAGTGTATGAGTTAAGGTTAGTCACAATGATGAGCTATGCAAACCATAGAGATGGTATTGATGGAAATCTTGATTAAAGAAAACCTTTGGCAAACAAGGTGACGTGGAGTTGGAATACTCAAGGCAAAGGTCTAAAAAATAGGGATTTCTATTTTGCAAGTCAAAATGTGATTAGATAAGGAGACTGACTGGATGTGTAGGCTAGATAGCCATACTATCAGGAGGGGCCAATTCTCATGTGCTTGATGAGTCAATAGTGCCATATTGCACAAACTTTAGTGATGCATGCATATAGATGGATATATGCAAAAGTTTGACTCAAAAATCTTGTTTTGAGAGAACTAACTGTGAGTATATGGCGGACAATCTGACCTCTGTGTGCGGATAGTCTACAAGCCTTGTGACGATCAGACAGGGAGGATGTCACCTCTGTGCTGTTTTTACAGGCAACGACGGACAGTCCGGCCATAGGGCGCAGATAGTCCACCAGTGTTAAGTGAATTTTTATATAGAGCCTATCCCATCTCTGCTCTGCCACTACCACATGAACGGCGGATAGTCATGGGCCTTAGGGGTGGACAGTCCGCCGGTCATTTTCTAACTGGGATAGGGGACTTCGACCGTTCTGTGTAAAAGACACATTGAACGGCGGACAATTCGCACCCTGTAGGGCGGACAGTCCACACTTTTAAAAATGGTCAACTCTGACACACATTTAATGCAAATAGAGCCATTGGCTTGAATGGTGGACAGTCTGGGCCTCTGACGGCGAACTGTCCGCGAGAACACAGTGAGGTCATGATTTGAACCAAACGGTTAGATTTTGGATCCCCCACTGTATATACTCGAGTGGCCAGTGTGGGGAAGCTCTCTTGGCCCATGAAAACACTTGAAACACTCATTTGAGCTCTTCCCTCTCTCCCTCTTACTCACATGACTTGAGATTGCATCCTTGGTGAGATCGAGAGGCATCTAGTGCTTCCAGTCAAGGTTTGAGCATTGGAACACTAGAGTTTCTTCAAGCAAAGTGATTGGCTTGTTACTCTATAAGGTTGCCACCTCCTAGATGGCTTGGAGCTGTGGTTGTTCATCGAGCTCTTCAAAGGAGATTGTGAAGAAGCTTTTGATTCATTCTTGTGAAGAGGTTCTTGAGCTTAGCCTCAACGGAGTGGTGAAAAGCATCTCTAATGAAGAAGAGGTTTGGAGAGGTTCATGGAATCCGAGATTGGCTCATACACCAAGTGGATTCTTGGGAGAGGAGCAATTGGAAGTTTTAAATCCACCTCAACTTGTATTAAGGGTGACCGGCAAGTCATCGACACCACGGGAAAAATTGCTTGTGTCTTCGGTCATTTGTTTTCCTCATTTACATACAAGCAATTTACCTTAAGCATTTAATCTCTTAGACTTTAAATTGTATCTTGACATCCTAGGTTTCAAACGTTTGACATAGGCTAGTTCCACTAGTTGTAGAATTCATCTTGTGTTTCTAATTAAATTTATCTAGTGTTATGTTTTAGTTTGAAACCACCTATTCACCCTTTCTCTAGTCGGTAATCCTCGATCCTAAAAGTGGCATCAAGAGCCTAGGTCTCCTTTGATCAAGGAGTTAATCATCCTCGAGTAGGATTATGGCTAGTGATAGTGTTCATGTGGGGAGGCCACCATTCTTTGATGGAACAAATTATGATTATTGGAAAACTAGAATGATAGTTCATCTCAAGGAACTTAGTAGAAAATTTGGAGAATTGTTAAAGATGGGTATGTGATTCTTGATGAGAACAATAGAACCAATCTTGAAAATTAAAATGATGCTATCAATCATCAAGCCATTAATGTGCTTTATAGTGCCCTTGATTTGAATGAATTCAATAGAATAAAAAAATGAGGCGAATGCTCATGATATTTAGGTAAAGCTTATAGAAATTCATGAAGGCACCTCAATGGTAAAGGAGGCCAAGCTATTTGTTTATACAGGGAAGTTTGGAAATTTCAAAATGGAAAAAGATGAAGATGTTCCAACCATGTTCAATAGATTGAATGAGATTGTGAAGGAATTGAGAAATTTTGGTCATGAGATAAAAAATGGTGATTTTGCTCACACCTTTCTTAGAAGCCTTCCAAGTAAGTATGATGCAATCTTCACCATTCTTGTAAGAGAAGATTTGAAGAAGAAGACACCCAGTCAAATATTGGGGGAACTTACTACTCATGATATTTTCAAGAAGTCACAAAATGAAGCTCATGGGGTCTCTAACGATGAAGGCAAAAAGAGTATTGCTCTCAAGGCTCAATCTCCAAAGGAAGATAAAAATAAAGAGAGTGACAATGAAGGGAATTCTGATGAAGAGATGCCTTTATTTGTGAGAACATTCAAGAAATTGATGAAGACCAAGAGTTATGACAAGAAAGGGAAATTTTCAAAGAAAAATCCCTTTGATGACAAGAAGTGTTTTGAGTGTGATGAAAAGGGGCATATTCACTACTACAGAACAATGTTATTGTAACACTAACTTGTGTTACTATATCTCAATAAATGTGTTACTGGGCATGCTAGTAACACATCTTTATAGTGTTACAATTTTCAATTTTACCACGACATGATCTATTGTAACAAAACACATGTGTTCTTTTATTTTCAAAAAAGTGTTACTAGTTCTTTTGTGTAATATATTTTTTGGTATATTATGGACCTAGGTGAGAAGTAGAAAAAAGTTCATGGCACTAGATGAGTGAAGAAAAAGTTTATAGACCCAAATGAGAAGTGGAGAAAAGTTCATGCACCTAGATGAGCAAAAAAAGTTCATGGACCCAAATAAGATGTGGGAAAATGTTTAAGGACCCACGACACATTTCACTCAATTTTCTTTTGTAGGTAAATTACAAGTCCGGAGGGAGGCCTTGGATTCTTGGTAATGGTTGTTCAAAACACATGACTCGTTATTCAAATATGTTCTCCTCTCTTGATGATGATGATGAAGCTGTTAGCTATGACAATATTTCTTTTGGTGATAATAGCAAGGGTGAAGTGGAAGGTTTGGGAAAAGTTGTAAGTTCTAATGATCATTCCCTCCCCAATGTGTTGTTGGTTAATTCTCTCAAGTTCAATTTATTATCAGTAACTCAACTTTGTGATCTTGGTTATAAATGCATATTCACTAGTGATGGAGTTGAGGTTACAAGCTTGGATGGAAATAGTCAAATATTTAAAGGTTTTAGGCATGAAAATTTATATCTTGTTGACTTCCCATCTAGCAAGACCAACTTGACAACATGCTTATTCTCTGAGTCATCTAAAGGTTGGTTATGGCATAGAAGGCTTGGGCATGTTGGTATGAAGCAACTCAATAGGCTTTTGAAATATGATCTTGTTGTTGGTTTGAAGGATGTGAAATTTGAAAAGGATAAATTGTGTAGTGCTTGTCAAGCCGGAAAACAAGTGGCAAATTCACATCCTACCAAAAGTGTCATGTCAACCACTAGGCCTTTGGAACTATTGGATATGGATTTATTTGGGCCAACAACATATAGAAGCATTGGTGGAAATTGCTATTGTTTAGTTATTGTAGATGACTTCTCTAGATATACATGAGTTTTCTTTCTTCATGACAAGGCCGATGTTTGTGGTATTTTCAAGAAATTCTTGACAAAGGCCAAAAATGAATTTGAGCTCAAAGTGAAGAAAGTGAGAAGTGACAATGGAAGTGAATTAAAAAATTCTAGAATTGATTATTTTTGTGATGAGAAGAGCATCAAGCATGAATTCTCATCCAACTATACTCCGAACCAAAATGGTCTTGTTGAAAGAAAAAATAGAAAATTGATTGATATGGCAAGAACCATGCTTCGGAATATAAAGTTTCGGATAGTTTTTTGGCCGAAGCAATCAACACCGCTTGCCATGCATCAAATAGGCTATATTGTGATAGAATCTTGAGCAAGACACCCTATGAGCTATTGATTGGAAGAAAGCCAAATCTTTCATATTTGTAGATTTTTGGATGCAAGTGCTATATTCTCAAGAAGGGAGCTAGATTATCAAAATTCCAAAGCAAGTTTGATGAGGGTTTTCTTCTTGAATATTCATCATGTAGCAAGGCTTATAGAGTGTATAACAAGACTCATGGTATTGTTGAAGAAACATATGATGTTGAGTTTGATTAAGCAAAAGGCTCTCATGAAGAATAAGAAAATGAAAGCAACTAGAGAAACGAGAGTTTGAATGAGGCTATGAAAAATCTATCCGTTGGTGATGTGAAACTAAGAGAAAAAGAATAATGAAGAGGAAGAAATATTTAGTTCAATAGGAGTTCATCCATCCACCTCTTCATCAAGTGATTAGCCTCAAGTGACAAATGAAGAGAGTAATGATAATATCTCTCAAGAGCAAGCTCCATTGGGTTCCAACTCCACATCTTCTACCTCAACACAAGAGTCAAATGTTCAACCAAGAATTCATCATGTCATTGCCAAAGATCACGCTATTGATCAAATAGTTGGCGATATTAGTAAGGGTGTTCAAACTCATTCTCGTATTGCTTCATTTTGTGAACATTATTCTTTTGTGTCCTTTCTTGAACCTAAACGTGTAGATGAAGCTCTCCAAGATGTGAATTGGATCAATGCTATGCATGAAGAGCTAAATAACTTTGGTAGAAATGAAATTTGGAAATTAGTATAGAGGCCCAAGAATTATAATGTCATTGACACAAAATGGGTTTTTTGAAACATGCAAGATGAGAATGCTATTGTTGTGAGAAACAATGCAAGATTGGTTGCTCAAGGCTACACTCACGTTGAAGGTTTGGATTTTGGTGAAACTTTTGCTCCCATAGCTAGATTAGAAGCAATTAATATTCTTTTGGCTTATGCATCCTCTCATAATATAAAACATTATCAAATGTATGTTAAAAGTGTTTTCTTGAATGGTGGACTTAATGAACTAGTGTATGTGGAGCCACCCCCCAGTTTTGAGGTTCTAGAAAAGCCAAATCATGTGAATAAACTCTCTAAGGCTTTCTATGGTTTGATGCAAGCTCCTCGTGCTTGGTATGAGAGGCTTAGAGATTTTCTCATTTCTAAAGGCTTCAAAATTGGGGATGTGGACACTACATTGTTCACCAAGTCTATTGGAGATGACATGTTTATTTTTCAAATATATGTTGATGATATTATATTTGGTTCAACCAATGTTTTCAAATTGTTAAGACGCTCCTAGTCACTAGGGTACCGACTAGGTGATTAATTGCGACTAAGGTATCGATTAATCGTGATTAGTTCTGAGCTAGTCAACCTAGTCATCCGTTCGATCTATAGCAGTTTTATAGCCTAATCGGCCACCAATAGAAGAGAATGACACACAGATTGTGTTGAGCACATACTTGATTTAAGGACAACATATAGTTTCCTTTATGGTTTCTTCGTTTTGAATGGAGAACACATAAAGTGCAATAAAACATAAGTTCTTAAAGTCCAATCTCAAATCTCAAAATGCATAATAGCGTAAACGAAAGACATGAATAGATCATTGTTGATTCTAGATTGTTCAGCCATCCAAAACTAGATCCAAATGCAATTCTCCTCCATCTTCTTGAATCGTAGATTGGCACAAGTGCTCAAACCCAACCACATGTGAAAGGTCCAAGGCTAGTCGTTCGACTAGAATACCTCAACTAGTCATGATTAGTCACCAATTAGTTTTCTGATCGCTCGACTAGTTAGTAAAATTGATACGATTTACCTGATCGATGTCAAGAAAATGATATATTGATTAATCATGATTAATTGAGCAATTTGAAAACACTGGGTTCAACTAACCAAGATTTTTGTGAGGAATTTGGTGAAATGATGTCAAAGGAGTTTGAAAAGTCAATGATTGATGAATTGAATTTCTTTCTTGGACCTCAATCAAGCAACTCAAGGAAGGGACATTTATATCGCAATGAAAATATTTGAAGGATTTATTGAAAAAGTTTGGCTTGATGGAAACAAAACCAAATGAAAACTCCTATGGCACCAAATGGGCACCTTGATCTTGATAAGGGAGGTAAACTGGTTGATCTAAAGCTTTATATGTCTATGATTGGTAGTTTGCTTTACCTTACCGCATCTAGACCCGATATCATGTTTAGTGTAGGCATGTGTGCAAGGTTTCAAGCCGATCCAAAAGAGTGTCATTTGGTTGTCGTCAAAAGAATATTTAGATACTTGAAGAATACACTCAACATTGGTATTTGGTTTCCTAAAGGTGCTCAATTTGTGTTGGTTGGTTATTCGGATGCCGATTATACCGGTTGTAAGATTCATAGAAAAAGCACTTCCGGTGGATGTCAATTTCTTGGAAGGTCACTTGTTTCTCGGAGCTCTAAGAAACAAAATTCAGTGGCCCTATCAACCACTGAAGCGGAATATATTACAGCCGCTAGTTGTTGTGCTCAATTGTTATGGATGAAGCAAACACTCCTGGATTATGGTATGAAATTCATCAGAGTTTCTTTATTCTATGATAATGAAAGTGTCATAAATCTTGCAAGCAATCCGGTTCAACATTCAAGAACAAAGCATATTGATATTAGGCATCACTTCATAAGGGATCATGTGAGCAAGGGAGATGTTGATATTATTGGTATTGGGACTAATGATCAATTGGTGAATACTTTTACCAGGCCATTGGATGAGAAGCGAATTTGTGAATTGAGGAATGAGCTAAATGTCATTGACATCTCAAATGTGACATGAAACTGAGTACATGTGCATATCTAGTCTATCTCTCCTTTGTTGCATGTCTTTTCATTCATTTATGCCATATTTTTTGAGTAATTTTTTATTCTAATCCTAAATCGTGTTATATTTGCTCAAAATATGATATTCTCTTACATATCATCATGTAACATGGTTTCAAACTGCCAATGCATGCATACAAAGTCTCAGTGAGCAATGATCCCAAATCAAATCTCATTTTTCAACTCAAAGTCGCTATTCTCGGCTGAAATTTGAAGTGAACGGGGGACTATCCGCAGTGGATATCTCGGATTGTCCGTGGTACAAAGTGACAAAATCAAAAGGTTCTGGACAGATTTGGGACAAGTTTCAGGCGGATGAAAAGTTGACCGGCGGACTGTGTAACGCCCCAGATATCAGCCTATCTAGAGGTTACCACAAACAATCAAAATTCCTTCTACGAAAATTCAACAGAGTTTCCCTTGTAAACTCCCTCATTCGTGGGCACACAAGGCATAGTATAAACATATATAAGCATGACATATAAAAAAACTTCTATTTAGAACACCTCCTAACTAATGATAAAGAATATGTGTATGTGCTCAAAATGATGTAGTTATCCCCATGCATGCTTCGATCATCAGGTACCTAAAAACCAAATAAACACAAGGGTGAGTGAAAACATCCAACAAGTACAATTAGAGCGAGAAGAATGATTGGAACACCATGAATAACGAATGCAAAACAAAGAACTTCACTTGAACACAATGAATGGTAGTTTCTGTCTGAAATGGACAATACTTGAATACATCCTAAGCATTTACCAGTAAAGCTGAGCAACTGGGGCCAGCACTTAATCACAGGAACTTGAATATAAGAACCCAATTGCACGGCCGGAACATCCGGTACTTGAATAGAATATAAATCAACAACTTGAATCTTGAAGATAGAAAATCAAGAATCACTTGAATATATGAGAAATACGCAAATTGAATAAGAATTATAAGAGCAAGAAAAATCCATCGAACAGGCACATTTATTATCATACACAACTCGTCATGCACTTGCCTTATTCTCGACGAGAATTTGCCTGCACATCGGTGACACTAGCACTCTGAAAACTTGTGAAACGAAACTACACTTGGAATATCTCTAATAACGCTTAAACAACTCTACTCGACGCATTATCGCAATGTTGTTTGAAGACGAAGACAGAAACCCTTCTATTCCAATATTTCAAGAATTGACTCATATTCTGAACTACGCACTGTTTTAGTCATAACTTCTGATTTACTTAACCAATCGATGCAAATCAATACAAGTTGGATATCTACAGAAAATCTCTAACAACTTTTATTTTGGTGGTCTAGGCTAAATCCACCCCTAGCTAGGCCGAAAATATATGAACAGTTTCTGCGTGCAGATTTTCTAAGGGGAACAACAACTCTGAATGATCTGTCTTCTGATTCTCTTAAGAAAATATAGAAAAACAATACATCTTAGATATCTATAGAAAATATCCTACAACTTTCACATGGGTAGTCTGGTCATATTTTATTTCCAACCAGGTCGAAAATAAATAATTAATTTCTGTGAAAATTATTTTGACATGACTCATTAATCACGACACACTATTAAGTACCAACACTTTAGAGAAAAAAATCGCAGCCTAATGTAGATGAATAAAATAGAATCAAAGAACCAACATCTTCCCGCAAAAAAAAAAAGAACCAACATCTTCTGTGCAGGAGCTGTTACCATCAAATCCCTCAATTAGGTAATGGCACTATTCTTCTTGTTCAAGTTGAGAACTAAAAATTACAAATTCTTCCTCCAGTCGATGTAATTTCACACACGATGCATGCAAGGATACTATAGTAATTGTTTCTAATTTTGATCACCAGGACAAATAAGTTTAGTTCCATATTATGCGAGTAACATATAATCAGAAAAAACGTACTTCAAAGTACTCCCTTGATCCCACAAAATATAAGACATGGTCAAATTCGAGAGTCTTCAATACTTACATATGATTGTTAATATCTCTCATATTTTAATATCTGTAGGAAACGAATTATATCCATATAGAGGTACTTTAAAATATGAATCTAATGATATTATTTCTATAAGATAAAGTTTTCATTAGACAAGGTTACATGTATGTTGAACGTGTTGTGAGGGTTCTCCATGAAACTAAAATAATTAATGGGTTATTATTTGGTATCTATCTTTAAGGATATTGGTCCAAACATTTCAATCATCACAAGCATTAAACTCTCATGTCTGGATGCTTCGATTCCTACATATAGGAGAACATAGGTAGGGGCTCTACGTAGCATTAGACTCAAGGCCAAGTTCCTTCACCAAGTTGGTGTTGAGATGTTACCCATCGGAAAAGTAGCGGCTCTCCTCCTGTTAGCAGTGTTTCTGTTAGCTTCTCTTGACCCTGCTGTTGCTGGATGCTGCTTTCCTTCAAAGAAATGCACAAAGCAACAGAAGGACCGCGTCATCGAAGCATGCAAAGAGCAACTCAATAGATCCAACCCACCCCATATGGTTCCAGCCTACAAAGGTCTCTGTTGCCAAGTGGTGAGAGAGCTCCTGTCCATTGACACCAAAATTATGAGCTGCATCCGTGGCCAATTTACAAAGAAAGAGAAGAAGGAATATGATCCAAGAAGGCTTGAGCCTTTCAAAACATACTGCAGATACGAGCGTCTACCGCCCCGTCCTCCTCATCTCGACAGGGTAAAAAAGTCATGAGCAGCCTGTAGTCCTTTTCGTACTTGTAATACACGGACTGCATAGTGTTTACAGAAGATAAGAAAGTGATTGATCATTAATTATCCTTTTCTTTTTTTTTATGCCCAGGTCATGGTGTAAAAAGCCCGACGAAGCGCATCCCAGTAAGCCAGTAATAAGGGTTCGAATGATGATACATCTGCTATTATATTAACTAGAAGAATGCAAGAAAGCGTGGTTACTGATATTGTAACTTATATTTTTCGTCAAGGAGAAGCATGTGTCATCATATCCCAATAACATTCATGCTTTCGTTACTATTTTTATATCGACATCTGGATTCTAACATCGTGACTATATCCTACGGGATTGTATATCTAACATCAAGATGATTCTATTCAGTTATCAATTCAAACACCACAAGATATGAGCAGTATGTGGCCTTTCGTAAAAAAAGTCAAACACAAGATATGCGCTAAGAATACCATCAGGGAGAAAAATATATATCTCTCAGATATCATAACACTAAAATTTGTTGCTGATGACATATAATTATATATGTTTAGAAAATGGAGGAAAAAATACCAAGGAAAGAACAGAAGATAGTGCTAAAAATTGGCTAACACACTAGGGAGTGTATTAGGTGCAAACCAACCTCTCCGTGCAACCATGTAAACTTCTAATCTAGACGACACGATGTTGATCCAAGAGAACAGAGAACGTGCATGGGAGGTGGAAGGGATGATTTGCTAAAGCGCCTCTACTCACACTAAAATTTCTCGACTCTGGGATTCTCTCAAAGATATGCACAAAGCAACAAAATGACCACGTTGTTTATATGCTTATTTCCCCTGTACAATGGGTACCCCATGTCCGTTTAATTAGTGTTTAGTCTGTTTTATAGATCATTTAACCCGTTTAGTGTTAAACACTGGTGGCGTATCGTATTGGAACGTGCAGACGAGCCAGGAAGTCAATGGAAAGGTAGCGATAGATCAAGGCTGTGTTCAGACTGAAAGAAAGAAGTGGGTGGAAGTTTTAGATGAATAGTGCACCGGGAAACGTGTTCTGTGTGTGGGGTGAATAGGAAAAACTTGTTGGAGAAGTACTTTTTTTTCTGAATATGAACACAGCCCAACACTCAAACAGGACGCCACAGGGAACTAGCGGGGAGGACAAGCCAGGTGTCAACGATAAACAGCTGCGAGACGGTGGTGTCGTGGTGAATTGAATTGAACTAGATGACAAATTAGATGGCCCACAGGTATCCCCGAGGCAGCGTAGGGAGGAGGAAGAACGGGGACAGGGATAGAGATGGCAACGGGTATAATATCCGCGGATAGGAGCTCCACATATCCATACCCGCACACTAAACCTTGTACCCGAATCTGTGCCCGCGACCCGCGACGGATATGAATCAATATCCGCATCCGCCACCCGCGGATATTTCATGCCCGCGGATAATATCCGCACCCGCGACAACTATAATGTACAGATCAAGATAGTAACAAATATGCAATAGAAAACTGAAAAAAAAACAGATTTGACACAAGCTTAGCAAACCATTATCTCAAATCACAAATAACAATCCACAAATGCATGATATCAATCCATATTCTTAGTGGCAACTAAAAAAGCGAACATAACTGAGAGTACATCATTGTCCACAAATGCAAAGGTCCTCTTCATACGCAAATAAATAACATTGTAACCAATCCATTAATCGGAGTCAATAGTTGTGGTGCATGATTCTTCCTTCTTCATGTCTTCTTCATTGTCTTCAAGGCATGACCAAAAGCTATTGATTCTTGAATCGGCCTCATCTACTTCTACAAGTTACATGAGCAGATTATCAGATTTAGGGCAGCAAAACAAAATACATGTGCACATTATTCCCAGGTGATCCATGCTTTAATAGATAGAGATAATCTTTCCTGAACAGGTTTATTACAAATATATAACAAATCTCCTAGTTATATCTCAGATTTAGGGCAGCAATAAAAAATTACATGTGCACAAATAGAACAGATTGCAAAATGCATATTTCTTTACCTTTTAGAGTATGACGAAGCCAACTTTGACTGCACATCAAAGCTTCCAACATTTTTGGAGTTAGACGGCTGCGATGATCACTTAAAATCCTCCCACTAGTGCTGAATGCTGATTCAGAGGCCACTGTTGTGATAGGAATAGCCAAAATATCACGGGCAACTTGCCTCAATGTGGGGTAACGTGTGCCCTCTAACTTCCACCAACCAAGGATATCAAAATAATCATTCTCATCATGAGGAAGGGTTTCTTCCTCCAAATAGCGATCAAGTTCATTCTTGCTTCTAACAAAACTAGTTGTCTTCTTAGTTGCATTAAGTGACTTAAAAATTGACAAAACAGCAGCTGCATCAACTGAAGAAGAGTTACCACTAGATGATGTGCTTACAACCTCTTTGTCTTTCACTTGGTAGTGCTTCATTAATTCAGTTAGCAGCTCATGGGCTTCAGCAACATGTTGACCAGCAAATTCTTCACCAAACAGGGCAATATAACAAGCATGCAACATTGTCATCTTAAGGCGTGGATCAAGAATCACAGCAACAGCCATAAGACCATGGATATCAACCCAATACTTATCATACTTTTGTATCATTGCAGCAGACATTTTTCTAATGGTTTCATCTTCATCATGACCCCAAGCGTTGATTTTTAATTTAATCTCACATACTTTGGGGAAAAATAGATTAGCCGTGACATACTTTGTTCCAGAAAACAGTGTTGTCAGCTCATAAAACATTTTCAATTTCTCACAAACAGTTTCTGCAAAAATCCAATCACTAGGAGGTGGGCAATCAAAGTTCCTATCTAGATCACCCAAACGTTCAAAAACCTTCCTATAAGGTATAGCAATACTAAGCATTATGTAGGTTGAGTTCCATCTAGTTTTGCAATCAAGGTTCAACTTCTTATCAAGAGTCACAGATTCATCTAGAGCTGTTTTCTCAAACTTCTCATACCTCTTTGGTGTAGCAATCCAATAAGCAACACTCTCTCTAATGTGTGAAATCGCACTCGCAATGACAGTAAGACCATCTTTGACAATGAGATTGAGTATATGTGCACAACACCTCATATGCAGCACCTTTCCTTTCAATAACATATTAGCTGCCCCAAGCCTTGTCTCCATTAAACCAGCCATGCTGTCATTGGTAGTACAATTGTCAAGAGTCAAAGTTGAGACCCTGCGATCTAGATCCCAACTCTGGAGACATTTGTGCAAAGTGTCACAAATAACTTCAGCTGTGTGTGGACATGGCACATAAATAAACCTATAAACAGGAAAAAGGGTTTAGTTTATGTTTAGTAAACATAAAATGGTTCAGTTTATGTTTAGTAAACATGAATAGGTTCAACTAATGCTTAGGAAATCACCTTAATATGCAGCTTCTCAGCGTCCATTGATCATCAATAAAATGTCCAGTAACGGCCATGTAGCCCCTCTTTTGATTATCAGCTGTCCAAAGATCAGTGGTGATAGCAACTCGACAAGAAGTCTTTTGCATGAACAATCTAGCTTTCTTTTTCTCCACCTCATAGAAACCCATGATATCCCTTCTAATAGTGTTTCTAGTTCCCATTTTAAACAAAGGTTGCAGGGCAGAAACAAATTTACGAAATCCATGATGATCAACAATAGACAGTGGATACTCATGGAGTATAATCATAGTATATAAAGCAGCTCTAGCAACTTCTTGATTGAAGACATAATTCTCAACAGCAACTGTACCCTTTTCTGTTGTGGCAAATCTTAAATTAGTTTGTATTTTCACTCCACGCTTTTTGTTTGCATACAAGCATGTTTTCAAATGAGATTTTAAATGAGATGTACCATTTCTTGTCACGGCAGAGAGTTTTTTGTTGCAATGGTTACACTTAGCATGAGTAACAACATCATCTTTGATTACTTGTGTGAAGTCATTCCAGACCTTTGAGGTGAGCCTCCTCTTCTTGGTGACACGAGTAGTACTGCCACTAGCATTAGCTTCCACTTGTTCCTCTTCCTCAGATGATGAAACCGGCACTGCATCCTCAGGACGAGATGCATCTTGGGACTGTGAGACTGCCAATTGGCTGCTACTACCGGGGGTTGACATGATTCACAGTGCTGCATCCATGTCACAAAAATACAGATCAATGGCAATGAAAACTATTGCATCAATTGCATACAGTGCTGCTGCATGCACTCCCAGTGAGAGATGGCGAGAAGATACCTGAGCGGCCGTGGGCGCGGACGACGGGCGACAGTGGCGTGGGCGACGAGGACCGGCGTGGCCGTGAGCGACGGCCGAGGTGCGTGGCGGCGACGGGATCTCAGCGGGCGCGGCCTGGGGCCTGGGGGTGCCGGAGCTGCAGGCGACGACCGTCGGGGCTGCTGATGGCAGGCTGGTGATGGGGCCTCGCCACGGACGCGAGGCGCCGAGTGCCTGCGACGGCCGACGGGGGCGAGATGCCGACGGGCCGGCAGGCTGGCGACGGCCGGCGGGGGCTCCTGGGTCCTGGCGCTGGGCGGCGTGGGCTCCTGGCGCTGGGCGACGGGGGCTCCTGGCGACGGCCGACGGGCGACGGGGGCTCCTGGCCCTGGCGAGTGGCGGCGCGGATGCGAGGTGAGCGACGGGCGCGCACGCGCGGTGCGGTGGTGCGCGAGGTGAGTGCGGCCGGCGGCTGGGGGGTGAGAAAGGGGGGAATTGTTGATTGGAAACCCTAGTTTCTGCTATTATATACTAAGGAGTATTGTGGACCCCACATGTCATAGGATTGAAGCGGGTTTGCGGATTAACGGATATGGATACTACAAATCCATAACCGCGAAGGATATATCCGCGGATTTAGAAACATATCCACACCCGTATCCGCGGGTAAAGAATGTCGCCCGAATCCGCATCCGTCGGGTCGGGTATCCGCGGGTACGCGGATAATGGATATCCATTGCCATCTCTAGACAGGGAGAGAGAGGATCGCAGAGGGGAGCAGGGAGAGCGTTCGAGGACTCGGACGCACGAGGTAGATTACAAAAAAAAGTAAAATGTGAAGGGTAAAATTATACATGTATATTTTTCGAGCTTGATATAATCTTGGAATTGACATTTGAAATTTCAAATGATATCAAGCTCGTTTGATCGGTTTGCGATAGATGTACTAGGCGAGTGTCGTCCCCAGGTTAATTTCTGATTCAAGTAACCAACCGTTTGCTCCATGATGTCAGCATTTTTTTCCGAGCAAACAAGTGATACTTGCATACTTGCATAATCAAGAAACTTGCAGCATAAACACATAGCAATCCAGATAACCTACCACTTTAGCGAATTAACACGATTGTACATAATATTCTTCCTATGATTCTCACCATTTACTAGACTACTACTGTTGGTCCAAAAGAAAATGTGAAGCGCTGCACCATGCTCAGAATGCACAATGAAAAACCGTAGAGTGGTATGTCAGTTGATACTTGATCCAGAACTAACTACAGAGGGAGGGAGAATCCACGGAGGTACTTGGAGTCAACTCCAGACTCGCGGAGCAGAGCAACCCGGCCCGTTCGTGCAACCTGCAGTTCGCATAGGCAAAGATGAGAGAGTTAAATAAATATATTTAAAGGGTCTCCTTGCGCACTGAAGTACAATTAACATTGGCAATTAAATAACTTGTGAAAAAAAAATCCTTGATCATGCATATCAGTGAATTAGAAGCTCCATAGTCAACACAAACCTCACAGATGCCGTATTGCTCTACCATCTTTTGCAATCTAACCATTCTGTCAATGTCTCCGGTAAGCTGCACAGGCCAACAAGATTATTGCTCACTAGGCATGGTACTATAGAAACATGACTGATTAAATAAGTCAGTGCGGGTATGAATGCTTATTAGGCAGAAGCAAAGCAGAAAGAAATGATTGACTGAGTAAACAAATTTACGAATTTCATAGAACTCTTTATTCAAAGATTGCCAATTGCTAAAATATGCTAATACTGACATTATTTTGACATATTAACATCAATATAGTAGTGTCGTCATGGTTGATACAATACGCGTAAAAAAATACCAATTTACCATATATGAACAATATGAAGTTGTTATTGTGTACATCTTACAGTCCTATATGAGGTATATTTCAATAAAGTTCTTTCAACAACAGTTACCTGTAGTGTAATTGTGTGGTCTGATATGTCAACTTTTTTGGCCTCAAATATCTGAGCAATATCTAGGACATCCCTTCAAGCTGCAGCATTTGCAGCAACCTTTATTATCATTAACTCTCTAGCAGCAAATGGTAAATGAGTAAAATCCTTGACCTGAGAAACCAAAAACTAATTTGAGTTAGACTTCTTCTATAACAATTACAGCAACTGCACTACTTCTATAACAGTCATGGAAACTGCAAATTTAATGTTGACCTCAAGAACATCAATCAGCTTGTACAGTTGATGTATTAGTTTGGCAATAGATTCATCATTTCCAGGGACAACGGTAGTGATGCGAGAAGTTCCTTCCTTTTCAGCTGGGCCAACAGCAAGACTCTGACAGAGATGGTTACTGTTTAGCAAGGACTGAATCCTGTAGTGATATAATCAAATGGACCACAATACTAAATGTCTTTGAAGAACCTGAATATTGTAGCCCCTTCGGGAGAAAACACCTGTCACAACATTGAGAACTCCAGGGAAATCATTCACGAGAATCGATAAAGTATGTGAACAAAACCCTGTTGGCTGAAGCGTCAAGAATTGCTAGATTAGTTCATAATTAGGTACATTTAACTGCTGTATAGTGTAGTTTATACAGTATAAACTACACTATACTTCTCACTGTGAACCATAATTTAATTATACAAGCTATTGTTTAATTTCGATTCCAGATAACATTGCATGCTTGATTGTTAATTATTAGCAACATAACAAATTCTTGCGGAAGGATGAGTAGAATTTTTTAGATGCAGATAATCCCTAGCTACCACCAAATAGTTCAAAGTGATTAGAATACAAGATCTTACATCACCATCAGTCATAATACCCCAATGAGCATCAAGAATTTGATTTGCTGAGAAACTTTCATAAGATTCCACTGGATAGACATCACCCTGGGTAGAAGAAAAGCACATAAAACCATCATTCAAAATGTAAAAAAATACATCACACCAATAAAAAAAGATGTGCGAAAATTTTATATATATTTAAGAGTTCAAACGACATATTAAGTAATGAATGAGCACTGCAATGTCAGATATGTGCAATATAAAAATATGCAAGTGATGTCCTATACAAGTACTCAAATACTAGGTTCACCTTGGAAGGACCAATGTTGCAAAACTTGCCATAAGGCTGTTTCTTCATGAAGATGGACAGGTATTTAGTACCCAATTGAACGGAATGCACAGGAAATTAAACCAATTCAGAAAGAACAAATTGTTCATCTGAAGCTAGTCAGCAGAAAGCATGAGTGCAAATGTACCCAATGCAAACAAGCAAACAACTAGGGAAATATCAGTTACAAAGCATCATTGCGGTGCTGGGAATCTAAAGAACACGCCATACATCCATGATCAGATCAAAGGACAATTGTGGTTTCTTACCCCTGAAGATTCACTGGGATTCTGACTCATTGCATCCATGCCAGTGCTTAGACGAGAATTTGAAGGCATTGTCACTTCAAGATCAGGATAAGAAGCTGCAGAGAACCCCCAGAATGGAGCAGTTTCTCCCATTCTTTCACGACGCAAAGCTATCTATAACATCACTAAGGCTCATTAGATATAGAACAAGATCATGATAATTTTTCACTATTTTCTGAACAAGAATGACCTTGCCAGTTCTAGCAATTTCTATGATCCCATATTTGCTCAGAGTCTTCTGTATTGCAGCCATCTTTCCTGGATCTCCAGTTACCTTGAACATATCCACAAGAAAGATCCATAAGAACGATAAAATGAGTTATCTTAAAGTCAAGGCACAACAACGACATTACCTCCATAGTTAGTGTATCGTCTGAAAGATCAACAACTTCTGCTTTGAAAATGCGAGCCAAAACCATTATCTGCATTCGCAACTAGAGATGTTAGACCGACACTGATGCTTATTTTGCTAGTTTGCACCAGGTCCACAGACCTGATTTCTGATATCTTTATTGCCAATTTATATATTTCTTTCTACAAATGTAATATCCAATATATATTTTCAAGGTTACAAGGCCAGAACATATATATTTTGAATGTATGTATGCTTATACCTCAGGCAGCTTCTCTCGCTCCGCATTTATTTTTATAAGCATCAGTTCTCTTTCAACTTGTGGTACATTTGATAAGTCAATAACCTGCTTATTATCCAAATGTTAAGATGTGAATATAAGATACTATATTGAACAGACTCAGGACAAGACAAAAAGTGATCACTTCTGTGACATACTAATCATTTTTGTAAGCCACATGTTAGAGGAAAAATATTGACCTTTATAACATTAACAAGTTTGTTTAGTTGCTCTACAACTTGGTTCAATACTTTGTCTGAACCTGACACTACTATTGTAAATAGTGCTTTATCCTTGTTTAGCCCAACAGCCAATGACTCAATGTTATATCCTCTTCTAGCAAAAACCCCAGCAATTCGATTGATCATCCCACTTTCATCACCAACAAAAACTGATAGTGTGTGACGCTTTATAACCCTACAAAATAAAAAGAAAAATTTATCCAGGTAGGTCATTGAGAAAGTGCAATAAAAACTGTTAGTAATAACTTACTAGGGGAACGATTAATAACGCTTTGCCACAGGATGGAATGATTTACAGAGCCTACAAAATAAGAATGCTACTTTGCTGTGTTTCATGGACATGCAGCAATTACTGACTCCCTAGGTTCCTGGAAGAAAAGAACTAAAATAGTATGTGACAAAGAATAGTCACTTGAATATTGACGAAATTGAACCTCACAATAGGACAGAATTGAAGTTGTACTACAGTTCACAGCCTCTTAGTATAAAACCAACATATATGGAAGATTGCTTGTTTTTAGTATGAAAAAAAAACATGTTTTTTTGTCCTGACAATACCTGATTCTGAAAGTTGCTCACTTTTCATAATTTATATGAGCCAAAATAAAATACTTTCTCCAACATAAGTGCAAGAAAGCTGATTACCACACATTTTCCTACAGGATCATTGGTGATAGTTGCTAACACATGTTAACACTGAAGAGTAGAAACATTTCCTATTTTTGGCAGCTTATACATTATTTTTGTAAAGCGAGTACCGAAGATCTAAAAAGCTGGCACGCCATATGTACCAACAACCATTTGACTTGGCATTTTTGCACACAAATGTCTTTTCTTCAACCTTGGTCCTACTAGACTATCTCAAGGACTCAGGATTTACTTTCTCACAGAATCTAATCCCATTCATTCTTTGTCATGCTAATAAAACATTTGTGTTTTTCTTAGTTATATTTTCTGAAGCCTCATTTTTTTCAATATGCTCTATTAATATTAATCATATAGTAGCAAGATCATTAACTTACATAACATGGCATACCTGATGCTAAAAAGGAAAATGCTGCATAGTAATTTGTTTATTTTCTTCCACATTTTCGTAACAAAGGTAGAACGATTTTCAGTTAGTATGATGATTGCCAAAATGTAACCAATACCACATAAACACAACTGTACAGATGCTGATGATGGCAAAAATAATTCGGTCCTTCAAAGTAGTACTAAAACCGCTTATATGATTCGCTATATCAAGTAAAAGTACTGTGCTGAAAGCCAGAAACTATTTTCCTGAACGATTCACGTGCACTGTGCATCGCCCCTTCTTTTACAAGGGCATGACAATGTGGACAGCACGATTCATCTGGCAAATCTCGGATAATTCCAATGACTATTGTAACTCTGACAAAGCTCAGCAAAATATCTCGCGCGCGATAATTGTAGTACCACGCATTGCAATTGGGGAGAAAAAGGGAAACAGAGCTCAATCCGAGAGGGCCCTTTCAAGCGTCCCCAAATGCACGCCCTAGCGATCCAGATTCGACAGGAAACCCAAAGCGAAGGGGGAAATGTTACGAGCGGCTGGAGCGGGGTGGCACGGGGGCCACCCCGCCGGTCGACGAAGACGACGAGGCCGCGGCAGCGATGCGCACGTAGCGCGCTCTGGGCCCCACCGCGAGGCCCATCTTCCGCACCGGCGCCCGGCGGCGGCCGCCTGGACCAGCAACGGCCGCGGCCAGGCCGGGGCGGGGGCAGACCACGGCGGCGGCGGCGGCGGTGGCCATGACGGGAGGAGAGGCCGAGGGAACACCGCGGCGGCGGCCGTCGGGGGTTTTGGGAGAGGGCTTTGGGGATTGCGGCGAAAGGAGACACGAAGCGGAGGGAAAAAAAAAAAATTGGTTGGTCAACGCGCGGATGAGATATTCCTTCGCCGCCAGAGGAGGCGGCTGCGTGGCTGGCGGGGTGCGCGCTCGCTGCCATGTGGGCCCGTTGCTGGTACCAGGGCATAGGGCTATCTGTTTCGGTGGACCGAGAGCGAGGGGTGGATGGAGAGAGACGATCTCGTCCGCACATCATTTTTAAAGGGAAAAAAGAAAAATAATTATAGTATACCAAATTTTTTGGGGCCAATTCAAAGTTTTTGGGTGGAGAAGAAAATAGGAAACCATAGTTTGTTCCGTCTTATAGATAACAGTCTGTTATTACATTTAAACAAATACACGCAAGAAAACCGTTGTAGTCGACATGGCTATTTAAATGGTGGTATGGAGGCTTGAATGCTGACTTGTTGAATTTGGGTGGTGTCCTGTTGGTAGAGTATGGAAATCGCAGCAACACATTTCTTGATGATGAGGAGTCTTCTTGCAGTAAAATCTTGTGAACCTTTGCCTGCCGAAATAGTGTTCGCACATTTGCACGTTACAAGTTTGCGCATTGCACTCTCCTGGTAAGATGTCACAAGCTGCAAAAAAAAAATTGGTTAATGGATTGTAACTACTCAAATACTTATGGGCCAAATTGAAATAGTTATGTACCTGCATGGGTTGTGGGCATGAGCGTACAAGACATGATTACAAGAAACATGGCTGCCGCTACCAGGTGCATAGTTCCCATCGTGCTGCTTCTAGTGGTTGCCGTGACTAAAGAGGAAAAGGACTAGCTTGGATATGTACTTCTGCTTGGATGGTGTTTATATAGGGTCCTAGCATATGGTATAATAAATAGAACAATATCTTTTTTATATAATTTTGAGATATGTTTACATAAACGTGGTCACATCCAGTTTACCGGGTTTATATATAAAATCTTAGTCATATGAAATAAATATAACCATATCCAATGGCTCGGTTTGCAATATTGATATATTCACATAAGTATGAATATATCCAATGGCTTGGTTTGCAATCTTGATATATTCACATAAATGTGACCATATCCAGCTTAGGTCGTCTTCTTTTCTTATCTTTGAATCATATCATTATGTTCAGGATGACATTAATTGCTTTGTGATCTCTTTAGCCAGGACTATATAATTGATCAATTGTTTAATGGAATGCTTATATCTAATGATAATAGGAAACAATGTAAAAAAACCATATGTTTACATAAATGTGGTCACATCCACTTTACAATTTTTATAAATTGTTCATCATATGAAATAAATGTAACCATATGTCCATATCCAATGGTTTAGTTTGCAATCTTGATATATGTAAGTAACTTCGAGGTTAAGATTCCCTCAAAAGCTGTTTTGTTACCAATGTTTGTCTTTACTCTGCTGCAGAAACCAAAACAGAAACTACCTCTTTGCATTCAAATTACTTCTTCTTTACTTTAATTTTATCTCATACAACCATGTAGAAGCCGTGTGACACGCTGTGGAGGTGCATCAGCAGCAGGTGGGTCAGGCACATGAGCCTGTGCATCTGTGGCGAGTCCGGGCATGGTTGCCGCAGAGGATCCGGGCTACTCAGGAGCTTCTGCAGGCGGATGCGGAGAGAGAGCACCGGAATGCCGCGTGTCGTCGCTGGGCTGGCGTGCGGGCGAAGCCGACGAATCTGGCCGACCAGGAGCTGGCGCGGCGGAACCCAATGCTGATGCTGTCGGTGCCGAGGTAGGTGAGGCGGCAGGCGCAGGTGTATCGACCTCGTGCTCCACGCCCGTACCCTGTTGTCCTTCATCTGAGCGTTCCTGCATGAAATAATATGGTTTTTCCCTGGAATTTGCAGTGTTAGCACCAGAATCACAGAGAGTATTAGTCAGTTGGTCCAGTGATTGTTCCCGATGATCAGGAGAGGATGAATTGACCAGATGTGCAGGAAGAAGAAGAATTTGTGAGCAAAGGAGGACGCCAGCATTAGAGTGTAATTTGGAGAAAGGAAAGATATGTTCATCAAAGATGACATCTCTGGATATGTAAACACGGCCTGTACTAATGTCAAGACATTTGTACCCTATGTGAAGATTACTATACCCAAGGAAAGCACACTGTTTAGACCTAAATTGGAGTTTGCGAGTGTTATACGGCCTAAGGTTTGGCCAGCATGCGGATCCAAAAACACGAAGTGAGGAATAATCAGGTTGCTTACCATAGAGACGCTCTAACGGCGTAGAGTTCCCTAGAAGTCGAGTGGGGGTGCGATTAATGAGGTAAACAGCTGCTAAAAAAGCTTCGTCCCAAAACTTTAAGGGCATTGTTGCATGAGCAAGGAGAGCAAGGCCAACTTCAACAATATGACGGTGCTTGTGCTCCGCAAAGCCATTCTGCTGGTGTATATGAGGGCATGACACATGATGGGAAATCCCAACTTTAACGAAAAATTGATCTAGTTTTTCATACTCGCCACCCCAATCCGTTTGTATAACAATGATTTTACGACCAAAAGATCGTTCAACGAGATTATGAAAATCTTGGAATTTTCGAAAGACTTCAGACTTGTGCTTTAGCAAATAAATCCAAGTAAATTTGCTAAAATCATCAATAAAACTAACATAATAGTGCTTTCTGCCGACTGAATCAAGAGCAGGGCCCACACATCGGAGAACACAAGCTCTATGGGGACAGAGGATTTGTTCTGGGACCTAGAATAAGAAAGTTGATGACTCTTTGCTTGCTGACAAGCATCACACACTGACTCATGACTACTACGAGATGATACACATGGCAATTTATTCTTGCTAACGACTTGACGAACAACTGGAACGGCGGGATGGCCAAGTCGACGATGCCATGTGTCCATGGACACTTTGGTGGCGCTACACAACCTTCCTGGGATGGCTCGAGTGATCAGGAAAGGGGTAAAGGCCACCAGTGCATCATCCTCTAAGGATTGTTCTCTTCGTTGCCTGATCCTTGACAAGAAAGAATGTAGGATGAAATTCAAGATAAACATTATTGTCAGTGGTGAAGCGATGAACAGATACTAGATTCTTTTTAGCTTGAGGAACATGAAGGATGTTTAAGGCAAGAGTTCGATCAGGGGTATGCAAAACACTATGATCAACATGACGAATACTCATACCTGTTCCACTGGCGGTGTGGGTCTACTCACCACCGTGGTATTTCTCACGCACAGAGAGTTTGTTCAGCTCGCTGGTGATGTTGTCGGTGGCACCCGTGTCGGTGTACCGTGCCGTGTCGACGTTGTAGGCAGCATTGGCGGAGTTGACATTCTTCTCGTCATGGACGTACCCCTCATCCAGACGATGTCAGCAGTCGATGGCGGTGTGCCCCACCTTGAGGCACACCTGGCAGCGTGGGCGCTTGGAAGAGCCACCGTTGTTGTTGGTGAACCGAGGGGTATTGTTGTTGTAGCCCCCTTGGTTTCTGTTGCCGCTGCCGCGGCCACGCTGTGGAACACGACCACGGCCGCGCCCCCCACCACGACCACGATTGGCCATGTTGGCAGAGGAGTAGGAGCCACCTTGGAACATGGCGAGGCGCTGCTCAAAGCTGAGAAGATGGGTGAGGAGATCAGCATAGGAGGTTTCCTTCGATTGAGCGATCACGGCCGTCAGGACGGGGTTGTACTCCTCATCAAGTCCGGTAAGAATGTACCGAACAAGTTCATCATCCGGGATGGGTTTCCCAGCACACGCCAAGTCATCTGCCAAAGACTTCATCTTGAAAGTGTACTCAGTAATAGACATATTACCTTTGCGAGTAGTGGCGAGGGCTATGCGCGTGTTCACCGCGCGTGCACGCGATTGGGAAGAGTAGATCTTCTCCAGTGCGAGCCAGACTTCAGATGCCGTTTTGTACGCCGCCACTTGGGACAGGACGTCATGGCTGAGGGAAGACACCAGGTAGGAGAGCACTTGTTGATCAAGTGCTAGCCGTCTGGCGTACGCCGGGTTCGGCGTCGCGACGTCTTTGCCGTCGGCGCCCTTCTCTTGAATGAACTAGGACGGGGCGACCTCGGTGCCATCAAGGAAACCGAGAAGTTGAGCACCACGCACAGCAGGAAGGATCTGAACTTGCCAAAGAGCATAGTTCGACTTGGTGAGCTTCTCCGCAACAGGTTGGGCAAAGGATGCCGGCGGTGCCGGCGTGGAGGAGGTCGACATGGGAGGGATGGGAGGGTAGATGGGAAGTGGTTGGATGTTTGTTGGAGGTTAGGCTCTGATTTCCATGTGAAACAACCTCTGGGAAGCGTTGAAACCTTCTCAGGGCCGCACCTTTGCTAATATAGGCTGGGAATAGCCCCCCGGCGTGGCTTACAAGATGATCGAGCTCCTATCTGTTATGGTTGAGCAACTAACTCTAGATGAGTACAACAGATATACAACAACTTTATCCTATACACAAGATATGCTAACAACCGATGCTAAGCTCAACCATAACAGCTGAATACTCGAGATTACATCAGAGAAGATATTTCTATCTTAACAACCCTCAGCCCCACCGCTAGGCCCATCTTTCGCTCTGGCAGCCGACAGCGGCCGCTAGGCCCAGCAAAGGCCGCGGCAAGGCCGAGGCAGGGGCAGAAGACAGTGGCGGCAGCGGCCATGGCGTGGGAGAGGCCGAGAGGGAACACCACGGCGGCAGTGGACATCGAGGGTTTCTTGAGATAGGGCTTTCGGATTGCAAATCGAGACATGAGAGGCGGCTGTGTAGCTGACGACGCTGCTTTGTTTGCTGCCATGTTGGCCCGCCAAGGGTACTGGGGCACGGGGCTATCTAGTTCGGTGGACGGTGGACCAAGATTGAGTGGTGGAAGAGACCATCTCGTCTGCCCTTCATTTTCAAGGGAAATAAAGCAAGATAATTAATATAACAGATACTATTCTTCCTGAATAAGTTTCTTGGACTGTAAAGAAACGAAAAAATATTATTAATAAAAATATGTTATTGCATTTGCTTCAGACTAAACAATTAAGTACACATGCAAGATACAAAGTTCGGCCTATATAGATATTGCTGAAGCAAGAAAACGTTGTAGTCGACACGGCTATTTAAATGGCAACATGGGGGCTTGCATGATGACTTGGACGGCTTGGGTGGTGTCCTGCTGGTGGAGGATGCGCATGGAAATCGCAACAACACAGATCGTTAAAAGGAGTCTTCTTGCAGTACACTTTTTCGAAGTTTTGATTGCCATACCACTGTTGGCACTTCTGCATGTTACAGTTTTGCTGGTTGCATTTCTGTGGCAGGATGTCGCAAACTGCAAAAAAAAAAATGGTTAACGGATTATGACCACTCAAATACTATGGAAGGAATTGAAATAGTTATGTACCTGCAAAGGTTGTAGGCATGAGCATACAAGACATGATCACAAGAAACATGCCAGCAGCTACCAGGTGCATAAACCCCATCGTGCCACTTGTAGTGGTTGCCATGGCCAAAAAGAAAAAAGATCTGCTTGGATATGTACTTATGCTTGGATGGTATTTATATTGGGTCGTGGCCTATGGTATAATAAGCAGAATGATTTTTTTTTATATAATCTTGAGATATGTTTACATAAATGTGGTCACATCCAGTTTACAAGGTTTGTAAAATCTTAGTCATATGAAATAAATGTTACCATATCCAATGGCTTGGTTTGCAATTGCGGCTTCTGTGTCTCCGAGACAATTAACATCAAATAAAATTATCTAACTTAAATTCTGATCACACCATTGTGTTTGTTATAATAAGATCTTCAAAACTAAACCACACTTGACCATGTTTGGACTATATTTTCTTTTTGAAATATTTTTTAGGTTGAACAAATTATTTTGTTATAAAAATGTTCTAAATATATATATATAATCCAAACATGGTCGAGTGTTGTTTAGTTTTGAAGATCTTATCAAAATAAACATAATGGTGTGATAAGAATTTATTTTAAATAATTTATTTATCATTAATTACCTCGGTGACACTGATGGGGACACAAGTTAGGAGACACAGAAGTCACAACCATCTTGATATATTCACATAAATGTGACCATATCCATCTTGCATCGTCTTCTTTTCTTATCTTTGAATCATATCATTCTATTCACGATGTCATTAATTTCTTTGTGATCCCTCTAGCTAGGACTATATAATTGATCAATTGTTTAATGGCATGCAGTATCAAATGATAATAGGAAACATTGTAAAAAATGCATCATATGTTTACATAAATGTGGTCACATTCAGTTTACAAGGTTTATAAATCTTGGTCCTATGAAATAAATATAACCATATCCAATGGATTGGTTTGCAATCTTGATATATGTACGTAACATGGAGGTTAAGATTCCCTCATAAGCTGTTTTGTTACTAATTTGCCTTTACTCTGCAGAAACCACCTCCGTGCATTCAAATTACCTCTTCTTTACCTTATTTTTTTCTCGTACAATCTTGTAGAGCCATAGTCAATGTAATTATAATAAACTTATTTGATTTTAAATAAAAAACTTTAGCTAAATATGTAGTATCTTTTTATGTTACTCTACCATGAATAGAAAATATTTTTTTTGAACCGAATGAATAGAAAATATTATATCTATAAATGTTAGTCCCTCTATAATGCTAGGGCAACTTATGATATGTATGCACTTTCATGTGCAAGGTTCACTAATTAGCATTATTTGTGCTATATGTCAATGATTTTATTCTCTTGTGAAATTAGTTACTTTTTCTCATGTGAATTTATAGGTGTACGATTTTAGTATTGATCCATAGTTCTAGGCTTATAGTGCTTTACGGTTTATCTGTTATTCTTTACATTGTCTTTCTTATTGTTTTGCGATCGGTATAGGATCTCTAAGTTCGGCTCAATCCCAAGCTACTAGTACAACTCTGTAATTTAATGGGCTCATAATGCCTTTCTTGTGAATTGTGAACTCGTTGCCAAATTTTAGTTTTCAAAAAACCACATGGCAGCAAACTCGTCCCTTATTTATTTCTCTTGCATTTAGATTTAGTTTCGATGTGAAATGAGGATTCTGTGAAACTAAAATTGGATGCCTTATATATTAATAGGCATCAAATACCTCTAAGGATCTCTTCATAGATTGTGTTGCATCTAGGTTGCACATAGGTCGTAATCGTCGTATCTTTCTCAAGCAATATATAAAACATTAAATCCTTGTATACCCCACTGCCTCCTTTGCCTCCTGTATATATAAGGGCATATTTTCATGGGAATTCTTGACATAAATTAGGCTTAGGGCCTTGTTCTCCGTTGGTCAACACCTCCATTCTAAATCAGCCACCAACATGTTAATTGGGAAGGCAACCGTTCTCCTGCTTCTACTAGTATTCGCAATGGATTTCCTTGAACCTGTGAATGGTCGATGCTGCTTTGGTAAGAATTGTACAAAGAGACAGAAGAACTACATTATAGATGTATGTTACCCCTACATCCTGAAACAAAATCCCTCCAGTATACTCCCACGCAAAGATGATATCTGTTGTAAGGAGGTGAGAATATTGCAAACCAATGTCAAAGGAATGATGCAGTGCATCGTTGATCTATTTACGCCTGAAGATGAGGCGGAATATGACATACAAGTGATGTTGTATTTGGGAAGATACTGCACACAACCTCCATTTCCTACTCCTCCATATGAGGTAAAAAAGTTCATGTTCCAATGCTACCTTTTAGATTAGTCCTGCACAACAGCAAACAGGTGTCCACTCATCATTTAACAATCTTTCCCTTCCAGATAATGGTGTGAAAATTCTGATGAAAGGCATGTGCATCATAAATAAGAGAACCAAACGAAGATACATCCACTAGTTAATGGATAAATGAATCAAAGCATGATCCTTATATTATGACTTGAATCTTTTGTGGAAGAAAAGTGTGCCATTGTCCCATTCAGTCTTCCACAAGTATGGTTGATGCCTATTTTCAACCATATGCTATTTTCACACGTCAGCAGTCTTACAGGCTGTGTCATGCATGATTCTTTCACGAAACCTCTTTTTAGTGGGGAATAGACCTATTTAATTTGAAATCAAAATGTGAATAGTATTAGAAAGGACTCTATTAATTCCACTATGTAATAAGACACATATAATGTCATTGACAATATTTATTTTATGGGAACATATTAAAGAATCGTGTAATTACTAAGAGATTGTGGGGGTAATACATGATGTAGCTATTAGACAACACAAATATGTGCTTGATCTTATTTGGTTGATCGAGTCAAATTGTAGTCAATCTAAACGGTTCTGTAAGTCCGTATTACCAGCCAGCGTTATCATAACCTCACTGATGTTAAAGTCCAATAGAGAATTGGTCCCATGTGTGTTCAATTCTTATCTGCTAGCAACGCAACCAGGGAAAGCAATGAATGGCTACTATGACACAATCATTTTCACCGCCGGTTTGTAACCTATTTTCATTGTCGGTTCGTGGGGAGAACTGGTATTAAAAAGATTTAAAAACTGGTGAAAAAATGTTAAACCAGCAAGTTTTTTACCCGCGCGATCACCATGAGATCAGATATCACACTACTACAGATTCGTTTAAATCAAACGCCCATTTACATCCAGTTTGGAGACAACCAGCTGTAAAAGGTCATCACAGCCGGTTGGATTACAAACCGGCTGCGCATAGCTCCTTATCACAGCCGGTTTGTATTACCAACCGGCTGTGATGAGGGGTGAGGGCAACGCAACAGGTTCCAGCTACGAACCGGCTGCGTTGCTACTCATCGCAACCGGTTGGTGGTCGGAACCGGCTGCATTGAGGGGCTCATCAACGCAGCCGGTTCTAGCCACAAACCGGCTGCGTTGCTACTCATCGTAGCCGGTTGGAGCCACAAACCGTTTGTGTTTATCAACGCAGCCGGTTCTATAGTTGACAAATACAATTTTTGAAGCCCTAAACGTGTTCAAATTGAAAAGTATTGAACTATAAAGTTGTATAACTTCTCAAGATATAAAATTTTTATATTGTTCATTTGTTCGTAGGATAATGGTAGTAAAAGTGTTCATAAATTATACATCTCTCATATAGGTTTAGGGTATGAAACTAGAAGAGAGGTGTAGGATTAGTGAACACTTTTATTATCACTATGTCGTATGAAAAAATGACCAAAATAATAGTTGTAAAACTCGAAAAGTTATTAAACATTGTAGTTGACAACATTGTCATTTGAATTCATGTTGTCAACAAAAACCAAGTTTGAAATTATTCAAATTTGAAATTCAAATTTTACAAACGACCTCGAATGGAGAAACGGACAACATGAAAGTTGTAGTGTTTGAAAAGTTATGAAACTCTGTACTTGATAAGTTTTTAATTTGAATTCGTTTAGGCCCTCAAATAAGTTATTTAGACTCGGGTTCGTATAATATGTGGTGAATAAAAATGTGATATGGTCACATACAGCTGCGTAGCGCAGTGGTAAGGGAGGGTACGCACGAGGGGGAGGTCGTGGGTTCGGATCCCAGCTACCGCGTAGAGCACGAAAAATCTTGGGGCTGGGTAGGGCTTGGGAGGCTGTCCGGTGGAGTCCTCCCCTATTTAAAAAAAAGTTTTTGCTATTTTTTAGCTTGCAATGATGCTAACCCGGACACCCTCATCGCAGCTGGTTCCTATTCCCAACCGGCTATGATGAGGAGCATCGCAGCCGGTTGGGAACCGGCAGTGTTGAGGGTGTCAACACAGCCGCTGTAAATTAAACGGGTGGCAAAACCGCCTGCGATAGCGATTCTGTAGTAGTGTCAGAATATCTAACAGCCATAATTTTTCATGCTCATATGCAAAATATGCAACATCTGCGATTCAAGCTCATTACCTCATGGGTCACAAGATCTCCCGTTAGCACTATGCCACACAGTTACTTGTGAGCAGGAAACATATATTATGTTTTATAGTAATTCTTTTGGATCTTATATATAGTATTTGAGCATCCAAGTAACTCAAAGAAAAAAGTTATCAACTAAAGTTGTAGTTCTCATCAAGTACTACAATTTGATGTTGGCTTTATTTTTATTTCAGACTGTTAGATTGTCACGAGATTGTATTTTAATTAAAAAACACGAGTGGGAAGAAAATAAAACACGTGAGGTCAATCTGCAAATGAGCTATTGCTTCGCCGGCAGAGGAGGCGGCTGCGTGGCTGGTGATGGCGTGCTGTCGCTGACATGTGGGCCTGCCATGATTCCGACACCTATCTGTTCCATTGGACCGAGAGTGGGTGCAAGGGAGCGATCTTGTCCTCAAATTATTTTCAAGGGAAATAAAGGAATATAGTTGTGATATAACAGATACTATTGCGGCCAATTCAAAGATCCTTAGCCGGCAAAGATGGTAAAAGACCATTATTAAGATAATCTTTTTTCTTTCGAATCACACAGTACAGACGCAGACGCTCACAAACATACGCACGCAACCCTACCCCTACGAGCACGCAACCCTACCCCTACGAGCACCACCGAAAGACTGGGCCGGCAAATCCTCCAAATTGACGAAGTCACCACTGGCGCCTCGCTATGGACGGGCACGTCGCCTGCCACTGAAAGAATAGCGCCGGTTAAATCCTGGAATAAATGCAGGAAAATGCGAGCACCAGTGCTGAGTCGATGACTCGAACCCTGGTGGGCTGGTTCCACCACAAGGAACCTTACCAGCTGAGCTAGAGCTCAGTTCGCCATTATTAAGATAATCTGTTATTGTGTTTGCTTCAGACTAAACAAATATACACATGCAAGATTTAAGTTCGGCCCATGTATATACTGTTGAAGCAAGAAAACCGTTGTAGCCTACATATAGCTATTTAAACGGCGGCTTGGGGGCTAAGTTGATGACTTGGAGGACTTGGGTGGTGCCCTGCTGGTGGAGCATGCACTTGGATATCGCAGCAACACATGTTGTGTAAACGAGTCTTCTTGCAGTACACTTTTTCGAAGCTTTGCTTGCCATGCCACTGTTCGCACGTTTGCATGTTACATTTTTTATTGTTGCACTTTCCTCGTAGGATGTCACAAGCTGCAAAAGAATTGGGTAGTGGATTGTGACCACTCAAATACTATGGGCTGAATTGAAATAGGCATGTTCCTGCATAGGTTGTAGGCATGATGATCGTACAAGACATGATCACAAGAAACATGGCGGCAGCTACCAGGTGCATAGTCCCCATCGTGCCGCTCCTAGTGGTCGCCATGACCAAAGAGAAAAATGAACAGCTCGCATATGTACTTATGCTTGGATGGTGTTTATATAGAGTCATGACCTATGGTATAATAAATAGAATTGTAACCATATCCAATGGCTTGGTTTGCGATCTTGATATATTCACATAAATATAATCACATCCAATTTACAAGATTTGTAAATCTTGGTCATATGAAATAAATGTAACCATATCCAATGGCTTGGTTTGCGATCTTGATATATTCACATAAGTGTGACCATATCCAGCTTACATTATCTTCTTTTCTTATCTTTGAATCACATGCATCATTCCGTTCATGATGCAATCAATTGTTTTGTGATGACTTCAGCTAGGACTATATTATTGATCAATTGTTAATATCCCACGTATATCTAATGACACTAAGAAACATTGTATAAAAACATCATATATATATATATATGCAACTTGGAGGTTAATAAGATTCCGTCATAAGCTATTTTTTTTTACCAATGTTTGCCTTTATTCTGCTGCAGAAACCACCTCTGTGCATTCAAATCACTGCTTCTCTACCTTAATTTATCTTCTACAATCTCGTAGAGTCATAGTCAACATAATTACATATAACTTATTTCAATTTTTGAAGTATTACTTAAATGTATAGTGTCGACGGGTGGTACACGGGGTACACGGGGTGCCTCTCGCCGGCGAGTGTCGATCATAGAGCACGCACATCACGGTGGAGAATGGTTCAAGAGACACAAGACACGAGGTTTATATTAGTTCAGGATGAATCCCTACGTCCAGTTTACAGCGAAAGCGGTTCAAGCCTTGGATGTCAGATGTGTGTAGAGTACTAAGTGTTCTAGAGATCGAATCCCCCCCACACACAGAGAGGTGCCTCCCCTTTTATAGGTGAAGGGGAGGACTCCGTACACGGGTTATTACTAAACTACTCTAGGAAGCCAATGCCCTGGCGGTTGTGGCTTGTCTGTTAGTGCGTCTTGGCGACCCTCGCTCTGGTGAAACGACCCGGATTTTCCGATCTGAAAACCCGACTCCCTGTACCCATGTGGTAGTCCCTGGATCACATTTACTACCACGTACAGAACTCGAAACATTCGAATAACAGTTCCAAACCATCGATAAAGCATCACAGAGATAATAAGTTATTACAATCCCGAAACAGGGCTCAAATTATTCGCCACGCAGGGCTAAGCAAGCAAAGTAAAGATAACTAGCGCTAGGAAGCTTGTCGGTAGATCACCATCTTCACGTCCCTTCCACAGGCGGGCTTGAGCGTAGACCGTCGCCTAATCGTACCAGTAGTCGAAGTTGGAGTCGAACTCCGCCTCATCTCCCGGATACTTATTCTCTGTTCCCAAGGAATGGAACAGGTACACGTCACCGACTGAATGCAGCTTTAAGTGGACTAACATACTAATGGTATACAATAATGACAAAGACAAGGAAAAAGGCTTGGGGTTTTCCTATGCGAGCGGCAATGTAAATATGCAAGCAACTTCATCCCATCCAAATCCCACGACACTATCCCCGGGCGAGTCCCCTCACATGACGGGTTCCCGGCGGCATTCACCTCAACACACACCTCCAACTCTCGGTGATGCGCAGCTTCATTCCTAGCATCTCAAGAGGGATAACCGGATCCCAAGGCAGGCGGAGCGCTACCTACCTCTCCCCGGATACCCCTACGTCCTCACACTCTCACCTATAGGAGAAGAGAAGCAGATCCCAAAGCAATGGCCGACCGGCTGAAGTAACACTGCGCTATCCATGACTAAGATCACGGCTATACGTATAGATCATAACACTCTACAGAGGTTGTACACCTGTACCCAACCCGGGCTGCGACTGGGGATCAACCAATCGAGACGCAGCCCACAACTAGTACCTCCTAGTAAGAATGGCACTCACCTGATCTCCCGGGTCTGGCTGCCTTCGGCCGTAGTCGCCGGCACCCAGGGAGGTGTGAAAGCATACCACCAGGGCTGCCCATTGGGGGTGTAAGGTACGGGCACTCACCCCTTACACATTCACAAACTGTGATCTCCGCATTCGGGTGCCACCTTAGCTAGGCTAGTCATTACCGGTCACATCTCAGGCAAGTTGGCGTGTACGGTTGTTGATGCAAAAATCGGGAAAGACCTTCACGTGCTAGCACACGAAATCGGCTGTGACCGATGATGCAGGGCGTGCCAGTCAATCCGACCTGTTGATTGACAAGGAAAATCGGACGTTAATAACATAATGAAATCGGCTGGGTTTCCGATTTGACGATGAATTCCATATCGGCAATGAATTCCGATCTATGATAGAGAGTCGGCTAGATCAGCCGATTCCGATGCAAAGCAGAGTAAGATTACTAAAAACGTAACCTAACAAGCTAAGCAGAGCAACACTTAGAATAAATCTAAACGGCTATATCAGATTTGATAATGAAGTATAAATAACAGCCGATCAAAGCTTATTCTAAGTTGGATAAGGGTTGAATAAAATCTAAACGAAGCAACAGCGATGCGCCAGATACTAAAGCTTAGATGTTTACTCGATAACTGTCGAATAATCCCAAACGAAACAACAGCGATACGCCGGTTGCTAAGGCTTGGATCTTACTCAGTAATACGGGACTTACAGGCAAGCCTTGAGATCCGATCACCCTCGACGTGCCCAAAAGAACTCGCGAAAAAGAAAGATGAAGTCGCCGACAAATGTATGTAAGATGCGAAAAAGTGTAAAGGTTTGTTTGATGTTGGTGTGTACCCCCTTCTATGACCACGCAGGGTTGATATTTATACCTTGATAGCTATGACTCCTAAATGTATACGACAAACTTACTTGAAGCAAAAGAAAAGATCTTTCTTACAACCGTTTATGACTCAAACTCTTTAAAAATAACCGACTCTTTATTTCGGTCCTTCTATAAGCTTAACCTGGTAACTTCCCAGGACTCCTCCACATCATCACTCTTTTCTCCGATTTTGACTCTTATCGGACTCTGACTCTGATTCAAATTGCTCTTCCTCTCGGACTCCGATTCCGATTTGAACTGCTTCGGACTCCGATTCCAATTCTGTACCTCTGCTTCACTTTTGGCACCGATGTGACCTGTCAAAATCCGGTGTCAACACATGCCCCCCTAGTTTCGCGGAAGAATCCGATTCTGACTCGAAACTATTTGATCCTTATCCTTTAGGTCAAACATTTTAGGTAAACATTTTCTCTTTCCTCTTTTACCCTTAGCGAAACCTATATAAGGCCAACCCTTTTGTCTTCCTCATTCATCTTCTTCCCTCAACCGCCACCGCTTCATCTTCCTCTGCTCCCCGACCTTGGATCGTCAAGCGCAAGCAACTTTTGACAAGGATCAGCTCTCGAAGACTCTAGCAACTTTCTCCCATGGCATCCTTCTCAGAAATCCCTGAGGTAATCCCTCATCCAGTACTTAGATCTAGATTTGTTTTATTCTTGATAGATCTGTTCTTACTAGCAATGTATTCTTCTTAGGCTTCCCGCAACAACATTGTCATCCCAGTAGTAGATAAGCCAGGTCTCGCCATACTAGGCCCAGTAGGTTCTCCAGATCCCACTGACTTCATCAACCAGGAAACGCAACGGCTGCCTTATAAATCGTTTAACTCAGAACACAACTGGAGCAATGCTTTTAGGTCTTGGCCGACTCTCCCTGCTGGATGGAAAACATGGTACAAGAGAGTTGCCAGATCCAAAGGAGATGAATGGGAATCTTATGACCTACGCCAATGCATCGCCCTTTCTTTAGCTGACATGGATCGGAATGAGCCACTGTTAGTTGCTGCCTCTTACTTCTGGTCCGATGCTTTGAACGCCTCCCTTTTTGGACAAGGTCCGATGACCCCACATTGGCCGATGTATCGATGCTCACAGGCCTGAACATATCGGCATCAGACACCACTTTCCAACTTCCATCCGGAGCCACTCATAAAATCGACACTAAGCAAATAGAAGGTTGGAAAGGATATATTGAGAAATATTCAAAGACGTCTAGAGCAGTAGATGCAAGAGAGCATTCAGCCTTCCTCAACATGTGGTTGGAGCATTTCGTCTTCTATGGCAAAACAGTAGGCCCAGCAATTCATTATCTCCGATTGGCTGAACACTTAGCTTCAGGAAACAACTTCCCAATCGGAAAACATCTCCTTGGATCAGTATATAGACTTCTTCATGAAGTATCTATTCGACTGAGAACTAGGCAACAGATCGGACATCTCGGAGGCCCTTGGTGGTTCATCAATCTTTGGCTGAATATGCATATGCAGAAACTGGTGAATGATTCTGTGACCAGCAAAGTATTCCCGGCTGATCAATTAAATGAAGCAGATCCTGATGAACGATGCTGCATGTCTTTTGGTGAAGCTGCCTCGAGCTTTGCTGGCGATCAACTCCCTTCTACTCGCACCGACGAGTACTTTAGGGGTTTCTATAATGGCCTCAAAGAAGATTCCATGCCTTGGTATGTATACGACGATCCTGAAGATCATTTTGAACTTCCAACCCTATTCCGATTTGACAACATCGGCACGGATGTCGATTGTCAAAAAATCTTCAAAGAGATTATCACCCCTCAGACACTTCCAGTCGATGTCTTCTTGGGAAAAAAATCAATCCTTCGAGTACTATCATCTAGCAATAGCTGCTCGTCAACTCGGATTCGGCCAAGGGCCGATTTCTATGTATATAGCTAACTTGGTGAAACCTAGGGAAATCATCCCTTCAAGTTTAGCATATGAGAGATTAAAGAGCTTGTCACCTTCCTAAGAAGACATAGATCTATCCTCTTGAAGATTTTCCAGCTTCACCATAGCTTCATTCAGAACTTGGTGGCAAGAATGGAGGAACCATCTCTTCTGTCAGCCTGCTCAAGACTACTGCCTTCTTCTCAACCCCTATTTAAGAAATTTCTAACTTTGGTATTCTTAATTATTAACCACTTTCAAACCTAACCCTTCTTCCAATTGCAGGATGTGGCCATCAACCCTCCTTCTGTCAGCAACAGCGGCCGTCCAATTGAGTACATGCCCTCCTCGGATCATCCTCACATCGGAAACTCCAGCCCATCTGTGTTGGATATCATTGCTGGCCGGAACAAGAAATCGGTCAAGAATATTCACACATCCAAGCAACAAGGCACCAGCTCCTCCAAGCATCCGAAGAAGAAAACTCAAGAAACTTCTTCTCCCATGACCAGCCAAGAAGACATCAAGCCATCAGAGTCACCGGCCGCACCTTCAAGAATCGGAGAAAAATGCCAGCTGGTATTATCAAAAACAACTTCAAGGAAGATTCCTAAAGTTGCTCGAAAAATTTCAGCTTCAGAAAAAGCACGACGTATATCAAAAATACGTTCGGATACTGGCGTCCCATTAAATCCCAAGACAAGCACATCAAATCCGATTTAAGAAAATCCGTCGGAGATAACTACGTCGTAACAGGTAAAACTATTTCCGATTTGTTGCGATTCTTTCGCTTTTCGAGCTAATTTCATGTATATACAGGCACCTCCCGAGACTCATGAACAATCAGGTCAAATGGGAGCTGCCCCAACTTCCCCTTCATTGCCGATTCCTCCGTTGATCATCATTCAACCAATCCAAGCCCCAGAATCGGCCCAAGAAACCATCGTAAGGACGATTATTATGTCTTTGTTTATTTGTGAAAGTTAATCCATCCCATTCTTCACATCTGAATCTTTGTACCAGGAACGAACGGCAATTGCTTCTATCGGAACTGCAATCGGCCTTTCAGCTCCTCAACCATCCTAGTTTGACGAGGTAAATTTGAAGCAGGTAATCTTTTCTCTCCTCGTTTTCCTTTTCAGAATAGGAGAAAACAGTATCGGATTTTCACTTTTCTTTGTTAGGCACAAGACTCTCCGACCCCCAGCGCTTTAGCAGCAGAACTTGCTGGTCCCTCTATAGCAGAATCAGCTCTAAGCTCTGATCCGATTAGGCTTCACCTTGAAGAAACGCTAAATCTTCTAAACATTGAGATCAGACAACTTGTGAAGAACGCCGATCCTGTCCGATCAGCTTTCAAGCATTTGCAAGGTCAAATACCTGAGTCAGTTGAGGAAGCTCTCTTCCCAGCTGCCTTTATAGAGTTCAACTACTACCAGGTGACAAAGGCCCAAAAGAGACTATGCGATCGAGCTGAATTTGAAAAATCTTCCAAGGACCAGGAGCAAATCCAATCGGATATTGAAGGCATAGACAACCAAATCGAAAACCTGAAGCAAACTCAGGAAACCTTGGAAAAGACC
Organism: Digitaria exilis; assembly: GCA_015342445.1. Taxonomy (NCBI): domain Eukaryota; kingdom Viridiplantae; phylum Streptophyta; class Magnoliopsida; order Poales; family Poaceae; genus Digitaria; species Digitaria exilis. The sequence goes on from JACEFO010001613.1 coordinate 2,052,313, forward strand.
ATACCCGATTTGAAGTCTAGGAGCTCACATGCAAGCCATAGCCAAGATCGGCGAAGAACTGCAAACTGTGGAAGCCGATCTGCAGCAGATCCCTGGGGCTCTGACAACCTTCTAACAGAATAAGCAAACCCTTATTCAAAAGGTTGAACATCTTAAGGAGAACTTGAAGCCGATTGAGGGCGGGGGCCGATGAAGATCGGAAAGCCATTTCCGATGTAGATGCCATTCGCCTGCGTGCGATCAAAGCGATCCAAGATTTCCTTGGGTCGTTGTAAAACTTTGCCAGTGACATCTTTTGTAACGCATTTATTAAGGTTACCAAACCATTCAGTATGTGTAAATCTTTGACCCATCTTCTGACCAATTCTTGCCAAGTATGAAGAGTCTTTATTACCTTTAATCAATACCATCAGCTTTTACAGCGAATCTTCTGAAAATAGCATCTTTTGACCAAAATGCATTGGTCCTTGCACTCATTTATATCAAAAATTGAATGCTCTGAATCGAGTAGGTAAATTCTTTCGCCTATAAATAGAGCTATACGCTGAATCCATCATATCACCTTTCTTGCTATTCAAACATGGCATCTTCATCCAATGAGGTACATAATAGTTCTCTTTCTTCACTTTGCTATTGATTAAAGCAAACTAATTTTTCCAACTTTCAGGTTCAACAGACATTGAAGTTCATCATCACTCAACTTCAATCTGGCGCTCCCCTTTCTTCAAACCATCGGCTTTTCTTGGCCACCAACAAATATGAGATTATGAACTTACTTCCTGAAGGTTTTACCTCGGTGTCTTCTTTCATCCATGGCCAAGAATCTCCAGGCAACGACATATCCAGGATTCAATGCCAAATTCATAACCTCGAAGACACCCTGAACAGAGAACAATCCCGACTCATCCACCTACAGAGCAGAAGGGATCGACTTTTGAGGGAGATCAACACAATCAACCAGTCTATATCCAGGTCTGAAGCCAATATTAGCCAGATTCATGTTTCTATCGATTCTAGAAATCAAATCATAGAGAACCATGAGCACCATGAATCCCGCATGCAAGCCATTCAGTCAATTCAAAACTTTCTGCACACTCTGTAATGTTTTATATTTTTGCCCTAAGGGCGATGCATAACGCATCGGCCATGTATCCTTGGATATGTAATTTTCCAATTTGAATGCACTACTTTCACTTATTTTTTCTGCTAGAGGCGATACTTTGTATCAGCTATGATCTTTTCCGATTCTTCAAAAATCGGCTCATGCATCAACCCAAATACCGGGATAATACCTTTTCAAATATTTTTCATTCAAAGCTCGAGGAAATTCTTCTCCTTCTAAAGTCTCCAAAATATACGCGTTGCCTGGAGCACACCGATGTATTCGATACGGACCTTCCCAAGTCGGAGACCATTTACCGAATTTAGAATCTTTAGACCCAATCGGCAAAATTAGCTTCCACACCAATTCTCCCTGAGAAAATTCCTTAACTTTGACCTTCATGTTATACCATCTGGCAATACGCTTCTTATTAGCCTCTAGATTTTCAAGGGATTTCAAACGATATTGAGTCAAATCTTCCAACTCATCCTTCATAATAATAGAATATTCATCGGCTGTCAACTTATTTTGAAACTCAACAAGTCTAGAGCCGATCTTCAACTCCTAGGGCAATACAGCCTCATGTCCATAAACTAATTGATATGGTGATATTTTAATCATACCATGATAAGCCATTCGATATGACCACAACGCCTCATGGAGCACTGCATGCCATCTTCTGGGATATTCATCAATCTTCCTTTTTATTAACTTGATCACGCTTTTATTAGAAGCTTCTGCTTGACCATTAGCTTGAGCATAATAAGGAGAAGAATTCAATATTTTAATTCCCATGCTTTCAGCAAACTCTCCAAATTCCCCTGAAGTAAACATAGTTCCCTGATCGGTTGTAATTGTTTGAGGAATACCAAACCGATAGATAATATGTTGTTTAACAAAATCCACCATATTAGCTGACGACACAATCTTCAAAGGAATTGCTTCAACCCATTTAGTAAAATAATCAGTTGCCACTAACACACTGTCCGATTAAATCAATGCCCCACCCTTGAAAAGGCCAAGGCTTTAAAATCGGATTCATAGCAGATGCAGGAGCCCTTTGAACATTCCCAAATCGCTGACAGTCCTGACATCCTTTGTAATATTTGAAACAATCTTCAAGAATTGTAGGCCAAAAATATCCATTCCTCCTGATCATCCATTTCATTTTGAAAGCCGATTGATGTGCTCCACATACCCCTTCATGGATTTCTCCCATTAATATCTTAGCTTCCTCCGATCCAACACATTTGAGCAAAACTCCATCAATCGTCCGATAATAAAGATCACCTTCAAGTATAACATACTTCACTGCCTGAATCCTTATCTTTCTTTCAACTTTCTTCGTGAATCTTTCAAATATTCATAAATCCCTTTTCTCCAATCGAATCTTCTAACTCCATACTTAAAATTTCTCTGATCGGACGATAACCAGACGCTCCTTGAGCCAATCAGTTAGCCTCTTCATTATGACATTTGGGAATATGCTCAATCTTAACAAGCCTGAATTCTTTTAACAACTGGAGACATTCATCATGATATATCCTTAAAATATCATCATTGCATTCATATTCACCCGTCAATTGCTTTACTACCAATAGAGAATCTCCAAATATTTCAATAGCATCGGCTTTGATCTCCTTGAGCAGTTTGATGCCTTTAAGAACAGCCCGATATTCTGCTTGATTATTGGTAGCTTCTTTCTCAATCGGTAAAGAAAATTCAAAGCTTGCCCCCCGAGGCGAGATCAACACAATTCCGATTCTAGAGCCAACTCCACAAGAAGATCCATCAAAAAATAAAGTCCATGGAGCAAGTTCTACCAACCCCATTTCTGGACCACAATGATGAGTGACAAAATCAGCCAGTACTTGCCCTTTGACTGCTTTCAATGATTCAAAACGTAAATCAAACTCCGAAAGAGCCAAAATCCACTTTCCGATTCTACCATTTAAAATCGGCAATGACAGCATGTATTTTATGACATCATCTTTACTAACAACCACACATTCAGCCGATAGCAAATAATGTCTGAGCTTGGTACAGGAAAAGTATAGACATAAGCATAACTTTTCAACCGGAGAATACCTTGTCTCTGCATCCAAAAGCCTTCTACTCACAAAGTAGATAACACGCTCTTTTCCTTCAAGCTCTTGAATCAGGGCCGATCCGATAGAAGAATCATCAGCCGATAAATATAATTTGAATGGCTTATTTTTCTGAGGAGGAACTGAAATAGGAGGAGACACCAAATATCTCTTATTTCGTTCCAAAGCCTCTTCCTGCTCCTTTCCCCAGACAAACTCCTGATCGGCCTTCAATTTCAATAAGGGTGTAAATGGCTTAATCCTCCCAGAGAGATTATAAATAAATCTCCTAATGAAATTAATCTTGCCGATTAATTATTGAAGTTTAGTCTTATTTTCCGGAGCAACAATCTTATTGATGGAACTTATCAGAGTTTGACTGATCTCAATCCCCCTTCCATGAACCATAAATCCCAGAAATTGACCAGCAGAAACCCCAAATGCACACTTCATCGGATTCATCTTCAAGCCATGTCTTCTTGTGCACTCCAGAGTTTTGCGTAAATCGGCTAAATGCTGTCTATAGCTTTCCGATTTAACCACCACATCGTCAATATAAATTTCAACAATCTTGCCGATAAGCTCATGGAAAATATAATTCATAGCACGTTGATATATAGCTCCAACATTTTTCAAACCAAAAGTCATGACTACCCATTCATATAAACCAACATACCCCGGACATCGAAAAGCAGTTTTATGAATATCTTCTTCAGCCATAAAAATCTGATTATAACCAGCATTACCGTCCATGAAGCTTATGACTTTGTGCCCTGCTGCAGTATCAACCAATAAATCGGCAATAGGCATCGGATATCCATCCATTGGAGTCGCCTTATTAAGATTCCTGAAATTAATGCAAACACGCAATTTCCCATTCTTTTTATATACAGGAACCACATTAGAAATCCACTCAGCATATCGGCATTGGCTAATGAATTTTGCTTGAATCAACTTAGTAATTTCGGCCTTTATGTCAGGTAATATTTTAGGATCACATCGTCGAGAATCTTGCTGATATCGCCGATATCCTGGCTTTATAGGCAACCGATGTTCAACAATAGATCGTTCTAAACCAGGCATCTCATAGTACTCCCAAGCAAAACAATCTTGAAACTCTCTTAATAAAGAGGTTAATTCTCTCTTGTACTCAGGATCTAATTTTGCACTAATAAACGTTGGCCTTGGTTTATCACCATTTCCTAAATCTATTTTCTCTAGTACATCGGCCCACGTGAAGCCATACCCTAATTTCCCTTCATCTTCTTGAAGAAACTCATCCATCAGGACGATTCTTCTGAGCCGACTACTTGGATCGGCTGTAGACTGAAATCGGCCACTCTGAGGAATTCAGTATCCAAAGCTCTTCCCGATATACACATCACTTGCTCATAATTCCATGGCTGTGCTTCTGCAATGGCTATGCTATATGACGCATCTGCTTTGACAACTTCTACTGTTATCCTTAATCCATTGAACCAAACATTGATGCATGGTTGATGGAATGCAGCAATTAGCATGGATCCAATCTCTCCCCAGCAACAGGAAGTACGCAAAATCTTACTTCCAATAGTCAACTCTACGCATAATGCCCCCCGAGCCGGAGAAATATTCCCTTCATAATCTTTCAGCAACATATCCGTTTTGATTAGATCATCTTCACTTTTGCCGATTTTGCGAAAAACGGCATATGTCATCAGATTAACCGCCGCTCCCCCATCAACCATCATCTTGGTCATTGGCTTACCATCAACATGTCCCTTCAGAAACAAAGGCTTCAAGTGAACACGTTCTTTTTCTTTTGGTTTCTCAAAAGTTGCTTGCATTGGTTCTAAATTCAATTGGGCCATCGCTTCTTCAATCTCAGAATTCTCTTCATCACTAGCCGATGCCATGAATTCCCTTGGCAATATGAAAACCATATTAACATCGGCCGCATTATCATCTTGATCACGTTGTTTAGGACACCATACTTTAGATGACATCTTCTTGTTCTTCAAAAGCTGTCGTGACTTTTCTTCTTGAATTTCATCAAATCGGAGCCTTTGCAACCTCCTTTTCTTTGATTTCGTAACCCATCTGGGCACCACCTTGGTTGAGGTGTTTTAGCTTCGCGATGAATATTCCGATCCCGATTTGGCAAAGGCTCCTCATCAGAAACTAAATTATTAACACGCTATTCTAATTCTCTGCTCATAATCGGCCTATTTCCCAACCGATCATATACACTCTGCCTACCTCCGATTCTTTCATGAACTGGAGTACGCCGATATTCTTCATCCCTGTCCAGAATAATCGGCTGGCGCTCCTTATCTTCAAATCGGGGCCTTTTGAATGACCTATCTCTTCCATAGCCTCCATTGCACTCTGGGCAATCATCAGGAGATGGTAACTTGATTCCTTCTTCCCAGCAGTAAACGAAAAAAGGACATCTCCAGTGATCTTTGTGCCGATACATCCTCTCCTCTTGCTGCCTTGTTCTTTGTTGCTGACGTTGATATTTCTTAATCAATCCTTGAGAAGTAACATGTCTTTGATGGTTTCTGGGATAATCATTCTTTTCCATATTTCCTTTATCTTTTAAATCAGAAGCAAAAATTTGCACTCTAGGATCAACAGCTCCTTTTTCTTTTGCAGATTCCGATGTCAAAAGCTTTATCTGCAAAGCGTTTCCCTTAACTGGCTCTACCATATTCACTGGGAAAGGATGCCCATCAATCTTCATCAGCTTGAGTGGCTTAGAAGGAATCTCAAATTGCAACTTTCCTTGCTCAATTGCCGATTGGATTTGGTTTCTGAAAACCTTGCACTCATTGGTATTATGAGAAGTAGCATTGTGGCATTTGCAATATGTCATCTTCTTGAGCTCTTCTGCAGATGGAAGACTATGATTGGCCGATAGTTTGATCATCCCTTCTTTAAGTAGCAGATCAAAAATCTTATCAGCCTTGGTAACATCAAAGCCAAATCTTTCTGGTTCTTTCTTACCCAATGGACAAGCAATCGGCTTCTTATTTCTTACCCACTCTACCAAGCCGATTTCTTTATCTTCATCGGAATCGGAACTATACCCAAGAAAGTTTACCTTCTTATGATAAGGTCGCTTCTGTTCATACATCCGATTCTCATACCTTGACATCCTCTGCACAATGTGGCTCAAGCTTTCAAATTCCTGAGAATCATACTTTTCTTTGAAATAAGGAAGTAAACCATCAAATGCCAACTGTGCCAATTGGATATCTGTTAAGTTCAATCCATAGCATCTATTTTTTGTCTCCCTGGTTCTCTGAATGAAGTTTGCTACCGATTCATCATTCCTTTGCTTCAAGCTTGTCAAATCAGTAATGGTCTTCTCTTGGACACCAGCAAAAAAATATTGATGAAATTGCTTTTCTAGGTCAGACCAGTAGATAATTGAATTTACTGGCAATGTCATAAACCATGAAAAAGCCGGTCCAGATAAAGAACTTGAAAATAATCGAACCCTTAATGCATCAGTAGCAGCAACCTCTCCACATTGCACCAAAAATCTATTGACATGCTCAATAGTGGAGATATCATCATTTCCAGAAAACTTAATAAAATCAGGGATCTTGTAACGATGAGGATAAGGTAGCAAATCATAAGCAGGTGGATAGGGAGTTTTATACATCACATGTTGAGTCTTAGGCTTCAATCCAAACTGATTTTGCATAATTTCAGCAATTTGAGCTGCCCAATCCACTTGATTTGCTCCCTGTGCTATTTCTTGTACTGGTTGATGCACTCTCTCTATCTCTTGACTTGGCTGAATCGGCCTTACATATCCCTTTTGGTGTCCAATCATATGTCCTGAAAACGTATTTTGATTGGACATCTAACCTTGACCTTGATGTTGGGTATTGCGATAAACCTCCATAGCTGTCATAGTACCATGTGATTCTGACTGATTTGGCATATTCATATTAGGTGCTTTTACCGATTCTAGTCTTGGAGTCCATACTTGATGTATGATTCCCTTCTCATCAATTAAAACCCAATTAATCCCATCAGTATGCGGCACCCAGGCCATCTTTGGCTCCGTAGGTTAAGTCTTCTGATTTGATTTAGGAGAAGTCACGAAATATTCAGGAGGCATCCCCAACCCAGTTTTAGGATTATATCCCTTGAAAAACTCAGCTCCCCTAGTGTAACACCCTAAAATTTGCCCTAATTAAAATTTAGTAATTAAATAGCTTTTTATATTTATGTGCTCATGGAAAATGTAAGAATTTGAATAATTAAAAGCAAATATAGGGAATAGAAACATTATTGCTGCATTCATGCTGGAGCATTTCTTTTTTGATTGTTGCTTTCAAATTTGAATTTGAATTTGAATTCAAATGAGTGTTTAAGTAATAGAAAAACCTTTTCTTTTCTCTCTCCCTCACTCTCTCAGCCCAACCCAGTTCTTTCCCTCCTCCACCGCGCGGCCCACCGCAGCCTGCCGCCGCAGCCAGGAACCCCCCCTACACGCCAAACCCTAGCCGCCATTGGGGATTGCCACCGCCGTTGCCAATTAGCCGCTCCTCCGCTCCATTGCCGCCAAGAACCCGCCCCGGAGCTCCGCCGTGAGGTGAGGAACTCGCCGAGCTCGTTTCCCCTCTTCCTCTCGCTCTCCTGCGCTTGCGCAAGCTCGCCATCGTACTCCAACCACTGCTGGTCCTCGCCAGCCGCCACCCTTGCCCGAGCCTCGAGCGCAACCCCCAAAACCGATTCCCCGTCGCCTTCTCTCTCTCCCAAGCCCTCCACGACGAGCTTTGGAGCTCTATAGCACCGGCGGTGCTCGATTCCGGCGAGGATCCCACAATGCGCCGCCGTCGGTCGCGGCACCCCGATGACCTAAATGCCCCAATCAACCAGAGCCGTCTGATCCAATCTGGACGACCCAGATCCAAACCCGAGCCCGGTCTACCGTGGACCCGTGGACCGCGGTCTACGGCCGATCCACGGCACAGTAACCGTGACGTGAGCCGACGTCAGCCATCAGCCGCCGCCGTGGCGTTTTTGCAAAAGAGCCCCTGCTGTTTTTGGAAATCAACCCGCGGTCCACCTCTATTCAAAAATAATTACAGTTTAGTCCTTTTTCTTTTGGTTTAGCCCCCGCGCTTTTGAAAAATAGTGCCCGCCGTCCTGAGAGGCAGCTTTACCCGTAGGCCCTCGGGTTTTTATACGAAATTATGTTTTAGGTCCCTGGTTTCTTTCAAAAACACCCCTGGAAGCCTAAAACTCTCACCAGGAAGCCCCTAGAGCCCGTTTTAAGAGTAGTTTCCTCGTTTTAACTCCGATTTCAGTGGTTTTCGAGCTCATGTGTTTGTAGTAAAGCGTACAGTAACTCTAAAGCCTTCTTTTCATCTTTTGTTTATGTTTGGTGTACTGTTCTAATTAAATACCTTGTTTGCATGTATGTGTGGATGCTTGTGTGGTGATCGATGTGAGTAGTTGACGAGCCGTTCGAGTTCGCCGACGACCCCGTTCCCGAAGAGCAGGTGCAGCAGCAGTTAGCTGAGGAAGGCAAGTATAACACGGATAATCCTTGATTACCTATACACCATTTAATCATATATTCATACGCATGGGTCTAATTTTGTGATACACTAAGGGTGTTCCTAGTCTTTATCTTATTCCTTGTTTACCCGGGTTATATGCATTATGGTTAGTATTTGCTATGCGCTGCAATCAACATTTATTTTAATGTTAATATTGAATTAATGGTTCACTTCAATGATGACTAAAACATGCTTTTTAGCAACATGGTTTGGGGAACTAGAGCATGTGCTTCGTCCTTTGTTCTAGTGTCTCTATAAGGTTTGGTCTAGGGAATTAGAGCATGTGCTTTGTGCTTTGTTCTAATGTCTCTCCGTAAGGTCCGGTTCTAAAAGCGGCAACCCAGGAACTTGTTCGCCGCCGTTGGAACTATAATGGCTCTGGTCTTGGATAACTAGCTTGTACGTCTCTAGCTCGCCAGTGGTTACCGAAAGGCATATGTGGGGAGCATGGGTGAGAGTATAGTTTGATCCATCGAGGACGGATTTATCCGTTGGCTATGTCTTGTTCGGCAAAGTCCTGTGATGTAAGTGCTCGATGTACGGCAGCTTCACACGTTGCGATGATTGCGCTCTCGCTCTGGACGCCATTGACCCCCTCACGTTGCGTCCTGAGTGTACATCAATCTCGATGCCTTGAGTTATGCTGCCTATGTTGAACCAAAACAGCTACTATGCTTGTTAGGGTGTTATGTGAAGGTGTCCCTGTGGACTTGAGGCTCTACTAGTTATGAAACGTTTGCGTTTAATAAGACTTCCACTGTGTTATTTGTTTAAGACTATGTCTTGTGTTAAACTCTGATGTAAACTAGTTTATTCGAGCATTGGGTTCTCTGTGATTTAATATTTGTAATCTATATGTGTTCTATGGACATCCTGGGCACGCATATAGAAGTATTCGGATTTCTTAGAAATCTGGGTGTTACAAAGTTGGTATCAGAGCGAGGTTGACTGTAGGATCACAGCCTAGATAGAACGGTCGATTAGATTTTGCTTAACCCTTGCTCTTTTGTTATCTTCTACCTTGGAGTTGAGTTTCTGTTGAAAAATGGTGTTCTGTCCTACCTCTGTCCATTGTGAAAAGTTTCTAACTTTTGCTTACTCTTTCATCTTGTTTCTATAGCTGGCTCGCACGAGGCAGACCCCCCGAAGGCCCAAGATGTCGGAACTCCCGTACCGTGTCGCAGAGTACCCGCTGAAGAGGCAGAACCCGGACACCTACAGAGACTGGGTGCAGATGCGAAAGCAACAGGAGCTTCAGAGACATCAGGTCGCAGAAGAGCCACAGCAGGAGCCTGAAGAGGAGGAACCCGAGGAGCGAGAGCATGAGACTTCGGAGTCCGCAGTAGGTGAGGAAGAAGACCAGATGGTGGCTGCAACTGATGATGAAGAGATGGACGCCGACACTGGAGACGCGTCCGATGATGATGAAGTGCCCCGAAGCCCTACACCTGTCCTGTCCCCGCGCCAGATAGCTCCACACATGCCCCGGTGGATCGTGTACAAGTTCGTCCGGGATGGAGGCGACCACTTCTACCACAACAGGCTTCTCCGAGTGCTTCGTACCCGCTACCGCTTCGGTCGTGTTGGTTTGGAGTACCGCAGTGAGTGGTGAACGCATGTTCTCTACCGCAGCTTCTGGAGGACCGCAGTGCACGTGAGGGTGACCGATGAGGTGGCAAGGGCTGCTCGTGAGATATCGGTTCACTACGCTATGTCTGACCGTGATACCCAGGAGGCAGGGATCGCTGATGCTACACGCCAAGCCTACCACGTCTACCGCCACAAGTGCTTCGCCAAGATCAAGGACGAGCCAGAGAGGTACCACCCCCGCCGCAAGAGTGGCGCCACAGCTTGCACCATCGCATCTACCGCCAACGTTGAAGACCCCCAGCTTGCTTCTACAGTGGCGCTTGTGGCTACTCTCAACACAGAGTTTAATGCTTTGTTTGATGAGAATGCCATGCTGAGGAGGAAGCTCACCGCCATGCAGGAAAAGAATGAGGAGCTGCAGCACCCGTTGGGAGGACCCGCACCCCGCAGCCCAGAGTACCGTGCAGAGTCACCACAGCGCAGGAGGCCACGCTACAACTCCCCTGCCGCCCACACCACCGTCGACCCCTAGATGCTTCTACAAAGTTGTAATAGGGATCGAGTAGTACGTTTTGAGTCAAAAAAAAAGAGTCGAGTCTTAGTCTGCCGAGTCGTGTGTGAGCCATGTCTTTAAATGTTTGGATAATTTATTATTATGCTTATGTGTGATTTGGATCTTTGTAATGATTGTGATGAGCGTGGATGAAAGTCTGCCATCATCTAGTATTGGATTAAGGTATAAGGAATTTAATGAATAAATAGTTGGGTTCTTAATCTCTTTTGCACATCATCTACTATCTTTCATGTCACCCGAGTACCCTATCTTGTCAGTGGCTTGCTTCTGTTCTTCACACTGGTTCAGATATGACTGTGAATGTGAATGTTGGGGTTTTGATCAGTGATTGTTTCATGAATGACAGATGGTTGGGACAAGAGGAGCGTCGGGTGCTGGCAACCAGAACCAGCCGGCCACCATGGAGGATTTGGTCCACATGCAGACATAGACGATGCAGCAGTTGACTCAGGCCATAGCCTTGATACAGCAGAACCTTTAGAACCCACCTGTCCAGCCGCCTCCCCAGCCCATCAGGGACAGAAGGGGAGAATTCTTGAAGGGGCGCCCGCCAAAGTTCTCTCGCGCCAAGGACCCGATGGAAGCTGAAGACTGGATCATGGCTGTGGAGAGACAGCTTGACATTGCTCAGTGTGATGACAGGGAGAAGGTGCTCTACGCCTCAGGGCAGATTGAGGGAGCCGCTCTAGACTGGTGGGAGGGGTACCAATATGCGCACCCCAATCGCAACCAGATCACCTGGCAGCAGTTCAGTGACGACTTCCGTGCTCACCATGTGCCTGAGGGACTGATGATCCTGAAGAAGAAGGAGTTCCTAGCACTGACGCAGAAGGGGATGAGTGTCACTGCCTACCATGACAAGTTCCTTGAGCTAGCCCGCTACGCACCAGATGGGGTGTCAACAGACCGGAAGAGGCAGACTCGCTTCCGAGGTGGACTCCAGGATGCCCTGCAGCTGCAGTTGATGTGCATCACCTTTGCAACCTTCGGCGAGTTGGTCGATGGTGCTCTGATGGTGGAGCACAAACGTCGTGAGATAGAGGACAAGAAGAGGAGAATCATGAACCAGCAGTCTGGCAGCAATGTCCGCCCCCGCTACAACCCCCAGTAGGTGAATCAGCAGCGCACTCAGGGTCAGTCAAGCCTTCTGAATCGCGGCTAGAACCAACAGCGTCCCCAGTATCCACCACAACAGCAGCAGCAGTGCTACCAGAACGTGCAGCAGAACACTCAGTCTAACACCATTCCTGTCGGCCCAAGGGCATGCTACCACTGTGGTGAACATGGACACTATGCTAACTCTTGCCCTCGGAAGGTACAGAACTCCCCTGGTCAGAATAGCAACCAGAAGACAGGACCCCAACCAGCTCAGAATAGGAATCAGCAGCAGGCACAGGGGAACCATGACCAGCAGAACTACGCCAAGGGCAGGCTCAACCATGTGGGAGCAGAGACTGCAGAAGGAGCCACATATGTGGTAGTCGGTACGTTTCCAGTCAACTCACAACCTGCTACAGTTTTGTTTAATTCTGGAGTTTCGCATGCTTTTATATCTGCTGAATTCGTGAAAAAGAACTTGATGCTTATGCAACCTATGGGGAATACCATGTTGGTTAACTCACCGGGGGGAGAACTTCGGGCCGCATTATATTGTCCTAATGTAGCAGTTAACATAAGGGGGGTAGACTTTATAGCGCACCCTATAGTCCTGAACTCTATCGAAATGGATCTGATTTTGGGAATGCGCTGGCTAGCGAAGTACGATGCAGTCATACAGTGTTCCAAGCGGGCAGTTCAGTTAGTGGCTCCGTCAGGAGAGAAGATCGAGTATCAAGTAGCTAAGTCCGCAAAGCATGGTCAGGCCAATCACGCTGAAGGCATGGAACTGAAGGACATTCGGGTGGTGAACGAGTATCCAGATGTGTTTCAAGATGAATTGCCAGGTATGCTTCCGGAATGTGAAGTTGATTTTTTTATTGAACTTATGCCTGGAACAGCACCCATAGCTAAAAGACCGTATAGAATGGGGGTAAAAGAATTAAAGAAACTTAAAGAAGAATTGAGGGACCTATTAGCAAATGGGTATATTGGTCCTAGCTCTTCGCCTTGGGGAGCTCCAGTGTTGTTTGTTGATAAGAAAGACGGGACACAGAGGATGTGCATAGACTATCGAGCCCTTAATGAGGTCACCATCAAGAACAAGTATCCACTGCCGAGGATCGATGATCTCTTTGACCAGTTGAGGGGAGCTTGTGTGTTCTCCAAAATCGATCTCAGATCGGGCTATCATCAGATGAGAATTCGGGTGACAGATATCCCCAAGACAGCTTTCACTACTCGGTATGGCTTGTACGAGTTCACAGTTATGTCTTTTGGGTTGACTAATGCACCGGCCTACTTCATGTACTTGATGAATAGTGTGTTCATGGATTATCTCGACAAGTTTGTCGTGGTGTTCATTGATGATATTCTGGTTTTCTCCAAGAATGAGGAGGAACACGAAGAACACTTGAGGTTAGTGATGCAGAGGCTCAGGGAGCACCAATTGTATGCTAAGCTGAGCAAGTGTGAATTCTGGCTGAAGGAGGTATCATTCTTGGGGCATGTGTTGTCAAATGGAGGTGGAGCAGTTGATCCGAAGAAGGTCAGAGATGTGTTGAATTGGGTGCCGCCGCAGAATGTCAGTGAAATCAGGAGTTTCCTCGGAATGGCAGGCTACTATCAGCGCTTTATTGAGGGATTCTCCAAGATTGCCAAGCCCTTGACATCATTGCTAGAGAAGAATACTAAGTTTGTGTGGACACCGCAGTGCCAAGCTTGCTTTGAAGAGTTGAAGAAAAGGCTGACCACGGCTCCAGTATTGGTACTGCCAGATGTTACTAAGAGCTTCTCAGTCTATTGTGATGCGTCTCGTCAAGGATTGGGATGTGTACTCATGCAGGAGGGTAGAGTTGTGGCATATGCATCTAGACAGTTGAGGAGACACGAGCTGAATTACCCGACACATGATCTGGAATTGGCAGCCGTGGTACACGCGTTGAAGATCTGGAGGCATTATTTGATTGGGCACAAGTGCGATATCTATACCAACCACAAGAGCCTTAAGTATGTGTTCACGCAATCCGAGTTGAACATGAGGCAACGTCGTTGGCTTGAGAAAATCAATGACTTTGAGCTAGAGATTCATTACCATCCAGGGAAGGCTAACTTGGTGGCCGATGCTTTGAGTAGAAAGAGTTACGTGAATGTGCTGGCGAGTCAGAATTTGCCCGAAGAGCTTAGCTGGGAATTTGAACGCTTGAACTTGGGTATGGTAGCCAACGTGACTGAGCTAGAAGTAGAGACAACTCTTGAACAGGAGATCCGAAAAGGTCAATTGGAGGATGAGGAAATCAAGGAATTGATTAAGAAGGTTGGGACAGATAAAGCGCTAGGATTCCGATTGGATGATCAAGGAACAGTGTGGTATGGTAACAGAATAGTGGTGCCAAATCAGCAGCATATCAAGGATGTTATCTTACGGGAGGCACACGAGTCGGCATATTCCATTCACCCAGGACGTACCAAGATGTAGTTGGACCTCAAGGAAAGATTTTGGTGGTGTGGTTCGAAGCGGGATGTGGCAGCACACGTAGCTCTTTGCGATGTATGCCAGAGAGTCAAGGCCGAACATCAGAGACGGGCAGGTTTGCTTCAGCCTCTGAAAATACCAGAGTGGAAATAAGAAGAAGTGGGTATGGACTTCATAACAGGACTGCCTCACGCACAGAGAGGTTATGACTCTATATGGGTGATCGTGGACCGATTGACGAAGGTGGCTCACTTTATTCCGGTGAAGACTACTTATTCCGGTGCCAAACTTGCAGAGTTGTACATGGAGCGGATTGTATGTTTGCATGGGGTACCAAAGAAGATAGTGTCAGACTGAGGCAGTCAGTTCACGTCACACTTTTGGCGCAAGTTACATGAGTCCATAGATACTAAGCTTCACTTCAGTTCAGCTTGCCATCCACAGACAGACGGTCAGACCGAAAGGACAAATCAGATACTGGAGGATATGTTGAGGGCATGTGCATTACAGTATGGGAACAGTTGGGAGAAGAGTTTCTGTTATGCAGAGTTCTCATACAACAACAGCTACCAACAGAGTCTCAAGATGTCACCGTTTGAGGCTTTGTATGGAAGAAAGTGCAGGACACCGTTGTTCTGGAATCAGACCAGAGAAGGTAAAGTATTTGGACCTGAGATCTTGAAGCAGGCAGAAGAGCAAGTGCAGGTTATCAGGCAGAATCTGAGGGCAGCCCAGACAAGGCAGAAAAGTTATGCAGATGTAAGGCATCGAGATCTCAGCTTCGAAATTGGCGACTTCGTATATCTCAGTGTGTCACCAATGAGGGGTGTGAAAAGATTCAACGTCAAAGGCAAGTTAGCACCTCGATACATTGGACCTTTCTAGATTTTGGAACGGAGAGGTGAAGTGGCTTATCAGTTAGAGTTACCAGAGAGGTTGGCAGGAGTGCACGATGTGTTTCATGTATCACAGCTGAAGAAGTGTTTACGGGTGCCAGAGGAACAGATTCCGCTAGAGGAGTTGAATGTGCCGGAGGACCTTACCTATTAGAAGTATCCGGTCAAAATCTTAGAAGAGTCTGAGAGGGTCACCAGGAATAAAGTGGTACGTATGTGCAAGGTTCAGTGGAATCATCATACAGAGGATGAGGCAACATGGGAAAGGGAGGATGATCTCAAGGCATAATATCCACATCTTTTCCAATCCACTTCCGAATCTCGAGGACGAGATTCATCTTAAGGGGGTAGGTTTGTAACACCCTAAAATTTGCCCTAATTAAAATTTAGTAATTAAATAGCGTTTTATATTTATGTGCTCATGGAAAATGTAAGGAAAATAAAAATTTGAATAATTAAAAGCAAATATAGGGAATAGAAACATTATTGCTGCATTCATGCTGGAGCATTCCTTTTTTGATTGTTGAATTCAAATTTGAATTGGAATTTGAATTCAAATGAGTGTTTAAGTAAAAGAAAAACCTTTTCTTTTCTCTCTCCCTCACTCTCTCAGCCCGGCCCAGTTCTTTCCCTTCTCCACCGCGTGGCCCACCGCAGCCTGCCGCCGCAGCCAGGAACCCCCCCCTACACGCCAAACCCTAGCCGCCATTGGGTATTGCCGTCGCCGTCGCCAATTAGCCGCTCCTCCGCTCCATTGCCGCCAAGAACCCGCCCCGGAGCTCCGCCGTGAGGTGAGGAACTCGTCGAGCTCGTTTCCCCTCTTCCACTCGCTCTCCCGCGCTTGCGCAAGCTCGCCATCGTAATCCAACCACCGCCGCTCCTCGCCAGCTGCCACCCTTGCCCAAGCCTCGAGCGCAACCCCCAAAACCGATTCCCCGTCGCCTTCTCTCTCTCCCAAGCCCTCCACGGCGAGCTTTGGAGCTCTATAGCGCCGGCGGTGCTCGATTCCGGCGAGGATCCCGCGATGCGCCGCCGTCGGCCACCGCACCCCGACGACCTAAAAGCCCCAATCAACCAGAGCCGTCCGATCCAATCTGGACGACCCAGATCCAAACCCGAGCCCGGTCTACCGTGGACCCGTGGACCGCGGTCTACGGCCGGTCCACGGCACAGTAATTGTGACGTTAGTCGACGTCAGCCATCAGCCGCCGCCTTGGTGTTTTTGCAAAAGAGCCCCTTCTGTTTTTGGAAATCAACCCGCGGTCCACCTCTATTCAAAAATAATTACAGTTTAGTCCTTTTTCTTTCGGTTTAGCCCCCGCGCTTTTGAAAAATAGTGCCCGCCGTCCTGAGAGGCAGATTTACCCGTAGGCCCTTGGGTTTTATACGAAATTATGTTTTAGGTCCCTGGTTTCTTTCAAAAATACCCCTGGAAGCATAAAACTCTCACCAGGAAGCCCCTACAGCCCGTTTTAAGCGTAGTTTCCTCGTTTTAACTCCGATTTCAGTGGTTTTCGAGCTCATGTAGTCGTAGTAAAGCGTACAGTAACTCTAATGCCTTCTTTTCATCTTTTGTTTATGTTTGGTGTACTGTTCTAATTAAATACCTTGTTTGCATGTATGTGTGGATGCTTGTGTGGTGATCGATGTGAGTAGTTGACGAGCCGTTTGAGTTCGCCGACGACCCCGTTCCCGAAGAGCAGGTGCAGCAACAGTTAGCTGAGGAAGGCAAGTATGACACGGACAATCCTTGATTACCTATACACCATTTAATCATATATTCATACGCATGGGTCTAATTTTGTGATACACTAAGGGTGTTCCTAGTCTTTATCTTATTCCTTGTTTACCCGGGTTATATGCATTATGGTTAGTATTTGCTATGCGCTGCAATGAACATTTATTTTAATGTTAATATTGAATTAATGGTTCACTTCAATGATGACTAAAAGATGCTTTTTAGCAACATGGTTCAGGGAACTAGAGCATGTGCTTCGTGTTTTGTTCTAGTGACTCTAAGGTTTGGTCTAGGGAATTAGAGTATGTGCTTTGTGCTTTGTTCTAATGTCTCTCCGTAAGGTCCGGTTCTTAAAGCGGCAACCCAGGAACTTGTTCGCCGCCGTTGGAACTATAATGGCTCTGGTCTTGGATAACTAGCTTGTACGTCTCTAGCTCGCTAGTGGTTACCAAATGGCGTATGTGGGGAGCATGGGTGAGAGTATAGTTTGATCCATCGAGGACGGATTTATCCGTTGGCTATGTCTCGTTAGGCAAAGTCTCGTGATGTAAGCGCCCGATGTACGGCAGCTTCACACGTTGCGATGATTGCGCTCTCGCTCTGGACGCCATTGACCGCCTCACATTGCGCCCTGAGCGTACGTCAATCTCGATGCCTTGGGTTATGCTGCCTATGTTGAACCAAAACGGCTACTGTGCTTGTTAGGGTGTTATGTGAAGGTCCTCGTAGCATAAGTTCTTTTGGATTTATGTGACCAGCGGGTAAAGGGCAAAACCTCTGCAGAGTGTTGATCTATCATGATAGCCGTGCTCACGGTTATGAGCGGCCTAGATCCTTTTTGATTAGAAGATGATGTTAGAGGATGATGTTGGAATATTCTATAATTACTTATACATTATTATTAATGGGTTTATACCTGGGTTTCTACTCATTTGTAGTAATTTGGATGGTAATAAAATGAAACTACTAAAAGTGCTATTGCAGTTTAACCGTGTCAAGCCTTTTGTTCTTACATAACCCGTGTTATACTTGTTAAGTAAGATGGTTTACTTACACTTGCAACTATTCAACAAAATCCCGGATGGGTAACAGATGGAGCATTGAATGATCAGTCGCTTGCTAAGTTTCCGGAGGATCTGCCGTACTTCTAGCTGTGTTCAACCAGTCGGTGTCCCTGTGGACTTGAGGCTCTACTAGTTATGAAACGTTTGCGTTTAATAAGACTTCCGCTGTGTTATTTGTTTAAGACTATGTCTTATGTTAAACTCTGATGTAAACTATTTTATTCGAGCATTGGGTTCTTTGTGATTCAATATTTGTAATCTATATGTGTTCTGTGGACATCCTGGGCACGCATATAGAAGCATTCGGATTTCTTGGAAATTTGGGTGTTACACCTTGACGCCGATGGTATCAGCGATGATGCGGTAAAAACTGCTGAGTTGTTTGTTGGGATCTGAATTTGAGGCATAACCAATGATGTTGTTGCTGAAAAACTTCCTTGCATAATCGGTCTCGATGCCGATTGCATCTGTCCGATCGGCAGATCGGATGTTGAGCCATTGTACACCTGAGAAAATGCATGTTTTGCAGTCCTTGCCTGAACATCTTGCTGAAGCATCAACTTCAAACGGAGGAAGTTGTTGATATGCTGGGCCTTTAAATTGAAGATCACCATCACGCAGTGAGCGAATCACTTGATTATGTAACTCATTACCTAAGACTTTGCTTTGATTTGCGAAAGCATGATGGACTGCTTCATTTATTATCTCATGTATCATTCCAGGTGTCTCAGCTATTTTGACTTCATGAGGCAATGGAAAGTCAGTTTTCTTGATAGCTTGGCCTCGTTTAGTAGTACTGAATGACTTTAAGCATAAAAGTTCAAAATCTTCAACTGCTCTTGCCACTTCAGCCTTCTGTTCGTCATTAAGATCTTCTTTAATAGTATCAATGACATTCTGATTCCCAATGTCAAAATGACCACCTTGCTTCTTTGACATGATTGAAGTTGTTTGGTCCCCCTGGGCGTGCCAAAAGTGTGTTGACGCAAAAATCGGAAAAGATCTTCACGTGCTAGCACACGAAATTGGCTGTGACCGATGATGCAGGGTGTGCCAGTCAATCTGACCTGTTGATTGACAAGGAAAATCGGACATTAATAACACAATGAAATCGGCTGGGTTTCCGATTTGACGATGAATACCAGATCGGCAATGAATTCCGATCTATGATAGAGAGTCGTCTAGATCAGCCGATTCCGATGCAAAGCAGAGTAAGATTACTAAAAATGTAACCTAACAAGCTAAGCAGAACAACACTTAGAATAGATCTAAACGGCCATATCAGATCCGATAATATAGTATAAATAATAGCCGATCAAAGCTTATTCTAAGCTGGATAAGGGTTGAATAAAATCTAAACGAAGCAACAGCGATGCGCCAGATACTAAAGCGTAGATGTTTCCTCGATAACTGTCGAATAATCCCAAACGAAACAACAGCGATACGCCTGTTGCTAAGGCTTGGATCTTACTCAGTAATACGGGACTTACAGGCAAGCCTTGAGATATGATCACCCTCGACGTGCCCAAAAGAACTCGCGAAAAAGAAAGACGAAGTCGTCAACAAATGTATGTAAGATGCGAAAAGGTATAAAGGTTTGTTTGATGTTGGTGTGTACCCCCTTCTATGACCACGCAGGGTCGATATATATACCTTGATAGCTATGACTCCTAAACGTATACGACACACTTACTTGACGCAAAAGAAAAGATCTTTCTTACAACCGTTTATGACTCAAACTTTTTAAAAATAACTGACTCTTTATTCCGGTCCTTCTATAAGCTTAACCTGGTAACTTCCTAGGACTCCTCCACATCATCACCCTTTTCTCTGATTTTGACTCTTATCGGACTCTGACTCTGATTCAAATTGCTCTTCCTCTCGGACTTCGATTCTGATTTGAACTGCTTCATTTCACGGACTCCAATTCCGATTCTGTACCTCTGCTTCACTTTTGGCACCGATGTGACCTATCAGAATCACACGGTACAGTGAACACAGATCAGTCAACAAGGTTTAAGGTACCGGTACGGGAGGCAGTCTTCTTTCCTCACCCTCTCAAGTAACCTCCTACACCTGGCTCCAAGTCATAAACCACTAGAGGGTCCAAACCCCCTAGGGTCTACCAGGTGACCCAGAAGTCACTCTGCCCTGATATAAGATCGGGTTGTTATTACCCACACCGGTAAGACCTAATAAGGTCAAAATCACCATACACCTTCCCAGTTTTATCCCCACACTCACGCCAAGAATATCTATCACATATCCCACACACAAGCAAGCATAGCATCTCATCATCATCATATAACAAGGTACGATATGATAAGCAGTAGGTAACAAGACATACGATAAGTAAACAGGCTATGCAAGGTTCACAGCTCAAGCAACACATGCATGCGCTAGCGTTACTAATGAGCAATGCCTATAGGTATTCAGATAAGCAGTCGGGCGTGAACCTGAGCGAGTGGGGTAGTCGTCCTGCTCGGTGAAGTGGTCCTCTTCGGTCAGTGCTCCTCTGGCGGCAGCTCCTGTTCGTAACTTAGAGTAAGTCTAGGGGCCTATTTGCAAATAAGAGCCAAAAGGAACCCAAGAAAGACCCAAATAACTTCAATTGCAATTTTAAAGTGTTATTCATGATTTTAGAAAATTATAGAAGTTGATCTCACATTTTTCTGAGTTAAACTCAATTAGTTATGAATTTTCTAAGTTTAAAGCATTTTCTGAAATTATTAAACATATTTTGGAGAACAGAAAACCCAGGAAAAACCACAGCGCGACACGTGGCCTCTGACGTCATCATGACGCCATGCTGATGTCATCACATGGGCCACCGGGTGATGACGTCAGCAGTGAGCCCTGCTGACGTCATCGTTGACCGGTCAGCGGTCAACGGTCAAAGTCAAAAGGTCAGTGGGCCCTACACGTCAGCGCGTGGGTCCCAGCGGTCAGTGGGGTGTGGTCACCGACAGGTGGGCCCCCGCAGTCAGTGTGGTCGGGCAGGCTCGGCTCGCGGGCCGTATGTCGTCATGGGCCGAGTGCGGCTCACAGCGGCGCGGCCCAGCCCACACGAGACGCGGCCCAGGGATCCGCTGTGGCAGCGCAGCGATCCCGTGTGGCCAGCGCTGTGTGGCCAGCGCCGTGCGTGCGTGGGGGTGGCGCCGCGAGCGCGCTTGCCAGGCGTTCGGCGAAATGCCGCAACGGCATGGCCGAACGCCGGCGAGCGAGCGCTCGACGCGTTCCCGTGCACGCGCGGCTCCGTGTTCGTGTGTGCGCGTGCGCGTTCACGTGCGCAAGCCAGCGCATTGCGCACGAGTGCGTGCGCGAGCGTGGCGAGGCACCGCGACGCGGCTCGGCGGCCGGAACGGCTCGCCGCGACGGCGAACTCGCGGGGCAGCGGCTACGCGCGCCCGCGGTCGCGTCCAAGGCCAAAATATGCCTCCTTGGGCTCCTGCAAAGCGGCTCGACGGCCGGACAGTGGGGATGGGGTCCTACGGTGGCGGCGCACTAAGGCTGGCTCACGGCGACCCACCGGAGCAGAGCAGAGACGCGGCGAGGGAGAAAGGGCTCACCTTGGGCTTAAAGAGGAGGGGCTAGGCGGTGCAGGGCGGTTGGCAAGGCCGTGTCGAGTCGAAGCAGACCAGCGTGGAGTAGAGGTGCGGCTCTGCGCGTCTTCTTCGTCTCCGGCGGCGGCGTGGTCGACATCGGGGCACGGCTCATGGTGGCGCGGTGTTGTCCTTCTCCCGCAAGCTCCGGCTTGGCTTCGGGCAACGGCAAGGCGCCTCCTTGCCGTGGCCCTCCCCCTTCTCCTCCTCCTCTCCCTTCTCCTTCTTCTCCGGTGGCGGCGGGTGGAAAGGGGCAAAAACCCCAAATTGGCGGCTAGGGTCGCAATTGGGGTTGGCTAGGGTTTATATAGGGCAGAGGCTAGGGTTAGAGGAGGTTCGCGAGGTGGTTGGTAGGGTGAGCGGCGAGGATCCTCAGCGTCCACGCTGGCGGACACGCGGAGAGCATCCGCGGGAGCGGCGGCTAGGGTTTCGAGGGGTAACAGGGGTTCACAGGTAGCGCGGGGCGAGCAGCGCACGTGAGTGGCTTCTGGAGGGTTCCCGCGGCGCGGCTGGGGCAGCGCGGGAAGGCGGCCGACGACGGGGTCATGCGAATCACGTGACCCTGTCAGGAGGTAGGGTGTAAAGCTGACAGGTGGGGCCGGCCTGTTAGCGAGAGGAAAGAGGACCGGTTGCGCGTGGGGAAGAGAAGAGGCAGCGCCGATAGGTGGGGCCGGCGGAACAGAGAGAGAGAGAGGGAGAGCGCGGCACGATAGCTCGGCGCCGACAGGTGGGTCCCGCCTATCAGTGAGAGCGAGGGCGCGAGCGCGGCTGGGCTGACGGCCTGCTGGGCTGCGACGCGCGCGCGCGAGAGAGAGACAAAGACAGATGGGCCGGGCTGGTTCCAGGTGTATGCCGGGATTCCGGGTTAGTTTAGGTTAGGGCCCAAGTTAGCTTTAGGTTTAGAATTCGAATTTAAATTCAAATTCAAACCCCACACAAAGACCCAAATGAAATCCAGAGAAAAATCCAAATGCCACCCTAGCATTTAAATGGTCCTTAAGTAATAAATCAACTTTTTCTAGGAATTTTTGGGAGAGAAATGCTGACATCCTTAAGGCAAGCCAAACTTTTCAAGCACAACAAAAGTTTTAAAAGTTTTCTCAATTTGAAAAATTAGTGGACTGTTACAGACTCCCCCCCTTAAAAGAATCTCGTCCTCGAGATTTAAGAACTAACCTCTGTCTCGAAGAGATACGGGTACAACTCCTTCATCTTGGCTTCCTTCTCCCAGGTAGCTTCTCGTTCTGTGTGATTGCTCCACAACACCTTGCATATTGGAATGCTCATCCTTCTGGTCCCTTTCGTTGCCCGGTCCAAGATCTTCACCGGGTGCTCCAGGTACTCCAGGGTCACCTGTAGATCTAGCACATCTGTCAGGACTTGTTCCTCCGGAACTCTCAAGCACTTTCTCAGCTGAGATACATGAAACACCGGATGCACTCCCGCAAGCTCCTGGGGTAGCTTGAGTTGGTAGGCCAAACTGCCAACTCTCTTCTCTATCTGGTATGGGCCGACGAACCTTGGCGCAAGCTTCCCTTTTACATGAAATCTCTTTATGCCTCTGAGTGGTGAAAGCTTGAGGTAGACGTAGTCCCCGACCTCAAAGGTTAACTCCCGTCTCCTCTTATCGGCGTAGCTCTTCTGTCGGGTCTGGGCTATCTTGAGGTTCTCTCGGATCTTGGCCACATTCTCTTCAGCTTGTTTGATCATATCCGGTCCAAAGATGATCCGTTCTCCGGTCTCGGACCACATCAAAGGTGTCCTGCACTTCCTTCCGTAGAGAGCTTCAAAAGGTGACATCTGCAGGCTCTTCTGATAGCTGTTGTTGTAGAGAATTCGGCATATGCCAAGCTTTTCTCCCAGTCCGACCCGTAGGTCAACACACAGGCCCTCAACAGATCCTCCAGGATCTGGTTTACTCTTTCTGTCTGCCCATCTGTCTGCGGGTGATAAGCTGAGCTATACTTCAAATCAGTCCCCAGAGTCCTGTTCAAACTCTGCCAGAACCAAGAGGTGAACTCCGATCCTCGGTCCGATACTATGCTCTTGGGCTCACCATGGAGCCTCAAGATGTGTTCCACATAGAGCTCCGCTAGCTGCTCCACCTGATGTTTCTCCTTGATAGGTATGAAGTGAGCTATCTTGGTCAACCGGTCGACGATGACCCATATGGCATTATGGCCCCACTGCGAGCGCGGCAAACCAACCACAAAATCCATGCCAATTTCATCCCATTTCCACAAGGGAATCTCCAGGGGTTGAAGCAGCCCTGCTGGTCTTTGATGTTCGGCCTTAATTCTCTTGCAAGTGTCGCATCGGGCTACCTACGTGGCGATGTCTCCCCTTATATTTTTCCACCAGAAACGATCCTTCAGATCCTAATACATTTTCGTGCTACCAGGATGTATTGAGTATCTCGAGTGGTGCGCCTCCTTCAGGAGGGTTTCTCGGATCTCCTTGCTTCGGGGCACACAGATGCGATCCCCAAGCCAAACAGTGCCTTCTTCATCGACCCGATAGTCGGCCATCTTGCCTTCAGCTTGGAGTCTCAGGATTTTCTTGATTTCGGGACATTCCTTCTGCGCCTGCTTGATTCGGTCCTCTAGGTCGTACTTCACCCTCAGCTCTTGTAGCTAGACTTGCTCTACGATCTCCAGCTTCATCTCTAAGAGTTCCTCATATAGCTCGGGCTGGCTCTCCTTTACCATGAGGTTGTTGCAATATACCTTGCGGCTCAGAGCGTCTGCCACTACATTGGCCTTGCCCGGGTGATACTGTAGGTTCACATCATAGTCCTTGATCAACTCCAACCATCTCCGCTGCCTCATGTTCAGCTCGGATTGCGTGAAGACATACTTCAAGCTCTTGTGGTCGGTGTAGACGTCACACTTGTTGCCGATTAGGTAGTGCCTCCATAACTTCAAGGCATGAACTACTGCTGCTAGCTCTAGATCATGGGTGGGGTAGTTCTGCTCATGCTTCCTTAGCTGGCGGGAAGCGTATGCCACAACCTTGCCTCCTTGCATCAGCACGCACCCGAGCCCCTGTCTCAAGGCGTCACAGTAGATAACGAAGTCCTTCTGAATATCTGGTAGGGCACTGGTGTAGTGGTAAGGTGGGTCTTGAGCTCTTGGAAGCTTGCGTCACACTTCTCGGACCACTCGAAAGGTGCATCTTTCTTGAGTAGTTCTGTCATTGGATTGGCAATCTTTGAGAAGTTCTCGATAAACCTTCGATAGTAGCCAGCCAAGCCCAAGAAACTTCTGATCTCCGAAACATTTTTTGGCTGCTGCCACTCGGATACAGCCTGAATCTTCTCGGGATCGACAGCAACTCCCTCTGCGGACAACACGTGGCCTAGGAAAGCCACCCTCTCCATCCAGAACTCGCACTTGCTGAATTTGGCGTACAACTGGTTCTGCCTCAGTTTTTCCAACATGATCCTCAGATGTTCCTCGTGTTCTTCCTCCGTCTCCGAGAAGATGAGAATGTCATCAATAAAAACCACAACGAACTTGTCCAATTCGTCCATGAAGACCTTGTTCATCATGTTCATGAAGTAGGCAGGGGCATTGGTTAGGCCAAAAGATACAACAGTGAACTCAAAAAGGCCATACCTGGTGGTAAAAGCCGTCTTAGGGATATCCTCTGGTCTGATCTTCATTTGATAGTATCCTAACCGTAGATCAATCTTGCTGAAGAACTTAGCCTTCCTCAGCTGATCAAGTAGGTCATCAATTCTTGGTAGCGGGTACTTGTTCTTGATGGTGACCGCATTGAGAATGCGGTAATCAACACACTTTCGCAGAGTACCATCCTTCTTCTTGACGAACAACACTGGTGATCCTCACGGTGAAGCACTCGGTCGGATGTAGACCTTCTCCGCAGCTCCTTCAGCTGCTTCTTCAGTTCTTCCAGCTCCACCGATGACATCCGGTAAGGTTGCTATGCAATAGGTGCTGTACCTGGTACCAAGTCGATCACAAACACCACGTCCCGATCTGGCGGAAGTCCCGGTAGCTCCTCTGGGAATATGTCTGGGAATTCGCGCACTACCGGAACGTCGTCCATGGTCTTCTCCTCCTTCGGCTCATCCTCTGTATCAGCTCTCTCAATAATCGGGCACAGCTGAGAGACTTGTGACGACTTGAGCGGTACCAACTCGACCTTCTCTCCCTCGGGATGAAACAAGGTGACAAGGCTTGGATCACAAGAGATTACGCCTTTATGAGCAGTCAACCAATCCATCCCAAGGATCACATTTATTCCATCTGACTTTAGGACCGTCAGGTTGCCCTGGAACTCCTGACCTCCCATCAGCATACGGACTCCTTTGCACACTAAGGTGCACCTCAAATCACCTAAGGGTGAGCTGGTGACTATAGGTCGCGCTCATAACTCAACAGGGAGAGTCTGCTTGTCAACAAATTGGGTCGAAACAAAAGATCCAATAGCCCCAGAGTCAAAAAGAACCAAAGCAGGTACATTATCAACTAAAAACTCACCGATCACCACGTCGGGCGCATCCCTGGCCTCCTCCTCTATAAGGTGGTTGAGGCGGCCTCGGACCTCCTGAGTCTGCGCTCGAGCTGGGGTAGGCGTGCCTCTCATAGCGGATCCCGGAGCGCGTGCTGGTGTAGCGGCTCCCCAATTCTCAGGACACTCGAATGAGCGGTGTCCGGGCTTCCCACATGCGTAGCAAGTGAAGGTTGGCTTCTGTGCTGGTGCTGGTCTGTTGAAACCCCCTCCTGGTGAGGCAGTAGAGCTGTTGCCCTGGGCACTGAAGAGAGTAGAGCTGTTCGCACCAAAGCTGCGCCCGAACTGGCTAGGTCCTGGACGGAAACCTCCACCTCTCTGCGGGTAGCTGGACTCAAACCTCAGAGCGGGCCTGTTTCGGTTCTGAAAATCTGGCTTCCTCTTCCTGCTCTTGAGACTGTCCTCCAGGTCGAGCCTTTCACGCTCGATAGCAATGGCGTGGTTGACCATGCTGCGGAAACTCCTATGCTCGGAAGTGACCAGTCCCTGGCGAATCCCACGGTGCAACCCTCTCTTGAACCACAGCTGCTTCTGATCATCGTTACGGGTCTCATCAGGGGCATACCTCATCATGCGCAAGAAGTGCTGCAGATACTCCTCGACACACAGGGTGCCCTGGGTCATAGTGCGAAACTCCTGTGCCTTCTGCAGCATCACCTTCTTCGGGATGTGGTGGTCCCGGAAAGCCTTGCAAAACTCGTCCCAAGTGATAGCAGCTGGGTTGGGATGAGTCTCACAAAAGCTGTCCCACCAGGCCTTAGCAGACCCGGTCATCTGGTGTGCGGCGATCACCACACACGCCTCATCATCACAGTCAGTGAGATCCAGCTTTGACTTGATAACCCTCAGCCAGTCCTCTGCATCCAACGGATCTGTGGAATGGTCGAAGGTGGGTGTCTTTAGACGGACGAATCCCTCAATCTTCTTCTGCAAGTCCACAACTGGTGGCTGGCGGTGACCTTGCTGTCTCGGCTGTCCTTGGAAGACGGCGACCATGTCAGTCATCCGCTCCATCACGCGAGTCTGTCTCTCGAGGATGTCTGCCAAGTTGGGAGCCTGGGGTAGCTGCTCCTGAGCTGGTGGCGCATTCCCCGGCGCTCCATTGCCTGCCACGGGCTGCGGCGTAGGATCTGCCTCGATCTCCTCCTCCTGGTCATTCCTCTGCTCCGCGTTGACCACTGGTGGCGGGTCAACGGGTGCAGGCGCGGGGGCAGGTGCCGGCACAGGCGCGGGCTACGGAACCCGTCCCCGAGCACGCCTCCTGCCTTGTCCCAAGGGTGCTGCTTCCTCCTGGGCGGCTTCCTCGAAGCGCGGGGCGAGCCTGTTGGATCACCGGATCGACATCTTCTGCACACAAGCATGGGTTGTAGATAAAGGGGGTCATGGGGGGTTAGCCTCACAGTCACACTAAGGGGTAGTATAACACATAAAGGGTTCATACAAGAAACAAAATAGTTTGCCAATTATAAATTCTACCAAACAGGGGTAACAACCATGAAACTCACGATAACATCCATTAAGAACCAAACACACCGGACAATGGATACATCAGAGCGGTGCCTCCAGGCTACTCCTAAACCTTGAAGAGCACACGCGAGGCGACTCTACATCGTGGTCACTTACAAAAGATGTGGTTCAACACTACCCACACAAGACTTGACACTAAGCATGACTGACTTGCCGGAATGGGTCCTCGGCTTACAAGATTATTCTAGGTATCTTACAACTCTGACTAGGTCTTGAACTCTACTGGTCGGTCACCTTCTCCTCCTGGGTCCGCTGGGCGCAAGCCCGGGTGTACTCCTCGAGGTGCACCTCAGACACTGGCCCCCAGAAGCACCGAAGGAAGGGATCGTCGCGGCGGGGCTTCTTGGGCGCGGGCACTGGTTCCTCTTCATGCTGCTGCTCTCCATCCTTGTACTCCACGAGAACCCACGCCTCTAGATCCCTCAGTCTCTGGGCCTCCCGTCGGTGGTACCCAAGCTCCTCCTCAGTACGAATCAGCTCGGCGTCCATCGTGTCCAGGTATCCCACGGTCTCGCGTAGCTGAGTACTCTTGCGGTCGAGTTCCTAGATCCGTTCCTCCAGCTCCTTCACCACCTCGGCGACCCTTGCCTGGTTGGTAACCCTCACTGTAAGATCCAACGTCATCGGCTGTCTAATAGCGTGAGCCTTCTGGTTGTTGAGATCTACCAGCTCTCGAAGCTCATCCATCAGCTCCTGGTTTGTCTTGTCAGTGACAACACGGTAGGTCTGCTGTTGTTGAAGGGCTTTGTTCCTTGCGGCGATGGCCCTTTTCTTCCGGCGCGTGAGATCATCACGGTGAATCTTGAAGGTTTCATGCTGCTCCTCCATCTCGTGCTGCCGAAGGGACCCTGCGATCACCTCCTCAACCAGTATCTTCTTCTCCTTGGAAAGCTGAAGGTTGCACCGCGTGAGCTCTGCCTTCTCCTCGGCAAGCTGGTTGATCTTCTTCTTGAGTTCATCCTTCTCCCTGCGTAGCATTCCCACATCCTGATCCCTGCGGTGAAGCTCCCGGTCCATGGCGTGGATGCAACGGGCGGCCACCCGGAGCTGCTCCTTTGGCTCTGCAAGGGCATCACGATGGTAGCGACGCACATTCTTTGCAAAGTGCTTCTGTGAGAAGAGTGCCTGAGGGAGATAGCGGTAGGGGTGTCCTCTAGCCTCTCGCTGATTTCAGCGTGTATCCACTTGATGGCCTCCCTTGCCGCTGTCTGGAGGGCATTGGCCGTGCCTTCCTCCTAAGCCTGCACGATGGTCCCCTTGAACCCGGGTACCATAGGATCTACTCCGATCCTCACGGTGACGACAGCCTGACCATCCTCCTTTGAACCCTGAACCTTCCCCTGGTAGATCGCCTTGGTGTTCAGTCCCGCTCTCTCGATCATCTCATCTAGTAGAGCTGGGAAACCTCGGTAGCTGGCGGGACTGATCTTGATTGGTCTCCATTCCTGGGGCTCCATCTGGACAAGGGAGAGGTCAAGTTAGCATGAGAGAAGAAGAAATTTTTCCAAAATAGTTCAAGGCGAGAAGTCAAATTTTTCAACATACAAGGCTTTATATACATTAGAGCGTAAGAGTGTCCTACTACTAACGGCCAATCCTAAGGCTGCGGTCTAGGGTCAAGCCTGGCTCTGGTACCAACTGAAACGACCCGGATTTTCCGATCTGAAAACCCGACTCCCTGTACCTATGTGGTAGTCCCTGGATCATTCGCTACCACATACAGAACTCGAAACAGTCGAATAACAGTTCCAAACCATTGATAAAGCATCACAGAGATAATAAGTTATTACAATCCCGAAACAGGGCTCAAATTATTCACCATGCAGGGCTAAGCAAGCAAAGTAAAGATAACTAGCGCTAGGAAGCTTGTCGGTAGATCACCATCTTCACGTCCCTTCCACAGGCGGGCTTGAGCGTAGACCGTCGCCTAATCGTACCAGTAGTCAAAGTTGGAGTTGAACTCCACCTCATCTCTCGGATACTCATTCTCTGTTCCCAAGGAATGGAACAGGTACACATCACCGACTGAATGCAGCTTTAAGTGGACTAACATACTAATGGTATACAATAATGACAAAGACAAGCAAAAAGGCTTGGGGTTTCCCTATGCGAGCGGCAATGTAAATATGTAAGCAACTTCATCCCATCCAAATCCCACGATACTGTCCCCGGGCGAGTCCCCTCACATGACGGGTTCCCGGCGGCACTCACCTCAACACACACCTCCAACTCTCGGCGATGAGCAGCTTCATTCCTGGCATCTCAAGAGGGATAACTGGATCCCAAGGCAGGCGGAGCGCTACCTACCTCTCCCCGGATACCCCTACATCCTCACACTCTCACCTATAGGGGAAGAGAAGCAGATCCCAAAGCAATAGCCGACCGGCTGAAGTAACACTGCTGTATCCATGACCAAGATCACGGCTATACGTATAGATCATAACACTCTGCAGAGGTTGTACACCTGTACCCAACCAGGGCTACGACTGGGGATCAACCAGTCAAGACGCCTTACACATTCCTGATCAACCAGGGCTACTCCTAGTAAGAATGGCACCCTCCTGATCTCCTGGGTCTGGCTGCCTTCGGTCGCACTCGTCGGCACCCAGGGAGGTGTGAAAGCATACCACCAGGGCTTCCCATTGGGGGTGTAAGGCACGGGCACTCACCCCTTACACATTCACAAACTGTGTTCTCTGCATTCGGGTGCCACCTTAGCTAGGCTAGTCGTTACCGGTCACATCTCAGGCAAGTTGGCGTGTACGGTACAGTGAACACAGATCAGTCAACAAGGTTTAAGGTACCGGTACGGGAGGCAGTCTTCTTTCCTCACCCTCTCAAGTAACCTCCTACACCTGGCTCCAAGTCATAAACCACTAGGGGGTCCAACCCCCCCAGGGTCTACCAGGTGACCCAGAAGTCACCCTGTCCCGATATAAGATCGGGTTGTTATTACCCGCACCGCTAAGACCTAGTAAGGTCAAAATCACCATACACCTTCCCAGTTTTATCCCCACACTCACGCCAAGAATATCTACTACATATCCCGCACACAACCAAGCATAGCATCTCATCATCATCATATAACAAGGTACGATATGATAAGCAGTAGGTAACAAGGCATACGATAAGTAAACAGGCTATGCAAGGTTCATAGCTAAAGCAACACATGCATGCGCTAGCGTTACTAATAAGCAATGCCTATAGGTATTCAGATAAGCAGTCGGGCGTGAACCTGAGCGAGTGGGGTAGTCATCCTGCTCGGTGAAGTGGTCCTCCTCGGTCAGTGCTCCTCCGGCGGCAGCTCCTGTTCGTAACTTAGAGTAAGTCTAGGGCCCTATTTGCAAATAAGAGCCAAAAGGAACCCAAGAAAGACCCAAATAACTTCAATTGCATTTTTAAAGTGTTATTCATGATTTTAGAAAATTATAGAAGTTGATTTCACATTTTTTTGAGTTAAACTGAATTAGTTATGAATTTTCTAAGTTTAGAGCATTTTCTGAAATTATTAAATGTATTTTGGAAAACGGAAAACCCAGGGAAAACCACAGTGCGACACGTGGCCTGCTGACGTCATCAGGACGCCATGCTGACGTCAGCACATGGGCCACCAGGCGATGACGCCAGCAGTGGGCCCTGCTGACGTCATCGTTGACCGGTCAACGGTCAAAGTCAAAGGTCAGTGGGCCCCACACGTCAGCGCGTGGGTCCCAACGGTCAGTGGGGGCTGGTTATCGACAGGTGAGCCCCCGCAGTCAGCTTGGTCGGGAAGGCTCGGCTCGCGGGCCGTATGCCGTCGTGGGCCGAGTGCGGCCAACAGCGGCGCGGCCCAGCCCACACGAGACGCGGCCCAGGGATCCGCTGCGGCAGCGCAGCGATCCCGTGCGGCCAGCGCCGTGTGGCCAGCACCGTGCCTGCGTGGGGGTGGCGCCGTGAGCGCGCCTGCCAGGCGTTCGGCGAAATGCCACAGCGGCATGGCCGAACGCCGGCGAGCGAGCGCTCGACGCGTTCCCGTGCACGCGCGGCTCCGTGTTCGTGTGTGTGTGTGCGTGTTCGCGTGTGCAAGCCAGCACATCGAGCACGAGTACGTGCACGAGCGTGGCGAGGCACCACGACGCGGCTCAGCTGCAGGAACGGCTCGCCGCGACGGCGAACTCGCGGGCCAGCGGCTACGCGCGCCCGCGGTCGCGTCCAAGGCCAAAAGATGCCTCCTTGGGCTCCTGCAAAGCGGCTCGATGGCCGGATAGTGGGGATGGGGTCCTACGGCGGCGGTGCACTAAGGCTGGCTCGTGGCGACCCGCTAGAGCAGAGCAGAGACGCGGCGAAGGAGAAAGGGCTCACCTTGGGCTTAAAGAGGAGGGGCTAGGCGGTGCAGGGCAGTTGGCGAGGCCGTGGCGAGTCGAAGCAGGCCGGCGTGGAATAGAGGTGCGGCTCGGCGCGTCTTCTTCGTCTCCGGCGGTGGCGTGGTCGACGTCGGGGCACGGCTCATGGTGGCGCGGCGTCGTCCTTCTCCCGCGAGCTCCGACTTGGCTCCAGGCAACGACAAGGCGCCTCCTTGCTGTGGCCCTCCCCCTTCTCCTCCTCCTCTCCCTTCTCCTCCTTCTTCTCCGGTGGCGGCGGGTGGAAAGGGGAAAAAACCCAAATTGGCGGCTAGGGTCGCAATTGGGGTTGGCTAGGGTTTATATAGGGCAAAGGCAAGGGTTAGAGGAGGTTCGCGAGGTGGTTGGTAGGGCGAGCGGCGAGGATCCTCGGCGTCCACGCTGGCGGACACGCGGCGAGCATCCGCGGGAGCGGCGGCTAGGGTTTTGAGGGGTAATAGGGGTTCACGGGTAGCGCGGGGCGAGCAGCGCACGTGAGCGGCTTCTAGAGGGTTCCGACGGCGCGGCTAGGGCAGCGCGGGAAGGCGGCCGGCGACGGGGTCATGCAAATCGCGTGACCCTATCGGGAGGTAGGGGGTAAAGCTGACAAGTGGGGCCGGCCTGTCAGCGAGAGGAAAGAGGAGCGGCTGCGCGCGCGGGGAAAAGAAGAGGCAGCGCCGATAGGTGGGGCCGGCAGAACAGAGAGAGAGGGAGAGCGCGGCACGATAGCTCGGCGCTGACAGGTGGGTCCCGCCTGTCAGTGAGAGCGAGGGCGCGAGCGCGGCTGGGCTGATGGCCTGCTGGGCTGCGACGAGAGAGAGAGAGAGATGGGCCGGGCGGGTTCCAGGTGTAGGCCGGGATTCCGGGTTAGTTTAGATTAGGGCCCAAGTTAGCTTTAGGTTTAGAATTCGAATTTAAATTCAAATTCAAACCCCACACAAAGACCCAAATGAAATCCAGAGAAAAATCCAAATGCCACCCTAGCATTTAAATGGTCCTTAGGCAATAAATCAACTTTTTCTAGGAATTTTTGGGAGAGAAATGAAGACATCCTTAAGGCAAGCCAAACTTTCCAAGCACAACAAAAGTTTTAAAAATTTTCCTAGTTTGAAAAATTAGTGGACTGTTACATCTGGCCACCACGTGTCCTTCCCTAGGCTGCGGGCAGCTTCCTGGTAGCTTACTTCCTGCAATATTCCTGTACGCCAGGCAACCGAGCGGCTTTTCCAGATGTCTAGCTCACCTGGCCTGTCGGGTGATGTCGGGAGGAAGCATTGGTCGCACGCTTCCTTCCCTTCTGAGCCAGGCCTTATCTGGGCTTTGGCCCATAAGCGCAACCGTCCATCCCCCGCCCTGGTCATGGAATTTGGCGAGATGAAGGAACTCCACCCCGGGTCAGACCGTCGCGGCGCGATCGGTTCTGGGTCAGGTGGGATGGAAGTCCCCGACCCTCGGGTCTGCCTAGTGTGACTGGGGTCGGGCGGGACGAAGACGCCCGACCTCCGCATGTTACGGTGTTCCTTTCCTTCCTTGGAGTCTGCCCCATTTAGTGCCATCAGCAGGTGTCGTGTTCTATGGGCCCACCTAATCCATGACTCTCACAGTAGCCCCTGACCTTGTGAGGGAGTAGGAGACTCATCCGCGAGGTCCCTTTCGCCCTTTAAGGGAACTGGATTGGGGGCGTCATGATGTGGGCGTGTCCGATGGAATGCCTCGGTGGCCGAACCATGGTGCCCAGCAAGCTATTTACGGTTAGTCTGAGTGAGGCCCCGACCCTCTCCACAAGGGGTCGGCGAAGGGCTTGCGCACCCGTCCTTGTAGCCCTCGAGTGGCCCAACCCCTTGTGGTTGCCGTGCACGGTCGATGGGGCGCGAGGGCTCGTCTCCTTGCTATGGTGCTAAATCAGGATTTGTCCTGCATTGTCGTGCCTCGAGGCTCAGATGTGGGGTCTGTAGTCTTTCAAGGCCGTCTGCCCGGCCGTTCGATCATGCCCCACCCCTCACTCTTGGCGACCGTTTGCACCCTTCGCGGGCCGGTCTTAGAACCTTGAAGCCCCTTAATTATTGGGCCGCTGTGGGCACCGTGGCCCACTTCGTGTCCCTAGCAGGTTGACGCAGCGGTGTGGGAGGATCTTTTGACCTGCAATGATTAGACAAGCCAAGGGGCGCACGCCCAATACGTTGAATTGACGGGGCGGTCAGTTACCTGCTCCGACGCAGCAGCCGATTGGGCACGCTCAGTTGTGGTGACGGGAAAGGCAGTTAATGCCTCCCGCCTTTCTGCATTCCATGCGCTCGAGACGCTTGAGGACTTTCTCCCGTCGGATGTGGAACCAAAGTCTCTCGCTTCTAGTTCGTGCAACGTCCCGCACCGGCGGCTGAGCTAACCCCTGCCCTTACAAAAAGGGAGAAAGGAAGGGGAACAACGGTAGCTTTGCTGTTTGCGCTTTGTCTTCCTCGCCACTTCGTTTCTCCCCTCGCGTGTGTGTGCTCTCCGCTGGTGTCCGCCGGCGTTCCGAGTTCCACCGCGGTCTCTGGTCACCGCGCTCTCCATCTCCTCCATGATGTCGCGCGCCTCCTCATCGTCTGGCTTGCGCTCGTGGGAGCGCTCCACCATGACAGATGCGCAACTGGAGGCTCTCATTGTTCGAGGGCTGCTCCCCGCTCACACCGCGGTGGTGGAGTGGTGCGCGCCGCATCCGAGCGAGAGGAGCCTGTCCCCGCCGGAGGGATACGTGGTGTAACATCCCAGATGTTTAAGACTTTAAAAATGTACTAAAACCAAATTTAAAAGGGCAGCTTGAGTGAAGCACACTTAAGTGGTTTAAAATTTTAAAATTGAAATTTCAACTAGGCCAAATTGACTCCTAACTGAAATCTCAAAAAGTTTGTACTGAACTTGAAAATCTCCAAAAATAAAAGTTGTTTGTCATCACAAATAACGCCTAGTCACTGTTGGGCACTTTTCAAAATTTTGCAGTTAAGCCCCTCGAAAACTCTAAAAACCCCGCAGAACGCCTTTTAGTATATGGGTTGTTTAGGCTTGAAATACTTGAAATTTCAGGTTCGTCTCAAAAGGAAAGGTGTGTCCCACTTTTCAGACTCCAACTTTTGTGTTTGCACTTTTTGAAGTGTAGTTCAAATTTTTGGAGAAATGCACGTTTGAACGGAGGAGCTCCACGGGCGCCCGCCAGCTCGCCCTGGCGCGCTCTGCGCAGGCCGGCAGTGGCCGCAAAGTGGCCGGCGAGCGGCGGCGGCCTCGCCTGGCCGGCCACGCCGCGATGGCGCTTTCCTCTTGTCCTTGCGCGGGTGTCGGGCTACTCGTACGGTCACATCGCGTGTTGCGGCGCCCTTACTGCCTCGCACCGCGCGGAGCGCCATGATGGAGAGCAGAGCTCGGCCACCGGCCGCGGCCGCGCGCGCGCCGCGCCGAGCTGCCCGCGGTCGATTCCCTCCCGCTACGCGCCAGGCCCCCTCTGCGGAAGATCCCTCGGTGCACACTCCACGATCTCCAGCCCCCAACCCCCTCCGTTCGCGCTGCCCGAGCTGTCAGAGCCGTCAATGCCGACCCCGACGGCTCGAGCACGCGCACACCCGCCCCGAGCGAGCCCAGCAGCCTCTAGCTCGCTCCAAACGCTCGCCAAGATACCCTAACTCCCTTCCTCAGCCAGCGGCGCAGCCAGTTCCTTCCCTCGCGCTCCCTCACACGCCTTCTTCAACCTCCGGCCGCTGCAAGCAGAGCTCGAGATCTCGCGACGCGAGCCAAATCCACCGTAAATCCCTCCACCATTTCCAAATTCACCGTGCGCAGAGCTAAACCACTTCCTTAGCTTCCTTTTTCCCCCACTTCTCTCGAGCTCCCCTCAACTCTCCGGCGGAAATCGGGATTTCCCCCAAAATCCCCATTCCGGCCGCCGGAGCACCTCCACGTCGAGCTACCCCTTCGAGCCATCCCCAACGCCAACCGGGCATCCCAACGTCTTCGCCAAGTCCCACTGACGCTCACGAGCCCCTCCAACACCGGCAAAAGCCACTGACCTCACCGGAGTTGAAGCCACGACGGCCGCACCGCCACTGCTCCATTGCCGGCGACCTCCGACCCTCCTCCGACCTCCCAACCGCCACCATTCGACTCGTGGTGAGCTGCTTGTCCTTTGCCCCCACTTCTCCGACCTCCTCCCGCCGTCGTTTGGCCGGCGCAACGTCACCGACGAGCCAAGGGCATATCTTCATCTCCTTCCCTTTCGCAGGGTTCCCAGTGAAAGAAACCAGGGGCCTGCTTGCGAAGTTTCAAAAGATCCAGGGGCCGCGGCGTAAAAAGATTCTTAAGGTCTAGTTCAAAATCCCGAAATCTTGTAAAATCCACTAAAAATCGTAGAAAAATCGGAAAAATTCACAAAAATACTCCCTGGACTTGTGAGATTGTATAAAATCCGCACCACACCCGCTATCTTACTTTTAGAGAAAAACATAAATCTTTTATGTCTAGGTGAATATGGCCTTCAAGAGCCTGAACCTTTAGGCTAAAAACCAGCAACCACTCTTAAAAATTTATGCATCTTATGTAGAAGGCACTCTCGCTGACGGCATCTACAACCTCGTCCCCGCCAACGAAGAGGAGACTCCCGAAGGTGGTGCCGACGTGATCGTGATCGAACCGGAGACTGACCCAGCGTAGCCCAAGAAGGCAAGCGCCGGAGCATAACCTAACTTTCAGATTGTGCAACTATGAATTAGTTATGTTTGTGCATTTACGTTCAAGGAATTGCTCGAATACCCTAGTTGCATAATTCTAGTACCTATGTCTTGAAATACTAGTATGGTAGGGTCGATAGAGCAATGCTTTAGGTTCGTTACAAGTCGAGTGATTTCCTGTCACTCGCGAGATATAGGAGTTGCTTGTCTTTACTTATGTTGGAATCATAAGGATGGACGGGCGGGATGGTATGTGTAGATCTCCTGTCCGGGTAAGGTAATTGGTTTAAGGTCGGAACGTGTGGTTCTGTGTGTCAAGTTTTTGAACGTACCACGCACATGCCGACCTATGGGAATCGGTAAGCCCGGTATCGGATTGAAACAGCTAGGACCGATAGCCATCTCTCCTTGGAAATATTTTGTTTCCCTTGCCGTACACAAGTGGATATATGCGTGATGCCGTGAGTGAAGCGGTAAACCTTTATCCTAAGGGAATGGACCCGGCGCCGAATTGTGGATTGATGGGAAAGGTTGGGAAGTGCTTGCACCTTTTATAGCAAGCATTGTCCGTGTGTGTTGGGTTCCCCTGGCCAGGTAGCAAAATTCGGTTCGAACTGTCCGCTTCTCGCAGTTAATGAGACTGCTTGACCGCTGTGCTGCATTGAGTAACAAGTGGAACTTTGAGGATGATAAACTTGTTGGATGTACTAAATTGTATTGCGCCACTTGTATGCTTATAGAGGATGCTAATCTAGAATGGTTAACTCTACTAGAATTTGATGCTAAAGTTATGAAAATAGGGATCCACTCTTAGTTGCTTTCTAGCAAACAAACCCACCAGCCAAAAGCCTATCATGTCTAGAAGTCGGTGATGTAGTTTTCACCCGACGGGTAAGCCTTGCTGAGTATTAGTATACTCAGCCCTGCTTGTGGCATTTATTTCAGGTACTGCTTTGGAGGAAGCGGTGAATTCCGTCTCCTGGCCTACCCAGGTTCCACCTGGCTGGCATGTCGAGTGGGTTCCGTCCTCTGCTGAGGATCAGGAGGAGTAGCACCATGGCTGGCTTCATTATGGTGTTACTATGTATCGTCGTTAGTTTATGTTTCCGCTGCAATGAACACTCGTACTTTTATTTGAAATTCAAACTTGGTTGTAATAACTTGTTGAGACTATTTGTGTAAGTTGGATTTGTTGAATGTTGTAATTTCTGGTACTCACCTTCGTGTGGGCGCGCGTGTTGTTTCGATCGTGAAATTTCGTGGTTAATCGGGTATAATCCGACGGCACTCCAGCTTATTCCGGCTTAAGTGCCTGACTACTTGATTAGTGGTCCGTGGGTACTTAACTTGGAATAATTTCGGGGTGGTCTGCCACACGTGGTGAGCTTCATCGTGTTCCACCTCCGCGGGTTCGCCATGCCCGCACACCGCTTCCTCCACGAGGTGCTCCACTACTTCGGCATGGGGCACCACGCGCTGGCCCCCAACGGGGTCCAGCAGTGGGTGTTGTTCGTGGCCCTCTACGAGGGATACCTCAAGATCGACCCCAACTTCGACATCTTCCTCTATTTTTTCAAAGGGGCGTTCGTGAGACAGTCATTCGGTGTGGCACCCTGGGCGTTCTGCTCGATTCAAATGAAGCAGGCCCGGGTCAGCAAGTACCTGCGGGTGGAGCTCCGCGCCTCCAACCGGGATTGGAATAAGGGGTGGTTCTATCTGAAGAACCATGACCTGGGACGCCTCTCGGACTTCGCGGCCACCCAGGCACCCCCAATCTCTGAGCCCGCCAACTGGGCCTGGGGCCCACCGGCCGACGCCTAGAAAGGGCTTGAATGCATCGCTCACCTCATGAGACACCAGCTCTTGGGGGTTGGCACTATAGAGGCCTACTACCGATGTCAGGTCGCTCCGCTCATGGCTCACCCCTTGCGCTTCTTCTAGATGGTGTCCGACGTGACGGAGGACCAAATGCGCCCAAACCTCATTTCGGAGAGGTTCCCTTTGCACCTTGAGATCTATGCGTGGTTTGAGGAGATCCTGGGTAAGGACAAGGCCGACTCCTTGGTCCTCCTGACCCCCAGCCAGCCCTTCATGCTCCCCCATTCGCAAGCGGTGCATAAGGTAAGTTTGCCTTCCTCTTAGTCTTCCTGAATCTCTTGATTGTGAGAAGTTGATCAGTGGGTGTGTCCATGACTAAGCATCTTCAGTTTGAATTGGCCCCAGGGGTCTTCATACCAAGCGCTCCTTGGACCCTGAGGAGGGGCCCGCGGGTCTGGTGTCGGCACCAGCGACAGCAGACGTCAAGTCGGCGTGCCAAGAAAGGTCGCAACTCCCCACGGACGACTCTGCAACAGGGTCCGCCTCTGGCCGCCCCGATCGGCTTGCATTTCCTCAGGATACGTCACCCGGGATGGGAGGCCCGAGTGGTTCATTCAAGTACGCTCGCCATTTTTCATGCTTACAACTGTTTTGCTTTCGTTTGTTTAGAGCCATGTACCTTGATTCTATCCCTATCGTAGACAAGCTGGAGGTAGTCATCCCCCAAACTTGGCGCCTGCCAAGCGCCTCAAGAAGGGGGAGGCGAGCTCTGCGTCCCAGAGGCAGATGCTTGTCGTCACTGAGTTCCCAGTGCCTACATCGTCTGCGGCGGCCGTCCGTGCCTGCCCCGAGGAGCCGGTAGAAACGGCCACCCCATCGTCCGAGTCGGACACATGCACGGCTGGGTCTGCAGGGGAGGCATCGGCGTAACTGACCGCCATAATCAAGGAATCCCCTTTGACTCATGTTAGCATGGAGGACGCCCCGTCCGTCCGTCCGTGGGATCGCCACCTCCAATCGAGCCGTCTGAGGTGGCCCGGCCGGCCCTCACAGGTGCGGAGGGCTCTGCCATCGCCGCCCCTATGGAGGAGGAAAGGCGAGGACGCCGTCGATCGCCAAATGGCCGCGGGGGACCACTCGAGGGTAACCGTGACCAGGTCGCGGTCGGGTCTGAGGAAGCTTCCCCCTAACGGCTGATGGGGGCGCGTATCAGCCATGGAATCACCACCCCAGCCGTCGCTGCCCTAGAAGGCCTACGTTGACTTGTACGGGGTCGTGCAGGTGCTGGGGGGCTCCCGTGCAGACCTGGGGTTGTCGTTAGGGGGTGCCCTTGTGGCTAGTCAGGTGCTCACCTCAGGGGTGGAGGCCTAGATCAAGGGCCTATCCCGGTAGTTTTGATACCAGCCACGCTCGAGGCAATGGCGGACAAGCTGCGCTCGGCGATGCTTCCTTCCGGTCAGGTAAATCATTCTCAGTTTGGCCATGCGCATTTATCCCGAGCGGAGTTTTGATGATTTGTGCTCCAGGCTCTGTCGCATGCTCTCTCCCAGGTGCAGATGGCCCAACGCGAGGCGGAGGAAGGGGCCCGACACGCTTGGGAGGTTGCCCAGAAGGTTGAAGAGGCGGAGGGGCTTGCCAAGGACACTGCGGAGCGTTCTGTCCTCCGGTTCTCCGAACTGAAGGGCGCGCTGGGCAAGCAAGCCGCCACACACAAGAAGGAGCTCAACACCATGATTGCCGCGCGCGACTAGACCATCTCCGAAGTCCAAGAGAGTAAGACTCCGACCGTCTCATTTCTCCACTTCTAGTTCTCGGCTTGTTTTTCGATCTTAACTTGTTTCCATGCCGCCGGTCAATAGGGTATGGTGCCCGGATCGAGGCGCTAGAGAAGGCGAAGGATGACATCTTATAGGGCTCGCATCGATGCCTCAGTGGCACACATTATCGCCCTATAAGGGAAGCATGACGTTGAGGCCTTATGCCACGGCTTCGCCTATGAGGTGAATGAGCTCAAGGCCAAGGTGAGGACGCATGAAGAGCAAGTCGAGGCTGCTTCCCAGAAGATCCGAGGGCACGAGGCCGGTCGCGAGACCTCGAGTAAGGCAGTAGAAGAGAGGATGCGAGGTATGCCCCTGTTCCTTCCTTCCTTTTCCTGAGCTTTTTTTCAACACCTCGACGTGGGAGTAATTTCGTTCCTCCATCGTGACCAGCACTCGAAGCCCAGGTGCAGGATGGGCTCGCTCGTCAAAGCTCCCAGTCAGCGCTCTACGGGGCACTGCATGATGCGTCGGCAGCACTGCTAGGGCATCTTGGGTTCCCTGTAGGACGCGATTCGAAGCAACTCCCCAACGACCTTCACCATGTGGGGGTTTGCTGCAAGGAGGTGCGCGAGGCCTCGTCCGCCATCCTGGAAGAGTTCGGGCAGCCTCCGAGCGGGGACTTCATGCGTCTTCCTGAAGAGCTTCGCCGCATCCGCCTCAAATCGGCCGCCCTTGCCAACCAGGCGCTGGTTCACAGCGTTCTCAAGGGCTTCACGCTGGTGCATGCTCATTACGAGGGGATCAACTTTGAGAAGATGTTGGTGGGTTTCCCAGACTGCTATTCCGCGGAAGACCTGGATTCCTTCGCTGCCATGGCCAAGGGACCGGCCGAGCGGTTTGCCAATGCCCTGGTTCCCTCAATGTACACGGAAGGCAACCCCTTAAACGGTGCCGATGACGACCAGGCCACTTGACTTGCTGCTTCGCCCTGCTTGCTGCTGCTCCCAACTGTTGGGAGATGAACTTTTTATTTCTGTGTGCGCGTGCCCTCGTTGAATGGAGGGCGAACTTAGCTTTGAACCATGTTTTGTAATAACCTTGTTAGATTTATCTCTAGCTGAGTTTTATGTAACACCCTTGTTTCCTCCCCTCGGACTCGTGCAAAAAAGCTCGGTGCGATTTTTTTGGTTGAGTTCAGGGTAGGGTCAGCCGCTCGGTTCGACAGTTGAGTGAACCGTAGCCACGGGTGCATGGGTCGTCGCAAAGCAACCATACCGAGGCCTTCCCACCCGCCACTCTATCACACCACTGCTTTTAAGAGTTGAGGGGTCAGGGCAACAGAAGGTTACGTAATTGACAGAAAGGAAAGAGAAAAGGTCTGCGAATCACTTATCTGGCTGGTTTGGGCCAGGGGGCTTCCGCGGCCCCCCTAGCGGGGTTTTCGCGAGTGTGCAGCCGGCGAAGATCTTGAAATCCCCAAGGTCGCATCCTCGGAGGTCGTGATTTACTGTAGCAACAATTCATGTGTGCCAGAGGACCTTGGTGGGGATGAGGGACACCCCGCCAAAATCCTTTGGCATATCTCTGCCGAAAGGTCTGCACTTAAAAGGTGGTTGCCCGCTTTTTGACCTTATGATGTGGGACTAAAAGTGCGCAATCGGTTCTCATTCCGCCTCTGCCTGGGAGTAGGGGGAGTGCTACTAAAGCACCCATTGGGCTATTGCGGGGGGGGGGGGGGTTCAGCCCAGCCCCGCGAGTGCGTGCGGATCCCCGTTTTTACTTCACCGCCGAAGGGCTCCGAGGGAGTTGTCCGGGGGAACCAACCCTCGCTGGCTTCGCGCCCAAGGGTCGGTGGTTAGCGATTTCTACTGTAGCTACTATAGCGGGTGTTACTCTAGTTGCAGGGCCTTGTGCCAGAGGATCTCCGGGGGGGACGAGGGAGATCCCCACCAAGATTCTCTGGACGGATCTATGAGCGGGGCCGACACTTAAATGTGCGGCGCTACCTACCTAGGTTTCCGTGTGGGACTAAAGGATGTAGCAAAGCCCCAACTCCTCCTACCACAGGGGCGAGTTTAAGATCTTCTTGGGTGTCCTTGAAGACAGATAGACGTTAGCAACTACACTCCCTGCTACAGCGACACGCTCTCCTACAACGAGACAGTTTCGCTGCATCCGCGCGTCTAGTGGTAATCCTATGATCTATAACCACAATAATCTTGTGCTAGCGTAGCCTCCCCATAAATCATTACAATGGTATCGGAGCCTACACTACGGGAAAAAGGCTTCCCAGTACCGGTTGGGAAGGCCCAATCAGTACCGGTTATGAAACCGGTACTGGCCATCCGGTACTGATGGGCACGCCCATCGGTACCGGTTGTAACAGCCGGTACCGATGGGGCCATCTGTACCGGTTGGTAACACCAACAGGTACCAAATGAATTTGAGCCAAAAAAATGGGAAAAAAACTTTGAACTCGCCGGAGGGGCCCGCACACGCGCAACGTCGCTGGTACAAGTCGTGCGATTTTTTCATGCGTAAATGCACGTGCGTTGTCCCACGGACTCGAACTCGTGACCTCCCACTCGCGCGATTCTTCCTTAACCATCCTACCTATAGAGCACTTGTGGTTGAGGGAAGGATGCTATCATTTTAAAGTAATCGTGGATGGTGCATTTGGTACCGGTTGGTAACACCAACCGGTACTGAATGTCACCATTCAGTACCGGTTGGTGTTACCAACCGGTACCAAATGCAAAAGGTGCCTCGGGAAGCCCCCAGGACCATTTAGTACCAGCTCGTAACACCAACTGGTACTGAATGTCAATATTTAGTACCGGGTTGTGTTACGAGCCGGTACTAAATGGTTCCTGGGGGTACTATGCTTACCAACCGGTACTAAATTGACATTAGTACCGGTTGGTAAGCAACCGGTACAAACGGGAGGTGGACGAATGTGCGTTTTTCCTCTAGTGCTAGGCTGCTACATTTTAGATTCGAGATGTGTGCATATGGGGATGTGCGTGGTTGTACATGAATTATGATCGGGTTCGTGATCTAGCCGTGATGGTAGTGCAATGAATTACTCTTACGGGTCTTATATCCGCCATTTTAGTTAAGTGATGCACGTAAACCCAGTCATGGCGAGATGTAGATTAATGATATTGGTCCAATAGAATCTAGGTGAAGTCTCAGGTGCATACGATGCATGGCGATAGTAGATTAGATCTGCTACCAGGCCGAGACGTAAATCAATGAGATTGGTTGAATTGAATCTAGTTCAAATCTTAGGCACATGTGATGCACAGTGACAATAGATTGGATCTATTACTGGGCCGAAAAAGATGCGAAAACATGTTGTTCAATCAAACAGACATAACTTTTGCATACGAACTCAGATTGAGATTATTCTTATATAAAAAATCATCTACAGATAATTTTAGATATGACAGTGACTGCATTTGCAGTTTCAACGAAGTTAGATTTCCTAAAATCAACCGGGAAGAAAGAGTTCTCTGTGATTTAAGTTTAGATTTCCACGCACTGTTATTTTTCATTTGGTTGAGTGAGGCAGTACAGTAGTCGGTTCAGCGTGGGATCTGATCGATACAGTTCTTTGCGAAATTAATACTACAAAGTACAAAGCAGTGTTATTGTCTCAAAAAACAAAGAAAAAACCACCGTTATGCGATCATCCACACGTCACAGCTGACTTCACTACAGTCTAGTAAAGATCCTTCACCACATCAACTTGAATTCGTCTCCGATCTGTCAGCAGCAATTCAAGAAGGAAACCAGTACAGAAGATTAGACCGATAGATCTCGAAATTGGAAAGGTTACTATAAAAGCCTTGCTGTCACACCTATCACTGGAAAAAGTAGCGACGCTTCTTCCTAACATCTACAAAAATTGAAGCACTCCTGTTGAGTCCAAAGACTTCAATGTGGATGCGCATGTTTAC
Source organism: Digitaria exilis (assembly GCA_015342445.1). Classification (NCBI taxonomy): domain Eukaryota; kingdom Viridiplantae; phylum Streptophyta; class Magnoliopsida; order Poales; family Poaceae; genus Digitaria; species Digitaria exilis. Next base: position 2,096,759 of record JACEFO010001613.1, read on the forward strand.
ATCAAGGAATTCGCTCAGGTTAATTAGCTATATATAATCTCACGGGCGGCGTCAATCTTTAATTTAATGTTTGCATTTTGTACACTTGGTCCTACACGTGCTTTGACATAGCATAATTTCATTAATTCATCAAATCGAACAGAAAAAAAACGAGTGAGAAGACGATGGGCCATCTTATTTACCAAAACTAAATATCCCATAGTACGTAGTAGTACAGTACAACATCTAAGCCAAGGTTACCGGTCCAGGACACATTGTGCCTCACAGTCCAGAGGTATAATCCACGCCAGTGCCACCCAACCACGAGTTTCCCATGATAAAATTGGCAACCGTAAATCCCGTGGCATCTGATCTTGATAATGACGTGTGCACTCCGGTCCACGTCACCCGCTTACTTGTGCCCGCACCTGGTCCACTGTTACCGTACTCCCCATAATACAGGGTGCTCAGTGCGAACTGTCCCGACCACTCTAGCCATCCGGCCGGCGAGATGGACCCGTCGAGAAAACTCTCCATCACGATTGTCCGTGAGTACTTCTGCCATGGACGGCCCAGATACACTGGCATGCCGCCAATGTCCGACGCGCCCATGATTCTGCATTTGTGGATGGAGATCCCAGTGTTTTGGTTCGGGTCCATCCGACCCTGGGCCGTGACCGTGTCCTTCTGTCCTGGGCTGGGCCTCCGGGCTTGGATATCACAGTTCTGGATGACCACAGCAGAGTTGCCAAAGATGAAGTCGACTGTGCCAGCGATGTCGTCCTGGGCGTAGAACTGGCGGTTGGAGTGTACGTAGAGTGTGTCCTGGTGTGCTTGGATGGCGCACTGGTACACAACAGAGAGGTCGCCGCCGACGCGAAGCGCCACAGCCTGGCCCTTCCCCGGCCCTGCGCTGTTGATGATGGTCAGGCCCTTGGCAATGAAGCCCGAGCCCATTGCAGCTGTATACCACACACAAAGATCACAAAAGGTTCAAGGTGTTAGGATGTATATATGGAAGACAATGGGAGTGTACTGTCGAGCACAATGGAGGAAAGGTGAAGGGTGGGCGACATGGCAAGTGAAATGTCGCTATCGACGCTGCATTCGACGGTGCCCATGTTACAACCACAAATCATGCATTGATGCGTAGCTACTGGTATAGTGGTATTCGTGTGTTCCATGTAGACGATATGGCAACAAATAAAGCCTAGAAAAGTGCAGGCATCCAACGATCAAATCGAACCAAACGCATCTTTCATTTCCTTGCCCATTTTCGAAAGTCGAAGTGCAAATAATTGCAATAATCCTACCACTTTGGGTACACATCTGCATATTGATTGAAGATTTAAATCCACTCTTCTCCACTCGTGATTGTATTGTAGCAGCTTAATTTCAAACAGCTATGAGGTTTTGTTGGTCTAATCTAAGGATTTAGTGTCATTAGAGTGACCGGTTCTTTATTTTGTAATTTTTGGTTGCATGTATCCTTATGATACATAGGCCAAAAGTGTTTCATGATTTTTGTATATCATCTCATGTAATAATCTTGAAATTAAAAAAAAACTTTCTTTATCCAAAAAATGTAGGTTTTGTGCATGATCAAACCGCAGATGTATGCAGACGTCGCTATGGAACGTACCGACGGTGGCGGTGGCGTATGTTGTGTAGCCATCGGCGACGCTCTTATGACCAACAATCACCGTCTTCCCCTTGCCATCACCCATCAGCATCACATTCTTCTGCTTGCTCGAGATGGTCACACTCTCCTCATACCTCCCGGCCTTCACATGGATCACCTTCCTCCCTCCTCTTCCTCCTCCACCACCATTCGCCACCGTCACTGCCGCGATCGCCTCATTGATAGTTCTATACGTCCCGCTGCCGTCTAGCGCCACCACCGCATCAATGGTGACGCCGCCACTCGTCCCTCCCACAGAAGACTCCAGGAGTTTCCTATCGTGCTGGGACACCCATGACGGGAACATCGTCGTCGTCGATGTCGCCGGCTTCGTCGCTAATGCGACCGGCGGTTTGCCGCTCCTGTTGGCATTGTGCTTGTTGACGTGCAAGGCCAGCGCGGTGGCGATGAACTGCGTGAGCTCGGCGACCTTCTTCCTCACGGCGTCACGTCTCACGCGGTCCGGCTCGAAGGCGAGGCTGTCGATGCAGGTGGCTTGGTTCGTCAGCGCGGCGCTGAGCCACGTGGTGGCCCCGTCCACGTCGGCTGCGGCTCCGGCGAGCGCGTCGCCCAGCTGGCCGAGGCTGATGTCGAGCAGCTCGGCGCAGTCCTCCATGCCCGACGAGGACGAGGATGCTCCCGTGAGGTTTCGTGCCAGCGTGCGCGCCGACGTGGCGCGGGCCATGGCGAACTGTACGGACGCCGCGAACGGGTCTTTGGCTGTCGTTGACCTCGACGCCGGCGACGAGAGCGCCGTCTCGCACGCGCTTGGGTACGGCGTGGAGAGGCATATGGCGGAGATGTTCATGGTCGGTGGCTTCGCCGCCATTGAGGTAGCGTTCATCGAAACGTCGAAGGCCACGACGACATTGTTGTTGTTGTTGTCGTCCCTCGACGCCGGCGCTGCTTCGTCTTGCTTTCCAGCGGTGACGACGAACACTACTGTGGCGAGAGCTAGCAGCACCATGGCAATGGATCGAGGCCAAGCGATGGCAGCTGGCCGTAGACTATGCATCTCGCCTCTCGCTGAGTGTGCTCCTTTTGCTCAGTGGAGGTCTGTACTGTTCAAGATAATGAGCTGCTGCGGCGTGTGTTCTTTTCTCAGTGCAAGTCTTGGATAGGCACTGGGGTTGGGTCGCTGCTGTTGATATGTAGGCGTAAGGGCAGTTGGTACCGGAACATTGCGAGTGTTTCGTGTGGGGTGTGACGCGCTTTTACACATCAGCATTGTGCTAGAAATGGGATGAGTAATCTTGCCATGTCACTCACTACGTCCTGCTGACACTCCAGCATACTTTTACCCGTGTGTTACCCTTCATGAAGTAATCTTGGAGCATCTATCCCTTTCTCCAACATTAGACGATGGCCCGCTTATAGTTTAGCACATGGCACCACAAAGTAAATAAAAATCTTCGTGTATACGAATACCACTAGCTCTTCGATTTCGATAGTGATTGAACCACACCACTACGTATTAAGACGCTTCAAAGGAGATGCGGGTTAACTCACATAGGAGACACTTAGCGTCTCCAAATTTAGGTCTCTGATGTGAAGTCATAGGAGACGCGGACTTTCCATATCTCGTATATACGCGCAATTTAAAGAAAATGAAACTTATGTGAAAAATTTAAAACAATAGCCCATATATACATTACATTGCCTCCTCTGGTCACACACACGTACATAGGTTGACAATACGCGTCTCCTATATAGGTACAAAAGAGATGCGGTTGTCTATGGTAGTTTTCAGTGGACTCATGAGAGAGGTGGATTCTTAAGGAACATCTCCATTGAGTTATAGGAGACACCTCTCGTGACTCTAGCCGGTATTAAAATGCCACTATCCGAAAAATTGGCACTAAATTGCAAGTTAGTACCTGTTCAAAATGGAAGCGGTGCTAGCTACATGTGAATGAATGAATAAATAGTGGTTTTTCGAGCAGTGTCCTATAAAAATGTTCTCTTTGACGACTTATTACATAGTGCACTTTGCAATCCGATGGCTCAGAATGCTCCTACACATTCATGGAGCACTGCATGGTTGGGACGTGGGCAAGCTCCATTATTGTAAGAGCCATGCATGCGCAGACGTGGAGCAAGAATGGTCCATGATGTACGATTGTACGTTCATGGATAAAAGCGGGGAAAAAACATTCTGGCAGAATGGCGCACGCTGAACTAAAGTGAACCATAGCAATAAAAAGACAGATCTCAAGTTTTGTTTCTGCCCTTTTGTCTTACGTGTGTGAACTGAACTTTTTGGTTGGTTATTGTATACGTCCTTATGAAGTGGAACTATAATCATTTGAATCTATCTCCACATCGATTTATTCAAAAATAGTTATCCTTCAAACACCCCCTACAACAATTAGATCAGATCTAGCAGGGCATACATTTCCCTTCTATCTATTTCTTTCCTTTCTTCTTCCTCCCATTTTTCCTCCTCGTGATGCCCGACTGCCGAACCCGGCCATGTCTCCCCCACCGCTCCGACGGCTGCCACCGCCTCCGCCGCCACCCTACACTAACCTATTTAGTCGAGACGCTCCCGTGGCCTCCACCAGTCCACCGCCTGGCTCTATTGGTGCCCTCACTGTCTCCGCTCTGCCGATGTTTCTCCCGCCTCCACCGCCAGCCAACGAGCTGCCCGGAGGTCCCTCTATAGCAATCCCTAAACCGTAACCCAATTCTCCATCTACATTCATTTTTTCAGTAAAATGTAGCGATTGATGGATGGGCAAGAAACCAATAAATTGAATAGATATAAATATCTAATCTTTGTATATGTAGATGTGGTGCTAAGCAAATCCTGCTGAATATAATTAGCTTATTGTGTTTGGTGTGATGACGATGTCAGCGCTAACATGAAGATTTCAATGTTTGCTTTTGAAAAGCACAGTACAATGGCCACCACTATGAATGTATACGTACAAACATCAATGGGAGATGTGACTCGGAGTTGGCTTGCATGATGATGCATGTGCCTCTCTATGGGGGTGTTTAGATTAGGAAAGATTCTCCGAAAAAACACTTTTAGACTAGTGTTCTGTGAGTGGGAGAGATGGGATGAATAGAGAAAAATAGTTTTGCTCCAATGCTCCTCAATATAGAGACATCGCAAATCTTAAAGCGAGCAGGTGGTTAATTTTACTTAATTTTGTTGCGGGCTAGGTTTAGGCCCCTCCCTACCCATGGCCATACAAAACCCGGCCCACACTGTCCAGGATGTAGCGATCCGATTTGCATCAATTGAGATAGGAGGCAGATACCTCAGCGTGCAGCCGAGCTGATCGACAGGGGCAGTGCAAGTTACCTGTGCTCCATGGAAGGTCCACCCCTCCTCCCCTATGTGCTGGATGAAGAGAGTAAGGGGATGTTTGGATCCATGGGCAAATGGCATCTATTTTGCTTTTTTTTTTTTGCCATTTGTCTCCAAACACACCCTAGGCAAAAGGACAAATGCAAAAATAGATGGCAAAAAACTCTTGCCTCCAAAATGGCCTAAAAAATGGGCAAATGGGCAAAAAGTTATCCTTTTGCCAAAGGGGTGAAATGGCAAAAAGAAGGGCAAAAAGTTATCCTTTTGCCCTTTTGCCAAAGGGGTGAAATTTGCCAAAAGTTTTGCCATTGAATACAAACACCTCTAATGGCAAAACTTTTGCCATCTTTGCTTGAGGGTAAAATTTTTCCTCTTTTTTGCTCTTGCCCCATGGATCCAAACACCCCCTAACTAATGGCGGTCGCTACCTCTCTGACGACAACACTCCGGGCAAGAATAAGACTACATCTAGCAAACGAAGCGATCCCCAAAGAAAAATTAGGATGTCTAGCCAAATTGAAAGATCTCATGATCATGCGTCATTCTTAGTGAAGTGAAACTTTCTAGCCACCCATTTCTACTCCATCATCAACCAACAATTACTGAGCATAAACTCTGCAAAAAAAAAACCTCTGGCCTGCTCTGCTAGTACTCTGCTAATATATATTGACTAGCATTAATGTAATATCTCAAAATAAATAAATAATAAATAAACAAATGTACTGTTTACTAGATCAATTAATATGGACAAAAAATTGACCTTTTGAATCGGTTCTCATATGAACGATCGGAGATGTACCATGGTTTCGTAGAGCTCGTCAAATGTATTTCATTTGACTACTCATATGCATTATTCGGAGTTCGGATAAAAAAATAATTAGCGTTGCAAGTTCTAGCATTGAGGTTCTACAGTAACACGCGTGAACAGTGGACATGTCAACAGCTACAACCTGGGCTTCCCTTTTATTTTCCCCTATTATCTGGCTCTTTCTTTTCCCAACCCTAATCCTCCATGCTTTCCCATGTGCCGCCACCTCTCCTTGCCATGAACCAAAGAGGAGAGCAGGAGTAGAAGAGAAACGAGGGGAGGGACCCGTCAGGCTGAGGCGCCAATGGCGTGCCCTAGGATCGGCAAGGCCACATTGAGCGTCGTCGACATCGCAGGGACAAGGAACGAATAAACCTCTAGGGGTTGAAAAAGCTAGGACAAAAAGAAAACCAGAAAATTAAATTGTATAGATGAGTTCGATTAATTCGCGTCTCTTTCCAATCGGCCGTGAACCTCTCTATTTATACTAACCAAAGCTGGATCCATCTTTACGTATAGCTCCAAGCAACATGTAGCCACATACTTGAATTAACTTTAATGTACCCATCCATCCGTGATGCACACGACAGATAAAAAGGCTTGCAAGTTTCTGTAAGGTGCAGACACACACGTCAAGGAACAAGCTTGAACCGCTGAAGACTCTTTGGAAAGGCCGAACATGCTTGGGCTACTCCTGAAATATAAGTCATCAGAACCTTGCTTGTCTCTGTGAGCACTGTTGGTCTCTCTTCTTGCCACGTATGATTTTGCCAACCGACCTCATTAGTTCAAATTTAGCAACAATAATTTTTTTTAGGAAACGCTTCTTATTCATTCGTTAACTTGGTTACAATCATCCTGCAACACTTGCAAGAGGAAACTAGTAGGGGCATTTGCTCAAACTTCAAAAGGCACCAACCAAAGCAAAACGAGCACAACCATGTGCAGCCACATTGGACATGCGTTTGACATGCACAATACATAAAGAAGAGAAAGAAGAAGCTAACTCTCAATATCACTGAAAATTGTCGCGAAGTCTTATTTTTGGGTCGATCTATTGTCCCATAGGAGTTTCCATTATCACGGGGCCTTCCGTCACTGTGTGTATTAGCTGCACACCTGCATGGAGGGCTTTTGCTTCTGCTGCTCATGCCGAGCCCACAGCCGCCAGCCCCCGAGTCATGGCCATCAGGAAAGTTCCCTCCACATCCCTGGCCACAGCCCCTACTGCCCCTGCTGCCTCACTTGAGTTAAAATCCCCATCAACAGTAGTTCAACTAGCTGGCCGATCATCCATAGAATTAAATAACAAACCGAATTTGCTAAACACAAGAATGCTTGTTTCATTCGGCTATTTATTAGATTACACAACTAATCTTTGACTTGAACCGACTTAACACTAATTAAACAAGCTAATCACTAATTGTGACGACAAAATTAACTATCAACACACCGCAAGCACAGGCTCGTCGTTCAACAACACTGGATCTCCAATGGTCACTCACGCCTGTGGTCCTCCACAATGAAGGTATGCCCGTAAAAGTACATAGCATCATCGGAAGCGCGACACATGGCCGCTCAGGCAACATGGTCGCGCCCTTGAGCCCCAGATGGATGATGAACGTTGTAACTTTAATTTAGCAGGCTTTCCTTCCAAACATCTTCAAAATTTTGTTGCGCATGAACTGGAACTGCCGCACCGCACATGACACGCCTTTAAGTTGCAATTTTCATACACTGTCTGATTTTTTTTAAACATGTGGTTCAGAAAAGGGAGCTGGAGAAAAACTATACTGCCCTCCTTATCATAACATGATGCAAGCGCAAGCCAAGGTAGCACAGCATTATCATAGGACCTTACCACAAGCTAAGACAAGTCTATGTGTGTGTATAGATTGAAAGTTGAAACTCATGAATGCAAAATTGCCAACAGTTTTGCACAAAGCAAAACTTTTAATTGTACTGAAATGTTTATTCCTCACACAATACAAGTGACTTGGATGTACAAAACATATAAGGAAACACACGCGCGGACACACCCACACACATTTGTTCAAAGCGTAAGTCCCGATCCTTCAAGTTTTTCTTCCATAATGTGGTCCAACCTACTCGCCATCTCTTCACTCATGTGGTTCACCCAGTCCCCTACCTTTCCACTCCTAAAGTATGCTGATTTCTCATAAACCATGTCACCACTTTGATTTCGACTAAGTTCTCCTATTTGGTTAACCTTGAGGCCACTAAGCATCTTGAAGCTGCAAAGCTTCACAACCTCCTCTGGTACCCCAAAATCTTCTTCTTCACTGCTGAATGGCACACCAAGGAATGTTGCAATCCTCTTGACATACTTCACCGGATCTGACATTACTTCCTCATACCTCAAGAATAAAACCACATCAGGCCTTTCAATGCTCCCTTTCCAATACTCAAGGCAGTGATTCCAAAAAGGCCCATACAGCCATGAACCCTCAGAAAACATGTTAAATGCTTTGTCGAAGTCAATTGCATGTCCATGTACCCTCTGATTGAAGTGCCACGATGATATAAACGCATCCTTGGGATCTCGACAAATATAAATGATCCGTGATCCTTCACTACGAATTGACTCAGGTAGAAGTGAAAATGGTATATGGGTGGCAAGAAGCCTTGGAGAAGGGAGTTTCTCAACATTTGTGACATTTGTGTTGGAAGGAAATTCGATGAAAGGCACAAGCTGCTGAGGATGATGGGTTAGAAGCGGGTGGTTACCAACTTCGTAGCAGGAACGATTCATAATGGTGAAGGCGAGGGCCATAAGCCAGGTGGTGCCACACTTTGGGTTCGAGGCAAGGATTGTATCACCAGGGCGAGCTCTGAAGCTATCTTGGAGATGTATTATTGGCTCCAAAAAGTGTGGGTAAAACCAGTAGTTCTTGTAGAAGACTAGATCTTGTGACAAGAACTCTCTCCTCGGGAGCTTTGATAGAAGATCAGAGTGGCTATCGTATGAAAGGGCTACTTCAGACGGGCTGTTCGAGTCACTTACTTTGGCTAGCTCCATGGCTTGAATGCTATAGACCTTGGGTTGGAAAGAATGAGAGATGATTGGTGGAGATGTTTGCCCGAGTGGAGCTGCTTCACCTGGACGAGAATAAATAGTTTGAGATTCAAACAATTCGCATATTCGCATTTCAATTATTTAGGTTAGTGGAGTTGTTAGGCCAGCCTGTCACAGTCGTATATTAGCATTTCAAATAATTAGGTTAGTGGAGTCGTTATTGTACTGGTGGCTTCGAACTGATTGGCCATCTTGATTCTGGAGATGTCGGTGAATAAAAAAATAATAAGAAGAAAGAGATATGGGGTCTTGATATGAGCCGTTGAGCCAGACGACACCAAAACAATCAACACCAACTGGAACATGTCTGAAGTTTTGTTTACTAAGACTGAAAGTTATCAACCGGTTAGAGCGAGAAATTATTACAGATATAGACATCAATGCAAGTAAAAGTAAAACTAGACAACATATTGATTGCATGTTGTTGAACTAGCGGCTCTTTCTTACTGATCAATCCAAGAAATATTTCCATTAAACAACATAAATGGATCATCTCGGGACGATCCTCCAAACTAGCGTAGTCACTAGTACTACCAATAATTAATTAGCCCCAAATAAAATTGATTAGATTTCGTTCATCAATTAGTGTGCAATTTATCTCTGGAGCAATCAGCTCCATGACATCCATTCGATGCGAATGCATTGTGAAGCCTGACGGTTTTGGTGTTGGTGACCTCCCTCGGTATTGAGCAGGTCGCTTGTGGTGCCTTGGTCGACGTCAGCCGCCTGCTCCAGTGCTCCTCACCAACAGCTCCCTGCAACATCACCGAGAACTGGCCCACCACCATCAGCGTTGGCACGGTGTACGGCGAGATGCAGTTGATGCGGACACCGAGGCGGCACAGCTCTGCTTGATGGCGAATTAATTTGGGCACCGAGTACGGGTAGGTCCCCAACCCACCGAGGATTCCACTGATGCTGGCCATGCACAGGATCGACCCACCAGGTCCGGCGGGCGCCATGACCCGTCTAGATCCTGGCGAGCGGTTCACGGCCATGACCGCGGCGAGGTAGAGGCCGTCGAGCTTCGACGTGGCCAGGGAGAGCGGGCCTACAACGCTGGCGCTGTTGAGCATCACGTCCAGGCGCCCGTGCCGTTCCACGGCGGCCGCCACGCTGGTCTCGTCCAGCGTTGGCACGGCATACGGCGACATGCAGTTGATGCTGACGCGGAGGCGGGCACAGCTATGCTGCGGTGGCCTTCACGAACCCGGTGATGGCGAACTTGGACACCTAATACGGGTAGCATCGACCCACCAAGTCGGCAGGCGCCATGACCCGCGTTGCATGCTTGATCCCGGCGAGTGTGCCACAAGGTTTTGGGATTCAATTCAAGAAAAAATTAGGTCCCAACAGAAATGGGCAAATTTCGGTCAAATTCGGTCGGTTTTCGGATAGATTCCTGAGAATATTCGAACTTTGAGGCACTAATTTCGTTTTGGGCCCGGTGAGATTCGGTCAATTCGGACCGAATCCCAAAACCATGGTGTGCCACGCACGGTGACGGCCATGACGGTGTCGAACGTGGCGAGATCGAGGCCAGCGAGCTCCAACGTGGCACGGCCTACCACGCCGGCGCTGTTGAGCATCACGTCCACGCGCTCATGCCGTGCCACGGCGGGCGCCACGCTGGCCTCGCACTACTACAAAAACCATTTCAGAGGACACAGCAAAATGCAGAGGTGGACAGAAAAAAAATATCTACCTCTCAGTCATGAATGGAGGAGGATATTTTTTTATTTAAGGAGGCATTTCCATTAACGGAGGTGGATATTTTTTTTATTTTGCCTAATTTTCGAAGATGGACAAAAAAAATTGCATCTGTTAATCTTCCATTAACAGAAACTCCAGCTCTGAGGCGGACACAAAAAACGCCTCCGACAACCAATTTTGACCACCTCCAAAAAATGCTTTTGTAGTAGTGTCGGCGGTGACGTTGTAGTGGACGAAGTGGCGCTAGATCCCATAGTCGACACAGTTGTCGTGCGCGCGCACCCGAAGCTTGTATCCACACTCCATCTCTGAGGTTGCATGTAGGCGCCTAATGGCATCCACCTTGGCAAGGAGTCTCTGTTGGCACCCGAAGCTTGTTGGCATGCGGCATGGCAAAGGAGCTGCGCCATCTCGGCGTGAAGGACGTTGAGGACTGAGGTGGTTGCTTCCCTGCTCCATCTTGGCAAGGAGTCTCTGTTGTGGATTCTAGATTCGTAGCACGCCGTTCTCGATCTCCACCCACGACCAGTTCTCCACCCGTGATCTCCACAGCGAAGGCGTCCATGGACTTGATGGAGCCTCGGATGGTGGAGTCTAGGTCGGAGAAGTACTCGCACTAGCTGTCATGTGGTGTGGAACATTTGTTGGGGTACCTCCGTCAATCTCTTCTTCATCTGAGCACGAGCCGAGGTAGGCTTGAGCACGTGGTTTGTCTATGTGGAGGAACGTGGCGTCGGTTGGAGATAGGCTTGCAAATGGGGCGGGTTGCGGACAGCCACAAACCCTCATAGCGTGCCACAAGCAATTTGCTGCGGGTTTGAAGCTGCCCGCAAGCCACGACCGAACGATAGCAAACAAATCGTGGACATCGCAGCTGAAATTGTACTCCCGCATCTCCCGCATACGTTGAACATTACCAACGTCATCAACTCATCACTCTGCTAGATGGGCAAATAGGTGTACGAGCATCCCAGCCGCCTGCTGCCGGATCTGTCGTGCTCGTGCCAGCTCCTGCTCGGTTATCTCTGCTTGTCGCCGCATCTGCGCCCGGGCCTCGTCGGCGGTTGCCTTGTCAGCCAGCTGCAGCTCCAGGTTGTGGACGCAGTCGGAGGTGACGACACACCGCCAGATCGAACTAGCGGAACGCTGCGGCTGCCGTTGGCCTTGCATTCGCCGGGTCATACCACGCCACTGGTCTCACCCCATGGTCGCCGCCGCTGGACGGGCTCGCGCTGGACGCCGTCCGTGATTTAGCAGCGACTACCAAATTGGAGCCGACCAGCATATGGACTGCGAGGTAGGGAGACCGGGGAGAGGTGGGGAACCGAGGAGCACCCACACATGCAGCGGGAGGCAGCTTGGGATGGCAGGGCAGACCCGTTTCTACCCCTCGAAGGGGCAAGAGGCGAGGGGGAGGCGGAGGTGCGGGGCGCTGGACCACGGAGGCCACGGCGGCGGTAGCGAGATTTGGAGGGTCTTTGTGGGTTTTTTTGAGTTGATGCTGGTGTCCATTGGGCTTAGCGTCGTGGACAAAACTGAGTCCGCAAAAGCCTTGCAGCTGGGTCGCATCATCCACGTGAGCTTGTTTTGCGGGGCGGCCTGGTGGGCTCCTTAAGGACATGCCCCGCTGCACCCCTAGTTGGAGAAGTGGCAACCAACACGGAAGAAGGGGAGTCCAACTCAATGCTCCCATGCATCAAGAACTGAGTGTTCACCATCTACTGTCGCCTACGTGGTGTGAGCCTGATCACCTCCTCCCCACTTTGACCGTCCACAGTCCTTGGCGCAATGGCCAGACATACCACAGTTGCGACGACAGGCATCATCGTTGTTCACCTTGCGCTTGCTGTCGCCACCGCCGACGTCATGGATGCAGAGCCTTGCCCTTATTCGCCGCTCATGTTTAGCTGACGACCCAGAAGCCTCCCCATTCATCAGCTCCCACTAACGAGGACGCCACTACTTCTGGTTAACAAATAAAGCTTAGGCCTTGTTTAGTTCCAACTTTCCACCAACTTGGCATGTGCCCTCTCTTATAGAGCACGCCAACTTACACCAACTTACCACCAACATTTTCATCCAAACAAGGCCTTACTTCTTGTAGGGAGGTTGGGTCGATGGAAATCGGTAGCCGGTTGTGAAGGAGTTTTGAAATGGCGCAATGGTACATATATACATGTTTTGGCATTATATGATTATATCCACCAGCCTAAATAGAGTAGTGGGACGTCAGCCGCAAAAACCATGCTTTGGTGGTGTCGTAGAAAAGAAAAACATTATTATTTTTTAAGATATTGTTATAAAGTGTGTGCCATATCGCAAAATTTCACAAATAATAAACGGACATGACTAATTTATAATAAAATAAGACAAAATCCTTAGAGGAACATCTATAGGGTCAGCATGCATGCTGTTATGTTAATTTTGGTGAATTCCTTTTGATTTGACGGAGAAAAGAAACACCCTGCATATGTGCTTCTGCCTGCGAGGTGTTTATGTAGAAGCATGGCCAACGACATAATAAATTGACTATTTGTCCCGAGTTATTCAAATAATTGTTTCCTGGTCACAAATGTGAGAGGGAGGATTCTGTGGAACAGAAAATGGATGTCTTGAGTGTTAAATAGGCATTCGATATCTTCATGAATGATACCATATTTGGATCACATTTTAGGGTACCAAGAATCAAACAGCATTAAACCGGTGCATACCAACCTGCAAGTTTTGCCTCCTCTATATAGGATCACGTATGTATTATGAAGGAGATAGTTCAATATCTACACATAACATTGGGCTTAATATAGGCCCTTGTTCTCATTCACCCATTAGCATTAAGATGTCAACTGGGAAAGCAGCCGTTCTCCTCCTACTAGTGTTTGCTACAATTTTTCTTGATCCTGTGAGTGGTGGATGTGGGTTAGTATGTCCGAAGCCAAAACCACCATGTACAGGGACACAGAAGAACTACTGTTGACGCACTTCTGGTCAACATATGAAAGCGCTAGATCGCGCGGTCGTCGAATTCTCCTCGCCGGAGCTCCTGAGAGCAGCCGGTCAGACCGCCTGTAGGGACCGGTCAGACCGTCTGCAGCAGAAGCGCCGCGAAAACCTACTATCACAACCTCGGGAGGGACCCCGTCGGAGGCTGCGAACCTAGAGTTGTTCTAAGGTCGGCAAAGCCACTTAGAACGTCCTAAAACGCCGTAGAGACGAAGAAGGAAAGCAAAGGGGTTGGAAAACTTAGGGTTTGGAGATAAAAAGTAAAACGATGATTTGTACGATTGGGTAGAGGTCCTCAATCGGCCACGGCTCTTTATATTTATAGGGTGGGGAGGTCTTGCCCCGCAAGGAAGTCCTTGTACAGATCTAAAAACGTGCAAAAACCTGATTCTACTCGGACTCGGGGACAGACGGTCAGACCGCCTGTGACAGACGGTTAGACCGCCTGGCACATTGCCAGATCGGCTACAGGGCACAACCGGTCTAACCGCTTGCACAAGCGGTCTAGACCGGCTGTCCCAGCCTGATCGGCTTTAAGCCATTTTTGGTCGTCAACATATGCCCCCCTGTTTTTTGGTAAAACTTTGTTTACCACAAAACATTTAATCAGACTAAGGGCGACCCTGTATTGTCGGCCATTGTTTTTTTCTAAGGGCGACATCACATATCGGCCATATCCTTTCAAGCATGTTGCCAAACACTTGGATGATATTTCTTCAAGTACTTCCCATTGAGTGCCCTTGGCAGCTGAAATCCTTGCAAAGTCTCCACCATATAGGAATTCCCAGAACAAACCTTCACAATACGATATGGTCCTTCCCAATTTGGCGACCATTTACCAAACTTGTTGCTCTTTGTTCCTATAGGTAAAATAGTCTTCCACACTAAATCACCAACTTGAAAGGATTTGAGCTTTACCTTCTTATTATATGCTCGAGCCACTCTTCTTTTATCCTTTTCAATCTTCTCCAAGGCCTCCAAACACTTGTGGGTCACATCATCAATATTATCCATCCTCAAAGCACAATATGTGCTAGCATCAAGATCATTTTGCTTAGCCAATCTATATGCAGCCAGATTTACCTCAACAGGCAAAACGGCCTCTTGACCATAGACGAGCTCAAATGGGGTAACCTTAGTAGCACTATGTCTAGAAATACGATGCGCGCATAATGCTTCAGATAATACCTCGTGCCACCGCTTAGGATGATCTTCAATCTTCTTCTTTATAAGCTTGATCAAAAACTTATTGCTAGACTCGGCTTGACCATTGGCTTGAGCATAATATGGAGATGAATTGAGCAATTTAATACGATAGAATCCAACAAACTCACGTACCTCTTTAGAAATAAACGACGTCTCTTGATCTGTCGTCAATGTTTGAGGAATCCCAAATCTATGAATAATATGCTCAGTAATAAACTCAATCACCTCCTTATGTGTCATGTTCTTGAGGGGAATTGCTTCAGTCCACTTGGTGAAATAATCGGTAGCCACAATCACAAAACAATGACCCTTGGATGAAGGAGGATGAATATTACCAACAAAATCTAAACTCCATCCTCTAAAATGTCATGGCTTAATGATCGGATGCATCAACGCAGCAGGTGCAATCTGAATATCCCCGAACTTTTGACACTCTTCACATCCTTTGTAGTAACGAAAACAATCGGCTATCATCGTAGGCCAATAAAAGCAAGCCCGCCTAAGGAGCCACTTCATCATTCGAGCCGATTGATGTGTACCACAAATTCCTTCATGAACCTCTGCCATAGCCAACCTAGCTTGATCAGGATCTAAACATTTCAAAAGCAATCCATCCATGGTCCGACAATATAGTTCAACATCAACCAAAGCAAACTTGAAAGCCCATCCTGGGACTTTTCGATCCACTGACCTGCTAGTATCCTGTAAATATTTCACCAGAGGCTCCCTCCAATCACCAGCATCGGCCACAATAGATTGAAAATCATCAACAGACGAATCGGTGTCTTCAGAGGTGCAGGCGGTCAGACCGCCTGCACTGGCGGTTAGACCGGCTGAGCCGGTCGGACCGGTTGTCACAGGCGGTCGAACCGCCTGTTCCAGAGCAGAAACGTTGGCTTCACGAAACATCGGCCTCTTTTCATGAAAATTTCTTTTCTGAACATTATAGCCTGATGCTTGCTGTGCCAACGCATTAGCTCTAGGATTCTCTTCCCTTGGTACATGATAAATGACAAATTCATCAAAGCAAGATATAATATCTAAACATTTATCAAGATAAGCATTAAAAAATCCATCTAAACATTGACAAACCTTAGATACTTGTTGTACTACTAAAAGAGAATCACCATATGCTTCAACATGCTTTACTCCCATATCATGTAAAATCTCCAACCCGAATAATAAAGCTTCATATTCGGTTTGGTTATTAGTGCAGTTATGATCTAATCGGTTAAGAGCCTAAAAAACAACACCATTTGGTGATATAAGAATAACACCAACTCCACAACCACTTTTGCAAACCGATCCATCAAAATGCAATTTCCATGGAGTAAAAGTAATATAGCCAACATTTAGATCAATATGTTCACTAATCCTATGTTCAACAATAAAATCGGCAACGATTTGTCCTTTCATAGATTTCAATGGCTCAAAAACTAAATCATATTCAATTAAAGCATAAGCCCATTTGCCGATTCTACCAACTATGCAACATATATTTAATTATGTCGGCTTGACTAGCAACTATGCAAGTATTTAGTAACAAATAATGCCTCAACTTTGTACAAGCATTATATAATGATAAACATAACTTTTCAATGAAAGTATACCTCGTTTCGGCGTCCAATAATCTTCTATTTGCATATGCAATGATATATTCCTTTCCCTCGGTCTCTTGGATCAAAACAGCACCAATGACACTTTCTTCGGCCGCGATATATAATTTAAAAGGAACTCCTCTCCTAGGTGCCCAAAGAACCGGAGGCGAAGATAAATAATGTTTGATCTTATCAAATGCCTCTTGCTGTTTTGCCCCCCAAGTAAATTCAGCATCATCTTTCAACCGAAGCAAAGGAGTAAAAACATTCACCTTTCCCGATAAGTTGCAAATAAATCTTCTCAAATAATTCACTTTGCCCAAGAATTTCTGCAACTCTTTCTTAGAGCTAGGCGCCTGCAACTTACCAATAGTGTCGGCCTTCTTTGCATCAATCTCTATGTCATTCTCATGAACTATGAAACCCAAAAACTTCCCAGCCGACACACCAAAAGCACACTTGAGTGGATTCATCTTCAAACCATACCGGCGCATTCTTTCAAATGCAAGTCTTAAATCGGCCAAATGAGAACCACTTCCAGCCGATTTAACAACAATATCATCAATATAAACTTCCAAGATAATACCAAGCAAATCATGGAAGATTAAATTCATTGCCCTTTGATAAGTAGCACCAGCATTCTTTAAACCAAAATTCATAACAACCCACTCAAACAAACCAACAAAGACTGGACATACAAAAGCCGTTTTGGATATATCCTCTTCGTCCATAAATAGTTGATTGTAACCAGCATTACCATCAAGAAAGCTAATCATTCTATGTCCAGACGCAGCATCGATAAGCATATCGGCTATTGGCATAGGATATTCATCTTTAGGAGTAGCACGATTAATATTTCTAAAATCAATACACACTCTAATCTTACCCGTTCCTTTCTTTTCTGCGGGCACAATATTAGAAATCCATTCAGCATATCGACAAGGTCTAATAAACTTTGCTTCTAATAACCGATTTATCTCCTCTTTAACTCCGTCATAAATTTCAGGATTAAAACGCCTAGTTGGTTGTTTATAAGGCCTAAAACCAGACTTAATAGGCAACCGATGCTCAACAAGCTCTCAGCTTAAACCAGGCATTTCATGATAATTCCAAGCAAAGCAATCATCATACTCTTTTAACAACTTTATTAATTCAAATTTAAAAGCAGGATCTAAATTCTTATTTACAAACGTCGGCCTGGGCAAAGAACCATCACCAATGTCTACCTCCTCAAGAGGATCGGCCGACGTAAAACCACATCCTAGCTTGCTTATATCATCAAAATCTTCAATAGCCTCACACATATCATTCTGATGCGACCGATAGTGTTCAAGTCTTTGCTGCAACCACTCTCGATTATCCATTAAATCATATGAGATAATTCAACCGATTATTCATCGGTTTTATGACAGCAGGAACGAAGTCATTCTTAGTACAGCTGATAAACTTAAATTCAGAAAGATCTAAGCCCGACAAACATCTAACATCATCATGAATGCCAACCAAAGAGCTATCAGCTAAAGCAACACAAGCAGAAGTATCACCATGCACAACTTCTACATCATCATCTACCCATTGAATTAAACATTGATGCAAAGTAGAAGGAATGCATTGGTTTGCATGAATCCAATCACGACCCAAGATTAAACTGAAGTTACCTTGAGTCTCTGCGACAAATAAAGCAGTGGCTATGGTCTTGCTCCCAATAGTAAGCTCCATAGAAATTACCCCCTTGGCACCAATAGGCTCTCCTCCTCCAATGCCGCTGACGGTCATGTTGGTCTTGATCAGCTCCGAATCTGAACCACCAAACTTCTTGTACAAAGAATAGGCCATTAAGTTCACAATAGCCCCTCCATCGACCAACATCCGTGAGATTGGCTTCCCATTGATATGTCCCTTCAGATACAAAGCCTTCAAGTGATTGTCTTCAGCTTTAGGCTTCTGGAATATAGCTTCCTTGGGACCAAAATCAAAATGAGCAACCTCCTCCTCCGAAAGCATGTCCCCATCCATGGACATATGAAGCACATTCACATCAAGATTCATGCGCTCCGGAGAAGAACTGTAATCAACAAGCTCTTCATCGTCCTCAGCAGTGGGAACCGATGTCAACTTGTCATCATGAGCCGAAGAACTAGAAGAAGAAACACCGGGCGCTTCTGCGTCACCCGGTCTGACCGCCTGTACAGGCGGTCTGACTGCCTGGGCTGCGGGCTCTAGTTGACAGGCGGTCTGGACCGCCTGTACAGCCGGTTGGACCGCCTGTCGGTCTTCCTTCGGCTTCCACTCCTTCCTCTGTGGAATCATGGGCTTGACTTGGTTGAAAAATTCATCTCTCTGCTTCTCCAACGCTTGTTCTTGTTTCTCCCGAAAACGAAGTCTCTGAAGCTTCCTCTTTTGTGTGCGAGTCAACCCGTCAGGATACCACTTCGGAAGAAAGCGATGCTGAGTCTTGGTAGCACTAGACCCCTGATCTTCCACCATCTTCTCACTGGAAGTTGGCTTTATAGCCAGACTCTTCTCAATAGGAACATCCATAGTTCCAACTTGAATGATATCGAACTCAGTAGTCCTCTCTGAGTCCACATCCATGCTCTGCACCTCCTCCTTCTTCTTGGGTCGATAAACCTGCTTCAAAGAAGCTCTTGGAAGCTGACCCTGACGGGCGGTCTGACCGCCTGTGTCCAACGTTCTGGACCAGATTGGCAAAAAGTCGATCGGTCATGTCTGGGGTATACAATCCTGTCCTGAATGCGTCTTCTTGGACCTTCCCAGCCATGATGAAACGAAGGCTGCATTGTTGAATGATATGGCACCCACATCACTCCATTGTCATCCCACACCGGATCCAAGTTCATGCGAGGAGGCGAAGGAATCCTCTCATGCTGAATCGGTGATCTCATTCTTTTTTTTAACGGCCGATCGCTCAGAACGGCCTTTTGTTTGGTGTACTTGTCAAAAAGCATATCGAACGTGACTTTGGGCTTCTGAACACCCTGCTCCTTTGCCACGTTCATCTTCCAAGTACCAACTTCTGGACGCTTCGGAATTAGCATCTTTGGGCGTCCATGGGGACAGGCGGTTTGACCGCCTGGCGCAACCGGTCTGACCGCCTGTAGCAGACTAGACCCGGGTGTCACAGTTCAGGAGTAGTGACTGGCCCTTGCCCCCCTTGTCCAGAGGATTTCACAGTGATCTTGAAAAAATCTTTACCATCAGCCGTCTTCTCATAAGTCACTTCTCTAACCGACTCTTTCGAAGACGGTCTTTCTTCTCCAATCACCACGTTCTTCCCTTTGGTAGATTCGGCTTGATGCGGCCGAACCAAGACCTTGGGCTGCTGCAACTCCATGGTGTTGACCGGAAAAGGAGTCTCATCAACTTGCATCTCATGAAACTTCAAACGGCTCTCATTAATAGCCGATTGAACCTGTCGACGGAAGACATTGCAATCATTAGTAGCATGTGAAAAAGAATTATGAAACTTACAATAAGCACGCTTCCTCAATTCTTCCGTAGGTGGTATGACATGAGAAATCTTGATGTAGCCAAATTTATGCAATTCATCAAATATACGATCACATTTGGACACATCAAAAGTAAACTTTACGTCTTCTTGCCGATTCTTATGAATCGGCTTAAGAGATGAGCATGACATAATTTTCTTATTAGCAGGTCATACAAATTCTGCTAAATAAACATCATTATCATCGCCGGTCGAATCATCGGATTCATAATCAACTATATGAACATTAGACCGACGTGACTTAAAACTTTCTTTTTCTTTATTCATTCGGCCTTCAGTTACTTCAGCTCTAATATGCACTTGTGCGACCGAATAGTAATCACAATTATCTATCTTCTCTCTAATAGAAGATTTTAAACCTCTAAAGCACAAGCCAGCAAGATCAACCTCAGAAATAGATAAATTAAAGCAACGGTTTTTAATGTCTTTAAACCTTCTCATAAATTGAGAGACAGTTTCATCCCGACCCTGTCTAACCGATGCCATGTCTGCTAACTTCATCTCATGATTGTCACTATAAAAATGATCATGAAACTTACGCTCTAGTTGATTCCAACTTGTGATAGAACCAGGGGCTAATGAAGAAAACCAAGCAAAAGCAGTACCAGTAAGTGATAATAAGAACAAACGTACTCTATATGCTTCATAGTTTCTAGCTTCCCCTAATTGAGCTATATACTGGCTAACATGTTCCCAAGTGGTGCGTTCATCATCTCCACTAAACTTTACAAAATCAGGCAAGCGCCACCCATTGGGAAAAGGAACAGAATCAAAGCAAGAATGATAAGGTTTTTGATATATTCTAGTATTACCAAAATCAACACCTAGCTTATTTCTCATCACATCAGACAATTCCTCCCTGAATCTAGTAAATTCAGCCCATTGGAGGTTTTGTTGAGCCGAAGATTGCATAGCTGTTGACACCGGATTTTGTCAGTAAATCCGATGTAATTTGAAGTGTGAAATAATCGGCTATCGTCCTATCGACATGGCTACTGGAGTATATCCGTATGGGTCCAAGCGTATATATATTGAATGGCAATCAGAGCCTGTCACCGTCACAGCATACAGAGCTGCGGGAACATGATGTGGTATGTGCATATGAGGGTGTACGTATTCAAGTTATATACGAGAAGGAAGAAGCAAAGAATATTATTTAATTGGTGACTTGTCTAGTTAATGATTGTGTTTGAGAGACATGTCAGACAGTGTTGCACGATTTTTTGGAAGAGATGAGATGGAGCTTGCAAGTATAGGAATGTGTAAATCAGACAGGCACGGTAGAGCAATCGGCTCAATCGACATCTGGTAGGTTTGGCCGATTATTCTTGTCATGTTCCGATTAAGGCATGAAGGCCAATTGCCGATTAACAGGCGTGGTAGCCAATGGCCGATTGAGGAGTGATGACCGATTGCTGATTGAGTAGCCAATTGATTATTCACAGAAGAAGCAGGTCAGCTCTCACGTATGCAAAGTTGAATAGACATAGAAGACCAGCAGCAATCGGCTACAAGAGTAAATCGGCATGGGAATCCACCAGTTATGTTAACAATCTTTTGTATAAAGAAGACTACGATAAAGAAAGAGGAAACAAATAGCCGATGGGCAACACCATTTGCCGATAGAGTTGAGCCAGCATTAGTTGCCGATGGAGGTGAGGTCTTATAAGAAAGAAAAGAAAACAAGACAGCTAGTAAGACTTGCATGCACACGTAAGACCAAGTGAAGAGTTCTTGTTAATCACTCGTTAGCATCATGGCCGGATTATATTATTATTATTGGTGGAAGACGTGGGAGCCAAGGAGTTTATGGAATAAAGACATACGAGAAGGTCAGGGGCAGCACGATAATGGCAAGATTGAGTAGAATAAAGAAAACAAAGTTGCCACACGAGGAGTTCGAGTTAATCACGCATGTGGATTAGTATATTTACGGATGGATTTCCTTGCGGGCAGATCAGAAAAGCTTAAATTAGATAGGACTCTATGGAAAAGGGAGTTGGAGTACGTGTGCTTTAATATTTTCTTTTATTTGGATACTAATTAAATAGTCAGTTTGTAATTGAGTTTGGCCTCTATGCGTGAGTCGTACGTCTAGATCCTAGTTCAGCACCCCTATAAATATAAAGGGTGCAGGTTATTGTAAGATTTTTATCACACGATGAAATAAACAAACTCTACTTTTCTCCAGTACCTTTACTTTTATCAAGTCGGCGACTTCGCTATTTTTCTTTTCACGAGTTCTTCGAGCACGTCAAGGGTGATCAGATCTCAGGGCTTGCCTCTAAGTTCCGTCTTTTACCGAATAATCCTTAAGCTTTAGCAACCGGCATATCGCTGTTGCTTCGTTTAAGTTATTCAACAGTTATCGGATAAGTATCTAGGTTTTAGTAACCGGCGTATCGCTGTTACTTTGTTTAGATTTTATTCAACCTTTATCCAGCTTGGTACACGCTTTGGTCGGCTTTTACTTGTGTTATCTCGTTGCATCTCTTATCACAACCGACTAGATCTGTTCCAAGTGCTGCTCTGCTTAGCTTGTTAGATTACGCTTTAGTGATCTTGCATAGCTTTGCTCTGAATCGGTTATCCAAGCCGATTTATTATTTACCAGATCGGACAGCTTTTGCCGATTCTGCCTATAGAGCTAATCGGAATCCCAGCCGATACGCTCTAGTATTTTTACGGATTCATCTCTTGTCAATTAACAGGTCAAATTGACTGGCACGCCCCGGTATTCACGGTTACAACCGATTTCGTGTGCTAGCGCGTGAAGGTCTTTTTCGATTTTTGCGTCAACAATAGCATTCATACTATTTAAGTGAGGTGATTGTCTATTCTGCATATCTCTATGTGCATTAAAAACATCATCGGGAATACCACCCGAATTCGCAGTATGCATAGTCGTGGAATAAGTAGCGCCTGTTGTAGCTACTGGACCAGCACGGCCAGCGGAGACCAAGTTTGGAACAGTTGACAGCGGCAAAGGTTGCTCCGGCATGAACACCATAGCATTGGTCGAATTTGTCTGACCACCAGAACATGCGGTCTAACCGCCTGTAGCCACGGTCTGACCGCCTGTCGCGGTCTGACCGGCCGTGCTGTCGGTCAGACCGGCTGCAGATCCAACCGCTGCCGACCCACTTGCATTGACCGTGTTCGGTCTCAGCATATTGAGTGGTGGTTGGGTCTGTCCAGCAAAGTAATTCGGTGGCATACCATAGAAAATATTATGCTCAGGTAATTCACGAGCATCTATAGATTTACCCTCTAGTTTTTCGAGTCCTTCCAATAATTATACAAATAATGCATCACGATCCAAAAAACCCGAAGTCACAGGAGTAGATGCAGTAGGTGCAGGTGCAGAAGTGCTTACATTGTCAATTATCTCAATCTGCCCCTTACTCATCTTGAAGGAAGGCATTATGAAGTCTCGAACACTTTTCACCGAACGATCTTCACGACCCTTCCGAAACGTCTTCAAGTACTCCGCCTCGATGTGCTTCTGGAGCTCCATGAACCTCTTATGATCTTCGACAGTAAGATCTTCAATTGAGGCAGTCACGATGTTGTCTTCCCCAACGTCGAAGCCCATAGTGCTAGAGATAGTAGATCGGTCTTCAAAAACCAGATTTCTATCCCAGCGGAGTCGCCAAAATATGTTGACGCACTTCTGGTCAACACATGAAAGCGCTAGATCGCGCGGTCGTCGAATTCTCCTCGCCGGAGCTCCTGAGAGCAGCCGGTCAGACCGCCTGTAGGGACCGGTCAGACCGCCTGTAGCAGAGGCGCCGCGAAAGCCTACTATCACAACCTCGGGAGGGACCCCGTCGGAGGCTGCGAACCTAGGGTTGTTCTAAGGTCGGCAAAGCCACTTAGAACGTCCTAAAACGCCGTAGAGACGAAGAAGGAAAGCAAACGGGTTGGAAAAGTTAGGGTTAGAAGATAAAAAGTAAAACTATGATTTGTACGATTGGGTAGAGGTCCTCAATCGGCCACGGCCCTTTATATTTATAGGGTGGGGAGGTCTTGCCCCGCAAGGAAGTCCTTGTACAGATCTAAAAACGTGCAAAAACCTGATTCTATTTGGACTCGGGGACAGACGGTCAGACCGCCTGTGACAGGCGGTTAGACCGCCTGGCACATTGCCAGATCGGCTACAGGGCACAGCCGGTCTAACCGCTTGCACAAGCGGTCTAGACCGGCTGTCCCAGCCTGATCGGCTTTAAACCATTTTTGGTCGTCAACATCAGCTGTTGCATATAGCTTGAGACAATAAAATTAAAAATAGCAATTCAGAAAGTGGATGTACTACCATTCCCATAAATCATTTCATTGAATATCAACTCTTCAGCTCGTATCAGTATTCAGACATGCCTTTTGTTACCAAGAAAAAAGGGTTATTCAGAAATTCAGTAATGCTGCTGCCATTCAAGTCTCACCTGCATGTTATCAATTAATGTTCAAGGTATATCTGTGACACATTTAGAAGTTTCACTCTGACTTCACTATGTCATCTTGGCCAGAATGTAACTGAATATGACAAAAAAGCACTTCTATAATTTTTTTCCAGGGCTTTCTCATAATATACCTTAGGAGGCAGGAGCTCTAGGTTACATCAAAATCATGTCTCCCAATTAAGAATCCTGAAGAGGATGTTGCAGATATTCGTTTTCCTTTTTGAATTCTCAAACAGCCAGCAGATTTTCGTAAAGGATGGAAAGCCATGCTAGGCTTCTAGAATAAATGGTTAATGGAAGGAGGAAAAAACTACGCATTCATTTTTATAACTAGTCTACCATTTGGCATACAGAAACTAAAGATGATGAAGCAATTTGACCTCCAAACAGCATGTTAGTCCATATAATCGGCAACGATTAGCTAACTAAAATCGGAATCACAAATTGTACAAGTTTGCTACCTATTGGTTTACAGCACTACGACCAGCAGTCTTCTTGAGTTCCATATCCTTCATGGCCCTTCTCATCCTTTCTGCATCTTCCCGCATTCCAGCTTCAAAATACATGTTTGACATCAAAACATAGAATGTGACATCAATGGAGCCTGAATTAAAGAGGTCCTTGGCAACAAATTCAGCTAGCTCCAGGTTGCCATGAAGCCTACAACCTCCAAGGAATGCACCCCACACGCACTTATCAGGCGGCATTGACATTCCCCTGATGAGTTCATACGCTTCGACAAGTCTACCACTACGTCCAAGCATGTCGACCATGCAGGTATAGTGCTCTAGTGTTGGTGACATTTGGTAGTCCGTGAGGATGCTGTTGAAATGCTTCAGTCCTTCATCAACAAGGCCTGAGTAGCCACAAGCCACAAGAACTGCAGTGAATGTGAATGAATTAGGCCTCACCCCTTCAGTGTTCATCACGGAGAAGAGCTTGAGAGCCTCTGCAGACTCCCCATGGTTGGCATATGCACTTATCATAGCACTCCAGGCCACAACACCCCGCACATTCAAACAGTCAAAGACCTGCCTTGCATTAGCAATCTCCCCACATTTTGCATACATGTCCACAAGAACATTACCAATCCTTGGATCTGTGTCAAGTCCATGACTCCGGGCAAACTCATGCACCCATTTGCCAGTATCCAAGGCTCCTGAGCGTGCACAGGCAGATAGAACACTAACAAGAGTCACACAATCAAACCCCACCTTCTCAGTAAGCATCCTGCGGAAAAACTTGATTGCCTCGACCGAATTACCATGCTGCTCATACATCGCAACCATCGTGTTCCAAGAAACCAGAGTGCGGACCTTCATCCCCTCAAACAGAGCTTCTGCCATGGCCGTGCTCCCACACTTCCCATACATTGCAATGAGTGCATTAACCAATGGAATGTTTGCACCGAACCCCAACTTGATCACAAACCCATGAACCATCTCCCCAGCATCCAGCCATTCTTGGCCCTGCAAGCAGGGCAGGAAACTGATCAGCGTGACCTCATTCGGAAGCACACCCTCAGCAATCATCCTGCCAAACAGAGCAACTGCCTCCCCAAAGAAATAATTTTGGACATACCCAGCCACCATGGCCGTCCACGACACAACCGTCCTGGAAGAACCATTGCTCTCCGCAAAGACCTGCTCGGCGTCTGCCACCGCCCCTTCGTGGAAGTACATCGCGATGAGAGCGCTGCGCACGAACCCGTCGCCCGCCAGCGAGAAGCGCACCGCGTCGCCATGGGCCGCCCTCCCGAGCCGCGGCACGCCCGCAGACGCGCAGGCCGGGAGCACGATGGGGTAGGTGTAGTGGTCCGGCGCGACGCCCGCGGCGCGCATCCGCTTGTAGAGGACGAGAGCGTCGACGGCGTGCGATTGGGAGTGGGCGTGCGCGCGGAGGAGGGTGTTCCACATGTAGGCGTCGCGTTCGGGCGCGGCGTCGAACACCCTGCGCGCGTAGGCGAGGGAGGCCGGCGCCGCGGCGGCGAGGAGGCGGGTGGTGAAGGCCAGGTTGGCTGATATGCCGAGGACGACTGCGCGAGCGTGGATGGGGAGGAGGGCGCGGAGGGTGGCCGGAGATGAGGCGGCGGCGGCGGTGATGAGGCGAGTGTACTGGTGGGCGACGGCGGGCGCCGCCGCGGTAGAATGCAGAGCGGGCATTTCAGCATTTGGGCCCGTCCGTCAGGTTTGGTGACGAGCAGGGTTGGTTTGGTTTCTATTAACTGGCAAGTGGTAAGTGCTGACTTTCTTTTTAACAAAATATTCAATACGAATTGTCGAATGGAGATGCAAAATTACATTTTGCTGACACTATTTTCTGATTATGGTAGCTACAGTCAGGCAATTTTCACAAAGTTTCCAGAAATGCTGGCACTGTATTTTCTTAGTACAGGTTTTTTTGGGCACCCACAGACAGGCAATTTTCATCAAGTCAGCATAGTATTTTCTTACTACAGTTCTTTTCCTGGCAGCTACAATCGGGCAAGTTTCACAAAGTTTACAGAAACATCCGAGAATTTGCCAGCGAACAAGAGTGACTGGACAATAACATAAGGATTTAATTCTCAAGCTCCAAACCCGCCTGAATAATTTCACATGTAAATATAACCAAACGTACCCCGTATAGTTTGAATTGTATAAGGGCCATGTTTGCTTTCCTAGGAGCAAATTTTGAAGCAAAGCAAAGGATTTGACCCCCTCCATTTGCTCTACACAAACTTATCCCTCACTGCTACTTTGGCAACTGTCGGGATATCCGCGCCGGGATATCCGGCATCGTCTTCTCGAGCAGCGCCATCACGGAGAGCGTGGCGTCGCTCTCGTGCTCTCCGTCCTCTCAATCCTGGCAGAAACTATCTTGGTCTGAGTAGGTTGGGCAATATTCCCGTGGAAGTACGCACGCTGCGGCCTCCGCCGCCACCGTTGTATGCCTCTCTACGCCTCTCCGCCGCCGTACGTCTCCGTCCGCGTTTATTTCCTGGTGCGGATATCCCGGGGCAGTTGCCAAACTACCCCTCATTGTCATTTAATGCCTAGCTTCTTGTTCTTCTCTCCCAATTTATCCCAATTTGCATCTCTTGGAAGGCAAATGAAATTAAGGAGGCAAATATTTACCCTTAAACATTTGCCCATGGTGTTTGGGAGCTTAGGGGGTAAATTGGGGTAAATTTACCCATTTGCCCCCCAATCCAAACATGCCCGAGGTACATCACAGATTCCCAATGCAACAGAAGCATTATGAGAAATGGTAGGACAAGTAGATGCGTAAGCTTTGAGATCAGTACAGTTAAAAAATTCGAGGATGTCGGACACTATTCTCACGCCGGGTGAGTGAGTAGTAAAATTACGAGCTCTGGCTTGCTCTAGCTAACGATTTGAAGGGTACTCTACTATCTGATCCTGATAACAAAAAGAATAATAATGCTTCTAATTGATTTTGAGGGAGGACTTTATCTGCTCCACCGCGTGAGGAAGCACCCTTATGTAGGGCTTGTTTAGATGGGTGGGGTAAAGTTAGTGAAAGTTGGCGAAATGTCACATCCATCCTTTTGCCACTAATTAGCAGTACTAAATATAGACTAATTATAAAACTAATTACACAGATGTACTCTACATCGCAAGGCGAATCTATTAAGACTAATATGTGCCGTCATTAGCGCATTTTTAATGACAAGTTACTGTAGCACGACAGTGTCTAATGACGAATTAATTAGGCTAATAGATTCGTCTCACGATGTGGAGTCCATCTATGTAATTAGTTTATTTTTATACCTATGTTTAATACTCCTAATTAGTGTCCAAACATTCGATGTGAAAAATTGGCAAAATAAGTTGGCGAAAGTTGGCGATCTAAACAAGCCGTAGTCGTCGATAGATCTGTCCACACAGGATTCGAGTTCCTGAGTAGCGTCCACTATCATCTTCTGGAGCTTTACGGCTTCAAATTTGTTTTGGCAGACCATCAAGGACCGATTCAATCGTTCCTGGAGCAAGGGTCAGAAATTAATAAAGGTTTATGTATGGTGGATTAAGCAGAGAAACTCATGCAAAATCTAAAATTAAAAATCAATTGCTAGACCAAAAAAGATTCCGTACAGATCCTAATACAAATTCAATTGGCATTATTACATATAGTTGCTCATCTACAGACAGCCATAGTGTTCTGTTTTATGGCCTTGTTTAGATCGCCAACTTTCGCCAACTTATTTTGCCAACTTGTCACATCGAATGTTTGGACACTAATTAGGAGTATTAAACATAGGTATAAAAATAAACTAATTATATAGATGGACTCCACATCGTGAGACGAATCTATTAAGCCTAATTAATTCGTCATTAGACACTGTCGTGCTACAGTAACCCGTCATTAAAAATGCACTAATGACGGCACATATTAGGCTTAATAGATTCGTCTTACGATGTAGAGTCCATCTGTGTAATTAGTTTTATAATTAGTCTATATTTAGTACTCCTAATTAGTGTCAAAAGGATGGATGTGACATTTCGCCAACTTTCACCAACTCATCTAAACAGGGCCTATGTTAAAACTTACTCCCTCCGTTCCAAATTGTAAGTCGTTTGACTTTTGTGACCCCAACTTTGACCACTCATCTTATTTAAATTTTTTTGCAAAATATCATATTTTTTGTTGTGGCTAGCTTTAGTAATAATAGAATTTCAAGATTGACTTAAATTTGGCTACATTTGCACAAAAAAATTTTTAATAAGACGAGTGGTCAAAGTTGAGGTAAAAAAGTCAAACGACTTACAATTTGGGATGGAGGGAGTAGAAAGCAACAAGCCTTGTGACATTGTCATTTTCAGAATTTTAGATACTTATTGAGAAAACCATCTTCAACAACCCTGACAGCAACTAGCAGTTCTATTATGACAAAATTAATAGGTGCAGGATTTAGGATACAATGCTGAGCTTAATGGCATTGAAAATTGGGCAGTAGACCATCTTGTGGGTGATGATTGACATGAGAACACTAAATTGTTTAATGGGCCAAAAGGTTGGAGTAAAAAAAAAATGCTTGGACGTCAGATGTTACAAGTATGCAGCGATAAATTAAGAACTTTAAAATTACTGCAGGCAAATTCTTCAGAAATTTTACTACTGTGCCATTGAAATCATAACAGCATATTAATCAAACAAAATACCCATAGCAAGAAATATAGTGCATTCGAATCTTATACTATCTTCTGGGAAGAGGATTTTCCTACAAGGTCATTAAAGACATTTATATGTTGATTGTTTGTGTGAAACATATACGGCACTAATAGATAGTTGGATTGAACACCATGCCATTCTCGATGAAAGTTTCATGGACACGATTACCTAGAGTGCCACATCATCTAAAAATGTTTGAAACTAGTATGAAACACCACACTCTCAATGCATAGTTTTATCTATTGTTGTTCCCTAGGTTACATGCAAAACACAAGTTGTCTACGTAACTGTGTATGGAGAGTTTCATCACCATGAAACTCATTTCACCTCTCTCATCATTAATTCACTGTCACATCACCAAAACTGCCTATGTGACACTCTATTTATTGCCCATAAAACTTCCAACTGGCCTTAAAGCATCCGTACTTGAAACTATCTATTAAATTGAAAACTGTTGGACAGATACAACTTAGGAAAATGTGATGGTTCATTTGAACCGCATCAGGTGGTAGCAATGGAGAATCTACTGAGTGCACGTGCCTGAGCACGCAAAACATGACAGCAGCTTAAAATTAAACAAGATTCTGCAGTGGCTACAAACTACAATTTTAGTGCAACAAAAGAATGGCTGGTGACAACTTCGGTACTAAAAAGAACAAAGGAATTAAGTTACTAAAACTTACAAAAATGTAAACGGATATAAACCAAATATAGGTTCTGTTGAGAAAAAAAAAGCATTGACACGACACAGTGCATAAGATTAGAAGTACCTGAAACTTGACCGTTTCATTCTTAATAAGAATGTTCGTGGTCAGTGTTAGAAGTTTTGGGCCTCATTGTTCCTGGCCCAAATAATAGTTCCAATAAATCCTAAAGGCCCACTAACATATGCATAGTGTAGTGGAAACTTTAGTCCCACCTTGCTACTCTAGGAGAGGTAAGGCCAACTTAAATAGTTGAGTTGTCTCCTCCTAGTTGAAGCTATTGAGGAGAGGAAAAGGAACCTCCACACGTGCTCACTTGCTCACCGGGCGTGGTGTGGTGATGGGCGCGGGCGAATGACATGTGCAGAATGGTCCAGCAAATCTGGTGCCTCATGCTTGCGGGTGTACAACATCTTTTTGCTACTCTAAACTTTTGCATGCATAGAGAAAATTGCGTTGGTAAGCAATTATCCTCGTATTAATGGTGATTGCCTCAGTCATAAACGACGGGTCAATAACGTTAATGCTGTGATTACGCGGATTGGTTGTTACCATACCGTGGTGTGTGTATCTATATATGAGCGAGACATCGTCCTCTATACACACCCTGAACACTCCTCCTGCCTCAGTGTTGCGCCGCCGTCACCCTCTCCATCCCGCCGCCGACGTGCCATCGGTGTCGGGAGAGCAGGTCTCCAAAGCCTACGTCCTCTCGTGTCCCTGCTATAACATCCCGCGTTTTGTGAAGGTGTGAATCACAGATAATGTTGAATAAGGTTCATTTTCAGTTAACGCAATGGAATAAAAAAAAGAGAGAAAGAATTCATATTTGAAGGACATTTGACTAAAGTCAAATCTTGATATATAATCTGAAATTTTTGTGATGAAGAATGAGAAATGCAAGTTCATGTTATATGAAACTTGTTACAATCAAATGTGAGATAAAAAGGTGCTAGAGCCATCAAATGGAGTTATTTAAAATAGAAGAAAATAAAGGATAAAGGTTACTGTACAGAATCTAAAAATTAGAAGTGAAATTCAGCTTTTGGGAAAAACAGCAGCTAAGGTTCAGAATTGAATTATGGTAAACTGGTTGGGATGATGACCAAAGTGTTTTAACAAGAATTAAAGTAAAAATATAACCTACAACTTCTACTAAAGGTCTGAATTGAGTTGGGATTTGGGTGATTGAGCCAAAGTGAATTTCCACTTTCCGACCGTACTAGGGAAATATAAGATTCGAGTGCTGAACTTCAGAGTTTAATGTTGATTAAACTGTGGTATCTTGGATAAGTCATTTATAAGAAAGATGAGTTTCAGGTAATATCATATAACCAGGTATAAGATTTAGACAGAGATCCATTCGATGATTTAAGTAAACTGAAATTCGGTGATCAGATTTGAATAGAAAGATAAAAAGCGAGGGGATAATGGCTGAAAGGTTCAGGTGTGTTTCGTGATCAAACTAATGACCTTCTGACGAACCTTCTGTATGAAAGTTGAAGTTGAGTTTATGCTCCACGACTTGGGTTAACCATTCAGCCAAGTCTACATGTGAAATTGAGAGAAAAATTCGAAATTTTTGGCTATCAGCTCATGAACATGCAGACAAGGCATATCTCTGAAAATTCAGAAAGAAAGTGAGGATAAATTGTTGATCTTCAATCCTAATGTTCTATATGGAAATTAAACTCCAGAGTAGGTTATGCAATGATGGTTTAACCTGTGGACAGGGAGCCAATCAAAGTTGTTAATTATATAACGTTCAGTGTCCAGGTTTGAATGGAAGATTTGAATAATTCAGTTGCAATGTGCAGAGCTCACATCTGAGTCAACAAAAGGTCAAAAGAGAAGAGATGCATAAAGATCAAAGATGGTGACACATTCGAACAAAATCATATATTTGGTAAAATTCAGGATTTGTCAGAAACAAGTGTAAGCATTTCGAGTTTTTGGCAAATGGAGAATTATTGACTTGGTTGTGAAGTAAACTCGGTGTTTGGTCACTGAAATTTGGAATTTTAAAAGAGAAGGAAGAGTACTGAAGCAGAACTGAAAAAAAAATGAGTTTTGATTTCAGCTTTTAGGCTGAAATGCAGTGAATCGTGGGGATTTGTCTTTTGGCCAAAAGGTTTTTATAGGAAAGTTAAAGTTGAGTTCATGAGTTCCCATGTGGTTCAAATACTGGGCAATGTTTGCATTCAAAATCTTGAGTAATTTGGAAATCAAATTACTGTCCAGAGAAGGTTCAGCTAATGGTGTGGGCTGATATATTCAGAGTTCATTTGTGCATTGTTGGTTGAGCAAAACACAAAAGTGGTAATGGAGAAGTGAGAGTGCTATGAAAGAAGGACAATTTTGGATAAAGGTTTGCAAGGAATTTCAAATTCGAAATTTGGAGAAAAATAAAAAGAGAAAAAGAAAAAAAGGAAAGAAAGAAAGAAATCTGTTAAGTCCTTTTAAAGATGATTTTGGCCAACTTTGGAGGTGAATTAGACCAAATTTATGCAGCAAGTGTAGCACTTATCTAGCAAAATGGATTCCTTGATGGTTGGTTAACACTTTTGGGTAGAAGAGAAGGAAAGAAATTCGGATTTAGATGTCTGAATTTAAATTCAAAAGAGGCTAAGCCGAACTGTTTTGGGAGCTTCCTACAGTAAAGTTCAGAGCTCAATTCAAGCTGTTCGTGATCTTTTGGTTAAACAATCTATATGGAAGTTGTAGGGCTATGTTTATGCCACAACTTTGTTTGAGGATCGAAGAAAACTTGAATGCGAAATTTGAAGGGAGTTAGTCCAAAAAAAAAACTCAGGTGCATTGGACGGGAAAGAAGCAAAGAAGTGCAGAGCAAGCAAGCAGAGAGGGTCGGTTGCAGGGGCGGAGCCAGGGGGGCGCGCGTGGCCTGGGCCCCCCTAATGCCCCGGGGTAACAAGAGTAGACCATAATTACTAGGATTAGCCAATGGCCCATGAGCAATAGTTCACGTACGACATACTCCTATCTACGTTCGTGACAGATTTGCCTTCCGCAACAGTATATCGGCATCGCTGCTGCCTGGCTTTTGCCTCTCTTGTCGTGTGTCCCTCCGGCTCCGCTTGCTGACTGCCAAGTGAGAAGCCGTGCGCGCAAGGCGTCATCCAATATCCCTGCTGCATCACGTAAGCCTAGCAATTTACAAGTTCACAGCGATTATTGGATTGGTCACGTGGAGGACGGAGGGAGACTAAGGAGTGTTTATTTTTTAATAACATGATTAATCGTCTTTCCATAATTGCAACATGCCATTCCAATCTTAGGGGCTTAAATAAGTATTTAGTCTATCGAAAATGAAGCGAATGGGTTGGTATAAGGCTATATTCACGTTGAGTCCTTTTCAATTTCTTTTGTCATTGATGGCCGTCATCTGGTTATGTGAAAAAAATACAATTAATTTTAAGTTTATTAGTGGATAAATATATGTAGTAACTGATATGTAGTTCTCATTTTTTGGGGGTCACTAAACCCATCCTTTTGCTCTTATATTTATACCCATGCTCGATCGATGATGAGAACCTGTAGGATTGTATTGTGCAATTGGTCTCACTATATTATTGTTATGTATACTAAATTCGAGTCATACTCTTATGAGACTGTATTTCACTTAATGTCTTGACCCTCCTATAGTCAAATCCTGGCTCCGCCCGTGACTCGGTTGAGCAGAGCTTTGCCACGCAGCTGCTTTTGCCATCGGTGGCTACCGCCTTGCATGAGCCACGCGTCGAGGTGTGCCCTGGACAGAGCAATGAGATGGCTTGAGTTGAACGCTGGATCGCGGTGAGACATTGAGTTTTAAACGGCGCCCAGGTCGCAGTGGTCCTCTTCGTGCGTTTTCTCTCCGAGCTCTCGCCGTCATCGTCGTCGTCTCTGCTTTTTGTCGGGCTAGCTGCTCCGCCCATCCCTTCCACCAAAGAGGCACAGATCGCTTTGTCGTAATCCTAGCAACCGTCTCCACCAACTGTCGTCAACGCTCGTCACCACCAGAGCAAACCGCCGTCGTCTTCTCCAAGTTCGGTTCCCGTCCGCCGCCGCGCAGACCAGGCTGAACTCCACCTTACCGAGCACCTCCTTCAAGCCCATCTTTGTGAGTCGATGTTCCAGCAACCGTGGATGCCCGTGCTCTCTCCTGCTCGCCTCGTGCACAGCCGAGACGCCGGAGCGCCGCTACCATAGCCGCTGCCGCCCCGCCTTGGCTGCTGCACGTGGCCAGCCCTGCTCGGGCTATCTTCGTACGAGCCAGCATGCGACTCAGCTTTCCCTTGTTTCCCTGTTGCTCTTGAGCTTGAGCGTGGCCGCTGTTTCGCCGCCGTTCAGCCGGCAGGCGTGTCGCCGCCGAGCGCCGTCGCCTGCTCCGCCGCGGGCTATCGTCTGGGCGCCAATCCGAAGAAAAAAGAGGGCTATTAGGTTCGTGAGGTCATGGAGATGCTGAAGTGGAAGGGCTTGTCGCCGGGGAGCTCGCTGCCGGCGAGGAAGCAGCCGGTCAAGGCCGGTGGGCCGTCTGTCGAAGCCGGCGCCCCTGTTTGCCTGGGCCGCGAACGGCGGATGAGAAAGAGGAGAAGGTCAGGGGTTTTGCGAAAGAAGATGAATTAGGTTTTAGATTTAGATTTAATTCCGAGATTCACCATTTAATTCATAGAATTTCATAGAAATGTCCACAATTAGTGAAACCAATTTTAATAAGATTTTTTTATTTTTATTTATGCATTAAATTCTTAAATCCTAGGAAAATAATAGAAGTTAATTATTTGTTTAATTAGCTTTTCTTTTAAGGTAAATAAATAAATACTTAATCTTTTCCAAACTGTATAAAATTATGAATAATGATTTATCAATTACACATTAATAATAATTAGGTTTATTTTGATTTATTTATTCTTTCTAGGCTATTAATAATTCTTTTACAATAAATAAAAAATATTTAAGGACATATTTAATTAAAGAAAAATGTAAGTAGTCTTTTAAAAAGAGTAGTTAGTGTTGGCTTGCAACTTTATCGAGAAGTAAAGTTGTGAGTCATGTTTTTAAACTTTTTGCATATTGATCACTGACTTGCATTCCGCTTTAGACCCGAACCTTCAAAAGTCGAGTTCGTGGGAGAACTACAACTTATGAAGCAGATTATCGTGATTGTCCGAAGTTCGAAGAATCAACTGAACAAACTAACATTTTTCTACTCAAGGCAAGCCCGGATGCATTTTTACCTATTTAATTTATAATAATCATGAGTCCAAATATTATGCTTTATTGTTGCATCAGGTACAAGAGTTGATTGAAAACCTTTGATGCATGACACATTCTTTGGTAGAAATACCATTGCTTAGTTAAGAATTTGATTAGCAGTATCTTCACTTACTATGATGCTAAGTTAAAAAGGATGCTTTAGGCTATATACTAATCCTTTTTGAATCAAGAAAAGAATGATGTTGAAAAGAAGTGGGCAGAAGTTGATAGGGGGATTGAGATGGAGCTCGATCCTATAGTTCTGCTTACTTTGATTAAGTGACTAAGGACCGATTCGCTGTTTTAACTGAGGAACAAGTGATTTTGCCTGGTTTCTTAATGGGTTATGGAACAATAAAGCCAATTAGGTTAGTTGGTTCGATGGTTGGAAATATTGCTTACCCATGCTTGCTGGGTGAGAAAGGCGAGGACGTAGCCGGTAACTCACGGGGTGGTCGCCAGACGTGGGGCCCACATGAGGGTGGGTTCCCGGGTTCGAGTAAGGATATTTCCGATCTTTGGCCCAGCTATCTGAAAGGTTGTTGCGTGCGGCCTGCATAGCTATACGTGACTGGAGGCTAGGTATCTCCTGCAGGATGTAATTTGGTCCGGATCGCCATAACTCTTGGTTATGAGTGCACTTTATCAACTGTTAAGCACCGTAGAGGAAACAAGTTGGACAAGATATTCTTGATTCAAAATGCTGGATGAGCTTAGTACCACTTGTACAAAAAGAGTTTTATAACCTTGATGGATAGATAATCACTCAATGGAGTTTAAATATGAAAAATTAAGGATCAAGGTCTAGTAATGCCTTTCGCAAAAGAGTCGAGTTAGCCAAACCCACATAGTAGCCAGGCATACTCCTTTAGAGTCTTTTCTTTGGTAAGGCGGGTACGTCTTGCTGAGTACCTTCGTACTCAGGGGATCTCCCTTGTTTTTTTTTCAGAAGCAGCTCCTGAAGAGGGCGCGAAGGAGTTCCCGAAGACCTAGAACATCGTGGTCCCGATGTTTCTAGGGTTGAGTCGGAGATTATAGATATTTGTGTAATAGAACTACCACAACTGGTTTGTATTAAAACTCTTAGTAATGGTTTGACTTTGCACTTAAGTTCGCTTCAAAACTTGGCTTGTAATAAGTAAGAACCTTGGTATGTTATGTAAAAATGGTAATGCTTGTTGTGTTTTTCCTTACCGAAAATGATCCTGTTGTATGGCAAAGATAATAGTATAATGTGTTTTATCGAGGAGTTCTTGGGACACTCAACAGTTCACCCGTTTAAATTGTTTGAAGCACGTCCAATGTCTTTTATCGGATGTTATGGTACACTTGAGCGAGTTTAAATTGAGTGGTACTGCCACACCTGCATGGGGTAGGGGCCGTATTAGGTTTTCGGGAAGCGCCATTGCGACTGCTCGCTGAACGTCTTCTTCCCTCAACGTTGGCTGAATGTCTTCTTCCCTCTACGTTGCTGGTGTTCGTGGATCTCCATCGACGGTCTACTTCGTCTACTTCGAGCTAGATCTAGCGCCGACAACTACACTGTAAGAATGACAAACCGAATCCTTTGTTCTTTCGTCTTCTGGCTGGTGCTGGTGAGTTTTGCCTCAATGTGTAGCGCCGGATCTCATGTCTACTATTGTGTTACGATATGCATCTACGATAGGTGTAATCATGTTAATATTTTGCCTTCATGCCATTGCTCTATTTCTACTATTAGGAATTAATTTATTCATGACTAAATTGCTATTGTTTCCAAGTCAGAACAGACACGTATGCTACAGTTCTCTACACAGTTGTCGATCCCTTTTTGGTTCCGGCGGATCTGCTTTGTCATGATCGGCTCATCTATCGCACCCACGGGGTCCATCGCGTCTGATTGCTTTTGGTGGTCTCGCGACACAGGGGAGGGGAAGAAGAGCAACAAGAGGGAACGAAGCCACGCTTGGTGGACAAGATAAGACGACAAAGCAGAAAGGAAATAGTCGTTTGACCTTCCTAGACAGTAAAACTTGATATTTTGGCACCTTGGATTACGAAAACTAGTCGCTTACCTCGTCGGCCCTAATCCATGCCGATTTTGACCTAGCCAGCACCAAATCACCATGCTACACCTACCTCCATTGCTGCTATGCATTCTGTTGACGGCGCTTAGCCGCGTCAATTATGTACCGCAAGCGCACGGGTCGGTTGTAGCTCTTCTCTTAGAGTACCCCCCCAAGGTTTATCAATCTGTGGATCGGCAATGAACTTACTAGGGTTTTCTATCTAGCTCAATGGATCTAATCCTAGCATGAAGCACATATTACATATAATGTTGAACACGTGGATGTGTGAGGTGATAAATGTGAACACATTGTGAATGATCACAGCTGACCTCCTCGAGATAACACGACCTTCGGTAGCACGAGCCCACCGTCTCCTTCATTGCAACTCCGGTCTAAGTGATAAACTAACCTATCTCGTACTTCGATAAGTGGACATAATCCCACCAAGTTCTGTAAGCCGATGCCTTTTCCTCCCACACTCGTCACACAACACTAGGGGTAGTCAATCATCAAACAAAGAGAACTTATAAGGGGACAAGGCTCCACAATACACGTTCCACTGGCCCTACTCCTCCCGCATACTGTCACTCCACGAGGGATCCCAGTGACCGACTTCCCGCGCACCACTAAGATGTATCCACAAGACTTAGACTAATCACCACGATTAGATCTAATCTCACTAAAAGCATATGCTAGCTAAACTTATAGACTCATCACCAAGATTACATCGAATCAAAGCTAGCTAGACATATGAGATAAAGCATGCATCTTAGAAGATCAAAACAACCAGATAAGATTAGATTGATTCACCATTCAATGTACATGTGCCTTGATACATCTAGGCACGGCTCCGGAACCCAACATGGCATCACGACGCAGGTGGCTAGGGTCTAGCCTAAGCCATCTCCTAGGCAATGTCGAGGACGGTGGCCGTCGGCTTCCTCCGGTGTGTGTCCCTCGATTCAGCGGCTCTCTAGTGAAAATTCGGGTCCGGTTTCTACAAGATATAAGCTTTAAATAGTCCGAGGGAACCCTAGGTCGAAGGGGAGGCCGAACCGCCATAAAAACGGGCTGGGCCGGCCGGCCTATGGGCTTGGGCCGGCTAGCTAGGGCCTTTTCTGGCCCGTCTTGGCCTCCTCTTTCGCGTGCGGACTCCTCTCTAAATTGGTAACTTATGTCCTTCACATATGTGGCCCTTTTGACGCCGTTTGCTTTGAGATATGATTGGATCTTTGATATGTCTGTTGGATTTTCTCCGATTCCAAAGTCATCCGAGTGTGTTCTTTAAACCTTTGCCCGTGCACATCCTTGGTGGTCGGTCACGATCTCGGTCGTCATCCAAATATGCTTCATTTAAAGCTTGAAAACCTGCATAAACAAACATCCTCCAAAAATATATGTATATGCGAATATGGAGTTATTTCACGTGCCAAGTGGCGGGTTATTATATGAATTAGTCCAAAACTTCCACCTAAATGGCACCAAAAGTGTGTCGCCAAGGAGCGCCAACAATCCCCACATGCTTAAACCTTGCTCGTCCTCGAGTAAGTCCAAGAGCCTTGCTTAATGAGAAAATCAGTATTGCCCTTCAATGTCTTCCCTACACTTAGTCATACACAACAAGACACATTGCTCTCTCAAGTATTTAGCATTTAAGTCCAAGTTGTGACCGGCTACTTTTTCATTATGGAAGATAGACTAGCAATAAAGAACAAGCCACAATAAGAAATAAATGCAATGCTCTCAAACTTAAGTGAACTTCAAACCTTTACCTTGTTACATCGTGAGAGTTTTTCAAAAATATGCATATCAAACACAAGTGAGGTTCTCTTGCAATAGTTCATGCAAACGTTCATCCCATCAAGTCACTCAAGCCTACACTAGATTATCTTCAACCTATTCTACTCATATATGAAAATGGAAGGCATATGTGGAGCTCGGTAGATAAAAACAATCCTAGCAAAACATTATACTTGAAATATTATCAAACTAAGATAGAGGTCTATTGGAATTACCGAGACTAGTCAAAAAGGTCATGGAAAAATAATGTTAGAGAGGGAGAGATGGTACTCACACTTTTTAGATAGGTGGACATGTGCAAGTGGCAAGTGGGTGATCCCCATACACAAATAAAGTTCTCGTTATCGGATTGCACATGGTTGGAATATTTGAGTATGGATTTTTGTCTTAAAGGCGCTTGGAAATAATATGAAGCAAAGAGAACTAAGGAGCATTTTATATATTTTTTTCCTTTTTTTTATTTTGACATGCCTTGTGAGCATGTGGCATAACTTCTTTGGACATGCATCTTTTATTATATTTTTTTTTTATTTTCCTCTTTTTTCTCTTTTTTTCTTTTTCTTTTTGCTCCTTAGAACTTTCACAACATGATACTTACTCGGCGATGACTCCTCCCCCCATGCTTGAACGATGCTCGTCCTCGAGCATAAAAGAGAGGGAAAATGACCGTCGAGGAAAGTATAAAAATATATTTACTTATCTAGAATTTATTTCATACTCAAATTGGGTTGTGGTCAAGGAGGTAATCACAAAAAGATATTTGGGTTTTTGGGTGGATGCCCAGTGAAGTTTGCGAAGTTTCCAATGTGAAAACTCACAATGCATGGGCAAAAAGGCTAGCGTGAAAAAGTTTACACAAAGGAATGACCAGCTTCTTAGTCTCGTACCATAGAAATAAAGCCTAATCTAACTCATCAAAATACAAGTTTGCAATCTAAAGGTTTCATCATGAAGAACATATGTGTATAGGATTTGGTAGGTAGAACTATGCAAAAGATTCACATGTAAAATAGCATAGTTATCGATTTTCAATGAAACAATATAAGGTGTAAGGTCATCGGTAAACTTAAACAAAAAAGCAATGATATGTATGTGGGTCTTAACCTCCACAACTAAAAGAGCCGGTATTTAATCATTTAATTCCGATTAGTGGAGAGCAAATAGTCAAGTCATATACAACATGGTATAGTTAAAACAAGACAACAACTTTTATCATTTTTACATAAGCAAAGATATCAAGATGTCATCGTGGTGAGAATTATATGATGGTGATAATTATTTATTGAAAACAAAAAACAAAACTAGGTTGTACTCCTAGAAGCCATGTTATTAGTCAAGAGATATAGAAAGGTTTCATGCTTCATAGATCTCTCTAAAAAGATACAAAAAGAAAAAGACTCCAGTACACTAGAGACCGGGTTGCCTCCCACAAAGCGCTTCATTTAAAGTCATAGAGCTCGACTTTCTCACGTACCTTCTCAATGTCGCGAAGCCATGGTCTTTCGTGTAAGAATGCGAAGTCTCCATGCAGCTTGATGTCGCCTCTTGTAATCCATTGTGGTTTGCTCGCAACATCTTCATTTGTCGAAGATACACCGCTTGCCTTATTTGATAATGATCTTGGGGTCCTTCTTTTGTTCCAAGCCTCTGAATTTGTTCATGTACACTTGATGAAAGCATCACCCATGCTGCTCTTCATCGTTGTCATCGTCATCTCCTCTATCTTGCTCTCATCATGTTGCTCCTGCCTCTTCTTCGTGTATTATCTCCTGTGTAATCAACAGAACATATACGAAGTATAGATCTATTGAAAAATTTATGAAATTACCTTTCCTATGGGTGGTCATTCGTCTAAAGTGGATTCAAACGAGAGAGTTATGCCCGTTTTAGTTTTACCTCTGCGTGCTGTCCAGAAAATTCCAGAACGTACGCCCTTCAATGGTTTGCCCATATCCGCTAGTAGGAATCTCCGATTTGCTTGATTCTTGATTCGTTGCAACCGTAACTTCCTGGAGCTCTTGAATATCTAAAAATATTCTGCTATGTTTCTCTAAGATCGAGCAGAATTGATGAGAACAATGCCTTCTTGTGAATTGATCTGAAGATGTCGATGATCTTGACCTTGTGGTCTTTGGAGTGTCATTTGGGCGTGCCTCATAACTATCACTCGAACAAGAAAATTCTCCCAAAATCATTAGTCTCAAAATTTTATTGACACGGCGGCATACCTTATTTTCCATCTCTCACTTCAAAGCGGACCTAGGGTTTATGATGATCTAATGATGAGAACCCCTCGATCACCTTGTTGCAGCGCGTGGTGAACTTCTCGAAGCCTTCCACCTGCTTTTAAGGACACAACCAAGAAAACAAGGGTATATGCAATAATAAAAATTAGGGTTAATCCGAAAAGTTAGATAGAACTCCCTAGGGTTCGTGTTGCCGATCCCCAGCAACGGCGCCAGAAAAGCTTGTTGACAGCGCTTAGCCGTGTCAATTATGTACCGCAAGCGCACGGGTCGGTTGTAGCTCTTTCCTTAGAGTATCCCCCAAGGTTTATCAATCTATGGATCGGCAATAAACTTACTAGGTTTTGCTATCTAGCTCAACGGATCTAATCCTAGCATAAAGCACATATTGCATATAGTGTTAAACACGTGGATGTGTGAGGTGATGAATGTTAACACATTGTGAATGATCACAGCCGACCTCCTTGAGATAACACGACCTTCGGTAGCACGAGCCCACCGTCTCCTTCATTGCAACTCCAGCCTAAGTGATAGCATAACCTATCTCGTATTTCAATAAGTGGACATAATCCCACCAAGTTCCGTAAGCCGATGCCTTTCCCTCCCACACTCGTCACACAGCACTAGGGGTAGTCAATCATCAAACAAAGAGAACTTATAAGGGGACAAGGCTCCACAATACACGTTCCACCGGCCCTACTCCTCCCGCATACTGTCACTCCACGAGGGATCCCAGTGACCGGCTTCCCGCGCACCACTAAGATGTATCCACAAGACTTAGACTAATCACCGCGATTAGATCTAATCTCACTAAAAGCATATGCTAGCTAAACTTATAGACTCATCACCACGATTACATCGAATCAAAAGCTAGCTAGACATATGAGATAAAGCATGCATCTTAGAAGATCAAAACAACCAGATAAGATTAGATTGATTCACCATTCAATGTACATGTGCCTTGATACATCTAGGCACGGCTCCGGAATCCCACCATGGCATCACCACGCAGGTGGCTAGGGTCACGATCTCGATCTTCATCCAAACATGCTCATTTAAAGCTTGAAAACCTGCATAAACCAACGTCCTCCAAAAATATGTGCATATGCAAACATGGGGTAATTTCATGTGCCAAG
The DNA here is from genome assembly GCA_015342445.1 of Digitaria exilis. Lineage (NCBI taxonomy): Eukaryota > Viridiplantae > Streptophyta > Magnoliopsida > Poales > Poaceae > Digitaria > Digitaria exilis. The sequence continues at coordinate 2,139,514 of JACEFO010001613.1, forward strand.
TGGCGGGTTATTATATGAATTAGTCCAAAACCTCCACCTAAATAGCACCAAAAGTGTGTCGCTAAGGAGCACCAACACATTCCTATCGTCGAATCTGCGCAGACAGATCCGACGAGAGAAGGTGCCTCCGTACCGTTGCCCTCCACAGATCTTGCTTGGGATAGTTGGGCATTTTAGGTTTCTGGGGAGCGTCTTCACGTGACGACTCGCCTAGACACACTAGTACACAAAACATTTTACAAGACATTGCAAAATATTTTCTGAGACGGTTACAAAAATAACCGCCTCTGTTAATGTGAGTGATTAACAGAGGCAGTTACATTTATTTTAGGAGACGGTTACATTTTGATTATCTCCTAAAATCGATTAACTGAGGCGGTTATTGTAACACAACCGCCTCTGTTAATCGTCTATTTTCAGAGACGGTTGCGTAACAATAACCGCCTCTGTTAATAGATTTTAGGAGGCGGTCAAATGTAACCGCCTCCTAAAATGAATGTAACTGCCTCTGTTAATCCATTATCAAATTTCAAATTTGAGTTTTTCCAAATGACCTCGGATGGAGAAATGACCAATATGAAAGTTGTAGATCTCCAAAAGTTAAGAAACTTTGTAGCTGGTAACTTTTTCATTTGAAATCATCATGTCCCCAAAAAAGTATGTTTGAATGTTCTCAAATTTGAAGTTTACATTTCGCAAAAGACCTCAGATGGAGAAATGACCATTATAAAAGTTGTAGATCCCGAAAAGTTATGAAACTCAATAGCCGACAACTTTTTCATTTGACTACGTCTAGGCTGTCAAACACACAATTTACACTCGGTTTGGTATAATATGGTAGGAATCAAAATAGAGTATAGACACAAGAGAGTGTGTGGTGTAGTGGTAAAGTGTGACACGCGTGAGGGAGAAGGTCGCGGGTTCGATTCCCGCCGGCCGCAAGGTGCTAAAAATTCTGTGAAAAAGTATGGTTTGGACAAGTCCATTGGTGGATGGCTAGTGGGGGCCTTTCCCCAATTAAAAATATATTTTTGCTATTTGTTTTGATATTTTTTGTTTTCGGCTGGAACAATTAACTGAGGCGGTTAGGAAAACCGCCTCTGTTCATCCATTTTGACCGCCTCAGTTAATAAATTCTGTAGTAGTGATAGTGTCATCCTTTAGGTAATGCACTAGTCAATTCATGTATCGATGACTCTGCCTCTGTCCAACGACTCATCCTCTGTCTTCTGTTTGCATGCTCCGTTGTTGGCACTCCTTAGCGACACGCTTTTGCCCATGTTTATCCTTAATAATGGCATGAATTTGACATCCAAACTATTGATCTCATATAACTAGTCTGTTTTTGCATATGTATGTATTTTTGGAGCTATTTTGGAGTATAAGTGGATGAGGCTCATGACCATGGACAATACGGAGAAAAAATAAGGCCAGGCCGGCGGCCCCCATAGGGCTCAGGCCAACTGGCCACCCCATTTATGTTCGTCTTCGATGAACCATCCTCCAAGAATGTTTAAAGGGCAAATACCTGAAGAAAGTATCAAGAGACTTTGAATCAAGGCAAAGCAAATGATGATTTGTAGAGGGTATCTATTTCCCATCCTTATCTTAGAAGAATTCTCGAAGAAACCGATGTCCAAAGCCTACCTGCATAGAGAAGACAACTATTGAAGGTTCCAGAAGGCTTGTGGAGAAAGTTGAGAGCGAGGCAGCCAGGAAAGAGGCCAGGCCGGTCGCCCAACCCATTTTTTAGGCACCTCATCCTTCCTTTCATCTAGCGTTTCCTAGGGCTACAAATAGCCATGTTCCCAGAACCACGCATCAATTCATTCGATGGACGATGCTGAGGGCAGACAAGCTATAGGGACACCTTTCGGGGAGCCGAGGGTCGTGTTAGTTCTCTAGGGGTTACCCTAGCCAACGTTGGAATCCTGCGAAGAAGACCACATCAAGAGCTCTGTAGCTAGGATCATTAAGATCAAAGGTAGGATCCTAGATGTAATCTTGTGATGTACAATCATTCATGGTGAAGTTATATGTGTTTTCAAATATTTAGCGATCAAGTGACTCCTTCTATGACTTCTTTCTTGGGTTTACTTCTTCCTTAATGTAGTATCGAGATAGAGTTCTCGAGATGTTCTTGTAGCCATTGTGGCTAGGGGTTCATATCGGCTCTACTAGGTTGTTCGACATGCTTTTTGCGAGCGTGCTTCAGAGTTACCCACGCCGATAGGGAGTACCGTGGTAGAGTGTGATCCGTATAAGGTGGGGCACCCGGGAGTTCGAGCTATAACATATGCATGATCTAGGTGATCTAGATTTATTATCTATAATTGTCTCTTGCTATCTTTCATTTTTGGTGTTTAGTAGATTAGATTAAGGATTTCCATGGTAGTTAGGATGTTTCTTACATCTTTAGTTCCACGGATTGATAAACCTTTGATGATACTCTAAGAGAAAATCCGTACGTAATATGTACGCTTGCGGTTCACAATTGACGTGTCTAAGGCCTGTCAACTCTGCTGCCGTTCGGTTCGCTGGACTTCACTGCAAATCTTTTTCCTGCACCAACTTCATACGACTAATTCGAGCAACGGCACATCTGGTTCGTTTAGAAATGGTCCCGCCTTAGGGTATAGATCATACCCTTCTTTCTATTTTTATTCTGTGTGCTCATCAGTAAAATTGTGTTTACGATAAACGCACACACATGCTATGTTTGACTCATGGATGTCATCGAAATATTGCTAATGTTTATATTTAATCTTAGAGCTAAAATATGCCTGAAAGTACGTTATTATCCAACAGCATTCCATTCGCCCATCAACCGGGTGAGGAAAAATCAACTGAAACCATGAAACAGATCAACTTAACAAGTAACATTTCGTGAGGCTCATGCCCAGTGTAATAAGCATGTATATACTAAGTCTCTAATCTTTGGTCACTTGCTGACTTGCTTGTGTCATGACCTGGACCTTAGCCCATACGTTGCGAGGCTTTGGATGTTGGGCCAATGAGCCCATGTAAGTGGCCCATCTGTGAACAGTAAATGTATCCTGCTGATCCAATCTGACAACATCGATCAAATGAGTAATGAGACTACTATCTTCCTACTGTTTTTCTTCTCCGTCCCTTCTATTTTTTTCTGAGATGGCGCTATCGATCGGCCTGCTCTGCCGTGCGCGCGATGCCGGCAACAACCTCTACGTAAGTCAAATGACTCTGGATCATTGTTTATGATTTTGGTGATTGATTAACAACATTATTATTGGGACTAATGTGTTTGTATCTTTGTAAATATTTTAAATCCCAAGTATACAAATATTATCAACAACCAAATGATTGTCAATATCAAAATGATCTACATCCAAAATAATAGTCATCCAGAGCAGACGAGGCACAGGCTGTCACGCCTAATGGGTCCGCACGGAGGGCCGAGCGGAGGAGATGCCGGCTTGACCGCGTCGTGCCACGCTCTCCTGCAAGAAGGGTTGGAGTGAAGCCACTCGGCCTCATGGATCCACGTCGTGCACGTCTGGGACCTCAGGAGAGGAAATGAGTCGAGAGACAGAGCGACGGGAGGTGAATCAGCAGCGGCGGCTACTGGATGGAGTGAGTGGTCCGAGTGGAGAAGGGGTGAGTTAGGGTTTAGTCTGCTGTTATATATGGCACGATGGAGTATGGGCTGACGCGGGCTGCTTCACTTTTGATATTAGGCTTCCACTTATGGTACTCGATGGAGTACTGGGCCGACGCTAGCCACGAATGGATATACAGACGGCAAGAACATAACACGCGCTAGGAGTACACAAATCCATCCAAAATCATCACCGATATGTGCTATCAATATATATATAAAAAAAGGCAACAGCCAGGAAGAGAGGATTCGGAGTGGAAAATCAATTATCATTAGGAAGAGATAGACTAATAACAGTAGAATAATTTTAAAGTATTGTAGGGCTGTAGACACAATACTTTAAATTTAAAGTGGAGGCCGAGTCTGGGCCGGCCCAACGCGTTTCTCCGGCCCGTTCCTCCATTGTCTTCGTATGGACATCAGTTTATCCGTTTTCTTTGTTTCCTAACTCTTCTACTTCTTCGACTACGAATCCTATCCTATGCCTATTGAGACACGAATTGCTGCTTATTAGCTATATTATTCCATATACATATATAAGAATACACAAAGTTTCTGAGAACATAATGTTTGAATCCTTCATACGACATACTACGTGCGGTTGGTTTGCAACGCCCTGTCTTCTTCTACAAAAGCATGGCATGTAAATTCAATTCTCCTTACATCACCTGAACATGCACTACTTGCGTTGTTTAATCTAGATGCGTTGACAATGAGATAGTTTCTTATCGATGTCTGTCACCTCTTTGTTCACATATTGCGTACCTATATAGAATTCCAAATGACATTGTGACATGAATCTATTTACACTTTTCATGAATCATTGGGTGTCTTATTTCATTGTCACATTTAAATTTGAGCTACTAGGACTAACTTGTATTTCTTGCAGATGGCTTCTTCGAATGGACACGAGAAAAACACTCCACTGAAGGACCAAAGCAGCATTACAAACACAAGTAATATTGGTAAGTTATTACCTACAAAAATGTTTATTCCACCTCATACTATGCAGCTAAATGCGAAATGTATTTTTTTAGATAGCGACAGCATTAGCAATGATAGTGGACCTGTGATATCCAGTGACCAACCACCACTCACATATCTCAAAGAATGCAAGAGGAAGCGAGAAAGAGACCGATATGCACAACTGCCTGACCAGAAAAAGGATGAATTACTACAAAAACGGCGTGAAGCTCGTCGGGAAAAGAAAGTTTTGCAAGAAGAACTACTATGCACACCCAAGAAAATTGAAGCAAGACGTATAAAAGCTAGAGCACGTTATGCAAATTTAACACCAGAGCAGAGACAAGGGATACGCGATCGTCAGAGATTGCTCTATGCAAATATGACATTTGAGCAAAAACAAGCAAAAATGAAACGTGAAAAAGCATATTCTAAGAAAAGACGCAGAGCTCTGAGTAAGGGATCTATCGCCATGATAAACCCTTTGTATAACTCATCAGATTCTGATTAAAAGATATTTCTAGAAAAATTTATCACTTTTCTCTACTACTAATAAAACAAATACTTTCCTTAAAATCATATATTAGAACCAAAGCAATGTTGTATTTTATATTAAACAAATATGTGGTCTTAGCCCGTAGCAACGCACGGGCATTTGTGCTAGTTTATAAGAAAAAGCGTTCGTGACCATCCTGCTGGCCCATCACCGACTCCAACACAGTCGGCAGGAGGAGTGTTTTTAAAGGGTAGGCAGGAGGAATCTGAAACTGAGTTTATTATTACTACCAAAAAATTGAGATTCGAAATGTGCAGGGCGTGATGTCGAAACGTAGATGCCGATGCATATGGCACACACACAAGCCATCATCATTTAGTGCTAGGAATATAATCTCCTAGGGTACCATCAGCAGCAACGCATCACAGCGCATGGCTGCTCCTGCCGGTACCGCCGCCATACCCCACGGCGACATGGCCGAAATCCTCCCTTCTCTCCCACTGGAGATCCGATGCCCACCGTTCCCCCTCCGCCGGTACAAGGGCTTCTGGCTGCCTGAGGCAGTCTTGACAGAGCTGGCGTCGATCCACGCCCGCATACAGCCAAGGACCAGCGACATCTTCCTCGCCAGCTTCCCCAAGTCCGGCACCACGTGGCTCAAGGCCCTCGCCTTCGCCACGGCTAACCGGGCCCGGCACCGGCCATCGGACGTCGACCACCCGCTCCGCCACATGAACCCGCACCAGTGCGTCAAGTTCATGGAGATGGACTTGGATCTCAGGCGGCGCGACGTCAGCAGCTTGCTTGAGGAGTTCGAGGCGCTTGGTTCTCTACCACCACGCCTGCTCGCCACCCACCTGCCCTACTGCCTGCTGCCCGAGAGTTTCACGCGCGAGAGCCGGCTCGTGTACATCTGCAGGTAGATATCTCTTTTACAACTCACAATACTTCACTTATTTTCAATAACAATGTAAATGAAGCTTCCTCTCTAATGTAATACAAAATAATAATTAACAAGTAATAATACAGGAACCCCAAGGATGTGTTGGTCTCCGACTGGTTCTTCGTCAGGAAGGTCTCGTCGGCGTACGGCGTCGATGCACGGTGCTTCACGCTTGAGGAGGCTTTCGAGCGCTTCTGCGACGGCCGCCTCTACGGCGGGCCTCACTGGAAGCACGTCCTCCAGTACTGGGAGGAGAGCATGAGGAGGCCTCAACATGTGATGTTCCTCGAGTACGAGAAGATGGTCCGCGACCCCGGAGGTGGTCTCAAGAAGCTGGCCGAGTTTATGGGGTGTGGATTTTCCAGTGAGGAGGAGAAGGGAGGCGTCGTAGAAGCGATCGTCAAGCTGTGTAGCCTACGCGAGCTCAAGAACCAGGGGGTGAACAAGAGCGGGGGTAATAGTAATCAAGCCGGCGGCATCAAGAATGAGGCCTTCTTCCGGAAGGGAGATATTGGTGATTGGCGAAACCACTTGACGCCCGCCATGGCAAACAGGCTGGACAAGATTGTGGAAGACGCGCTGCAAGGATCTGGCTTCACCTTCCAGGAGGACATCTCTACAACAATTGACTGATCGGTGCGCCGCTAGTTTCGGAGCTCTTTATTCAATGATGTTTTACTTAATGAATAAGAATGGTACGGTGGACAAAAATATGTCACACAGAAAATATCAAAATTATGGAACCAAGTACCAAATAAGTGCACCTGACATGTGATTTAGTTTTTCTCATAATAAAGAAAAAGCATCTTGGTAATTTCACGTTTTATTATGTTTGGTGTGGTCCGTTGGCTGCCAGCCTGACCCGTCACCGTAAGCAAAGACAAATCTGCCGCCCTCTCCCTGCGTGGCCGGTGCACCTGCGCAGGCCCCCTAAGTTTTAGCACTAATTCATGGCTCCAACAGATGACCCACCCATACACATTTTAGGTCGCAGAACATCAAAAACGTCCCTCCAACAGATGACCCCCAACAACACACCCATTTTGGGGTGGCCTCTCGCCCGCGACCCATCATGTGTCTGCTGCTCCCGATCGCATCCACCTGTGCGAGCCCACCGCCGCCACATCATCCGCCGTATCTCTTCCTCTCCGCGCCCGCCGCATCTGAGCTCGACCATCCGTGCCCGCGCTGACGCCGGGCGAGCGCGTGGTGCCTTGCCGTCCCCAAGATCCATTCCCCCGTGAGCTCCGTCGTGAAGAATCCGATCCGTCGCGAAGAATACCCCAGCAACCTCCAACACAGCGAGTCCCATGGTTAGCCGGCGCAGCAAGCTTGAGCTCCGGCACTGCGCCTCCGAAAATCCATCCCCACATGAGAGGTAGAGCTGGACAAGAAAAACCAAGAATCGAGAACTGAACCGAAAGAACCAGAACTGAGAATTTCGGTTCGGCTCTTGGTACCCATTCGGAGGGAACCGAATTCCTCGGTTTGGTTCGGCTCGGTTCTCGGTTAACCGAAGAAACCGACAGCCCAACTACAGCCCATTAGCTTGAGCCCAATAACAAACCCTAACCCCCTCTCTTTCACAGGCACTCGCATGCAGACCGCCTCCGTCCGCGGTCCGCCCCTCCCCTTCGACTGCCGCTCGCCCACTTCACCGCCGCCTCTCCCCTCCGCATCCAGCCCTCTCCTCCCTCTCGCCTCTCTCTCACTCCGGCCGCCCGGCGTGGCGGCGCCCCTCCCTCTCACCTCTCTCACTCCGGCGTGGCAGCCGCCTGACTGCCTCTCCCGCCCCGCCTCTTGCAGGTTGCGGAGGCGGCGAAGGCCAGGCGCGGCGACGCTCACCCCGGCCAGGGGTGGCAGCAAAGGCCAGGCGCGGTGAGGCCTAGGCGTAGCGGCGCTCACCCAGGCTGCTCCGTGCCCCTACTGCTCCGCCTGTCCCTTCCAATCTCGCTTGGATCCGTACTGGATTTGTGTGATTTGTCTTGTGATGTTGATCTTGTGCTTCAAAGCCTTCAAATCTTGCTTCGATTTTTATATAATGTGCGATTTCGAGATTTCTTTTCCCCCTTCTCCAGTGGCTCGGTTAGTTCGGTAGAAACCAGAACCGAACCGAACTAACCGAAACCGAAATTCCTCGGTACTTGGTTCTGAAAAGAACCGATCGGTACCTATTTCTTAGGAACCGAACCTCCTCGGTAATTTTGGCTCGGTTCGGTTAGTACCGAATGCCCACCCCTAATGAGATGTCTGTACGCGCTAAGCTTGGTCTCCATCGCATTCAGTCCCATGGCCTCGATGATTATACATACCCCAGTGCCTCAGCATAAAGTATCCCTTCTTTATTTGGCTCCTGCATGAGATTGAGCACCCGATAGTCATCATTTAGTATCAGCCGGTACTAAATGGTTCGAGGGCTCTCGGGAAGCCCCAGGGACACATTAGTACCGGGTTCTAAGACAACCGGTACTAACGTCAGAGGAATGAATGCTCGATTCTCTACTAGTGATCGTGATACAAATCTATTAAACCTAATTAATTCATCATTAGACACTGTCATGCTACAGTAACCCCATCACTAAAAATGTGCTAATGACAACACATATTAGGCTTAATTGATTCGTCTTGCGATGTAGAGTCCATTTGTGTAATTAGTTTTATAATTAGTCTATACTTAGTACTCCTAATTAGTGTGAAAAGGATGGATGTGACATTTTGCCAACTTTCGCCAACTTTCAACTAAACAAGGCCGAAGAATGGAGAGATTTTGAGGTTATAGTGGTAAATAAATTATAGTTTAAGAATTTTTAGATATTTTTCATGATGAATTAGACATGTCAAAATAATACTATAATTATTATGGAACAGGAAAAATAAAAATGCCCTAAATAATAGAGACACTTCATGGTGGACTTCAAGTTGAAACTTCGAGTCCTAGTATAATGTTAAAATTAAGGTAGAACGTGCAGAGTGTTCGCCCTCCAAGCCACGTTTAGATACCAGCAGAACAGACGCAATCAGGAGACTACGGATTCAGGTTGGGCATCATACAGGAATCTCTGCTGTTAAAAAGAACGGAGGGGCGAGTCGTCCGCGCGTGAACCATCGCATCGCCTCCCCGCGTCGCCCGTCGCGCGATCCCCATCGCAAAAAAATCCTTCCTTCCGCACGCCCTCCTGCGATTCCTCCGCGTGGCGGCCCAATCTGCGCCACGATCGACGCCTGCCTGGCCTCCAGGGGATCGCGGGCCAACCTCGACGCCTGCCGCCCGGAGTTACTGCGCCGGCCCCAGGGAAGCGCCGGCCAACCTCGGGGCTGCGCCACGGTCGACGCCTGCTCGGCCAAACCACGTCGCCGGTGTCCACGACGATTCCTCCGTTCCCGTCGCCGGCGTAGATCCACACGGTGTCGCCCTCTATCCGACGCCGGTGTCCACGACGCCGGCGTGGACCCACGCCGCTCGATCCTTTGACAGCGCCGCCGGCCCCTTTCAACCTCGCCGCCGCTCAGTGCTGCAAAGGCCGCCGCCGCGCTCGGAGCTGCGGACGGCGCCGCCAGCCCCTTCAAATTAGTCGTAGTCGCTCGTCCCCGTGCGTTGGGCATTGCTGGCGGCCACCTTCAACCTTACAAGCGGCCGCAATCGGTCGCCTGCTTCCTGTTTGGCTTGCCCAAGAAAAACCACGCCATCGCAGGTATGGGTGCCTCTGCCAGTCTGCCTTCGTATGTATGTTCTCCTACACTCAGGCTGTCAGCATGCATGAGTTCCAACTTCCAGCTCAGATGCTTGATTGAGTATATGAAGATGTTATGTTTGCAAAAGTGAGTTAATAGGTTCGGGAAGCCTTAACGTCGTCGTCGCTTCTGAGGACCAGTGGTGGTCACCCTGAGATGATGAGTGATTGACAACCGTCGTGTGTGATGTGCTCTTGGCTTTGATGTGCAGGTGTAGGGTGCGACGTGGCGGTCGACGGTGCATGATGAAGGTCAGGTGCGAAAGGTCATGCTGATGGACCGTGGTGAAGGCTGAGCGTGAGTAGGCTTGGGCCGTGGAGGACAAGCGAAAGGTTCAGGCCGAAGGACTGAGACGGTGAAGGGTGACACGAGTAGGCTTGGGCCGAGGGACCCAAGGATACCGGACGGAGTCACGGGCGGCTCGCATGGTGCACGGACGAGCAAGAGTACATGGTGAAGATGGCGTCGGTCAAGTCAAGAAGGATGGCGATGGCGAGTGTCGAGTAGGCTTGCCGTTGCGGCGGAGGCGTGAAAGAGCTCGAAGGCGTCGTGGCACTTGGCGGAGGCCGGACACGCATCTACACCGAGGGTTTGACCGGTTTGACCTCAAAACCGGGGCTTCGGCAAGTCGTGCGGCGACTAGCTGAGGGGTTTCGGGGGGTTTCCCATAAAACCACCACGGAGGCAGGTTTGACCGGTTTGGGCCTCAAAACCGGGGCTTCGTCATGGGGTGCGGCGTTGGACGGAAGGGTTTAGGTGGTTTGGCCACAAACCACCGAGGCGGCGGGTTTTTCGGTCTGGGCCTCAAAACCGGGGGCGAGTCCGGTGCGGCCGTGCGGCGTCGGGTCGGAGGACGCGAGGCATCATCGCGAAGCTTGCGTCGAGGCGAAGCGAAGTCGTGAAGACGTCGGGTCCGTCCGGTGTACCGGTAAAAAGTTGGACGGTTTTACCCCTAGAGGGTATTTGGGTTGAGCACATCATGTAAGGGCATTTAGGTCTTTTACCGGGTGCCTATATATATGAGGAGGGGCTGTTTGGGGCAGCTATCTCTTTGGTTAGTGTGGTGATGGGATCTCATTTGTTTTGTGAGAGCTTTGGGAGAGAGGGGAGAGGGAGAGATGAGTGGCTCTTTGTGTTGAGCTTTTTAGCCATCCTAACTTTGATTAGTGTGAGGATTGGCTTGTAACCGAATCTTTGAAGTGAATCAAATCATCTATCTTGTGCCAAATCTTTTCATCCCGAATTTATTATTTTTGGTATTTTCGGAGCTATTTTTGGGGATTTTTCGTGCGTGCAACTTGAGTGCGAAATTCGTAAGATTTGTTGGGGAGTATGATGCTAGGAACCTTGTGAGCAATCTTGATGTGATGCCTCTTCGAATCCCTCACAGATTTGGCTTGAATTTAAGTTTTCTCTAAAGTTGTTCTTTGTGGTAGGGTTTTGAGTTTATCCAAAATTCGAGAGATTTATTCCTGTAGATCTGCTAGAGCTCGTTGATGCGCATATATGGCTGGAGTTTCACTTCTAATCGTCGAGTATTGACGAAGTAATTTGGATTCGAAGCCAGGCTCTGTTCTTCGTTTTGTTCTCTGTTCTTGAGCAGGCCTCGGGCGAGCGTGGAGGGGCAGCTACACGAGCGCACACGGCTCTAGAGCGACGGCTTCCGGCACAGCGCGCGTGCAGCACCACAGCAGCCCAGGCGAATCCCGTTCCGGCCCACGCGCGCACACGGCAGGCTTCCAGATCCAGTCCAGCGCGAGGTGGGCAGGCTTCCTCCGTCGTCTCAGGCGCACGCGCACGGGAAGGCAGCAACCAGCTGCAGTCGGCCCAGCAGCGCACGCGGTTCGATCGGCTGCTTCCTCTGCCGATCCAGCACGCAAGCAGACGCTGCAGCAATCCGTGCACAACAGCCACGCAGCAGCCCAAGGTAAGCACGGCAGCAGCAGGCAGCATCGACAGGCATCATCAGGTGAGGTTCTGCAGCGTTGAACAGGTTCGCACTGAATCCGATTCAGACCAGCAGGCTAGCGTGAACTATTTTGTGAGCTGTCACTTTCCTTCTACAGTAATGCACTTGTTAGCCTAATTACTTAATCATTAGTACTTGCTTGTGGATGGTAATTGTTCTTGTGATGACCAATGATTAGGCACTGATTACCTGCTCAATTAATTTGCTAATTAAGCTTGTGTTTGTTGCTGCTGTTTGCTACTTGTTGAATATTTGATTGCTCAGTTCAGCAGCATCCCTTGTTTAATTAGCTTATTAACCTGGCATTTTTGGTAGCTTGATTGTGTCTCTCGGTTAACCTCTAAATTACTATTTCATAAGCTTGTTTAGAGCAGGTATTTTTCTAAGTGATAGAGCGGTTCTCTTTTTGTCTAATTTGCATCGCTTCCGCACTGATTTGAGAACTCGCTTTGTTTTGAGAAGTCCTAGTCGTTCCTAGGGTGAGCTTGTCACTAGTTAACTCGTGTCATTTTGATGATTAGAAGAGAGGTGCTTCGGGTGGCACTCGAGACATAGGCCTAGTTCTTCATTGGAAGAATTTTTTTAAGGACTCTCATTCACCCCCCTCTGGTCGCCCAGTTCGGTCCCACAGCTTCCATCTCCCTTGGATCAGATCGGAAGAGGCCAGCAGAGGTTGGAGCATCCGCTGTCACCCGACCACGAAGCCGTCACCCAAGATCCGCCGTCCCTTCCAAGAACCACACGGCCGCCACATCGTCGTTGTCGCCGCGGCTACCTCCCGCACCACAGGTGCTGCACCATACGCCGAGACGCGGCTAGCGATCTCAGGGAGGTTGCATCACTCATCCGATCTCTAGGACAAGAGCTGGGCATCCGTTCCCTCGATGGATGCATGGAGAGGTCTGATGCTTTTTTATTTACTGTGATCTGATCCAGCACCCACACGGATGCACATGGTGAGTTGTTTTCATCTCATTCGTGTGTATTCCTTGCATTTTGTGATTTTTTTCCAAATTCCAATATTGCCTCTCCTTTGGCAGCCTTGCAAATCTGTCACACCACCACCTTCTTTCCCTTCTAACGATTCCATTTTAGTAGTAATGGCTGCCCTTTTGGCAGCTCCTCACCACTGGCAAAGCTCAACAGGTGGGAGTTGTTTTCGTGCAAGAAACGACCACCACGTGTCAATTCCAATGCCTCCTTCCTTCACCCCAAATCTCAGTTACAACTATTTGCATCTTTGGACATTTGTAAATGCATAATTTTCTTTATGGAATTTTTCAGAAGAATATGCATTGATTCTGAACCACAATAGTAGGAAATGAAATTGGGTCAGTCAAACCATATCTCTCGGTTACATGTTTTTTAGTTGATTCTGAACCACAATTTTCAGCAGGAAAAACCATGCAGCGTTCTTGATTCTGCACTCGGACCTCCCTCAGCGTCAGTGCTTTGCAATTTACGGAGATTATAGAATGTCAGTAAGAATGTTCTCATCATTGTGCTAGCTGTTCAAACTGCACGATCGCTAACCTGGTAAAGATGCACTTCCTTTATAAGAAGTATACTTTAAGATCATGGCCTCCATGAAGATCATCTATACAAACGAGTTCATGTCAAGCCTTTAACATTGTTATGTTTGTACTGTATGGCAGGGAATATGGATTCATCTGATAATAAGGTGGGGCGACGAGCTTTAACAGATTTAACGAATGCCAATGATGGAGGTGTGTCTATAATTTCCCTAAATGAACTTCGCAAGCTGTACATGGTCAGTAGGGGCACTGAATTTCTTTCTTCTTTAGAACATCAATATGACATATGTCCATCGGAAGCAACGGATGCTGTATAGTATAGCTGAACATTTATCTTTTATAAGAATCTAAACAGTCTAGTATTTCAAATCCATTATGAATGCCGAGTTTTTATCATCAAATTCACAGGACCTTGCTTGAGTTTTTTCAGATTGGTTTGTCAGCTCAGTGACATATATGCTGTTGAATATTTCTCTGTTCTATTCAATGATATATAAGATGTCTACGGTTTCTTCTAATACCTGTAGCACTTCATAATACAAGCATATATGCCGCTGTTCATTAATATGAGGATGGAGTAGTGATGTTCTATATATGCTTATGTTTGTATTATATGGCAGGGAATATACATTCACTGGACAAATAAGGTGGGGCGACAAGCTTTAACAGATTCAACAAATGACAACAATGGAGGTGTGGCTTTTATTATTATTGCTATAATTTAAACTTATGTATCGGTGTGTTAATAATATATGTGTCATTAAACTTTAGGTGTCTCAAATGTATCGAACTCACCATCACAAGTCACCGATGCCAAGAAGCGTAAACAAGAGAGGGATAGAATCCGAGCGGCATCTAGGCGTGCGGCGATGACCGATGAAGAAAGGCAAGAGGTGAATAAGAAGCGTCGTGAAACGAAGTGACCTTGATAGGCTAATTGAATCCATCTTCCCTAGGCTCAATAAAAGCATAACAAATAAGGACTACATCACTTCCAGAGCGATTTTATCTATACGCAATGAAAGTGTTGACAAAATTAATATGAAGATGATCGATAGTTTCCAGGGTGGTGAGATGGTGTCTCATAGTTTTGACTCTGCGGTCGATGATCCACACAACTACTACCCATCTGAGTTCCTCAACACTTTGACACCCAACGGCCTGCCTCCGCATGTGCTAAAGTTGAAGATTGTATGCCCAATTATTCTGCTACAAAATATAGATCCTGCCAATGGACTATGTAATGGGACGAGGCTTGTGGTCCGAGGGTTCCAAAAAAATACCATAGATGCAGAAATCGTGTTGGGACAACACGCTGGAAAACGAGTTTTCCTGCCTCGGATTCCCTTATGCCCCTCGGACGACGAGATGTTCCCTTTTCAGTTCAAAAGGAAGCAGTTTCCTGTCAGACTGAGCTTTGCCATGACTATAAACAAGTCTCAGGGTCAAACTATCCCTAACGTCGGTGTGTACCTACCACAACCAGTGTTTTCTCATGGCCAGTTGTATGTTGCCATGTCTAGAGCCACCTCCAGATCGAACATCAAGATTCTTGCACTCCCACCCGATGCCGAGGAGGACGCAGAAAATGAGGAGAATGATTCTGAAATCTCGAAAAAAAAAGAAGAAGAAAAAGGAGAAGAAGAAGAAGAAAAAGGTCCCTATGTTAGATGGCACCCACACAAAGAACATAGTATGCAAAAAGGTCCTGACGTCATAGGCAAGGTAAGATGAACATCACTTGTAGTATATCATTCCTATTTTCTTTGGATGCTTTTATTGTTGCTGCTATTTACCATTGTTTTGTATGTAAACAGAATCGACGCCTCTTCTTCAACATGCCCCAACAGCTGCTTGTGCTTTAGTATAGTTTTTGTTAATCAAATGTCATTTCAACTACACTTTAGTATCGCTCCAAGCCTAAATTTTATGGGTATTCAGACTTCCTAGCATTTTTCCTTTATCATCCAACTGAGTTCAGCGTCTTTTAAACAAATTCATATTTTGACGTGAAGATGGTAAAAGTAACCTATGAGACAATAAAATTGAACATGAACAGCTAGCTCAAATCCTCGAGTGCATTCAGGGCACAAATACCAAGTAGCTGAGTATGGATCTTACAATTATTATAAAATAAAATGTGAGCAACTTATAATAATTGATTAAATGTGCCTTCGTCGTACATTTTCCCTTGTAGTAATCGAAACAGTGAATTATTATCTTCTGAAATGTTCAATGTGATTTGTTATACAATTATTGCCGTCCCGTAGCAACGCACGGGTACGAACCTAGTAAGAAAATAATCTTCCAAAGGTTTTTTGGATCCACATTCTCATAACAGGGTTTGTGTGGCACAAAATATCCAGTGCAGGCAAATAATATCCGTTCACAAACCTTGACCCATCGTTCAATGAGCCATGGCCGGTGTACATATATTTTGATTATGAAAATGTGGAACGACGTCAAAAAAAAAAAAAACCTTTGGTCGACTATTTCACTATCCTGGTTGCTTCTGCTGTACTGGTATCTTGTGGTAACAGGGGAGCGGAGATGGCCTCGAGGGCAACGCTCTGTTCTATTGTACCATTTATTATATTGTATAGCCTTGTCATTATTTTTGTGAGGTCTACTATGGAGGGTATGTACGTAATCTTCGGTGTATAAACACATCTTCTCCATTTTTAATATTTATGTACCTTTCATGCTTATTGGAATAAATATTGTAAACATGTGTTCAAATTAAACACATTTACTATACAAAACCATATATACTTTTACCCGGTAATATAATACATATGGACTGGCAATGGATGTACAACACGAATAGAACAAGAAAAGAACAGAATTTCTAATGGCCCGCAATATTTTCTTGAAGTGGCCAAGCCAAATACAGCCAACATGAAAACAGATTAATATATTGTCCTTGCAGCCAATGAAATAACAAAGCACTACTCTTCATGACGCATCCTTCACATCCACATAGTTAGCTACGGTTTCATGCCTAATTATTTTGTGTGGACTGAACACAGCGAAATAGAAAATATAATGCAAAACGAAGAAGAGGATGACAACTTTCTGTATATATTATAGTTTAGTGATTTGTATTTTAGCGATGACCAAAAACTCCTTTAGGTAATGCACTAGTCAATTTATAGCAATGATTTATTTGAAGATATTTGTTTTTATTTATTTGAATGGCTCTATTTTATCAATAATTTGTATAGGTAAATCAATATGTTTCCTTTATAATACAATGCAAATGGATCGTCAATGGATGTAGAATGCGGACGGACGTATGAAAGTGTTTATTGATGGCTACCATTCTTTTCTTGAAATTGTTGAAGCCAACAAGGTAGATAACAGTTTCAAATCTTGCCCATGCATCCAATGCCAAAACAAGAAGAGATATACTCTTCATGGTGAACTCTACATAGCCACTTGTTTTGTTTTGGTTTAATGCCTGACTATTTTGTTTGGACCAAGCACGGGGAAATGGGAGTTATGATGGAAGAAGGTGAAGAAGAGTAGGATATTCCAGACTTTGCTGCCAAACATGCCTTTTGCAGATACTAGGGTGAGATTGATAGAAGATGAAATGAGTGCGCTTTGGTTGCGTCCTCGCACCAGATGTGGCACGACAGGCATGACGTGGCGCCATAGGCATATGTGTCCTCGTGTGCTGAAAAAATCGCCTCCCACCTACACGCGTAGCCATCCCTAATTTCCTAGCTAACACGAGTGGTACTCCACTATTTGCCCTATGTGGCAGTAAAATTAATAGAGTGCATATGAGTCCTATGGTTTCTACGAGTGAGTTGTCTCTATTCTACAGATGCATATCATGCATATGAAATAGATACAGACACAACACATAAGCTTCTAGTTAGTTATGCCATGACATATGTGTTGTATCTGTGTTCCCTAAGTCTCCGTGTCTCATTCACGTGCTCTTGCGTGTTAATGTTTTCTCACGCTAGGAAATGAAGAGTTGGGTCGCACAACTAGGCAAACATAGACTAATAATAAAACTAATTATAAAGATAGAGGCTAATTCGTGAGACAAATTTGTTAGGCCAAACACATTTTACTGTAGCATCACATTATCAAATCATGGACTAATTAGACTTAATACAATATATGGTCTATATCACCTATCTCCGTTCTACACATGGGAAACAAAGACTAACGGAAGCCTTTCACGTGTTCGACCATCGTGTCATGACATATTTTTTCTGTGTACTAAAAAGCTTGGCATTTATTTAGGTAGTGATGCGTGTTTATGCTTCATCACGTTGAAAAAATCAACGAGGTGCCTCGCGCAATTAGTAGTATTAAACATATATCAATTACAAAAACTAATTACACGGATAAAGACTAATTTAGAAGGGAATCTATTAAACATATTTTATTCATCATTAGCACATGTTTATTTACACAAGTAGAGGCTAATTCAAGAGACGAATCTATTATGACTAATTAAGCCATCATAACCTATGTTTAATGTAACATCGCATTACCAACATGAACTAATTAGACTTAGCGGCTTCATCTCCTAAATTATATTAGCATACATATTTGCAATTAGTTTTGTAATTAATCTATATTCAACACTCTAAATTAGTAATCAAACATTTAAAGTGACCAGGACTAAGTTAACTTCCTCCAATCAAGCATTTAGTCATATTTAAGCCTTGCAATAGGCAACCTCAAGGCAATTTCAGCTCATAAGTGATTTCTAATTATGAAAATAAGGCCTTGCATTTATTTGCAACTAAAACTACCCTGTAGAGAAGCTACTGTATATCCCACATGTAGTACCTTGAGGCCTTGTTTAGATCGCCAACTTTCGCCAACTTATTTTACCAACTTGTCACATCGAATGTTTGGACACTATTTAGGAGTATTAAACATAGGTATAAAAATAAACTAATTACATAGATGGACTCCACATCGTGAGACGAATCTATTAAGCCTAATTAATTCGTCATTAGACACTGCCGTGCTACAGTAACCCGTCATTAAAAATGCACTAATGACGGCACATATTAGGCTTAATAGATTCGTCTTGCGATGTAGAGTCCATCTATGTAATTAGTTTTATAATTAGTCTATATTTAGTACTCCTAATTAGTGTCAAAAGGATGGATGTGACATGTCGTCAACTTTCACCAACTTTACACCACCCATCTAAACAAGCCCTGAGTTAGGTAATTGGTCTGGTATATTATAGTTGAGGGTGTGTTTAGATTGTAGGAAGAAACACTGTAACATCATAAAAACACTGTAGCATTCGCTGGGAAACGTGTTTTGTGAGGGAGGAATAGTGAAAAGTTGGAATGAATAGTAAAAAGTTGAAATGAATAGTGGAAAGTCGGGGAATCTGAACACACCCTAGATACTACTTCGGGTGTGTTCAGATTCTCAACTTTCCACTATTCATTCCAACTTTTCACTATTTATTCCAACTTTTCACTATTCCTCTCTCACAAAACACGTTTTCCAACGAATGCTACAGTGTTTTTCTGATCCTACAGTGTTTTTTCCTACAATCTAAACACACCCTTCATACGAAAATGTAATTTCTAAATTATTACACACACAAAATGATATCGTACACATGACTATATCGTTGCATGGATAAAACATTAATACTAGTTGTCTTTTTTTTTCTATATTCTTTGGTGTTCCATTCGCACGAAAACATAATTCAACATGTCCAAATCACACACTAATTATTGCATAAGAAAACAACAAACTACACCAATATACGGTCATTTTGATAGGCGCAGCGAAACACGCCTATTTTTCTTAGTAGTGTTATTTCCACGGGCACCCACAGTCAGCCAATTTTCATAAAGTTTACAGCCTTACAGGAATATGCCGATACTATTTTCTTACTACAACCAGGCAATTTTCATGAAGTTTACAGAAACATCAGAGAACTACCCAGCTACAACCAGGGAATTTTCATGAAGTTTACACAAACATCAGAGAATTTCCCAGCGAACGGTGATACACAATAGCTTTTCATGAAGCTTACACAAACATCAGAGAATTTCCCAGCGAACAGTGATACACAATAGCATACAGACCTTAATTCTGACGTTCCAAACGCAGCCATCAGAGAATTTAACATGTAAATACCACCAAATGTACCCGGCGTAGTTTGGACTTTAGAAGATACATCACAAATTCACAATGCAAAAAGAAACAAAATGAGAAATGATGGGACAAATATATGTAAGCTTTGAACTCGGTACAATTCAAAAAAGTCAGATGTCCAACAATATTCTCCCACCGGGGTGAGTAGTAAGATACAGTGATCCTGTTATACCCAAATTGGTACAAGCTCTCGATAGTTCAGGCTAACGATTTTTCCACTGAAAAGAGTGGACTTATCCGCAACTGTGAATTTGAAGGGTACTCTACAATCTAGTCCTAAAAAAAGGAATAAGCACCCCTCTAATTGATTTTGAGGGAGGACTTTATCTGCTCCACCACATGGGGGAGCACCCTGATGCTGTCATCAATAGATCGGTTCACACAGGATTCCAGTTCCTGAGTAGCGTCCATTTTCATCTTCTGGAGCTTGGCCGCTTCAAACTTGTCTTGGCAGACCATCAAGGACCGATTCAATCGTTCCTGGAGCAAGGGACAGAGATTAATAAAGGTTTATGTAT
Source organism: Digitaria exilis (assembly GCA_015342445.1). Classification (NCBI taxonomy): domain Eukaryota; kingdom Viridiplantae; phylum Streptophyta; class Magnoliopsida; order Poales; family Poaceae; genus Digitaria; species Digitaria exilis. The sequence goes on from JACEFO010001613.1 coordinate 2,159,469, forward strand.
GGTGGGTTATGCAGAGAAACTTGTGCAAAATCTAAAATTAAAATTCAGTGGCTAGACTAAACAAGATTCCAAAGATCCTAACGCAAATTCAATCAGTCAGGCATTGTTCCATATAGCTGTTCACCTACAAACGGCCATAGTGTTCTGTTTTGTGTTAATTAAAACTTGAAAAGCAACAAGCCTTGTGACATTGTCATTTTCAGAATTCTCGATACTTGTGAAAACTATCGACCCTGGGTCCCGACCTCAACTAGCAGTTCTATTATGACAAAATTAATAGGTGTAGGATTTAGGATACAGTATTCAACTTAATGCCACTGAAAATTGTGCACTAGACCATCTTGTAGGTGATGGTTGACATGAGGACACTAATTGCATAATGGGCCAAAACGTTGGAGCAAGGGACAAAAAATTCTTGGATTGTACATCAGAAGTAACATGTATGCAGCGATGAATTAAGAACTATTAAATTGCTGCAGGCAAAATCTTCAGAAAGTACTACTGTGATATTGAAATCATAACATCATATTAATCAAACAAAATAGCCACATAGCAAGAAATATAGTACATTAGAATCCTATAGTATCTTCTGGGAAGAGGATCTTCCTATATGGCAATTAGAGATATTTATATGTTGATTGTTTGCACGAAACATATACACCAATAAGAGATAATCAGAATTATACACCAGGCTTGTTTAAGCATTTGCACATAAATCTATTAAATTTAAACCTGCATAGATACAACTAAGGAAAATGTGACTGAACAGCATGGGCTGTTAGCAATTGAGAATTTACTGAGCATGCAGAACATGGCACCACCTTAAAATTAAACAAGACTATGCAGTAGCTACAAACTACAATTTTAGTGCAACAAAAGAATAGCCCGTCACAATTTCAGTATTTAAAAAACGCAAAGGAATTAAGTTACTAAAACTTACAAAAAGGTAAACGGAGATAAACCTGATCTATGATCTGTTTGAAAGAAAAAAGCATTGACAAAACAGTGCACAAGATTAGAAGTACCTGAAACTTGGCCATTTCATTCTCAACAAGATTGTTGGCGGTCAGAACAGGCACACTACAGTTCTCTACGCAGTTGTTGATCCCTTCTTGGTTCCTTCGCCGATCAAAGCAATCATATGCACACTTAAAGTATGCTTGCTGAATACAAATAAGAAACTCAAATGAGAATCAGCACAATTGTTTCAGCCCCACCTACAAATATATACGAAGCTTATAAAACCCTTGTCATGACAGTAGTCCAACAATTCGTTCGACTAGTGCAACCTCCATTCTCTAATCTTCAGGTTGTCAACAAACTTCACATCCACCATTGCTGATATTAATCTAAAGTCTAATCCCAATTTTCTCTTATACCAAGACAAAAAAAATACAGAAACCAATATATTTGACAACAGGATCATGGATTCACCAGAAAACCGTAGAACACCAGAGCAAAATGATATATGAACTCCCAAGGGATTGTAACAATAAAAACAGAAAAATCATTCAAAACAGAGCTCAAGATACCACAGTACTTGGCATACACAGTACACTAATAAGATAGAACTAATACAACAGTTAAGCTAAAACCACTAAATCCTTTTTGCATTTCAAATATATATCTTCAGTTCCTGACCAACTAAAACCTAATCATGTGCTCAGAATTACATCAGAATTAGAAACTACAATAGTCTAGGACTTGCATCTCAATGCAGAACCTTCCAATACTCTAGAACTTCACATTACGGCACACACATTTTCCCATTGGAATAAAAAAGCATCGGTGAAACATCCCAAAACATTTCGTGCGCAAAGCAAGGTTAGCGGCCCCCTCCACCCTACATGTCCCCATTGGAACCCTACATGAAACAAAACCAATACTGGCATATCGCACAATTCACTAGCACAGAGCAGCAATCCTGCTCTCTCGACAATTCCTACAGTTTGCAGCAACCACATCCACCAAGCTCTCGCACTTCAATTTTAAAACCATATAATATAGGCAAATAAATTTATTCAGATACTCAGAATTACATCAGAACAGACCAATAATCCAAGACACGCATCTGAGGCACTCAGCACGAACCTCCAAATCTCCAATACATTGGTTCAGACTACCGCGCCACTACCCCATCAACGAAGCATAAAGACAAACCCCACAAAATTACACGCACAAGAGAATTAGAGAAAGATTAGCTCACTCCTCCACCCTACTATTCCCCATCAGAAGAAATAAACTACAAATAACCCCAAAAATCCCAGCCAAAGATTCCGAGACCTACCACCACAGCTACCTCGCTCCCCCTTGTCCACAGCTACAACCCTCGGAGGACGCAAACTGGAGGCGGCGGATCCCGAGAACCGGCCCGTCCTCGGACTCTCGTTACCTGCATGGTGAAGTTGACATGGTCCTGGACGCCGGCGAGGTGCTGCTGCGCGGCGGCGTTGACCTCCTCCAGCTTCCTGCGGATCCGCTCCGTCACGACCTGCTCCTCCATCGCGCCTACGTGGTCCATCGCGTCTGGGGTGCTTGGGCTTCCCGTGGCCTTGCGGCTTGGGGGAGGGGAAGAAGAAGAGGGGGAGAGAGGGGAAGAAAGGGAAGCCGCTGTCTTGGTGGAGAAGAGAAGGCGACAAAACAGAGGAGAGGGTTTAACGCCACGGGCTCTAGGGTTTTGTAGAAGCGGCGGCCTATTGGGCTCAAACTCTGCATATAATTAATTGGAGCAGCCTGGCCCATCATCTAACACGGTCATGGAATTCTCTGTTTGTTCTGTCTTTTCCCCATTTGGATTTGGATTGCAGGCTCGCAGTCAAATTCTTTTCAAGCAGAATACAATATGAAAGTGACTCAAAAAAATACAACATGACATGTAATCCAATACTTTTTGCCTTTTTGCTTGTGACCAAGTAAAATGGAGTGATTTAGAACCAAAACCTCGGTCATCTAGCATATGTTGGCATGCATACACGGTTGTTCTTCAGTTTGTGCCACACATTTTGTATACTCACCAATCCATCACACACTCAACACATATATTTATTATCAAAAAAACGTCCGTCGCTGTAATCATGCATATGCTAGCAACATAGATAGATCACTAAAGATGCCGGAGGACACCAATGTTGGTGGTTGCGGGTTTTGGGTCGCAGCAGCAGATGTAAGGTCTTGGGCAGACCCCACCTATGGCGTTGGCGCCGCAAGTTGCCGCGCATTTGTTCTGTGTACAGCCTTTCATCGGCTTGCAAGACGGTGATGCCGGCTCGTGGATTTGTGCCACAGCCGTAGTAGAGAGGAGAGCCATCAGCAGCAGCAGGACGAAGAGGGGCAGGCACAGAGTCTTCTTGGAGCACGTTGTGGGTAGCGCCATATGTGAAAAGCTAGAGGAAGAACTTGTGCTGGGATCAGTGGTTTCTTAACCTTTGAGTCTGGAGGTACTTGCTTATATAGACGAGAGGCACAAGAAGATTAATTCCTACCGTAATGAAACCAAGTGCTAGGACTATGTTACCGGCATGCATTTATGGCTGCTAGCTAATGCATTACAGCATGTGTACTGGGTCCATTTTTATAAGGTCCAGAAATTAAATATATAAATATATGTGTATATATATAATCTTTTTACTATAAATGTTAGGACAACTTAAGCTGAGAAAAAAAGGGCTTATGCACTCCTCGGTCGGGCACCTATATCTCTAAAGATGCAACAATTAATTAATTGTATCTATTCTGGTATCCATTGGCATAAGTGGTAGAACTTTAAATCCTGTGCATCCTAGTGTATATGTGGCCAGAAATCACGTTTGTGGACAAATTTGGAGACAGAAGGACGGTATCATATCAATTTGATCCTAACCAATATTGATCCTGATCTTTAAATTTTAACAAGTGTTTCATTGTTTAAATTTCATCTGCCTCTGGCATGACATATTGAAAATACTGGGTTTAAAATCACCAGCGCACAATCCGAATGGGTTAAAATTCACCACAGCCTCCAACCCACAAGATACCAGCAAGGCAGCAACCATAGGTGGTCACACCGAGCTGTAAGCTGTTGTTCATTGCTGCAGATCTGCAGTCACACTCTGCACCGCCATCAGAACCGAGATTATAGCTGTTGGCCTTGCAGTGGTGTGACTAGAGAGATCCAGGTCCATTGCTTGGAACTGAGGCCCGAGGAAGCTTGGAACTCGTGCTGCTCTTTTGCGAACATTTCTGCATTCTTCAGCAACAGTATACGCCTTCATCCTTTGTCCTCTCAGCTACGTTTTAAAACCCATATAGTAGAATCCAAACAAATTCATTCAAGGATACATCAGAACCGACCTATCATCAAGACTTACTGCTGTCAGGACCTCCATCTCCAGTACTCCATGTGTTTCAAATTATATACAGTTTGTTTAACTTTTTGAGATCTAAATTTGACCATACGTCTTATTCAAAAATTTTGTCTGGCCGCTCGTATTAATAGTTAGGAAGTTACGTGAACTTTGTCTACTTGAGGGAAGTAATTTGAACTTTTTCCTAAGCAGAATTGTTCCAAACAGGACCTAAGCACGAGCCACACAACACGACGCTAGCAAGCAGCAACCTAGGAGTGCAGGTAATATGCGCTAGTTCCAAGTCTTCACTATACCAGGTGGTGGTAGACTTTTGTTTTTTTTTTATTCCTCGTGTTTGTGCAACAATTCCATTATCTATTATATGCAAAATGTTAAATTAATCAAATGATCCTTTGGAATACTTGTTTCAACATTTTTTTCAAATCAAATCCAAGATTTTGAATAAACTAGTTCAACATTTAGTATCAAAATGTTGATCTAGTGTATTGGAAGTATTGGATCTCATCGTGTTATATTAATTTTCAGCAATGTGGTGGTTTAAGCATGTTCAAAAATAGCTTATAGTTTGGGAGGAAACACTTTAAAGTTTGAAATTCAAAACTTTCCTCCACCCATCAAGAAATTTATCACATTTTTTTTAGAGGAAACCAAGAAAATAGTGTGCGGGGCATAGCAGCCCAAGCAAGGCCCTAACAGGCCCCTGGGCCAAAATTGATCCACAAAGTAGTGGAAGTCATCGATTTCTCTAGTTTTCTGTACTGCCTATTTCCCATTTGGGCTGCACAGGCCTGCAATCCATCTCTTTTACGAATTAATAGAAATATATGATGTGTAATCAAATCTTTTCTGTTTCGCCAATAAATGGATCGAATCTTTTTCATATCTTCATTAGGTTTTGCTTTACCAATTGCAGGGCAAGATCAGCCATATTCTTAGCTGCACACAACTGCAAAGCTTGCATGTAATACAACTCTATGCCACACATATATATTGTACACAATTCACACACTCAATCATCATTTATTATCAATAGAAACAAGCTAGTTGCTCAACCATGCATAAACAAGAGATGGATCACTACACAAGCTTCTGGACACTGATGTCGACGGTGGATGATTTTCGGTGGCAGCAGCAGTACGATGACTTGCCCTCAATCATACATGACCCCATACGGTTGGTGCCTAGGGCGTCACACATTCCCCAGCACAACCTTTCTGTGCAGTTCCTCATCTCGGCGCATTCGCGAAGCCCTGGGTGTTCTGCGTCCAGGACATGGCCTGCTGGCACAGCTCCCGTGGCAAGAAGAGCCGACAGCAGCAGGACGACGAGGGGAACAAGCAGAGCTTTCTTGAAACATGACACGAGTTGCGCCATATCTGAAAAGCTAGAGAATGTTTTGGTTCATGGATTGAGGGTTTTTTATGCTCTTTTGTTTTGCTGGTCCTTTGCCTTTGCTTTATAGATGGGAGCCACAAGACATTTAATCAGGTGGTAACTAAGCACCAAATAAAAAAAACTCCTCAAGATAGGATATGCTAAGCATTAATTTATTGGTCGTTTGCTATCGCATTTATTTGGTGCTTATATACCATATCCAAATTTTCTGGTCACCAAATATTGATCCTAGTCATTATTTTTTTTGCATTATGATATTATTTTCTGACCGTTTCTGTTCTTATGAAATATAAAATTGTTATTTTAAATAAATTTACAGTCCTTTTGTTTTCACCTTATTTGTTTTTATTTATTTTATAAATATAGAAAATCATAATCCGACCGATTTCGTTTTTTATATTTAAATATCGATTCCGATCATTTTCATCCGACTAAATGGCTGCACAAAGTTTCATTTGGCATGAACAAACGTGTTCCAGGTAACTTCTTGAGCCTAGAGAATCAGAGAGAGTACTGAGACAGAAGTTTAACGATGTGGATTCAGCTTGCGACGTTTAGAAGTGGCTTTTCCCAAAATAAAAACATTTTCATCGTGCATATAGATACTTTTGTCTCTATTTACTTGTTTCTATCTGTGAAATGGCTTCAGGCTACAATGCTTAACCTTATTGCTACGGAAACCTCCGAAACGAACCCACGCTCGGTCCAAAAAATAAACACACTCCATGATTCAAAATTTGTCCCATAGTTCTTCTAATATTTGGTTGATTGGTTCTGGAGTTATCCCGTGATAGTGAGCACCAATTAGCTGTACGGCGCATCATCTTAATTTGTCTGCATGACCACCTGTTATTATCTCGTTGAGCATGTGTGCTTGTGTGTAGGGTAGTTGATTAGCACAGATTTATGCGAACACTGTTCGGCATAGCGTGATTTATGCGGCACAAGGCACATCGTACTGATGGTTTCGCAAAAGGAAAAAGCAAATGAAAAACTGCTGAACGTGTTAACGTGCTACTACGTATACACCCCCGGCCATGGCGGTCGGTGGCGGAGGCGGCAACTGGTGGCGCTATATAGCTGAGTGTTTCTTACTGTCAAGTTGGGTTAGTTTTAACCACAGGGGCACGTACGCACGCCGGCCTGGAACTTTATTTGGCAATTGGCACGAATGTCCCCAGATAGAGCTAGCGTGCAAGGATGAGCTAGTCAGATGAATGCAATTCGGCTTTTCACAATTTCGCCCTCCTAGTTGATAATTGTACCCATTGGTATTACACTATTACTATTAACGTGCCACTTGTTTAATACAACTGCATTTGTGTATAGTCACTTGCCATTTATTACTCGCTTCATCAGTAAACATATAAGCATTTCACGACATCAACAATATGAAACTTTGACCAATAATATTTTAAAAATAACTAATCATAAATTATGGTGGTTGCTTTCATTATTAATTTAGTTCAAAATTTATTTTTGTCGTAGTAATAACCTTGATAATCTTTTCTGCTACCGAGAGTTAGAATTAAAAAGTTTGGCTAGATGCAAATCTAAAATTTCTTACACTTTTGGATTGAGAGGTAACTGACTGCGCCGCTTGGCCTGCACCGCTGCCCAGTCGTCCATGCAGCCTCCTGCCCACTCGCAGTGGTGTAGCCAGGATTAAAATCTACCTATGGCGAACCTACCACTACTTATATTTGTATAAAAAGAACAATATGACCAAATGTTGCAATTCAATATATATATATAATCATCGGATATTCATAAATTTCAATGCATGAGTCGTAATTGTATGAAAATAATAAGAATTGATAATTAGAAAATTTGATAAACATACTGTAGAAGCACTAAGTGCGACGAGCTGGCCGAGGAAGATTCATCGTCCGATGTTTCAAGGCTTGAAAGCGCTTCATGATTTTATCATCATCAAGTCCTTTAAATATCTCTTTCTCGGTGTAGCATACCATTAAATAATTGAGCCATTCATCATCCATCTTATTGCGGCGTTCAGTTTTTATAATTTTCATAACCGAAAAGACTCTTTCCACGGATGCTGTTGCGACTGGAAGGAGCAGTGCTAGCTCAATTAGACGATAGACCAATTGGAACATCGTATGTCTGTCAGTTTCTACCATCTTCACTGCCAAACTCCCTAAATCACGACAATCAGTAAAGTCATCAACTCTTCTAACATGACGAATAAAGGTTTCAAGTTGATCCTTTATATTTGAGAGATCATCACTAGAGAAGTCAGCATCATAGACCCCTGCAATTTTGACAAGCTTGTCCACATCAAACTTAGAGAAAGAATCCCTTGGATCAAGACATGAAAAGCATACAAGTAAATCGGAAGAAACTTCATTGAATCGATGATTCATCTCTGTGTTTATAGCATCTACAGCAGCATAGAAGGTGTTCACATGATACTGATGCTCTTCAGTGACCATTATCCCTTTTTCTTGCCTTGAACGACGCCCATCTGGGTCTTGGTGCATCCATAGATGGTATCTGAATTTTCTTTGCATTACAAAATGCTTGAACTTCATTAAATAATTCCTCCCGGCCATTATCCCTCAATTCAGTCAATCGTGCTTTCACATCAACAAGCAATGACATGGCTTGAACAATATTTTGATCTCTCTTTTGCAAGCACTGTGACAACTCATTTGTAATGCGAAATAATTTGAGCATCATCTTCATAATGCACACAAAGTTAAAGCTTTCCATTATGTGTACCAAACCTCCAGCATTGTTTGCATGCCGCTTTTCTTTATTAACAAAAATCAACACTGGTAGAATAGCATCCCACATTGACTCAATACGAGTAATGTATTAAAGTGAGAGCCCCATCTAGTGTCTCCAGGTCTAACCAAGCTAGTCATTTGATGCTGACCTCTTCCTGAAAGTATCTCTCCACTGTCCAATCTATCCAAAATATTCTCATGATGCTTCTCAGTTAATAAATCTTTCCTCTTGCAGGAGGCACCAACATTGGTTACAACCAAATTGACATAGTCAAAAAAATCCTTAATGCCTGCGCAACATTCACTGAAAGCAACCACTACCAATTGCAACTGGTGTGCAAAGCAATGAATATAAAATGCATATGGATTCTCATCACGAATTAGTTTCTGCAAACTATTAAATTCACCTCTCATATTGGATGCTCCATCATATCCTTGTCCTCGGATTCTAGCAATTGGTAGTTTATGACTACCCAGCATCTCGACAAAAGCCCTTTTCAATGCCTCTGATGATGTTTCCTTAACATGCTTTAGGCCCAGAAATCTCTCTATAATATTTCCCTTGCTATTTACAAATCTGCAAAACAAATAAAAATAATACTATTTATTTAATGCAACAAACAAGGCCTTAAATAATTCTGAAAAGGAATACAATCAATTATTTACCTTACAACGACTGCCATTTGCTCTTTGATTGAGATATCACGTGATTCACCAATAAGGACAGAGAAACGACGATCCCCAATATCCCCCATAATAACTTCAGTAACCTCCTGTGCACAAGCTTTCGCAAGGTCCTTTTGGATATCTGGAGAAAGCATTTGAGCATTTTCTGGACACAACTCTTCAAATGCAATCCTCACATCCTGATTCTTCTCTTTATATGAATCAATCATCTCTAGATAATTTCTCTTATTTAACGATGAGGAAGATTCATCGTGTCCACAAAAAGCAAGACCTTGCTTAATGAGATATCTTGCACAATCTAAAGCAGTAGTCAGACGAATTTTATATCTTTTTTCAGAGTCTTTGCCATATGTCTGGAACTTACGGTCTATACCTGCCCTTTGATTTTTAAAATAAGCACATGCATTTATTGCATCATTGTGCTGACTATCAACACTACCAACATGTAACGGGAGGCCTTTATATGCATTCTTCCAATTATTATACCCTAACTTTGTGAAAGTAACATGGCCAAACTGACCATTAGAGGGCTGTTCTTTGAAAAGAAAGCAATAAAAGCAATAAGCAGCATCTTTCGCCACACTATATTCTAACCAATCATACTTGGTAAACCATGCTTCTTGAAAAGATCTATGGTCGTTCAATCCAAAAACACTCCGAGGAAAAGTATGACCTTTAAACTGTGTTGGACCCTTCAACAAATAAGCCCGCTTCACCTTGTCTCTAATGTTGGGATGAAATCTTTCAATCGGAATACGAAGCCCTGGATTAGAGATAATATGATCTTGGCTGAACTCATTGATTATATCCTGAACTTCTTGTACTTGTATATCTTGTGTTTGCGGTGCATTTTCAGTTTGCGCTTCTTGTATAGGATCTTCAGTTTGAACGTCATCTCCTACTTCTAGAGTAGCATTTATCTGTTCTTGACCAGAAGCAGGGCTAAAAAAACTCCTTATGCTTACAACTAAAAAGTGAAAACATTGAATGTTTATCAAAATTTGCATATGGTAACATACTAACATTTGCAAAAAGGGTCGAATTAATTTTTCCCTAGATCAACTCTTACAGTCTTACCTTTTAATTTCTTCCTTGCATTTGCATCTGGGAGACCCTGGCCCTGATGCCTTTCCCGGCCGTCCGACGCCATCAGATGATCAGAGCAGTCATGCACTGGCGGACTCTGAGTGGCGCTCCGGTCTCGATCTGGCCAGGAGGTGGCCAGTGGAGCGCTGAGCGGAGCCGAGGGCGACGGCGCCAGGCGGCGTGTGTGATTGCTGCGAGCGGCCGTAATCTGTCGATTTGTTTCCTATTTTAACGATTCGTATTCTATTTTGGGCTTATAGCCTCATGGGCCTGACTATGTTACTTTGTCTAATTAAAGGCCCATACAACGAAATGTTATCTCCTATTAGTCCTTCCAGTCGTCTTCTTCCTCCGAACAGAGGACTGCACGAAGCCATTAGCCATGGCGGAAGCTACTCTGCACGAAAACTAGGGCGGGGATGATGGGGGTTTCTACGGGCGGCAGGTATGGCGGCCGCCATGGCTCGCCATACTGCTAGCTCCGCCACTGCCCACTCGTGCCCTTGCCGCGCCGTTGGCCTGCGCCGAGTGCCGGCCCTAGGAGCAGGGCACCGGGTGCGATGGCCTGGGGCCCAAGCCCAATTATGTATACATAGTATACACCATCGAGAGAACTATATTGGACACTATTAATCTCAATACCGTGCTTGATAATTTTATATTAAAAAAGTCCAAAGAAGTATCTTTTGATGATAAACAATGGATATTAGGGAGTACAAATGTAAGATAATCATATTAATTCTATAAGTACAAATAGACCTTAAAATTTTTTGTAGAGGTACAAATGTATTGTTATTTTAGTCTATATTGTTCCTTGATAATTATCAAACATGTATCAATTGTTTAGCTTTGCAATAAAAAATAACATACATATATTTTAATTTTTTATATAACCTCTAGATTGTAGAGAGGCCATCACAACAAGTTCGTCGGAGGGCCCCCAAAATCCTAGGGCCGGCACTGCTCGATCGCCTGTTCTTTCTTGGACACGAAGAGAGGAAGAGAGAAGGAGGAGAGAGAAGAGAGATGGGGAGGGGGGAAGGGAAGGGAAGAGGAGAAGAGAATGACACGTGGGTCCATTTACAATGGGTAAAATGGACTATTTATAACATGACTTCGTGTTTTTAGAGCTGGAGCACCGCAATCTACCAAACACGTACAACAACTCTTAAGTTTTTCTGGAGTTGATGGAGAGGAGCTAGAAGATTATGGAGCTAGTGGAGTGGAGCTGATTTTGGTGGAATAGAGTGCTGCCAAACAACCCCTATTTGCCTGGTTCTAGATTTTGGTCATTACTTTAGATCTCTACCAAGTCAAACTACTTTAACTTTGACCGAGAGTGTTTATTAAAAGAAGTACTAATATCTACAATACCAAGTTAGTTTCATTGAGCGTATTTTGATGTCCATTTATTCAACATTGCAGAATTTAATAACGTGTATTTTTCTTTGAACTTGGTCAAAATTAGTGTTTATCTTTTAATTTATGATGAACCCAAATAACGTTACCAATGATTCAGAATGGATAGATTACATTAGTCTCTCTAGGTGTTTGAGCTGGTGCAATGTAGGTACAGCGCTTGACAGATGCGTTATGCGTATGTCTGCAATGAATTACTAGAGAGGAAAGTACGTACATCACGGAGGGCCAAGTTAGCTAACAAAGATTACGGCAGTAGATAAATCGAATATCCCTAACACATATATTATCTGTATGAAGGTCAACTCACCTCACCCTATCCTAGTCAAGAATCTTTTTTTTGAAAGAATATCCTAGTCATGAATGGAATCGTAGACCTTTAAAAAAAAGGAATCGAAGAAGAATCAAAGCTGCTCAACACTCTAGTTCATTTTCCAGCTTCCAACCATTTTCATCAATTAGTATTTACTAAATTTCTGCATTAGTACTGGACCAAAGTACAACCAGTACTAACATCATCGATGAATGCATATTTCTCTAGTATTGAAATTACTAAGGTACAAATACATTTATAGCCCACTAGTACCCATTAGTATTTCATTAAATTAGAGCTCGCCGCTCTATCTTGAGAAAATGAATAACGTTCTTGGTCCGACCTTTTAAAATGTGAGTTATTTTTTTTTTTACGCAGATGCATACACTAACATATACGCAGGCCTATAGGCAAACTAGCCCTGCAATGTTTGTGAATAAATAGCTACGCAGGTAATAAAACACCGGAGCAATACTTAGTTGTCACGGCACGACGACGTTGAGCCCATTAGAAAGGTGAAGAATATGACTTATGCAGCAGGTCAACCCACGCGTACACTCCCCAGCTCTACATCGCCCTAGTCGATCACACACAGCCACACACAGAGGACAAAATTATAACTAGGCCAGGGGCTCTACGATGCGTGCCGGGTACGCGCGTGCCTGCACCCCTGTTAGTTTCCACTTTCAACCCGACGACCCTTCAATTCCGGCAGACGAATGTACGCTTTGCACTGTCACTTTGCCGCCCACTACGCCACTTCCCCGTCAAGCCACTTGACCTTCAATCCATCGACGATCCCAGAGCTGGAGCCTCCTGGACCTCACGCTCCCTCATATAAAACTACTCCCTTGCTCGTCTCCATGGCCAGAGCAGAGCATAGACACACACAGACACACAAACACGGTGCTTTGCATTTGCTTCCTCTTCCACGCAGTCGCTCCCTCGTCTATATATATATATATATATATATAGCTTGGCTCCACGACGACCTTGGTAATAGCCTCGCTCCCTCGATCTAGCTAGCTCGTCGATCGGCAATGGCGGTCCGCGGCGGCGCCATTGCTGCCGTGGTGGCGCTGGTGCTGACACTGGCCCTGCTGTGCGGAACCGCGTCGGCGCAGGGGTTTTTGGGCATTAACCGGAAGGCCAAGCAGCCGCCCAAGAGGTCGACGCCGGGGAACCCCAAGCAGCTGCCTCCCAAGGGCAAGTACACCACCGTCGTCACCAACAAGTACCACAAGCGCGACTACGAGATCACCTGCACCACCGACTACGGCGCCTCCTGCTACATCAAGTGCCCCGCTCGCTGCCCCAACAAGTGCCTCGCCTACTGCGCCTACTGCCTCACCTTCTGCCGTATGTAGCTAGTACATATTTCCATCATCTTTCCTTACATATATACTTATATATATATATATATATATATATATATATATATACATACATACATATTTATACATGTATATATATTTATATGTTCTCGATCGATTTGTTTGTTGCCTGCAGTGTGTGACCTGATGCCGGGCACCTCGTGCGGCGACCCACGCTTCACGGGCGCGGACGGCAACACCTTCTACTTCCACGGCAAGAAGGACGAGAGCTTCTGCCTGGTGACCGACGACCACCTCCACATCAACGCGCGCTTCATGGGCAACCACAACGCCGAGTCCGGGCGCGACTTCACCTGGGTGCAGTCACTCGGCATCACCTTCGACCGCGACGACCACCGCAACCACAGCCTCTACATCGGCGCGCGCCGCGCCGCCGAGTGGGACGAGGAAGACGACCACGTCGTGCTCGTCCTCGACGGCGAGCCCGTCGACGTCGAGGCCGCCAAGAACGCGCGCTGGGTCTCCGGCACCGTGCCCGGGCTGTCAGTGACACGCACCCACGACGTGAACGCCGTAACCGTCGAGCTCGACGGCGTGTTCAGCGTCTCGGCCAACGCCGTGCCCATCACTGATGAAGAGTCACGTGTCCATAGCTACGGCAAGACGGAGAAGGACTCGCTCGTGCACCTTGACGTTGGGTACACGTTCCATGGCCTTACGAAAGACGTCGATGGCGTTCTTGGACAGACTTACCGTCCGAATTATGTTAACAAGCTCGATATCACTGCTAAGATGCCTATCATGGGCGGTGAGGAGAGGTATCGCTCGTCGGGGCTCTTCGCCACTGACTGTGCCGTCTCAAGGTTTCACCGCGCCGCTGGCCGTAGCGCCGATGGGTTCACCTCCTTCGCATCCTAAATGGCACGGCACGGCACGGCACGGCACCATGGGTGCTGTAGATCCTTGCCATGAAATAAGTCAACGTACGTACGTCTTGGTGTGTAGTTGTGTACGGTGATATATGAAGTCCTTTGTAAACCCCCCCCCCCCCCAAAAAAAAAAAGAGAGTCTTGTGTAATGATTTGTTTTGTGATGAAAACTTGATATGAAACTACTATTCGATTTGTAATCTCGCTGACCAATAAATTATTCTGTGTTAACTTTGTTTTTGGCACTCATCGGTAGTAGACATTTGGTTTTGTTTTGCAAAGGATATGATTGAAAATCGAGCTCAATTATTTTCATGAAGAGAAGCTGGAATCAGCAGAAATGGACTAGTGATGAAAATTTCCTTTTAGCTGATATGTTCTTTAAGTAGCTTTAATTTACGCGTTTGGAACTTCTATACAGAAACTTTGGAATTGGCCAACAAAAAACGAAGAAATTTTAAAAGAATTCCATTTCTCGAAACATGTTGGAATATCAGCCCAAATTTACTGCTGGTTAGTAAGCTCCTTTTCATTTGTGGGCACGTTCCAACATTACGTGGTTTTAATTTTGTGGGCCTAATTCTTCATCTGTTTTGGTCGGGTCCATTTCTGGTGTGACAGCACGTGTGTGTTTTTGGCTTTGCTAATGGGCCCGATTCACCTAGATCATTTTTTTTTTTTGTTTCAAGCGCATTGATCTGCTCGGATTGGCGGTGCACCCACCACCCATTGGTGGAATGGTTGTTCCCCCCCAAAAAAAAACCACCTTGGTGGGCCAATTTTTTGGGGTTGAGCAAGTTTGTTTTATCCTGATTCTTGGTTCTGGGAATAGTTAACTTGCAATCAGCACAAATGGACTAGTGGTAAAGTCTATTTTCAAGATGGGGGCAGCACAGGCCTAACATCAGAAAATTTCCTTTACCTCCATTTTCATATCTCATCGACCAATTTATTAGCTTTACATTACGTGTTTGGAACTTCTATATAGTCACTCTGGCTTTAGCAAAAAAATATAAAATTTTTAAAAAAGTCAATCTCAAAGTGTGCGATAATATCAGCCCAAATTGACTGGTCATGAAAACGCGAGTCAGGACTCAGGGCAAACCCCAGGTCAGCAGTTCACCAGTTCCTTTACCTCCGTTCATTTTGAATTCCCGTCGACAAATTTACATAGCTTATATTAGTATTTGGTTCTTCCGTGTAGCACTTGTCTATTTAAATTTGTACATTGTCGAATTTTGGTGTTGTCAACCTGTTCCAACGTTAGTTAAAAGTGGTTTTAATTTAATGGGCCATTCTTGATCTGTTTTGGTCTGATCCATTCATCATTTCTGGAGTGACAGAGTTGGCACTTGCGTGTGTTTCGGCTTTGCATAATGGGCCTCACCCTCCCTCCTCTCTCTCGACCTTTTTCCATTATCTATTTTGTTATTATATTCAAAATTTGTGTTCGGTCCATTATTTTCATGGTTGCGTGATTTTGTTTTACGAGCCTGATCTTGTATAATGGGTCCGTGGGCAGTTTGGTTCGGACTCCAAAACCTTGTTGGGAAACTTGATCTCGACGACTCTGCTACTCAGGCTGCCCATGCGACCTTCCCTCTCCATGCATTTTGTAGCCAAGCATGCTGTTAGAGCCCGGGAAAGTAAAACGAGAGGCAATCAGGGGTTGTCAAAAATACAACCTTTTTCATTAGTACTGGATTTATAACTTTTTTTTTTGCTTGACAAGAGAAACTCACTCAAGGATTTGTAACTTGCAACACGGCTAATCATCCACGGACGCGTACATGAGTTACATACTTTCTTAATTAATAAAAATAATATTTATTTGTTATATAAAGTATACGACATAAAACATGTATGTAACAAACAAATATTTTCACGTGCCTGGTTGAATAAAGTCATCAGCAGTTCATCACTCTCCTGAAAGAAAACAACATTAACATGTAACCATCAAGTCCACTGTAAATGATAAATCGGTTACAAACTGTCCTCTTCACCCAGGCACATCATAGGTAGCTACTCCATCCGTCCAAAAAATATACAGCCTCGCTATTTAACGAGTCAAACAATTGCAAGTTTAACTAAATTTGGTCGAATTTGAAATTGTTTAACTTCTTGATAAACAAGAGTTGTAATCTTTTGTGGACGGGGGAGTAGTAACCAAAGGTTTCCAACCAACATAAGCATGTGACGTCAATGTCGATGTTGTATTTTTTTTTTGTTGATGTTGACCACAATGTCGACGATGGCATTTTATTACAATCCTTTTGTTTTGTTTTATTTTCTGACAACCACTTAAACTGTTGTTGGAGACCTTCCCACGTTTGGTACAAAACCAAACAAAATTGGGTGGCTTCTTGGCATGCACTTGGCTGCTTCCAGGGTGGTGGTGCGTATGTGAACAAGTCACTCCATCTTCTCAGAACTTTCGCCTACCACTCTGAAAAAGACACTTCATTCGTCACCCCTTGGCAACAAAAGACAAGTAAGAACTTTCAAAGAAGCACATGTTTTTCGCCAAATGTTTATCAACAGTGGGTACATGGAGGTCAAACAAAAACAACAGTACAAAATGGAAGAAAAATCAACATACGTCACGAATACTTCCAACAAATGTTTGCCACAGAGAAGTACTGTTCTCACCGTTTTAAAATATAGGTCGTTTGTAATTTTTAGCCTCAAGTTTGACAGCTAGTCTTATTTAAAAAAATTCATGCAACTATAGTTAAATTTAGGTAATTTTTAAATCATTTTATTACTATAAAGCTAGATCTAACAAAAAAATATGATATTTTACAATCAATTTTGAATAAGACGAACGATCAAGGTTAAAAAAGAGTCAAACAACCTAATTTTGAAACAGTGGAGTAATCACTAATGAATATATTCACTGAGATACATTTTTATAAGTCTCCTAAAAAATAAATTTGAGAGTTGACTTCTACGAAAAGAACATTGACTTCAGAGGAGGAGCAAGGTGGGCCACTCACGGCAAATATCACTATCATCCCCCAGCATTTTATAAAGCGGGCCGCAAAGCCCGCAACATCTCCAGCTTCCGCAGCCCACGACGAACGACACGAACCCCACCACCGGCGGAGCCCACGAAGAAGCCGAGATGGCGGCGGCGCCGTCCCCCTCCGTCCCCACCTGCGGCGACCTCCCCGCCGCCGTCTCCGCCTTCGCCGACGCCTTCGTCGACTTCGCCGTCTCCGGCATCTTCTTCCCCACCTCCTCCTCCTCCTCGTCCTCCGCCTCCCCTGCACCCGCCTCGCCGCCTCCTTCCCCGACGACCTTCCTCCCGTCCCCGTCCCGCCTCGTCGCCATCGGGGACCTCCACGGCGACCTCCCCAAGTCCCTCTCCGCGTTCCGCCTCGCCGGCTTAGTGCCCGCATCAAGCGGCTCTGATTCCCCCTCTGCCTCGACCTCCTGGGCCGCGGGCCCCACCCTCGCCGTCCAGCTCGGCGACATCCTCGACCGCGGCGGCGACGAGCTCCGCCTCCTCTACCTCCTCCGCCGCCTCGCGCTCTCCGCCGAGGCCCGCGGCGGCGCGCTCCGCCCCATCCTCGGGAACCACGAGGTCATGAACGTCGCCGGCGACTTCCGCTTCGCCACGCCGCAGGGGTTCCAGGAGTTCTCCGAATGGGCCGGGTGGTACCGCGCGGGGCTCGCCATCAAGCGCCGCTGCGGCGAGCACCTCGACCCGCAGCCGAGGAACCCTTTCCTCGGCGTGCCCAAGTCATTTCCCGGCGTCAAGCCGGAGTTCTGGGACGGGATGCGGTCCCGCCTCGCCGCGCTCCGGCCCGATGGGCCCATTGCGCGCCGGTTTCTCGCCGACCTCCCCACCGTGCTTGTGGTGGGAGACTCGGTGTTCGTGCACGGCGGGCTCCTCGAGGCCAATGTCGAGTATGGCCTCGAGCGCATCAATGCGGAGGTCAGCGAGTGGATCCGTGGCGAGGGCGGCGACAATGGCCGGGCGCCTGAGTACGTGCGTGGCCGGGATGCTGTGGTCTGGCTCAGGAGGTTCTCTGACGGCTTCGATTGCGACTGCCAGAGGCTGGAGGGGGTGCTTGGGATGATCCCTGGGGCGAAGAGGATGGTGATGGGGCACACAATTCAGACTGTGGGGATCAATGCTGTGTGTGGCGCGCAGGCAGTGAGGGTTGATGTGGGGCTGTCAAGGGGGTGTGGGAATGGGCTGCCGGAAGTGCTTGAGATCAATGGTGGTGGCGCTGAGGTCAGGGTGATCACAACACCTCCCTCAGAGGCCTGGATGTACCGCAAGCAAGAGGCAGAGAAGGCTGTGTTGAAGGAGAAGAGAGGGGAGGTGAAGGATGGGCTTGCATTGCTGGTAAGGGAGAGCCATGTGTTGAAAGAGGTAGAAGCTAAGGCTTAATTTTTGGTGTTACTTGAGGGTAGGGATTGTTCTGGTAACTCACAATTAGGATTGCCATGTTGAATTTGGGTACATGAAACTAGGTGCGGGAGGGATTGGTTGTAGGAAACTAGGAATTGCCTGTGGATTCAATAATGGTATCCATGAAAGAAAGGAAAATCTGCCAAGATTATTGTTAATTTTCAAGTATGATAGACGAATGCTGATATATACCTACAATTATTGACCAATTTGGAGTTAGGATACTTTTTCTTTCCGTTGTGTGTTTCCGCAATGTTTCTGTGCTGTTAGTGCTGACAATCATGAACATTAGCTTGTGTTTGTTATAAAGAATTATAGACTGGTGCCACCGGGACAGTCTCTAGGAACACCTTTCTGGCAGATTGCCTACTGTTTGGCATGTCGCCAAACCCTGCAGAAAATACGAAGAATAATTTCATGAATCCTATCTAATGGAATTAACTGATCTGAATCTTAAGCCGAAACCATCATTTTCTAGGGAGCCCGCGGATTTGTCATTAATATTTGGAGGAGTGGTTTTTATTTGTACAAACACCATAGTCCATGATGGTAAAGCAAAATAGCCAGTAGTGCTGTGTATAAACTGTATGAGGGCAAAAGTGAATACCAGCTGAAATGAAGGTGACACAACATAGGTTAGGCAGTTAGGCAATTATGTGAGACAGCAAGGGAACAGTCCTCCCCTTGAATTGACCATGTCAACACTTAAATGACGAGTTTGTGAAGCGGCTGGCTTGGATGGAATTTATCACCAGATATTATTAAGGGAGTTTTGAACTGGAGGTAATTGTCCTTATCTCCACATTCTCCATATTTATTATTCAGCAGCATACTACAAATGCTGCTTGAGGTGCTGGAGGTAATTGTCCTTATCTCCACATTCTCCATATTTATTGTTCAACATAATACTATAAATGCTGGTTGACGTGTAGAGGCTGAATAACGTGCATTTTCTGTTGTTTTAGTCGAATAATACTGCTAACCTAGCCACTTGGTCAGACATGATCATATAAGAAATTCTGCAATCCAGTTTAGCTTATCTTTCCAGGAATATGATTACTGTTTCAGTGAATGTGCAACATGTGAGGTTTATAGGCTCTCTACATATCCCAACAATTAGTGAGAAGTTTCTCTATGTCTAGTCAGTAGCCACAGGGATGTGTCTGTTGTGCTGAAAAGGAAATCGACAAGTGGCTAGTATTGCCGTGCCCTGAATCAGCAAGTCGACAAGCAAAGGTATCTCGACCGTGATTTGCCTTGGCATCCTGCAACCATTTTTCCACCAATTTTCTCCTCACCTGCTGTTGAATCAGTCTTGTGTTCCTATCCCCTCGCCTCATCTCCAACCTGTCAATGTTTTCCCTCTTTGGTCCAGCGATTTTCTCATGTTCTCAAATCATTGTGATGGGGACTTCTTCAGACTTCTCAAGGCAGTTCGTAGCGATTTGGACATCCGAATTTATCTAATGGTCCATTGGCTTGTATTGTCGACATGATGCGCAATCTTTCTTTGTTGTTGCGGCTGGCTAGTGGAAATGTGATTCACATCGAGTTTTATTACCTTTTGTTGTTGGCGCATAGTCCAATTTGGAAGAACCTTTATTATGTGGTGAGCGAAGACTCTAAATGCTCAGAAACAGAAAAAGGAAGGTCATTAAAGTTTACCTTTGCAGTCAGTGCTTAGTTTTTTTTTAAGCTTGACAGAGGGACTTCTTCTTTTTTTTTTTTTGGGGGGGGGGGGGGGGGGGAAGACGCTTGACAGAGGGACTGGCATTGTTGTTTCGCTCTAGTTGGCAACTCAAATATGAATCTGAGCGTGCAGTGTGGTGGATTTTGCTTCGTGGTAGAATTTTGAAAAGAAATATTCTAATTACAGCACCTGAATGCTACATGGTTCTTTTACCCCTATTAAAGTTCAACTATTTTTCACTTCTTTTAGTCTTTTTCTAAAACCCTAAGCGTTCATTCTGTTGCACACTAGCCTGCATATTTTGCAGCACACCTCCATCTGGCCACCCCAGGAAATTGAGGAGATTTTGACCTGTAGGGATTTTTTTTTTTTGATCGGGACTTGTAGGGATTTAATCCCATACAAACCTCCTCTACAATCCCTTAGAATCACTTCAAACGGAATAAGGCCTTTTTATGGATCACAGGAGGTTTGGGGCGGTTTTTACCTTTTCCAGTTATATGTGGGTAACACATTATCAATCACATCAGGTTCCGCATTTGGGACTACGAAATCCTTCGCAGCTTCTGAACCTGAGGGTATGACCGCCTATTGGGCTCGCTGGAATCAGCCGTGGCTGGTTATGGCCGGCCGATGGGGGTCTGGTTGGTGGGGCCACCAGCCAGGCTGCTCCAGCGAAGCCACTCTCAGCAGCCAAAAATGCCCAGCCGAATAGGATATGAATCACTCTGGGCATGTTCGATTCCCTGCGCGGGCTTGCTTTGCCTGGCCGAGCAAAAAAAGTGTTGTTTGGTTTGTAGGATAGTCCTCCTGGAGGCCTGCCCTTGTGAACTTTAGACTTGCTTCAGCAGAAGAGCAAAAAGTGTTGTTTGGTTTGTAGGATAGTCCTCCTGGGGGCTTGCCCTGGCGAACTTCAGACTTGCTTCAGCAGAAGAGCGAATCCTGAAGAAGAATGGAATGCAACGCTCACTTGTATTACTGTTAGCAGGAGCCTCTCGGGCTCAACGGACGCACGCTCATATCGGGCGTCGTGGCCAGACGTGAAGCAATGGAGCGAGAGACTTGGTCATGGCCTTATCTCATCTAACTAACTAGCCTCATCTCAGCTAACTAACTAACTATCATACAGGATGTACATGAGCCGTAGCTAACCACTTTGACACCCCCCTGCAGTTCGTGCGTCGTCAGCAACGCACAAACTGGACCTGAATTCCTCAAACTGAGTTGCCGGCAGTCCTTTTGTCATGATGTCTGCAATTTGTTGTTGTGTTGGAACATGAAGAACACGTATAGCACCAACAGCAACCTTCTCCCTGACGAAGTGAACATCTAGCTCCACATGCTTGGTGCTGCCATGATGAACGGGATTCTCCGAGAGGTAGACTGCAGAAACATTATCACAGTACACGATCCTCGCCTTGTCGATGTTGACATGAAGTTCAGTGAGTAGATGATTCAGGCAGCAGCACTCGGCCACAACATTGGCCACTCCCCGATACTCGGCTTCAGCGCTTGAACGGGACACAACGGCTTGTCTCTTGGAAGACCAGGAAACAAGGGAATCACCAAGGAAGACGCAAAAACCTGATGTTGATCGTCGAGTGTCTGGGCATCCTGCCCAGTCCGCGTCCGAATAGGCGACAAGAGATGGCGATGTTGTTCGTCGGAGCTGCAGTCCCTTGTGAGTGGTTCCACAAACGTACCGGAGTATTCGCTTGACGAACGTCCAGTGTACATCATGTGGATCATGCATGTGAAGGCATGCTTGCTGCACGGCGTAGGCGAGATCCGGGCGCGTCAGGGTCAGGTACTAAAGCGCGCCGACAATGCTGCGATAGAACGTTGGATCAGTGACAGATTGGCCAGCAGAACCTGAGAGCTTGGACTTGGTGTCGACAGGGGTTGGTGCCGGGTGGCAGGTCGTCATGCCCGCGCGATCGAGGACGTCGTCGGCGTACTGTTGTTGCAAAAGAAAGAAGCCATCGGAGGTCCGGCGGACCTGAATGCCGAGGAAGAAGTGCACTGGTCCAAGGTATTTCATCGCGAATTCAAGCCGGAGTTGGTCGATGATGCGTTGGAGCAGTGACGTGGTCGATGCAGAGAGGATGATGTCGTCGACGTATAGGAGCAGGTGCGCGACGTCCGTGCCGCGGCGCATCACCAACAAGGAGCTGTCAGACTTGGAGGGGATGAAGCCGAGTCGTTGTAGATGTGTGGCGAAGCGCTGGAACCAAGCTCGTGGCGCCTGCTTGAGTCCGTACAGGGACTTGCGCAGCAAGCAGACGTCGTTGGGGTGTGCCGGGTCGACGAAGCCAGCCGGCTGTTGGCAGTAGACCGTCTCGGTCAGATCGCCATGGAGGAAGGCGTTCTTGACATCGAGTTGGTGCACTGGCCAGTCTCTTGCTGCTGCTAGGTGAAGCACTGTCCGGATGGTCGCCGGCTTGACGACTGGAGAGAAGGTTTGGTCGAAGTCGAGGCCGGGACGCTGGGAGAAACCACAAACGACCCATCTTGCTTTGCAGCGTTCCAGGGATCCATCAGCATGGTATTTATTTTTGAAGATCCATTTGCCGCTGATGACATGTGCGCCACGAGGCCGAGGCACCAGCTCCCAAGTGCGATTGTGCTTTAGTGCGTCGTACTCGTCCTGCATGGCAGCAAGCCATGAAGGATCCCGTAGCGCGGCGCGCACGGAATTGGGCACGTCGTCGTTGGTGGCGATGTTGGCGTATCGTGGGTTGGGCTGGACAATGCCAGCCTTGCGTCGCGTCACCATGTGATGGCCAGTGGGAGGTACTGGTGGCGCTGGAGGTGCAGCCGTCGCAGATGCGCCGCCTGATGCTGCGGGAACCGCCGGTTGTGGCATTGTCGATGCAGGTGGTGGAGCTGGCTCTTGTGCAACTGGAGCGGGTGGTTGTGAGGAGCTTGCTGACGGTGTGGACGACGAGGCCGTGGCCGCAGGTGGCAAACCATCCGAGGAAGGGGCTGTCGACGTAGAGGACGAGGACGTGCCCACGGGTGGCACGACGGCTGCACGGCGCCGGGGAGTCGCCGCAATGGGTATCTGCTCGACGTGAATTGGAGGAAGATGCTTCGGATCAGGCGACGACGATGGTACCTGTCGAAAGGGAAAGACCAGCTTGTCGAAAACGACGTGTCTGGAGGTTAGAACGCGCCGTGTCATGGGATCATAGCACCGATAGCCCTTGGTATTATCACGATAACCGAGGAATATGCATGGAACGGAATGGGGCGCAAGCTTGTGAGGTGTCGTGGCAGTGGTGTTGGGGAAGCACTGACAACCGAAGACACGGAGATTTGTGTAGTCTGGGTCCTGTCCAAAGAGCAGAAGGAAAGGAGAGGCATGGCTGCGAGTTGTGCACGGTCGACGGTTTAACAAGTATGTGGCGGTGTGCAGTGCGTCGGGCCAGAACGCCGGTGGCATGGAGGCATGGAGCAGCATGGTGCGGACGCTGTCATTCAGAGTGCGGAGGATGCGCTCGGCGCGACCATTCTGTTGGGACGTGTACGGGCAGGTAAGGCGTAAGACGATGCCACGCGCTGCAAGGAACGAACGAAATGCGGCATTGTCAAATTCACGTCCATTATCAGTTTGGAACGTGAGGATTGGCTTGCCGAATTGGGTTTGCACAAACGCATGGAAGGTTTGGATAGTGGAGAAGACGTCAGACTTGCGACGTAGAGGGAAGGTCCATACGTAGTGGGAGTAGTCATCAAGCACGACGAGGTAGTATTGGAAGCCAGAATTACTCAGAACGGGCGACGTCCACAAGTCACAGTGCAAGACACAGAAAGGGTATGGAGAAACTGTTTGTGATTCATTAAAGGGCTGGCGAACATGTTTGCCAAGGCGACAGGCAGTACCTGAGTGTTTATATGTGGGCTTACAATCAAACTCAAGAGAATGTAAAATGCGGGAAAGGGCCGGCCGTCCTGGATGTCCCAGTCGCGCATGCCAAGTGTCGACGGAGACATGGAGGCCGGTGGTAGCTGATGGCGACGTGGTAGATGAATGCAGTGGGTATAGATCACCGGTGCTATCACTGCGGAGGATGACCGCCTTGGTGTTGAGATCCTTGATAGAAAAGCCAAAAGGGTCAAATTCAACAGAGACGGAGTTATCACATGTAAGCCGGCGTACAGAGAGTAAATTCTTGATCAAAGAGGGAGAGACAAGAACATCACGGAGGAGAAGGGGGGAGGAAGGGGTAGGGATGTTGGTAGTGCCGGCACATTGCACAGGCAAAGAAGCACCGTTGCCAATGATGATGCGAGAATAGGATGGAGCAGTGGTGGAAAGCATACCGGAGTTGCCGACCATGTGCGATGAGGCGCCGGTGTCGAGGAGCCAGTCGTTGGCGCTTGGTGGAGTCGACTGGAGGGTGAGGCCGGTGAGAGCCTCGTAGAGCACCGGTGGGAGAGTGCCAGCCGGTGCATGTTGCGCGGTCATGGACTGCTGAGGAGCTGCGCCTGGGCAGGAACCAAGGACGCCGGCAGTAGGGGGGATGTTGGGGAGCTGGCTGAGTGGCCAAGCCTAGACGACGCCTGTCCAAGGGTTGAACCAGGACGCCATCTGAGCACGACGAGGTGCCTGAGGTGGCGTCGCGGTCTGCTGGCCACCGGGGAAGGAGCCGGTTCGGAGCGCCTGCTTCTTGTGTTTGCGCGGGCGATCAGAGCCGCCGGCGACGGCTCCCGCAGGAGTAGGGGCCGGCGAGGAGCGCGGTGGACGTAGCCTTCTTTACCCGATTTGCAGCATAGACCTCTTCCTGGAGAAGAAACGAGCGTGCCTGGAGAAAGGTCATGGGTGGTTGGGATGCCGAGATCGTAGGGGCGCAGTTGGCGAATTTCTCGCTCAGGCCGGTCAGGAGGTTGATGACGAGCTCCTGATCGGTGAGAGGAGAGCCAACGTCGCGCAGCGTGTCCGCCAGGGCCTTGATCTTGTTGGAGTACTCGGTCACCGTCATGTCGCCCTGGTCGAGGGCGTGGAGGGCTTGCCGCACCTGGACAGTGCGCTGCACGACATTGTCAAGGAACTGTGAGCCGATGGCGTTCCAGGCGTTGAAGGCGGTGTCTTCGGGCTTGATGAACGCCGAGAGCAGGTCGGCGGAGAGCGTGGTGTAGAGCCAGGAGACGATGCAGGAGTCGATTTGTGTCCACTCGGCGTCGGCGAGCATGGCGCGTGCGTCAACCATGCCGTCGACGTGGTTCACGAGGCCGAACTTGCGGAACGCGTTGGTGAAGAAGGTGCGCCAGGTGCTAAAGTTGGAGTCGTTGAAGTCGAGTGTCACGGGAACATGTGACCGGATGTTGATGAGCTGCGCCGTGGCTGCGGAGATGGCAACAAGCACGGGGGCGAAGGGGTTGAGGTCGTCGACGTCGGAGGAAACATGCGACGCCATGGCAGAGGGTGGGAGAAAGCAGTAGAAGCGGAAGCGAGTAGGAGTTAGGATCTAATGGTGTCTGATACCATGAAGAAGAATGGAATGCAACGCTCACTTGTGTTACTGTTAGCAGGAGTACATATACACGGCTGAGGAGCCTGTCGGGCTCAACGGACGCACGCTCATATCGGGCGTCGTGGCCAGACGTGAAGCAATGGAGCGAGAGACTTGGTCATGGCCTTATCTCATCTAACTAACTAGCCTCATCTCAGCTAACTAACTAACTATCATACAGGATGTACATGAGCCGTAGCTAACCACTTTGACAAATCCCGCTCGCCTCCACTGGCTCGTTCAGACAAATCAAGCAACGACCAGCTACCCAACGCACCCTCTGTCTCATATTCCTCATCAGACGCTTACCTTGACAATGAGAATATAATGTTGAAAAAGGATGAATGTGACATGAAAGGTGAAATAGGGATAAGAAAGCAATGGAAAAAAACTTGGAGAACTATGAACCGGTGGATTTATAGCTAACCTTAAATCAGAAGATGGAATTGTGTTCCCAACACCTCACAAGCCCATGAGAATATCCAGAGGACCTGCCTTGTTCTCTCCCATCCAAAGTATCGCAAACAATGTAATATAGATCTGCCTCTCTCACCCTCGCCATTTGCACAACCTTTACCGTGATAGTCTCCCACTCATCCCACCTCGCAACCTTTTAAATTTGTTGGACACGGTTTGATTCAGCTGAATTATGCAATACTGAATGATTCCCTAGCCTGACCTTGGCCACGTGGTTGCTATAAATTCAACATCACTTCTTGCTGCAAAGATTTAATACTTGTATTTAAACCATCAGTATGGTATTGGTCTGTGGGGTTGAAGTTTGAATGCATGACCAACTCTTACATTCTTGTAGTTCTTCATAATGTGCAAGTTTATGGAATGCAGTATGCATATACATACTTTAAAAGATTGATTAACATCCCATCTAGAGCATAAGCAATGGAATAGTAACAAAGTTTTACATAAAATAGAGAAAACCTTGAGTTACACTTTTGCTAAAGGATGATCTATTTCAGTTGACTTAAAATCTCTTTATTTGTCCCATGGGCCATGATCAGGGCCAATTAGCCTATTCCAAACAATAGAATTATTAAAAAAAAATAACTGTCTAGAAGCCAATAGGTAATTCAAAAGAGTCGACTCAAGAACAACTAATGAAAAAAGTACCCGTAAAAATACTCTCATTCTCATGTAAATTTTACATCAGCTGTCATGATACAACACACACACACACGCACGCACGCACACGCACGCGACTGGTCCACCAAACCAACCATGATATATTGACATATGGTTCCTTTAAATTAAGAATCACTTCTTCCTATAAAGGTTCAATGCTGACATCTGAAGCATTAAAGGTATTGATCCATGATGTACAGTCGCAATCAAAATTTATGCCTACTTTTCCTCATTTTGGTTCTTCAAAATTAGGCAGTTGTGTAATCTAACATGTATATATGAAAATGTTTGAGTAGTCAATGCAGTATCCCATCAATAGAAAGAAGAAATAGAATTGTGGAATTTAAAGAAAAAGCCCAGAAAACCTTGAATATAATCTTGTTGGTAGAATCCACTGAGTCTGATTTCGTCTTTTGGTGTGGCATAAATTTGAACACGGGTATTCTGATTCAAACGTTGCACGCATGTTCTATTTCTTTCCTCAAATCATAATTCAACTCTATTGCTTTGCTGACATCATTTTAGTTTTGTAATTCCATATTCCGACCAAACGGTTACCCTGATCCACATTGGCTCGGATGGCAGCATATATGCAAACACAATTTAATTAACTGAGTCAACAAATTCCGAGAACTTTTTATAGCATCGGGAGTGTTTTTTTAATAAAAGAAGTTTATTAATTTCGAGGTGATTACATCGTGCTGATACAAATATTTGAAAAACACTCCCCTGTCTCTACGCACAACCAGTACACATGTAGCCTCGATCCTGTCTGGCCCTGGAGCAGTTAGGTACTTGGTAGAGCTCTTTTTGTTGTGTTTGTCCATTATAAATCTGCTGTCGTGCTTGTGGTTGAGGTACAGTGATGAAACTAGCTCGGTGCTCGGGGAGATGCAATTTCACATTCTAAACTTTCCTTGTGTCTCCCATTGGTAAAAAGAAATGTCGAGCGTGTAGTGGAACAGGAATACGTTTTTCAAATGGATTGATATTTGGGAGCCATAATAACATTATATGGCTTCTATCCATGCACTTGAGAGCTGAGATTAACGCAGGCAGCACAAGAACGTGCCAAACACCACCCGATGGCTGAAGGCAGACATAGCCTAGCCTCAAACATGTCTTCTATGTTGTGCCTCTGTTCGAGACCCCTCATCGTCAGTCTGATGCATTGGTGGTGTCCAAGAAGCCTGCAACGCCAAGCGTAAACTACTCCACCACGCGCATGGAATAGACAAAGTTGCGCATAAGTGGAGAGGTGAGGCAGCAGCTCTGCATATGCGCCAAGTTCTTGAACAAAACGTTGGACTCGCTAAACTGCAATGACGAGGAAGGGTCTCTGTCGAACGTGCCTTCTCGCTCTATGATGTGGTTTTGTTCCCAATACCTCTCAAACCCACTTTAGTGGTAGTTATACTCTGCTCTATGCCTCCTTTTCATATGGTTTGGCTTGTATCCAGGATAATAGAGCACTGAAATCAACTTATTGCTGCCTTCCTTTCCTTTCTACCCCGCCCCTGGAAACCACAACAAAGGTAGTCCTACTTTGCTTTCCCTGTTATTACGGAGTTCAGTCGGATTCGTTTACAACAGTTCCTCTGTCTCTGTTATTAAGGCAATGCTTGGTTTGGTGCAATGCATTTATACAACACGTTCTGAATGAGGTGGTCAATTAATTCCCTTATGGTATACCACAATATTTTATATTCTGAATTGCTTTTCTCCTGTACAATTCAAGTGCTAGTACTTTTCCACCTCAAAAGCTGTTTGTTTGGTTGAATCTTATGATGATTCGATAATATGAATGGATAATTCTATAGTCTTCCAAATAGCTCAGGCTAGAGAATTGATTTTAAGTATTAGGCTAGAAATATGATGACACCTGCACTATTATTTAATTATTTAACACTTCTAGTAAATGCAATTTGAATCTGTTCTTCAATGGGAACCAAACAATGCAAACTGGATTCCGCATTTAACAAAAGGGTAGAGTGGCTTCTCTCTAGAGCAAACTATTTGTTGGGTATCCAGGCAAAATGAGATATTGAACCCATTGTGAAGTTCCGAGGCAAGGAGGTGTCAAGATTTCACTTATCAGCAGAAACACTTATCTGTGTTTGTGGTTGGCCAGGAGCACCACGGTAGAGCTCGTTTTGCGGTTGCAGCGTGCTCATCAAATGGCTCTCCAACGGCCACAGATGGCAAGCTCCTCTCGAGCAGCTTTCTCAAGGCGTGCCATCAGACGGTTCAACCTTCTGTTTGACATCCTCTCCAAACATTCATAAGGGTGGTCGTTATTTCGTTAATAGGTAGTCTCTAAGTCTAACTAAATCTGGAGTATACATAAAAACACTTAAATAATATCTAAGTATAATCCAACACTCAATAGGAAGAAGCATGAACATTCCATTAACATCATGAAGACCCATTCATACAGACACGCATTACATGATATAAATATATAGGCGTTACCTCAAGACTACTCCTAAACCTTGAGGCAATGCCGTGGGGGAGGGCTCCAGGCCAGTGAGCCATGGCAATGCCCAAGGCACCGTGCCCCTGCTGCCTGAAGTCTGGTGTGCCTGTGGAGGAGTGCCTCAGCGCCCTGCGGCTGCGAGGCACGTCGATCCCCTGTTGCTCGATGCCTGGTGTGCAATGGTAGAGTGGCTAGAACCTCCGGTGTTCCAGGCTGCCGGCGTGAATGCTCAGGGGAGAGGAGAACGCCGGTAGAGGAAAGGAGCAATCTTTTTGGTAGCCGATCTGTTTTGTGAAGAAAATAAAATATCCTTTTCAAAGATAAACGGTTTAGAATAATTAGGTAGGAAAGACGGGTGGTTCCATTTAAGTACTGTAGCAAACCTCTAGTCAAATATATTCAAATGCAGCAACAGAAAATGTAGAATAAAAACATGGTTGCAACTTGCAAATTATAGATTCATCAACGACTGACCTGAAATAACTTTGCATGATTGAGTTCCTGGTATCTCTCAAGCCCACCAGAAATTCTAGAGGGGAGGGGGGCCATGCTCCGTCACTTGTTAGTTCCACTTCACTATGCCACTTTCCAATTGCTGTGATATATAGCTTGGTCCACATATATAGATTATACACATGAGTGATCCACCAACCCAACCATGGTATATGGTTCCAATAAATTCAGATTCACTTCTTCCTGTAATGTTTCAATGCTCATATCTGAACCATTAAAGATATTGATCCATCATGTACAATCGCGTTTGAAATTTATGTCATACTTTTCCTCCTTTGGTCCTTCGAAATTAGGCAGTTGTGTAATCCAACATGTGTATATGAAAATGTTTGGGCAGTCATCTCACTATCAATAGAAAAAGAATAAATGGAATTGTGAAATTTTAATAAAAGGCCAAGAAAACCTTGAATTTTGTATTAGACTCCACTGGGTCGGATTTCTTAGCATGCTGGAGTCTTTTGGTGCGACATAAATTGAACACAGGTATTCTGATTCAAGTGCTTGCACAATACACATTATATATTTTTTTTTTGAAATTAGAATTTGAAACTCTATTGCTTTGTCTTCACTTTAGTTTTGGAATTCCAGATTCCAACCAAATGGTTACCCAGATCCACATTTCTCAGATCACGTCTATTAAAAAACAATGAGTAAAATGCACCCCAAACTTTTATCGCTCAGTCGGTTAGGTCTCCAAACTCTCAGAACGCATATTTTCGTCCCCAAACTAGGTAAAGGGTCCATCACAGGTCCCAAACACGTCAAGTGAGAATGCCAATGTGGCATAGCACATGGTGCCACACTGGTGAGATTATGCCAAAAAAGACCAGTGGTTCGATTCGGGCACTTGGGGCTCGATCTAGAAGAGCTCGATTTACACCGCTACCAAACTGCTGCATTGTTGCCTCCGGGCACCTCTGTCATCGTGTCCGCGTCATGCTCAACAGTCACATTCTAAGAGCCGTGCATCCTCGGCGATCTCCTCTCTGCCGCATGAACGTCAGGGACAGCTTCGTGTACAACATCCTCTCGGTCTGGTGCTCCGGGAATGACACAACGGACCTGGCTGTCGCCAACGTGCCAACGGGCAGCAGCTCCGACGTGGTGGTGGCCTACAGCACCCACGCGTCTGCTCACGTGCTGATGCCATGTGAAGCCGGAGCTCGCAAGCATGGGCATTTCATAAAGAAAGTTTATGGAATTTCGAGGTGATTACGTTGTGGTGATACAAATCCTTGAAAAACACTTGCTGCCTCTATGTAACCAGTACACACGTAGCCTCCTGTCTGGCTCCGGAGCACCTTGGTAGAGCTCCTTTTGTTGTGTTTGTTCATTATTAATCTCATGTCATGTTTGAGGTACAGTGATTAACTCAGCTCAGTGCTTGGGGATGCAAGTACACATTGTAAACTTTCCTTGTTTCTTCCATTAGTAAAAAAATAAATCCAGCGGGCAGTGGAACAGAAAGAGGCT
The DNA here is from genome assembly GCA_015342445.1 of Digitaria exilis. Lineage (NCBI taxonomy): Eukaryota > Viridiplantae > Streptophyta > Magnoliopsida > Poales > Poaceae > Digitaria > Digitaria exilis. The sequence continues at coordinate 2,190,959 of JACEFO010001613.1, forward strand.
TTGCAATGATATTTAGGAACCATAACATTTGTTTTCACTGGAGCAAGGCTCGTATGGTCTTGGCATTGCATTTTAATTTGTTAAGAATAACGCAGATGCAATTATCAGTGCAGGATACGGATTGACATAGAAGATGTTTTCTTTTTTTTTCTTTTTAAACTAAAAGAGCAGATGTTTTTTGAGTTACTATGTTTGAAGCGTTGTTCGGTGTTTACTGTTTAGAGGCACTTCTGGAGGATGTTCAGTAGTTCTGTTCTCCCTGTCTACTTGTTACCACCAGCGATGCCGACACACACTTGAGGCTTCTACCCATGTACTTGAGAGTTGAGGTTAATGAGGCAGCAGAAGAACGTTCCAAACTCCACCCGGTGGCTGAAGGCGCACTGCCCTTCTTCGTCAGGCTAATGAATTGGACATGACCAAGGAGCCTGCAATACTCCACCACACGCATGGGATAGCCGAAGTTGCGCAGCTGTGCAAGGTGAGGCAGCAGCTCTGCAGATGCACAAAGTTCTTGAACAAAGCGTTGAACAGGCTAAGATGCAGTAATGAGAGCTTCTATCGGACGCCCCTCCTCGTTGCAAGATATGGTTTTGTTCCCAATACCTCTCAAACCACTTCGGTGTTAGTCACACTCTGCTCTATGCCACCTTTTTTTTATATGGTTTGGCTTTTATCCAGAATATTAGAGCATTGAGGTCAACTTCTTGCTCTCTTCCTTTCTACCCTTCCCCTGGAAACCACAGCAAAGGTAGTCCTCTGCTCTCCCTTCCTTATATTATGCAGCTCAGTCCGATTCAGGAGAGGGAGCTCCCGAGGCGACACGACGGAGACCTTCGTCGGCGCCGTCTCACCTTAGCGCCGCAGCCTTCTCCGGCCGCTCTCCCATCTGGCGACGCAGCTATCAACGAGAACATATCCCAGGTATGTCACGAAACTGTAGGTACCAGGGGAACCAGAGAAGAAGAACATGTCGACGAGAGCGATGAGGCCTCTCTCGAGTGGGCTACAGTGGCATGCAAAAAGGATGGACAGATCAACAACTCCAACATCAACGATGACCATCCGGACGAGGCATGCCAGGGACAGCTCGAGGAAGACATGATGGCTGGTAACGTTGATTTCTCTGGAAACAGCATTGACAAAGACAGTTCCACGAAAATTGAAGTGGCCTACCATGAAGCGATCATGGCAGGCTTCTCTTCAGATGATGCTCGTGAGTTCGTCAGGGAACAGAGACTGGGAAAATCCCATCTGTTATCAATGACGGATGATCCGAGAAAGAACACCCAAATGATCGAAAACTTTTGGTGTGAGATGGGCTTCCCTAAAGGGAGCAGATGGTGGGAAGAAGAAATCTTTCTAGATTACAATCACGTCACACCAGGTTTGGCCTTACAGCAATGCGGCTCACTGTCATCAGCGCCGTCGTCTCTGAGGAATGAATCACCACCATGCCCCGTTCGTCCTCGAGGGCGATCCATGCCAAAACGTGGGATCGCAATCCGGCCTTGGAAAGGCCCGCTGCCGAAACGACGATCACCTGAGCTAATCACGCTCGAGGCATTCATGCCATTGGGGGAAAAATATGGAAACTGCAAGAGCCGGCAAATTTCACGGGAGATTCAAAATTCGAACTCTATCGTGGATCGTCCGTGCCGTGCGCAACTGATTGAACGTGCGAGGAATTATGGGCGCTCCTGGTGGGACCTTCTGCCCACTGGGCCCAGGGAACAGGCTAGGCAAATTTCAGCTGCAGGCCAAACCAATCGAGCACAAACCCTTGAGCAAACACACGCCGCCGCCGCCGCCGCCGCCGTGCTCGGCGTTCCATCGCCCATCGACTCACCACAGCCACTTTGTATCGCTGGGGCTTCATCATACGCAGCTGTTGCAGCAAGAAAGCCCCTGCCTCGGCCCATGCCGCCTTATCCCCGTGCACCACCGGGCAAGGACCGTGGAAGGGGGCGTGGTCCAGGACGTGGACGTGGGGAGGAACATGCCGGTCGTGGTCGAGGTGACGGATATGTGCAGGGCCGTGGCGATGCTGTCCATGGTCATGGCCGCGAGCATCACCCTCATGGCCGCATTGACCACAGCCATGGCCGTGTTGACCATGAACGTGGCTACAATGGTCATGGACGTGGTGGTTCAGAGCAGCTGAGCAGTACACACCAAACACAGCAGCGTTACCAGGCAGTCCATAATGGAGGCCGAGATGCTGTCGAGTCCAGTCAGCAAGGGACAGCCCGAGGTTTGCAGCAACAAGGAGACCAGGGTACAGTCAAGAAGAAAAGGCCATTCTGTTTCAGATGCAAATGTGGCGGGCACTCGAATGAAGATTGCAAGGCAGACCTAGATTGCATCATATGCAACAAGAAGAATTCACACATGTCTTCCAAGTGCCCAATCCTCAAGATGCCTAAACCAAATGCCACCTTCTTTGGTTCTGGCAAAAAAGAGTTCGGCTTTCTTCGGATATCGGATATTGATTACAAACTTGAAGCTCCTGATCCAGCCCCTACAGCTTTGGTCAAGGTTACCGGTGGCAAACTCACCCCACTTATTGTTCAGACCGAGTTGGCTAGATTAACACGGGCAGATTGGCAGTGGGAGGCTCTACCACATGGTGAAGACTCCTTCCTTGTGGCCTTTCCGACTGAAGAAGAGTTGTAGATGATGTGTGACATTGGATATCAACTCAAAAATCATGGTGTCACACTCACTATATCATCTTGGCAGAGTGCAAATGATGTGACGCCAACTTATCAGCTAGAGGAGGTCTGGGTTCACATTACTGGGGTGCCTCACATATGGAGACACTACCTAGTTTTTTGGGCACTTGGCAGCATTATTGGAGCTACACTTGATGTGGACATGCTCACTTACAGAATGAAAGGCATCATTCGAGTACGAGTTGGGATGCTAGACAAGCGCCAGTTGCCATTCACCACTGATCTTGTGTTTGGGACGGAGGGATATCATGTTACTTTCACCATGGAGGATGAAAACTTTGCACCAGCTCTACCCCCACATCAGGATCATGACCTAATGGATCGGGATGATATCAGGGATGACAAGGGTGGATCTGCTGAAAAGGAACCATCGTCGGCTGCGAAAAAGATGAAGAGTGGTCCTGGTGGCAGCAACACAACTCCTGTAAATGGAGTAACAAAGGAAGTTTCGGGATCGACACCGATGCAGACTCTCGTTGCAGTGACCCCATTGGGAAATCATCGTCCATGTCCACCATTTAAGCCAATAGTGCTGAATGGAACATCTAGGTTGCCTCCCATTTGGGTGACAAACGCCAAAACTGCAATGTGGTCGAGGAGCATCCCACTATGGCGACTAAGTGCAATGGGATTCGGGCATGCACATCATCAAGGCCAGGTCCCATGACGCAGAGCACCACACCGGGATTTTTGATTGAACCGAGTGTAGCACCTTCCACTCAGCTTGCTGCCTCTATGCCAGTTACTCCAGTTACACCTGCAGCGTGTGTGAGGACAGGAGTTCCTGCCCAAACATGCTACGTTCCTTTGGAGACCATGCATGACCACGTGGAGGAGCCTATGGCCACACCAAAAAATACACACCAGAACACAAATAAAGGTATTGAAGGGTCTGGTTCTATTTTTTTAGAAGGCAAACGTCGTAGCGCTCGCTCTAACTTTACATATACAGATGATGGTATAGCTGCAGCTGATGAGATTGTCATGGACAAAGCAATGAAGCGTGCAGCCATACGGAACCTGGACAACATGGAGTCAATTAAGGTGAAGGGGGACAACAAGACGTACCCATCATCGCCTTCACCTCCCTGCAATTTGTCACCAGGTAACTCCCCATCAGTCTCCATTAGCTCTCTACCTACAAAAAAATGTATATCAAACTTGAGAAACATTGGCTTCTCTTTAGGTAACAACAGTAATGCAATCAATGTATCACTTAGTGCCCTTAAAAGAATGGAACTGGATAGGGATACAGTGTTACCGAAACGAAATGGGGTTAAACATGTAGGGAACAATATGGAGACTAATAATCCTTTCGTATTAAGTGATAATGAAGAAATAGAGGATGACAGTTCTCTCCTAGCCCACTTAGTACAGGAAGTTACAGATGTTGGACTAGATGACTCGGACCTGGTCACAAGGATTTGTGATCTTAGGGCTTCCAGTCGTAAATCTAAGTCATCATCCAGAAAGGATAAGGCGCGTAGAAAGGCTAATAAAATAAACAAACATGTTTCTCCATGAAAGGCTTTTATTGGAATAGCAGAGGTCTTTCAGACTTGGCTAAATACCGATACATTTCTGAAGCGGTCAGAGATCTAAACCTCGACTTTGTTGCTGTCATGGAAACGGGCAAACAAGATATGTCTCGAGCAAATCTAGCCCGACTTTCAGGAGGGGCTGATTTTGTTTGGCATTGTCTTCCTCCTAGAGGACGGTCTGGCGGCATTCTTCTTGGGGTTAATTCCACAGTGCTTGACTTATCACTGATTGTGGAAGGGGAATTTTATATAAAGTTCCATCTCTGCAATAAAAGTGATAATTTTAAATGGATTCTCATGGCAGTGTATGGCCCGGCACAGGAAGATTTTAAATCTCCATTTCTGTCCGAATTTGTACGCGCATGCCAACAGAATCCTTTACCTACTCTAATAGGTGGGGATTTCAATATCATGAGAAGTAGCAAGGAGAAGAATAATAACAGATTTAATGGAAGGTGGCCTTTCCTATTCAATGCAGTTATTGATAGTTTTGATCTAAGGGAAATTGACTTAACAGGCCGACAATTCACTTGGGCGAACTCATTGCCCAATCCTACATATGAGAAACTGGATAGGATCCTAATGACGACTGAATGGGAATTTAAATATCCTTTGGTGACGGTTCAGGCTCTTGACAGAGGTGTCTCAGATCACACCGTTATTATTGGATACTGGCACACCATCATACACGGGAATCACAAAACGGTTCCAAATGGAACTTAGTTGGTTCTCTCGTGATGATTTTTATGATCGTGTTACAGAAATTTGGAACAAGCCAGTACGAGGCCAAAATTCTGCTCAAAGATGGAACAGAAAAATTGGGACCTTGCGCAAGCACCTCCGGGGTTGGGCAGCCCACTCTCATGGAGTGTATAAGCAGCAAAAACACACCCTTCAGTCCACCGTCACATCTTTAGATACAATTGCAGAAAATCGTGTACTGACTGACATTGAGCGTGAACAATTAGAGTCGGCACGTGATAATCTGACTAAACTCCTTCGTGAGGAGGAGATTAACTATTATCAACGTGCTAAGGTTACAGACGTGCTACTTGGTGATAACAACACAAGGTATTTTCAAATGGTGGCCAATGGAAAACATAGGAAGAAACAAATTTTCTCCCTAGACCATGGTAATGGAAAAATTGAAGGGCAAGCTAATCTAAAAAGCTACATCACTCAGTTCTATAAGGAATTATTTGGACCACCAGAAGAGAATTCCTTCTCTCTGGATGAGAATATGATTAATGATATCCCTCAAGTTGGTTTGCATGAAAATGAATTTCTCACGGCTCCTTTTACTGAAAAGGAGATTCGGGAAGCCGTGTTTAGCATGGAGCATAATAAGACACCGGGCCCCGATGGCTTCCCAGCTGAATTCTATCAAAAGTTTTGGGAAACTATTAAAGGTTACTTAATGGAGATGTTTCATGATTTAAATAAGGGTGATTTACCTCTCTTCAGTTTCAACTTTGGAGTCATAACCCTTATACCAAAGTGTCAAGATGCAAATCGATTACAACAGCATAGACCAATTTGTCTGCTTAATGTGAGCTTTAAAATTTTCACCAAAGTTGCCACGTTGCGATTAAATTCAGTTGCAGATCACATTATCAGCCCAACACAAACTGCATTCATGAGAGGACGGAATATCCTTGAGGGAGTCGTCATCTTGCATGAAACAATCCATGAACTACACCATAAAAAACAAAGTGGAGTTATTTTTAAGATTGATTTTGAAAAGGCTTATGATAACGTAAGATGGCCATTTCTATTGCAAACGCTTCGGATGAAAGGTTTCTCACCAAAATGGATATCTTGGGTGCAATCTTTTATATCGGGCGGAAGCGTAGCTATCAATGTTAATGATGATGTCGGATCCTATTTCCAAACTAGGAAAGGTATTCGACAAGGTGATCCCTTATCACCAATACTTTTTAACATTGTTGCGGACATGCTAGCAATATTAATCCATAGAGCCAAAGAAGATGGTCAATTAGGTGGTGTGGTACCTCATTTAGTTGATGGCGGTTTGTCCATACTACAATATGCTGATGACACAATACTCTTTATGGAACATGACCTACAGAAAGCTCAGAATATGAAGCTTTTGCTTTGTGCTTTTGAACAACTATCGGGTCTAAAAATTAATTTTCATAAGAGTGAAATCTTCTGCTTTGGCGATGCAAAAGAATATGAGACCCATTACACAGAATTATTTGGTTGTAATATTGGAGTTTTACCAATGAGGTATTTGGGTATCCCAATTCACTATAGGAAACTATCAAATGCTGATTGGAAAAAAGTAGAAGAGCGTTTCGAAAAGCGCCTTAGGAGCTGGAAGGGCAAGAATTTATCTACAGGGGGACGACTCACTTTGATTAACTCAGTTCTTAGCAGTCTACCCATGTATATGATGTCCTTTTTTGAGGTTCCAAAGGGCGTTCTAAAGAAACTGGACTATTTTCGATCTCGATTCTTTTGGTAGTGTGATGATCATAAAAAGAAATACCGCTTAGCCAAATGGGATATCCTGTGTCAACCTAAAGAACAAGGTGGACTAGGGATCCACAATCTAGATATAAAAAATATAGCCTTACTTAGTAAATGGCTATACCGCTTGTTAAGAACAGACGGTACATGGCAACAAATTATACGCAATAAATATCTAGGTTCTAAACCACTAGTGCAAGCACAGTGGAAAAGCGGAGACTCACATTTCTGGGCAAGCCTTATGAAGACAAAACGGGACTTCCTTCGTTTTGGGGCGTTTATCATTAAAGATGGGTCACAAATAAGGTTATGGGAAGATAGGTGGTTAGAAAATAGGACGCTTCGTGAACAGTATCCTGAACTTTATAGTATTGCCCGTCGAAAACAGGATACTGTGGCGGACGTCCTGGGCACCAACCCACCAAATATCTCATGGCGTAGGGATCTTATTGGTAACAAATTAGTGATGTGGAATAACCTCCTTCCACGAATCGCCAATATTGTACTAAGCCATGATGAAGATGAATTCATGGAACTTGAATCAAAATGGTGAGTTTTCAGTGAAATCTCATTATTTGGCTTTGATTTATAATGATGTTCCAAATGTCAACAAACGACTTTGGAAATTGAAAGCACCCGTAAAGATTAAGATCTTTTTGTGGTATCTTCGCAGAGGTGTTATCTTAACTAAAGACAACCTAGTTAAACGCAATTGGCAAGGCAATAAACAATGTTGTTTCTGTCACCATGATGAAACAATTCAACATCTTTTTTTTGAATGTCGGTTTGCTCGTATGGTGTGGGCTGGTGTTCATGCGGCTTCTGGTCTCTCGCCACCTCGCAGTGTGTCAAATATGTTTGGCACTTGGCTGATGGGGATTAGTGGAGATCTAAAACCTTTAGTTTTACTTGGAGCAGCAGCAACATGTTGGTCCCTATGGTTGACTAGGAATGCTATGGTTTTTGAAAAGAAACAATCTTCTTTTTTGCAGGTTATCTCCTTAATTACCCATTGGCTTCGTACATGGTCTATCCTTCAGAAGCCTATTTACCAAGGTTTCATTGTGGAGGCATCTCAATTTTTGGCGCAGGTGGCCAAGGGATTTTTTACCCAGGCACATGGGTGGCGGTCTAGTCTTCGGATTGATGAACATTAGTGTGCTTGCTGTTTTTTTTTCCATCATTTGTATGGTTGTGTGCTGTCTAGGCAGAGGCCGGGAGATTTTCAAGTTCTATTGTATCACCTTGACGTAACGTTCTTGAAATTAATAAACTTCCCATTTCGAAAAAAAAGTCCGATTCATTTACAACACTTCTTCTGCCTCTTACTATTTAGGCAACGACTTAAGGAGAAATAGAGTATAATAGTATATGCTTGGTTTGGTGCAATGCATTTATACAACGCGTTACTGAATGAGGTGGTCGATTAATTCTCAAATGCTATACCATAGTGTTTTATTATTCTGAATTGCTTTTTCTCCTGTACTATAGAGCAAACAGGCCTCTAGCTACATTGGTTAGATGACCTCAGTAGCACTCCTCAAGTTTCGACTCCCCGTGTTAGTGAATTTCAGGTTGTGGTTAAAAAAAACCCTCGTGTGTCAACACACCAAAGCACAAGTCTAAGGCCCGGTCTAGGTCATTAGTTGTCTAACATGGATAACGGTACAACTGTGTAAGGGTGGGGTAGGGGTTCGGGGGTTTTCTCAACCTACGTATAAAAAATGCCTGGGGTCCTTACCCCCAAACATGGGCGGATCCAGTGGGTGGCACCGGTATGGTGTGGCATACCCTAAAACTAACCCAAGTAAATATGAATCTAATTTGTATAAAAAAAGATGATAGCACTCCAAGTTTAGTTTAAATAGTTAACATCCCAATTATAATCATGTATGGTGTGTGGATGGGGTGGCAAAGAAGCTTTATGCGAGGCAAGAGGTTGTTCAATTCCCAAGTTGTATAGTAATTTTTTGTTTTGCATAGATCTTTCAGGTTTAATTATTCCCTAGCGTGGAGTATTTTTTATTTTGCATAGAGTCTTAGGTTCAAATCCTGGAATAATTGTTTTGTTTTGCATAGATCTTTCATGTTTATTTCGCTAGTGCGGAGTAATTTTTTTATTTTGCATAGATCTTTAGTCCCGGTTGTAGAAATTGGGACTAATAATCCGCTCTTTAGTCCTGGTTGTAGAAAGTGGACTATTAGTGTGATGTTTTTGAACTATTCGGATTGTAATTTAAAAATTCGTATGCCATATAGTAGTTGTATACCGAATTGTTGAATATTTTTTTATAAAACTTTACCAAATTACTAAATAAATTTTCCACCTTACATATATATTTTTAGCTTGGCATACCCCATACAAAAATCCTAGCTCCCCCACTGCCCCCACAGGTCGAGTTTTTTTTTCTCCTGAACAATTCAAGTGCTTGTACCTTTTCCACCTCAAAAGCTGTCTGTTTGGTTGAATATTATGATTATTCGTTAATATGAATAATGGACAATTCCATAGTCTTCTCAATAGGTGAATTGTTTTAAACAATTAGACTAGACATACGATGACCCCTGCACTATTATTTAACAATTCTACTCATTGCAATTTTGAGTCAGTTCTTCAATGGGAATCAAGCACTGCAAACTGGATTCCGTATTTTAAAAAGGGTAGAATGACTTCTCTCCTGAGCAAACTATATGTTGGGAATTCAGGAAAAATGCGACAGTGAACCCAACAATGTGAAGTTATTCAGAGGCATGGAGATGTCAAGATTTCACTTACCAGCAGAAACACTTATTTGTGTTTGTGGTTGGTTAGGAGCACCACGGTAGAGTTCCTTTTGTTGTAATTGTTTCCTAGCAATGTCCTGTCATGGTTGAGGTTGAACTATTAACAGCTCAGCGTTTAAGTATATAAATTCTCTTTACCAACATTGTTTAAAAAATTCTCCCCCTTCCTGTCTTGCCCTCTGTAAAGAACTACAATTGTAGAATAATTCTGGATTTCTTTCTCTCTTATAAACTTTCTATTGCCCCCCCGAGTGTACATCAGTACAACTGATATCGGGTATGTGGTGGGGGAAGCCCAAATAAAATTCAGACGCTCATGCTACTATTCCATCTACAGCGCTTTGCTTCTCTATTTATTGTTGCGGGGAGAAAAGATCTAGTGCTACAGACCCTCAAGATGCAAACCATTCTGAATCTGTTCGATTCACTATATACTATTCTTGCTAGCACTTGTTTATAATTTTCTTTCCCCTTTATACCTGCACGGTAAACTAAACAAAGTCTCGGTGAACAGGTGGAGTTCCTTTCTGATCCTGCATGGCAGCAACCTTGGAGCCGATAAGAAACATCAGTAAAGTGAGACAGAGTCTATCCTAACAGAGTTCTGAAGTTGTAGGCTTGAATTTGTATCAGCAATTTCTAGTGCTGCTTCTGTCAGTCCCCTTGTTTCCACTACAGCAGACTGTTACGACTTCCACTGCCATCATCATCTTTATGTTGTGTCCATGTATGAAAGAGCAACCGACATGGTGAGGATACTCTTTGTAGAACTCCTTGCCTGTTCCCCAGCCATTAAATTCCATTCCAATTCAGGGCTGCAAATTAGGATCACATTCAGGTTCATATATTGCCCCCTGTAACGAGAATATTAAATCTCCTAGAACCCAAAATACAAATATTACTGGTTAAAAATAACTTACATAATATGACAGATTACATTCTGTATCAGATTTTTTGTAGACATATCCAATGTGTTCGTCAGATCTTATTTTTATCCTATAAGAAGTCCGAAAACATCCTAAGAAAATATACTCCAACTGTTGTGTCAGTGAACAAGTCTAGCAAAATACCATGAACTTGCTGTTATGTGCATTTAAAATTTGAATATCACCAACTCTTACCTTTTTCTAGTTTTTTAATAATTTTTTGGAATTTTAAATTCTTATAAAACTTACCCGCAAAAAAATTCTTATAAAACTCACACGAGTTATCAACCAATCAAACCATTTTCTTTAGAAATATTATAGCTACCAGGACATCGGCTACATATTTGATATTGTTTCGGATCCATGCTACATATTTGTCAACTAATCTGGTTCTGAAATATTATAACTGCCAGGACATCGGCTAAAATAAACTTCATGCCAGGATCCGGTTATATACAAGGCTTAATTTTTGATAATTCGAGTTGCATAACTGATTTTACCCTTTGAGCATTTGAGATTGCGCTGTCAAAGTTTCCAACCTGCAACTGAATATTAAAGCATGTCAGGGCATCACTAGTGTATCTGGTCGGTTCGACCTTAAACGTGGGACCCACGATAGGATATGATCGGAGCTGTTGTGTATGAGGTCGCTACCGGTCTTAACTGTGGGTCCCCTTTTGATTAAAAGAAATCCATCGCAGCTCTATTTCTCTCATTTGTTCATTCAATGAGACCGGGCCTTAAGCCTGAGGCCGGTCTTTAAGACTGCTTAAGGTCGGGCTTGAGGTCGATGTCCTAGCGTGTAAGGTCGACCTTTACTATCCTTAAGACCGCTCATTTAGTCGTGCCCTCATACCAATCAAGCTTGTTAATATGGCATAATTTGTGTCAACCAAATTGATGCCCCCACCTAATACTCCCTTCTCCTCTATTATTGAATATTTCCAACTGTTTGGGTTTTTTTTTCTAAATCTAGCATACAGACCACAGATACTTAAGGATTTTTCTGAAAAAAATTAATTTCTTGCTACATGTACACAGATGACAGATGTGATAACTGCCTAGGATGCTTGCATGTCCGAAACGCTGGTAGTAGGCCGGCCGGCCTGGGACTTGGTACGCAGGTGCCTGATCAAAAGTTGTTACCTCTTAGCATTTTGGATTGCTCACAAAGAAGCATTTTTCTAGAGTTGCACGTGTGGCATCCAAGTGTCAGCATTTCCATCCAATGCTAGTGCCTTTCGGACCCTTTGATCAATCCACATCCGAATGCACGGCTCATGGGTAAATAGAGTATGCTTCTTGTCATCTAGATTGATTACATGTTAAACGGGGCCAGTGCAGTTACATTCTAATGCCCAGGGGAGGCCAGTTGGCATCGGGTTTTTCTCAATTTGCCTAATTTTTTGGGCTGTGCGTCCCAACATTAACGAATCATTCATAACTTGTTGTACTTGTTAGAGTTAAGCAAAATAAGTATGGAACATAGTGTAAAATTCTAATTTATTTCCGAGAAGTTGACGGACAAGACATGATTCTACAAATCAGCCACCTAAGCATGACGAGCAAGACGATTGCCGCTACAACCACCGCAACCTTTGTTCCAAAAGCAAGGACTGACAGCTGGGCAAAGGAGGCAACACACTGCATGGGCCTACCTATGAACCTATCGCTAGGAGTGCTTCTTAGAGTTTGAAACCAAGAAGCAAATGATAGACTACTTTAGGAGGGTTCACTCTATTCTACTTGAGGGTCCGGTAGTAAAAACCTTGATGGTCCCATATGCTAATTACTTTTTTAGCAAGATTTTAAGCTTTAATTTGTTGTTACCCTCATTCAAACGCAATGTAATCGCAGCAAATATTGTGGCATTGGTGGCCAGCAAAATCCTAGTGGGCCTGATCAGCTGACATGATATTTGCGAGTACCTTTGACAGGATGAATGTTTTTTTGATAGAAAGCTTTCATGGCTAGTGGAGTATCACATATAGGTTTCGGTGGCAAGAGATTCAACACTTTATGCAAAAACCGTGCACCCAATTTTCTTGGAGACATGACCAACCCTCGAACAGAAAATGTCACCTTCCATATCGGGGGACAAGCATGCATGTTCTATCCTTAATGTCATTATAGGGCGTGGTTTCACCAAGTTTGCTATCATTCATCAGGCATACATCTGCATGAAAATACCAGTGGTCAAGGGAATTATTCACTACGGGAAACCGGCGCTTTGCCGTGTGTTCCTCTCTTTGCTGAGTGCGAAATCACGGGCACTTGGCAAAATATTCATTATGCCGTGTGTCAGCGAGAAAACGCTCGGTAAAAACGAGAACTCTGTAATCAATATGTTTGCCGAGTGCCCTGGATCTAGGCACTGTGCCAGAGAGGATTTGGGATCCTCCATGACAGACTTCACCGATTTGAACTTTTCATGGACCAGCTGCAATTGGGGATCCATCGCTCCTTGCTGCCAGCAAAATCGCGTAAAGTAATCATGGCAGATCTAATGCGGCTCCGAATCTCGGTGTTTTTGATACCACTATGTTAGTAGAAGATAGTTGGGGCGTAGAAGGGAGAATGGTAATTTGGGGAAGGAGCGTAGCTCTTGGAAGAAGAGTAAAGGAATGCTTAGATGTTCATAAATTCATGAGCCCCTATGCTATCATCTTCTTCTTACATATCGGCACACACGAATTGAGACGCACATACACGCTACATCCAATGTGGACAGGATGTCCACTGGCTAGTCTTCCTAGCACGTTGCGCCTTGAGCTATGCTATGGTCTGGATCCCAGTACCCCTCGTACCCACAACAGATTATTCTCTTGCATCATGTGTTCTTCCTTGCTTCTCCTATCCGGAATATCCCTCAACAGAAATTAATTTATGTCTCTCGTCTTGTCTGCCTCCCATGTAAACCAATAGAGTGGTAGGCTAGGCTCACTTTGGTTTACCCCTCCTTTTTACGATGTTTCGATCGAATCCATATTATAATGATATGGAGGATGGTTCCATTAATTCCAGACCAGATTTTCACATCAAGATTTTAATCCTCTTATTGGGCCGATGAGTGCAACAACCCTAGTAATCTATGTGGGGTCTGATGCTCAATACACATGCCCATGACACTACCCTATCGTTATTTCTTGGTGCATTTTCATGTGTGTTTGCCACCGACCAAATATTATGCAGTTTGGTGAGATGCATATTGTATTGCATTCAAAAGTGCACAGTGCACACATGATTCCTCTCCATTTAGAATTTCTTTTCCTATAGAGTTGCAGTCCTCTTGAACTTTTCTAAAGCTTTAGTGAGCAAGATCCATGCGTTTAACAATTAAAATGCATTGGACACCCTTCGGCTCATATGTATCCTATAATAGGATGCTAATAAAAAAAGGAATGGATAATGATCCACAAGATTGAATAAAATGGGAAAAAAATACAGCACAATGGTGTTAATAGAAGCACTCTGCCATGGAGCCACCACAAGAAAAGGAAAAAAAACTGTACAGCTGGCGATGTGTCCCACTTTTCAGAAAACAAGACAACCACATTGCGTCATTTTAAGATAAGGGGCACATGACTAGTAGGATGCATTTTGTACGGCATTCAAAAGTGCACATTGCTGCCCAATTATGTCTGAAGGGACCATGACACCCTAAGGATTTTTCTGGATCGTGGAATCCCCGCCATGGCAGGGCAGCGGTGCCTCCTCTCCCCATCGCTGTTTGGAAGATCCTGACGCGGGGGAGCCCTGTCACCTGTGCCCGCTTGTAGCTCTACAACTCCACATCTCACAAACAAAAGAAGCCGCTACCTGACCTGTCATCCTGAGAATCGAACTTCTGAACTTTCCCGAAAAGCTGTAGTGCCAAATCGTGCATGGACACAAAGGTTTCCAGAGCAGCCAGGTGCTGTCGGTTCTTAAAGCATCAGACATGATCGTGCTCCACAAGGCCACATACATCTCTCGCTGGCATTCTATCGAACAGCTCCACGGCATATCGGCAACTAGGCGTCGCTCATTATGCGTTTGGCGTACCCGATCAGCATGACGTTGTGGGTGGTGATGTTGGGTTGGTGATGTACTGATGTCCACCGGCAGCAGACGTCGGACGTCGCGGAGGGCTCCCCAGCAGTGGAGGCGCAAGCGCGTGTTCTGTAGAAAGACGGTGGACGCGACACGCGAGGTCCATGACGACGAGGTGGTCGTGTAGCGCGCAGACGCGAGGTCCACGATGACGAGGTGGCCGTGTCGCGCGCGGGCGCTGGAGGGCGTCGGCAAACGCCTACGGGATCGCCATGCGGGAGGCAGCCGTCCGAGGAGAAGACGGCGATGGCGGCCATGGATCTGAAAGGTAGGGAAGCATACGAGCGACAACTGACGACGACAGAAAGGGAACACTTGGACGGGAAGGTGGAGCGACGGCGTCGGCGCTCGCGAAACGGCATGGGGAAGCCGCGCCCGAACCCTCGAGGTGGGGAAGAGCTGCCCCAGGGAAGACGCGAGGATCGGGCATTCCTTCCCGCCGGCGTGCGCTTCCAAATAGGAGGAAGTTTTTATCATGGCTTACTTTCCACGAGGGAGTCCTACCCGAGGAAAACACAGGGATCCCGGCGGGGAGCCGCGCTCCCAAAGTCGCCCTAAGAGGGAGGGGGGCGTGAATTAGGTGTCTCTAAAAACTAAGGCTCCAATTGCACATATGAAAACCTATTTCAATTTCTATCTAAATGTGCTCTTTTCTCTATGTGTTGCTATCTCTACCGTTACAAAGTTTTGCACCCTAGGTCCAATCCTATACTAGCATGGCAAGTCTAGGAAAGGTAAATGCGGAAAGTAGTGCGAGTATGAAATGCGGAAGCTTAAAGGGTAGAGAAGAGCAAACTCCCGGCACGGCGATTTTTACCGAGGTATCGGAAAGCTCACGAGCTTTCCACTAGTCCTCGTTGTTGGAGCCCCTCTCAAAGGGAATGCCCGCGCAAAGGCATAAACTCCCCGGTCGAGTAACTCCGTGGGTGACCATGGGACTTCCCCACGCGCAAGTGGGTCTCCGCTCGTCCCTCCCTGGATGCTCCTCGCCGCCTTCACTTGGTAGAGCTTCGGCCAAAACGCCAAGGGCCCCTCCTCCCTTGCACAAGCACCGGCGGCCTCTCCACAAACTCGGTTGGAGGGTCTCGTAAGACTACAAACCCCGGATTACAACACTTGGTGCGTGCAAGCACCGGTAAGCAAAGAGGTATGCAAACCTCGCTAAACTCTAGGCTAAACACCTAAGAGATGCGCTAAAGGGTCTAGACTAGCACTAAGCACTTTGCTAATCACCTAGATCTTCTATTTAGTACTTTGGTGGATTGAGCACTTAAGAATGTGTAGAACACTTGCCAATAGCTTCTCCCAGCTCAAGCACACTTCAAATGGCCGAGGCAACCCATATTTAAAGCCTCAACCAAAGAAACTAGCCGTTGCTAGCCGTTGCCAGTTTTCTGTGTACCGTCGACTAATTCGATGGGTGCAATGAGGGACCATCGATTTAGTCGTCGCCCCCTTTTTCTTTGAATCTTTGAACTCCAACGGCTACTTGCACCATCGACTAATTCGACGGGCACCCGTCGAAATACTCGTCGCCCACCAGAGACGAACGCACGCCGGTCTTCAGTCACCATCGACTAATTCGATGGACCATCGACTAATTCGACGGACACACCATCGATTCAGTCGGTGCCCACCAGAGACGAACGCACACCGGTCTTCAGTCACCATCGACTAATTCGATGGACCATCGACTAATTCGACGGTCACACCATCGATTTAGTCGACGCCTCTGCGTTCGGTCTTCAATCACCATCGACTAATTCGACGGTCACACCATCGACTCAGTCGATGCCTCTGCATTTTGTAATTCTTCATTGCTTCTTCGCGGGTCTTTTCTTCTATCTTCATTGCCATCTTTTAGGACACTTTTCTACGTGAAATGGATGGCTTCCAAAGTATCCTTGGGACCTAGAAACATCTACGAATATCATCTAGACAAATTGTTAGTCCTAATGATTATGTTGTCAATCAATCGCCAAAATCACAAACTGTGGCCTAGGGCCATTTTCCTTACAATGTCAGTTCTCACTTCGCACGGCACAATCACATGATTCCTCTCCATTTAGAATATCTTTTCCTATGAAGCTGCAGTCCTATTTATTTTTTCTAATGCTATAATGAGCTTGATCCATGTAGTTGACAACTGAAATGCATCGCACACCCTTAGGATCATATGTACTCTAGAATAGGATGCTAATAAAAAAACGAATGAATAGCACGAGATCAAAGAAAAAGGGAAAAACTTACTGTACAGTAAAATGGTTGCTGATCTACGCGTTGGCTTTTGTACCAAAGTGTTCTATAAGTTTTTGCTCTATAAGCTAGTCGTGGTTTAAGTGCTAACACATATATATGTGCTCTTGCTATAGTGAACCATGGTTGCGTCAGCACTATGAAGAAGTAGCTCCACAGGTATGATGAGGCTGGGAAGAACATTTGCTGCTGAACTCCATGCTCAAAGTCAACTTAGGATCAAAAAAAAAGATTGCCCCCGAAGCTAGCTATGATATAGGTTTGTTCCCAATACCCCTCATGCTTACAACAAAAATCTATGATTACGTTCTCCCATGATCTCGATTCGGATCCTATCCAGAGAGTCAAACCTGGTAGATCAAGTTCTAGCTCTCACCCTTCCTGCCCTGCCCTCTCTAACGCACTACAATGGTAGATGGGATCTCCATCATCAAAATTGATGCCCACCACCTGATCTTCCCCCATAATAAGTTTCTTTCTTTAAATTTTTTCTACATCGAGCACGCAGATCACAATACTAACTTGAGGATTTTCTGGTGTCAATGTTTCCTTGTTTGGTCCAGCGATTTTCTCATGTTCTCAAATCATTGTGATGGGGACTTTTTCAGACTTCTCAAGGCAGTTCGTAGTGATTTGGACATCTGAATTTATCTAATGGTCCATTGTCTTGTATTGCCGACATGATGTGCAATCTTTCTTTGTTCTTGCGGCTGGCTAGTGGAAATGTGATTCACATCGAGTTTTATTACCTTTTGTTGTTGGCGCATGAGGATGTTTACGGCGCTTAAAAATAATAACGGCCGTCCATTGTCCTAGATCTAATGGTTAAAAGTGAAAAGGAACCTATTATGAGGAACCAAAGTGGTGGGTCAGGAACTAAATTTAGTGGCCAGTAACCATTTATGAAATTAAATAGAAGGGTATATTTGTATTTTCACTAATCATATTTTTTAACCGTATTTTCGCTAATCATCTTTGGATGCAACTCCATACACGCCATTGCTCCCGGGAGCCCGGGAAGAGGAAGACCTGGAGCTTGGCGGAGCCGTCGGAAGGTGGCGGCGGCCAGCTACTCCATCATGTTCTCATAGTTCTCAGACCCGGACACGGAGATGAGCAAGTCGAGGTCCTCCCACGGGAGCTCGTACCTCACGAGTGACGAGCATCCCGCTGGCGGTGGCCTCGTCCACTGACCTTCCTCAGGAGCTCCCCGAAGGAGGTGGCGCACGGGACGGAGATGAACCATGCGCATCAGCCTTCCGTGACACTGACTAGTCCTCGCACCCCACGCCCTCGTGCTCAGGCTGCTCGGGTCGCCCTCCGACCCCGCCACCACGCCGCCTCCTCCTCTGCTGCTTGATGCCGGTTGTTGTTGAGGTCCTTGAGGAGCAATGGTGGCGTGGCTAGGACGCCTGGTGGGCGTGCAAGGGCATGCACATCCGCTACGAGAACCGCAGAAACGCAACGGCTACAAGGCCGGCGCCATGCGCGAGGGCCTCCGCAAATCTACGCCCAGTGCTGCGAGTTGGTCTCCATCTTCGATGCTGCCGTGCCGCTGCGCCGGGACCCCGGCGTGGCGACGCTTCAGGACCGCTGGCGCTTCGTCAACGCCAACGACTGCATCCTCACACGCATCCCGGAGATGTCCCTCAACCGCTTGCCACACCTTCTTTGGCTTCAACGGCACGGCGGGGGTGTGGCTCCTCGCTGCGCTTGCCGACACCGGCGGCTGAAAGGAGCACACCGCCGTGGAGGACATGGACCTGGCAGTGCGCGCCAGCCTGCGTGGCTGGTGCTTCGTCTACGCCGGCGACATCAGCGTGCGCAACGAGCTGCCCACACTGCTCCAATGCCATCGTCATCGGCCTGCTAGAGGCCAGCCGCCGGCGTTAACGGATGAGGCGGCAGGATGGCAGGAGGAGGAAGGGAGCGTTTTTTTTTTGGTAACGACCTGTTTCGGGCGGATGGAATTAGGGATTAAAGACTAAACCACCCTTCTATAATAAAATGTCTTCTCTTTTTAGATCAACGGTTCAGCTTATTTAGTTGGGAAGGAACCCGGGGTTCCTTCCAAGCACTATAACAGGCCTCATCATAGTCCAATTTGGAAGTTATGTGGTTAGCGAAGACTCTGAATGCTCATAAACAGAAAAAGGAAGGTCTCTAAAGTTTACCTTTGCAGTCAGTGCTTAGTTTTTTCCCTCTTGACAGAGGGACTGGCATTGTTATTTCGCTCTAGTTGGCAACTCAAGTATGAATCTGTGTGGTGGATTTTGCTGCGTGGTAGAATTTTGAAAAGAAATACTCTAATTACAGAACTTGAATGCTACATGGTCTTTTACCCCTATTAAAACTCAGCTATTTTTCATGTCTTTTACTCTTTTTCTAAAACCCTTACCATTCATTATGTTGCACACTAGCTTGCATATTTTGCAGCACACCTACATCTGGCCACCCCAGGAAATTGAGGAGATTTTGAGTTGTTGGCATTTAATCCTATACAAACCTCCTCAGACTTGCTTCCCCGAATCCCGGTCGCCTCCACAGGCGTAGCTAGGCTCGCTCAAGCAGGCGAGGCAAGGCAAGTGTCGACCAGCTACCAAACGCGCCCTCTGTCCCAGGCAGATTCCTCTTCAGATGCTTACCTTCGCAATGAGAATATATAATGTTAAAAAAGGATTAATGTGATATGAAAGATGAAATAGGGCTAAGGAAGCAATGGAAAAAAAAACGTGGAGAAATGGAACCTGTGGATTGATAGCTAACCTGGCTAGTTTGGAAGCAGAGGGAACAAAACCCAGGGAAGGAAAGCCCTAGGGGGATTTTTGTGGCGATCAGTTTCCCTGGGTGGCCTTCCCTGATGGTGGTTTAATTCCTCGTCACCCTTTGGGAACCAAGGGGAAGGATGAGGTCACATGGGAGGCGACGGTGTCAGTCTCGGTCATGGTCTCACCCACACAATTCGAGAAAGACCGATGCACTGCGTCGAGGCCAGAGCCCATGGGTAGGTTGCCTTTCTATTGGAGATGGTGGAGGCAGTTGTGCTTTCCGAGGAACTAGCGAAGTCGAGGCCTCAATGGGTTGAGAAGTCGGGGAGACGGGGAAGCACTCCCGGCCTCATGCCTCGTTGATTTCTTCCCCGTTGAAAACGCATGGATGCAGACTGCAATTCCACGTGCAGTGGGTTCCAAAAGGCCGAGGCCAGTTCTCCCAACGAAGCTTGGGCCGTGGGTTTCTCGCACCGGGAAATTACGAGGATCCCGACGGGGAAGCGAGCTTCAAAACTAGCCCTTAAATCAGAAGATGGAATTATGTTCCCAACACCTCGCAAGCCCATGAGCATATCCAGAGGACCTCTCTTGTTCTTTCCCATCCAAACTACCACAAACAATGTAGCATAACTCTGACCCTCTCACCCTCGTCATTTGCATCTTTACACTCTCATCCCACCTCGCAACCTTTTAAATTTATAGGACACGGTTTGGTTCAGCTGAAATATGCAACACTGAATGATTTCCCTAGCCTGACCTTGGCCATGTGGTTGCTATAAATTCAGCATCACTTCTTACTGTAAGTATTTGATACTTGTATTTAAACCATCAATGATATTGGTCTGTGGGGTTGAAATTTGAATGCATGACTAACTCTTACTTTCTTTTGGTTCTTTATAATCTGCAAGTTTATGGAATGCATTATGCATGTACATTAAAAAATTGAGTAGCATCCACATCTGTAGCAAAAGAAATGGAATAGATAAAAGGTTTCACAGATAACGAGAAATCCTTGAATTACACTTTAATAAAGGATGGTATATTTCAATTGACTTAAAATCTCTTTATTTGTTCCATGCTCCATAATGAGGGCCAATTAGCTTACTCCGGCCATAGACGATCGAGAAGCCAATAATAATAACCAATTCAAAAGAGTTGCCTGAAGACGAATAGTTTGTAAGAAAATGCCCATAGATATACCCTCATTCTCATGGAAATTTTACTCCAGCATCATGACCCAATTTCCTCGCGTAACTATTTTCTTAGTTGCCTATAGGTCCTGGTACATTTAGGGATTTGGCACATTCTATTGGCTCCCGCGCTGCACCCGTGGTGGTACTACTGTATCCTTCTGGTCTACTGCCGTTCTACGAATGCTATGAATGTTTGCCAAGCGTCAGATTGGTAACATTTCTCGAGATCCAACTCCTCTCAGGAATAGATTGTTGGCTACGGATGCATTTTTCCAAATGCCAATAGAACGGGATGCACCTGGGTCATGGAAATGTGCCGTGCAAATAGCAAGGGATGTACCTGTGTCATGGAAATGAGTCTACTCAGTACTCAGTACTCAGATGCTGATCTAAGGCCAGTCAAAATTATATTGGGCAGTCAAATGTGGAATAAAAAAACATGGTGGCAAATTATAGATTCATGCATGACTGACCTCAAATAACTTGGTATGACAGTTCCTGGCACCCCTCAAGCCCACCAGAAACTCTGGGGAGGGGAGTGACTGGCCTATTATACAACTAATTTCGGAGTGCCCTTTCTTTTTATAAAGGAAAGTTTATTAAATTTCGAGGTGATTACATTGTGCTGATGCAAATGTATGAAAAACACTCCCTGCCTCTATGTAACTAGTACACACGTAGTCTCCTGTCTGGCTCTGGAGCACCTTGGTAAAGCTCTTTTTGTTGTGTATGTTCATTATTAATCTTCTGTCATGTTTCACGTAAAGCGATGAACTCAGCTCAGTGCTTGGGGATGCAATTACTCATTGTAAACATTCCTTATTTCTTCCATTAGTGAAAAAAAATATCTAGTCAGCAGTGGAACAGGAAGGGGTTTGCAATGATATTTGGGAACCATAACATTTGTTTTTAGGGAAAAGTCTGTTTTTCACCCTTCAACTGTTACAAAAGTCCGATTTCCAACCTCAAACTTCAAAACCGGATACTAAAGGTCATCCAACTATTCAAACCATGCAAAATTGACCCTCTGAGTGGTTTTGAGGGTGGTTTTGGATTTTATAGAAATAACAGAAATATTATTTAAACTTTAGAAAATCATAACTAATTCATTTTGGACCCAAAAAATATGAAATCAGTGCCAAAAGTTCTCTTAAAATGTAACCAACTTATTGGCATACTATTTAATGTTATTTGGATATTATATATTTACATTACTAGTGTCTTATTGTTTTTCTAAAAAATAATTAGAATAAAAATAAATAATATGCAAATAACTTCTAATGGTGTACCAACATATAGGTCATATTTTTGCAAAAACATTGGCACTGGATTCATATTTTTATAATTTAAAATAAATTAGTTATGAATTTCTTAATATAAAATCATTTTTTACATTTTTTGGAAAATACAAAACCACCTTCAAAACCACCTTCGGTGTCCGGTTTTGAAGTTGTGGGTTGAAAAGCAGGCTTTTGTAATAGTTGGAGGTTGAAAAATAGACTTTTCTCTTGTTTTTACCAGAGCCATGAAATTCATTCCTTGTCATGAAGCAACGATAATCTGTAGCCTCCTGGATGACTTTCCGCTGTTGTTGTCTTTACTTTGAAAGCAAAACAAGGTAGTATGGCCTTGGAATTGCGTTTTTGTTAAGAATAATGCAGATGCGGTTACAGGGCAGGATACGGATTGAAAGCGAAGATGTTTTTTTTTTCTTTTTCAATCTAACAGAGCAGATGTATTTTGTGTTAATATGTTGGAAGCGTTGTTTCGTGTTTAGAGGCACTTTTGGAGGATGTTCAGTAGTTCTGTTCTCCTTGCCTACTTGTTACCACCAGCAACGCCTATACTCACTTGACGCTATTACCCATGCACTTGAGAGTTGAGGTTCATGAGGCAGCAAAAGAACGTGTCAAACTCCACCCGGTGGCTGAACGCAGGCACAGCCTAGCCTCAAATAAGTTTTCTCTATTGTGCCTCTATTAGAGACCCCTTCTTCGTCAAGCTGATGAATTGGAGCTGACAATGGAGCCTGCAATACTCCACTCGCATGGAATAGCCAAAGTTGCGCAGCTGTGGGAGATGAGGCAGCAGCTCTGCAGAGGCGCCAAGTTCGCGTAGAAAATGTTGGACTCGCTAAACTGCAATAACAAGGGTGAGGGACAGCCTCTGTCGAACGCGCCTCCTTGATAAACCGCAATAACAAGGGTGAGGGACAGCCTCTGTCGAACGCGCCTCCTTATTGCAAGATATGGTTTTGTTCCCAATACCTCTCAAACCCACTTCAGTGGTAGTCACACTTTGCTATATGCCTCCTTTTTATATAGCTTTTATCAAAAATATTAGAGCATTGACAAGTTCATGCTCTCTTCCTTTCTACCATGCCCATGGAAAACACAACACGTTCAGTCGGATTCATTTACAACACTTCCTCTATCTCTGCTATTAAGGCAATGACAAAAGCCAAAATAGAGAATAATAGTATATCCTTGGTTTGGTGCAATGCATTTATACAACACGTTACTACATGAGGTGGTCGATTAATTCCCTTGTGCTATACCACAGTGTTTATTATTCTGAATTGCCCTTCTTCTGTACAATTCAAGTGCTAGTACTTTTCCACCTAAAAACCAGTGTGTTTGGTTGAATCTTATGATGATTCGATAATATGAATGGATAATTCTATAGTCTTCCGAAAAGCTGCGGCTAGAGAATTGCTTTTAACTATTAGACTAGAAATACGATGACCCCTGCACTAATATTTAACAATTCTAGTCAATGCACTTTTAATCAGTTCTTCAATGAGAACCAAGCAGTGCAAACTGGATTCCGTATTTTTTTTAAAAAACAGTAGAATGGCTTCTCTCCAGAGCAAACTACATGTTGGGTAATGGGTATATTCAGGCAAAAGTGCGACAGTGAACCCAATATGAAGATATTCAGAGGCACGGACATGTCAAGATTTCACTTATCAGCATAAACACTTATGTTGTGGTTGGCTAGGAGCAGCACGGTCAGTGGCGGACCAAGGATAAAATTTTAGGTGAGGCGGATATTAGTTTAGTTTGAAGCTAACCCCCTAAAAATAATTCACACATTGCGATCACGACCAAGAACATAAAATGAGTGAATAACAACAATGTTAGGATGACACCTTTCATTTCAAGAATAAGTATCGTTCATGCACCATATAATTCCAAATACATGAAAATAAAATGGTATGGTAACTTGTACATTTTATAGATATCAATTAGCTAGTGACATATAATAAGTTAGAAGAATATATATGTACTATTCATGCACTAAACACATCTAGGTTTCAAATATTTTTTCTTAAAAAAATGCAGCTGTAATAGGCCTCCATTCACAGCTATATATAATAGCTAAAAAAACAGCCATATATCAACTTCATCCAATTATTAATGGACGAGACTTCTGCCTTTGTTGGGCTCTGGGCTCGGCTTTGATGCCTTAGCTGGGCTTTATCATGTTGTCCCCAACGGAGCATAGCCCACGAACGAAGCCAGGCAGCCAGCCCATATCTGCGTTGGTCTTTCTCTTTCCCCTTCTTCCTCGCACGTTCTTCTTCCGCGAGAACAGAAACCACCGGTGGCAGTCATAGTGCCCAGATGAGAAAACAAATCCTTGCAAAATTAGGGGATGATAGGGGTGCTCGTCGGCGAGTAGCTGAGGCGGCCGCCTCAGCTCGCCTAAGGGGTGGGTCCGCCCCTGAGCACGGTAGAGCTCCTTTCGTTGTATTCTTGAGGTTGAAGTATGAACGGCTTAGTGTTTATGTATATAAATTCTTTTTATAAATACTGTTTAATAAATTCCCTCCTTTTTTAGAAAAGATATTCAGTATGGAATAATGGGAACAGGCAAGAAGATGCTTCCAATGTGGATTGCTGCTCGATGATTTTCTTGTGCGTCGAGAGCTAGATACCTTGGAGAAAACTTGTGACTGTCATGTCACCCCACTTGGCGTAGCTCAGGCACACAAAATTGACTTGCCATAGTGAACCGCTATTCTCTCGGTAGCATGTGCATGTACCAAAATAAAAAGAAAAGATCTAGCCTGAAGCCAGGATATAGGTTTGTTCCCAATTCCCCTTATTGCCATAAGAAAAATCTATGATCATGTTCTCCCCATGCTTTTGAACCTATCTGGAGTATCAAACCTTGTAGATCACGATCTAGCTCTCTCCCTTCCTGCCCTCTGTAAAGAACTACAATTGTAGAATAATTCTGGATTTCTTTCTCTCTTATAAACTTCTATTGTCCCCTGAGTGTACATGTATTGGGCCCCAATCAAACTATTTGCTTCAAAAAAGGTAATATATTTCAATATTTCAGCTGCTGCATCGACCAATGCATATAACTGTTCATTACTACAAACTCAATATTCACAAAAGTTCACTTGACATAATGTAAAAGAAAGACGCCAATAAAACCATGACATACACAGTTCATATAAATACCTATTCCGATACCTGGGGATCCCCATGCATCATAGAAAACTCCTTAATAGTGATTGGAAAATGATCGAAGAGAGATTTGAAAAGAAGTTGAACTGCTGGAAGGCAAAACACCTCTCCTATGGAGGGCTCCTGACCCTATTAAACTCGGTAATTAGCAATCTTCCAATGTTTATGATGTCTTTCTTTGAGATTCCGAAAGGTGTGCGCTCTAAACTGGATTTTTATCGATCCAGGTTCCTCTGGCAAGGAGGTACGATTAAACAAAAGTATCGCCTTGCTAGATGGGACCTTTTATGTCGCCCAAAAGACAAGGGTGGCCTCGGTATTATTGACCTGGAGATCCAAAACAAATGCTTATTGAGTAAATGGTTGTTCAAACTGCTCAACGAGGATGGCATGTGACAATCTTTAATCCGGAATAAATATCTAGGATCAAAAACATTGTCTCAAGTTAGGATCAAATAGAACGACTCTCATTTTTGGAGAGGGTTGTTAAATGTCAAGGATGAATTTCTCTCATCTGTATCTTTTAATATGAAAGATGGCTCTCAAATAAGATTTTGGGAGGATACATGGTGTGGACCGAGGCCTTTCCGTGATATTTACCCCAACTTATACCATGTCTGTTATGAACCACATAATTCAGTGGCTCAGGTTATGGGAAATACGCCTTACAGCATTTCTTTTAGGCGTTCGTTAGTAGGGGTGAAACTTACTGAGTATAATGACCTTATGGCCAAAATAGGAGGCTTTAGTCTATTGGATGAAAGGGATACTGTATCCTGGGATTTACATAGAACGGGTCAATTTTCCACTCGTTCTATATACCTTAAACTTATGAACCATGATACTCCTTTTCGACATAAATTGATATGGAAGCTAAAATTGCCTCTAAAGATTAAGATTTTCCTCTGGTACCTAGCTAGAGGTGTCATTTTAACAAAGGACAATCTAGCAAAAAGGAACTGGTCTGGTAGTCAAAATTGTTGTTTCTGTAACTCAAATGAGACAATTCATCATCTCCTTTTTTATTGCCACTATGCTAGAAACATCTGGAGAACAGTTCATACGGCCACAGGTCTTAACCCACCTAGATCTATAACCCATATAGTGGGCGATTGGCTCTCTCACTTTGATAGTGGAAAGCGTGATATTATTCTAGTGGGTGCGGCTGCCATGTGTTGGGCGAGCTGGTGCTACAGAAATGATATATGTTTTAATAATGTTATGTATACATCGTTTTTGCAGGCTTTATTCAGAGGAGCATATTGGCTGAGGTATTGGTCGCTACTGCAGCCTGAGGAGACTAGAGGATGCATTCAGGAGACAAGTGTAGCTCTTGAGACGACTGCACTAGAAATTTATGCTTCCGATGGATGACGTTTTAATAATAGACTCGATCCTCCTTAATTTATGTTTTATTTGTGTTCCTTGTGTCAGTCTGTGAACTGACTTCTCTTGTAATAATCATAACAAAAAACCGGGTTGCGTGCTATGCAGAGGCCGGAAACTCTGTTTCCATTATCTAAAAAAAATATAAATTCAGAATCACTTCTTCCTGTAAAGGTTCAATGCTCATATTTGAACCACTAAAAATATTGTTTGGTCGCAATTTGAATTCATGTCCTACTTTTCCACCAATTTGTTCTTCAAATTTAGGTAGTTGTGTAATGTGATATGTGTACGTGAAAATTAAAAAGAGTAGTCATCTCAGCATCCAATCAATAGAACAAAAGAGAAATTACTAGAAAACCAATCAATTCCAAAACCCTATCCAGTCTTGATTTTTGAAGTGGTACAAGAAATCAAAGACAGAAAGTCTCGACATTTAGGTTTAACTTAGCAATTCTGGAGGATGTTCACGAGTTCTCAGTCTCCGTCTACCTGTTATCACCAGCAAAATTCACTTGAGGCTTCCAACTGTGCACTTGAGTAGTCGAGTTTACCTCAGAAAGCTGAAGAACGTGCCAAAATCCACCTTGCGACCGAAGGAAGACAGACACAGCCTAGCCTCAAACATGTCATCACTGATGTGCCGCTGTTCAAGACCCCTTCGTTGTTAGGTTGTTGCATTGGTGGTGTCCAAGGAGCATGCAAGCTCTAGAGTAAACTACTCCACCACGCGCATGGCATAACAGAAGTTGGGTAGGTGTCACGAGGTCAGGCGGATGTGCTAAATTCTTAAAGCCAACGTTTGGATGGCTAAAATGCAGTAACTAGAATCACCATTGGCACCACAAAACACAGACTTGAAAGAGATATGTTCCCAGTACCTCTGATACCCACAACAGTGGTAGTGTGACTCTGCCTCATGCCTGATCCTTTCTATTATGCTTTCCCTTTTACCAAGAATACCAGAGCACGGAAATCAGCTTCTGGGTCTCTTCCTTTCTACCCTGCCCTTGTAGGGCACAACAAATTAAAGATAGTTTTGCTGTCTGCTCTACCCCTTCTTTTATTACACGGTTGGGTTGGATGCATTTTACCACGCTCCTGAATGAATGTTGTTGATTTAGCCTGTCTCGAGTCTCTATGACCATAAACATACGATAGTTCCATTAATTCAAAATCAATTCCCACCCAACAGATTTTTGTTGCTCATATTGGATCAATGAGTCCATTAGTGCTACAAATTGTGAAGTTGAAGCTGAAGCTCAACAAGGCCCTCCTCTGTGTCTGCTTTTTCGTCATGCATTTTAGGCTGGCAGTGCCACAGTGGTGTGTTCTACATTTTTAATGAAAGAGAAAATACAGGGGATGCGTTATTACCAAGTATAGAAACACTTTGATGTTGTTTCGGAACCATGCTACATATATGTCAACTAATCTGGTTCTGCAATATTATAGCTGCCAGGACATAGGCTAAAATAAACTTCATACCAGGATCCGGTTATATACAAGGCTTAATTTTAATTCAAGTTGCATAACTGATTTTACCCTTAGAGCATTTGAGATTGCGCTGTCAAAGTTTTCAACCTGTAACTGAATATTAAATCATGTCATACCAATCAAGGACATTTAAACCTTGCTTACAAGCTTGTTAAGATGGCAGAATTTGTGTCAACCAAATTGATGCATGCCACCTAATACTCCCTTCTCCTCTATAATTGAATGTTTCCAACTGTTTGGTTTTTCTAAATCTAGCGTACAGACCACATATAATTAAGGATTTTTCTGAAAAAAAATAATTCTTGCTACATGTACACAGATGACAGATGTAATAACTACCCAGGGTGCTTGCATGTTCGAAACGCTGGTAGTAGGCTGGCGGCCTGGGACTTGGTCCACAGGTGCCCGATCAACAGTTGTTACCTCTTAGCATCTTGGATTGCTCTCCAAGACGCAGTTTTCTGGAGTTGCACAAGTGGCATCCGAGTGTCAGCAGTTCCATCCAATGCTAGTGCCTTTTCAGACCCTTTGATGAAACCGCATTCGAATGCATGACTCATGGTTAAATAGAGTGTGCCTCTTGTCCCTGGATTGATGACATGTCAAACGGGGCCACTGCCAAGCCGGCCGGCCAGCCTAGGGTAGGCTGGTTGGCATCGGCTTTTTCTCAATTTGACTAATTTTTTGGGCTGTGCATCCCGGCGTTAACAAATCATCCATAACTTGTTGTACTTATTAGAGTTAAGCGAAATAAGTAAGAAACATAGTCTAAAACTCTAATTTGTTCCCTAGAAATTGAAGGACAAGGCGTGATTCTACAATTCAGCGACCTAGGCATGGCAAGCAAGACGATTTCCACCACCATCACTACCGCAACCTTTGTCCCAAAATCCAAGTGGAACCTGATCAACTGACATGATATTTGCGAGTACCTTCGACAAGATAAATTTTTTTGATAGAAAGCTTTTGCAGCCAGCGGAGTACCACATATAGGTTTCAGTGAAAAGAGATTCAGCACTTTTACGCAAAATCGTGGACCTAATTTTCTGTGAGACATGGCCAACCGTTGAATGGAAAATGTCACCTTCGATGTGGGGGACATGTTATATCCTTATAATGTCATTCTAGGGCGTGGTTTCACCATGTTTGAAGTTATCATTCATCCGACATACCTCTGCGTGAAAATGCCAGCGGTCAAGGGAATTATTCTCGACTCCCTTGATCCACTGTGCCAAAGAGGATTTGAGATCCTCCGTAGAAGGCTTCACCGATTTTAACTCATCAAAAACCAGCTGCAATTAGGGATCCATCACTCCTTGCTGCCAACAAAATCTCATAAAGTGATCGTGGCAGATCTAATGTGGCTACATATCGGTGTTTCTGATACTACTATGTTAGTAGAAGATAGTTGAGGTAGAAGGGAGAACAAGAATTTGTGGAAGGAGCGTAGATCTTTGAAGAAGAGTAGAGGAATGCTTAGATGTTCATAGATTCATGACCCTCTATGCCATCATCCTCTTCTTACATATCGGCACACGCCAACTGAGACGCACATAAACACTACATCCAATCTGGGCAGGATGTCCACTGGTTAGTCTTCCTAGCACGTCGTGCCTTGAACCAAGCTATGGTTTGGTTCCCAGTACCCCTCAGACCCACAACAGATTATTATTCTCTTGCATAATGTGTTCTCCCTTGCTTCTCCTTCTACATTTGCGCTCTTTCTATAATGAACCATGATTGCCTCAGCACCATCTAGCAGTATCTCCACAGGTATGACGAGGTTGGTAAGAACATTTGCTGCTGAACCCCATGCTCAAAATAAACTTACGACCACATGGGTGATCAGATCTATCTGCTGCACCATTCGCCTGAGACTAAGAGAATGCTACAAGATTCAATTTAGGAAGAAGAAACAAAAAAAGATTGCACCCGAAACTACCTATGATATAGGTTTGTTCCAAATACCCCTCACGCCTACAACAAAAATCCATGATTATGTTCTCCCATGATCGATTTGGATCCTATACAGAGTATCAAACCTTGTAGATCAAGTTCTAGCTGTCTCCCGTCTGCCCAGCCCTCTCTAAAGGACTACAATGGTAGATGGGATCATTTCTCACTAAAATTGAAACACTCGTATACATGGGGTTTATGAGTGCATCAGTGCTATAGATCTGGTGGGTGGAGCCCAAATAAATTCAGACACTCCTCTTCCAGTACACCCTTTTTCTCTATTTATTGTTGCGTGTGGCATAGGTACAGAGTAGAAATGAAATGGGTGGAAATACTAATTGTTTAATAATATGCTACACCGAAAAGAAGATATTAAATGACTTGATGATAATAACACAATTATGAAGCGTTTTCAAGCTTCGGCCCTGGCACAAGATTATCTATATTTTGATGATAACACAATTTTGATGTATGTTTCAATGTTATCTATATTTTATTGCATTGCATCGTCATATTATATATTATATATAAAATTAGTAGTAGTAGGTTCATCATAGGTAGATCTTGATCCTGGCTATGCCAGTGGTTTCAACGTCATGGGACAAAGGAAAAGCTCAGCTCATATAGCCTTGCTATGGAGATTATTGCCATGGAGGTTTCTACAAGTGGTGGTTGAAAATTCAATAATAGACTTTGTTCTTGATTTTTGTTACTTTGATCTCAGCCAGCTGGGAGCTGACAAAATACAATAAGCTTAAGGGTGTGTTTAGGTTTGGGAAAGATTCCCCGAAAACACACTGGTCACCGAAAAAACACTATAGATGAATAGTGTTCTGTGAGTGGAATGGATGGGATGAATAGGGAAAAGTTAGATGAATAGTGTTTTTTTTGGAGAATCTTTTGAATCTAAACGCACCCTAAACTTCTAACGATGTGTGCGGAACTACGGAGGTGTATCAATAGAATCACGCACGGTTTGTTCAAAATAAAATTTGTATGACACTCATTGCTCAACTTACTGAATTTCATCTCATCAGACAAAAGCAATGAGTTTGTCACACTTCCAGTACAGCAGTATATGTGGCTCTCTACCGATGAGATTTGCAAATGAAGTTTGTGGAGAAACAAAACGAAAAAAAAAATCCAAGAATCAAAAAGCGAAAGAAAAATGAATCTTCCAGAACATTATGCATGTTTAGTTTGCATCTGGATTGTTTGGCTCCATAATTCCATTCCATGCTTGCAGTCATTGTTCGTTGAGTCGGTCCGCTACGCCGCTGTCCATTGCCGCTTGATGTGCCGGCTATGGGGAACACTTGGGGTTGCACCCAGGGCAGTTGGCCCTGCACTCTTCCATTGATGGCTGGCAGTTACTTTCGTCCCAATGTTTATCACCACAGCAGTAGCAGTCGTCCCAGTGATTGTAATCCCACGACACTTTGAAGCAGAATACCACGGTGAACTTGCTCTCGTCCAGTGTTGTGGAGTTGACGGTAGAACGGACAACGACGCTACTCCCGGCTTCCCGTAGTGGCTCCGGACGTCCTGCTGCAATGATTTAAGTTTTCTGTTCATCAGCATATAGATTCACGTTTCTATGTATCATACAACAAAGACAAAAAATCAACATGATATGCATATAGTTACATCGAACAGGCAATGCCAGGCATCCGAAGAAGACTGCGAATAGGAACAGCATGGTCATCACGCAATTCACCATGCTGATGGCCCTCGTATTATTATAACTTCGTGAATCAAACAATTGGAGAAGTTGGCAAAAGTTCCATCTGTCCGCCACACCGTTTATATCTGCGAAATATTTAGGCTGATTGTAGAACGTTTCCTTTGCATGACTAATTAGAGAATCTCGTAGATGGTATTTTGGGGACCAAGATTAGCATATCAATTCAAGATATGCTACAGAACAATCGCATATCTCGATGAGACTTGCCTATTTAGCTTAAGAAAGGTCGCGTATCAATTCAAGATATGCCAAAGTAGCCAGAAGGCATTAAGCCTATCTCAATCCATAGCTAATAATTAATGGCAGATACGGGTTATAAATTACATCCTGCTCAATGTATTTTGGTTATAATTCTACTGTGATCTCTGTTGGGTCCCACATTCCAAAAAAAATATATATCATAATGTTGGGGAAGTAATAAAGATACGGAAACAGCAGAAAAGCTGTAATTAATACTACTACTGATGTATTTTGCAACCAATGTATGTGAGCAAATGCTTCCATTTACTGGTACATGTATAGATATGCATATCAAACTAGCCACTAACAGGTTCAACAAGCAAGCACAAATCTCTAGTATTTTTTGGCAACAGAGACGTCGACCGGCAGAACCATACACTCGCCCATGTGTTGGTCGGCAAGGGAGTCTTGACTCTGCCGAGGAAGAACCATACCCTCGGCCATGTTGTTCAAGACACCTTCAACGTCGGGCCGATGCATTTCTGGTGTCCCAGCAGCAAAACCATCCAACGCTGGTCCCAGAATTAACCACTCCACCACACGCATGACTGTGACATAGCAGAAGTGGTGCTGCTGCGAGTTCAGGCAGGAGCCTAGCAGATGGACAAAGTGCAGTAACTAGAGAAGGGGCCTCTGCAGTACTATACTTGAGTATGTCAGATATGGTTTTGTTCCCAATACCTCTCAAACCCATGACAGTGGTAGTCTCACTCTGCTCCATGCCTCCTTTTCACTATGCTCTGGCTTTTATCGAAAATATCATAGCATAGAAATCAACTTCTGGTTCTCTTCTTTTATACCCTGCCCCCCCCCCCCCCGGTGAACTACTACAACAAAGGTAGTCTTGAGCATTTCACTACTCTGTTCTACCCTCCTTTCATACCACTGGTCAGTTGCATTTTACAACGCTCCTGAATGAATGTTGTTGATTCCCTAGCTTGTCTTAAGTCTCCTGACCATAGTCAGACGATGGCTCCATTAATTCCAAATTAATTTTCCCCAACAGATCTTTGTTGCTCATATTAGGTAAAATGAGTCCATCAGTGCTATTAATAGCATGTGACGTCGAAGCTCAAGCTCAACATGCATGGCCCTCCTCTCTATCTGCTTTTTCATAATGAATTTCAGGCTGGCAGTGGCACAGTGGTGTATGCTCTACAGTTTTAATGAGTAATTGAGCAAATACAGTATATAGTGAATGCCTCATTACCAAGTATAGAAACACTTCTAGTAGTCATCTGGTCATTCTTTCCATTGCAAGAGAAATGTAAAGATACAAAGTTTTATGGATAAATAAAATCTTGAGTTTGGCATTTTTTTTTGTATCATTCTTTTTGTATTATAACCTACTTAACTGTTCCACGGGGCATGCTCCGAACTAATTACCCTGCTCCAACCATAGAATTATAAAAAACAAATCGTTCTGAAGCCTATAGAAATACCCTTATTATAATGGAAATAATGTTATGATAATTCGATAATACGAATGGATAATTCTAGTCTTCAGAATAGCTGGGGGTAGAGAATTGCTTTTATGGACTAGAAATACGATGTACTATTATTTAACAATTCTAGTCAATGCAATTTGAATCAGTTCTTCAGCGGGAACCAAGCAATGCAAACTGGATCCCGCATTTAGCAAAAGGGTAGAATGGCTTCTCTCCAGAGCAAACTATATGTTGGTTACTTAGAGGCATGGAGATGTTAAGATTTCAATTATCAACAGAAACACTTATGTTTGTTTATGGTTGGTTAGAAGCACCACGGTAGAGCTCGTTTTGTTGTATTTGTTTCGTTGCAATCTTCGACTTCGTCATGCTTGAGGTTGAACTATGAACAGCTCAGCGTTTACATAAAAAAATCTATTTGTAAACAACGTTCAGTGAATTCTCTCCTATTTACAAAAAAATATATTCAGTATGGAATTGGAACACGCAAGAAGATGCTTCCAATGTGGATTGCTGCTCGATGATTTTCTTGTGTGTCGAGAACTAGATGTCTTGGAGCAAATTTTTGCTGGTCATGTCACCCCACTTGGGGTGGCCCAGGCACACAAATTTGACTTGCCATAGCAAACCACTATTATCTCAGCAGCATGTACAAGTAGCTCTGCAGGTATGACGAGAACGGGAAGGTCATTTGCAGTTGAACGCCATGCTGGAAGTAAACTTACGACCATATATATTGCTATCAGAACCATCTGCCACACCAATTCCCTGCGACTAAGAAAAGGCAAGTCAAATTTAACCCCTAAAGCACACAGCCAATATTTAGCTTTTCCCTTCCAGTTATGCTAGAAACATGTTTAGAGTTCAGAGCCAATTCTGGAGGACGTTTCGAGGGCTCTCGTTGTCTCCGCCCTCCTGCAACGGCCAGCGACATTCACACGAGGCTTGTAACCGTGCACTTGTGAGATTAACGCAGGTAGCAGCTGAACATGCAACGCAGGTCCCAAATTAAGCCCTCCACCACACGCATGACTGTGGCAAAGCAGAAGTTGCGCTGCTGTGACGCGGTCAAGGAAGGAGCTTAGATGGGCAAGTTCTTGAAGCGAACGTTGGGCTGGCTAAAGTTTAGTAACTATAGGCGCCCTGTGCAGCACTATCCTCGGGGATGCCACATATGGTTAGGGACTTGCTAGCGCCCGGACATCCGATCTGGGCAGCTAGCGTCGGACAGTAGTTCTACTGTTGCATGTTGCGCCCTGACGGTAGTTCTATTGTTGCATGTTGCAAGCAGAACGTTGGACTTAAGGCCTGTTTGGTACGGCTCCAGCTGTGCCGGCTTCGGCTGTGGCTTACTTGAAAACCTAGCTGTGCCGGCTGTGGCTAAAATCCTTTCGCAAAAACAATTTATTTTGTAGCTTCTTTGGCAGCTTTAGGGAAGAAAGAGGCAAATAAGGCAAAACATGATGCGCCCCATGGCGGAGAAGCACATGAAGCTACCCCGACGCAGCTCCTGGCTTCGGTGCTTTTTGGCTTCGGTGCTTTTTGGGTTCCGGCTCTTTTTTTATGGAGAAGCAGTTATGGAGCATCCTGATTAGCAATTTTTTCGGTGAAGCCACATGAGAAGGTAGAGCCGAAGCTCAGCCAAACAGGGCCTTAGTCCCACTGCAACCTTGTGTTGCATGTTGCAAGCGAACGTTTGGGCATAACAAAAACTTTCACTGCTTTGCATGTTGCAAACAACATTTTGAGAGAGTAAAATATTAGTTGCAACATTAGAAAATTATCATTGCAACACCACAGCTGCAGCACCACAACGCAACATAACAAATTCAGTCGCAAGATCTTCAAAACACAGTCAAGTCGTTGCAACACTAAGTAACACACACACACTCTGCAACCATCAAAGTCATTGTTGCAACATCATTTACCTCAGGTGAGACATCACGAAGCAAACACATCAAAATCTATCTAGTATAACATATCAAAGCAAAAGTACAACATCATAGATCAATTACAAGAACATCAGAGGGAAACTAATGGAATATTAAAATTGACTTCCTGTAACATCCGCATGAAGCATCTCAACATTTTCAAATGACCCAGTGCCACACAAATCGTAAAATGTAGAATTCTCGTTGCAACATTTCAATCAATTTGTGCAACATTCAGAATAAAGACATCAGAAATCACAACGGGAGGGCTCGTCGGCCGCCGGAGGAGACCACGCCGCCGTTGGAGCTTGCACCATGGTGGAGAGCGCTCACCTGCCGATGCGCCACTAGGGGAGCTTATCCGTTAGGGCTCGCGCCGCCAGGGGAGGGACCTCGTGCTAACGGGAGCTTGCCCATGGGGGGAAGCACAGGTGCTACCGCAGAACGCAGGCTCTCTCGCCGCTACCGGAAAGGAGCTCTCCCGCGTGGAGCTAGCACCGCCGAGGGAGGTCGACACGGCAGCTCGCTCGTGGGGTGGGCGAGCCACTGTAGGGAGGTCGCCGCCGGGGAGCTCGTGACGCCGAGAGAGCTCGTGGGGACGGGCACGACGATGCGGCATGGGGGAGCAGTTGCCGCAGATCCACTCTACAGTTTGTGGATGTTCTGGATAGAAGAAGAATGGATGGAGAAGAACGGCTCAATGTTGCATTGGAAGTTTTACCAGAGAAGAGCGGTGGATGAATGAGTGGCTGAGAGCAATCGGTGGCTGGGAGGGCATCCGATATTTTTTCTCGGGGTCGGACACCCTACCTGAACCATTATCGATATGGTTTTGTTCCCAATACCTCTCAAACCCACAGGAGTGGTAGTCTCACTCTGCTCTATGCCTCTTTTTTCTGTGTTCTGGCTTTTACCGAGAATACCACTATAGCAGAGCATGGAAATCAACTTCTATCTCTATTCCTTTCTGCCCTGCCCCTGTAAACTGCAACAAAGGTAGTCTTGGGCATTTCACTACTCTGCTCTACCCCTCTTATTTTCTTTGATGCAACTCTACCCCTCTTATTACACGGTTCAGTTGCATTTTACAAAGCTCCTGAATGAATATTGTTGATTCCCTAGCTTGTCTAGAGTCACGTGACCATGTATAGTCAGACGATGGTTCCATTAATTCCAAATTAATTTTGCCCAACAGATTTTTGTTGCTCATATTAGGTAAATGGGTCCATCAGTGCTATTAATAGCATGTGACGTCGAAGCCATGCTCACGCACATGACCCTCCTCGCTGTCTGTTTTTCCGTCGTGCATTTCACTCTGTCAGTGCCACAGTGGTGTATGTTCTACAGTTCTGACGTGAGTAATTGGGGAAAATCAGTATGCGGTGACTGCCTTGCCATCAAGCATAGAAACTCTTTGAGTATAGGGAGTGTTCGGCTGCTCTAGCTGCAGCTGCAGCTAGAGCAGCTGAACAGAGCAATAGTCATCTCGTCATACATTCGATTGCGAAAGAAATGGAATAGATACATGAGTTTGGATTCTTTTTTGTACAATTTTCATTGGAATTGGGCTGCTTGTTACACTTTTAATAAAGAATTATAGTCCCACATCAACTGATATTATTTTCTTAATTGTTCCATGGGCCATGATCCGAGCTAATTATCCTGCTCCAGCGATAGAATTATAAAAAATAATAGACCTGAAACCTATAATTTACTCAAAGGAGTTAACAGTTACTAAGAATATACCCAGTGGAAATACCCTCATTTTCATGGAAATTTTACTCCAGCGTAGACACAATTTCCTCGCTTATCTATTTTTTTAGTTACCTATAGGTCATGGTACATTAGGTATTTGACACATTTTGTTATTGTTTGGTGCTGCTTCTGTACTGGTGCAACAGGAATGCTAGAACGTTCTGGTCTACTTCGCCCACGAATGCTGTGAATGCTTGCCGAGTGTCAGATTAATTTGTAGCTTTCTCGAGAGTGAAACTCCTCTCTGCAATACTGTTTGCTAACTATATTTCCATTTGCACGGAGAGTATTTCGGTCAAGGAAAATGAGACTATCAGATGCTGATTTGAATATAGTGGAAAGTCAAACATATTCAAAATGATGCAGTAAGGAAAATATAGGATCACAAAACCTGGTGGCAAATTATATATTCATGAATGACTGGTATCACTAGGGCCTTGTTCGGCTGCACAGGTTTGATTCCCGAGCTGGACCAGTTCCATGCATGATTTGAGTGGTTCCATGCATGTCACTCAAACCATGGGGTTTGATTTCATGAGGTCAGACTCATGGAACAAAACTAGCTTTTTTGGCATGGAACGGGACCAAACCATGCCGGGTTTCAAACCCTTTCAGGTCTAACCGAACAAACATTTTGGGTGGATTGAGATTGATTCCATACCGAGATATTCCATGTGGTTTGGAGCCCATTCCATGACATTCCATGCCAAAACGAACAAGGCCTAGGTATAACGAGTTCCAGACATCTCTCAAGCCCACCAAAAAAATTTAGAGAGGGAACACACCTGTCTAAGTTCCCGGCACCAAGGAATAGCATGGCATCTCTCTTATCGTTTGTTGCCTGCACTGGCCTATTACTCTGTAACATGATAGTTTCACTTCACTATGCCACCCTAGAAATTCTCATGATATATCACTTGGTTCACATGAGTTTATACACAACATGCACACGAGTGATCCACCAATCCAACAGTGGTCATATGGTTCCTATAAATTCAGAATCACTTCTTC
Organism: Digitaria exilis; assembly: GCA_015342445.1. Classification (NCBI taxonomy): domain Eukaryota; kingdom Viridiplantae; phylum Streptophyta; class Magnoliopsida; order Poales; family Poaceae; genus Digitaria; species Digitaria exilis. The sequence continues at coordinate 2,229,199 of JACEFO010001613.1, forward strand.
CTCTAATGATTCAATGCTCAGATTTGAAGCATTAAATATGTTGATCCAGGTGTTTGGTGGCAATACTTAAATTCACGTCCCACTCTTTCCTCCTTTTTATTCTTCAAAAAATTGGGCAGTTGAACCTTTGTTATAAATGCTGCAGGTACATTCCACTAGGATGGCAAACCCCTACCTCTGTGGGATGACTTATAAAAAAAACAGTAGTAAACACTACCTCTGTGATCTATAAATTATTTGTGTATATATATATATGTCGTACATAATATATTATATGCATGTACTCTCTCCGTTCCAATTTATTAGTGGGGTCATTTTGAGTGTCTACATTCATGGCAACTTTTATGAACCTAGACATATACTTGTCTAAATTCATAGCATCTTCAATGAATATGGCTGGTAAGAAGCTAGGATGACTAATAATTTAGAACGGAGGGAGTAACATATAATGAAATACATGATGGCATTAAACTTATTGTATAAGTATATCAATGCAATAGTATTTAAATATATAAAAATAAATAAACAACAATAATTAATAAAACCAGCGGTACAAAAAATGAAACCTTTGGTACCGGCGGTTTGTAATTGGTCTACTATGCATGCTGCACGGCGAGCTCTTCATTGTACTAAAACTAAAAATCCACACATGTAATCTGACTTGAGTTGTACCGGTTGGGAATCTGAGACTAAAAGGGTTCCTAATTGGCCATGCATAAAGACAAGGCTGTAAAGGCCCAGGCTTCAATATGTCCTTTAGTAGTGGTTAGTAGCACACATAGACATTATGATCAGAGGGTAACACCACCATGTACTAACTACTACCACAGCTGTTGATAAATAACACGATCCCATATTAAAAAGATTTGCATGGGCGAATTAAAAAGAAACAAAAGGGAAAAAACATTTACTACCTAGGCACATGTTATGTAGGCGAGATGGTTAGAAAACTATGTGCAAGGTGAGAGGTTGGGTTTGATTCTTACACACCGCACTCATGTATATTTCACCATCTTAAAATATCATCTTGCATAAGTCGGTAAAGTATGAAATTAGCAATTAATGATGTGTCGATATAACTGGCTCATGGACCATCAATATTCACGTTTTCGCATCGAACTATCAGTCAGTGTTTGTGCTTTGAATTGGCCACCCCAATGTAGTATGGGGCTATGGTATAGTGTTTATCATGAAAAGTCGTGCGATTTGTTACTTCAAACTCGGTACTAAAAGTCAAAACGTTTATTTTGCATCAAATTTAGCTCTCGCATTTGTTCAAGCAAACTTGTGTGCCCAACAAGAGCTAGGTATAGTGGGATGAACGTACAATGCCATCCTTCTCAAGAACCTATTAGTCTATGTGCTCTATACTGGACCTAGACGAGGAACAACCCTGCCTAGGTATAGTGGGATGAACGTACAATGCCATCCTTCTCAAGAACCTATTAGTCTCTCTGCTCTATACTGGACCTAGACGAGGAACAACCCTGCCTAAAATTTAACGGATATTGGAATACCTCCACGAACTTGACTCTGCGTGCAGATGTGAGATGTCTGTGTTAGATTTAACTGATCTTAACTTAGAGCATAAAACTGACAAGATCATCTAGTCTATCATAGACCACACCTAGCACTTAGATCCAATATGGATTTGGAGAAACTTAAGACTTACCAGTCAGATCCATCCCTTTTGGTGGATGACTAATGAGGTGTAGACGTTGTAGAACCATAGAGGAAGTAGACGTGGTAGACTTGCCGTATGTTGATGCAGATTGGGACACCGAGCTTCTACGCCTTCCAGCACTCTTAGTGATTGATTAGGTCATGGTAGAAAACACCGTGACAGCTTAACTCGTGATTAAAACGAGATTAACTCTGATTAGGGAAACCTAGGGGGTTTCCCCTTAGTTATATAGTGTTGTAGACATGGGGTCGGGCCCTAAGTGGGCTGAGTTTGCCTTCCAATCAAAGGCAACTAATAGGGAATAGTGTAGGATTAGGATTGGGCCTAATGGATCAATTACACATGACCGAGGTCAATTCCAACATTCTCCCCCTTGACCGAAGGTCAACGACTTATTCTTTATAATTTTGATATATTGATCATGTGTAGGTGGATACACACATATCAATAGTCTCCCTCTTAATTGAACAATCTTAATCTTAAAACTTAAGCTTATGTTCGCCTTATATTCACACTCAATACCATAGCAACACCTAGCGAATGAGTCATCGGCAGCGACTACAGCCATACCGGGACATCATTAACTAAAGTCCGCTATAGTATCTTGATAGAACACTTATTAACTTATTTGTGAGTTTGTTTATTCGGCCTCATCCAGAATCACATTTCAGGTTAATCATCAAATCCATACTAATTTCGCGAAAATAGGATAAGAGATAAAACCCTGAATTAGTCACATTGCTAGCTATTTTCTTAATGCATTAAAATGACTTGATCCTGGGACCCTTCATTCATAACAATATATTTGTTAATCGACTTGACACCATCAACTATATGTCATTACTTGAAAGGAATGCTGTAATCAAATACAGCAACATTGAATTTAATCAATACAAACATAATTATACCGGAATATATTTTATATGTCTGCCTGAATTAAAACATGCCATAGAAAATTAGCATTAATAATGCTAATCTTGTTTTAGAGCATTCTGCAGAATCGCTCATATCTGCAAGAGTGAAGGATACAAAACTTAATTGTGCACATTTATATCCACACACTCTTACAAAACCTTATCTGAGTAGTACTTAATTAAATAAGCATGTTATTTGGTGTATTAAACTTTTAACACCTTTTTCCAGTGGACCTCCCCTGGACTAAGACTAATAATGTCAAGCATTCCGGCTTGTTATGCTAAGTCAATTTCTTATATGTCTTAGCATATAGCTTCATTAGAAGCTTTAGGAACGTCTTTCTATTTATCTTATTCTTAACTTTGTACTTATGATCTTCTTTGGTATATCACACAAAGAAACAGGCATAACTGCGTATATGCATTCACATTTTGTCACTTCAGAACTTCTCTAAACTTTAGCTCTTTAGTGACAATCCCAATACTCATTTAGGTCCCATCTAAGTATCATGCTCCCCCAGAACCTAGGGAAACTTACACAAGATGTGTCTAAAGACATGATGAACATATTTCTGCTTTCTTGGAATACATACTTATTTCTGTTAGCTTATGGAGAGATCATTCACCTTAGAGTATCAGGATAACAATTTAATCCACCTTGACTTTACAAATGAATCACGGTTGCCCATGATGCATACTTATAGTGAGTTATGAACTTAGCATCTTAGTTTCTTTTGGAATCACTATCAAGACTTGTAGACCCATTATAGCCTACTGCTTTGACTCCATTAGAAAATTGCTATGAAAAGAACTGTACTTATATTTAAAGTTCACATACTCCTTTATAGCCTCTTCATTATAAATAAAATGACTGAGGCTTTTACTTTTGTGCCCAATACTTATCTTATCGCTAAAACATTACACATATCTGTTATAGGTAGATAACTAATATCAATCCTCAACAGTGTAGTAAAGAATGAAGGAATAATTATGGCACGATATATATGAGGAAATCATATATTGTATATATATACATATACCTTCTTAAATCATCAATATAGAGAGACTTATTCTATATCTCATTAAGATTTTCTTCTCCCCCATTTCCTTACTTCTTAGTGAGCTTCCATTGAATTCTGAACAATCAGAACATTAAATATGTCGGCCTCATAAACTTATCTAAATTAATTCATGATGGTAGCTCTTTAACTTATGTATCTTTGGCGCGATATTTACTATACCACTGATTAACTTTCCTTGCTATCCTAGCCCATATCAGCTGTGGCCAGAAAATTAACTACAGTAGCAAAGCTATGATTAAATGTTCATAAAATAGCGCTGGCCAAGAATCATGAACACAACCATACTTCAATCATCTCAAATTCCAATTGAACTAATCCACAACAGCGTTGGCCAGAAATGGATAGAACAACAGAACCTGTGAAGATTATCCCGTACCCAGCGGTGGCCAGCATAAAGGATAAAAATCACACTTATTTGAGACAATTGGTGTTTGTGGAGTGTTAGTCCTATCACAATGGTATTCGAATAATCATGTCTAGCATGATAAAGTTTCTCTTGAACTTATTCTTAATTTAAGCAGCAAGATATAGCGAGTATATTATGCTGTATTCGTAAATTTGCCCTTGAAACTTATGGACAATGAAATCTTATGGAGAGAATATTTGAGAATATCTATGAGTAGTTCTCAGTACAATTCTCAACTGACAAGAGCAACAAGAGTGTCAACTCTAAACTGATGAGACATTCAATTCTCACCCTCGAATTTGTGGTCTAAACGTGAGTATGCCACATATTCTACAAGGTCTCATCACTAATTAAATAATGGTCAAAGACAATTGTAGTGAAAATAAACAATAAACAAACTTGATGATGTATTATTACTTATAGAGAACACAAATGTCAATGCTTTCTTATCACATAGTACAAATATATTCTTTCTTAATCTAAGGTACATCATCAGCTTGAAATTAAGCTAAAGCAAATGACTTAATTGTAATGCACCCAGAGTCTTGCCTTTGACAAAGTCTTTAGACTATGCTCCCTTGAATCTCTCCTCCTTTAAAGTCCATGAAAACCTGGAGGAGGTTCAATATGTGCAAGTGCACCTGAGTTGTTCCACCAAAATAGTGGGAGCAAATTAACTTAATGAAAACTTATGAGACAACTTAATTATGTAATTAATCTGGGGCATCGCTCTTGCATGTGGTTGACTTATTTGCAAAAGTCGCATATAACTTGAGCATGCATATAACCCTTGAGATATATTGACCATGCTCGTGTACGCTCAATACACCTTAATCATTGTAACGTGAGGTTGTTAATTTTATGAGGAGGAAATTGGCTAACTTATGTTCCTCAATTGAGTACAATAACTCCTTAACTGATAATTCCTTACCTTTGATCTTAGTAGACAAAGAATTTGTCAAGGCCTCAATGATGGTTTGACCATCTTTGCCAAGTCAGTGGATTTCTCCCATTTATCTGAATTTGAGTTGTACTCACCTATCTTAATTCTTAGTTCCAACCGCCTGAGCAGTTGGCTTATCCTCACATAGCACATAATCAAGATTCAAAGTCTTGAGAATGCCTAGCACATACTTATTCCAACTAGGGAAGTTTGTGCCATTACAATGCTGAATGATGCTCAAAACTTTGTATAATCTACTAGAAATTCTTAAACATGTCTCAGTAGTAGTACAATAAGATGCACATAAAGGGGGCATGAATTTAACCCTACGGTGGTCTGATTAAATTCACGCAATAAGTAACAACTTGCATCACCGGTGGGGAAGACTGTAACACCCCTGGTGTTAATTAACACTAATTAGGGATTAAGTAAGCTAAGCACATTTCAAAAGTGTAATTAAGGAAAATGAGGAAAATTTCCCAAATTGAGTAAAAAATCATTCAAATAGAGCAATAAAGAAAACTTTGAAAATTTCCTAAGAACCTGAAAAAGTGCAAATAGGAAAGTTGGAGTATAAGTCAAACCAAGAACCTTTCTTTTTCAAACCATAGCCTAAAAATGCTTGGAAGCATCTCAAAAATTAAACCTAACCTTGGAATTTGAATTTTTCCAATTCAAATTCAAGGCTGAAATGGAATCTTAGCCAAAACTCAAACCTTTAGCACGGAACATCAAAATCTCCAAAAAACAAAGTTGTACATCTTCACATTTCTGAACTTTGCCTCCATTGGCACTTTGGTCAATTTTGCCATCTAGCCCCTCGAATTTCTAAAATTCAGTTCAAAACATGGTTTTCTCCCCTTTTGAATCACTGCCAAATTTTCATCTATTTCTCATCATCTCCAGTGCAGGGATGTGTCCCATGAAATTCTAAACAACTTTCATGTTGGAAGATTTCCGAGCCATGTTCAAATTTTTGGAGTTTAAGCCATGCCAACCAAGTTGACTCTGCACCGGCAGAGGCGCGCTCACGGGGCGCTCATGCCGTCCTCGACTGAGCCGGCCAATGGCACGGCTGTGTGTCCCTGCTCATGGAGCACGCGTCTGGCCAGGTCGCGTGGCAGATGGCGCATTGTAGCGCTGACCCGAGCCGCGCTCTCGTGTTGTCGCCGCGTCGCCGCCGTGGGCCGCCGGGTAAAGCCGCCGCCGCCGTTGCCCACCGGTCCGTCGTGCGACTTTCGCGACCACGCGCGTCTCGTTTTCATCCCTCCCTTCCTTTTCTCCTCGCCCACGCGCGCCTGCCGTCTGCCGTCCTCGCCTGCGCCGCGCTGACGCCGCGCAAGGCGCCAACGGCCCGCGACAAGCCGTTGCCGCCGCGAGCCGTTGCCGCGCTGCCCCAGCCCCCATCTAGTGCTGCTCGAGCACCATTCCCCTCCCCTCTTCCTCCTACTTAAAGCCCCAAACAGTTCCCCCTCTCTTCCATGCCGAAATCGCTCGCCGGAGTTCGCAGAGCCACCGTCGAGCTCGCTCACGCGGCCAGCCTTCTCCGCTGCTCCTCCGGCCAAACCAAGGCGCGCACTAGCTTCCCCAACACCCACCGCCACTCCTCGACCAAACCCCGACCCTTTTCCGCCACCGCAGCCGCCGGCGCAGCTCGCCGGAGAAGCTCGAGCTTCCGCCGTCGGTCGCGCACGTGGACACCACGCTCCACTCCTCCTCCGGCTGAACCGAGGGCACCTACAGCTTCGCCGTGACACGGTGGTGCTTATCGACCCCTTCCTCGACCCTCTCCGACCCCGACGCCGCCGGTCGCCGCTCGCCGGAGTTGCCGAGCCGCCACCGCCGTCGCCGACCACATTCCCGGCCATCCCCGTCGTCGCCTTCTAGCTCCAAGGAACCGCGGTGAGCTCCTCTGTGTGTTGCGCCACTCACCGAGGCCGGAGACCCCGGCTAGCCGCCGGCGTATGAACGCCGACGAGCTCGGGGACCTCCTTGTGTCTTCTTCCTTTTTCTAGGGGGCCGACTGTAAGATTCCAGGGACCCTTTTATAAGGATTCAAATCTTCTAGGGTTCACGGCGTAAATAGATTCGATCCTTTGAGTACTATTCACTGCAAACTTCAAAAATTCGTAGAAAATCGTAGAAAAATCAGAAAAATGCCAAACAAATTTTGTAGTGACCAGTGAATCTAGAAGTCAAACTTCTTCCTTTGCACCTCACTCAGTTGAGAATTAGTTTACAGTTTAAAAATTTACAAAGTTTGAGCACCTTTCTTCATAGCTTGAAATCCACTTATGAACTAGGGCTGAGCTTTGGATATGTTAGACTCATGGTTGACATAGGATCTCTGCCCAAGTGGTGCACAAAAATTCCCAGTGGATTCAGAGTTATGAATTTCCAAACTTATACCTTGCTGTTTTGGCAAATAAATCACAGAAAATAATTCACTCAGTGAAAAATCACCTCCTTCACACAGAAACTTAATCAAGACATTAGAAACCTTAGAAAAATGAAAATGGTAATTTTGGACACTGTAAAATGGATAAATGATTTTTTGGTAGTTTAAACATGGTGAAATTCCACAAAAATAACCATAAATCAATACCACATATAAACTTGCAGAGAGGTTACTCTTGGTGACCTAAGTCACTGTGCCAAGTGGTGTGGACAGAAACCTTATAGTTATTTTTTTGTAGGAATTTAGTTTGTTTTTAGGCAAAAAGACAAGAACATTTTGAATAAATTATAGAAAAATCACCTTGAGCCAAGTTTTGGGCTAGGCTCCTGCCTTGGCATGAGCAAGCCTCTGGCCAAATGGCACCGGAAAATAATATTCCTAAGTTCACCTTTTGAATAATAGAAAAAGGATTTAAATGGTGGAAAAGAGAAGAAAAAGAAAAAGAAAAAGAAAAGAGAAAAACCTAAATCTCATAAATTAAATTCAAGGTTCACAATGAAAAGGGTATATTCACTTATAATTAATGTTTATCCTTTCCAATTCATTAACCAAGGATTAAGCAAACCCTAACTATATTAAATCTCGATATTTAAACATTTCATGCATCTCGTGTAGATTCGGGTCTCGCCGACGGAGTCTACGAGCTAGTCCCCGCTGCCGAGGAGATTGCCCAGGAGTCCAAGGTGAACGTGGTGCACGTGGATCCGAGCCTCGAGCAGGAGTACCGCTTCGAGCCGGAAGGCAAGCCCCGGAGCATAACCTAACTTTACTTTACGCGATTTACTTGATTATATGTTTGTGCATTTAAGTTTCAAGGAGTTGAATGAAACCCTACATTGCATGATCATAGTTTCCTGTGATTGAACACTAGTATGTAGGTTCGATAGTCGCTATGCTTAAGACCGTTAGAAGCCGAGTGTTTCCGACACTCGCGAGATATAGGAGTTGTATGTCTTCTCATATCAGAAACACTGGAGATGATGGACGGATGATTGTAGATACCCGCCTATCGATGGTTTTAATTGGAAACATGTGGTACTTTTGTGTCAAGCTTTTGAACGTACCACACATATGTACGGACCATGGGGCCGGTAAGTCCCGGTACCCGATTGATGCGAGCAGGTCCGACAGCACTCTGTCTTCGAAACGTTATCCCACATGGGGGTAGTTGCGTGAGTCCCGGTAGTGGTGAACCTCTACCCCGAGGCTTTGGGACTCGGGAGCCACTCGCAGAGAGAGGAGAAAGGATTGGGGTGTGTTGGCATTTCCAACCATTCCGTGTGTGTGGGTTTTCCCTGGCCAGGTAGTAAATTCGGTTCGAACTGTCCGCTTCTCACGGTTAATGAGACTGCTTGACCGATGCATGACATATTATGAAGTAAACCTGGAAGGGTGGAATCTTTGTATGGAATAATTGTATGGCAGAACTTGGTTGTCTAGCTAGGCTCACCTAGAATGGATAGGTTAAAGGAATTAAAATAAAAATGGGTAAACTAGAAATCAGCTTAGTCGCTTTTGGCAAAAGAACCCCACTAGCCAAACAGCCTCGCATTTTAGGAGTCGGTGATGTAGCAATCACCAGTCGGGTAAGTCTTGTTGAGTATAACTAGTATACTCAGCCTTGCTTGTGGCTAAATTTTCAGGACCGTCCCCTCAGGAGGTAGCTGCCTCTATGGCTTGGGCCTCCCAGCTTCCTCCTGGTTACAGCATCGAGTGGGAGCCGACCTCTCCCGAGGATCGTGAGGAGTAGCGTCACGGCTGACTTCTTCGTGACGATACTATGGATCGTCGCTAGTATTCCGTTTACTTTCCGCTGCACGAACTCAAATTTCTTTATTATCATTTCAATTTGGTTTGTAATAACTCTGAGACTTGTTGTAATTTGAATTGTGGAATGATGTGATCTTTGGAACTCACCTTCGAGTGAGCGTATGAACGGACGATGTTCAGTTGCAGTTAGTCGAGCTCGACTCGACGGTCGTGCCCGCGTTTGGGAACATTTTTGTGTATTAGCACCAACGGAAGGTGAAGTATACTTAAGTGGGCCCATTTCTCGGGTAAGATCGCTACAGCTGGTATCAGAGTCGACATTCATACACCCCAAAGAAAACATCAGATCCTAACCAATGTTTTCTAAAATAAAATCTACCAAACCCCGATTCCATTGCGCCTAAGCAAATGGAATGAAACGTATAGGATCGTTAAGGATAAAACTAGAACGTGAAGTCCTTAAGGGTTAAGGGTTGCGCTTTGTCCGGTGGCATAGTCTAACTTAGGATTGATGGTTGCTCTTCCATGAAACCCAATCTTTAAAAGGCTTCCGCCGCGAGTCCTCTGACTGGTACGTAAAGTTTACGAGTAGGAGTCCGACTAGATCTATAGAGAGAGACGTGTCTATGCCTAGCCACCGGCACTAACTCCGAAAGTCAAGTTTGACTTAAGATGTCAGGACGCTTAGGTCTTGCATGCATCTCTTAACTAAAACCGGAATAATAAGGAACTTAAGAGAGTCAGAACCTAACCGATCAATCAATCCTTAAACAACCGTAATTTAAAATTCGAACACGTTCTTTATCTTCAGTTTCTTCATTTAGTCCTTTAAACTCATGGTACTCACCTCTGAATTTTTGTTCAGATGGCCGTTCCCAGTCACCTTGCTGGCGTGAACGAGAAGGTGGAGTGCCAGGACTGCCTCAGCTGGGAGGGGTTCCCGGCCATCTTTTGGAAGGTTCTGAAGGAGGTTGGTTACCCGTCTCCGCCAGTTTACTTTGGCAGAGAGTTTGCGGATCGTGGTGTGACTCGGTGCAGTGTCCGCATGGATGCACCGGTGCACCCCGAGCACCCCGACTGGCCTAAGCTGGGGGTCGTGGTACATGGTCACCGTTTCTCGGACACTTGGGAGCTGGCCGCCTTCGCAGGGCTGAACCAGTTCACTTCACAGCACCACGACTTGGTGGAGAATACCTTGGTTGGTTTCCTGCCTTCAGCCCGCAGGGATGACCCTCAGTGGTTGTCATGTTACTTGGCTTCCCCGCAGTTGTTCCTGGAGTTTCCCCGGAACGCACCTTCTTTCTTTGCTGGCTGGATGAAGGCTAGCATCCGCATGGCAGAGCTGCTCAAGATGTCTCAGGATTCTCTGCTCAATTTTGCCGATGCAATGGTGAGAGTGTCCGCGGATAAGGATATAGCTGGGATCTGCACTTCCTTGGACATGGCTGCCAAGGATAACCAGATCCGGGATTTGCAGGCTGGCATTGCGGAGCTTACCATGGAGAACGAGCACTGCGCCCACCAGGTGGAGGTGTTGACGACTGCACTTGAGGAGGCACAGGAGGAGTTGCACGAGGCTAATGCCGAGATGGTTGAGTTGGAGGCCCAGCAGGAGATTCCCGTCGAGGATGAGGCAGAAGATGATGCCAAGTCCGAGCTGGACGACGAGGAGCTACCTCCAGTTCAGCCACCACTTTCCCCCACCGTGAGCCGCACTTCGGTGAACGACGTGGATGACTTCTAGAGCGTGGAGTTAGAGATTGGATACTCTTCAGCATGGCTTTTTCCATGTCGCGTGGAGTTTAGCTAGTTGAAGATGAATAATCTCTTGGTATCTCATATCCTGTTTCCTTCGCATGTGGTGTAATCTTTTAATTTGAATGTGTTGTCAAGCATGTGTTGTAATGGATTCGTCGAACCATGTCTTGGATTAATGAAGTTGTTCGTTTCCTGAAATGTTGCTCTTTATTCCGCGTTCTTTTGTAACATTGAGATTGTCTCTTAATCATGCCTGTCGCTTCTTTTAAAAGCGAGTCTTGATTCATGTATCTAATGGAGGCTCAATCATGCAGATGGTAGGACCTATGACCCGTCTGACTCCGGGTGGTTTCGGGACAAATCAAGGCTCAACTAGTGCCCCGAATCAGCAGGTCCCGCCAGAGCAGCAGTCACCACCTGCCCCTCCACTGCCAAATTGGAAGCAGATGGTGGCTATGCACGCCGAGGTCATGAGGACTATGCAGCAGCAGATACAATTGCAGCAGCAGCAGTTGGCCCAGAATATGAACATCAATGCTCAGCGTCAGGGTGGTCGCAATGCCCGGCCTCCTCAGGTTGCTCGATTTGAGGACTTTCTGGGTACTCAGCTCCCGGTGTTCTCTAAAGCTACTAAGCCTATGGAGGCTGAGGCGTGGATTCGGGCTATTGACTCGAAGTTTGCTATCCTGTCTGCCCCTTGCTCTGAAGAGCGCAAGGTCACTTTCGCCGCGCAGCAGCTTCGCGGTCCCGCTTTGGTGTGGTGGGAGACTTATCGTGGCATGCTCCCCGCCGACACAGCGGTTACCTGGCAGAACTTCAAGGATGCGTTCAAGGCACATCACATTCCTAAGGGCCTTGTTGAGAGGAAGCTGAGGGAGTTCCTGACCTTGACTCAGGGCACTCACACGGTGTACCAGTACGCCCAGGCTTTCAACAACCTTTGTCAGTACGCTGGTCATCATGCTGACAATGATGACAAGAAGAAGGAGAGGTTCCGTATGGGGCTCAGCACCAAGTTGCAGGAGAGGCTGCTCAACATCTAACCTGCCACTTATGCTGACTTGGTCAATGTGGCTATCGCTCAGGAGGATGCCATTATGACCCATAGAGCCGACAAGAAGAGGAAGGCTCCTGTTGTCTCTGCCAGTGGCGGTAAGCCACAGCGCTTCCATATTGTTCCTCCACAGGGACAGCAGTGTGTAGGGCAGTCTGGCCGCTGGGTGGTCAACACTCCTCAGCAGGGTGGTTCTCGTTTTCCACCGCAGCAGTCACAGCAGCAGAAGGCTCCGATGAAGCAGCAGCCAGCTCAGCCTGGAGCTGGGTATTCTTGCTACCGTTGCGGCAGTACCAGTCACTTCATCAGGGACTGTCCCCAGGGCAAGCAGCAGAACTCTGGCAACCAGCCAAACAAGGGCAAGTTGCAGAAGATTCATGTCAAGCAGGGGAGGGTCAACTTCACCACCTTGACTGACTTTCCTGAGGGAGCACCAGTAATGACGGGTAAATTTCTGATTCATAATCGACCTGCAGTCATTCTCTTTGATTCTGGTGCCACTCATAGTTTCATAAGTCCAAGATATGCTAAGAAATGTGGGTTAAAATGCTTATCTACAAATGCGGCCTACAGAATAATAACCGCAGGAGGAAACTTGAATTCAAATCATATGGTGCGTAAGGTGCCAATTAAACTGGGTAGTAGAGTTATCTTGACCGATCTGATTCTTCTAGAACTGGATGGGATAGATATAATCTTGGGAGCTAATTGGATGGCCCAGCACAAGGTTGTGTTAGACGTTGTTGAGAGAATTGTTGATATCAACTCACCCACACATGGATCTACCACACTCTATCTTCCGTCTCCCAACTCTTGGAGCTCATGTGTCTTTGTCATGACTGAACCCAAGCTTGAAGACATTCCTATTGTCTGTGAGTTCCCCGATGTCTTCCCAGACGACTTGCCTGGAATGCCACCGGATAGGGACATTGAGTTCGTTATCGAACTACAACCAGGTACCGCACCTATTTCTAAAAGACCCTACAGAATGCCACCCGCAGAATTGGCAGAGATGAAAATTCAACTCCAAGATTTACTGGACAAGGGTTTCATTCATCCTAGTACATCACCTTGGGGTTGTCCTGCCATATTTGTCGACAAGAAGGATCACACATTGAGGATGTGTATTGACTACCGGCCTCTCAATGCGGTCACCATAAAAAACAAGTACCCTCTTCCCCGCATTGATGTATTGTTCGATCAACTCGCCGGAGCCAAGATATTCTCAAAAATTGATCTTCGTTCCGGATATCATCAGATCAAGATTCGTCCTTGTGATATTCCCAAGACGGCTTTCTTGACCCGCTATGGACTCTATGAATTCTTGGTTATGTCGTTCGGGCTGACTAATGTTCCTGCTTACTTCATGTATCTCATGAATTCGGTGTTCATGCCCGAGCTGGATAAGTTCGTAGTGGTTTTCATTGATGATATTCTGGTCTATTCCAAGAATGAGGAAGAGCATGCCGAGCACCTCCGCATTGTTCTTCAACGACTCCGTGATCACAAGTTGTATGCCAAGTTCTCCAAGTGTGAGTTTTGGCTGGATAGTGTGAAGTTCTTAGGTCACACTGTTTCTAAAGATGGTATCTCGGTTGATCCTACGAAAGTGCAACAAGTAATGGACTAGGAACCTCCTACCTCGGTCCACGAAATCCGAAGCTTTCTGGGTTTGGCAGGTTATTATCGCCGTTTTATTCCGGATTTCTCGCGAGTTGCCAAGCCAATGACCGAGCTATTGAAGAAGGGGTAGAAATTCGTGTGGGATGAGAAGTGTGAAGAGGCATTCCGCACATTAAGGAAATTGTTGACCTTAGCTCCTGTTCTGACTCAACCAGATAGCACCAAACCCTATGATGTCTATTGCGATGCTTCAGGCACCGGACTCGGTTGTGTTCTTATGCAAGAGAATCGAGTTATTGCTTATGCTTCACGTGCTCTCCGTCCCCATGAGCTGAATTATCCCACTCACGACCTTGAATTGGCAGTCGTGATTCACGCTCTGAAAATATGGAGGCACTATCTTATAGGAGTTCCTTGCAATGTGTATACCGACCACAAAAGTCTCAGGTACGTCTTCACTCAAGCTAACCTGAATATGAGGCAGCGAAGATGGATGGAATTGGCAAAGGATTATGACATGAGTTTGCATTATCATCCCGGAAAGGCGAATGTGGTTGCGGATGCCTTGAGCCGCAAGTCTCATTGCCATTGTCTTTCGGTCGAATCATATGCCGACACTCTATGCCATGAGTTGGCGAAACTCAATCTCAAGATTGTTCCGCATGGCTACTTAAACAACATATCCCTCGAGTCCACATTGCACGATGAGATCTTTCTGGCCCAGCAGACCGATAAAAAGGTCGGAGTCATTCGGGAGGAGCTGGCCAAAGGAACGGAGGAACGGTATAACTGTTTCCGTCAGGATGCCCGAGGTATGATATGGTTTGGGAACCGTATCGTCGTGCCTAAAGATTCGGAGTTACGGAAGAAAATTTTGAGTGAAGCTCACCACTCTAAGTTTTCTATTCACCCTGGCAGCAATAAGATGTACCAGGATATGAAGAAAACTTTTTGGTGGACCAAGATGAAGATGGATATCGCCCGGTTTGTATCCGAGTGTGACACCTGCCGAAGAGTAAAGGCTAGTCATTTGAAGGCGGCTGGAACTCTTCAACCCTTGTCTATACCCTCATGGAAATGGGAGGATATCAGTATGGATTTCATTGTTGGCCTTCCCAAGACCGCACGAGGGCACGATTCTTTATGGGTCATTGTGGACAGGCTCACAAAGACCGCCCACTTTATTCCGGTCAACACCACCTATGCCGTTAAGAAGTATGCCGAGATCTATCTCAACCAAATTGTACGTCTGCACGGGGTGCCTAGAACAATCATTTCGGACTGAGGCCCGCAGTTTGTGGCAAGGTTCTGGGAGCAACTCCATGCATCTCTCGGCACAAAGCTTATCCGAAGCTCAGCTTACCACCCGCAGACGGATGGGCAAACCGAGCGGGTGAATCAAATCCTTGAAGACATGCTTAGAGCTTGTGTCATTCACTATGAAGCAAGTTGGGATAAATGTCTGCATATTGCCGAATTCTACTACAACAACAGTTACCAAGCAAGCTTGAAAATGGCACCTTTCGAAGTCTTGTATGGGAAAATGTGTCGAACTCTGTTATGTTGGTCTCAGCCTGGAGAGCGGGAGATATACGGACCCGACCTGGTGATTGAAGCCGAAGAGCAAGTCAGGGTTATTCGGGAAAATTTCAAAGCCGCTCAGTCTCGCCAGAAGAGCTACGCTGATCGCCGAAGAATGCCTCTCAAGTTCGCAGTCGGTGATCATGTGTATCTTAAGGTTTCACCAACTCGGGGAGTCCAAAGGTTCGGGGTAAAGGGAAAGCTTGCACCCCGTTACGTCGGACCTTATGAAATCACTGAGAAATGTGGATCCGTGGCTTATCGCCTACGACTTCCCGACAAACTTTCAGCCGTGCACAATGTCTTTCATATCTCACAACTCAAGAAGTGTATTCGAGTTCCGACTGAAGTCGTTGAACAAGAAGACGTGGAAGTTGAGCCCGATCTGACCTACGTTGCTCAACCTCTCAAAGTTCTTGACCAAAAAGAAAGGCACACGAGAAGGCGAGCAGTCAAAATGTATAAGATTCAGTGGGTTCACCACACTGAAGAAGAGGCAACATGGGAGACCGAGGAATATCTCAATCGCCATTATCCTGGATTTCTCAACACCCCTCCAGGTACCGCATGTTCCGCACTTTCTAACATTCCCGAATCTCGGGACGAGATTCTTTTTTAAGGGGGGTAGGCTGTAACACCCCTGGTGTTAATTAACACTAATTAGGGATTAAGTAAGCTAAGCACATTTCAAAAGTGTAATTAAGGAAAATGAGGAAAATTTCCCAAATTGAGTCAAAAATCATTCAAATAGAGCAATAAAGAAAACTTTGAAAATTTCCTAAGAACTTGAAAAAGTGCAAATGGGAAATTTGGAGTATAAGTCAAACCAAGAAACTTTCTTTTTCAAACTATAGCCTAAAAATGCTTGGAAGCATCTCAAAAATTAAACCTAACCTTGGAATTTGAATTTTTCCAATTCAAATTCAAGGCTGAAATGGAATCTTAGCCAAAACTCAAACTTTTACCACGGAACATCAAAATCTCCAAAAAACAAAGTTGTACATCTTCACATTTCTGAACTTTGCCTCCATTGGCAGTTTGGTCAATTTTGCCATCTAGCCCCTCGAATTTCTAAAATTCAGTTCACAACAGGGTTTTCTCCCCTTTTGAATCACTGCCAAATTTTCATCTATTTCTCATCATCTCCAGTGCTGGGATGTGTCCCACGAAATTCTAAACAACTTTCATGTTGGAAGATTTCCGAGCCATGTTCAAATTTTTGGAGTTTAAGCCATGCCAACCAAGTTGACTCTGCACCGGCAGAGGCGCGCGCGTGCAGCGCTCTGCCGCCGGCCGTCCTCGACTGAGCCGGCCAATGGCACGGCTGTGTGTCCCTGCTCATGAAGCACGCGTCTGGCCAGGTCGTGTGGTAGATGGCGCACTGTAGCGCTGACCCGAGCCGCGCTCTCGTGTTGTCGCCGCGTCGCCGCCGTGGGCCGCCGGGTTAAGCCGCCGCCGCCGTTGCCCACCGGTCCGTCGTGCAACTTTCGCGACCACGCACGTCTCGTTTTCATCCCTCCCTTCCTTTTCTCCTCGCCCACGCGCGCCTGCGTCTGCCGTCCTCGCCTGCGCCGCGCTGACGCCGCGCAAGGCGCCAACGGCCCACGACAAGCCGCTGCCGCCGCGAGCCGTTGCCGCGCTGCCCCAGCCCCCATCCAGTGCTGCTCGAGCACCATTCCCCTCCCTTCTTCCTCCTACTTAAAGCCCCAAACAGTTCCCCCTCTCTTCCGCGCCGAAATCGCTCACCGGAGTTCGCAGAGCCGCCGTCGAGCTCACTCACGCGGCAAGCCTTCTCCGCTGCTCCTCCGGCCAAACCAAGGCGCGCACTAGCTTCCCCATCACCCACCGCCACTCCTCGACCAAACCCCGACCCTTTTCCGCCACCGCAGCCGCCGGCGCAGCTCGCCGGAGAAGCTCGAGCTTCCGCCGTCGGTCGCGCACGTGGACAGCACGCTCCGCTCCTCCTCCGGCTGAACCGAGGGCACCTGCAGCTTCGCCGTGACACGCTGGTGCTTATCGACCCCTTCCTCGACCCTCTCCGACCCCGACGCCGCCGGTCGCCGCTCGCCGGAGTTGCCGAGCCGCCACCGCCGTCGCCGACCATATTCCCGGCCATCCCCGTCGTCGCCTTCTAGCTCCAAGGAACCGCGGTGAGCTCCTCTGTGCGTTGCGCCACTCACCGAGGCCGGAGACCCCGGCTAGCCGCCGGCGTACGAACGCCGACGAGCTCGGGGACCTCCTTGTGTCTTCTTCCTTTTTCTAGGGGGCCGACTGTAAGATTCCAGGGACCCTTTTGTAAGGATTCAAATCTTCTAGGGTTCACGGCGTAAATAGATTCTATCCTTTGAGCACTATTCACTGCAAACTTCAAAAATTCGTAGAAAATCGTAGAAAAATCCGAAAAATGCCAAAAAAAATTTGTAGTGACCAGTGAATTTAGAAGTCAAACTTCTTCCTTTGCACCTCACTCAGTTGAGGCTTAATTTACAGTTTAAAAATTTACAAAGTTTGAGCACCTTTCTTCATAGCTTGAAATCCACTTATGAACTAGGGCTGAGCTTTGGATATGTTAGACTCATGGTTGACATAGGATCTCTGCCCAAGTGGTGCACAAAAATTCCAAGTGGATTTAGAGTTATGAATTTCCAAACTTATACCTTGCTGTTTTGGCAAATAAATCACAGAAAATAATTCACTTAGTGAAAAATCACCTCCTTCACACAGAAACTTAATCAAGACATTAGAAACCTTAGAAAAATGAAAATGGTAATTTTGAACACTGTAAAATGGCTAAATGATTTTTTGGTAGTTTAAGCACGGTGAAATTCCACAAAAATAACCATAAATCAATACCGCATATAAACTTGCAGAGAGGTCACTCTTGGTGACCTAAGTCACTGTGCCAAGTGGTGTGGACAGAAACCTTATAGTTATTTTTGTAGGAATTTAGTTTGTTTTTAGGCAAAAAGACAAGAACATTTTTAATAAATTATAGAAAAATCACCTTGAGCCAAGTTTTGGGCTAGGCTCCTGCCTTGGCATGAGCAAGCCTCTGGCCAAATGGCACCGGAAAATAATATTCCTAAGTTCACCTTTTGAATAATAGAAAAAGGACTTAAATGGTGGAAAAGAGAAGAAAAAGAAAAAGAAAAGAGAAAAACCTAAATCTCATAAATTAAATTCAAGGTTCACAATGAAAAGGGTATATTCACTTATAATTAATGTTTATCCTTTCCAATTCATTAACCAAGGATTAAGCAAACCCTAACTATATTAAATCTCGATATTTAAACATTTCATGCATCTCGTGTAGATTCGGGTCTCGCCGACGGAGTCTACGAGCTAGTCCCCGCTGCCGAGGAGATTGCCCAGGAGTCCGAGGTGAACGTGGTGCACGTGGATCCGAGCCTCGAGCAGGAGTACCGCTTCGAGCCGGAAGGCAAGCCCCGGAGCATAACCTAACTTTACTTTACGCGATTTACTTGATTATATGTTTGTGCATTTAAGTTTCAAGGAGTTGAATGAAACCCTACATTGCATGATCATAGTTTCCTGTGATTGAACACTAGTATGTAGGTTCGATAGTCGCTATGCTTAAGACCGTTAGAAGCCGAGTGTTTCCGACACTCGCGAGATATAGGAGTTGTATGTCTTCTCATATCAGAAACACTGGAGATGATGGACGGATGATTGTAGATACCCGCCTATCGATGGTTTTAAATGGAAACATGTGGTACTTTTGTGTCAAGCTTTTGAACTTACCACACATATGTACGGACCATGGGGCCGGTAAGTCCCGGTACCCGATTGATGCGAGCAGGTCCGACAGCACTCTGTCTTCGAAACGTTATCCCACATGGGGGTAGTTGCGTGAGTCCCGGTAGTGGTGAACCTCTACCCCGAGGCTTTGGGACTCGGGAGCCACTCGCAGAGAGAGGAGAAAGGATTGGGGTGTGTTGGCATTTCCAACGATTCCGTGTGTGTGGGTTTTCCCTGGCCAGGTAGTAAATTCGGTTCGAACTGTCCGCTTCTCACGGTTAATGAGACTGCTTGACCGATGCATGACATATTATGAAGTAAACCTGGAATGGTGGAATCTTTGTATGGAATAATTGTATGGCAGAACTTGGTTGTCTAGCTAGGCTCACCTAGAATGGATAGGTTAAAGGAATTAAAATAAAAATGGGTAAACTAGAAATCAGCTTAGTCGCTTTTGGCAAAAGAACCCCACTAGCCAAACAGCCTCGCATTTTAGGAGTCGGTGATGTAGCAATCACCAGTCGGGTAAGTCTTGTTGAGTATAACTAGTATACTCAGCCTTGCTTGTGGCTAAATTTTCAGGACCGTCCCCTCAGGAGGTAGCTGCCTCTATGGCTTGGGCCTCCCAGCTTCCTCCTGGTTACAGCATCGAGTGGGAGCCGACCTCTCCCGAGGATCGTGAGGAGTAGAGTCACGGCTGACTTCTTCGTGACGATACTATGGATCGTCGCTAGTATTCCGTTTACTTTCCGCTGCACGAACTCAAATTTCTTTATTATCATTTCAATTTGGTTTGTAATAACTCTGAGACTTGTTGTAATTTGAATTGTGGAATGATGTGATCTTTGGAACTCACCTTCGAGTGAGCGTATGAACGGACGATCTTCAGTTGCAGTTAGTCGAGCTCGACTCGACGGTCGTGCCCGCGTTTGGGAACATTTTTGTGTATTAGCACCAACGGAAGGTGAAGTATACTTAAGTGGGCCCATTTCTCGGGTAAGATCGCTACAAAGACAAGCGAAACTTATTTTAAACTCATAATTAAAACGCGGTTGTCAGATTTAATTACAAGTGTACTCTAAATGAACTTCTCGGTGGTTCCATTCAAATAGAGGCATATGAATGCACTTGGTGGAAAAAGTAGAATTTTCAGCTTAACTTATCTAAAAGTGAATAATGCAAAGTTTGACCTCAACTTAGGTAGAATCAATGCAAATCTTATTCATAATTCTTACTTATTTTATACAATGTGCAAAGATCAAAGCATTTTGACTTGGCACTTAAACTTAGAAAAGTTACTTAATGGCAAAATAAAATTGTACAAAATAATTATGATTTAATAGACTTAATAAACTTAGTATTCTTAGCAAAAATATATGAATAAATATACAAAATATAAATCAAATATCATATAATCTTAGACCTAAACTTAATCAAATAAATCCCAACCATGTTTAATGTTGCAGGGAGAACTTACATAAACTCAAAATTTTGGCAAAAGACTTAAATAAGATCTATAAAAAAAACATAATAGACTTATAAAATATGTACTGTGTACATAAGAAAATTGCCCAAAATTTTAGCTTAACTTTATAGCTAAATTAATCTAAAGCTTACACCTTAAATTATTGGCTCATTAAAATCTAAATGCTTCTCTAATTGAATTAGAAAATTAAATGCAAATAAAACTTAATTAGTGGATGAGCATATATTCTCAAGATGACAGCGGAAGCTTAAAAAAAATATAGCAAAATAAAATATTGCTACAAAATTATTCTTGAGAATTAGCTTAAAATAATTTTCTTAATAATGGAGAAATTGGGCCAAATAAACTTAGAAAATCATTAGAAATTTTATTGCAACTGAACTTAAATGTGACTTATTAAATTCTCTGTAAAACAAGATCATAAATAATACTTAATTAATTTCTTGATTACATAATGTTGTAACACGGTTTTTCAAGTATTACAAACAGCGAGAAGATTACAATTGTCTTCCTTTTGGTCTCTTCCAAAAAACATCATCCCGTACAGTTACTGTTGACCTGCTATTTATAGGGGCTAACCTCGTATGTTTACAAGACCGTTACTACCCGCCAAAAATCTTATAAACTACATTAGCTTTTGGACGACCGTTGCTTCCCGCCAATCTCCGCCTTAGCCTCGTAACAGGAGACGGATTCGTCTTGGCAGCTCCTTGCCTCGTGACCAGCCTTTCGCTATTGTCTTCTTCACCTTGACTTCTTCAGCTTTGCTCGAAACTCTAACCTCTTCGAATTAGATTCACGCTCGTCATCTTCGTCTTGACCTCTTCAGTCTCGCCAGCGACTTTAACCTCTTCGAATTAGTTTCACGCTTGTCTCCTTCGTCTTGACCTCTTCAGTCTTGCCTGCGAAAATAGAAAATATGATTCCAAGGGGCGTCTCCCCAACAGTAGCCCCTTCGTCCTTGGATTCGAGTCCATTGCTTTTCGACCCTCGAACTCTTGGGACGAAACCCAAAAGGCGCCCCCTTGGAAAAATCGGCGGTTACTTTGACGCCCTTTCACCTCCCAAACGGCGCGGTGTTCGAAATTTACCGTGCCTATAAATAGTAGAGGTTACCCCCCTCGGAATTACCTTCGCTTTCATCTCTGACTTCGTGCTATTGTCTTCATTTGCTCCCCTCATATTCGTCTGCTGAGATTCTTGAAGCTCATCAAGATCAGATAAAGGTTAGTTTTGAAGGAATTTTTATCCTCGTTTATTGTTTTGTTGTATTTTTAATTGTTTTTCGTTATTAGCTTCGGGAATGGCTCGTGTCGAATCTAATGCGATTTCGACTTCTGATGCGGAGAAAGAGAACAGTCCTCTGGCCTCCAACCCAGGGAGTGAGGATCTAGAAGGGGTCGAGGCCAATGTTAATGAGCTCGTTGGGGAATCGGCTCCCAAAACCCTTCATTTCGGTCGATCCTCTGTTACTGCTAGTATGATTTCGTCATATGTTCAGAATGGATTCTTTCCCGACGGTGTTGGTCGTGCTCCTGGACGCGAGACTGTTCCTGATCCCCAATTCGGAGAAGCTGTTGTTTTTTCCGAGTTCTTTACTGCGGGACTTCGTTTTCCTTGTGATCCAATGCTGCCTCAGATTTTGGACCGCTTCAATGTTAAGCTTCATCAGTTGACCCCCAATTCTTTTGTTCAACTGTCGAAGTTCTTCTGGGGTGTTAAAACATTTGGTGGTGAAGTTGACCTCGACACTTTCGGCCGCTTCAACGAACTTCATCTTCAAAAGAGGTCAGTCTTTTTGGAAGAAGGCGGAGAGGAACATGTTGGACAGTTTGGAGTTGCAACTTTTACTTCGCGTCGACGAAGTGCCGCTCGGAAGATTGCGAAAGTTGACTTCACCTACGCTCAACGGAACCGCTGGGATGTGAATTGGCCGAAGTCCTGGTTTTATGTTAAGGTTGGCTTCGCTTCCCCGAATTCCAGTGACGTTAGTTATCCTTTTGCTGGTCCTCTTGGTGATATCGAGCTGTCCACTGTGATTGACTTCGATAAGAAGTCTGAATCTTTTAAGAAGAATAGTTGCTGCTTTAACCATGCCACCCGGCGATTGACAGGCCGTGATGTGGTTGAAGAGTTTTTGGCTACTGAGATTTGGCCTTTGAGTACTGCTTGGAAACCTTTCCGAGTTGAGGAGAGGCAAATTCCTGGTTTCGATCTGTCCACTACCTTCGCTGTTTTTGGACTTACAAAACCTGCAGATGTGTCTGATAATGATCTAATTTCTCGTGTTGAATGGGCCGCAAGGTCTTTAGTTGGACCCCTTACAGAAAAAGAGAAAAAATCTATGATTGACTTCTTCTAGAAGCCCAGTCGCTTGAATCGACCATGGATAGAGATGGGTGTTAAGTATGGAGATAGGGTGAAACCCTCGAAGCCCCAAAAACGCATGAAGCCTGCTGGTAATGTTGGATCTGAGCAAGCTGGAACGAGCCGGAAATACAAGAAAACTTCGTCGAAAGTGTTAATATCTTCGAGTCAAGATGTTCCTCAGACGAAGACGAAACAACTCGAAGCTCAGAAAAGAAAGACTATTGATGTGCAACAATCTGTTTCTTCGTTTAACAAGAAACCATGACTATCTCGTAAGATGGATCCGTCGCTGCTGGACAGTCCTGTGGCCGAGGTTGAGAAGGAAGAAGAGACTATTGATGCAGCATGTGGGCTTTTGGAAATTGCTGGCGTTGCAGGTGATGACCTCGGCTCAGCAAAATTCATGAAGGATCTGGCAGGCACTTCTGCCGCTTCAGGAGAAGGTTTGTTTGTTCCCTACATGAAATGCCCTGGTGCTAGAATGAGCCTTACTGGCTCGATTTCAAGTGTGGTTTCGAGAAAATTTGACCCGAACTTTCTTGAGCTCTTAGAGCATAATTTCGGCTTATATTCTACAGAACCAGCCGTCAGGGAAATGAACATCGAGGAGGATGAAGCAGCCAAAGCCGAACACGAGGTCAGTAATTTTAGTTGTACTGTATTTTATCGCTAAATTTCTTTTATTGTTTACTTATTTTTCTTACTATTTTTAGGTCGAGGTTGTTGAAGCCAAGGGTAAGAAGATCCTTAAAGAAATAGTTTTGAATCGCCCTCAAAATTTGGCTTCTTCTACTTTCGTTGAAGTTGGTGAAGACAGCACTGAGATGATGCTAGGTGAGGACAATTCCTGGTTGCCTCTTCTGGTTTAATTTCGTCTTTTATTCTTATAATTTTTTTTTTAGATTTCAAAGCATCATTGGAGAACCTTGACTTTGAAGAGCTATCTCGCTTGAGCGTCTCCACAGCGCACAAGGTTCATGCTTGCTTTTACCACTTTATCCTCGTCTCTTCCTTTCTTTATATTTATCTTACATTTTTGTTTTTGATGTGCTTCCTTAGGTTAAGCTGATCAACGCAGTCTGTGCCTCGAAGTCTAAGACTGCAGCTGATCGACTCCGTTTCTTGGAGGAGGAGAATGAGAGGCTTCAGGAAGTTAATGATAAACTTCACAAAGATTTGACTAAGATCGAGGACACTTGGGACACTACCGATAGAAAATATAAAGCCTTGCAGAAAGACTTTGACAAGAACCTAGTTGTGATCGACAATCTTCGTGAAGCCGTGGTTCGCGAGTCCGATGCTGCTAAAGAGGCTAAAACCCAAGTGACTTCCCTCGAACTCAAGTTGAAGGAAGCTGAAGAATCTCTAGCCTCTTCCAAGATTCTTGATGCTGAGAGGATAAACCGAATTTTTGATTCGTATTCTAATTCGCTCAAGCAGTTTGGAGCCACTCCTTATGCTCTTCCAGTGGATTTGACTGTTGAAAATTTCTTATCTTGGATTGAAGAGGAATTTGCTGGTCTCGGAGATGTATTTTCAATTGCTGGCGACAACTTCGCTCTTACCTGTACCGATGGCCTCGGCAGATTTCTCGAAAAAGAGGATAAGGAACTGCTTCTTCGGGTTTCCGGTCCCGGATTTCGTTTTACTGACTTCGGAGATCTGTCCTCCTCTTGCTCTAAAGAAGTCGAAACTATGAGACGTCGTTTCTTGCGAGACTTCTGGAACATCTACGGGCGGGATATGGCTAAGGACTCATCCTCGAAGGTAAAAGAAAACTTTTCTGTATAATTTTGCTTCTTCTTTTTTTTTATTGTTGTCAAAAATCCTAAGTCTTTTGCTTTGTTTCTTCACCAGGACGAAACTGAGGGCGCAAACGTTGAAGAAAGAAATGAGGAAGAAGGCGAAGAGGAAGAAGATGATGCCCTGGATTCGCCTCCTGATGAAGACGAAGCTAAATCTTCCCAAGAAGAAGGAGAAATCTAGTTGCAAGTAGAAATTATTTCATGTAAAAAACTTATTCCAAGTGATGTTTGTGGATTCGAGAGCGACTTGAACGCTGAAATTGTTCAATATTTTGTTTATATTAGCCTCGTAATTATCTTCGATCTTTAATTCGTTTCGAAGTGCATGCGTTGGACTCGTAGAAATTCTTTTCCCTTGAAATTATTTGTACATTGTTCTCTTTCTATAAGATCATGACCTTTAGTTTCGTTTTCGCTATGGAAAACGCTTAAATATTCTTTGGCTTCTAATTCCCTTGTTAACTCGAGAAAGCCTTGAAGCGGATGCGCTCTTCTCCATGATCCCACTACTTGAGAAGACGTTGTTGTACGAGATATCTATGGGCCCTGTGCTGTTGATGGTCCTTCTCCTGGACAGATCATGCCGTCGAGCGTTCCTGTGACTCCTGCTGCCTCTCATTTCTAGAGAAAGTTTTCTTTTTCATTTGCTTTGCTTTTCCTCTTGCTAAGGCTTGACTCCCCCTTCTCTTTTATAGTGGTCTTTCGACCCTTGGGGAGATAATGATTTCACCTAACTTCGCGTCCTTTTGAAAGTACAGTTAGGTGATTCGTTTTAGTGCGTTTATTGTTTGGTAGAAACGTGTTTTTGATTTGAATAAATGCAAATGGGGGCTTCTCTTTTTTGCCTTTGAAAAAGGCGTCCCCTCCCTCGATAGCCCCTTTGCGTTTATTCATTGCTTCTTACTTCGAGCAACGGATTCTGAAAGAATACGTTCTCTTGTTTTACTTTCGAAATAGGGCAACTCTGTTGCTTTTTTCGTTTTCCTTATTGTTTTGAAGTTCTTGCGAGGTTTTAACTTTGATCTCGTTTTTTTTTTAATCTTGATCTCGAGCTGTTTTGCTTGAGTTTGTCTTTTTTTTGCGAGGTTATAGTTCCGACCTTGGTCTCGAGCTATCTTGCTCGAGGTTGTCTTTTGCGAGGTTATATTTCGAACCTCGGCCTCGAGCTATCTTGCTCGAGGTCTTATTTTTGCGAGGTTATATTCCGAACCTCGGCCTCGAGCTATCTTGCTCGAGGTCTTATTTTGGCGAGGTTATATTCCGAACCTCGGCCTCGAGCTATCTTGCTCGAGGTCTTATTTTTGCGAGGTTATATTTCGAACCTCGGCCTCGAGCTATCTTGCTCGAGGTCTTATTTTGGCGAGGTTATATTCCGAACCTCGGCCTCGAGCTATCTTGCTCGAGGTCTTCTTTTTGCGAGGTTATATTCTGAACCTCGGCCTCGAGGGTTATATTCCGAACCTCGGCCTCGAGCTATCTTGCTCGAGATCTTATTTTGGCGAGGTTATATCCCGAACCTCGGCCTCGAGCTATCTTGCTCGAGGTCTTATTTTGGCGAGGTTATATTCCGAACCTCGGCCTCGAGGGTTATATTCCGAACCTCGGCCTCGAGCTATCTTGCTCGAGATCTTATTTTGGCGAGGTTATATCCCGAACCTCGGCCTCGAGCTATCTTGCTCGAGGTCTTATTTTGGCGAGGTTATATTCCGAACCTCGGCCTCGAGGGTTATATTTCGAACCTCGGCCTCAAGCTATCTTGCTCGAGGTCTTATTTTGGCGAGGTTATATTCCGAACCTCGGCCTCGAGCTATCTTGCTTGAGGTCTTATTTTTGCGAGGTTATATTTCGAACCTTGGCCTCGAGCTATCTTGCTCGAGGTCTTATTTTGGCGAGGTTATATTCTGAACCTCGGCCTCGAGCTATCTTGCTCGAGGTCTTATTTTTGCGAGGTTATATTTCGAACCTCGGCCTCGAGCTATCTTGCTCGAGGTCTTATTTTTGCGAGGTTATATTCCGAACCTCGGCCTCGAGCTATCTTGCTCGAGGTCTTCTTTTTGCGAGGTTATATTTCGAACCTCGGTCTCGAGCTATCTTGCTCGAGGTCTTCTTTTTGCGAGGTTATATTTCGAATCTCGGCCTCGAGCTATCTTGCTCGAGGTCTTCTTTTTGCGAGGTTATATTTCCAACCTCGATGTGTTTTTTGCTCAAGTTCTCTTAGGGGAATCTCCTTTGTTGATTTTTGGAGAAATTTACATAGGTTCGCCACATTAAAAACCTCACCTCCAGTTTCCTGGAGCCCCTTTTGTGAGGAAAAGAGTACGACCTTTTGCGATGAAAGAAAAAAAAGAAAAGAGGTGCTTCGTATTTGTGCTTATAGCTCCGCACATTTACGAAGTTGACCTTAACAAAAAGAACTAAAACTTGGAGAAAACTGTACACCTTCGCTTGTTTCAATTCTAATTATAATATTTGCGGAGTTTTTCTACGTTCCATGAGTGAGGTAACTCCTCTTCGTTTTCGGTGGAAAGATGATAAGACCCTGGCCTCGAGCTTTTTGTGACAATGTATGGTCCTTCCCATTTTTCCTCGAATTTGGATAAGTTTTCTGCATTATGCTTTCTTTTGATTACCAGGTCCCCAACTCTGATCTCTCTTATCTTCGCCTTTGGGTCGCGCCACTTTCGTGTTTGCCTTTGATATGACTCGAGGTTATGTGAGGCGATGAGCCGATCGACTTCGATTAAGTCTTTTTCCACCATTTCTTTTTCACCTTCTTCACTACTGAATGTTACTCTTAGAGTTTTGGCCTTGATTTCTTCTGGGACCACCGCTTCGGTTCCGTATAGCAGTCTGAATGGAGTGAACTTGGTAGCTCTTGATTCTGTAGTGTTGTGTGACCATACTGCGATTGGTAAATCGTCAATCCATTTTCCCTTTTTGTGTTCGAAGAGCATCTTCCTTATATTCAAAAAAATAATGCCGTTGGCTCTTTCGACTGCGCCGTTTGACTGCGGATGGTATACGGATGCGTACTTTACTTTGGTTCCCATTGTTATGCAGAAATCTCTGAATGACTCGCTGTCGAATTGCTTTCCGTTGTCTACTGTTATTTCTTTTGGTACCCCGAATCTGCAGATGATGTTATGCCAGAAGAACTTTTGTACTGTGTGTGAAGTTATTGATGCTAGGGCTTTTGCTTCGATCCACTTGGTGAAATATTCCACGGCGACTACTGTGAATCTGCAGTTTCCTTGAGCTGTTGGGAGAGGCCCTACTAGGTCTATTCCCCATCTTTGCAATGGCCAAGAAGGTGTAATGAGCTGCAACAAAGAACATGGAATCTTCTGATTGCTTGCGTTCTTTTGGCATGCTTCGCATTTCTTTGCTACTTCGTCTGCATCTTTTATCATTGTCGGCCAGAACATTCCCTGCCTGACTGCTTTTGCTGCGAGGGCTCTTGGACCAATGTGTGTTCCGCATATCCCTTCATGTATGCTTCTTAGTATTTCCGTTCCTTGTTCTTTTGCAATGCATTTTAGCCATGGTGCTGATAACCCCTTCTTGTATAGCTCACCTTGTATTATCTGATATCCTTTTGCTCTTGCTGGTATTCTTGTGGCCTTACTTGCGGAACAGGGCGTGAAGTTGTCTTGTAGATATGCCATGATTGGTGCTCTCCAATCTTCCCAGCAGATGTGCGCAAGATACTGCTTTCTGATTGAGGGGACAGTTATGACCTCGTAAATTACGTCTTCGGGTAGCTCTTCCTTCTTTGCTGCTTTCTTGGCTAAATCATCAGCTTCGTTGTTGTCGTTTCTGTGGATGTGCTCTACAGTGAATCCTTTGAAGTATTTCTCCATTTCCCTGACCTCTTCGAGGTAAGTGATAAGCTCTGGTTTTCTAGCTTCACTGTCCTTTTCAATATGATCCCTTGCTATTTTCGAGTCTGTCTTCACGATGAAGCTTTGTTTTCCTAGTGATTTCATTTTTCGTAGCCCAAGTAGGAGTGCTTCTTATTCTGCTACATTATTTGTGATTTGGATCTCTTTATTGTTGAACTCCAATCGTGATGCGAATCTGGTTTTGATTCCACCTGGTGAAACTAGGATTGCGGATATTGCTGCTCCTTTGCTACAATATGCTCCATCACAGTAGACTGTCCATTGTTTTTTGTCTTCGTCTGGAATTTCGTGTTTTGGAGAAGTCCAATCTGCTACGAAGTCAGCTAATACTTGAGACTTGATTGCATTTCGTCTCATAAACTCGATGTTGAATCCGAAAAGTTCTACGGACCATTTGCTGATTCTATTCGAAGCTTCTTTGTTCGCGTATAACTCGGCAAGAGGTTTGTCGGTAACGACTGTCACTTTGTGAGCTTCGAAATAATGCCTGAGCTTTCTTGATGCCATAAGTAATGCGTATGCAATTTTTTCGAGCTCAGAGTATGACTTCTTGGCTCCAGATAATGCTTCGGAGACAAAGTAAGCTGGCAACTGCTTCAAAATGCCTTCAATTTCGATTTCTTGTACTATTGCAGCGCTTACTGCTGACTCGGATACTGCGAGGTAAAGGAGAAGGTCTTTTCCTTGTGCTGGCGGTGATAATTTGATCATTGCCGCGAGGTATTCCTTTAATTCTTTGAATGCTTTCAATTGTTCTTCGCCCCAGTTGAATTTCTGTGCATGTCTGAGAGTTTTGAAGAAAGGGAGGCTTCGCTCGGCCGCTCTTGGTACGAATCTGTTTAAAGCTGCGATCCTGCCTGTCAATTGTTGCACTTCCTTGACCGTCTTTGGTTCCTCCATGGATGCCAAGGCCTGTACCTTGTCTGGGTTGGCTTCAATTCCTTTGGTTACTAGGCATCCCAAGACCTTTCCTTTAGTTACTCCAAAGACGCATTTTTCTGGATTTAAGCTTAAGTTTGACATTCTTAGATTATTGAAAGTCTCCTCGAGATCTTTGATATGATCCGCTCTTTTGATGCTTTTTACGACGAGGTCATCCACATAAGCTAGCATGCTTCTATCAATTTGCGAATTGAAGACTTTTTTGGTCATTCTTGAGAAAGTTGATCTTGCATTTCTCAGCCCCTCTGGCATTCTGACGAAGCAAAAAGTTCCGAAAGGTGTTATGAAGCTCGTCTTCTCCTCATCCTCTTGTTTCATCCAAACTTGGTCGTACCCTGAAAAGCAATCTAGTAGAGATAGGATCTCGCTGTTTGCTGCGTCGTCAAAGACGCTATCGATTCTTGGTAAGGGGAAATCATCTTTTGGGCAATGCTTATTTAGGGTTGTGAAGTCGATGCACATCCTCCACTTTCCGTTTTTCTTTTTCACCGGGACAGTGTTTGCCAACCATTCTGGGTATTGTACTTCTCTAATGACTTTTGCTTTCAGTAGCCTTTCAACTTCGGATTTTATTCCCTCTACCTTCTCATCCGACATTTTTCTCAGTTTTTGCTTCCTTGGCTTTGTCTTCGGGTTTATGTTGAGGCTGTGCTCGATTAGAGTTCTGCTGACACCCTTTAGATCTGCGGCTGTCCATGCAAAGACATCTTTATTTTTTCTTAGGAATGCTATCAAATCTTCCTCTTCTTGAGGAGAAAGGTCTGCTCCGATCGTGACCTCTCTACCCTCGGCTCCTGGTTCGAGAGAAACTCGCTTGGTGTCTTGTGCTTGAATAGCTTCTTTCGCTTTTTCCATTTTGGAATGCGGTGGCCTCTTTTTGATCGATTCTGTTTGAACCTCATTGTTTGGTTGTTTCGTTTCTGTCTGCAGGAGGTTGACGTTTTTCTCGCCTGGAGTGATTCCTTGTTCGATGTCCCTTGCGATTTGCTGGTTTCCGAATACTGTGATTACTCCGTTTGATGCTGGAAGTTTCATGCAGAGGTACGCCTGTCGTACAATGGCTTCGAATGTGTTTAGGAAACCTCTTCCGAAGATTGCATTGTAAGGATAGTACATGTCGACTATGTCAAAAGTGATTCGTTCCGTTCTGGGATTGCTCAAGTCCCCTAAGGTTACCGGTAGTTCGATTTTTCCTAAGGCTCGGATTCTTTTTCCTCCGAAACCAATGAGTGGAGTTTCTGATGGTTGTAACAAGCTTCTGCTGATGTTCATTTGATCGAAGGCACTCGTGAAGATAATATCAGCTGAACTGCCATCATCTATCAATATTTTTGTTAGCTCCCAGCCTGCCACATTTGTTTCGATGACCATGGCATCAGTGTGAGGATAACATTGGAGCTTGAGGTCTTGCTCGGTGAAGGTTATTGGGATGTGCGACCAGTGAGTTTTTATTACTGGGCCATCGGGTAGTATTGCATGCACTCTTCTGAAGTAGTCCTTTCTTTGTCTTTTGCTTTCGAAGTCAACTGAAGATCCTCCTGCAATAGGCAGAATCATTCCACGGGAAGGGATAGGACCCTTGGCAGGTGTTGGATTTGGTGCTGGAGCTGTTTGCATCGTGGTTTCGTCCTTTCTTGCTGCGGTGGATTGGACTGAGCTGTGCGCTTGTTGATTTGGCTCTGACTGGGTTTGGTGCCATGCCAGTCGAGGTTGATGGTATGTTGAATAGGATTCTGAATTCGTCGGAAGTTGCAGTTGCGGATTTGGCGTGTGGTGGGAGGTACACTGCCAGGAGTTAGTTTGAACTGCGCGACCTTGATTGTTGCTTTGGTTCATTTCTTGCTTTACCCTGATGGTTATGGGACATCTTCCTGTACTGTGATCTGGGTTTTCGCCATGAAATTGGCAGAACCAAGATCGAGACTGGCTTTCTTGTTGGCCTCATCCTCTTCCGCGGCCTCTACCTCGTCCACCTCTTCCTCGTATGAATGAGGAGCTGAAATCCTGCTTTGTTGCATTTGATTCGTTGTTGTTTTGCTCGCTTCTGTTTTCTATGTTGAAGACTTGAGCTGGTCGGTTGTAGTTTTGCTTTTCGTATGTAGGTTGCCTATAGTTTCCATTTGCTTTTCTGAGCATGGCTCTTTCGTTGATTCTTCTTCTATGATCATCGTCTGATCTGCAGAACTTCTCCATTTCGTGGAACAGTTCATGGAGGTTTCTTGGTTTGTTTTTGACGAACTCTGACGCGCATGGCCCTGGTCCTAATCCGTGAATACATGCGTCGATTGCTATTGAGTCTGGAATGTCGTATGTTTGAGCCTTCAATTGGATGAAGCGTTTGAAGTATTGGGCCAATGGCTCTTTTTCCTCTTGTTTGCACGCGAGAGATCTCCCGAAGTCAATGACTGTTTGTTGAATCCTTGGAAGTTCTGAAGCACTTTTGCCTTGAGTTGTTCCCAACTAAATATTGATCCCGGGCTTAGTCTTGTGAACCATGTAAGAGCTGATCCTTCACATGCTATGATGAATGATTTTGCGAGAACTAGTTCGTTTCCTCCAGCGGAAGCCACAGCAACTTCGTAACTCATCAAGAACTGCCTTGGGTCACAAGTGCCATTGTATTTGGGCAAAGTGATGGGTTTGTACGAGGTTGGCCATGGTGCATTTTGAAGGCCTGGAGATAACGGTGAATTCGAGTCGTAGCTTCTGAAACCTGCATTGTGATTTGTTGTTTCGGTGTGGTATTCTCTCTCGGGCTCTTGAATGGTTTCTTTACTCGCATTGAGCTCGTTTTGGAGTCTCCTGAGCTCATTCTTAGCCTCTGCAATTTTTCGCTCTTTCTCGGTTTCTTTTCGTTGGTTCTCTGCTTCCTTCAATAGATCTTCCTTTTCTTGCTTGAGCCTCTTGATTTCTTGTAGCAGTTGTTCGAGGCTAACTTCTTCTTGATTTTGGTTATCATTGGTGATGGCTGGCTCCACTGAAACTTGTGGTTCGTCGTTTTCTCTTTCATTTTCGTTAGCTTTTAAGGTCCGTGGATCATTGGACCTTTGTTTTTTCTTTGGTGGCATCGTGAGTTTTGATTTCGATCCTAACACGCGGACGGCGCCAACTGTTGTAACACGGTTTTTCAGGTATTACAAACAGTGAGAAGATTACAATTGTCTTCCTTTTGGTCTCTTCCAAAAAATATCATCCCGTACAGTTACTGTTGACCTGCTATTTATAGGGGCCAACCTATATGTTTACAAGACCGTTACTACCCGCCAATAATCTTATAAACTACATTAGCTTTTAGATGACCGTTGCTTCCCGCCAATCTCCGCCTTAGCCTCGTAACAGGAGACGGATTCGTCTTGGCAGCTCCTTGTCTCGTGACCAGCCTTTCGCTATTGTCTTCTTCACCTTGACTTCTTCAGCTTTGCTCGAAACTCTAACCTCTTCGAATTAGATTCACGCTCGTCATCTTCGTCTTGACCTCTTCAGTCTCGCCAGCGACTTTAACCTCTTCGAATTAGTTTCACGCTTCTCTCCTTCGTCTTGACCTCATCAGTCTTGCCTGCGAAAATAGAAAATATGATTCCAAGGGGCGTCTCCCCAACACTTAACATAAAACAGAGAATTACTAATGGAGCTCAAAATGAATAATACTGAAATAACTTAAAAGAAAAGGGCGAAAATTAAATTTAGCCAGATCTTAAAATCGGCCTGTGTGGGCTCATAACTGTGCAGCTAACTTTTAATGTGCCCACGGCCTGTCGCGGCCCAGCAAGGCAGCCCAGCGCGCGTGAGGCAGCTCGTGGCTCGGCTCTGCGATCGGCTTAACATGGAGCTTGGCTCGATCAGCGCAGCTTGCAGCTCGACTAACGGCTCGGCTCAAGGGCTCGAAGCAACATCCGGCCCAGCAGCTAACCTAAGGGGCTTCAAGCCCGAGTTAATCGAGCGGGCCGCCGAATCGGCCCATCTCGCGCCCGCAGTCCCCTCGTCGATCTGAGCCGTTCATTATGATCGGACGGCTCACCACGGAGTTCGACCGGTATAAAAGTCGGCTCGGCGCAGGGGAGGAAACCCTAGGGTTTCATTTTCTCCTCCTCCCCATTTCCGAGCAGCATCAGCCGCCACGGTGGCCAACGACTCGAGCGTCGTTGCGGTCTGCCGCCTTCTCCCCCATGTCCGGCGAGTGAGGGCTCTGACGCCGCCGACCCTTTGCATCCCTTTTCTCAAGCGCAGCAATGGCGGTCGGACGGTGACGCTGGCACCCACCACCGCCGCCATTCTCTCTCTTTTCTTCCTTTGTCCCCAGATCCAGCGCACAGCCGCCAACGCCGTTCTCTCCCTCGTCTCCGGCAAGTGAGGGCCCAGATCCAGTTGCCGGTGACTTCCGCGCGCTCGAAAGCGGCCTCGCTGGAGATCCGCGGGCCCTCTCTGCGGCGCCGCGTGCGCCATGCGCGCGCGACCCGTCGAGGGGGTCCACCGGTGCTCCACGGGCGATGGTGGCTCAAGACCAGCTTCAAGAGGCGCACATGCGCCGCGAAGGCACACGCGCGGCCTCACGGACGCTGAAGACGGCGAATCACGGGCGCAGCACAACTGCTACCCGTGGCCGTCATGACCATGTAGGTCTCTGATCTGATGCTTAGGTTAGGGTTTCTGATGTGGATCTGATTTGGGGTTTCGGGTGAGAGTTGTTTGGGTAAAAGGGCTGTGATGGCTAACTGCTACTAACCTAATAGATCTAGGCATGAAAAACCTTACTGATCTAAACTAAAACATGACTTAGCTTAAAGAAAACACCTCTGTTAGGCACTATTACGAATCAGAAGGCTTAGGGGATCTAAGCAGACTAGAGTAGGCGACTGATACCAATTGTTAGATTTAACTGATCTAACTTAGAGCATAAAACTGACATGATCATCTAGTCTATCATAGACCACACCTAGCACTTAGATCCAATACGGATTTGGAGAAACTTAAGACTTACCAGTCAGATCCATCCCTTTTGGTGGATGACTAATGAGGTGTAGGCGTTGTAAAACCGTAGAGGAAGTAGACGTGGTAGACTTGCCGTATGTTGATGCAGATTGGGACACTGAGCTTCTACGCGTTCCAGCACTCTTAGTGATTGATTAGGTCATGGTAGAAAACACAGTGACAGCTTAACTCGCGATTAAAATGAGATTAACTCTGATTAGGGAAACCTAGGGGGTTTCTCCTTAGTTATATAGTGTTGTAGACGCGGGGCCGGGCCCTAAGTGGGCTGAGTTTGCCTTCCAATCAAAGGCAACTAATAGGGAGTAGTGTAGGATCAGGATTGGGTCTAATGGCTCAATTACACATGACCGAGGTCAATTCCAACAGTCTGGTGGAATCCAGTAGACCAGCAATCATGGAGACCCTTGTACAGACAGTGCCCTGACTAGAGTAAACCAGTATAATCATTCGTGCTATTTTCCATCTGTCACAGGGTAGTTTTCTGACTTTGCTGATGATTCGTGATTGAAAGAAACTGGCTCGTACTGAAAGGCGAGGGAGCCCTCTCCAGATTTTTTTTAACGAACGGGCACGGGATTGTGCGAATTTCATTGATACATAAGAAAGCAGTCACAAAATCCGCCCAGGCGGAGGCAAAGTACATGGTCATTTTCGCAAATTTTTGAGGAATGCGAGAGGCTGGCTCCTGCTGTAACCCACGTGGAAGCCTCATTCTTTATTTTTGACAGGAGGGCTTTGGAAGCTCTCTCTAGAATTGTGTCCCATACTGTTGTTCACCTGAGAATGACCACGAGGCAAGTAAAATTCGGAGAAAAAACAAGAATGAATTTGATGAACATACAATGCCATGTGAGGTGTTTCAAAGACAGAGAACTCACCTGAAACCAAGAGACATGGTTTTGCTCCTAACACCTCTCATGCCCAGAACAAATCACATTGAACATGGTAGTCTACCATGCTTAGGCCCTTGTCAAGTATTACCATCTCACACTCGACCTTCCTACCCTGCCACTGCGAACGACTACAATGGTATGCCTCACCCTACTTGACACCGCCTTTTTATTGTGCGGTTCCGTGTGGAACGAATTTGTACAGAGCCTCAAATTTATTGTGCGGTCCCGTGTTTAAAACCCATACTATTATTTTGCATCAAATTTAGCTCTCGCTTTTGTGCAAGGAAACTTGTGTGCCCAACAAGAGCTAGGTATAGTAGGATGAACGTACAATGCCATTCTTCTCACATAACCTATTAGTCTCTGCTCTATACTGGACCTGGACGAGGAACAACCCTGCCTCAAATTTAACGAATGTTGGAATACCTCCACGAACTTGACTGTGCGTGCAGATGTGAGATGTCTGGTGGAATCCTGTAGACCGGCAACCATGGAGACCCTTGTACAGACAGTGCCCTGACTAGGCCCTGACAGGGTCTTCTATTTACTCCCAATACGTTTTAGCAAGGTCCTAAAACCAATCTTTTGGGACTTCACATTTTGGGCACAGCTAACTTACATGGCTGAGAGTTGAACACCAGGACACCACAACCGTTGTGTCTTATCGTGGTAGCCAGTGCCCAGTGGCATTGGTGCCAGAGCTCAGTATTTTCTATACAGCATCTCGTCGCATCAGTTGTAGAAGACTCGCACTTTCCTGAAGAAAGAATACGTGATTGCAACATTTGCAGAGATCAGGCACATGATTCCACAGTGGAGGGGGCAAAGTCTCAGCACGGGAAAACGATAATTCGCCGTGTGCCTCAAACTTTACCGTATGCAATTCCTCGGGCACACGACAAACACTTTCTTTGCCGTGTGTCATATTGAAAACACAAGGCAAAGTACCAGCACACGGTAAATAGACTCTTTGCCGTGTGCCCGAGGCCAAGCACACGGCAAACAATCTCCACGCCATGTGCCAATTTTTCAACACACGATAAACATTAAAAACATGCATGCGTATGCGATGGCCGTTCAAAAAATGCTGGCCGTTAAGACTTTTCTGTGTGCCTTTTCATGGCACACGGCAAACTCATAAGTTTGCTGTGTGTGTTTTCATGGCACACAGCAAACACGTGACTCTGTCGTGTGCCTGCAGGCGACACACGACAAATTAACACAAAAATATTCACTTTTGAGCTTCAAACTTTTTCTCCACCCCACATATATTACTTGGCACTCTATGTTCTAATTTGATGCATTTCTCAATTTGTTTGTTATATTTAACAAATTTATTTCATTCAAAGGATCTTTTTCGTATGGTCAAATAATGAACTGCAAGTGCATGAAATAATAGAATAAAGTGAGTCGAAAAATCATATTCGTGATACTGAGCCTAGTGTAAAGCCTTATCTAGAACTCCCTCCGTCCCATAATGGATGTCGTTATGGGATGCGTGCACCTGTTACTTTCTCAACTTTGACTCGATTTGTAGAAAAATATATGCAATTTATATCTCTAATAAATTTGTTAAGTTAGATTCAAATATCTACCTATTGATACTAATGATGTATTATAAGTATTAATATTATTTTATATATAATTAGCTAATGGTTAAAGATGTTGTTCTTCTTGGGAAGCGAGAATGACATCTATTTTGGGACGGAGGGAGTAGTTGAAACAAAATTTCAAAAATTATATTGATGAAATATTACAACAGACTTGAGGCCGAGTAGTATTTAAATTCTATAAAATTCAAACGAAGTCTGAAAATAATGAAAATTGTCATGATGTGATCCTATACCAAGTGGAGATGTGGTGAAAAGTTGAAAAGAACATTTTGCACATTTTCTGAGAACAATGATTACAAAATTGAAACACCTCACAAGAAGTATAGGTGAGATTCAAGGTGAAAGAGTTAGTGTATGTTTTTTTTAATACAAACTTTTTTATCTGATCTGATATGAAGAAAATATACATACGAAAGTTGTACAAGTTGATAAAATATAAAACTTTGTAGTTTTCAACTTTTGTATTTGAGATTGTTTAATACTTCAAAGTTTTATTATAAATTATCTAATTTGAAATCATATATTTTAAAACATTCAAATGGCATGCATGTACATAAGTTCTATACCAAGGTTAGAGAGCTCAACTCATATGTATAACTTTGAAGTTGACAATTTTGTTAGTTGAGATTGTTCAATGCTTCAAACTATCATTATAAGTTTTCCGATTTGAAATTTTAAAATTTTAAATGATCTCGGATGTAAATAACTTCTATATAAAAGTTATAGATCTTGACAAGTTCTAAAATTTGATAGTTGTTCGTTTTGTCATTTGAAATCATTTAGTTATCTAAAAATTCGTTTTATGTTTACAAAAGAAACATAAAATGCCACGTCATCAATCCAACCCTTTGAAATAGAGCTTTCCTGATGGTCCACTTCTCTCCCCCTGGATTCTCCTCTCCATCTACCGTGAGCTCTCTCCTCTCCATCATCGCTCTCTCCCGTGAGCTCTCTCGTGACTTCTCTTGCTTCTCTCTCCCAATCTCCCATGCCTCTCTTCCTCACCTTCTCTCTCCCGCACCTCTCTCCTGGCGGCGGCCTGGCCCTGACCTCGAGCCACGAGCCCGACGGCGACCACCTCTGACGGCGGCGCGGCCATGAGCTCGGGCCACGAGCTCGACGGCCACGGGCTCCAGCCACGAGCTCCGGCGACAGCTCGACGGCGCGTGAGGGCACGAGCACGCTGACCATGGCCATGTCAGAGTTGTCTTCCCTATTGTCCAACGTATATTGAGGGAAGGCTTAACTCCCA
Source organism: Digitaria exilis (assembly GCA_015342445.1). Lineage (NCBI taxonomy): Eukaryota > Viridiplantae > Streptophyta > Magnoliopsida > Poales > Poaceae > Digitaria > Digitaria exilis. The sequence goes on from JACEFO010001613.1 coordinate 2,267,483, forward strand.
GTACACAGTGTGGCACTTATGCATCTGAAAACAGAGTGATGATCAGGTAGCCCCAGATTGTCCAATAATGCATGAAAGTTCAGATTTGGACTTGATTAAAAATAATGTTTACGCTGTCCGGATGGACCAATGTTGAAAGAGCTGGCATTACCCGTATTATAAGCAACAATGTTTCCAGTTCAGACTAGCTTTCATCACTCCTGTAGGCTACAGTACAGCCGCCAGCTCTCTCGTTCCTGAAAAACGAGTATTGGAGTTCTGAGATGTCCCTGGCGACTGAGGTGCAGCCATGTCACAAACAGCTCCTGGAAAGCCTGCGAGCCGCTGCAGCATGTCTCAATGCTTAGGTGGCGCTCGTGGTATTTCTCCAATTCAGCTAGGTAGCTCATCTACAGTGACAAGGTCAGGCGAAAGCTCTGCAGATGTAGCAAGTGCTTGGAGTAAAAGTAGGGCTCGATAATCTGTAGTCACAGGAGCCCTCTGCAGCAGAATATTTTAAAGAGAAAGATTTGGTTTTGCTCCCAATGCCTCTCAAACCTACAACAATGACACTGCGATAATGTTCTCCCATGCATGCCATGGCTTCTGCTCAGAATAACATAAGAGAGAACATAATGCTCCTATAAACCACTCTGCAATGATGGTCTCACTCTCCTTTGCCCAAGCGTCTATCGTGCAGTTTCTATACATTTCTTTCCAGTTGAATTTCATTTATTCCATTGCCTGACAATAGTCAGATAATGTTTCCGATCCATTAATTGCCGGAAACATTTCCCTAGCCAAATTTTAATGCTCATATATATCCTGTCCATCAGTCCTATTAATATATGTTGGGTTGAAGTCCATCAGGCATAACACACCTTTCTAGCCACTTTTTCCTTATGGATTTCAGGTTGTAGATGCAAGGTTTTTGTATAGTCTTCATGAAAGAAGAAATCCAAGGAATTAATGAAAAAAAATATATGAACATGAATACTTTGGAAAATGTCTGACATATTTAGAAACGAGTATATATATGAAATATATGATACTTTGGAAACGTTGAAAACCACTATATGCCACATTTTCAAAACCAGTATATATACAAAATGTTACATATTTGAAAACCAGTATAAATGATCCAACGATTGTTTGACATTTTAAGATATGCTACAAAAAGAAAAACTGCATAAGACATTTACATATTTGTAGCAAGTCTGACGATCGAACCACATAACGTTCAAGAACATGACGTGACCTTGCCTTACTGAGGATGTGTTTGGTTGAGGTGTGGCTTTTGCAAAACAGATATGAGTTCTGTGGGCTATTGAAAATCTATTGTTGGTTGGGGTGTGAGAAAGCTGAAAGGTGTTTGGTGAAATAGCTGTGACATTTTGGAAACACTTATTAGTGGACCCCACATATCTCTTCGTACTCCTTTCCACCATGCTCATTGCACTTCTTTGGTTGGTTTTTTTTTGAGAAGCAAAGGCAGGTCGAAATAATACTAAATGCAGCGTTTCCAGAGATAAGGCACATGACTCTGTATTGGGTGGGGTAAAGTGTTCCCCAACAATCTTAATGTGGCACATGGGATGTAGTTGTAATAGCCATCAGTTAGGGAAGTACAGACGGTGTTATAATAACAGTCGTCTACTCGTCAAACAATAGCTAAATAGCCCATGGTCGGTGGCTTTTTGCACCAAAGTGTGCTATAAAATTTTTACTATATATATGATACTGTAAGTTTAGGTGCAAACATAAATATTTGAGTTAAATGTCACTCACTAGAGAGTATTTGTTCCGGTCATCTCAGCCCACTGGCACTGCACTGGGTTTGGTCCTGGCACAGGAAGGGCTCTTGCCATAGCTAATTGAACCACCATTTTCTTAGCACCATGTAGCAGTAGCTCTGCGGGTACGATGACGTCCACAATGTCTTCTGAAGCAGAGCCCCAGGCTGCAAGTAAACTTACTACCACATGAGTGATGACAGCCATCTGCCGCACCAATTTCCTTAGACTAAGAGGAGGGAACAAGTCAGATTTAAGACAAATAAAAATGAACAAAAGAGCCAAATTTTATTCTTTTCCAAAATAAAGAGAGGATCGCACTAAAGTGGTGATATAGGTTTGTTCCCAATACCCCTCTAGTGTATAAAGCATGGGAGAACATAATCGGAGATTTTTGTTGTGGGCATAAGGGGTATTGGGAGTGAACGATACGAACGATGAAGCATCAAATTAACCATTTGCTTGTAACATATTGAAAAACTATCTGCAGAAAACTCAGCATGAATGTGTGACAAATTTATTTTGATTGTCATGCTCATCCATCTACATCTATCTACAAGGATGGTCATGTCTGGGTCTACAGTGGATCATATGAAACCATGAGTAATGTCTGTTGATACACTAAGTTTTGTCAGGCACATTGTCGTGATGCAGAGGCACTCCAGTAGGATGTCTGGCAGATCCATTGTATTCCTTAAAATTGGCTACCGCCTGGAAGCCTGACAATGAACTGCTGATCATTTGGGTTTCATAGCATTTGCAGACAATCCTAACAAAGTACATTGTAAATTAAAACAGTTTAAACCCTAAATCCAACTGGAGTATGTGGCATAGTGCTTCCTCAAACATGCCTTGAAAGGTATACCTCTCCGCTGGAAGCACTTGTTGAGCTACATGTTGGGTGCAAAAGTGCAGACCACTGCAACGCGGTGGAACATAGAAATTGTCCAGCATCCATAATAAGGTAAGCAGAGAGCTCTTCGGCTGCGCCAAGTGCTTGGAAATTGTGAAGAACCTAACAAAAGCGAAAAGAAGATCAGCAAGAAAATCACTTAATCTGAACCAGAATTGGGCAAGCTGTATTCTTTACTGATGAACAATGAACCGATACAAGGATTGCTAGGGACACGATCTAGCTGCAACTACTTAATCTAGAGACTGACTGGTTCTTCATCGCATATATAACCCAATTCAGATCCTCATTGAGGCGTATGTACCCATTAGCAAAATTTGATTAAAAATAAAGTAGTTTATCGTCCGAAAACAGGTAATCAAAACGATCGTGCTCTTTTTTATGTCCACCGTTGGATAAAAGATGCACCATCATCTTCGTAGTCGACAACTTGTGCTCTTATTAGCTGGTATCACTTGTTCGGCAATAGAAATGAATCTTCTGAATGCTCTAAATGGCAACAGCATGCACAATTGCTGAGCCTGACTGTCTACAGTCATGCTAAACTTGAGTGAGGACATCCCTCTCCCCTCTGAAGTGCCTCTTGCCTGAAACTGTGACATGGTTTTGATCTCGTTTCCCCTATACCTCTGAAGCCCTAAAAATTCTTCTGGTGCTTTGGTTTCGATCCAGAATATCAGCCCATGACAGTAACTTCTTCCACTCGTTCCCTTCCTGTGCTTCCCTCTAAACAGTACAATGCTTTGTTAGTCTTACATTGCTACGAACATATGTGCAGCCAAAGCCCAAAATGCATGACCCTCCCCTGTGCCTGCTTTTGGTTCGCGCAGGTTCAGGGTGACAATGGCCTATATTTTATATTCAATGCTTTTCTTTTACATGGAGGACTATACCGGGTATTCAAACAGAGGTGCCTTTCTTTTGGCTCTCAGGCTGCTTCATATATGTTCCCACGGTACCCTCCGGCCTCCAGGTGCCCACATGTGGGCATTCAAGGCTCTGAATAATTGAATGTGGTTTGGGAGCACCACACCGTTCCCCTCGTCACATAGCCCGCAAGGTTTCATCCCCTCTTGTTCTGATCCATTGAACTCCTTGTCTAGTTGCCATTCGTTCATCTTCTCCTGTTCCTCATTTTTCGTACATTGGCTTTGATTTCCTTTTGCTGCCCACTGTTACTACTGAATATGTTCGTGAGATTTAACCATTGTGTGGGACCAAACTAGGTGACCAGGGGTGAATGTCCCTATTGACACACAAACACACCTTTCTTCTAATTGCCAAGGTCACACACGTCAGCTGATGATGTGAGGAACAATTATGCAGTCTCACAGCAGCATGAATTCTTAGATCAATGCGGAAGCAATACAGAGTTACAGACAACGAAGCATGAATTCTTGCAAAACATTTTTCAAGCTCAATCATTACTGATTGACAATCGATACAGGAAGCCAACGAGATACTATGCTAAAAGAGAGATTACCAAGTACAATGATTGTCTGATGATTATCAAGTATTGAGGGATAGCAACGTATCACAAGAAAAGAGCAAAGTGCTCACCCGCACTTACAATTGCACATGAAGCCTGCCAACTGGGCCTGATGCTACATGCGACTGCTTTACTGTTTGAGCGTGGATCGCTGCAAGCTGTTGCTTCCGAGCCGCACCAGGCCGATCGCTGGAGCTGGGCTGCTATGCTCACGAACGTACGTACCCTCTGTTCCCAGATGAAAAAGCTGCCGCAGAATAGAGAAGGCAAGGCAGGAACAGAAGAACAAGAGTGCTACTTCAATTCAAAAATAGTTTCTCAAGACTCAACGATTTCAACAGAAACTGCAGCCATAGATATGTCACAGCAATCTCTAAAAGATCTGGGAAGAAGTTCGAAAAAGCCTCAAGATAAGCTAACGAATTTTAAGAATTCAGAAACACTAGCACAAGGACCAGATGAGAACAAACAACAAATCCGAAAGATTTACTTAGAAATCTGCCCCAAAAGCTCCCAAGTTTGCCGAACAAAAAATACTCCGAAAATCATCTGAAATGGGAAGAATGGGAGGGAACCAAGAGCACGAATCCAGGACTCAACGAGGACATGGATTAAAACTTCAGGTTATCATTCTGAAACGGCTAGGAAGCCACCCTCTTTTATCTATCCAAGAACAAAAATGAGGAGAGAAACCTTTCATTCGCAAAATTTGTTGTAAGAAAGGCCATTTCACATTGTCATATGCTTTTTCAAAATCTAATTTGAGAATTACTCCATTTGTCTTTTTTCTATGTAACTCATGAATTGTCTCATGTAAAATAACCACTCCCTCAAGAATATACCTCCCGGGAAGGAAATCTGTTTGTGAGGGCCTAGTTACTTTCTGAGCCACTAAGGAAATATGGTTAGTAAGCACCTTTGTACAAATATTAAATCGTACATTCATAAAACAAATAGGTTTATACTGTTGGATTTTGATTGCGTATGCCTTTTTAGGGAGCAAAGTAATTACCCCAAAATTAAGACTCGAAGCGGTAAATTTCCTTTGTGGAACTCGCCAAATAGACTCATTAGATCAGATTTGATTAAATCCAGAAGTTTTCGGGTAACTCTGCAAGAAAACCGTCTGGTACATATGCTTTATTGTGTTCTATTTGAAAATTGCCTCTTTAATCTCATTTTCTAGGAAAGGGTATGAAAGAATTTCATTTTCAATTTATGAAACTTGTGGAATCTCCTCCGTTTGTGTTTCATCTAGTTAAAATGATTTTGTTCTCGCGAACCAAACAAACCTTTATAGAAGTTTGTAATGTAAGTTTTAAGGTTTTTCTCCCCACTATATAGCACCCTCATCTTGTTCTAACTGATTAATTCTAGTTTTTCGATATCTATCATTTGCCCAAAGTTGGAAGTATTTTGTATTATCATCTCCCTTGAGTAACATAGTTGCTTTTCATCATTGTAGCCAATACAACTCTTCTCTTTAGGCCATGTTCAGATTCCCAACTATTCACTGTTCATTCCAACTTTTCACTATTTATTTTAACTTTTTACTATTCCTTCCTCACAAAACACATTTCCCAACGAATGCTACAGTGTTTTTCTTATGCTACAGTGTTTTTCTCTACAATCTAAACACACCCTTAAGCAACTTCGCTAGCTCTCCAGAAAGACAATGTTTATACTCCATCTCATGTGGCGATTATCAGCTTTTCTATCCAACACATCTAAATTATTGTAAAGCATTTGTTTCTTCTTCTTATTTTCACCCACTTGGTTTTTGGCCCACCCTTTAAGATGCCTAGGTAGAGATCTAATTTTATTTTTACATTTCTGCATAGACGATGCCCCTCGATTTTCTTTCTGCCACACTGAAAATATATCAGTTGCAACCCCCTAGTTGAAACCCAAAAAAAATATATCAGTTACAATTCTATATGGAATCTCTTTGTTAGACATAAAACCACCCCTTCACCTCATAGCACATTAGTGGTGGTTTAGATGAGAAAACCACCAAGGTCAGACATCAGTTTTGTAGGTTCACCAACTGTTCCACGTAAAAGAATGGCTCATTGAACTTCAGGAGTTAGAGCTCCCTGCGGCGCGAACAACAGTGAGCAAACATATGGTTATGTTCCCTACACCTCTCAAACCCAGAACGTGGTAGCCAGACTTAGCTCTATGCCTCTCTTTTTTTTTCATTATATGCTTTGGCTCCTATCTGGAAAATAAGAGGACGGAAATTAAATTCTGGCTTTCTTCCTTTGAACCCTAATCCTGTGAGCGACTACAAACCACTTTAGCGAAATAAATTGTGGCTCTCTTTCTTTGAACCCTACCCCTCTGAACTACTACAATTCACTCTGCTCTGTTCTCCTTTTCATTACCAGGTTCTGTTGGAGGCAATTTTATGACGCGCAGTCCTCAATGGATTTTGGCTGATCCATATATAGCCTGACCAGAGTGTGATGATGGTTCCATTAATTTCAAACCAGTTTTCACCAACAAATTTTAATTGCTTGTGGGGGTCGACAGCGCAACATGCATGATGGTCCTTTGAGGCTGCTTTTTTTCTATCATGCATTTAAGCTGAGAGTCGTGATGTTCTACTGTTTTCATGGAAAAGAAATACGTATGGCGAATGCATTATTTGCCAAGGATAGGAGTCAAGTCCATGTTTTTGTCGTAATCCATTTGATCTGAGAATAGTTTAGAAAAAATGTGTTTTGAATTGTTAAAAACTGACTTCCACTGTTACAACAAAATACTGAATGGTTAATACGGTACTCATACAGTGAGAACTTAAACGTCTAGCTTGTGTCAGATAAATGATGTACTAACCAGCCGCCTCTCACACGTTGTCACTAGAGGCAAAAATTCCTCAACTGTTGGCTTGGTTAGGCCAAGGGGCAAACCCAAATATGTGAATGGTAACTTTCCAATTGAACAACCAAAGTTCTGAGCCATGAACTCATATTTCTGTGTCTCCATATTTATAGGAACCAATAGACTTTGAGTACTGCAAATGTTTGTAGAAGGGTTTTGAGGTGCATTAGCTGAGAAAGACATCCCTCCATTATGATTAATGTGTCATCAGCATATATATTGCAAGACTGTGAAATCCTGGCTATATGCTAAAGGAATTGGAAGCTGCAGAAGATGGTTGTCCTTTGCATTATTGAGAACAGTGTGTAACAAATCTGCAGCCAGGACAAAAAGAAGTGGAGATAAAGGATCTCCTTGCCTAACGCCTCTGCGACAGTGGAAAGTTTTACTAGGGACTCTATTATGCAAAATTGATGAGGTACCTGATGAGAAAATCATCTGCATCTTGGACAGCCATAAATCACCAAAACCTTTATGCTTCATTATTTCCAACATTGCTTGATGCTCTATTTTATCAAAAGCTTTCTCAAAATCAAGCTTCAAGATGACAATCTTCTTTTTAGATCTCTCACATAGATGCAAATACTCAAAAGCCCTTGCAAGACAATCCTAGATGGTTCTACTTTAAATGAATCCATATTGGTTTTTGTGAACTAGTGATATAATAACTTTATGTAGTCTACTAGCCAAAAGCATGGTAATAATCTTTCCTAGTATATTCTAAAGGGAGATTGGTCTAAAATCAGAAGCCTTAGTGGTGAGTCCACTTTAGGAATTAAGGTCATGAAGTATCCATTTATGCTTTGCAATAGATGTCTCCTTAAAAAAAGTCCCACATAAAGCATAAAAATCATGCTTTATAATTGGCCAACATTTCCTGACAAAATAAGTGTTGAAAAGAGAGAAGACGAGCTACAACTTGATCAATTTCCTGACAAAAACATTGTCCAGAGGAAGATGAGCTACAACTTGATCAATTTCCTAATGCGTGAAGGGTTCTTCCAAACTAGAGAGATCATGCAAATCTGGAAAGAGAGAATCTAAATTAAAAAAAACATGCTTTGATACTCCAGAACCCCTAACCTATTCTTATATGCTTCCCAAAGAATATATGCATTGACTGCATGATTCTCTTGCAAGGTGCCATGATCACCCTCCAGACTAGAGATTCTTTTAACTCTATGCCTCAAGGTAGCATTAGCATGAAAGAACTTTGTTCCCTCATCTCCGAATCTAACCCAATTGATAGTTTCCAATATATTTTTTATTCCTTCAAAATGGAGATAAGTTTCTGTGCCAGAGCCTCCCGATTTGGCATTGTTGGAGCTTGATCGTATTGATCTTTGTCAATCGCTGACACAAACGACTCCTGCCAATACAAAATGGCAGCACCGTAAATCTGTATTCTTTGTTCACAAGACTACGAGAGTAGAAAAAACTTGCTCCTCATCATACTGTTCCAGTGATGATTGTAATGTCAATTATTCTTGGGTGAACACTACTGGTGGATCTGCACATGTTATCCTACCCATGAACCAAGCAATCAGAGCACTCTGAACTTTTCAGATCGATTTGTTGTAGAAGAAGGTTGTTGGCCAATCTCAGTTATCTTGACTAATCAATGGCTATAACAACACTAGAAGAGGGGCCAAAAGCCCATTTAGTACCGGTTATGCAACGGGTATTGCATTCCCGGTACTAAATGGGCTGCTCATTTAGTACCGGTTGCAACAACCGGTACTAAATGGGCCCTCCGCTAGAAAAAGGAAATTCCCAAGGCTTTGTGCCCCCGTGGGGTCTCGCCTCGCGCATAGCCCCCTCAACAATCCCACCTACGCAACACATGTGATTGGGAGATGGAAGCTATCCTTTTAACTATTACGGATGGACCATTTAGTACCGGCTCATAACCATTTAGTACCGGCTGATGTTACGACCCGGTACTAAATGCCAAATGCCACAATTTAGTACCGGGTCGTGTTACGAGCCGGTACTAAATGGACGGGGGGGCCTCGGGAACCCCCGGGACCATTTAGTACCGGCTCGTAACACCAACTGGTACTAAATGGTGTCATTTAGTACCAGTTGGTGTTACCAGCCGGTACTAGATGGTCCAATTGGCCTCGAGAACCGCAGGGACACGTTAGTACCGGGTTTTAAGACAACCGATACTAACGCTAGAGCGACGAATGCTCGATTCTCTACTAGTGCAAGATCCTCTTTATTTTAAACTTGCTTTGTAGGTCCGAAATTAACATTTTATTAATAATTCCTCCTTTTAGGGGAGATGAAGAACGGACGAAGGCAGTCAAAACAGAAAGGGAATTGCCGCCGCGCTGCGCCCGCAAGCAATGCCGAAGAAATAACGGTTGCACGTTACGTACCATTCATTCGAGTGTTGCACAGGAGGTGATACCCTTCAACGTCTATCATCACTGTTGCTTGACCCACATCGCTTCTCAGCAATGTCTGCCCTGTGCTGGGACGGACAAATTCCAAACACAGAAGTCACTCATACAAAGTGACTACTAAGTGCAATTTATTTAGCAACAAATTTAATTAATAATTTCGTAATGCACGGCCGAGGAAAATGCTACATTGCTATCCTCTTCAATGGTAATTAATTTGTGAACCCGTGGGTTTTTTTTGTCTTGATTGCATGTTGATTTATAACTGATTGGGAATGGAACAAGATACCTAAATCTTAGTTTGGTTCTGCATACTTCACCTCTAGTAATGTACTGGGATCACGAACCTCATTCTGGATGAATTATCCCGAGTTATCATCCCGAAAATTGTTGGTTTATGTTTCAACGTCTTAACCCAAAAGATAAATAATTTTGCATCACGTGCGTCTCTGCTAGTAAAGTAATAATAATTACTAGCTCGAAATATATGAGTGATAATTTTGGTTTGTGCCAGAAGGTCCTCCTTGATGCTTTTAAGGCGAAGGAGAATCATTCTCTTCGCTGATTTGGGATCAATAATGATAATGATAGCCTATCTACTCGAGCAAATCACATGTCTGCCAGCAAAAGACTAACACGCACATCTAGCATGAATAATATGTGGCCTCGCTTCTACCTTCAAGAGAAAGGGAAATTACTAAATGGAGAAAATCCGTATCTGTTTTGGAAAACTTTTAGATACTTCATCCGAGACGGATCGAATTAAGTTCCATGGGTTATTTTTGTCATGTAATGCTACATATCCATCGAAATACCATATAGCATAGAAAAACAACTTTTTTTTTTGTAACAAATCCCACTTTAACAACCCGAAACGGGAAACGTCAGGGTCAACCAAGAACAGCCGCCCTGCCGGCCGGCCAAGAAGCTGAGTCGCGCACACGTCTGCCGCCGCCCGGCCGCCCGCGCGCGTCCGTCCGTCCTCAAAGTGCCAAAGATTGCCAAGTCATTGCGCCCCCAAATCCTTTCCCCTCCCCCCTGCGGACCAAGCCTCGGCGACCTTCCGACCATGGCAGCCTCCTCCCTCTGACCCCGCCGCCGCCTCGATCCATGAGACTTCCCGATCTTGCCGCGGCCCGAGGATGTCCCAGCGCGACGTCGACTACAGGTGATTTCGGCTGCCCCTTCCCTCTGTCTCGCCTTCAATTAATCCATTCTTTGGTTGTCTTGGTGTCGATGGATTGGAAGCAGGAGTCCCGGGCCGGTTCTTGCCTGCAGGTCCAGGTCTGGGTGAATCCGGGTGAACCATGTATGCTATTGGATGATTGAATTCGGTAGGATGTCCTGGGGGTTCCTTGCTTTTGGAGTGGAAATCTTGGTGTTGTCCTGTTAATGCTTAACCCATCGTGTTAGGTAGATTGATGTGCGATTGGCCCATCTGATTACTCTGTTCTGCTTGCCTGGTTGACAATTGGGTGTAGTCTTTGCCTGATGAAATGATTCTTTGTTTTAGTGCGCTTTGTATGCCGGCCAGGATAGAAGTAGTTTTGGAGATGTACTAACAATATTTGTTGCTGCAATGTCTACCTGGGTGTCCATACATTTGGTAGTGCCAAATAAAGAGTCATACTGCTGGACTTTGGGGGACAACTCTAATTTTTGGATGCTCTGGTGAGCTTATCCACGCAACGGTTTCGTGTATTACCGGAATGTGTCAGGACTCACCTTGCAAAATCCCATTTCTAGCCTGCTACACGTGAGCTTGCTGACGTGACCGTGTGCAACTGAGAATTTGTGTTGTCGCGGAGCAGGCGAGCAGCTGCTTCAAACTGAATAAAAAGCTTGGTGCAGTTGCAGCATAGGTCTTTTCCGTTGTCGGATTACAGTTAGCAAATGGAAAAGTGCAATTATCTATTTTGACTTAAATGCTCATCGATATCTGCAGTATGTGGTTTGTTTATATTTTGACTTAAATTATCTATTTCTATAATGGTCGAAGTCTTAACAATTTCCACCTTATATTTGCAAGTTTTACTGCAACCAATGGAGACATTTTCAATCATAAATAACATTATACTTTCTGTGTAATATACTAATATGCTAAAAAGCAATCATTTATATTTTGTTCATCGGCAGCAAGAAAAGTAATTTCTATAGATAGGTAAGCGGTTAAGCGCTTTGTTGAGGTTTTCTACAATACAACATTAACGGCACTGAATTTTTATTTGCAATACTATTGACTGCCATCTTGATTGGTCGAATGTTTTTCGAATGCAATACCACATTATACGCGTGCGTGCCTCTCATTCTATTCAGCAAGTTCTTTTTTTGTGTTTTTGTTGTGTTTTTCTGACAAAAATTACATGTCTATTGACAGCTGTGGATCTTGCGGATACCCTCTAAACCTTTCATCTTCTAATCGAAGCACATCTGAAGTAGGCTCCTCATATAAGAAATCTCTGAAGAAAGGGCTAATTTCATTCGTTTCTGTTGATCTCAGCCGATTTACTCAGGTAGACGAGATATCTTGCTTTCCCCTCACCTTGCGAGGTTACAGACCGAAAACTAAGCTTCTTTGCCGGAAATGTGGAGCATCTATTGGCTATGGATATGGTGAGCCAGCTGTTTTGTGTAGTTTTGACCCGGCAAGTTCATCCTCGTCAGGTACATCCCAGAAGTATTCAATAAAGATCCAAGCTCTCCAACCTTCAGACGCAACTCAATAATCTCTAATTTCAATCAAATATGGAAAGAGAGACAATGGATGTCAGCTTAGAAAACTGCATCTGTTACCTGTCTGATGATTGCTTGCTTTCTGTATTTAACAAGCTTGAAAGTGAGTTGGACAGGGATGCTTTTGGTTTAACTTGCAGGAATTGGTTTAAGGTTCGAAACATTGGTCGGAAATCATTAACATTCCATTGTTCTTTTAACCCTACACTAGATAAGGAGCATGCCAATTGCATCCCGAAGATATTGTCCCGCTCACCTTGTCTTGAGAGGATATCCCTTGCTGGGATTGCAGAGTCACCAGATTCAGCTCTGAACGCTCTGACAATGTCTGGATCATCTCTGCGATCCCTTTCATTGTACTGCTGTTCTGGTATAACAGATGATGGTCTAGCACAGGTTGCGATTGGATGCCCAAATTTAGTGGTTGTTGAACTACAAAGCTGCTTTAATATTACAGATGTTGGATTGGAAAGTCTTTCAAAGGGCTGTCATGCTTTGAAGAGTCTAAACCTTGGTTCTTGCATCGGCATTTCAGATCGTGGTGTTTCTGCAGTCTTCAGCAATTGCTCAAACATTTGCACACTAATCATTACAGGTTGCAGACATGTATCTGGTGTTGGATTCAGAGGTTGTTCAAGCATGCTTCGTTATCTCGAAGCTGAATCTTGCATGCTTTCTACAGATGGTTTGTTAGATGTAGTTAGTGGTGGTGGACTTGAGTACCTAAACTTGCACAAGTTAGGAAGCTCAACTGGGCTGGATGGCCTGGGTAGCCTTGCCTTTGCTAAAAGTCTCCGCATTCTGAATCTCAGGATGTGTCGCTACCTGACAGATGATTCTGTGGCAGCAATAGCCAGCGGGTGCCCATTTCTTGAGGAGTGGAACCTTTCTGTCTGTCACGGGGTGCATTTACCTGGTTGGTCTGCAATCAGGTTGTATTGCAACAAGCTTAGAGTTCTGCATGTGAACCGCTGCCGAAATATCTGCGAACAGAGTTTACTGCTCCTCTGCAATGGCTGTCCGCGCCTTGAAGTTCTGCACATAAATGGTTGCATCAAGATTACCCACAGTGGCCTGGCTTTATTTACCGTTTCCAGGCCCGATGTGAACCTAAGGATGGATGAAGTTTTGTCCATTGGTCCTTCCATTGAGAATTTGTTCCGGATGCAATAATTAGAGATTGTAACTAGATTTTCTAAGTTTGGGCTTACAAGTTTGAGCCCATCTTATTAAAAGCGATTGGTTCTTCAGTCATTATGATGTGCATTATGTATGCTCTGCGGCATACTTATTTGTTCGCTGTAAGATATCATACTTGAGGATGTTGTGAAATGAACAGTATATTTCGATACAGATGAGTTGAATTTATGTAAAGTGTACTTTGGTTAAACGTGCTCTGGCTGTGGTTTCCTTGTGAAACAGATTGCTTTTGCTTCTGTGTTTTAAAATGGAATGGCAGGAGTTCTGCCCTATCAATTAAACTTGCTACAAGGCTTGATTGTGGCCGAGAAGGGCCATGTTGATGTGAACAACCAGAAAACTGTGAGGCCTAGCTGAGCCAGCTCCTGTAGCAGAACCCATATAAAAATGAGTTGTGCTTTAGTGCATGTTTGGTTGCAGTCTTGGAGAAATTTTGCCTGGCCTGGAGCAACCCTGAGATCTGCCTATATGTTGTTTGGTTGGGACCCTGACTTCTTGCCTGCTCCAGGCGGCCGGTCCTGGCCCAGTCATTAAACAATGTGTCTGGCTCCAAGCCGAGCCGCCTGAGAAGATTCCTCGCTAATTAATGCATGTCTCTTGGATTTTTGTTCTCGGGCAAAAAGCTTCAACCAAACGACCTGTTAGTGCTTAGCCTTAACTGACCCTTAAATCCCGTTGGCAACAGTGTATTTTTGTTCAGGAATGATGCCCAATCGATATCCTGGCCTTTTCTTGGAAATCTTTTGATTGCGACACTGTGCTCATTTGGTTAGCCCCAATTTCAGCTCTTTATTGAACCACACAACATTTAAATCGACTCGTAGAATACTAAATTAAATTCTATCGTATGTTTACATCTGTGATTTCAGCTCTTTGCCATTTCATATCATGGTTATATGACGACAGCTGAGCGATGCCCTGTTTGTGCTCTCAAAAGCTACGATCTCCATTAGTTTCTGCAGAAATCGACCAACCGTGGTCCCAAAGCTAAACATGATCCATATTGAAACAGATGCAAGATTCTTATCAGCATTAGAAATTATTATAGAGAAATTGATGTTCTTGCTTCTATTTTGTAGTTTTCACTTATGAATTATGATTTTACCATGTTTTTCACCTATGTGGATTTTCCCTTGCAACTCAGAAGTCAATCTATATTTGCCCCTGGTCTTTGCGCATTTGCACTTATTTTAGCCTTTGACTATGGGCAAAATCACATCAACTTGTGAATAGTAGGGAAATCACAAAGTTAAAAAAAAGGACAAACTTATAATTGCGCTGCAAAGTAAGGACAATAACACAAATACCCCATGTGTATTTCCTACCAAAGAACTTGCACAATACAGCAGAGTTTACGTATAGTTCTGCACCAGTACTTTGCACAATACATCAAACATTACAAATAGCTATGCATCAGTAATTTGTACAATACAACAAACTAGACAAAAAGTTCAACACAAATACTTTATACAATACCACAAACTGAACAGATAATGCTGCACCAGTTTTTGCAGGAGTGCCCTGACCTACGTGCCTAATATGGAGTTGCTACCTGAACATGCAGCAGCACATGGAACATCCCTTACTTGAACTTTTAAAACATGTGATCTGGTGGTTTCTAGTATATCAAGGCATTCCTGAAGGTCAGCATCGTTTCCTAGGATCACCCATTCATCCTCATCGTCTCTGTACTTGAGTTGAAATGTGCCAATTGATATCTTCAGCCGCCTAGCAATTTCATCAAGCAAATGATGGTACCTCATGGATGGCAGCAACCTGAACCTCACGGCGTCATCCTTGTAATTGGCCTTCAATTGGCCTTCACAGTGACGGGCATAACTTCAACTACCCATTGAGTGGGACTCATCTCATGGAAGAAGCAAAACAAAAATATATGGAAGCTGAAAAATAGACTAGCGACAATGGAATCAAATGAAAGCTGCAGGTATGAACCTAACATAAGCACATTGAAGTTTCGTAAAAAGATCCACCTTGCTTTCAACACCTGTACAGACAGTGCTTTTACATACATTGTTTAACGTCTGCTTGTTGCCTCAGCTTGTCAGTTAGAATGGCCATCGGAAGCAGGATCGATCCTGAAACGCATATAATGTCGACTGGTAAGAAAATAGTAGCACCACTAATTCATTGTAGAGCATTTGTCAAGCATTAGCATGTTTTTCAATTACCAATGCCAAACTATGCATTGGAAAACAATCATGCATAACCCTGGTGAACTTAAAAGAAATATAACTTAGACGTAGTCATGTATATCAGTTACGGAGAATCAGCTCATCATAACACAAGGTCCTGAAACACAAGGACTATACTGAATCTTGCAGCAAGATGCACACAGGCAATAACAGGCTAGAAGATTGCTCACAGGAAGAGAGATGCAAATGATCCCTAGAGGACCACAGTTCGCAGTACATATATCAAGCAAGAGCCAAAACAAAATGAATCAGAATTGAAAATCAGACTGACAGTAATGGGTGGGTTGCCAAAAATAAACTGGAATTAACTTGGATTTAGCTAGCCCTGACCTCTCCTATACTGCAAAAAGACTGAATGTTTCATAGCATTTTGCTGAGCATCTACTCATCGCTTATAGCAGTATGTCAAGCTCGTCAGTCAGAACAGGCTTTAGGCAGCAGGATCAATCCGTGAAAGGGACATCAGTTCACCACGTGAAAAGGATCAAAAGCATGTAATCAAAGGAAATTGTGTCTACCAAACAGCAGCCAGCATGCCCTGGGCTCTCGAAACATGTGGACACGAGCATCAGTATGCAACCCTATACTACAAGTCATAGAATGATATGGCAGTGTGTAATGAAGCATCTTCAAAGTGATACAGGTAAGGGTTCTCACCCTTTTCGTTTCCCCATTAAATCTGCAATTCGAATCCAACTCCCGAACAAATCATGCACCGATCGGTTCCTGGCTCCGTCGAATCAGCTCAGCATTACGAAGCAGTAAAAATACCTCACCTTGAGGAGCACTGTATCGCCGGGAAGAGCTGCAGCTGCCTCTCCATGGTGTCCGTGTACAGACGACGAGATTTTTCATCGTTGGTGGCGGTTCGGCGACTTCTTCTTCTCCAAGATCGCCGTCGGGTAGTCCTTTCCCTTCCTGCACACGCCATCCACCGAAAACCCATCACCATCCGCAGCATTTGAACGAACAATTGAAGAAGCAATTGTGCATAGAACAAACAGAGGCGTCCCCCCAAATCTTGATTTGCATAAGGCAGCATCAGGGCGGGAACAGGATTGGAGCGACCCACCTGCCGCTCCTCCGCGCTAGACCCCACGCCGCTGCTCCCGCTCCAGTTCCTCCCGACCCACCTGCCGCTCCTCCGCGCTGGGTCCACTCGACAAAGGCGCGGGTCGTGCGAACTCTGCTGGCGCGGGCTTCTTGGGCTTGGCGCTCGAGGAGGTGGACGGGGACGGCGAGGGCGGCGCCCTCTGGGGCAGTGGTGGCGAGGCCAGACACGGCGCTGCTCCGAATCTGTGTCGTCGGGGGCACGGGGAGAGGGAGATGTGTGACGAATGGAAACTGAATCCTCTCCGCCTCGCCCACGATCTATCAGAAATCGAATGGATGGTGGAGAGCAACCGTCCGATGAAAAAAAAAGCAAACGGGGGAGGTGGGAAGTGGAGCTCGTAACTCACTCAGCCAGGTGGATAGCCCGTTCGGGTCCGATCGGGGGTGCTCGTGGTTTGGACTCGGGTACCGAATAGTTATTGAGTACCCAGGTTAGGATATAGTATTACTATATATATATGGGGGATATTTTTGTATTGAAATAATTTGTTTAACCTAAAAAATATTTTAAAAAGAAAATATAGTCCAAACATGATCGAGTGTGGTTTACTTTTGAAGATATAACAAACACAGTGGTGTGATCAGAATTGTATTTGGATGATTTATTTGTGGCTAATTGCGTCGGAGACACGGATGGAGACACAAATTAGGAGACACATAAGTGGCAGCCCTCTGCCCATACCAATCTGGTTTGGTTTGTCCACGTCGGCTGGGCAGTCCGTTTTCGTTTATCTCTTTACTTTTCGTTTATCCCCTCGGCTGCCTTCTTCCACTCGTGACCCTTCTCATCCAGAGCTTAGCTCACGAGCAAGCGAGAAAAAACAAGAGAAGGCACACACCGGCTGATGCGGCTGGCGGTGCTCTGGGCGCACCGGGCCAGAGCGGCGCACAACCTGCGCTGCGCCTGCTACGGATGCTCCACCGCCATGGCCACGGCACGTAAGTTGGAAGACGAGGAAGACGACGCCGTATACAGCTACGGCGGCGCCGGCCAACAGAACGTACGTGACGCTGAGTTCCTGCGGCGACTATGAGGAGCTTTTTGAGCGTGGCAGCGGTGTGCCGCGCGAGCACGGCCGGCTCCGTGGCAGGCGAGGACGTCGGGCTGGACGTGATGGCTGAGGAGCTGATTCAATTTTTTATTAGCTATGCTATGAATCAATCGATTCATACTTTGCATCGATTCATCAATCTCCTCCATGGTTCGAGCTCAGCGGTCAGCTCCACCTGATCTGATCTCGTTCTCCCGGCTTTGAATCGATGAATCACTACAGGCCCCGCACTTCGCCCGGCGGTCGGTCGCTGTTGCGGAAGAGGGTAGATGGCTATGCAGTGACTGGCAAAGGGACCGACGGCCCGACGAGGTTTGACATCTGACGTGGACGCCAGCTAGGATACAAAACCGGGTTGGGGTGTTTTTTGTCCGGTTTGAGGAGATTGAGGGTGTGATTTAAATGGTTTTATAGATGAGGGTTGAAATTTAGACTTTTGATAGAGTTCAGGGGTATTCCTTCTTTTAATGTGGGCACGGGTGTTTCTCCTTTCTAGTCTAATTTGAAAATTTCCCCCGATGGTGATGCATCCAATAAAATGTTACATCAACAAGGAATTATGAATAAAGTAAACATATACCATGTGTTAGTATGTTCGCACACAATGCTCCAGCCTCCAACATGTGGTAGCCCTGGCGTGCACACAACACCAGACCCCCCTTGCGCATCATGCTCCTTGGCTAGGATGGCTGTTTGTCCCATTATCTTTCCGACTGACTTGAAAGGGCCACCAAGGATGCGGTCATGAATCTGCTTGCAGACAGCTAATTATCGGCTTGGTACGCAATGGGTTTATTAGGGCCGGTGATCATAGAATCAGATTGACTGAGGATGGTCAAGGGCTCAATGCTGTACGGCGAAAGGAGGACAAGTCCGAGCTTGGCTTTATCATGGCCGAAGTCAAGGAACATGCTCAGCTGTGGGAGAAGTGGAAAGTATAGTGCAGGTGAAATTAAAGGAGATTGTAACCAGTTTGCAAATGAATTTGCTAAGTTAGCTACGAGGAATGTTCATCACACTGCGGTTCAGCTATATAAGGCAGGTGCCTGCTGCGTGCTCAACCTTGTCAAAACACATTCCTTGTCTTTCTATTTAGTAAAGCGCTCTTTCAGCCACAAAATAATATGTTACAAAACTAATAGCCTAGATATGTTCTGAAATTAGATGCAGACATACTCGATGCAAGGTAAGTACTGCTTTAGATTGTGGCCACACTTAAATTAGCCCGGTAGGATTACATGATAAAATTTGCCAGGTTGTGTTTAGTTCACCCAAAAATTCTCCGAAAATACACTGTTCACCGAAAAACACTATAGATGAATAGTGTTCTGTGAGTGAGAGGGATGGAATTAATAAAGAAAAGTTGGATTAATAGTATTTTTTTTGTTGGAAATTTTTTGTAACTAAACGGGCCTTATTAGGCATTTACGTTGGACAAGACCAAACATTAACGACCAGATGCAAAAGAGTGAAAATAGTACGCATTTGAATAGAGGAAAATGGACAAAGACCAAACCACCTTTCGGATGCATGCATCTGTTTATTTGCATGCATGTAGGACAGGCTCACGACATGTCCACATCCATATAGCTTCTACAATCGTCTGGAAATTCACACATGCATTTGTAATGGATTTTTCAGGAAATGAAATACACAGATCCATCGGATACTGAAGCAAAGTGATACAAGTATGTCCGGAGATTAACCAACTGATTGCTATATACTTGCACATCGCGCGATGAAACCGCGTTAAATGCAAGTTCACCATATAACAAAAGTTTATTGAAGGGGCAGTGGAGAAGTTGACCAAGGCACCCATTGACTATAGTGTCATGTTTGTGGGTCGAATTCGTGATCACTAATCGGCAACAGGAACGGATACGTAGACCTTTTCAGGATATTTTTCATATTAATTATGTGAGCTTGTCTGAACTTCTAACTAGAACGCATATGCCGGGGAGTGGCGTACTAGTGGCCGCCCTACTCTGCGGCAGAGAAGCCGAGGTCGCTGAGGAGCTGCTCTCCATCCACGGCACGGTGAGGCCCCTTGGCCCGGCGCGGCGACGAGGAGGAAAAGGCGGCGACAGAGAGGAAGGTGGCAGGCGAAAATGAGTTTTGGGGAGGAGCCGACGCCCTGCGGATTTGGAGGGGATGACGGCCCTGGAGTTTACAGGGCATGAAGGAGGACACCGTTGCACCTAGTTTTCTGGGCAAGAAATAATAGAGGGTTCTTTATAGGACACCGTTGCAAATAGCCTAGGCCTGACAATGGCCAGCTTGCCCTATGCTAACGGAAAATGATCTCTACTTACCTTGGTGTGATGTGATTGGCAGAAATACTGCCATGTCAATGAAGAGGCAGTGGCATTTGACTAGCAGGGAGTGATACAAGCAGTGGCGTATGACTGACAGGGAATGTTTACATCCGCATTGATGCTTATTGTGAGGAACTCCAAGCTAATTCCCGCTCATTGGATCATCTTCCACTTATCGACCCATTCAAAAGGAATTAGCCACTATCCTGAGCAATGCCCAGGATGGCACATGTCGGTGTTTAGGGAACCGGCTGCGGGGCATTAATCTACAACACAACCAGAAAGGGTTGTTGGAGATAAAGTTAAGAAGTGGTCAAAAGCCTATTAGTGAGGGGTTTAACGGGATTAGCGGGAAAGCCCGTGGGCCACTAGCGCCTTGATCGGAGGCGCAACCAACCCATGGTTGCGGCCCCAGATCGCCCAGTGCAAGATAAAAGGGGACGCCAGGCAAGGTTTTGAGGTATCCCAGTGACACTAAACCCTAAGAGCGTCCCCACATCCGCCACTCCGATCCGGCGGCGCTGGAGCCATCTGAAGGCCGTCGCCACCTCACCGCCGTCCTAGGACAGTGCCGGTGGAGACCAGAAGGACGACGGGATCTCCGACGTTCTACACCAACGCCGGGAACGACTACACCAAGTCCATCACCGACCACTACAATGGCCGGATCGTCCCCGTTCTTCGCTGCTGGTTGATGTTCTAACCTACTGTGTCGTGTTCATGTTATAGTTGCAAAGATCCTATCATGTTTGTGCCTAAGTCATGCTTTTAAGTTCCTACATTTGGTATCAGTCGCCTTTTGTATCTATTCTTGAATCATGAGTACACATGGTTAGATCTAAGCACGTTTTCAGTTAGTTTGATTTTAGATCTAAGTTAGGGTTTCGGTTTTCCCCATTTCTACCCAACCGAGCATAAATCGACGCAAATCACAATACAAGTCGTCGATTTGTTGCGCAAATTAGACAAATTAGCCAAGCACATAAAAGGAAACGCAGATCTAAGACCCTCATTTGCGAATCAGTTCATAAACGCAAGCAAATCGACGCAAAACCCCATTCAAGTCGTCGATTTGCGTGCGAAAAGCACCGAGAAGGAAGGGGAAATCCAAATCTCAGATCTATTTTGCAAACACATGAGAAATCCCAAAGCCAAACCCTAGAAGAACACCAGTCCTCACCTTGCTGCGCGCGCATGAGTTCAACCGCATCACAAACGGCTGCGACTTCGCCTTCCACCCCTTCCACTGCCATGAGAGCAACCGAGGGGAACCCCTCGACGGAGATGCGCGCGACTCCATCGCACCGCCTCCGGCGAGAGGAACCCCAAGGGCGCAAGGCGTGCGGCCGGGGCAAGAAGAGGGCGGCAAAGCGCCAAGAGCAGATGCGGCAGTGCGCCATGAGCAGAAACGTCGCCGGTGGCTAGCGCGCAGAGAAGAAGGGGAGAGGAGAGAAGTGGTTTAGGGTTAGGGTGCTGCCGAATTTTTCGGTTTATATAGCCAGGTGAATCGCGCTGGACCGTCGGATCTTAGGGTTTCCATCCGACGGCTGAGATCCAGGCGGGCGCGCGCTGGCTACCGCGCACGCTGGGCCGATTCGGCGGCCCAGCCATCGGTTGTCGGGCCTTAGGTCCATGAGGAAATGAAAGAAAACCGGCCCGTTATTGAGCTGAGCCAAGCCGCGTTCCAGTGAGCCGCGCCTTGAGCCGAGAAGCCGAGCCGTGTTCTGAGCCGCGACCTGAGCCGAGAAGCCGCGCTATGTTGATGGGCCGGATTTAGTGTGGGCCGAGAAATAGTGCTAGTGTTCTGCTGGGCCGGAGGGGAATGAATTTAGATTGGTTTCGGCCCAGAATGAATTATGATTGGTATTTTGTTCTTAATTTCAGTATATTTCTAAGTATTCTCCATGTATTTAAGTTATGATTGAGTATATTCATGATTTTAGCACTGATTTAAAGGAAAATACCTCTGAGTTAAAATTTTTTTTAGTTTCCGCTGCGCATATGAGTTCCTTATTAAAATTGAACCAACGAGATATTTTAATTGGGAATTCTTTATGCAAATTTAAATTTAAGATCACAACTATAATTCTGACCAACGTTGATTTATAGTCATGTGATATAAGTGAGTTCTAAATTCATGATTATTTTACTTCTGCCCAACGGTGATGTAAAATTGTTTTAAGTTTTAATCAATTTGATGTTTGCAATTTTGTTTCTGCCCAACGGTGATGCAAATTTCTTTAACATTAAGTATTAAGATTCTTTGGTTTCTGCCCAATGGTGATGCAAAAGTTATTAATGTTGTTAATTTTGTCTCTGCCCAACGGTGATGCAAAATTGTGTTATTCATATATTTGTTGTCATTACTGATTAAATCTATCCTCATATTGTTTTACTCAGATCCCACTCCCTCCAGCATCATAAGCTACATCCAAGATGTTGAGAAGCTGGGAGGGAACAACTTCACCACATGGAAGCAAAACATCAGGCTGATATTGGGGATTCAGGATAAGGACCACTCTCTAAGAGAGCCAACTCTTATGAGAAAGAGAAGGAGCGTTGGGAGCGCTCTGACAGGGTGGCTCTGATGATTATGGAGATGACCTTAACCCCTTCCATGAGGGGAGCAGTTCCTAAGGAGCCTACAAGTGCAAAAGCTTTCATGGAGAAGATTGAGGAGTACTTTCAGGGGTCTGACAAGGCCAATGCTAGCATCCATCTCTTCAAGTTAATGAGCACTAAGTATGATGGGAATGACAGCGTGAGAGAGCACATCATGGGTATGATTAACTCCAGGGATAAGCTTAAGGACCTGGGTTGTCCACTTGATGATATGACTCTGTTGCATTATGTGTTCCTCTCACTTCCTTCTGTTTTTGAGCCATTTAAGATCAACTACCATGGTACTGATGCAAAATGGAACATTGCTATGCTCATTTCTAAGTGTTCTCAGGAGGAGGAAAGGCTGACGTCACAGACTCCTGACTATGCCAACCTCATTAGGCAAGAGGTACATAAGGGAAAGGCTAAGAAGGTCATGCACTCCAAGCATCCTAAGAAGCCATATCAGAAGCCAAAGAATAATGATGGCGCTTCTTCCTCTAAGGGTCCTCAATGCTTCCACTGCAAGGACTATGGCCATATCAGGAAGGACTGCCCAAAGTTCAAGCTTTGGCTAGGAAAAAGAGGTAATGATGACATTATTTCATTAGTCGATGAGTCTTATTATGCTTATTTTCCATTAAGTTCATGGTGGATTGACTCTGGTGCCACTATTCATGTCACAAATTCCTCACAGGGGTTGAGTGGCGCGCGGACTATAAGAAAGGGGGACCGAAGGCTTAAGGTCGCCAACGGAGTTGAAGCTGAAGTTGAGGCCATTGGCACCCTTAGTCTAGAACTTTATACTGGCTTCATACTTCAATTGAATAATGTCCTTTATGTTCCATCTCTCACGAGAAACTTAATTTCTGTTTCGAGATTAGACAATGATGGTTATGCGAGTCTTTTTCAGAACAACAAGTGTGTAATAAGTTTAGATGGTGATATTATTTGCTATGCACCTTTACATAATCAGCTTTACTTGTTGTCTTTGAATAATGATTGCTCTGTGATGAATGTTGATCATGCCAACAATAAGCGCAAGAGAGGTAATGAGACCTCGTCAAAATTGTGGCACTCACGTTTAGGCCACATTTCGAAGGGGAGAATGGAACGTCTCATTAGAGAAGAGATACTTCCTACCTTAGACTTCTCTGATTTAGAACAATGTGTTGATTGCATTAAGGGAAAATTTGCAAAAAGAATTAAAAAGGATGGAGCTAAGCGCAGTTCAGGAATATTAGAATTAATTCACACTGACATCTGCGGTCCATTTAATGTAAGATCAGTGGATGGTTTTAGTTCCTTTATCACCTTCACTGATGATTTCTCCCGTTATGGATACATCTACCCTATAAGAGAAAAATCTGAAGCACTTAATAAGTTTAAGATCTTTAAAGCTGAAGTAGAAAATCAGCATAATGTTAAGATCAAAGTGGTAAGATCAGATAGAGGTGGAGAATATTATGGGAGACATGCAACATATGGTCAAATCCCCGGCCACTTTGCTAAGTTTCTTCAAGAAAATGGAATAGTTGCTCAGTATTCAACTCCTGGTGAACCTCAGCAAAATGGTGTAGCTGAGAGAAGAAATCGTACCCTCATGAACATGGTACGGTCTATGCTAAGTAATTCTACACTACCAGTGAGTTTGTAGATGGAAGCACTAAAGACTGCTGTGCACATTAATAACCGTGTTCCTAGCAAGTCGGTCCCTAAGACACCCTATGAGCTCTGGATTGGCAGGAAACCCAACATAAATTATTTACATGTATGGGGGTGTGCAGCTGAAGTGAAGCTATTCAATCCATTACTTGGAAAATTAGATCCTAAGACAGAAAGCTGCTATTTCATTGGATACCCAGAAAAATCAAAGGGGTATCATTTTTATTGTCCTAAGCGTACCACTAAGTTTGTAGAGACAAGGCATGCTGTCTTCCTAGAGGAAAATGGATGCGCTGAGGTTAGAACAATTGATCTTTAGGAAATGCGGACTCATGATTCATTGCCGACAACTCAGGATCAATATGAGACTATCCCTCACATCACAGTTACATCTTGGGTAGCTGATCCTCCAAGAGAAATTAGGGAGGAAACACCTACCATAATTGAGCATGAAAATGCACCAGTAACTGATGAGCATCAAAATGAGATTGTGGAAGATCCTACTGAGCAAGCACAGGGTCAAGATGCTGACGGGACACAAGAGATTCAGCAAGAGCAATTAGTTGAACCTGTTCCAATAGCAGAACCACAACCCTTTAGAAGATCCACAAGAGAAAGGAAATCTACCGCATCCGATGACTTCGTGTACATAAGTGAAGAAGGTCATGATATTGGAAAGGTAGATGATCCAAAATCCTATAAGGAAGCCATGATAAGTGAGAACTCACATAAGTGGTGTGAGGCCATGTAAGAGGAAATGAGGTCTATGAGTGCTAATAAGGTATGGGACTTAGTAGAGATTCCCGCAGGAGCTGAAAAGGTAGGCTACAAATGGGACTTTAAGACAAAATATGACTCTAAAGGGAAAATCGAAAGGTTCAAGGAAAGACTTGTGGCTAAGGGTTACACGCAAAAGGAAGGAATTAATTACAATGAGACCTTCTCTCCTGTCTTGAAGAAAGATTCATTTAGAATCGTTATGGCATTGGTGGCTCATTATGATCTTGAGCTGCATCAGATGGACGTAAAAGCTGCGTTCCTTAATGGTGACTTGCATGAGGATATGTACATGGTGCAGCCGGAAGGTTTCATCATGGAGGGCAAGGAACAAATGGGATGCAAGCTAAAGAATTCTATTTATGGGTTGAAACAAGCGTCCAGACAATGGTACCTTAAATTTGACGGAGTAATTAAGAAATATGGCTTCGTGAGTAATAGAAAGGACAATTGTATATATGTTAAGATCAAGGGGAGCTCTTTTATCATCCTAGTACTTTACGTGGATGACATCCTATTAGCCAGTAGCGACAAGAATTTGTTGCATGAGACAAAGGGTTATCTCTCATCGAATTTTGATATGAAGGACCTAGGTGATGCCTCTTATGTTCTTTGCATTGAGATTCACCGTGATAGGTCAAAAGGTGCTTTAGGACTCTCTCAAAGAGCTTATATAGAGGAAGTCCTTAAAAGGTTTAATATGCACCACTGTTCAGGGACTGCTGCCCCAGTGGTTAAGGGCGATAAGTTTGGGAAATTTCAAAGTCCCAGGAATCAATTAGAAATTGATCAAATGAGGAAGATTCCTTATGCTTCAATTGTCGGAAGCATTTCATATGCACAAACGTGTACACGCCCTGACCTAGCATTCATAACCGGGATGCTTGGTAGATATAAAAAAATCCAGGAATTGAACACTGGAAAGTTGGTAAGAAGGCTATGCGTTACATGCAGAGCACTAAGAACTATATGCTCACATATAAGAGAACTGAGAATTTAGAAGTAATTGGATACTCAGATGCTGATTATGCGGGTTGTGTTGATGATAAGAAGTCGACATCAGGATATATCTTCACACTCGCTAATGGGGCAATATCTTGGAGAAGCTGCAAACAAAAGATTACGGCAGCATCCACGATGCAAGCTGAGTTTATGACATGTTACGAGGCCGTGGGGCAAGCTTTATTGCTTAAAGAATTCATCCCGGGACTAAGAGTGGTAGACAGCATAAGTAAGCCACTAAAACTATATTGCGACAATAAGTCTGTTGTCCTCTATGCTAATAACAACAAGTCAAGTAACGCTATCAAATTCATTGAGCTTAAGTATCTTGTTGTGAACGATAGAGTCGAAGATCACACTATTGAGTTAGAGCATATAAGCACTAAGAACATGCTCGCGGATCCATTGACGAAAGGCTTACCTCCCAATATATTTAAAGAACATGTTGCCGGCATGGGATTATTGGAAAGCCTGTGATCTTTGAGAATAGGGTCATAAGTCAACCACTCCCATTATGATAAGTGGTTTTAAACATTGTGTGTATTTGTGTTGCATTGGATCTTTATCGCCATTGTAACATATTATCTCTTTGAATAATTCTAATTTAAGAAAATGGCATAAGTTATAGGACTTTAGACCAAAGGGGAGAATGTTGGAGATAAAGTTAAGAAGTGGTCAAAAGCCTATTAGTGAGGGGTTTAACGGGATTAGCAGGAAAGCCCGTGGGCCACTAGCGCCTTGATCGGAGGCGCAACCAAGCCCCAGATCGCCCAGCGCAAGATAAAAGGGGACGCCAGGCAAGGTTTTGAGGTATCCCAGTGACACTAAACCCTAAGAGCGTCCCCACATCCGCCACTCCGATCCGGCGGCGCTGGAGCCATCTGAAGGCCGTCGCCACCTCACCGCCGTCCTAGGACAGTGCCGGTGGAGACCAGAAGGACGACGGGATCTCCGACGTCCTACACCAACGCCGGGAACGACTACACCAAGTCCATCACCGACCACTACAATGGCCGGATCGTCCCCGTGCATCGCTGCTGGTTGATGTTCTAACCTACTGTGTCGTGTTCATGTTATAGTTGCAAAGATCCTATCATTTTTGTGCCTAAGTCATGCTTTTAAGTTCCTACAAGGGCATGTCGAACTGAATACTTAACAAAACAAGTTTGCTAGCCACATTAAGCCCTTTTCTGCTAGTATTCACATTCCTGCAATTCTTGTCTCTCCGCTCCGCAATATTTGTTCATGAATATTATCCGTGTATGCATAACCGAGGAGCACTCGATCCAGGAGTTAACAAGGAATGCCGACAACCCTATCATAGGATTCTGCATATACTAAACCTCTCACATTAATGGAAGGGTAATGGGTGGATAAGTAATGTGACTCAGTGTGAAACTGCAACTCCCGGTAAAATCGACAAATGTTGTAAAACTTTGGGAGTAACGCAGAGAGGTAGCAAAACATTTCATACACAGATGTAACAAAACATTTGGATATCAAATCGACAAATATCAACTTGAGTAGTCATGGCTGCTGTAATTAGAATTTAATGTTGTTTTGGCTAGGGAATTGGTGGTCTTATGATCTAAATTCACTATTTGTATAAACATAAATTGGATTATAATATCTACAAGCGCATCTAAATAAAATTAATTTAGCGTAAACCCTCTCATCCACAAGAACTACTTTCTGAAAGTAATACTACCTCCGTTTCAAATTACAATTTGTTTGACTTTTTTTACCCCAAGTTTGACCACTCATCTTATTCAAAATATTATGTGAAATATCACATTTTTTATTATAACTTATTTTATTAAAAAATTTTGCTGGAAAATGACTTAAATTTGACTATGTTTGCAAAGTTTTTTTTTTATAAGATAAGCAGTCAAATTTGTGGTAAAAAAAAGGCAAACAAAATGTACTTTGGAAAGGAGGGAGTACAACATGAGCCCATGGAGAGATTAATGAGGATTTAGTTTTGGTTGCACACCAAAAATAGGTCATGCGAGCTGTATACACACTAAATCGCGGTGGAGCTGCAAAAACATGCCAGTCCTTTGGCAAACATGCAAGGCTGGTTTTAGTACTGCGTCGCCACAAATAAATTGATGAGGCCGGTTTGGTAAACCAGTCATGCCTATTTCGTCAGAGAGACCAACGAATGCTCGTCCGGGAGGAACCCATCAGGGCAAGCCCACCATAGAACACCCCCATCACCATATCGCCATAGGGACAAGTGAAGAACAACAAGTATGGGACTGCAAAAGCTAAAATTTGAAGAAAAGACAAAAATAATAATAATAATAATAAATTAGTTTTTTCATTGATTGGATACCCTCGATCAGTCATGGCCCTTTAAAATATGTGGGGAGGTTTTGCCCCTTAAATAAAAAAAGAATGAAACCTCGTCAAAATTTAATTCTTAATTCGAGTTGCCTAGGCAAAACCGGTCATTGTGACCTGGTTCATCAGGTGCAATTTTTCCCAAGGTCACATGTCTCATCCAAACTTCAAATCAGAAGTTTTGCGTATACATTTTTATCATGTCAATGAGGGCTACACAATAATGGTGAAGTCGAATTGGCATTTTTAGGAGTTTATAAAAACCGGTCTGACTGATTTGGCAAACCGAGGCCGGTTTTACCATTCATACTAATTTTGCTCGTCAAGCGTATGATAATTTATCTCGTGTCTTCCGTGCCCAGAGCAAAGCAAAGAGGGAGAGAACATGAAGTAAGAACAGAGAGTACACTGCTGATATATCAAACACATCATATGTAGCATATATCCTTTTTCTCAAGGCAGGCACATTATATTGTTTGATCAACACGTACCAAGCAGGTCTCCAGATCGAGTTGAGTGTGAGCCGATCTGCAAATCCAGGCGGAATATAAATAAAACGCAAAAGCAACGAAGAAGAGAAACTGGTGACCATTGGAGGCGTCGAAAGGTAGCAGTATGGGTTCAAGGACCGTGCTCGGCTTTTATCGTGGTAATAAACGTTGGGCTATCGCCTCTGTCAATGCGTGCTTCAATCTCGCAACCACCGGACTTGGCTTTTGAAGAATAATCAGCATTGATCAGACTCGTGTATATCTCGTCCCAGCGTTCCTTGGAGTAGTGGACACCACGAACAATCTGGACATAAGCCTGCATGCACGCATGTATTAATTACGTACGCCCTCAGTTTCAAAATATATATGTCGTTTGACTTTTTAGTCTTAATTTTGACCGCTCGTCTTATTTAAAAAATTTGTGCAAATATAACTAAATTTATGCCATTCTTGAAATTTGTTTAATACTAAAGCTAGCCATAACAAAAAAAATGATGTTTTGAAAAAATTTTACAATAATAGGGTAATAGGGCGAACGGTCAAAATTGGATTAAAAAATATCAAATGACCTACATTTTGGAACAAAGATAGTACATTTTATTGCAACCAACATATATCTCAAAACATTTGATTAATGCAATCGGACTTTTTCGCTATGTGTGTAAACTCGCTACTAGAGAACCGGTCTTTAGCAGCGGCCGGAAACCCCATCTAATAACCGGTACCGGCTGTATAACACTAAAATTCAAACCATAAGTACCGATTGGCTCAACTGTTACTAAATATGGTATTTAGTATCTAAATGGTTTCGTGCCAAAAAAATATAAAAAGTTACTAAATATGGTATTTAGTACCTAAATGGTTTCGTGTCAAAAATACACAGAAATAATTAGTATCATGTAACAACATCAACCAAGAGGCTCGCACACACGCAAATACACAAACAATGTGTGGGGTTTTAGTATTGCATTTATCCTCCTTTCCACCCTAGCTACACAGCACTTGTGACTGAGTGAGGGATGCTATCCTTTTGAAGTAATCGTGGATGACCATTTAGAATCGGGTCATAACACACCATCCGCTATTGAATGTCGTAATATCACTTAGTATTTAGTACTGAGTGGTTTAGTGACCCAGTATTGTCGGGCCATTTAGTGCTATTTGGTTATCAACTGATATAAATTATGTGAATTTAATAATGGTTGGTGCCTCCAATGAGTACTGATGTGTTTTGCGGGAATCTAGCCGTTATGATGCCAATATTTAGTAGCGTACCAACATTGTGTGCCCCACTCGGTACTAAACTGACATTAGTGTCGGACAAAAGTCCAGTCCCTACTAATGATACCAGTAGTGGAGGTGACAGATAGATAGAGCAACATGCTGGAATAACTAACTGACGATCATTAGGCTTTTATGCATGGTACCTTGTTGCGGTAGTAAAAACCCCACGGGGTACTCCAGGCGAGCAGGTATTCTTGGTCCTGGCCATCTTTCCTCTTGCCACGGTACACGACGGCTCCCACTGAACCTGAAGGTTCGCCTTGCCTGTGGACGTGATGGAAGGCTCCCCACTGGCCGTTGCCGATCTCGGCAGGGTATCCCTCTTTGCTGTCGTTGATGTAGCCGTACCAGTCACGGTGCGCCACGTAGTAGAGCGTCTCTCCTGTGGCGTTGTAGACGAGGCACAACGTGGACTGCCCGTTGCCGTACAAGGTTTTTAGGGCGCCCACGTACTCGATCGCCTTGACCTTCTTGTCATCCTCGTTCATGGCACACCAGGCCTCACGTGCTCGGTCTTCCTGCGTCTTGTTCTTGCCGGCGTACCTCACCAGCTCGTTCAGCTTGGAGTCGTCCACTACTGCACCGAAGCAGTTCACTGCCGTCGCCTTTGCAGCTGCCACCCTCTCTGTTTGTCTAGGTCCGCTTTCATCTCGTGGGAACAAAGATATCTAAAAAGGTAGAAAATAACATTCTTGTAAACCCTAATAGCAATGTAAAATTGTCTAAATTTGTAAACAATGTTATATATATAGACCACATTATCATCAAGAATGGTTCCACAAATCAGCAATAAATACATACATGTATTATACAAAAGAACGGACGATCACATGGAACTAAAAGTGCAATCGTGCATGGAACCATAGTTGACGTACCTATAGCTTAGGTTTTTGAGTTGTTTGGGGTTGGGGGTAATTCACTGTAGCAATATTTTACTATAGCAAAAGTTTGAAAGAGGAATCATAGTTTTCAATGGAACGAAAAGACTTAAGGAATAGTAAATGTGGGGAACTAAATATATTCTTTTTAGAGCATGTACATGTAGCCTTCATGGCAGAGTGCTTGAGAGGCAGAGAGAATCTGTGTATATGCACTACTCAAGAATGCGGCTTCAATATCGGTTTCTAAACCGTGCTCAGGATCATATCCTTATCTGCCATTCCAAAATTGAGACTAATACCCTCGATCAATAGTATTGGGTCAATGGACCTTTTCATACTACTTGGTCTCTCCAATTGGTGCTAAAGGGCAGTACATCTACAAAATCCTTGAAAATAAATTTAAGGAGCACAAACGGTGCATTAGAATCAAACAAAAGACTATTTATGTCATTACATGTAGTTTTCGTTAGAGGTTTCTAGGTTTATTTGGGATTATGCATCAGATTATAAGGACCGATCCATGAAGCATATAACCCCGTTTAACAGCACAACTATATAAGTCCTAAATGGCCTCTGGTAATTAGTACCTCCAAGTTTTGTATACATCATAGTGGTTTCAATGACACAAAGAGGCGTCCATTAGGGTTATTCGTGATCAGTGGTGCAAGATATGTAGGAGAGCAATATGGACTTATTCGTGATCAATGGTGCTCATGATGGTTGCTTTAGTGATTGTCTGCTCAAATGAAACAGCGAAAGTGACCTGGGTCGTGTTCCAGTGAGTGCTGGCACGAGGGAAGATGGAAAGAGAGGAGGGGAGGACAGCGCAGAGAGCCTACTTCGGCTGCTACTGCTGACCGCCGCCGTATCTCTGTTGGTTCGAAATCTTCCCTACGGGAGCGGCGTGAGTCCACACTCCCTTCTTGCTGTGTAGATGACTGGTTGTGCGCGTTCTACATGCTCCCTGACGCCATCCCATGTATCAATCTTGGATTTTATTGGTTCATGTGATTCTGTTAAAGTCGCCTTATATTACCTGAGTGGTGGCGCCGCTTTGTGCTTCCGTGTACGAATGTACTGGTTGAGACGACTGACTCCTTGATGCTCTTGCTGGCTCTCGATCCAAGTCTGTTTTTGTCATTGTCTCTGCCATATGTTCAACGGAGGATCGCTCCTTCGGTAACACCTGTGGCGGCTGTTTTTGCCGATCTGCTTCCATCTGCAGGTGAATAGGAAAAAAAATAAGATATATGTTAAGTTAAATTCGCCTCTCCTACGCATGAAGGCTTACTCATTCCTGTTCACAATATTTGTTCTTTTAATGGTAAGTGATGCATTGGCAAAAAAATTATAATTGAAGCTCTAACGATTATATATGAAATTCAATCTATACCCCACACCCAAAATAGCGGCCCTTTTTATAGACTAATATGAAGTAGCCAATGTCCCGGCCTCTGATAGGGCAGCTCAAACATCTGTTCTTTCCTGGTGCTACGATGAGAAAGAGAGAAGGTGAGCCTAGTCTGAGCATGACGTTTCATTTAATATTTATGAAACTCCCATGGAACCCTATTGAGAGTGGCATAAGGAGTTGGGATACATTGGAGGATAGAGGTGCAATGCCAAGCTCTTAGGTCTAAGTGCTTAGATTATAAAACCATTCTCGTGCAGATCCTCCCAAGCAGCTGCAGCATTCACCAAACATACACTTTAAAAAGTTGGGTAGTGAGATGATATATTTTACTTCTACGTGGGCCCCACCATACAAATATGAAGGAAAGAGTCTATTTAACCCCCTCAACTATGGGTGTGGAACACATCACCCTCAACCTATAAAACTAGCTTTTTTACCCCCTAAACTTTCCAAAACCGGACAAATCATCCTCTGAAGTGGTTTTGGACGGTGGTTTACACAGTAACAATGGGTTTATGTTTTTTATTTCGCCTAAATCTTTGAAAAATCATAATAAATTACAGAAAAATATTGAAATAGAAAATCCCATTTTGTTGGACTCCACATGAGTAGATATACACAATGAACATATAATATGGTATGCTCTAGAACATTTCTTTTGTTGTAGCTTTAGAATCTATGCCTTTCTGTAATTAAATCATAGCTCTAAAAGAATTGTAAAGCATATCATATTATAAGTTCACCGTTTATATCTACTCATGTGGAGTTCAAGAAAATTGGATTTTTTATTTTATGTTTTTTCTATAATTTATTATGTTTTTCAAAGATTCAACCAAAATAAAGAAAAAGAAAAAACCACAAAAGCGTCATTACTAAAGCAAACTGCCGTTTAAAGCTGCTTCATGGGTGATTTGCCTGGTTTTGAAAAGTTCAGGGGGTAAATAAATTCAGTTTCATAGGTTGGGGGTGATGTGTTCCACACATCATAGTTGAGGGGGTTAAGTAGACTTTTTCCAAATATATGAATAAGCTTAACTTTGGACTGTTTTTTTTTTCAGTTTTGCTATGAAATAGATTTCAAAAACTTGTAAAACAACTAGTGCTCGCATATTGTAAATTAGTCTGAAACAACTATACTATTTCAAATTTCAATACTTGGGAGTAGGGAACAACTCATGGTGAATGCATATGGAAATCAAGTAACTATGAATTCACTGGTTCATTAAAAAAATATTAATGTATATCCTGCACCAATACTCTCAATAGAACTATAACGGTATACTCGTTGATTTTACAAGATATAGTTTCACAGTGCATAGTCGATCTTTAATCATACTTTTTTGTTCATAATTTTACAAAACGACCATATTACCTTAATTATAGACATAAAGTAGCTAATGATGCAATTAAGTTAAGATAAGGGTAGAAAATATGCCCCATGTGTAAGACATGATATTAAATATGCTTGTAAAATATATGGATTATTGTCAGAAAGATTCTTGATAAACTATCAGAAAATACCAGCATTTTTGCTCCGTTTGTTTATTCTTTGTTTCTTTGGATGAATTATTCCTTTCTAATTAGCAGAACTTTAGACATGTTTATATTTCGTTATATTTGAAAAATATATACTGTGTTGACTAAGAGATTACTTGTGACACATAAGCTACCAACTCAAATGAAATCAATTGAAAAATATATTTTTCTCCCCTGAGGAGGTCAAGCATTAATTGGTCAATTTACCTTTCCAATTGAAGGCAGAGAGTTACTTCTTGACCTTTGAGTCTCATTCAGCATGCCAATGATTTCATCTATAGTAGGTCTTTTATGTTCGTCGGCATCCATACAGAGTTGGGCTATTCCAATGCATCTGTTCATTTGTGGACCATCTATAAATTGTGATGTATGCAACTGCAAAATTCACAATAAAATTCAGGAACTGATACTGACGTTATGGCTAATTTATAACATTTCACCATGCGCATAACGTTTGGCCTAAAATCTAATAATAGATATTTCTGGAAAAAAAATAGCATAGTTATAATAGGTGTGATATGCCAAATGAATTCATTTCATAGCATTGAACCAGGGATACATGTCGGAAATAAATAATTAAGGTTAATTTAGTATCATTTTGTTGAAACATATGGAGACTTCGAATATGGTACTTTCTATGTAACTGATACATAAATCACTGTGGGTAGAATTCATGGAATGTTGAACTCATGCGGATATTATCTTACCAGTTACCACTCAACACTGTCATCTCTTCCATTGTTCTAATATGTTCTCCTCTCATATGAAAAATAATCTCAAACCCATAAATTGCTCTATACCATTCGCAATCATAACTCTTGTGTTTTTCATTGGTGTACAAGACTAGAGATTCAATATCTATCCATTAAAAATAATATGCATATGTCTGAGTAACAACTCACAGATCGACAAAATCATAAATGTAAGTAAAAATGGCAATAAATATTACGAACTAATATAGACAAAATTGGTTTGGAGGTACTGTCATACTGATGATTCTAATTCTAGTGTTCCAGTTGGCAATTATAATGTCAAACAAAAAATACAATGTAACACTACATAATGGGAAGGTACAAAAGTGGTTAGGCAAATTATCTTACATTCTTAAAATCAGGAAAATCATTATTTCCTCTTAATATTTTTCCAATTATGATACCCAGACAATATATGTCCGACTTGAATGATATTTGCCCGTTGTTCAAATATTCAGGTGCAAGATATCCCCTGCATCACAATATAATAGTGGTAAGCATCCTGGCATAAAGCAATCGAGGTTTGATGCCACAAATATGAACCGAGTTCTCTAGGTTTTCTTACGGTGTTCCACAGATGTTTTTAGTAAGAATTCTTGATTGATCTCCTCCAAAGCGTCTTGATAAGCCAAAATCCGTTATTTTTGGAACCATCCCATAATCCAGCAAAATATTTTCAGGTTTAAGATCCAAATGATTGATGCGTTGTTCACTATGAAGATACTGCAAGCCCTAACATATTCCTTCAATCAAGTGATAACGTGTGTCCCATTCACGTCCATATGATTCATCTGTCCAAGTAAAGAGAATAAAGAAACTGTAATGCAATGGACTTATTCTAGGTCTGATAAAAAAAACTTGATTCATAACAGTGGTTAATTAGATCAGAAGTGAAGCTTGATTCGTAACATAAAGAACTCATTTCAAGATTGCTCCAACTGAGTTCTTTTTGCCCATCGATTCCACAACAAAAACATGTCAAGAGAATAATTTTTCATTACAATATGTATCAGCATGGAGTGGTTAATTAGTTCAGAAGTTAAGTTGCTTCCAAAGTAATAACAATGTTCCTAACAAAACTAGTCAAAATTTCTACGAAAGCTTGCTAACTCGATAGCCGCCTGAAAATAGAAGACTTTGGCATCCTTTTTAGCTGTATACGACATAAATGAAAGGAAACTAGCACACAAAAATGTTGTAATGGTACCTTCGAGATACTGTTTTAGGCTTTGATTAGGTATATACTCAAAGCAGAGGAACCTCTGTTCGACATCTGCTAAACTTTTTCTCCCATTCAGATCTACAACTTCTCTTGATACATTAGAGCAATAGCCTAATAACCTCACTATATTTTTGTGTTTAACACTTATCAAACAAAAAAGCTCATCCTCGAACTGTTTATCCGAAATGTCATCTGTTCTGTAAAGTTTCTTCACAGCTACATTCCCATTTCGAAGAACTCCCTATTTAACAAACACAATATTTCAGTGCCATTTTATAGCTGTTAGTCCCATGAGCTTTAATTCTTAAAGATGAGTTTAGCAAGGCTACCCACAAAATTAAATCCTACCTTGTAGACAACTCCAAACCCACCACTACCAATCACTGTCATCTGAGAAATCATTTGTGATATATTTCAAAAATGTGTATGATAGCGGGATTGCGTTGGCATTGTTTTGAAACAAGATACGCTCCAGGTCTTCATGTTCTTGACCACCCATTTCTGCAAACAGGAGTAAAAATAATCCAGGTAAATGGAGAGTGTAACCAATTTGCAAATTAATTTGCTAAGTTAGGTATTGGGAAGACTGTTCGGTTCAGGCGTTCAGCTAAGGCAGGTGCCTGCTGCGTGCTGTCAAAACGTATTATAATTTCTCGTGTATTTCTAATTATGAAAGCTCTCTTTCACCCACAAAATAAGATATTTACAAATCTGATAACCTATATATATTCTGAGATCAGACGCAGACGCACTCTCGATGCAAGGTAATAGCTTTAGCTAGATTGCAGTCACTCTAAAATTTGCCCGGTAGGAAGGATTACATAAAGTTTGCAATCTTAGGCATATACGCTGGATAAGACCAAATCACTAACCACCAAATGCAAGGAGGAAAAATAGTATTTAATTTGATTAACCTTTCGGAGGCATCTGTTTATTACTTTATTTGCATGCATATAGGACAGGATCACAACATGTCCACATCCGTATAGCTGCTACGATCGCCTGGACAATCGCACATGCATTTGTAGTTGATTTTTCAGGATCGGAAATGAAACACACAGATCCAGCGGATACTGAACATAGTGACACAAGTATGCTTCGAAACAACAGCAGTACTTAGAACTAAACTGAAAGCATGGGCAAAATCGTTAGGTTTCTAACCTGGATGCTGGGATACGGAGACCTGCGGCACGCAGGCGCCTCAGTGCTGCCGTCCTGACAAGAGATGGACGGCCGTGGTTTGAAGCAGCCGCCGGTGGATAGGAAGGCGAAGATGGAAGAAGCTGACTTTGTCTCCTTGCATAGCTGGAGATTAACCAACTGATTGCTATGTAGTACTTGCACATCTCGCGATGAAACCGCATTAAATGCAAGTTCACCATAAACCAAAAGTTTATTGAAGTGGCTGTGGAAAAGTTGACCAAGGCACCCATTGACTATAGTGTCATGCTTGTGTGGGTCGACTTCATGATCAATAATTGGCAACAGGAACGGATATGACTACCTTTTTTTAGGATATTTTTCATAGTAGTTATGTGAGCTTGTCTGAACTTCTAAGTAGAACGCATATGCCGGGGAGTGGTGTGCTAGTGGCCACGGCGGAGAGGCCGAGGTTGCCGAGGAGCTGCTCCGTCCACGGCACGGTGAGGCCCCTTGGCCCGGCGCGGTGGCGACGAGAAGGCGGCGAGAGAGGAAGGTGGCAGGCGAAAGAGAGTTTTGGGGAGGGGCCGACGCCCTGCAGATTCGGAGGGGACGACGGCCCTAGAGTCTACATGTGGGCGTGA
This sequence comes from Digitaria exilis, assembly GCA_015342445.1. Taxonomy (NCBI): domain Eukaryota; kingdom Viridiplantae; phylum Streptophyta; class Magnoliopsida; order Poales; family Poaceae; genus Digitaria; species Digitaria exilis. The sequence continues at coordinate 2,305,332 of JACEFO010001613.1, forward strand.
TGGAGGACACCGCTGCACCTAGTTTTCTGGGCGAGAAACACTATGATTGTTGAGGGTTGTTTACAGGACACCGTTGCAAATAGCCTAGGCCTGACAATGGCCAGCTTGCCCTATGCTAACAGAAAATGATCTCTACTTATCATGGTGTGATGTGATTGGCAGAAATACTGCCATGTCAATGAAGAGGCAGTGGCATTTGACTAACAGGGAGTGATACAAGCAGTGGCGTATGACTAACAGGGAATGTTTACATCCGCATTGATGCTTATTGTGAGGAACTCCAAGCTAATTCCCGCTCATTGGATCATCTTCCACTCATCGACCCAATCAAAAGGAATTGGCCACTATCCTGACTTCCTGAGCAATGCCCAGGATGGCACATGTCGGTGTTTAGGTAACCGGCTGCGAGGCATTAATCTACAACACAACCAGAAAGGGCATGTCTAACAGAATACCTAACAAAAAACAACTTTGCCAGCCACATCAAGCCCTTTTTCTCTAGTATTCACATTCCTGCAATTCTTGTCTCTCCGTTCCGCAATATTTGTTCATGAATATTATCCATGTATGCATAGACCGAGGAGCACTCAGATCCAGGAGTTAACAAGGAATGCCGACAACCCTATAAGATTCTGCATATACTAAACCTCACATTAATGGAAGGGTAACGGGTCAACAAGTAATGTGACTCGTTGTGAAACTGCAACTCCCGGTAAAATCGACAAATGTTGTAAAACTTTGGGAGTAACACAGAGGTAGCAAAACAGACCGTTACAGACTTGCATTTACCAGCTGGGATGCTTGCTATGTCTTATGGTGCCCCCTTTTATGATAGTATCTGCACAAAGCACGAATACATAGCTCAGGGTAGGTTATGGACACCATAACTGATGCTGCATACTCAAATCTGCCCACGGAAGGCAAATGCATCATCACATGGGAACTTTATCGTTCCTGGTTACTCTATTGTGAGGGTTTCCAGTCATACTGAATGTTATTGAAGCTGCTTGCTGATCTAAGTCCGTTCAACAGCTGGTTTCCTATGTCATGCTGCTGCTGCTGTTGCTGCTGATGTAGTTGACCCAATTGTGATAGGTCATGTGCACTGTGATTCATTCCCATCCTTCCGCCGATTGCCATTGGGTTGTTTGCCATTGCCGTTCTCATCCCATGACCAAACCCACCCATGGCCCCAAACCCCATGCCTGAGTTATTTGTGACGGAATTGCCAACTAAGCAATTAACCCCATTAACACCAGGGGTTAGTCCATTTGGTCTCTTCATATCATTCCCTGACTGCCCAACTCCATTCATCTGTGATGCCATCAAATCTTGCAAGATTTTCTGAACCGAGCTTTGGGAGTCGCTTGGCTCAGCCTCCTGGGGTCGAGTAGCAGGTGGCTGCATCGGAGGTATGCTTGACGATGTAGTCGGGGAGCTTAGTTGGTTTGTATTTTGAGGAGCAGGCATCATGTTGTTATTGGATGCTGTGGGAACCGGAGAAGGGAAAGAGGTAGATGGATTTGACTGCAGTGAGCTTGTTGAGTTCACCTTGGGAATCGCCGCATTGCCTCCACCATTGTATGCACCACCATTAGTGCTGCCCATTGGATGATCTTGTCTAGAATTCATTGAACTTTGCAAGAGCCCAACGACAGAAGGTGAAGGTGCAGATGTAGAAGGTGCACAACTGAGAGAATTATTTGATGTCACATCACCATTGGCAGAGGCAGTAGGCTGTACACTGGTCATAGGAGCAGAATTTTGACCACTATGATTTGAACTCTGGGGAATAGCTTGTTGGTCCTCAGGTTGTTGTTGCTGTGGCTGAAGAGGGTTGGCCCCTGACGAAGTCCTCCGAGGGAAGTTATGCAAGCTATCTGAACAAACAATAAAAGTTCACGTTAAAAAAAACAGCAGGAATGAATAGCATACAACATTTAAAATAGAAGCAATAATAACAATGCTGCTTCGCAGCTTGAGTGGGGCTCAAAGCCTCAAACCACCAACCTTTATGGGAAAAAAAAAACTTTAGACTCATTTTGACCCCAATTTTAAATTTGTATGGGAAAAAAAATTGGGTGCTTGAAATCCCAGGTCACAACCTGTCTATCTGTCATTGAGGCCTCCGAATGTAGCAGTGCTTAGTTGTTTACAGATACAAATGTGGCACGTTTGAAATAAAAAAAATCACCAGACGGTGTGAGGCTCCCCAGACCCACCCCACACCAGTGAGGACAACACCAACATTTTGGAGAGTGCGGGTAATGTTAACCAGTGGAATCTGCCAGTTCCAAGGTGATCACGAGGACAGATATCAAACTTCTATAAGCTAACCCAGCAAAATACAAAAATCTGAAGAGAAAGGTGCATATAAACAAAGTGTAAAACTGGTTTTAATCATAATTACAAACTGAGCGTGTGTGGGTATGCACCACCCACCACCCCACGTTTGAGCACTCTTCCTGTAGAATGGCTGAGGATATTTTTTTAACAAATCAATAAAACTTACCGGTTCCTGAGTCTGGCTGGGGCAAGGAACGTTCAAAATCAGTGTCCCAATTTGGTGACAGACCAATTTGGCTGAGTCTGACTAGTTCCTAAGGTTGAACTATTAAATCTGTTGGCACGATATGGCTTCACAAGAGAATATTGCGGCATAGACACAGGTGCGTGGGTCAGAGAAAGAATCTTGCAAGAAATGTGGCTAGAAACCAAACAGGGAATTCAGGTCATACTTTCCTAACAGAAGCACAGCAATAGAGGCTGTGCCAAACAGTGCCTGAAAATTTTTAATGGGAGTATTGTAAAAGCATAGGATGAGATGTGCCCACAAGAAAGATTAAAATACCATACCAATGGGTCCAGATCCAGTATTCCTGCTGTGATCAATCAAATCCTTCATACAGTTTACAACCTCAGCAATCTGGAAGAATCATTATTCCAAATTACAGGAATAAAATCAGTATATGATAATGAGCTTCAATTCATGATATGCAACAAGATTATACAATATAAGATTACAGATTACCTGAAGGCAACGAACATAGCGTTTAGTATATCCTAAATCATTTACCAAAGGCACCTCCAGGGCTTTAGCCAATTGACGGGCACATGCAACAAACCTAAAATACAAAAATAGGTTAAAAGATAATTCTTATGAAGGTGAAAAAGGTGTGAAAAAGTTGATGAGTTAGTGCAAGTGTCAGTCAGCACCAAGAATATGGATATAATTTATGAACTAAGCTAAGAACTACGAACACCTCAGCCGTCATAAGTTCTTTGAAGTAACAGAAGTTACGAACATTGAAGGAAAAGATAATGTACCTAAAATCAATCATGAATTATTTAAAGCAGGGTACCTGCACATCTAAGCCAAACATTATCTAAATGTGTTTTAGCATACAATATCTTCTCTTTTTTTGTTGACAGATTGCAACTTGCACACAATTACAAGATAACAAATGTTATTTGCAAACACAAGGATACATTGCATAAAAGCATGTGCATCCGCTTACCCAATATAATATCTAGTTTTCTCAATGCAGCTCAAATAACCTATTCAACTAGAATGCATTATCATAGCAATACTAGTCCATTCATTCCATTCTTCCAGAAACACCTTGGTTTTAAACCAGAATCTCATTACCCTATTTGCTTCGCTATCCCAGAATGCACTGCCCAATGTATTAATTTAGATCTGATGAGAAAGGATGCTGAAATGTATTAATTTAGCTCCATTTACCATTTATATCACTGAATGGAATGATCTCATTTCAATCCTGTGCCTACTTCAAGTAAATACTTGTACCAATGGTCATTCCATTCAATATATAATAAAAGATAAGCTTCTGTGTCAAAGTGGTACTGCCTTTACCAGAGACAATTTTAATTGATTGCAGGTTGTGTTAAGGTGTTTATCCTATCTGAAGTACAAGGTTATATTACCCAACAATGCAAGTTAAGACTATTCTTGTAACTCCTACAGCATAAAGTATTAATGTCCAATTGTAAGCTGAAGGGCTGCACACTAACAACTAACAAGCCTAGTATAGCCCCTGGATACTCAAACAGCAGCTGCAAAAAGTTGCTTAGACCTCTTCTGGGAAACATCCATTTACATACCTGAGAATTGGGCTAGGTACGCTAACGCGCAGTTACCCTATGTATCACTACAACCACATGGTATTTGAAATGCTAATAACATAAACCACTTTATATTTCCCATTTAGGCATTTCTTAATCTGATATGTTGTTGCGAAGGTTTCCAAATGAAAATATGATATCTTGTAATAGTAATACATAACATTTCAGGATGAAAGTTCACAGTCATTCCCTGTATTTGCAAATAACTTGTGGGTGATAAGAATAAGAATAGCCAACACCTAACACAATAAACAATGGGCTCAGTAGCCCATTTGGTTTGTCTCTACATGTTCCAAGGCGGAGATGAAAGTTAAAGGGTTTGAACCGTATCACTAATCTATCCTAGAATCAAATTGAAATAAATAAATTTCTTTACTAGCGCAGGTCCACCTTTAAAATGACTTTTTACTAGAGCAGATAGTAAATTTCAGAACAAAACAAAGGTTATGCATGTTGGAGAGGGTGTAAAGTCCTTTGATAATAGCAAAGATCTGAGAATGAAATGGAAAAAAAATGGAGCACATTAAGGGTCAATCTCCTTACGAGTTGCAATTATTCTGCATTTCCTGAGCCGATAAACTTGCTGAATTTTGGGCTGCAGCCTGGTACTTCTGTACAACCGAACCGAGATTACTAACCTACATATAAACATCAAGGATGTATATGAAAACCATCGTCACAAAATTCATAATTGCAAATAATCCTTATGACCTAGCCAACTGGGCTGTCTATTTATTGGAAAAGCCTCATACCTGTGATATTATAGATCTCCGTGGAATGAGTTCCTCATGACGCCTAGCACAAAACTCCCAAGATGCAATCTTGAATAAAAAAGAAGATAGCACAGGATTATACTTTAGCCAAAAAGGTAACAAGGAATAATGTAAAAAAGGAAAAAATGGAAATTTAAATCTCATTACCTTGAGGTCAGGATTAAAAACTATCCTTAGATGCCCCTCACGAACCACACGCAATTGCTCAAAGACACTTTCCTGGATTGCTTTCGTGTAGTCCAAAATAATCTGACCTGATGCATTCTGGGATTCGCGTGGCATGTCGATGTACAAAAGTTCTTCCAGTGTGCCACTGGCGTACTTGATTTGACATAATCGTGGTAGTACCTCAACAGTTGTTTCTGTAAAAGGTGACAATCGAATGACAGCATGAGAAATAAAGAGAGAGTAAGAAAGTTCTTTTCTATTAAGAAAATGATGCTCACCGAAACCACGTCCAGGTTTCCGATTGCAAATCTCACAATGCCATACATCCTGCAAGAGAAGAGCCATATGACAGATACAAAGGTAAGAATAAGACAGGCAAAACATAGATACTAGACAATTCTCTAATTTAATAGTCTATGTTCAACTTTCAAAAAAAAAAATAACTCATGATTATATGGCAAAGGGCGCACACAACCTGAGGAAAAACTCCAGTCGTTTGACGACCACTTCCATACAGTGAGACACACCATCTCTTTTTAGCATTTGGAGCAAAATACTCATTGACGAAGTTTCTCCAGTACTCAATGTTGTTATCCTGCATCAAAGGAATAAGTAGATATACCATGTTGTAAGCACCATGCAGTCACTTGGAGCACTAAATTACTACTTCAAACAAGCAACTAAAACCTTACTTGTGGCCTGTTCTGTTGATGATACATGTAATGGGTCAATCTCTTTGCACAGGTTCCTGGCTCATAGGGAGGTGACTTTCCTGAAGTTCTCATGTTTAGACTCTGTTGACGAAGTAATTGCTGTTGCTGCTGCTGTTGTTGCTGCTGCTGCTGCTGTTGCTGCAATTGATTTCTCTGCAAAGGCAAGTTTTTTAGAATCTGATGTTGTTGCTGCTGCTGTTGCATATGCAGGAGCCGTTGTTGTTGTTGCAAGAGGCTCAGTTGAGCAGCCGCAGCAGCTTGAGGGTTTGCAATTGCATTTGGTCCACCCATTGATACAAGGTCTGGACAGTTTCGAATTTGCTTTGTCAGCTGCAACAAATGTTGTTGTTGTTGTTGTTGCTGCTGCTGCTGCTGTTGCTGCTGCAAGAAAGCTGATGAGTCTGAACCCTGTTGCTCCATCTTAACTGAGCTCAAACTCCTCATCATCTGGGCTTGCAACTGCTGCGGCTCAAGTTTCACACCACCAGGATTGCGCATCATCTGGGAAGGACCATTCTGGTCAGCTTGTCCCATCTGCTGTTCGGATTTGATGCCAACCATGTTTCCTCCATTCTCCAACTTCACTGTAGCCTGCGGCTGCTGGAGCTGCTGTGAAGGTTGCTGTTGTTGGTTGTAAGACATTGGTAGCTGCTGCTGCTGCATATCTTGCACAGCATTCATCTGCTGTTGCTGCGAAGTCGCTTGTAGGTTATCTGAACCCATCTGATTGCCTAAATTAACCTGTGACGAAGACGGGAATGACAGAGGATCGGACCCTCCCGCTCCAATGAAATCGCCACCACCATCCATCCCTCTCTGCTGGAGAGTGCTCATCGGCATCCCACCACCTTGCATTGAACCTGGACCCTGCATATGTCCCCCATTGCCAAACGACTGCAGGTTGAGCAAAGAGGAAACACTCGAGGCACCTCCAAGCAGCCCATTGCCGCCAAACTGCGTGCGTGGCGAGACCAGGGACGAGAAGGGCGACTGCGCGGAAAGCATCCCGCCGCCACCTCCGCCCATCCCAGGCTGGCCACCACCTCCACTAAGCAAGCTGGAGCTCGTCCGAAGCAGCGACGCTGCTGCACCGCCCACTGGCTGCCCAGGCCCCATCGGGTTGGGCGGGCCCGATGGCATCATCCTGACGACGCACCTCCTCCACCCCCACGCACCAACCGCTCCGAGATCACGCGGGGCTTCGTTCCTACTCACCTCGCCATCGCCTCACCCCGGCAGGCCCCGCGGGATCCACGCGAATCGAGCAGGAACCGGCGAGCATCACCCCTGCGAACAAGCCCAGAGCACGAGTTAGCGACGCGAGTGTGGGATCTACCCCATTACCCCCCAACGCAAATCTGCAGCCGAGCGCCATCCCAAACCGCCGAAAAGCAAAGCAACCAAACTGGGGCGCAGCAGCAACAGGAAGCGACGAGCATCGAAAGCGAACTCGTCCTGTCCCCCGAATCAATACGCGACCGAGCAAAGCGAGCTCACCAAATCCCACCACGAGTGCCGAAACATTTTCACCCCCGCGAGCACGAGAGACCAACCAACCAAATTACACCCCGTGCAAGCACACGAGCACCCCCGAGGCCTCAAATTACCCCCCGACAGAGCGGAATTAACCGGCGGCCACCTCGCTCGCACGCCGCTCCGACGAGACACCCCCTCCCAGCAACTCCACACGCGCGCGCGGGCAGCGCACTTACCTCAACGGCGCGGAGCTCGTCGCGCCGGAGCTAGAATCCGGCGATCCGTAGCTCGCCTCCTCCGCGGGCGAATCGCGGCCGGGCGCCCGCTCACACTGGCCGATACACGTCAGCAGCAGCCGCAGCAGCGAGCGGCGGCGCCTCCGCAGCGCGCGGATGCCGGGCTCCGGCTAGGGTTTAGCACGGCCTCCGCCGGCCTCGGCGTCGCAGCGACAGGTGACGGAGGGGGGGAGACTAGCGCGCCGCCACCGCCACGGCCAAAAAATTCCGTTGGCTCGGTTTGTTATCTCGCGGATGGGATTTGGCTTGGCTTGGCTTCGGCTCTGTGGGGAAGAAGAAAAAGGAAAGGAAAGGAAAGGAAAGGGCAAGGAGAGAGAGAGATGAGGGGAGAAAACGCTGCGACTTTGTCCTTGCGGACGTCAGAATTCCATTGGATTTGATCAAGAGCGGCGGCCGTCCACATTGCCTCCGACGGCCCCCAGTGGCTGTGCTGTGGGGTCAGAGGGAGGGAGGTCCCGCAGTGAGGGGAGAGGGGCGGGTGGGGAAGGGTTTGATTAGGGGGCTGGATTTTTTTCATTTCCTTTTTTGCGGAGGTTATTAGTTTATTCTCCTGTGAGCCGCGCCCGGGGCACCTAGTCATAGTATCGAGTTACAAGAGGCTACGGCATAGAGAAAGCCAGCAAAAAAAGCATGGAGGCGTGCCATGGATCTAGCTAAAAAGGGATGATGCGAGTGGTTAGACGAGGCAATGGTGTTGGTAGGGGATGATACGCAACCGAGTCACATCCATGTAGCATCTGGACAGCCCACACACATTGTGTAAGGAAAATAGTCGAAAATGTTAAATAGTGGAGTATGTCGGCAACTAAATTCGATGGGCATGGGTCCCATAATGTTTTGTAGAGAAGTTTTCTACTACGAGATGAAAGAGAGCCTTTTTATTTACTTACTCAGAAGTAAAGTTTATGATACTAGACTGCAAAGATATACACATAAGAACGAAAAATCTCAACACTATTGAATGCTTAATTCACTTCTTTTGCAAGCTACTATGCATACGGGTCACTAGGTCAAAGAAGCTAGTTACAACAGTGGCTACATCATGGAGAAAGATCCGGCAAAAAGCATGGAGGCCAGCCCTAGATCCAGCTTAAAGGGATGATACCAACAATTAGAGGAGAGGGACTTGCGTTTGTAAGGAGGACATGGCGTTTGTATGGAGGACATGCAACCGATACAACCCGGCCAACAGACAATGTGTACGGAAAGCTGACGGAAAAGATGGAGGGTGGAGTAACATTGATTGTTGAATTCAGCGGACTTGGGCCTCCATAATATTTTGATAAAGTGTGGTAAAGGATCGATCACGCATGTTTTTTTTTGACATAGACTTGTACTATCATATTGCGATTGGTTGTGACTTCTGAGAATGGATGGTAATCGATAAATAGTATGGATAGAAGATTGGACATGCGTATGGGGCACTTAGTCATAGAAGTGAGTTACAAGAGTGGCTACGGCATGAAGAAAGAGCTGGGAAACAAGCATGGAGGCACGCCATGGATCTTGCTAAAAAGGGATGATTCGAGGGGTTAGATGCAGGAATGGTGTTGGTAGGGGACGACACGCAATAGCATCTAGATAGCCAACACACGTTGTGTAAGGAAACGATCGAAAATGTCGGACATGGGTCCCATGATGTTTTGTAGAGAAGTTTTCTATTGCAAGTTGAAAGAGGACTTTTTTTAATATACTTACTTAAAAGTAAAGTTTATAATTTTGGACTCTGCGAAGACATACACGCAACACATAACGATGAAAAATCTCAACACTATTGAATGCTTAATTCACTTCTTTTGCAAGCTACTATGCATACGGATCACTAGGTCAAAGAAGCTAGTTACTTGAGTGGCTACATCTTTAAGAAAGATTCGGCAAACAAGCATGGAGGCCAGCCCTGGATCCAGCTAAAAAGCCATGATATGAGCAATTGGAGGAGGGAATGGCATTTATAGGGAGGACACACAGCCGATTAACAATGCGTAGCAGCTAGACAACCCGGCCAACAAACAATGTGTAAGGAAAGCTGGCGGAAAAGATGGACGGTGGAGTAACATTGATTGTTCGATTTAGCGGACCATGGGCCTCCATAATATTTTGTTTGAGAATATTTCCATTTCGAGTTAAAGGAGTTTTATTATTGACTCAAAAGTGAAGTTTACAGTCCTGAACTCTGGGAAGATATGCAAAGCGACGAAAAATCTCAACATTACCGATTGCTAGATCCGCTTCTTTGCAAGCTACTATGCAAGTTCATGAGCATAATGGATAAGGATAATAGAGTTGGTTGCAAGGTTCCTCTTCTACCATATATGACAAAATCTAGGAGGTGGGTTGTGGTAACCAAAACTTAGTTACACTGATAGAGTAAATAGGCTTGGTCTTTTCCAGTGTAGGTGAGTATTGTTCGCATAATTTTTTCATTATGTACGATCTTTTATTGTAAGGTAATTGATGTCATAGAAATATATCTAGCTATGCCATACGTGACAGAAATGCCAGCGTGCGCGTGGTAATACTAATAACCTCACCGCTCCATGCTCTCCATGCAATCTCTATCCGTGTAACCTTTGCATGTACGTACACATATCATGGAGTGGAGAATCCAGGTGTGGAGATGCGAATCCATGTATACTAGAACGTACACGTACTGTAAACAGAGACGCACGTACGTGTTATGGGGCGTATTTGGGACGGGCGCTATACGTGCGTCTCCGCTCCGCAGTCGGCAGTCCTGACGAACATCGCAGTTGGCATCGATCCAAAGACCGAACGCGAACAAACGGAGGCATGCAGTGCAGCAACGCAGTGGGAGGGCGAGGAGGCGATGCTGAACCAAAACAGTAGGTGACACGACCAGCAGTTGGCCGCAGGTCATATCCAATCATATGCATGGCCTGTTCGGATCCGGTCATCAGGGTGGGGGCACAAATCGATGTTGATAAAAAAAAATACTGTAGCAATCTTTACGTTGCCTGCCTGATGAGCTGAGAGCCTGGGTCAAGGGCGCCTTGTTCTGGCACTGCTTGCGATAGGGACGGCCAGAATCAACACATATGTTGCCCTGATTAGGCTTATAATCGGCCGTTTAAATCTCTCTTACCAAAAATCCGATTAGCCCACGAGCAGGGATCATACAACTTATTTTACTTCATTCTATCTGTTTTTTAGATCGGCCGAATGATCCAAAAATTATGTAAACTTGCATTCCTAGATAGGATAGATATATAGAGAGTAGCCAGGTTTGGAGCCGTTCACTGTGAATATGCCAACGTGGCAACGTTCAATTTGTAACTAATCAATTGTGTTCCTAAACAGTGATATATTCTGTCCTTATATACTCCTGTACAACTTAAATTGTGCTATATGCATGCCTACTGTCGCTGGTCATCTAAAAGGAAGATAAAGTTTCATATGGTATTATCATGGGAATTTATTCAGATCCGATAGCAAAGAGACGAACCACAACTTCCAAATAACAAAAATAATTCCATGAATGATGGATTATCGCTAGCTAACAGATGTGTGTACTACATACATTATCTCCAGATGGGTGGATGAGCTACGACCACATGGAACAGCCAGAAAAGAAGCAATCTATGATATTCCAACAATATCTGACTCTTACAGGGTGTGCCGCGTCATCTTGTACAAAGAATGCTTATTCATATAATTAAAGCTAAGCGTACGCTTATCCTTGCTGGCTTGTTGTACGTACTAATCACACTGGATTGCTTACACGGAGCCTTCTGTTTAAATCCCCACCAACATCTTCTTCATCAGATGCTACATATATATCGTTTTCATCTGATCGAGGATCCCCAAATAGAAGGTTCCATTTGATGGCTGGACTCTGGAGAGACCAGTACAAACAAAGGTCTTTGGAGGTTCCATGATTCAGCATTTAGAATGTGTTAAAAGTCAAGGTGGTGTAAAAAAAATGAAAAGGTAGTTGCAAGGGGATGTTTGGCATTTGCGGTTGGTAGAGTTGCATAAAAAGAATATTACATCAGTTGTACTCTGGTGAGCTAAGAGCACATGGCATCACTTGTCCCTTGCTAACCAAGTAAAGCTGTGGCTACAAACCGCAAGAAGGCGGCTTCAAACTACTTGACTAACTTGTAGAAAGGCATGGATAGGTAGCATTTTCTGTGTTTGTATATATCTGGTTTCACATGTAGTTGTTTGTGTCCTAAGGATGCTAATTCAAAAAGGTAGATCCCACATATAAGTAGTGTGAATTTTCCAATCAATTGAGGCAAACGCGACCATAGAAATAAGAAGTTTCACGCTATAATGGCGCCAAAAAAAGATATTAAATATTGCACAAACTGACCGAATACATAAAGCGATGTTTGTACATCAACAATCAGAAGGATAAACCCACGTATGCTTGTCGAGAATCAGAGGTGCGGAAGGTTTGGGTGGAACGCCGTACCTCATGCTGGCCGGCGGCTTCATGTTATATAGTGAGGAACCTCCCCTCACGTGGATTTACTAGATTGATCTCGTCGGCCAGCTGTTGATGTTTGTTACAACAAACTCTATCAAATCTAATCAACACAACAGCCGGCCAACTCAATCCTCAAGGTTGTTACAGATACAACCTGATACACACGCCACATCTATTCTATCTAACACCCCTCCTCAATCACAACTGTCGTAGGTTGAGATTGTGCTTGAAGTTCTCCAATTGCCGAACATTCAATGCTTTAGTGAAACCATCTGCAACTTGATCTCCTGTAGGAACAAAATCAATTTGTAACAAGTTATTCATCACTCGTCCTCTGACAAAATGATAATCCACCTCTATATGTTTGGTTCTAGCATGAAACATCGGATTAGGAGATAAGTATTTGGCTCCAATGTTATCACACCATATTTTCGCTGCCCTTGGCACTTCAACTCCAATTTCCTTGAGTAGAATCTGGATCCACATGATTTCAGCTGTTGCATTTGCAACTGCTTTATACTCAGCCTCTGTGCTTGACCTAGAGATAGTGGGCTGCTTCCTCGCACTCCAGGAAACCAAATTGGACCCTAGATAAACTACAAAAACCTCCTGTGGATCTTCTATCATCAAGAAAACCTGCCCAATCGGCATCTGAAAACCCACTAACTTGCATCGAGCTAGACCTATTGATCTTAACTCCAATCTTAGTATTCAACCGAACATACCTTAATATCCTCTTGACCGTTGACCAATGTATCTCAGTCGGAGCATGTAAAAATTGACATACCTTATTGACAGCAAATGCTATATCAGGCCTTGTCAGAGTTAAATACTGAAGTGCACCAACTATACTTCTATAATTCGTTGCATCTTTAGATCCAAGAGTAACTCCTTCAAACGCTGACAACTTCTCACTCGTGGAGAGTGGAGTGCTAACAGGCTTACAGCTTGACATATTGACTTTCTTTAGAAGATCTGATGCATACTTATCTTGTGTCAAAATTATGCCATCACATACCTTGTTTACTTCCATACCGAGGAAATAATGGAGATTACCCAAATCTTTGAGTGCAAAGTCCTTCTTTAACTCTCGCAACAACCCTGTTGTAGCTTCTGTAGTTGAACTAGCAACAATTATATCATCAACATATATCAAAATGAACATATTAATTGATCCTCTATTGAAGTAAAACAAAGACGTATCAGCCTTGGAAGCACTGAAACCGAGACTCAGAAGCTTAGCACTGAGACGAGCATACCATGCTCGCGGTGCTTGTTTTAATCCATACAAAGCTTTGTCTTATCCATATATCTAGGAGGTTGTCTCATATACACCTCCTCTTCCAATATGCCATGAAGAAAGGCATTTTGCACATCAAGTTGTCTCAGGCTCCAATTTTGTGAGACAACAATAGATAATATGACTCTGATTGTAGCCATTTTCACAACTGGGCTAAAAGTATCGTCATAATCTATACCATATCTTTGTTTAAACCCCTTAGCAACTAGACGAGCTTTGTATCTATCTAGAGTGCCATCAGCTTTTAATTTGGTTTTATATACCCACTTACAATATATGATATTGCTCCCCTTCTTCGGTGGAACCAAATGCCAGGTCTTATTTTTAACCAAAGCCTCATATTCAACATCCATTGCATGTTTCCATTCTTTACTAGCTAAAGCCTCTTCAACACTACATGGTTCTCCACTAGATGTGAGCAATGCATAGCGAACGTGAACATCAGTATAGATTTTGGGCTTGCGAATACCTGCATGAAGTCTTGTAGACAGACGAGTTGAAACCGGCACACCAGATCCATTGGACGGCGTAGAAGATCCTGGCGATGGCTCCTGATCCAAAGGAGATGCTGCAGCTGACGGGGCATGTGGTTCCTGCAGCGCCTCCTGCTGCGGTGCCTCCTGCAGTGCCTCCCCTGGCACCGACAAGGCGGCAGGCGGGAGTGAAGGGGCTTCCGCGGCAGCTGCTGATTGGCGCGGACACGCTGGTGGTGATGTCGGCCCAGGAGATACAGCTCCGCCTGCAGGAAGCGATCCCGAGACAGATTCACGCGGAATCAGAGCTGGATCCAATGCGGGAGATGCGCCTGTACCCATATTTGATGCGCCAACCTGCAATTCACTAGTTTCTTCAACAAAACGGTTAGTGTTTTCACCATTAGACACATGATCATCTGCTAATTCGTCCCCTGAACAAGGATTTCGCAGAGAAGAAGGAAGGAGAATATCAGCCCTAAGACAGGCACCAGCATTAGCATGTAGCTTGGAGAAGGGAAAAACATTCTCATCAAAAATGACATCACACGATATATAGACGCGTCCTAAGGAAATGTCAAGACATTTGAAACCCTTATGCAGATTGCTATATCTAAGGAAAGCACATTCTTTGGACCAGAAGGCAAGCTTGTGCTTATTGTATGGACGCAAATTTGGCCAACAAGCACACCCGAAGACACGAAGGGAGTTATACTCGGGTTTGGTTTGGTAGAGACGTTCAAGGGGGGTGTCAAAATTAATGACCCTGCTAGGAGTTCTATTTATGAGATATGTAGCTGCAAGAAAGGCTTCATCCCAAAATTTTAGGGGCATATGAGCATGCGCTAAAAGAGATAAGCCAACTTCTACTATATGTCTATGTTTCCTTTCAGCCGATCCATTCTGTTGATGAGCATGGGGACATGAAACTAGATGAGAAATTCCAATTTTCGTGAAGAAGGAATTTAGTTTTTCATATTCTCCCCCCCCCCCAATCAGTTTGAACCACAATGATTTTGCAGTCAAAGAAACGCTCAACTAATTGTTGAAAATCTCAGAATTTCTCAAAAACTTCATATTTATACTTGAGGAGGTATATCCATGTAAATTTACTATAATCATCTATAAAACTCACATAGTATTTATATCGTCCAACAGATTCAGGTGCTGACCCCCACACATCAGAGAAAACAAGTTCAAGTGGATGAGTAGAAACACTCATTGAGATAGGATATGAAAGTTGATGACTCTTGGCTTTTTGACACGCATCACACACAACATCTTTATTCAAATTGGAAATCAAAGGAAGTTTATAGTTTCTAAGAATTCTCTCAACAATAGGAAAAGAAGGATGTCCTAAACGACTGTGCCATCGATCCATTGACACTTTATTGACTCCGAAGACTTGGTTGGATGCTGGTGTCGAAGGCAGGGGGTACAACCCTTTGCGACATGGACCTTTAAGAAGTGTGCTCCTCGTGGCCCGATCCTTGATAAGAAAGAAATTTGGATGAAACTCAAGGAATACATTATTATCAGAAGCAAGGCGATGGACAGAAACCAAGTTTTTCTTTGTAGAAGGAACATGTAAAATATCATGTAGATGAAGAATTTTATTTGGGGTACGAATAGTAGACTGACCAGTATGTCTAATGGTCATACCTGTACCGTTTGCAGTGTGGATCTGATCTGATCCATTGTACTTCTCACGAGTAGCAAGCTTCTCAAGCTCACTCGTGATGTGGTCCGTCGCGCCTGTATCCGTGTACTAGCTGTTGTCAACGGTGTAGGAGTTCATGGCTGCTGATGCATGCCTCTCATCAGGCACAAAGTCCTCTTCAAACCTGTGCCAGCACCGATCTGTGGTGTGCCCGGTTTTGAAGCAGACTTGGCACACCGGTTTGGCACTGGTACCTCCTGTACCAGGACGAATGAAACCACCACGTCCAGCACCATTGTTGTTGGAGCGTTGGTAGTTGTTATTGGCGTTGCCGCGGCCACGCCCTCCATTGCCTCCATTGCCACGACCGCGGTTACCACCACGACCGCGACCAAAGCTGCCTCCATTGCTGCGGCCACCCCGGTTGGCTGAGTTCACCGAGGATCCGGAGCGACCAACACCAAGCAACTCCTGTCGGGTTTCATATGCAAGAAGCTGAGAATATGCATCACTTACTGAGACAGGTTCTGTGCGAGCAAGGAGGGACGTGACGACGGGGTTGAATTCCTCGTCAAGGCCGGTGAGGATGTAGGTGAGAAGCTTGTCATCATCAATCGGCTTCCCGGCAGCCGCCATCTCATCACCGAGAGTACGCATCTTGCCAACGTACTCGGTGATGGAGTGATTTCCTTTACTTGCCGTAGCAAGTGCTAGGCGCGTGTTGACGGCCCTAGCCCTGTTCTGCGAGGCATACATGGCCTCGATCGCAGCCCATAACCACGCTGCTGTCTCCTTGGCAGCAACTTGTGCAAGTAAGCCCCGTCATAAAGATCCAAGGACGAAACTGAGGACCTGCTGATCCTTCGCATACCATTCTTCGTATGCAGGGTTGGAGGTGACCACTTCCTTGCCGGCAGCATCCTTGGTAGCAACTTCTTCAGCAGGAGCAGCAGATGCGCCGGTCAGATGGCCAACCAGGAGTGATCCTCGGACGGCGGCGAGGACCTGAGCCCTCCACATTGCGTGGTTGGCTTTGCCAAGCTTTTCGGTGATGGCAACCCCCACCAAAGGATTCACGATGGCTGAGGAGGAGGCCATGGAGTAGTAGATGGGTTTTTCGGTGGAGATAGGTTAGGCTCTGATTACCATATCGAGAATCAGAGGTGCGGAAGGTTTGGGTGGAACGCCGTACCTCATGCTGGCCGGCGGCTTCATGTTATATAGTGAGGAACCTCCCCTCACGTGGATTTACAAGATTGATCTCGTCGGCCAGCTGTTGATGTTTGTTACAACAAACTCTATCAAATCTAATCAACACACCAGCCGGCCAACTCAATCCTCAAGGTTGTTACAGATACAACTTGATACACACGCCACATCTATTCTATCTAACAATGCTTCCTCCAGCCAGATTTAAATGCCATATTCGATGACAGATGAAAATGGCTAGATGTAGTGTGATGTTTCTACTTAAACGAATTTGTTTACTTGGATGCCACCTAGGTAGAATTAGGATTACACATACGGTGAACAAACAAAATGATCCACCACATACATAAAGCGGAGTGGATGCAAAAAAATATCACTTCTTTTCAACATGGAATACCTTTTAGATGACGCGAGGAAGACCAAGCAACATCAGGTAGATTGGTCTAACATGGCAACATAGTACTCCTATTCAATTTGTTAAACCTGTACTGTTCTTAAAAGTAATACACACAACAACTACTCTGAAGCCAAAAATAAAAATCGGTAGAAAAACAAAATTGAAAGCAGATCGTGTGCTCCTGGCCTCCTGTCGATCAAAAGGTCTTTCATAATTTATTCAGTCTTGTCAAGATATTGCAAACGTGTACCACAAGAACAGCGACCGTGCAACTGAACGCAGGTGCTTTTGCCACGTTCCTTTTCCTAGAAAAACAATGGGAGGAGAGACCGCTCGACCGCTGTCCGGATCAACGGCCAACGGCTGCTCCCCAAAGCAGTTTCTTTTTTATACGCATGCGTTGGAGTTTAGAACGTGTCCATGTTCAAAGAACCTTTTTTATGACAGAACCAGTCTATTTCCAACGAACGTTCAAAGGACAAAGCCTACATTGACCCTGCAAGTACTATATATGTGCCAAGAATATATGCTTGGTTCGGTTCATATGTCAGAATGTGGCTTGTACCATGAAAGTTTCCTATTGAAGAAATGAATAGTTGTAAACTATCGTACCAAGTTTTTTTTTTCATAAAATGGTGCCAAGCTAGGGTTCAGACAGTGGTTGAAACCAACAATTGAAAGGCGTTTCAAAATCTTTTTGTATAAACGAAATACTGATACAGAAATGCTTTTACATATTCCATCGTTATTTAGGATGTATTTCGTAATTTTTCACATAATACGGAAAGTCAGAGTCATTTTGTTTCCATTCTTTTTTTTTGAGAAACTCATTTTGTTTCCATTCAGGAAATCGATGTGGTTAAAAGACCATACATGGGCTTTGATTTATGGCAAGTGGTGGCTCTAGCCCATTCTCTCGATCGAACCTGGGCCACCATACATAGAGAGCTCTTAGCCTGGTGGGCCGAGTACGATTAGTTGGACCCGATTACATTGGAATGAAGGTGTCATGATCCTTCCAAAAAAAAGAAGAAGAAGAAATGAAATGAAGGCCTTACCTTTGTTTCCGTACTACTGAAATTACTCTATATGGCCGCTCTATCTCAGCCCAAGATCTTGATGAGCTCACCGTCATTTTCAGTAATTTCAGTGAGAAAAGCAAAGTCACCAAAATTCCGCCCATGCATATAGAGTAATTTCAGAAATGCTCAAAAAAAAGTATAGAGTAATTTCAGTGAGAAACGAGGGTGAGTGAGCATATAGGTGATAAATAAATTTTATTGGTCCTCACGGTTAAAATAGAAACATTAGATTTATCGGAATTCTATCGGTGATAATGCGAATCTTCCACGGGCCGGGCACCGCTCGTTGCCGCTCAGTGCCCATGTACACCGAGACGCACCCGAGCACACGGTCGCCGCCGCCGTACGTGTCAGTCTAGGGTCCTCGCCACCAACCCAGCAAGCTCCTCACTGCTGCTGCCATGCGCCCTTTGTTGCACATGCGTGCGTGCAGGGATGAAAGTGGTATGGATATTTTCTGTCCGACCGACTCACCGAAGGCCCTCATGCCTTAAATGGTAAAGTCCGTATCTAGAAAATAAATATCCACCCGTATCCGTATCTACGTAACAAAAGTTGAATGACTATTATAGATATGTAATATATATCAATATCCGATACGTATCTGATATATTTTGTACTATCCGTATCCGTATCCGATCCGTTTCATCCCTACGTGCGTGCATGGCGTCGTCGATCCTCAAACTCGTAGCTAGATGGCTTAGTACATTCCCCAGCCCCAGATAATAGACGATGCTAATTACTCCATCCATTCTAAATTATTAGTCATCCTAGGTACCATTTTGAGTGTCTAAATTCATGACATCTTTTATGAGTCTAGATATATAGTTGTCTAAATTTATAATATCACCAATAAATTTAGTAAAATATTAGGATAACTAATAATTTGGAACATCGAATTCATTAGTTACAATTACGTGAGCCCGTCTCATCCTGAATTGTCGCCTTTGTGTGTAAAGCAGCGAATTTGTTACATACTCGAAAATCAGTTGGATTTGAAGTAACAGATTAGTTTGGTTAGAGATATTAAAGTAACAGATATGTTTGGTTAGATTTACAAGAAAAAGATACGCTTGGTTACATGAAAAGGATATTAGTATATTTTTTTTCCTTAACAGATCCGTGAGATATGTTTGGTTAGATTTACAAGAAAAGAAAAAGATACGCTTCGTTACATGAAAAGGATATTAGTATATTTTGTTTCCTTAACTGATTCGTGAGATGTGATCCAGCCGGATTGGTACGACAAAAGCAATGTATTCCTTAGTATATCTTGTTTCCTTATTATTAATTAACAGATGTGTACCCAACACTATATAAACGTGGGCTTTATCCACGGCGATCTACAACCAAAATTCGTCCACGGCATACTGCAACCATCTAGCTACATCCTGAAGGCTACAACTTTGGTTGTAGATCGAAGCCTACATCCTCTCCTACCACCGTAATCGTAGAACCATAGACGCCGGCGAACTCAAGAAACGACCAACGGGGACGTCAACCTTCGCGTCGTCGTCGTCCGGACCTGGGTACTAAAACCGCGACCTCAAGATGCTCCTTCTCTCGCTATACTGCTCCACTACCGATGGCCCCTCGCTCGCCGGGGACGCGATACCCGCACCATGGCCGCCGCCGCCGGCCATGGAGCGGCCATCTTTCTCCTGCTTTTCACCCAATGTTGTGTCCACCTGAGAAGGAACATCGTGGGATAAAAGGTACGGTAGTTGAGCCAAGCCGCAATTTTCTCCACATTTTGTTCATGTCTAGGGTTTATCCAATTTCGACAAACTGCTGCTGATTTCTGGATCTTTTATAATTCTTATTTGCGGATCTGACTTCCCTTCTGGCATAGTGCACACACAATAATTTTCGTATGAATCGGAGATGGGTACATCAGAGTATTCGATATTGTTCTTGTGGCTTGCTTGGTTCTTAATTTGTCAATTCATTACTATTTGAGTTTGGCTTTTGCTTTCAGATAGAACATCAGTCATCAGTTCTGCTGATTTCCTCGCTGCAGTTTAGCTTTTCATTGTCATGAATCGGTTCAGAGGTTTTGCAGTCTTATCTTCTCTGAACTTAAGTCATGATTTCATAGTGCAGATTCAGTGCAAGATCAAACTTTCATTGACACTCTTTACAGCTACAGCTCGTTTGTGCAGGCAAGAAATTCGACGAGGCTTTGGGCATCAGGTTCATGGTATGACATTCTCACAATACAGTAAGCAATAATTGCTTTGTACTCCTTAAACTAATCGATGCTCCACCTGCTTTGATCTTAATAGCACAGTTCCATTGCTTGTTGGTTTCCTACATGATATTCTGATCATATCTGTTATTCGCTCAGGCCTAATGCTTTCATATCTGCTGAAGCAATCTTTAGTTCTTCCATGTCGAGTGAGCTGAATGCATGAGCAATGTTTTATCTTTTCTGCATAAATGCATATGGCTTATCTATCTGAATTTTCAACTAGCTTTTGCCTGTACATTGCTGCTCATTCCCTTTTGCCTGTACGAAGCTAATCTTAATAATTTTGCCTCGGTCTGGTAGATGAACTGATAAGTTGTTAATTTTCTCCGATACACGGCAAAGGCTACCTCTTCTCCTAGCTCTCCATTGCTGCGAGTTCCCATTTACTATATATATAGTTTTACCGAAGAGAATTCTATTGAACTACAGCATTATTACTAAACCTTGAGGATCAGATGTTTCTAGACTTTATTCTCTTAATCTGGCTATTGGCCCTTCCCCATTGGTTGATCCATTTTTTGCATGTCTTCAGGATATAACAAAGTCATTGAGCGTTGACCAGGAAGACTGGGCATTGTTTACCAGTGTTGATGAAAAATGCAAACCATGTTGGTGAAACTACTGATAATATTGGGACTCGTGTGTGATGTGTCCACAGGAGGGGACTCATGAAGTCATGAGCCGACAGGAGAATGTAGAAGGCTTCCAGTTACCCTCCAGCTAATGTTTGAGCCATACTCAACCTGTACAAAGAAAGCGATCGGGCTGATGCTATTGACATTGTGCAAAGCTCTGCAGAAAGTGTGCAGAATCCATCTGATTTGTTTTCTATTAATGAAATGGTGGGCATTCCCTGAGCTTCAGTTATCTGCTGGCACAACTTTAATTTCACTTTTCTTTCGATGTACACTAATGATCACTTGTCAGAACTCTTCATTTCAATCAAATGCAATTCCAGTATATCAGCAAGTGACAGCATTCTGATTGAATTCTGACATTGGCTGAGAGAAGAGTCCTTGACAACAATATTCCGGCATGTCAAGGATCCTAAGGTAGGTGATTACTCAATACATTATATTTTTTTGGTAAACTTTGTTGCTTCATAATTTAGTGAGGATATGCATTCAGGAAGCATAGACGATTTCTACAATCCGATGAAAATGGAAAGCAAGAGCAGTCTGAAGTGAAATTCAGGTGTGTTCTGATTATCTATGGCTAGAAATGATATTTAACTTGTGAGAACATTGAAGATTGCCTTAATAATATATTCTTATGTAGATGTTGTCGGGTACCTACAATAGGGGTACCCCAATCTAGGCCCAAAAACTACTTGGCATCAAGGCCCACGACGACATTGACCTGGCTCAACAGCCCAGCAAAGGCCCGCCATCGCTACGAGTCCTCGGACCCATCCAGCTCGAGGTAAACGACCACCCTCGAGCGGATGGTTTCCGTCTCGATCGAGGCTCGGCGGCCTCGACCCCCACCCTCGAGCGGATGGTTTCTGTCTCGATCGAGGCTCGGCGGCCTCGACCCTCACCCTCGAGCGGGGTTTCCGTCTCGATCGAGGCTCGGCGGCCTCGACCCTCACCCTCGAGCGGGGTTTCCGTCTCGTTCGAGGCTCAGCGGCCTCGAGGGCGACCCCTACCCTCGAGCAGGTGGTTTCCGTCTCGTTCGAGGTTTGGTGAACTCGAGCTTGCGACCCCTACCCTCGAGGGGGTGTTTTCCGTCTCGATCGAGGGTCGGCGAGCTCGAGCTTGCCATCCAAGCTCGAGCCCGCCTCGACGGGAACAGCGCCCAACCCACCGCGGTTCACCAGAGTCGTCACGACGCGGTCAAAAAGCAGGGCTCACTGCCCCACGCCATCACCTACTCTTCGGATAGGACATCGGTCAAATCCACTCGCAGCAGTGGACTCTGAGCGCCATGCTGCACGCCAGACCTAACCCTGCCAGCAGCACTGTGCCAACCACTCTTTTGACTTTACCCCCCGCCGGACACGCTGCCACCACTCGAAGGCAACCTCGAAGGAGGCCACGGAGGCTCGAATTGGACCCGTACGCAAGTTACCTACCCTCGACGCCGTGAACTATCACGAGAAGGAAGGACGATACGTCAGCCCCTGCCATGTCGTCAGCGGAGTTGGAAGGCGCGATTCCCGCTCGCGCACAGTACGCGGCATGGACGAACAGTGCACTTAGCGACAAACACATGTACTCGCACACCGCTCCCCTTGGTCTATAAAAGGGGAAGGGAAGCCCATGCGAAGGGCAACGAGAAGGGGAAGACGCAACGAGATCACAAGTCTCAAGCGACACGAACACACGAGTTCATACACACTCTAGAACGCACCCACACATCATAGCCTGGGACTTAGGAACGCACCCACACATCATAGCCTGGGACTTAGGAGCTCATCTCCTTCTCCCACCTTGCTTGTAAACCCCTACTACGAGCAACACGCAACCAGGTGCATCGCACCCCTGCTGGACGTACGGCCCCGTGGCCGGAACCAGGATAAAACCTCGTCTCCCACTCTCGCCATCGGGAAAGCGAGTGGTTAGCACCGCAATCACTCGTCGGTGCCGGTGCGACCAAATCAGGCACCGACAGTTGGCGCGCCAGGTAGGGGACCAGCGCTGCGCTACTCTCTTACCCGATGGCGAACTCCGGCGAAGGACGGCCTCCGCTGGGCTAGAGCGATCTGCTCCCAGCGGGGCAGGAGATCCGGTTCGGGAGCCTGCGGTTCCAAACATGTGGCGACGATTACCACATGCGCATCCTTCAGGAGGATCCCAGCGACCAACCGGAGCCTCATCACCAGCTTCCGGCGGCACCGCGACGGCGGAGTCGTCCCGGACCTCGCGCACGACGAACGCGCGCTGCGAGGCGCGCCGCCGACATCGGCGACCCCCATCCCACAAGGGAAGGAGGCATCCTATGGTCAGGGTCACAGGAGAGGGCTGCTCCCTTCCTCCCGGGGCCCATGGCTGCGCCACGCGCTACGACGGCGCACTCCTATCCCTACGGGCTACGCACCTCTGTGGATGCGTACGCCTCCTTCATCCGCACTGCCATGAGTGCGAACGGCAACCAACCTGGTTGTCACCCAGTCTCCAAGCAATACTTCGCCGATCCATTGCCCGGCGATTCTCGCACGGAGTCCGATGATGGACACGCATTTATGCGTAGACACCCCGGTTGGGACTACTCGGGTCTCCGCGACCCAGAGGCCTTTATTGCCTTTCAAACAGCGGCGGATTACTGCTTCGAGTATTCCGATGATGAGTATGACCCAACCAGGGAGTGTTTCGTCATCAACGACGGACAAGCCAGCGAGGGGTCGACGTCGGACGACGACGGTGGGGGTGACGACCAGGGGAACGACGATGGCATGGATCCGATAGGCGCGCAGCCATCGGACCCATCGGATCACTCTCCTTCCGAGGACGAGCGAGATCCGCGCCACCTGCCACGAGTTAGCGGTGACGTCTCACCACCAGCGCGCTCCGACCGCGAGCCGGGCAAGCGAGGCGACGAGCACGCCACGAACGCACGACACGCGGGATGAGTGGCCCAAGCCCGCATCCTTGCTGAAGGCAAAGATGACGAGCTCGCTCCCAGAACAAGCCAGAAGCTCATCGCGGCGGCCGCGCTGCTCCGAGCCATGCCCGAGGCAGCCACCCCCGAAGGGCGGAAGCTGCACCTCGAGTCTCAAAAGCTGGTCGAGCATGCTGCCCGACAGCATGCCGAGAGCTCAGCCTCCCGCCTTCGACGCTCCGCAGCCTCGAAGGGCGAACGAGGAGGGGAGTCATCGGTACGCTCACCCCGGCCTAACGGCAGGGCGCGAGCCCAGTCCCGCGGCGACTCCTGCCGTGACTCGGCGCAGCGCCACGCCAACGAACCACGTACGCCCGAAGCACGAACGCTTCCAGCGAGGGTGCCCGCGAGGTCACGCCTCCGGGACACCCGAGGCGCGGTCGGCGATGACGATGCTCGCAACACCCTGAATCATATAAGGCAGCGAGAGGGAGCCCGGGCCCACCAACGCGGGCGGACCGACGTTGGGTGGAACCGGGATGCGGTCTCGGAACCGGCGGGAACGCGCGTGTTCAGTCGTAACATCCGCACCGCTCCGATTCCCCCTCGTTTCCGACAGCCTACCACCATCACCAAGTACTCTGGGGAAACTGACCCCAGGGTATGGCTCAACGACTACCGCCTAGCGTGCCAGCTCGGCGGCGCCACAGACGACGCCATGATCATCCGCAATCTGCCACTCCACCTGGCGGATTCCGCGCGGACATGGCTCGAGCACCTGCCCCCGAACCGGATCCGCGACTGGGGCGACCTGGTCGAGACCTTCGTGGGAAATTTCCAGGGCACCTACGTGCGCCCTGGGAACACGTGGGACCTTCGAGGTTGCAGGCAAAAACCCGATGAATCGTTGAGGGATTTCATCCGGCGCTTCTCCAAGCGCTGCACCGAGCTCCCTAACATCACCGACCACCAGATCATCCACTCCTTCCTCGAGAGCACCACATGCTATAGCTTGGTGTGCAAGTTGGGGAGGAACCCTCCCCCCGACGCGAACCGGCTATTCGAGGTAGCCTCCAAATACGCTTCAGGGGAGGAGGCGGCGAACGCCATCTTCAACGGCAAGAAGGAAAAGCGCCCCGAAGAGACGCCCGCGGAGGGCAGCAAGCCAAGGAAGCCCTCGAGGAAGTAAAATCAAGGCAATAAGGGGAAGAAGTATCCAGCCCCTCGCGAGAAAGGCAACAGCGGCGAACGAAGTCCCCGTAGTGGACCCCAGCCACAGGGGGCCTCGAGGCCTTCCGTGTGGAGGAGAGTCTTTGATGCCGACGACGTGTTCTTCAACATGGGACGACCCACCGCCGACGGAAATCCTCGCGAACGCCTGCGACATCCAACAGCTAAGTTGCTTATACCCCTAGAGCGGCTTCAGCCCCTCGAACCCTTTTTGTACATACTTTCGATTGTACAAACTCTTGTTTAAGTATTTGGCTTAGCTCTCGCAAGTTGTGAACGAATCAGGTGGACTCGAGTCCACTCATACTTGAGTGAGGTTTGGTCGTACCCTCGCTAGGACCATCCCTCCCTCGGGGGCCGCAATGGGGACGAACCCCCGAAAAAGTCAATACTTTTATGAAATTCTTGTGATATCTCGAGCGTATCGCCAAGTGCTCTTTTGCAACCCTCGAAGGGAAGACACTAGGCGTGAAACGGACAAGGGCAGGGTCGCCTGAGCCGAGTGCTCGCCTACGCCTCGAGGCTACGGCAGCATCTCATTTCCCTCCGCCTAAGTCATTCACGTACGATCGATCCTAGTGGTGACTTCCTTTCGAGGCGCATGCATTCGACACGACGTGCATCGCAGAGATGTCGCATGAAAATAAAACTCGTTTAACGATACAAACGATGTTTAACAAAAATAAGTAGGATGTATGAAAACAAACGAATTGTTCTTACATCAGGAAACGCAAGTCTCTAATCGACTATTTATACTCGGGCTCGATGTCCCGAGGCTTTCAGGGTCCGCTTCAACCATCAAGGTCATCCCAGCCGCCGCCATCTTCGCCCGGGAAAGGACGCTCTTCCACCGTCAGGGCAGTCGTGCGGTCACTTCGCCCACGCCACGCCTGAAAAGGCGCGCGCACTCCCCCACGAAGTCGCAGTAACTGCCCTAACGGTCATCATGACCCCGCACGAAGAGGTGGAAGGTACATTCAACACACCAACCCTTGAAAGGGCGGCCTTCATTCTACTGATCAGGGGTTCGAACCTTGGGCCTTCGAAGGGTTTCGACAAGGGCCCCAGATCAACCGAGTCAGGGATAATCGACGGTACCCTCGAAGCTCGAGCGCTCGAGGAAGCCAATCGATTATGTTCGAGGCCAGGCAAAGTGCCTAGATCGAGGGACCCCACGATGGGGAGCATCGAGCCCTCGACCTCTATCGAATGAGGTCGAGTCCCGTCTAGCATACTTTTGCGAAAAGCTTTTACGGGCGTGTCCTATGACCACGAGCCTACCCTCATCGAACGGGGCATGGACGTCCGCTCGAACTACCCGCTATCAGCTCACCCAGGCATCCATGGCTCGATCCCAATCGTGGGAAGCATGGATCGTCTCCTCCTCAGTCCCTCGAAAGGGATCCCGAGGAACGAAGAAAAATTTGGGACATCTCGAGCCAAACGAGGCTCGGGGGCTCCTAGTGCTGTGGACAAACCCACACGACCATCGGCCACGACTCCCACGTCTACCACCATTACCCCGCGCAGAGCGGAACACGTGGAGAGAACGCTCAAGGCTTCCCCCTCGAAGGAAGGAAGTCATCGTTCTACTGATCAGGGGTTCGAACCTTGGGCCTTCGAAGGGTTTCGACAAGGGCCCCAGATCAACCGAGTCAGGGATAATCAACGGTACCCTCGAAGCTCGAACTCTCGAGGAAACCAACCGATTATGTTCGAGGCCAGGCAAAGTGCCTAGATCGAGGGACCCCTCGAGGGGGAGCATCGAGCCCTCGACCTCTATCGAACGAGGTCGAGTCCTGTCTAGCATACTTTCGCGGAAGGCTTTTATGGACGTGTCCTGTGACCACGAGCCTACCCTTATCGAACGGGGCATGGACGTCCACTCGAACCACCCGTTACCAGCTCAACCAGGCATCCGTGGCTCGATCCCACCGAGGGAAGCACGGGTCGCCTCCTCCTCGACACCCTCGAACAGGGAGCGCGAGGTACGAAAAAAGTTTGAAATCCCCCCAACCTCAGGCGTAGTGGACGAACCCACACCTGAGAGAGCAGCGAATGCTCTGCACATCAAGCTGAGACCTTGAGAGAATGCCAACCACTCTCCCAAGGCCTCGGGGGCTACACCCGCGGGTGCGCTAGCGCGCCCCCACGGATTCTCGGAACCCACGAAGAGATAAAGGCCTCGAAAGCCTCGACGAACTCCAGCCTTCGCGGGATTAAACCTCATCCCTGCGAAGGCTCGGGGGCTACTGTCGGGTACCTACAATAGGGGTACCCCAATCTAGGCCCAAAAACTACTTGGCATCAAGGCCCACGACGACATTGACCTGGCTCAACAGCCCAGCAAAGGCCCGCCATCGCTACGAGTCCTCGGACCCATCCAGCTCGAGGTAAACGACCACCCTCGAGCGAATGGTTCCCGTCTCGATCGAGGCTCGGCGGCCTCGCCCCCCACCCTCGAGCGGATGGTTTCCGTCTCGATCGAGGCTCGGCGGCCTCGACCCTCACCCTCGAGCGGGGTTTCCGTCTCGATCGAGGCTCGGCGGCCTCGACCCTCACCCTCGAGCGGGGTTTCCGTCTCGTTCGAGGCTCAGCGGCCTCGAGGGCGACCCCTACCCTCGAGCAGGTGGTTTCCGTCTCGTTCGAGGTTTGGTGAACTCGAGCTTGCGACCCCTACCCTCGAGGGGGTGTTTTCCGTCTCGATCGAGGGTCGGCGAGCTCGAGCTTGCCATCCAAGCTCGAGCCCGCCTCGACGGGAACAACGCCCAACCCACCGCGGTTCACCAGAGTCGTCACGACGCGGTCAAAAAGCAGGGCTCACTGCCCCACGCCATCACCTACTCTTCGGATAGGACATCGGTCAAATCCACTCGCAGCAGTGGACTCTGAGCGCCATGCTGCACGCCAGACCTAACCCTGCCAGCAGCACTGTGCCAACCACTCTTTTGACTTTACCCCCCGCCGGACACGCTGCCACCACTCGAAGGCAACCTCGAAGGAGGCCACGGAGGCTCGAATTGGACCCGTACGCAAGTTACCTACCCTCGACGCCGTGAACTGTCACGAGAAGGAAGGACGATACGTCAGCCCCTGCCATGTCGTCAGCGGAGTTGGAAGGCGCGATTCCCGCTCGCGCACAGTACGCGGCATGGACGAACAGTGCACTTAGCGACAAACACATGTACTCGCACCCCGCTCCCCTTGGTCTATAAAAGGGGAAGGGAAGCCCATGCGAAGGGCAACGAGAAGGGGAAGACGCAACGAGATCACAAGTCTCAAGCGACACGAACACACGAGTTCATACACACTCTAGAACGCACCCACACATCATAGCCTGGGACTTAGGAGCTCATCTCCTTCTCCCACCTTGCTTGTAAACCCCTACTACGAGCAACACGCAACCAGGTGCATCGCACCCCTGCTGGACGTACGGCCCCGTGGCCGGAACCAGGATAAACCCCCGTCTCTCACTCTCGCCATCGGGAAAACGAGTGGTTAGCACCGCAATCACTCGTCGGTGCCGGTGCGACCAAATCAGGCACCGACAGATGTACAGCTGAAGGAATTTCACCACGATTTCCTTCTTCCTCGCGTGAGGAATGATGTGATTTTGATTCAGGAAAATAGATATTATATCAATTGAATATTTTGTGTTGTACCTAATTACAGGCAACTGAAGACAAGTGTGACAATTGAAATCAGCAGGCACAGTATTTCTATCCTTCGACCTTCGTACATTGGAACTGCGTCCAAAGAGGAATAGGGTGGTACATGGTACAGTATGCTTATGCCCTGTGCCCAAAGACTCGCAGCATGGTGCAGAGCGATTTGGCAATGTCTTGGATCAAATGATCTCTCAAGGTACACATATTTTGCACAATCAATGAAGCTTCATAATTTTTTCTTAAATGATCATTTATTTTCACAAATGAAATATTGAAGGCAATTGGATTGTACGGAATAATAGATTGATTGTGTGGTCACGAATATGTTAACACATATATAGGCAAACCCTTGGATAGATTTATAGAAACACCACCAATCGAGAGCCTACCGACCTCATCTACAAGTGGGGCATGGCACACTAAGGCCGGCTAGCCTTACCAGGCGTGTTGATGCCTAGATCCCACATGGGCCCATGAGCAGAGGGTCCCCATACAACACAAACATCCTAATAAAGACAACTATAGCTATGTCGGTTTTACATGTCACAAACAGTTTGTCCCTAGTGTATACTAGTGTTTAAAAAAAGTTAGTATATAAACACCAGACGATTAAGATTAATTGTATACTATTTAAAATGGTTCTAGTGATATAAGTAGTATATGAGAGTAGTATGAGTGGTATATGGGTAATATTGGAAATGAATTTAAATGTCATTAGTGTAGTATATACAGAAATAAATTACTGACATTTTACTTATCTTTACATTAGAGATATTTATAGATGTCCAGATGGGCCAGGCCCGATGGGCGGCCCGCAGCCCGGCCCTAAAAAGCCCGGCACTAGCCCGACCCGGCCCAAAGGAGATAGTGCCCGGGCCAGCCCGGCCCGAGACGTAGTGCCGGGCCTGGGCCACCCCTTCGGCCCGGCCCGATTTTGTGTGGCCCGACGAAGGCCCGATAAAAGTACTAGCAGCCCATATCAGAACACATCCTTCAACTCTTAAATGGTGCGAATCTCCTCCCTCTTCTCTGTAATGATCCTATTCTCCTCCTTCATCTCTTTGTATAACACAAATATACTCCCTCATCTCTTTGGGAGTGCGAATTTCGTCCCCCATCTCCTTTTAAGGCCCAGTGGGCTGGCCAAGCCCGATGGGCTGATCGGGCTAGCGGGCCGGCCCAGCACTAAAAACTGGCCATAGTGCCGGACTTGGGCCGGCAGTTCGGCCCGATGTCCGGCCCGGCCCGACACGAAAATGTCACCGGGCCTGATAGTGCCGGGCTGCATCGGGCCGGGCCAGATCGGTCTCGGGTCGGGCTCGGACCGGGCGGCCCGTCTGGACATCTATAGAGATATTAAGTAACATTTCATGTAGACATTGGAGAGTCTCATTCTTCGGTTCTTTCTGCGTCAACCCGACCATTGAACTATGGCGAGCCAACAACAAGCTTCGGTCGATTTCCTCCCATAAGTGGCCAAGGACGCGCCCACGCGGACGCCCCAGTCAAGTGGCTGTATCCGGACCGAGCCGAGGTGGGTGACCGGCTGTGGCACATGGTGGTAACTGCACGAGGTGTGCCTAGATCGCAGGGCATCCCAGGCTTTGGCGCCATCGTCTTGAGCCAAGGCACATGACCGGCGGCTGTCGCGGCTGGATCTGTGCGGTGCTGTCCAGCCATCGCCTGATGGCGGCATGTGGCGGCTACATGAGGTGCATGTGGATCCGTGCAGTGCGGCCTGGGCACAGGGCGCTTGTGGGTCAAGCTGAAGTGGGTGAGCGGCGGCGGTTGCGCGAGCTGTGTCTAGATTCTGAGAACTGGCGACATCAATGTGAGCTGAGGCACACGACCATCAGATCCAACGGCTTGATCCGGTAGTGCAGCCGGCCATCGGTCATGTCTGGTCACCGGTGAGGTAGTCGGTGGTGCCTGGAGCGTACAACATCTCTTAGGACAACCTCATCTGCCACAGTGAGACAACCTTCTCTGATGACAACCTCATCTCTCACTTTTTCTGGGTATTGTTCAATCACTAGATTATAAGCCATTGATTAATGATTAATTTAGGTTTGAATCAATTGAGATTTTGTTTGCTTGTCTTGGAATTTGCTTGGCCCATTTACGCATTGTCCAGTAGCAGATGAACGAATGATTGAGTGAATTTTTTAATGTTTAAGAAAAAAATTGTTCAGTCTTCCCAGGTGCATTAAAAAAATACAATTTAGGCACAAAATCAGCATGAGAAAATGTTGTGGCCGATTCCACTGTCCCATAATAATATTTTTCCTGCAAATCTGTCACATCTCAGCATGTCATGTACCTTACAATAATTATGATAAAGTATTTATGAGAGCTAATAAACACATGTTGTGACATAGAAATTGACCTATTTTTCATTGTCTTTCGGAGTGTAGGTCTCAACAACATTGTTAGTTTTGTAGCCTGGACTTCCTTCAACTTTGTTCCATGCATAGTTAACTAATATGACAACAAGTTTGAGCCTAAAACTTGTCATATCATTCTGCGCATAACAAAAAGGAATAGTAGACGTAGTTAGATTAGTTTATAGTACCTGTGTGAAGAAGGGAGACAATTTACTTCCTATCCTAAGCTCCATGAATTTGAATAGGACAAGTCCACACGATGAATGTGAGATTAGTATATAAATATATTGAAGTTAGGATATAGTAATGAGTCGAAGTACAGTTGGAAGTGTTTGTGTGCGCCATATGTATCAAATGGCATATTGTTTTCTAGGCATTCGTTGACTGACCATTCCTTCACTTGAGCATCCTTCCACTTATGTACTGTGAGTAACTTTAGGTCTGCTACAGCTTAATACGGTTTTGCAACCCTTTGAACTGAGTTAAATATAATCACCATTAGTTTGACAGGTGCACATAATTTTTTTTGAATAAGTTATTGAAAGCAGACTAGTGGCACACCAGCTTTAAAAGCTGAGGCTGATGAGTGGCAGCACCTATTGAGTCATGAACCTGTACGACACGTTTAGTAGCATTGAGCACCACCAGATACCAGTGACACGTTTAGTAGCATTGAGCACCACCAGATACCAGTGATTTTTTGTAATATTGATGGCAAAGAAGACCCAGAAATAGTATGTAGCAATAAAATTTTAGTGTTTTCCATGTGAACTGATCCTTAGAAAGCATAACAAGGATGTAAGATGTACCACCCGAGATAATATAAGTTAAATGTTCGACTAAACAGAAGTAATGCCCATCTTTATCTTTTAATGAAGCAACAGTATCATTGCATATCAGGTTCGCATCGTATGTTGTCTCTAGGTACGCATCTCCATCTTCCCTTTTTTGGATACTAGGTTGTGCTTTTAGGATATGGATGTATGCATTTATAACCTATTGTTGAAAGTTAAACACCATTAGATGTTAATCATAATCAAATAGGAAGCTTGCTATACAATGTTGTAATTACCTAATCATTCAATTGATGTGAAGATTCTAGTAGACAGTCTAGATCCTTTTTTTTTGTTGCCCAGTACATACCAATATGCACCAAATGTTTATCATGTGACGAGGAATTAGTGTAATGGAAAATGACAACACCATTTTAATTGATTAAATAGTATGCAAGTAGTCATACAATTAGTACCATGTATGCAAAGATGAAGACAGCCCCAACATACGAAATACATATCGGTTGAGGTGCTATCAATCGGTTATGTTGGGGTTGTCTTCATCTTTGCATACATGGTACTTATTATATGACTACTTGCACACTATTGAATCAATCGAAATGACATTGGTACATTACATCAATTCCTCATCACAGGATAACAATTTGGTGCACTGTATGTACTTGGCAATAAAGAAGCATCTAGACTACCTGCTAGAATCTTCACATCACTTGAATGATCAGGTAATTACAACACTATATAACAAGGTTCCTATTTGATGATGATTAACATCTAATGTTGTTTAATTTCCAACAATAGGTTACAAATGCTACATTCGTGTCCTAAAAGCACAACCTAGTATCCAAAAAAGACAGATGGAGACGTCTACCTAGAGACAACATACGACGCCAACCTGATATGCAATGATACGGTTTCTTCATTAAAAGATAAATATGGGCACTACTTCTGTTTACGTCGGACATTAACTTATATCCATCATGATTTGGTACATCATCTTGTTATGCTTTCTAAGGATTAGTTCACATAGAAAATACTAAAATTTATTGCTATTATTTTCAGGTCGTCTTTCCCATCAATTTTACAAAAATTCACTAGTATGTGGTGGTGGTCAATGGTACTAAATGTGTCGAACATGTTCTTTACTCAATGGGTACTGCCGCTCGTCGACCTCAGCTAGAAAAACCGGTGTGTTACTAACATGCTTCCAGTAACTTATTTACAAATGAGCTGTGCACGTGTCAAACTGATGGTGATTATATATAACTCAATTGAAAGGGTTGCAGAACCGTATTAAGCGTCTAGCAGACCTAGAGTTAGTTATAGCACACAAGTGGAGGGATGCTCAATTGAAGCAATGACCAGTCAACGAATGCGTAGAAAACAATATGCAATTTGATATGTATGATGCACACCGACACTTCATACTGTACTTTCTTTCATTACTATATCCTAACTTTGGTAGATTAATACTAATCTTGAAGCTCATCGTGTAGACTTTTCCTGTTGAAATTGATGGAGCTTTTGATAGGAAGTAATTTTGCTCCCTTCTTGACACAGATACTTTCAAGGGTTCAAATACTGTAAACCAGATTACAGGTGCTGACTTTCTTTTCGTTATGCACATAAGGATATGGCATGTTTGGGCTGAAACTTGCTCTCATATTAATTAACTATACGTGGAATAAAGTGGAAGGAAGTTCATCCTACAAACCTAGCGATCCCGTTGAGACCTATAAGCCAGAAGACAATGAAAAATAGATCAAATTCTATGTCACAACATGCATTTATTCGCTCTTTCGAATAAGTACTTTATCATAATTATTGTAAGGTACATGATATGCGATGATGAGTCATGAGCACATAGCATGGGATAGTGGAATTAGCCACGATGAGAGACACTGATTCAGAAGTTATGACATCATTTTATCATACTAATTCTGTGCCTAAATTCCCACCATGTATAAGGATTTTCATTAGCTGGGATCTTCATATGTGTACTATAGTATAGCAAGGAATGAGTTCAACTCGTGACTATACCAATCAACGGATAATTGTGGTTCAGATAATTTTTTTTGAATGCACCTGAGAAACAGATTTTTCTTTGACATTAACAAGTTCACTCAATCATTGGTTCATCTGCTACTGGATAATGTGTAAATGAGCCGAGCATATTCCAAGATAAGTAAACAAATTCTCAATTGATTTCAACCTAAATTAATCAACAACTTAATCTAGTGACAGAACAAGCACATCCTCTGAGAAAGTGAGCAGATGAGGTTGTCGTCGGAGAAGATTGTCTCACTATGGCAGATGTAGTCGTCCTCAGAAATGTTGTTTGCATGCTTAATTAAGCTGTGGTTACAATAGGGCGCGCAACGTGTGCCGACCGTTCTAGTCCTTGTGAAAGGAACTATGTGAACAACCATGCGTGGCTCAAGGAGGCTGCTAGCGTGACAGAATGTTGACTTCCCGCATACTGTGCCAAAATTCCTAGACAATAAACCCAGTGTTTATGCTGGTCGTGAATATAAAGTATAAAATAAACTTTCCAAGCTTTAATTGTTTAGTTGAGAATATAGATAGGGGAAATTAACTAGGATGAGAAATGCATATCCCAAAGGGACATCTGCCATAATCCGTGTCCTCCCATTAGTGTACACTAATGATGTAATTAATAATAATGAATCTGGACAGCACCAAAAACTAAGTAGATTGATTGCAGCAGCCAGGATTATACTAAACAAAAATTGGATGTCTTCAGCGTACACAGACACACAATATCTACCACTAGGAATGAATTCTTTGTAGCATGCATACACTACCCCATCTTGTGTATCCATTGTGTCCCATATGGGATTCCAAACCTCCCTAGCATTAAAATCCATTTCTGTTTGTTCCTATCTCTATATATAGGGAGAAGCACAGAGTTGGTCCTTTGCTGAACCATTCAACTGACTGTTGGCCATCATATCCATCACTAGGACCACCTTAAGATGCCATCAGGGAAAGTAGCAGTGTTCGTCCTGGTATTATTTGCACCAGTCTGTCTAGACTCTGTGAATGGTAAAGTGGTATGTACCGAGCAAATGAAGGAGGAACTACTCCTGCTACACTGCAAGCTGAACATTGTGAAAGGGCATCCTCCATCACCAGACCCACGTGGTCCCTGCTGTAAGCTGGTGAGAATATTGCAGAGCATGGACACAGAGATGCTTGACTGCATCGTCCGCAATTTTACGGATGGAGAGAAGCATGAACACAGCACAGAGAAGATCCTGGAGCTCAAAGACACATGCTATGATCCTTGTTAT
The DNA here is from genome assembly GCA_015342445.1 of Digitaria exilis. Taxonomy (NCBI): domain Eukaryota; kingdom Viridiplantae; phylum Streptophyta; class Magnoliopsida; order Poales; family Poaceae; genus Digitaria; species Digitaria exilis. The sequence goes on from JACEFO010001613.1 coordinate 2,340,656, forward strand.
CAGGTGAAGTTTATGTATTCTTCGCTTAAATATGTATTTTCCTGCTTCTTCATGACACGCACTGTTCATGAATGGATTGCTCATTGAACGTGCTCTCCCCAACAGGTCATGGGTTAAGCGGACTCCAGCCATTGTTGATGGAGGGCATGCCTCTAATAAGAAGTTTGAGAGGAGATACACCTGGTAGTTATATGATAAAATGTTATATGATAAAATCGATTAAAGTGTAATATTCGTGGCATGTACCCTTGATCGAATAAATAATAGTAGGTTGGCAAGGTTTCGAATTCCATGTTTTAGCAATTCAGCATATATCACTTTCCAGGTATTTCGAAACATGCATCTATGCGAACTGAACATGAGGAACTCAAAGGCCGCAGCTACAGAATGAACATGCAGCCAAGCGCCGTAAAGACTAAAGAGCGTCCATGACCCATCACATCAGAATGGATCTTGATGGTCTAGCTTGCCATGATTTACCAACAAACTAGCTATCTAACTCGTTAAGCTATCCATCTCTCCAAATTAGCTCCCTCTCTAGCCAAATTTGGCTAGTGAGTCTGGCTAGACAAATTGGAATGTGGGAAACGGTCTGTTTGAAGTAAGACGTTCAATATGAAGTTGGATTTTTATTGTGAGACAAATAGAGAGTTAAATGAAGAGTTTGTTGGAGATACTCTATCTATTGTGCCATTCGTTTCTTTACTATTCTCAAAAGTTTGGTTATCCAAAACTGAGACTGACCGGTTTCTAAATTTACCAAGACCCGCGACAAGTACGGTTTTGGATAAATAGGTTTTGGTCTTTGGTCACCACTAAAGTCATGTTAGGAGCAGGAGGTTTCGCTGGAGGAATCAAAAGAAACAAAGGTTTGGCCGGTTTGTTGGAAGGAGTAGCCAGCGGTCCGCTGATAGACAATAGCAGCTGCGGCACCACCGGTTGATCCCCTTGCCATTGCTTGCGGCCAAATCTTCCCCACCGCTGGCTTTTGGAGGCGCCACTCTTGTTACAATATATGTGCTTGACCCATTAATTGTTTCAAAAAAAAAATTAAAGCCTACCTTTTAATGTCAAAAGATATTATGGTTATTCTCATATGAGTTGGTAAAGATGATCTCAACCGACTTAAAAGGTGGACCATAGGTACATGCCTTGACAAGCCGATAAGAGGAGATTGACAAGCCATGTTAGACATGACATGCATGCATACGACCATGTTTGGTTCATGCAATGACTAAGGAGGATTTAAAAAAGTTATCAATTGAGCCCACCCCAGAGTCCAGAGCAGCGCACACTAAAAACGACGTAATGACGTTTCATAATGTGAATACTATTTTATAAAATTCTGACTCTATAGTTGAACATTTGACGACATTAATTGCAACGACAACAATCTCATCATACATATGCTAAATTCCAAATCATTTATATATAATCTAACACAGTTGGAAGCAAAATGTGCGGATGTATATCTCATATAGTACATTAATATTCAAGAGTCAAATGAGAAAAAAACATCCATAGATATTTCTTGAAACTAAAAAGAAAAGCATCCGCAGGGTTCTTGCATAACAGACATCCTGAGGGACCCATCCTGATTCCTAAGCCATTCTTTTTTTTAGAAAAAAAAATCCAAAAACAAAAATCCGTCTCTGTTGCTGGCCTTCTCTCTCTCATAGCCACCAACGTCGCCGACAAGACCTCGCCGTCGTCGGGCTCAGCATCCGGTAGTACTCACCCTCCACGCGGCCGCCATTGGCGCCGCCGCCGCTCCTCGGGATCAATCCACACATCGGCGACGAGGACAGCGACGCGGCCACGTAGATCCCTTCCTCTTCGTCGCCGTCGTGCTCCATCTTCCACATGACGGCGTGGAACGCGCCGACGTCGCAGCCAGGGAGGGCGAGCGGGCCCTGCGCCGCGTATCCGTACTCGCGCTCGGCGTCATCGAGGAGGCGCCGGAACAGCGGGTGGTTCGCGCGCTCCACTGGCACCGAAAACCTCTCCCTCCCGGCGCCCACGTACACCGAGAAGCACCCGGCCGCCGCGCCGGACTTGCCGCCGCCACCGACGCGCCGCCGGTCCAGCAGGCTCCTCACCGCCGCCGCCACGCGGCCTTCCTTGTAGTATGTGAGTCCATGCATTGCGTCGGTCGTCGCGTTGACCTTCAAGCTTGTAGCTAGATGGCTAAGTGTGTTGAGTAGGTGACTCTAGCTAAGCTCTAGCGAGAGCTAGCAGTGTCAGAGCGGATGCATTTTTATAGGTAGCAGGGGGAAGGAGGCAGACAAGCTAGGGTTCATGGATGGAGGGTGTTGACCAGTGACCACCGTTGAGTGTGAACTGCTACAGCTCCTGGATGTGCGTGTCCAGGCCGCCATGAAATGCTAACGAACTGTACAGGAAGGGTATAGTGTTGACTCGTTCAGAAGTTCAGAGCACAAGGTTGCATGCATGTGTGTTATTAGCCCTGTAAAGCCGTTAGGGTGCATGTGGCTGCTAGAGGAGAGGATCCCGGAAGGAAGCCAAGGATTGGAGGAAGGGATATATTTATATACGACATATATATCTTTGCACAAGTACTGCTGCTATATATACAATCTGATCAGTTAGTGGTGGTTTTATATGTAGATTTGCTACTACTAGTAGTATAATTAAGAATTGACAGGGATTGAGCTATGCAGGGAAGGCACATGCGGGGATACGGGGTGGGAATTGGGATATGCGTATGTTAATGAGCTTGCTAATTGATGTTTGTTTATTTAACAACTGTATAGACTGTAGTGCGTGGCGGCTCTCACGGTCGACTACGTACGCCGCCTCTCTTGTAAACAAGCTACTAGTTGAGAGCTGAGACGACTTGAGCGAGTCAAATGTTCATAGGTTGTTTGTCCTGCACGTTTTTTTTTTCTAACAACATAATTAACTTCATTTTGGGTTGAAGTTTGCCCACACAAAAAACCTAGATCCGGCAACGGCATATGTTTCATCAGCCTTTTCAACGGCGTCTTTGCCTCTTTTGCAAGGACAGACCGCTGCTGATCCTGCATCCTCCATGGTGGCTGGTGGCGCTACCAGATTTGATCTTTACGTCTTTTGCAAGGACAAGCCGGTGTTGCTCTCTGTAATACCAGATTCCCAAGATAGTGGATTCTTCGTGGCATTTATTGGCACAAGGTTCCAATGTTTTGTTCTGCAAGAGCGAGGTGAAGAAACATGATTATCAGGGATGAAGAAAAGAATAAGACCTACTCCCTCCCTCCTAAAACAATGTCATTCTAGGTGTTCGTTTGACTGTCTAGATTTATAGCGTCTTCTATGAACCAAGTGTTTGTTTAGGTTTATAGCATCTTCAATGAATCTGGTAAAAATCTAGAGTTGCATGTATTTTGGGACAGAGGCAGTAGCATTGTAGACCTTCGAACTAGAGTTACATGTATGGTTTTGTAGTTAACATAGATAATTCTTTTGAATATAAACGCCCAAATGACTACCGCTTTGATCTCATCCTCTTCAAATCGGGACAGAACATGGTGTGCACCACCATTGACCAATGGATCAAATGTGGCACCAAAGGGCAACCAATATAATAGCCTGGAAGGCGTCTTTCAATTGACTAGCTAAATCTGTAGAGGAACTAGTCCAGTGAGCAACGCGAGGAGCATGCATGTAGAGGCAGGCTTGGATCGGGAATGGGGGCAGCAAAGGGGTTGGTGTTGGTGGCGGAGGTGGAGGAAGAGGAGTCGTCCGCCATGAACACAAGAAGAGAGGGGCAGCGGAAGGTGGAGCTCAGACTGTGTAGTCTCTAGATACCATGTAGAGGAACTAGTATGGCAATGCTCAAGTTCTTTACTGCAACAGGATGGGTTACATATACACGAGGCTCATGGCCGAGTCAACTACAGATCCTAAGATGTAGGAGTACATGCAGAAGTGAGAGGCTCATGGCCAAGTCTAATTACAGATGTACATGCAACAGCCGTTAGCCTAACCGTTGGTGAGATCTTAGACCAGGTCGTTGACAAAATCTGACTCTCCGTATCTTCATTCAGCTATTCACGACAAAAGATTCCCTTTCAGCACACTAGCCAGATCTCACCCTTCAAATCCTGTTGCCATATATTTTATTGGAACTCAACTCATTTGAAATAGGTAGTAGCAACTATTATTTGTAACGGATTTTTACAACAGCTCTAATATGAACGATTTAAACTTCATAAGTATTCGACACATTGTCTTACATACATTTAAAAAAGTAAACATTTTGAATACGCATAAATACTAAATTCAGTGATACTCTGCTCCATAGGATTTCCATATGTGCAGAACTAGATCATCTTGAAGCTGAAAGTGGACATGTTGGGATCTAATGGTTTTAAGATTTTCAATAAATTGTTCTAGTTCAAGCATATGCTCATGTGAAGCAATATGTTATTCTCCAACACCATCATAACGGTAGTCAACTTCTTTGCCCACCTAATCTTCAATTATCATGTTATGCATGATAGACACAAGCTGTCGTTATGTCCTCTAGTGTTTTTTTTATCCCAAAATGAGCTGGTCCTCAAATATTAGCAAAATGAGATTGTATAACTCCAAAGTCTCGTTCGACATCCTTCCTATTCGCTTGCTGAGATTTGTAGAAGTGTTTCTTCTTATTCCCTTGTGGAGATGGTATTTGTTGGATTTTGACCTTGGTCAACAACCGAGAATGAGAAGGAAACGGGGATAAGCCCGAATCCCCTCTAATCTCAGTTTTCCAACTATAAGTCCTTACCTTGATCGGGAGGCAATACGGCCCCAAGCCTACAACGCTATATAAACTAAGGGAAACCTCCAACGAGGCATCCAATCACGCATTCCTAGGTTCACCATAACGTAGCCACCCTTCATCGATCACTAAGGGCGTTGGAAGGCTCGGAAGCTCGTTTCCTCGCCAGGGCCAGTGTCGTTGGCGTCCAGAAGGCCGACGCTACCCCGCCAAGAGCCTCAAGGAGCGTCTGCGCTACATCCCGACGCTGTCCAAGCCATCGACTTCGTTTCTTTTGCACCGACCTCCGTCGACGACATGGACACCACAAGCGCCGGTATAAGCTCACTGGCGAACCCTTTTCCACATTAGCTTCATGTTCTAGGCGAGATCTACTCCAGACTAGAGATCCTGGTTATGTTCATGCTTATGTATTGTTAGTTTGACCTAATAATTGGTATCGGAGGCCTAACACTAGTCAGATTAGATCCCCTAGCCTCAAACCCAAGCCGCAGAGGAGATAAGGGTAGCATAAGATGAGATTAAAAGAACTCAGTGAAGAAAAGATGAGAAAAAGTTATGTTTTAGTCTCTGTTAGCGCTCATTCATGCTTAGATTCAAGTTTTATGTTCATTCATGCCTAGATCTACTAGCTCAGTCACGGATCTAGGGTGTTCATCATGTTTTAGGGTTAGATCTAAGCACTAGGGTTTCGGATTCACCTTTTATTCATGCCATGTCACACAAAGAGATTAGAAGGAGGGGATTTGCCACAACACCGAATCAATCAAGCACACACACACGCAAAACCCCAGATCTGAAATCCTAACCCTAACCCTAGCCTCAGTCAGATGACCTACCTCGGTCATGGCGGCCGTGCGCGTGCAGCTTCGGCCGCGCGTGCCACCGCCTTCACCTCAGCGACGCCTTGGCAGCCAGCTCGCTCCACACAATCAGTTGGCCGAGCTGAGCCGGCTACCTTGGCCGCGCGCGTACCTTCGGGTGCGCGCCTCCGCCCTCCTTGCGCCACTGGCCTTGGAGAACCGGCACCGCCGCCGTTGAGCACCGGCGAGGCCCCTCGACGAACCACGCGGCGCGCCGAGGAGTCTCGTGGAGCTCCGGCGAGGCGGCACCGGAAGTGCGGATGAAGTCACGTCCCTCTCTCTCGCCGTATCTGGGGGAGAAGAGGGAGGAGGAGCAGCCTGCGGTGGCGGCGAAGCGCGGTGGCGCGCGTGACGCCGGCCACCGCCGCAGTTGCGCTCGGAGCGGGGGAGGAGGAAATGAGCTAGGGTTTCCTCCCCCGGCGCGATTTCGGCCTTTTATACGGCCGGAACGCGCGCTGAGCCGTCCGATGCGATGGACGGCTCAGATCTGAGCGGGCGCGGGCGGACGCGAGCTGGGCCGAATCTTGGCCGACCCGTTTTCGTTCGCCCTTGGGCTCAAGGCCCGCTAAGCGCTGGTGGGCCGCGCGTTCGCTGCTGGGCTGGCTCTACGCTGAGCCGAGCTGATCTGAGCCGAGCCGAGATGCTGAGCCGAGCTTTCGAGCTGAGAAGCCGAGCTGCGAGCTAAGCGGCAACTGCGCGAGCCGAGCCGTGTGCCGCGCGCTGTGCGCTGCTGGGCCGCGGCTGATGGGCCGCGTGTTGGGCTAAGTTGGGCCGCGCACACAGTAAGGGTTTTATGGGCTTTCTTGGGCCGTTTTCAGTTATGGGTCGAATTTTCTCTATAAATTCGCATTTTATTCTCAGTTTTCAGTAATTGATTAAGTAAATTACTGTTTTAAGTTTTAATTAATGAGTTTTAAGCATAAGTTCATGAATTTCAGTGGTTGATGTTAATATTTAAGTTTAATCCACCACTATGCTTTGAGATGCCTCTAAATAAATGGAATCAACCGAAAATTTATTTAGAGTAAACTTGTGATTAATTCTAACCAACGTTGTTTAATCATGAGTGTTAAGATGAATTTCAATTGTTTTCCCCAACGGTGATGCAACTTAATTTTCAATACATGCTTTTAATCTAACCAACGTTGGGTTATTATCATGTTCTTTATGTGCATTTCATTGTATATGATAATTATGATTATGATACTAAGTCCACTTTATGTTTGTTTTGCAGTTGACAACGTCAACCAAGTGGCCTCTCACCTCAACAGCGTTCAGCCGCTCAATTGAGCGAACTTCCATGAGTGGAAGGGCAAGATCATCACCTGCTTGGTGTGGAATGATCTTGACGTCGCGCTGAGGGAGGACAAGCCTCCTGCTCCTGCTGCTGGCCAGACTTCCCCTGCTTTGGAGAAGTGGGAGAGGTCTGACCGTATGGCTCTCATGATGATGACTGAGACCATTAGTCCTGGCATCAAGGGTGTCATTCCGACTAAGAATGATGCTGGTGTTGACTACAATGCTAAGGAATTCTTGGCTAAGATTGAGGAGAACTTTAAGGGCTCCTCCAAGACTTATGCTAGCACCCTCATCATGAGGTTAGTGTCCTCTCAGTATAATGGACAAGCTGGCATAAGGGAGCACATCCTCAATATATGTGATATGGCAAATAAGCTGAAGGAAATGAAGATGGAGATCTCTAAAGGTTTCCTCGTTCACTTCATCCTAACCTCACTGCCCTCACCACAGTATGCTGCCTTCAAGATAAGCAACAGCACGAACAAGACCATCAGGTCTCTTAGTGACTTGATTGGCTACTGTGTTGAAGAAGAGGAAAGGCTCAAGACTAAGAAGCTTAAGCATGTGGTCAACATGGTCAGCAACCTTAGTCTTAATGGTACTGCTAGAAACCATCATGAGTCAGGCAGCAGCCAGCAGGGCCGCAAGAAGAACAAGAGGAATGGGGACAAGATCATTGGTCCCAAGAACAACAAGAAGTTCAAGCGTGGAGGTGCACCCCAGTCTCAGGGAGGAAAGCCGCAGTTGTGCCATTTCTGCAGGTCTCCTGTGCATCTCCAGAAAGAATGTGCAGGCTTCAAGGACTGGTTGAAGCAGCAAGGTAATGATAAGCTTGATGTTGTTTCTTTCATTGATGAGTTATTCTTAGCAGAATTTTGCCCTAATACTTGGTGGATTGACTCAAGTGCCACTGTGCACATCTCTAATTCATTACAGGCATTCTGTTCGATCCGAACTATAAGAAGGGGGGAGCGAAGCCTAAGAGTGGCTGACGGGAACGTCGTCGAAGTTGAAGGCGTTGGGAGCTTCCACTTAGAGTTGTCGGGCGGCTTCCAGCTTAATTTAGATGATGTCCTTTACGTTCCTAGTTTAAAGAGAAACCTTATTTCTGTTTCTGCATTAGATGATTCAGGACATATTTGTGAGTTTGGCAACAAACAGTGTGTGATAAAGTTTAATTCAATAAGTGTGGGCCTTGCTATCAGGCAAGGTAAACTTTATATTCTCTCTCTTAATGATTCTGTGATGAATGTTTGTAATGTTTTATGTAAGCGTAAGCGTTTTAATGAGAACTCTTTGAAATTGTGGCATTGTAGCCTTGGTCACATTTCGAGGGGGAGAATCGATCGTCTCATTAAGGACGAGATACTTGATCACTTAGACTTTTCAGATTCAGAGCAGTGCATTGACTGCATTAAGCGAAAATATGCTAAGACTATTAAGAAAGGAGCTACTAGGAGTACGAGCGTGTTAGAAATAATACACACAGATATCTATGGCCCGCTCTCAGTAACATCGGTAGATGGTTATGATTCTTTTATAACATTTACTGATGACTATTCTCGCTATGGGTACATCTATCCCATTCGTAAGCGATCAGATGTGCTAGAAATATTTAAGATTTATAAGTTAGAAGTTGAGAAACAACATAACACCTCCATTAAGATAGTAAGATCAGACAGAGGAGGTGAGTACCACGGCGAACATGCTCAATACGGTCAAATTAAAGGACCATTTGCTAAGTACTTAGAAGAAAATGGCATAAAAGCGCAATACTCCATGCCTGGAGAACCACAGCAAAATGGAGTTGCTGAGTGGCGCAACCGTACGCTAATGGATATGGTACGGAGCTTGCTTAGTCAATCTAGCTTGCCTGTGGAACTGTGGATGGAAGCATTAAAGACAGCTGCTCACATACTCAACAGGGTTCCATCTAAGTCAGTTCCTAAGACACCTTATGAATTGTGGACTGGGAAGAAACCTACACTCAATTACTTTAAAGTGTGGGGTTGTCCTGCTGAGGCTAAAATATTTAATCCACAGCATAAGAAATTAGACTTTAAAACAGTGAGTTGTCACTTTATCAGCTACCCAGATAAGTCTAAGGGGTATCGATTCTATTGTCCTGGATGTTCTACTAAGTTCATAGAAACAAGACAGGCAGTATTCTTGGAAGACTCAGAGATTAGTGGAAGTTTTCCAAAGAGGGACATTAGTCTTGAAAAACTAAGGGTTGAGCTTCCTGACCCAGAGTTTGTAGAGCCTACGGAGGTATATCAGTTTGTACCACCAATTGTTCCTCAGAGCGTCATGGTAACTCCTATCGTTCAGCAGGGGAACGTGGCGCCACCTAATGGGGTTCAGGCGCCACTGGCAGAGGCTCCTCTGCTGCAGGTGCCACCACTAGTAGAGCCGGCACCATTAGTTGAGCCCCAACCAATTCCTGAGCTAGTTGTGAATGAACCAGTAAGATGTTCACAGCGAGAAAGGAAGTCGGCCATTCCTGACTGTTATGAAACATACTTAAGTGTAGATATGTATGATGTTGGGAAAGTTAATGACCCTGCCACCTTTAAAGAGGCAGTGCAAAGTGAGAATTCCACTAAATAGATTGAAGCCATGGAAGATGAGTTAAGGTCTATGAGCTCTAATAAAGTTTGGGATTTAGTAGAAATTCCTGATGGGATCAAACCAGTAGGCTGTAAATGGGTCTACAAAACTAAATGTGATCCCAGAGGGAAGGTCGAACGATTCAAGGCAAGACTCGTAGCAAAAGGTTATACACAGAAGGAACGGATCAATTACAAAGAAACCTTTTCTCCTGTGTCTACCAAAGATTCCTTGAGAATCTTCATGGCACTTGTAGCTCATTTTGATATGGAGTTACATCAGATAGATGTTAAGACTGCATTCATTAATGGAGACATAGATGAGGATATTTATATGGCTCAACCGGAAGGTTTTTCCATTAAAGGTAAGGAACATATGGGATGCAGATTAAGAAAGTCTATTTGTGGACTTAAGCAAGCATCCATGCAGTGGAACCCTAAATTCGATGAAGTCATTAAGAGATTCGCATTTAGGGAGACTCTAGTCGATAAGTGTATCTATGTCAAAGAAAAGGGTGGAAGATTAATGATCCTAGTGCTATATGTCGATGACATACTATTAGCCTGTAATGATAAGAATATGCTATATGAGACTAAGAGCTTTCTTACATCTCATTTTGATATGAAGGATCTTGGTGATGCCACGTATGTACTTGGCATTGAGATACACCGAGATAGAGCCCATGGAGTACTAGGATTATCTCAGAAAGCATATATTGAGAAAATGCTTAAGAGATATAAGATGGATAAGAGTAATACATCACCTGTCCCAGTTCAGAATGGCGATAAGTTCAATCAAGCTCAGTGCCCTAAGAATAAGTTAGAAAGAGAAAGAATGGAGAACGTTCCCTACGCATCAGCCGTCGGAAGCTTGATGTATGCGCTAGTCTGTACGCGTCCAGACTTAGCATTTGCTGTCAGCGTCTTTTGTAGATATCAAGATAATCCAGGTTGGGCTCACTGGGTTGGTGTCAAGAAGGCAATGAGATACTGCCAAGGCACTAAAGATTACATGCTTACGTATAAGAGATCAGATAATCTTCAGGTAGTATGTTACACTGATGCCGATCTTGCTGGTGATGAAGATGATAGAAAATCCACTTCAGGATATGTCTATATGCTAGCAGGGGGAGCAATTTCATGGAGCAGTAGTAAACAAGGTGTAACAGCCGCATCTATAATGCAAGCTGAATTTGTGGCATGTTATGATGCTACTGGGCAGGCTTCATGGCTTAAGAACTTTATTCCGGCATTAAGAGTTGTTGATAGTATCTCGAGACCTATCACAATGTACTGCGATAATAAAGCTGCAGTTTTCTTTTCCACAAACGATAAGTTATCTAAGGCATCTAGGTTTATTGACCTCAAATATTGTATTGTGAAAGAAAGAAATCAGGACCAAACATATAAGATTGAGCATATAAGTTCTAAGGCAAATATTGCGGATCCGCTCACAAAAGGTCTATCACCATCCCAATTTTAGACTCATGTCCTAGGCATGGGACTGGTGAGTAGCCTTGATTAGGTTCTGATTCAGGGCCATTAGTTTCCCCAAATAAGAGTAAGGAGTTCTAACAAGGTTTCTCAGTGAGACTATGGGTAATGCCGTCCCAGTATGCCGTAGCGCTACTGACGACGCATTGGTCTGGTACTTGCTGATTTACTGAGGAAGAACTTTAGATTAAGTATAAGACATTGACCGAATTAAGTTTTAAGTTTAAGTAGTTGACGTTCGGTCAAGGGGGAGAATGTTGGATTTTGACCTCGGTCAACAACCGAGAATGAGAAGGAAACGGGGATAAGCCCGAATCCCCTCTAATCTCAGTTTTCCAACTATAAGTCCTTGCCTTGATCGGGAGGCAATCTTTTTCCATCTATAGGACACGGTCCCAAACCTACAGTGCTATATAAACTAAGGGAAACCTCCAACGAGGCATCCAATCACACATTCCTAGGTTCACTGTAACCTAGCCACCCTTCACCGATCACTAAGGGCGCTGGAAATCTCGGAAGCTCGTGTTCCTCGCCAGGGCTAGTGCCGTTGGCGTCCAGAAGGCCGACGCTACCCCACCAAGAGCCTCAAGGAGCGTCTGCGCTACATCCCCGATGCCATCCACGCCATCGACTTCGTTTCCATTGCACCGACCTCCGTCGACGACATGGACACCACAAGCGCCGGTATAAGCTCACTGGCAAACCCTTTTTCGCATTAGCTTCATGTTCTAGGCGAGATCTACTCTAGACTAGAGATCCTGGTTATGTTCATGCTTATGTATTGTTAGTTTGACCTAACAGTATTGACTTCGCAAATGTAGCTAATGTTGGATAGATGCCATCTGCCAGTAATATCCCATTGTATAGTTGTGTCCATTTGTGTTATAGTTCACCTTTGGAGATTTCCCTTCGGCAAGCTTTGCAAATAGTGGGGATCGACCAAAGTCATCGATATCATTATGAGACCCTGGTAATCCATCGAATTCACATATAAAATTGTCCTTAGCCATATTTTGGAGCATCCAAAATATGTGGAAAAGTGTACTTAGTCATATTCAAGGACATCCAAAAGATGGCAATGAAGATAGAAGAAAAGACCCGCGAAGAAGCAATGAAGAATTGCAAAACGCAGAGGCGTCAACTAAATCGATGGTGGGCGTGGGTTCGTCTCTGGTGGGCGACGACTATTTTGACGGGGTGCCCGTCGAATTAGTCGATGGTGCAAGTAGCCGTTGTAGTTCAAAGATTCAAAGAAAAAAGGGGGCGACGACTAAATCGATGGTCCCTCATTTGCACCAATCGAATTAGTTGACGGTACGCAGAAAACTGGCAACGGCTAGCAACGGCTAGTTTCTTTGGCTAAGGCTATAAATATGGGTTGCCTCGGCCATTTGAAGTGTGCTTGAGCTCAGGGAAGACAGTGGAGGCGGCGAGGAGCATCCGGGGAGGGACGAGCGGAGACTCACTTGCGCGTGGGGAAGTCCCGTGGTCACCCACTTAGTTACTCGACTGGGGAGTTTATGCCCTTGCACGGGCATTCCCTTTGAGAGGGGCTCCAACAACGAGGATTAGTGGAAAGCTCGTGAGCTTTCCGATACCTCGGTAAAAATCGCCGTGCCGGGAGTTTGCTCTTCTCTACCCTTTACCTTCCACATTTCATACTCACACTACTTTCCGCATTTGCCTTTCCTAGATTTGCCGTGCTAGTATAGGATTGGACCTAAGGTGCAAAACTTTGTAGCGGTAGAGATAGCAACACATAGAGAAAACCTAGAGCACATTTAGATAGAAATTGAAATAGGTTTTCATATGTGCAATTGGAGCCTTAGTTTTTAGAGATACCTAATTCACCCCACCCCTCTTAGGGTGTCACGGTCCCTTCAGACCCGTGTGTGGGTGTCTAAGCAACTTGTATTGCTTGCATTTCTCTTTGGGCTACCACAGCAAGTTAGTGCTTTCATTGTTTATGAACAGACACTTCAAACGCAGTATTATAAGGAAACATCGCATCGCTCTAGCGGGCACTATCATCCTAGTAGGCTACCCCTCAACCTCCCCAGGGTCATCTCACACTACTACAAAAGAACATTTTAGGAGACACCTCAAAAATAACCTCAGAGCCGGACAGAAAAAATGTCTGCCTTTGTTAATGTCGGTGGTTAACGGAGGTGGATATTTTTTATTTTCAGAGGCGGTTGCTCTTGTCTGTCTCTGAAAATCAATTTTTAGAGGCGGACGTTTTAAAACAACCGTCTCTAAAAATGGCCTATTTTCAAAGACGGACGTTATAAGTGGTCCGCCTCCTAAATTAAAATTCATTTTAGGAGGCGGACACTTAAAAGGCCCGCCTCCTAAAATCCCACGGCCCAAACCTAAGCCCAGAAAAGCCCATTTCGATACCAAGGCCCACGGCTTGCATCTTTGTGGATTGCGCCTGTGGATTGGGTGGTTCTTGGGTCCCTTGGTTAGGGTACCCCTTATTCTTGTACCCGACATTGAGCATGCGGAAGTTTGTAATGTAAGGTAATGATGTAATTAATAACAATGAATCTGGCTCTGAAAACTAGTATACTGATGACCGAAAACTAGTATACTGATGATTGTGTGCAGCAAGAATTCCACTAGACTAAAATTGGATATCTTCAATGTACATATATACTCAGTATATAGCACTAGGAATTAATTCTTTACAAATTATAACATGTATATCCTACCCTATCTACATGTGTATCCATATCCCATTATGTCCCAAGGGATCCCAAGCATCCCAAGCATTAAAGTCCATATGTACATAATGCTTTCCTTTAATTTGGTTCCCATCTATATATATGGAGAAGCATGCATTCTTGAGTTGAAGGCAGAACACAAAACTTGGGCATTTGCTGAACCATTCAGCTCACTGTTGTTCACCATATGCTACACTAGCTACCTAGCACCAATAATTAAGATGCTATCAGGGAAAGCAGCAGTGTTCGTCCTTGTAGTATTTGCAGTTGTCTGTCTAGGCTGTGTGAATGGTAAAGTGGTTTGTACCGAGCAAATGAAGAAGGACCTCCTGTTACACTGTAAGCTGAACATCGTGACGGGACATTCTCCATCCCCAGACAGACGTGGTCCGTGCTGTCAATTGGTGAGACTGTTGCAGGCCATGGACCCAGAGATGATTGACTGCATCGTCCGTAATCTTACGGATGGAGAGAAGCATCAATACAGCACAGAGAAGATGCTGGAGCTAAAAAACAAATGTTATACTCCTATTAAACAGGTCAAACCTATATATTGCTTGCTTATGTATTTGCTGCTCCTTCATGGCATGCACAGTTCATGGATGGATTACTCATACATCATGCTCTTTCCCGACAGGTCATGGCGTAACTGGACTCCAGCCACTGTTGATGGAGGGCATGCATGTCTCTTATAAGATGTTTGAGGGGAGATACATCTGGTATTTATCTGATAAAATTGATGAAAGTGTAATACTTGTGGCATGTACCCTTAACCGAATACTAAACAATAGTGCGTTGGCAATGTTTCCAGTTCCATGTTTTAGATCTTCAGCGTATATCACTTACCTTGTATTTCCAAACATGCATGCATGCATGCTAACCGAACACGAGGAACTCAAAAGGCCGCAGCTCCAGAACACGCAGCCCAGCGTAGGGAGAAGGGGATGGATATACATGTGGATATAATTGTTCATGGTATCCTCTATGTGGGTACGGGTGAATACATCTGTGTAGGAATTGTTTTCAATGGTTTTTTTCTTTCTCTTTATAGTATAGAGATAGATTTGCTTTCACCAGGCAGCTGCAAGAGGAGTAGCAATTCTATAGAAAAGTTCTATCTAATTAAGGTACATTCAGATGAAGGTCGTCTCTTTTACAGAGCCTCCATGATATATAAGTCGAGCATTTTATTTTGGTAAAATTACACAAAACCCTTTCCGTTCACTTTATATTTGAACTTGCCCCTACATAAATCATGTTTATGCGATTGTCAACACGTTTCCATAATTTGGGACTCATCAATGTGGTCTTTAGAGATAAGATAAGAGATGCATTTAGAGTATAGTCTGACACTTGTGGGGTTTCATAAATAAATTTGCAATGAGAGTTTTTTCAAGACTAAATTTCGCTATTTGATGAAAAGTTTCTTTGCAACAGGGTGCCAGGGTGGAGTACAATCTAAAGAACACACTCAGTTAATAATCATATGCATACTGGGATGTTTCTTTTTTGTGGAGAGTTCTTTTATATTGTTTACGGTGTATGCATTGTTCCATTGTTTGCCGACGGCCCAAGGAAAAGCCCTCGGTAAACCCTCGGGCACCCGGCATTAATTCTACGCGTTTCCGGTAGTGGATGTTTCGTGAGTTATAACAGAATTGAACAGGGATGGACATGTACGACAAAACTACCTATAAGTCAACTTCAAACTTGAAGTAACTCATCGGGTTTTCAATTTATCATGCGATTTTACTATTGTGTTTGTTGCTATTTGAATAATAATCTTCTCGTCTACGTATCGTACCTAGTCCGTCATGCGTCTTTGACCCCCCGACATCGTGATCTGATTTTTCATCACGATCGACACAAACACGATGCGATATCCGCCGCCGCTCTCCGTTATGCGTGAGATGGCTACTACCTCCAAGCAAAGAAACAAGAGGAAGGCACGCCGCCGCCGCCGCGACATCGCCGTGGCGCGCGCCTTATCACAGCTGGACGCCGGCGCCGGCGAGGACCGCATCAGCGCCCTCTCCGACGACCTCCTCCTCTGCCGCATCGTCTCCTTCCTCCCCTCCGACGAGGCCGTCCAGACGAGCGTCCTCGCCCGGCAATGGCGCCACCTCTGGAAATCCTCACGCTCCCTGCGTGCGCATCGTCGCTCGCCCCGGCCGTGGCCGTCGTGAGAATTCGTCGGGGTGGACGCCATGGACGCTCAACAACTTCGTCATCCGCCTCCTCCTCCTCCGCGGCGGCTCCGGCCGACGAGTTCGAGATCGACGTCGGCGAGCTCGACGCAGACGAGGAGAACGGCGGCTACGGCGAGTATGACGACTACTACCACGGCACGAGGACCGCCGCCGACGAGCTCTCGCGGTTCGCCGGGGCGTGGGTCCGCCACGTGTTGGGGTTCTGCCAGACACGTGTGCTCAAGCTCCACGTGTCCACCAGAAACGGCGGCTGCAGGTACCAGCCGACACCGAGCCCTTAGTCTCGGCCCACCTGACCACGGTGGAGCTTGCTGACGTGTCGCTGAGCTTCGAGGCCCTAGATTTCTCGGCATGCCCGGCGTTGGAGGATCTCAGGATGAGGACTTGCAAGGTTTATGTGGATAGAGTTGTGTCCCCGTTGTTGAGGCGTCTAAGCGTCATCGGATGCAACTTTCATAGGGAGACCCGGACGCGAATCGCCTGTCCTCGTCTTGTTTCGTTGCAACTGTTAGTATGCACTGGTAGGGTTCCAGTTCTTGAGGACATGCCGTTGTTGGTAGAAGCAGATGTTAGGCTTGGGGATAGGTGTGCTGATGTATGTAAATGAGTTATAATGATGGGAATTATTGTGATTGCTGCGACGGTGATGATGAAAGCAGGAAAGTGCTTCTTGAAGGCATGTCAGGTGTCACAAGTTTGGTGTTGACAGGAAATCCCACTGTGGTAAGAACTATTTCATCTTCTGTTCTTTTTTTTTAATTATTGCAGTATTGCTTACGATTAGACATATATCACTGTGATATTTAATTAACTGCTAAAAATCTGGAAACATTACTTGTGATAATTTTAGTTTACCATTTTCTCAATAGTGGTTTTATGTAACATTTGTGTATCCTGACTAAATTTACGTGCCTGTATTTTTTTTGAATGGTATATTGCCTTTCTTGAAGCATGTTATCCAGAATATTATCTTGAGTAGGAACCTTATGTTTTGAATAAAAGATTAAACTAAGTAAAGCTTTCGGTTGAACAGAACATGATTTCAGTTACATATAAACCTGTGTCCCTGCTCCATATTAGTTATGGCTTTTATTTAAGGTTCCGAAGCTCCAATCCTATTCAATTTATTATGTCTAATATATCTTGTCTTGTTGATGTTCTGCTTGTATACAGTTCATTTTCAGGAAGGCTTTCAAGTTTGACACAACATTTGGCAAGCTAAAAAATTTGCTACTAAATGAGTGGCGTATGGCAGCTGATTCTGACGCATTAGGTTACTTTCTTCAGTCTGCAGCAATTTTGGAGAAACTTACCCTTCAACTTGGGTCTAGCAAGGTATGTGCTGTCCTGTCCATGTTTGATAGCTCAGCTATTTTTTAAACTCACAATGTATCATTGATTGATTCAGTAAAACACTTTTTGTTGGATAGAGACAGGATGTTGTGGTTGTAAGAGATGCAAACAAACACTTCTTGGCATCGGAACAACTCAAGGCAGTTCAAATAAAATGCCATCAGGAAAATATTCTTGTCAAAAACATTACAATGATCTTGAGGTCCTATGGAGTTCGACCTGAGCAAAATAGCGTAGAAGAAAACTTCAATCCAGCAGATTGTAAGCTAACTCTTCACAATTCTATATTTTTGCAATTTGCCCGAAATTCTATACACAACTTCCATTTAATTTTACAATGTAAATGATGATTCATGTTAGATTGAAAATGACATTGCTCCCAAATCAATAATATTTCCTTCAGTGAAGAAGCCTGGTCTCAATAGTGTTCATGCGTATCTCTCTTGCTCGCTTATGTTTATTGTGTGTTGTCTTCTTACAGCATATGTTTATAACACGACGGATTCATCAGATAACGAGTACTCCGGAAGATATAGATCAATGGAGTCAGATGACGAGGTGCCGAGCTGAGCGAGTAGCTCAATGATAAAGCACGCCGAGTTGAGATGAGTCCCAGGCTGCCAAAGAAGCAGCGCTGGTGAGGTTCAAGGCAAAGTCAGTGGGGATGTCTTTCCACATGAACGAGTTGTTGTTTTATAGATCCTGTATGTTCTAATTAATGAAGCATATGCTGTTCAAAGTCAAGATTGGTTTATTATTTTATAGATCCTGAGGTAGCGTACACAGCAGAACCTAAGCAATTGTGTCCTTTTCTGATGTCCTTGTTAAATGGTTTATTATTTTTGCGCACCTTTTAAATTTGGTTTTAAATATAGGGTATATCACAAATATACAGCCTGTCGCTTCGGTACACGTTATTCTGAAAGTTCACTTGTGCCACCAATTTCACTTGGTTGTACAATTACACAAATTTTGAACTAATCATCCCAAGCCATACATAACCAGAACTAATCATCTCCGAAGAATTCCAAAAACTTTTCCTTCAATAGAATAGATTCCTGCTGAAATGATAGCAAGCAGATATCAGGAGTTGCCGAAGCCACTAAGAAAGCTGCAAAAAGTTCTCACAAATCCACACCTCAAAATAACTGATTCATACATAAATGTTGACAGACCATAAAAATACCTGAAATTGAGCACCTGCAGTGAAGGTGGAGCACAATGATATGCAATCACAGTCATCCACCACTACATTTCCTGCTATGTTCTCATGGGTACTAAGTGAAACATTTAAAAAGCCACAAACAAGTTGATAGATGAAATGTTGTGAATAAATAAGTGCTGATTATAGAAGTGTATATTACCTTCTGTTCTAAGCCACGACAGTGGTTGAACCGGAGACCACGGCTTTGAGTCTAGAAGCTCGATGCAGGGATGCGGCGCCGCTGGGCTTGTGCGCAGGATTTTTTTTACGGTAAATGAAAAATATTGGCACCTACAGAATTTCATCTAAAACTATCCCTACTCGGTCCACATCATATTTGCATAGAATAAATATCAACATAACACAAGTTATAGCACAATTGATATATGTACAGCATGACACCATGCTTAATGATAACATTACCGGTCCAAGTGTCCAACAATCCCAAATAGTAGTGTTAACAGTCCTCCATGTAGTAGTCTACTAGTTGTAACAGTCCCTAAATTCAGACTTAGAAAGTCCTAATATTACATGTTCAAATACTTCCCAAAATATTTGCAAAATTATGGAACCTTCACTACACTGCAGCTCCATATCTTCTCCATTGGGGCTTCAATCACTAGCAGAAAAAAGTCCCCCAGTACCAATTGCTAAGCACCCATCGGTGCCTGTTATGCAATCGGTACTGGCAATCCGGTACTGATGGGCACGTCCATTGGTACCAGTTGTTACAACCGGCACCGATGGGCGCCCATCGGTACCGGTTGGTAATACCAACCAGTACCAAATGATTTTGAGTCTTAAGAAAATTGGAAAAAAAAATTTTGAACTCGCTGGGGGCCCCGTGTAAATACGCGTGCGTGGTCCGTGGGACTCGAACTCGCGACCTCCCCCCACGCGTGATTCTTCCTTAACAACCCCACCTATAGAGCACTTGTGGTTGAGACAAGGATGCTATCCTTTTAAAGTAACCCTGGATGGTGCATTCAGTACCGATTGGTAACACCAACCGATACCAAATGCAAAAGAGGCCTCAGGAACCCCTTGGGACCATTTAGTACTGGCTCGTAACACCAACCGGTACTAAATGCCAATATTTAGTACCGAGGTGTTTTACGAGCCAGTACTAAATGGTCCTCGGGGTGTACTGTGCTTACCAACCGGTACTAAATGATCCTTAGTACCGGTTGGTAAACATTCGGTACTGATTGGAAGGGGACGAATGAGCGTTTTCCTCTAGTGAATTGCATCACCATTCACCACCAAAGCATTCATATGCTACATAAGTGTAAGTTAACAATTTTAAAATGTGAGGTTTGTCCAGGAAAGATCATATGGGAATCAAGGTGAAAAGTAATAAATGCATAACCAAGTTAGTGGAGAGATTCTT
The DNA here is from genome assembly GCA_015342445.1 of Digitaria exilis. NCBI lineage: Eukaryota > Viridiplantae > Streptophyta > Magnoliopsida > Poales > Poaceae > Digitaria > Digitaria exilis. Next base: position 2,360,572 of record JACEFO010001613.1, read on the forward strand.
CATCTAACCTTTTAGATATCTTTGACACTCTTGATCTTGGGAGTTGGTTTCTTTATTCTAGCTGACCTTGGACGGAGATGAACCTTTTAGATATTTTTGACAACTTGAATGTTGAAAATAACCAAAACAGTTAAAGAAAACTGAAACTCACCATGTTCTTTGGTTAAAGAGGTCACACCACCACCACCTTTGTGTCCCTCCACATCATCATCATGTAGAAAGCAAATCAGTTTTTTAGTAAACCAGAAATTACAAGTGTTAGTTTATTTGAACAGAAAGCTCACAATCACCTTCATTGTCAAAACTAGCAGAGCTGCTGTCTTGTGACTCAGCATATATTGGGCTACCATGTGGAGAATTGGAATCAGAGTTATCTTCAAATAAATCTTCAGGTTCATCATCCTCAAATTGCACCTTTCATTTCTTTTTACTGCCTTTTCAACCAAAACAAAGCTCTCTCTTGAATGCAGCCACTTCCGACATGTCCATATGTATCTCTTGAATAAGAAAGCCCCCAGGCATGGTCCATTCATCAGACTCGGAGTCATATTCATCTAGTACCGGTGTAGACTCAGACCTGAACTGGCAAAGCTAATCCATGATGGGGTTTGTTTTATCATAAATTGTAGCTTCCATAATCAAGCGATATGGATCTATCTCCTTTTTAAGGCTTTGAAAATCAGCTTCAAATTGTTGGATGTATAGCTTCAAATTATAATGAACCTATCAACTTCATAAGCTTGTCATATTTCAACTTATTTCTTTGTTTAGTATGAACTAGGGCAAAAGTACTCCAATTTCGCTCGTATGCACTCGATGAATTGCATTGTGAAACAAAACGCATTGCAAGTTTTTGTGAATCGTTACACTGATCTGCATATGAACTCCACCAGTCAGCTGCAATAAATTAATTTAATTATGCATTGAGTTTACGAAAAAAATGCAAACTGATTTGGCCAACAAAATATATTACCTGGACTTGTATGACCACGAAGTGCTGAACTACGAGCCTCTAATGATCCAAACACTATGCCAGATTAGCCATCACAGCTGGTTCCAAACCCCTCGTCGCAGCCGATTTTGGGAAGCGTTTGATTTATAACGGCTGCGTTGGTCCGGTCGACACAACCGGTTCCCAACCGTCTGTGATAAGCCCTCATCACAGCCGGCTCGTGGCTGGAACCGGATGTGATGAAGGTGTCCAGGCCAGCGTCGCGAGCTCAAAAAAAAGTAGCAATTTATTTAATGGGGGAGGGGGACCCCATAAGCAAGTCGCACAACCTTTCATGCGCTACGCGGTTGGCAGGATTCGAACCCGCAACCTCACACTCGCGCGTATACCCCCTTACCACTATGCCACAGCCTCACATGTGCTCATGCCCATATATTCATTCCCCACATATTATATGAAACCGAGTGTAAATTGCTTGTTTGAGGACCTAATTGGATTCAAATAAAAAATTTGTCAAGTAGTACAAAGTTTCATAAATTTTTGAGATATACAACTTTCATTTTGGTCGTTTTTCCATCCGAAGTCGTTTACAAAATTTGAATTTCAAATTTGAATTCTCTCAAGCTTGGTTTTCCTAGACCAGATGAATTCAAATACAAAAGTTTTGAACTATAAAGTTTTATAACTTTCCAAAACCTACATCTTTTATATTGGTCATTTCCTCATACGATATAGCAACAATAAATTTGTTCACAAACAGTACATCTCTCTTCTAGTTTGGTCCTCATGAAACTAATGTGAAAGATGTAGGATTTGTGAACACTTCTATTACCACTTTGTCATATGAAAAAAATATCTAAAATAAAGTTGTATATCTTAAAAAGTTATGAAACTTTATAGTTCACAACTTTTTTATTTGAACACGTTTAGGGCTTCGAATTGTACTTTCAAATTGGATTTGCCGAATGTCCATTGCAATAGAACCAACTGTGTTGATCATCACAGCGGGTTGGAGGCTAACACAGCTGGTTCGTGTCTCCAACCAACAATGTTGATGAGGCACTCATCACAGCCGGTTCATGTCTCCAACCGGCTGCGATTGATGACGATCAGCACAGTCGGTTCGTGTCTCCAACCGTCTGTGTTGATAGACGCACTCATCACAGCCCGTTGGTAATACAAACTGGCTACGATGAGAGCATCACAACGGGGAGTTTGATAAGACCGAATCTGTAGCAGTGAAATAGCATTCTCATAAATCCTAACATAATTGTAAGTGAATGCAGCACAAAGTGGAGACCGATGAATCAGCAGTACAATACAAACTAGTACAGTAAGAGATGAGATGGAGGAATGAGGGTGATAGTGTGCAACCATACCTGATGAGAGTAGGAGATTGCTCATGCACGCTCACTGCTGGCGGCAGCTCCCGAGTCCCAACTCCCAAGCGTGGATGAATCGTCAGGCCATCACCACCGTCGGCACGATCACGGAGACGCGAGGAGGATCAGGTGGCGTGTCGGCTGCCGGCATGTTCGGCGATGGGGAAAGCCGGCAGTAACCGGGCTGGCACCGTGCCCGCAACTATACCTGACAAGCTCCTTGTCTCCTTCACGAAATGGTTCGTTCAGTAGCTACCAATCTACCATAGCTAAAAACATTTCTTCAACATATTGAAATCTATACAAAATCACTACTGGACGGCGCTGCTCATCTCAAAGGTAGTGTGACAACAGTACTTGTTGAGCAGGAGCTGCAGCTGCAGCACCACGATGCGAGCTCGCCGCCAAGCCTGCACCACGACGTACATCGATGACCGCGGCCGGGCTCAAGGAGGGAGGCCAAGCCACACAAGGATGACGCCACCCACCGGCTGCAGACTCAGGCGCGTTGGGCCGTGAGGGAGAGACCGCGTGAGGCTGGCGGAGACAGCAGAAAGGGCGAGAGGCTGGAGGAGTGGGAGCGCGCACGGCCCAGCATGGCTGTGAGGGCGGCGGCGGCAGCGGCCTGGAGAACAGTGGCCAGGTCGATTTGGGGGGATTTTTGGATTTAGGTTTGGCGGGGTGCTTTTGGGGGTGTTTTTTTTGGGCGGGACGGTGGGAATTGGCTTCATGCGCCTTTTGGCGTGTGATTTGGGCGGGCCATCCAAATTTGCATGAAAAATTTGAGCGCTATGGAGATTTTGTCGGGGCCCACCGAAAATAGCGAAATTTTGGATTTTTCGATGAAATTTCGTCAAAATTTTTTCCCTGCCTGTGCGGGTTAGAGCATCTCCAAGAGCTTCTTTAAACCACATTAGTTAAATTCTCATTTAGCTACTCATTTAACTGACTATTTAATTGCCTGTGCGGGAGTTGCTGCACCAATCCACAAAGCCACCATGGAGGATGCGCTGCAGGGAGTTATGCCGCCGTCCGCCCTCGCCACAGGGAGGGTGGAGGAGGACGCTGACAAGCTGCCCCGGGCAGCTGCGGAGGACATGCACGGAGAGGCCCTCAACCATGGCACACGCGGGAAGAATGCAAGATTTTAGCAATTCTGTTTTAGATAATCTATTGGAGATGCTCTAATAAGTTTCGCTGTTTTGGATGAAAAATTTCTCTCAACATGGTGAAGTACAAATCTAAAAACACACTCAGTTAATAAGCATATGCATACTAGGATGTTTCATGAATCATGAGTCATAACAGAGTTAAACAGGGATGGACATCTACGATGAAACGACATATAAGGCCGGCAACGTCAAACTTGAAGTAAATTATCGGGTTTTGATTAATATATTAAACGATTTACTATTGTTTTTGGCCCGGGCAAGGTCGGTGTGCCACTTGTGCGACGGCACATGGCCTCAATTTTGGAGGGCCCCATATTTTTCTATGCAGTTTAGTCTCAACATTATTCTAGGTGATTAAGAGGGTGTTTGAATCCTTAGATAAAGTTTTGTCGTCAATTAAATGTTCCAAATGTTCGGATGCGACTTAAGATGATTAAACATTAGCTTAATTGCAAAACTAATTACATAAATGTAGGACTAATTCGAGAGATAAATCTATTAAGTTATATTAATCTATCATCAACAATCATTATTGTAGCACCACATATCAAATCATAGACTAATTAGGCTTAATAGAATTTGTCTGACAAATTAGCCCGATCTATGCAATTAGTTTTGCACATAAACTATTTAATACTCCTAATTACTATAATTCAATGTGCAAACGGTAACCCTTAAGTCCTGCGACTCTGCGGTTGCTTCCTACTGACGTCTTGCAGGTTGTTCGTCACGGCTCAACCCACGGCCGACAAGTGTCTCTCAACTGATTTCACAATCCGCAAGCACCTAATAGTCCCTCCATCATCTCATTTGGTCCTTCAGTTTAACACTTTAACACGCCGAGACTAGTGAGCAACATGACACGAATACACCCAGATCCCAAAGTCCTGAGCCGGTGTTGCCTCGTTGCAAAATGGGAATCCAGATTGTATTGACATAATTGCATGAGTGTGATGGATCTCAGATGGACTAACACTCGACGCAGCATAAAGATAAGCAACCGCAAGAGAATGGCTACGATAGGCCTCACCTTAAAGTTTCGCACGGGTTTACAGGGCCACCATTTATGCCGGCCCAACCCAGGTTTTTGTTTATATGAATAATAATCTTCTCGACTACATACTAGGTAGTCGTCATGCGCTTTTGATCCCGAGACATTGTGATCTGATTTCTCCTCATGATCGACACAAAACACGAGCCCTCGATGTTGACGCCGGCGGCCACCTCCGCCGCGACATCGCCGTGCCGTGGAGCTTATCACTAGATGTTGACGCCGGCGGCGAGGATCGCATCCGCGCCCTTCCCGATGACCTCCTCGGCCTCATCATTTCCTTCCTCCCCTCTGACGAGGCCATACAAACGAGCGTGCTCGCCCCGGCCGTGGCCATAGTAACAACAATTCGTCGGGGTGGGTGCCATGGACGCTCAACAACTTCGTCATCCACCACCTCCTGCTCCGCGGCTGCGGCGGCTCCGCCGCACCCATGGACGAGTTCGAGATCAGCTGCAGCGAGCTCCTATGGCGAGTTCAACGCCAACTCCTACTACCGCGACAGCCACTGGTGCGCCGCCAACGAGCTCTGACGGTTCGCCAGGGCGTCGATCCGCCACATGTTGGGGATTTGGCAGACACTATGTAAGAAAGGCACAAAGGTGACACACATATAGGTGACGCTACCTAAAACTGCGTCACCCTTAGAATAGTGGAGACGCGTGTTGTTACACCGCGTCACCCATACTTGCTCACGGGCAATACGCGTCTCCTATACGTCTACAAGGGAGACGTGGCCTGCAAACACGCGTCACCCATGATATGAGTGACGCGTGTTTAAACAAGCGTCACCTATAAGTCTACATTAGGGTGACGCTGATTTGAAACCCACGTCCCCTACAGTTTACCCGCGTCACCTATATGCCCAGATATGGGTGACGCGTGTTCTAAAACCGCGTCTCCTAAATCTTATGGTAGTTAGTGACGCTGGATTATACACGCGTCACCTATATGTCCAATATGGGTGATGTTTGTTGCCCTGTTCCCCATTTCTTTCTTCCCCAGACTGCTGCACATCTGGCACGCTGCGCCGCCGCGCAGATGCGCCCCCACGTTTCTCTCCCTGCATGCGCCGCGCGCCGCGTGTACGCGCGCTCGTCACCGCTGCCCCCTGTGCCTCCCGGCCGAGACGAGCGTCACCGTCGGCACGCGGCAGAGCAGCTGCGCAGCCTGTACTCCCCCTGCGCGCGTGAGCACCTGGCCAGCTGCGCCGCCCGCGGAGCAGCTGAGCTCCCTATGCGCCAGCAAAGAGCACCTGAGCCAGCGCTGCCGCCCCAAGGAGCTGAGCAGCCAGCTGAGCTCCCTGCGCGCTAGCAGAGAGCAGCTGAGCCAGTGCTGGTGCCCCAAGGAGCTGAGCAGCCTTAATTTGGAACTAGGTGAGGCCAGTCCACAAATATCGTGTTAGATATATATACATTGAATGTTTTATGTGATGTATTGATTGAAAATTCTAATTTTTTTTGCTTAACAACAATGTAGATGGCTGATCGAGGGTGGATGTATCTTGCGAACCGAACTTGTTAGGATTACTTGAGTGGTGTGAAGATATTCATTGAAGCAGAAGAGGTGGACCAGTTGAATCGAGGCTTGTCTTTCATGTGTTGTCCGTGCATTGATTGTGGGAATGTGAGGAAATTCTCAAGCTCGATGATTGTGCATGCTCATCTTATAATCCGGGGTTTCATGGATGACTACCTTTGTTGGAACCAACATGGAGAGGATGGTGTGAATGGTCGAGACCTGCAGGGCAGTCCTATGGGCATTGAAGCACAATGTGGCCAGGAAATGCCCCTTCAAGGCCATGAAATGCCCCCCGATAGCCCTACCTAGTGTGGCAACCTACAGAGTGAGGGGCATGATATAAGTGAGGATGATCTTGGTGATATAAGTAACAATTATGTCGACATTGCTGAAAAATTAGAGGAGATGGTGAGAGATGCAATTTCATATGATGGGCAGTACACTAGTACAGAGTTTAGGAAACTTAGAAAGATGGTCACAGACATGAAGACCCCATTATATTCTGGTTGCAAGAGGAAGTGGTCAAATCTGTTCGCATCACTTAAGTTTCTGCAGTTAAAGGCGACCCACCATTGGACCGATCGTGGGTTCAAGGCATTGTTAGATTTGCTAAGGGATATGCTTCCGGATGGAAATGAGATACCCATTACCATTTATGATGCTAAGCAGATTATTTGTCCTCTGGGAATGGAGGTTGAAAAAATCCATGCTTGTAAGAACGATTGCATCCTGTTCCATGGAGAATATGCCGATCTCACTGAATGCCCAGAGTGTGGAACCCCACGATACAAACGAAGGAACGACGGGGGTGATGAGGATAGGGAGCATGGAGCTCCTCAGAAAGTGGCATGGTATTTCCCTGTGATTCCTCGCCTTAGGCGTATGTTTCAATCAAGGAAAGATGCAAAACTATTGAGCTGGCAGCAGAAGGATGCAAGATAGATGATTGTATACGCCACCCGGCGGATGCCGCGCAATGGCATGTCATTGATTGGAAGCATAAAGAGTTCGCAGATGACCCGAGAAGTCTTCGGTTTGCACTAAGCACGGATGGGATGAATCCATATGGTCAGATGAGCGCCTCGCATAGCGTTTGGCCATTGTTGTTATCGATCTACAATCTCCCCCCGTGGTTGTGTAACAAAAGGAAATATATGATGATGTCGATTCTCATCTCTGGTCCAAATCAGCCTGGTATTGATATGGATGTGTATCTGAGACCTCTCGTGGACGATCTCAAGACACTGTGGTTACCTGGTGTTGATGCCTATGATGGGTACAAAAGGGAACCCTTTAGAATGCGTGGATTGCTATTATGCACTATTACTGATCTACCGGGGGGTCGTTCTGTATCCGATCAGAGCAAAGGCGAAAAAGATTGTGCTCATTGCTTCGATGACACCAAGACAATTTGGTTGAACAACTCCAAGAAGCGTGTATACGTACGTCATCGCCGTTTCCTTCCCAAGTCTCATCCATACCGAAACATGAAATGTCAATTTGACGGAACCAAGGAGATAGCAGATTCTCCAAGGCATTTCAATGGCCAACATGTCTACAACCAGGTCAAGGATCTCCCTGTTGCCCATGGGAAGAAGAGTGACCCTAGGAAGAAGAAAGGCAAGACCCTTGGAAAACGAAAACACAATAACAAGGATGTTCCAAAGGAAAGGTGGAAAAAGAAATCAATTCTATGGGAGCTTCCTTATTGGATAGACTTAGTCGTCCGCCACAGTATTGATGCAATGCATGTGAAGAAAAATGTTTGTACTAGCTTACTTGGCACACTCATTAATGACAAGCGTAAAACTAAGGACCATGATAATGCAAGAAAGGACTTGAGACTAGAGCTTCGTGACATTATTGGTACCGATGTTCAAGCATGTGCCATAAATGTAACCAAGCAAGAGAAGGAATTGTGTGATTTCTTTCGTTCTGTGAAAGTTCCTTCAGGCTATTCAGACAACATTCGAAAGCTTGTGCATCCGAAAGAGCAGAAATTTCAACCAATGAAGGCACATGACTATGATGTTATCCTTATAACAATGCTCGCTGTGGGTATAAGGAATATACTGCCAGAAAAAGTCCGGATGGCTATCATGAGCTTGTGCTTCTTTTTCAATGCAATCTCTCAGAAGGTGATTGATGAGAACTCTCTCAATGAGCTTGAAAAGAATCTCTATTGATGTAGAATGTGCAGTGGTTAAAGTCGAGCATGTAAATTATGGCTATTCTGATATTGTGCTGGATTTCCCTCTTAGTGATGAGGTCACAAAACTTGGACAAACTGTCTTAAAGAGAATTCAGTGGAGAAGGGGTAGGATTGCAGTTTGTACTAAGCCTACATCATCACACACTGTGCAAAATGCCATCCTAGATAAAGCAGCCAAGACAACTAGTGTTCCATCGAAGGAACCTGCTGCTGCAACTCAGAGTTGTCCTGCTGGTAGTCCCAAGAGTGCTGCAATCACTGCTGCAGGCAACACTGCTAAAGCCAATTCTACTCCCCTAACTACTGTAGAGCCTCCAAATGATGTTGCAGAGGCTTCAAAGCAGGCTCTTGTGCCATCAAAGAAGGCTCCAAATACATCAAAGAAGATGCAGCCCATGAAAGGCAAAGTTTGTAAGGATAGGGCCGGTAAGAAGCAGACCACTAAGAAGAAGGATGCAGCATTACAATGGACTAAGGCACACCCACGCTATACATATAGACAACCAATGCTGACAAGTGATCAACTTAATGGTGCTAGACCTGCAACAATAGCCCTCCATAGTATTTACTTAAAAGGTTGTGCGATGAAAAAGAAGAAAATATTGGTCGAGTACAAGTCTATCCATTTTCAGCGATCACTAGACAGGGTGTGGTTCTTTGTGGGTTTTGAGGACTTGTATGACCTTTTCAATTTTGATGCATTGGATGTGTCATTCATGTGCTGCTTCGAACTGTAAGTTGTTCTGATCTGTATGTTCCTTGTCAATCATTTCTTAGATATAGGTTGATTAATGTGCTTTATTCAATGTCTTTACACACTGTTTTTTTCTTAAATGTAGGTCCATGATTGTGGAAGCAAAGGTAAAGTCTGTGCCTGTGGGCTTTCTTGATCCAGAGTTGTTGAGCTTGACTAGCATTAATTCTGATGGATCTTATGTAGTTGAGTATGTGACAAGGGCCTTGCAAAAAATGCTAAGAAGAGACTTCTGATGGTTGTGCACAACATGTTTGCCAACAACATTAGCCACTGGATTTTAGCGGTTATCATTCCAAAGTGGAAAAAGGTGTTGTACTTCGATTCACTCAGGTCCCAGCAACGTGATCTAAAGGCACTGAAAGAGGTTCTTAATGAGTGAGTTATTCCATAATCTTCAACTAAAATAATTTATGGTTCCATGTGTTGATAGAACTGAAATTTATCATTATATCTTGTCCATGGCTGTGTTGGTTGTAGGGCTTTTACTTCATACTGCACATTGTTGAAGGACAGTGACAAAACATTGAAACATGCCACAAAGTTCCCGGTATGGTGCATTGTTGTTGTGTACTTTATTTCTTTCTTCTCACTAGAAATTGAAACATGTCATTTTGTTTTTTGCAGTGCCACCAGCAAGGTGCTGGCAACCAATGTGGCTTCTATGTCATCAATCACATAATTGAGGCAATGGAACTACTAGGTGTGAAAGGCGATCCTGAGGTATATACATATACTCAATACACACACACACATATAAACCAATTTCTGTTACAATGGTGTGAACAATATACTCTGAAATCTGACCTATATATTCTGCAAAATGGTGCGAACTATATACTCTGCTCTGTTAAATGGTAATAATACATATATGCTCTACTATCATATACTCTCTAAACTCTGAAAATAAATCTGACTCTGCACATATACTCTCTTAAACTTGAGTTGTTGCTGCACTGTACTTATCTACTTTATCTATATAATTTGCGGCGTGCATAGGAGTTCGAAGTGATGACAACCCCCCTCAAAGACGATGTGTTGTGTGGCCTTCGCGAGAAGATTGCCTCATTCATTGTGGACCATGTAATCTCGGAGAAGGGAGAGTTCCACTGCCACACCCCGGCAAACGATGACTACCTGTGATGAAAAATGTTCTGTGTTATGAAATGTTTCAGTCAGTGCTTGTTGAAGATCATGTTCTGTTTGAAAATCCAAAGTACCTGTGATTGTTGAATCGAATTCATCAGTACCTTGTTAATTTGTTGCTTATGTGAAAAATGGCGTGGCCTGTATCTTGTTTGACGTGTTATGGCTTGTGATCTGTATGATTTGGCTGGAACAGTGGAACTGGAACATAGAAGATGCTATCAGGATAAATAGCGTCACCCATAAGCAAAAATACAAGAGACGCGTGTTTCCACACAACGTCACCCATAAGAACATATATAGGTGACGCGGGTAAATAAAAAACGTCACCCATAACATTGTGGACAGGTGACGCGTGTAGGAAAACAACGTCACCCATAAAACATGCATGGGTGACGCGGAAAAATGGCAGCGTCACCCATATTAACATGTATAGGTGACGCTTGTATAATACCAGCGTCACCCATAACAATCTTAGAGGACGGGGAATAAGCAAGATAGGTGACGCGGCCAGCCAGCGTCTCCCATATGTTGTAATATAGGTGACGCGGTTGAGCAGCGTCACCCATATATTATTATGGGTGACGCAAAAATAGTGACGCGGCTCACCCGCATCACTTATGTGGTTTAACCCGCGTCACCTATGTAGGCCTCCTTACATAGTGAGAACACGAGTGCTCAAGCTCCACGTGTCCACCAGACAGGGGCGTTGCCAAATGGGGGGCGGGCCAGGACCTGGCCCCCCTAATGCTTGTATAGTATCACTATTACTCTCCTAATCAAATGAAATAATCACCAACATTAGCTTATATTAGCCCTCTCAAAGCCATCCTCACTAGCACTTACCAGCCCATAAGGTTATGATTTAATGATCTAATTGTTTATGTATATTTAGATTAGGAGCTTCCATGCAATTGTTAGTTTGTTAGGTATAACTTATGTTTTTCTTCTGTTACTAAACTATAGTTCGATCAATTTTTTTTTAAAAAAAATTCGCCTTAGGATTAGCACATGATTAAGTGTACTAAACATAGACTAATTAGATAGATGACAATAAATCGCAAGACGAAACTACTAAGTCTAATTTGCTGTCTTTAGCATGCATTTAATGACAGATTACTGTAGCGTGACAACGAAAACACCGACGACGTTTTCGGCTGGCAGCCGTGGAAGTAGACCTTCTTTACGATGGCACGATGTTAACCCCCTATATCGAAATCCTGGCTACGCCCCTGCACCAATAAACGACGGCTGCAGCTACCTGCAGATACGGTGCCCCTCGTGTCGGCCCACCTGACTACGGTGGACCTTGCTGACGTGTCTCTGAGCTTTGGGAATCTAGATTTCTCGGCATGCCCGGCGTTGGAGGATCTCAAGATGGGCACTTGCAAGATTCATGTGGACAGAGTCGCCTCGCTTCGTTGCGACCGTCAGTATGTACTGGTAGGGTTGCGGATCTTGAGAAGATGCCAGTTCTGGTAGAAGCAGATGTCTGGCTTGAGGATAACTGTGCTGATGTGTGTGAGCATATGGGTTACAATAACAGTGGGAATTCTTGTGATTGCTGGGATAGTGATGATGAAAGCAGTACAGTGATTGTTGAAGGCTTGTCAGGTGTTACAAGTTTGGTGTTGACAGGAAATCCCACTGTGGTAAGAACTATTTGATCTTTGTTCTTTTTCTAAAAAAAAATAGTGTAGTCTCCTAGTATTGCTTACGATTAGACATATATCACTGTGATATATAATTAAGTGCTAAAAATCTGGAAACATTACTTATGATGATTTTAGTTTACCTTTTTCTCAATAGCGGTTTTATGTAACTTTTGTGTATCCTTACAAAATTTATGTGTGCCTATCTATTTTTGAAGGGTATATGTGCCTATATATCTTGAGGCATTTTATCCAGAATATTGCCTTCTTGAGTAGGAAAAAAAGGAGCCTCATGTTTGGAAATATCAAAAGTTTAAAGATGACTAATGCTGTCAGTTGAACAAAAAAAACAACATGATTTGAGTTACATATAAACCTGTTCCTGCTAATCCATATAAGTTATGGTTTTTATTTAACGTTTGGAAGCTTCGATCCTATTTAATTTATTTTATCTAATATATCTTGTCTAGTTGATGTTCTGCTTGTTACAGTTTATTTTCAGGAAGGCTTTCAAGTTTGGCACTACATTTGACAAGCTAAAAAATTTGCTACTAAATGACTGGTGTATGGCGCGGCTGACTCTGATGAACTAGATTACTTTCTTCAGTCTGCACCAATTTTGGAGAAGCTTACCATTCAACTTGGGTCCTGCAAGGTATGCGCTTTCCAAGTTTGATTGTCCTGCTATTTTTTCAAACTCACAATGTATCATTGATTGATTATATACTTTTTGTTTGCTAGACACAAGATGTTGTGGTTATAAGAGATGAAAACAACCACTTCTTGGCATCGGAACAGCTCAAGCCAGTTGAAATAAAATGCCAGGAGGAAAATATTCTTGTTAAAAACGTTACAATGATCTTGAGGTCATATGGAGTTCTACCAGGGCAAATTAGCATAGAAGAAACGGACTTATATCCAGCCGATTGTAAGTTATTTATCACTCCTCACCATTCTATATTTCTTCAATCTTCCCGTACTTCTATATACAACTACCATTTTGCAATGTAAGCAAGATTCATGTTAGATTGAAAATCATACATGCTCCCCAATTAATAATATTTCCTTCAATTAAGAAGCCAGGTTTCATAGTGTTCATGTGTATCTCTCTTGCCCGCTTATGTTTATTGTGTGTTATCTTCTTACAGCATATGATTGTTGCAACAAGACAAATTCGTCAGATAACCACTGGTCCGGAAGATATAGCTCAATGGAGTCAGATGACGAGGTGTCGAGCTGAGCGTGTAGCTCAACGATAAAGCACCGAGGAGAGGTGCCACCCATTCAGGGCTCGAATCTTGGGTACTTACCCATAGGAGTCTTTCTCACCTCCCGAGAAATAACTACAGTTAATCATATGTAAAAATATATTAAAATTTATAGTATAATAGGAATACTATTAGATAAATATTTAGATTTAGTTTTTTATAGAAACTATTTAAAGAGTTAAATGTTGCACGCATTTTCTACAAATCGAGTCAAACTTGTTGCACGCACACCAATGACGACACTCTTTTAGGGATGGAGGGAGTAGTGCCCACCTCCCTGTGCTATAGCTGGAGATAAGTCCCAGGCTGCCAAAAGAAACAGCGCTGGTGAGTCCCTGACCCAGCCAGGTTTTGGTGTCCCCTTAAAGCAAAGTCAGTGGGGATGTCATCCACGTGATCGAGTTTTTGTTACAGGGAAAAGTCCGATTTACGCGCTTCAATTCTAACAAAAGTCTGATTTTCAACCTGTAACTACGAAATCGGACACAAAAGGTCATCCAACTATTAAAACCGTACAAATTTGACCCTTTGAGTGGTTTCAAAGGTGGTTTTCCATTTAATCCAAAAAATAAATAATTTTGTTTAAACTAAAAAAATCATAACTATTCATTTTAAATAAAAAAATACAAAACCGATGTAAAAAGATTTCTAAAAATGCAGCATACCTATTCATATGCCATGTAAATTTATTTGGGTATTATTTGTTTATGTTGCTAGTATTTTATTATTTTTTTAAAATAATACTAGGAATAGAAATAAATAAAATGCAAATAACTTCACATGTTGTACCAACATATAGTTTATATTTCTTTAAATAGTTTTCACAAGTTTCATATCTTTTTACTTAAAATAAATTAGTTATGAATTATTCAGATTAAAATATTTTTAATATTTTTTAAAACTGAAAACCGCCTTTGAAACCATTCAAAGGGCTAAATTTGCACGATTTTGATAGTTAGATGATCTTTTTTGTCTGGTTTCATAGTTGTGGGTTGAAAATCGAACTTTTGCTATAGTTGGAGAGTGAAAACCAGAATTTTCCCTTTGTTTTATAGATCCTTATGTTCTCATTAATAAAAAATCTACTGTTCAAAGTCAAGCTTGGATCAGAAGTAGCGTAGACAGCAGGATCTGATCAATTTTGTTATATACTTAGCATATGTTTTCAGCACCTCCGACAAAACTGTTGTCCTTGTTAAATGTTTTATTATTTTTGCGCACCTTTGAAATTTGCTATTGGAGTTGAATTAGCTTTCTCTATTGCTGATCAAATATTTGGTTGAGTTTCAATATATGCCCTCGCGATTGGGAACTCATCACCGCTGGGCTGGTGTGCCGCCCCCATTTCCTCTAGGTCCGTCACCGTCAATAGTCGGAGCTCGCCCAACCCCAACCCGAGAGCCTAACAACCCAATCCCGAACCCTAACCCCCAGCGCCTAAGGTCGCCGGACACAGAGAAGAAGGCGACAAGGAAGAAAGAATCCTTGATTAGAAGGAAGGAGATCCAGCAAATCAAGTGAATCTCGAGCTCGCAGGTGTGGACATACCTTAGTCCTCATCGGCGGTGCGCTTGTCAGAGACCTCCTCGTGGGCTCGCTGCGGGGGCAGGCATTGGGGGAATGAGGACATCTAGGCATTGGGCGCCGGGCGGTGTGCGGAGAGCTGTCGAGCTCATAAGCATGGGGAGAGCCGTGTGAAAGGGGATACATTGTTACCGGCAATCAACAATTACCAAACAGTAAGAAATACCTCGTCACATCAATGAAAGAGACGGTGATCCACGTATGCAAGCTATCTGAATCGCGGAACACATCAGGATTATCCGTTTTAGGAGGCGCACATGCACCCCGAGGGAAAACAACATTTTCAAGGACAAAATTATTTGCGTGACTAAGAACTTGATACAATTGAATAGTGTTGCAGGCAAATATCTAAAATTAGTGTAAGTTTAAGACCCATGAAAGCATAAACATCGATCCTAGTTATTCATGATAGACATCGACACCTATGGTTCGATGATAGAATAAGAACATCCCGTCATAGCAACCAACACAGAGCAGACCTGTACGACCGGTCCGGTCTCAGCATGATATACCTACTTAAAGTAGTTATTATACTTCAAGTTGGGCGGACGCAAATGCTTCCGGCGGTTTTCTGACCGTCTAGGCTTGTGTGCGATGACAATAGCACCACTCCATTTGAGTGAGCTTGTATCGGATCCTGAGTGTATGAGGTCCACCCCGCCCTTAACATAGGTCCCACCGTCAGATAAGACCAGCCCCCCCTTCTGTATATGGCCGCAACCTGACCTTAAGCGTGGGCTCCCCTTTGGATTAACAAAAAAATCTTGCAATCTTCTCTAGATTCCTTGGCTCCTGCTGATCTTTCTCTTCTCCGCTCAATCCAGGGAGCCTCCGCTCGTCCTGGGTCATTGGCGCCAGAATCCCTTGGCGCGTGAGGGGCCGCCATCCTCGATGCCGTTCGGCTCGTCGCAGGAAGCTGCATCGAGCCATGATAGCTAGGCCCGCTACCTCCCTTGTCCTGGAGGTCACAGCCACGGTCTCTTCCTCTGACTCAGAGCTCCCATCCGTGCCGCAGCAGCTCCGATTTGGTTGCTCCTCGCCAACGGTGGTGCTGAAAGACAAGGCCCTGGAGCACGAGGCCGCCATCGATGTTTGTCTGGAAGCCCACGAGCAGCCGAGCGGTTGAGGAAGACTTGGTTGCTGGAAGTGGAAAGGGGAGGGAAAGAACCACGGAAGAAATAATATTTTAACGTGTGAGGTCGGGTCATAAGCTTAGGGGCGGTCTCAAACTTTTTCCGGCTAGGGTCGGCGTTAAGGTCGACTGCCTAATGTGTAAGGTCGACGTTAGCTATCTTAAGACCTCCTTATTTCGCACGCTATTGATGCCTAGGGTAATAGTGTCTTTATGTTACTTCTGATATACACTAGAATCTACACCCTAAAGCTGGAGTTTTATGGAAGACTGTCCTTTGTGCCTCCTTAAGTTACTGAAATGAAAATCTAAATTTGGGCCAACACACAGTCCAGGAAGCACATGTTGAAACTCAATCAAATATATGATCAACAATAGAGAAAGCTCATTCAATTCCAACAGCAAATTAGAAAGGTGCTGAAAAATAATAAAAGATTTAACAAGAACATCAGTTTTGTCGAAGGTGCTGCAACTATAAGTATGGAACAAAATTGCTTAGGTCCTGCTGTGCAAGCTACTTCTAATGAACCAAGCTTGACTTTTAATAGCAGATTCTCCCTTTATTATTTTGAACATACAGGATCCATAAAAAAAAAATACTCGATCTGGTTGAAGGCCTCCCAACTGACTTTTCTTTAAGAAGCGGTCACCGAAACCTGGCCCGGCTAGGAACCTCACCAGCGCTGGTTCTTTGGCAGCCTGGGACTTATCTCCAGCCGTAGCACATGGAGGTGGACACAAGTGCAGCGCCCAGGATTCAAAACATGGATGGGCTATACTGGATGCTCACCATTAAGCTACATTCTTAGATGGACAACTCGTCATCTGACAATGGCTTACTTCGTCGTGACCACTCGTTATCTGACGAATCTGCCTTCTCGCAACTGTATGCTGTTATAAGATAAAGCACAATAAACATAAGCGAGCAAGCTATATATGCTCGTTAGTCATAAATTGCTAGACAACTCAATGATTACTTAAAAAGGTGAGAAACGAGGTACGCATGAAGACTATGAGACCTGGCTTCTTCATTGAAGGAAATAATATTGATTTTGGAGCATGTATGATTTTCACTCTAACATTAATCTTCGTTTACATTGTAATTGTAAAAGTAATGGAAGTTGTATATATAGTTACAGGCAAAATGCAGAAATATAGAATGGTGAAGAGTGACTAATAACTTACAATCAGCTGGATAAAAGTTTTCTTCTATGGTAATTTGCTCAGGTAGAACTCCATATGATCTCAAGATCCTTGTAATGTTTTTAACAAGAATATTTTCCTCATCGCATTTTATTTCAACTGTCTTGAGTTGTTTTGATGCCAAGAAGTGGCTATTTGCATCTCTTACAGCCAAATCATCCTGTGTCTAGCAAACAAAAGGTATTTTATAGAAGTTAATCAATGGTACATTGTGAATTAAAAAAATAGAAGACATATCAAACTTGGACGACAGCACATACCTCAGAATACCCAAGTTGAATTGTAAGCTTCTCCAAAATTGGTGCATACTGGAGAAAGTACAACCTAGTGCGTCAGATTCAGGTTCCATACACCACTCATTTAGTATCAATATATTTAGCTTGTCAAATGTACTGTCAAACTTCAAAGCCTTCCTGAATATTAACTGTAACAAACAGAAAATCAAGAAGACAAGATGTATTAGGATAAATAAATTGATGAATATATAGGATTGGAGCCTCCAAACCTAAAAGCCATAACCAATATGGAGAAGCAGGGACACAGGTTTCTTTGTAACTGAAATCATGTTGTTGTTTGCTGTTCAACTGAGAGCTTTACTAAAAATTTGATACTTCAGAACATAAGGTTCCAACTCAAGACAATATTATGTACTATAAAATGCCTCGAAATAGACAATTACCCTTAAAAAAAAAGACAAGCACATATAAATTTCTGTCATGATACACAAATGTTACATAAAACAACTATTAAGATAATGTCAGATTTTTAGCACTTAATTATGACATTTATATGTTTCCAATAGTAAGCAAGTATCTCTCCGTTCCAAATTATTAGTCATCCTGGCATTTTACTAGATTCATTGATGATATTATAAATTTACACAACTATATGTCTACTCTCACAGAAGATGTCATGAATTTAGACACTTAAAATAGTACCTAGGATGACTAATAATTTGGAACGGAGGGAGTACATAGAAGGAGGCTGCGATTAAAAGAAAAGCAGAAGATGAAATAATTCTTACGACAGTGGGATTTCCCGTCAACACCAAACTTGAAACACCTAACAAGCCTTGAGGAAGCCTAATGCTGTCTTCATCATAACTGTAGCAGCAATCATAGGAACCATCGAGGCTGACATCTGCTTGTACCGGCAACGGCATGTCCTCAAGAGCTGGAACCCTGCCAGAGGCCACTGACAGCTGCAGCGAAACGACACGAGGAGCGGCGATCCGCGTGCGGGTCTCCCTATGGAAGTTGCATCCGGCGATGCCCAGACGCCTCAACGACGGGGACACAACACTGTCCACATGAACCTTGCAAGTGCACATCTTGAGATCCTCCAATGACGGGCATCCTGAGAAATATAGAGTCTCGAAGGTGAGGGACACGTGGGCGAGCTCCACCGTCGTGAGCAGGCCCGAGACGAGGGGCACGGTGTGTTCAGGTAGCTGCAGCCGCCGTTTCTTGGTGCGGACCGAGAGCTTGAGCATCCGGGCCTTGCAGAGCCCCAAGGCTTGGCGGATCCACAGCCCGGCGAACCGCGCCAGCTCGTCGGCGGAGGACCTCGAGGCTCCGTAGATGTATGGGCTGTACTCGACGTAGGCCCCGGCGTCGAGCTCGCCGCAGATGATCTCAAACTCGTCCATGGGTGCTCCGCGGAGGACGAGCAGGTGGGTCACGAAGTTGTTAAGCGTGCATGGCGTCCACCCCGACTGGTCAGGGAAGCGAGCGACGATGCGCACGGCGGGGGCAGACGTCCAGAGGTGGCGCCAGCGGCGGGCGAGCACGCTCGTCCGCACGGCCTCGTCGGAGGGCAGCCGGGAGAAGATGACGCCGAGGACGTCGTCCGGCAGGGCGCCGATGAGGTCCTCGCCGGAAGGCGGCACGGGGTCCAAGAAGCCACGTTCCACGGCGGCCTTGCGGTGCCGGCGGCGTGCCTTGAGACTCCGGTGGGCCCTAGTAAGCTCCCGCCGCCGGACGGACAGTGGCTGTGGAACGACGGAAGGAGCTCCGAAACATAGATGGATCAGATCACAGTGATAGGGGATCAAACATGTATGATGGACTACCGCTACTACGGAACCGGCAACGCAGCCGGTTCCAAACCCCTGGTCACTGCTGGTTGGAAGAAGCGTTTGTTTTATAGAGAATGTTGATATGGTCATACGGGCAACACAGTTAGTTCCCAACCGGTTGTAATTCACAGTTATCATAGCTGGTTGGTGCCTGAAACATTTAGTTTTACACAGGAACTTGAAAAATAGCAAAAACCTTTTTCACCGGGGAGGTTCCCCACCGCCTACATGGTAAAATTCGGCGGAACTGGAACCTACGTCTCTCCAGTCGTGTTCACCCCCTTTACCATAACATCACAGGTGCCCATATCTCATTTTGATTCCCCACATATTAAACAAAACCGAGTTAAATTGCATCATTGTGGCCCTAAACGAATTTAAATAAAAATTTACCAGCTACAAAGTTTCATAACTTTTCAAGATATACAACCTTCATTTTGGTTGCTTCTTCTTCCGAAGTGGTTTACAAAATTTGAATTTCAAATTTAAATTCTTCCAAACATGTTTTTTCTTGATAAGATGATTTCAAATAAAAAAGTAGTCAACTATAAAATTTCATAACTTACTGTGAGCTGCAAATTTCATATTGGTCAATTCACCATCCGACATAGTTTACTAAAACTTGAATTTCAAATTTGAACTCTTTCAAACAGGATGATTTCAAATACAAAACTTGTCACCTACAAAGTTTCATAAAGTGGCTGTGATGATCTCATCATTTTGGTTATTTGTTCATATGACATGGTGATAACAAAATTGTTGACAGATATTTTATATCTCTCTTCTTGTTTTATGAAACTAGATAAGAGATGTAGGATTTGTGAACACTTTTACTACCACTTCATCATATAAACAAATAACCAAACTAAAAGATGTAGTTGAACATTATTTAAGTTTAATATATTTAGGAATTCAAATTATTCTTTCAAATTTATTTTACCAAGTGTTCGTCGCTATTAAACCGCTCATGACACCCAGTTGGTGCCTTTAGCCGGCTGTATTGATGACACACTCATCATAGCCGGTTGGTGGCTTCAACCGACTGTGATCCCCGACGCACTCATCATAGCCGGTTGGTAATACAAACTGGTTGTTGTTCGAGGAGACAAATCACATGAGGATTTTTCTCCCCTTGGGAAAAGGAGCGGGCGTGCTAGTGTACCAAGTACACAAAAGAGAGATAGGAAAACACTTCATTCGTATTATAAAAATACAAATACAATGTTCCTGTGTATAGACGTGCGCTCCATAGCCTGCTAACGGTGATCTTGTCATGGGTGATGTGGTATCCATGGTTCCTAGGGCCTCGGAAGACTCCTAGTTAATTATCTCCGCAAGTCTAGCTTGCCGGAGAACCTCCGTTTCCGCTGCCGTGGTCGTCTTCATCGTCTTCGCTTCAGGTTCTCCATGCATGTATGGTGTTGGCGTAGGTGTGGCGTCGGCGTCATCCATAGCCTCGTCGGTCTACGAGCCAGTGTAACACAGCTGAGATATCGTCAGCTCCACCCGCCCGCGTCGTCCATCCTCGTCGGCAACGTACGACGCGTTGTAGTTGTAGTAGAGGTTGATTGGGGATGCATTTGGGGATGCATGGATTGGTGTCGCTGAAGCCAAACAGACGTCACAACAGGGACGTCAGGGAGGCGTCAATCGTCGAGGCGGTGAAGGCCTTCTCCAAGTCTTGGACGGCTCGGTGTTGGTTGGTGCTCCGTAGCACATCAACTAGCACAGGTAGGTAGCATGCACATGCTATCTTCTTGGTCAGCTTCTTGATCAACTCTCGCGTAGAGCACGTGCACGTGTATACGCACGTACGTGCATGGCTTGCATGGCTCCATATGATATTGTTGTTTTCATCTTGAAGGGCATCGGTCTTCACGGCAGCATGAAGGCGTGCCGCCGGCTGGCAGTGCGGTGCCATCTCGGTCTTTTGCGGCATCGATCCCTCCGCCGCCTTCCGGTATGCGGCATCACATCGTCCTCCGGCGCCATCAGTTACACCTTCATCTTCAACTCTACCCTTCCCGCGACATGGCCGGCATTCTGCGGATGGACGGCGAGACGAGCGGATGGCCTCTTGACTGGACGTGTCGTGCGTGTGCATGCATCTAAATCTGCAGAGAGCATGAAGAGAGAAAACAAGGGATCAAAAACAATCAGAGACGCCATGGTCTTCACGTGCACGCTCTCGACGGCTTCGTGGAACTTCGAGGAAGCCGCCGGCCTTGCCGTGGCAACGGACGGCGAAGCTTGGTGACGGTAGTTACAGCAGCCGCCTCCGGACTTGCGAAGGCTTGACGGCCGACGACTGCGACTCCTCCGGCAGCGCCCGATGGGAAGAACTGCAGCTCCTTCTGCCCTCGGCGGCGGCATGTTGATGGAAGAAAAAAATTAACCTCTCTCGTTGGGAGGCAAGTGGTTTATATAGGCCACTAAGAGCACGTCCAATAACTAGTCGAATCGCCTAGCACGTAAGCATTTAGGCTGATCTGGAGGAGAGAGTGTTGGAGAGAGAGGATAGCTTGTCGCTGAGTTTGGCGATCAGCTGAAAACGCACTCCAATGCACTTGGGCCTGCAACAAGACAGATGGCAGCACAAGATGGGTGGCCAAGAAAAAAAATACAAAAGCAAGACTATATTAGATCAATAGAATAATATGGGGCAGACCAACAAATTTTCGTTGTTGTACGACTTGACTCCTACGGCGACAAGCGCTCGGCGCGACTACTGAACCTGTTCTAACTAGGCCAGGGGGCGCTGGTAGGTGCAGCCGCCAGCTCCAGTTTGTTGAAGAGAATCTTGCGTTATCCTTTGTTTTTGGATCCAGTCCATCCATCCATAAACCACCAATAGCCGTGGGCCTAATCAAACAAAGCCTGGCCCACGCACGTACATCTGCGTTACTTGCTTGTCGTCCAAGCTAGCTCTGGCCGCAAGATTCATATAGTCTGTTGTTCGGTTTCCCAGCCAAGGCATCAGCTGGCTGCCAATGGGCATTAGGCTTTCGGAACCTTCCATTGCTTCTAGAACGTTTTCTCACCCGGGCTGGCTGCCAAGCAGCCCCGGACGTATAGCGTCAATAGCGACACATACTGTAATGTGTGTACGTCGTCTCCGTGTACATGTATAGGCGCCATGCACGCGGCGGCTACCACATGCACCTTAACAACTATATTTAGATCTATAATTATCCGGCCATCATGTATATCTAGTACGTATACAAATTATTTGCATGGTACATTGGCCCTTCCATGTACACATGCATAGCAGCTGCCATGCACGTGCGAAAATTCTTTGGTTCTTTGTATTTTTTTTTTACTAGCAAAAGCGCACGTGCCACATGTATAAAAGGTGTAGCTGATGAGTAAAGAACCACATTGGCAAGAAAAATATTTATTATTTGGTAGAGACATTCTCCAAGTCGTAATTTTGATGAGTTTGCGCCCTCTCCTAGCTCCCTTGCCTTTTAATGACAGGTCCAGTATGAAAGGTATGGTGAGTCATGGGATTTACGTCAGCCCAACTTATGGATGATGAGGATAAATATATTATTTATCTAATTAGTGATATATGATATAAAATTAAAAAAAGATGTTTTACCTCATGCTAGTCTCGATCATGTCATGTGCAAATATGTTACAAGTTTTGTTTTCAGGATCAGAGCCGATCGAGAATATAATCATATTAATTTTGATTTACTTTGTTGACGAGGAAAGCTAATTACAGCCTGACGTACGAATGGTCTCTACTTGTACGTTCCATTTGCTAGGTCACACGTTGTTTTCCAGCGAGCTGCTAGGTGACACGTTCGATTGCACACTATGCAGCCTTTTCATATTTTGCCATCCAGGTGGGTGGTTTCACCTCTTCCTTTCATATTTTTCTCTCAGCGTCCGGAGCCTGTTGGACTGCAGGAGAGTCCGTTTGCCATCTGATTTAGCTAGCCCGGGCCTTGGAGGACTCCTTCGTGACGTGACCAATTAGGGCGGGTGATGAGGCGCACGTCCGTGGACAGAACGCGGGTGACAGCGCGGGTAGGGTGTATTATGGTGAGAAAAACAATTGATTTTTGGCAGAAACATTTTCTAAATATCAAATATTAGTTTTGGTGGGGTTGACCTCCTCCACACCTATGTTAACCCTTACAGGTGGGTCCAACGTGAGGGGCAAGGTAGACCCAAATTGGATGAGAAACGTTTTCAATTCTACTCGTTCTTTTATAGATTTCTCACATATACGTCATGCACATGTATACACATTTCTGCTCTCCCATCCTTCTTTTAAGAGTCCACACAAACTCAATTTATCACGTCAAAATAACGTCAAACACTTCTAGAGATTTCAGGAGTGCGCCGTCTGCCACGTGGACCCGGCTGCATCACGCCCAGCAATACACATCGTGAAGGATAAATACGTATATACACCAGAATCCGGTAGATATGCATCCATACAAGAGCACGTTTGTTCGTTGCCACATCTGAATAGCCTCATGCACATGCAAGCTAACATGGCGATGCAAATAACGTGAGGCCACGCCGCACGAAAAACCTGCTGGCAGTTGATTTCTTCACGGTGAAGTTGATGAGCTCGATCTTATCTGCAGGCTGGACTCTAGCTGGTTCGACCGTGCGCACACGGTTACGTGGATCCTTCCAAATTCTTCTAGAGAACGCCGGCTGCCTTGTGGGTCCTGCCGTATCCAAATACAACGTGATAGGGAATCCAAATACGGGTGTGTTAGCCTAAAGACTCCCATGCATGTACGTGAGTATGAATAGAACATACTGCCGCCGTGGGATTACATACTCCCATGCAAGGACTCCTAGAGATATTACATGATCCTTTAAACTCAATCTTAGACGAGAATTTTTGTTTAAAAGGATCACATATCTCTAATCTTTTATTCAAATCGTATTGTAACCGATAGAGACTATCCTGTTAGCCTCCCATATAAATATGCGGCCAAGGGTTAATCAAATAATCGCCTTGCAACCTCTGCCTTGCTTTGCATCAACGTCCACGGTCGACGCCTTGGTAAGCAGCACAAGTCGTTCTCGTCATCGTTGTTTCTCTTTTCGTATCAGCTTTCTTTCGATCAGCTTTCTAGGAAGCACACTCCCTCGGCTCCATGGCTCGTGGCAATGACGACGGCAACGTAGGGAGCAGGAAGTCCAAGAGGTCTCGTACCGACAACTCACAGCGGCGTCCTAGAGAGGACAACTCCCCGCGTCGTGGTCGCGACGACAAGGCCGCGAAACGTGATCAGCAAAGATCAAAAGACGAAGGAGGTTCATCCAAGCGTAACGAGACTAAACCAGCCCGGAAAGTCTCGTTCGTCAGCAGCGACTCTTCACGGCTCTGACAACAAAACTATTGTCAAGAGGATTCGGACCGAGAAGCACTCGTCGGGGATTTCCATCAGGCCAAAAGCACCAGCGCCTTCGGCCAAGGAAACGCCTCTACCGCCCGCGGCATTACAGAAAGTAAGCCTCACAGTTCATATTTATAAGGGCGCAAAGGAATGCTGCACTTCTTTTCATGATTTATATTTTATAGAGGACCACCATAGTGAGGTGCGTCCTTGATGAATGTTTTAGGCTGAACATGCATTACTGGAGGGAACAGAGGGGCTATCGGACTTCCCTCCTCACTTTTTATTTGTTGGGTGGCCTCTCAGGCTCACACCTTCACTATTCATGCAGCTAACAGGGGCGCTGGTACTTGGCCAGTTTCCCTTAGTGAAGCAACTAGCAAACAGGAAGCTCTGTGGCTATTTCTTGGACAAGCCATGACTTTCAAGGAGGAGGCCAAGGCGTATGCCTCTGGTTCCGCACCACCCGAGCCCAAGTCGTTGAAGGACTTAGCTCATAGCCTGAACGCTCCAGCCCCTACTCTTGACCTGCCAATCACGTCAGGTCCGGAACGCGTCTTGGCTCAAGGCGTATATGAGGACTTGCAGGACATCAAGAGCCTATTGATGGAAGCTCCTAGTGAAACTGCCTCTGTTGCCCGTAAGCTGCTCAGAATGGCAAGGTTCTGTACCATCGACTATGAGGACCAAGGAGTTGCCCGTCCTTCAGACCTGGTCAAGCTGACAGACGACGTCGAGGCTTTGGCGAACCATTTGTACGGCAACGCCGGCGCCAGCGCACCCATTGACGAGGCAGCGGCCGGACATGCAGACGAGGAGGCGCGATTATTCTTGGAGGTACTGGACGCTGCTCGCCTTGAGGCGAAAGGCAAACTGAAGCACGACAGGGACATGGTGCGGATCAAGTAATAGCACGCTGCCTTCGTCGTTGTGTTGAGCTAGTAGAGCACCTAGCGAAGACGGCTGCGTCGTGATGTAGAGGATGAGAGGGCGCCCCTCGATAGGAGCTCTCAAGACGGGAGGGTTGCGAAGATATCTCTTGATTTCATCAAATCCTCTCTGACACTCCTGCTCCCAAACAAACGGTGCCCCTTTCTTCATCAACTAGGAGAATGGTTGAACGAGCCCGGAGAGGTTGGAGATGAAGAACTGGATATACGCCAGCTGCCCCTGCAATGACCTCAGTTCCTTCCGCTCTTGAGGTGGCGGCATGTCCCTGATTGCCTTGATCTTCTTCGGCTCGATCTCAATGCCTCGATGCCGAACGACAAACCCAAGGACGACGCCTGATTGGACGGCGAAGGCGCACTTGAGAGGATTCATCTTGAGTTGATGTCGACGGAGCCACTCGAAGACAACCTGCAGGTCGTCCTGGTGATTCTTATGGTCCTTCGTCTTCACCACCACGTCATCGACGTAACATTCCACAGAATTGTGGATCAAGTCATCAAAGATGTGTTTCATGGCACGCTGGTAGGTGCCTCCTGCGTTCTTCAACCCGAATGACATCACGGTGTAGTAGAAGGTCCCTCTAGGGGTCCTAAAGCCGGTGTTGAAGGCGTCGATCGGGTCCATCTTGATCTGGTTATAGCCTGACGACCCATCCATGAAAGACAGAGCACCAAACCCAGTTGTGACATCAACTATCAACTCCATGACGGGTAAGGGGAAGTCATCTCTAGGATAATCTTTGTTCAAGTCACGAAAATCAACGCGGACCCGAATTTGTCCGTTCTTCTTTTTCCATGGGCACGATGCTAGCGAGGCACCGTGGGTATTGTATCTCCGTGATGAATCCCGATGTGATGAGCTTGTCGACTTCGGCGATGACTTGGTCTTCAAACTCTGGGCGTAGCCGTTGCGGAGGTTGCTTGATGGGGCGAGCTTGTGGGTCAATCGCCAACTTGTGTGTGGTGACACGAGGATCTAGCCCCGGCATCTCCTTGTAGCTCCAAGCGAAGTAGTCCCGGTACTCTATTAAGAAGTTCTGGTAGTCTTCTCGTTCCTCTTCCGTGAGTGTGGCGCTGACGAAGGTGGGTCTTGGGTCATCATTCGTCCCGAGATTAACCTGCACGAGCTCGTCAATGGTGGGCTGTAGTCCATCTTCAAGCTCCTGGGGGTGCTGGTACGACTTCAAGTTCTTTACTCGTATCAGTGGCCTCCACTTCTACAGGTTGTTGCTGGTGTTGAGCCTCGTATGAGGAGCCGACGTTGTTTGTTCATATAGACGTGATGGTGAAGCAGTGAACCCGGTTCGCCTCGGGGTGCTCATATTCATCGTCGGAGGCGCTCTTTCTGTGGTAGCCGATCCCAAACTTCATTTGCACCACCTTGCGCCCCTTCTTGACCAATGTCTTCACTTGCTCCCACCATTCTTCACATATGGAGGGTGGTGGTGGCATCCTGTGGTTCCGTCGTAGAGTGATCCCAGCCTTCTCTAGTAGGTGAACCATCCGTGTCTCTGCCTGCATCGTCGTTAGCACTTCCTCTGCATCAAGGGCAGGTTTAGGCAATTCAATAATAGAATCACACTCTTGTGCCTGTGGCACTTTGTAGAAGATATTTTGGGGTGCAGACCTAGAAGGATCTGGGATTGCCCAGACTTCTAGTGGCATTGCTACCGACATGTACAATGATGGGGGTTGCACACATGAAGCACCTTTCACAACTTATTCGATTTCGGGCACCCTTTTCTTGACAACTCCTTCCGGCGTTTGAGCAGCTTCCTCGTCGGGACTCTGTTGCGATTGGATGGTCTTGTCTTGTGGCGCATCACCGCTGCCTTTCCGCGCACCTGAAGAGCTCCCAAGCGTTAGACTAGTGGGCTCTCGGCGCTGGATATCTGAAGGGTTCTCGTTCGGCGAGGAGATGAGGGTCAACAGAGGCTTCATCGCAGACCTCAGTGTAATCGGCGTGGATGTAGGGGACCTCGCTTTAAGAAGCAAGGACGCTTTTGTTGGTGTAGAGGCGTTGCTTATCCCACTTCAGATAGAGGCAATGGAGATTCCAGATCCTCTTGATGCTGAGAACTTCGAGCTTCGAGAGGCAGTACAGGCGTGTGCCCCCCGCTTGTCGCCTCTTGATCTTGGTGAAGCCGCCTTCTTCATGGAGAGAGAGCATGGCGTACATAGACTCTTCACCTCAATGGTTGATGAGGCGCCAAGCTTTAGCATTATGTCCGGGGCTGGAGCGACTCGACCGAGATGCAGCTTATTATCTTCTACGGGGAAGTAGTACTTGGCGTCCGCGTGGTAGGACTCCTACACTGTGTAGGGGAAGGGGTTGCCAATGATGCGTTGTTGTGTGCTGTTGCCGTCAATGAACTTCAAGCATTGGTGCAGCGTCGATGGCACCACCCGATACTTGTGTATCCATAACCTTCCTTGAAGCTATACGTCGACATATGGATATTGACGGTGATTGCCCCCAGGGTCGTCTTGCCCGTGTTGTCGAAGCCGTAGATGACCACGTCAGTCGGCTCCAAGTCATCCACCGTGAAACCAGCCTGTGTCAAGCTCCAAACAGGCATGATGTTCACAGCAGACCCTGGGTCGATGAGGATCCGTCGAAGATGTGTTTTCCCGTTGTTCCCTTCGATTTAGAGGCTGCGGTTGTGATCACCATCCTCCATGATGTTGTCATCCTCGTCGAAGGTGATCTCATTCACAAACATGGGGTTATTAAAGAGATGGTGTTTCACCATAGCCACCTCGTAGCGTTGCGGCCCTAGGAGCGCTTGCACAAGGGCGTCCCGAAGGTCAGGCTCCAACATAAGAGCATCGAAGACACTCAACAATGCGGGGATTCTCTTGAGGTGAGCAAGGACATTGTAGTCAACATCTTGGAACTTGTCTCCCTCCTTGTTAGAGGCTTCAGGGCTACTTCTTGTGGATTGACCTCCACAGCCTTGTCCGCTCTTGGGGGCTTCGGTTTTGGTGGATCTAGCAACACTTTCCCTCCTCACAGGTTCATGTTGACTTCTGTGGGTTCTTCTTCATCGTCGGCGAGGAACTCCTCCTGCTCCTTGGTGGTGAACACCTCTCCGAAGTCTGAACCTGCAGAGTCACTCTCAACAATAATGGCGTAACATGTCGCCACATTAGAAGAGGAGGCAGCACTTGCTTCTTCCTGCCCTTTCTCGGTCTCCACCGGTGGTGCTCGCCCCCAGTCCTTGGTTAAAAATTCCTCAAAGGTAGGTAGCATGCGGCCTCGACGAGCGAATTGTGAATCCCCTTCCTACTTGGGGACGAATCAGGGTGGTAGGCACCACTGGCTTGGGTTCGGCCGCCATCTTGTCAGAGTTGGTGATATAGGCTCCCGGGGGCGCCATGATGAAGAGGTGCTCGAACGTGGTCGACATTGCACTGTCGTCCACGTTGTGCCTTGACCAACTTGGCACGTCTTTGCAATTGTCGATGGTGTTGTTTCAAGTGCCATGGCTTCTAGCTTGTGCTCCACTTGAGCAAATGGCAGCCATCTGCCTTCATCATTACTTCTTGCTCTAGGTGGAGAGCGCGTCCTCACAGTCATCACGTTGACCATGTTGTAGTCGGGGTTGACGGCCTCGGTGTTGAGGTTGATCCTCTTCTCATTTATGGCTCGCTGGAACCACTCCTGGAAGGCGACACAGTCCTCGATGACGTGGTCAACATACCTGTGGTATGGACAATATAGCGGGTTATTAACCATGTTTACCTGATTCGGCCGCCGTGGTTTAGGTAAGCTGAGTGCTTGGTGCTCCATAAGCTGCTCGAACATCCCCTTTGCTAGCTCTCTATTGAAGATGTATTGCTTCTTGAGGAGTTCTTGGATGGTTGGGCGCGTCCTTTCTTCCTACTTGCTCATTCTTGGTGCCTAAGGTGGGCACCTGGCTTTGAGGATTGTTGGTGCAGACTCGCGCTCCACTTGCCCTTTCCCTTTGCCCCCATTGCTTGTTGGCTTCGCTGGGAGTTGAAGCTCTTAGCTGGGTCAAAGGCACTTGCATTCTTGTAGAGCTCCATGATCTGTGGTGACTTCTCGAACTCGATCTTGGTTGCAGCCACCACCGAGATGAGGTCACTGAGCATCTTGGGCTCTCTGCGAGATACTTCAAACGACTAGCGTTGCAGCATCCCATTGATGCATATCCCGATCGTGTCTTCAACGTTTATCTGCCTATAGAGATGCACATAGTTGTTGTGGAAGCGAACAACATAGTCATCGAGAGCTTCATCGCGTCGCTGCTTCACTTATGGCTCCGTCTGGGACAGATTGTGCTCAACTTCCATTGGATTTAATCCGATTAGGGAACCAAACAGATCGATTATGAGGTAGCTTCCCACAAACACGATTCTTTACAACACAACTTTTGCACTAGAACGTGGAATCAGCCCTCGGGTGCTTCTCGCCAACGCAGGTAAAAATATTTCCCACCATACAAACTTTCATAACTTTTGCACTACAAACTTTCATAACTTTTCAAGATCTACAACTTTTGTTTTTGTAGATTCTCGATCTGACGAACTCTATTTTTGGTGGTTTTTCCTCCGAGTAAATAGCATCCACCAAACAACAACTTGTATGGTTGTATCACTTTAGTCCAACAAGTTGCAAAGTGTGCAAGAAGATACACGAACTTGTCAATTGTGTGCATATACGGTCATATATATGCCCGTAGATGTATTTTGTCTCTGTGATAGGTGAAATGAATATGTTTATATGTGTAACCTCCTATTTGTCTCCATCCTCATATGTATGGTAACCGCGATGCGGATGTAATATAATAGTTTACAACACTATTGTATAAATATAATAATATAAATTTTATTTGAACATATTTATAGTGAGAAGTGGTTTCCAGTGAGAATTAAGTATGGATAAAAGTGACTAAAAAGTATGTAAAGCTCAAAATTTCAACGCACTAATGATAATGAATTTTCTTTTTTTTTATGAAAGGTACCAAAGAATATTGCTGACGTGAAAAAAATAACTAATTAGGTTGGACAAAAGATATATTATTGTACATAGTTAATGTATTTTTTTGCGATACAATGTTTAGCCGCCTATTAATCAAAATGCATAACCTTTTGTCAAGAAAAATAAATATAGGAGGTAACATGAAAAAAAATCATCTGACTCACCTGCTATGTTCACAAAATACATCTACGAGCATATATATATATATAACTGTATATGCACACAATTGACAAGTTCGTGTATCTGCTTGCACACTTTGCAACTTGTTGGACTAAAGTGATACAACCATACAAGTTATTTTATGGTGGGTGTAATTTACTCTTTTCCTCCCATAGTGAGAAATATAGGTGACGCTTGTTTGCTAACAAGCGTCACCCTTATTATGGGCGACGTGTGTTGTTGACCAGCGTCTCCCATAATGAAATACATAGGTGACGCGAGTTTGCTGACAAGCGTCACCCTTATTATGGGTGACATTGGTTGTTGAACAATGTCTCCCATAGTGAGATA
The DNA here is from genome assembly GCA_015342445.1 of Digitaria exilis. NCBI lineage: Eukaryota > Viridiplantae > Streptophyta > Magnoliopsida > Poales > Poaceae > Digitaria > Digitaria exilis. The sequence goes on from JACEFO010001613.1 coordinate 2,391,515, forward strand.
TATAGGTGACGCGAGTTTCTTAACAAGCGTCACCCATATTATGGGTGGCGCTTGTCTAAATACCGCGTCTCCTACATGAGTGTATAGGTGACGCGTGTTGCTCGTGAGCAACTATAGGTGACGCGGGATTTTAGCAAGCGTCACCCATATGTCATTGGAGACGTGGTTTTAACCAGCGTCTCCTATATGTGTGTCACCTTTGATTGTTTCTTACATAGTGGGAGAGAGGTGCATGCACTGGTAGATGCTATGGATGGCATCGAATACATGCACTTAATCCTACCCCGACCTTGCCGGCATATCCGTATCTTGGCCCTCTACAAGCCGTGTTGCCATACGGCTGTTTCCCCCGCAGCACCCGGCATACTAGCGCGGAAGGTTGCAGAAGGCATCAATTATCTCTTGGCAGCCAGTAAGTATCTCGGCTATTAAATCAAAACCGAAATACTTCCGTGGGCGCTGGTACGGAGAGAAGAACGAGAGTACGTGTACACGTACTGGTCCCCTCCCCGAGTCTATGTGCAATGGGAATTGAAGTGATCAGGTTCAACATGCGATGGTGTACACAAGCCAAATTCAAGTAGAGACTTGATGGAAAAGCTAATAAGAGCTGCATGCAATAGGTCACATACGTGCATTAGGTTGCAATAGGTGCACGTGTGCGCTCCTCGTGAAAGCTGGCCAGTACGCTGATTGCTGCAGGTTGATATATATTTTCTTGTTGCACTTATTCCCTGATTTCACGAGGATGCACTTATTCCCTGATTTCATGATTCCCTTTGCAACTTAGTCGCATCTTCACAAGGTTAAATGGATTCTCACTTAATCTCTATCAGGGCTTTGCTTGACCTTCGACGGGGCTTTGCTACATCCTCGCCAAGGCTTCGCTTGATGTGCACTGTGTCTTTGCTTTACCTCTGCCAAGACTATGCTTGATATCAGTTGTGGCTTTGCTTGACCTCTACCAAGGCTACACTCAATCATTGTTGTGGCTTCGATTGACCTTCAACGCGTGTGACTTTCGTGATCTCCAACTTCCCCAACAACTATCACCCCCCATCCAGCTACCATGGCATTTGATTAGCTCGTTTATGTGGTAGGGTACATGCAATAATTATTGATTTTGTTAGCAAGGAAAAAATGTAAATTTTCAGGAACCTCCTTATTTTTACAAAAGAGATTTATATTAGTCACAAACATGACTTACATCTTGCAATCCATTAGTCATCCTAAAATCTAAAGCTTCTTCTCCAGCTCTGGTGAGATTTTGGCAAGATTAGAGCTTTGGGGTTAGGGTTTCAAGTTTGCGGAGGCGGGTGCTCATCGCCGACCTTAGAAGGATGGCCCGTTGGGAAGGCGGCGGCATAGGGCATTGGTGTGCCCACGGTGATGAGAGGCATAGAGCTCTAGCGGACCTCACCCTACACACTAGCACCGAAGGGGTGACGGAGGGGTCAGGCGGTGGTAGCTGGATGGGAGGTGATAGTTCTTGGCGAGGTAAAGCAAAGACACAGTGCACATCAAGCGAAGTCTTGGCGAGGATGTAGCAAAGCCCCGTCGAAGGTCAAGCAAAGCCCTGATAGAGATTAAGTGAGAATCCATTGAACCTTGTGAAGATGCGACTAAATTGCAAAGGGAATCGAACAAGTTTGCTCAACCTTTGCAAATTCCAAGGTTTGTGAATCGCGAAAATTAAAGGAACAGACGCGTGAAGTGCGTGATCTGGGTAGAAATATTGCATTTCGCTGTGATGGTGAAATGACACTTTAAAGGGAACATGAGGGGGTGGGGGAGGGGGCACACGTGAATTACCAATGGTGCAAGGAGGGAAACAAGGTCATGCAAAAGTGAGAGTTTTGGCCCTATAAACACTGGCTTCCCCCCAACTGGAGGGGGGCATGGAATTTTAGTTCAGTGAGTAATCCTAGTTGAAATTTCATCACACTGTCTGTATTCCTTTCTTAACCTTCATGTTGGATTTGAGTACAGTTAGTGCCCATCCGTGTGTTAAGATTGAATTAAACTCATGATGCCACCAAAGAAAAGATCATACAATGTCAACATGGATACTAGATCGTCAATACCCTAGGTGGTGGCACAGATCTCCATAGAAGAAATCAAAAGCAACCTTCAAACAGTGTAACAAATTGTGAGGACACCAAGTCATCAGGAGTTGTCTCAGACAATGTAGAGCAGGAGCTTGCCGACCTTGCTAATGAACAAAGAGGCTTCGAGAAGCAAAGCAAAAACTAGCTGATGAAGTAGAAGCCAAAAGACAAGTTGCAGAAAAGGAAAATAGGATGAAAAATCTCAAAAGGAACTTCGGGCTCTGCAGCAATAACTTTGTAGGCTAGAGAATTAGTAGACCAATGACCTTCAGAATGAACTAACCTCACTCCCGCAGCAGGAAGCGAGCCACAAGCAGCCCATTAGGGCCTTCAACCCCAGATCAACACTACGTTCGGAATTGCAGGACACTCCTTGGCCCACCTCCTATAATCTGTTTGACCTACCAAAGTTCAAAGGAATGGATTGTCTGTCTCTTCTCCTTTGCATGGATTTGCGGCTGCCATTTTAGTGATTTGAGGCTTGAACTCATACTCGATGGCTTGGAGTATTAAATCCTACTTTTGCATGTCAAAGTCCTTAGGTCTTGGGCTCGCATAATTCCTCATTGATTTCTCCTCCTCCATGGGTTGAATGAGACGAACCATCTTGTAAAAAAAGGAAACAAAAAAATTCCTAGAAAAAGATTAGGGGTTAGGAACCATCAAATTTAACACAAACATAAACGTAGCAAAACCGTCTCGTTCTCCGGCAACGGCACCAAAAGAGCTTGTTTGCAGCCTTAGGTGTGCTAATTGGTGAACCGCAAGTGAGCGGATCATGTGTAGCTTTTCCCTTATAATGTTCCCCAAGGTTTGTCAATCCACGGAACAAGAAATTTACTACACCTAATCTATGCAAAAACTTTGTTGGCCTCTGGATCTTTTGATTAAGGTGTCGTGTGTGAATTATAACTAATCTAACTAAGTCTAGGGTTGAATTAATTAAGGTACACAATATTTAAAGAGCATTTGTTCTTAGGGTATTAAGATCACTTGAATATACAACCGCCGAGTTACAGAGCAATCCAATCTATCAAGTTCAAATCACTCGATGCCTTTCCCTCCCACATATTGTCACTACACTAGGGGTACTCATACATCGAGCAAAGAAAAGTACGGTACAAGAGTAAGATAGATTCTTATCACAAAGTATATCGTTGATTACAAACTAAGGTCACATTACAACCCCATGGACAAACAAAGGCTTCACCCCATAAAGCTAGTCATGGCGATGGAGTTCATGACGTAGAAGTCAACGACGAAGGATGAGGCATGTTGTCCTTCATCTTGCTCTTGAGTTGTCATTCAATGATGGGTATTCGATTTCTTCCCGGGGGCTTTCCCTCTAATGGTGGTGGCCCTCTGCCTTTTGTAGGCATTTCTGGTTGAAGGTTTTAATAGGACGTCGGTGGATGTACCCCAAAATAGGCCATGCCAGCCGGCCGGCTAGCAGGGATCCAAGCCGGCTGGCCTGGGCCTCCTTGGCTTTGTCGTCCATGAGTTGCATTGACCCTTTATTCCTTGTTCGTGTCCTATTGCATCACCTCATCAAAACTCGTCCAAAAATGTCTTTTCTTCTGCAAAATCACAATATGCTCCAAAATAGAAGACACAACAAAAAAAGGGGTTATTTTAGGTACCAAGTGATGGGTTAGTACATAAATATGCCCAAAATAAATATCAAAACACTTCTAAAAGTTTGTAGCTTAGGAGAGCCAACAATCTTTGTTTATATCATTTGAGCCTCCGAGGGTGTGAATCCTTCTACCCCCAAACAAGATGTCTTGAAGGAATATGAATGACCATCATCACTCTCAATGAAGTTTGAGCATCCTCCCTCATGCACAATGAGTCTCTTGAGATGGAGAACTCATTTTTTAGGGAATTTCGAGAGGCACTGACTCGTGGTCTCGAAGAAGTGGATTCTATAAGTCAAGCATGGTAGCTCGACGCTTGAAACACCATGAAGATTGCTCATCTAACACCCCTCATAGTCAGCCACACTTTTGCACCCTGAACACTTGTTTTCAAACCATCTAGAGCATGTTTAAAATCCATCATTGCAAAATTCGTTGATGCATTGTGGCAATACCTTCACGACTAAAGATTTGATAATACATTTATCCCTTGTGGTAATTTGGGAATATTACAGCCACTAGTAGGTACAAGAGGAAGACCCCGAGGTCGAGCTTCTGACCATAAACAAAGCACTGCCGGGAGACAACTTAAATCATCATTTTTCATTATTCTAATAATAAAGGTGCTCATTGTAAGTTGTCACTATGAGACACGCACTGGCGGAGCTCACCGGCTGGAGCAAAGCTAATCCAACAAGGAAGGTGATCTAGGAGAGAGGGGGAGAGGAAGAGAGAGGAAGAAGGGAGAGAAACTTACAAGTGGAGTTCACATGTTATTTAGTTCACGCCAGCGTCTCGGCCATGCAGTGCGCCAACATGGTAGGACCACCATGCCAAACTATTTTAGGGGGTCATTTGTCCGGTTTAATAAAGAGGGGGGGGGGTTAAATACCTGGGTTTTTATAGGGTTCAGGGTGATATATAGACTTTAGCCGTGATAGAATCACATATAAGCAATGTTCTAAATAGCTGGATAAGGCTACCACTATAGTCGGTTATAGCAGCTAGGAAAGGGCATCCACTATGGCCTTTATCCCGCTATAGCCTGGCTAAATGTCGTAACGACAACTCTACTGCTAAACGCCTTTGTCTGCTATTTAAAACATTGCATATAAGGCAATGTCAAAGTATCAAAGATGAAGTGAATTGTTTGGGTGGAGCTTCTGGATTACCAGGTTAAAAGGTGTATACCTCAATAGGATAAGCACGGAAGGTGCAAGGGCCGAAGGTGACGACTGTCACGGAACCTCCTTTAAGGACCTCTGGGTTAGTGTTGCTCAATGGTTATAGCTTATGTTTATCAATCACACCTTTTCTGTAGTGTAACTAGGGAAGAGCAGGTCCTGAAGATTATCAGTGAGGTCCTCGAATCGACGAGTCTCCATCTAGGGCCTTTGTGTTTTGGATGCAGGTAAAGGAATTTCGACCGAGTGGGGTTCGTCCAATGGAAGAACGCGATGCTGCAGTGAAGCCGGGAAGCCAAGGGAAGTGGTTGAATGACCTTCGGATCAAGAAGTGCTGAGATACAAGCTCCGTTAGAGGACAAAGGGACAAGAAAAGCAGGTTTCAATGAGGTTATCCAGGGACCCTCAGTGAGAAGGTCAGGTGTTCCATTTTGTTACTGATGTAAAAAAACCTTGTAATGTATTAGCACAGGGAAATCATGTGGGATAGAATAGGGGCAAAAAGATCAATTAAAAGTGTGGGTTTTGGCCCTATAATAGTGAACTGCCCCAATGAGATGGGCACTTAATCTGACGACTGTGAGAAAAATAGTAAAGCAATTTCATCACACTGCTTGTGCCATTCTTCTAACTTTTGAGTGATCCTTTTGGGCACAACATGAATTATGGTGGTCCATGCAATAATTTTAGTTCTATTTTACATGCTATATCAACAATAGATTTAATATTTATAAGTCCGCTTAGAATTTGCTTTCCTGTAAGTCGACGCCTTTAGCCGTTCTATTTCTTTCTTCTTCCTCAGCACACCGAACAATAGAGCCGCTTAGGGTTAGGGTTTCAGGTTGTTGGGGCTTCCATGTCCACCAGAGTTAGAGGAGGGATTTGGGCCGGCGGCAGCCCGGCTCCCGACGGTGGAGGCAGGTTGTCGGCTGGCGGCGGGGTGAGAAGCTTGATATTGTTAGTGTTGTTGGTAGATGCGGATGGAGGCCGCCGGAGCCATGGGTGGTGGAGGTTGGCCGGGCCGTCAACGTCAATGGGTTAGGGTGGGTGGTGGGCGGCGGGCGACAGTGCGGGTGGCCCGTCGGCCGCTGCCAGAGCCGGGGTGGCGGTTGGTAGCAGGGGTGAGGGAAACTGGAGGTTGAGGATGACTCGTGCCAAAGTTAAATCTAAGTCATGTAATCGTCCCGCAGGTACATAGTCCTGTCCATCACGTGTTTTTGATAGACCGTGACTTTGTTTAGTTGAGGGTGAGAAAAAGTACTTTTTTTTTGGGATGTGTGTTATGTGAGGGGGTGAATAGGAAAGGTGAAAAATGAATTTTTGGTGATGCGTGTTATGTGAGGGGATGAATAGGAAGTAAAAAATACTTTTGGGAACAATACGTACATAGCCTCATCCATCGCGCGTTTTTTATAGACCCTGCTAATAATCTAAGTCATCTCTATCGAAACCAACTCGAGCCCCTCAAACCTCCACGATGCGATATCCGCCGCCGCTGCACGTTCGATGGGCGCTTGCTACTAGGTCCAAGCGGAGGAACAAGGCACGCAGCCAGCGCCGCAAGGCCGCCGTGGCGCGCGGCTTTCTGGACGCCGCCGCCGCCGCCGTGCCTCGCGGCGATGACCGCATCAGTGCCCTGCCCGACAACGTCCTCCGCCTCATCGTCTCCTTCCTCCCTTCCGACGACGCCGTGCGGACCAGCGTCCTTGCCCGCCGCTGGTGCCACCTCTGGACGTCGGCACGCGCCCTGCGCCGGGGTGGACGCCATGGACGCTCAACAACTTCCTCACCCAACTCCCTCCTCCTCCGCGTCGGCGCACCATGGACGAGTTCTTGATCTTCTGCGGTGAGCTCGACCGTGACCGGGTCTCCAGGGCCTACCACGAGTCCAGGTCCGACGCCGACGAGCTGGCGCGGTTCGTTGGGCTCTGGATCCGCCACGCTCTGGGCCTGTCCAAGGCCCGGGTGCTCAAGGTCTCCGTCTGGACAATGGACTGGCCGCTGCAGCTACCTTCAGACACCGTGCCCTTCGTCTCGGACCTCCTGACGACGTTGAAGCTTGCACACGTGTCCTTCACCTTGGAGAGGGCTCTTGATTTCTCAGGATGCCCGGCATTGGAGGATCTCAAGATGAGCACTTGCAAGGTTCATGCAGACAGTCTTCTGTCTCCGTCGTTGAGGCGTCTAAGCATCGCCGGATGCGACTTCCATAGCGACACCCGCACGGGGATCGCCACTCCTCGTGTTGTTTCGTTGCTACTGTCAGTGTCTTCTGGTAGGGTTCCAGTTCTTGAGGACATGCCGTTGCTGGTACAAGCAGATGTCAGGCTTGAGGATAACTGTGATGATGTGTGTATGCATAAGGATTACAAAAATAATGGGAATTCTTGTGATCGCTGCAGTAGGGATGACGAAGGCAGCAGTGTGCTTCTTCAAGGCTTGTCAGGTGTTACAAGTTTAATGTTGACAGGAAATACCACTGTCGTAAGAGCGATTTGATCTTCTCTGATTTTCTTTAAATCGCAGCTAGTCTCCTACTGTTGCTTACGATTATTAGACACATATCACTGCCATATATAAGTTAAGTGCTAAAAATATGGATACCTTACTTATGATAATTTTAGTTTAGCATTTTCTCAATAGTGGTTTGATGTAAAATTTGTGTATCATTACAAATTTATATGTGCCTATCTTGAGGCATTTTATCCAGAATAATGTCTTCTTGAGTAGGATAAAAAGGAACCTCATGTTTTGAAATATCAGAAGTTTAAAGCTGAGTAAAGCTGTCACTTCAACCGGAAACAACAAGATTTGAGTTACATATAAACCTGTGTCCCTGCACCATATTACTTATGGATTTTACTTAAGGTTTCGAAGCTCCAATCCTATTCAATTTATTTTGTCTAATATACCTTGTCCTGTTGATGTGTTCTACTTGTTACAGTTTATTTTCAGGAAGGCTTTCAAGTTTGGCGCTACATTTGACAAGCTACAAAATTTGCTACTAAATGAGTGGTCTATGGCGGCTGACTCTGATGCACTAGGTTACTTTCTTCAGTCTGCACCAATTTTGGAGAAGCTTACCCTTCAACTTGGGTCTAGCGAGGTATGTGCTGTCCAAGTTTGTTAGCTCTGCTATTTTTTTAAAACTCACAATGTTTCATTGATTGGTTTCAGTAAAACACCTTTTGTTTGCTAGGGGCAGGATGTTATGGTTGTAAGAGATGCAAACAAACGCTTCTTGGCATCGGAACAACTCAAGGCAGTTGAAATAAAATGCAATGATGAAAATATTCTTGTTAAGAACATTACAGTGATCTTGAGGTCCTATGGAGTTCTACCTGAGCAAATTAGCATAGAAGAAAACTTCAATCCCTGATTGTAAGCTATTTTATCACTCTTCACATTTCTATATTTTTGCAATTTGCCCGTAATTATGTACACAACTTCCATTTAATTAAATTTACAATGTAAATGATGATTCATGTTAGATTGAAAAATGACAATTCTCCCAAATCAATAATATTTCCTTCAGTGAAGAAACCAGGTCTCATAGTGTTCATGCGTATGTCGTTTTCTCACCTTTTCAAATAACAATTGAGTTGTCCAGCAATTTATTATGGCCAACGAATATATATATATCTAGCTTGCTCACTTATGTTTATTGTGTTTTACCTTTTTACAGAATACCTGATTGCAAGGGGATGGATTCGTCAAATAATGAGTGGTCAGGATGTAGACCAGAGTCAGATGAAGAGTGGTCCAGCTGAGCATGTAGCTTAATGGTGAGCACTCAGTATAGCTGTAGTTGTGTCCACCTCCATGTACTACGGCTGGAGATGAGTCCCAGGCTCCCAAAGAAGCAGCACTAACTACACGAAAACGGCCCCCAGTGCCAGTTCGTAGGCACTAATCGGTGCCGGTTACGCAATCGGCACTGGGTTTCCGGTATTGTTGGGCACGCCCATCAGTACCGGCTGGAGGAGCCGGTACTGATGCTCGCCATCTGTACCGGTTGGTAACACCAACCGGTACAGAATGGCGCACCACCCCTGCGTTTAGGGTGGGCGCGGTTAGTACCGGTTGGTAATACCATCCGGTACTAAAATACCAACCGGTACTAACTGTTTTTTCTGTTCAAATTGTTTTATTTTCTGTTTTTTCTTTTATTAGTTTTATTTTCCTGTTTCTACATCGTATATATACGTATTTTAATTTGTATCCGTACTCGTATGCGTGCTATAGGCCTATATTATGTATTTATTTTTTTATTTTGATAGAATTAAGTACATGAAATAATAGCTAGCTAGATAGAATTAATTAAGTAATAGATATGCACATATATCCATATATACACACAATATCTAGATATATTTAAGTACAAGATATGCGTATATACATAGAAGTATCATATACAATTTCTGCAAACTTTTAGATCGATCCTACCAATCTTCATCGTCGTCCTCGTCCGCAACGTCGGGAGGATTATAGTTTGCGTCATCGTAGAACTCTGCGTCCTGAACCGCCTTTAGCCTATCCGTTGGGAGGAGGTTTTCTTCCATTTTCAGAACCTGTGATAGAGTTTCAAATAGAAATAGATATATTAAATGCATCAGCTATATACATGTCTTGCTCGTATTCAATAGCCAAATAATATATACACGTTCACTTACTTCAAATTCGGTCGGCGTCACTTCGTTGGACCATACCAACATGTGTATGAACTCGCATACGTAGTAGCCACATAGGTTGTTCCCTTGCTTTTGTCTCGCACACTGTGTAATAACATGCATGTTACTCAATATCAAGCTAGATAATACTATTGTATTATATATATAAAAACGAGCTCATACCGAAAAGTTTAACATTATATCCAGTGTCGGTTCGTAGGATCCGGGGTGTTGTGTGATGTAGCGACCCCATGCCTGGTTTAGTAGGTCGATTATGGGTTGAAATTCTTTATGCTCCTTTCTCAAACTGTCTAGCACTAAGACCCTGCTTCGATCGGGCATTATCACTAGGAGTATCCAGTGGAAGCTATAGATATATATTTGCACGTAATGTTAGATTTACTTGTTATTGCATAGCTTAAGAGATGGATAAGAATGGTTGATAGTACTCACTGAAAGAGGTACGGCAATAGTATAAACTTCTTGTCTTCATGTTTATCCAAAAAGGTGTATTTATTTTTTGTGGTACGTTTTGGTTTGTCCTTGACAGTACCCTCGTGAATCACATATGGGTCCATGAAGCCAACGGTACTCCAACCTTTTCTTTTGCAGATCTGCATCTCCATTCTACAAAAACAAGATGGGAATGTGATGTGGGAAAATAGTATATAGTTTGTTGGACATAGAATCACGTCGAGAAAATAAACTTACAGGCACCATGCACTGATGAGTGACTTGTCTAGGGCATCTTGATTGAATAAATACCATAAGTCCTCAAAATAAATGAATATGTGATCATTCCCTCGAAAGTAATGCTCGTCTTGGATCCACAAACCAAGTATTGTAAAATCTCATGCAGATTCCTGCATATACCATTCATGTAGCTTGAAAATCTTCGTTGAAAGGCGTTTCAGCAGCTGCGGCCAGACCAGAGGTTTTCCTAATTCCCATTTGATTGGGCCAACAGTATGGTCGACATCGCCTATCACATGATCCTCCCCTCGTAGTTGGGCCTTTGTTAAGCCGGTTTCCTTGACAAAGTCTGCCATATTCTGCTGCTCTTCTGAAAGCACCACTAGTGCTGGGATCGACTGCTTCGCCTGTGTGCCAAGCTACGGGATGGCCTTTCCTCGCTTCATGCTAAGTGTGGACTTTCTGATCGAGCGGTCGTAATCAGTCAATGGCTCTTTGCAAGGTTTTTGAGTTCTGGCAGCTACAAAATCCCTCAGTTGTTGTCGAGTAACACAAGTCGGAAGGTCCTTAGGAGGTGGTGGTTCCTTCCTCGGAGCCTTCCCCTTTCTCTGCTTTTGAGGAGGAGGTGGTGGAGTTGGATCACTTGGAGGCTCAAGAGGTGCGGGGGTTGGATCCATGGGAGTCTCAGGACCTGGGGGTGGTGTTGGATCCCTTGGAGGGTCATGCTGAGGTGGTGGTGGATTCACGGTTTGGCCCACAAAACTCGTGAACGCCGACGATAACAGTATAGGGCCATCAAGCTTGATGTACTTCTTGTTCCAGCAGATCCAAGTGTAGACACATTGTCCTAGCTCTGATTCTCCATCTCCTCCTGGGATCTCCAGATCGAGGTCCCCCCAGCCATCTAGCACTATGTCTACCTGAACCCGGGCATATCCTTCAGGTGTTGATACTCCATGTATTGTACCACCTTGGACTAGCGGCTCGACAACACCATGAGCCACTTTCTTTGTCTTTCTACCCACTAGAGTGTGAAGCGTGCATGGAGTCCTGACGGTTATAATGTTGACATTGTACCGTTCTTCACTTCCTGGTGTGGCTTGTTGGTGCTCTATGGATGCTGCACTGCTCGGTTGCACTGATGTGGGACTGGTGACTTGATCATGCCCAAGTGCCAGGGTGACTTGCCGCCTAACTTCTTCCTGTGTGTTCTCACTATATCCGGCAACTTGCTCTTGGAGCATACAAATCTTTTCGTCTATTTCTTCTTTTTTTTCTGCTTCGGCTCCTGTAAGTGTCGCTGTATGCAGAGAATGCTTTCTTCCATGGATATATTCCTATGCCTCGGGCACGACCAGTGTGCTCAGGGGTCCCGAGGGCGTAGGTCAGCTCGTCTTTCTCTCGATTAGGCTTCAACCTTCCTGCTGCAACAAGCCTTAAAGCCTCTTCCATCCTATCTGCTGCCTCTCGCCATTGGTCTGATGTAATCAAGGCTCCAGTTTCTGGATCAAGTCTCCCACCATGAGCAAAGAAGAAGTGTTTTGACCTTGTTGGCCACTCAAGGGTAGCCGGTACTCGGCCCTTCGCGATTAGGTCTGACTCCCACTTCTCTCATTTAGGAATCGCCCCGATATACCCTGTTGGGCCTAGACGATGGAACTGGACCATCCTGTGAGAGTTTTCGGTGTTCCTTGCAACTAACTGCTACCTCTCCTCCACGGGGGTGTTCTGAACAAACACATCCCAATGATCACGGAGCTTCTGGTACTTGGTCTCAAAATCCGGGGTGAGACCCTTCTTAATGAAGTCTTTTTTCAGGTTTTTCTTGAAAGTCTGGAAACTAATTGCCATCTTTTGGAAAGCATATTCCTTGACTTTCTGCTCTACGCCTTCACCTTCGGGGAGTGTGAAGTATTCGAGCATTTGTTCCCAGCACATTTCTTTCTCACGCTGAGGAACCACATCTGGTGGAGTGTATGCTTCAGGTGTACCCTATGGGGCTTTCCATTTAGCAAAGCTGATGGGAATATTTTCTCTAACATAGTATCCAAGTTGATTCACAAACTTGACCTTAACATCACCCGAAGCCTTTGGCTCGCCCTCACGTCTATCTCTGTTATAATTAAACGCCCGTGCATCTTTGCTTTTGTGCTCCGTTTATGCTTCCTCGATCTAGATGCCTGCCAAAGTTATACAAGCAATGTTATGATGTGGTTCTCGGATGTGTATAGTGCATCATGACTCATATATAGTATGTTTAATAACCTGACACATAGGGATGTCTTCCTCCTGATCTTGGTTGTTTTCATTACTGGCATCGTCACCATCACCAGTCATGTTTAAATACAGACTCCCATCACCACCATAATCTTCTGGAGGTAATTGGAAGTGGGGTTCGCCATCACCCATCAAATTATCCAAGAACTCATTCATGGGATCATCCTCACCAGCCATTTTAGGAGCTAATTTGTAAGGAAACAAGGACTAAAATGTAATTAACTATAAAGTTCAGGGGCTATTTCATAAAACTATACAGGATATATACTATACTAGTTTAAAAAATCTAAGTAATAATTTTACTAAGTAAAGTGTTGCTAACAATTACCAATACAAGGTGATAGGGGGTAATTTATAATAATACAAACATTTTAGGAGCTAATTTGTAAGAAAAAAGGACTAAAATATAATTAACTATAAAGTTCAGGGGCTATTTCATAAAACTATACAGGATATATACTATGCTAGTTTAAAAAATCTAATTACTAATTTTACTAAGTAAAATGTTGCTAACAATTCCCAATACAAGGTGATAGAGGGTAATTTATAATAGTACAAACATTTTAGGAGCTAATTTGTAAGAAAACAAGGACTAAAATGTAATTAACTATAAAGTTCAGGGGCTATTTCATAAAACTATATAGGATATATACTATACTAGTTTAAAAAATCTAAGTAATAATTTTACTAAGTAAAGTGTTGCTAACAATTACCAATACAAGGTGATAGGGGGTAATTTATAATAATACAAACATTTTAGGAGCTAATTTGTAAAAAAAAAGGACCAAAATGTAATTAACTATAAAGTTTTGGGGCTATTTCATAAAACTATACAGGATATATATTATGCTAGTTTAAAAAATCTAATTAATAATTTTACTAAGTAAAATGTTGCTAACAATTCCCAATACAAGGTGATAGAGGGTAATTTATAATAGTACAAACATTTTAGTAGCTAATTTGTAAGAAAACAAGGACTAAAATGTAATTAACTATAAAGTTCAGGGGCTATTTCATAAAACTATATAGGATATATACTATACTAGTTTAAAAAATCTAAGTAATAATTTTAGTAAGTAAAGTGTTGCTAACAATTACCAATACAAGGTGATAGGGGGTAATTTATAATAATACAAACATTTTAGGAGCTAATTTGTAAAAAAAAGGACTAAAATGTAATTAACTATAAAGTTCTGGGGCTATTTCATAAAACTATATAGGATATATACTATGCTAGTTTAAAAAATCTAATTAATAATTTTACTAAGTAAAATGTTGCTAACAATTCCCAATACAAGGTGATAGAGGGTAATTTATAATAGTACAAACATTTTAGGAGCTAATTTGTAAGAAAACAAGGACTAAAATGTAATTAACTATAAAGTTCAGGGGCTATTTCATAAAACTATACAGGATATATACTATAATAGTTTAAAAATCTAAGTAATAATTTTACTAAGTAAAGTGTTGCTAACAATTACCAATACAAGGTGATAGGGGGTAATTTATAATAATACAAACATTTTAGGAGCTAATTTGTAAAAAAAAAGGACTAAAATGTAATTAACTATAAAGTTCTAGGGCTATTTCATAAAACTATACAGGATATATACTATGCTAGTTTAAAAAATCTAATTAATAATTTTACTAAGTAAAATGTTGCTAACAATTCCCAATACAAGGTGATAGAGGGTAATTTATAATAGTACAAACATTTTAGGAGCTAATTTGTAAGAAAACAAGGACTAAAATGTAATTAACTATAATGTTCAGGGGCTATTTCATAAAACTATACAGGATATATACTATACTAGTTTAAAAATCTAAGTAATAATTTTACTAAGTAAAGTGTTGCTAACAATTACCAATACAAGGTGATAGGGGGTAATTTATAATAATACAAACATTTTAGGAGCTAATTTGTGAAAAAAAAGGACTAAAATGTAATTAACTATAAAGTTCTGGGGCTATTTCATAAAACTATACAGGATATATACTATACAACATTTCAGGGGTTAGTTTATAAGAAAACAAGGACTAATCTGTTATTAACTATAGATTTCAGGGGCTACATTGTAAATATTACAAAACCTGAAAACCCTTGCTGACGTCAGCACAGCGCGATGCTGACGTCAGCAATGGCAGGGGAGGCCGATCAACGGCGTCTCTGCTCGCGCACTTACGCGGCTGTGGCAAGGAGGACACGACGAAGAGGCGCGCGTGGTGGTGGCGGTCGTGGGGCAGGCCGGCGACAATGACGAGGCGGCGGCGCGCGGTGGAGAGGCCGACGACGACGAGGAGCAGAGGCCGATGACGACGAGGAGCGGAGGCGCGGGCAGCGGAGGCCGCCGCCGACGACGACGAGGATCAGAAGCAGAGCCGATGACGAGGGAGGCCGACGACGACGAGGAGCGGAGGCGCGGGGAGGCCGGTGACGACGAGGGGCGGCGAACCACGGTGACGAGATGAGGCGGAGGCGCGGTGAGGATGAGGCAGAGGCGGAGGCGGAGCCGCGTTGAGGACGGCGATGAGACTCGGAGGTGTGGTGGAGGCGGGCCGCCGACGACGGGAGGCAGTGGGAGGACGATGCGGCGGCGCGACGACTGTGATGGATCAAGACGCGGAAGAAGATGCTGGTGGCGGCGGTGAAGGGGGAGGAAGAAGAAAGGTGGGGAACTGTTCCTTATATAGGGGCGCCCATCGGTACCTGCTGGTAACCCTAGCCGGTACAGATGGGTCTTGCAGTCGGGAAAATGGGTTTTGGCCCATTTAGTACCGGCCGGTAACCCTAGCCGGTACTAAATGGCCCCCATTTTCGTTTCCCGCCAACTTCTCTTCCATCTTTTTTTATTTTCAATTCTATATTGATTTATAGAATTTCCATTAAATGTAATTAATTCACTAAAAATAGATAATTTTCTTATTTCAAACATGCAAAAATATTAATTAATATTAGGTGAAATGATCTACCCTATGTTTCCAATATTGTTATGAGGTATTTATTTATATTACTCGAATTTAATAAATTGATATCTTGATAATATAATTTAATAAATGGGTATGTTTTTTCCTATTTTTCTGGACTATACTGAATCATGTGAATATTGATTCCACAAAATAAAATACATAACATACATAATCCAACAAAAAGTGTCATTTACGATACAAATTACATACAATGAAGTGACATTTTTAAGAAACGTTACACGACATCGTCATCACTTAATTGAAGCAGAACATTTGTAATTTTTTTCTTCACGAATGTCCCTTGGTTGTGATCGAGTCGTAAGTATGGAGCATTTTCTCTTGATAAAAGGATGCTAGGGTCAACCGAAACTGAAAATGAAGGTGCGTCATCAAGCTGATCAAAATCTTCTGACTTGTTCGTAATGTCCTCAACCCCGATGACTTTTCTTTTGCCAGGAAGCACTATGTGGTGTTTTGGCTCACCGCCTTCTGACTTGCCCTTCTTTGGTTTGCTTGACATATCCATCACATAGAAAACTTGGGTCACATCCTTGGCTAGAACAAATGGTTCACTTCTGTATCCAATCTTGGCTAGGTCGACTATTATCATTCCATACCGATCCACCGTTACGCCTCCTCCAGCATTGTTCACCCATTGGCAGCGAAATAGAGGAACCTTCAAAGGTTCGTAGTCAAGTTCCCAAATCTCTTCGATAACACCGTAATACATCTCTTTTCGTCCGTTATTGTCAAGTGCATCTATACGTACACCACTGTTTTGGTTGTTACTTTTTTCATCTTGTTTTCTTGTATAGTATGTGTTCCCATTGATATCGTAGCCTTGGTATTGCAACACTATGATAGATGGTCCTCTAGCCAACCATTGAAGTTGTTTGTCAACTGTGTCGTTACCCATAAGACAACGTCGAAGCCATCTAGCAAAAATTTCCCTGTGATGACGTGTGATCCACGCTTCACTCTTGTCTGGATTTTCTAATCGAACAACATGCTTGTGTTCTTCCATATATGGAGCAACAACAGAAGAATTTTGCAGAACTGTTAAGTTGGCTTGATGGATATCACACTCAGAGATATGCATATTAGATTTCTTGCCAAGTGTTCCCTTTCCTTTTAGGCGGCCCTCGTGGCGTGAAATAGGATGTCCGATCGGATCAATGTCATCAATAAAGCCAACACAAAACTCTATGACCTCCTCAGTTGCGTAGCCCTTGGCAATGGATCCTTCGGGGCGGGAGCGATTGCGAACGTACTTCTTTAGGACTGACAAGTATCTCTCAAAAGGAAACATGTTCTGTAAGAACACGGGACCCAAGATTGAGATCTCTTTTACTAGGTGAACGAGGAGATGCGTCATAATATTAAAGAATGAAGGAGGAAAGACCATCTCAAAGCTGACAAGACATTGGACTACATCGTTTTGCATCCTCATGAGTTTTCTTGGATCAATTATCTTCTGAGAGATTTCATTGAGAAACGCACAAAGATTTACGATTGTCAGTCTCAAATTCTCTGGTAGGATACCCCTCAATGCAACTGGAAGCAATTGTGTCATGAGGACATGACAATCGTGTGACTTGAGATTTGTGAATTTCTTTTCTTTCATCTGAATTATTCCCTTAACATTGGAAGAGTACCCGGACGGGACCTTAAAAGTATTCAAGCAATCAAAGTATTCCTCTTTGCTAAGAGTGTAGCTAGCAGGCCGTAAGTAGTGCCATCCGTTATCTCTCTTTTCTGGATGTATTTCTTTTCACAGCCCCATATGTTTGAGGTCCTGCCGTGCTTGCCATGTATCTTTTGCTTTTCCATAGACACCAAGAAAACCAAGCAAGTTAACACATAAATTTTTTGTCAGGTGCATAACATCGATACAGTTGCGAACTTCTAAGACTTCCCAATAAGGAAACTCCCAAAATATAGACTTCTTCCACATTGGTGCTCGACCGTCATTATCTTTAGGAACAGGCGTGCTACCAGGACCCTTGCCATGTACTACTTCAACTTCCGTAACATGGAGTGCACATGCTTTCCACTTCGATGCAAGGGCTTAGTACGCGTTTCACGCTCCCCTCCAAAATGTTTCCCATCCTTTCTTAGCGGGTGGTTTGCGGGAAGAAACCGACGATGGCCCATATACAAGTTCTTCCGCCCATATTTTAAATATATGCTGTCGGTATCATCTAAGCAGTGGGTGCAAGCCTTGTATCCCTTGTTACTCTGACCCGACAGGTTACTTAGTGCAAGCCAATCATTGATTGTTACGAAAAGCAAAGCTCGAAGGACAAAATCCTCCTGTTGGTCCTCGTCCCACATAATTTCTCCTTCATTCCAAAGTTTTAAAAGATCATCAACCAACGGCCTTAGGTACACGTCAATGTCGTTGCTAGGTTCTTTTGGGTCTTGGATAAGTACGGGCATCATGACGAACTTGTGTTTCAAGCAAATCCATGGAGGTAGGTTGAATATACATAGGGTGACAGGCCATGTGCTGTGGCTGCTGCTCTGCTCATATCACCAAATGGGTTCATTCCGTCTGTAATTAGGCCAAACCTTATGTTCCTCGCTTCCGCATCAAAGGCTGGATACTACCTGTCAATGTTCCTCCACTGGGACCCATCTACGGGGTGTCTAAGCAGCCCGTCTTGCTTACGTTCCTCTTTGTGCCACCTCATCAACTTAGCATTTTCCTTGCTTCTGAACAAACGCTTCAGACGTGGAATTATTGGAAAATACCACATGACCTTAGCCGGAACTCTCTTCTTTACAAGTTCCCCATCAACATCACCAGGGTCATCTCTCCGAATCTTATACCGTAGTGCGCCACAAACAGGGCAAGAATCCAGGTTCTCATATTCACCGCGGTACAAGATACAGTCGTTAAAGCATGCGTGGATCTTATGGACCTCTAGTCCAAGAGGGCAAACAATATTTTTAGCCTCGTATGTTGTTGAAGGCAGAACATTATCTACGGTGAGCATATCTTTTACAATAGTCAGTAGCTCCCCAAATCCTTTATCGCTAACCCCATTAGTTGCCTTCCATTGCAACAATTCAAGTGTGCTACGAAGTTTCTTGTGACCCTTCTGGCATCCCGGGTACAACAATTTCTTGTGATCCTCCAACATCTTTTTAAACTTCTTTTCATCCAATGCAGATGTACTTTCTCTTTGAGCTTCTAGCAAAACTTTACGAAGCTCGTCGGGTGTTTCCTCTTCTTGGACATTTTCCTTAGTCTCGTCCATTTGGTCATCATCTTGAAAGGCACCGGCTTCATGCATGTGAACCCAGTATGGAAGTTTTTCTTCTTCTTCTTCTTCTTCATCATCTCCCATCAAGACTCCAGGTTCACCGTACTTGGTCCAGAGACAGTAGTTTGTCATGAAACCTTCGCTAAAAATATGAGCGTGAAGAGTGCTTCGCTTTGAGTATTCTTTGCAATTCTGGCAAATTCTGCAAGGACAACTCATGAAACCCTTTGCTGAACGATTGGCCTCTACAGCATCGAGAAATTCCTTTAAGCCATTGATCCACGCAATGCAGCAACGATCGTCGTACATCCATTGTCGGTCCATATGTAACAAGAGAAGGAATTATAGAATATTTCTTTGGACAATACTTTTAATTTATAAATACATAACAAAACATTAATATGGATTATATCCATTCATAGTCATATTGAAATAAAAGAATTGAATCAAATAATAATATATAATTATCTAGACATTAATATATGAAGTACCCGTTACTCTCTAATTATTTTCTCTAGATAAAATAATTATTTCAATAATGCATGGTGAAGTAATATTCTTCCTAACTAAAATAACATTATACTAAACATTTCGCTAAGTAGCTATTTCCACCTTAAATTACACTAATCAAATAAATTTCTATAACCTAACATATGAATTATAACCATTAATAAGATAATATTAGCATGCATTAGATAATATATAATTGTCTAGAGATAATATACGAAGTACCCATTACTCTCTAATTATTTTCTCTAGCTAAAATAATTATTTCAATATAATGCATGGTCTAGTAATATTTTTCCTAGCTAAAATAAAAAGTTTTACTAAAGATTTCACTAAGTAACTATTTCTCCCTTCAATTGCACTAATGAAATAATATTCTATAACCATATATGATTTATCTAACAAAAAAGATGAACAAATAAAAAATATCTCTCTACTCAACTTCAATCCAAGAATTTCTCTAAGTTTAAAGGATCAAATACAATCTACTAACCATCAAAGAGAGGAGAATCAAGCTACTAACCTTAGATACACTTAGATGCAAGAAAATGACCACAAAATGAAGAAAAAAACGGGCATGACCTCCCTAGGACGCCATTGCTCTCGGAGCAAATGAGGAAGAGCAGTTTCTGTGTCTGTGCTGGTTGGGAGGAGGAAAAAGCCCTTTTTATATCCGGCAAGTTGGTGCCGGTTGGTAACACCAGCCGGTACTGAATGGAAGCAAACAATACCGGCTGGCTGTTGGTACCGGTTGGTAACACCAGCCGGTACTGAATGCAAGCAATCAGTACCGGCTGTTGTTACAAGCCGGTACCAACGTCCAGCCGGTACTGTTTGCTCGCATTCTGTACCAGCTGGTTATACCAACCGGTACCAAATAGCATCACGGGCGGCTGTAGCCGTTGCCCGCGGGTCCCTGTGAGCCATTTGGTACCGGTTGGTGTTACGAACCTGTACCAAATGGCCACGGCCCCGACTACCGAGGCTGATTTGCCCGTTAGTACCTGCTGGTAACACAACCGGTACTAACGGACATGGGACGAATGTGCCGTTTTCCTGTAGTGACTGGTTAGGTTGAAGCCCCGGCACGGTTGGCCCTTCTTAAAGCAAAGTCACTGGCGACGTCTTCTACCGGGTTGAGCTTTTGTTTCATAGATCATCTGTATATTCTAATTAATAAACAATCTGCTATTCGAAGTAAAGGTTGGTTCATCACAAGTAGCTTACAGAGAAGGAAATAAGCAACTTTGTTCTATACTTATTATATTGGCAGCACCTTAGACATCCTTGTTAAATGTCTTATTAGTTTTGGGCACCTTTTCAATATGCTATTTTGATTGAATAATCTTTCTACATTGCTGAATACATTTGATTAAGTTTCAACATGCACCTTCTGAGTCTGGACTGGAAAGTTTTTTTTTTCACGACCGTGCCTTAGTGTGCTTTTCATTATCTATGATTAAATTGGATAGCTTCCTGGCTGTCAAAGTTTTGTTGTTGAAGCTCCTGTTATTGCGTTCTTTCCATATCATCCATGAGATGAGGATGATCGTGGTGTCTAGCGCCTTGCGGGATTCCTTAAGCACCCTCTTGCAGCTTGCATCCACCATTCTGTCATTGAGTATTCTCTGCCATTAGGCATGAGTTCTTCAAGGTGAACCCATTGTAGCAATGTGAAGCAGACCTCCCTGCTGTAAGAGAGATTGAGATGGAGATGTGTGAATTGTGATGGTCTCCGGTTCCTGTGAAACAAACAATGTAACGTGATCAGGATGCTACTAGATTCAGAGAGTTGGTTGTTAGATAAGATAAGAAGGTTGTTGTAAACATCATGTATATCTAGAATTAGTTGTAGAGTTCCAACAAACTGAATCCGGTGGTCATCTACTTCTTGTACAAGCTACGACAGTGGCTTTTGCTGCCTATATAAACACGCAGGCGTCGACCCAGAAGGGCAACGACGATTACCCCAAGCTTCCAAAGCTCCTCTGATTTTTCACATGGTATCAGAGCCACAAACCTTTACTAGATTAGATCCATTCCACTTTACCAATGGCAACCTCCTCCAAGCCAGCCATTATCAATCCTCTTCTTGGCAACGTGATCACCGAGAATCTCAACAAGACGAACCATGCCTTTTGGAAGGCACAGGTTCTTGCTGTAGTGCGGGGTGCTCGCCTTGAAGGTCACCTCACGGGGGTAACTCCACCACCAAATGCTATCATCCAGGAGAAGCAGGCACACAAGGTGGTCGAGCTCCCCAATCCCGAGTACGCTGAATGGATCGCTACTGACCAACAGGTCCTTGCGTTCCTATTCGGCTCCGTCTCCAAGGACATCCTGTCCCAAGTGGCCACAAGTGCCACGGCTGCTGGCGCATGGGGGATCATCCGAGGGATGTTCGCCTCCATGTCGAGGGCACGCGTTCACCACCACAAAGAAGGGTGACATGTCCATCGCCGAGTACATTGGTAAGATGCGTTCTCTTGCAGATGAAATGACGATCGCCGGCAAGCCACTTGATGATGAAGAACTGATCTCCTACATCCTCACCGGACTCGACTACGACTACAACCCGATTGTGTCTGCCCTCGTCTCGAGGACAGATGCCATCACTGTCGGAGAAGTCTATGCACAACTGCTCAGTTTTGAGCAGCGCATGGAACTCCTTCACGGCGGTAGCGAACCTCAGCACTCGGCCAATCTAGCCAATCGTGGCCGGGGAAACCAGCGAGGACGCGGTGGAGCAGGACGCGGCCGTGGAGGAGGCCGTGGACGTGGATGCGGCAATCAACCACGTCAACACTTTGGAGGCAACAACAGCGGTGGCGGCTCCACCGACAAACCCATCTGCCAGCTGTGCAAGAAGGAAGGCCATGAGGTAATAAATTGTTGGTACAGGTTTAAGGAAGACTTTGTGCCAAACAAAAAGTATGCCAGCTCAGCCATCACTTCCTATGGGGTGGACACGAACTAGTATACGGACACTGGTGCCACAGATCACGTTACTGGGGAGTTGGAGAAGCTCTCCGTGCGTGACAAGTACAAGGGCCAGGATCAAGTCCACACCGCAAGTGGGGCAGGTATGAATATCAGTCATATTGGTCATTCAATTGTTAAAACCCCTGCTCGTGATCTACATCTTATGAATGTTCTATATGTTCCCCATGCAAATAAAAACCTTGTTTCTGTTCATCGACTTGCATCTGATAACTCAGCCTTTCTAGAATTTCATCCAAATTTTTTTGCTATAAAGGATCAGGCCACCCGGAGAACTCTTGTTAGAGGACCGTGTCAAGGAGGATTGTACCCCTTCCCTGCTGCACCACCCAAACAAGCCTTTGGAGCCATCAAGCCTTCATTCCAGAGGTGGCACAGTCGGCTAGGGCATCCCTCCTCTCCCGTTGTGGAGAAAGTTATCAGCAAATTTAATCTTCCTTGTTTAGTCGAGTCGAATAAACAGTCAGTGTGTGATGCCTGTCAAAAGGCAAAGAGTCATCAGTTGCCATACTCTAGGTCAAAGAGTGTGTCTCATTTTCCCTTAGAATTGGTGCATTCCGATGTGTGTTGTCCTGCCCTTGATTCTATTAATGGCAAGAACTATTATGTTAGCTTTGTTGATGATTATAGCAAATTTACGTGGATTTACTTTCTCAAGTTCAAATCTGAAGTTTTCCAAAAATTTCATGAATTTCAGAAACTTGTTGAACGACATTTTGATCGAAAGATAATAACCATGCAAACCGATTGGGGCGGCGAATATGAGCGCCTCAACTCATTCTTCACTAATATTGGTATAACACATCATGTATCCTGCCCACATGCGCATCAACAGAATGGAGTTGTCGAGTGCAAACATCGCCATATTGTTGAAGTAGGACTGTCTCTTCTTGCTCATGCGTCAATGCCACTAAAATTTTGGGATCAAGCATTCTCATCTGCTGTGTTTTTAATCAACCGCACCCCTAGTAAACTTCTTGACTATGTCACACCTCTAGAAATTCTCTTTGATCAAAAGCCAGACTACACCTCCTTACGAATTTTTGGGTGCGGTTGGTGGCCAAATTTGAGACCCTATAATTCTCGTAAACTTCAGTTTAGATCTAAGCAATGTACTTTCCTAGGGTATAGTACACTTCATAAAGGTTTCAAGTGCCTTGAGCCATCCAGTGGTCGTGTATACATCTCACGAGATGTGACATTTGATGAGAATATTTTTCCGTTTGCTACACTTCATTCCAATGCTGGCCAGCGTCTTAAAAAGGATGTCTCCCTTCTTCCTTCCGCTCTTGTTGATCCAGGGGTTTTACGATTGCTTGATCATCTGACTGATGCTTCTCATACCATCGCTGACCCCTCTGTTGAAGTCCATGGTCAAAACCAGGAACAAATTCATGAAGAAACAACGGAGAATGGATGAGAATTGGGCGCCATATCGGCAGGCACAGGTCCCGAGGATGATCCGCCTGCACCTGATCCTCCTGCCGATCCGTTCGGAGATTCCGGCGTATCTTCACCCGATCGCACACAGCAGGCCGTCACTGCTTCCCCTCTCCACCACCCGGCTGGTGCCACGTCGCCCGACCACCCGACTGCGTCTGCTGGCCCTCCGACCGCGTCTGCTGCGGGGATTGCCTCTGGACTCGGATCTTCTATGGCTGGGGGGGGATCCAGATGAATCTTCTGCCGAGCAGATCACTCGTCCGAAGACAAGGTTACAAAGTGGCATTCGCAAGGTAAAAAATTATACTGATGGGACTGTTTGCTATGGTTTTCTTACCACTTCTGGTGAGCCTCATGATTTAGCAAATGCTCTTGCTAATAAAGAATGGAAGCATGCTATGGATCTTGAGTTTCAGGCCTTGCAAAACAACCAGACATGGCACTTGGTTCCTCCTACTAAAGTTGTTAATGTCATTGATTGCAAATGGGTTTACAAAATCAAAAGAAAACAAGATGGCAGTCTGGATAGATACAAGGCACGATTAGTGGCGAAAGGCTTCAAACAAAGGTATGGCATTGATTATGAAGATACGTTTTGTCCCGTGGTAAAGGCGGCTACAATTAGGATTGTGCTCTCTATTGCTGTGTCTAGAGGTTGGTGTTTAAGGCAACAAGATGTTCAGAATACATTTTTACATGGAGTTCTTGAAGAAGTATATATGAAGCAACCTCCTGGTTTTGAGGATAAAATGTGTCCTAATTATGTATGCAAGCTTGATAAGGCACTATATGGGTTGAAACAAGCACCTAGGGCTTGGTTTGCACGGTTAAGTAAGAAACTTTGTGATCTTGGATTCACAGGGTCCAAGGGTGATACTTCTCTATTCTTTTATAACAAGGGTAGTATCACCATGTTTATTCTTATCTATGTTGATGATATAATTGTAACAAGTTCGAGTCAGGAAGCAGTTGAGGCTTTGTTGAAGGACTTGCAACAAGATTTTGCACTCAAAGATCTAGGGAATCTACACTACTTCCTTGGAATTGAGGTCAATCGAACTCAAGAAGGTATCGTTCTGACTCAAGATAAATATGCTCGTGATTTATTAAAACGAGTAGGAATGATGGATTGCAAACCAGTGAGCACACCTTTATCTACAAGTGAAAAATTATCTTTATATGAAGGGACTCTTTTAGGACCATCTGACGCTACTCGTTATAGAAGTATAGTTGGTGGATTACAATATTTAACACTTACCAGACCTGACATTGCTTTCTCTGTTAACAAAGTTTGCAAGTTCCTTCATACTCCTACTACTGTCCATTGGGCAGCTGTGAAAAGAATTCTGAGATATGTTAAACAGTGTACTCAATTAGGGCTAAAGATATGCAAGTCAAGGTCAACATTGGTAAGTGCATATTCGGATGCAGATTGGGCAGGCTCTCTGGATGACAGGAAATCAACAGGAGGCTTTGCTGTATTTTTGGGTGATAATCTAGTGTCTTGGAGTGCACGAAAACAAGCCATGGTGTCACGGTCTACCACTGAGTCGGAATACAAAGCGATAGCTAATGCTATAGCTGAGATTACGTGGGTACAGATGCTGTTGCGTGAATTGAAGGTTTCCAGTTCTCCGTTTGCAAAAATATGGGTTGATAATATGGGGGCAAAGTATCTGTTTTTTTAATCCGGTCTTTCATGCACGAACTAAACATATTAAAGTGGATTATCATTTTGTGCGTGAAAGAGTTTCCAGGAATCTATTGAAGGTGGATTTTGTTCCAACTGGTGATCAAGTGGCGGACGGCTTCATGAAGGCTTTAACAGTTTGGCAACTTGAGAATTTCAAGCACAATCTCAACTTGGGAAGTTGTGATTGAGGGGGGCTGTGAAACAAACAATATAACGTGATCAGGATGCTACTGGATTCAGGGAGTTGGTTGTTAGATAAGATAAGAAGGTTGTTGTAAACATCATGTATATCTAGAATTAGTTGTAGAGTTCCAACAAACTGAATCCGGTGGTCATCAACTTCTTGTACAAGCTACGGCAGCGGCTTTTGCTGCCTATATAAACACGCAGGCGTCGACCCAGAAGGGCAACGACGATTACCCCAAGCTTCCAAAGCTCCTCTGATTTTTCACAGTTCCTGTAAGCAGCAAGCGCATAAATCTGAATCTTGTAAACGATGGTGCGTCTTCTTCTATCTGCAGTCCAGCAACGTTCATGTATTGCAAGCCAAATGAAGAATTTGTTCTTCCCCGTAGCCTTTTCCTGTTATTGCGCGTCTTCGCGTCTTTGACTGGACGCTGTCCAATGAGGAACTCATTGCAAGAAGACTTGGTGGCAAAGACTCGATCAGGCGACCAATTCCACAAGAACCGATCAGGTGTGGATGTGTCAAGCTCAACAACTTCAAGGAGTCACCATACTTGAATGTACACGATAAGCACCTCCTGTGATGTCCTTAAGTTAACCCACCTGCCGATCGGACCAAGCGATGGTATGTGTCCTGCTGCGAAAACAGGCATTGAACATCAATACGACCTCTGGTTTTATCCGGTAGTGCAGTCCAAGTACGATTTGCATCAGTGCGACGCAACCATATCCAGCACATTCTTAGGGCAAACCCCATTATTTCTAGGTCCAGGATTCCATGGCTTCCTAGCTCCAGGGGCCGACGAAATCTAAGCCAGGCCAGAAGGCAGTACCCACCCATGACCGAATCAGTTCCCTGCCATAGGAAAGCACGCCGTCTCTTATCAATACACTTGATTGCCCATGGCGAAATTGTTAGACCAGGTTTAATAGAGTCGTAGGCTCACGGGCGTCTCGCGTGCCAACTCACTTGAGCCTGCCGAGCAGTGCAGTAACGGGCCCAGCAATCATGAATGCCTTTTGCAGCATGAGCTAATAAAAATCGCATAGCTGCTCTTACGCCCGCTTGAGCGGACGACTCACGAGTCGGTCATCTTCTTCTCTCTCCTAAGTTCTCTCTCCGCCAGCAGTGTCTTTGTCTGACGTGTACGCCTGAGTCGCCCGCTGAGTAAGCTTATTATACCTGCTCTTACAACAATCGCAGTGTGAAGTGGCATGGCATGAAACCTTGACTTTGGTGACAGCCACCTGGCTTCTTCTGCAGCGGCCGAACCCACTAGTGAAGGGGAGGAGAAGTGCTGCCCTACCGCTACTGTATGCACGGGTTTCCAGCGGCTGGCTCCTTGTTCCTAGGAATCGCAGAGGCCTTTATTTCCATTCAGTGTTCATGGAGCACGGGTGAACTAGGTGTGTTTAAATCGGGGAAGATTGTCAGAAAAACACTGTAAACCCTCCAAAAAATATCGTAGATAAATAGTATTATGTGAGTGGGAGGGATGAGATGAATAGAGAAAAGTTGGATGAATAGTGTTTTTTGGGAAATTTTTTTAATCTAAACAGGGGCTAAATCAAAATTAGAGACCATCAATATAGATAAACAACCATTGGCGCTTGGAGTTCTTTTCTGCTAATAATCACTTGTCATACCCTACATATTCGAAATCGAGTATCTATATCACCAGACATCGCAAACATTAAATTCTGATACACTACAGCTGTCATTTAAACCATTGAAGCTCTTGTTCGGGTGGCTGGTTTTTTTCTCAGAGATAATTTAGAATTTCCTAGGATCATGTGATGACGGTAGATATAGGCAGATAACTAAAGATATAGATAGATAAAGATATAGATATAGATATAGAAAGATAAAATTCAGATAGATAGATAAAAAGCATTTTCTATTACAGGTTGCATTGGCACATTGATTGATTGCAGAGCATGGATATCACATCATCAAAATTGGACATCATAAACATAGATAAACACTCAGATGTCACTTAGAAATAATTATAAATTAATGATCACATATCATTTTCTCATGTTTGAGTATATGTCTGACATCACAAGCATTAAAGTCTTATATACTACCCCGCAGACAAAAGAAGGCCTAATAATTACAGGTGCACTGTTTCATTTTTCTCTATATAAAGAATGACAAATTAGTATATTGACTTTGAAGAAGAGCATCAAAATTGCCCCTACTGGTAAATTAGACGAGCTGGTTACCTTCATAATCCAGTGTCCAAACTAGCACTAAGATGTTACCTTGGAAAGCAGCTTTCCTCGCCCTGGCAGTGTTCGCCGTATTCTTTCTAGATCACTCTGTGAATGGTGCAGAGGTTTGTACCGAGCAAGATGAGACGCAGGTCCTGCTACATTGTAATATGAACATCAAGAATGGAAAATTTACTCTGCCAGCACCAAAAGCTGGTGTCTGTTGTCAGCTAGTGAGAATGTTGCAGAGCAAGGACATAGGAATGATGGAGTGCATTGTCAAGCATCTTACCGATGAAGAGAAGCGTGAACACAGTGTAGTGAAGATCATGGAGCTTGTAGGAAGATGCGTAATTCCGCAGATCCACCCCTCCTCGGACGAAGGTAAACTTTTTTAATGGCATATAATAAATTCTGCACTGCTCCTTCGTAACATATACTACTCATGTTCCATAAAAGGTCACAAAAAGTATTGATCAAGTTTTTCACGACAGGTCATGGGCTAGAAAACGTCCTGCAGTAGCTGGTAGAGACCATGCATAGCTGTGTTATCTGATAAATTCCCTCCGTTCCAAATTATTGCGAGAAGAGATACATTCGATGGTTATCTGATAAATTCAAATAAAGTGTAAAATGATCTATGTTTTTGGAAGAGTCTGGACCATATTGTAAAATGTTCTGATATTGAATATTTCCTCCGTTCCAAATTATTAGGCTATCTCCAACCCAAGACATCATCAAGTAGTTTCTATACATCCATATCATATAGACACTACATGTAGAAACTACCTCTCCATTCTATAGTTTTTTAAAAATAAATTACCATCCAATCATATGTTCTCTCTCCTTTTCTCTCCCTATCATCAAGTTTTATTTCTTGGTTCTTGTGTAGACATGGTTTCTCATGCAAGACACCATGTCCTTCTCTCCCCTCTTTAATTCCCTTGCCACATCACCAAATTGCTTACGTGGCAGGCTATTTAATGCAATGGACACCATCCTAGTAGATGGGTTGGGGATAGCCTTAGTCATCCTGACTTTTTACTAGATTCATTGAAGATGGTATGAATTTAGACAAGTATATATCTAGGTTTATGGAAGATATCATAAATTTAAACACTTAAAATAACACCTAGGATGAGTAATAATTTGCAACATAGGACGTAATAACTAAGTGAGAACTCTATTCTTTCGACTAGGCGGAGGACCCGGTATGGCAAGGTATGGTGGCCGTCATACCTTGATTTTTGGACAAGTAACCCTATGTATTCGAGTGTTCTGCTGGCGATGGCGGCCATCGACTCTCTGAGCACGAAGCGGAGGCGCAACTCGCAAGAAGAAACGCTCCACTGGGCCACCAGATCGCAGACTCTGAACCGTTATGCACGAGAGCTGGGCCAACGGATGGGTTCTTTTCTCTTTTAATGGGCCAACTTTTCGATCTTATGCCTGCTTTACTCCTCGATCGCTGCTCATCACCTCGCCCAGAAACGTACTTTTTTTTTTTTTGCGCAGAGATCATTGTTTCTATCATGTGTAGATACTGCTTTCAATTTGAATCTCTCTTCTTTGTTCCGGCAACTTCGCCAGACCTTAAATTTTTTTCGTCCTGCGCCACTGCATGGACACATATAGTTTCCTCCTTTATGCTGAACCAAGAAATATTTTTCGAAACAACAAATAAGTAACAATTTTATTTTCATAGAATTTTTTTTAAAAATAGTTTTGTACTAATTAGCATAGTATATGAATCAGGGTTGTATTTTCAATAGACATAGAGAGTAGAAAATGTGAATCATAAATTTTGATGATTTAATGTTCTAGCGACCACGGATATCATATCAACTACGTACAGAAGGACAGATCACCTGCCCACCTCAATATGCTTCCAAGATAATATATATCAGACACTAGGTAGGCACTACTGTCTATTTCAAGCTGACTTAACAATAGGGGTTAGGTGTGCTTGATGTGTTCCTGCCTGAATTAGGTTAAAGGGATGATAGGTCATGGCCTCTCTTGATGGCAAAGAGCTGCTGTCAGCCTGAGAATATTGTAGTCTCTAGAAGCCGTTTATACTTGACTGACCGGAGTGACAAATCTGGTAGCTAGTATGGTTATTGCCATCTCGCAGAAAATGAAGGCACGCGCATGCATGCCGCACTATTCACATCCGTGTAACGCGAGAGTAATAATCCACGACGGACACGAAACATCCTTCGTGTTGGGAATACCATAAAGAAACATCTGCCAGGCGACACAGGGGCTTTCCCAAAGTAATCGCTAAATTTCTTAATATTTTGTGCATGATAAAAAAACATTTCAGACATTGACATTGCAGACATGTTGACTCCCCACCCCGCCCCCCCCCCCCTCCCAAAAAAAAAATGGCATACTATCTGTAACTTAACGCGCTCTTGTTTTTTCTATATTTTGTTACCAACTACTAGCTATATGATACACGGTAGCATAAAAAGCTAACGACATCATTTTTTGTCGCAAAATGTAGGAGTAAATGTTGGCACACATTTGTATCTAGGCCGCAGATGCTAATGCAGGTTCTCTGGAGACCTTTGGTATAGTTACCATCCCCTTAACCTTTTTTACCACGAGTACAAGTTCTACCAATGTCTACTTATTAAGGATCTAACAAAAGCTTTGTTGATTATGTCTACGTAAGGATCATGGCCATCGATCGCGTGGATAAAAACATTGGTTAGTTCTGAGCACAGTGTGTGCATGGCGCCACATGTACGTACCTTTTGTTAACAAGACTTTTGAGTTGGCAATGGACAGACTCTAATATATAAAATGTCACGATCAATCGTGGATGCAAATATGGATTATCTTGTTACACGGATGCATAGGACCACAGACACGCTCCTTCTGTATCATGCGAGACGGCAAAAACAATAGTGCACTACCCAAATTAAAGACAAGCAGGCAAGTACGTGTACACCTAATTGCTATTCCTAGCTGTATGTAAGCAGGTACGTGTCCACGTAGGTACATATAAAATGTGTCACATCACTGTACTTTGAGAATAGATGGAGCACATTGGTGGACGTTGGATCCGCCATATCGCTAGAAGCAAGATACATGTTCACCGCATTCCTCTGCCCTAAACAAAATAACGGATGGAGCTAGTTTTCCACGGTTCAATTCAATGCATCTACTATGAGAATGGTCCCCGTGCTTTGGATGCTGCTTCTTCTATGGGAGCAGACCCTATATCGGTCACTTGTGTTAATAAATAATGCTAAACCAAGATCGAATACGAGACACGATTTTTACGTGGAAACAAGTCATGGTAGTTACATTAAGAGAATAGGACTGATTTCACACCTCTCGATTAATGAATTGATTCCCGGTATCTTGTTGCACCTATCATGATGAGTAAGTTATATCATGAATAAGTTAGTTCTCAACCCAGAATAAATCCCAGTCTTTTATTATACCTATCATGAATTTCTTTTACATTTATAATTCCCGGCCCGGATTAAATCCCATATAACTAAACAAGTTTTTACGGGGAAAAACCATGGGCGCCGACAGGCAATATTCATTATTATGGAGAAAGTAACAATGTAGGAAATACAATGAGCAGTGAAGGAACTGTGACACCTTAAGAAGGAACCGTGACAATTTTCATTATTATGGAGAAACTAAGGATTTAATTTCATATATAAAATCTATCTCAAATTCTATATAAAAGTGCTCTACGTTTTTTTATGTGTTGCTATCTCTACTGCCCAAAGTTTTGCACCCTAAGTCTGATCCTATACTAGGATGACAAGTTTAGAAAAGGTAAAAACATAAAGTAAGTGTGATATAAAATACGAAAGATAAAGGGTAAAATGCTAACTCTCAGTGTGACGATTTTTACCATGGTATCAGAAATCTCGCAAGCTTGCCACTAGTTCTTGTTATTGGAACCCCTTTTAAGCAAATGCTCCTGAAAGGGTCAAGTTCTCCGGTCGAGTAACTCCGTAGATAGTCATAGGACTTTCCCACTCACAACTAGGTCTCCGATCGGCCCTTTCTGAAGCTCCCTACCGTCCTTACTGTGGAAGAGTTTTGGCCCGATGGCCTCTCCTACCTCTCATAAAAACCAACAGCAACTTCGTAAACTTGGTTGGAGGGTCTGGTAATACTATAAGTCCCTAATTTATAACACCTGGTGCGTGCAAGCA
Source organism: Digitaria exilis (assembly GCA_015342445.1). Lineage (NCBI taxonomy): Eukaryota > Viridiplantae > Streptophyta > Magnoliopsida > Poales > Poaceae > Digitaria > Digitaria exilis. The sequence continues at coordinate 2,423,556 of JACEFO010001613.1, forward strand.
CCCGTGGTTAAGAGGTATTTAAACCCCACCAAACTCTAGGCTGAACACCTAAAAGATACACAAGGCCTAAGCTAACACTAAATACTTTTGATAATTGTCTTGATCTTCTAATTAGCACTTTAATGGATTGAGCACTTGAACGTGTGTTGAACACTTAGAAACAACTTCCCTGAGCTCAAGCACACACTTGAAATGGCCGAGGGATGTGGCTTTTATAGCTCCAACCTAAGGAACTAGCCTTGGAAACTTCCTAGGTATCACCGAATCAGTCAATGGTCCCACCTTAACTAGCCGTTGAGTCTTCGACCCGTGGGCCATCCAGCACCGATCGATTCAGTTAATTACCTCTATACAACATCACTAAATGAATTGATGATAGTAACTTCTTTAGGGTCGGTATGAATCGTTGCACCATCGAACCATCAATCGGTATAAAGCTATATTGACCCACACCATCCGTCGCTGAAAGTGGTGTCGGGACAAACTTATATCGGCTGATAAGTTTATACCGACTGATCATCAGTCGCCCTCCAGAGATTATGACGTTGAATGCCTATACTGACAGATGCTATGACATTGAATGCAAATATATATTCTGACAGATCGTTGCATGGGAAACCTCGAATTAACGAATGACGATTGGTTACAAAGTTTTACTGACCGACAGTTTGTTGCTGATAACAGAGTTTTACCGACTCATGTGTGACGCTAATTTGGTATTGTGGTATAGTGCATTCAGTATGACCTATAGGTATAATTTGGATCATATTCAATGTGTTTTTCCATTTTGTCGATGGAGGCACGCCATTTTTGTCTTTGATACCTCCCATGGAACTCAGTGCAGGGTTCGGAGTTATGGGGGAGCTATTGGACAAAAGGGCTCAACTCCTGGTTTGTGAGTACCTTGTGCCATATATAGAAAAGTGAACCTGGAGTATGCGTCGATAGGACATCACTTCAATCCCCATATTCATATAATATAATATGATAAACATATTAATAATGAATTACCTATTAAACCATATAAATATAGATTGAGGTAGAAATTTATTACTGTTTTTGATAATCTAACAAAGATCTATTAACATTGGAAACCATTTAAATACTACAAGTTTGGAAAATGATATAAAAATGTTTCATAGCTAATGGTAATCAAAACTTTATTGCAGAAGTTACCATTCAGGATCTTATAAGAGTGCCACATAAAAATAAAGTGGCGCCAGTAAGTTAAAATGAACAGAACCTTACCACTTGCTTTTTAGCGTCTTAATTAATCAACGGAAAAGTCCTATTTGTACCATCTATCTGTCAAAAATCTGATGTTCAAATCTTGAATATAAGCCAGACACTGAGAGCCATCGAAATATTGAAAGTTTTTTTAAAAAAATGCAAACAATTGATACACTATGAAATGTTTTTCTATTATTTTTTCATGTCCTATTTGTCCTAAATAAAATAAGATGAAAATAACTTCAAATGATGCAACAACCTATGTGTTACATTTTCTCAAAAAATGGCACCGATTTCATTTTATGAAGGTAAAACGAACTAGTTATGATTTTTATGAAACCACATCTAAAACCATCCAACACTATGCCAGATCGGCCCTTTGGAGACGCGGCCCAACTCCCTTTGGAGACGCAAACAATTCGCGTCTCTAATTTTGCGTCTCCAAAGGTCGGACCTTTGGAGACGCGAATTTTCATGTCTCAAAAGGTCCACCTTTGGAGACGCGTCTACAAAATCTGCGTCTTCAAAGGTGGACCTTTAGAGACGCTTCTACATAGTCCGCGTCTCCAAAGATGGACCTTTGCAAAGAGCCAAATTTTCTGCGTTTTAATAGTTGATTAACTCTCAATCTCTGCTTCTGTGGTCGTCGTAGATTGGAAATCGGACTTTTTCAATTAATTAATAAGCTAGGCCAATTTTCATGTAAAAAAGATACGTGCTACACTACTGTCTTCTAAAGTCCTTTTTAGGACGCATGAAACATTGAACCTATGCACTTTTGCATATAAGCCCCTGAAACTGTTATATCCCAGAAGAGTAGCAAGATGGGTACAACACGTACATGACATCGATTAGGTAGTGCTGGGAACAGATATACCTGGAAGGCTGGAACAGGGATGAACAGGGAGTATATGGTTTCCCATGCCATCATGCTGATGAGAGCTGCTTGGCGATGATCGCCTCGGTAGCTGGCTATATAATGTGGTGTGCACCTAATGCAGATGCCTAACCTCTCACACAACACAACCCAACCCAACCTGGGATCACTCTCACCATCATGTCGAAAGAGAAATTTTCCATGATGGGCGTGCCAGGTGCATTGGCGTGTTGCCTCGTTTTCACACTCCTGCTCTCAGAGGTTAACCTTTTAACCTTACATGACTCAAAGCTGAAACTTACTTTTAACCTTTTAATGGAACAATAGTTATATGAATTACAGAATTTTTCTGACGTGAACCATTCCTGACCATGATCTACCAACGCATATCATCATGTACGCGTCCATGTGCAGGCCAGGGCGACCGATGCCGAGACCGTGAAGTTGACAACCACACCAATCTTCCCTCAGATCCCACGAAGCCAGACAAGCAAAGACTTCCAGGTCCTGGTGACCGTCGATGCGCCATCACCGCCGGTGGCGGGTCAGAAGGGGCGGCGCGTCCCCATCGACCTCGCCGTCGTGCTCAACGTCGGCGGCGACAGGGCCAGGCTGGACTCCGTGAAGAAGGCCGTCAGGTTTATCATCTGGCAGCTTCATGACGATGACCGCCTAGCCGTCATCGGCCCGTCCACCACTCGGCTCTTCGGAGAGACGGCCACCGGCTTCCTCGACATCCTCAACGGCCGGCGGAATGCCGAAAGCTCACTGGAGAAGCTCGAGCCCCGCCCCCGTGATGGCCAGACTCAGCAAGCTTCTGGCTTGAAGGAGGCCATCAAGGTGCCATGTCAATGCCATGTTCATATATATACATATATATAAATATATACAGTTACAAATTTACAACGGACTACTACATGTTATGTACGCCTGCATAGATCATTCATAATTGATGTAATCTTGACTGAAAAATTGTTCCAGATGCTTTCGGAGCTACCGGCGAGCACGAGCAACCGGGCAAGCTTCATCATTTTTGTGACAGACACGAAGGAGAGCGTCAGGTTCAGCAAGCTGGCACGAGAATTCCCCAAGAACCTCCCCGTCGTGCACACGTTCGGCGTGGGCTCCGGACACGACCCCAAGTCGCTGCTCACCATCGCCGAGGAATCCCACGGCACCTACTCCTTCGTCGACGACGCCGAGAACGCCATCGCCGGCGCCATCGCCGTCACCGTCAGCGGGCTCAAGTCCGTCGCCGCCGTCAAGACACGTCTCCGCCTCGAAGCTCCCGCCGGAAGCGGCGTGAAAATCGAGAGGGTCGAGTCCGGTGGGTACACCAGCGCCATCGCCGGCGACAAGAACTCCGGCGAGGTCACCGTCGGCGTCCTCTACGCCGGCGAGGCGAAGAGCTTCATCGTCCACCTCCACGTCCCCGCCGTCCATGCCACGTCATCAGCGTCCGTCGAGGGCGCCTGCGACAAGCAACACCTGCTCACCGCCAGTTTCTTCGTCACCGACGCCGGCGACGATAGCGGCGGCGAGGGTTCTCCACCGCCGACGTCGATCTTGTCAGTGCAGAGGCCGCTGCCGGATTGCATCGCCGTCGCCGCCACGTTGCAGAAAGTACCTGTCCCCATCGTGATGGACCACATCGCCCAGTTCGGCGTGTTGGAATTAGTAACAACCTTCATCGAGAACGAGATCTGGGAGCTGAGCTCCATCACAGCTGAAGTGGGCCCCACCATGGCGGCCAAGCTTCAGACCAAATGGGAGGAGTTCGTCCAGGCTCGCCAGTTCTGGATCGGCCTCGACCTGGCAACCTTCGAGGTCGAGATCACCAAGATGGTGAACCTTTTAGCCGCCGCCGGGACCGGTGGATCGTCGCCGGTGATGGTGACGGCGTACATGTTCTCATGGCTGTCGAGCTACCAGATGCAGCGGCCGACGGCCATGGGGTCGCCGAGCAGCGTCGCGCCGACGTTCGTCACGGTGACCTTGCAGCTCACGCTGCAGCAGGTGACGACGATCGTGGAGGTTCATGGAGGAGGAGGAGGCGGCGGCGGCGGATGCCCACCATGCGTTTGCGATGATGCCTGCGTGGATGCGAAGCCGCCGCCGGTGTTCGTGCCGTCGGGACGCCATGGCGACAGCTACAACATCAACGCGGCGTACCCGGCTGAGTTGCTGGATGTCATCAACCAAGCCATTAACCAAATGTACCTGGTACGTGTCTTCATTGACCTCGCTTAGTGAGTACAACTACCTTTTTTTTTTCTTTTTGTAAGCTGCACACACAACCTAATTAAGGTTCAAACTTTTAAAAAAATCTTTAACCGCGACAAGTGTTGTTATGCTATAATAATCTGTGATGATATCATTGTACTGATATAGCCATGAATATAAAGTATGTGATGTATGAATGGTCAAAGTATATAATTCATTGTTGATTGGATTATGATGTGCATCGTTCTAACTGAGCATGTAACTACAGGCTTTGGTTCAAGCGAGCAACGTTAAGCAATGCAACTCCTCTGGCAGCGTCGAGGGACAGCGGCCGCCACGGGCAATCGCATAATCTTACTGCCGGCGACAATGACAACGACGACGGAGAATGCCTTCTTCGAAGTGCAGCGCTAGCTACGTCATCTTCGTGCTCATCATCGACAATGTTTTGCCAGCAATGTTAGTAGAGTTTTGTTGTACCATGCTTGGAGAAATAAGCTAAGCTTGCATGCTGCAGGCTGGCCACCGAACCTGCATTTTGTGTGTGTACCTACTACTAGTGTTTGTATTCCATGTGAACAGTGTTCACTTGTTCTCTCTATGTAACTTGGATGACATCGTGTTATTATGCAATAAATAAAGAATCAGTGTTTTTTTTTATCGTTGGTTAACACATTACAAAATACTGCATTGCAGCCCAGCATTTAGAAATCACGTGTTTCTTTTTATCTACATATATATTGATTGATGGGTGGTATTTGATGTGTTTTCCATCCAAGTTGATATATATTTAATTTCATTTGTTTTGGAGCACACGTACCTCATAGAACCTTCATCCACTAAATCACTAATAACAAGTAATTAAACAATGCACATTTCCTAAAAAAACTAATCTTTAAACTAATCCCCGTGGCTCCTCCCACATGTCTCCACCAAGGCCCTCGAAGGGGCCCCGCGGTCTTTGACGGGCACCGGGCGATGGGCTGGAGCGGCAGCACTAGGCACCTGGCAGAAGTGGCGTTGGGCGCTGGGTGCTCTGCGCCGAATGGACAGGAGAGGAGAGAATAAGCAAAAGAGAGGAAGAATAAAAACGGAAAACAAAAGAAATGAAAAATGATGGGAAAATAGGTAAAAGGAAATATAAAGAAGGGCAATCTAGACATTTCAAGACCTCAATCCAAGAGGTACCAAAAGTTTTCTAAAGTGACTTCGAGTCCATCAAAGAAGACTATCGAATAGTATGCCGAGTGCCAGATGCACTCGGAAAACGCTTTGGGCACACGACAATCTCTTGGTGGCAAAGCCAAGGTTGCCGAGTGTTTTTTATCGGGCACTCGACAAAGACTTTGCCGTGCGTCAAAATAAAACACTCGGAAAAGTTTATTTTTTTCAAAAGCAAATCTGTGCGAAAAAGTAGGATTTTTTTTGGGGGGGGGGGCACTGCCAAGTCGCGCTTCTTTCACGTAGCAAGTGAGAGTCGAACCCGCAACCATCCCTTCTTGCCAAACATCCCTAACCACTACACTACAGTAAAATATGTCTATACGCAATTTTGATTCACCACATATTATAACCAACAAAGAGTAAATTACATGTTGAGGCTCTAAACGAATTCAAATGGAATAGTTATCAACTATACTTTTCATAACTTTTTGGAATCTATAACTTTCATTATGGAAGTTTCTCCATCTGAGGTTCTTTTCAAAAATTTGAATTTCAAATTTGAAAATTCCACACTTAGTTTTCTTTGATAAGATGATTTGAAATGAAAAAGTTGTCAACTAAGAACTTTCCTAACTTATTGTGATCTACAATTTTCACTATTCGAGTTTCTACATCTGAGGTCATTTTAAAAAACTCAAATTTGAAATTTAAGAAATTCAAATATACTTTTTGGTGGTAAAATTAATTCAAATTAAAATGAGTTCAACTACAAAGTTGAATAACTTATGAATGCCTACAAATTTTATTAAGGTTATTTTTGCATTCGACAATGTGATAGTGATATTGTGCACAAATCCTATAATCTCATATCCATTTTCAGGGAACTGTACGGGAGCAGTAGATTTTATGAACAAAATATTATCGATTTATTTGAATAAAGATATGACTAATATAAAATTTATACATCTTGAGAACTTATACAGCTTTGTACTTTAAAACTTTTTAATTTGAATTTGTTTCGGGCTTCAAAATGTGCTTTCAAATCTAAATTTACCAAGTATTTCAAGAAATACACTCAACAAACCATGTCTTTGCCGAGTGTCTAATTATGCGCTCAGCAAACATGGAGTGTTCACCGAGTGGCACTTTTAAAACACTCAGCAAACAATCTATTTGTCGAGTGTATTTTTCAAAACACTCAGAAAACAATCTATTTGCCAAGTTTCTTTAAAAAGACACTCGGCAAAGAGGTTTTTGCTGAGTGCCCGAGAAAAAACACTTGGCAAACACCTAGGCACTCGGCAAACTAACGATTTTCGGTAGTGTGGTTAAGTCCTATGCGAAGTGGGAACCGTAAAACCACTTTCTCTCTAGCCAGCTCCAATTTATCTGCTAATGTAGGAAGGAAACCATCCCAAACGTGACCTTATAGGGGACTACTAAGGTGGTGTTTGATTGAATGAGGTATATAATAAGCACTACCCAATAAGACCCAAATGAACCAAGCATCTAGATTTATTAGTGATGCTTATTAATTATAAACCTGTCCATAAACTATAAGCCCCTTCAAATGATGCTTATGTGGCTTATTTTCTTTGGGGCTCACAAGAAAAAGAACACATTTCAACCCCTATCCTCCCCAACTACCCAACCTTATCCAGCAAAAAGACAATAATGAGCCGGCATAAAGGTTATTAGCCACTACAGAGGCTTATCATAAGCCCATATAACTAAACACCACGTTGAGACTTAGTAAGTGTTTACGTCCTTGAGAAGCTACAACCTGCTAACTTAAGTTTGAGTCCTCGACTTGGCATGAGTGGTCACATTTTGCTTGATTCATTCTAGAATTTAACCGGTGCTATTTTTTTAGTGGTAGACGTCGTACCCAATGACGATGATGTACCTATAGTGACTTCGTCAATATCAAGATCAACCGGCTTAGTTTGTTGAACCTGCTCGGTAGGGTTACATGTATCTATTAATATGGGTAAGTGTGTGATTTCAAAAACAATTGAGAGTACATAGATATATTTCTTGATCAGAGATTGTGTTTGTTTACTCGCCCTTCTCTCACTTCCATCATGACAAAAAGTATGGACCTATGGTCGCTGAAATGTATTGTTGGAGGAGGCCTAACTAGCGATACCTTATTTCCGTCTGAACTAGGAAGAGCACCCACGCGTCACGTTGATGACCTCACATCACTGCAAGCTAGTCTTTCCCTATCAGTGTTGACACTAACATTGTACCTTAGTATCGTGGACGGTAGTTCAATCAATTGTTCCAGAACAGCTATAGCTTGCTATGAATTTCAACCAAAACGTCAGCATGCTTTTGAAGCAATTAATACACCTGGGATCTTTCACATTTGTATAGGTTGTTGGATGTTGGCTTGCAACGCATTTATACTTGTTAGCAGCCTCCAATAGGTGAAACAATGGTTGGAGTTGGAGTGTCCTCATCGCTTGAGCTTAGGTGTCTAGACCAGGAGAGAAAATTTATTTTTATTTTGCCACCCTCAAATGCTAGGGGAGAAGGAAAATATTTTTCTGAGATTTTCGTCAGGGTACTTGTTAGTTATGTTTTGCTACCTCCTTGCCAATATTAATGTAGTTCCTCCATTTAAAATTATAATTTGTTTGACATTTTTATCTTAAGTTTGTCCACTAATTTTATTCAAAAAATTAAGTAAAGTATTATATTTTTGTATGGCTTGCTTTATTAATAGTACTTCATAAATGACTTAAATACGACTATGTTTGCACGTTTTTTTTTTAAATACAAATGAGCGGTTAAACTTAGGGTAAAAATGGCAAACAAATTATAATTTGAAATGGAGGAAGTACATGCATACTCCATCACCAGAGCTGCATGGAAGTTTTTTCTTGTTTGCAAGAATTTATAGATTGCATCCCTAAACAGAAAATATAACCAATACTATTACGTGCGTTATTACATCAAACGTTCAAGTCCAACTGTCCTCTTCGTTACATCAGAATATTGGTTGCACTGCTATATCCTTAGACCCTCAAGATGAAAGACAACCACGGTATACCCACTACGCTCCACCTCATTATGCATCCAAACAGTACTGGACAAAATCGTCGATATATATGTACTGCCGGTTTTGAAGTGACCAGTGACTTCAAATATAGTTGGGTGTGATAGTGATTCACGTGTTCTCGGAATATAAGGTGTTCCGTAAGAGTGAAAAAAAAAAGAAGGTACAGGAGATTACGATGCCAGGTCATTGTTTCTAGTGATGGAACAGAAGCCACAAAGAACATGCGTGGTCAGTGGAGTGATCTAGAACCCGTACAGTACGTGCATGCATGACCCATGTGCATCCGTGTAACACGGCCGGCACCAAACATCAGCATCAAAGTTTGAGGCAGGATCGATCTGTCTGGTAAGTGGGAACACTGAGGACTTTTCTATATATATATTAGTTTATTAGTGACGGTGACTTTTGGATAGATCAAACTTATCAGGTTTTTACACCTTCCATGACTGAAGTTTCTTTTAGAAAAAGACAAATACAGGTAGCGCAGCCACCGCGCCGGTGTTTCTACCCGGGCGAGTTGCTGGACGCCATCAACCAAGCAATCAACCAAATGTACCCGGTAGGTGTCTTCATAAAGACCTTGCTTAGTGAATACTTTTTTCTCTTTTTTGAGGTGCACATAAAAAGTTTGACTTAAACAAGAGCTATTTTACAGTAAAATATTCATATCTAGTAGTATATATATATCCAACTTTGCGTTCTTTTAATGGTATATAACTAATTTTTCCTATAAAATTAAATCGGCCCATTGATTGATCAGGGGTAGATTAGTACTTTGCTCTCCCACTTTAAAAGTGATGAAAAAGAAAAATGATTCCACGCCAAATATCCCTTCACATCTCTAACGTAAACATACAAAAAGTATCAATTCTAATGTAATCATACAAAAGCATCAACTATTATAGAAATAAAATTTTAATTTTGTATATATTACAAAAATGACATTTAAATTTATTTCCTAAATTACCCTTCTACCACATATACTAGTCTGGTATACTACTTATATCATTAGGGAAGCTTTAATTTAAATAGAATACAATTAATATTAATTGTCCGATGTTCTGTTCAACTGCTAATAGTATCGTGTACAGTAAAAGTGTTTTAAAAAAATCTCAATTCATTTTCCTATATACCAGAAACTCCCTAGTTTGTCGAGTGAACCCTTCTTTGCTGAGAGCAATGTTTCGGGCACTCGGTAAACAAATCTTTACCAAATGTATTTTTAAAAGTACTTGGCAAAAAAATATCACTCGGACAAAATAGTGTTTGCCGAGTGTTTTATAAAATACACACGGAAAATTAGTCTTTGTTGAGTGTTTTATTTGTTGCATTCGACAAAGAAGGCTCTCTACCGAGTGTATTGCACTCATGCTTCCACTACTACATATGCATGCTAGATTTGAATTTCTTTCTCGGTCAACTTTTGAATCTATCCTAAAATTACATTCTTTTCGGGACGAAGATATATGTATGCAATCATGCTTGCACCAAATTATTGAAGTGTATCACAAAGAAAGGCACGTCATTATATCAATAATAGTCTCTTCACTAATAACTAGCAATAACTTGCTGTCTGAGCGGTGAAGAGCCCTGTTGTACGTATGACTGATGGACACCATTGGACATGCGTGGAAAGGGCATCTCATCACTCCAGTTATAATTTTGTTTTGAAGAGTATTGGCCTGGCCAAGCTCTAATATGTTCCGCCGGTCAGTGTACACATGATGACATAACATGAGACTATATATATATATATATATTTCGTGATCACAACATAGTTTTTCTTTTTTTTTCTCCCTCTTTCTCTCTTTGTCTAACTAGACAAAAACTTGATGCTGCTGCTGCATCCTTGCATCAAAGGAAATGGCATATATTGTTGAAGGAGGCCTCACTAGCGATACCTTATTCCGTTTGAACTAGGAAGAGCTCCACGCGTCATATTGATGACCTTACAGCAAGCTAGTCCTCTCGGCCTATCAATGTCAAACGTATACACTGACCGTGGGATGGCGGGACACAGTACTTCAATCAATTTACAGAACAGCTTAGACTTTAATTGAGCATGAAATTCAACCAAGATATCTGCATATTTTCAAACAAATTATTAGACCAATATGATTCTTTCACATTCATGTAGGTGGCTGGTTGGTTGGCCTGCAAGTACTTGTTAACAGCCAACACATGAAACTTAATTGGAGTGTCCTTTCATATTCATGTATGAAAGCAATTACGCGCACCAAAGTCTTGATTCTTGAAGTCGTCCGTTATTTCAATACTCCCTTTGCTAACGAGCAACAACTTTCTTCATCAGAACGGTGGAGAGCGCACACGTCATGTTGATTACCTCACTCCACTACATGACTCACACCTGCCGTTTTCCCAATACTATTATTATACCGTCATCAACACTGAGCACAAATTGCACAGAGATTCAAGTAAAATAAAATTTTCTGCAAAATGACAACACAAAAGATAAATACATGCATACGTAGTTCAAAATATTTTCAGCTCTAGCTTGCAATTCATGGGTAGAGATCAAGGTAGTGTTTCTGGATGTTTGAACTTCACTGAAAATTAATGGAAATTTTGCAACAGGTCTGAAAATTCATGGAAATTCTGTGAACACCCAAGCGTTATGTTGACGAGCTCACTGCAACTAGTCCTCCCTATCATTGTCGAAGTGACGTTACCTTTGTCTCGTCGGATCAGTTCGATCACTTTCCAGAACAGCTTAGACCTTTGGTATGAAATACAACCAAAATATCGGCATATTTTCAAAGTAATTAATGCATACCAAGATTTTTTTGATTCATAGGTGGTTGGATTGTTTGCTTGCAACATTGTTAGCACTTCTGTTATCAACATGTATTGGTAACATTGCTAGGTAATCTGCTGGAGATGCTCTAACACGACAGTAATAATCCACGACGAACACGAAACATCCTTCGTGTTGTGAATACCAAAAAGAACAAGTTTGAAGGCTTTCCCAGACTAATCACTAAATTTCTCAATTTTCAGTGCATGATAAAAAAAACATTTCAGACATTGATATTGCATAGATGTCGACTTGGAAAAACAAACTAGGCATACTATCTGTGAGTGCGACGGATGAAAATAAACTTAACGCGCTCTTGTTTTTCTAGATTTAGTTAACAACCTAGCTATATGATACACGGTAGCATAGAAAGCTAACTACATCATTGTTATCGCGAAATATAGGAGTCGATGTTGGCATGGCACAAATTTGTATCTAGGCCCCAGATGCTGATGCAGGTTCTCTGGGGACCTCAATATAGTTACCATACCCTTAATTTTTTTACCACGGATACAAGTTCAACCAATGTCTACCTTAGGATCTACCAAAAACTTGTTGATGGTGATGGTATGGCATTATATGTTTCATTCACATCAATCACGTGGATGAAAGCATAAAGCATGGGTAAATTACTTGCCCTTTCTGCTAAGCACAGTGTGTGCATGACTGCATGGCGCCACATGTACGTACCTTTTGTCAACAACACTTTTGAGTTGGCAATGGACATCACTCTAATATATAAAATGTCACGATCAATTGTGGATGTAAATACGGATTATCTTGTTACACGGATGCATATAGGACCACAGACACGCTCCTTGTGTATCACGCGAGACGGCAAAAACAATGCACTACGTACCCAAATTAAAGGCATGCAGCTGGCAAGTACGTGTGCACCTAATTGCTATTCCTATCTGTATGTAAGCAGGTACGTGTCCGCGCATAGGTCCATATAAAATGTGTCCACATCACTGTACTTTAAGAATAGATGGACCACATTGCTGGACGTTGGACCTATATATTGTTGATATGGGTAGTGGGCGCGATCCGCCGTATCGCTAGAAGCAAGATACATGCCCCACCGCATTCCTCTGCACTAAACAAAATAACAGATGGAGCTAGTTTTCCATGGTTTTATTCAATGCATCTACTATTAGAATGGTCCCCGTGCTTTGGAAGATGCTTCTTCTATGGGAGCAGACCCTGTATCAGTTCACTGGTCTTAGCAAATAATGCAATACCAAGGTCGAATACGAGACACGATTTTTATATTAAAAACACTTAGGACTTGTTCGTTTATATGAGATTTGTTCCAGGCTGGAAATGATAAATATAACAAGATCCTAACCCCGCCGCCACCTGAGTTCCGAGACATGTTGCCGTGCGCTCTGCCCCACAGTGCCGCCTGAAGAAAAAAAATAAGGGAAACAAGAAAAAAAATTAAAAAGATAATTGGGTGACAAGTGGAGCCCACTAAAATAATATTGCTAACTGTGTTAACAGACTTGCCCGTCCCATCCACCAGACAAAGAACGGCCTTGCTACGGTACTCCGAGGAAAGACTTCAAATCAAATTTAATATACTAGATAATTGAGAAATTAGAAAAAGGCATGGCAGAGAGGAATGGACGGGATGCATGTGTTCGCTGATCCACTTCCCTATGCAGATCTTTACGGATATTACTAATGTTACAAACAAGTTTAATGGAATACGAGCAACAACTTTCTCCGTCAAAACGGTGAAAAGCGCCCACGTCATGTTGATGACCTCACTCCACTACGTCACTCACACATGCAGTTTTCCCAATACTATTATTATACCGTCGTCAACACTGGGCACAAATTGCACAGACATTCAAGTAAGATAAAATTTTATGCAAAATGACAAAACAAAAGATAAATACTCCCTCATCCTAAAGTAGATTTCATTCTCGCTTTCCAAGAAAAACAGCATCCTAATTATATATAAAATAATATTAACATTTATAATACATCATTAGTATCATTAGATAGGTATTTGAATCTAGTTTTTTAACAAATTTAATAGAGATATAATATTGCATATATTTTTCTATAAACCGAGTCAAAGTTGAGAAAGTAACACGTGCAGTGATCCCATAACGACATCATTTATGGGACGGAGGGAGTACATGCATATGTAGTTCCAGATATTTTCAGCTCTAGCTTGCAATTCGTGGGTAGAGATCACGATAGTGTTTCCGGATGTTTGGACGTCACTGAAAATTCATGGAAATTTTGCAACAGGTCTAAAAATTCATGGAAATTCTGAACTAAGGAACACCCAAGCGTTATGTTGACGAGCTCACTGCAACTAGTCCTCCCTATCAGTGTCGAAGTGACGTTACCTTAGTCTTGTGGGAGCAGGTCGATCACTTTCCAGAACAGCTTAGACCTTTGGTATGAAATTCAACCAAAATATCGGCATATTTTCAAAGCAATTTAATGCATACCAAGATTTTTTTTATTCGTAGGTGGTTGGATGGTTGGCTTGCAACATTGTTGGCACTTGTGTGTTATCAACAACCTCCAATACATGATGAAACATAATTAGAGTGTCCTTGTCGCTTAATCACGAGGTGACCAGGACATAGACTTTTATTTTGCCAGCTGCAAATTAAGGAGAAGGAAAATATTGTGGTGAGATTTCCTTTAGGGTTCAACGTATTGTTTGGAACCCTAAATGCACGAATCCGTAGGCTTCCAAATTCTTTTCCTAACATGATAGGCTTGAGTAGATCTGTTGTGCTAATTTGGACCGTTACAATCGAGTTGTATAATGCCATTCGCGAGATACATGTTCTTGAGCAATGCATGGAGATGATTAAGTAATGGTGGGCAGGTCTTGGGTGTGCGTCGCACATTGGTGAATTTGCCTTGTCCACGATAGATGAAATCAACTAATGATTGTCGTCTAGGAGCAGTGCTATGACAAGTGTTGAACATACCAATGGTTATATGAAACTGTTAAGCTTAGTACCTGGAAGGTCCGAGGAAGCAGTGAAGGCTGTAATAGTGTAACTACCTTTTTCTATTTTCGTTTCTACGGTGGGCAGCCTCCACAATGAGCGCTTGCTGCTCTTGGAGCAGCGCCTTCTTCTGGTTTTCCAAATTGCGGGTTTGTTCCCGAATATGAAGCAGATGACCTAGCATCACACCTTCATTGTAGATAGGCATCTGCCCCAAGAAGTTCCCCAAAAGTAAGTATATGGCGCGTGTTTCCTTTGATTTTATTCTCACTTCATTCTTTTGAAAATCATCAAAACATTGCTCCAGGAGCTCTAGTAACTATTATAGTTGGTGTTTTTTAACTCTCATAGAAAATCCGCAAATGCACAAAAATAGTGATGTAACACTTCACCTAGAAGTATTCAGGGTGACAAACCGAAAAGGGAATAGAGTATAACTAGCTTCTAACTAGAATACCTTAGGGGATAAGAATGGAAAATTGGTCTTAGGATAGTGTGGTTTTTCTTTTCTTTTTTTGAATTGATAGTGTGGTTACCGCCGGTGACTCATGACTACAGATAAGGTTTAGGTGTGCGTGCATTGACGTGTTCTCGAGGGTACGGTGCTGAGCAGGAGAAATAGTGGAAACATGATGCCAGCTTGTCGGCTCTTTATAGCAGAGCCGAAAATAGTGTTGTGGTCTAGAAACTCGTATACGTGCACGTGATTACGTGCTGTGTGATCGCGTAGCATTATTGCCGTTGACATGTCGTGTTACACGGATGCATGAGTAATTCACGAGGGGACACGAGCATCTTTGATGCGAAGACACCATCAGGACAGGACTTTCTGATGATACCTGTCGGGGAACACCGAATTTCAATTCCCCGCCGGGGGATTGCGACCTCACGGTTGGCCAATCTCGCTCATATGGTTTCTGCACTTTCCATGGCAATTTTTTATCATAAAAAAAGAAAAATATGGGTAGTAAGGATTGACACACATTGCATAGCTATAGAATTAGAATAAACTTTGGCATATATATAACCTCTTTTCAAGTCACTTTGTGCAAAACTGATGAAAACTTAACGCTGCAATTGATTTTTTTTTTTTGCCTGCATTCACTTATCTATATATATGATGCACGACTGTACTTCACGATAACAAGAAACTAAGGAGAAGGTTCTTGGCATGCTGTAAATTTCTTATATGGACATAATGAGCTAGGCACGGCAATGATGCAGATCATTTTCTAAAAAAGCAATGATGCAGATTGGTAGTTGAGTCATACCTTCCATTTTTCTCACCACGCCTTATATATCATATGTATCTACTTTTGATGACTGGCTAGATGGCCTGATAGCTTTGGTGTTGGCATGGGAGATGGGACTACTTCACATCAATCATCGCCTTCAATCATGGAAGAAATCAAGTAATGCGGCATAGCGCCACATACATCTTGACTTCTTGAAGTTGGCACCGGACACCACTGCACACACTCCCTAGTCTTTTACATAAAAAGGTCACTAGCAGCAATCGTAGATACAAAGATGGATTACCCAATTCGTGTTACACGGATGCATAGGACCACACAAACGTGCACCTTCCGTATATGGCGAGATAGCAAAAACAATGCACACCCAAAGGCTTTCCGGCTATACCTGTACGATGTGCTATGATCGCCGTCGCAACTTTGTGGTTCCATCAAGAAAGATTATGCAGTACCTTATTCGTTCTAATGAACCGCGACACCTAACCATTCCATGATAATCTTGTTGCACAGATGCATAGTGCCACGTACGTTCTGTACCTTGGCAAGATGACAAATAATTACTACCAAAATGCATGCTACGTATATGTGTCCCACGTACGCGGCAGTTGCTTTGTCACTTTGTGCCATCAATGCTAACAAAAAGGAGCACCATATTTTATGAACGCGAGGTTTGTTAACAAGACTTTTGAGTTGGCACTCTGGACTCCACTACACAGCAGATATGTGTCGCTATTAAATTATCAATGGTGCATGATGCAATGGATTGTAGCAAATATATTATATTGAGACGGATTGCCCAGGAGTACAGGACACATACACTGGCCATTTACCTCTAGCCAGATGGCCAAAACAAATAGTAGCTGTCCAAAGGCATGTAGCAGGCTCTTTTTTTAAGATAATGGAAAGAGTTCCAGCTTCATCCCCTTGAACAAAGGGAATCAGTCCACAAATTATTACAGATAGTGCGTATCCGCTATAGCATCAAAAAAAAGTTTTAGACAAATTAACCATAACCAATTCTTAAACTAACAGGCCATCCATGTAATGCAAAAAAGCGAAAAGCCGACATCTCCAGCGTGCGGCTCGCCTCAATCATCATATCCTTTATCTCCTCACTGCGCTGTAATTGTGCCCATTGTCGCAGCCAGTATGTTCCCCTGAAAAGGACCTGCATAAAAGTTTTTGGTTGGCATTTGTCAAAAACAACTTCATTTCTTGTGAGCCATACTGCCCAACATAGAGCCGCTGCCCCTGTCATTAAGTAAAGGTTCAGCTTTTGCCCCCCTGATTTATCCATTGCCCAAATAAATCCTCCAAGTTGTGGGGTGGTGTAATTCCCAAGACTATATGTACAGCACGCCACAGGAATATAGCGTATGAACACTCAAAAAAGACGTTGGATAGTCTCTGCTGAGCAACAAAAGCAACAATTCTTGCTACCGTTCCAATTTCTCCTAGCTAAATTATCTTTTGTAAGAACTACCCCTTTTTTCAAGTACCACATGAAAATTTTAATCTTCAATGGTAATTTAGTACGCTAGATTTCCTGTGTAACTCTAATCCCACTATTAATAATATGCTTGTACATAGAATTCACTGTGAACGACCCTTTAGCACAAAGAGGCCAAATAAAGGTATCTCTACCTTCTTGTAAATGTACATTCAGAAGATTAGCAACTAGGTTATGCCAATCTTGAAGTTTATGCCCCACCAGAGATCTCCGAAAAGAAATATTGAAAGGTGTTGAACTAAACACTTCTGCAACTGTTGCATATCTTCTTCGAACGATATTATACAAAGAAGGATATTGGGATTTTAATGTCTGGTTACCCAGCCATTTATCACTACACTTTTGCATCTAGCTCTGTAAGCGAGCATGTACCATACGTGCCCTCTTAAAGTTCCATTTATAATACTCCCATATCACACACTGCTTCGAGAACTGAGCACACATGATCCACGTACTTTGGACCCTGTTGGTCGACCAGTTTTTGTATTTGGGTCGGCAAAGCGATGTGGAGGCTTGTGATATAGGTTGTTGACGTTGACGCCTCCCATGGGGTTTACGCGAGTGTGAGTCTGGAGTACGCGCTCTGTGTTACGCATTGTCTGTTGAAGACCAAAGCTGTGTCAAAACCTCAAGCTGCATTGGATTCACGTCTGGTCTTCTTCATCAACAACCAGGGCAGGAGTTAGCTCCACACAATCATCGGGTTGTGGTGGAACCCTGTAGTGTTCCCTTGTACCGCAAGTCCGCAACCGGTTGTACAGGTTCTTGATGGTGCACATATATCGGCAGCAGGTATAGCTGGCATACCGTGGCGGGTGAGTGCTGGCATCCATGTTGGTTGGTGACTCAACATTACTCTTGACATACCGATAACATGTTGTAGTAAATGTTGTCACTGTTTGGATCATCTCCCTCTTTCGTCTCGCACGATCGGTAGAAACTTAAACTCTTGAAGTAATAGATATATATGGGCATAAAAAAGCTTAAAGTAGATATACACAAGACATATGTCATGTGTGGAGCATATTTTCTATATTCCTCGGTCAGATCCATATTGCAACAGGTTGCTCCCGGTCTCACCAGTCATTCAGTAGTCCATGGGTCATCCGTGTAGTATATGCTTCGCCATTCTTGCATAGCATCAGGTCATCAACAACGACAATCCTATCACTACTGGAATTTGAATTCCTCTGTCGGTCTAAAATCGACAGAAAAATCAAAAATACGAATAGGAAAATAGGAAACCAATTTTATTGTCTGTCCGATAGAAAAATACCGACAGGGATAGATTGATATAGGGAAATAAAAAATGCATGCCGGCTGAGTTTCCAGTTATGCTACATACTATGTTTTGCCACCTTTGCATCAAGAAACCCCATTCCAAGCATAGAAGGTGTAAAATTTGAACTCGAGTTAATTAAATTTATTGTAAAAGAAAACCAAATGGATAAATTCAGCCTAGACTGTTCATGATCTTTTCAGCTCTAGCCTCTAGCTATGCAGAGGTACAGAGCAAAAAAAAAAGTGACATCATGCGTTTAGGCATAGATTAAAATGATGAAAATTTGCAACAATCCAAAGGGCGCCTTATATGCAATTTTTAGTACAGAATTTCAATCTTCGCATGTATGTTTTATCTGCCTTCATTTGGGTACTTCATTCATATACTCGGATTTATTGTTGTTTTATTATGGTACATATAAAGAATCAAATACTATGAAGTTGAAAATATGGTTCAAAACAGATCATCTAAGGAGTTTGAAAAGTGTGTGAAAGATTGAAACAACACCTAGAGACCGTACATCGTATGTATTTAGTAATATACACTGACCAGTCAGTCCCCTCATATACGGGCAGGGCTCCCTTAGGTGTATAAGTAGAAATTTCCTGGGATTAGTTTGTTTAGTTGCACCTGCGAAGATTCAAATTTTAGACCTTTAGTCCAAATACCATATTGAGCTGAATGCACCGAACTGTTTAACCCAACCCAATAGGTTCTTGATGTACGTACGATTGATGGATCCTGTAAATACTACATATGAAAATAGACAGGCTGTATTCTGCATGCCCAGGAGATGGCATCTCGCTCGTCATTCCATCTGACTAAGGGTCTGTGTTTGGATTCATGGGACTAAGCTTTAGTACTTTTTAGTCCATTTTTAGTCTCTAGAGTCCCAAACAGAGGGACTAAAAGGGGACTGAAGTGTTTAGTCAATTAGTCCCTAAGGGGCAACTAATGGGGACTCAAAATATTTTTTTTCCACCCCATGTCCATGGCCCCCCCAACCAGGATGGCTAGGTTGCGATAGCAGCACATAAAAAAAAATGGTATTTGTATAGCTGCTTTAATGTCTTCAGTCCCACGTTTAGTCCCTCCATCCAAACAGGGTAGGAGGACTAAACTTTAGTCCATGAACTAAATGGATCCAAACATGCCTTAATTTTGGAGAGTCGTTGTCCAATCAAGCGGATCACTCCATTGGTGGCGCCAGCAACCAGGCCAGAGATAGATGGTGGAGGTGCTATATAGGAGTCAAGGAGTAGTTTCTTTTCTTCTAATCAACATTGATTTTTTGTGAATATGCCACTAATAGTGTGACAATGGATTTAGCTTTCATTAGAGACATACAGACCATGAAGATGACCAGACAGGATAAATAGAGATGTGGGTTTTAGGAGCAATGTTTTGGCCTCTTGGCAAAGGAAATGCATGTCACGCAGTAGTACTTTAGAGGGTCTGCAAAGGGTAGAGGGCAGATGAGTTCGGTTATGGTAGAGGAAGGGGGCCATGAAAACATTTGACTCAACTACATGCATGTGTCTAATATTCGTTACTCGCGAAGTAGGAAACACCAGATATTTTGGCCACAATCCTCAAAACTACTAGTTCCACAACTTCTAGGAAGATCTAACATATTTTTTAGCCTTAACCATCTTTGTATATATAATTAACTTGGTTCTTTTAAAAGAAGATTTGTTGACGGCATGAATATCATTTTGTTCATCCATAACTTTTTTTTTCTTGTTCTCAACTCAAATACATGAACCAAAAGTAGTAATTAGCATTTAATAAATCTTCCAAGTAGCAAGTGATTCCACAGCAGCTGGTCTATATAAAAGCCTTCCAGGGATCAACAGACTTCCATCCAACAGGCAACAGCATCAGCTGGTATAGCTAGAGATGGAGACCATCCGAGCGACAACGATGCTGCCTCCATTGCTCACAACCTTCTTCTCCATACTCCTACTCGCACAGCTGGTAATGAACTAATGATATGAACATGCTCATGTAATCTGGGTTTCTGGACAACGTTGAACAACTAATTTCACCGTGCCAATGCAAGCTCGACCGAATGATTCGATCCCTCATGTGCAGATGGCGATGGCGGCCACCGCTGCGGCGTCGGAGACGACGGCGGTGAAAGTGAGCACCACCCCGATCTTCCCGGAGATCCCACTTGGCCAAGCTCGGAAGGACTTCCAGGTTCTTCTGCGCGTCGAGGCGCCGGCGGCGCCACCTCATCGCGTCCCCATCGACGTCGTCGCCGTGCTCGACGTCAGCGGCAGCATGAACGACCCGGAGAAGCGGCCATCGAGGCTGGGCCTCCTCAAGGCCGCCGCCAAGTTCATGGTCGCCAAGCTCCACGACGGCGACCGCCTCTCCATCCTGGCGTTCAATGATCGTCCCGTCATGGAACTTAGCTCCGGCTTGCTGTACATGTCCGGCGATGGCCGGAGACATGCCACGACCGTCATCGACAAGCTCGAGGCCCGTGGCGGCACTGCCCTCTTGCCCGCCCTGGAGGAGGTCGTCAAGGTATGTGTTTTGTGATCGTGTCATATCATATTCCAGGTGAACACAAAAATTGCTTTCTGAACCTTTCATAATCGAACTGCAGATCTTGGATGGGCGGCCTGGAGATGGCCGGAATCGTCTTGGATTCATCGTCCTCCTCACCGACGGCGAGGACTCGCACTCGAAGGGGTTCTTCGGCCGCGAGAGCATCCATGGCGTTCTTCACAAGTACCCCATCCACACCATCGGCGTGGGCGCCGCGCACGATCCGGAGCCCCTTCTCTACATCGCGCAAGAATCCTACGGCACCTACTCCTTCGTCGACGATGAGCACGCCGGAAAGCTCGCCGGCGCCCTCGCGGTGTGCCTCGGCGGTCTGACCACCGTCGCCGCCCTGGACACGCGCGTCGTCCTCAAGGCCGCCGGTGAGCTCAACGGCGTGCGCATCGACCGCGTCGACTCCGGCGGGTACGCTAGCTTCGTCACCTGCGGCGGCGCATCCTGCGAGGTCGCCGTCGGCGAGCTCTACGCCGGCGAGGTCAAGCACTTCGTCGTCCACCTCCACGTCCCAGCCACGTCATCAGTGCATAACGACGGCTACTACTGCGACCACCTCGCCGCCTGTGACCGCCACCGCCGCCACCGTCACGAGCAGCATCTCCTCTCCGTCGGCTACTCCTACAGCCACCACCCGAGCTCGCCGGCGATCACCGTCGAAACCCCCGGCGTGTTCATCCAGAGGTCGCCGGAGGTAGTAGGCTCGAGCGGGCGACAAGCGCTCCTCCTCCCGTCACCGGAGGTCCTTCACCACATCGTCCGGTTCGAGCTGGTGGACGTCATCGCCGGCCTCATCCACGGCGGCGAGCTGTCGTCGTTAATGGTCAAGGACGGCGGCGAGATTCTGCAGGTGAGGTGGGAGGAGTTCAGAGCGTGCCACCAGTTCTGGGGCGGACTCGATTTGGACAACCTCGAGAATGAGGTGGACGCCATGGTGGGGAGCTTGAGGAAGGGGACGGTGGCGTTCGTGCACGCGTGGGTGTCGACCCACCAGATGCAGCGCGCCACCAGCCTCGGCTCGCCGGAGAAGGCGGTCGCCGAGTACCTCACGCCGGCGATGAGGCTGTTAATGGAGGAGGCGCTGAGGTTGCCGCCGGTGGCCGAGACGGCGGCGCCGACGGCGCCAGGAGGCATGGCCGGCGTCCAGTACTCAGGCTGCGTGGAGATGAAGATAATCGACCGGCGGCTGGAGCTTTGGTCCAAGGTGAGGCGCGACGTGCAGGAGCTCATGTTCCGGCCAGCGGCGGAGGGAATGGCGGTGGCGGCGGTGGACGGAGAGGAGCACGTGGCCGCCGTCTTCCATGGGGCGTCGCTGGAGGCCATCGACCGCGCAATGCACCGCGACATTTATCTGGTATATGCGCATTATTTATTGTTTATTTTATTTTTAATCTTGGAGAAAATGAAATAAAAATTATTGAGTGTATTTAATTGATTTATTTGCATAAATACAGGCTGCGGTGTATGCGAGCAAGCAGTGGCGATGTCACTCCGTCGCCGGCATTTGAAGGCAGATCCTTACTACTGCACAAGATGACATGGACTTGTTAACGTATCATCATAGTATAAACAATAAGCATCTGTCTCCTATGCATGATGCATTTTTCCTACTCTGCAAACTTTGATCCACACTAGTGTGTTTCTTTGTCTACCAATCTTCGAGCCCAATAAGAGGCCCAGCTATCTGTACCAAGTTTCGGCCCAAAGGAACCGGCTACCTTTCAACGTTGCAGATTTTGAAAACGATTACTGTCTGTTTAAATTTTACAGCCGTTCCACACATAAAAGGTTATGGATCGGCTTATCCTAGCAAAGGGCATAGATCGATAGATGAAGAGCCAACTAAAAAAGCAAATCATATATCACTTGAGGAAACATACAAATCATACATTGATCCCGTCAAATGACTGCATCAACTCAAAAAAAAGGAAATGTTGATTGTAGTGATGCATAGGAAATCATGACCAAACTCCCTGTACAGCATAACAATCCACGGATCGAATTACAAAGCTGCTGAGGCTGCATATTCGTGTCAATACAAGGAATATAATTTAGCAGGAACAAAATACCAAGTTCAGAGAAACGAACGCAGCTACATAAAAGCAAATGTTACAAGGTACACATACTTCTAGGTGTTTCAAATACAAAGTATTTGCTGATCTGGCAAGATTCCATGCAATAGGCACCACAGCAAACTATATCCAGCTACATAATCAGAGGATCTAATAATAACAGACTTACTGATCCTACTAGTGGAGGCATCGTTCGTAGTGATGTCATCTACTTTCAGTGTTTCAGCTGATGGAACTTAGTGCGTTTGGATCCCTTGATGCAGTTTGCTTTGCGAAGCCAAGGAAAAAAGCTGGCGTTTGGTGTCCGGGCGAGCGTCCTCAAAGCCTGTGCGGGCAAGATTTTCGCTTGCCTCCGCAGGAGAGCGATTTCGGCTTGCCTGCGCTGGCAAGGCGAGGCCCGCTCGTGTGGACGAGGCGAGGCAAGGCTAGCGCTGGAACCAAACAGGCCCTTAGTTTACTGGCAACAAAATTTGCAGTAGAATACTCATCTCCAGATCAGACCTTTTCCTGGAAACTAAAACCTGTAAAGATCAAAGCAAGAGTAAGTGACACGGGGAGGCCAAACTGCAGCAGAGCAATATTCCAGAGCTGGAGAAATATAAAGCTAAAATATGGCGCTACAGTTTAAACTTTAAACGAAGTACTCCCTTTCTTGCAAAAGCATTTGCTCTTCCGGATATATTCAGTGTTTGAAATGCAACGGAATGCCACCTTTAAATACATTGGTACAAAACTGTAAACTATTGTGTAGCAAATATTTTCCATGATAAATCGGATGATACATTTACATGACCAATCTAAACAGTTTTTAATATACTTCTATCATGAGGCAGTATGCCAATAGTTTTGGAGCAACAGCTCTAACTATTTGAACTATAAACACTACTGGCAAGAAAATCAAGATACCGCATGAGAGGCAGATAGCTCTTGATGCATTATTACAATTTACAAATGAAAAGGTGCATACCAAATTGAAAACTTAAAGTAGAAAAATGAAAATTGAATTGGATATCGGCATGTCCATTTGCATAGAACTCTAATTTCATAATTATTCAACCAAACACACATACTACAAAAGTACAAATATAGAACAATGTATATATACTACAGATTCCAATTCCATAATGTCCTGGTTAACCTAGTAATAAAAAGCTCAAACAAGGGGAAGAAATAAGATATTTCCATGTAAGATACTCATACATTAGTTTTTTTTTCTCGAAAAGGTTGTCATACACTAGTTATATACAAATTCCAAGTGAACAAAAAAGAATTATCTATAGTGCCCTTCAGAAAAGAAACATGTTGCTTTACTGCTTTATGGATAATGCTCGACCAAAAAAAAAATCTTGATTATATTTTCTGCTTTTCACTCATCAAAAAGGTTTTTCTCTATCTCTAGCTGGAATATTTACTGTTATTTTATACAAGGTAGGAGTCTCTCTATTGCAAATTAAACACTTGGGACCAAATAAATGTATTTTCCAGGTGCCCTCACAAAAATGCACTGCAGATTTTTCATTTCTAGACTTAACTTGGCACAACCAAACAGCAGGAATATAGAAAGGATGAGTGTCACTAGCTAGCTTACAAATATTAAGTTTACTCAGGAACCTCAAGACTCCAACAACCGTTTCATCAACTGTTTGACATTTGACTTCAACTCGCTTAAGGTGTGCTGAGATAGCAGATGGTAGCTCTTTTGGATTAAAGCTTCCTTTCATTTCCACATTGTGTTTAGGTTCCTGCAACAAACAATAACAATTCAACAAGATCAATTAACAAGCTAGTCACTAGCACAGTTACTTGTTAAGAAGTTGTATACCTTGGAAAATAGAAGGGAAAGCTCCTCTAAAACTGGTGCATTTTGAAGAATACATGCTAGCGCGCATACATCAGGCACACACCAATGTTCATCAAGTACAAATTTCTTCAACAGCTTAAAAGTAGGGCACCATTTCAAATCCCTTCTGAAAGTATGCTGAACAGGTTGCAACCAGGTAGATAAATACATCATTTTGATAATCTGACATTTCAAACAACATGAGCCTCAACATTGTGATTTGAAGTGCATGCATACCGTTTGAGTACGAGCTATCAAGCACAGATTCTTTGCTTGTGATAAACCTTGTAGAAGCACACAGGAACTTTCATATGGAGTACAATATTGGCAGGTCTCATCACAATGATGTCCACAGTCATCAAGGCAACTGTCATCACAAAAACAGCCAAGATCAACAACCGCGTCAACTAACAGCGGCATTGTGTCGAGCACAGGAGTCATGCCAGAAAAGACTTGTAGCTGCAGCGAAACGAGGCTTGGAGCATGAATAATAGTGCGGGAACTATCATTGAAATTACATTCAAAAATCTTTAGATGCTTTAGAGGCTGGGATGAGATCTTGTGGACATTCCAGAAGCTGCTCTCAGCAATCTGGACATCCCGCAACGAGGGGCATCTCATGAAGTTGAGGGATTGTTTGCTGAACACTACGTTTCGAAGCTCTAACATGGTCAGATGCCGGGAGACTAGGGGCGGACAATTGGCCCGAAACGTTGCAGAGGATGGCCGATGGAAGTAGAGACGGAGCACCCGGACTTGGCACATCAGGGCATGCCGGATCCAGAGGTTCATGCGGGGCACATCTGCATCGCACACGATGCGGAACTCGCATTCCTCGAGAGGCGAGGTCCCGCGTAGGAGGAACAGGTGGTCCACGAACTCCCGGACCTCTTCCAACTTCACCGCCGCCTTGCCGTCGGCGCCGACGATGCGCAGGCCCGTGGTGTACTTCCAGAGGTCGACCCAGCGCCTGGCTAGCACGCAGGTCCGCGTGGCCTGCTGCGCCGGCAGCAAAGACAAGATCCGGTGCAGGAGCGCATCCGGAAGGGCGCTGATGCGATCAATCGCGGCTTCCCTCGCCCAGCTCGCTTCCCCCGGAGCCATTCTGAAATCCGATCCAGATTGGAGGAAAATGTGGAGAGATTTGGGGAAGGGGCGGATGGGATTAGGGTTCCATGGTGACTGCGGTGCCGAGAGATTGGGATTTGGGCGGCGGCGGCGGTGGAGAGGGGCGAAAGCAGGGTGCTTGCTGCTCCGCCTGCGTTGGGGGAGGATGGGGGCAATTTTGGCAACGAATTTATTTTCCTCTGAAAGTGAAAATACTATTTTATGATAAGTTTGTTTTACTTTTGTACTGTATGTTATCCACATTGCACCAATTTATTTCAATCATTTTTGTTTCAAAATTTTAAAAACAAACGTTTAGTTCATTTGAAATTGTAGCCTCAAGTATATAAACCCAAATTTGTAGTCGAAATAGAATTCTTTGGCCAAAATTTTCTTTTGGAAAAAAAGCCTTCTCACTTTTTTTTATCAAAGTTTAGATTTCCATAAATTCTATTAGAAAATTGGATTGGTAATCTGAAACTTAATATATATATCGTTTTAGTTTGAATAAAAAAATATATGTGTTTTTAACAAACAGTGTATAAATAAGTGACCCATCACAAGAGATAAGAGATAAGGCTACAACACTAGTTCATTACTCAGCCTAATCCAGCTCTGCATCCGGAAGCAGTGAGGGGTCAACCGGTTACCTATATTATCAAGGCGAATATATATTGTTAATTATATCTTAATCATTTTGGAAAAACATTGATATTATTCGGCTCTTGTTTGGCAGGTCTTGTTGGGCTGGTTCTCCACCGGCTTATGCTAAAGCCCTACCAAACGGGTTAAAAAACAGTTGAACCTTGAAGCTAGCAAAAAGTCATTTTTCGGCTTACACAAACATGTGTGAAAAAAAGTGGTTTATCTATGGCTTCACTCTAAACAAAGTTAGATTTTTTACCATGTCAAGTTGTTTTACCAACTGTTTTCTCAAAATGCAAGCTAAAGTTAGAAAAAGACACTTCACTATTGAATCACACCTATTTTACAAGAGCTAGAGTCGTGCCAAACGAATCCTAAATATAAGTTACTCAGCTACTTAAGATCCATCCCACTCACTCGCATCTAGCGAGCCATGCCCTATCGGAGTTTTGCACTGGCAATCCACAAGGGGTTAGCCCAAGTGGTAGATTTAGGCGGGGGAGCATGGAATCAAGAGCATGATGGTGACATAGAGAGACACAAGGTTTATACAGCTTCGGACCGCCGGAGCGTATACCCTACGTCCTATGCTGGTGGTGTTGTATGTATTACGATGGATGGGGTTACAAGCACGGATGCTAAGGGCTTGAGGCTAAAACCTATGAGATTGCGGGATGATTGAATGAGCTAAGGGATCATCCTAGACCACCTATATAGTCCGGCATCCTAGGGCTTACAAGTCAGTTTGATCTAATCCTAGTCAGGTACAACGAAGCCGATCTTCTGAGATCTTCGGGATATCTCGACGTCGGTTGACCAGAGTCTTGAGTTATCCACCATCTTTTACTTGGCCAGCACGGCATCAATCAACGCTCCCGGGTCTTCGTCGGAAGTGGGCCTCGGTGGGTACACCCTCAGCCTACTTGTCAGAGATGGGCCTAAGGCCAGCTTGCCAGAGTGAGTTGTACTGCCCTAGGGTATCCATATCTGTCATGTCCGGCAAAAACTTACTCAAATATGTTTCTAGGGACAGGCTCAGGTCCGAGGGGGCAACCCAACTACCTGTAAATATATGTTAATTTAATGGTTGTATGCATCTTCACCCCTGCGTGGGTGCAGAGCCTCGATATACTTCTTTATTTATCGGCGATGTATAGTTCAGCAAGTAGTTTCGTTGCTACAGTAAATTTGAATGTTTAGATATGAATTAGGAGTATTTGAAGGGACCGTGACACCCTAAGAGGGGGGTGAATTAGGTATCTCTAAAAACTAAGGCTCTAATGGCACATATGATAACCTATATCAATTTCTATCTAAATGTGCTCTAGGTTTTCTTTTTGTGTTGCTGTCTCTATGAAAGGTAAATGCGGAAAGTAATGCAAGTATGAAACACGGAAGGTAAAGGGTAGAGAAGAGCAAACTCTCGGCACGACGATTATTACCAAGGTATCGGAAAGCTCACGAGCTTTCCACTAATCCTCGTTGTTGGAGCCCCTCTCAAAGGGAATGCATGCGCAAGGGCATAAATTCCCCGGTCAAGTAACTCCATGGGTGACCACGATACTTCTCCACGCACAAGTGGGTCTCCTCTCGTCCCACACCGGATGCTCTTCGCCGCCTTCACTTGGTAGAGCTTCGGCCAAAATGCCAAGGGCCTCTCCTCCCTTGCACAAGCACCGGTGGCCTCTTCACAAACTCGGTCGGAGGGTCTCGCAAGACTACAAGCCCCGGATTTACAACACTTGGTGCGTGCAAGCACCGATAAGCAAAGAGATATGCAAACCTCGCTAAACTCTAGGCTAAATACCTAAGAGATGCGCTAAAGGGTCTAGACTAGCACTAAGCACTTGACTCATCACCTAGATCTTCTATTTAGCACTTTGGTGGATTGAGCACTCAAGAATATGTAGAATACTTGCCAATATCTTCACTGAGCTCAAGCACTCTTCAAATGGCCGAGGCAACCCATATTTATAGCCCCAAGCAAAGGAGCTAGCCGTTGCAAGCCGGTGCAACCTTTCTGCATACCACCGACTGATTCTGTGGGTGCAGGAGGGGTACCATCGAATGAGTCGGTGGTGCCCCCTCAGCTAGCCATTGAACTAGCTATTGATCCACTGTGTCACTGACATGTGGGGCTGGTCCAACCACCGATTGATTTGGTGCCCGTTGCTCCTTCACCACCGAATGAGTCGGTGCTCACCAGAACTGAACATCTCTTTCTAGGCTGAATGACCGTCTGATTCGGTGCTACCCACCGAATGAATCGGTGCTCCTCCGAATCTACACAGTACTGAACTGGTATTTCTTGGCATATTGACCGATTGGTTTGGTGCCCCTTGATGACACCACCGAATGAGTCGGTGGTCCTTCTGACTGGGCTTCACAGGCTACTGTTCCCGCCACCACCGACTGATTCGGTGGGCTACTGCACAGAGCACCGAATGAGTCGGTGCCTCTGCGTTTCCTGCTGTCTTCTTTGCTTTTTTTTGCAAGTTTTTTCTTCTATCTTTATTGTCATCTTTTGGATGTCCTTGGATATGACTAAGGACACTTTTCTACGTGTATTGGATGGCTTCAATTTGGATAACCAACATTTGGATATTGATTATATAAGCATTTGGATAAGCTTCCAAATTATCCTTGGGACCTAGAAATATCTACAAATATCATCTATACAATTTTTTAGTCTCATTGGTTACATTGTCAATCAATCGCCAAATTCACAAACTATGGCCTAGGGCCATTATTAAACACGAATAATCGACCAAATCCTATAACCCCAAATAAGTTTGCGAGACTAATCTATTGAGCCTAATTAGGCCATGACCAGACAATATTGTGCTACTGTAAACAACCTCAAATTAGTTTTGCGCCATCCGTGTAATTAGTTTTATATTTAGATCATTGTTAATTCTCGTAATCTTAGGTTTACAATTGCTAGTAGTTTCTGCAACTAAACAAGCTCAGGGTTTTTGAAACTGTGACATTATATTCCTCTGCATGAATTCTCACATTCACGGTGAAGGAAACGATCTGATTTTTGTTGCAACAGTGAAAGAGGAAAGTCCCAGCTGATATGTTCTATAATAATGGCATACTCCTGTAATATTAAGCCCTTGCCTAGTCTTGTACACAGGAAACTAAAAGCCCATCGATCATACGAAAGAGTTGTACACGAATTGGACTCAAAATATATATGATTAGGAAAATTGAGGCCTCATATAACGTGATGGCTTGTCATCGTTGTTCTACGTCGGTGATCATATAACGCCAGCGTGCGTGCTCGATCGTCTTCGTCTATCCACGCGCTCACGTTCTAATGGACACCGATGCCAGCAGTCCGCTACACAAGGTCATCGACGCCCGCCAATGGGACGCCCTGTGCTTCCTCGGCCGCCTCATGGCCGTCGTCCACGCCGCCTTCATCGACGCCGGCTTCGTCCTCGTCTCGGCCTCCTCCGAGAAGCTTCACTCACCATGGTTGCTCCCGAGATCTGCGGCCGCACCCACGCCGATCCCGTCGCTCCGCTACACCGTCACGGAGCTCGTCCACCAGCGGCCTACCGCCCATGGAGCCTTCGCCTCCGCCGCCGTCGCGCGGCTGCTCGTGCTGGGAGACCTTGTCTTCCTCTCCAGCTACCTCGAGAGCTCCGTCGAGCGATGGCCACGCCAGCACGGGCGCTCCATGGACGCGCGCGCCATCGCGCCGCTGCTGCTTACCGGCGGGCTTGACGACGCGGCGCGCGCGCTGGAGAGCGACGCCGCAGGAATCAAGCCTCCACCGCGACCACACCAGACGTCGTAGCTTCCCGCAGTTCATGTCCCTCCCCGACGACCTGATCGCCGCCGTCCTGTCCCGGCTCACCGGCGGCGGCGACCACCTCGCCGTCGTGGAGTGCACGTGCTCCAAGCTACGTCGCCTCGTCGCCGACCGCGACGGCGGGCTGTGGAGGACGATGTACGTTAACAAAGTCCGGCGCGTGTCCGAGGCGGTGGTGCGAGGCCGGGGAGAGATGGGCGACAGCCACCTCTACATTGATCGAGCCAACCGTCTCGCCGTGGAGTTGCGCGAGCTCGGTCACCGGACCTCGACGTCGACGTCGCCGGCGACGAGCTGGAAAGTCAAGTACATGAGCTACGTGTCAGCGGCCAGGTCGGTGATACCGTCGGCGTGGGGTACCTGGCCGATGATAGTGTCGTCGACGCGTTTCTGGCTGAGGTTCTGATTCTCGTGTCGGTTGGAGCCGACGTGGTTGGCTCACCGGAGATGGGAAGGACGACGAGAGTTGGATCGCCGGAGATGGCTAGAGCGACAGCTGGTCGAGCTGGTTTCCGCCGTTCATCCTCCTCCGACGTCGACCCGGCGGCAGAACTACTGCAGACTCGACGCTCGGTATGACCGTTCGCTGCGAAAGGATCCATTGGAGCCGCTAATGAGACGGTTGCTCGTCGCCAAGAGCGACATGAAGGTGTTGGCTGGGGATGGCCGCAGCAGCAACAAGGTCGCCGTGCAAGGGCGCGGTCTATTCTTCGACTTCCAGGTATCGGTGGATGCATAGGTAGACTTTTCTTGACTTAGATGTTGACGGCGACTCTCCGTGTTTGTTTATTTCTTTTCTCACGAAAAGAATTCTGTCATTGTAAAATACTCGACATGGAATAAGTTGGTAAATCATTGCATGCACCGTCCAAATTGTTATATTGACATGTGTTTTTGGCCATGACGGATGGCAAAGACATGATATATTTGCACCGAAACAAAAAAAACTGACTATAACGTGGCCACTGACGCTATATTTATCCAAGACAATAACCGATATTTTTAAATTCTAAAAAGTATATTCAAATTATAAAATAAACAATATCTTGTTTTCTCCATACAAAATTAGTTTCTTCTAATTTTGACATAACAAACAATTTCTATGGAACATTATAAGCTTAATTTATGCTATTTATGTCGTTTAAGTTTACATAAATAAATTTTTCTTTAAGTTCAACTATAGTTTTGGACCTCATAATGCTATGTAAATGTATGAATATTCAGCTGTGTGTAGATTTTTATGAAGCATTTGATGTTTTATTAATCTTAAAAAAGTAATTCCCTTGTAGGAAGATGAATAAATAACTATGGTATGGTGATAAAATTATAATAAAATACCTAAATGTAAAATTATAAAGATATGATGGAAATCAGAATTATTTTTTGTCAAGTTATCAAATACGTGCAAGCCAAATACATCGTCATTGTAACATTTGTACGGTATATGCACCAATTTGTCAAGTTATATTGCACTAACATAAGCATTTTACAAATTGTTGAACCAATCTACGTCCACGTTAGAAGTTGTTGTATCATAGGTGCAATTTACTCTAAAAATAACTACATAATATAAATTATATATTAAATAGATGATGATTAATTCAACATTTTTATTTTTACTTTTTATAAAATATAGTCAAGTGTAGTCTACTATCGAACATCTCGTTGTAACGATCATAATGGTGTAATCGGTTCACAGTTTGGATGTTCGGTTTGTAAGCTATGGATTTTTTAAACACGAGTTGCAACTTGCCAACGGGTTGGTGGGACCCGTTCCCTCGAGTTGGACCTGATTCGTAGGAACAATCCGTGAAAAGCTCGTTATCGCCGTTTGCACTTTTGCGTTGAACTGCCAAACCGATTCTCCGTTCATTTTTTTTTTTTTGGAAAAAAGCTATTTTCACATGTGCTTGTTCAGCACCTTTCGACCATAAGCTGAATCAGAAGCGGGATGCATAATCCCTGCCAAACAGGACCTAATAGTAATAATCCATCGACGGTACGAAAGAGTTGTACACGAACTGGACCCGAAAAAAGGCATGGAAGAATCGATCGATCGAGACAATATATATAACGTGACCGCTGCAATTCCTTTTGTCAGTGTTTTACGTTGGACGAACCTCTATCGACGTGACCACGTCCTCTCGTTCCAATGAGCACCGATGCCAGCAGTCCGCTACACAAGGTCATCGACGCCCACCAATGGAACGCCCAAGGCATCCTCGGCCGCCCCTTGGCCATCACCCACGCCGCCTTCCCCGACGCCGGCTTCGTGCTGGCCTCCTCGGAGAAGCTCCGGTCACCACCACCACCACCGCCATGGATCGCGGGATCCTCTCGCTCACTCGCGGCGATCCCGTCCCTCCGGTACATGTTGGTGCCCCAGCAGCGGCCTACCACCTCCCACACTACGGGAGAACGGTAGTTTGCCGTGTGTTAGAATCTTTGCCGTGTGCTGAACATCGGGCACACGGCAACAAGCATCATTGCCATGCGCAACCTGATAAGCACACGGTAAAGACTAAACACACGGTAAAAAGCACCATTGCCGTGTGCCCAAACCACGACACACGACAAATACAAACTTTGCAGTGTGCTGAAATGGAGACACACGGCAAACAATGGCCACGTGAGCCACCCACGGACGGCCGCCAACGTCCGTTACGCTTTACCGTGTGGCTAACGGCAGGACACGGCAAAGTGGATACTTTGCCGTGTGCTCAGAGCGCGGCACACGGCAAACTATATGACAGGTGGGTCCAGAGAACGGATGGCCGTGCCCTGGCGTCATCTTTTCCGTGTGCGGCAGCTTGGCACACGGCAAAGAAAGGAAAAAAATCATGGATTTTACCATCCAAACTTTTTGTCCACACCTTGTACATTGCTGGTAATGTCTAGGTTTAGTTCAATATTTTTTGCGCTTGGTTTTCTATTTTTAACAATTTTGTCGTGTTCGAAGGATTTTTTCCGTATAATTTAATTTTGACTTGTTGGTCCATGAAATAATACATTAAAAATCTATGGAAAAATGTTATTCATGATATTGAGGACAGAATATGGCCTCATGCAGTAGTTCAAATGAAATTTCAGGATCGTGTTCTTGAAACATTGCCACTAACATGGCAATTAATAGTGTGTAAATTCTATAAAATTCAAACGGTGTCTATAATTCATGATACTTGTACATATCTCATGCTATCAGGTGTGGAGTCCATGATAAAAAGTTGAGTAGGTTTTGGATGTTTTGTCATGTGCGATGCTTCTAAATTGAAGCTTCCCTGTAGAAGATGCATAGAGATGAGAAAGGATTTGGTTAGGTTTGTAGGTGCACAAATATTGGAATTTTTGTTTGCATTTATAACTTTTTTATGCAAGTAACAGACAACACATATTGCTTCATGTTATTTTTTTGCATTTTCCGTAATTGTCTGATAATTTTAATGTATTAACTTTAATTGTTCCATGAATTGTAGATTTAATGTTTACCGTGTGCCCTGGTTAGGGCACACGGCAAAGCCACTCTCTCTCGCTGCGAAGTGGGGTCGTCACAACTTTGCCGTGTGCCGCAGATCTGCAGCACACGGCAAACCCCCACTTTCCACATACACACAGGATAATTATAGTACTCAACGAAATCTACAAATTTGTAGATCAAAATTGTTTCATTTGGAGCCACCTTTGTATTCAAATAATCGATACTAGTTACAAATTTAAAATTAAATTTAGATCTGAAACTTGAGTGGATTATACTACAACGTAGCACATCTCGTCGAGGGCTACAATTTGCAGATAAAGTTCATCTCCATCCAAGTTCATATGAATTAGTTATGATTTTTGAAATGTGCTGTCCGGATAGCCAACATTCCGCTGTTTGTCGTGTGCTGCAGATCTGGGCACACGGCGAACTCCCCTGTTTGTCGTGTGCCACAGATCTGCAGCACACGGCAAACCCCCACTTTCCACATACACACGCAGCCCACGGCCGCCACCCACACACACCTCACAACACACACCGTGGGTATAGAGGAACCACCGGAGCCAACCGCAAAGGCCTATTATGACATGTTGTCTTCGGCACAGAAACCATTGCACAATCATACCCGTGTTTCTCAACTAGATGCTATCGGCCGCCTAATGGCCCTAAAGTTTCAGCTTTGCATTAGTCGAGAAGGCTTTGATAATATGCTGGCCGTTGTTGGTAGCCTGCTTCTAGAAGCGCATATTTTGCCGAAGAACCTATATGAGTCACAGAGACTCCTCAAAGCACTCAAGATGCCCTATGAGCAGATACATGCCTGTCCAAAAGGATGGATCTTGTTTAGAAAAGAACACGCTGATGCTAAGTATTGTCCAAAATGTGGGTCATCTAGGTACCTGGAGGTAGACTCTAGTGATGGTCAGAAAAAGCATAGCGAGATCGCCATGAAAATCCTACACTACCTTCCGTGTGTACTAGGATCCAACGGTTGTACATGACCCAGGAATCGGCGAAACAGATGACTTGGCACGAAAATGGCAAACGATACCGTCCGGACAACATGGTACATCCGGCCGATGCTGATGCATGGAAATATTTCGACGGACGGCATATGAGAAAGCTAAAGAGGCTTGTAATGTACGTGTTGCGTTGGCGACAGATGGGTTCCAGACTTATGGAATCGGGTCTTCCCCATATAGTTGTTGGCCAGTCTTTGTTACCCCTTCAATCTCCCTCCCGAAGTGGTGTTTCAACGACAGAACATATTCTTGTCACTGATAATTCCTGAATACCCAGGGGATAATACGAGTGTGTTCATGGAGCCCCTGATTGATGAACTGCTTCATGCTTGGAATGAAGGGGTATTGACATACGATCGATCTACAAAGAGAAACTTCATAATGCATGTGTGGTATCAGTACTCCCTGCATGACCATCCAGCGTATGGGATATTTTGTGGCTGGTGTGTCCATGGGAAGTTCCCATGCCCAGTATGTAAGGGTACGGTCAAGTTCTTCTGGTTGGGGAAGGGTGGAAAGTATTGTTCGTTTGACAAGCACCGGCAATTTCTCCCTGCTGATCATCCATTCAGACGAGACATCAAGAACTTTACACAAGGTGTCATGGTCTTGGACCCTCCACCAGAGATGCTGACACCTGCCGCTGTTCGTGAGCAATTAAACTCGCTCGTACCAAAGGCTGATGGTTTTGGTTTTGTAGGATATGGTGAGGAACATGCCTAGACTCAAAATTCGGGCTTGTGGAGGCTCCCCTACATGGATGATATTCTCCTTCCACATAATCTTGATATGATGCATACTGAAAAAATTGGTCTGAGGCAATCTGGGGTATAGTGATGGACATTCCAGATAAGACAAAGGACAATGTTAAGGCTAGAGTGGATCAAGCTATGTTATGCAATAGACCAAAGTTGAACATTGCGCCTCCAAAAGAAGGCAAGAGATGGAAAAAACCGCCAGCTGATTTTGTTCTGAAGAGGAACGAAAGGAGGGAAGTGCTAAAATGGTTCGAAACTTTAATGTTCCCTGATGGGTATGCAGCGAACCTAAGGAGACGTGTGAACATAGAGACTATGCGAATCAATGGTCTCAAAAGTCAAGACTACCACATATTGATTGAGCGGCTTCTTTTGGTGTTTGTTCGAGGGTTTCCCCCTGACCGTGTTTGGCGAGTGTTGGCAGAGTTAAGAAATTTCTTCCGCATCCTTTGTGCGAAGGAGTTATCTCGGAGTGTGCTTGTTGAAATGGATAAAATGGCTCCTATGTTGCTTTGTAAGTTGGAGTAGATCTTTCCACCAGGTTTTTTTAACCCGATGCAGGACATGCTTGTGCACCTCCCGCACGAGGCACTCATGTGGGGGCCTGTGCATTGTCGTTGGTGCTATGCAGTTGAGAGACAACAAAAGGTTCTTCGAACCAAATGTAAAAACAAGTGCAAAATTGAGGCTTCCATAGCAGAGGCTCATTGCAGTGAGGAGGTGTCGAACTTCACAACAAAATACTATGCCGACACCCTTCCTAGCATGCTTAATCCACCTTCTCGTTATAATGCCAACGAAAATGAATCGAGCCTCAGCCTCTTTGGAGGGCAACTTGGAACTGCAAGTGGTGCAACGCCAAAGAAATTGCAACATGCAGAGTTACGCACTATTATGATGTATGTGTTGACCAACCTTGAAGAAGTACAACCATATATTGAGTAAGTTCTAAACAAACTAGTTTTCGATTACTTTCTAGCTTATGTTCACTATTCTGAATGTAACCCCCTCAACCTTAATTTTGTGTAGACAATTTACTCAACAATTCTAGCGGAGAAATAACCCACCGACCCCGCAACAACTTGATACCCTTCTTAAAAATGGTGCGAGACCTGGATCACCTGATTTCATTTCTTGGTTCAAACAAATGGGCCAGAATGATTCTTCCAACATGACTCCCGAGTTGAGACAGGTGGCCAATGGTGCCTCGCTTAGGGTTATGTCATACTCTGCCTATGACGTGAATGGATATTGCTTTCACACAAAGAAGTATGATCTTGGTCGCCCCAATCGGAGAACCACAAATTATGGAGTTTGTACGACGGGTACCTCCTTAGTTGAGTATTATGGAATTATTGAAGAAATATACGAACTCAACTTTCATGGGTTAGTACCTCTGAAGCCCGTCTTATTCATATGCCAATGCCATTGGTTCAATCCTGCAAAAGTCCGACGAACCCCTGATCTTGGACTAGTTGAAATTCGACGGTCATCCACATATCCAGGAGACGATGTCTATATTGTGGCTCAGCAAGCCACACAAGTTTATTATCTCTCATACCCATGCAAAACTGACAAACGTCTTCAAGGTTGGGACGTTGTGTACAAGGTATCGCCACACAGCAGGCTACCTGTCCCCAACAATGATGATTATAATATAGACCCAAACACATATGACGGAGAGTTCTTTCAAGAAGATGGGCTACCAGGGTGTTTTGAGATAGACTTGACTGGAGCCATTGCAATGGAAGTCGATGACGATGAAATAGTTCATGATGAGGACATTGGAGATGTGGTTGTTAATGCGAAAGACTTACAATTACTTGAAAAATTACAATTAGGAATTGATGAAGATGAGAATCCTCCATCGGAGGAGGTGCCTAATTTTGATCTTGAAATGCGGGATAGTGATGATGAGACTTATGATCCAGCGAATCCTGATGTAGACGACTATTTCTAATACATGTATGATCTGTACTTCTGCTTATGTCTCTAATTATGTTTTGAATTATTATTTCTAATTATTTTCTAATCCGGTTTCATGTTTTAATTGCAGGTGATTGAACAACGATGGTGGGTCACGGGGTGGTGCGAGCCTGTCAGTCTGCTTATAGAAGGATATGGAGAAGTCCTGGTTTAGCTGAGGGGTCCGTATCAAGAGGCTCCATAGGCATGGGTCGAGGGAAGGGTGGCCCCAAGCATGAAGGGAATGGCGGCGGCAAGGGTCGAGGGAAGGGTGGCTCTAAGACTCGAGCTGTACCTACCCCTGCGCCGGAGGAGGAGGAGGACGAGGAGTGGCAGGAGGAGGAGGAGGAGGAGGAGGAGGAGGGGGAGGAAGGTATGCCACCTATTCCTTGGCTGCGAGGTCCCTCGCGACTCCCGGACGGGCCCAAACCTCTTGCCGGACGCCCTGGGATACGACCCGTCAGGCCAAGGGGGTGGGTAGTAGTCACGCCAGGTACTGCTCACAGACGCAAGCCCAAAAACATATTGGGTCTCCTAGTTCGTGAGCACTTCCCAGGCATAGTCACTTCGGACAGAAAGACCGAGCCAGCCTGGACATGGCGGCACTACAAAGCTGCGGGCGATACTCGTGACCGAAGACTCGTACTCTTTCCCAATGTGGCAGAGCGGGTGGTGGCTGAGTTGTGGGTAAGTCTTTGTCGCACTACATTGCTCAATACATTGCATTCATTAAACATATTTCTAATAATTACTGGAAACTATGTGTTTATATGCAACATTACATCACGTGTGAACCCGGGCAAGAGGAGGAGGCACACATGTTGGCGCACGCTGGATGTAAAAAGCTGGTGAAGGACATGCATCATGAGGCACAAATTCAGTGTGTCATCAACTACTCTGCTATCCACCTTCGTAAGCCGATGAAAAAAAAATGAAGCGAGGAGATATAAGTTGACCAAGGAGCAATACTTAGAAGTAAGTGTAAATTTACTCTGAGATTAACTACATTGTTTACCTTGATATTCCAACATGTTAGTCACTTTGATCATAAGTAGGTGCCTGCATGGTGGTGCCGTGAGGACTTGCAGTGCTGGCAGGCCATTGTTAACAAGTGGTTCACAGCCGAGTGGTTGGCTTTGCATGAAGCTGGTCGCGCACGACGTCTGCTGATGCCGGCTCCAGCACACCATCAAGACAGCCTAAGCAATGAGGAGTTTAGGGCTAGATGGGCATGTAAATTCATTTCTTGATTCTAACCATCAATTATGGTCAATTATGCAATATTACTGTTTAACTTGGTGTTTTTTGGCAGTCCCAAACACATGGAGGCGCTGAATGTCCCGAGTTTGTGGGATGGGCTTTTGCCCGCAAGGGCAAGGCGTCTGAGGTCACCAACAACGCAAATGACCCCCCTCGGTGTATAGCAACCCTGCCTCCTACAGCCGTATCAGTGCATACACAAAGGGGGGAAGGGAGAGATATGGGCCAGAGTGGGACCCGGCGGCTGTGCCTCTTGATGGCGAGGTCATCATGAGAGTTGGACGAGGCAAGAAGCATGGACGGTTCTACATAGGTGACGGCATTGTAGACACGACCAGTACTCGGACCCTCTCTCAGATTCGGGCAAGTGACACGGGCAACACTAGACCTGCCATACGGCCACGTCAAAGCATTGCAGATCTACGAGTGCAGCAACTACAGGTTACTTCTGATTTATTCATCGGTCATTCAATTTCTAGGTATACTTTGCTTTGCATTGTAACATTGGGACGTGAATTGTAGGAGCAAATGAAAGTGCAACAGGCAGCACATGAGGCGGAGATGGCGGCAACTCGGGAGCAGATGGAGAAGCAGGCGGCCGAGATGGCGAACCTGTATGGTATCGTTCGAGGACTTAGTGTTTACCTTCAACAACCAGTGCCAGTGATGTTGTACCCTCCGACTGCGCCTCCGCACACTCCTCAGGTGAGCCTCCGCACAATCTGGTAGAATCATTCTAAGTATCAGAGACTTAGATAAACTGCTTAACTTTCAATGACTTAGAGACTTAAATCATAAGTTAAAGAACTTAATTACTGTATGATATGCTAATATATTCTATTTTCTATAGAATCAATCGGCCGCCGCATCAAAAACGCTAGACCAGTCGCCGGCCATGTCACCGACATTCCCACCACAACAATTGTTCGCACCTCCCAACACACCAGCGCCGCCCTTCGCACCACAGCTGGACCCACCGCCATCCGACCCTGCTTCGTGAGCATTTGAACTTGCAAACATGTGTATTTGTGGTGTTCGAGACTTATGGACGTTCTAAAAATTGTGAACTTGTCGATCGTCATTGTGAACTCGTGGATTATTGTTGTGAACATGTGATTGTATGTATATATTCTGTGCTTGCGATGTTGGTTATGAAATTATATTTATATCTGTGATTTTTTTCCTTGAGAGGGGTTTCTTATACGCGAAAAACAATAAAAACAACAAAAATATGAGCCATTTGCCGTGTGTCTTGGATAGGGCACACGGCAAAGTAGTCGTATCTAGCTACTGGATGGTCACTTTGCCGTGTGTCATGACCAGGGCACACGGCAAAGAATGGTCACTTTGCCGTGTGTCCTAGCCAAAACACACGGCAAAGTGACCATTCTTTGCCGTGTGCCCTGGTCAGGACACACGGCAAAGAGTCTACGCAGCGGGCCCACAGGGCAGAGCCGACGCTGTCTGGATGGGTGGCGCTGTCTGTTGCTTTAGTTCGCCGTGTGCAGGTATTTAGCTCACGGCAAATCTTTTGCCGTGTGCCCGTGTTATGGCACACGGCAAACAAGGCCTTTGCCGTCTAACCCTTTCACTGTCAAACGTTTGCCGTGTGCTTCCGACGGCAAAAACATTGCCGTGTGTTTTCCAGATTTTGCCGTGAGGAGGCATCGTCACCGTCGTGCGGCTGATCTTGTGTGGAGACCACATCGTCTTCGCCGTGGTGCATGACTACCTTGGCAGCGACGGGCGTCTGGCGGTGGTCACGCAGCCGCTTGCGCGCCACCGCCCCGGTGTTGTTCTCCGGCGGCCTTGATGACGTGGCGCGCGCTCTGGAGCGCGACGACGCGGGAGTCCAGCTGTGGGAGGACGTGCTGCTTAGTCGTCGTTGTCCTCGCCGGTGCCACAGGGACGATGACCGCGCCAGCCGACGACGACCAAGCACGACGTTCCCGCAGTTCATGTCGCTCCCGGACGACCTGATCGCCACCGTGCTGGCGAGGCTCGGCGGCGGCGGCGAGCACCTCGCCGTCGTGGAGTGCACGTGCACCAAGCTGAGGCGCCTCGTCGCGGACCGTGACGGCAAGCTGTGGAGGAAGATGTACGTTAACAAAGTCAGGCGCGTGTCGGCGGCGGTGGTGCGAGGTCGATGTGAGGCCGGCGGCGACGGCGAGGTCCACGTTGAGAGAGCCAGCCGTCTCGCCGTGGAGTTGCGCGAGCTGGGTTACCGCGGTGAGCTGGAAAGTTAAGTACATGAGCTACGTGTCGGCTGCGAGGACGATGATACCGTCGGATTTCTGGATGAGGTTTTGGTTCTCGTATCGGTTGGAGCCGACGTGGTTGGCTCACCGGAGTTGGGGACGACGACAGCAACTGTTGCAGCACGGATAGGCGGCGCCTGCAGATCACCTACGTGTTCATCTCCGACCTCAAGTATCGCTCCCCGGATTTCTCGAGGTGCCCGGCGTTAGAGCAGCTGGACATGATGTGTTGCAGGGTCCATGTCGACAGGATCTTGTCGCCGTCGTTGAGGCATCTGAGCATCACCGGATGCGACTTCCACCCGAGTACCCGGTGCCGCATCTCGGCTCCGAGACTCGCTTCGTTGCAACTGGTTGTCTCGTCTGGCAGGGCTCCGTTCTTGGTCGAGATGCCGTTGTTGGTAACTGCGAATGTTCGGTTTTCAGGATTGTGACTGTGATGATATATGTGACAACAACCGTTACTATGGGGACTGTGGTGATGGTGACTGTCGTGGCTTCTGTGGGAGTAGAGGTGATGGAAGCAGCGTTCTTCTTCACGGCCTCTCAAGCGCCACAGACTTAGAGTTGACGAGTTACCGTAATGTGGTATGCAACACTTTCTGCTTATTTTGCATTTTGGTTTGCTGTTTACCTTTATACATAATGGTGCTGTTAATCACACAGTAGTACGTAGTAACCCAAATCAATACAAGATCTTTATGATTAGTAACTAGTTCTCACCAGGTATATCATGCCGTTACATAATAATGTCACCGCATACCCAGATGTTGGTTTATTAAATGTTTTTTGATACAGTAAATATCATCGTTGTTGATGGGATGGTGTAAGAACTTCACAACTGACCTTCTATCACCGTTGGACAGCACAATGGTGTTATATTTTTTTTAGACATCTATTTGTTCTACACTTTATATAATACAATGTGAGCTAAGAAATCTCAGTCTTGTATGTATTTATGTCGCTTATTGGTAACCTCTGTTGCCCTGCAAATCCAATTCTCAGTAAGTACATTGCTGTGTTCGGTCCAGTTTATTTTCAGAAAGGATTTCAAGTTCTGCACTACATTTAGCAATCTAAAGACATTGCTGCTCAACGGGTGGTGTCTGAAACCAGAGTTTGGCGCTCTAGATTACTTTCTGCGTAACTCACCAGTAATGGGGAAGCTCACCATTGCTTGCTTAAAGAAATTCTATTATACTTGTGCACTTCCTCTATTATACTTGTGCACTTTCCCAAAGGCATCCTGGATGCCATCGATAGGCGACGGCAAGCGTTCCTCTGGACTGGCGATGAGACTTGCTCTGGTGCGCGTTGTCTCATTGCTTGGGATAAAGCATGCCTGTCCAAACTAGAAGGAGGGATTGGGATTAAAGACTTAGCCACTCAAAACCACTGCCTTCTCTTGAAATTCATCCACAAACTTCACTCTGGCGCCTCCCTTCCCTGGAGGGATTGACTTCTGCAAGACATTGAGTGTGACATTGGGGATGGACTCCCTGACGATTCGTTCCTCCGTCATCTTCTTGCTGCCGAACTTCAACGCTATCGAGCCCTCACCCGCGTCCGCGTCAACGATGGTGCTGCCACCTCGTTTTGGTTTGACGTCTGGCTTCCCGTCGGGCCGATCTGCTTTAGGTTCCATGCTCTTTACAGCCACGTCATTCGCCCTCACTACTCTGTTCGTTCTGCCTTGACTCCCTCTTTCAACTTGCGGCTTCGACCACGGCTAACTAATGCTGCTGCTCGTGACCTCTCTGAGCTAAGAGATCTTGTGAGCAGCGTCCTGTTGAATGCTGAGACGGATGAACGGGTTGTTGTCTGGGAAGAACAAACAACTACTTTTTCTGCTGCAGCTTACAGGTGCCTTACGTCGACAGGAGAGCTTGATAGAAATGGTGGACGCATTTGGGCGACATGTCTGCCTTCCAAGGTGAAGTTCATTGCTTGGCTTTTCTGCATGACCGTCTGCCTACACGCGCCAACCTCCTGCACAAGAACATACTGTCAGAGACTGAGGCAACATGTCCCTGAACCTGCGGGGCTTAGGAAGACGGATTTCACCTTTTTTATGAGTGCCCCGCAGCTCTCTCCTTCTAGTCGGCCCTTGGCATCTCAACTTCAGGAAGGACCATGGTGGATCCTTGGAATTGCACTCTGCCTCCTGATCTACCAACTGATGTCTGGGACAGTGTCTTGCTAATGCTTCTATGGCGTCTGTGGAAAAGCTGGAATGAGCTAGTGTTCCGCCATGAAGACTCTGGTGTCGGCAAGGTGCTGAGGCTCCTCCTTGGTGATATCGACATATGGAAACATCGCTTCAAAACGGAAGCCCAAAAACAGAGCTTGGGTTGTTGGCATGCTCATGTTAATTATGCTGCCCTGCATTGTACCTCTCTCTAGCTGCTTCCCTGTCTGGGAAGGCCTTAGCTTCTTGTAAACTCTTTGGTCTAAGACCAACGCTTTCGTTAATGCAGTAGGTGGGGCGCCCCGCCCCCCCCCCCCCCGACGTTCTCGAAAAAAAACTTCCTCTGTTCGACAGCTGTTTTAGATTGGTTTTAAGTCAAACTCCTTCGAGATCAACCGGATTTTCAATCGTTGGTTTTTCGTCTCCCGCAGCAACACGCGGGGGACTGGCTAGTTTCATAGGATGCTCATGGAACTGTTGGGACTGGAAAGCAATAGCAGCACGAAAAAAAAAATCTTAAAAAATATAAATAAATCTATGGCAAAAGCCAACCGGTAAAGGAAACGATAGAAGACCCAAATAAAAGAGTGAACCTGGGATGTAAGGCCTTTTCTAATGACCCGAATCAGTGGATAGGGAGGCAAGAATCTACAACGCATTAGAATGAGAGAGAGAATCAGAAAGAAAGGTATAAATATAGAAATATACATTATAGTTGATTACTTAAATCATGTCCTAAGCAACTTGTTTTTAAGTATACTCGGAGCACACATATCCGGCCTAAACGCATTATTACATTATTTCTTTCTCATGTTGTCTAGGAAATCTCGCATAAAATTGGAGACAGCACTATAACAACATTCATGAACCATAACTGCCAAACCATAAACAGCTATAGCACCAACAGCAATCTTGATCGAACCCTTCAATATCTTGCGTCCCATTAAGTCGTCCTTGCCA
Source organism: Digitaria exilis (assembly GCA_015342445.1). Lineage (NCBI taxonomy): Eukaryota > Viridiplantae > Streptophyta > Magnoliopsida > Poales > Poaceae > Digitaria > Digitaria exilis. Next base: position 2,467,908 of record JACEFO010001613.1, read on the forward strand.
GGAGATCTATAAAAATTCATTAGTACGTTATTAGTCAAAAAAAAATTTAATAGAAAGGTATTACAAACATCTGAGTGAAAGTCAATTAAGGATGAGTGTAACGACTGTAGTTACCTTTCTGCTCCAGCTTTAATTTTCTGGCGAATATCTTTTGCTTCATCTTTAATTCTAGCTACATCCTCACCTAGTTCCATGACGGATTCTTTGACTTTCACCAGTAAATAAGCAACCTCCTCCATGTTCCTACCAATGTCAGTAGCTACCCCATCGTCGCTGCATCCAACCTGCAGGTTTAACCGAGAAACAGAAGCACTTTATAAATTATTGAGAGAGAGCAATCATGGTTGCAATCGGCTAAGAACTTGATAGACAGAAAAGAACCATATGAATTGCTTGATTAGGACTAGTACTAATTGTTTGCTAATTAACTATATACACCGTGAAATAAAAATTGTACATGCAAATGTTTTCGTATAAGTACAATGTTGTTACTCTATATGGCATATATGTTAAGCCAAAACCCAAATATATATTCTTCCCACGGGTAGATCTTATTTTTTCCAACCACCTCAAAATTTAATGGACAGGTATCATATGAATTTCTTCACCATACTTGGGATCACATATATATACATTAAACTGGAAACAAAGAGTATGGTAAATTAAAGCAAACCTTGTATCGCGTCTAAGAGCAAGTTTAATAGCTTTCGCCGCTGTGGGCTGCAAGGGCTCATATTTATTGCACAACAGAGGTGTACAACGGTTAGAGCAATTTTGCTCTAACCGTGCAGGGGAGATGGACATCGGTCACTTAAAGGAGGTAAATCTGTTGAGGGCTTGAGGCATCATCACATATTATATCCAAATAAAAATTCAATAAGTTCCCACATACGTATCGAGCCAGCCCTACGGCGGGTTTTGCTAAGCCTAATGAATCCGCCTCTATTTTGGTTTACCACAACAATACCTAGTTGTGGAGGGACAAATTAATTAAACATATATACTATCTGTATCAAAGTCTTGTATGTGCCATTATCCCGGAGATAAAAAAAATCTGTAAAAAAATCTTGTATGTGCCATTATCCCGGAGATAAAAAAAAAAGTTCAATGACAGTGGTGCTCGCCATTAACAGCGCTAGCTGCTATGAACGTGCAAACGCTTCTTGATTTATAAACTAATAACCAGAATTTTTTCCTCGAGGTTCGATTCACTGTTTTCGTAATGGCCGAGATCGTGAGAGCTATATATCTCAGTAGTGTAGATGGATCGCAATCGCATGCATAGTTTGTTTTTTTTACTAAGATGGCAGGAGGTGACCGGCGTACCTGAGACTGAAAAGGCGGAGGAGGTGACTCCCCAAGTTCTGGATGGGGCTGCGCCATGGCAACGTACCTTCCAAGTTCCGACGACGGCGAAGGCTTTGGTTGCCTCTGCCCTTCCTTCGACTCCCGATCCTTACGTTCTGTCTCTTTCTTGCCGAGGACGAATGACCTCACCGAACGGGATCGAGATACGTGGGCCGGCCTGTGCAGATTAATCTCCATGGGCCCGTGCTAATAGGGTGTAATTCCGATAGTGCAAAGGGGAGGATATTTAAATCCCTCCAAACTTTATCTATTCTTACTTTCTTAGATTAATCCCTGAAACACTTCAATACCATATCTTTTCTTCGACGAACTTTTATTTAGACGACTAACCGTAGCTTTTATTTAGACGCCCAAGTCTTCATTTCATCGTAATCTTTCAACCAAAGTGCTACATTGACCCGAACTTTAAGATGTATTGTTTTATAAAATATATGTTTGTCTTAAATTTAATAATATATTATGGCTACATAGAAATAGCTTTTCCACTTGTTTGTTTGCACCGTAGACAAACATAAATGTGGTGGTAAATTTGACAAATTTTCAATTGATACCATCAGACCATCTTAGTCATCGGATAGTATTAGTGCAGCAAAAATATAATAATTAGTCAAAGTCTTGAAAATCTAACTCTCATGACACATCATCTATTTCAGATCCGTTGCAAAAAAGTACGGGCACTTTGCTAGTACTGCACATATGTTGCATGTTACCAACTCATATGTATTCACGCCGTTGTCTTATTGGTGGAGCTCACCTGTCAGGAGTCAGCTACTCCCGCTGTCTTCTTGTCGGCCAAATTCTCCATCCACCAAGACTTCGTTATCTCAATTATCTCCATCGAAAACAGCAAAGAAGCCCATGGGATGGGCGCAAGAAGTAGGCGGAGCCTGTTGGAGATAAAAGGCCTTGTTTAGTTCGCCAGTTTTCACCAACTTTCTAGTCACATCGAGTTACATCATCTCTCACAGACACGCTTACCAATATACTATTCATACCTCCAACTTTCCACCAACTTTCTTATCTAAACAAGACCAAAGTTAAGAAGTGGTCAAAAGCCCATTAGTGAGGGGTTTAATGGGATTACCGGGAAAGCCCGTGGGCCACTAGCGCCTTGATCGAAGGCGCAACCAACCCATGGTTGCGGCCCCAGATCGCCCAGCGCAAGATAAAAGGGGACGCCAGGCAAGGTTTTGAGTTATCCCAGTAACAATAAACCCTAAGAGCGTCCCCACATCCGCCACTCCGATCCGGCGGCGCTGGAGCCATCTGAAGGCCGTCGCCACCTCACCGCCGTCCCAGGACAGTGCCGGTGGAGACCAGAAGGGTGACGGGATCTCCGACGTCCTACACCAACGCTGGGAACGACTACACCGAGTCCCTCACCGTCCAGTACAATGGCCGGATCGTCCCCGTGCATCGCTGCTGGTTGTGATCCTGACTCTTGTGTAGTGTTAATGTTGTAGATGGAAGATCCTATCACGTTTATGCCTAAGTCATGTTTTTAAGTTCCTACATTTGGTATCAGTCGCCTTTTGCATCTATTCTTGAATCACGAGTACACATGGTTAGTCAGTGAGTTTTAGATCTAAGCTAGGGTTTCGGTTTTCCCCATTTCTACCCAACCGAGCATCAAATCGACGCAAATCACAGTACAAGTCATTGTTTTGTTGCGCAAATTAGACAAACTAGCATAAAGACATGATAGGAAACGCAGATCTAACACCCTTCTTTATGGATCCATCATAACAGCATGCATACCGACGCAAAACCCCTCAAAAGTCATCGATTTATGCGCGAATAAGCATTGAGAAGAAACGGAATAGGCAAATCTCAGATCCAATTTGCAAACCCTTGAGAAATCCCCAAATCTTCGAACCCAAACCCTAGCAACTACCACACTCACCTTGCTCGCGTGCATGAGATGTTGGCGGCACAGAAGCTAAGGAGTCGCCGGCCAGCCGCTTTCCACCGCCTGCCACCGCCATGAGTGCAACCAAGGGGAACCCCTCGACAGAGATGCGCATGACTTGGACGCACGCGCCTCCAGCGAGAGGGACCCCAAGGGCGCAAGGCGTATGGCGGTGGGATGAGCGCGCGGTGATGGCGCATGGCAAAGTGCGGCGACGAGTCGGTGTGCATTTAGAAGCCGCCGGCGGCTGGTGCGGAGGAAGAAGGGGAGAGGAAAGAAACACATTAGGTTTAGGGTTTGCTGAGAACCAGTTACTTTTATACTAGCGAAACTTGCGCCTGGCCGTAGGATCTTAGGGTTTTGAGATTAACGGTCGAGATTCACACGGGGGGCGATGCGTGTCGCGCGCGCTGGGCCGATTCGGTGGCCCAACCGTCGGTTTTTGGGCCTAAGGCCTATGAGGAATGCAGCCCGCGATCGCCAGCTCGAGCCGCGGGATGAGCCGAGCCGCGCCATGAGCCGAGCCGCGGGACGAGCCGAGCCTGCGCGACGCGGAGCCAAGCTGAGGGATGAGCCGCTAAGATGATGGGCAGGCGGTGGGCTGTTTTTAGCACGAGCTGAGCCGTTTTTTAGCTGGGCTGGACGGGAATTTTGATTAGTTTCGGCACAGAATGAATTTTGATTGGTATTTTTTCTTTATTTCAGTATATCTCTAAGTATACTCCATGTATTTAAGTTATGATTGAGTATATTCATGGTTATTCACTGATTTAATAGAAAATACCTCTGAGTTAAATTTTTTTATTTCCGCTGTGCATATGAGTTCCTTACTAAAATTGAACCAACGAGATATTTTAATTGGGAATTCTTTATGCAAATTTAAATTTAAGTTCACAACTATAATTCTGACCAACGTTGATTTATAGTCATGTGATATAAGTGAGTTTCAAATTCATGATTATTTTACTTCTGCCCAACGGTGATGTAAAATTGTTTAAGTTTCAATCAATTTGATGTTTGCATTTTTGTTTCTGCCCAACCGTGATGCAAATTTGTTTAACACTAAGTATTAAGATTCTTTTGTTTCTGCCCAACGGTGATGCAAAAGTTATTAATGTTATTTAGTTTTGTCTCTGCCCTGCGGTGATGCAAAATTGTGTTATTCATATATTTGTTGTCATTACTGATTAAATCTATCCTCATGTTGTTTTACTCAGATCCCACTCCCTCCAGCATCATAAGCTACATTCAAGGTGTTGAGAAGCTGGGAGGGAACAACTTCACCACATGGAAGGAAAACATCAGGCTGATATTGGGGATTCATGACAAGAACCACTCTCTGAGAGAGCCAGCTCCCGTTGCTCCAGTCGCCGAAGGGGATAATGATCCAACTCTTGCGGCGCGCACTGCAACTTATGAGAAAGAGAAGGAGCGTTCAGAGCGCTATGACAGGGTGGCTCTGATGATTATGGAGATGATCATAACCCCTTCCATGAGGGGAGCACTTCTTAAGGAGCCTACAAGTGCAAAAACTTTCATGGAGAAGATTGAGGAGTACTTTTAGGGGTATGACACGGCCAATGCTAGCATCCATCTCTTCAAGCTAATGAGCACTAAGTATGATGGGAATGGCAGCGTGAGAGAGCACATCATGGGTATGATTAACTCCAGGGATAAGCTTAAGGACCTGGGTTGTCCACTTGATGATATGACTCTGTTGCATTATGTGTTCCTCTCACTTCCCTCTGTGTTTGAGCCATTTAAGATCAACTACCATGGTACTGATGCAAAATGGAACATTGCTACGCTCATTTCTAAGTGCTCTCAGGAGGAGGAAAGGCTGAGGTCACAAACTGCTAACTATGCCAACCTCATTAGGCAAGAGGTACATAAGGGAAAGGCTAAGAAGGTCATGCACTCCAAGCATCCTAAGAAGAATCAGAAGCTAAAGAAAAATGATGGCGCTTCTTCCTCTAAGGGTCCTCAATGCTTCCACTGCAAGGACTATGGCCATATCAGGAAGGACTACCCAAAGTTCAAGCTTTGGCTAGAAAAAAGAGGTAATGATGACATTATTTCATTAGTCGATGAGTCTTATTATGCTTATTTTCCATTAAGTTCATGGTGGATTGACTCTGGTGCCACTGTTCATGTCACAAATTCCTCACAGGGGTTGAGTGGCGCGTGGACTATAAGAAAGGGGGACCGAAGGCTTAAGGTCGCCAATGGAGTTGAAGCTGAAGTCGAGGCCATTGGCACCCTTAGTCTAGAACTTTATATTGGCTTCATGCTTCAATTGAATAATGTCCTTTATGTTCCATCTCTCACGAGAAACTTAATTTCTGTTTCGAGATTAGACAATGATGGTTATGCGTGTCTTTTTCGGAACAACAAGTGTGTAATAAGTTTAGATGGTGATATTATTTGTTATGCACCTTTACATAATCAGCTTTACTTGTTGTCTTTGAATAATGATTGCTCTGTGATGAATGTTGATCATGCCAACAATAAGCGCAAGAGAGGTAATGAGACCTCGTCGAAATTATGGCACTCACGTTTAGGCCACATTTCGAAGGGGAGAATGGAACGTCTCATTAGAGAAGAGATACTTACTATATTAGACTTCTCTGATTTAGAACAATGTGTTGATTGCATTAAGGGAAAATTTGCAAAAAGAATTAAAAAGGATGGAGCTAAGCACAGTTCAGGAATATTAGAATTAATTCATACTGACATCTGCGGTCCATTTATTGTAAGATCGGTGGATGGTTTCAGTTCCTTTATCACCTTCACTGATGATTTCTCCCGTTATGGATACATCTACCCTATAAGAGAAAAATCTGAAGCACTTAATAAGTTTAAGATCTTTAAAGCTGAAGTAGAAAATCAGCATAATGTTAAGATCAAAGTGGTAAGATCAGATAGAGGTGGAGAATATTATGGGAGACATGCAACATATGGGCAAATCCCTGGCCCCTTTGCTATTTTTCTTCAAGAAAATGGAATAGTTGCTCAGTATTCAACTCCTGGTGAACCTCAGCAAAATGATGTAGCTGAGAGAAGAAATCGTACCCTCATGAACATGGTATGGTCTATGCTAAGTATATACTACACTACCAGTGAGTTTGTAGATGGAAGCACTAAAGACTGCTGTGCACATTAATAACCGTGTTCCTAGCAAGTCGGTCCCTAAGACACCCTATGAGCTCTGGACTGGCAGGAAACCCAACATAAATTATTTACATGTATGGGGGTGTGCAGCTGAAGCGAAGCTATTCAATCCATTACTTAGACAGAAAGCTGCTATTTCATTGGATACCCAGAAAAATCAAAGGGGTATCGTTTTTGTTGTCCTAAGCGTACCACTAAGTTTGTAGAGACAAGGCATGCTGTCTTCCTAGAGGAAAATGGATGCGCTGAGGTTAGAACAATTGATCTTCAGGAAATGCGGACTCATGATTCATTGCTGACAACTCAGGATCAATATGAGACTATCCCTCACATCACAGTTACATCTTGGGTAGCTGTTCCTCCAAGAGAAATTAGGGAGGCAACACCTACCATAATTGAGCATGAAAATGCACCGGTAACTGATGAGCATCAAAATGAGATTGTGGAAGATCCTGCTGAGCACGCACAGGGTCAAGATGCTGATGAGATACAAGAGATTCAGCAAGAGCAATTAGCTGAACCTGTTCCAATAGCAGAACCACAACCCTTTAGAAGATCCACAAGAGAAAGGAAATCTACCGCATCCGATGACTTCGTGTACATAAGTGAAGAAGGTCATGATATTGGAAAGGTAGATGATCCAAAATCCTATAAGGAAACCATGATAAGTGAGAACTCACATAAGTGGTGTGAGGCCATGGAAGAGGAAATGAGGTCTATGAGTGCTAATAAGGTATGGGACTTAGTAGAGATTCCCGCAGGAGCTGAAAAGGTAGGCTGCAAAAGGGTCTTTAAGACAAAATACGACTCTAAAGGGAAAATCGAAAGGTTCAAGGCAAGACTTGTGGCTAAGGGTTACACGCAAAAGGAAGGAATTAATTACAATGAGACCTTCTCTCCTGTCTCGAAAAAAGATTCATTTAGAATCGTTATGGCATTGGTGGCTCATTATGATCTTGAGCTACATCAGATGGACGTAAAGACTGCATTCCTTAATGGTGACTTGCATGAGGATATGTACATGGTGCAGCCGGAAGGTTTCATCATGGAAGACAAGGAACAAATGGGATGCAAGCTAAAGAAATCCATTTATGGGTTGAAACAAGCGTCCAGACAATGGTACCTTAAGTTTGATGGAGTAATTAAGAAATATGGCTTCGTCAGTAATAGTATATATGTTGAGATCAAGGGGAGCTTTTTTATCATCCTAGTACTTTACGTGGATGACATCCTATTAGCCAGTAGCGACAAGAATTTGTTGCATGAGACAAAGGGTTATCTCTCATCGAATTTTGATATGAAGGACCTAGGTGATGCCTCTTATGTTCTTGGCATTGAGATTCACCATGATAGGTCAAAAGGTGCTTTAGGACTCTCTCAAAGAGCTTATATAGAGGAAGTTCTTAAAAGGTTTAATATGCACCAATGTTCAGGCACAGCTGCCCTAGTGGTTAAGGGCGATAAGTTTGGGAAATTTCAAAGTCCCAGGAATCAATTAGAAATTGATGAAATGAGGAAGATTCCTTATGCTTCAGTTGTCGGAAGCATTTTGTATGCACAAACGTGTACACGCCCTGACCTAGCATTCATTACCAGGATGCTTGGTAGATATCAGAAAAACCCAGGAATTCAACACTGGAAAGGTGGTAAGAAGGCTATGCGTTACATGAAGAGCACTAAGAACTATATGCTCACATATAAGAGAACTGAGAATCTAGAAGTAACTAGATACTCAGATGCTGATTGTGCGGGTTGTGTTGATGATAAGTAGTCGACATCAGGATATATCTTCACACTCGCTAATGGGGCAATATCTTGGAGAAGCTGCAAACAAAAGATTACGGCAGCATCCACGATGCAAGCTGAGTTTATGGCATGTTACGAGGCCGTGGGGCAAACTTTATGGCTTAAAGAATTCATCCCGGGACTAAGAGTGGTAGACAACATAAGTAAGCCACTAAAACTATATTGCGACAATAAGTCTGCTGTCCTCTATGCTAATAGCAACAAGTCAAGTAACGCTACCAAATTCATTGAGCTTAAGTATCTTGTTGTGAACGATAGAGTCGAAGATCACACTATTGAGTTAGAGCATATAAGCACTAAGAACATGCTCGCGGATCCATTGACGAAAGGCTTACCTCCCAATATAATTAAAGAACATGTTGCCGGCATGGGATTATTGGAAAGTCTGTGATCTTTGAGAATAGGGTCATAAGTCAACCACTCCCATTATGATAAGTGGTTTTAAACATTGTGGGTACTTGTGTTGCATTGGATCTTTATCACCATTGTAACACATTATCTCTTTGAATAATTCTACTTTAAGAAAATGGCATAAGTAATAGGCCTTTAGACCAAAGGGGAGAATGCTGGAGATAAAGTTAAGAAGTGGTCAAAAGACCATTAGTGAGGCGTTTAACGGGATTAGCGGGAAAGCCCGTGGGCCACTAGCGCCTTGATCGGAGGTGCAACCAACCCATGGTTGTGGCCCCAAATCGCCCAGCGCAAGATAAAAGGGGACGCCAGACAAGGTTTTGAGTTATCGCAGTGACACTAAACCTTAACAGCGTCCCCACATCCGCCACTCCGATCTGGCGGCGCTGGAGCCATCTGAAGGCCGTCGCCACCTCACCGCCGTCCCAGGACAGTGCCGGTGGAGACCAGAAGGGCGACGGGATCTCCGACGTCCTACACCAACACCGGGAACGACTACACCGAGTCCCTCACCGTCCAGTGCAATGGCCGGATCGTCCCCGTGCATCGCTGCTGGTTGTGATCGTAACTCTTGTGTAGTGTTCATGTTGTAGATGCAAGATCCTATCATGTTTCTGCCTACGTCATGTTTTTAAGTTCCTGTCTAGGCCGAGCAAGCATTACCCGTCTCCGCCACTGACGAGAGCGTGGATCCACACACACCATGGTGCGGAAGGCTTCTTCCACTGCATTCATATAGACGGTTTATTAAATATTATCTAGATCAGCAGAACTTCTCTACCCGGTGTCATCATCAAGCGTCTCCCATCGGCTGACGGCCTTGCTCTCTTGCCATGGCAGACGAAAACGTCACCGTGGACACCATCCACAGTTGCACGGCCTAATGGTAGGCACAAGCGAGGCCACCGAGGGCGCCCTGTCCAGCCACCCAACACCGAACAACGCCGTCGACATCGCCGAGATATCCACCCAGACGACCCAGCCTTTAACTACTACCTCTAGCTACAGCAAAAAGGAGCCAGCGTGCTCCAACTGCAAGGTTATGGCTAGAAAGCTCAAGTCTCTGAGACGCCGGCGCCTATTCGATCGACGTCGTCCCTACATCACCGACGAACTCCAAACCCTGACGGTCACTGCTAGGGATGCAAGTGGGTCAGTCTTGGTTGACCCAAACACTGACCCGCGCTACCCAATTATCTATATTTTGGGTTTGGGTCGACCCAAAAAAACTCCGCCGGTGAACCAGTGGAACCACTTTACCCCGTGGGTGGAAGACGTCGAGGCACCACCGATGGCACAGGTGAATTCGTCGGCCGCCGCACCACCACCACCACCGGCGCCGCCGGTGGCGTCGGTGATGGAGCTTCACAAGGTGTCAGTGCCGGAGCGGAGGACGACGGCGAAGGCACCGCGGCAACGCCTCGCGGAGGTGTTCTTCCTCGACGACCCTCTCCACCAGTTCAAGAACCAGTCGTCGGTGCGCCGCCTCGTGCTTGCGCTCCAGTACTTATTCCCCATCTTCCCATGGGGGTCAGAGTACAACCCTCGCCTCCTCCGCTTCGACCTAGTCGCCGGCCTCACCATTGCCAGCCTCGGCATCGTCCAGGCATGTGTTCATGCATGCTCTGCCCTCCCCTGCTTCTTCTTCCTCCCTCCTTTCCTCTGCTTCATTCAATTCCTAGCTACGGATTATTGCTAACCTTCTCGCCGGCGGCCACCGTGCATGCTAGCAGATTCAAGCTTTGTTCCGCCGCTGATTTACTCGTTGCTGGGGACCTCAAGGGACCTGGCGGTGGGGCCAGTATCCATCGCATTGCTAGTGATAGGGTCCATGCTCAGGGAAGCCGTCTCGCCGGACGACCAGCCAATCCTCTACCTCCAGCTCGCCTTCACCGCCACCTTCTTCGCTGGTGAGCAGTATACGATCTCTGCTTCGTATGGCCACCGTTGAGTGTATTATTGCTATATATTTATAAAATGGATGAAATAGTACTAATTAACAATATGATTCTGTCCTTTAATTTTGGCAAAAAATATCAGCATGTGACTGCGATTTCATAGGTTACGACAATTTGGTCTGAGTTGTGACAAGGATAAGCAAGCATCGCTAAGGTCCTGAGACATTCTTGTATGTGCATCTTCATTACACTAGATTTTCACAGCATGTAAATAATATGACGAGCTTTCTTACACCAGAATTTTACAGCACATACATAATTCATAAAGAGAGCAATAATACTGAAAAAAATTTAAGAAACACCACTGTTGGCAATTGAAAATGAGAACTCCAGGAGGCAACAAGTACAGACTGATAAAATATATTAAAAATAAGAACTTGTGGATAATCCTTCCAAGATAGTCTCATGCCTAACAAATGAGTTCTTCTCCAAAACGATCTTCTATGCCATCTGTTGTGTCATCACTAGCAGTGTTGGCAATCTGCTATCACTCTTATCTTCATGTAGAGCCGAGTTTGTTATGCTACTAAAGGAAGGTCTAAATGATCTTCTACATTATCTGTTGATTGATCACTCCCTAGGAGGGTATTTTTTGAAATCTTATAAACCTGAAATTGTAGCTGTCAGTACTACAAAGAAACAAAGACCACGATAAAAAAGGTGTTTAATAAATATCAAGACGATTGAAATTCCACTAACCGGTTGTGTCACCACTTCAAGTACTAACTTATCTGGTGAGGGGGCTGCTGCTCGCATCCAATCCTGAAGACATATCAAGGCTTCAACTGTATTGGTGCTTAGTCTGCTACGGAAGTCACTAACCACCCTCTCTCCGGTACTAAATGCTGACTCTGATGGTACAGTTGACACTGGTGTTGATAGGACATCACAGGCCATGCGAGCAAGAATTGGGTAGACAGTAGAATTTGATTTCCACCAGCCCAAAATATCAAGTTCATCTGTCCTGGGAATGGTACTTTCAGCAAGATATGCATTCAGCTCACTAGAAGACTGAGTCCTTAGCTGAGCCTACTGGTATTGGTCCCAATCATCAAAGGATTCATCCCTCTGAGTATGGACTTGAGCACAATTTGTTTCAGATGCTGAATGAACATGATTTGTTTGAGAATATTCCCTAAAAAGCTTCTTAAGTGTACTCATGACTCTGTCCAACATTGGTACTGCATCTGCCCCAAAAAATTGTTTCAACCGAAATTCCACTAGAGAATATTTGTACCTCGGATCAAGAATAACAGGAACAGAGAAGGATACATATGAAATCTTCAAATATTGCATGAATTTTTTCTGCATCTCCTTTGCCATAGCTACAATATCTTGATCTTCATTACAAAGCTCTTTGTCTATTGCTAACTTGATCTTCCAAAGTTGAGGCAAATACAGATTTGCTGTAGGATAAGAGGCCCCAGAGAGCACAACAGTGGCATCATAAAATGTCTTCAAGAACTTGCGAACAACTTTAGACCTTTTCCATTCCTCCAATGAGGGTGCTGTTTTGAAGCTTTTGTCTTGGCTTTTCAATTCACCAAAAACAGTCCTAAATCGATAGGCAGATTTAAGCATGAGATATGTCGAATTCCACCTTGTAGAGATGTCAAGGCTTGGCTCTTTCTCAAGTGATATTCCCATTTGTACAGCTACTTCCTGAAACTTTTCTCTGCGAGCTTGTGAGCTTTTGATGTACTTGACACTCTCTCTGATGTTGCTCACAATACTACTGATTTTCCTAAGCCCATATTGAACTACCAGGTTTATGACATGAGCACCACAACGGACATGGAAAAGATTCCCATCACATGGTAGCATTTTCTTTAACAACAAATTAGCTCTCATCAATTCCATCATTGAATTGTTAACTTTGGCATTGTTTAATGTTATACTAAAAAGCTTATCTTCAATGTTCCATTCTTGAAGTCCCTTTAGTATAGCATTAAACATAGATTGTGCATTATGTGGTGACTCCATCATTACGAATTTGATAATTCGTTTTTTCATCTTCCAATCACTTGAGATCCAGTGACAAGTCACACACAAGTATCCTAGAGTCTGATTGGAAGTCCACATGTCAGCGGTAAGTGAAACTTTTGAATTGGAATTTTTGAACACCTCCCTTAGTTCCAATTTTGCATCTTCAAAGGTTCTCATGCAGTCTAGCTTAATAGTTGTCCTTGACACCATTTTGAATAAGGGATTCAAGAAGTAAACAAACTCTCTAAATCCATCATACTCAACTATAGAGAATGGAAGTTCATGCAACACTATCATACGGACAAGTGCTTGACTTGCTAAATCTGAATCATAAACCCACTCCAAACGATCAATATCACCAAGATTTGCACCAGCATGCAATTTGTCTACAAACTCAGTGACTTTAGACCTTAATTTGCACCGCTCCAAATGCTTTTTCAGATGGCTAGTTCCTATGCTTTGTTTGCCACTAAGGTAATCATGACAATGCATACACTTTGCATGAGTAATCTCACCATTTTGCATGATAGGATTAAATTCCTTCCAGTAAACAGATCTCAATTGCCTTGATGTATCTTTGGTTTTGGATCCTACATAATTGAAAACAGAAATAAATACTATTATAATTTGACATCTTGCAACAAGTTGCAAAGAAATATATATTGTTACCAAGAATGGAAAGTGTTAGCTTACCACGTGGATTTTGAGCTGTGGTGCTTTGGGGAGACCTTGCTGTTGTTGTTGTCGGGGTAGTCACTTGTATTTGACTGATAATCCTTACAGTGGGAGAACTAACCACACACCTTGCTTTCTTGGTCCGATCAATTCTTGCAGAATTGGTTGAAACTCTGGTTCGCTTGGTTGTTGGAGGAATCCTAGGCATCGGCATTATGACCTCTACCACTGAAGTTCTCTCCGAAGGAGAACCACTGGAGAGCCCATCCTCGATGTCTGGAGGAGTTGCCACAGGGGAACTCTCTATGTTGTGTGCGTCCTTCAGGTCAGAGTTAGACAAATCAGTAAGAAACTATAGTACTTGATCTGGAAGCTGAAAAGAACAAGTCCCTGGCAACGACCAAGGATATAAAGAAGAGGCAGGCAATAACATTTTTTCACGCAAGCAGATCTGAGGGGTCGAAAGAAACAGAGAGAGAGAGAGGAAGCCGGCCTCACCTGGGTAGGTTCGACGGGTGCTTGGATGACAAATCGTGGCATGAGCCTGGTGGAGGGGCAAGGTCTAGCAGGGACGAGGGGCGCCGTTGGCGATGCCTGGGGTATGGACATAGCCGGCGACGCCATGGGTGCCGCTGCCGATGATGGAGGTGCCGCCGCCGCCGATGACGGAGATGTCGCCGCCGCCGCCGCTGGCGATGATGGAGGTTCCACGCTGCCACCAAGGACGGAGGTTTCGTCGCCGCCGTCGCCGACGACGGAGGTGCCGCCGCCGCCGCACCTATCGTGGACTGCAACTGTGGTCGGGTTACCCAAGCGACCCAGGTTACTTGACACCACTGGACACTAAATTTTTATGGGCCGGCCCAATGGGTATTAACACTAGATTTTAAGTTTTGGGTACTGGGTCATTGGGTCAACTCATAAAAATTTGCATCCCTAGTCACTGCACTCCCAAGCGGCGGACCCGAGGACGCCATGCCGCCACGTCGGCGGTGGCGGCCTTGGGATTTGGACGTGAACAGGTGGCAAGAGGAAGCTGGAGATAGATGGCGATTCCATCGACTGGCACGTGAAGTGTCTGTACTACTACGACCTCAGGACGCATGGTGACCCGTCCAACGCTAAAAGCTCACGGAGGATGGAGTGGCATATGCGTGAGCACGGCATGACCCATCAGGACAGCGGCTGGCAACACCCGCTGGTCCTCTGCGAGGTGTACAAGAAGGAAACACCGCTACAGTGGAGACAGCGCCGCAACCATAATTAGCAGTACTTCTTGATTAGAGTTTTAAATATTTTTTCCACCAGTGTTGTGATGGCTCCCTGGGTACAATTTCGACCTGGAGTCCCGAAAAATTGGTCGAGGCTGAGTCACGCATGGGGAGTGTTTACCTCGGCAATATGGCCCAGGACAAATAGATAAATGACAATTTAGGGACTTTGCCTTTCGAAGAGAAAGGAAGGATCAAAATGGCACAGAAGAAAGTGGCATGTAGGAAAGGAAGTCATGCTCTTTGTTCCTGTCACAATTCTTTAATTTTGGTTGGGGTTTTCCTAGTAGCAGGGATTGAAAAGTAGTGTATATGAAATCTTGACCAATGAGGCTGGAACAGGCTAATTAACTGGCTAGGTGGCCAGTCTATCATTTTTCAATGACAAGAATGCGTAAAAAAAATATTATGGCAACCGCATCTGTTGCAGCAGAATAATGATAAATTTAGATGGCGTATCAAGCGATAGATTGTCACTGTCAGGTGATATAGCGTAGAGGTTGGATATATATTGGAGGAATAGGTCAACTAACTGTTGCATGGTTCTTTGTCCAACCTCAAATTTTCAATAATATGCCACCTGCACTGTCAGCTGGATAACGGTAACTATATATTTACCTCGGTGGTTTTAGGTAAACAATTTTCCTTGGCGGCTACCACTACAAAATGTACACCTTTTTCCGACACCATACCGTTGGGAAAGAATGTTTATCCTTGTCCCATTAACCGTCGGCAAAGCACCCGACATTAGCTGTCAAACTGGATGCAAGCTGTATATGAATCAGGGACGTATTTCTCAACGCGCTGACTCCAAAGTATAGGTTTCCTTAGAACCATCAATTTCTTGGAACATTAATCATTATAATCATTATCTTCTGCCACAGATACAAAGTGCCAGTACATAAAGGAAAATGTTATCAAACTTTCTCTTACGGAAAAGAGGAAAATATGATAAAAAATGGACAAATACGATATCCCAAATTTCAGATGTCAGTTGACAAGGCTTTCACAGTGGAGTGGGAAAGGGAGATTCTAAACCCTGATAGCAAACGCAATATGTCTTTCCAGGGGGACTTAGAGCGGAAACATTCATCCTTGCTACATTGGTAATGTAGCTTTGGCATATATAAATTATGAAATGACGATCTGGTTGTGTTTATAAAACACGGTGACAGATTATGTCAGAGGAAAGCCAAACATAGGGGATCAATATTGGTATCGAGTGAGGCTGGTTATTGCCATACTGTGGCGATGGAGGAAAAACAATATTCCTTGTTGATCGTATGACGACGGTGCATCTTCAAGCCACAAATTAACTTATACTTTTATAATGAGAAAGACACTTAAGCTTTATGCTTACATTTTCACAGCACGTGTTCTGATCACATAGTATGAACTGGGATGTATATAATTACAAAATATACCATATAAATGCATTCTGAATTGCACCGAAAAGATAGAGTTCCATGCATTATTCCAACCTTTATTGTCTACGGAAACTCATATACGAGGTAACATGGTAATACACACAAACAGAACATTGATAATACATTAAAGGAACACCGGCAGCACTCCAGCTACTAGATAAAGATTCCAAAAGAAAAGGCAAAAACTACAAAACACACAAAAAATTATTTATTCAAATATTTATTTTGTGAATACTTTGCAAATTATCCATCCCAGTCTCCGGATAGCATCATTCCATCTCACCAGTTGCACTTTGGCCCAATGTGTTGCATCCTAAGCCTGTCATGAAATCAAAAGAAAAATAAAAACAAATATTATAGGCTATAAAATTTGGGTTAATATGAAAAAGATAGAGATAATTACGTGCATATGAATTTCCTATATTTACATTGTGCGGGTAAGGTTGTGCACAGACACCCTTCCCCAGACAGTGCAGTGCGGGAGCCTACGGCACTTGGTACTACCTTTTTTATATTGATTATAAATTGCATGCACTCTCACATTCATAGGTGTGATCATTCAATCCCTAAATTATAGGAGGAATGGTGACATTAAACTAAAGTTACTAGGAGTACTTACGGTAGCTTCTGGTGTGTGGAATACATGAATATCAAGCTCTCTTATGGCATCAGTGGCAGTGCTACTTGGGGAATTTATGAACTTGATAGTTCCATGTGCACTAGCAAATGCTGCAGTGCCACCCGTAATCGACCACTGACCGTTTGGTTTTACTTCTATGAGCCCTGAAACCTCCAGTGTGGACCCTGCAAAACTATTTCATACGAAAAACAGAGATGAAATTTCTGGTATCACAAGGATCCAACATAATGATCCTAACATCATGGCTGTCGCATGTTTACATGTTCTGGAATATATAATTTCCCAATTATAAAGTAATATAATATTTGAACAAATACAGAACGCTATTGTGTAGATGTTGGTTTTAATTACCTGCCAGCTCGGAACGATATTGTGTGAGCGGTGTACCAGCTGGTATTGGTTTGACCAGCTTGGAGATGAAAGCCTTGTACACGTCCCACCACATTTTCACTGGCGCTGAGCCCTGTAGTTAGTGCCCAGTCATGGACAACCATCTCGCCAAACCCTATAGGCTGAGTTGAGTTTACCATGCTATTTTCGTTTGGGTTTGGGACACCAGGGAGGTCAGGGAATTGGTGCAAGTACATGTGGAGCCGAGTCTCATTTTCTTGGTTACAAGTGCATGGGCATGGAAAGATATCTTGAAGGATATTGGCCTTTGCAAGGATTGCTGGGAGGCAAAGGAAAAGAACAATCAAGGCACGAGAGGGAGTTACCATGATTCTAGTGTATTGTTGTTTTGGCCAAAGTTGCAATAGGCAAGAGGATATGTGTAGAGAGTTTGTATTATTTGTGTGCACTATGTCACAAGTGAGAGGTGCTATTTATAGAGTACCTTGGAGTCCACAACACTTTTAGGTAAAGAAAACATAGAGTGGGAACACTGTGTTATTGAGACATGTACTCAACAACGCCTAATGTATTGCCCCATGATATTAATAAAAGAAACTTCGAATAGAAAACCACGGTTTTCAAATCCTTTATTTGTATTTATCAGTAGTGACCCGAGACAACAATTCCTACTTATGTTGTTTGATTTATTTTCATGTACTAAATATACGAGCACGATGGATCTTCAAATGTGCTTGAAATGGAAAAGCAAATATATGTATATGGAAAAAAACCATTGTCAGGCTACAACTAAGGTGAAGTATTTACGGGAGGTTTTCCAGAGATTTTTTAGAAGAAAATCCACGAGCACATAAGGTTGGGTATTTTGATTTAATTAAGGTCCTCCTGCAATGCATAATCCGTCAAATGTGGCAAGATATAACCCATAGTTTGGGTTGGGTGTAATGTGAATTCATGCAAGATCTATCTCTTTTTTGTTTTGCGGGCAATAAGTTCTATCTCTTTTTTTTTGCGGGCAGTAAGATCTATCTCTTTGTGACTCCAATTTACATGTATGTTTGTAGGGATCCATTGCGCCAGTAGTGTGATGGAATAAAAGAATTAAATTTGGGTCTGCCACATAGGTTCGTGCAATGGGAAGATGAATATTTTACCCAATGTCTTTCTACATCATATAATCCACCTATTTTTGAACAGAATTTGGCGGTAGTGGTGAAAGGTTTAGGGTCATTTTAGGTCGATTTGGGGACCTATGTGGGGATTTATGATATGCATTTGCCATTGAAAGGATTGACAAACACTTAAGGTTGATTGCAAATTGTTACAAACATTGTGTTTCATTTCTCATAGAGATGCATGACCACTAGTGGGTTTAGTTGGTCAGATGGGACATTCTAAATAATTATTGTACGTGAAGTGCCTGGTGTGTTTTATAGAAATGGAGGGTCACATGGCTAACATGGCTAAGGAGTTGGGGCATTCTAACTAATAATTGTACGTCAGGTGCCTGACATTTATTGTAGAAATGGGAGGGCCACATGGCTAACATGGCTGTGGAGCATAAGAGAGCCATCTTAGTTTGCAAAGTGGATGGATATGGATCCAACTGTTTTAAAAATATTTTGGCAGACTGAGATTTATACTGATATATATATATAAAGAACATTGTAAGTTTTTTTGTCAGAAGTAGCGAGTTGTTTAAATGTTGATGCTCGCAGAAATGTTTACATGTATAAGTGTTATGGAGCCTGCACATGGCCATGCAACACACAAGATGGTCCTTAAGTCTTGATTGTATAGTATGTACGAGTCATCTAATGTACTTTGCAAAAGTTATTTCTTCTAGATCGAATCTATTAAATTTTATAGTGCGGTGGTCCCTTGTATAAAATTATGTTGAAACTGAGTAGTTGACTTTCGGTAGTTATCTTTTGTCCATTCCCACGAAGAGGATAGCATCCCATGTTATTGGATTTCGTATACATATATTACATTACAATATATACAGTGGCTAGACATATGCTCATGAATTAGATGCATGGGGAGCTGTACACCGTTTTAATAAAATATGTAATACCCTTTAATCCAAAGTTACTGATGCATTAGTTGAGCGGATAAGTTTTCTAAATATTTCATTAGCTAAATAGTCTCCACGTGTTAACAAAAAGAGTACGGTGTCAAAAACAAAATTTGGACGACTGAAATTTGTTTGGCTATGTTTGTAATAAATAATCAATAACACAGGCAGGTTAGAGTTTGGGAAAAATGTTGAAGGTGCATAGGAGATGCATCTATTTAGTATGCAAGTGGAAGGATATGGATCCAACTGTTTTAAAAATATTTTGGAGGAATAAGATTTATACTGATACATATAAAAAAACATTGACTACTGGTATTTTCATAGATGACATATAAATTGTTTTGCAATGTTTGCAGTAAATTAAATAATCAGAAACACAGGCATGCAGGTTAGAGTTTGGAAAAAATATTGAAGTTGCACGGAATACAGCATGAAAAGGAAGAATGAAGGAAAGGGAGAGAGGGCTGAATGTCCTCATCGGCAATATTCGTCGGAGAAAGCTGCACGAATCGCTAGCACAAATGGGTTGCAGCGGTGACAGCTTGAAGGAGAGGGAGTGGAGCTTGACGGAGGGTGTTGCGGTGCATTTGAACAAGAAGAAGGCACAGACTGGTAAGGTGTAACACAAGGTAGGCAGTGGGATCGTATTTCTATTTTTGTTTTTGAGCCGGTATGCATTCATGTTATACGTTGAAACACAAACGTTTAGCCCATTTGTCAAGTATTTTATTTCTTATATAGTTTTTTATTTTAATGTCATAAACCTCCATAGTTTCATCAGTCCCTTTATGAGAAAGAGAGAGAGATACATCTGCTGTCAAATTCACAGGACACTCGTCATATCTGAACACACTCACCAAAAATATTCCATGTTATTACTAGGCAAATATCCTTTCATCAACCACGTATTATGACGAGACAGACCCAATACTAATCATTTATAACGGTTACTATCGGCCTGTAACACTGGTATATACACAATGAATTCAAACGCTAAGAATAAATATACTCAAGTTTGTATAGTATGTAATATGGCAAGTAAACAACATGCGAGATGAGAGGCCCTCGACTCAAATCCTACATTCCATGCTTAGCATTGTTGACGCGAAAATGTCTTGGACGAGCGTGTAAGTTCATGGAAATGAGAGGGCCACATGACCAACATGGCTGACTGGGGTAGCACAGAAGAGGCATGTACTTAGTGTGCAAATGGCATGGGTATGGATCGACCGTATGAAAACATGTTTTTGAAATGTAAGATTTATATAAATACTTATTGAAAAATTATATAATTATTTTTCAGAAGAATTAAGTTGTTTAAATGTTGATGTTCACAGAAATATTGACATGTATGGCTATTATGGAGCCTGCATCCATACAACATATTCGCGATGGCTGAATCAGTAACAGAATCGCTAAATATATTCATAAAATAATGGCATACTGGAGGGCCATTATTATGATTACGCTAGATGTCGTGGTGAAACCGTGCAACATGATATATATACATATTATACTATTAGAAGTCAAATCTCTATCTACAGGAATCCATGTCTTGATTGTATAGTTTGTATGAGTCATCTAATGTACGTTGCAAAAGTGTTTTTTTCTAGATCCAATCTATTAAGTTTCAGTGTGGTGGTCCCTTCTATAAAATTATGTTGAGACTGAGTACTTGACTTTCTGTAGTTATCTTTTGTCCATTCCTATGAAGATGATAGCATCCCATGTTATTGGATTTCATGCATATATTACATTACAAAGTAGACAGTGCTAGACATATTCTCTTCAATTAGATGTACGGGGAGCTGTACACCGTACTAATAAAATATATAATCTATACCTACTCCTAAAGCACGTAAGGTTTCTGCCCTCTTTTTTTTTCGTCCTGACACGTGGGACCCACCTGTCAACGACCCACGCACCCTGCCTCTCGTCTGCCTACGAGTCCATCCTGACGCCATCACAACACGGGGAGTCCGATCCCCGGTGGGACACGGGCACACGGTACTACGTGAGTCAAATCCCACTCGAAATCAACAAGACACGGGAAATCAGCAGAAAAATCCAGATCTAGAAAAAGAATAACACAGGAAAACGAACGGATCTAAACTAAGAAAAATATCGGAGACAAATGAATCTAAATGAAGCTGCTCCACACCCCTCTGCACCAGAGAGAGTCCACGATGGAGAGGAGGGCGACAGGCTCCCCAATCCTCACCACCACCAACCGCTGCAATGCCACCGGTGGGAGCAGACGGTAGCGCCCCATCCGCCCCGGCGAGAAGCCACAACTAGAGAGAAGAGGGCTCTCCTCACCACCACCCACCACTGCAGCGCGCCAGCGCCCCCGTGTAGGTCGAGAGCAGAGAGATAATAGATCGGGAGCAGAGCACCAAAAGGGGAACGGGGACCTTGAGCATGAACTGGCAAAGCTCCAAGACCTGGCCTTGACCATGGGTTGGCATTGGGGCGGAAGGCGCGGAGCGGACGTGGCCTCCGTTGGGAGCGCGCCGTCTCTAGCAGAGATGAAAGATGAGGCGAGGAAGGGGGTCAGAGAGAAATGCGATGTCAGCAGGCGGTGTGAGCAGCAGAGGTAGGGGTGGATAACGAGCGAGCCGAGCCGAGCTCGGCTCGGCTCGGTGTAGCTCGTCATATAACGTCGTATAACGAGCCGAGCTTGGCTCGTTAGCGTAACGAGCAGAAAAGCCTGCTCGGCTCGGCTCAGTCCAGCTCGCGAGCTGGCTTGAGCGGCTCGCGAGCCAACACGATAAACAGAGGAACATATGTTTATCACCGCCGGAAGTTCACAGATTAGCTCCAAATCCCCACCGCAACATTGCAGAAACTCAAAGAGCAACAATTTATTATGTGACACATATCGCAAGAATTTGAAGCACATGAGCAATGGTAGAGACAAAATCTAAACAGAGCAAACTGAGGAAATCTGTACATAAGCAAGAACATATTGATTGAAACTCAATCCACTTGCAGCCTATCAATACTTCTCAAGAACAGATCAAGCGTAGCAACGCCAGTGCATCACCCAAAAAAATTACAGCAGCACAAATTTCACTCAGCATCGATCTACGCATCGGCTACCATCACAACCACCTACCTACCTGCTTGGCGTCAATCTTCAGATCTCAAGCGCCGGCAGCAACATCGTCCTGCGGCCACTCGCCAACCGTGGCGCTCGTGCGTTGAGCGAAGGGCACTGGAGAAGCCAGATTGCCCAAGCCATGGAATGAGAGATGGATTGGGGGAAGAATTAGGACTGCTCAGGGAGAGACCGGCAGCACAAGTGCTGGCTTGAGGCGAAGGGCGAAGCAACGGGGGGGAGGTGCGGCGGTGGGCGGATGCATGGGGGGCGCGGTGGAGGGTGGAGGGGCGTCGCGCTCGCGCGTGGGTGGTGTGGCCGCGTGCGGGGTCGGTGTCGGCCGTGACTGTGAAGTCGTGAGGGGGCGCTAGGGTTCAGTGGATGGGGGTGGGAGATGGGCTGGCTGGGCTGCCTCTACAATACTGGGCCGGCTGCAACTTTGAACTCGTTTGGCTCGCGAGCCAGCTCGGCTCGCTCGTTATTTTTCACGAGCCAAAACTGCTGCTCGGCTCGGCTCGTTTTCGTAACGAGCCGAGCCAATCCGAGCCGAGCCAGCTGCGAGCCGAGCCAGCTAACGAGCATCTAGCATTTTGTCCAGCCCTAAGCAGAGGTGCACAGAACACAGAGAAAATGGTGAGGAGGAGAAGAGATAATGCTGAGCATGTGAGATGAATGGAGTGAGTGAGTGGGAGTGTGGGACCGTGAGAGTTGGTGCACTCGTTATTTTGGGCACAACATCCTCTACGAGGCTGGTGTCGCCTCGGTCTCGCTGCTGTCACTGCTAGGGTTTTGGAATTCAAATACTGAAATATTTCGGAGCTTACCGAATGTGATGAATTTCGGAAATTTTGAAAAATTCGGACCGGGATTCAGTTGAGTTGACAGGTAAAAAAATTCATATTTGAGCAAAATTTATCCAATCAGATAGAACTTGCAGAGAATAATGCAATTACTAGCAAAAGCAAATGAAGCAATGAAACTAGCTAAAAGCAAATGCTGGTGCTGCCCGTGCAGCTCTTGCCAGCGGATTACAGCCACAGATTGAGTTATTAGTACCCACAGCCATGGATTAGAGAAGTGATGATGGAGGGAAAGTGGAGATGGTTTTGCCGGCACCACAGAAGAGGAAAAATGGGCTGACAGAAGAACGACGGGAAGTTCTGCTCCTCTACCAAACCAGCCGCCGGGAAGTTCTGCTCTACCAAAACAGCCGCCCCACCAGGGTAAGGGGAGGGGAAAATATGAAATGTCTAGGGTTTTCTGGGTGGGATGGTGAATATATACCTCAAAGAGGCATTTGTGGTCTGGCTTCATCCTTGGGCTGCGCCTTAAATTCGAATGAGGCCGAATTAATTTGGCCGCTTTGATTTTGTTTCAGTCTGGGCCGAAATTGACGAATCTCAGCGAATTTTGGGCCATTCGGCATGAATCCCAGGTCCTGCCTCCGGCTTGAAGTACGGCTTCCAGGATCTCCCAAAATCTCATCCTAGCCCCGGGGCGGATGCAGTCTCCGACCGAGGAAGCCGTCCAGAAGAATGTTGGCGTAGGCATCGGCGTCTCAGATGAGCGCACCCTGCGCGAGCAGGAGGTGGAGCAGCTCTTCAACCATGCAGAGGAGTTCTCGGATGTGCGCCGGCGACAGCGGGTTCTGGCCGTCAGTATAATGCATTATGTAGGAGTGCAACAAGAAGTCAACAACCAAATCTTGTCTCTGCTACCCGCAAAAAAAAAAAAAAAATCTTGTCTCTGCTTTCAGCTGTCAGTCATCTTGGTAATCTCAACATTGTATAGTATCCTTTTTCTCGTCCATAAGACTGCCTTTGAGAGGGATGTGGTAAACCAGAACCGCCATATTAAACATGATTGCCGCACTTTCACAGGATGGAAGAACCACGAATAGATGATGCCGCTGCTATCGACTAAAGAGATCATCAAAAGTAAAACAAGTAAATTGAATTGTTTCTCGTCCAAATTGGGCTCAATGTACGGCCCATCCTGGACCAGCATGCAAGGGACAAATAAGGTAGCTGAGGGTGCAAATCCATCAAAATTGTGGGTATGATAGTGTTCCTGCCAAATACGAAATACTTTTCTCACTGCTCTAATTCTTTACCTGCCGTCTATACCCTTTGTATCACGTGCATGTCACATATGTGCTTCTGCTACTATAAGAAAACAATCATATATTGTTCCTATAGTACATTCAATTTATAGATTATATATCTAAGTAATAAACTGAAGCAGCTATTGCCTTCATATATATTCTCCTTATACATGGACACAATGCTGATAATCAAGTGCAAGGAGGGAACAAATATAATTTTATTTTTCTTGACATATGTACATTTTATGCAATTCTGATTAATCCCTAATTGTTTGCTTAAGGAAATTCTATTATACTTGTGCACTTCTTCGAGATCAACCAAATATAAGGAAAAACATATCTGAATTTTCAATGGTTGGTTTTTCCTCTCCCGCAGCAATGAGCGGGGGACTGGCTAGTTTCATAGGATTCTCGTGGAACGCCATGGAACTGTTGGGACTGGAAAGCAATAGCGCCATGCAAAGAAAAAAATTATCCTTAGAAAATACAAATAAATCTGTGGCAACCGCCAACCGGTAAAGGACACGATAGAAAACCCAAATAAAGAGAGTAAACTTGGGATGTGCTGCCTTTTCTGATGACCCGAATCAGTAGATAGGGAGGCACGAATCTAGAACGCACTAGAATGTGAGAGACAACCATAAATATGGGTATAAATATAAAAACATACATTATAGTTGATTACTTAAATCATGTCCTAAGAAACTTGATTTTTGAGTATGCTCGGAGGCTCGGAGCACACATATCCGGACTAAACGCATTATTACGTTATTTGTTTCTCATGTTGCCTATGAAATCTCGCATCAAATTGGAGACAGCACTATAACAACATTCATGAACCATCACTGCCAAACCATAAACAGCTATAGCACCAACAGCAATCTTGATCGAACCCTTCCATATCTTGTGTCCCATTAAGTCGTCCTTGCCAGGAGATCTATAAAAATTCATTAGTACATTATTAGTCAAAACTTTTTTTTAAAAAAAGGTATTATAATTATTACGTTTGAGTGAAAGTCAATTAAGGATGAGTGTAACGACTCTAGTTACCTTTCTGCTCCAGCTTTAATTGTCTCCCGAATGCCTTTTGCTTCATCTTTAATTCTAGCTACATCCTCACCTAGTTCCATTACGGATTCTTTTAACTTGACCACTATATGAGCAACCTCCTCCACGTTCCTACCAATGTCAGTAGCTACCCCATCGTCGCTGCATCCAATCTGCGGATTTGACCGAGAAACAGAAGCACATTTATATATTATTGAGAGAGAGCAATCCTGGCTGCAATCGGCTAAGAATTTGATAGACAGAAAGGAACCATATATATGAATTGCTGGATTAGGAGTTAAGGACTAGTACTAATTGTATGCCAATTAACTGTATACCCCGTAAATTCTTAATTTAGTATTTGTCCGTGACATAAAAATTGTACACGCAAATGTTTCGATACAAGTACAATGTTGTTAATCTTGATTTATTATTCTTCCAAACTAATAGCTCTTATTTTTTTTCCATCCACCTTAAAATTTAATGGACATATATCATATGAATTTCTTCGCCATACCCTGGGATCACATGTATATACATTAAACTAGAAACAAACAGTATGGTAAATTAAAGAAACTTCGTATCGCCTCTAAGATCGAGCAAGTTTAATGCTTTTGCACTGTACATGTGGGCTGCATGGGCTCATATTTATTGCACAACAGAGATACACAACGAATGGGACATGCCATAGAGCATTTTTGCTCTAACGGTGCAGGGGAGGTGGACAGCGCGGCCACTTAAAAGAGGTAAATCTGTTGAGGCATCATCACATATTATATTCAAGGGAAATGCTACGGACAGGACGTACGGAGGGGAAATAAAAAATCGGACGGTTCAACATTACAACATTAGATATATGTTACATGTAACAAAAAATAAAAATTACAATATCCGACGAAACATTGTAACATCCAGTGAAACATTGCAACATCAGACACATATTGTATGAAACATTAACTCAAAACTTCACTGTTTCGAATGTTTTCTCTTCTCTGTTTTGGTAGGATGTTGTAATTTTTACAATGTTTCAGTGTTGCAATGTTTTTTTAATGTTGCAAATATTTTTATGGGGATGTTTCAGGAATCGACATGTTCCAGCACCTGAATGTCGTAATTTTTTAATTGATATTGCATAAAATATGTGTCTGATGTTGCTGTGTTTTATTCGTGTTGCAATATTTCACCCGATGTTGCAATATTTCTCACCGAATGTTATAATTTTTACTTATGTTACATGTAACATGTGGATGATGTTGCAATGTTTCACTGTCCAGGTTGCAAATGTTGCACCGTTCGATACTACGTCCGGACGTCCTGATGTTGCAATGTTTCATCGTGCATGTTGCAAATGTTGCACCGTCCCATACTGCGCCCGGACGACGGACGTCCGGGCGCTAGCAAGTCCCTTCCCACGTACGCATCTCGCCAGCACTAGGGGGGAGGGGGTTGCTAAGCCTAATGAATCCGCTTGTATTTTGGTTTACCACAACATTACCCCATTGTAGTCTTCTAGCTTTTGTATAATTGACTTTATTCTCTAGCCGGCTAAGGGGCTTGTAAAACTCTTCTTTATCAATAAAATAGTTACAATCTTGTGCCTTTCGTTCAATAAATATTACCCAATTCTCGTTGTCGAGGGACAAATTAATTAAAGATATATCCTACCTGTCACAAAATCTTGTATGTGCCATTATATATCCTGGAGATAAAAAAAATGTTCAATGACAATGCTATGCTCGCCATTAACAGCGGCAGCTGCTATGAACGTGCAAACGCATCTTGATTTATTTTCAACTAATAATCAGAATTGTTCTCTGGAGGTCCGATCCACTGTTTTCGTAATGGCCGAGATCGAGGAACATCGAGAGCTATCTCTATAGTGTAGATCGGTGTGCTAAAAAAAATAGTGTAGATGGATCGCAATCGCATGCATAGCTGTGTTTTTTTTACTAATAAGATACTAGATGGCAGGAAGTGGCCGGCGGACCTGAGCCAGCTGATAAGCGGGAGGTGACTCCCCAAGTCCTGGACGGGGCTGCGCCATGGCAACGTACCTTCCGAGCTCCGACTTCCGACGACAATACGTGAAGAACGACGCACGGTCGTGGCAATGGCGAAGGCTTTAATTGGTTGCCTTGCCCTTCCTCCGACTCTAATCATCCTTACGTTCTGTATCTTTCTTGCGGAGAAAGACAAATGGGATTGAGATACGTGCACGTGGGCCGGGCTGCATAGATCAATCCATGGGCCCGTGCTATAGGGTGTAATTCCGTTATTCCGATAGTGCAAAGGGGATGATATTCATAGTTTAAATCCCTCTAAAATTTATCTAGTTTATGACTTGTTTCTTAATAAAAATACTTCAGAGATGAGTTAAATTTGACCAGATTTGTGTAAGTTTTATAACAAGACCATAGTCAAATTTAAGGTCAAAAAAATTCAAACGAACTATTATTTGAAAAACAGGTAGAAAAGATTAACAGAGTTGTTGTGGGAAACAAAAACTCTAGACACATACAAGTCGAATAGCATATAGACGGGTTATTAATTGTTACCTAGATCAGCAAAACTTCTCTATCCGGTGTCATTTTCCACCGCCTCCCATCGGCCGACAGCTATCTCTCGCCATGGTGGACGAAAGCAACGTCACCGTGGGCACGTCCATGTCTGACGACATCATCCATCGATCGCACGGCCTAATGGTAGGCAACAGAAGGAAGGCCACCGAGGGCACCATACCCAGCCACCCAGCGCCGACGCCGGCGAACAACGCCAGCGCTTCCACCTCTACCCTGACGACGACCCAGCCTTTTACTACCTCCAGCTCCAGCAAAGGGCCAGTATCTTCCATGGTAATGGCTAGAAAGCTCGAGACTCTAAGAAGCCGGCGCCCTTTCGACCGACGTGGTCGCCCCTCCATCCTCTCCAATCTCCATCACCGACAAACTCCAAAACATAACAGTCACCTGCGGCGGCACCGCAGCTTTCCACCCCACGGCGGATGAGCTCGCCGGCCTCTTCCTCCGCCCGGCCAAGATCACCGGCCAGGCCCTCCCGCGCGCCGCCCGCTTCATCCACGACGCCGAGGTCTACGCGGCCACACCCCCGACCACCTAGCGGCCACGCACGCACCAGTACCGGGCCGCGCCCGGGGACCGCCGGTGGGGACGGTTCATGGTACTTCTTTAGCCCTCTGCATTTCCATGCGGCGGACCCGAGGACGCGGTGCCGCCACGTCGGCGACGGCCTTTGGATTTGGAAGTGGACAGGTAGAAAGAGGAAGTTGCAGATAGACGGTGATGCCGTGGACTGGCATGTGAAGTGTCTTTGCTACTACGAGCTCAAAAGGCATGACAACCCGTCGAATGCTAGAAGCTTGAGGACGGAGTGGCATATGCGTGAGTACGGCATGACCCATAAGGACAGCGGCCGGCAACACCCGCTGGTCGATCCTCTGCCAGGTGTACAAGAAGAAGGTAGCTCCGGGGTGGAGATAGTGACGCACCATCAATAGTTTTTTCTTGTTACTAGTTACTCCCTCCGTTCCAAACTATATATAACTCTTTTTAGCAACTTCATATATAGTTAGCTAACTATAGTAGTGTGTACTAAGATATACACTATGTCATGTCTACATACATACAAGTATATATGCCAAAACATCTTACGATTTGGAATAGCGAGAAGATAGCATTTGTGACGGATCTATATGCTATTTTCTACGTTGCACACCAACAACACGCAGGAAAAGTTGCATTGCCTTTACAATTTTCAGGTTACTGGGAACAAACTTGATCAAGAAAATCTAACTGCTGTTACATTAATTGTAAGCACGGAACCACTAGCATCTAAGGTGTTCTTTGGTTTAAAAGTTGTGTCGCAAACCTAAATGGTATGGGATCGCTGGGGAATGATTGCAGAATACATGATCCCTCGTTTTGTTTAATTTGGTCGAAGCTAGACAGAGGATGCAGCGGGATGCCTACAGAAAGCCATTGTGCGGGTTCAGTACCCTCCTACTTGAGCGGTATCTATTAACACCAAAATTGCAATAGCCCTGCTGAGAACTGATTACAAGGTAGCTGTCTACATTCTATCTAAACGACACAAATTAAACAAAAACAGGTTGCGGTGTGCTCGGTTAAAGTCCTAAAATTACAACCAAACATTACCTAAGTCTGAAAATCATGCTCTCCCTTCATCCACTAACTGCCAGTATCAGTACACAGGGTGAGAGCGGCGATGAAGGCGATAGATCTAGGTAAATATTTCACAAACCAACTGTTTCAAAAATAATATTTAGGGCATGGGACCGTACATTCACCATTGTACATTTTGTTGTTGATGCATTTCCATTTCAAAAATCAGATTTTGTTAATTTTAAATAAATTTTGTCAAATTATAAATCGGGCTACATTATATTAGTGCTGAAAGGAATTTATTATTGATGGACAGATGGGAGTATGAAATGGTAGTTCTAGTTTCTCAATTTGCCATCACATTTTAGTGGACTGCAGGCCAAATATTTTATCTTCTGGAAGAGCTAAATTAGAGTTCGGATGACATTGAGCTTGGTACATTACATTATGACAAAAGTCACATAGATGCAATCTGTATATCAATCAGCGATGTATTTGTAGCGATCTCACCCGAGAAATGGGCCCACTTAAGTATATTCCACCTTCCATTGGTGCTAATACACAAAAATGTTCCCAAGTGCGGATTCGACCGTCGAGTCAAGCTCGACTAACTGCTACTGAAGATCGTCCGTCCATACGCTCACTCGAAGGTGAGTCTTCCAAAGATCACATCATTCCACAATTCAAATTACAACAAGTCTTAGAGTTATTACAACCAAATTGAAATGATAAATAGATAAGTTTGAGTTCATGCAGCGGAAAGTAAACGAGATACTAGCGACGATCCATAGTATCGTCACGATGAAGTCAGCCGTGACGCTACTCCTCACGATCCTCGGGAGAGGTCGGCTCCCACTCGATGCTGTAACCAGGAGGAAGCTGGGAGGCCCAAGCCATAGAGGCAGCTACCTCCTGAGGGGACGGTCCTGAAAATTTATCCACAAGCAAGGCTGAGTATACTAGTTATACTCAACAAGACTTAACCGACTGGTGATCACTAAATCACCGACTCTTAAGATGAGAGGGTGTTTGGCTAGTGGGGTTCTTTTGCCAAAAGCGACTAAGCTGATTGCTAGTATATCCATTTTGATTTTAATTCTTTTAACCTATCCATTCTAGGTGAGCCTAGCTAAACAATCAAGTTTTGCAATACAATTATTACATACAAAGATTTCATCCTTCCAAGTTCCACTTCATAATATGTCATACATCGGTCAAGCAGTCTCATTAACCGCGAGAAGCGGACAGTTCGAACCGAATTTACTACCTGGCCAGGGAAAACCCAAACATACGGAATGGTTGGAAATGCCAACACACCCCAATCCTTTCTCCTCTCTCTGCGAGTGGCTCCCGAGTCCCACTGCCTCAGGGTAAAGGTTTACCACTACTGGGACTCACGCAACTACCCTCATGTGCCCATGGGATAACGTTTCCAAGACAGAGAGCTGTCGGACCTGCTCGCATCAATCGGATACCGGGACTTACCGGTCCCATAAACCGTGCATATGTGTGGTACATTCAAACGCTTGACACAAAAGTACCACATGTTTCCACTTAAACATCGATAGACGGGCATCTACAATCATCCGTCCATCATCTCTAGTGTTTCTGATATGAGTAGTCATACAACTCCTATATCTCGCGAGTGTCGGAAAGCACTCGACTTCTATCGTTCTTAAGCATAGCAACTATCGAACCTAACATACTAGTGTTCAATCAAAGGAACCTATGATCATGCAATCTAGGGTTTCATTCAACTCCTTGAAACTTAAATGCACAAACATATAATCAAATAAATCGCGTAAGTAAAGTTAGGTTATGCTCCGGGGCTTGCCTTCCGGCTCGAAGCGGTACTCCTGCTCGGGGCTCGGATCCACGTGCACCACGTTCACCTCGGACTCCTGGGCGATCTCCTCGGCAGCGGGGACTAGCTCGTAGACTCCGTCGGCGAGACCCGAATCTATACGAAATGCATGAATGCTTAAGTATCGAGATTTAAATAGTGAGTGTTTATTTAAATCTTTGGTTAATGAATTGAAAAGGATAAACATTAATTATAAGTGAATATACCCTTTTCATTTTGAACCTTTACTTTGATTTTAGAGTTTTAGGTTTTTCTCTTTTCTTTTTCTTTTTCTTCTCTTTTCTTTTCTTTTTCTTCTCTTTTCCACTATTTAAGTGCTTTTTCCATTATTCAAAAGGTGAACTTAGGAGTATTATTTTTAGGTGCCATTTGACCAGAGGCTTGCTCATGCCAAGGCAGGAGCCTAGGCCAAAATTTGGCTCAAGTTGATTTTTCTATAATTTATTAAAATTATTCTTATCTTTTTGCCTAAAATCAAACTAAAATCCTACAAAAATAATTACAAGGTTTTTGTCCAAACCACTTGGCACAGTGGCTTAGGATGCCAAGAGTGACACCTCTGCAAGTCTGCATGTGATTTTGAATTATGAGTATTTTTGTGGAATTTCACCATGTTTAAACTACCAAACATCATTTAGCCATTTTCCAGTGTCCAAAAATTACCATTTTCATTTTTCTAAGGTTTCTAATGTCTTGATTTAGTTCCTGTGTGAAGGAGATGATTTTTCACTGAGTAAATTATTTTCTGTGATTTATTTGCCAAAACAGCAGGGTATATGTTTGGAAAATCATAACCCTAAATCCACTGGGAATTTTTGTGCACCCTTTGCGCATTAGGCTAATGATAATCACCCTAACAACATATCCCAAGCTCAGCTCTAGTGCATGTATAGATTTTGAACTATGATGAAAAGTGCTCAAACTAAAATGAATTTATATTTCAAAATCTACAGCTCAACTGGGTGAGGTGCAAAGGAAGAATTTGTTCTTCTAGATTCACTGGTCACAACAAAATTGGTTTGGCATTTTTCTGATTTTTCTACGATTTTCTACGAATTTTTGAAGATCTCAGCGAATTAATCCAAAAATATAGAATCTATTTTACGCGGCTGACCCTAGAGTTTTTGAAACCCTTACGAACAGGTCCCTACATTTTTCGCGCAGCCCCCTAGAAAGAGGTTGAAGACACAACCGTGTCCTCGAGTTCGTCGGCGTGGTTACGCCGGCCAAACGGCGGCGAGACCGGGCCGGGGAAGTGGGGGAAAATGGAGAGGGGCTCACCGTGATTCGTTTGAGCTAGGTCTCGAGGTCGGGGATGGCCGGGAACAAGGTCAACGACGGCGGTGGCGGCTCGGCTTGCTCCGGCGAGCGGTTACCGTCGACGTCGGGGTCGGAGCGGCTCGGGGAAGTGACCGGTGAGCACCAGCGCGGCACGAGGAAGCTATTGGTGCCCTCGGTTCGACCGGAGGAGAAGTAGAGCGGGCTATCCACGTGCGCGGCTCGGCGGTGGAAGCTCTGTGAACTCCGGCGAGCTACGCCGGTGGCTCTGGTGGGGGAAAGGGGTCGGGAATGGGTCGGTGAGTGGCAGTGGAGGATGGGGAAGCTCGTGAGAGCCTTGGTTTGGCTGGGGAAGCAGTGGAGAGGGCTGCTCACGGGAACGAGCTCGGCGGCGCCTCTGCTTGCTCCGGCGAGCGTTTTTCCGGCGAGGAAGGGAGGGGAACTGTTGAGGGCTTATGTAGGAGTGAGAGGGGAGTGGAAGGGTGCTCGGGAAGCACGAGATAGAGGCCGGGGCAGCACGGTGAGCTGTCGCGGCGGCAGCGGCTTGTCGCGGCCGTGTTGGCGCCGTGCGCGGCGTCAACGCGGCGCGCAAGCGTGCTGCAGGCGGCAGACGCGCGTGGGCGAGGCGAGAAGCGACAGGGCGCGGGAAAGGAGCACGCGGGGGCGCAAAAGTCGCGCTTTGGACCGGCGGGCAACGGCGGCGACGGCAAAATCCGGCGGTCCGCGGCGGCGACGCGACGGCGAGCGCGGAGTCAGCGCTACAGTGCGTCTCCGACTATGAGACCTTGCCAGAGGTGTGCACCGTGAGCGGGGACACCCGGCCATGTCACTTGTCGGCTCAGGCGTGGCCGGACGGCGGCAGGCGCTTGCCGGCGGCGAGCGCGGCACGCGCGGCCGCGGCGCTGGCAACCCGTGAGCGCGCCGTGAGCGGTGCAAAGGTCAACTGATTGGCATGGCTCTAATTTCAAAATTTTGAACACGACTTGAAAATCTTCCAACATGAAAGTTGCTTAGAATTTCATGAGACACGTCCCTGCACTGGGGATTTGAAGAAAAAGTTGAAATCTTGGCTGTAATTCAAAAGGGGGTAAATCCCTGTTTTGAACTGAATTTCAGAAATTCGAGGGGCTAAATGGAAAAATTGGTCAAAGTGCCCAAAGAGGAAAAGTTCAGAAATGTGATGAAGAACAACTTTGATTTTTGGATATTTTGATGTTCTGTGGTAAAATCTTGAGATTTGGCTAAGATTCCATTTCAGCTTTGAATTTGAATTGAAAATTTTAAATTCCCTGGTTTGGGTTTGAAATTTGAGATGCTTCCAAGCATTTTTAGGCCATGGTTTGAGAAGAGAAGTTTCTTGGTTTGACTTATTCTCCAACTTTCATATTTGCACTTTTTCAAGTTTGTAGGGAATTTCTCAAGTTTCTTTATTGCTCCTTTCAAAGGGTTTTTGACTCAAATTTGGATGAATTTCCTCATTTTCTTTGATTTGGCTTTTGAATCATGCTTAGCTTAGCTTAAACATTGGTTTAGTGTTAATTAACACCAGGGGTGTTACAGTATTGCTCACAATGCTGACACCAAAATATAGGGTTCCTCAGGACCATTCATTTCTTGGAACTTCAATAATTATTTCCTGCCACAGGTTATAACAATGTTCCAGTAGAAAAACATATGATCAGAAATGGAGAAAGACATTATCCCTTAGCAAAATAAATTTGCTCTCAAACAATCCAACAATTACACTGGAATGACCCTTGCAAGTTGAAACACGGCTTAACATTAAATATTCCGCAAGACATCAACTGACTATGCGATATCACAATTGTATATGGAAAAAAGCGCATATGGTCCTGCCATGCTGTAATGAACTCCAGCCTGAAACATGATCACAACAGGGAAAGATGGCAAATCCTTTTCAATACTAACTTCCTTAGTGTGCAGAGCTTATACATCGCCTGGATCCTCTATCTCGTGCTCGCAACTATAATCTGTAAGAAAAAAAGATGCAATAAACACCACAGAGCAAGTGAAACATAAAGTTTAATTTAACATTTAACTTTAACCATTGGGTGTTTTGATTCATCTGAATTGGCCAAAGTATGCATCACTTGAATTTCTCCCATGTGGACACTAAATATGAATCCTGCCTCTGTGGCAAAGGAATAAACAATCGATGCTCCGTTTGGTTGTCATGGCCGCACAGCTCGCCTCGCCTGACTCCGCAAGGCCAGCCTTGACAGCGTGGGAGAGGGTTTTCCGCTTGTCTGGGCCAGGGAGCTAAATCCTTGGAAGCATGGTCACCAACACAGCAAGCAAAACAACCAAACACAAGTGTTTTTGCCTGGCCAAACAATGTAACATTCGGCAAACTATCCAAACACACACTTAATTACCAAGGGCAATATGCAGTCATATAACATTAGCTATTATAACCGTGCTCTACTGTATCCTTTCTACATGGATGAAGACGATCATCGTTTTCCATGGAGCTCTTCACTGATAAGAAAAAGGGATTGATGGCATTAATTATACCAGATTGTAATCCACATGAGAAAACTCTATGATTCAATCTCGAGCGGCTCAGTTCATGATTCATGAGAAAAAAGGTGCCCCTCTGTCTAGCAGCTAGGCCTTGTCACAAACTACCCCAAAATGGTAGATGTACACTATATATGGACACTAAAAACACTGAAGAACATGACTTGAACATAGTCACATGTCATGCCTACTGGGTTTGAAAACGGGACGGGAAAATCCCATCCCGACCGTATACCGCCTAAACCGACCGTAGACCTTTTTTTAGGAAAATCGGGAAAATGGGAAAAAACCTGGGAAAACCGGTGGGAACTGGACCGAATTCAGTAGGGGTGTTTTCCCGACCGGATTTCCGGTCCATGATTTCGACCGGCGAATTCGTGGGCCAAAACCTTCATTTCAGCCCATAGGAACTATACTTCCTCGCCACGGCCCATGAAGCCCTCCCACTCCCACCCACCAGCCCACCCGGCGCTCCCATCACCCTGCTGCCCGTCGGCAAATCTGCCCCTCAACCTAACCCTAGCCGCCCGTTCACTCAAAGGAGGCCTCTGCTCCTGCTCCCTGCATCCCAACCCTAGCCACCGCCAGCCTGCCACCACGCCTCCTGTCGTTGGCCGCCGAAGCAGCCCATCCCCAGTTCCCACGCCACGCGGCCACTCCTAGGCCCCTCCGTCGCCAGCTCGCAGTCGCAGTTGGGCACCGAGCAGGCGGCCTGCCTTGCGGCGTGCTGCCGACCTGCAGTGGTGCGTGCTGCCGCTGGCTCCTGCGAGCGTGTGTTGGATGCTGCTGTTGCTGCCGTGCACAGCTCCACTCCACATCTCCACAGCTCCACTCGCTTCCAGCACCTTCTCCTCTCGCCACCTCCATAGGCCACAGCTCCACTTGCTGCTCCTGCCGTGCTTGGCTGCTTGAGTTGCTGGAGGCTTTTTTGTTTCTTTTTTTTTCAACTCAAACTTGTGCTGTTGTGCTGCCTTAGATTGCTAATGGCTGAGGTTGAATGTGTTGCTGGAGGTTTTTTCTTTATGTATCTATGATTCACCTGACTAATAATTTGTTGATGTGTGGTTCGTAAAGTGTGATGTATGCATGGTTGTAACTATTGCGCCAAGCTATTTGTTTGAAGTGGTTATATGTGTCGGTGTTCCTGACCATAATTTAATAATCCCGACCGTAATAAACATACTCCCAATCAAATTGTCCCGTTCCCGATATCCCGTAATACCGCTTTCGTTTTCCCATCCGGCTTTCCCGTTCCCACTCCCGTTCCTGCCTAAAAAAACGCAGGAACATGAATGGTTAAGATGTTTTCCCGACTGTTCCCGACCATTTTCATCCATTGCCTGTTAACCCTATATCTCGGTGCCATTATATATCAGGCAGCTGTATACAGTTTTTCGTAATGCTTCATGATCTTTTTGGTTCAAACGCTGTAACTAATTGACAGTTTCTATGCAATTAACATAGCCACTGGTCCCAGAATATAATTGTAACGCTTTAAGTTTAATTTGGTGCCATTTTCAAAATTGTTAAGTTCAGTTAGGCTCCATTTTTCACTTATGCAGATGAAAAGATAGTGTGACTATTATGCTGGACCTGTTCTGGTAAGTATGTGTGTTGCATGTGGCTTAGGGCCACTCACAGACCAATGCTGTTAAAAAATTACATAACAATGCAATGCCAGGTGACATAGCTTTGCTTTTTAAGTATATATTTATTTGACTTGATATTAGGTGAGTTATACTAGAATTTGTGACCATTTCAAACTAACATGACTTTTGACCATGGACTTTGTTTAAGTAATCACAAATCCTTTAATAAATCTAAGGCAAAGTAGATTTGAAGAGTGACAATTTTACCTTCAGGTGGATTGAAGACTTCTTCTATTTGAATTTGCTCCGTTGGTACTCCATAGGTTGTTAACATCTTCAAAACTTTTTCAACCATCTTATTTTGCTGGTACCATTTTATTTTGACTGTCTGGAGTCGTTTGGATGCCAGTATATATTCCCTAGGGCTATCATTTTCATCTGCTAGAACCACATCGTGTCCATACTGTAGCAACAAAAATATTTCACGGACATCGTCAGCAATATTTTATTGGAAACCCTCAAATTAAATTCAATAGAAACAAAGTCACCATACTTGAAGGAAACAGTTTTCGAGTTGAATGGTGAGCTTCTCCATTACTGGTGAGTTCCGCAGAAAGTAATCCAGAGCACCAAACCCTGGCTTCAGACACCACTCGTTGAACAGCAGTGTTTTTAGATCGCTAAATGTAGTGCAAAACATGAAATCCTTTCTGAAAATAAACTGGACCATGCACAGCATAATTGGAAGTCAAAATGAGTAGTAATAGATTTGCAGAGGTAATAAACAGCAGCAAACTAAAAGGTAAATGAGGACAAAAACATACCACATTAGGGTAACTTGTCAACTTCAAGTCGGTGGCGCTTGACAGTCGTTGAAGAAGGACGCTGCTTCCATCACCTCTACTCCCAAAGCAGCCACGACAGTTATCATCACCACAATCCCCATAGTAACGTTTGTTCTTACATATATCAGCACAGGAACAATCTTCAAGCCGAACATTCCCGTTTACCAACAATGGCATCTCCTCCAAGAACGGAGCCCTGCCATAGAAGACAACCAGTTGCAAAGAAGTGAGTCTCGGAGCCGAGATGCGGCACCGGGTACTTCGGTGGAAGTCGCATCTGGTGATGCTGAGACGCCTCAACGACGGCGACAAGATGCCGCCGACATCGACGACCACGCAACACGTCATGTTCAGCTCCTGCAACGCCGGGCACCTCGAGAAATCCATGGGCATATAATACTTGAGCTTGACGTGAGTAAGATCCACCCTGACAAGCACGCCAGAGACAGACGACGTCGGTGATCTTGAGGCGACGATAGTCCGTGCGGAGGGAGAACCTGATCAATTTGGTCTGGCAGAATGTTAGGGCGTGGTGGATCCACGATCTGACGGATCGGGAGAGCTCCTCGCTGCGCTCCCATGTCTGGTGGCGGCGCTCCACGTCCTCGCCGTCGCCGGTGTACCAGCCGTTGGCGTCGTCGCTGAAGATCTCGCCGCAGGCGACCTCGAGCTCGTCCAGGGGCGCGCCGCCGCGGAGGAGGAGGAAGCTGTTCACGAAGGAGTTGAGTATCCATGGAGTCCAGTAGGGTTCCAGCGGGCATCCCCAGCTGTCGTGTGGGCTGCGGGCGATGCGGAGGGCACGCGTGGAACGCCAGAGGTTGCGCCAGCGCCTGCCGAGCACGCATGTCCGGACGGCGTCGTCGGAGGGGAGGAAGAAGAGGATGTGGTGGAGGACCTCGTCGGGGAGCGCGCTGATGTGATCCTTGCCGCCGCCAGCCACCGTAACAGCCTGATCCGGCATGGCGCCGACCGGGATGAGAGATGAGAGCTGACCTCTCTCAGGGCAGTGCCATCGGCATCTATGGCGGCGTGGGTGGGGAATGGCGAGAGCCTGGCGGCGGCGAGTGGATATATCGGGGGGAAAGTATGGACTATGGAGCGCGTGATGAATTCTTGCCTTTTTAACTTGGCGAGAAATGTGGAGGAAATAAACAGAAAGATGGGATTGCGGGCGAGATCAGATCGTTCCTTGATCACCGCATATATATACTTCTTATTTCCTGTATTCCTTGGCTTGCAGAATATAGAATCGAAAAAAATGAAAAAAAAAACAAAGATCTCGTTTAGTAGGGATCGCGAAATTAAAAACGTTTCAAATATTTTTTTCTGCTGAAACAAGATCACTTTGTTGAAATCGTTTGGGTAGTTTCAGATCCAATTTCTCCAGAAAATTACCTACAAGTCGCACGAAACACCTTTTTAGATGATTCTTGCCCATAGGGTAAAAATGTAAAACGTTTCACATAATTTAAGTAGGCATATTTTTTCATGATGTTTTTCATCGTTTGTTTTTATAAGCCGGCAAGGGTGGTAATGTGAAATTGAAACGTAGGGTCACGCACTTAAGAGTTGGAAATGTTGAAAAAGCTTGTCTATATAATTGTCTTTTACAAAAAGTGAGATACTGTTGGATTTATGCCCAACTAGTTGGATTGAATCACCTAAAGCCCGAAAAAGTGTATTGATCCATGAGGGTTTACAGTTACCAATGTGCCTACGAGATAGAAGTCCATTATTACCCTATATATACATGGGAGGGGGTAGGCGGCAGCCCTGATCATGGGTTCACCGCCATCGCTGTCGCCCCTCTCCATGCCCACGTCGTTGTTGCCTTCGCGAACCTAGCAATCCGGATCGTGAGACTTTCTCCCTGTACATGTGGACACCTTGTAGGTGTTGCGCTTAGAGCATAAGGACGAGCCGGACATGAAGGGCATAAGCAAGTGCACTAGCTGCTACTTCGATGCGCTCTTCTACACTGAGATGGTTCCGCTGCACCTGTGTGTCTACTGGTAACGATCTATGATCTTCTACTCACAAG
This sequence comes from Digitaria exilis, assembly GCA_015342445.1. NCBI lineage: Eukaryota > Viridiplantae > Streptophyta > Magnoliopsida > Poales > Poaceae > Digitaria > Digitaria exilis. The sequence continues at coordinate 2,507,509 of JACEFO010001613.1, forward strand.
TGTCCTGGGTCACGCGGTAGATGAAAATTGTTAATTATCCTACCGTTTTTTTCTACAGTTACTGCTACGCTCATCTAAATAGTCATGGAGAAAAGACTTATCGAATTTTCCTATAGAATGGCTTGGTACGGCGTATGGCCTAACAACAAACTTAATACTAGTTCTAGTGGTACATAGAAAATCCGGTGAAGAGTTCTACTAGCTATGTACCATTTTTCTTGATATATATGGGCTAGCATTTACACCTCCACTTGTCTCTTCTAGACATGTCCCCTGTTTCATCTCATATGGACATGCAGTGCACCATTCATTTCTCGTGCATGCAACATATTCATTGATTCATAGGTAAATAAATGCGGCTAGGGCTCTGGATGGGATGTTCCTTGTGCTATTGAGATCATTGTTAGTAAATAGTGTTGTTGGTTGTATGTATGGTCTATATCACTTAAATAGTATATACGGATAAAGTCATATGAATGTTGGTAGCTATAGGAGCCAGTTAGAGCCCTGACAAAACATGCCAAGCCATGTCAAACTAATAGTGTTGGTGAAATATTTCGCTCGCAGACATTAGAAAGGGAACCATAAGACACTTCCAATGATCGAAAATACGGCATGTTTCTTGTCCCTACTTACACACTATTATTCAACAATAATGACATGAACATTGACCTGCATCCTACCAGTTCTTCATGATAGTACACTTGGATTTGACACGCTATGCACGCTGCCGTACATAATGATTCAATCAAGCCACCTTTTGGGAGGTGGTGCACCAAATTTATAAAGGAGTGTCACTCCAAGTCTACTTGTTGCTGATAGTTTGTTGCATATCTTAATAATGGGCGTGTTTGGGACCATTAGCCCAGTGGCTAAAAAATGTAACTGTAGCACTTGCGACAGTAGTGAAGCTAAATGGTTTAGCCCTCCCCTGTTTGGATGGTGGGGCTAAAGTTTGATTTCATGCACATCCCATAGCTAATTGGGTCCAATTAGACCCTCTTTGGTTGCTATGAATTTTGGTAGGGCTAATTACTTTTAGCCCTACTTTAGACCACATGTTTGGAAAAATAGCCCAGATCATCCCTAAACTTTTAGCAAAGGGTCAACTTCGTCCCTGAACTCTTGAACCGGCCAAATTAGTCCTTAAACTATAGTTTTCGCTTTCAGTTAGGTCCCCAACCGAATTGGACATCAACGCCGTCAGCTATCTTGTGACGGAGAGCAAGGATGGCCCCCGCAGCGGTGCCACCGAAGACTCCCACGGTCCCAGCCCACCCTCACGGTACATGGGTGCGGCGTGGCGGAAGCTGCCGTTCCGCCGCATCGCCGTCGCCAGCACGCTCCGAGGCATGGCCCGCAAGGCCGTGCCGGACGAGTTCATGTGCCCAGAGAACCGGCGCGCTGGTGGCGGACCCAGTGATTTTGCCGTTGGGAAAGACCTACGAGCGGGCATGCCTCCAGGCCTGCGTGGAGCTCGCCTTCCTGCCCCCGGCGTGGAGCCCGGTGGCGTCAGGATGCTGATTCCTAGATAATCGGCGCTCAAGGACGCCATCGGAACCTAATGCGCTCGCTGGTCCGGTGCCGCTGCTACCTAGTGAAAGGGGGGGTGAATTAGGCTTCTACAAAAATTTAAGCGATAAAACAATCCTATGCAATAAGCCAATTCACCCCATGTGCCTACAAGTGTGGTTTGTGCCTATCTAGTGTTAAAAGGAGTTAAGCAACCTAGTTCCAATCCTACTCTATCATGGCAATTCTAGGAATAGAAGTGCGGAAAGTAAACTTGCTCAAAGTAAAGAGAAGAGTAGGAAGCCGATTTTTCCCGAGGTATCGAGGAGTCGGCAACTCCCCCCTAGTCCTCGTTGGAGCACCCGCGCAAGGGTATAGGTCCCCCTTGATCCGCGCAAGGATCAAGTGCTCTCGTAGGGGATATCCATTTCCCACTCTGGGACGGCGGATTCCAAACCGTGTACACCTTCTTGGGGCTTCACACAATCTCCACGTGAGCTCCCAAGATCAACACCACCAAGCCGTCTAGGTGATGCCGAATCACCAAGAGTAACAAGCCAAAGATCTTCACTTAACCTAGACTAGACCAAGAGCTAGATGGATGCACACTTGCTACTCCCAAGCACGATAGAGAATCCTTAATCTTCTCATGATCAAGAACACCAATGAATCCAAGTGCCTCTCTTGCCCTCAAGCAGTCCCCAACAGTAGCTAGATGAATAGTGAAAACGTGTGGCAAGAGAGTCTCCATGTAGGAGGAGAGTGGCTATAAATAGCCCACTCAAAAGCTCCTAGCCATTAGTGCTGACGCAGAGGGACCGACTGATTCGGTGCCCTCCAAAGATGGCCACCGAAACAGTCGGTGCCTCCTTTGATTTGAACTTCCAACGGCTAGCCAGTGACCACCGACTGATTCGGTGGCAACCCTCGCTGCAGCACTGAACCAGTCGGTGCGCACCAGTACCGAACTGGTATTTCCAGCCACAATGACCGACTGATTCGGTGCTGCCCACCGAATTAGTCGGTCCCCCTTGGGACATGGGCTAGAACAGCATCTCGAGGGCCACCGACTCATTCGGTGGGTCTTCATGGGGTACACCGAACCAATCGGTCCCCCTTCATTTTCACTCAGTACCTAATAGCCATTTCCAGCCAGAATGATCGACTGATTCGGTGCTCCCCGCCGAACCAGTCGGTCCCCTCTGGGACATAGCCTGCCAAGTGGCCGAAGGCACCGACTGATTCGGTGAGCCCTGATGACAGGGACCGAATGAGTCGGTGCCTCTGTTTGCCTCGCAAAGCAAACAGAGCACCGACTAATTCGGTCACTGCCCTAGTGAACACCGAAATAGTCGGTGCCTACTGAGTAAAACCGCTTCAAACTTCTTAAGGCTGAAACTCGTCCAATTCAAAATCTTTGAGTTACCAACCTTCTCAAGGACTTTGACATAGCTACCTAGCACTAGGTTTCACAAGTGTGCACCACACCTAAACTCTAGATTTATCTAGGTCAAGCTAGCAATCCTTAACCCCCCTTTATAGTACGGCCAAAGGAAAACAAAGACCTGAACTACTCTAAGTGCCTCTCATCATCCAAACGGCACTTAGAACTAGCTTATCCTTAATCTTCGATCATATCCTTTGCACCAATACAATCATTCGCGAATGATGGGGGCCAAGAAACCTGTGAAAGCCCATCATTGCACTAACTTAACTTAGTTTCTGCAAAACACTTGTTAGTCGCAATGATAACGTTGCCATTAATCGCCAAAACCGAACTAGGGGCCTAGATGCTCTTTCAATCTCCCCCTTTTTGGTGATTGATGACAACACAACCTCTAAAAGGATATGAGAGAAGTAAAAAGAGGTAAAGGGCGATAAATGAACTTGAATTGCATGAACTAATAAAGGATAGCGGAAGCAAAGCACATAGTTCATTCAAAACAAGATGAGCACTTTTGCATAAGAATAAATAGAGAAAGCATAAGTGCACATAAGAGTGAGAGACATGACGTGAGATAAATTAACAAAAACGCATGTCAACCACAATAAGTTCCAAGGGTAGCATAACAAGCATCACACATATAAACAAAGAGACAAGTGCATGAAGTAAACATGATGCATGAGTTCACTCAAAGATCCAAAAGACTATGCTACCCAAACTCCCCCTATCTCTCATATCGTACTCTCTCCCCCTTTGGCACCAAACACCAAAAGACTAAACGTCGGAGGGCGGAGGAGTGCTCGCAGGTGGGTCCTGAGACGAGGAAGGAGCTGTTGCTGCTTCTTCTTCGGCTTCCTTCTCGATCTCATCAAGAAACGGAGTGGCTCCGGACGTAGTACGCACTAGAGGATCTGGAAGCGGAAGCTCAACCCCCGAGCTGATAGCCTCAAGGATCTGGGCCTCAAGAGCTGACTGTATATCTGAGTCTGGCACAGGCTGAGGTGGCTGCTGAGTCTGAGAAGCAAGCTGGGGCTGACTCGACTGGGGAGTATCAAGGTTGAGCGGATCTGTGTAACTGCACCCCAACTGACTGGACCCTGGAGAAGTGAGTGGGATGGTCTCAGTCATCACTGCGGTCACTGCCGGTGAACTCCCAATTTGTCCAACAAAGGTAGACGTAGGTGTTCCGAACATAGTAGGGATATCAGGAAGACCAGCGACCGCACTCGTCGTGACTGACTCAAAAGGTGCCATCTGTGGAGAGCTGAGGGAAGCCATGGGACGCACCGGGGACATCGGTACACGAGGGGGAAGGCCAGGGTGAGTCGGGCGAGGTAAACTCTGAAGAGGGGGCCCTGGGAACACCGGAGGAGGAGCAATACCCGTCTGCTGGAAGAGATACTGAAACTGATACTGGGTATAGTCCGCCTGCCTCCTCTGCTGCTCAGCTAAGGACTGCATGAGCTCTGCATGTTGCCGTGCCTGCTGCTGCTGCTGAGCCTGCATCTGAACAATGGCGGAGGACATGGTCTGAATGGATTGCATCATGACTGCCATCATCTCTGCAGTAGAGGGCCCAGTGGTAGGAGGAGGAGCTCCAGGCTGCTGAGGTGCCTGTGAGACAGGAGTGGCCTCTGTGACTGGTACGGACCGGGAGCCTCCAGCCTCGGAGTCGTGAGGAGCACTGAACGGAGGGACAAACGGTATCTCAAAGTCATCATCCTCCGAGTCAGTGTCAGAGAGAGAGTCGCTGTCGAGTATCTGTTGAATGCCCTCAAGGCCTGCCTCAATTTCTGACTGGTGTAGCTGCTGATCCTCTGCCTCATACTGAGCTCTCTGCTCAGGTGTCCACTGCTGGGCCACGTGGCGTAGAGCTCGCTGACCACAGCGACGATCATTGGGCTTTGCAGGCTTGTAATCAATTAACATAGGGGTCTTAGCAGCAAGACGCTCTGCCTGAGCCTCATCTCCACAACTCGCAGCAAGAATACAACTGATGATGTGTGCATATGGTAGAAATCTGTCAACTTTGGGTCCATCTGCTATCACATCCTCAATCTCACACAGTATGAAGTCAATAACATCGAAAGGCATGCGCTGAACCATGTGAGCCAGAAGCCACTGCTGCAGAGCTGTCACAGCCTCTCTGTTGCCAGTGCGGGGAAGCAGAGAACGACGCAGAGCCTCTAAAAGAATATAAGCCAGCTGAGTCAGGCCAGACGGGTGTCTCTCAGATGCTGCACCAAACGGAGGACGGTAGATAGCAGCTGCTGTCTCATGATCTAGTGCATAGATCCCCACAGAGTATGGACGACGAGGTGGCTCCACATTGGGGTATGCAAGCTGACGAATCCGCGGACCCTCCGCCCTGGCACCAAACACACCAGCAATCTGAGCACGAGTCAATCTGTATCGGCGGTTCTGGAACATGTACTCGATGAACCTGTGCTCAGGGTCAATCCAGGCTGAAGCATAGAACTGATATACCCACTGCTTGACCACTCTGCCAGGTGTCGTCAAGATCTGAAGCAAGCCAGGCATATAAGCGATATAGCGTCAAAGCTCAGCAACTGTGATACCCGCTGCCCTGGCTAGAGTCTCTGGGACTAGAACCCTGTGACTGAAGAACTGAGCAGGAGCATTGATATACGCTCTGTAGAAGGCCTTCTGCCTGTCTGTCCAGGAGATGCACTCGTCTGGAGTCTCTCTGGTCTCAGGAAACCAGGTTTTGTACTTCCTAAGCCTGAGCTTCCATACGGTCCCTGTTGTGGCTTTCTTCAACTCCGATATGGTGGTACAACTGCAGGAGTGTCTGAGACTGAGCTCTCTGGTGCCTCTGGGATCTCTGGCAAAGTAGAGACAACCTCCCGTGCCCTCTTCTTGCCACGAGTAGCAGTGGATGTGGCAGTAGAAGGAGGACGCGGACGGGCCTTCGAGGTGGTGGAAGCCGGTGTCTCTGTCACAAGGGGCTTCGTCTGAGAACGTGTGCGCCCTGAGCGGCGTGGCTGAGGTGGCTGAGGACCCTCAGGAGCTGCTGGTGACCCTGTAGTATCAACAATCTAAAACTGAGCGGCGCCACGCTCAACACGCTCAGCAACTATGACAGCTGCCATAGTGGCCTCCCAGTTGTCAGGATGACCAGGAGGAAGCTTATTCTTCTTCTTCTTGGCAACAACCTTGGCTTTGGCCTTGCCCTTCTTCGGGTCCCGTGGGGGACTCGGAGGAGGAAGGTCATCACCCCCTGCACTGCCAAAACTCCCCTGAATATCTGCCATACAGAAACTGAGAGAACTGCTCTGTGAAAACCCGTGAAACTGGCAAGGTCCTTGATCAAGGCTTTGCCTTGACTGTCCAGAAAAAGAACCCGAGGCTTTGCCTCAAGCACTGTCACTGCTAACTGCCTCTGTCACTGCCACTGACCCTGTCTCAACAACCACACCTGCTCGCAACAAGAAAATATATATAGAGAGGCATAGCTAATTAGTAGAGAATCCTAGAAAGCATGAAATAGATAAGAGCTTGGAAGCACGTCTATCCTAGGATATGATTGAAATGTAGCTCTCATTAATCCGGATAAATTATATGAATTATAATCATCAAGAGATAATGAGAGCAAAAGATTACTCTAGCTCTAATTGTGTCATATAGTAAGGATATGAAAGTAATTCTACTCATGAGCACATAGAGCATAGGCAAGGTGCATTGTTCAAATTTTAGTTTGAATTTCAAATTACAGTTCAAATTACTCATCTCTCTAGGGTTTGAGATCCAAAAAGAGTGAGAGAGAGAGGGAAAGAGGGGTAAAGATGCACCTTGCACGAAATCAGAGGAGGGAGAGGTGGATTGAGTCCACAAGCTCGAGAGGGGGTCCGTACGCCGGCGTTAATGGCGTGGTGTAACACCCTAAAAATGCCCTTTTTAGAATTTAGTAATTAATTGGCTTTTAATATTCAAGTGCTCATAAATAATGTAGGATAAAATTTTTGGAGAATTAAAAGCAAATATAGAGTATAGAAACTTTATTGTTGCATTCATGCTGGTGCATTTATTTTTGATTGTTGAATTCAAATTTGAATTTGAATTTGAATTCAAATGAGAGTTTGAATAAAAGAAAAACCTTTTCTTTTCTCTCTCATTTTCCCTTCTCAAACTTTAGCCCAACCGGCCCACTCTTCCTCTCTTTTCTTTCTTCTCCGAGGCCCAACTCTTTCTCTCCTTCGCGCGGCCCAGCAACAGCGCCAGCCCACCGCTGCGGCCCGCTCCGCGCCCCCTCTCTCTCTCTCTCTGAGCCGCTGACCAGTGGGTCCGACCTGTCGGCGCTTTCTCCCTCCGCAGCCGCGCACGTTCTCGCTCTCTCCCTCCCGCAGCCGCTGACGCGCTGGCCCCACGCGTCAGTTGCTCCTTCTACCTCTCGCCGTGCTCGAGCCAGACACCGCGCCGCCACCCGAGATTCGCGCCGCCGCGAATCCGCCTCGCGCACGCCTTCGCCCGGGCCTGGCCCACACGCCAAGGAACCCTGGGGTCCCTATAAAGCTGCCGCCAACCCCCCCCCCCTCGAGCCGCAGCCCAAACCCTAGCCGCCGCCGCCTTTGACCTAGCCCCGAGCGCCGCCGTCGTCTCGAGCCCGTCTCGCCGCCGCATTGCAGCCAAAGACTAGTCCAGGAGCTTTGCGGTGTGGTGAGGAACTCGCCGAGCCCAAAACCCCTCTTCCTCCTGCTCTCTCGCACGCGCGCGACCTCGCCGGAGTTCCCGAGCCGCCGCCGGCCGTCGCGAGCCGTCTCCGATGCGCGAAGCTCGCTTCCGACCCTCAAAATCGAACCCCCATCTTCTCCTCTCTCTTTAGGACTCATCGCGGCGAGTTTTGGTCCACCGTAGCCCCGAGCCGAGCCAACTCCGGCGAGCCCCGCCGCGGCTGTGGGTGGCGCCGCCATGTCTCCGGTGACTCAACCCCCCGATCTGATCTGAGTCGTTAGATTCAAAACCGACGGCCAGATCTGAAAACCGTTTTCAAACCGAGCCGGTTCACCGTGAACCGTGAACCGCGGTTCATGGCCGGTCTACAGTCCGGTCCACCGTGACGTCATGCCGACGTCAGCTCTCAGCCGCCGCCGTGCCCATTTTACAAAAGAGCCCCTCTGTTTTCTGAAAATCAACCCGCGGTCCACCTCTATTCAAAAGTATTTACAACCAAGTCTGTTTTCTTTCGGTTTAGCCCCTGCTCTTTTAAAAAATAGTGCCCGCCGTCCTAGGAGATGTTTTTACTCGTTAGCCCTCGAGTATTTATACGAAATTATGTTTTAGGTCCCTGGTTTCTTTCAAAAACACCCCTAGAAGCCTAAAAGTATTACCAGCAAGCCCCTAGAGTCCGTTTTAAGCGTAGTTTCTCCGTTTTAACTCCGATTTGAGTGATTTTCGCGCTCATGTGTTCGTAGCGAAGCGTACAGTAACTCTAAAGCCTTCTTTTCATCTCTTGTTTATGTTTGGTGTACTGTTCTAATTAAATATCTTATTTGCAAGTTTGTGTGGATGCTTGTGTGGTGATCAATGTGAGTAGTTGACGAGCCGTTCGAGTTCGCCGACGATCCCGTTCCCGAAGAGCAGGAGCAGCTCCAGTTCGCTGAGAAAGGCAAGTATAACACGGACCATCCTTGTTACCTATACACCGATTAATCACATAAATCATATGCATGTGTCTAATACTGTTAACCACTAAGGATGTAACTAGTCTTTACCTTATTCCTTGTTTACCCGGGGTTTTATGCATTATGGTTAGACTTTGCTATGCGCTGCAACCAACATTTATTTTTATGTTAATATTAAACTAATGGTTCACTTCAATGATGATTAAAATATGCTTTTTAGCAACATGGTTCGGGGAACTAGAGCATGTGATGTGTGCTTTGTTCTAGTGTCTCTATAAGGTTTGATCTAGGGAATTAGAGCATGTGCTTTGTGCTTTGTTCTAATGTCTCTCCATTAGGTCTGGTTCTTAAAGCGACAACCCAGGAACCTGTTCGCCGCCGTTGGAACTATAATGGCTCTGGTCTTGGATGATTAGCTTGTACGTCTCTAGCTTTCCAGTGGTTACCGAAAGGCGTATGTGGGGAACATTCGTGAGATTATAGTTTGATCCATCGAGGACGGTTCTATCCGTTGGCTATGTCTCGTTAGGCAAAGTCCCGTGATGTAAGCGCCTAATGTATGGCAGCTTCACACGTTGCGATGATTGCGCTCTCGCTCTGGACGCCATTGACGCCCTCACGTTGCGCCCTGAGTGTACGTCAATCTCGATGCCTCGGGTTATGCTGCCTATGTTGAACCAAAACGGCTACTGTGCTTGTTAGGGTGTTTTGTGAAAGTTCTCGTAACATAAATTCTTTTGGATTTATGTGACCGGCGGGTAAAGGGCGAAAGCTCTGTAGAGTGTTGATCTATCATGATAGCCGTGCTCACGGTTACGAGCGGCCTGAATCCTTTTTGATTAGAAGATGATATTAGTGGTTGATATTGGTTTGTTCTATAATCACTTATACCTTATTAATGGGTTTATACTTGGGTTCTACTCATTTGTAGTAAATTAGATGATAATAAAATGAAACAACTAAAAGTGCTAATGCAGTATAACCGTGTCAAGCCTTTTGTTCTTGCATAACCCGTGTTATACTTGTTAAGTAAGATGGTTTACTTACACTTGCAACTATTCAACAAAATCCCGGATGGGTAACAGATGGAGCAGTGAATGATCAGTCGCTTGCTGAGTTTCCGGAGGATCTGCCGTACTTCTAGCTGTGTTCAACCAGTCGGTGTCCCTGTGGTCTTGAGGCTCTACCTAGTTAAGACGTTTAATAATATTAAGACTTCCGCTGTGTTATTTATTTAAGACTATATCTTGTGTTAAACTCTGATATAAACTATTTTATTCGAGCATTGTGTTCTCTGTGATTCAATATTTGTAATCTATATGTGTTCTGTGGACATCCTGGGCACACATATGGAAGCATTTGGATTTCTTGGAAATCTGGGTGTTACACGTGGCGGCGGCGCAGGCGGCAATGGTGGCAACACAGCGTCGCAGGAGCGCGCCTGTGCAGGCAGTGGAGCGGCAGCGCGGCTGGTGGCTAGCGAGCGGCAGCGTTGCGAGCGGTGGCGCTGTGGGCGGCGGCGTTGCAGGCGGCGGCAGGCGTATGGGAAGGGAGGAGGAAGAAGATGAATGCCTGACGAGTGGGCCCCTTTGAGCTGTGAATGGATAGGGTAAGAAGGAAAGGACGGACGAGATTTGAACGATTTCGAATCAACGGTCCAGATCTGCTCGGCATCGGGGGGGGGGGCGACTGATTCGGTCGCCCACGGTGGTAGGCACCAAACCAGTCGGTGGGGTGTGGGTTTAACCCGCACATACACAGAGCACCGACTGATTCGGTGGCCTTCACCGTGTACCACCGAACTAGTCGGTCCGCACCAGAGCCAAAACAGCATATAGACAAGGTATGACCGACTGATTCAGTCCTCTCCAGGAAAAGCGTCGGTCCTTCTGCAGTGAGAATTTTTCAAGGATTTTTCGCGGAATTTTCTTGTCTCAAGTCCATGGATCCAAAGAGAGGCAACTAAATATGATTCTTGGACAGAGACAAGCGAACCTCTCTCAAACACTCATGTTTCAAGATAGTTTCATATATGGCCAAGTGGCTTAACATAGTTTTGTAAATGAAAACCAAAGCCAAAGCACCAGAGGACACCAACACCTAGAGAGGGCACAAGGGATGATGAAAGCAGTCCATGCTCCCCCTAAATGTATGCCACAACCAAATGCCCACAAAACGACTAAAAGAACACAATGCAAGATGCATGCAAATGCATTGACAAGAATTTAAAGCTAGAATTTAAAACTATCTTGCCAAGTTTGAACCCTTTGCAAGCTTGCTCATGGCTTTCACCACTATCTTCCAAAGGTTAGACAAGCTCCTAATGCATATGAGATATACTACACATGATGTGCAAAGACAAGTCTAGCAACTAATTTTTTTGTTTTTCAAGCATATCTATATACAAGCAACATTGAGCATTCTAGGTGAAATTGGAGAAGTCAACCACATTGAGCTCATTCCGCAAGTTGCAAAACCTATTTTCATCCAAAGGCTTTGTGAAGATATCCGCCAATTGATCATCCGTCCTTACACCATGCAAAGATATATCATCCTTAGCTATATGATCTCTAATAAAGTGGTGACGGATATCTATGTGCTTGGTACGTGAGTGTTGACGGGGTTGTTTGCAAGCTTTACCGCACTCTCATTGTCACAAAGCAAGGGTACACTCCTAAGAACTAGGCCATAGTCTAGGAGTGTTTGAGTCATGTAAAAGATTTGTGCACAACAAGAGCCGGCGGCAATGTACTCGGCCTCGGTGGTTGAAAGAGCCACACTATTTTGCATTTTGGAGGACCAAGAGACTAGCGACCTACCAAGCAATTGTCACCCGCCGGAAGTGCATTTCCTATCCACTTTGCAACCCGCATCATCCGCACCGGAATAGCCAACGAGTTCAAAGTGTGCTCCTTTGGGATACCAAAGGCCAATGCTTGGTGAATATTTGAGATATCTAAAGATCCTTTCCATGGCCTTAATGTGTGCTTCTTTGGGATTGGCTTGAAAACGAGCACACATACATACACTAAACATGATGTCGGGCCTAGATGCGGTAAGGTAGAGTAGACTACCAATCATAGAATGATAAAGAGTTTGGTCTACCGGTTTACCTCCCTCATCAAGGTCGAGATGCCCATTAGTTGCCATGGGGGTCTTGATGGGCTTGCAATCTTCCATCTTGAAGCGCTTGAGAAGGTCCTTGGTATATTTCTCTTGACATATAAAGGTGCCTTCTTCAAGTTGCTTGATTTGAAAGAAAGTAAGTTCACCAATCATTGACATCTCAAACTCCCTTGACATCATTTCACCAAACTTCTTGCATATCTCTTCATTTGTTGAGCCAAATATAATGTCATCCACATAGACTTGGCAAAAGAAGAGCTCGCCATTCTCCTTCTTGGTGAAGAGTGTAGTATCAACCTTCCCAATCTTGTATCCCTTGGCAATGAGAAAATCCCGGAGACGCTCATACCAAGCTCTTGGAGCTTGTTTGAGTCCATAGAGTGCCTTGGATAGCTTGAACACATGATTGGGATTAGATGGATCTTCAAAGCCCAGTGGTTGTTCTACATATACTTCTTCATTGATGTACCCATTGAGGAATGCACTCTTGACGTCCATTTGGTAGAGTTTCATATCATGACAAGAGGCATAAGCAAGGAGAATGCGGATTGCCTCTAGTCTAGCCACCGGAGCAAAAGTCTCTCCAAAGTCAAGCCCTTCAATTTGAGAGAACCCCTTTGCAACCAATCTTGCCTTGTTCCTCACAACATTCCCTTGGTCATCTTGCTTGTTTCTAAACACCCACTTTGTACCAATCACTCTAGCACCACTTGGCCTCTCCACCAATGTCCATACATCATTCCGGGTGAAGTTGTTGAGTTCTTCATGCATTGCATTCACCCAATTTTGATCAATCAAGGCTTCTTCAACTTTGGATGGCTCCTTCTTTGAGACAAAGGAGTAGCACTCACAAAACATAGCTTGTTGATTGTTTGATCTTGTCATGATTCCTTTGGTGGGGCTTCCAATGATGAGATCTTTAGGATGAGCTTGAACTCTTGGATTGTGTCTTCTAGGTGGTTGTTCTTGAGGAGCCCTTGGAGCATCAACATTTTGAGCTTGAGCCTCTGCTTCTTCTTGTGGAATATGAACATCTTCATGAGGAAGTGGTGTGTCATCTTCATCATTCTTGCTTTCATCCACATCAACTTGAGGCACCATAGAGGAAGAAGATGGTTGATTGATAGCTTGCACTTCATCATCATCTTCCTTAGGCTTGATGACTCCAAATTGCATGTTCTTCATCGCCTCCCTCAATGGTTCACCACCTACATCATCAAAATTTTCAATTGCTCCTTGGGAGCCATTAGATTCATCAAACTCCACGTCATATGTTTCTTCAACTAAGCCGGTGGCCAAGTTGAATACTCTATATGCCTTGGACTTCAATGAGTAACCAAGAAGAAAACCAATATTACAACGTTTTTGAAACTTCCCTAGATGTTGGCGCTTCTTGTAGATGTAGCATTTGCAACCGAACACCCGGAAGTAAGAGATATTGGGCTTCCTCCCAACAAGCAACTCATATGGCGTCTTCTTCAAGAGGTGGTGAGGAAAGAGCCTATTTGATGCATAGCATGCGGTGTTGATCGCCTCGGCCCAAAACTTCTCATGTGTATCATATTCATCCAACATAGTTATAGCCAAGGTGATCAAGGTTCTATTCTTCCTCTCCACTACTCCATTTTGTTGAGGTGTGTAAGTTGCGGGGCACTCATGCTTGATCCCAATCTCATCACAATATGCTTCAATATTGGTGTTGGCAAACTCGGTACCATTGTCACTTCTAATCTTGACCAAGGTTACATGATATTCATTTTGAGCTTTCTTGGCAAACTTCTTGAAGACCTTTGCAACCTCGGACTTGTCATGAAGGAAGAACACCCAAGTGTATCTAGAGAAATCATCCACTACCACAAGACAATAGAGATTCCCGCCAATGCTAGCATAAGTTGTTGGCCCAAACAAATCCATGTGAAGAAGCTCTAGAGGTCTTGATGTAGATACATAAACTTTGGTTGGATATGTATTTGCTACTTATTTGCCGGCTTGACATGCACTACACAATTTGTCCTTCTCAAACTTGATGTCCTTCAAGCCCACAACCAAATCTTTCTTCACTAGCTTCTTGAGAGTACCCATACCAACATGTGCAAGTCTTCTGTGCCACAACCAACCCTTAGAAGCCTTGGAGAATAAGCAAGTGCACAAGCTTGTTTCATTTGAATTGAAGTCAACAAGATAGAGGTTGTTGTATCTAAAGCCCTTGAAGATTTCTTCATCACTTTCCTTCTTTGTGACAACTACCCCCTCATCGGTGAATATACACTTGTAGCCCAAATCACACAATTGGCCAACGGACAAGAGATTGAAGCTCAAAGTATCAACTAGTAGCACATTGGAGATGGAGTGATCATTTGAGATATCAATCTTGCCAATCCCTTCAACCTTGCCCTTGGAGTTGTCACCAAATGTAATCTTCTCATAACTTCCACTCTCTTCTAGTGAGGTGAACATCCGGGGATCACCGGTCATATGTTGAGTACATCCACTATCCATAACCCAATGGTGTCCACCGGTCTTGTAGTTCACCTTGCTATCACCCTTTGCCATTAGGCAAAAATGTTTTCTTGACTTGGAGCTTGAGCAAGGCGGTGAAGGGATGGATGCACCAATAGCAAGACCGACAACTCCTTCATCTTCACTTTCATTTGATGAGTTGCATGAGGTGTCGTCGTCGGTGATCCACTCCCCAACATAAGCTCTTCCTTGCTTCTTCTTGGTGGGTGTAGAAGACTTCTTCTTGTTGCCATCTTTCTTGCTCTTGAAGATCTTCTTCTTGTAGTCAACATCATCATCACTCACCTCCCTCTTGTAGTTCTTCTTCTTTCTCTTGTTGGGGAGGGGACATTGATGTGCAAGATGGCCGAGCTCACCACAATTATAGCAATCCATATCCTTGATGGACTTCTTCTTGATAGAGAATTTCTTACTCTTGTGGTTGAAGTCAATTCCCTTCTTGTCAAGCTTTCGAAGCATCTTGGTGGTCTTTCTCACAAGGAGGGCAACTTCATCGAGCTCCTCACTCTTGCCATCATCATCATCTTCACTTGACTCCTCAACAATCACCTTCTTCATCTTCTTACCTTTGCTGGCTTTGAAAGCAATGTCTTGCTTGATGGAGGAAGATGAGCCTTCATACTTCTCATATTCTTTTGTGTAGCCCATGTAATCTCCATGGCCCTTGATCTTCCCCAACATCTTGGTGATAGTGTGAGAGTTGAGATCATCATAGAAGTAGACGGTGACGATGCCGGAGTACTTGTCACTTGGAAGAGCACTTAAAAATCTTCTCTTGACTTCAAGCTCCTCCATCTTGGTGACATCAAGTTCATTCAACTCCTCTACAAGAGCATTCAAACGTGAGTACATGGTATGACCACATTCATTAGGAAATTTCTTGAAAGCATTAATTTTATCCATAATGACTTTGTGTCTCTCCTCTCTCTCATCCACATTTTATGGGCTTTTGTCTCACTCCTAACTTGGTTGAAGTTTTCCTTGTTGAGACTTCTAAGGAGAGTGTTCCTAGCCTTAGCATTAAGCCTCGCATGCGACACCTCAAGTGCGGTGAGGTTATCGGCATCAACGGGTGGGGAAATCCAACGGTGATAGCCCTAAGCACATCGGCATCCATGGCATCAAGGTATGCTTCCATACGGATCTTCCAATAACAAAAATCCTTGCCATCGAAAACCAGGGGAGGCCCTTCACTAGACATCTTGCTCTAGGCGGTGAAGCCTATCCTTTGAGCAACGTGGCTCTGGTACCAATTGAAAGGATCAAGATGTCTAAGAGGGGGGGGTGAATTAGGCTTCTACAAAAATTTAAGCGATAAAACAATCCTATGCAATAAGCCAATTCACCCCATGTGCCTACAAGTGTGGTTTGTGCCTATCTAGTGTTAAAAGGAGTTAAGCAACCTAGTTCCAATCCTACTCTATCATGGCAATTCTAGGAATAGAAGTGCGGAAAGTAAACTTGCTCAAAGTAAAGAGAAGAGTAGAAAGCTGATTTTTCCCGAGGTATCGAGGAGTAGGCAACTCCCCCCTAGTCCTCGTTGGAGCATCCGCGCAAGGGTACAGCTCCCCCTTGATCCGCGCAAGGATCAAGTGCTCTCGTAGGGGATATCCATTTCCCACTCCGGGACAGCGGATTCCAATCCGTGTACACCTTTTTGGGGCTTCACACAATCTCCACGTGAGCTCCCAAGATCAACACCACCAAGCCATCTAAGTGATGCTGAATCACCAAGAGTAACAAGCCAAAGATCTTCACTTGACCTAGACTAGACCAAGAGCTAGATGGATGCACACTTGCTACTCCCAAGCACTAAAGAGAATCCTTAATCTTCTCAAGATCAAGAACACCAATGAATCCAAGTGCCTCTCTTGCCCTCAAACACTCCCCAACAGCAGCTGGATGAACAGTGAAAACGTGTGGCAAGAGAGTCTCCATGTAGGAGGAGAGTAGCTATAAATAGCCCACTCAAAAGCTCCTAGCCGTTAGTGCTGACGCAGAGGGACCGACTGATTCGGTGACCTCCAAAGATGGCCACCGAAACAGTCGGTGTCTCCTTTGATTTGAACTTCCAACGGCTAGCCAGTGACCACCGACTGATTCGGTGGCAACCCTCACTGCAGCACCGAACCAGTCGGTGCGCACCAGTACCGAACTGGTATTTCCAGCCACAATGACCGACTGATTCGGTGCTGCCCACCGAATTAGTCGGCCCCCCTTGGGACATGGGCTAGAACAACATCTCGAGGGCCACCGACTCATTCGGTGGGTCTTCATGGGGTACACTGAACCAATCGGTCCCCCTTCATTTTCACTCAGTACCTAACAGCCATTTCCAGCCAGAATGACCGACTGATTCGGTGCTCCCCACCGAACCAGTCGGTCCCCTCTGGGACATAGCCTGCCAAGTGGCCGAAGGCACCGACTGATTCAGTGAGCCCTGCTGACAGGGACCGAATGAGTCGGTGCCTCTGTTTGCCTCGCAAAGCAAACAGAGCACCGACTAATTCGGTCACTGCCCCAGTGAACACCGAAATAGTCGGTCCCTACTGAGTAAAACTGCTTCAAACTTCTTAAGGCTGAAACTCGTCCAATTCAAAATCTTTGAGTTACCAACCTTCTCAAGGACTTTGACAGCTACCTAGCACTAGGTTTCACAAGTGTGCACCACACCTAAACTCTAGATTTATCTAGGTCAAGCTACCAATCCTTAACCCCTTTTTATAGTACGGCCAAAGGAAAGCAAAGACCTGAACTACTCTAAGTGCCTCTCATCATCCAAACGGCACTTAGAAATAGCTTATCCTTAATCTTCGATCATATCCTTTGCACCAATACAATCATTCGCGAATGATGGGGGCCAAGAAAGCCGTGAAAGCCCATCATTGCACTAACTTAACTTAGTTTCTGCAAAGCACTTGTTAGTCGCAATGATAACGTTGCCATTAATCGCTAAAACCGAACTAGGGGCCTAGATGCTCTTTCACCAGCAACGAGGGAGGCCGGGCTACGAGCGATGCCTCCGGCAGGCGGCAGCGGCAAAGTCTGCGAGGACCGAGAATAACCAGAAATGACAAGGCGTGCCACGGTGATGGCGGGCTCGTCCAACTCGGCGTACTCGTCCCCCACGTCCACGTCGTCATAAGGGTCGTCATCCGCGAGGCCACGCAATGGTGATGGCGGCGATGGCGTGCGGTCCGCGAGCGAGGCCACGCGGGAGAGCGCTAAGCGGCGGCGCGAGTTGTGCACGCCGCGCCTCGCCGTGCTGCGCCGGGTACGGCTGCTCCCACGCCATGTGGCCACGCTCGTCGAGGTGCTCCGGTCGGTGGCCTCGACGCTCGAGGCGCAGTCGGGGCGCCCTTCAGGCTGGCGCTCAACGGGGACAACCGTGCCGCTATCGGCGTGCTTAGCACGGTGCCCCTGCTCCTCGATCTCCTCACCTCACCATCGCACCCACCCCGTACGTGCTAGGATTTCCCCTGGTCCGTCACGGCAGCAGACGACGTTGACGTTCATCTCGGTTGGAGGATCTAACTGAAGCAAAAACAGATAGTTTGACTAATTTGGCCAGCCCAAGAATATAGGGATGAAGTTGACCTTTTGCTAAAACTTCAGGGATGATTTTGGCTATTTTGCCCACATGTTTAGTTCACTTGGGCTACTTTGGAGCTAAAATGAAGGGGCTAAAAATTAGCCCCCTTGAGCCAAACACGGCCAATTTATCATTATTTCCTTCCAACGAGAAGCTCTTCGTGAAGTCCAGCATTGGTATCATGCTGGAGTCACCAGCCTTAAAGTCCGAGACCTCCCATGCTCCCAACTGTCTCGAATTTGATAGACACCACACATACAAAATTCTTCAACAATGTACCGAACCGTATAGAACTTCGACACTTCCCGAAGCATGGATCGCGCAATCTCGCTCTCATCGGCACAAGGGTCCGTGTACATCACGTATGGCTCCTCGAAATACCAAAGATGTGTCCCAGTAACCAGGTCAAAGCTCAACTGAGTGGTAAAACTATAGGGTCCACTAATTGTTAGACGACTTATTCTTGTACACTGTTATGGTAAAACTACAGATACTACTATGCTCATCTGAACATTTGGTCGCGGCCGCTGCATATGACGGTGCCGCCATGCCAGCATGTCCTTGTGCAGCTGTTGGGCCGTGGCGAGAGTGATTGTTCCGTGTAGGCCACGAGCAGAGACTGGCTGCTATATCCTCTGTTCGCAGCGACTCGTCGGCCATCTTGCCGTCGACAACGACTAGGCTGTCTATAAGGTCGCCTACAGCACGCCCGTCCCGCTCTCCCTCCCGTTGCTGAGGTTGATCAGAAGGCGTGCCCCTGCATCGAGGACACCGGCTTTATGTAGTACAAATGTCTCAAGCTAGGTGGCGGTGGCAGCAGCTTCCTCTGCAATGGGGACGGCGGCTGCAGCTCCCTCTGCCTAAGGTCCCGTTTAGTTTCCCAAATATTCCCTAAAAATCCAGTATTCATCTAACTTTTTCCTATTCATCCCACCTCTTCTACTCACATATTACTATTCATCTATAGTGTTTTTTTGGTGAACAGTGTATTTTCGGGGAATCTTTTCCCAATCTAAACACACCCTAAATAAGGGGCTGTTTGGCACGGCTCCAAGAGTCGTTCCACGCGCGGCTCCACATGAAGCCATGCCAAACGATGGCGCAAAAAACGGCTCCGCCCGCGAAGCTCCTCCGAAGCCGGTCACCAGATTAAACTGCGCCCACGAAGCCGAAAATAGTGGCTCCCCGCGGCTCCGCCCTCGCATCCACACCGTCAAAGGACAAAATTGCCCCTAAAGTTCGCAAGAATTATGGCCCAATTGCCACTAGCCCTATCGAACCAGACACCTCCCTTCTCTCTGCTTTCTCCCTCTCTCCCGTGTTCCTAGCTGGTGGCGGCGACAGGATGGATGGCCGGCGACCGGCGGCGGCGAAGGGAAAGGAGGTTTCGGAGGCAAGAATCGACGGATCCGAAGGGAGGCTACCCGATCCGGTTGTCGCCGCCGCGGGAGGAGTTGCCGTCGCCGCGGGAAGAGCCGCCGCCGTCACCCATGCGCCGTCGTTCCTGTGGGCCGGAGGACCACCGATGGGCTCGTTTGGCGCCAACCTCACTGCAGCAGGAGCGTCTCCAGGCGGGGGAGCTGGCGCGTGGCCCGGCGTCCAGGCAGGGATCGGCTCTGCGGCGGCCATGGCTCCTGATGGCGCGCCCCCGGCCGGCGTCGCAGCGGCGTCCTGGACTGGCTTCCCCGCCTCTGCTGGTCTTGCTGCAGGCGGATGGCCCGGTGGCATGATACCCGACGGTGGGGCATGGCCGGAATGGTGGCCCGGAGCAGCGTCCGCAACTCTTGGGCATGATTGGCTCCATGTCGATCCAGGGAGTTTGTCTGCCACCGGAGCCTCGCCGTCGGCCGGCGTCGAAGAAGAAGTAGAGCAAGAAGGAAACACGCCAGTTCGAGGCACATCTGCTCTACTTCCGGGCACTTCTACTCGTCGTCGAGGTGGCCGCATGCCAAGGCCGCCACCTCTGGCTGCTGCTGCTCGTTCTTCACCAGCTGACGTTGACCTCACCGGCGTCGAAGAAGAAGCAGAGCAAGAAACCAACACTCTGGTTCGAAGCACATCTGCTCCACTTTGGGGCGCCTCTGCTCGTCGTCGAGGTGGCCGTGCACCAAGGCCGCCAATTGCAAGGAGTCAATTGCAAGGAGGGAGGATACCTCTGGCTGTTCCATAAAGGAGGTCATGGCTTTGGTGAAGGACTGTGGTGCTCTTCCATTGACAAATGAACATTTTGCAGCCTCTCTAGTTTTGACCCAGAGATCTGAAAGCGAGATATTTATGACTTTGGAAACTCGTGAGGAGAGATTTGGTTGGCTGAAGATGAAGTATGAGTGGATGACAAGAAATAATGCCCTCAGTAGTCATTGCACTTTATTGCTTTGCTTTGTGTTCTATTTTTAGGCCACTCTCAATGGTAGTTTCATGGGCAATTAATAAGATGCCACGTAGGATTTTTAGCTGACATGGCAACAAATTAATTAGGAGAGAGAAGATCACCGTGTCATGGTGATGAAACGCTCCTGCTCTGGTTACCAAGATCTCGTCTTTCACACCAGGATCCTGTTGCGCCGGCTCCTTGCCATTCTACCCCCGCTGCGCGTGCTGATCTCCCTTGTGGCAAATCCATCGCCCACCCCTTCCCCAATTTCTCAATCGCGAGCAGAGAGAAGAGCGGCACACGGAGGACGGGAGGAGTGCCCGGACGTCTGGTTCGTCACCAAGAGATCCAATCCCGGCGAGGCGCTCGAGCTCTCCCCGCCCGACACCTCGCGCACCGCCGCCACTCGCTCCACCCCTCCGACTACACTCTCGCGTTCTTGAGGAGCATGCAGCTGCACTTTGTGGAGTTGGAGCCTTGGCAACATCCTCGAGGAGCACGCAGCTGCGTGAGGTCGCCGGCGTCGAGGACCACCAGTTGCTGCTGGTTGCTGCTGGCCATGTCATGCAGAGTTCAGTTACCGGGTTTCAGGCACTCGCAGATGCAGAGGGGCAACTTCGTCAGAAGTTCAGAACAGGAAATTGGGGCAAAAAGTTTATGAATAGCGCTTGATTCTGGATATAGGTCATCTTCATTTGTTTAATCGTGTCATAGCTGCAAAAATATTTATGCTAATGTCAAACTGAACGCATGGTGCCAGTACTTGTGATATACGTATATATGTATGGTAGTCATTGGCGGCACTCAGGTTTTTGTAGATGGATGGAACTCTTTGACAATGGACGGTAATTTCTCATGGCACAATTGCAAAAAAGCTATAGAGTCATCCTAGCACACTTGATCACAAAACAATGTACAATGTAATTATTGTACCTTGTCTATGAAACTGTGTCATGAAACTGTGCACTGAGAGTGACAGTTTCATCCCGTTGAACAGCTGATATGGCAGTCTTGGTAACGGTGTCCATGAAACTGCCACTGAGATTGGCCTTAGTGTTATTACCATGGTCCAATGTACATTTTCCTTTCATTTATGTTGTCTGTGGCATGATTGTCCTACTGTGGTACAATTTCCATATGTTGTAATAATGCCTACTATTTGTCTATGTCATGAACAGATCAAATGATACAGATATGTATGACGATGATGTTTGGATTGCAAAAACTTTGGCATCTATTCGGTCGAACCAGAATACTTTATTTGCTTCTGCTATGATCGCTTGCAAGTATTATATGACATATCTTGACAAGAATGATGATAGGACTCCAGCTCAGAGTGGATTTGGTTCAGAATGAACGCATCACTTTTTTACATGCTACTTGACTTGCTTGTGAGTAAATATGGTTTACAGTCATCCATTAATATGAGTTCTATGGAGTCACTTGCCATATTCCTTTTAGTGTGTGGCCATGGAATGTCTGTTAGTGCTTTGCATGGTATAATGAAGCATTCCAGTGAGACAATTAGTAGAAAATTTGAGGAGGTTTTAGATTGTGTGGTAGCTATGGCAGTGGACTACATACGTCCAGTGGATCCAAATTTCAGTAGTGTCCAGCAAAGAATTGCTAATGATCGAAGGATGATGCCTCATTTCAAATATTGTATTGGAGCACTGGATGGTACTCACATTTCAGCGACACCACGTTCTGCTGACCTCATTAGATACATTGGTCGGAGTGGCAAAGCTACCCAAAATGTGCTTGCTATTGTGGATTTTGACATGCGGTTCACTTATGCATCTATTGGACAGCCTGGGTCTATGCACGACACTAATGTGCTATTTCATGCACTCAGGCTTGATTATGATACATTTCCTCACCCACCTCTAGGTATGTTGATATTATTACCTGTACCATTCTTGAGTTTGTCTATGGAAAATATTGTTTGCAGCTCACAAAACCTTTAATTTTGGGTGTTTATGCTTAGGAAAATATTATATGGTTGATGCCGGATACCCTAATAGACCTGGATACTTGGCACCCTACAAGGGTGAAAGATATCACATACCAGATTGGAGGAGGGGCCCTACTCCTAGAGGTGAGCATGAGCGTTTTAACCATTTGCATTCAAGTATTCGTAATGTGGTAGAGCGATCATTTGGAGTTTGGAAGACGAAGTGGAGAGTCCTAAACAAGAAGCCGAGTTACCCAATGGAGAAACAGAAGATGATTGTGGCCGCGACCATGTGTCTCCACAACTTCATTCGTGAGAACCATACGCAAGATAAACATTTTCTCAAGTGTGATCGGAATCCTGACTATGAGCCCACTATACCATCCCGGTACAGGAAGCACTACATACCTCAAACAGCAGGGGATACGTCCAATTCGGAAAGAGACGATCGAACCATGGATAAATTCAGAGATGACATTGCAAGAGCAATTTTCCTTTCTAGATCATCATAAGCATGTTTGTTTGGTTTCTTCGCATGTTCTTGCCTAGGTTGTCCGAGATCTTATATAAAGTGCCAATAGTAGAACCATGTCGTATTATTAAATTATTGTCATGAATGCTCTTTATTTACTTTAGTTGTGCAAATTGAACCAAGGACATCAATAATGGTATAATATAGTGGCAGTTGTTTCGGCCACCAGGGTCATGTACTTAAATTGGTTTTGATCATTTTTTTAAGTGACTGATCATGATTGGTGAGCATCGATCATATGACCTTGGCCACCAGGGCCACGTAATGAGCAGGGCCATGTACACTTGTTAACAATCGACTCCAGTCTCTGTACATTTTTTTTGGCGTATGGTGAGCAGAGCAGCAACCAAACACGTATGTGCACAAGAGAACGTTCTTCACGGTAGAACAGTAAAAAAATCAGGGGCGTGGTGGACATTTGGAGGTTGTTTATCTCTTTTATCAATTTGTGAAAATGTAGAGAGAAGCTATTTGAAGCCATTTTGCCAAACACCTTTTTGAAACAGCTTCAACTCCACAAGAAAAGCTGCTCCACATAGGAAGCCACAGCCGAAGCTATTTTTTGTGGAGCCGGAGCCGTGCCAAACAACCCCTAAATCTCCATTTGCGGCGAAGTCGGCGGCTACTGCTCCCTCGGCCAGGGGCGAAGCTCAGTATATCACCGTGGGTGCAGCTGCACCCCCCTGGACAAACAATTTTAGTTTGAACCACCTCATTTCAACCATATATGCACCCCCCTTGGGCCAACACACTGCACCCCCCAGTAGCCCGATGGCCCACGCAAAGTAAAAAAGGAAAAATAAAAGACATCATCAAAGATAATTCTATGGCATTTGATTGGTCCAATAGGCACGGTTAGTTTATTTCCATCACCATGATTGCGTGTCAGGCTGAGGCAGCGCAATAGGCAATAAACATGGATCCATCCGCAATTTCTGTTGTTTCTCCACAAGTACCGGATGCCAGCCGATGGATGCAGGGAGGCGGTAGCTAATACATTGGTTAATTTTCTATCAACTAATTCTGTGAGGTTTCAAGCAAATCTGCTAAATTATTAACGATTGTTATTTTCATATTATATACGGTTGGACTTTCAATTTTGTGTTTTAGGGAACTGAAGTAAAATTTCAAATAACAGAATGAGCTCAATTTAGAATTTCTAACTTTCCATGGTATATAGCACTGTAATTTTGTATTCTCACTTCCTAATCCTTAAACTAGGCAGCCGATAAATGGAGGATATATTCTAGATTCATTAGGTATTTTTTTTCTTGGAAAGATGAAACATGATTCATTTGTCCTCTTTTTTTCATACGTAACTGAATTGTCAAATGATATATTTTCGAAATGCTAACATTCTTCAGTACTCCCCCTTTTCAAAATAGAATTTGTTTGACTTTTTTTACCCTAACTTTGACCACTTGTCTTATTCAAAAAGTTTCTGCAAACATGGTTAAATTTAATTTATTTATGAAGTCTTTCCATTAAAAAAGCAAGTCAACAAAAATGTGATATTATGCATAATTTTTTTAATAAGATGAGTGGTCAAACTTAGATAAAAAAGTCAAACGAATTCTATTTTGAAACGGAAGGAGTAGATGACTACACTAAGTCAACAACCAATAAGTTTAGTGTACCTCCATTTGTATATACATTTCATCTCTTTACTCCTTGTGCACTATTGAATAAATGATTATATTTAATAAATTTAATAAATTATGTTAAAAAACATCATCTACATTGGCAATGGAGCTTATAATTGTGATAAACCCACGCACCCCCTCTATTTCGCTCTAGCTTCGCCACTGCCCTCGGCGGCGATGCCTCCAACTCTGCTTATACCTGCACCACCGAAACGGCGCAGATCCGAGGGTACAACGGACGAGAAGCCATGTGGCCCCTGGTAGTAGGAGCAGGTCCGCGACGCAAACGTAGGAGACAGTGAGGACTGAGGACCCATCAGGATGGACGACAAACGTGCGGACATTTGATCATTTATTTATTATACATTATTTATTATATGATACATTGACAAACGGCCCTTCCTAAATCATACGATAGTCTTGTACAGTTATAATAATCCGTCCACGATACGAAATACTTGCACACGAATGGGAACCAAAATATATCAGGAAAACCGATATTATATATTATAAGACCTGTCTATTTGTCAGGTGACTTACATTTTGATCACATGTAAGTCACTGTCCTTTTTTGGGGTGACTTACATTTTGAATTTTGATTACATGTAAGTCACTGTCTTTCACTATTGGATGTCCATCCAAGGGTCCTGACACTACAAACAAAAAATTTAAAATGTGTTATTGAACAGATTTGGCAGTTGAACTACTTACTGTGTTCTATAGCTATGTCTATTTAGCTTACCGGGTGCGTCTGTACAATCTTTCTCAGCAGTTAACAGTTTTGGGGTGCGGTACTGACCTGTTGTCACCTGTCTGTTGTAGTGTTGTACATGTTTGGGCAATATTAGATTGTTTTCGGCTCTTTGTAGGCCAGTTGTGGGCTGTCTGTCAACGGTGAGCCCAAAACAACAACAGCCATTAACATGTTGAAAGCCTTTAATTTGCTAAATCTAAAGCCCAACACTATAGAAGTCATTTTAAACAAGTCCAACACTATTAAAAGGCTTTAAACATAAGTATAGGACACAGTAAAAAGCCCAACACTATAGAAGCCTTTTGAAAAGCCTAATACTGAATTTAACTCATATAATTAATTTAAAGTAAAAAATGAAGAAATTACAGTATTCCATAACACTATTAAAACAACATTAATGGACTGTAATTAAAAATTGTGTACAAAATAAATGTCATTAGAAAGCCCAAGAGACATGACATGAGTGCACATTGAAGAAGAAACGCCTTTGTAGTGTGTGGCGTAGTATTTTCTTTACAGCCCATTAACATTCTTGGATTTAGGTTCAAATGCATGACCCTAGATCAAGTTACATCAGGACCCAGCGAAGCTAAAACTCTCAATGTCTCAACTCACAGCCACATCTACAATTTGTGGTTGCTCAACCAAAACTGCATCCAAATTAGCTGGAGCTAACTGATGGCTAGGAAAATGGAACAGCAATTTGTTACTACAGCCAAAGCTTCCAAATGAAATCTACATCAACAATGGCCAAGACATAGCACTTCAACTAGGCCTGCTATACTACAGAAAGCCAACATACCTGAAATCCTGTACTTATCACCTGCAACAAGCCAACTAGCGGCATCAACATTCATCCACACATCCCCATGACACACAAACATCAATCAAGAGTAACTTATTTACAAAAAAAATAATGGACCAGAAATAACAATCAAACTGGTAAAGAAAGGTTATAATTACCCAAAAGATTTATGAAATTACAACATAACATACTATAATTAATTTCTTCAAAGTTGGACTATCATTCTTAATACTAGGACTTGAGAAGATTATTTCTGTAGAAATACAAAGATTATTCCTAGCCAACACATATACAAAGTTAGCGAGTCCTTCAAAGTAAAACATGGACAGGGACAACTTTGAAGCATCATAAAGGGGATAAACATTGTCGGAAATTTTTCCTAAGAATACTATAGACCAAGACTTCTCATAATACAACATGACCACCAGTTCTGCAATGAGTTTTTAATTCCACAAAGAAAAGAAAAAGACCATGAGAGCGAATAGAGTAGGTCTTGCATGGCGGGTATACCAATGAACAAGTAGCCTGCCTGTCTCCTGCTGCTTGGAAATGTGGAATTTCATCAAACACTCGGAAAGCACAGCTGGTAGCTCCCAAACCTTCCAGGAAATCTATACACAGACACAACAGCACTGCAACACTTGATAAATTAATGAATGTACTATACATGTTTATTATATCTCACAAATATAATATGGTGTGAAAATTGCGTGTCAATATCGAGGAAAAGAAGGGACAAGCGAGAAAAAATAGAGTTTCAACACTCGCTATCAACAATCTAGTATGCCTTCCTACTGATTTACAAGGGAAAAGATTGTGCTTGCAGAATACTGGCAGTGCTCTGCTGAGTGCTCCTATATTGACTACATAATTCAAATCACGTTTCCCACTTCCTAAAAACAGCATTAGGCATCTGGATGCCGAACACCACCTGCTGTAAAATTTGCATAACAAAAGAGCAAATGTTGATTAGGAATTCCCAAAATTGGAACCTAACCCGCCGCACCACAGATCAAACTAGGCTCAACAGATAATGAAGAAAACCCCGGAATGCACCCAATCTGCCCTCCCACTCTCTCTTTGCATACATGACTGGCTACACAAATTTCATACAAACATACAAGAATCCCAAGTATGGATACAGAAATTTCCTAAGTCAGGCTACACAAGAATCCCAAAATTATTCCTCAATCGAACCATTAGATACCAAAATTTCATACAACCGTACAGAAAATCCTCAAATTGATCCCATTATCTCTCAGAAAGATTCTTGTGTACAGATGTAATGTCTATAGGAAATCCCCAAATTACGGTAACATAAAAAAAACAAAGCTAAATGGCCATTGTTTTGGGGACAAAAAAAAATACTGTTAGTGCTAGCTGTGAGGAACAATCAATATTGAACAAGGAAAATTCAGAGAAGGAAGAAAAACAGTTTGTTCCTGAAAGTGCCATCTTAAGGGATGCCCTAATACAAAGTGTGCTCAAATATGCACAGATGGGTCATGCTTCTCGAGAATCTCTTACTCCCTCTCGCAAAGCACGAGAAGAAATCCTGAGATGCAATTAACAACATGAGAGAAGAACCAATCTAGCCAAAGCTAGGGATCCCTCACCATCAACTAACAAATGAAAATATAAATGGATAGATCAACACAGATAGCAGGATGAGGAGAAACACATGCACGAGATCCAATTTTCAAAATAAATCAGAAATTAGAAACTAACAGTAGCATTCATGCTAGTCAGTTTTATTGAAATTCAAAACTTTCATAGTACTGCGTGAATGCAATATGAAGAGCAAATTTCAAGCTATTGTTCATTAAGTTGGAATGAACCGAAGTCTACATCCCACAGACTTATACAAGAAATTATATCGAAATAATAAACAATTACATAGCATCATCTAGGTGTAAATCTAGCAAAAACTATTAGTAATTTTGCCTTCAGGTATCTAAAGTACAGCCCATTCTCGTTGACAATCCATCAGAGATGACAAAAGTACATCAACAAAAAAATCTTCAAAGTTGACAACAAATATTAAGCCGCCATGTGCTAGACAGGCTTGTCAACAATAGCTACTTATAATAACTACAAAAACATGAAAAACCATCACATGAGACAGTACCATAAAACAAGAGCCACACATTGTTTGCTATTAAAAATGGTACACTAATACTACAACCCCAAATGTTTCTCCATAGGACATAGCAATAGATGAAGCTTATCTTATAGTAAGAATAGAGCGAAAAGAATTATGCTTATCTTGTAATATAAAGGTTGACAACCGCATGTTTTTTGCCAACAAAAGAAAAACATATGCATATAACAGTAGGTCATCAGCTTTACATGGTCCTGATACTCAGGAAAAAAACAAAAGAATCTGTAACGGTTAAAATCCACAGTAATAATATAGAAATTATAGAAATGTAATATGGTGTAAATTTAAATGAAAGAACTTGTAATTTTGTGACATAACACTTAATTACGCAGAGCACGTTCAGTTACACAGAAAACATTTGGGCCATAAAAAAAAGAATAGTGGAGACACTGGTTGCCTAGCCCCTAAAGCCAGATCACCACTACTGGGGGTTACAACATATTCTAGTGAGCAAAAACAAGGACAACTCCTCATTTTCGGTCTCAAATGTCAAGTCACTCGATGGATTTTTCTACGACCTGATATAGATGAGCTAGTCAACAAGTACTACGTTGCAATAACTAAATAGACAAGAGAAACCACCATATGAGACAATAAGACTGTATCATGAAAAATGTGACAGACAAAGCTTCCAAGACAAAGTATTAGGTCAACCAGTATGTGCCATGTCTAGCAGACAAAGCTTCCATAAAAATTGCATGCCTAATAAGTGAGTGCACAACTAAAAAGTTACAAGATTAATTTTCTAGCTGCCAACTAAAATACACACAAACGAGCAAAAGACAACAAAAAAATAAATAAAAGGTTACATGTGTAGTTTTTTGGCTGATAAGTAACAGGTAAAGAGTCGTCCTGAACCATCTTTATAACAAACAAATAAGATCCCATTATGCATGACACAAACTAGCATGTACAAAAACACAGAAGGCAAATACACAAAGAAGTGCAAGTGTGCAGTGCAACTAAAAAGCTTAACCAAAATGATTTCTAGTCTCATACGATTACTTCTCCATATGTCTCACCAATTGGTACAGTCTAACCCCAGTAACAACTGCAAGTGTGCATTCCATACAG
Organism: Digitaria exilis; assembly: GCA_015342445.1. Lineage (NCBI taxonomy): Eukaryota > Viridiplantae > Streptophyta > Magnoliopsida > Poales > Poaceae > Digitaria > Digitaria exilis. Next base: position 2,536,642 of record JACEFO010001613.1, read on the forward strand.
CTCCCCATTTCCCAGTATGTTTAATCAGGATAATACAACCCCGCACTTCCAATCAACAGAGAAAGCCCAATTTGGACCCTAATCCTCCCCAAATTACACAAGACAAGGCTGGAGATGCACGGATACGAGCGATAGGACAATAATCAACCAGGACTACGGGAGGGAGCGGAGAGGAGGAGGATAAGGTGAGGGCTGGAAGGCTTCTCACGGTGTACCCTCCGGCGGCGCGGCGGAGGCGCCTCGGTGTGCAGGTGCTGCCGCACGTCCCCCTCAGTGGCACGACAGCGGTGCCCCGGTGTGCAGGTGCTGCCGCAAGTCCCCCATGGCGTCGATCTGGCGGCTCAAGCGGCACCCGCGATTCCACGACGCCGGCTTCGTGCCGGTCTCCTCGAAGACGCTTCACTCACCACCCCTGAGAGGACGGCTGCTTGTCGCCAACGCCGAGAGTAACGTTCCAGTGTCTGCCAGCGATTGCCGCAACAACTACAAGGATGTGGCGAGCGTGCAGTCCGGGAAGAGATGGCGGGGCAAGGGCGTGATCCATTCTTTGTCTTCCCGGTATCAGTGGATGCATAGGTGAAGTACTCTTCTTGACTTGGACGTATCTATATGGTTCTGTTGTATATCTCCAGCAAACCTCCAGCCACAATGTGTACACCAGCCAGAACCAAGCTATGTTCAAGATTCAAACAATAGATGCGCATGCCAGTGCATACGCCGCATCAATAGAATTAAACAGTAAATTGAGTCTCAATAAATCCTCGGCTGTCTCCATTTACCTGATCAAGATATGTTGGAATTGTATATCTTAAGCTATGTATGATTATTTTGTTTGCCATGCAATTTTTGGTAACAGCCTTTTGAGAGAAACAAATTATCGATGCAAAATGAATTTGCATAAAAGGTGATCAACAGAAAATGAAAGCAGGTAACCACGGTGTTGCATGCAAGCCTTCACCATATACAACAGATAAATAGAGAACATCACTTCTGATACCCAAAAACCAACTGCATAATAATATAGTGTAGCATGATTATCTACTCCAAAGAAAATGTGCAGGAGACGCTGCCCAGGGTGTGTACGTCTTAACGATAACTAAATAGAATACATAGGAACGAGCTCACCTTATCTTTGCAACGAATGGTTGTATGTAAGAGAATCCTGTTCTCATCATCCTCTCTTTTTTTTATGAAAAGTCATCATCGGCTTCGATGGTCATATCTAAGCATGTCATGTCTTCATCATACATTCTATCCAAACCAAACATATTAAACAAAAACAGGTTGTGGTCTGATTGATTAACGCCCTAAATTACTAAACCAAACACTACCTTAGTCTGAAAAACTGTCGTTGATATAATTATATGACTGTGCTCCCTCCATCCTCGAAGCGCTAGTATCAGTACACAACAGGGTGAGAGCAGAGATGAAGGTGAAAAAACTAGGTAAATGTTTCACAAAGAAACTGTTTCAAAATAAGATTTAGGATATGGGACCACACATTCACCATTGTACATTTTGTTGTTGCCAGCCATTTCTGTTTCCAGATACACAACATAGAAGTTTCCAGATACACAGTGTTTCCATCAAAAATGATTTTTTTTCCAATTTTTAAATAAATTTGTTAAATTATATAAATATGTAGTGTACAATCAGGCTACATTATTATTATATTAGTGTTAAAAGGAATTCTTTTATTAGTAGACAGATGGAGTATGATCACATTTTAGTGGAATACAGGCCCAATGTTTTATCTTCTGAAAGAGCCAAAGTTGAGTTCGGATGACCATATATTGAGCTTGGTACATTAGACTAGAAATACCAATTGTAACAAAATCCACATGGATGCAAGCTGTGTATCAATCAGGGACGTATTTTCCAACCTGCGGACCCCAAAATCTAGGTTGCCTTAGGACCATCCATTTCTTGTAACTTAAGTAATTATTTTCTGCCACAGGTTATAACAAAGTGCCAGTAGATAAAGGAAAATACGGTCAAACTTCTTCTTATTGAAAAGAGAAATATATATGATCAGAAATAGAGAAATACAATCTATTAGAGAATTAAAATGGGGCTGAAACAATCCAGCGAAGACCCTGGAATGTCCCTTGCAAGTTTAAACAAGGCTTAGCATTAAATATTCCGCAACACATCATCTGCCTCTGCGAAATCACAATTTTATAAATGGAATATAAGTGCATAGGGTCCTGCAACAAGTTGCCATGCTGTAATGGACTTCAGGCTGATACATGATCTCAACAGGGTAAAGATGGCAAATCCTTGGCTTTGATTTTCAATACTAACTTCCTTAGTGTCCGGAGCTTACAGATCTACCACACTTAATCATCATCTGAATCCACTATTCTCTCGTTCTCGCACCTATAATCTGTAAAAAAAAAATAATAAAAACCAGAGAGCAAGTGAAACATAAATTTTAAAGGGTGTACTTTAATTAACATTTAATTCTAACCATTGGGAGTTTTAATTCGTGACAATTTCCTATAACAAAATTGGCCAAATTATGCATCACATGAATCTCTCATAATTGTACCATATGTACACTAAATATATCAATCCTGCCTCTGTTGCAAAAATAAATAAATAGTTGATGCTCTGTTTGGTTGTCTTGGCCACACTGCTAGCCTCGCCTCATTCGGCAAGGACAGCCTTGACAGTGTGGGAGAGGGTTTTCAGCTCACCTGGGTCAGCGAGCTAATAAATCCTTGAAAGCACGGTCACCTTAGAAAAAAAAGATTCAATACAATTTTTTATGTAATGAATCATGTTGTTTTTAGCCCATGGCATTCAATCGAGTTTGGCAAGGCTTGCTTGGCAAAGCTATCCATGCAAGGTCCTCTCCACAACCAAACGTGCCCTATTAAATCCTTCAAAGCACGGTCACCAAGAGAACGAGCAATACAACCAAACACAAGTGTTTTTGCCTGGACAAGCAACATGTGGCGAACTATCCAAACCCGGCCTTAGTTTACCAATGTCATATATATGCAGCCATTTAACACTGGCTATTTTAACAGTACTCCACTGTATCCTTCCTACATATGGACCAAGAAGATAATCTTTTCCATGGAGCTCTTCACTGACAAAAAAATAGAGAGGGCTTGATGGCATTAATAATATCACATTGTAAGCCACATCAGAAAACTCCATGATTCTACCTCAAGCGGATCAACTCGAATAATTATTAGGGGAAAAAAATTGCTCTTTGTCTAGACCATGTCACAAACTCCTAAAAATGGTAGGTGTAGATTATATGGGCACTAAAAGCTTCTGAAGAACATGACTTCATCATAGTCACATGCCATGCCTCCAGATGGCTCCAACCTTTAGGCAATACATTTTTGTGCAAGTATATATCTGACAGCACAGTTTTATACTATGTTTTGGTAATTAGTCATGTTGTTTTTGGGCCATGGCATTCAAATGCTGTCAAATATAGAAACTTGGGACAGGGTGGGCGTGGGGGCGCTGTAATTAATTGACACTTTCTATGCAATTAACATAGTCACTAATTTCAAAATAGTAACACTAGTTTGGTGCCATTTTCAAAATTCTAAAGCTTCACTAAGGTTCCATTTTTGAAGAGTGGCAATTATGGTTCATTTTTTAAGCACGGTGGCTTGGGTCCATTCACAGACCAATGCTATTAAAAGAAATAAGAAAGCAATGCAAGGTGACATAGCTTTGCTTTTAAAAATATGTATTTATTTCACTTGATGTTAGGTGAGTTGTACCAGAATTTGCCACCTTTTCAAACTAACATGAATTTTCAACGTTAACTTTGTCTAAATTCTTTGATGGCATGAAGGCGGTCACTCTTAGAGTTAAACCGCATGTTAGAGATTTGATTCACGTTTGGCTAAGTAGTCTCTAATAGTTTTCCTCCCTTTTCTCTTTGGGCCTGCGGCCTTGTAACTGTAAATATTTGTACATGGCTCTTTTTGTCATATATATATATATATATGGAAAATCCTTATATATTTTTCCCTATATATATATATAAGGCAGGGAACTGCTGGTTTTCTCAAAAAAAAACTGTATCTAAATAATCACAAACCTTTAAAATCTAAGGAGTGGCAATTATATATACCTTCCGGTGGATATGAATTTGCTCCCTTGGTACTCCATAGGTTGTTATGATCTTCAAAAAATTTTCAACCATCCTATTTTGTTCATACCATTTTATTTTGACTGCCTTGAGTCGTTTTGATGCCAATATATGTTCCCTAGGGCTATCATTTTCATCTACTAGAACCACATCATGTCTGGGCTGTAAAACGAAAAATATGTTATGGGTATAGTCAGCAATGTTTTATTGAAAACCTTCAAATTAAGAACAATAGAAACAAAATCATCATACATGAACAATACAGTTTTCATGTTGAATAATGAGCTTCTCCATTACTGGTGAGTTCCACAGAAAGTAATCCAGAGCGCCAAAATCTGGTTTCAGGCACCACTCGTTGAGCAGCAATGTTTTCAGATTGCTAAATGTAGTGTAGAATTTGAAATCCTTTCTAAAAATAAACTGGACCGGCGTCTAGCACAATTAATAGCGCAAGAGTAGTCCATTTGCAAAACTCTTTGCGGGTTCTCCAGCTGTAACTATGCCTTCTTTAGCATTGATTGAAATAGGCACAATCCTGTGCCCGTCCATTAACAAAAAGTAGATTTGCAGAGAGGCAGAGGTTACCAATAAGCGACATAAACACATGCAAGACTGAGATTTCTTAGGTGACGTTGTATTATATAGCATAGAACAAACAGATTTCTTTTAAAAATAGAGTAAATTGCATCCACCATACAACAACTTATCAGGTGGGTGCAGATTGGTCCAACAAGTTGTAAAATGCTCAATTTAGTACGACAACTTGGCTGGTGGGTGCATATTGGTCCAACAACTTGTAAAATGCTTAATTTAGTGCAATAACTTGGCAAATTGGTGCATATGCAGTCTAAATGTTACTTTGACGATATATTTGTCTATGCATAGAGGGATATGAGAGTATAAGGCATGTATTGTGTCATTTTTGGATTACGTTTGTCGATTTTTATTATAATGTTTTAATTTGATGCTCCAATATTTTCTTATAATTTTTCACTTTTTATATTTTCATCTAACCACAACAGAAGTATCTTTTTAAAGATCAATAAACACCAAATGCTTCACATAAATGTACTTATAACTGAATATTCATGCACATGATGTAATATTGCCTTAGTGAATTAACTAATGGTTTTTATTTATTAAAATTTATAGTTCAAATTAAAAGGAAAAATTCTTTATGTAAACATAAAAACATAAATAGGTGTAAATCAAGTTGATATTGCTGTATAGAAATTGTTTGTCAGACATAGAAGAAAAATATATTATATGGAGAAAACAAAATATCTCTTATTTGTAACGTGAGCATAATTTTTAATTTCAGAATAAAGGTTCTTGTTTTGGATAAATATATAGTCATTGTTAACGTGAATATCAATGGCTACACAAATGTCAATTTTTTTTTGTTTGAATGCAAATATACCATGTATTTGTTGTTTGTCGTAGCCAAATACACATTAATGTAATATTTGGACTCTGTATGCACTAATTTGCCAAGTTGTTGCACTAAGTTAAGTATTTTACAAGTTATTGGACCAATCCGCACCTACATATTAAGTTGTTGCACTAAATTGAGCATTTTACAAGTTAGTGGATCTATTTGGACGCACCTGACAAGTTATTGTATGGTCGGTGCAATTAACTCTTAAAAATATAACACTTTTGTGTTGTCCAAAGCTGATGGATGATCACTTGAGAAGTTCTTAATTTACACCATCCCATCAACTGTGATTATATTTACTTTACCAAAAAAAAGCATTTAACTAACCAATTCGGGGTATCTCTCTTAATGTGGTGACATTATTACCTAAATAAAGGCAATATATACGTGGTGAGAACTACTACATACTAAGTTGCTAATCATAAAAATCTTGTCTTGATTTGGGTTACTACCACTACTACAGATAGGGGCAAATCAAACGTCGCTTTACAGCCGATTTTGAGCAATCCGGCTGTGAAGGGTCATCACAGCCGGTTGGAAAGGAACCGGTTGTGATAAAACTCGTCATGGCCCGTTAATGGCTCCAACCGGCTGTGATGGGTGCCCAGCCGGTTCTAGCCATGAACCGGCTGTGTTGAGGTAGCAACGCAGCCGGTTCTAGTTACAAACTGTTTGCGTTGCTATGTTTGAATTTATCAAACCTGAAATTTGAGATTTTGCAAACGATCTCGGATGGAGAATTGACCAACATGAAAGTTGTGGATTTTGAAATGTTATAAAACTTCGTAGTTTACAACTTTTTCATTTGTAATCATCTTTGATGGAGAAACTTCCAAAATAAAAGTTGTAGAGTTTAAAAAGTTACGAAACTTTATAGTTCACTAATTTTTCATTCAAATTTGCTTAGATCCACAAATAGGCAATTAACTCTCGATTGGGATAATATCTTGGGAATCATAACAGCATATAGACTCATAATAGGGTGTAGTGCAGTGAGAGAGAAGGCTCCACGTGAGGGAGAGGTCGGCGGTTTGAATCCCACTGGCTGCGTAGCATGCGAATTTTACTGAAAAATATGCGACTTGCTACGGGGGACTATCTGGCTAGCCGCTGGGATCCCTCTGGCCACCAAAAAAATATTGTTTTGCCATTTTTTCAAGCTCCCGAAACCGTTACGAGCCGGCTGTGATGGACATCACAGCCGGCTCGGTAACTAGAACCGGCTATGATGTCTCTCATCACAGCCAGTTCCAACCAGCTGTGTTGCTTATAGCTGCTATAAATTAAACGGTTGTCAAAACTGGCTGCGATTGGGGGGTTTCCAACCGGCTGCGTTGAGAATTCTGTAGTAGTGTACGTACTATATGATTGACACTTGACAACACCAATATGTATTAAGGTAAACAACAAATGAAAAGGTACAACAGAAAGTATCACATACCACATTAGGGTAACTTGTGATTTCTATGTCCGTGGCGCTTGACAAGCCGTAGAAGAAGGACACTGCTTCCATCACCTCTACTCCCAAAGCAGCCACGACAGTTACCATCACCACAATCTCCATAGTAACGGTTGTTCACACATATATCAGCACACGACCAATCACCAAGCCGAACATTCGCCGTTAACAACAACGGCATCTCGTCCAAGAACGGAGCTCGGCCAGAAGAGACCACCAATTGCAACGAGGTGAGACAAGGAGCCGAGATGCGGCACCGGGTACTCCGGCCAAAGTCGCATTCGGTGATGCTCAGCTGCCTCAACGACTGCGACAAGATGTTGTCGACATGGACCCTGCAACACAACATGTCCAGCTGCTCCAACGCTGGGCACCTAGAGAAATCGAGGGCGCGATACTTGAGGGTGGCGTGTTTGAGATCCACCCTCGCCAGCAGCCTGGAGACAAAGATGTCGGTGATCTTCAGTCGCCGCCAGTCCGTGCAGAGGGAGAACCTGTAACCCCAGAAAATAGCAAAATTGGGAAGGGTTACCTCACTACGCCACGACTATAACAAGCACACAGATATCAGACATTGCATGCAGTAGATAGATGAAAAACAAATAGGACTTCATGTAAAAGAAAAAAAATAGTGTTACAAAATGGAACTACAGGGGCTTGTTCGGTTCAATCAGATTCAATCTAGACCGGGAATGATAAATATGACAAGAAACACATGTGATAGCTACAATAAGAGGATATGATTCATTCTCGGTCATGAGCTAATTTACTCACGATAGTGACACCAAAAGACATGAATCAGTGCACTAGTCAAGAGCTGGGGAATCATTCTAGATCTCTGGTTGTATCCATCATGTGTAAATTAATTTATGATCCGGAATATATCTGGATCTCTAGCTGTACACCTGTACCTATCATGAATTTCTTGTTATATCTATCATTTTCAACCAGATTGAATCCGATGAAACCGAATAAGCCCTAAGAGAATAAAAACTTCACAGCACCTGATCGCCCTTGTTTGGCAGAAGGTCAGAGCGTGGTGGATCCACGCCCTGGCAGACCGGGAGAGCTCAACGCTGCGTTCCCTCTCCACATCCTCATCGTCGTTGCCGGTGCAGATGCCTCCGAAGCCGCTGTGTATCTCACCGCAGGCGACCTCGAGCTCGTCCAGAGGAGCGCAGCCGCGGAGGAACAGGAAGCTGTTCCCGAAGCTGTTGACCGTCCACGGCCTCCAGCTGTCGTGCGGACTGCGGGTGATGCGGAGGGCACGCGTGGAACGCCAGAGGTGGCGCCAACGCCGGCTTATCACGCACGTCCGCACGACGTCGTAGGAGGGGAGGAAGAAGAGGACGTGGTGGAGGAACTCATCGGGTAGCGCGCTGATGCGATCCTCGCCGCCGGCAGCCACCGTAGCCTCCTCTGGCATGGCGCCGAACGGGATAAAAGCCAAGAAGAACCTGGCGGCAGCGAGTAGATACGGGAGATTGGAGGAGTCCAGGGAGGAAGAAAAAGTATATGAACTGCGTGTGCGTGATGCTGCCTTTTATAGTGGCGAGAAATCTGGAGCGAATAAGCCGTTGATTCCGCTTGCTCTGTTTTTTTTTTTAATGCAAGTTATGATTGGAAACGATGGGATATTTCCCGTGAAAATGATTTCTGCTGACTTTCGAGAATGGATTGCCGGCCAGATCTCAGATTGTTCATTGATCACCCTGTATGCTTCTCGGTTCCTGTATTCCTCCACTAGCAGCATAGTACTAGAATTGCAAATAAAGAAAATTTTATTTAACAGGGATCCAGATGAACTTATAAACATTCAAATATGGCAATGTATCCTATAAGAACTCAATTCCTATGAGAATTATGAGAACTCAAATCTGAGCTGATCCAAGGGTGATCCCAAGGGGAAGGTGGACCTCGCTCGATACGCTCCCCTTAGATCAAGATCAATTGGGTCAGCTTCGAGTTCTCATAGTTTTCATAGGAATTGAGTTCTCATAAAATATGTTGTCTTCAAATATATATTCCAATTCACTTCTCTGCTGAAACAAAATGACTCCTTGAAATCAGTTGCGTACTAATGATTTGAAGGCGCGCCTGTTGTTGCCCGCTGATACCGGACGGCAGCTTGGCATAGACAATTAGTTAGAGCATCCTCAGCAATATTCATGTACAAGAAATTATCCATGGGCAAACATTGTAACAAATCACGTAATGCATAATATTTAGCAGAAAAATCAGCTATCCAATTGCGGATGAAATAAAAAATATAAATGAACTATGGACGATGTCGGTCAATTGTACCCTTTATTGCAGTTCATGCCGTGATCTAGTCAGTGTATGTCATCCAGCCTTTGACAGTACGGTGCTCTGTAACCAGTAGGAAAACATATAATGTTTCGGATTATTTTATGGTATGGATAGTATATATAAGTAATATATAATATTATAGGGATATTATAGACCATGAAAAACTGAAATAAAGCTGTATTAATAAATTGCATCAATGGTACAACAATTTGTAAGGTTGCACCATTTTAACGAAGCAAGTAGAAAAATATGCAAGTGGGTACACGAACATATCAAAACGTGCATATACAAGCACATGCACGCCGTGTAGATGTACTTTGTCATGGTGGCATCTAATATAGGCAGTTTTATGCATGTGACCTCTTTCTTCATGTCACCTTTTCAACTAATTATTAACTATGTATCCAACTCTTGTTTCCTTTGATATCGGTTAAAATGTTATAAAATACCTTTAACAATGGGTCAGGTATACCAATTTTTAATCAAAGTTTAATGATATGACATCACTCAGTAGGCAACTGTATATTACATTTGCTCTTATTCGGAAGCGAAAATATGGAAAAAAAAAACTTTGTCAATACTCCTTTTCTAAATTTTGTGACTGATGTACTGTAGACTTATTACCACCAGACTTGGAGAACAAAAATATTACCATCAACATTATAGAAAATAAGTTTAAAAGACTTAATACTTCCAATAAACTAATGTTAAGTATGACTTAATAAAGAACAAAAATATTACCATGAACGATCTCAAAAGAGAAGATTTGTAAATATTCGTATGTTACCCCCACAAAATTTACGAGGTTAAAGGTTTGATTGACACATAATTTATGTTGGATTTAGGAAAAGTTGGTTTAATTGGTTTCTTGGTCCCATGTTGTCAATTTTTTAATAATCATTTCACGTATGTCAAAGGGATAAGAGTTTTACACATGTTTTTTGACATGTTTTTTTGATAGAGTTATGTGCTTAAAACCGTAAATGATACGTGTCACGGTAGCAAATATATCTACATAGAGTATAGTATGTGATTGTATATGCGTACATTTAAGAAGCTTTTGCGTCCATTAGCATATTTTGCTACTTGCTGGAATAAAATTATACAGGCTGAGAAGTTATTATATGGTGAATGAAATTTACTAAAATATTAATTTGTGTAACTTGAAAATTAAATTCAAGCCCTGTTAGGTCAATCTGTAAATCTGCCATGATGAATTGAGAGAACCAATATTCAATAATAGTTAACATATTAGACTTTCTATACACTATATAATATATACTACTCTCTACATTTTAAATTATAATTAGCTTGAATTTTTTCTCAGTTTGACCACGCTTCTTATTTAATAAATTATGTAAAATATCATATTTTCTGTTATAACATTCTTTTACTAATTAATAAAAAGAAAAAATTTTAAGAACGACTTAAATTCGCTACATAAAATTTTTGAATAAAACAAATGGTTGTAAACAAGTCAAATAACTCATGATTTAGGACCTGATAAAGTACTTAGTATAATGCACCGTATTGTCATCCATGCCAGATTTGTAATGCGAAATCAAAGCGTGAGAAGCCCACGTTTGACTTTTTTTTTGTAAAAAAACAAAAAATTGGCCACTGCCGAGTGCCGATCGAGTCGGACTAGAGTCCTATCGCGTACCTACATCCACATCCACATGCCTTGCATGTCCTCATTTATCTAGCGTAGAGCTCCAGGTTCTTCATCGAGCAAAGATTTGTCCAATGGCAGCAATGGCCATGAACTCGCCGCCGCCGCCACCGCACCTGCGCGCTGCCGACGGCAGCGAGAAGCAGGTGTGCTACTACTACGGCCCACACATCTCCTACATCGACGACGGCGAAGGACATTCCATGGTGCCCAACCGTGTCGCCATGACACACGCCCTCCTCGCCGCCTACGGCCTCCTCGACGACATGGACCACCTCCACGTCTCCCCGGCCACCAAACAAGACCTCAAGGTGGCCCACACGGAGGAATACCTCGACCTCCTCCGCAACCTCACCCCAACCAAATACAAGCACGACGCCACGACACGGGCATCAGCCGAGAGACACCACCTCGGCGTGGTCACCGACATCCGCACCGGCTGCACGTCTCACGACAACCCCGTCATCGACGACCTCTGGGACTACTGCCTCCGCTACGCCGGCGGGTCCCTCACGGCGGCGCGGGCCCTCGTTGCCGGAGATTACAAGGTCGCCATCAACTGGTCCGGCGGAATGCACCACGCCGGCGATGGCAAAGCCAGCGGCTTCTGCTACGTCAACGACGTCGTGGTCGCCGTCAAGGCGCTGCTTGAACGTTTCGGGCGTGTTCTGTACGTCGACGTCGACGCTCACCACGGCGACGGCGTTCAGGACGCGTTCGCGGAGGAGGCGCGTGTGATGACCGTGTCGTTTCATCAGTATGATGGTAAGGGCTTCTTCCCCGGCACCGGTAGCGTCGATGATGTCGGTGATGCCGGTGGCGCTGCCGTGTACCGCACTCTGAACGTGCCGCTGGAGGCTGGAACGGGGGATGTGAGGTACCATAAGTTGTTTGAGCCGATTATGAAGAGGGTCATGGAGGTTTTCCGGCCAGACGCCGTCGTGTTGCAGTGCGGCGCCGACTCGCTCGCCGGCGATCGGATCACCGGACTGGAGCTCTCTGTGCGTGGCCATGCCAGGTGCATTCGTTTCCTCCGGAGTTATGATCTGCCGCTGCTCCTACTTGGTGGCGGTGGATACACCATTAACCATGTCGCCTGCTGCTGGTGCTACGAGGTACATCGTGCATCTCGACCAACATATGGTCTCCAATAAGATCGTCCCAAATTCACAATTCGTGTACAATTTCTCATGCAATTTTGTGTAACCAAATCTCATGAATTTCAGACGGCGGTCGCCATCGGGAAGGAGATCCCTGACGAAATACCGAAGCACGGGTACGACCGATACTACCAGACCCAGGGGTACAAGCTCCATTATTACCACGAGGCGCACAGCAGCAGCAGCAACGTGCTGACGAAGAAGATGGGCAAAGTGAAGCAGACAGTCATGGACCATCTAGACAAGCTCTCGGCGCTAATGGCTGTGCAGAGCGCGGACACTGACGAGGAGCCGGCGCAAGCTGTGAACATCGACGCGGATGCACTTGTGAACCGTTCGCCGAGCGGAGAAGAACCCATCCAGAGGCTGTACCGACTGGGCGGTGAGGTGGAACTCACAGAGTTTTTTATTGACCTGGGACAAACGAAACAAGTCAAGCGCAACAAGGTCCACCATGACCAATGCCGAGTGCCACCGTTGTAATCTTGTTGAGAGCCTACACTTTTGTTTGACATAGAATTTGTTAACTATAGCATTATTTCACTCATGTGAACAATTGGCACTCTCTTAATTTTTTTTTAACACAGATCAAGAGTCCGCTACGGGACGGCCGGTGTGACACGGTCGATCTCACCAAGGTGAGGTCTTAGCATCGCGCCGTACACAATTCCAACTGTAGCAACTGCAGTCAGCATATATATCACAAGGAATAGGAGACTATCGTCATGATAGGCAGCCTCTTGCAGTGGCGGACCCAGAGATGGATGGAATGGAGCCGGGGCGAAATCTAACTCTAGAGCAATAGGCTTACGATCAGCTGAATGATTTAAAATACTTGAGCTATAATCATCATAACCTCGTTTTTTTTTGTCTACTCTTTCGTGAAGTTATACGCACATGGAGACCTACTACTTGCCTATTTTTATTGTGTTTGACGCACACAACCCGGACAAATAAAACTGTCAGGCTAATTATTCCATGCATGAACAAGCTAAACAATAATTATATGAATAACAATAGCTATATGAATGAACAAGCTAAACAATAACTATATGAATGTCAACAATAGCTATATGAATGTAAAAACTATATAAAACTTACACACTCACTTTATCTTTTAAGCATGCATATGTACCGACACATATCTCTTCTCCTCAACGCGCTGAAGCCAACGAGTGGCTTCTTCTAGGCACGATTTTGAGGGCAGCTGTTTTTCTAGGAATCCGGCTTTGGAGAGAAGAGATTTGGGCTGAAGCGCTGTCCCAAACGGGACCTATGTCCATCGTGTCAAAGGCAAGAAAAAAGCTGCAGACAACAATTCCATTTTCAGCCCAAGTGAGGCAGCAGTGTCTGGAACGCCACACAAGTGTGCAGGTGCACCGTGCACAGACGAGCGTGTGCAGATACGAGCAGGCCTCGGCCAGGAGCCTGGGCAGGCGCTCCGGCTCGCCAGGCTGGCGGCCACGGTTGCGCCGTGGTACGCACCAGCTCCGGCTCGCCAGGCGCCCCCCCTTCGCCGATACGCAGCCGTTCTCTCACTCTCAGTAGGCGCTCCAATGCATCCTTGAGCAGCGAACGGTCATACCGGGCGTCGAGTACTTCGGTGGCCGCCGTGGCGGCGTCAGAAGACGAACGGATTCCGGCTGCGCCAGTTGTGGTCGCCGTTGCCAACTCCGGTGAGCCAACCACGTTGGCTCCAACCGATACGAGAACCAGAACCTTAGCCAGAAACGCAACGACGGTATCGTCAGACACAGACCCAACGCCGACGGTATCACAGATCGTGCCGCCGTCACATAGCTCATGTACCTGGCTTTCCAGCTCGCTGCCGGCGACGTCGAGGTCCGGTCACCGAGTAGTTGATCTCGACGTCGCCGGCTAGGAGCTGGCTCACCATGTAGTTGATCTCGACCTCGAAGGTTGCCAGGTTGAGGCCGGTCCAGAACTGCCGTGCCAGCACGAACTCCTCCCACTTGATCTGAAGCTTGGACGCCATGGCAGCGGCCATTTCAGCTGTGATGGAGGTGAGGGAGCTAAGCCCCCATATCTCCTTCTCCACGAAGGTGGTCACCAATTCCAGCACGCCGAACTGCGCGATGTGGTCCATCACCACCGGGACTGGAACTTTCTGCAGCGCGGTGGTGACGGCGTTGTAATCCGGCACCGGCCTCTGCACCGACAAGACGGTTTTAATAATCGTCGTCGTCGGTGGGGTCCACCGCGGGGAAGAAGCATCGCCGTCGTCGTCGTCGTTGTCGGTGATGACGAAGATGGCCGTGAGCAGGTGTTGCTTGTCGCAGTCGCCCTCGACGGGGTTCGACGTTTCGGAGATGGCAGCAGGCACGTGGAGGTCGGCGATGAAGCTCTTCGCCTCGCCGGAGTAGAGAACGCCGACGGTGATCTCGCCGGAGGTCTTGTCGATGGCGGTGGTGCTCTTGTACCCACCGGACTCGAACCTCTCGATCCTGACGCCGCTTCCGGGGGCAGTGTCGAGGCGGAGGTGCGTGTTGACGGCCGCGACGGCCTTCAGCCCGCTGACGCAGACGGCGACGGCGACGGCGATGGCGTCGTCGGCGGCGTTCTGGTCGTCGACGACGACGAAGGAGTAGGTGCCGTGGGATTCCTTGGCGATTGAGAGCAGCGCCTTGGGGTCGTGCTCGTCGTGCCCCGCGGCGTCGGCCAGGGCGATCGTGTGGACGACGGGGAGGTTCGTGACCATCTTCGGGAACAACTCACGAGCCAGCTTACTAAAACTGGCACTCTCCTTGGTGTCCGTCAGCAAGATGATGAAGCTTGCACGGGTGCTCTTGCTCGCCGGCAGCTCCGAAAGAATCTGCAACAAATTTCAGTCCAAATCAGATCTATATATATGTGCAGCTATATATACAACAAATGTACTTCCTTTGTAATGTATTATATGAACATGGCATTTGGCACGACAGTATACCTTCATGGCCTCCTTCAAGCCAGAAGCTTGCTGAGCCTGGCCAACACGGGGACGGGGCTCAAGCTTCTCCAGGGAGCTTTCGGCATTCGCCGGGCGTTGCGGATGTCGAGGAAGACGGTGGCCGTCTCTCCGAAGAGCCGAGTGTTGGACGGGCCGATGACGGCCAGACGGTCATCGTCATGAAGCTGCCAGATGATAAACCTGACGGCCTTCTTCACTGAGTCCAGCCTGGCCCTGCCGTGGCCGACGTTGACCACGACGGCGAGGTCGATGGGGATGCGCCCCTTCTAGCCCGCCGGCGGTGGCGCCTCGACGGTCACCAGCACCTGGAAGTCTTTGCTTGTTTGGCTTCGTGGGATCTGAGGAAAGATTGGGGTGGTTGTCAACTTCACCGGCTCGGCGTCGTTCGTCCCTGGCCTGCACGCGCGTTAGATCATGATCAGGAATTAATGGTTCGCACATCAGAAAAATTATGTAATTCCTCTTATAAGTAATGTTTGGTTTAAAGGTTGGAAGTACATTCTGTTAAGTTGTGATCCAATTTCATTACAAGTCAAAGGCCCATTAGACCCAAGTCGCTACTGGGGGGGTGTCTATCTAGTGATATATTTATTCTTGTAAGCCGCCGTGACGGTGTTGTAACTCTGACTCCTCCACATAGTAAAGTTCTTGCTGGCTGACTCATGTGTTTTTTTCCGCAAGGGTTTTCCACGTTAAAATCGTGTCTCGTGTTCGATCTTGTTTTCGCATTATTTGCTAACAAGTGATATCAAGAGCCAATTACGAGATTCGATTGTTGAAAAAAAAATAGGGTTTCAGTCCCGTTTGGTGCGCCGCCGCCGTTATTCTCCGTTTCGCTGCTTTCGCACCGGCCGCCGCTTCGCTGCTGTCGTCGATTTGTCGTTATCAGTTCGGGGATCGATCTGCTTTGCCGTTCATGCCGACGTAATTCTGAAGCCAATCAGAAGCGTGGTTCCGAGTGGGATTCTTCGTGTTGCTTGTTCAGCTCTTGTTCGACGCGGATCAAGATTCAAGGCAAACACGTTATTGCTGTTCCGTTGCGCAGAGAGATCAATCTGCGCCCTGCTGCTGTGCACGCGTATCGAGAATAGGAGGAGGCGCCTCCGTCCCGCCGGCGATTCCTGTCCGTGAGAAGCTTAGTAGAGATTTCATCAATTTTGCTACACGCACACGCAAAGACTACCTGAGGTTATTTAGTTCTTTGCTGATCGTACAAGGAGGTACTCAGGCTGCAGGTTTTGCTAGGGTTACACAGTAACGTACCTAGATTTATTACTGGAGATTATTTTCTCTGGTTATTTCTTTGCAATGGCTTCTATGAAGTTTGATCTACCGCTGCTGGATCATAGCACGAGGTTCTCATTGTGGCAAGTGAAGATGCGGGCCGTTCTGGCGCAATCGAATGATCTCGATGAGGCGCTGGAAAGTTTCGGCAAGGAGGATCAGAAGAAGACTTCGTGGACTCCTGAGGAGAAGCGCAAGGATCGTACGGCTCTCTCCCTAATTCAGCTTCATCTTTCTAATGATATCTTGCAAGAGTCTCTACAGGAAAAGAGTGCTGCAGATTTATGGCTCAAACTGGAATCGATCTGTATGTCCAAGGATCTAACCAGTAAGATGCATATGAAGATGAAGTTGTTCACGCTCAAGATGCAGGAGGGTGGTTTGGTGTTGAACCACATATCTGTTTTCAAGGAGATCGTTGCCGACCTAGTGTCGATGGAGGTTAAGTATGGATGAAGATTTAGGCCTCTTACTGTTATGTTCTCTGCCAAATTTATATGCCAACTTTCGTGACACCATACTTTTGAGCCGTGATGAACTAACCCTAGCGGATGTTTATGAGGCACTCCAATCCAGGGAGAAGATGAAAGGCATGGTGCACAATGATGGGTCCTCGTCCTCCAAGGGCGATGCACTCCATGTTAGAGGCAGACCTGAGCAGAGATACTCCAATAATGGCAACGAGCGTGATAAGAGTAGAAGCCGTTCCAAGTCCAGACAACCTACCACCAAGAAGTTCTGTAAGTATTGCAATAAGAAAACTCATTTTATTGAGGATTGCTTTAAGCTTCGGAATAAGGAGAAGAGGATGAATAATCCTGATGGTAACGCATCTGTTGTCTCTGCTGGTGAGGGTTCTGATTCTGGAGATTGTCTGGCTGTTGCTGCTCGTGTTGCTGATCATGATGAATGGATTCTGGATTCTGCATGTTCATTTCATATCTGCACTAACAGAGATTGGTTTAGTTCTTATAAACTTGTGCAGAAGGGAGATGTTGTGCGTATGGGTGATGATAACCCATGTCAGATTGTGGGCATTGGTTCTGTTCAGATCAAGGCCCATGATGGGATGATTCGCACTCTGGAGAATGTGAGGTTCATACGAATAATGACCAGAAATCTTATTTCGATCAGCACACTTGATGAAAGAGGTTTCAAATACTCCGGTTGTGATGGAGTTTTAAAGGTATCAATGGGTTCTCTCGTTTGGCTTATTGGTGATAGGAATTCTGCAAATTTATATGTCCTTAGAGGTAAAACTTTGCATGGTGGTTCTGTTTCCGCTGCTGCTGCTGACACTAATGCAGAGACTGACCTTTGGCATATGCGTCTTGGACACACGAGTGAACTTGGCATGGAAGAATTGATGAAGAGAGACCTCCTCCCTGGTTGTACTCTGAGTGGCAGGAAATTCTGTGAGCATTGTGTTTTTGGAAAGCATAAGAGGGTAAAATTCAATACCTCTGTTTACACCACCAAAGGTACTCTTGATTATGTACATGCTGATGTTTAGGGTCCTTCCCTTAAGCCTTCTCTTGGTGGTGTTCGTTACATGCTTACCATTATTGATGATTACTCTAGAAGAGTATGGCCTTACTTTATAAAAAATAAAGATGATACCTTTGCTGCTTTTAAAGAGTGGAAGACCATGATAGAAAGGAAAACTGAGAAGAAGGTAAAAGTGCTACATACTGATAATGGTGGAGAATTTTGTTCGGATGTTTTTTATGATTATTGCAGGCAAGAAGGCATTGTTAGGCATCACACCATCCCGTACACACCTCAGCAGAATGGTGTGGCTGAGCGCATGAATAGGACCATTATCTCGAAGGCCTGTTGTATGCTATCCAACGCCAAGATGAAAAAGTGTTTTTGGGCAGAGGCTGCGAACACTGCTTGTGCTTGTTACTTGATAAACAGGTCGCCTTCTATTCCACTCAATAAGAAAACACACATTAAGGTATGGTCTGGTACACCTGCAGATTATTCACAGTTGAAAGTTTTTGGCTGCACTGCGTATGCTCATGTTGACAATGGTAAATTGGAGCCTAGAGCTATTAAATGTCTATTTCTTGGTTATGGTTCGGGAGTTAAAGGCTACAAATTGTGGAATCCCGAAACAGGAAATACTTTCATGAGCAGGAGCGTTGTTTTCAATGAATCAGTGATGTTTACTGATAAATTGTCCTCAGATCATGTTCCCGAAAATTCAGCAAGAGAATTGCAGCATGTCAGTGTGCAGGTGGAGCATGTTATTGATGAGGAACGTGTGCAGGTGGAGGCCGTGACTGATGTTGTTGATGATGAAGCTCATAGTGATGATGTTCAACAATCACCTCCCGTTTTGCAGCTAGAGGAGGATGTTCCTATTGCTCATCGCAGGCAAAAGAAGGGTTGTGGACCTAAACCCCATCTTATTGAAGAGTGTAATATGACTTATTATGCTTTGAGTTGTGCTGAACAGGTTGATAGCACTTATGAGCCAGCAACATACAAAGAAGCTATTGATTGTGGTGATCGTGAGAAGTGGATTTCAGCTATGCAGGAGGAGATGCAATCTCTTGAGAAGAATTGTACTTGGGAGGTTGTTCCATTGCCAAAGGGGAAGAAGACTGTCCGTTGCAAATGGCTTTACAAGAGGAAAGAGGGTTTGTCTCCTAGTGAGCCTCCTAGATTCAAGTCAAGGTTAGTAGCAAAAGGGTACAGTCAAATTCCTGGTGTTGATTTTAATGAGGTATTCTCTCCCGTTGTGAAGCATAGCTCTATTCGCACTTTCCTCAGTATTGTTGCATCACATGATCTTGAGCTTGAGCAGTTAAATGTGAAGACTGCATTTTTGCACGGTGAGCTTGAGGAGGAGATATACATGGACCAACCTGAGGGGTTCATAGTACCAGGTAAGGAGAATTATGTGTGCAAGTTGAAAAGGTCCTTGTATGGTTTGAAGCAATCTCCCCGTCAGTGGTATAAAAGGTTTGATTCATTTATGTTGTCACATGGCTTTAAAAGGTCTGAATATGATAGCTGTGTTTACATGAAGACTGTCAATGGATCACCTGTATACTTGCTGTTATATGTCGATGACATGTTGATTGCTGCCAAGAGCAGCAGACAGATCACTGCGTTGAAGAAATTGTTAAGCAGTGAGTTTGATATGAAGGACCTTGGTGCTGCTAAGAAAATTCTAGGTATGGAAATTACTAGAGACCGTTCTGCTGGTTTGTTGTTTCTTAGTCAGCACAGTTACATTGAGAAGGTTCTTAAACGTTTCAACATGCATGATGCGAAGCCGGTTAGTACTCATATTGCACCGCATTTTAAGTTGTCAGCTAAGCAGTGTGCTAGTTCAGCTGAAGATATTGAATACATGTCAAGAGTTCCGTATTCTAGTGTTGTTAGTTCTCTGATGTATGCTATGGTTTGCTCTCGCACAGATTTATCATATGCTATGAGTTTGGTTAGTAGATACATGGCTAATTCTGATAAAGATGTTTGGCCCAAGAGGCTATTTGGCGCCAGAAGTATTTTCTTTGTTATTTCAGAATGAAGATGTTGATTATGCTACAAGATAAAATTTGTCTCAAGGTGGAGTTTGTTGAGTTCTGATCCAATTTCATCACAAGTCAAAGGCCCATTAGACCCAGGTCGCTACTGGGGGGTGTCTATATAGTGATATATTTATTCTTGTAAGCCGCCGTGACGGCGTTGTAACCCTGACTCCTCCACATAGTGAAGTTCTTGCTGGCTGGCGCATGTGGTTTTTCCCACAAGGGTTTTCCACGTTAAAATCGTGTCTCGTGTTCGATCTTTCGTATTATTTGCTAACACATTCGCGAGCATCGATCGAGTCATGTAAGATTAAAAGGTTAACCTCTGTCAGTGAGAGCAGGAGTGTGAAAACGAGGCACGCCAATGCACCTGGCACACCAATCGTGGAAAATTTCTCTTTGTACATGAGGCGAGTAGTGGTGTCGCCTGTTTTGTGATGTGTTGTGTGTAAGAAGCTAGGCGTCTGCCTTAGGTGCACACATTATATAGCAAGCTAGCCCCAGGCGATCATCGTCATGCAGATCTCATCAGCATGATGCCATGGGAAACAATATGAGTAAAATGCACCGAAGGTCCATCAACTTGTATAGGGTGCCACTTAGGTCCACGAACTCTCAAAGTGC
Organism: Digitaria exilis; assembly: GCA_015342445.1. Classification (NCBI taxonomy): domain Eukaryota; kingdom Viridiplantae; phylum Streptophyta; class Magnoliopsida; order Poales; family Poaceae; genus Digitaria; species Digitaria exilis. Next base: position 2,557,231 of record JACEFO010001613.1, read on the forward strand.
ATTTTTGGGTCCATGAACTTGTTATGTCGTTCACCGGAGGTCCATTACGGTCTACATGTGCTTCTAACAATGAGATGGCATGCTAAATTGGCTCCTCAAAGCACCTCCTAGTTGAGGCATTTCATGGAGCAGGTTACCAACGAAGAGGCGAGCTCATTGACCTTGCCAGCAGCTCGATCTCGCGAATCACCAGAGCTCGCCTCGCCGCTCACCGGAGTTCGCCTTGCCGCTCGCTAGAGCTCGCCTCGATGCTCATAACTTTCTCGGTGAAATGCGTCAACTAGGAGATGCTTTGACAAGTCAAATCAGTATGTCATGTCAGTGTTAGAAGCACACGTGGACCATTATGGACCTGCGGTGAACGACTGGACAAGTTCATGGACCCAAAAATGCACTTTGCGAGTTTATGGACCTAAGTGACACCCCTTACAAGTTGATGGACCTCTGATGCATTTTACTCAAACAATATTATGTGCATCTCCCTATTCCAGGTCTATCGCTTTGCACTTTGCAGCCCTACCTCAGTGAACTCACGTGTCATACCCATCTTGCCACTCCCACTCTTCCAGTATAGGATAGTGTTAGGGAGTTATAAGCAAAAAGTGTGCCGGTACAATACAATGTTTCATGCATCCTAAAAAGGACTTTTAAGAAGACAAGCTGCTATATACTGGAGTGCATCCCCCCGGTTGCGGAGTGTATATCACTAGGAAAAGTGGCACGCTAACATCGCGCCTGTAAAAATTATTTTTTTAAAAAATATACATGCTATACTGAGCATAGGTTAATAATGGGTTAATTAACATTGACAGATTCGCCTCGCGAAAAAGTCTAATGCCTATGTAGTTAGTTTTGTAAGTAAATTATATTTAGTCATCCAAAATAGCAACAAAACATTTGGTATGAAAGGCCTATTATGAACCCATGGCCATGGGAACCAAGCACCCAATAAAAAGGTAGTCTTGAAAGTCGACTTATCGGTTTCATTGCAAGTCAACAACGCCGTGAAAGGCCTATCTGCATGCAAGCTGAAGGAGGCATAACACATTTCCAAAGTAGAAAGCGGAGCCGAGGCCCCGTCTTCTATTTCTAATGCGGCATGTTCCATGTGTGGTTAAGTGGTCGACGAATGACGAAGAGACCTTTAAAGGATAACAAATTTCCTTGCAATAAAAAAACCTACAATTTATATAGATACAAAATCAAAAGGAAAAAAATAAGGGAAAGAAAAATTAAAAAATATTTAAATTAAGAAAATATAAATAAAAAAAGAAGAAAAGTGGTGGAAGGAATCGCCTAGGTGCGGCGACACGATATAAACGTAACTATGTCAAAGGAACCGTGAGAGGGGGTGAATTAGTTATAAGAATTATTGAATTTTTCTATGAATGTGAAATATGAAAGTAATGAAAGTAGATAATGCAAAAACATGGCAACTTTTACCGTATCGAAAAGCTATCGAGCTTTCCACTAGTCTTTATTATTGGAAACTTTTCTAAGGGAATGTCTGTGCAAGAGTCAAGCTCCTTGGTTGAGTAACTCCATGGATGGCCACTTACTTCCCCACACACAACTAGATGCTCATCGCTATCTCCACTATAGTAGAGTTTCAACATAACACTGAGGGTCTTTCCTCTGTCTCACAAGTAGACACTCCACAAACTCGGTTGGATGGTCTCCCAAGACATATAAGTACCGGATTTACAACGATTGGTGAAAAGCAAGCACTGGTAAAATAGTCAAGAGATGCACAAAACGGCCTAAACTAGCACTAAGCAAATCCTAAGCCTTTTGTTAATTGGCTTAATCTTCTATTAAACACTTTGGTGCAATGAGCACTAAAATGTGTGTGAAACGCAAGCCAAGTCTTTCCTAAGCTCAAGCACACTCCAAACGGAAACTAGCCCCAAGGAAATAAATTAGCTGTTGCATAGTTGTTGCAACTTTCTATGTATAAAACTGACTAAACCAATAGTACATAGGAGGAGGGCACCGAATGAGTTGGTGGCTTCCACCTCAGGTAACTGTACGAGCCATTGCATCGCTATCTTATGGGCCCAGTAAGAATCTGATGATATGTTCTTTTACCATCGAATTGATCTATTGTTATAGAAACACACTTCTTCTTTGTCTTAAGCATCAATGACTTCGATGCATCCTAATGTGCACCACCGAATGGATTCGGTGCCTTCTATTGCCCGCCATCTTACTGATTCAGTACCTTCATATGCACTCAATGGATTGGTGCATCACATAGAGCTTATCGTAGATCCACTTCATCACTGAATGATTCGATGGCATCACCTATTTGATTGATGCAATGCGGCAGTCTCTCTCTCTCTCTCTTTGCCGTTTCTTCGTGGGTTTTGTCCGAGGTTTGTCCCCATCGTCACAGACTGATTCGGTGCAAGCAAGACCACCATATTGATCTATGGTTGCAGAGACTCCTTCTCTTATGTCTTCTTCAGCACTAACTAATTTAGTGCACTCTTTGTGTCACACCGAATGAATCGATGGAAGCACATAGAGATATCTTTCTTCTATCTTCTCTACTCTCTAGCACCGACTGATTCGGTGCATTCTTTCTGTCACCACTGAATAAATCGGTGATTACACACAAAGGAAATTTCCTTGTTGCCCACTGTCTTGCAAGACACCAATTGATTAGATGCCTTTCCTAGGTGTGCATGGAATGGATCGGTGCAATACAACTTGTTTCTACCCTCCATCACCGACTATTTTGGTGGTGTTCATAACTATCACCAAATGAATCGATGCCATGCATTGGTTCTTTTGTCTTCATCCTGTTCCTTCATTTCTTTGTAGGTCATTTTCTATATTTCTTTCCCATCATTTGGATATCCAAATTTCCAAATGTCCAAACATATTTGAATGTACTCGTAGCGTGATGGCTGAGACGAAGTGAAGGCGAGTGAGTGGGACGAGCTCATCCGAATCTTTTGTTTTTGGATGGCCTCATCGCAGAATCTAGAGGAATATTCCTCTCGAGAGCGACTCCATTCCATCTACTCGGAAACGAAACGCATGACAGAATGGCTCCATTCTAGCTCGCTCCGGAACCAAACATCATCTAAGTTTCTGAATAAAACGGCCCATTTAAACCCAATCAAAATCGGGCCAAATCGAGAGCAGCTGCAACCCAAATTGTTATGAGCCCCACCTTTCTTCCTTTGATGACTCTTCTTATTTTGTTTGTTCCTTCCAGAGACATTGATACATATTACATTGTTTCTTTTTCCCGCTTACATTCATTATGATCTCCGATTTACGGTCCTGAGGTGGATGAATTTTGACCACCAAAGATAAATTGTCACCTAAACATTGGAATCGAGACAACAATTAGGATGCTTGATTTTTCCAGCTATTGTAACATTGTTTCCAGTTACAGTGCAAAATATACTCCCATGCATAAGCACAACACGTTGGTGTTCCCATTCAAATACCTGATAAGGAACAATAGTCGTTATCAGCATCACAGGGCTTGATCTTATCATTGTTTTGATCCAGATCCACTCTTTCCTTGTTTGCTGCGGTGTCTCCATCTGCAACTTAATTGCAAAGCATATATAATATAACAATTGAATGGTATTGAGCTTTTAAGGCCGAAATGGTTTCCTGCATCACCTTTCTTTCTCTGACAGGATTCACGATGCTTCTTATTTATTTCAAACCTATGTTCGAGAGACATTGATGCCTATCGAACTCTCCTTTGCCTCTTATTTTCAGACATAATAAGATATGCAACTATTACTGGTACCAGTACTGCCACAATCCAATATGAGGCCTCCAGTTAAAAATTTCTATCTCTTCCAGTACAGAAGGATGACCAGAACTAAGCTGGTGAAAAATACTGCTTAAAAAACCATTCTTGCTACCCTAATATATAGTTGTAACTAATTAGGAATAACAAAGCAATGCTTAAAAGAAAATTCCTGCAACCCAAATATATAATTTAACTAATTAGGAATAAAAACATTCACAATAGTGGTTAACTATGTAAACAACATTTATCTAATTAGGAATAAAAAAATCATTCACATTAGTGGCTAACTATAAATCTTTGTTCTCTGATTAGAAACAAAGGAAAAGTAATCTTTATAATAACAAATGGATTGGCGGCAAAGCGGAAACGCCGCCCAAGCGTCGGCAGCACACGCTCGGGGGCGTCGATCCCAGCAGCCCGGCGGCGGAGGAAATTGATTTTTCGGATTCTGACGAAAGGCGGAAAGGGAGGCGAGGGAGGCAGACGGACGAAAAAACAGGGGATAGTTTGACGGATTGGAATAGAATCGCGAGATTGGCGGGCGGGGCAGCAGCGAGGGCGTGCGCGACGTGTGATGGTGAAGCTGCCGATGGAAATCTGCAAAAACATAAAAAAGGCACAACAATTTAAGATTCAGTGCCTACTGCCATATGCAGGAATGAAAATGTTCAGTTACTTGACAAATGCAATGCTAGAACGGATTCAGTGCTCATAAAGAAAATGCCATTGATCACCTTAATCTGGCTGTTTTTAAACCTAATAGATTCCAGTAACAAGAAGCTTAGCCAGAAGACTGATTTTAGATGATAAATACAATTTTTTAGACATGTTATCCAACCTTTTTTCGCTTAATCCAAATGTTATGTCAAGATTGTGTCTTGTTATTAAACTGCTCCCTTTAAATGAAGCAGAAAATGCATTTTTTTTATCATCACATCATTGTTCAATGGTTCAAAAATTCACAGCAAAAAAAAACTGAAATAAAGAGAAGACAAATAGAGAGGTACAGCAGATACAGAGAACATAGAGTCATACAGATAAGATCCGCCATTGCAGATTTATGATGAACAGAAAGGAGAATCATAAACAAAACTGCAGTCATGGAACTACAAAAAGTCATGTTTCTGATATTGTACTGAACTAGACGCAAGCTCGAATAATGTATTCCTGAGCAGAACTAATCACCCAGACATTCCAGTGCCGAAACATAATGAACATGATCATACTTTGCGTACTGTATATGAAATGCGAATATATTTAAACCCCTATCTGAACAGCTGTCTACACCGCTTGCAAATGAATTGGGTTTGATTGTATTTAACTTTTGCTTGACTCACCAGGGAAGTGCTGTCATTTCTCAACTAAATTGGTTATCCTAAAATATGGATTTTGATTTCCTTCCTCTGTTTAATGTGTGAGATAGCAAAAATCAGAATATAGAAAGATATGAAAAGTGTCACTAGTAAGCTTACATATGCCAAATGTGCCGAAGAACTTCAAAACTTTGACTACCATCCTGTCAACCTCTTTACATTTGACTTCTACTATCTCAAGATGTTGTGATATTTCAGCTTATTTCTGCTCCAAAATGTACCTACCTTTCATTTCCACATCTTGTTTACGTCCCTGTGGCAAAAGGAAAAATTAACCTAGAACGATAATTAATATTAACATTGACACTGTCGAACCTGTCCAGTAACAACTAAGGTATCTACCTTCGAAAGAAGTTGAAGAATGAGATTCTCTAGAACTGGTGTGTGAATGCAAGCCAATGGCTTGAAGCCTGGATCCACGCACCAGTATTCATTCAGTAGCAAAGTCTTCAACATGCTAAATGTGGGGCACCATTTCAAATCCCTTGTGAAAACTAACTGAACAAAAATGATGATAATAAAACACTGATTGGTGCAAATATATATGAAAGACTGTACAAGTGTCTACTGATGCCTATATATTGATCTGTATAGGTGTATCAGACAAGTTGGTTGAAGAAGTAAAGGTTCGAAGCGTACCGTTTCCATGTTAGCTACCAATGCCAAACTTTTAGCTTCTGATAAACCTTCGAGGAGCATGCTATTGTTGTTATCGTGTACTCCACAACAATTTTCACACTCGCCAAATCCACAATCCCCATAGTTATAGTGTTTACAAGTGCTGCAGTCTGAAGATCGCTGGATGACTCTGATAGTTCCATCTACTAATGATGGCATGCCCTCAAGCACAGGAGTTTTATGCCAGTTATCCTCAATACAGAGTGAAATAAGATTTGGGGTACAAACATGAGTGCGGAATCTGGGGCTGAAATGACACTCGGTAATGCTCAGGTATTTTAATGAGTCAGATGAGATACTAGCACAATCGATGGGGCAGTCAGTAAGGCAGAGATCTGCAGTGCTGGACAATAGCTTGAAAAGGTAAGGATATTGTTCTCCAAGAGCATACTTTCAAGAACTAACCTCGTCAAGTTCTTGGAGATTAGAAGCGAGCCATGATGGCGAAGTTCTTTTAAGACAGACTCCGGGACTTGACACAGGATGGCGTGCTTGACCCAGAGGTTCAGGCGGTGCACGTCTTCGTTGCTATATTCATCAGCAAATGAAAACTCGCACTTGACGAGGGGTACAAGTCCACGTAGCAGAAAAAGGTTGTCAACAAATTCACGGAGCTCCTGCACGGAAGCCAGTGTGCCATCGTCTTCACCGCACCCAATGCGGAGCCCAGTGGCAAACCTCCGGAGGTGGCGCCACCGCCGTGCGAGAACGCACGTCCGGAAGGCATCCTGCGCGCGAAGGAACGAAACAACGTGGTGGAGAACCTCGTCCGGGAGCGCTCCGATGCGGTCGATGCCGTCCACCGGCGGGACCGCCTGTGGCGCCCTCCTCTACCTCCGAGGCATTCAGTCGAACAGGCTGCAGGCGTCGCGTCGGCGCCCTGCGACACCTGGCTTTGTATGAGGTGCAATGCAACAAGCAGAGGTGGTTGGAGATAATGTGGGAAAGAAATATGGCGGAGGGGGCGGCTCGCCGGAACACTGCCTCACCTCTAACCGGCGGCCGCACCGCCGCAGCCCGCAGCAGATTCCTTTACGTACGGAGGACGGGAGGAGAGCCGAGACGAGAGAAGCCGGGCCACAGATGGCTAAATGGGCTGCAAGAGGCACACGAGCCGAATAGTGCTTGTGCTGGGCCGAATAGGCCATCAATAATTCACTAATTCAGGCACCAGTGCCAGTGCGAACCTAATCCCAAGTTCCCAACTCCTCAATACTAAGGGTTCCTTTAGACAGGGGAAAGATTCCCCGAAAATACACTGTTCACCAAAAAAACACTATAGATGAATAGTGTTCTGTGAGTAGAAGGGATGGGATGAATAGTGAAAAGTTGGATGAATAGTGTATTTTTGTGGGAACTAAACGGGGCCTAAGTACATTTGAGCTTCCGGCAAGGTGTACGTTGAGATGTAAGAAAAGGCTAAGTATGTTGATATTTGCCGGTTTACAAAGTTAAGTGGAAAAAAAAATCTAAAACTCGATGGCTAAAACCAAACCCGCACGAAAGTTCAACGAGCAAAAATAGATTTTTTTCTAAGTTTTGACCAGACTAAATCTTATCCTAACATCTAAACACGTCCAAAATTATCACATTGTACTTTTGTTTAGTTGGACAAGAGTAAAGAGAGAATGCCATCTTTTGATCAAATACACGTATACTTCTACACTCTATACACGTGATGCATGAGACTACCAATGTAGCCCCTCCATTCTAAATTATAAACCATTTTACTTTTTTGACCCTTTGTTTGACCACTAATCTTATTTAAAAAATTACATAAACATAGTAGAATTTAAATCATTCTTAAAAAATTATATAAACATAGTAGAATTTAAATCATTCTTAAATATCATTCATTAATAAAGCAAGCTGTAACAAAAAAAATATTTTATAAGTTTTTTTTAATAAGATGAATGTTCAAATTTGGAAAAAAAAAGTCAAATGACTTATAAATTGGAATGGAGGGAGCATGAGCTACATGTTTAAATCTACTCCCTCCATTTCTAAATAACTATCTTCTCACTGCCGAGAAACAACTTTGACTAATTATTTAAAAAAACATATTAACATTTATAATATAAATTTTATATTATTTGATAGATATTTGAATCTAGCTTTTTTATAAAATGTATTTGAAGATCAAAATATTACACATATTTTCTACAAATTAAGTCAGACTCGCAACACGAAAATCCAAAACGACATTTAAATTGAGCCAGAGGGAGTAGAACATATGAGCGTTAACTTTTATATCATTTCTTGATGATGTGAAGTTTACTACATAGATATATGATATAATTGTATCTACTAGGCGCCTATTGTTTAAAAGATGCTTTGGGTGAGTTAAAATGGATGGTAAAAATGTAAAATACAATAGGAAGACAACTTTAAAAATCATTTTTTCCAAAAGTTGGACCTTTATGGTCAATAATGGTCTAATTTTCCCAAATACTAAAAGTATTGTTTTTTTAAAAAAAAATTGACTACTCCGAGCAGCAAGCAGGTAAAACGTTGCTGACTATTGCTGTGAATTTCTTCATAATATAAAGAAAATTGAAAAGAAACCATATTTACCGCGGTCCCGCACCCTCTCCTTTCTCCATCGCTCCAGCCTCTCCCCATCACCGCCGGCGGCCGCCGCCGCATTGCGATGTACAGTGGCCGCCAGCTCGCCATGGCCGCCGCCGCCGCAGATCTGGCTCCACCCTAGCTACATCAGCTGCTAACCAGCGCCAATCACAGCTCCGCCGCCTCGATTCATCTGCGCCGCCACGCACGAAACCCCAATCCGCCCCGTCCTCCCCCAAATCACGCCGCCCCGCCTCCTTCCCCCGCCGGACATCCTTGCGCGGTCGGCGGGAATGCCTGCGGGTAAATCGCACAAGGGGGCGCCGGCCGCAGCTCCGGCGAGCGGCGGCGACCGCATCGGCTCCCTCCCCGACGAGATCCTGCACCGCGTCCTCTCCTTCCTCCCCGCGCAGCAGGCCGTGCAGACCTGCGTGCTCGCCCGGCGCTGGATCCACCTCTGGAAGTACGCCACTGGCCTGCGCATCGTCGGCGCCGACGGCAACGCGCCGGTCCCCTTTGAGGAGGTCCGGGAGTTTGTCGACAGCCTTCTCCTCCTCCGTGGAAGCTCCCCTCTCGAGAGGTTCGAGGTCAAGGTCGCCGGAGCCGCCATTGACGTTCGCAACTTGAGGCTCTGGGTCAGGTACGGCATGATGTGCAACGTTCAGGTGCTCCGGCTCAAGGTCCATGGGAACGCCCCTGCTTTGCTTCGGTTCGAGGACCCACCCCTCGCCTCCAGATACCTGACCAAGTTGGAGCTTCGTGGCTTAGCGTTCAACAAGGATTTTCTTGACTTTTCGAGATGCCCGGCCATACAAGATCTTATTATCAAAGAATGCAGCTTCAAGCATGCTGAAAGGATCTTGTCACAGTCCTTAAAGCATATAAACATCGTAAGAGGCATATTCAATAATCTGAGTTCCCGCACCCCAATTCACACCCCAAATCTTGCTTCACTAAAGCTACATGTCAGTGGAGGAAGGACTCCTATACTTGACAGGATGCCCTTGATGGTTTCGGCAGATGTTCTAATCAGTAGTTGTGATAGTTGCAGTCGTTCTGATAATGGGGATTGTGGTGATGAGAGCTGCAAAGGTTGCATACCAAATGACACTTCGTCCGTACTTTTGCATGGTATATCAGAAGCAGAGAAATTGTTGTTGGCATCTGGCAGTAAAACGGTATATTTACAGCTCAAACGATCATATTCATGCTCACCTTATTTCAAACATCATGCTTATCTTAAAGATTTATTGATCTATATGGCTGCTACTTGTCCAGTTTATTTTCAGGAGGGACTTGAAATGCTGCCCTACTTTTAGTCGGTTAAAGAATTTGGTACTCTTTGAATGCTATGTACCTGCATTAGCATGCATTCTTGAACATCCACCAGTCCTAGAAATCCTCAAGATTTATGCTCTTCTACTTGAAAAGGTAAACAATTTCAAAATGGACAGCTGTTGCAATGTAACACTTTATGTAGATTGTTTGTTGATCTTGGTGAAATCTTTTTGATACTGCAGGGATGTAAAATTAATGTGGAAATGAGTGGAAGGTTCAATCCAGCGGAACTACCATCCACTATATCACCGCATCTTAAGAGAGTTAAAGTTTGCTGTGGAACTGTTGACAAAACAGTTCTTGAAGTTTTGGAGTTCCTGAGTAGATTTAACATCAGTATGGCTTTTTTGGGCAACACACTCACACTTCTTATATTTCTGTTGTCTGGCTTAATATATTGTGGAAATTTAAGTAACAAATGAAAAAACTTCATTTTAGTTATTAAAGCAGTGTTTTTAGGTATACCATGTTATTGTAGAAATTAAAATATACCATTTGATCCGTTTTGGTCACTAGTGTTTGTACACATAGACTCAATGTTTCCCTATTAGAGTTGGTTGCCTCAATATCAGGGAAAGAGAAAACTACAAAAAGGAACTCCCAACATCTTTAGGAAAACAGTGAATGTTACTGCTACAAAGAAATGAAAACCCTACTCGGTGGGTGAAGAAAAAGGGAAACGTGTTGCAACTTTTATTTTGTGGAAGAGCAGTAGTACAGTGTGTTGTTTACTAATTAGTTCTATTACTTCTGTAACATAACACAAATGTGTTAATACATGGGATTTTGTTGAATTGCTTCGAATTTATACATAATTGTTGAGTTAAGCTAAATGTTATTTTCAGAAGCTCATCAGTAGACATCCCCTCCTTGTTCCTTGGGTGTCTATATATCTAGTGCATGAGTGTCTTCCATGGAATATTCTTATTTTTTCTGTGTTTTACTATTTTTATTGCTGAGTTAATCATTATGACCTTTGGAAACCCTTAACCTGTTTTCACCCTCTTAGAAAATTGTGGTAACCATGTGATGGTTGAGCAGTTATGCAAGTGGCTAAGTTCTAAAGGGTGCAAATAGACAGTTTTACGATATCCAAATTCATTTCCATTTGTATAATTTAACTTGGCAGCTATGACATGCACTTTATCAGCTGAAAATTTGCATCGAGAGCTATCTGCTTGTCATGAATATCTTGATTTTTGTACTTCTAGTGTTGGTGGAAATATTGGCAGACGTCACTAAAAGAAAATTCTGCATGTGGCTACAAATATAGAAAGACTGTTTAGATTGTTTAATAATTTTACAATTTGTACCAGCTTACTTTACTTTAATAAAGTTGACCACTCAGAGTTTCATGTCAAAAACACAATAATTTACCAAGTCACTTATTTATTGTCAGCTTCAAAGTTGCATGAGGAACACTACCAATGGCTATGTTCTTAATTGATTAAAAGTTTCTATGGTAGCCCTATCTTAGTTGCAAATCACTGCAGCTTTGGAATATTCCAGTATGCTACAGTTTGGTCTAGTGGAATTTTTATGTGCTATTCATCTACTATATCTCACGTTTACTAGCCTTTTTTTTTAGCCTTCAATAATTTCTACTTTTATATATGTGCAGATTTCAGTTTCAAGACAGTGACGTGCACAGCTGAAGGCAAATCATGTGCCACTTTGTAGAGAATAGGAAAACACCTCACACCCTTTGAGGGGGGGTGACCTTTCATATATATAGCCAATGTGGCTTGAGTTACAAGACTTATACATATACAGCATACATATACTCTAATACCCGCCCGCAGTCGCAGGGGGAGATTGTTGAACACCTAGACTGACCTTAAAATCAGTAAATAATTATATAGCAAGACCCTTGGTCATAATGTCCGCATACTGATGTGCCGAAGGGACATGAAGGACTCGAGCCTGACCTAACGACACTTTTTCACGAACAAAATGTATGTCAATCTCAATGTGCTTGGTACGACGATGATGGACAGGATTAGCAGTCATGTAGACAGCGCTAACATTGTCACAATAAACCACTGTCGCTGAAGCAAGAGAAACATGGAGCTCCTGTAACAATTGACGTAGCTAGCAACACTCCGCAACGGCGTGAGCAACAGCTCGGTACTCAGCTTCGGTACTGGAACGAGAGACTGTAGTCTGTCGTTTGGAAGACCAAGATACAAGATTGTCACCCAAGTAAACACAGAAGCCAGAAGTGGAGCGGCGAGAGTCGGGGCAGCCAGCCCAGTCAGCATACGAGTAAGCAGTGAGCGAGTCAACATAACCATTACCCAGATGAAGTCCCTCAGACAAGGTTCCCTTCACATAACGCAGAATACGCTTGACAAGCGCAAGATGCGGCTCACGAGGATCATGCATGAAGAGACAAACTTGTTGGACAGCATAGGCAAGATCAGGGCGTGTGAGAGTCAGGTATTGGAGCACCCCAGCAAGACTCCGGTACTCGGATGGATCAGCAACCTTGGCACCAGCAGTAGCCGAAAGTTTAGACTTTGAGTCAACCGGCGTAGAAGTAGGATGACACTCGGACATACCAGCACGCCGAAGAAGATCAATTGCATATTGCCGCTGAGATAGAAACAGACCATCTATAGAGCGAGTCACAGAAATCCCAAGAAAATGATGCAAGACACCGAGATCAGTCATGGCAAACTCAGAGTGAAGCTGAGCAATGATCCGGTGAAGAAGATCCGTCGTTGAGGCAGTCAACACTATATCATCAACATACAACAAAAGATAGGCTATGCTGGAGCCATCCCTATAGACAAACAGGGAGGTATCTGATGCCGAAGAGATAAATCCCAACTGACGAATATAAGTAGCGAATCGTTGGTACCATGCACGAGGTGCCTATTTGAGACCATAAAGAGATTTCTGAAGTAAACAGACCGAGTCGGGGGCAGCAGGATCAACAAAACCGGGAGGCTGCTGACAATAGACTGTCTCACTAAGATGACCATGAAGAAAAGCATTCTTCACATCCAACTGATGAATAGGCCAGTGATGAGAAGCAGCAATGCTGAGAACCGATCGAATTGTAGCTGGTTTGACAACTGGGCTGAAAGTCTCGTCATAATCAATGCCATACTGTTGAGAAAAACCACGAACCACCCAACGAGCTTTGTGACGAGCAAGAGTCCCATCGGAGTGAAACTTGTGTTTGAAAATCCATTTGCCAGAGACGACATTGGCACCATGAGGACGAGGAACCAGCTTCCAGGTGCCATTATCAACCAGTGCCTTATACTCTTCCGCCATAGCAGCATGCCAATTTGGATCAGCCAAGGCGCTGCGATAGTTAGTCGGTATCGACGATGCAGTAGAACCAACCTCCGATAAATTCATCGGATGTTTGGGCTGCAAAGAATTTGTCTTCGACCGAGTGACCAATCGGATGCGACGGAGGCGGAGGAGGCGGTCGAGGAACTATAACTCGACGCTGAGCCGGAAGTTGAAGAGCACCGGACAATGGAGACGGTGATGAAGTAGGGAGCCGAAGAGGTTGCCGCACAGGAGCATGCAGGACTTTAGGTCGACGTGTGTAGATGTGTCGAAAAGTCCCAACAGCAGGAGCGGCAGGCGCGGGTGCAACAGCAGCCGCAGGCGCAGCTGTCACGGCTGCAGGAGCAGCAGCAGGTACAGCCGTAGGCGGAGGAGAGGCAGAAGCACGCCCGCCGGTGATGAAGAAGCCGAGGACACAACGTTCCGGTTGCCTGGTGCAGAGGCTTGCATCGAGGACAAACCAGGGAGAGACACAGTTGCACTCCCATCTGGTTGGTCATGTAGCGAAGGAGGAAGCGGTCGCTCAGCACCCATGGAGGGTGAGGCTTCCGCGAGGACGACCCGTCGAGGCGGAGCTGCAGCTGTAGGGTTAGTAGCACAAGGCACTAAATCCACGTCGTCAGTGAGAAGAAAATCAAGAGAGGGGACAGGGTCAACCATGGAAGCAAAGGGAAAAACCAGCTCATCAAACACAACATGTCGAGATATGATAATCCGACGAGTGGTGAGGTCGAGGCAACGATACCCCTTGTGGGAGGAGGGATACCCTAAGAAAACACAAGCGGTGGAACGAGGTGCGAGCTTGTGTTTTGCGGTTGCCTGCAGGTTAGGATAACAAAGACACCCAAACACGCGTAGGTGGCCATACTCCAGAGGGGGTACGATAGAGACGTGTGTAAGGGACTTCGTGACCAATGGTGGAAGATGGACGTCTGTTCAACAGGTAGGTAGCGGCAGCAAGGGCCTCGGCCCAATAAGATGGTCGTAGCGATGCATGAATCATGAGGGTACGAATCGAATTATTCATCGTGCGCAAAACCCGTTCAGCCTTTCCATTTTGTGGGGAGGTACAAGGGCAAGAGAGACGTAGAAGAATGCCACGTGCATCAAGAAAAGACTTGGTAGCATTGTTTACAAACTCTGTACCGTTATCAGCCTGGAAGCACTTAACAGGAAGACTAAATTGGGTATAGGCATAAGAGATGAAGTTGATCATGTGTTCGTGCACCTCAGATTTCTGCCGAAGGGGGAACGTCCAGCAGTAATGAGAATAATCATCGAGAATCACCAAATAAAATGAATGACCCGAAATACTTGTGACAGGAGACGTCCAGACATCACAATGCAAAAGCTCAAATGGTGCAACAGTTGTTGAGAGGGAAGGACTAAAAGGTAGATGGGCATGTTTGCCTAACTAACAAGAGTGGCAAATAGATCGATATACTTTATTACAAGGGAGCAAATGTTGCTTATTGAGAGCGCCGAGGACAGCTGGACCCGGATGACCAAGACGCTGATGCCACAGAGATGGTAAAGTAGCCAAGAATGTGGAAGCAGAGGCTGGTGGTGCGGCTGGAAGGGTGTACAGGTCCCCGTCGCTATTGCAGCGAAGAGTCACGCGGCCCGTCCTGAGATCCTTGAAAGAAAAACCAAAAGCGTCAAACTCTATGGAACAACTATTGTCACGGGTAAATTGTCGAACAGAAAGGAGATTTCTAACAACGGAGGGTGAGACAAGGACATTGTTAAGAGCAAAGTTAGACGTATTGGTGTGTAGGATTGAAGAACCACTAGACGTAACGGGAATTTTAGTGCCATTGCCTACTATTATGTGTGAAACATACGGGAGAAAGCGATGAAGCAATATACCATCATTCGACGACATGTGGGCAGATGCGCCGGAATCCACCACCCAGGGAGCGCCGCCCTGCATGGACATCTGTTGAAGAGCCGCAATCAACCCAGCCTGATCCCAAGACGGGGCCGCAGGCTGCTGCACATATGGAGTTGGTGGCGACACTTGTAGGGGAGCAAAGGCCGTATGTGCCTGAGGCGCCGATCCGAGTACACCAGTGGTGCGCAAGGTCTGATCAGGCCAAGGTTGGCCTCCCTGACCTCCGGAGTTCCAGGCCTGACGGCCCTGCTGCCCAGTCCATGGAGAGAAGCAGAACCAAGGACCGGCAGGAGGGCTGGGAGTGTTGGTGGATCGCTGCTGGCCGCCGCCGTAGTAAGGCCTCTTGCCGCCCTTCTTCTGCTTCTTCTTGCCATCAAAGCGCTGTTGTGGCTGCTGCTGCATGCCACTGTTGGTGTCGGACGACGAGGATCGACAGGAGGAGCCGCAGGAGGATGCAGAGTGGGCGACCAGAGTAGTCACAGTCTCGTTCTTTGCCTCGTTCGCCAATAGTAGCTCTTCGAGGAGAAGCTGATTGCGAGCAGAAGCGAAGGTGAGATTGTCGGATGTGGCGATGTTGTCAGCGGTGTTGGAGTACTGCTTGTTGAGGCCACGCAGGAGGTTGAGCACCAAGGTGCCCTCAGAGACGGGCTGACCAACGTCCCTCAGGGCATCGGCCGTGGTTTTGAAGCGAAGACAATAGTCGTCAACTGAAGAATCGCCTTGAGTTAGCGAGTGGAACTCGTGACTCAGGTAGATGGCGCGTGGAGCCTTGTTTGCCTCGAAGAGGTTCTCGATGGCGACCCAGAGCTCGCGGGCAGAGGGTTCTTCGGCGCCCCTAGCAAGGTCGGAGACCGACCCGTAGATCCACCTGCAGACACAATAGTCGGCCATCTGCCAGGCCGAGTCCAGGGGCTGAGGAGGAGTGCCGTCGATGTGCTGGAGCAGACCGAACTTGCCACACAGGGTGCGGAAGTAAGAAGACCACTTGCCGAAGTTGGAGTTCTTCTTCTCAAGAACCATGGGGACATGGGTCTTGACGTTGACAGTGGCGAAGGGGCTGATGAAGAGAGCGCCGGTAGAGTCGCCGCCAGAAGCAAGAGCCGAGGGAGACCCTGACGAGGCGAGGGTACCGGAGGAGGCCGAGGAGTCGGTCGACATGACGCCTGGTGGTGGGAAACGATATGTAACAGATGCGTTTGATGGGAAGAAGAGGGGTGGCGGCTGGAGAGAAGACCGATAGCAGATCGGTTTTCACGGTGGGAGGAAGGAAGGAAGACGTCCGGGGAGGTGGACGCGGCGTGAGGGGATCACGACGCGGCGGCGCAGGGAGATCGCGCCTGGCGGACGGGGGATGGCAACGGTGCAGTGCGTAAGTTTGATAGCCAAGAAACTTTGTTAACATTTTTTTAATCTAAGCATTTATGGTCGATTCACGGCTACTCTCCTTGGTTTTTCCATTTTCATGATTTTTGTAGTCATATTTGGGTGAATTTGTATTCATTAAGTTTGAACCCTAATATTTTTGTGGTTTATTTGAGGGAACACTCATAGGTATTTCGTGATCATATTCCTTGTGACCCCCTCCAGAAATCCATGGCTTTGGCTTCAATTTTGATGATATTTCCCTTATCAGATTCTTGGCGGCGATTCGGTTAACTCTAGATTCCACAAGATTTAATGAGATGGGAATTTGATCTTCTCAGATCTATTTGCCCTTAGGGTAGTAAGCCTACATCTCAAGTTTCACTTTGATCCATTGTGTGTAGCAAGAGGTCAATTTGATTGAAGTATCAGTGATTCCACATCTTCTGGGCCACTTACTCATTCGGTGGGTCGCTGGGGTGAGGAGGGGGCGCCGAGTCAATTGGTATGCCTCCTGTATTACTGGCAACTTAACCTCATCGACATCGGTCCTACAATAAGTCAGTACCTCCTATGCGCTAAAAAAATTTTAGAAACAACAAGCTACTGAATGGATATATGACACATACCTCAAAGTATCTAATTCAAGGTTAAATAGAATGGTGGAACAGATGCGGCAAACTTCTCATGAAATTAGCAAAACCACAAGGAAAGAATCAATCAAGTGTGCAAATGACACATAAATGCACATGGGCATGGAAAGAAGATTGTATCCTAGACATACCACATACTTCTCTGTGCAAGCGATTGATGAAGACATATATAATGGTGGTGGTTCGTCAGATTTCCATGGATCAGTATACACCCTTCAAAGACATTCGGAATTCAGATCAAGTTGAAATGTTGAGGCAGCTATTAAAGTGAATGACTGAACCCTGATACTGATAGGGAGTCAAGTTCAGAGCATCTATCTATTCGGATGGGCATCTAAATCAAAGACCGGACCAAGTATTTTTTTTTAGGGCAATGGAAGGTGTTCGGCCTTTCATTCAAGTAAGGTAGCAATTATATACATGAAGCTTAAGCAAGTGTGCAGAAGAAAAAAATACTACAGATTCTCAAGGACCGGCTTATTGAAATGTAATCCATCCCAGATACACCATTTTCAGTGCTTCAATGGCTTGTTGAATAAGCATCATGATTTGGAGCGCTGGAATCGCCTTGTTGTCATATATCTGTCGACATCGCTCTCTTTCCATATGTTCCAGACTACCTAGGTGATGATTTGAGTTTTGCCCACAGCAGGGTCTCTGCATTGCTGTCCATCAGGTATTCAGGTTGGACCACCATTTCATCAGATTTGTCACCATAGTTGACTGGGTGAGGTTGTGCTGTCCAGTTGCCTGACCGATGTGGTTCTAAACATATAAACCAATTGTGAGTAAGAGCAGTTTGCTACCAGGTCTGTCATAGACATTGTTCGCCTACACAATCGTTTAGCCCGTGTACACATTGTATATACGCTACACAATGCCTAGTCGTTTAATCATCCGTTTAGCGTGTTTAATTACCGTTTAATCCATTTAAATGGCTATTTAGCTTGAATAAAGAGCCAAACGATAGGTGACCGTCTGTTTAGTGTATACTGTTTAGGCTATACTGTCTTCCAAAAAGACTGGTATGAAAGCATACAATGGTCCAGATAATTGTGTACTACAAATAATTTCATCGATGGTATAGATAGTATATACAGGTAAGTATAAGTAGTATAAAGGTATTATAGACCAAAGATTATAATGACATTTTTGGTAAAAAACCATGGCCGGGGGCATCCATGGACGCTCACTTGATGCTCGCGATGCGGCGGCCGAGGACCTTCAATGGCGTCGCCGGGCACAGGCATCAAGAGGGAATGGAGGAAATTAAAAAAAACTAGTTGCCAAATTATCCCTGATAATGGATGGCTAAATCGTGTTTATTCTCTATGCTACTATTTGGTAGTATAAGGCAACGTCAAGGACCGTCAAAGAGCTCTTAGGCTAATACTGGTCTGTTTTGTAATAAGAACCGTGTTAGTTATTTCGTCGTTCGGACCTTTAAACAGCTATATGTATCAATCGATACAACAGCTGGAATATCTAAAAAAAGGCGAACACTGGTCATAGACTCGTTTCTTGATCGGCACAAATGGCAAAACGGGTTGGCCTGCCCTCCTCTCTTGATGATTCTGTCTGCAGTCAGTAGCTTGCGCTGCAGGAGTAATTAGAAGAAAAATTTGTAATTTAGTTTTTACTTTCAATCTCCACACTCAATTCCATTGGTAGTCAGGGTCGGATCCAATGAACTGTACTTAATATGCGATCTGGAGCTATCCTGTGTGAAACGCCAGTGAATCTGGTCAGGCTTGGGCGTTAGTTGGATCGATTGCAATTGCTGCCACAGGCGCTTGACCATGAAGCCAACAATCTTTCCAAAATTTCATTTTCTGACCATGGCCCACGGTGATGAATGTGCGACCAAGTATGCATGACAAAGACTGAACTAAAACATCACGTGAATAAATATCAGGCAAAGAGGACAAAAACGACAGTTATGGGAAATGGTGCCTATTATTTCTGCTGTCTTTGTCACTTCAAATTCAGTCGATCGTCGCAAGTATGTCATACTTCCAGGCATTACATTCTCATTTATACCTATAGTTGAGCATCTACTCTTCTCCTCTAACTAAACTAAGCTTGAGAAACATAGCCCATGAGAACGAGAGACACCTGGCAGTCATGAGTCAAGTAAAGACTAGGAAAAAGTCCATTTTTGACCATCTAACTTTTGCCTCAGTTTGGTTTTGGCCACCGAACTCTAAAACCAGATATCTTTGGCCATCCAACTATCAAACCTTTCCAATTTGGCCATCGGGCTGTTTTGATGAGTGGTTTTAACTTTTTTTATTTACAATTTAGTCCTTAGATCTTAAAATGATTATTACTTTTTGCTCGTACCTCCGATTTAGGTGATTCTTGTGGTCACGTGTTACTAACGGTGAACACTATATTTTAAAGTGATATCTATACTATTTTATCACTATTTGTTATATTATTTTTTTGTCATTGCGTAGAATAACAATATAAGAAAAGTAAAACAAACAATTATAAAATAATATAATCAATATTTTTTAAGATAAAGTTCATCGTTATGAATGCATGACCACTAGAATCACTTAAATCAGAGATAAGAGATAAAAATAATAATCATTTTAAGATCCAAGGATTAAAATGGACTAATTTAGTGCTTTTTAGTCCTTGGATGTTAAAATGATTACTATTTTTTTCTTGCATCTCCGTTTTAAGTGATTCTAATGGTCATGCGTTCGTAACGATGAGTTTTACATTTTAAAATATTGATTATATTATTTTATAATTGTTTGTTTAATTTTCTTGTATTATTTTTTCTATGCAACGACCAAAAAAATAATATGACAAATAGTGATAAAATAGTATGACATCTGCAAACTGGAAGCAGCCACGTAAGCAGTGAAGCATCCATATGCTTCTGTCTCTATCTAGGTTTGCCTTACTGGCGAACCATACATTGACTCCGTCTGTTAGACATAGCCGTCCTTGCGTTCTCAAGATATTCTCGATCGTTGCCTTGCTTGATGTGCTCATTTGCAGGAAGAGAGGCCGATCGAGTTGGTGCATTATGGACGCCTGTCATACCCGTTTTTAGAAAGAAAACCGAGTACATCTCATATGTGTGCCAGGATCAAATTTCACACATATGATAGACCGTGAGTGAATAGCAGAAATAGTACTCAAACGAATAGTTAATAAATAAAGTATTTATTACACTCACGAATATGGCACAAAGGCCAAAATAAACTTGTTCACACGATAACTAAGACGATATCTCCAAAAGCACTCCACAGGCATCTGACTGGTGGAACACACGCCTAGAACTCATCAAGATCGCTGAGGTACTCCGCTCCATTATTACCTTCTGATCCAATATAAGCAAGGATGAGTACACTTATGGTTGGTACTCAACAAGTGGGGGAAATATGCAAGCTATCAAGGAAAGGCTTGGTTTGCAGCGGTTAGCATTTTAGTTGGTCAAGTTTTATTGACAAGCAACTATTTACTAAGATATAAGTATATACCAACCCATATTAACAATAGTAAGCATAAAGTAAATCATAAACATAACCAATAACATATGCATGCAATGATTTGATTTCATGTTTCGATAGATTAATCACGTGAGGGTCCAGGCCGTTCATGACCGCGAACACGGCTGTTATAACAGTTTTACACTCTGCAGAGGTTGTACACTTTCACCACAATTCGCGTAAAAGCTCCGAAGAACTTTAAACCCAACCATGCTGTGCTGATCAGGCACGTACCACACTTCCAAGGTGTGACTGCATAGGGACGCTACGAGGCCTTTACAAAGATTCCCTAGTTAGAAACAATCCGCTAAGGTTTCCGGATCGGAAGCAGGCATAACCCTCCCTAACGAGTATAGTGTCTTAGCCAAGCCCACTTCCCGAGAGAACCGGGCTATACACCGTCAACCGCCACCCCTCATGCCCTTTCGGTAAGATCATTCCTAACCAAAGTTTCTAATTAATTAGCCAAGACCAGAGCCATATAGTATTGTGGTTGTACGGTTAATCCTGGGTGGTTCTCCATGTTCCGATTAACATGGTGATCTTGTATTAACATAACAAGATATAAATAATAAGGATATTCATCAATGTTGGATAGAACCCATCATGAACCAAGGTTAAGCATCTAGCATGGCTACCCAACATAAAGTAAACCTGGTTTAGCAAGGCTTAGGTGTAAAAGACTAGTCATCCTTACATAGGACCCATCAAATTAATGCATCGCGAACATAAATATAAACTTTGGTGTCATGCAATGTGTATGGGTTCAAAAGAGTATGCTGAGGGGGAAATCCACTTGCCTTGCTCAAAGTACTGCGGTGGCTCTTCCTCGAAGACTTGATCTTGATCTCCCTCGAACGGACCGTTCTCTATACGTTTCGCACAAGCATTCAATCAATAAAAGCAAAACAATACACCAAACAACTTTTAAAGACGCAAAGACATATCTAGAACTATTCTTGATGAAGAGACGATCGCGTGAGCGCAAAGATCACTCAAAACGGATTTAAAACGGTTAAGATATGGCTAAAACAAGGTTTAGGGGCTTTTTTGAACTAAAACTAACCTTCCAGGGGCTTAAACAGAAGAAACCAGGGACCTAAAACGTAATTTTATATAAAAATAGAAGGACTTTTGTGAAAAACGACGTGGCAGGACGGTGGGTTCTATTTTTAGAGAGATCAGGGGCTAAACTGAAAAAAACAGGACCTAGATCTAATTATTTGAACTGGCTTGGACCGCGGGTTGATTTCTAAAAAGATCAGGGGGTTTTCTGCAATATCGCATGGCTGACCGGTGCGGCTCGGTTTGACTCGAGTCGGCTCGGATCTCCACCGTTGGATCTTGATCGGACGGCTGGGAACAAAGGGGCAACTCCGCGGCGGCGCTGACGGCCGGAGACGGCGGCGCGCGGCGGCGCCTCGCCGGAGTTGGACGAATCTCGAGCTAGAGAGCTCGAAATCTCGCCGGGATTGGCTTGGGAGGAAGCTGGGGACTCGGGGAGTCGGTTTTGGGGGTTCTCGACGAGGATTGCGCAACGTCGGAGGCTTGCGACGGCGAGAGGCGGCTCGGCTACGACGGCGGCTCGACGCGACGACGAGAGAGCAAGAGAGAAAGAGAAAAGAGATTCTACGCGTTCCTTACCTCCACACAGAGCTCGGTAGCAAGCTTAACGCGGCAGCAGCAGCTTGGCGAGCGGAAAACGCGACGGCGGCGGAGCTAGGGTTTGCCGCGGCGGTGGAAGCTCGACTCACGACTTGGAGGCTGCGGCTTTGGGTTGGGGATCGAGGAAACTCGGGGCGGCGACTTATAAAGGTCGGGAAAACTTGCGCTGGGGGCAAAACCGACGCGGGGACGGCTCGGACTCGCCGGAGGAGTCCCGGCCGTGCGCGACTCGAGCTCGGGGAAGAAGAAGGCGCTGACAGGTGGGACCCACTCGACAGCGAGAGAAAGAGAGAGATAGAGAGACGGCTGGGCCGGGCTGCGCGCTGGCGAAACGGGCCGAAGGAAAACTGGGCCGAGAAAAAGAGAAAGGGAAAAAGAGAACTGGGCCAGAAAAAGATGGGTTGGGCTGTAAAAAGAGAGGGAAAAAGAAAGGTTTTGAATTTAAGTTTAACTTTTGCAAACCTTTTCAAATTCAAACAAGCATTCAAAAATATATGCAACAGCATAAATGCAACAAAAACTTTATTGACTCTAATTAAAATGTTGTTTAAATATTTAAGGGCCAAAATTTGAATTTGCAATTTAATATTCCCTAAAACAAATACTAGGAAAATTAGTTGCCTAAATTGATTTTATTGTGATGAGGAAAATTAGGGTGTTACAAATCCTACCCCCCTTAAGAAGAATCTCGTCCTCGAGATTCGGAAAGATCAGAGAACAACTGAGGGAATTCTACACTGAGCTCATCTTCTCTTTCCCATGTAGCCTCATCCTCTGTATGGTGACTCCACTGTACCTTGCACATCTTAATCACTTTATTCCGGGTAATCCTTTCTGCTGTCTCCAATATCTTGACTGGATACTCTGAATAGGTCAAATCATCCTTCACACTGAGTTCCTCTAACTGAATTGCTCCTCTGGAACCCGTAAACACTTCTTCAATTGTGACACATGAAACACATCATGAACATCCGACAACTGAGCTGGCAACTCTAACTGATAAGCTACCTCACCCTTCCTTTCTAATACCTTGAAAGGACCAATGAAACGAGGTGATAGCTTTCCTTTGACTTTGAATCTGCGAAGACCTCTGATAGGTGATACTTTGAGATAAACAAAATCTCCAACTTCAAAGACCAATTCTCTCCTTCGGGTATCAGCATAACTTTTCTGTCTAGACTGTGCTTTCTTGAGATTTTCCCTGATTAACTGTACCTGCTGCTCTGCATCTTGAAGAACTTCGGGTCCAAACACTTTACTTTCCCTAGTCTGGCTCCAATACAATGGTGTTCTGCACTTCCTTCCATACAATGCTTCAAAAGGTGACATCTTAAGACTGGCTTGGTAACTGTTATTATAGGAGAATTCTGCATATGACAAACTCTTAACCCAACTACGACCGTGTTTTAAAGCACACGCTCGAAGCATATCCTCCAAAATTTGATTAGTCCTCTCAGTCTGTCCATCTGTCTGTGGATGATAAGCAGAACTGAAATTGAGTTGTGTACCCATTATCTCATGTACCTTCTGCCAGAATCGTGACGTAAACTGAGTACCTCGGTCAGACACTATTTTCTTCGGAACTCCATGTAGACACACAATCCTGGACATATACAGCTCTGCTAGCTTAGCACTTGTATATGTTGTGTTGACTGGTATGAAATGAGCAGACCTCGTCAATCTATCCACAACAACCCATATAGAGTCATGACCATCACGAGTACGAGGTAAACCGACAATAAAGTCCATACCAATTTCTTCCCACTTCCACTCTGGTACTCTTAATGGTTGAAGCAAACCTGCTGGACGTTGGTGTTCTGCTTTAACCTTCTGACAAACATCACACAAAGCTACATAAGTTGCAACATCCTTCTTCAAACCATACCACCAATATTTCTCTTTCAAATCTTGATACATCTTAGTACTTCCTGGATGAATGGAATAAGGTGAATCATGTGCTTCCTTCAATATGAGTTCTCGTAGCCTATCATTTTCCGGAACACATATTCTATTTCTGAACCACACTATTCCTTGTTCATCCTCAGTAAAATCCTTAGTTTTTCCCAAATGGATTAAGGCTCTGAATTCCTCGATCTTCGGATCTTCTAACTGTCCTTTTCTGATTTCTTGCTCTAATGTTGACTCTACTTCCATAGTCACAGCTTCGGAATGAGCACAGATACCCAAGTTAAGTCGTTCCATCTCCCAACATAACTCTTGTGATATCAATCTCCCAATGACTGAGTTAACTTGACTCTTACGACTTAGAGCATCTGCAACAACGTTGGCCTTTCCAGGATGATATTGAATATCCAAATCAAAATCATTGATTAATTCTAGCCATCTGCTTTGTCTCAAATTAAGATCCTTCTGAGTGAAGATATACTTTAAACTCTTATGATCAGTGAAAATTCGACACCGTTTTCCAATCATATAGTGCCTCCAAATCTTCAATGCATGTACTACTGCGGCTAACTCCAGATCATGAGTAGGATAATTCTTCTCATGCTTTCTCAATTGTCTAGAAGCATAAGCCACGACTCTGCCTTCTTGCATCAACACACATCCAAGTCCTACGTGTGAAGCATCACAGTACACGTCGAACCCCTTCTGAATGTCAGGCATTACTAACACTGGAGCAGTGGTCAATTTCTTCCTTAACTCCTCAAAACTCTGTTGACAAGCATCATCCCACTTGAATTTTCGTCCCTTTTCTAACAACAAAGTCATGGGTTTAGCAATTTTGGAGAAACCTTCAATGAATTTGCGATAATAACCTGCCAATCCAAGGAAACTTCTGATTTCTGCAACACTCTGAGGTGGTTTCCAATTCAACACATCCTGCACTTTACTCGGATCTACCATAATTCCACCATCTGTTATGACATGTCCAAGAAAAGATACTTCTTTCAACCAGAACTCACATTTACTGAACTTGGCATACAACTGATGCTCCCGTAACTTCTGCAATACTAGTCTCAAATGCTCCTCATGCTCTTCCTCATTCTTGGAGAACACCATGATATCATCGATGAATACCACCACAAACTTGTCAAGATACTCCATAAATACCTTGTTCATCAGATACATGAAATTTGCAGGTGCATTTGTCAAACCAAACGACATCACCAAATACTCATAAAGACCATATCTACAAGTGAATGCAGTTTTAGGAATATCCTCTTTCCGAATCTTCACTTGATGATAGCCTGAACGCAAATCAATCTTGGAGAAAACTTTTGCACCTCTCATCTGGTCGAACAAAACTTCTATTCTAGGAAGCGGGTACTTATTCTTGATAGTCACCTCATTAAGAGCTCTGTAATCAACGCACATCCTTCTAGTACCATCCTTCTTATCAACAAATATAATAGGGGCTCCCATGGAGACGAACTAGGTCGAATATAACCCTTAGCTAAGAGTTCTTCTATCTGTTTCTTTAATTCTGCTAAATCTTTAACATCCATCCTATATGCTCTTTTTGAAATAGGTGCAGTACCAGGTACAAGCTCAATGATGAACTCAAAGTCTCGGTCAGGCGGCATACCTGGTAAATCATCAGTAAAGACATCCAGAAATTCACACACGACTTTTATATCCTCCAGTGACTTTCCCTTCAACTGATTGATTGTTGCTTCCTCTCGAATAACTGGACTCATCTGGAACTCCATTCGGTCTCCTTGTGGACTTGTGAATAACACTGACTTCTTGGCACACTGAATAACTCCATCATGAGCTCCCAAAAATGATACCAAAATTCCAGAACAATACTCATAAAGCTATTAATCCAATCCAACTGGAATCACCTCAATCGGACCTCTGAAACTCCGGATACAAAATAATCAAGCTGCTTGTGTCAAGCTGGAAAAACAGATTCTGTACCTCACAACTTTTGGTGTGTTTCCCTCGACACAGATTTCCAAAAATTATGGAAAAATCACAGAAATTCACTCATCAAATTCTGAAACCAACCCCACTGGTTTTAGGTCAAACAGGTTTGTGTAGCTCCCGAAATCACCAAACAGTACTGCTGTGTCCGATATCGGCGCGAGCAGATTTCAGCATAAGGAACTTATATGCCGGATAAACTTGAGATAGATAAGAAACTAAGGGCAAAGGATAAGAGGGGACTAGAATTAAACTCAACCAATATTTTATTACCAACTTTCTTTAATTATGGTCATCACTCCACAACCAAAGTCACACAAACAAAGATTCCAACTCACACATTTATCCAAGCAACAAGCATAAACAAACGACCGACCTCACAAAACCGTACTAACGATAAACTTACAAAGGAAACCTAAAGATAACCTATTCCCTAAACTGTGTGACGGAGGAAGGGGCTCCAAAGCGACACTTCTTCCGAGGTGGGGACCGAACATTGGCCATCCTCTCATCAACATCCTCTTGACTTGGTTGCTGGAACAGCTGTTCTTCGAGTTCTACAATCCGCTCCTGGGCTTGGGCAAGTTCATTAATAACACCTTCCAAATCAGTATTCAATGCTGCAGTGACTCGGGCAAGAACATTGAGACGAGGATCTGCTGTTGGTCCTCCTCCCACTACAACGGTTTGCTCAGTTCCTGGACGGCGACGAGGCAAGTGACGGTACTCTGTGTGAGACAGCTCCTTCTGGTACTGGTGGCTGATAGATGTCACTGCCCTCCTGGCGGCGTCACTGACTGCAGCTTCATAGGAGGTATGTAGAAGGCTTGACTCATGAATATACCAAGTCCTGAAGCGAGAGGCATTCTCCATTTGCGCTCTGACATGAACCTGAGTATGGTAATACTCCTGGTAGTTTGCAGCGGAACTGTAGGTAGTTATGTAAAGTGGCCTGGTGTAGTTGCCCAATACTTCCAAAACATCTTCAAGCAAGAGTGGGAAAGCACCAAGCTCTATTATTGAAGTGATCATCTCCACCTTGGGCTCTTCTTCATCATCCTTTTCATCATCATATACTTTATCACCCTCATCTACAGTGCCATCTGGATTCCCTTCAACATTTTCTGTGGGTGACGCAGAATCAGGTATATCCTCATCATCAGAATAGCACACCCACACCGGATCTCCTTGCACATCATCATCCATCTGTGGTGAAGGAGGGGCTGACTGCGCTGGTTCAGACTGGAAACTCTTGGCCATCTAAGAAAAGAGAGAGAACCTTAGTAAAGATAGTTGAAATAGAGGCGAAGGTGACCAAAGAAAAGAGAAGAAGAACAGAGAAATTTTTTTTTAACTAATAAAATAAGACCTCTAAAGAAACTGACATGGCTTGCTAAAATTAATCCTTACTTTGACCATTCTAACTAGGCTAGCGTCCTACAGTCAGCACGGCTCTGGTACCACTCTGTCATACCCGTTTTTAGAAAGAAAACCGAGTACATCTCATATGTGTGCCAGGATCAAATTTCACACATAAGATAGACCGTGAGTGAATAGCAGAAATAGTACTCAAACGAATAGTTAATAAATAAAGTATTTATTACACTCACGAATATGGCACAAAGGCCAAAATAAACTTGTTCACACGATAACTAAGACGATATCTCCAAAAGCACTCCACAGGCATCTGACTGGTGGAACACACGCCTAGAACTCATCAAGATCGCTGAGGTACTCCGCTCCATTATTACCTTCTGATCCAATATAAGCAAGGATGAGTACACTTATGGTTGGTACTCAACAAGTGGGGGAAATATGCAAGCTATCAAGGAAAGGCTTGGTTTGCAGCGGTTAGCATTTTAGTTGGTCAAGTTTTATTGACAAGCAACTATTTACTAAGATATAAGTATATACCAACCCATATTAACAATAGTAAGCATAAAGTAAATCATAAACATAACCAATAACATATGCATGCAATGATTTGATTTCATGTTTCGATAGATTAATCACGTGAGGGTCCAGGCCGTTCATGACCGCGAACACGGCTGTTATAACAGTTTTACACTCTGCAGAGGTTGTACACTTTCACCACAATTCGCGTAAAAGCTCCGAAGAACTTTAAACCCAACCATGCTGTGCTGATCAGGCACGTACCACACTTCCAAGGTGTGACTGCATAGGGACGCTACGAGGCCTTTACAAAGATTCCCTAGTTAGAAACAATCCGCTAAGGTTTCCGGATCGGAAGCAGGCATAACCCTCCCTAACGAGTATAGTGTCTTAGCCAAGCCCACTTCCCGAGAGAACCGGGCTATACACCGTCAACCGCCACCCCTCATGCCCTTTCGGTAAGATCATTCCTAACCAAAGTTTCTAATTAATTAGCCAAGACCAGAGCCATATAGTATTGTGGTTGTACGGTTAATCCTGGGTGGTTCTTCATGTTCCGATTAACATGGTGATCTTGTATTAACATAACAAGATATAAATAATAAGGATATTCATCAATGTTGGATAGAACCCATCATGAACCAAGGTTAAGCATCTAGCATGGCTACCCAACATAAAGTAAACCTGGTTTAGCAAGGCTTAGGTGTAAAAGACTAGTCATCCTTACATAGGACCCATCAAATTAATGCATCGCGAACATAAATATAAACTTTGGTGTCATGCAATGTGTATGGGTTCAAAAGAGTATGCTGAGGGGGAAATCCACTTGCCTTGCTCAAAGTACTGCGGTGGCTCTTCCTCGAAGACTTGATCTTGATCTCCCTCGAACGGACCGTTCTCTATACGTTTCGCACAAGCATTCAATCAATAAAAGCAAAACAATACACTAAACAACTTTTAAAGACGCAAAGACGTATCTAGAAATATTCTTGATGAAGAGACGATCGCGTGAGCGCAAAGATCACTCAAAACGGATTTAAAACGGTTAAGATATGGCTAAAACAAGGTTTAGGGGCTTTTTTGAACTAAAACTAACCTTCCAGGGGCTTAAACAGAAGAAACCAGGGACCTAAAACGTAATTTTATATAAAAACAGAAGGACTTTTGTGAAAAACGACGTGGCAGGACGGCGGGTTCTATTTTTAGAGAGATCAGGGGCTAAACTGAAAAAAACAGGACCTAGATCTAATTATTTTTGAACTGGCAAAACAAATATGGAGATATAAGTAAAACATCACGTGAATAAATATCAGGCAAAGAGGACAAAAACGACAGTTATGGGAAATGGTGCCTATTATTTCGGCTGTCTTTGTCACTTCAAATTCAGTCGATCCTTGCAAGTATGTCATACTTCCAGGCATTACATTCTCATTTATACCTATAGTTGAGCATCTACTCTTCTCCTCTAACTAAACTAAGCTTGAGAAACATAGCCCATGAGAACGAGAGACACCTGGCAGTCATGAGTCAAGTAAAGACTAGGAAAAAGTCCATTTTTGACCATCTAACTTTTGCCTCAGTTTGGTTTTGGCCACCGAACTCCAAAACCAGATATCTTTGGCCATCCAACTATCAAACCGTTCTAATTTGACCATCGGGCTATTTTGATGAGTGGTTTTAACTTTTTTTATTTACAATTTAGTCCTTAGATCTTAAAATGATTATTACTTTTTGCTCGTATCTCCGATTTAGGTGATTCTTGTGGTCACGTGTTACTAACGGTGAACAATATATTTTAAAGTGATATCTATACTATTTTATCACTATTTGTTATATTATTTTTGTGTCATTGCGTAGAATAACAATATAAGAAAAGTAAAACAAACAATTATAAAATAATATAATCAATATTTTTTAAGATAAAGTTCATCGTTATGAATGCATGACCACTAGAATCACTTAAATCAGAGATAAGAGATAAAAATAATAATCATT
Source organism: Digitaria exilis (assembly GCA_015342445.1). Taxonomy (NCBI): domain Eukaryota; kingdom Viridiplantae; phylum Streptophyta; class Magnoliopsida; order Poales; family Poaceae; genus Digitaria; species Digitaria exilis. Next base: position 2,587,140 of record JACEFO010001613.1, read on the forward strand.
TTAAGATCCAAGAATTAAAATGGACTAATTTAGTGCTTTTTAGTCCTTGGATGTTAAAATGATTACTATTTTTTTCTTGCATCTCCGTTTTAAGTGATTCTAATGGTCATGCGTTCGTAACGATGAATTTTACATTTTAAAATATTGATTATATTATTTTATAATTGTTTGTTTAATTTTCTTGTATTATTTTTTCTATGCAACGACCAAAAAAATAATATGACAAATAGTGATAAAATAGTATGACATTTGCAAACTGGAAGCAGCCACGTAAGCAGTGAAGGATCCATATGCTTCTGTCTCTATCTAGGTTTGCCTTACTGGCGAACCATACATTGACTCCGTCTGTTAGACTTAGCCGTCCTTGCGTTCTCAAGATATTCTCGATCGTTGCCTTGCTTGATGTGCTCATTTGCAGGAAGAGAGGCCGATCGAGTTGGTGCATTATGGACGCCTGGGGTCAACGGTGACCTGGACGGTAACCAACTACACGGTGGGGTAAACGGTCGAAAATCTGTGAAGGCAAAACGCGTGAAAGAATTTTCTCCAGAAACAACGAGTGAAGAATTGTTCCTTGTATTGAGATTGGTTTTCAAAAGTTGGGATATGTGGGACTATATCTTTTTTTTTAGTCTAGGGGGATTTTCGAAACTCTGGCACAAATAGATTTTACTTACAAGCTCTTTTAAATTGTTTGACGAGTACCAAAATGTAAGAATGATAAGGTGGAATTTTTTTTTTTGGAAAATATGTTAAGTTTCAAAAGTATCAAGAAATGCAAACTAGTAATAGTACCACAAATATCCACAAGTACCTGTAGATACTCATCAATCATTCTAAAAAAGCTCTTTACTCTATATTAGTTATGGCAAAAAAACCTTGCTATTCCTGCTTGTCTTGATATTCCACGCTTTGACTGCTTGTTCAAAGGTGAGGAACAGTTCTTCCATAAAAATTTTCTACGACGCAGTAGTCTCTGCCTATCATTGGCATGCCTATATAGGTAGCCTAATAGCACATGCGTCTTACATCTTCTCCACGTTGAGGTCGAGCCCAAGCTTGTTGCTGCAGACTCAACTACTAGCTAGGCATCGATATCTTCTCCGAGACCATCCCCGACATCAGCCATGCGGACGCCAGGTGCAGCAATGGATCCAGCAATCAGGGACACCATTTTTGTTGCCGTCGTCACCATCCATGCCATGCTTCTCATAAAGCTCGGCTTGCGCCGCCGCTCGAGCCGCCATCCGGCAGTCCGCTTCATCCTATGGAGCTTGTCTGCAGCCTACTTGCCCCTTATGTCCTTCGTCCTATCCCAGATGACAACCAATCTCTGGACCCTGGAAGACTACCAGATGTGGTTGCTGGTGTCCCTTGTCCTCGTTCAGTTTCTTAAGGCCAAGGCTGACATGGAAGCCCTGGCCGTGTCCGCTGTCGCCTCACCTGTGGCTGGTGACGACGATGTCAACAGCCTCAAGGTCCGGCCGTCCATGGAGAGCGTCGTCTACTCCTTCTGGGTAGCAGGGCTTGTGATCTACAACATATTCTTCGGCAAAGGTGGGACATCTCTGGTCATAATTCTGCCTGTTTTGCCGCTCTGGGCACTCGGAGGCTGCAGGATGGTGCTCAGATTTTTTGCCTTCCATAGAGCGACCCGTTCCTTTGCTCACGGCCGCAATGTGCAGTTGATCCACGGCTACATGGTGCAGCTCCAAGAAGCTGCTGACTACCCGGACGTACCCCGTCTCATAGTGACAGGAGAGAGGAAACAGGACATTGAGGAAACCCCAGTAGGGTACCGTGTCAAGCAATCGATTGTGGAAGAGGAACCAAGTAGTAGTCTGGTTACACTGGACAGAATCTGGTCAGAGAGCAAGCCCCCCCTTGACCGGGATCTCTGCCTCTCCTTCGCTCTGTTCAAGTGCCTACGCAGGCGGTTTGCCGGGTACCCGCTTGCGGAAGCGGGCTCCGGCTGGGCATTCCGTTTCGTTTCGGATGGGTTGCTTGGCCCACAAGATGACCATGAGAGGATCTTCAGGGTGATAGCCACCGAGCTCATGTTCGCAAGTGACTTCTATTACTCCCCTCTTCCCGTTGCCTCACTAGGCAGCTTATATGCGGGCCTCTATTTCCTCTGGTCGGCGGTGATGTTCTCTTGGCTTTGCCTACTAGTCCTCCTCCTCATCGCCTTGATTTTCGTGTTTGCCGATGCCCTCAATGACGGCACTTTAGATAAGAAACTAGTACCAAGGCTCCCCATCGTTCTCGGCGTGGTGATAGCCTGGATGGAGATGTCAGAGATGCTCGCCAACGTGCGCTCCAACTGGACCAAGATAAGCATAGTAGGCCACTACATCAGGTGCCACGACCATCGCTTCCTCCAGAGGATCTTCACCTGGTTGCTGCGACGCAACAAAACCCCGAAGCAGAAGTGCAAGGATGAGATGGGGCAGGTAGACCTGCTCGCCAACTTGGGCAACCACCAGTCATCATGTGCTCGCTTCTTCATGAAATACCTCTACATTGGCCGTCAGAACCCCGTGATATCGATCAAGGTGCCGTTGGAAGCGAAGGCTGCCATCCTCAACTCGTTCCGGAGCAGCGGAGGGCAGCTCAGTGCCGGCACGGCAGCGGTGCAGCGCCGGCGCCAGGCGTTCAGCCATGACATCACCTGGGCATGCCTTGGCGGCGAGGCGGTAACCAACACCACTGACACAATCCTCATCTGGTGCGTCGCCACGGGCCTCTTCGAGAACAGGTGTTCCTCACGTCTTAGCTCCAGCATGCAGACCACCACCAAAAAAGAGGTTGCCGTCTGCTTGTCACGCTACTGTATGTACCTGCTGGCGGAGGTTCCGGGTCTGCTGCCGGACAACTCCGCCTGGACGAAGCGTCGCTACCAGGAGGTGATGGAGAGCGTCAAGGCGGCGGCGTTGCCGACGAGCGGTGGTAGTGGCGGTGGTGGTGACATTGAGACGGGCGCGTACGGGCAGCCGGTTGTTTTTTTCAGCGGTGAGGGGTTCCACGAGGTGCTCAAGAGAGGCTCCGAACTTGCCAGACAGCTGCTGGACGAGGCTGAGAAGCAGAGGTCGTCCGAGGAAGGAGCTGCCGGGGACAGAGGCGAAGACGCCGTGTGGGAGATGCTGGTGGAGTTCTGGTCGGAGATGCTGCTCTATATTGCACCGTCCGACAACGTCAAGGTCCACATAGAGGCCCTGCAGCACGGAGGCGAGCTTATCACGCTGCTATGGGCGCTGCTGCAGCACGCCGGCATCACGACCAGGCCGGTCGGCTCGTCACCACGCGTCCCTCAAGCTTGACGTAAGTCGAGTGTGTTTGGTTGGTTATGTTATGTATGAAATGAATTAAAATAGTAATGGTTCTTTTGTTTGGTTGAGCGAATTGTACCCTCTCATCTACTATGAGGCCATCTACTTAATATATTATTCTATTAATTAAAATGAAACATATGGTGTAACCAATTTGGTTGAGCCATCCTATCCAAGAACATCTATAAGTTGTGGTTATGGTGCATGCAACCAAACACACCCACCGGCTTTGTTGGTCCGTATGGGTTGTAGTTATATGGTTCATGCAACCAAACACACCCACACGCTTTGTCCACCCGTATGGGTTGTGTAACCACGACAATTTATCCAAAATCAATTCATGCCACCTCTAGAAATTGTGTGGCTTCATGTGAAAATTAATGTTGTCTCTGTGATACAACTTTTAGTTACCCATGAATATTGGTGATTCAATACATACACTTGTGTACGACGCGTATGACTCACGCAGCTTACATCTATAATTTCACCTACACAATATATATACCTAAATAATAAGTAAGAGATGTGTTTCTTTTGAATTCACATGTGGAAACATATATGATGGCAGTAACGGCACACACAGCCATTGTGTGGTATATGATAGCTCAGTGGTTGATAGCAGTAAGGGAGAGAAATATAATGCCGAGAATCATAGGGAAAACATGGAAAACTTTAGAAAAACATTTGAAACACAGATAGAGCGAGCTAATGATCTGAGTCAGCATCATCACCCTGCAGGCATCACAATTTAGGATCAAGCAGATTTTGACCACGTCCGTTCTCATTTTCTTGCTTTCGACTAAATTTACCTTCTAATAATAACAAAACATCCTCCGAATAATTCACCTTCCCAATTTACTGATTCTCTCTAACATATTTTTTAAAAAAGGTATTTGCTATCTCAAGCTAAAGATTTAAGACAAACAATTACTGTTAATAGGATAACATGGCTTTTGACAAAACAACATACATAGGTTTTAATTTTCAGCTGAGCAGTACATATATGGTTCCACCTTTAGTTTCATTTTCTTCTAGTTTCCATTCCTTTGAGTTTTTGTGCCCTCGCTCTATCAGAATCCACATCCATTCATGATCAATGGCCTTCGAGCATGCATATATGCGCTCCTGCCAGTGCTTCATAGTAATTTGATGATGAGTCTCTCAATAAATGTCTTTTTTCAAGGAAAATACTTAGTTTCCCAGACTTTTATTGCTTACAATCAAAGGCACTTAGAACAGCACAAACTAACAACAAACATCCGAAAATTACACAACCAATTAAGAAAGCACATGAGAGGAGCTATCCATCCATCCATCCATCGCACGCAGCACAGACGATACTGATAATAGTCTCCACTCCATACGTACTGGAAGGTAGGGCTAGGGCTCATAGGTAGTTTATTATTTTACTGACTCGAGACGGTAAACTTTTGCCAACGACTCATTCACGGTTTCAGAATGACAGTGTGCATGGATCCATCAGCCGGACATGGGAACAATGTATGCACCCAGAGCGTGGAGGACCTGGCTAGAGCGTCCAAAAAAGGCAACAATGGCGCTCTTCACCACAGGGATGTCGAAGAGCGTCCCAGATGCTGCATCTCCATATGGCCCATAATGTGTCCCGTCGCTAGTGAAGACGGTCAAGGTCTTGACACCGACGCCATCAAACCTGCCAGCGATCCTGTTCACGTACACATGTGACGGGATGGATATCTAGCCATCCAGAGAAACAATTATTGCCAACACATGTAAGCAGGCAGCCATTAATGCTTTAAGATCAAGAACAATACTTACACAACGCAACATGCACATGAACATACCTTGGTATGTGCGCCCTTGTCCGCGCCCCATATTTCGCTCGGTGTATCGTTGTTCCATTTGGTGTCGTAGGTGAAGCTGATGCCATTGATGTTCCCGCCGGGGCCATTGGTACTCCAAATTTCGATTTTCTTGAGGCTAGCAGGCGGTTTTTCGCTATCGATGTCTTGGTTGTAGCCTCTTCCAGTGCCGAACGGGCCAACCTTGGTCGCCTGCATACCAAAGTATATGCACGCATTCCTATGTGTAAACAGAACTAGCAACAAACCAACAAGGTTTACTACACTAGATTGCTAGATTATTAGGCATTATTGCCTCAGCAAACAAGGCTGACTTTAATTTGCTCACATGAAATCACTGCAATATCCAGATATTAAAGGTAATACCTATACATGGGAGTAGGAAAGCAATCCTTCATAGACATACGAATCAGAGAATTCTACAGATATTCAACAACTGGAATCTAGAACTAAGAACATACGTACCATTGATTCCTGTGTATCGAAGCGATGAGGATGCTATGCTATCAGGATCGTGTTGATTTCTGAATGAGGATGCCCACCTATTTATAGAGCTAGCTTGTGCTCAATGACAACGCCTTGTCGATGGCAATAGTTCAAAGAATCAAAATACGGTTGTTGCATATTAAATTTCACATGCATATATGTACTCTCTCTTTAATGAAATCTAAGAAATCCTAAGTTTGTCCTAGTCAAACAATTATGAGTTACAGAATTTATAGGGAAGACCATTAACATCTGCTACATGAAAATAAATTAGGTAAATTGTGAAAGGTATAAAAATTAACATGTAAAATATCTTCCCAATATATCTAGTTTCGCTCATTTGACACATAAATATTATTGATTTTCCTATTTTTTTAACCTAAATACTTAACAAAATTTATAGGGACCATAATAGTTATGTATTAAATGAGCATAAATAGTAGGCATACTATATGTGGTGTGAACATGGCTGACCAAAGTTCGGGAGCACCATGATGTAGTTGTTAATCATTAGATACTTTCAAACACTTGCCTGTTTACCCATTAATATGCAGTTCCGCATATAATTAATTTGGATCAAACATTCACTGTGTTTGAACGTGTTACGTGTACCATAGCTTTCACACAAAGACTCAGCCTACACATCAAATTGTAAGTGTATCCTCTGAGTGCTAAATTCTTGTGGACCCCTGATAGAAAAAGCACTTGCAGCCCATGTGCATCTTTAAATTCATAAAAGGATCGAACAAATAAAGTAAATAAGGAAAAAAAGAACAAACTGGGCTACTGCATTGTTATTTTTTATTCACCATGCTAGCAAAGCAATCCCAATCCACGCTTGGACCTCTCTTACATTTTCTGTCCACATTTAATTTACCTTGCCTGCAATCAAACCACATTAGTCAGAATGCGTAGATCCAACTGTAGGATAGGAATACGCACAACCATCAAATGTATGTATCGTGTGGAAAGCTGGTAGCACTATATATGTGTATTAATGCTCTTGAAGATAATTAAAGATTCGATCTTTGAAAATTATTTAGTGTGTCATGTGAACAGGAGAGACCAAAGTTTGTGCGCCCCGGCAGGTGATGTAGCCGTACATACTTCATAAAACACCATTTAAAGCATTGTGTAGTTACCCCTTTTGCCTTAATTCGCACCTCCCGAAATAATCAATTTGATCGTCCATCTATCCACAGTTGTTTGAATATATATGTAATGGCATCGCTTATTGGAACAAAATCATCATATATAGAAAGTAAGAAAATAGAGTGGTGAAAACCTATTGGGCCATAGCTGTCTTAGAATGACGGCACTCCACCTGCACATCAAATCTTGGTGCCTGTCGTTTACAGTATAGTTTTATAAGCATTGAGTGGTAAAATATTGTGGACCTGTAGAAAACATTAAAGAGAGTGTTAGAAAACAGTTAAACACACTTGCAGTGCATGTAGAAAATAAATCCTTATGAAATCCCAAATTTCTAATCAAGTCTTTAATTTAGATATCCTCTTTTTAATCTTGACTAGCCATCGTAATTAACATGCAGTAACTAGCTAGAGGAAGGTGGATCTCTTTAGGTTGGTAAGTATACATATCCACGAAAAATATATAACTAGCTACAGAAAGGTGGATCTCTGTAGGTTTTGTAAAACTTATCATTTTGTGGGGTTCATGACATCATAATCATGACATCATCAATCCACGTAACAGTGACGTGCAGCTACTGTTTATTATTATTACCTGTCCTAACGGAGTATTCAACACATTGATGAGATCCATTATTGCATGAAAGTGCCAGCTGCTTACTATATGACTTGGGACCATTTGGACCACTAAGAACAGGTTTCTTTCGGACTAGTAGGCCTTCAGTGACTATAGAAGTTTGCAGATTTAATAATTAGTCCATACCCTTTTTTAATCTTTACTCTAAGGCCCCATTTAGATCCACGTTAATTCGTACTAAAATTTCGTTATCTACACTTTAGTTAGCTAAAGAAAACCATTAGCCGTCAGCTAGCTAAGCTTTAGTTGGATAGATCCAAATAAGGCTAAATAGTACTCCCTCCATTACATAATAGGTCGTTTGACTTTTTTTACCTCAATTTTGACTGCTCATCTTATTGAAAACAAAATTCTACAAACATAGCAAAATTTAAGTCATTTAAGAAATCTTTTATTCATAAAGCAAGTTATAACAAAAATATGCTATTTTACACTTTTTTTAATAAGACGAGAAGTCAAACGACCTACATTTTGGAATGAAGAGAGTAGCAACCAAGCTAATGCTTTGAAAAGAAAATCCGATAGGCTGCATGCTTGTGGCTTGTGTAATCATCTACCCAATTTGATACATGTAGATTTGTTCTGCAAGTCTCCATATCTGAAAATTTGAAAGATTCAAGGTTAAATGTAGCTCAAGCTATTGCAAGATGTGCTTCAATGAAAAGAAGCAGTGCATAAATTGAAGAATTCAGAACTGAAGGTATACAGAACCTTGACTCCATAAAGAGTATTATCATCTGCACATTGTAGTATAGACAAACCATCATCTGCATGCGTCGCGAAGAAGTATACACCAAGGAGGGCTCCAGTTGAAACAACCAGCCCATCAAGCCCAACTTCAAAAACCATAAGCAAGATGAAACTCCAGCTTGAATAAATTGTGTGGAGGAACTACTATTTTTGATGTAATGTTTTATGCAACTGTGATGTAACTTAAGACATTTGTGGTTTCGACAGCCAATACTTATGTGGACTAAGTGTGACGAAAACCAGTGAACTTATTTGCTTAGATGTTGGTGATATGAACAAGTTTATGAACTAGTTAATTGTTGGTTTGCAATGGTCACGGACATGCTAATTGATGGTATGCAATGGTCATGAACATTTGCTTTCCATAACTGCCTCCCACCTTTTTTTTTCATTTTTCCCACATTGTTCTAATTTTTCTAAGTTTACACTTTTTATAAATTATTTACAAGTTTTCTGATTTTTAACGCATTTTTATAAAAAATACATGTTTTCTGATTTTCGTCTACGACTTTTAAACTTATTTTCAACTTTTTTAGTTTTTGCAGTTTTTTAAAAAATTGTATGATATTCTCTGAAATTTCACTATTGTAAAAATGTATTTTACAGTTTTTGAATTTTTTTATGGTTTTTAAATTCATTTATCATTTTTCTGAATTTTTGTGCCTTTTAAATTATTTTCACTTATATTTGGGGAGAAGCGCGAAAGGGACTTTTTACACCTCCGTTAGGCACCGTTAACTCTCCATCCTTCCAAAATGGCACACGGGTAAATGAAAGTTAAGCCTCTCATTCAGACACTTCTTTTAAATACTAGGTTAGTGCCCCTGTGTTGCTACGGGAGGCGATGAAATCATATGCCGAAAGTTAAAAATTCTCATGACCAAGACAAGATTAATACTAAACACGCCCTCATAAAGGCCAAGATTTATATTTAACACACACTCACCATGATAAGACTTGCATCGGTTCTTTCCACTTGATCAAGAGATTTTGTTACACCAAAGTAAAACACACAATAGTTTATCTCATTTTCAGTTTCATATTTTTCTCTTCAGCAGAAATCCCTTTCCAGAGAGAACGTATAAGAAAAAATGATAGAGAATAAAGAAGATAATGAAGCAGCTCTGAGTTATACATTTACTGGTGTAGGCTGGGCTATCAACAGAACCATATGGATCCTTCGGAAAAGAACAAAAAGACGAAGCAGCTCTGAGTTATACATTTACTGGTATTTTCTATTTCATGCGGGAAGTATCTCAGAGTTTTATTTGGTCCCACAGCAAAAGACAATAAGCTGACCCAATTGGTTTTCCATGTTCTTTGTAAAACAATGATTCGCCAAAGGCTTTTGCAGTTTTCTCGACAATGCCCAATTCAAGTTCCTTTCTCAACTCATCCTGGTGAGTAATTGGTTTCACACTAAACAAATTCTTCTTAGTTCCAGGAAAAACAGCACATGAAAATGAATATTTGTATTCAGACATCGATGTATGCGTACATAGACCTTTTAGGTAAAAGGCATATTCATTAAACACGACAACCCATAACTTCATAAAATGGATTTCTTAGCCTTTTGAAAGATTACATAATATTCATATCAAAATTAGCAAGAATAGAAAAATAAGAATTATATAAGGTGAACCCAATACATTAACAAGAACTGCACTGCAGGACGATGGGTGTAAAAGTTTTAATTGAGACCATCTCTTATTTGTATAAGCATTCATTACTAAGAAATACTAAGCACTTAGATTCCAGGCAACCATTATTCAGTAATGTTAGTAAAGTACAGGCAATGCATCTTGCGTGTACGTTGGACTTGGAAAAAATATTCTCAGGAAAATCTCTTATAACTAACAGATATCTTGGACTTAGAGCGCACGTATGACGAAGGGACCAACAAAACAATAACTTGCTAAGATTAATTCCTTCTAGAGCCACGGACCAGATATACGGAAGTATAAAACATTAAATTTCTATTATAGTTACTTAAAGATATCAAATTCAAAACTCTAAACAGCTTCTCCAAAACAGCTCATTATCCGCACTACACTTTGAATATTCAATAAAAACCAATGTATCTTCTGAGACTATCGCCAAATAATTAAGACACACACCTTTGTGTGTACCTTCATTTTCATTGCTGGTAGACAAAATAAACCAGCCTTACCGAATACACAAGAGCTTCAGTCATCAGCGCAATGATGTCTCCGTGAATGGATAACAATGTTTGGGTAAAGAAACAAATGTTTATGCCAACCAAAATAACAAGATAATTATATATGGAAATTCACAGTTGGTAAGCTTGCAAAAGAAAATGTGTAGCAAATCAGATAGGGAACTTCCTTGCTTCTCCAAGAGCTAAGACATGCACTCCTCAACGCATCACACTGGGAAGCCATCCATCTGCACCAACTGAAGAGACAGGAGCAGAAATTACAAAGAAAGCTAGCCAAACCTATATCGTGGTAACATATATGCTGGTTACGTTTGGATGTCGGCGGAGAACTTCAAACTAAATTTAATCATTCATCACTGCTCATACCAAAAGGGACTACTTGACAACAGATATATTTAACCTCATAATTGCGCAAGTAGTGTTCTGTGAAGACCAAGGATTAACTGGCTAATACACTTCCAAACAAGTGTGCTTCCAGAACTAACAACACACTAACTAAGCATGTAATACCAAAATCTTTTTCCCACGAAAATAGCATCTCTTACTATGAACGGAAACTCTGCACTTTTGACACTTCCTGAAACTGAAGTTTTGACTCTCATGTACGGACACTTGATGTTTCCTGATGAATTGCAGCTAGCGATGTTGTTTGATTTCCAAATACACTGGTGAACTGGGCAAAACAAATATGGAGATATAAGTAGTACAGCCAGCAACCAATTAAATTGATTATTATTAGTAAGCATGTAATGTAACAGTGAGTAAAGCTCACCAATCTGTGTAATCAGGGACTGAGGACATGTGCAACATAGCGGCAGCATCTGCCGGGGCATTCTTCCTACTCTACAGCAGTAAGAATGCCGACACCTGATTCGTACTCGATCCTCATCATCGATTTCCACATCGACCTCCATGCCACGCCGCCACCACTGCCACTGCAGCAGAGGTTCAACTCCACCACACTCCCGGCGACCTCCTCAGCGCCGCGCCGCCCTTCAAATCAGGCGGTTCAGAGGAGGGTTGTACAATCGAGGTTCACCTCCACCACACTCCTCAGTTTGGTGCCGACGGAGCTCGCGACAGCAGCGGCTGCGCTCGATTTGGCGCTGATGGAGCTCGCGACGGCGGCCAGACTTTGCTCTAGGGTATGAAAATTAGGAATAAAAAAAATCCTGATTAGGAGATCTCACATGGGAAGGCAAAATTGTTGCCGGAGGTGGAGCACTTGGAGGCCGGTAGTTGTCGAGAAGAGCAAAGCACCTGCCCTGTGTTCCGATGCCGGTGAGGGGGCTCCACCACCATTGCCGCGGCAGCTTCTGCATCCTCCTCCGAACCCCATCGTGGATCTGGGCGAATCCTCTCCGCGACCACCGCTGGAGCGAGGCGATGGCGGATGTCGAATCGATGGCGGTGGCACTCGGTTTGGTGCCGATGGAGTTTGCGACAGCGGTGGCGGCTTGCGCGGCCCAGAAGGGAGATGGCAGGCACGGAGGCAGGCGATCGGCGGCGGCGGTCGCTATATGGCCCAGGAGGCGTGAGAGAAGAGGATGGCGGCGGGGCTGGAAGGGGGCCCGGCGATTGCAGGAGGATATTGCGCGTGAGAGAGGGAGCGGAAGCAGGGGGAGTCGCGAGGTGATGGAAGGAGGAAGGGGAGCGACGGCGTGATTTGCGGGCGTCGGACGCGGAAGGGGAAGGGCTGACGTACGACGAAGCGGAGGATAGCACGACACGTTCTACGATTGTGACACCAAAACTCGTCTCCCTTACGTGCTTTTAACGAGTAGAGATATCTGTGAATTAAACATGTTTTATCAATCAGCGAACAGTTGCTCTCAATGAAAGAAACAGTTTCTTTCTAGATAACTAACTGCCTTAGCAATTCGAATAATCAAAGAAGTGGACTCGATGGGGCCGTTATCTTAAATTTTGATAACCACTAGTGAACCATATCTTGCACAGGAGCTACTTTGATCTTGTTGCAAATGTCAAATAAGATTATCAACTCATCGTTGCGCACAATGCGAAGGTCATCCCTTGGGAAGAGAGTGACGACCATCCACTTGTGCAACAAACGAAGAGATGGGTGTTTGATGTTCTTGCATTTTGGTAAAATTTTCCAACTACCTTAAGACCAGAAATCTTTTCCCAAAACTTATGGCGATGAAAACCAGCACAAGTTTGATCAAGAGAAAGGGAACAATGAGGGTGAAAGCCGAGGGACTCACTTAGAGTTCTCCAAAGAAGATGGTACTTAGTTTATAAGAGGCCAACAGTGATCCCATCGTGAACTTCTTGAAGAGTACAAAGAAACTGGAAGGTGCGAAGACGTGAACCTATCTTGTTGACCGGTGCCAAAGATTTCTAACCAATAGAATGCCAAATTGTATTGAATTCAAGATCCATACCTGTCTTTCTGTGGAGATCGGGCCGAAGTCATGATCCTTGATCAGCGTGTAAGCTTGCTTCTCCAAATCTTACCGTA